>CM076710.1:39107500-41626250 GCA_038501285.1 Penstemon eatonii | reverse complement strand
CTATCTTTAAAAACTTTGACAAATATTCAGACGATGGATGACAACCGACATTCCTCGATTTTGAATTTAATCTGTCGGAGATCTTTGTACCCCCACCAAATACATAATAATTAAGAGATCGAATAGAAGAATCCCGAGATGATCCTTGAGTAGCAAATTTAATCCGAGGGGCCAAATTCCCCAGTCAAACAAATAATCGCGAAGTAATAATCGACAAAGGATTTTGACCGATCTTGACTAATAATTTTGATATAAGCGTCGCGATGATGGCTGTTAGCCTTAGACGAATGAATAATTATGGAGAGAAAAGAATAGAAACGCTGGTTGATCTTGATTGATCGATGAAAATAATTTCGATCTAAGGGGCATAGCAGAGGCTTTCACCCTTGGTCGTTTTCAGAATCTTTTTTTTAGTCCTCGGGCCGTAGCAGAGGCTTTCACCCTTTAACAATTTCGATCTAAGGGGCATAGCAGAGGCTTTCACCCTTTGTCGCTTTTAGAGCGTTTTTAGCCCTAGGGTCATAGCAGAGGCTTTCACCCTTTAACAATTTCGATCTAAGGGGCATAGCAGAGGCTTTCACCCTTAGTCGTTTTCAGAGCATTTTTAGCCCTTGGGTCATAGCAGAGGCTTTCACCCTTTAATAATTTCGATCTAAGGGGCATAGCAGAGGCTTTCACCCTTTGTCGCTTTTAGAGCGTTTTTAGCCCTTGGGTCATAGCAGAGGCTTTCACCCTTTAATAATTTCGATCTAAGGGGCATAGCAGAGGCTTTCACCCTTAGTCGTTTTCAGAGCATTTTTAGCCCTTGGGTCATAGCAGAGGCTTTCACCCTTTAATAATTTCGATCTAAGGGGCATAGCAGAGGCTTTCACCCTTTGTCGCTTTTAGAGCGTTTTTAGCCCTTGGGTCATAGCAGAGGCTTTCACCCTTTAATAATTTCGATCTAAGGGGCATAGCAGAGGCTTTCACCCTTTGTCGCTTTTAGAGCGTTTTTAGCCCTAGGGTCATAGCAGAGACTTTCACCCTTTAACAATTTCGATCTAAGGGGCATAGCAGAGGCTTTCACCCTTAGTCGTTTTCAGAGCATTTTTAGCCCTTGGGTCATAGCAGAGGCTTTCACCCTTTAATAATTTCGATCTAAGGGGCATAGCAGAGGCTTTCACCCTTTGTCGCTTTTAGAGCGTTTTTAGCCCTAGGGTCATAGCAGAGGCTTTCACCCTTTAACAATTTCGATCTAAGGGGCATAGCAGAGGCTTTCACCCTTAGTCGTTTTTAGAGCGTTTTTAGCCCTAGGGTCATAGCAGAGGCTTTCACACTTTAATAATTTCGATCTAAGGGGCATAGCAGAGGCTTTCACCCTTAGATAGTAGTAGACTGAGACAAATACTGACAGAATAACAGAGATCGATAATATTTGGGTAGAGAGGCATGAATATGAATATAGATGAAATTAGTTTTCATTGAATATGTAATTCTGATCGAAATACATTTTGACGAGAAAATAGTCTTCTGTAATCATGAGAAAAGATGAATCGTGGGTAAATAGCCAGTGGTGAATAACTCAATAATCCTTATGCCTTTGTCGAGACAATTCTTTGTCTGTAGGTTCCCAATTTCGATAAGTTGGATTTTTTCAAAACGGTTACCGTTTTACCTGGAATCGCAACGGTCGACAAATCTTGTCCGTTCACTTCGCGAATTATACACCGTCGGATTCTTTTCTGTTTTCGGCTATAAAAGGCTGGCCTATTGTTGAAATTATCTCATTCGTTGCACCGAGAATTTACCTATCTGATCATGGTGGTCAAGTCGACTATTCAATTAATTCAACTGTTTGAGTTCGGACTTCGAACAATTTTTAAGCGGAACAATCTTCGAGCGGAAGAAAAATTAGAGCAACCACGCTTAGAATATCGACAGGCAAATGCGATTTCCATCTTGAAAGCCAATACGCCAGGCGCATCGACCTGTTGCCACTATGCATTTAGGAAGACGTGCTGGGAAGAGAATGCCGGAGAATATTGCCGAGTATTCGCCCCTCTGTCTTCGGAAGATTGCAAATAAAGTTAAAAGCCTGTGGTCCCAAAGGTTATTCCTCGCTCGGAGCTATAATATCCCGAGTAAACAATAGGATTGTAATAATGTACTGATGTAATGTAAAGGCCTGTGCCATGCTCGATATGTATTTTCCGTTTCTTGTATTTTTCAAGATAATATAAATACACTTCCTCTTTGTTTTGTTGATAATAGAATAGAGTTTATCTTTCGTAACTCCATTTTGATCTTCTAATATCGATAGAGAAATAATCGAATACCAGTTGCCTGATCGGATAATAGATAAATATTTTAGCGGCCCTGAAATTGATAAGGGAAATGATGCCATAAATCCTTATCACTGCTGAACTTCCATAATTGTATAATTCCCAGGTCGAGAATTCTGTTCGACTAAACCGATTATATTTCTTCTCAGTTGGTAATGTAAAAGCATAACAATAAATACTTGAGTGTAAAAATATCTAAATAAACCGAATACGAATCCGACATGCCATCCTTCAATATAATGTTATGAACGCGTCGTGACTATTCGATATTTAGAATGTCGTAATTCTTCAATACTCCCTATTGAATTAGGTGTCCTTCATTACCAAACAGGGCCCTATTTCTCGGGAAACATAACGGTCCTTCCATTTATTACGGACATCAAATCGTTCGTAGCCTGTTATCTGGGCCGTTGATTAAAAATCCTTCACCATTATAAATAGGTCCCTTCGTGTATACAGCACTTCTTGCTTTTTTCCTTATGCTCCTCCGATCACCATGGGTCGAATTTCAGATTTGATTCATATTTTCTCCCAGATAAAAGAGTTTGAGATTAGAGTGCGAACTTTGTTTTTCGATCTTGTTTCCTTTTGTAAAAGCTTTTCGCTTAGAATATCGACAGGCAAAAGAAATTGCGCCTAGAATACCGGCAGGCAACCTGTTTTCCCAGACATATCTTGTCTGTGACGGGTTAGAATTCCGGTCTTCTGGTGCAGTACCCGATCGGGCAGTTGGTTACTCCGAGAGGAGTTCTTTAAATCTGAGGCACCAGCTTCCTCGAGGGCTTTCTTACGAGATAGGCTCTTCGAGTTCCTTTGGAGCGCCTCTGCTGGGATAACCCTCTGCTGCATCTGTTCGGATTATCCTGTAAATAATGATTGAGGATTTCAATCATTATTTACAGATGAAGACCTAAGGTCGGTCTGAACCCCGGAGGAAAGTTCCGATCCGACTTTCATCATGTACGAAGACGGATGTGCGACACGTGGCTAGTGATGATCATGAAGAATCACTGCTGAGTTCTGCATCTGGAGCTGTCTAATAGGACGATGACCGAATATGTATTAGGATAGACTTACTCGCAGAACTTGTAATAGTGTAGGAGTGATTGTACTATATCTTTTGAGCTCGGAATTGATTCGAGGCTTTTCTTTGTAATTTATCTGAAGAATTTGAATGATAAAGCTTCATTTCTGATTGAATTTTATTACTTGAATTCCGTTATTGGTCGAAATGATAGCCAATATTCCGTTCATTAGCTCGAGAATTTATCTAATCGATTGCAGATATTCAATCAATCAACTTATCCCGATTAACTTTGAGAAAAAACACCACAGTCGACAAATAGTACATAGAGATTTCGTAAATGGTCTCCTAAATAACCGATTCGAAAGAACTTGTCATTGAAGTTAATAAACGCGAAGATCGGAAAAATAAATTCCGATCGTCAATTGACAAGCTGCCATCTTATAGATATTCTAAGCCTTCGATGATACCTGTTGAACTTCTTAATTGCTCCTAAAAATAAATTCGTTGAAGAAATAAAAGAGTTGTGCGACCATAGGCTTGACCATTATCCTTAAGCTTTTCTGGCATACATTTTTCTCCTCGTATTAGGCATATTTCGATCTAATACTCGAATAAGGCCCCTCGGTGGGCGCCAATTGATCTTACGTGGTTTCGTTAGTTCGATCAAGGGTAGAATATATGACAATAATAACAATAAATAAAGTAAAGTAGAGATCAAATGTAATTGTATTCGAATTAATTGAGTACAAGTACAAATATTTAGGGTCCTACTCGAGCATTATTGGATGCCGTACAAGCTAGAGGGTGAAATATGTATAAAGAAGCCTAAAGTATACTAGTAAACCCGAGCAGCAGTCTCAAGTTTTGTGCGCCTAGGAAGTTGTGTCCAGTATAATAAATGCATGGAGTATTTATAGCCAAATTGGAGGGCTTGGGCCTGGGCTTGGCCCAACAGTGTCCTTCGATCTATGGTTCTCTGATGTGCTCGGAACAATCATCTTCATGCTTTGGTTCGGCTTTTGGTCCCTGGCGACAGGGTTCGGTGCTATTCGAACCGCATTGAGGCTCGAAAAATAGGGGATCCGAATTACCCCTCATCACCTTCCCATTGTTTTACCGTTCCCAAATGATTTCCCGACAACTTAGATTTTCTCTGGCTAGCAAATTGATACTTAAATTTGTCACAAAACTCATCGAAAGAGAATATCGAATTCGGCGGTAATTTTCCGAACCAATCAAGGGCAATTCCTTCAAAGGTTGTGACCATAATTTTGCAGCAGAAATCTTCCGAATGTCCGTATAAGTTCATCACATTAATGAAACTGTTGACATGTTCCCCGGGGTCGGTAGTCCCGTTATATCGTGGTAACCTTGTTGGTACTGTCTCTGTATTCCTGGCTTCACGTATTTCTTTGCAGAATGGCGAACATCGCATGATATTATTGCCGATCTCTCTATCTCGGATGTTCCTTGGTATAATTTCCCTATTTTGGTTTATTTCGGTGCCCCTAGCGGCGGTAGTGGCACGACGAACCTCTATCACCGCCTCCTCCTGGTCTAACTTCTTTGCAACCCGCTCTTGCACTATTCTTTCGAGCTCGGATTCTGTAATTCTTCTGTAGGTTGATTTTTTCTTTCCTGTCATATCCATAGGATGGATTTCCACTACCATAGAGTCCTCCAGATTTTGTACAGATGGCACAGGATTTTCCGAGCGGAGATTAGATTTCATGGGAGCTGTTCGTGGCAAGTTCGGTGCGGGTGCATTTGATGTAGCTCGTAACATACTATTTTCCTTCTGGACGTTCGAAGAAGGGATTTCTGGTCCCCCATAGGCAGGTGGCTGGTCCACGGGAGATTGGTCAGCCCTTCCACTATTCAGAAATTCCCTGCACATTGTGCCTATGATGGACCTCAGGTCGGCAATGGTTGTGTGTATCGGAGCATTATCATGTGGAGGGATTGGCGGAACTTCTGGTTGTTGAGCCGCCCTAGATAGATTGTCGGGCTCATTGTTAACTGAGTTTTGAACCCCCGCAGCATGGGATGGTTCTCCTCTGTTATATGTATTCCTCCTCGTAGTAGGCATTTTTCGATCTAACACCCAAATAAGGCCCCTCGGTGGGCGCCAATTGATCTTACGCAAATTCGTAGTCTGATCGATATTAACAGAATAAATATAATAAACGCTATAAAATTGAGGAAAGATCAATGTATATGTATATTCCGAGCGTAGGGATACAAGTACTGAGGGTCCTATTCGAGCATTATAGGATGCCGTACAAGCTAGAGGGCGAAATACATATAAATTGGCCGAGCTAATCTATCCGAACTATAGCTTCGAACGTAGTGCACCTGGGAAAGCGTGTATGTTGTCATAAATGCAAATGGTATTTATAATGAAGAATGCTGAGCTAGCTACTCCATCCACCGGGATACATTTCTTTGGCCCAAGGGCTTGGGCCTTTAATCGGCCCAACAGTAACCCCGACCACAAACACTTTACGGTTGATCGGATAGTAAAGGCCGTGATTCAGACATGATACTACCTCAGCGAGGTCGGATTTTATATTCGTTTCCCTTGTCTGAGCTTCCCAAGGTAGTGTCCAAAATACCCCTCATCATTCACCCTTAGTCGATTTCGAGGTCTTAGCAACAGCTTTCACCCATTTTTTATTATTTCGATCTAAGGGGCATAGCAACAACTTTCACCCTTAGTCGATTTCGAGGGTCTTAGCAACTGCTTTCACCAATTTTTTATTATTTCGATCTAATGGGCATAGCAACGGCTTTCACCCTTAGTCGATTTCAGGGTCTTAGCAACAGCTTTCAGCAATTTTTTATTATTTCGATCTAAGGGGCATAGCAACGGCTTTCACCCTTAGTCTTTCACCCAGTTTTTATTATTTCGATCTATGGGGCATAGCAACGGCTTTCACCCTTAGTCGATTTCGAGGGTCTTAGCAACAACTTTCACCCATTTTTTATTATTTCGATTTAAGGGGCATATCAACGGCTTTCACTCTTAGTCGATTTCAGGGTCTTAGCAACAACTTTCACCTATTTTTTATTATTTCAATCTAAGGGGCATATCAACGGCTTTCACTGATCTTACGCAAATCGTTGTCTGATCGATATTAACAGAATAAATATAATAAACGCTATAAAATTGAGGAAAGATCAATGTATATGTATATTCCGAGCGTAGGGATACAATTTTCAAGTACTGAGGGTCCTATTCGAGCATTATAGGATGCCGTACAAGCTAGAGGGCGAAATACATATAAATTGGCCGAGCTAATCTATCCGAGCTATAGCTTCGAACTTAGTGCACCTGGGAAACCGTGTCCGTTGTCATAAATGCAAATGGTATTTATAATGAAGAATGCTGAGCTAGCTACTCCGTCCACAGGGATACATTTCTTTGGCCCAAGATCTTACGCAAATTCGTAGTCTGATCGATATTAACAGAATAAATATAATAAACGCTATAAAATTGAGGAAAGATCAATGTATATGTATATTCCGAGTGTAGGTATACAATTTACAAGTACTAAGGGTCCTATTCGAGCATTATAGGATGCCGTACAAGCTAGAGGGCGAAATACATATAAATTGGCCGGGCTAATCTATCCTAGCTATAGCTTCGAACGTAGTGCACCTGGGAAAGCGTGTCCGTTGTCATAAATGCAAATGGTATTTATAATGAAGAATGCTGAGCTAGCTACTCTATCCACAGGGATACATTTCTTTGGCTCAAGGGCTTGGGCCTTTAATCGGCCCAACAGTAACCCCGACCACAAACACTTTACGGTTGATCGGATAGTAAAGGCCATGATTCAGACTTGATACTACCTCAGCGAGGTCGGATTTTATATTCGTTTCCCTTGTCCGAGCTTCCCAAGGTAGAGTCCAAAATACCCCTCATCAATACTCCCCCACTTCTCGAGCGCAAAGTGAAGCTTAAGCTCGAAGAAGTTGATATCGAATGTTACTATGAGCCAATATTCCAATGTTTCTTTGGATATGCCTCGTTAAAACCTTATTCGGAAAAACCCTTTGGGATAAAAAACCGAATTAGGGAAAAAGAGTGCATATCTTTAGAACCATATGATGAATAAATTTTGCCTCGGTTTAAATTTTGATGTTAAAAGATTCCTCGCTCTTTTCTTGAAATAACTCTTCGGTAGTGAAGTCTTTTCGCATCGTCCATTGTGACACTCGCGAATTCAGTAGGTATAGGGGTCTAAGATGTAAATACTTGGGGGATAAATTTGAATTTTCTTTGGGGAAGCTCAATCGTTGTGACTATTCGGGGGTCAGTTTGCAATTCACCCTTTTTACCTTATATATATATGTCAAATTGCTGAAAATTACCTCCAAAGCCATTTATTCTGGAGATCGAAGCGTTCAGATCGCATAAGCTGTCCTTTTCATTCAATCACACCTGTTTATAATGTCCAGTTCGAGAAAACCAAGGGGTAAGGGCTTAATAGGAGAGGATACCGAATTCGATCCTGACTTTAAGCTCATCGATGACTTTGAAGAGGGGGAAATCCATCCCGAGCGCGAAGAAACTAATCAGGCTGCGGATCTTGAAGAGAACGAAGTAGATAAATGCAACATCGGTGATAATGTTTTTGTCAGGATATACAGATCGGGCGGTCATAGCCGAGCTGACCTTGGTGCAGAAGCAACTTCTTGCATCTTCGTCCAGGAAGACCGTGTTAGTTTGGAAAAAGAGTTTGGCAAATTTCTTCCGGAGGGGTTTTCGATCGTCATTCCCTCCTATCGTGATCGTGTAACTTCTCCTCCTTCTGGGTGCCATGCTTTCTATGATAAACAATTTTCACATGGGTTGCGCATCCCTTTTATTCCTTTATTAAGAAACATCTTTTCCTTTCTCTCTCTGACCCCTGCTCAAATCCTTCCGAATTCTATAACATATATTGTCGCGTTCAGCGTCCTCATGGAGGCCAAAGGAGATGAGGCTTCTTTTCGAAATTTTTGGCAGGTATTTCAGATGAGCATGTCTAGGGGTTCCAATGCGGGGTTCGTCTCATTCTCGCATGGGTCAAATCAACCTATTCTTTCGACCGTGGCTATGGACAAAACCAAAGGTTTGAAAAGAAGATTCTTTTACGTTAAAGGTCCCGACGTTCATTCCGCGGGTAGTTCTAAAGCTAGGCCGTACCGATGGGATGGTGAAGGGCCTTGGTTGTACGGTCATCGCAAAATCAAAGAAAATGATAATCCTCAGTTTTCTGACGAATTTTTGAACCAGCTTCGATCTGATCCTTATCAGACCATGCTCCTTGTTCAAGAAAAGATTTTAAGATTAGCCGGTCTAAGCAAGTGTAATTACCCTGCACCAGCGCCCGAATTCTCTCCTCCGTCCATTCAACCGCCTGGCGGGATTGTCCGATCCTTCGGAGACACAACCGAGTCAACCACTTCGTCCTATGCTTTGCCTCCATGGAGTAAGTTACTGATAAGTTTTTCGCTTGATTCCATTGTGTAATGTATATGTTCGCTCGAAGTTATGAGCACGTTGACTTTTTTCACACAGGTCAACTCGTTGAGGAGTTTCGAACATCTGCTATTAGGTCGATCGAGACCTCTCGGCCCGAAAACACGTGAAGCCAGTTCCAACCTCCTCCGAAGAGGAGGAAGACAGAACGAGGAACGGGAGCGGATAATCTGATCACTAACCCAATTGATAACTAAGACGTATACCCAACTTTGAGAGGGTTTGGGAGCTCGAGTTCCTCTAATCCAGTAGTAGCTGGCCCTCTGTGTAGTAGCTCGATTGATACTTCTAATTCATCCTCCGCTGGTTACAGTCACTATTCCTGGACCCGCATTCTGGGCAAACAAGAACATGAGAGACGTATGAATCTGATACAGTACGCCGAACATCCAGGTCCTTCGAGAAGAGAAAAACCATTTGGTAGGAGTACTGATTCAGTTCCATTCCGACCAGGCCGGTCGGAACCGGACGTAGCTGACTTTATGAACGATCATTTTCACGGGCGTAGAGCTGCTGGTTATCCAGAAGAAGGAACTGTCTCCTCCGATCTTGGCCAAAATGGTGAGAATGAGTTTGACAAGGCCACTCGGATTTTTATGGCTGGGCGTTTCAAACGGGATCTTCTTGATCACACCGTTAAAAGCGACTTTGAGATCCTGAGTAATTTCTCTCGATCATACCAGGAGGTAATAATTGTTTTTAGATTTGAATATCCGATTTGACTTCTTGGCTGTTAAACTGATATCATTTTTTCTTCGTAGGCCGGGGATTATTTTGCACTACAGACATATCGTCTGTCTTTGTTAGAGCAAGAGTAGCAAGAAGCTCATAACGTGCTTGCACAGGCTTCGTCCGAGAATAGAACCCTTCGAGCCCAATTAAATGACGTCACAGGCAAACTATTTGCTAGTCGTAAAAAATTATCGAAGGTGAAGGAGGAGTTGGAGACTGCCAATAAGAAACATACTCCATCCGTAGAAGAAGATTTGTTATCGGCTGTTAAAGAGAAAAGTGCCCTTGAAGAAGAACTCAAGAAGGTGAAGATTGAACTTGAGCAAGCGAAACAAGATTCAAAGCGAGCATATGCCCAAGGCCGAGAAGAAGCCATAATTCCAGCTATTCGAGAGTTTTTGCAGTCCCCTGTACTTGATCCCTTAATTCAGAAAAGGACAGGTGGGATTCTTCAAACGATCATCTACAAAGGGGTTCAACAGCTAATTTCGGCCAAGAGGATTCTGAACAAGATGTATGAATACCTTCAATATATGAACCCTTATAAGAATGCGAAAGGGAAGGATTATAAAGCTTCTTCTTTGCCTAAGGTGAATACAAATTGGCAGGACCATCACTTTGTCCCTTTGGTCGAGGAGTTTGGCTTCCCGATGCCGAACCCTGATGATCTCGAGTTGTCGAACGATAGTCCCGAGTCTTCCTTAGGATGCGGGTCAGGTGATGATCCTAACGACCACCCATGTTTCGAATCTTAGGGGTGGATTGTTTACAATAGTTATGTAATAGGGGCAGCATTTTTTTTTTTTTTTTTGTAATAGGGTCTTACTTCCTGCTATTTCGTTTTATAACCTGTATATCCTTCTCAATTTGTAGAACCTAACGTATGAATGAATTTTGTCGTTTTTCGATCGAATGTTTATCGTTCCCCTTTTTCCTAAGCCTCTTAACAGTCGCGACGGTTCAATTGTCGCTGGAATAAGATGTCGCTTCTATAAATATCTGGGTTGTTTCATGTCATTCATCTATCACTTCTTAATCACTAAGATCGGAGCTTTACGCTTAGTTTCTTCTTTTGAGCTTTCAAATTTACTTCTTCGCTTGCTATGGATCAGATATTTGGTAAGCCTATCAATCCCAAATTGTTATTGGGTGGCACCAAGAGTAAAGGTCCATCCAAGGATCAAAAACCAACCAAAGAGAACAAGCTTTCCAAGGCTTCCCCGAAAACAACTGCCACTTCCCCCAAAACTTCCAAGGGCGGGGAGACAAAAAAGGAGAAACAGGCTTCATCAAAACATTCCAAAGTTGGTCTTAACCAATCAATTTTGGATGAAAAACTTGACGAGGAGCTCGAGGCCTCTTATGACACTTCCCATCGGGCAATAGCTAGACAAAAAGCATTATCCCTTTCTTCCGATAAAAGGCCTTATTCTGACATAGCCGACTCAATCGAGAACCCGCAGGATCTTGTTACTAGGAACGAAGGTTCTTCGATAGGAGGTTTGGGTATGAAACCTAAAATGGCCCCTTCTGGAGATGGCTCTTTAGTTTCTGGAGCATCTGTCGAGCCTTCAAAGCTTGAAACTGAACCTCCGAAGAATGAGACTGATCCCTTGAAGACTGAGAATTCTTTCGGTCTTCATATCTCTGGTTCCCCTCTTCGAGAATCAAAGGATGAGTCTGCTCGGGAAGTGGAGCTCGAGAATTTCGTTGAGAATCCATCGGAGGCTGATCCTCCTATTCCTGAGGCCGAGGCGTCTGAGGGGAAAAGTCCCTCAGATCTGTTTCAGTCAGGGTCTAATTTTTTATCTCAGGTTCTCCTTTCTAAATTTTTTTTTTTAGAACTAACTCTTTCAAATATAGGCTAGGCAAGACTTTCTCGAATTGAAGGTGGTTAGCTGAGCGGGAGTTGAGTCAGCGTGCTACTGTTACCCTCGAGCTGGAGAAGACGAACGCTGAGTTGGGTCGCGTCCTCGAGGAAAAATTGGCTTTAGAGAAAGAGAAGGCTAACAAGGTACAGGGAGAAGGGCTCTTCCAACAATTGAGCAAGGAGCTTGAGATGCTCAAAGGGCACTCCACCCTTCGCGAAAAAGAGGCTTTTGATCGCGGTTATGCAGCCCGTAGTGCTGAGCTTCGAAAGGCTCTTCAAGATCATAACTTTGTGTGACTTTTTCCAGAACGGTGTTGTTGTAATTCTATTTTATTTTGCTTGGTTGTGCTGTACTCTGAATAATTTCTTTATTTCTGCTCTTTATCTTCAAATTCGGATGATGTATTGGGCCTTGTACCTTTTATAATTGTTATGCCCTTCTGTGATGCTTGGCTTCTTGTTTAAATATTTGCTATTGTCAAAGTTCGATCCTTACAGTTAGAACGTTACTGGATTACCATCGTCGTACAAATATTTCATCCCTGATCAATAACTCCTTAATAGCATAGCTCTCCTCTTTTTAAGTTTGAAATAATCAACTCTAACCAATCAGTCCCTTATTTCTCGGGAAGTGCAACGGTCGGCGCATTTATCGCTCGCATCGCGGCCGTTCTCTATGGTAAATCTGGGCCGTCAATATCTGTTTCCTCTTCCTATAAATAGTCTAGGATGGTTCTTTTTTTCCCATCACCTTTTTACTTTTCTGTGAAAATATATTCGAAGCTTGCGCTCGAGTGATTTTTTTCTTTTATTGGATGATAATATGTCTTTAGTAATGACATCCCATATTCGAATTCGATCCCCAATAGTTATGTTTGAGATTCATACCCGAACTCTTTTCTTTGATTTTATCGTCTCCAAATAAAACTTATTTTCAACTAGGATATCGATAGACGAAAAGGATTGCGACTAGGATACAGGTAGACGACCTGCTCTCTCTGATTCCAAATCCTTTAGGCAGGGTCGAATCCCTGTATCCTGTCGTCCATCTAGTTGGGATAGTGGGTCAACTGCTGGAGGAGTTTTCCTGCACTCGATTTCAACCTCTTCATGATGCTTCTTGAAGGACGTTATCTTCGGGATCGCTAGAGATGATTCCTACTGTGGTTGCTTTACTGCTTTTCGACCCGATCGCGCGCAGACCGATTAGCGCGGATGCATTGGATGAAGGGTAGAAGTGTATTAGCTTCCCTTTTCTCCTTTGACTACTCAAGTGTCTTAGCGTAGATTTGAGCATTTGTAATTAGATCTTTCTGGATGTAAACTCGACTTTCCATATTGTAATCAAGAATTCTCTTGTAACTAGTAAAAATGTATGAATGATATATTTATTTTTGTTTATTATCCTATCTTGTTGATCTGTAAACTCGCTTCTTATCTATGTCGAATATTGATTCCTTTGCCTCGAAAGCTCGAGCCATAAGTATTATTCTTTGATAATTGATAGGATAATAATCCCTAATAATCGAACACGAACTATACAATTGTTCTCGAACCAAATATTTTTAGTCGTTTTGATCGGTCATAGCAACAACTTTCACCTGGGGGTCGTAGCAACAGCTTTCACCCTTTAATTTATTTCGATCTAAGGGGCATAGCAATGGCTTTCACCCTTAGTCGTTTTGATCGGTCATAGAAACAACTTTCACCTGAGGGTCGTAGTAACAGCTTTCACCCTTTAATTTATTTCGATCTAAGGGGCATAGCAACGGCTTTCCCCTTAGTCGTTTTGATTGGTCATAGCAACAGCTTTCACCTGAGGGTCGTAGCAACAGCTTTCACCCTTTAATTTATTTCGATCTAAGGGGCATACAACGGCTTTCACCCTTAGTCGTTTTGATCGGTCATAGCAACAACTTTCACCTGAGGGTCGTAGCAACAGCTTTCACCCTTTAATTTATTTCGATCTAAGGGGCATAGCAACGGCTTTCACCCTTAGTCGTTTTGATCGGTCATAGCAACAACTTTCACCTGAGACTCGTAGCAACAACTTTCACCCTTTAATTTATTTCGATCTAAGGGGCATAGCAACGGCTTTCACCCTTAGTCATTTTTTGTGGGTCGTCACCCATTTCGCTGATCCAAGGGGCATAGCAACAACTTTCACCCTTATTCGAGATTTGATAGACATGCATAGAGATAGCCTATAATAATTTTGAATATGATAAATTGATAATATCTTTGCGAATAATTTTGTCGGATAGATAATCTTCGAGAACATAAGGAGTAAAGAACGCAACAGAACAATAACATAACAGGTAGTCTAGAAACTGCTAAATAATTTTCATCTTCCATAATATCTTCTTAAATTTATGGCATTCCAAAATCGAGGTAAGACCTCCCCATTTGGATGAGCAATCTTGTAAGAACCTTTCTTCCCTACTTCGACTATTACATATGGACCATCCAAGTTGGGTTGAAGCTTTCCGACATGTTTTGAGACTTCTACTTTTTTCAGTACTAGATCTCCAACCTTAAAGGTTTGGATTCTAACCTATTGATTGTATGCCTTTTCCATGTTGGATTTTGTGGCCTGAATTTTTAGCTTAGCTCGATCCCTTTTGCCATCTGCATGATCGACTTCAATTTCCCTCAAGGATTTATTTTCTTCGGAATCATAGAACTCGATTCTGGGAGAAGATATCAAATTCTCAACTGGAATAACCGCTTCCGATCCGTACACCAAGCTGAAAGGAGTTTCCCCTGTAGATGTTTTTACGGTGGTTCTATAAGCCCATAAACTCCTGGGAGTTCATCGAGCCATTTTCCCTTTGCGTCAAATAACCGCTTTTCTAGAGATTGAACGATCTCTCTATTTACAACCTCTGTTTGTCCATTGGCCTGAGGGTGCCCTACCGATGTGAAATTTTGCTGTATCCCGAACTTTTCACACCAATCTGTGACCTTTTTGCCAGCAAATTACGTTCCATCGTCGGAGATTAGGATTCTGCGAATTCCGAATCGACAGACAATATCAATACCCCATTCAAATTACGTTCCATTGCCAGCAAACTGCGTGATCTTTGTCAAAGCTACACATTCGACCCATTTACTGAAATATTCGACCGCGACCAATACATAATTCTTCCTTGGCCTGGCAGTTGGGAAAGGACCGACAATATCGATACCCCATTTATCGAACGGCCAACAGATTGGGATAGTGTGCATCTGCTCGGCTGGCTGATGAATCAAATTCGAATGAATTTGACAATGATGACACCTCTTCACATAATCCACCGCGTCATAAAAGAGAGTTGGCCAATAATACCCTGTCCTTGAACATTTTAGGGCTAATGCTCGAGCTCCGCCATGATTTCCTGTTTCTCCCTCGTGAACTTTCCTTAGAATCATATCATATTGATTTTCAGAGATACACTTTAATATAATTCCAGAGGAGGATCGTTTGTAGAGTTTATCATCAATCAGGGTAAAAGAGGGGGATCGATACTTAATCCTTCTGGCTTCGTTAGCATCTTCTGGCAGTTCTCCCTTCTTTAGATAATCGATGAAGGGATCGATCCAAGAGTTCTTTTGTTCGTCGATTTCCATGATGTCGATGCCAGGAATGACATCCAGATCGATAACAGATGTGTTCGACAATAGCCATGTAATATTCCTTTCCTTCTTTCCGTCCGCTATACCAGTGAATTTTGACAACATGTCAGCCCACAAATTTTCTTCTCTAGGAACAGGCTGGATGTCAAACTTTTCAAATTGTGATATCGAACTTTTTGCCTTGTTTAAATATTTGATCATGTTGAACTCCTTCGCTTAATAAATTCCCTTCACCTGCCTGTGGACAAGTTCAGAATCTGTCAGCACAGTAATTGATCTTACCTTTGCCTTCAAGGCCATCTCTAACCCCGCAATTAATGCTTCGTACTCCGCTTCATTGTTTGTAACGACAAAATCCAAAGTTATTGCGTAACTCAAATCTTCGCCATCGGGTCCTTGAAAATGAATTCCTGCTCCGCCTCCTTCCCTGGTTGATGAGCCATCGACGTGCATTAGCCATGTCGGGTCCTCAAACCTTTGTTAGCAAGTTTATTTCAGAATTTTCTTCGTTCTCTGTGCTTTTCAGACTAGTGGATTCCAATAGGAAGTCAGCTAACACTTGCGCCTTTACTGCTGTTCGCGGCAGGTATTCAATCTCGAATTGCCCCAATTCGATTGCCCATTTAATTAATCGACCGGATGCTTCTGGCTTAGATAAGACCTGCCTCAAAGGTTGGTTTGTCAAAACGATAACCTTATATGTTTGAAAATAGGGCCTCAGTCTTCGTGCAGCAACTACCAAAGCAAGTGCAAATTTTTCGATCTCCATATAATTCTTCTCTGCACCTTGTAACAATTTGCTCAAGTAATAGACCGGTTTTTGCACGGATTCCTCTAATTTTACCAGTACCGAACTAACAGCCTCGTTTGAAACGGCTATGTAGAGGTACAAAGGTTCTCCCTCCGTGGGCTTGGCCAGCATAGGAGGTAAAGTTAAGTAGGTTTTTAGGTCTTCGAAAGCCTTGTCACATTCGGCATTCCACTTGAAATCCTTCGACTTGCGCAGTAGCTTGAAAAATGGCAAACTCTTGTCGGCGGATCTAGAGATAAATCTATTCAACGAAATGATTTTTTCGACCAAGCTCTGAACATCTGAAAGTTTCTTTGGTGGTTGAAGGTTGATTACCGCTCGGGTCTTCTCTGGGTTAGCTTCGATCCCTCTCTCGTGGACAAGATATCCAAGGAATTTTCCTGATCGTACCCCGAAAGTGCATTTTGCTGGGTTCAATTTCATTCCATATTTTCTCAATATCTCGAAGCATCTGCCTAAATGTTTAATGTGGTCTTCTTCTGTCATGCTTTTTACCAACATATCGTCCACATAAACCTCCATGATTTCACCTATCAATTCTTTGAACATCATATTGACTAGCCTCTGATAAGTTGCGCCCGCGTTTCTCAGACCGAACGGCATAACTACGAAGCAATATACTCCTTGCTCGGTGATGAATGCGGTTCTGTTCCAATTCCAAGAGCATAGACTCCATTCCTTCACTTAGTTCTGTTCCAATTCTGGTGACTTTCTCCGGATATCCTGGGACGAATATCACCCTCTTATGATTAGGCGCTTGTATGCTCATGTCTTCATTCCTTCATTTCTTCCCTTGCAGCTTTTCAGTTTCGAGAATTGGTAAATTCGAGGCCGGGCCTGATTCCAAATCAACCAATTTTTGTTTTGTTGGGGTTTCGGGCTCCACTTTCTTTTTTATGCTTAGAGATGAGTTGTAACATTCCCAAGCCATGTATTGGTCGTTCCGTACTTCCCCTACTCCTCCGTCCGTCTGAAATTTCACCTTTTGATGGTATGTAGACACTATTGCCTTGAAGGTATTTAAAGCAGGTCTTCCCAATATAGCATTGTAGGCAAGAGGCGTTTCGACCACCAGAAATTTTATCATCCTTGTTACGCTTTTGGGTTTTGTTCCTAAAGTTGTGCTTAACAGAATGGTTCCTAAATGAACAATCTCTGAACCTCCGAAACCAACTAAAGGAGTGGCTACTCGATCGAGATGGGGATGTGTTGGGTTTTTGTGGATATAATTGTCAACAACAATGGTGCGGAATTTAAAATTTTTATACACAACATCCCAGGGTTCTTATTAGCACATATGAATAAGGTTGAATTTATTTCAGCACATAAATACTAAAATAAATAAAGTGGTAAAATTAAGATTTTACCTCACCACAGGCAAGGTGGTGGTTTCTCCGGTCTTCTTTTCGGATCACTAGAGCACCCCAAGTGTTGTGCCTCTAGAGAATAGTCCACACCAGCTGGAACTGTGATTGCTTCAATCCACAGGCTACGAACTAGGAAAGAAACACTTCAGATTCAAGAGTTGGATTCAGATCCAACTCTTGATGTAGAACAAGAAGATGGAGAGAGGTGCTGCACGGCCGATCTACAATCAGGGGCGGCGGCGGCTTGGTATTGTAGGGCGGCGGCGGCTAGGGCAAATGGGGAGAGGGGGGCGGCCAAGAGAGAGGAGAGATTAGGGTTGCTTGTGTTTTCTTGCTGTTATTAGTCTTTTGAGTCTCCAAGACTCCCCTTTTATAGTAGAGTCCAACCCTATCCCTAATCTCTATCCTTATCCTTATCTCTTCTTGACCTTATCTCTTTCTTGGCCTAATGGGCCATCAGATAAGTTAGCCCATACCTCTTATTTAATTAGCCCTTTTAATTAAATAAGCCCAAGTCATTTAATTAACCACTTTAATTAAATGGCTCATTTATTTAATTAGTTCCTTAATTAAATATTTAATTAATTAGATAAATTCAATTAATTTCCTCTCTCTAAGAATTAATCCTTTAATTCTTTTGTTTGATTTAACCCCTTTAAATCAATTCGTTCTACGACTGACTATCACAGTTCCAGCTTTTGTGTGTGACCCTCTAGGTTCACCATCAATTGGCCGCGGGCTCACATTTCTGTGATTTAATTAATGAGCAATTAATTATTTAATTAATTGCTCCGATCAATTAAACTACTTTCAATTGACCACTCCAGAATTAATCTACCATCAATTCAGGAGTACCCACACCTCATGGTCGATGTCTAGCCACAAGCCCATGAGGCCCAACTTCAGGTGAATTGACATCAGTGAACCTTAAACCTCTTATAAGTACCATGTACATACGGTCCCTCTAACGACTAATTTCCCGATTGAGACCTAGGGTGTGTGAATTGGTCGGCACCTCTAATCATCTCGATTATGTACTTTCTAATTCAGGATAATACTTCCAGTGTGACTGCTAAATCTGGAAACCCTTTTCCAAATCCGTCACTGACCATGGCCATGGATTTCTCGGAATGTATCATCGAAGAATGTACAGGAAATTCCCTCATCCATTACAATGAGTCGGTAGATCCTATATTGATGCTAACCATCCGCGCATACGACTATACGTACTAAATCAAAGTACGCACACCCGTATACCGAATTCGCCCTAGCATCTCAAGTCTAACGTCTAAATCGTACACTGTTATAAGTCTTGAGAGACATCCCACCACCGATATGCTTTTTACGCACTTCCACAATGGGTCTCTCTGTTCGGGTCGTTCGATGCGTCCGATCCCCTATCGAACCACCTAGTCATATGCACTGACATTAACAATGTCTTGTTCATGAAACAACAACAAATTCACTTTAAGTGAATCATGCATAATCGTACAAGTCTTGACGATTCATTCGATACCCCGTCTCGATATGAATCTATGACTTGGAACATTTTTGAGATCACGACCTTTGAGACTGTTTCATGATTAATCGCACCCAATACTGAAGTGAATAGTCCCGTAGTCATGAGTGATCTCAGGGTTTCAACCAATCGCTTAAATGTGTTCGCGAAAGATGAAGATGGCCATTTGTTTATATTATGAATTCTCAATAAAATAAACAGTTCGTATTAATTGATAAATCAAAGATTCTTTCAAGATAAAATAATGTTCCCTATTACAAGCTATTTTATTGGCTTGCAGGGCACTATCCTATCAATCTCCCACTTGCCCTAAAGCCAATCACAAACGTTTCTCAGACCCATCCTTCCCAGATGCTCTTCGAACACCTTTTGCGATAATGGCTTAGTTAGTGGATCAGCTACGTTATCCTTTGAGTCGACCCGCTCCATTTGAATGTCTCCCCTACCTATGATCTCCCTGATCACATGGTATTTCCTCAATACGTGTTTGGACTGGTGGTGTGATCTCGGCTCCTTCGCTTGAGCAATTGCCCCATTGTTGTCGCAGTAGACTACTATGGGATTTGCTATGCTAGGTACCACATCCAGCTCTTGGATGAAGTTTCTCATCAAAACACTTTCCTTCGCTGCATCTGATGCGGCGATATATTCTGCTTCAGTGGTTGAGTCTGCAGTGGTCGACTGTTTGGAGCTCTTCCAACTCACCGCTGCACCGTTGAGGCAAAATATATATCCAGAATTGGATTTAAAATCATCCACGTCAGACTGGAAACTCGAGTCAGTGAATCCTTCGAGTTTCAATTCTCCACTACCACCGTAGACCAAGAACATATCCTTAGTCCTTCTCAGGTACTTTAGGATAGTCTTTACGGCGGTCCAGTGTCCCTCCCCTGGATTTGACTGGTAGCGGCTCGTAACACTGAGAGCGTGAGCTACGTCAGGTCTAGTACATAACATTGCATACATTATGCTGCCAATGGCAGATGCATAAGGTATGAGAGACATTCTCTTTCTTTCTTCATCACTCGTAGGGCACATTGATTTAGAAAGATAGATTCCATGTCTCATTGGAAGTAATCATTTCTTGGATTCTTCCATACTGAATCTTTTCAGTATAGTGTTAATGTACTGGGATTGGGAGAGACCTAACATCTTCTTCGATCTATTTCTATAGATATGTATGCCTAGTACGTAAGATGCGTCTCCCATATCCATCATGGAGAATTGCGTGGATAACCACGCTTTCGTCTGCGTCAACGTTCTGATATCGTCTCCGATCAACAGAATGTCATCGACATATAACACAATAAATTGTACCGAACTCCCATCGAATTTCTTGTACACACATGACTCATAAACGTTCTTGATGAAGCCATACCCCTTGACTGTCTCATCAAAACGTATGTTCCAGGTTCGGGACGCCTGTTTTAGGCCATAGATTGACCTTTGAAGTTTGCAAACCTTATGCTCACTTCCTTTAGATGTAAAGCCTTTTGGCTGTTGCATATAAATTTCTTTATCAATGTCGCCATTGAGAAAGGCGGTCTTTACATCCATTTGCCATATCTCGTAGTCATACCACGCGGCTATGGCTAATAGTATCCGAATGGATTTAGACATCGCTACTGGCGAGAAGGTTTCCTCATAGTCTATTCCAGGCCTTTGAGAATAACCTTTTGCCACAAGGCGAGCCTTATGAGTTAATACCTCTCCATTCATTCCTAGCTTGCGCTTGAAGATCCACTTGCAGCCTACAGGGATGGTCCCCTCAGGTGGATCAACCAAAGTCCATACTTTGTTGGAATGCATGGAATCCATTTCGGATTGCATGGCTTCCTACCACGCACCCGAATCTATGTCTGACATAGCTTCTTCGTATGTCCGTGGATCAGTGTCCAATTGATCGTTTTCGTGAATAAAGCCATACCTTTCAGGCTCTTTACGAACTCGATCAGACCTTCGAAGTACTGGTGTACTAGATGGCTCAACGGGTTCAGGATCAACTCCCACTGTTTGTGGGGATGGGTCCGCTTCCTGGACTTCATCAAGTTCTACGGATATCCCCCTTCATTTAGTGAGGAAGTCATCCTCCAAGAAGTGGGCGTTCCTGGACACAAACATCTTTTGTTCCTTAGGTTTGTAGAACAAGTATCCAATGGATTCCTTTGGATACCCCACAAATTTGCACAAACTAGATCTACTATCTAGTTTATCTCCTTTCTTGTTTCTTACATAGGCAGGAGATCCCCATACTCGTAGATATGAGTATATGGGTGCTTTACCAAACCACTCTTGGTATGGCGTCGTCGGCACCGACTTTGAAGGTACAACGTTAAGTATCTTCGAATCAGTTAATATGGCTTGGCCCCAAAACGAAAAAGGAAGGTCAGCGAAACTCATCATGGAACGAACCATGTCTAACAAAGTTTTGTTCCTTCTCTCAGACACACCATTCAACTGCGGTGTTCTAGGAGGAGTTCGCTGAGAGAGAATTCCATTATCTACAAGATAATCGAGGAATTCTTGACTTAAGTATTCACAACCTCGATCCGACCGAAGTGCCTTGATACTATGTCCAAGTTGATTCTCAACTTCCATTCGAAACTCTTTGAATTTATCAAAAGCTTCGGACTTATACTTCATTAGGTATACATACACATAACGACTGAAGTCGTCTGTGAAGGTTATGAAGTATGAGAATCCTCCTCTCGCACTAACACTTAGTGTTCCACAAACATCAGTATGGATTAAATCCAACGTTTGTTTGGTTCGCTCCGGTTTCCCAGTAAAAGGCGCTTTGGTCATTTTTCCCTTGAGACAGGATTCGCAAGTTGGGAGATCATCTAGGTTCTTTATTTCAAGAGCCCTAGAGGAGACCAACTTTTGAATTCTACTCTTGGAAATATGTCCAAGCCTAGGGTGCCAAAGTTGTGGATTGTTTTCATCTTGTTTTCTTTTCATTGATTGAATGTGCATGACATTAGAATTAGCAGGTTCTAAGGAATAAAGACCATCTATCAAAGTACCACAAGCATAAGTAAAACCACCTTTTATTATGCTAAAATTTCCATTAGAAATGGAAAAACAAAAACCATCATTATCCAATAAAGTAATAGAAATAATGTTCTTGATAATCGTTGGTACGTACAAACAGTCTTTCAAAACCAAAGAAAAATTTCCTAGCATTAACTCTACGTCTCCTATGGCCTCTGCCGCAACCCTAGCTCCGTTTCCAAAGCGCAGGATTCTATCCCCAGGTTTAAGAGGCCTTACTGCTCCCATCACCTGCAAATCATTGCAGATATGAGAACCCGCTGCGGTGTCTAACACCCACGATGCATAGTTAATAGAAATATTAACTTCAATAAAGAAAATACCTTTGACCACCTCTTTCAGGTAGTCTGGGAAGTTCCTTTTCCAGTGCCCTGCTTTCTTGCAGTGGAAACATTCATCTTCTGGGCTTTTTCTTTTCTTCTCGACAACCTTCTTTGTTGTTTTAGAAGATATTACTTTCTTCTTCTTTTTCTTGCCCTTCTTAGGCTTTGCAGCCTTGGGTTGCTCAGCAATCATGACAGACTTCTCCCTTTTCAGGGTCGATTCTGCTGTGACCAATAAATTGGTCAGTTCGTGTAGAGCGAGCTCTCTATTTTCCATATTGAAGTTTAGCACGAACTGATCAAATGAGCGCGGCAGAGTATGGAGGAGGAGGTCATTGCGAAGGTCAGCATGCAGGTCTACGTCCAAGTTCTCTAGTTTTTCAACCAGATTAATGAAGCGTAAACAGTGATCCTTCACACTTGAACCCTCAGCCATTCTCAGATTGAATAATTCTTTTGTAGTCTTGAACCTTTCGGTCCTAGACATCTCTCCAAACAACTCTCGGAGATGAAGAATTATGTCAGCAGCATGCAACATCCTTGCATGTTGTTTCTGCAGCTCATTGGTCATTGATGCCAGCATGAGGCAACGAACCTGAATATCATCATCGACCCACCTTTGATGGGTAGCTCGTTCCTCTTCCGAAACCCCTTCCGGAAGTGCACCAGGCATGGGTGCATCGAGAATGTAACTCCTTTTCTCAGAGTCGAGGACTATCCTCAGATTTCTAAGCCAGTCGACAAAATTTGATCCGTTCAGTTTGTTAGTGTCAAGGATGATAGCTAACGGATTCTTAGACATTTTTGCAGAATTGATCTATAAAAGTAAATGATAACATTTAGCTGACTGATCTATATTAATACTTATAATTAGCGATGTTGGACTTGTTATCGAAAAAGTTCTCCCAGCAGACATTAATTGCACCCACGACTCGCGGTCATACAATTAACTCCCCAGGTAGGTATACTTTTACCAATTGTGTTCCTCCACAACCTTCAAGCTATTTTGCCTCGGTCTTCGCACTTATCTAGCACTGCTACATCATAAGTGTTACTAATCGTTAAGTCTAACCCATCAATCATGATGAGCTACTGGCCCGGTCGTGAAGTCCCCGTAACGGGTTATCGGTCGATAATCACATCCCGACCAGTCCCCACCCTTGTCAAGTTTTTTTTAAAAACAAGAATCAAGGAATTTCGTGTATTGTCCCTTTCTTCGCCTAGGGTGCCAGACTCTGGATCACCTTCAACGATAAGTAGACAACTTACACTAGTCCCTATTGATGGAAGGCTTGGATCTTTAAAACATCATTTTAAATGTACCCAATATGACTTAATATTATTTTCAAGAGGGGTTTTTCGGGTTTAAGAGTTTGAGTTATGCATTATCTTTGAAATTGTTTTTCGGGTTTAAGACCCATCCTCCTCGAGATCTCACCGTTCCAGTTATGCATTATCTTTTATTTACGATCTAAATATAACTAGCGCGCATCACCATACAAGCTCATATATAAATACGTAAATAAACACATACACACCTAGCATGCATGCTACCACAGTATGTTTTCGATCAAGAGCCTCCTATGCGGACCACCATCGAGCTA
The DNA here is from genome assembly GCA_038501285.1 of Penstemon eatonii. Lineage (NCBI taxonomy): Eukaryota > Viridiplantae > Streptophyta > Magnoliopsida > Lamiales > Plantaginaceae > Penstemon > Penstemon eatonii. The sequence goes on along the minus strand of CM076710.1, from coordinate 41,602,477 downwards.
AAGACGATGGTCCTATTGGTCAATCTATTAGGTTTCAAAGAGACCTACTCTATTACATATTTTACCATGCATACATGACCTTTAGTCTTCTTGGGCTCCCACCTTGCTTGTAACGGGCCTCCATTCTAAACTAATAAAACAGTAAAGCCCTATCTATTACAATCGCTCAAAGTGGCCCAAAACTTAAGGCTCGCAGGCCCAATAAAACCAATAAGATGAAAAATAAACAATCACATCTACCCTAAGGGTCAAGGCTCGGCGCGATCGAAAACCACGTAAACAATTTCACGTAGAGCAAGAAACAAGCAAAAACTAATTTCTTATTTCTTATCCCATTTTAAAACAGCCTTTCAAAAACTTAAGATTCTAGTTTTAAAACCTCTTTCTAAAACAATCTCTAACATCATTTTAAACCCCTTTAAAATGACCATTTGATTCTCACTTTAAGTCCCTACTAATTATGATAAAATTGACTTTCCGGATTTACTAAACCCTTTTAGTGCACAAAACAGTTTCTGTTTTTCAAGTTTGAAAAATTGCAGTTCGGCCCCTGAATTTTCAAAAATACACTTTGACCCCTCAACTTTTGGAAATTACAAATCAGCCCCAAAATTTCCAGAATATGCAAATTGGACCAGAAAGCAGAAAATTAGCAAAATTTCCAGAAACTTTTGTTTATTGCAAAACAGACCCCAAATTTACGAAAATAGCAAAAACACCCCTAAACTTTCGTAAATTGCAAAATGGTCCAGATTTTGAAAAATTCCAGAATTTACAATTTGGTCCAGAATTGCAGAAAAAACAAAATTTTAATTTCTGTCCAGATTTATGAAAAATCAAAATTTGCAAATTAGCCCTCCAATTTTTCGGAAATTACAATTTAGGCCCAAAAACCGAAAAATGCAAAAATCCGAACACTCAATTTATTATAACAAGCAAGAATCAAATATAACACAACAAACACATATAATCACATAATTTGATGCGTTCAGGCCTTTTTCATATGTGCATAATAAGTTAGGCTCTGATACCACTATTGGGTTTTTGTGGGTATAATTGTCAACTACAACGGTGCGGAATTTAAAATTTTTATACACCACATCCCAGGGTTCTTATTAGCACATATGAATAAGGTTGAATTTATTTCAGCACATAAATACTAAAATAAATAAAGTGGTAAAATTAAGATTTTACCTCACCACAGGCAAGGTGGTGGTTTCTCCGGTCTTCTTTTCGGATCACTAGAGCACCCCAAGTGTTGTGCCTCTAGAGAATAGTCCACACCAGCTGGATCTATGATTGCTTCAATCCACAGGCTACGAACTAGGAAAGAAACACTTCAGATTCAAGAGTTGGATTCAGATCCAACTCTAGATGTAGAACAAGAAGATGGAGAGAGGTGCTGCACGGCCGATCTACAACCAGGGGCGGCGGCGGCTTGGTGTGTAGGGCGGCGGCGGCTAGGGCAAATGGGGAGAGGGGGGCGGCCAAGAGAGAGGAGAGATTAGGGTTGCTTGTGTTTTCTTGTTGTTGTTAGTCTTTTGAGTCTCCAAGACTCCCCTTTTATAGTAGAGTCCAACCCTATCCCTAATCTCTATCCTTATCCTTATCTCTTCTTGACCTTATCTTTTTCTTGGCCTAATGCCATCAAATTAGTTTGCCCATACCTCTTATTTAATTAGTCCTTTTAATTAAATAAGCTCAAGTCATTTAATTAACCACTTTAATTAAATGGCCCATTTATTTAATTAGTTCCTTAATTAAATATTTAATTAATTAGATAAATCCAATTAATTTTCTCTCTCCAAGAATTAATCCTTTAATTCTTTTCTTTGATTTAACCCCTTTAAATCAATTCGTTCTACGACTGACTATCACAGTTCCAGCTTTTGCTCTAGGTTCACCATCAATTGGCCACAGGCTCACATTTCTGTGATTTAATTAATGAGCAATTAATTATTTAATTAATTTCTCCGATCAATTAAACTACTTTCAATTGACCACTCCAGAATTAATCTACCATCAATTCAGGAGTACCCACACCTCATGGTCGATGTCTAGCCACAAGCCCATGAGGCCCAACTTCAGGTGAATTGACTTCAGTGAACCTTAAACCTCTTATAAGTACCATGTACATACGGTCCCTCTATCGACTAATTTCCCGATCAAGACCTAGGGTGTGTGAATTGGTCGGCACCTCTAATCATCTCGATTCTGTACTTTCTAATTCTGGATAATACTTCCAGTGTGACTGCTAAATCTGGAAAACCTTTTCCAAATCCGTCACTGACCATGGCCATGGATTTTTCGGAATGTATCATCGAAGAATGTACAGGAAATTCCCTCATCCATTACAATGAGCCGGTAGATCCTATATTGATGCTAACCATCCGCGCATACGACTATACGTACCCAACGTAGGCGCACAATTGTCAAGCTATGTGCCCGGCTCCTAAATCAAAGTACGCACACCCGTATACCGAATTCTCCCTAGCATCACAAGTCTAAGGACTAAATCGTACACTGTTATAAGTCTTGAGAGACATCCCACCACCGATATGCTTTTTACGCACTTCCACAATGGGTCTCTCTGTTCGGGTCGTTCGATGCGTCCGATCCCCTATCGAACCACCTAGTCATATGCACTGACATTAACAATGTCTTGTTCATGAAACAACAACAAATTCACTTTAAGTGAATCATGCATAATCGTACAAGTCTTGACGATTCATTCGATACCCAGTCTCGATATGAATCTATGACTTGGAACATTTTTGAGATCACGACCTTTGAGACTGTTTCATGATTAATCGCACCCAATACTGAAGTGAATAGTCCCGTAGTCATGAGTGATCTCAGGGTTTCAACCAATCGCTTAAATGTGTTCGCGAAAGATGAAGATGGCCATTTGTTTATATTATGAATTCTCAATAAAATAAACAGTTGGTATTAATTGATAAATCAAAGATTCTTTCAAGATAAAATAATGTTCCCTATTACAAGCTATTTTGTTGGCTTGCAGGGCACTATCCTATCAGGATGCTGAAGATTCATTCGAGCGAGGGCCTCTGAGGAGATGATGTTTGCTGAACTTCCATTGTCAACCAAAATTCTTTTGACTTCGTAATTAGCTATTTTTAGCGTTAACACCATGGAAAAATCCGGATCATCCTCATTTGTATCCCAGGTTACATAGGAAGGTCGATCGGTATCGCTAAAGCTTATGACTTGATTTTCCATTGATGGGAACTCCAAAGAAAATATTTCCCTCTTAGATGAAATGGATGATTTTAATGACCTCATCGTCCTTTTCCTAGCATTCTTGCTATCTCCTCCGGCCGGTCCCGCAATCACGTTTATCACTCATATCAATTGCTCTTCTCCCTGATTCCGAACCTCCTTTCGCTGATCGTTAAACTTCCGTGGACTCCTAGATCTATATCGGTCTTTGTAGTTACTTCCTTTGACGAACTCCTTGAGGTTTCCTTGTGCAATTAGCTTCTCGATCTCAACCTTTAGCTGATAACAATTCTCAGTACTGTGCCCCGAGCTCTATGGTACCTGCAGTATTGGTCATATCCCATTGCCCCTGGTCTTGCATAGGTAATCCGCTGGGCTTCCGGGATTAAATTTCCTTCTTCCAATACCGTTAAAATTTCCTCTTTTGGGATATTCAACTCTGTGAATTGAATCTTTTCGGGTCGAGGTGGCCGGTTTTGATCATAAGGTGGGCCGTAGGCATTCGGCCTTTGTACTGGTACCTGCGGATTATATGCGTTGAGTCGCTGCCATACCGATCCTCTATTCGTCCCTCCATAGTCGCTCGGTTTTGGTATGGGGGCTCGATCTTGCTTCTTGTTTTGAGGGAGCTTTGGGCTATGATCATTTATTAACCTATTCATCTCCTCCTGAATCATATACTTCTCATCAATCACCATTATTCGTTCAAAAGACTTTGGTTGCTTCCTACATAATGCATTTCCAAATTGAACCCTCCTAGTTAATTCGAACATCAGAGAAGATAAGTATTCTATTTGAGGGGTATCGACTTTCAATAGCTCGATACTAAATCTAGATAGCCATTGCCTCAGGGTCTCTCCTTCCCATTGTTTTACCGTTCCCAAATGATTTGCCGGCAACTTAGGTTTTCTCTGGCTCGCAAATTGATACTTAAATATGTCACAAAACTCATCGAAAGAGAATATTGAATTCGGCGGTAATTTTCCGAACCAATCATGGGCAATTCCTTCAAAGGTTATGACCATAATTTTGCAGCAGAAATCTTCCGAATGTCCGTATAAGTTCATCACATTAATGAAACTGTTGACATGTTCCCCGGGGTCGGTAGTCCCGTTATACCGGGGTAACCTTGTTGGTACTGTCTCTGTATTCCTGGCTTCACGTATTTCTTTGCAGAATGGCGAACATCGCATGATACTATTGCCGATCTCTCTATCTCGGATGTTCCCTTGTATTATTTCCCTATTTTGGTTTATTTCGGTGCCCCTAGCGGCGGTAGTGGCACGACGAACCTCTATCACCGCCTCCTCCTGGTCTAACTTCTTTGCAACCTGCTCTTGCACTATTCTTTCGAGCTCGGATTCTGTAATTCTTCTGTAGGTTGATTTTTTCTTTCCTATCATATCCATAGGGTGGCTTTCCCCTACCATACAGTCCTCCAGATTTTGTACAGATCGCACCAGATTTTCCGAGCGGAGATTAGATTTCATGGGAGCTATTCGTGGTAAGTTCGGTGCGGGTGCATTTGATGTAGCTCGTAACATACTATTTTCCTTCTGCACATTCGAAGAAGGGATTTCTGGTCCCCCATAGGCAGGTGGCTGGTCCACGGGAGATTGGTCAGCCCTTCCACTATTCAGAAACTCCCTGCACATTGTGCCTATGATGGACCTCAGGTCGGCAATGGTTGAGTGTATCGGAGCATTATCCTGTGGAGGGATTGGCGGAACTTCTGGTTGTTGAGCCGCCCTAGATAGATTGTCAGGCTCATTGTTAACTGAGTTTTGAACCCCCGCAGCATGGGATGGTTCTCCTCTGTTATATGTATTCCTCCTCGTAGTAGGCATTTTTCGATCTAACACCCAAATAAGGCCCCTCGGTGGGCGCCAATTGATCTTACGCAAATTCGTAGTCTGATCGATATTAACAGAATAAATATAATAAACGCTATAAAATTGAGGAAAGATCAATGTATATGTATATTCCGAGCGTAGGGATACAATTTACAAGTACTGAGGGTCCTATTCGAGCATTATAGGATGCCGTACAAGCTAGAGGGCGAAATACATATAAATTGGCCGACCTAATCTATCCGAGCTATAGCTTCGAACATAGTGCACCTGGGAAAGCGTGTTCGTTGTCATAAATGCAAATGGTATTTATAATGAAGAATGCTGAGCTAGCTACTCCATCCACAGGGATACATTTCTTTGGCCCAAGGGCTTGGGCCTTTAATCGGCCCAACAGTAACCCCGACCACCAACACTTTACGGTTGATCGGATAGTAAAGGCCGTGATTCAGACTTGATACTACCTCAGCGAGGTCGGATTTTATATTCGTTTCCCTTGTCCGAGCTTCCCAAGGTAGAGTCCAAAATACCCCTCATCATTCACCCTTAGTCGATTTCGAGGTCTTAGCAACAGCTTTCACCCATTTTTTATTATTTCGATCTAAGGGGCATAGCAACGACTTTCACCCTTAGTCGATTTCGAGGGTCTTAGCAACAGCTTTCACCAATTTTTTATTATTTCGATCTAAGGGGCATAGCAACGGCTTTAACCCTTAGTCGATTTCGAGTGTCTTAGCAACAGCTTTCACCCATTTTTTATTATTTCGATCTAAGGGGCATAGCAACGGCTTTCACCCTTAGTCGATTTCGAGGGTCTTAGTAACAACTTTCACCCATTTTTTATTATTTTGAACTAAGGGGCATAGCAACGGCTTTCACCCTTAGTCGATTACGAGGGTCTTAGCAACAACTTTCACCCATTTTTTATTATTTCGATCTAAGGGGCATAGCAACAGCTTTCACCCTTAGTCGATTTCAGGGTCGTCACCCATTTCGCTGATCTAAGGGGCATAGCAACGGCTTTCACCCTTGGTCACTTTTCCTTCGAGGGTCTTAGCAACAGCTTTCAACCTTAATCGATATTTGATTGACATGCATAGAGGTTGGTCATAACACTAGAATATTTCACGATCGTATAAAGAATTGATAATATCTCTGGCGAATAAGACATTCTCATTGAATAGATAATCTTTGATAACATGAGAAAAAAAGAAACAGAACAATATAGTGGACAAGCTAGAAATCTCGAAATAGTCTTCATCTTCCATAATATTTTCTCAAATTAACGGCGTTCCAAGATCGAGGCAAGACTTCTCCATTCGGATGAGCAATCTTGTATGAGCTTTTCTTCCCGACCTCGACAACTACGTAAGGTCCATCCCAATTAGGCTGAAGTTTGCCAACATGTTTCGAGACTTCTACTTTTTTTAGCACTAGATCTCCAACCTTAAATGTTCGGATACTAACTTTCTGATTATAGGCCTTCTCCATGTTGGACTTTGTAGCCTGAATTTTCAACTTAGCACGATCCCTTTTGCTGTTGGCATGGTCGACCTCCATTTCCCTCAACGATTGATTTTTCTCGGAATCATAAAATTCAATCCTGGGAGAAGCTATAAGATTTTCAACGGGAATAACATCTTTCGATCCGTAAACCAAACTAAAAGGGGTTTCTCCCGTGGCAGCTTTTACGGTCGTCCTATTAGCCCATAAAACTCCTGGAAGTTCATCGAACCATTTGCCTTTTACATCAGATAAGCACTTTTCTAGAGATCGAACAATCTCTCTATTCACAACTTTTGTCTGCCCATTGGCCTGCGGGTGCCCTACTGATGCAAAATTCTGTTGTATTCCGAACCTCTCACACCATTCCATGACTTTTTTGCCGGCGAATTGTGTTCCGTTGTTGGAGATCAAAACTCTAGGAATTCCGAACCTGCAGACAATATTCTTCCATAGGAAATTTATGACTTGAAACTGAGTGATCTTAGTTAGAGCAACGCGTTCGACCCATTTACTGAAATATTCTACAGCGGCCAACAAATAGTTTTTCTTGGCCCTAGCCGTTGGGAAAGGACCGACAATGTCGATGCCCCATTTGTCAAAAGGCCAACAGATCGGAATAGAGTGCATTTGTTCGGCTGGCTGATGGATCAAATTCGAATGAATTTGACAATGGTGACATTTCTTCACGTAATAAACTGAGTCAGAAATAAGAGTGGGCCAATAATATCCCGCCCTCGAGCATTCTAGAGCTAATGCTCGAGCGCCACAATGACTCCCTGCTTCACCGTCGTGAACCTCCTTCAGAATTATATTATACTGCTCTTCGAAAATACATTTCAATAAGACTCCAGAAGAAGATCTTTTATAGAGCTTATCATCGATTATGGTAAATGACGGGGCTCGGTACTTGATTCTTCGGGTTTCATTAGTGTCTTCAGGTAACTCCTTCCTTTAAATAACTAATGAAAGGATCGATTCCTGAGATCTTTTGCTCATCGATTTCCATGACATCAACGAAAGGCGTGACATCTAGGTCGATGGCAGATGCGTTTGACAATAGCCATGTAATTACCATTTCCTTCTTTCCATCTGCGATACCTGTGAACTTTGATAGCAAATCTGCCTATAAATTTTCTTCTCTTGGAACAGGCTGAATTTCAAATTTCTCGAACTTTGATATCAGATTCTTTGCTTTGTTCAAATATTTGATCATATTGAACTCTTTGGCCACATAAATTCCTTTTACCTGCCTATGAACAAGTTCAGAATCAGTTAACACAGTAATTGACTTTACCTTTGCTTTCAAGGCCATTTCTAATCCCGCAACTAGAGCTTCGTACTCCGCTTCATTGTTCGTGACAACAAAGTCCAAGGTGATGGCGTAATTCAAATCTTCACCATTTGGTCCTTGAAAGTGAATTCCTGCTCCGCCTTCTTCCTTGGTCGAAGAGCCGTCCACGAGCATCAGCCAAATTGGATCATCGACCCTCTTGACTACATTTATTTCAGAAGCTGCTTCATTTTCTAGGTTCTTCATACTAGTGGACTCAACCAGGAAGTCAGCTAGCACCTGAGCTTTTACTGCGGTTAGGGGTAGGTACTCAATTTCGAACTGACCCAGCTCGATTGCCCATTTTATTAATCTTCCGGACGCTTCTACAATATCATCCGAACTCCAAGCGAAAACATCTACATTCTTCCGTAAAAAGTCGATGAGCATGGTTTCCATACCTTCTCTTAAATCCATTCTGACCCTGGTAAATTTCTGAGGGGATCCTGGAACCAAGATCACCTTCTTATGATCGGGCACTTGCATGCTCATATCCACATTTTTTGCGTTCTTTCCTTGTAGCTTTTCACAATCGGGAATTGTAAATTCAAAATTGATTCGAATTCCAGATCAGCCAATTTTCTTTTCGTCGGGATTTCAGGTTCAACTTTTTTCTTTATACTCAAAGACGAGTTATAACACTCCCAAGCCATGTATTAGTCGTTTCTCATTTCCCCAACTCCTCCATCAGTTGGGAATTTCACCTTTTGATGATAGGTAGAAACAACTGCCTTGAAGGCATTCAAAGCCGGTCTTCCCAGTATGGCGTTGTAAGCGAAAGGTGTTTCCACCACCAGAAATTTTATCGTACTTGTCACAGTCTTCGGCTTTTTTCCGAGAATCGTGCTCAACAGAATGGTTCCTAGTGGAACAATCTCCGAACCCCCGAATCCGACCAGGGGAGTGGCTACTCGATCCAGATAAGGATGTTGTAGGTTCATCCGTGTAAGAGCTTCGGAGGAGATAACGTTCGCCGAACTTCCATTGTCAACCAAAACTCTTTTAACCTCATAATTAGAAATTTTCAGAGTTAGTACCATGGAAAATTATGGATCATCTTCACTTATATCCCAAGTAACGTCTGAGGGTCGATCTGCATCGCCGAAACTTATAACCTGATTTTCTAGGGATGGGAAATCCAAAGAGAATATTTCCTTTTTGGTCGAAACAGCTGTTTTTATCGACCTCATCTTCCTCTTTCTCGCATTTTTGCTGTCTCCTCCCGTCGGTCCACCGGCAATCATGTTTATTACTCCGTTCAATTGCTCATCTGCCTGATTTCGAGCCTCCCTTTGTTGACTGATAAATTTTCGAGGACTCCTGGATCTATAGAGATTGTTATAGTTACCTTTTTTAACAAACTCCTTAAGTTTTCCTAGCACGATTAATTTTTCGATCTCAACCTTCAATTGGTAGCAATTTTCAGTGCTATGTCCCCGAGCTCTATGATATCGATAATATTTGTCATAACCCATCGCTCCTGGTCTTGCCTGGGTAATTCTTTGAGCCTCGGGAACTAAATTCCCTTTCTCAAATACAGTCAAAATTTCCTCTTTTGAGGTGTTCAACGCGGTAAAATGGATTTTTCCAGGTCGTGGAGGCTGATTTTGATCGATAGATGGACCATAGGCATTAGTTCTTTGGGTCGGCACCTGCGGTTTGTAGGTGTTGAGTCGTTGCCATACTGATCCTCTATTCGATCCTCCGTAATCACCTGGTTTTGGAATAGGAGCTCGATCTTGCTTTTTGTTGAGAGGGAGTTTTATGTTGTGCGGATTTTTTAGCTTATTCATCTCTTCCTGAATCATATACTTCTCAGCAACTTTCAGAAGTTCGATACTGAATCTTGCCAGCCATTGCCTCAAAGTTTCTCCATCCAATTGCTTGACCGTTCCAAAATGATTCGCGGGCAACCTAGGTTTTCTCTGGCTTGCAAATTGGTGTTTCAACTTGTCACAAAATTCATCGAAAGAAAATATAGAATTTGGCGGCAGTTTTCCGAACGAATCAAGGGCAATCCCCTCGAAGGTGGTGACCATGATTTTGCAGCAAAAGTCCTCCAAGTTTCCATATAAATTCATCACATTGATAAAACTGTTGATATGTTCTCCAGGGTCGGTAGTCCCGTTATACCGTGGTAACCTTGTTGGTACTGTTTCTGTATTTCTAGCTTCACGTATCTCTCGGCAGAATGGCGAGCATCGCATGTTACTATTTTCGATCTCCCTATCCCGGATAGTTTCTCTGTTTTGAATCATCTCAGTGCGCCTAGCGGCTGTAGTGGCGTGGCGAACTTCCATCACCGTGTCTTCCCCATCTAGTTTCTTGACAACTCGCTCTTGCACCATTCTTTCCAACTCGGAATCTGTAATCCTCTTATAAATCGGTTTCTTGCTTTTCACAATATCTATAGTTTGACTATCCCCTACTACCGAATCCTCCACATCATGTACCGTCTTTGGAGAAATTCCTGGTCGAACATTGGTTTTTGACGGGGCTGCTCGGGGAAGGTTTGGCGCCGGTGCATTCGATGTAGATCGTGGAACGCTTTTCTCCTTCTGTATGTTCGAAGAAGGAAATCCTGGTCTACCATGCATTGCTGGCTGATCTACGGGTGATTTTTCAGCCCTTCCACTATTCAGAAACTCCCTGCACATAGTGCCTATGATTGACCTCAGATCAGCGACAGTCGTGCGGATATGTGCATCGTCCTGGGGAATGACTGGTGGAGCTTTTGGTTGTTGAGCCACTCGAGATAGATTATCGGGGACATTGTTAACTGAGTTTTGTGCTCCGGCTGCATGGGAAGGCCCTCCTCGAATATATGTATTTCTCCTCGTAGTAGGCATTTTTCGATCTAACACCCAAATAAGGCCCCTCGGTGGGCGCCAATTGATCTTACGCTGTTTCGTAGGGTGATCAAGGTAGCAAAGTAAATAACTAAAACATAATTATATGAGGAGAAGATCAATAATCTATATTTCGTATGTAGGTGTACAGATTACAAGTAATGAGGGTCCTATCTGAGCATTATAGGGTGCCGTACAAGCTAGAGGACAGATACATATAAAGTAACTTAAACTATCTTTCACGAGGTGGTCTGAGCAGTAGCTTCGAGTAGGGAGCACCTGGGAAAGCATGTCTGGCATCATAAATGCTTGTGGTATTTATAGTTGAAAATGGTGAGCTAGTTGATCCATCCGCAGGGATATATTTCTCGACCCAAAGGCCTGGGCCTGAGTTCGGCCCAACATTAACCTTCGACCATGAGCTCTATCTGATAGATCGAACTTGATAAACTGGGACTTGGGCTCGATTCTATGTCTCCAAGGTCAGGATTCATGATCTTCGATCCTGTCTGGGCTTCTGAATGAAGAGTCCAAAATATCCCTCATCAGGAGGCTCCCGATCGAGAACATACTGTGGTAGCATGCACGCTAGGTGTGAATGTTTTATTTTTTTTGTTGATTTATTTTGCCTTGCGCTCTAGAATTTAGATCCCTAAATAAATTATAAAGCATAATTAATGCGGTGAGATCTCGAGGAGAGTTACCTCAAATTTTCTAAAACCGAAAATCCCCTCTCGAAATAAAATATTAAGTCATATTGGGTAAACTATAAAATGAGGTTTTATAGATCCAAGCCTTCCATCAATGGGGACTAGTGTAGGTTGTCTACTTATCGTTGAAGGTGATCCAGAGTCTGGCACCCTAGGCGAAGAAAGGGACAATACACGAAATTCCTTGATTCTTGTTTTTAACTAAACTCGACAATGGTGGGGACTGGTCGGGACGTGAAAATCGATCGATAACCAGTTACGGGGATTTCATGACCGGGCTAGTTGCTCATCAAGATTGACTGGGTTAGACTTAAACGAGTAGTAACATTTATGATGTAGCAGTGCTAGATAAATGCGAAAATCGAGGCAAAATAGCTTGAAGGTTGTGGAGTAACACAACTGGTAAAAGTATACCTACCTAGGGAGTTAATTGTATGGCCGCGAGTCGTGGGTGCAATTAATGTCTGCTTGGACGTCAAGACCTACCAGGAAATAGAATTTCCCGAACAATGAACGGGGTTATTGTTTCGATAAAATAGTGGGAGAACTTTTTCGATAGAAAGACCAATCTTCGTTAATTATAAGTATTATCTTAAATCTGTCTGCATATTGTTGTCTATTATTATTTATATTTAGCCATGCTAATATTCACTGTCAATTGCGAGCAAACAATATTGCCAATCTGGGAATCATCACTCCACGAGAAAGGCATGATTGGGTTCAACAATGTTAGTGAATATTGTATTTACCTGATCAAAAGGCTAAATCGAATCAATGAGCTTGGATCTAGATTGACTCTAGATGATAAAATGGAAATCATAACAAATTGCTTGCCGGAATCATTCTCTCATTTTATCGATCATTGTGAAGTTCCAAGCAAAGGAATTGAGACCAATGATTTGCATAAGTTGTTAGACAAATATGAGAAAGCCCTCGAAAGAGGACAAGGACTGATCGAAGGAAAGAATTGTCCCTTATGTAAGAAAGATGAGGAACGGAGGAACATGACTGATGCGAAATTCCGAAACATACTTGACCAAGGTATGACCTAAGATTTTTCCTTTTTGATGATAAACATCTTAAGATTTTTCTTTTGATGTAGAACATCTTAAATTTCCAGTGTCTGTAAAAGTGTTTACAGAGGATGACTGGAACGTGTTGCATGTAGCCAAGTTCGGGTTTCAACTACACTTGAGGGAAACATACTTCAGGGACTGGGTCAAGGAGCATCTGGATATTTCTTATTAGCAAATGTTCTACTTAAATTCATGATTTATGCATTAATTATTGTTTTGTCTATTTATTTCGAACTTTGTACGAAACTTTTTAGCTTTACCATTATGAATGGAATTATTTTAGTAAAGCTTTTTATTCGTACATGATTGCTTTAACGTTGTAAATTAAGCAAAGAAATAAGCATTGACAAAACATTATGCTAAATCAAGAAAAGTAAAACAAATTAGATAATAATCCACATTCGATCATATTTCCTAAAAGAAGGAATTGATGGATTGTTTTTGATGAAGGATATTTTGGACTCCTCATTCAGAAGCCTAGACAGGATCGAAGATCATGAATCCCGACCATGGAGACATAGAATCGAGCCCAAGTCCAAGTTTATCAGGTCCGATCTATCAGAAAGAGCTCATGGTCGAATGTTAGTGTTGGGCCGACCTCAGGCCCAGGCCTTTGGGCTGAGAAATATATCCCTGCAGATGGATCAGCTAGCTTACCACTTTCAACTATGATGAGGGGTAATTTAGATTCCTTGCCTCTGTGGGCCCGATGCTATTCGAATAATACTAGATACTATCCCCAGAAACCAAGAGCTGGTCCAAGGCATAGTATTAACTGTTCCGAGCTCATTTCAGAACCAAAGATCGAAGGGTACTGTTGGGCCGACCCCAGGCCCAAGCCCGTCAGATCAGCTATAAATACCCACGCATTTATGACAACGGGGGGACTTCCCAGAGGCTCTGGCTTCGAGACTGCAGTTCGGACAAAGTTGGGAAATGTAGTATAGCTTTGGTCATTTGTATTTCGCTCCTCTAGTTTGTACGGCATCCAATAATGCTCGAGTAGGACCCTAAATTCTTGTATATGTACCCATCTAATTCGAATACCATTACTATTGATCTTTACTTTCCTTTCAATATTGTTATTATTGCACTACAACCCATCCTTGATCGAACAAACGAAATCACGTAAGATCAATTGGCGCCCACCGAGGGGCCTTATTCGAGCATTAGATCGAAATATGCCTACCACGAGGAGAAATACGTATATCACAGGAGAGCCTTCCCAGGCAGCAGGAGCACAGAATCCGATCGACATCGAGCCAGACGATCTGTCGTGTGGGACTCACCAACCGCCATTTGTTCTTAGCAAATATCCTCCGACCAGCGGAGTAAAGGTAAAAGTTCTATGTTTATAAATGAATAAATTTCACGAATATTATTCTCGACTAGCCAAGATCAGATTAATCCGATCATCGGTCAACGTCAAAAGATCGTGAAAAGTCTGAGTTGCAACTTATTAAGGCTCGGAATTTATCTGTCCGATCTTCATATTTAGTGATCTCAGGCTAAATTATGCGAGTCAAATTATTATCAATTATTTGATGGTTTTCTTGATCAATTGGAATAGAAGTAGTTACATTCTATTGCTCGATGATAATCTCTAAATATGAATATCAATAAATGTTCTTACCACGGCAACAAGTCATCGAAGTCGAGATCAAGGGTGTGCTATTATTCGATCGATAAAAGAAATTTACAATCCCAAAGGGAATATATATATAACCTCACGATAAATCCCATCGAGCCTCACTCAAATTCGATCAGAGAAGTAGAAAAGACAGGAATAAAACAAGAAAATTCGAGCAAGAAACAAAGCTTATTTATTGGTATTCTTCGAACAAGTTACAAGCGAAACTTCGGATATAATATTAAATTTCGAGCTCAAGAGATACAGTACAATCACTCCTACACTATTACAAGTTCTGCGAGTAAGTCTATCCTGATACATATTCGGTCATCGTCCCTATTAGATCGCTCCAGATGCAGAACTCAGCAGTGATTCTTCATGATCATCACTAGCCACGTGTCGCACATCCGTCTTCGTACGGGATGAAAGCCGGATCAAAACTCTTCTCTGGGGATTCAGACCGACCTTAGGTCTTCATCTGTAAATAATGATTGAAATCCTCAATCATTATTTACAGGTTAATCCGAACCGGTGCAGCGGAGGGTTATCTCAGCGGAGGCGCCCCAAGTAAGCTCAAAGGAACTATACTTCAAGAAAGCCCTCGAGTAAACTGATGCTTCAGATTTAAAGAACTCCTCTCAGATTAACCAGCTGCCCGATCAGATGCTACACTAGAAGACCGGAGTTCTAACCCGCACCAGATAAGATATGTCTGGGAAAACAGGTTGCCTGCCGGTATTCTAGGCGCATTTTCTTTTGCCTGTCGATATTCTAAGCGGAAAAGGTTACACCTAAAAGACCAGGGTCGGAAAATAAAGTTCGAATTCTTATCTCAAATTCCTCTATTTTGGAAATAATGCGAGTCAAAAGCAAAATTCGATCCACGATGGTCGGACGAAACATGATGACAAAAAATGAAGAATATCAAATAAACAAAGGGGAACTATTTATAGCGGTAAAGTTTTTGAATCAATGGCCCAGATAACAGATCGTGAACGATTACGATGAACGCAATAAATGAGCTGACCGATACGTTTCCCGAGAAATAGGGTCCTGTTTGGTTAGGGGAACATACAGTTTAACAATGTGCAAAGGAGGGCTTATTTGAAAAGTTTCGCTCGAACAAATTTTTTATTTATTACCCTGCTCAAAAGACAGCACAGGAATCGGGAGCACTTGTCTGAAAGTTCAACCTTCGTTCACATGATATTATAAATATGAAGCCGTTATTCTTACAATTGACTAATGGAACTCGAATCGAAAAAGTTATGATCAGTCTATTCGGATAAAACTCTCGAACTTGAAAGTTTGACGATTATGGAAATTCAGCACTATGAGGATCAATTACAACATATTTCTTATTTATTTAGGGTCTACCAAAAATATTTATTTAATACTTACTTGGACAAATGGTGTTCGGCTATTCCTTTATTGATATTAGAGGAACGAAGTCGGGTTATTGAAGATGGGAATTTATCTAAATATTTTTAATTTATCGACAAGGTAAAGAGGAAAAACATTTATATTATTTCGGGAAATACAAGATGTGTGACATACATTTCGAACATAGCACAAGCTAAATATGTTACATAAGAATCCCTTTACTTTCTACAATCCTATGAAATTTTCGGTCTCTTCTCCTACTGCTTTTTCGGAATAATTTGGCTCCGACCGGGGAAATCTCTTTAGGACCCGCAGGCTTTTAACTTCATTTACGATTCTCCGAAGACGAAGGATTGAGCACATGGTTCATCGAGTAAATGAATTCTTCAGTACTCCCGCTCCTATACGTCTTTCTAAATGCATTGTAGCAACAGGTCCATAGTCGAAGACTTGTGCTATAACCTGCGAACTCCATAGGCCTGGCTTATTGGCTTTCCAGATGGTGATTATATTTGCCTGCCGATACTCTAAGCGAAGATCGAAATAGTGTTTGTTCCGCTCGGAAATTGCTCTGCTTAAAGATCGTTCGAAATCTGAGCTCAAATAAGTGAATTAATGAAAGAACGGTCTTAATCACCATGATCGGACGAATTGAGTACTAATGCAACAAATGAGATGGTTTTTAAGGAATGATGGCCTTTTATAGAGAAAATTGAAAGGAATCCAACGGCAGGTAATTCGCATAACGAAGGGATAAGATCTAAGAACTGTTGCTATTCCCGATAAAAGAGGAACCAGTCGGAAAAGGTCAATACTTATCGAAAATTGGAAACATTAACAACAGCCAAAGAAAACAAGGGGTATTAGTCCGAACGAAATTAGAACCTCGCAAGAAATATTTTCTATTAAGACAGAAGGATTGTTTATTAAGTCCTAGATTTATTTGTTATCTATTATCCGTCTATTTGTTTTCCATCTAACGGAAGACTATCATTTCGTCAGAAGTTATTTTCGATCAAAATTATATATAATGGAAATTCGTTTCACCAATGTGCCTATCTGCTCATCGTATGATGGCATTGTCAATCTCTACTCATCTATTATTCTGATATTCTCGATCTACATTCATTTAATATCAGTCTATATTTATCTCCGTTTGTTACTAAGGGTGAAAGCCGTTGCTATGCCCCTTAGATCGAAATTATTAAATGGGTGAAAGCCTCAGCTAGGACCCAAGGGCTAAAAATGCTTTGAAACGACTAAGGGTGAAAGCCGTTGCTATGCCTCTTAGATCGAAATTATTAAACGGGTGAAAGCCTCTACTAGGACCCAAGGGCTAAAAATGCTCTGAAACGACTAAGGGTGAAAGCCGTTGCTATGCCCCTTAGATCGAAATTATTAAATGGGTGAAAGCCTCTGCTAGGACCCAAGGGCTAAAAATGCTCTGAAACGACTAAGGGTGAAATCCGTTGCTATGCCCCTTAGATCGAAATTATTAAATGGGTGAAAGCCTCTGCTAGGACCCAAGGGCTAAAAATGCTCTGAAACGACTAAGGGTGAAAGCCGTTGCTATGCCCCTTAGATCGAAATTATTAAATGGGTGAAAGCCTCGGCTAGGACCCAAGGGCTAAAATTGCTCTGAAACGACTAAGGGTGAAAGCCGTTGCTATGCCCCTTAGATCGAAATTATTAAATGGGTGAAAGCCTCTGCTAGGACCCAAGGGCTAAAATTGCTCTGAAACGACTAAGGGTGAAAGTCGTTGCTATGCCCCTTAGATCGAAATTATTAAATGGGTGAAAGCCTCTGCTATGACCCTGGGGCTAAAAATGCTCTAAAACGACTAAGGGTGAAAGCCGTTGCTACGCCCCTTAGATCGAAATTACTAAATGGTTGAAAGCCTTTGCTATGATCCAAGGTGTAAATTATCAATCGTACGAGATTCCAATATACGTCCTATTTAGAACTACAGCAATCACAATCCGCCAAGATGGCCTATTATTATTATGCTAGTATTATTTATTTTTGATCAGTATATAAAGGTCAACTATCACTTATATCCGGATATCAGAGGTCGAAGAACATCAATTATTCGTTATTATCATACACTTGTTAAGATCATTCGAGAATGATACTTGTTGCTCATATTTTTGATGTGAAGAAATCGATGTTCGGTAACAATATACGGAAAAAATCTTGCCGTAAGGATAAGGAAGGAAATAAATATTTTTATTCATGATCTTTCGGACGTTTACAAGAAGTTTTGCGATTACAATAATTAAGAAAATCGAGCAAAGTTCTACATTCAACGTGACCCTATTACAAATTATCCATACGCTAAGATATTCTTATACTCAAAGAAGGAAGGCGGGGCTAGAGTAACACTTCTACCCTTCATCCAACACTTCCTCAAGGGTTGCCCCATGTCGGACCAGATAGAGATACAGGGAAGCAATCTCTAGAGAAATTATTCCACGCAATCCCGAAGGCAATATTCTTCAAGAAATATCTTGAAGAAGTGGAGATCGAGTGCAGGAAAACTCCTCCAGCAGTCGACCCACTATCCGACTGGGTGGATTGACAGGATACAGAAGTTTGGACCAGTCTCAAATGGTTGGCATCAGAGAGAGCTGGTCGCCTGCCGGTACCCCAGTCGCAATCTTTTTCGCCTGTCGATACCCTAGTCGAAATTATTCCCCATGCAGGGACTTTGATGAAATCGAAAAAGAAAATTCTGGTCCGAATTTCGAACAATTTAATTTCTGATATTAAAAGGAACGTGGAGTAGATCGATGGAAGTAAAACTGCAACCATATTGATCGAACGAAATATTTACAGACAAGTGAAAATTATGAAGGTAAACTCAGAGCTATTTATAGGAGGAAGAATTCCGTTTCAATGGTGTAGATCTCTTTAGATGAACGGCGGCAATACGAACATTAAAAGCGCTCTGACCACTCAGATTCCCGACGAATCAGGGACTGTTTTGATAAGAGAAGATGGGATGTAACGGTAACTCATTCATTAAAGTGAACAAACTAATGGCTAAAATAGGAGCAATTAATGCGCCGATCGTTGCGCTTCCCAGAAATCCGGGAATCATATGAGTAAACGAAGAAAAAGTCAAAATCAGTAGCGCTCAAGGTATTTGTAGCTTCGATTCCGGTTGTCAAAAAGAATCACAAGAAGAAATTCGGAAAAGTATTATCGACTCATCTAAGATCGACCAATATTGGCAAGGAATACTATTTAAACATATAAGAATGATAGTAAAAGATTTAAGCAAAAGTTTATTATTTCCAAAGTTCGATACATTGAGCAGTCTCAAGTTACAAAGATATCAGCTCCTATTATACATAGGGCTAATCACTTTATGTGAAAACATTTTATAATTTCATGAAGACCAATCTCTATATCCAAACAAGAAAGGGACTTCACGACCACCCAATCCTATGAAATTTTCGGCGGACGATGATGTCCTTACTCGAAAGAAAGGAACCCATCGAGCCCACGATATTATATCCTCTTTCATAAGTTTTCGAAGTGAAGAAGGATGATGCACCTTTTTCTAGGTGTAATGTGAATACTTTGTGAGAACTTCAATCCCCGAAGCATCACCTCCTCACATCTTCCAGAAGAACCAAACAAACCATCGAACATCCTCGCAAAAATTTGATGCTTAAGTCTATCCTCGGCCATGGAAGGTCTAGAAAACTATTGGGGTCGTGGATGGTCAGCAATAAAGCTTATCGGCCTTCATGGTCGAAGTACTGTTCGCCTGTCGATACCCTAGTCGAGGTTGAAATACAAATTTGACTATGGTATGCGAAATAAGTCCTAAATCGAAATTCAAAATATTGAGTCATACAACAAAATCTTTTAGTTAGCGAAACAAAGAGCCCCATTTATAAGTACTATTCTCCAAATCGAACGGCTAGCAGAAAACGAAAGGAACGGTCAAGATCGAAAGACTGTTGCGCTTCCCGAGAATTTCACCGGGAAGAGAAAATGATATAATCTGGAAATCGAGCAGAAGTAATATACCAAGATCGAAGAACGAAGATTACGAGCATAAGAATAAACGAAGAAAGCAAACTAAAGCATGGACAGAAAAGAGTACATTGAATTATGGACAAACTTGTAATACGAGAAACTAATAGATTATTACAAACCATAGGGGATAAAAATGTCTGAAATTATTCATGATCACATGAGTAAAAACAATATAGCCATACTACAAGCCCGGGTAAATGAAAAGCAACATCTAGAGAAGCTTGTTGTCGGAGAAAATCTTTCGAAGCTCGGCATTCCGAGCCTCATATCCAGCTTCATATCCATGGTCATAAGCCTCCTTTTCTAGACGCGTGAATTCTTGCCTCTCCTGCTCATGAAGACTTTTCAGTTTGTCAAGCTCCTCATTCAGCTGCTTGTGGATCTCCTCTCCTTTTTCTTTAACAGACTTCTCCCTCTCTAGAGCAAGCTTCTCCGCGAAGAGGCGGTCGAATTCGGCTTTCTTTTCCTCCAGCTCGAGGAAAATAGCAGTGCGCTGATTGTTCTCCCGCTCAGCAAACGTTTTAAGCTCAATAAAATCCTGTCCGGCCTGTCAAAGGAATCGTCACTATTTTTTTTTTAAAAAAAAAAAAATAGATATATACCTGAAACAGGAAGTGCTGCCCAGACTCGAACAACTCTTCTATGTTTCTTTCTTTGGACGTGTTTCTCTCCTTGGGCATGTTAGTTTCCGAAGAAGTAAAGTTAACTTGCAATAAATTATCCATGGGATCAGTCTTAGAAGAAGACCCATCTTTCAACTCCTCGGACTGGGAAGAAGTAACCTTCGGAGGAATGGAGTCAACGAGGGGTTGAGGAGGATTATCAATCCCTAAAGCTTCAACAGAGGCCCCTCCACCAATCTCTGACTTGGATTTTTTGCTAGGATTCCCTGTGGGAGGAACGGTCGAAGTATCGAAAGATGACTTGCTACCAATAGCATGATTTTGCAAAGCCTCAATGGGGGTGACCCCATCGGAATAAGGCCTCTTGTTAGAAGACGGAATAGGAGTCTTTTCTCGGATGGGATCTCCACTCGGAGAGTCGGCCATTTTTGGGGAAGAACCCTCGGGCGCAGCCTCGAGCTCTTCATCCAGAATGGACTTGCCGGAAGTACCCTTGGTTTGCTTGGAGGAAGTGGTTTTCTCTCTCTTATTTTCTCCCCCTTAAGGAGCTTTCGGGGAAGACGCAGAAGTTTTAGAAGAAGATTTGGAGGGTTTGGCCTCCTTGGCAGGTTTCTGCTCTTTGCTTGGATTCTTATTCTTCAAACCGCCAAATAACGATTTGGGGTCGATAGCTTTCCCTAGTACATTTTCCATAATAAGCGGATTTGGGGTCGATAGTTCGGATTCTTATTCTTGGAGGGATTCGAAGAAGGCGGAAAATATGGCAAGAGCTCCGATCTCTATAAGCAAAGATGTCGTATGAGTAATGAAGAGAGATTCTAATATTTATAGACACTACGCCCTGCGATTACGATAATGGATCGACGCAACCTTTAAGGTAAAATCCCGTATGGAATAGGTGAAGTCCTAGCATAAAGAGTTATCGAGCCTTGAAAATTAAAATGATATCTGGATACTAGTAAAGTTGGAATTTACAAGTTACACGAATCGAATCAAAAAAGGAAACAAATCCGTTTACAAGAATGAGTTACATGGGTAAATATGATTAGTTCCTAACTGCAAAAATATGAATCGCTCCTCCCAGCACGCTCGACTCCAGTAACTTGCTAGATAGAAAATCAGGCGATATATGTTAAGAAGTGGAGCAATTACTCGATTTGATCGAGAGTTTGATCGTCTTCTTTATCCGGTACATCGCCTATGTTGACATCTTCGCCTTTTCCCCCCGACACAGAAGGAGGATCGTCGGTGAAACGCTCAAGCACATCGGGGTTAGGCATCGGAATGCCATACTCCTCAACTAAGGGGGCAAAGCGATGATCCTGCCAATTAGTATCCATCTTGGGTAGAGAGGAAGCTTTGTAATCTTTCCCTTCAGCGTTCTTGAAAGGGTTCATATGCTTAAAGTACTCATCCATATCATCCGGAATTTTCTTGGCCGCGACCAATTGTTGAACACCTTTATAAAAGATCGTCTGAAGGATTTCTCCCATTTTCCTTTGAACTAAAGGATTCAAGACAGGGGATTCCAAGAACTCTCGTATGGCAGGAATCTCGGCTTCTTCCCGGCCCTGAGCATATGCGCGCTCGGAATCTTGCTTTGCCAACTCAAGTTCTATCTTTACCTTCTTCAACTCTTCCTCGAGGGCACTTCTCTCTTTAACGGATGCCAGCAAGTCCTCCTCTACAGACGAGGAACATTTCATAGTTGCCTCGTTGAGCTCCTTCTTTACTTGGGATAATTCTCGCTGAGTTTCTGCCAGTTGAGATCGAAGAACTTGGTTGTCAGAAAAAATTTGCGCATATGCATCATGAGCGTCCTGCGATTCCTGCTCCAATAGCGCCAAACGATAGGTTTGGAGGGCGAACAAATCCCCGACCTATAAGACATTTTCGGATATCAGCAAGGGTTAGGGACTCTAGAAGGGGATAAATAAGTGACATATTTTCACCTCATGATATGTTCGGGAGAAATCGCTCAAAACCTCGAAATCGCCTTTGACAGAATGGAGTAGCATATCCCTCTTAAACCGACTAGCCATAAAGATTCTAGCGGCTTTGTCGAATTCGTTCTCCCCATTCACATCCAGGTCGGTCAGAATGGTGCCATTTTCAGGGTATCCAGCAGTTCTGCCACTTCGGAAATGCTCATCCATAAAATCCGCCACATCAGGCTCCGACCTACCTTCTCGACAAGGGACAGAGTCAGAATTCACGCCAAAAGGTTTTACCCTCCTCGAGGGCCTGGGGTGTTCAGCGTTTCTTTTATGACCCAGAAGTTTCTCGTATTCTTGGATACCCTGAATCCGGTTCCAGGAATGTTGACTGTAGCCGACAGACGAAAGAGCAGAAGTGTCAGGGGATAACAAGGTTCGAAGAGGTCCGGCTGTGGCAGAATTCAGCGAACTCATGGTGCCAACCCCTCTCAAATCGGGAATCATTGATGGTATGACAGCTGAACTTCCACCCAAATTGCTCATGTCCACTTTTCTTTCGGAGGCATAAGGTAACTGATCGAAATAAAATCGCTTATCTTCAACTGGGCCGGCAGCAGACATCCGAAGTTTCTCAACAACTCGACCTGCAAGGATAATACGAATCAGGCACGAGTTTAAACAAGGAGAATTGTTTAATAAAACCTAGAAGTAGGCAGAAGATAAAGAAGCATACCCAAAGAAAGAGGAGCAAGGGTCGGAGCACTAGAGGTTCGCAGAAGGGATCCTTCGGAGGATTGGCTAGGGTATTTAATCGCCGGAGCAGGATAATTACAATGGCTCAACCCGGCCAATCGAAAAACGCCTTCCTGAATCAGGAATCTAGTCTAGTAAGGGTTAGACTGCAACTGCTCCAGGAGTTCATCAGAAAGACGATGGCTGAGCTTCTCTTTGATTCTGCGAGAACCGTATGTCCAAGTATTTGCACCATCCCATCGATACGGTCTTGTTTTCAAACTACCTTCAGATATTGGAAGATCAGGGCCCTTCACAAAAAAGAATCTCCTCTTCCAACCTATACTCTTATCCGTTGTTATTTTCGTAAGAAAAGGCCGTTTCGACCGCGGACGGATGGACACGAACCCCATATTCGAACCCTTACATGGGTCCATTCGGAATATCTGCCAAAAGTTGCTAAAGGAGGCCTCTTCCCCTTTTGCCTCCATAAGAACGCAAAACGCTACTATATATGCAACGGAATGCGGGAAAAGCTGAGCAGGGGAAAGCGAAAAGAAGTTCAAGACATTTCTAATAAGAGGAGCGAACGGGATACGCAAGCCACAGGAAAATGGACCCTCATAGAAGGCTTGACAGCCAGCCGGGGGTTCGGTAGCACGATCGGTATAAGAAGGAACGACGATCGAAAAACCTTTGGGAAGAAATTTCCCAAACTCCGCCTCGAGATAAGCACGATCCCTCTTCGAAAAACAACAGGAAGTTTCGCTAGCAGGAAGTTCCGACTTATTCGAGATCACGGCCTTTGAGGCATGAGTATGTTTGAAAATCCTGACAAAAGCACCTTCGCCGGTGCTGCGTTTTTCGATCTCATTTTCTTCGAGATCCTCACTCGGATCCTCATCCTCACCTCCTTGATGAAACTCCCCTTCTTCGAAATCATCCACAAGCTTTAATAAAGGATCGGACTCTTGGTTCTCTTCGACTTTATTCTTGCCCTTAGCGCTTCTAGAGCTTGACATAATGAAACGAGAGACAAATATATATAAGGCAAATGCTGTTTCGAACTCAAACGCTTCGAGCTCAAGAGAGAACGTAATGTGTAAATCATTTTTCAACGAATCAACATATATATACGGGGTTAAAAAGGTAAAATTGCAAACAGGTCCCCGAGTAACCGCGACGGTTGAACTTACCCTGAGTAAAAAATTACGGTTATTCCTCACAGAATAGCACTATTGATCCTTCATTTTCTAAGTTGCGGAATAAGTTCCCTGGAAATTTTTCCTGGGAATCTCGTAGATCCTCTTTGTTATGATCGGAAAATTTGGAAAGCATTCATCAAGGGATCGAACGACACATCGCGGAACCACGAAGGATATTGCTACTTCAAGATCCTCCGACAAGGATATCTTTACAACACGCCGGTATATGTTTCCTTATATATGCACTCTTTTTCCCTGGCTCGGTTTTTATCCCAATGGGTTTTTCCGGGCTAGGTTTTTAACGAGGCATAACCTAAAGGCATTATGAACGGCTCATCTCATAATAACGTGGGACGCAACTTGTACTTCTTCGAGCGCAAGCTCCACTTCACGCTCGAGAAGTGGGGGAGTATTGATGAGGGGTAATTTAGATTCCTTGCCTCTGTGGGCCCGATGCTATTCGAATAATACTAGATACTATCACCAGAAACCAAGAGCTGGTCCAAGGCATAGTATTAACTGTTCCGAGCTCATTTCAGAACCCAAGATCGAAGGATACTGTTGGGCCGACCCAAGGCCCAAGCCCGTCAGATCAGCTATAAATACCCACGCATTTATGACAACGGGGGGACTTCCCAGAGGCTCTGGCTTCGAGACTGCAGTTCGGACAAACTTGGGAAATGTCGTATAGCTTTGGTCATTTGTATTTGGCTCCTCTAGTTTGTACGGCATCCAATAATGCTCGAGTAGGACCCTAAATTCTTGTATATGTACCCATCTAATTCGAATACCATTACTATTGATCTTTACTTTCCTTTCAATATTGTTATTATTGCACTACAACCCATCCTTGATCGAACAAACGAAATCACGTAAGATCAAACTATAAATACCATAAGCATTTATGACGCCAGACACGCTTTCACAGGTGCTCCCTACTCGAAGCTACTGCTCGGACCACCTCGTGAAAGTTAGTTTAGGTTAGTTTATATGTATCTATCCTCTAGCTTGTACGGCATCCTATAATGCTCAGATAGGACCCTCATTACTAGTATTCTGTACACCTACGTTCGAAATATAGATTATTGATCTTCTCCTCGTATAATTGTGTTTTAGTTATTTACTTTGCTACCTTGATCACCCTACGAAACAGCGTAAGATCAATTGGCGCCCACCGTGGGGCCTTATTTGGGTGTTAGATCGAAAAATGCCTACTACGAGGAGAAATACATATATTCAAGGAGAACCTTCCCATGCAGCCGGAGCACAGAACTCAGTTAACAATGAGCCCGATAATTTATCTCGAGCGGCTCAACAACCAGAAGCTCCACCAGTCATTCCCCAGGACGATACCTCTATCCGCACGACTGTCGCTGACCTGAGGTCTATCATAGGCACTATGTGCAGGTAGTTTCTGAATAGTGCAAGGGCCGAACAGTCACCCGTAGATCAGCCAGCAGTGCATGGTAGACCAGAATTTCCTTCTTCGAACATCCAGAAGGAGAAAAGCATACCACAATCCATATCAAATGCACCGGCACCAAACCTTCCCCGAGCAGCCCCGTCGAAGACTAACATTCGACAGGGATTCCTCAAAATACGGTACATGATCTGGAGGAATCGGTAGTAGGGGAGAGTCAACCTATAGATATGGTGAAAAGCTAGAAACCGATCTATAAGAGGATTACAGACTCCGAGCTGGAAAGAATGGTGCAAGATCGAGTTGCTAAGAAACTAGATGGGGAAGACATGGTGATGGATGTTCGCCACGCCACTGCAGCCGCTAGGCGTAGTGAGATGATTCAATCCAGAGAAACTATTCGGGATAGGGAGATCGAAAATAGTATCATGCGATGCTCGCTATTCTGCCGAGAGATACGTGAAGCTAGAAATACAGAAACAGTACCAACAAGGTTACCACTATATAACGGGACCACCGACCCCAGGGAACATATCAACAGTTTTATCAATGTGATGAGTTTATATGGACACTTGGAGGACTTTTGCTGCAAAATCATGGTCACCACTGATGAGGGGTAATTTGGATCCCCTGTCCTCACAAGCTCGGTGTGGATCGAGTAACGCCAATCCTTGCCCCCAGGAACAACGAACCGAGCCAGGCCCCTAAGTGTATTATTCCGAGCTTACAAAGAGAATCCGAGATCGAAGGATACTGTTGGGCCGAGCCCAGGCCCAAGCCCATCAGCACAGCTATAACCATGCATTTATGACGACGACACACGACTTCCCAGGTGCTCTTCCTTCGAGACTGCTGCTCGGACTCACTTGGGAACAATAGAATAGTTCCGCTTATATGTATTTCGCCCTCTTGCATGTACGGCATCCAATAATGCTCGAGTAGGACCCTAAGTACTTGTAGTTTGTACTCAGTTAATTCGAATACAATTACTATTGATCTTTACTTTCCATTTAATATTGTTATTATCGCATTGCAATCCATCCTTGATCGAACAAACGAAAACACGTAAGATCAATTGGCGCCCACCGTGGGGCCTTATTCGAGTATTAGATCGAAATATGCCTACCACGAGGAGAAATACGTATATCACAGGAGAGCCTTCCCAGGCAGCAGGAGCACAGAATCCGATCGACATCGAGCCAGACGATCTGTCGTGTGGGACTCACCAACCGCCATTTGTTTTTAGCAACGATCCTCCGACCAGCGGAGCAAAGGTAAAAGTAGTTCTATGTTTATAAATGAATAAATTTCACGAATATTATTCTCAACTAGCCAAGATCAGATTTGATCCGATCATCGATCAACGTCAAAAGATAGTGAAAAGTTTATGGAGTTGCAATTTATTAAGGCTCGGAATTCGTTTATCCAATTTTCATATCTAGTAATCTCAGGCTAAATTATGCGAGTCAAATTACTATCAATTATCTGATGGTTTTCTTGATCAGTAAGAATAGAAATAGGTACATTCTATTGCTCGATGATAATCTCTAAATATGAATATCAATAAATGTCCGTACGACGGCGACAAGTTCCCGAAGTCACAATTGAGAATGGGCTATAGTTCGATCTATAAAAGAAATTTTCGATCCCAAACGGAAGGGATCTATAGCTTCGCAATGACTACAAGTTCCTACAAGCCTAACTCAAATTCGACTGGAGAGATAGAAAAGACGAAGGAATAAAACAAGAAAATTCGAGCAAGAAATAAAGCTTTATTAATTGATACTCTTCGAACAAGTTACATGTGAAGTTTTGAATATAATATTAAAGTTCGAGCTCAAGAAATACAGTACAATCACTCCTACATTATTACAAATTCTACAAGTAATTCTGCTTTATTACATGTTCGGTCATCGTCCCTATTAGATCGCTCCAGATGCAGAACTCAGCAGTGATTCTTCATGATCATCACTAGCCACGTGTCGCACATCCGTCTTCGTACGGGATGAAAGCCGGATCGAAACCCTTCTCCGGGGCTTCAGACCAACCTTAGGTCTTCATCTGTAAATAATGATTGAAATACTCAATCATTATTTACAGATTAATCCAAACCGGTGCAGCGGAGGGTTATTTCAGCGGAGGCGCCCTAAGAAAGCTCGAAGGAACTATACTTCAAAAAAGCCCTCGAGGAAGCTGATGCTTCAGATTTAAAGAACTCCTCTCAGATTAACCAGCTGCCCGATCTGATGCTACACTAGAAGACCGGAGCTCTAACCCGCACCAGATAAGATATGTCTGGGAAAACAGGTTGCCTGCCGGTATTCTAGGCGCATTTTCTTTTGCCTGTCGATATTCTAAGCGAAAAATGTTACACCTAAAAGACCAGGGTCGGGAAATAAAGTTCGAATTCTTATCTCAAATTCCTCTATTTTGGAAATAATGCGAGTCAAAGGCAAAATTCGATCCACGATGGTCGAACGAAACATGATGACAAAAAATGAAGAATATCAGCTAACCAAAGGGGAACTATCTATAGCGGTAAAGTTTTTGAACCAATGTCCCAGATAACAGATCGTGGACGGTTACGATGAACGCAATAAATGAGCTGACCGATACGTTTCCCGAGAAATAGGGTCCTGTTTGGTTAGGGCTTATTTGAAAAGTTTCGCTCGAACAAATTTTTTATTTATTACCCTGCTCAAAAGACAGCACAGGAATCGGGAGCACTTGTCTGAAAGTTCAACCTTCGTTCACATGATATTATAAATATGAAGCCGTTATTCTTACAATTGACTAATGGAACTCGAATCTGAAAAGTTATGATCAGTCTATTTGAATAAAACTTTCGAACTTGAAAGTTTGACGATTATGGAAATTCGGCACTATGAAGATCAGTTACAACATATTTCTTATTAATAGGGTCTACCAAAAATTTTTATTTAATACTTACTCGGACAAATGGTGTTCGATTATTCCTTTATTAATATTAGAGGAACGAAGTCGGTTATTTGAAGATGGGAATTTATCTAAATATTTTTAATTTATCGACAAGGTAAAGAGGAAAAACATTTATATTATTTCGGGAAATACAAGATGCGTGAGATACATTTCGAACATAGCACAAGCTAAATATGTTACATAAGATCCCCTTTACTTTCTACAAACCTATGAAATTTTCGGTTTTCTCTCCTATTGTCTACTCGAAGTAACACGGCTCCGAGCGGGGAATTTACCTCGGATCCGCAGGCTTTTAACTTTATTTATGATTCTCCAAAGACGAAGGGTCGAGCGCACGGTTGCTCGAATAACTGTGTTCTTCGTCATTCTCTCCCCAATATGTCTTCCTAAATGCATTGTAGCAACAGGTCTCTAATCGAAGACCTGTGCGATAATCAGCGGACTCCATGAATCTGGCATATTGGCCTTCAAGATGGAAATTATATTTGCCTGTCGATATTCTAAGCGAGATTGAGATAGTTTTTCTTATGGTCGAAAATTATTCTGCTTAAAAATTGTTCGAAGTCTGAGCTCAAATAGTTGAATTGATGGAATAATAATCTTGGTCACCATGATCGGACGAATAAAATGCAAGTGCAATGAATGAGACAGTTTCTAAGAAACGACTGCCTTTTATAGAGAAAATTGAAAAGAATCCAACGGCAGGTATTTCGCGAAGCGAAGGGATAAGATTTGAGGACCGATGTAATTCCCGATAAATAGGGAACCAGTTGGAGAAGATAAAACTTATCAGAAGATTGGAAACATTTAAAACAGCAAAGAACAAAAGGGCATTAGGCCGGGCAAAGTAAGAACTTAGCAAGGAATATTCTTATCAAAAGAAAGGGATCATTTATTAAGTCATAGGGTTATTTACTACTTGCTATCTCGTTATGTTCCATCTATTCTCAAGATTCCAGAAGACTATTATTTCATCAAAGTTTATTTCGATCGGAGCTATATATTCAGTGGAGACTCGTCTCGCCAATATTCATATTATTTCATCTTATTCCGTTATTATTGATCTCTGTTCATCTACTATTCCATCTCTACTTGTCTCCATCTACTATAAAAAACGGTGAAAGCCGTTGCTACGCCCCTTAGATCGAAATTATTAAATGGGTGAAAGCCGTTGCTACGCCCCTTAGATCGAGATTATTAAATGGGTGAAAGACGTTGTTACGACCCTCGGGCTAAAAATGCTCTGAAACGACTAAGGGTGAAAGCCGTTTCTACGCCCCTTAAGATCGAAATTATTAAATGGGTGAAAGCCGTTGCTACGACCCTCGGGCTAAAAATGCTCTGAAACGACTAAGGGTGAAAGCCGTTGCTACGCCCCTTAAGATCGAAATTATTAAATGGGTGAAAGCCGTTGCTACGACCCTCGGGCTAAAAATGCTCTGAAACGACTAAGGGTGAAAGCCGTTGCTACGCCCCTTAAGATCGAAATTATTAAATGGGTGAAAGCCGTTGCTACGACCCTCGGGCTAAAAATTCTCTGAAACGACTAAGGGTGAAAGCCGTTGCTACGCCCCTTAGATCGAAATTATTAAATGGGTGAAAGCCGTTGCTACGACCCTCGGGCTAAAAATGCTCTAAAACGACTAAGGGTGAAAGCCGTTGCTACGCCCCTTAGATCGAAATTATTAAATGGGTGAAAGCCGTTGCTACGACCCTCGGGCTAAAACTGCTCTGAAATGACTAAGGGTGAAAGCCGTTGCTACGCCCCTTAGATCGAAAATTATCGAATGGGTGAAAGTTGTTGCTAAGACCCTAACTGCAAGTTATTGATGATGCCAAAAATTCCAACAATATCCTATTTCGGACTACAGCAATCGAGATCTGCTAAGACCGCCTATTATTATCCAAGTATTATTAATCTTTCGATTACTCTATCAACAAATGAAATCGGCGAAGAACGCCAATTATCATTTATATCTGAATATCAAAGGTCGAAGAATGTCGATTGTTGTTTATTATCTAAATACTTATCAGAGTCGCTGGGGAATAGCATTTGTTGTTCATATGCTTGAGGCGATGAAATTGATGCTCGGTAACAATATACGGAAGCAATTTTGCAGATTAACAAATAAGGATGATAAAGGAAATAAATATTTCATTCATGACCCTTCAAACAGTTACAAGAGAATTCGTGATTACAATAATAAGGAAAATCGAGCAAAGCTGAGACTTTACATTTAAATGTAACCCTATTACTAGTTAACCCTACGCTAGAATGTTTTCGTAATCAAAAAAGGAATGCGGGGCTAGAATAACACTTCTACCCTTCATCCATCGCTTCCTCAATGATTGCTCCACACAGCACCAGATCGAGAGACAGGGAGGCAATTCCTAGAGAAATTATTCCACGCAATCTCGAAGACAACATTCTTCAAGTAAAATCTTGAAAAAATGGAGATCGAGTGCAGGAAAACTCCTCCAGCAGTTGACCCACTATCCGACCGGGTGGATTGACAGGATACAGGAGTACGAACCAGTCTCAAATGGTTGGAATCAGAGAGAACTGGTCGCCTGCCGGTACCCCAGTCACAATTATTTTCGCCTGTCGATACCCTAGTCGAAATAAGTTGCCATTGGAGACAGCCAAAATTATAAAGGAAGATAGTTCGAACTCGAACCTCGAACCGTTTTATCGGGGATAACAAACGAAACATGATGGCCAGAGGAAGTAAAAACTCAATCATAGAGCCGATCAGAACAATTACTGAAATGTAAAAATATGAAGGTAACTACAGAACTATATATAATGGAAGGAAAAGGCAATCGACGACTCAGATTTGATAATACTAACGGCTGAGATACAAGCAATAAATGCGCCGACCGTTACGGTTCCCGAGAATACAGAAACTGTTTGGGGTAAGTGAAGAAAATGTCAAAATTATTCCCGCTCGAGTTCGTCCTGTTCAAATTCGTTATAATCTCAGTTCCAGTCATCGAAAGAGAATCATGAAGAAAAATTCGGAGTGTAGCTTATAAAGAAAGCGTTATCAGTAATTAGTCCGAGGATGACTGAGACCAATGAAGTACAATATTTGAATAAAGCGGTCGTAAGGATCAATAAAAAAGACTATTAATTTCCGAGCTTAACATATCAAGTAGTTACAAGTTACAAGAAATCAACTCCTATTACATATCAAGTAGTTACGAGTTACAGCGTTGTATCCTTTTTATAGTTTTCGAAGAGAAGAGGGATGATACATCTTTTTCTAGGTGTAATGTGAATACTTTTTGAGGACCTCGATCCTCGAAGCATCGCCTCCTCACATCTTCCAGAAGAACCAAACAAACTGTCGAACATCCTCGCGAAAAATTTAATGTTTAACTCTCACCTCGGCCATAGAAGGTCGAGGGAGCTACTGGGGTCGTGGATGGTCAGCAATAAAGCTTATTGGCCTTCAGGGTCGAAATAGTGTTCGCCTGCAGATACCCTAGTCGAGGATGAAATACAAATTTGACTATGGTATGCAAAATAAGTCCTAACTCGAAATTCGAAATATTGAATCATACAACAAAATTTTTCAGTCAGCATGGTCGAAGGAATCTATTTTTGAAAAATCTTATAAGGATGCAAAACGAAGAGCCCCATTTATAGGTACCATTCTCAAAATCCAACGGCTAGCAGAAAGCAAAAGAAACGGTCAAGATCGAAAGACTGTTGCGCTTCCCAAAAATTTCAGCGAAGAGAGAAAGTGATATATTTTTGAAAATTAAGCAGAATTAATACACCAAGATCGAAGATCGAGAATCGCAAGCACAAGGTCAAACGATGAAAGCAAACTAAAGCATAAAAAAAAAAAGAATACATCAAATTATAGAAGAACATGCAATCAGAGAAGCAGATAGATTATTACAAACCATAGGGGATAAAATGTTTGAAATTATTCACGATCGCACAAGAGTAAAAACAATATAGCCATACAGCAAGTCCGGCAAAATAAAAGACAACATCTAGAGAAGCTTATTGTCGGAGAAAATCTTCCGAAGCTCGGCATTACGAGCCTCACATCCAGCTTCATATCCACGGTCGTAAGCCTCCTTTTCTCGACGCGTGAAATCTTGCCTCTCCTGCTCGTGAAGACTTTTCAGTTTTTCGAGCTCCTCATTCAGCCGCTTGTGGATCTCCTCTCCGTCTTCTTTGACAGACTTCTCCCTCTCTAGAGCAAGCTTCTCCGCAAAGACACGGTCGAATTCGGCTTTCTTCTCCTCCAGCTCGGGGGAAATAGCAGCTCGCTGATTGGTTTCCCGCTCAGCAAACGTTTTAAGCTCAATAAAATCTTGTCCGGCCTGTTAAAAGGACCGGCAGCTTAAAAAAAAAAAAAAAAAAAAAAAAAAGAGAGACGAATAAATAGATATACCTGAAATAGGAAATGCGTCCCAGACTCAAACAGCTCTTCTATGTTTCTCTCCTTGGACATGTTGGGTTCGGAAGAAGTAAAGTTAGCTTGCAACAAACTATCCATGGGATCAGCCTTATAAGGAGACCCATCTTCCGACTCCTCGAGCAGGGAAGGAGTAACCTTTGGAGGATTATCAATTTTCAAAGCTTCAGCAGAAGCCCCTCCACCAATTTCTAACTTGAGTTTTTTGCTGAGACCTCCTGCGGGAGGAACGGTTGAAGCATCAGAGGATGATTTGCTACCAATAGCAAGATTTTGCAAAGCCTCAATGGGAGTGACCCCATCGGAATAAGGCCTTTTGTTCGAAGTAGGAACAGGAGTCTTTTCTCTGACAGGATCTTCACTCGAAGAATCGACAACTTTCGGGAAAGAACCCCTGAATGCAGCCTCAAGCTCTTCGTCCAAAATAGACTTGCTGGAACTGCCCTTGTTTTGCTTCGAGGAAGTGCTTTTCTCTTTCTTATTTTCCCCCCCTTTAGGAGCTTTCGGGGAAGACACAGAGGTCTTAGAAGAAGATTTGGAGGGTTTGGCCTCCTTGGCAGTTTTCTGCTCTTTGCTCGGATTTTTATTCTTCAAGCCACCAAACAGCTGTTTGGGGTCGATTGCTTTGCCTAGTACGTTTTCCATAATAAACAGGGAGAGAGTTAAGAAATTAAAAGAATACAAAATATAGAGGAAGAGCTCCGATCTCTAAGAATATTTTCTGACAAAGTCTGAAGAGGTCCTGATATTTATAGGCGCTAGACCCTATAATTGTTAATAGTGGAATCGACGCGACTATCAAGGAAGATTCTATATGGAATGAATAGATATCGAGCATAGATCACGAGAAAATATCGAACTACGAAAGACAAATAATGTCTAAACATTGTCGAGATTGGAATTTACAAATTACACGAATTAAACCAAAAGGAAAACAAATCCGATTACAAAAGTGAGTTACATACATGTATACATTCGATCCCTAACTACGAAACTATAAATCGCCCCCTCTGGCGTGATCGAACTTAGCATTCGGACCGACGCCATCTTCACTGCCGCTGCCTAACGGATTAGTCTGGTCAACGGATCGATCATTTTCCTTATCCGATTCGTCCTCTATGTTAACATCTTCTTTTTTCCCCGAAGCAGAAGGGTAGTCGTCGTTAGAGCACTCAAGCAAGTCAGGGTTAGGCATCGGAATGCCATACTCCTCTACTAAAGAGGCAAAGCGATGATCCTGCCATCTTATATCCATCTTGGGTAAAGAGGAAGCTTTGTAATCCTTCCCTTCAGCATTTTTAAAAGGTTTCATGTGCTGATAATATTCGTCCATATTATCTTGAATTCTCCCGACCGAAACCAATTGTTGAACCCCTTTGTAGAAGATCGTTTGGAGAATCCCTCCCATTCTCCTTTGGACTAAGGGATCTAAGACGGGAGATTCCAAGAATTCTCGTATGGCCGGAATCACAGCCTCATCCCGGCCTTGGGCATATGCACGCTCTGAATCTTGCTTTGCTAGCTCAAGTTCGATCTTTACCTTCTTCAGCTCTTCCTCGAGGGCACTTCTCTCTTTAACAGATGCCAGCAAATCCTCTTCTACAGAGGAGGAGCGTTTCGTAGTCGCTTCTTTGAGCTCCTTCTTTATTTGAGATAATTCTTGTTGACTTTCTGCTAATTGAGATCGAAGAGTTTGATTATCGACGAAAATTTGCGCATACGCATCATGAGCATCCTGCGACTCCTGCTCCAGCAATGCTAAACGATAGGTTTGAATAGCAAACAAATCCCCGACCTATGAGATAATATATGATATCAACAAACGTAGGGGACTCTAAAGAAAGAAGAGATAGTTAAAAGACAGATTATCACCTCATGATATGTTCGAGAAAAATCACTCAAAACCTCGAAGTCACCCTTGACGGTATGAAGCAGCATATCCCGCTTGAATCGACTAGCCATAAAAACTCTAGCGGCTTTGTCAAATTCATTCTCACCACTCGAGTCCAGGTCAGTTAGAACGCTACCATCTTCAGGGTATCTAGCAGCCCTGCTACCGCGGAGATGCTCGTCCATAAAGTCCGCCACGTCGGGCTCCGACCTACCTTCTCGACATGGAACCGAGTCAGAATTCACACCAAAAGGTTTTACCCTCCTCGAGGGCCCCGGGTGGTCAACATTCCTCTTTCGACTCAGAAGCTTCTCATACTCCTGAATACCCTGAATCCTGTTCCAGGAATGTTGACTATAGCCAACGGATGAAAGAGCAGAAGTGTCGGGGAAAAACAAAGATCGAAGAGGTCCAGCAGAGGCGGAGTTTAAGGAACTCATAGTACCAACGCCTCTCAGATCGGGAATTGCGACTGGAATAGTAACTGAGTTTCCGCCCAAGTTACTTGTACCCGCTCTATTTTAATAAGTATGTGGCAACGGATCGAAATAAAATGGTTTATCTTCAACCGGACCGGCTGCAGATAGTCGGAACTTCTCAACGATTTGACCTGCAAAGGAAATACGAGGGGCGCATGAATGTAAATTAATGATCCATCACGCCTCAAGATAGGAACATACCCAAAGAAAGAGAGGCGAGAGGCAAAGCGGCAGAAGCTGATGAGTCACCAAACTGGGGAAACGACCCTTCTAAGGATTGATCGGATACAAGACGAGAATATTTAAGTGTTGGAGCAGGATAATCACAGCGGCTCAACCTAGCCAACCGCAAAACACCTTCCTGAATAAAGAGCTCGGTTTGGTAAGGATTAGACCGCAACTGCTCGAGAAATTCATCGGAAAGGCGATGGTTGAGTTTCTCTTTAATCTTGCGAGGACCATATGACCAAGAGTTGACTCCATCCCACCAATAGGGTCTCATCTTCGAGCTACTTTCTGATATAGGGACATCAGGGCCCTTCACAAAAAAGAATCTCCTCTTCCAACCTATACTCTTTTCCGTGGTTATTCTCGTAAGAAAGGGCCGCTTCGACCGCTGGCGGATGGACACAAACCCCATATTTGTGCCCTTGCACAGGTCCATTCGGAATATTTGCCAGAAATTACTAAAGGAGGCCTCTCCCCTCTTTGCCTCCATAAGAGCGCTAAACGCTGCTATATACGCAACAGAGTGCGGGAGAAGCTGAGCGGGAGAAAGTGAAAAGAAAGTCAAGATATTTCTGACAAGGGGAATGAACGGGATACGCAAACCATAACGAAATTGATCCTCGTAGAAGGCTTGACAGCCAGCCGGAGGATCGGTAGCACGTTCAGTATAAGAAGGAATGACGATCGAAAACCCTTTGGGAAGAAATTTCCCGAACTCCGCCTCAAGATAAACACGATCCTTCTTCGAGAAATAACAGGAAGTTTCACTAGTAGGAAGTTCTAGCCTATTCGAGGTCACAGCCTTAGCGGCATGCGTATGTTTGAAAATCCTGACAAAAGCACCCTCGCCGATGCTGCGTTTCTCGACCTCGTTTTCTTCGAGATCCTCGCTCGGATCCTCATCCTCGCCTCCTTGACGAAATTCCCCATCTTCATAATCATCTACAAGATTTAATAAAGGATCGGACTCTTGGTTTTCTCCGACCTTATTCTTGCCCCTTGCACTTCTAGAGCTCGATATTATTGATTGAGAAACAAGTATACAAAAGCAAATGCTGTTTCGAACTCAAACGCTTCGAGCACAAGAGAGAATGTAATATGTAAATAATTTTCCAACGAGTCAACATATATATACGAGGTTAAAAAGGTAAAATTGCAAACAGGACCCCGAGTAACCGCGACGGTTGAACTTACTCTGGGTAAAAACTTAGGGTTATCCCTCAGAATTGCACTTTTGATCCTTCATTTTCCATGTTGCGGGATATGTTCCTTGCAAATTATCCTTGGGAGTCTCAAGGGTCCTTTACGTTATGATTGAAAAATAAAGGAAGCATTCGCTAAGGAAATGAAGAAAGCGTCGCGGTATTTTACAACGA
Source organism: Penstemon eatonii (assembly GCA_038501285.1). Lineage (NCBI taxonomy): Eukaryota > Viridiplantae > Streptophyta > Magnoliopsida > Lamiales > Plantaginaceae > Penstemon > Penstemon eatonii. The sequence continues at coordinate 41,565,564 of CM076710.1, read as the reverse complement.
GGAACATACCAATTGGGAGATCATACGTAAACAAAGAACGACAAGGTTATTATCTCGACATGCCGATATATGTTGTTTCTATATGCACTCTTTTTCCCTAGCTCGGTTTTTATCCCAATGGGTTTTTCCGGGTTAGGTTTTTAACGAGGCATATCCGAAGCATGTTCCGAACGGCACATCTCATACCAGCGGGCAATATAACTTGTACTTCTTCGAGCGCAAGCTCCTCTTTACGCTCGAGAAGTGGGGGAGTATTGATGAGGGGTAATTTGGATCCCCTGTCCTCACAAGCTCGGTGTGGATCGAGTAACGCCAATCCTTGCCCCCAGGAACAACGAACCGAGCCAGGCCCCTAAGTGTATTGTTCCGAGCTTACAAAGAGAATCCGAGATCGAAGGATACTGTTGGGCCGAGCCCAGGCCCAAGCCCATCAGCACAGCTATAAATACCCCATGCATTTATGACGACGACACACGACTTCCCAGGTGCTCTTCCTTCGAGACTGCTGCTCGGACTCACTTGGGAACAATAGAATAGTTCCGCTTATATGTATTTCGCCCTCTTGCATGTACGGTATCCAATAATGCTCGAGTAGGACCCTAAATACTTGTAGTTTGTACTCAGTTAATTCGAATACAATTACTATTGATCTTTACTTTCCATTTAATATTGTTATTATCGCATTGCAATCCATCCTTGATCGAACAAACGAAACACGTAAGATCAACCACCTTCGAGGGGATTGCCCTTGATTTGTTCAGAAAACTGCCGCCAAATTCTATATTTTCTTTCGGTGAATTTTGTGACAAGTTAGAACACCTATTTGCAAGCCAGAGAAAACCTAGGTTGCCAGCAAATCATCTGGGAACGGTCATGCAATTGGATGGAGAAACTTTGAGGCATTGGCTGGCAAGATTCAGTATCGAACTTCTCAAAGTTGATACCCCGCAAATTGAGTATTTATCTTCTCTGATGTTCGAATTGACGAGGAACACAAAGTTCGGAAATGCGTTATGCAGAAAGCAACCAAAGTCTTTCGAGCGGATAATGGAGATTGCTGAGAAGTATATGATTCAGGAAGAGATGAATAAGCTAAAAAATGCGCACAACATAAAACTCCCTCTCAGCAAAAAGCAAGATCGAGCTCATATTCCAAAACCAGGTGATTATGGAGGATCAAATGGAGGATCAATATGGCAACGGCTCAACACTTACAATCCGCATGTGCCGACCCAAAGAACTAATGCATATGGTCCATCTATCGATCAAAATCAGCCTCCATGACCTGGAAAAATCCACTTTACCGAGTTGAACACCTCAAAAGAGGAAATTTTGACTGTATTGGAGTAAGGGAATTTAATTCCCGGGGCTCAAAGAATTACCCCGGCAAGACCCTGAGCGATTGGTTATGACAAATATTGCCGATATCATAGAGCTCGGGGACATAGCACTGAAAATTGCTACCAATTGAAGGTTGAGATAGAAAAATTAATCGTGCAAGGAAAACTTAAGGAGCTTGTTAAAAGAGGTAACTATAACAACCGCTATAGATCCATGAGTCCTCGAAAATTTATCAGTCAACAAAGGGAGGCTCGAAATCAGGCAGATGAGCAGTTGAACGGAGTAATAAACATGATTGTCGGTGGACCGGCAGTAGGAGACAGCAAAAATGCCAGAAAAAGGACAATGAGGTCGATAAAACAGCTATTTCGACCAAAAAGGAAATATTCTCTTTGGAATTCCCATCCATAGAAAATCAGGTTATAAGCTTCAGCGATGCAAATCGACCGTCAGACGTTACATGGGATATAAGTGAAGATGACCCAGATTTTTCCATGGTACTAACTCTGAAAATTGCTAATTATGAGGTCAAAAGAGTTTTGGTTGACAATGGAAGTTCGGCGAACATTATCTCCTCCGAAGCCCTTACACGAATGAACCTTCAACAGCCTTATCTGGATCTAGTAGCCACTCCTTTAGTCGGATTCGGGGGTTCGGAGATTGTTCCACTAGGAACCATTCTGTTGAGCACGACTCTCGGAAAAAAGCCGAAGGGCGTGACAAAAATGATAAAATTTTTGGTGGTGGAGACACCTTTCGCTTACAATGCCATACTGGGAAGACCGGCTTTGAATGCCTTCAAGGCAGTGGTTTCTACCTATCATCAAAAGGTAAAATTCCCAACTGATGGAGGAGTTGGGGAGATGAGAAACGACCAATACATGGCTTGGGAATGTTATAACTCGTCTTTGAGTATAAAGAAAAAAGTTGAACATGAAATCCCGACGGAAAGAAAATTGGCTGATCTGGAATCCGGATCAATTTTGAATTTACCAATTCCCGATTGTGAAAAACTACAAGGAAAGAAAGGAAAGAACGTGGACATGAGCATGCAAGCGCCCGATCATAAGAAGGTGATCTTGATTTCAGGATCCCCTGAGAAAATTACCAGGGTCGGAACGGAGTTAAGTGAAGGTATGGAAACCATGTTCATCGACTTTTTACGGAAGAATGTAGATGTTTTCGCTTGAAGTTCGGATGATATTGTGGGGATCGACCCGCATGTGATAACCCACTCTTTAAACATCGATCCAATGGCCAAGCCGGTAAGACAGAAGAAGCGTAATCACGGGCGCGAGAAAGATAAAATCATCAATGCGGAGGTCGATAAGTTGTTAGCTGCCGGTCAAATCAGAGAAATTAAGTTTACCGAATGGTTATGTAATGTGGTTCTAGTCTCTAAAGGTGACAAGATCGACAATAAATGGAGAATGTGTAACGATTTTACTGATTTAAACAAATTGTGCCCAAGGGACCCTTACCCGTTGCCTCGGATCGATATGCTGGTAGACTCCACCGCGGGTTTTGTATTTTTTAGCATGATGGATGCTTTCCAGGGATTCTATCAATTTTTTATGAACGAAAGGGACCAGGATAAAACCGCGTTCGTTACCTAGCGAGGAGTCCACTGTTTCATTGTTATGCCGTTTGGTTTAAGAAATGCGGGGGCAACTTATCAAAGATTAGTCAATATGATGTTTAAAGAATTGATAGGAGAAATCATGGAGGTTTATGTGGATGACATGCTCGTAAAGAGTATGACGGAGGAAGACCACATTAAGCATCTCGATAGATGCTTTGGAATTTTGAGAAAATACGGAATGAAGTTGAACCCAGCAAAATGCACTTTTGGTGTACGATCAGGAAAGTTCCTCGGCTACCTCGTCCATGAACGAGGGATCGAAGCTAACCCAGAAAAAATTCGAGCCATTACTGATCTTCAACCACCAAGAAAACTTTCAGACGTTCAGAGTTTGATCGGGAAAATCATTTCCTTAAACAGGTTCATCTCTCGATCCGCTGATAAGAGCTTGCCGTTCTTCAAATTATTGCGAAAGTCAAAGAATTTCGAATGGAACGCTGAATGTGACAAGGCTTTCGAAGATTTGAAAACATATTTAACCTGACCACCGATGTTGGCCAAGCCCTCCGATGGAGAACCGTTATACCTTTACATAGCCGTTTCGGAGGAGGCTATTAGTTCGGTATTGGTAAAATTAAAAAAATCCGAGCATAAACCAGTCTACTACTTGAGCAAACTGTTGCAGGGTTCCGAAAAGAATTATATGGAAATCGAAAAATTCGCGCTCGCCTTAGTAGTGGCTGCTCGGATATTGAGGCCCTATTTTGAAACTTATAAGATCATTGTTTTAACCAACCAACCTTTGAGACAAGTCTTATCAAAGCCAGAAGCCTCCGGAAGACTTGTCTGATTCTGAACTTGTTCATAGGCAGGTAAAAGGAATTTATGAGGCCAAAGATTTCAACATGATCAAATATTTGAACAAAGCGAAGAATCTGATATCGAAGTTCGAGAAATTTGAAATTCAGCCTGTTCCAAGAGAAGAAAATCTATGGGCAGATTTGCTATCAAAGTTCACAGGTATCGCAGATGGAAAGAATGAAAGGGTAATTACATGGCTATTGTCAAATGCATCTGCCATCGACCTAGATGCCACTCCTTGCGTTGATGTCATGGAAATCGATGAGCAAAAGATCTCATGGGTCGATCCTTTCATTAATTATTTAAAGGAAGGGAAATTACCTGAACACACTAATGAAGCCCGAAGAATCAAATACTGAGCCCCGTCATTTACCTTAATCGATGATAAGTTCTATAAATGATCTTCTTCTGGAGTCTTATTGAAATGTATTTTCGAAGACCAGCATAATATAATTCTGAAGGAGGTTCACGGCGGTGAAGCAGGGATTCACTGTGGCACTCGAGCATTAGCTCTAAAATTCTCGAGGACGGGATATTAATGGCCCACTCTTATTTCTGACTCAGTTGATTATATGAAGAAATGTCACCATTGTCAAATTCATTCGAATTTGATCCATCAGCCGGCCGAACAAATACACTCTATTCCGATCTGTTGGCCTTTTGACAAATGGAGCATCGACATGGTCGGTCCTTTCCCAACTGCTAGGGCCAAGAAAAACTATGTGTTGGTCGCTGGAGAATATTTCAGTAAATGGGTCGAATGCGTTGCTCTAACTAAGATCACTCAGTTTCAAGACATAAATTTCCTATGGAAGAACATTGTCTGCAGGTTCGGAATTCCTAGAGTTTTGATCTCTGACAACGGAACACAATTCGTCGGCAAAAAAATCATGGAATGGTGTGAGAGGTTCGAAATAAGCAGAATTTTGCGTCAGTAGGGCACCCGCAGGCTAATGGGCAAACAGAAGTTGTGAATAGAGAGATTGTTCGATCTCTCGAAAAGTGCTTATCCGATGCAAAAGGTAAATGGCTCGACGAACTTCCAGGAGTTTTATGGGCTAATAGGACGACTGTGAAAGCTGCCACAAGAGAAACTCCTTTCAGCTTGGTTTACGGTTCGAAAGCTGTTATTCCCTCTGAAACTCTTATAGCTTCTCCCAGGGTCGAATTTTATGATTCCAAAGAAAATCAATCGTTCAGGGAAATGGAGGTTGATCATGCCGACAGCAGAAGGGATCGTGCCAAATTGAAAATTCAAGCTACAAAGTCCAACATGGAGAAGGCCTATAATAAGAAAGTTAGAATCCGAACCTTTAAGGTTGGAGATCTAGTGCTAAAAAAAGTAGAAGTCTCGAAGCATATTGGCAAACTTCAGCCTAACTGGGATGGACCTTACGTAGTTGTCGAAGTCGGGAAGAAAGGATCATACAAGATTGCTTATCCGAATGGAGAAGCCCTGCCTTGAGCTTGGAACGCTGTTAATTTGAGAAAATATTATTGAAAATGAAGACTATTTTGCGATTTCTAGCGTATCTACTATTTTGGTATCTTGTTCTGTTTCTTTTTTATCTCGTGTTATCAAAGATTATCTATTCAATGAAAAAGTCTTATTCGCCAGAGATTTTATCAATTCATTATGCGATCAAGAAAATATTATAGTGCTATGACCAATCTCTATACATATCAATCAAATATCGAACAAGGGTGAAAGCTGTTGCTAAGACCCTCGAAGAAAAATTTACCAAGGGTGAAAGCTGATGCTATGCCCCTTGGGTCAGCAAAATGGGTGACAACCCCGAAATCGACTAAGGGTGAAAGCCGTTGCTATGCCCCTTAGATCGAAATAATAAAAAGGGTGAAATATGTTGCTAAGACCCTCGAAATCGACTAAGGGTGAAAGCCGTTGCTATGCCCCTTAGATCGAAATAATTAAAAGGGTGAAAGTTGTTGCTAAGACCCTCGAAGTCGACTAAGGGTGAAAGCCGTTGCTATGCCCCTTAGATCGAAATTAAAAAAAAAAGGTGAAAGCTGTTGCTAAGACCCTCGGAATCGACTAAGGGTGAAAGTCGTTGCTGTGCCCCTTAGATCGAAATAATAAAAAGGGTGAAAGTTGTTGCTAAGACCCTCGAAATCGACTAAGGGTGAAAGTCGTTGCTATGTCCCCTAGATCGAAAAAGTTCGAATTTGGCCGATGATTAATCTGTACGGTGCAATGTTCAAAATATGCAGAAGATATCAAAGTAATATTGATTATCGTTTATTCTTATTAAGCGGCAAGACAAGTTCAATTATTAATGTATGATTTATCAAATTGTCAAAAATTGGGGTTCGATTATTTTACCGAAAGATCGATTTCATAGAAATACGAACAAGAAAAGCAAAGGAGAATTTAAGGACTATAATATAAAGATGTCTTTCATTCTTAAACTTCTCAAACAATTACGAGATATTTCTCGATTACAATAAGCAAATTCGAGCTAAAAGTGGAAAATTACATTTAGTACTATCCTATTACAAATGATAAGCCCTACGCTAGGGATCTTCGTTCAATCAGAAGGGCTGGGAAAAGCTAGTTCTACATCTACCCTTCATCCAAGAATGCAGGGGTCGGATGTGCACCCGGATAAGCCGACTCCTCACTCTAGATATGAATTACAGAAGTGAGCTCTCGGAAGCTTGGTAGTGCTTTTTCCAGCATTCTTGCTACCGCTCCCCTGCTGATTAGTTCGCACATTTATCCAAGTCGAAGCAGCATGAAGCAATCCCTAAGAAATTACCCCACGCAATCTCGAAGGCAACATTCTTGAAGAAACATCTTGAAGAAGTTGAGATCGAGAGCAGGAGAACTCCTCCAGGAGTTGACCCACTATCCGACTGGATGGAGCGACAGGATACATGAATCCGAACATGTCTCGGATACGTGATACCTAAGAAAGCAGGTCGTCTGCCGATATCCTAGTCGCAATACTATTCGTCTGTCGATATTCTAGTCGAAGCAAAATCTTCTTTGGATGCAAAGGAAGAATCGGAAAAAAGAGTCCGAACTCGAATCTCGAACATTATTATTGGGGATAAATGGTTGACCATTGAAAAAGGCAAAAAATCGAGCATAAGGATCGAACAAATTTTTTACAGAAAAGTAAAAATATAATGATAACTTGAGAACCGTTGGGAGGTATTTATAGGAGAAGGAAATAGATATCAATGGTTCAGATCTCTTGTAAATGAATGGTTGCGATACGAGCGATAAATGCGCCGACCGATCCGCTTCCCGATAAATAGGGGGCTGATTGACTAAAAGAGATAAATCATTCCGACTCAAGATCGGAAAGATAAGCTATCAAAAAATCGTGGATCGAGGGAAAATATCCGAACACTGGCATTAATACACTTGCATCCGGTCTACAAGGATTGAATAATATTAACAAGGATCAAAGTATAAAACATTTTACGACGATTATGGTCGGAATCGTTAAAGTTGAGCTAGATAATTGGCGAGGCAATCAATTAAGTCGCAAAAGCCGGTCGAGGACTACCATCTCGAATAAAGTAAAATTATAACAAGTATAAAAATATAGAGATACATATCATATTACATTTTGGTTTATTAAGTCCAATCTATTATACCCAGATCCTACTACGTTCTACAGTCCTAGCAAATTGTCGGCAGTCTTTTTCTCCCGTTGGTTGGACTCGACATCTTTGGCATGTATAATGACTACATAAGAAGAAATGGATTCAAGGCAAATCCTTATTATAGAGGCATCAAAAACTAATCAATTGGTTACCGCGCATCGATGGCTAACGGCCGAGATTAGGAGACCTTCCCGACTCCCGAGGAATAGAGGTTAAGATTAAAAAAGTTGTCGAAATTTGGAAATCAGCAGGCATAATCGAAGAAAATATAATCATTGGAAAACAACATATCAATTGGAAAGAGTGGCGCATGGCCTAATACACAGTCCGAAATATAGAATCAAGAACACACGGGATAAATTAATATGATTCAGAGTACAACAACACAAGTACGAAAATAAAATTACAACAGATCCAATAATTAGAACATCTACAGAAGTTTATTATCGGAAAAAATCCTCCGAATCTCAGCATTACGGTCATCATACCCACTAGCATAAGCCTTCTGTTCACGAAGCTCAAAGTCCTTCTTCTCCTACTCATAAAGACCTTTGAGACTTCGAGCTCCTTGCTCAACTTTTGGTGGATTTCTTCCCCCTGATCCTTAGCGGCCTTCTCCTTCTCTAAAGACAGTTTTTCCTCAAGGACATGGTCCAACTCGATTTTCTTCTTCTCCAGTTCGAGGGCGACAGCAGCATGTCGATTCAATTCTCGTTCAGCTAAAATTTTGAGCTCGAGGAATTCTTGTCCAGCCTACCATACGAATTGATCGGTTAGTAAAAAAAAAATAGAGAGAGAATTCGATCCAGACTGAAACAACTCTGATGGGCTTTTTCCCTTAGACGCACCCGCTTCAGAAATAGAGATATCAGCCTGCAGAAGACTCTTAACGGGATTCTCGAGTACCACATTCGGAGCAGACTCATCTTTCAACTCTATAAGCGGGGAAGGAAAGATCACTGGAGAAGCAGAAGCAAGACAAGGGTCGGAAAGATTCTCAACTTTCGAGGACTCAGCAGACGCTCCAAAAACTAAAGAGCCTTCACCAGTATCCGCCAGTTTAGGTTTCTTGCCCAAACCTCCTATTGGGGAACCAGCTGCAAGATCACTGGTCAACAACTCATTCCCAGCGACAAGGTTCTGCAAGGTCTCGATCGGGGAGAATAAGGCCTTTTATTCGAAACAAGGACTGAGGCTTTCTGCCTAGCTAACGCTCGATTTGAAGTATCAAGAGGTTTCGATGAAGATCCCTCAGACTCCTCATCGAGATCCTCATCTAAAATTGATTTGCTAGGTATAACCTTAGCATGTTTTATTGAAGCCTGTTTCTCTTTCTTAATCTCCCCTCCCTTAGAAGTTTTGGGGGAAGACACGGAAGTTTTTGGAGAGGCCTTGGAGGATTTCTTTTCCTTAGTCGATTTTTTATCTTTGGGCGGGCCTTTACTCTTGGCACTACCCAATAACGACTTAGGATCGATGGGATTACCCAATATTTGGTCCATGATGAACGAAGAAATAAGTTTGAAAGTTCAAAAATATATACTAAGCGCGGAGCTCCGATCTCAAAGTTTAAGGGTTTAATGCCAAATGATTTGAAACAGTCCTTGTATTTATAAAGGTGACACACTACTTTTGCAATAATTGAACCATTGCGTATCTCAAGAAATTCAATAGGGAACGTTAGAATTCGACCTTAAAGATAATGAAGATTTCGGACCGTAAAAGAGCAAAATTAGGATACGCAAATATTTACAAGTTAAAAAGGATTTTACGGATTACAAAAACGGAAAGCACTGAAGAAGAATCTTATTACATAAACCATTACTCCCATTACATAGCTATTATAAATGATCGGATTTCTAGCTACCGGACTCTGAATCACTTCCTTCCGAGCTATCTGATCCATTGTTCGAGCTATCAGTATCTTCGCCGTCGCTACCCGAAGGCTCTACTCGATTGTCGAGTTGGTCATTTTGCTCATATGATTCACCATCTATGTCGACATAATGATCTTCCCCTAAGGCAGATTGGGGGTTATTGCCGGACAACTCAAGCATATCAGGATTCGGCATTGGAACGCCAAATTCCTGGACGAACAGGGCAAAATGATGATCTTGCCAACTCATGGTTTCCTGGGGTAAAGACGAAGCTTTGTAGTCCTTCCCTTCGACATTCTTGTAGGGATCCATATACCGGAGATATTCGTCCATCTTGTCCGGAATTCTCTCGGCCGAGACTAGCTGTTGAAGCCCTTTGTAGAAGATCGTTTGGAGAATCCCACCTATCTTTCTTCGAACTAAGGGATCAAGAACAGGGGACTTCAAAAACTCTCGTATGGCTGGAATTACAGCCTCTTCCCATCCCTAGGAATATGCACGCTCAGAATCCTGGTTGGCTTGTTCGAGCTCAATCTTAACCTTCTTAAGTTCCTCTTCGAGGGCACTTTTCTTCTCAACTATTGATACCAAATCTTCCTCCACGGATGGGGTATGTTTCTTCTTGGTGCTCTCTAATTCCTTCTTGGTTTTAGACAATTCACGGCGATTGTTTGTTAGTTTACCTGTAACGTCATCCAGTTGTGCTCGAAGCGTTCTATTCTCGGCCAAAGTTTGCGCGAGCGCATCGTGAGCCTCTTGTGACTCTTGCTCCAGCAACGACAAACGATAAGTCTAAAGCGCGAAATACCCAGCCTATAAAAGGAAAATTGTGTCAATAGATTATTTAAGGATTAAGAGAGATGTACTCAACTTCAACAATTATTACCTCCAGGTATGTTCGGGAAAAGTTACTCAGAATTTCGAAGTCACTTTTGACAGTATGGTGAAGCAGATCTCCTTTGAACCGCTTGGCCATAAAAATTCTTGTAGTTTTATCAAACTCATTTTCACCATTTGGTCCGAGATGGGACAAAATGGTTCCTTCTTCCGGATATCCACCGGCCCTACACCCGCGAAAATGCTCAACCATGAAATCCGCTACATCCGGTTCCGATCTGCCTGGTCGACAGGGAACAAAATTGGAACTCCTGCCGAACGATTTTATCCTCCTCGAAGGCCCTGGGTGATCAGCGTTCCATTTTCAAGCCATACGCTCCTCATGTTCTTGTATACCCAAAATATGATTCCAGGAGTATTGATTGTAACCAGCGGATGAGGGATTAGAAGTGTCAATCGAGAACACGCTACGTAGAGGGCCCGCTACTGCGGGATTCGATGAATTCGTACCGCCGACCCCTCTCAAAGCTGGAAATATTGTTGGCATATCGATCAGATCAACGACCGAATTACCTGCGTCCATTCCTCGTTACGGGTTATTTTTCTTCTCTTGCTGAGGTTGGTTTTGTGCATTCCTGGAAGAAGCAGTCACTATCGACCTAACGATAGACAGCCGGAACTTCTCAACGGTTTGATCTGGAAAGAAAATGCGATGTACTTAGAAAGATAAGCAAGATAATACAATCAGTCAGACATTAAAATACGAAAGGATAGTAGCGTACTTAAAGTAAGCGGTACATGAGATAAGGTAGCCGGTTCGAACACATTTTCGAATGATCGAATAGATCCGCCAAGGGATTGATTTGACAAATGAAGTGAAAATTCGACTATCGGGGCAGGATAATCACATTTACTTAGACCCGCTATCCTCAAAACCCCTTCTTGGACAAGGAGCATGGTCTGGTAGGGTTCGGACTGCAGTTGTTCCAAAAGTCCGTCGGAAAAATGATGACTGATCTTTTCCTTAAATCTGCGATGACCATATACCCAGGACCCTACGCCATCCCATCGATATGGTCTAGTTTTTTAACTTCCCTCCGAGACGAGAATCTCGGGACCTTTCACAATGATGAACCTTTTTTTCCAGGCTTTTGTTTTATCCATAGCCACACTCGAAAGCATAGGCCGATGCGACCGTTGTGAAAAATATACGAACCCCACGTTGGAACCCTTAGACATATCCATCTGGAATATTTGCCAAAAATTCCGAAAAGAAGCCTCTTCCCCTTTGGCTTCCGTAAGAACGCTAAACGCTACAATATATCCAATAGAGCTCGGAAGAATCTGAGCAGGGGAAAGCGAAAAAGACGTCAAAATACTCCTGATCAGGGGAATAAACGGGATGCGCAATCCATGAGAAAATTGTTTTTCATAAAAGGCCTGACACCCAGCTGGAGGAACGGTCGCACGTTGACGATAAGAAGGGATCACGATCGAAAAACCTTTAGCAAGGAATTTCCCGAACTCTTCATCCAGATAAGTGCGGTCGTCCTTGCTGAAAGTGCAGGAAGTATGATCGGCGCAAAGTTCGGCCCTATTGTGACCGACTGTTCTAGAAGGTCCTTCAGACATGTATATCCTGACAAAGCATTATCGCCAATGCTATGTTTCTCGACCACGTTTTCCTCAAGATCTTCAACCTGATCAGCACCTTCACAATCGGGATGAAATTCCCCTTCCTTAAAATCATCAATAAGCTTCAAGTCAGGATCGAATTCTTGATCTTCTCCAACTTTACCTTTGCCCCTCAAGTTTCTCGAACTAGACAATATAGCAAAAAGCAATTATGCTCCGATCTTAGGAAGAAAATGACTTCGTAAATAATTTTCAACAAGTCAACATATATATATAAGGTTAAAAAGGTAAATTGCAAATCGGACCCTAGATAACCGCGACGGTTGAACTCCATCAGCGTAAATTCAAATTTATCTTCCCGTTAATTGCATAATAGACCCCTTATACTCTCTGGAATTATGGGCCGTAGACCAACACAGGAAAAGACATGCCTCTTCTGTCTCGATATTTATTTACTTCTCCGATCCTTTACTTTACCCCACGCTCGGAGAAGTGGGGGAGTATTAATAAGGAATCAATCATGGCAACCAATGCAGAAGGACACTTTGATTAAGATCGACCCAAGATCCAGACAAAGATTGTTAACAACAAAACATATATCATCACAACAGAATCATTGTATTGTTTCCAAGATATGCACTCTTTTTCTCTGATTCGGTTTTTTATCCCAATGGATTTTTCCGAATTAGGTTTTTAATGAGGCATATCCGAAACATATCATAAATGGTTCATTCACCCCGCCGTTCGAAACAACACATACTTCTCCGAGCTTAAGCTTCACTTTGCGCTCGAGAAGTGGGGGAGTATTGATGAGGGATATTTTGGACTCCTCATTCAGAAGCCTAGACAGGATCGAAGATCATGAATCCCGACCTTGGAGACATAGAATCGAGCCCAATTCCCGGTTTATCAGGTCCGATCTATCAGAAAGAGCTCATGGTCGAAGGTTACTGTTGGGCAGACCTCAGGCCCAGGCCTTTGGGCCGAGAAATATATCCCTGCGGATGGATCAGCTAGCTCACCACTTTCAACTATAAATACCAAAAGCATTTATGACGCCAGACACGCTTTCCCAGGTGCTCCCTACTCGAATCTACTGGTCGGACCACCTCGTGAAAGTTAGTTTAGGTTACTTTATATGTATCTATCCTCTAGCTTGTATGGCATCATATAATGCTCAGATAGGACCCTTATTACTTGTAATATGTACACCTACGTTCGAAATATAGATTATTGATCTTCTCCTCATATAATTGTGTTTTAGTTATTTACTTTGCTACCTTGATCACCTTACGAAACAGCGTAAGATCAGTTTCAATCAAGGCTCTTGAAATATAGAACATTGACGAATTCAAAACATGCGAATCCTGTCTGAAAAGGGAAAAATAATCGATAAATGTTTAAAGGATAAAATCCGTTAAAACACATGTGGATCACTAAAGCAATAGTCCGAGTAATTTCTTCATGAATTATCCTAATGGCATTTAGGATATGAGTACTTTAGAAGGTACAAGTTTTTGGAAAGGTTGAAGGGTTCAAAGTGTTTCATAAAGGCACTAGGTAAAGTGCAAGTATGGAATTGTTGAAAGGATTCAAAGGAATTCCAAAACCAAAGCAATTAAGGGCATTAAAGTATGATCATTCGATGTAATCGAAGTGATTAATACATAAGCCCTAAATTACTCAAATTATCTAAATCAAGAATAGAATTCTTGAAGAGAAAGTTAAATCTAATAAAAGGAATCGAACTACGAAAGATTAGATTCATTCCTTAAATTAGTATTGCTAAAAACTCCTCAATCAATTCTGGGGTTCAACCCTATGACTCTAGAAGGATACTTAAACGAGTACTTTCTTAAGTCAATACCTACGAAAACCGTACTATCTCAAGTATGGTATATCATCCATGAATGATAAAATTGGATAGTGGATGCGATTGAGAAAAAATGTAGGGTATCCAACGAAATCCATTGGATACCTGTTCCATGATCCTATAGAGCGAAAGGAGTCCGTTGCTAAGGATGCCCAATTCTTAGAGGGTGGTACCCTCGCTAATAGAAAAGGCATTTTACCATGGAACTTGATGAAGTCCTAGACTTGGACACATCCCTACAAATAGTAGGAGTATATTTTCAAACCTACTGAACAAAAATTTTGTACACCAAAATTTCGAAGATTCGATCGAATTCGAAAAGAACTAGTCCGTTCACGAATATGATCGATTGGATAGTGATCCAAGAACTTTCGAAATATCTATGAATAACACAGATTCGGGAACATAGCTTAAAACGCCATGTAGTCTGAATGGATTTCCAATAATCCATTTAGAAATGCTGAACCGCAGAAGCTTCGTATGACCACGAGGCATAACCATTGGATATAATTCCAAAAGGGTGAATCTATGTTTCTAGACCAGTATCCCGAAGCTGGAACATGCGACTAGATTAGACAGTCAAGGTAGTTGACTTTATCAAAATTGCATGTAAATCTCAATGTACAAAAGAATCAGTGGGAGTTTTTGCATGGTTCGTAATATAAACACTAAAGTTGACATAGTAGATGTAAGAGTGTTAACGCAGACGAAAGCGTGTACATACACGTAATTCTTCATTAAAAGATTTAAGGGATACGTCTCACGTATTGGCAGTACGTATCTATTGTGATAGATTAAAGAAGATGTTTGGATTCCCAAATCTTATTACATGGACAAAACTGAATAAAACCAATATGGAAAGTCCTGGAGAGGACAGTTTCCATAGAGATATAAAATCTCTCTCAAAGTCAATGAGCCCTACATTTGATGAGTAAAGAGGATAATATCTCTATACACCTTCCGTAGAAAAGGTGGCATAGTATATGCAACGTCATGTACAAGACCAGACTAAACAGAGGCTATGAATATCGTAAGCTACTATTATTCGAACACCAGTAAGGAGTACTGGATTACCGATAAGAGCATTCCTTAAAGAACTCCAGGAGTTCTGAGGATATATTGCTGGTCAACGGTAATAATGAAGAATTGGAACTCGAAGGATTTAATGATTCGAGTTTCCCATCTGATGTGAATATAATATTCTGGTTTTATGGTGCAACGATGATTTGAAAGGGGTTCAAAAGGAAAATCAATGCCGAATTAACCACTAAAACAGAATATTTCGCAGTATTGAATACAGCGAAGGAAAGTGTTTAGACGAAAACTTCTTCCAATAAAATTGGAAGTAGTACCTAGCATTGCGAGGCCTATAGTTATCTTCTATGATAACTTAAAGCAATTGCTTTAGCAAAGGAATCAAGATCTCACCCATGATCTAAACACAAGTATACCATATGATTTGGGTAAATCATAGGTAGAAAGGGACGTGGGAGTAAACCACGTCAAAAGACAACATAGCAGATCCACTAATTAAGTCATAATCACAAAAGGGTTCGACGGACATCTTGAGAGAGATGGGCCTTAGACATGTATGTGGTTGGCTTTAGGGCAAGTGGGAGATTGATAGGATAGTGCCCAGCAAGCCAACAAATATAAGCTTGTTAAGGAACTTCATTTAGAAGCAATCTTATGATTCATAAGATAATATGCCCGTTTATTCATAGTACGTTAATTAAACAATGGTCAACTTCATCTCCCGCGAACTTATCTAAGCGATTGGATGAAACCCTGAGATCACTCATGACTATGGGACTATACACTCCAGGACTGTGTGCGATCTATCATGAAATAGTCTCAAAGGTCGTGATCTCGAAAATGTTCCAAGTCATAGATTCGTACCGAGACGTGGTATCGAATGAATCGTCAAGACATGTAGGATTATGCATGATTCACATGGAGTGAATTTGTTGTAGTTTCATGAACAAGGCATTTAATGCTAGTGCATATGACTAGGTGGTTCGATAGGGGATCGAATGCATCGAACGACCCGAACAGAGAGACCCATCGTGGAAGTGCGTTAAGTATCGGTAATGGGATGTCCCTCAAGACTTATAATAGTGTACGATTTAGTCCTTTGACTTGAGGTACTCGGGCGAATTAGGTACACGGAAATACGTACTTTGATTTAGGAGCCGATCACATAGCTTGGTCATTGTGCGACTACTTTGGGTACGTATGAACGTGTGCGCGGATGGTTAGTACTAATATAGGATCTATCGACTCATCCTGATAAGATGAGAGAATTCCGGTACGTTCTTAGATAATAAAATTCGAGAAATCTGCGGCCGCAGTCGGTGACGGATTTGGAAAGGGGTTTACAAATTTAGCAGTCACACTGGAATTATTATCCTGAATTAGAAAGTACAAAATTGGGATAATTAGAGGTGCCGACCAATCCACACACCCTAGGTCTCAATCGGGAAATTAGTCGCTAAAGGACCGTATGTACATGGCATTTATAAGAGGTGAAGGTTCACGAATATTAATTCACCTGAAGTTGAGCCTCATGGGCTTGTGGCTAGACATCGACCATGAGGTATGGGTACTCCTGAATTAATAAGGAAATTAATTCTGGAGTGGTCAATTAATGTGGTTAATTGATCGGAGCAATTAATTACAAATTAATTGCTCACTAATTAAATCACGAAAGTCGTGGGCCTGCTGCCAATTGATGGTGAACCTTGAGGGTCACACACAATACAGTTGTGATGGGGGGTATTTTGGACTCTACTGTTTGAAGCTAAGGTACGATCGGAAATCCGGAACCCCGACCGCAAAGGCTTAGAATCAAGCTCGGATCGCAGTGCAATCAACTCGATCCTCTAGAAGCAGCTCAGGCTTGAAAGATACTGTTGGGCCGATCTCTGGCCCAGGCCTATGGGCCTATCCCCGTTTTCAGCTATAAATACCCCAATCATTTATGACACAAGACACGCTTTCCCAAGTGCACTCAGTTCGAAGCTGCTGCTCGGAAGGATTGTTTAGGCCATTTTATATGTATTTCGCACTCTAGCATGTACGGCATCCTATAATGCTCGAATAGGACCCCCAATATTTGTAATCTACACTTACGATTGCAATATACTCTTATTGATCTACTCTACATTTAATTCTGTTTGTGCTAATATTGTTTATACTTTAGTATCGATCATACCACGAATCCGTGCAAGATCAATTGGCGCCCGCCGTGGGGCCTTATTTGTGTGTTAGATCGAAAAATGCCTACTACGAGGAGGAATACATATAACCGAGGAGAACCTTCCCATGCTGCGGGGGTTCAGAATTCAGTTAACAATGAGCCCGATAATATATCCAGAGCGGCTCAACAACCAGAAGTTCCACCTATCCTTCCCCAGGACAATGCTCCGATCCACACAACTATCGCTGATCTGAGGTCCATCATAGGCACTATGTGCAGGGAGTTTCTGAATAGTGGAAGGGCTGACCAATCTCCCGTGGATCAGCCACCTATCCATGGCAGGCCAGAAATCCCTTCTTCGGACGTACACAAGGAAAATAGTGTGTTGCGAGTCACATCGAATGCGCCCGCGCCAAACACTCCTCGAACGGCTCCCGCAAAAACTTATGTCCGGTCGAAAAACCTGGCGCGAACAATACAAGATTTGGAGGACTCAGTAGTAGGGGAAAGCCACCCTATAGATATGGCGAGAAAGAAAAAATCAACCTACAAGAGAATTACGGAGTCCGAGCTTGAAAGAATAGTGCAGGAGCGGGTTGCAAAGAAGTTAGATAGGGAAGAGACGATGATAGAAGTTCGTCGTGCCGCTACGGCTGCTAGGGGCACTGAAATGAACCAGAATAGGGAGATTATCCAAGGAAATGTCAGAGATAGAGAGATCGGAAATAGCATCATGTGATGTTCGCCATTCTGCCAAGAAATACGCGAAGCCAGGAATACAGAGACGGTACCAACAAGGCTACCGCGGTATAACGGGACTACCGACCCCGGGGAACATGTTCACAGTTTTGTCAATGTGATGAATTTATATGGACATTCGGAAGATTTCTGCTGCAAAATTATGGTCACAACCTTTGAAGGGATTGCTCTTGATTGGTTAGGAAAATTGCCGCCAAACTCTATATTCTCTTTTGATGAATTTTGTGACAAGTTTAAGCATCAATTTGCGAGCCACAGAAAACCCAAGTTGCCGACAAATCACTTAGGAACAGTCAAACAATGGGAGGGGGAAACCTTTGAGGCAATGGTTATCAAGATTTAGTATCGAGCTATTAAAAGTCGATACCCCTCAGATCGAATACTTATCTCCCTAACGTTCGAATTGACAAGAAGCACACAATTCGAAAACGCATTGTGTAGGAAGCAACCGAAGTCTTTTGAGCGGATAATGGAAATTGTCGAGAAATATATGATTCAGGAGGAGATGAATAAACTAAAAAATGCGCATGGCCAAAAACTCCCTCTTAACAAAAAGCAAGATCGAGCTCCCATACCAAAACCAAGTGATTATGGAGGATCGAGTAAGGGATCGGTATGGCAACGACTCAACGCATATAAACCGCAGGTGCAGACCCAAAGACCGAATCTCTACGGTCCAAGTTATGATCAAGGTCAGCCCCAACGACCTGGAAAGATTCCGTTCACAGACCAGTTATGACCAATACTGCAGATATCATAGAGCTCGGGGGCACAGTACTGAAAATTGTTACCAACTGAAAGTGGAGGTTGAAAAGTTAATTGCGCAAGGAAAACTTAAGGAATTTGTCAAAGGAAGTAACTACAAGAGCCGATATAGATCCAGGAGTCCTCGAAGATTTATTAATCAGCAAAAGGAAGTTCGGAATCAGTCGGATGAGCAATTGAATGGAGTGATAAACGTGATCGCCGATGGACCGGTTGGAGGAGACAGCAAAATGCTAGAAAAAGAACGATGAGATCAATAAAAGCATCTGTTTCGACCAAAAAGGAAGTATTTTCTTTGGAATTCCCATCCATGGAAAATCAAGTTATAATCTTCAGCGATGCAGATCGACCCTCTGATGTTAATTGGGACACAAATGAAGATGATCCAAATTTTTCCATGGTATTAACTCTAAAAATCGCAAATTATGAGGTCAAAAGAATTTTGATCGATAATGGAAGCTCGGCGAACATTATCTCCTCCGAAACTCTCGCTAGAATGAACCTTCAGCACCCTCATCTGGATCGAGTAGCCACTCCTTTAATCGGTTTCGGAGGCTCATAAATCGTTCCACTGGGAACCATATTGTTAAGTACAACTCTCGGAAAAAAGCCCAAGAGCGTAACAAGGATGGTAAAATTCTTGGTGGTAGAAACACCTTTTGCCTACAATGCTATACTGGGGAGGCCGGCTCTAAATACCTTCAAGGCAGTAGTGTCTACTTATCATCAAAAAGTAAAATTCCCAACGGATGGTGGAGTAGGAGAGGTGCGAAACGACCAATACATGGCTTGGGAGTGTTATAACTCGTCTTTGAGCATAAAAAAAAAGTGGAGCCCGAAATTCCGGCGTAAAGGAAATTGGTTGATTTGGAATCAGGATCAGTCTCGAATTTATCAGTTCCCGATACTGAAAAATTACTGAGAAAGAAAGGAAAGAATTTAGATATGAGCATTCAAGCACCCGATCATAAAAAGGTTATATTGGTTCCAGTGTCCCCTGAGAAAGTTACCAGGATCGGAACGGAACTAAGTGAAGGAATGGAAACCATGCTCCTCGAGTTTTTACAAAAGAATGTAGACGTTTTTGCCTGGAGCTCGGATGATATTGTCGGAATCGATCCACGCGTAATAACCCACTCATTAAACATCGATCCTAAGGCCAAGCCAGTAAGACAGAAGAAACGAAATCACGGACGCGAAAAGGATAAGATAATCAAGACGGAAGTTGAAATGTTGCTAGATGCCAGTCAGATCAAAGAAATTAAGTTCACTGAATGGTTATGTAATGTGGTTCTGGTCTTTAAAGGTGACAAATCCGAGAATAAGTGGAGGATGTGTAACGATTTCACCGATCTAAACAGGTTATGCCCGAGGGACCCTTACCCGCTACCTCGGATTGATATGTTGGTAGATTCCACGGCAGGTTTTGTGTTTTTCAGCATGATGGATGCTTTCCAGGGTTTTTACCAAATTTTCCTGAATGGGAGGGATCAGGATAAAACTGCCTTCATTACCGAGCAAGGAGTATACTGTTTTATAGTTATGCCCTTTGGCCTGAGAAATGCGGGCGCAACCTATCAAAGGCTAGTCAATATGATGTTAAAGAACTAATAGGAGAAATCATGGAGGTTTATGTGGACGATATGCTTGTAAAGAGTATGACAGAAGAAGACCACATCAAGCATCTCGGCAAATGCTTCGAGATATTAAGAAAGTATGGAATGAAATTGAATCCAGCAAAGTGCACTTTCGGTGTACGATCTGGAAAGTTCCTCGGGTATCTCGTCCACGAACGAGGGATCAAAGCAAACCCGGAGAAGATCCGAGAAATTACTGATCTTCAACCACCAAGAAAACATTCGGATGTTCAGAGCTTGATCGGGAAGATCATTTCATTAAATAGGTTTATCTCTCGATCCGCTGACAAGAGTTTGCCATTCTTCAAGTTATTACGTAAATCGAAAGACTTCAAGTGGAATGCTGAATGTGACAAGGCTTTCGAAGATCTAAAGGTGTACCTAACCTCACCACCCATGTTGGCTAAGCCTACAGACGGAGAGCCTTTGTTCCTCTACATAGCCGTTTCGGAGGAGGCTGTCAGTTCAGTACTAGTAAAATTGGAGGAATCCGAACAAAAACCAGTCTACTACTTGAGCAAATTGTTACAAGGTGCCGAGAAGAATTATTTGGAGATCGAGAAGTTTGCACTTGCTTTGGTAGTAGCTGCACGAAGACTGAGGCCCTATTTTCAAACCTATAAAATTATTGTCTTAACTAACCAACCCTTGAGGCAGGTTTTGTCTAAACCAGAAACATCCGGCTGGCTAATAAAATGGGCGATCGAATTGGGGCAGTTCGAAATCGAGTACCTTCCACGAACGGCGGTTAAGGCTCAAGTGTTAGCTGACTTCTTGGTGGAATCCACTAATGTGAAGAGTTCAGAGAACGAGGAAAGTTCTGAGATAAACATGCTTACGGAGGTTGAGCATCCAATATGGTTAGTGCATATGGATGGCTTTTCGACCAAGGAAAGAGGTGGAGCAGGAATTCATTTTCAAGGACCCAATGGCGAAGATTTAAGTTATGCCATCACTTTGGATTTTGTCATTACAAACAACGAAGCAGAATATGAAGCCCTGATTGCGGGACTAGGGATGGCCTTAAAGGCAAAGGTAAGATCAGTTACTGTGCTGACAGATTCTGAACTTGTTCATAGGCAGGTGAAGGGCATTTACGAGGCAAAGGAGTTTAATATGATAAAATATTTGAACAAAGCAAAAAGTCTAATATCGCAATTCGAGAAGTTCGATATTCAGCCCGTTCCAAGAGAAGAAAATCTATGGGCTGATTTGCTGTCAAAATTCACCGGTGTTGCAGATGGTAAGAAAGAAAGGACCATTACATGATTATTATCGAACACTTCCGATATCGATCTGGATGTCGCTCCTTGCATCTACGTCATGGGATCGACGAACGAAAGATCTCTTGGGTAGATCCTTTCATCAATTACCTGAAGGAAGGGAAACTACCGGAAGATACTAATGAAGCCCGAAGAATCAAGTATCGGTCCCCATCGTTTACTTTGATCGATGATCAGCTCTATGAACGATCCTCCTCTGGAATCTTATTAAAGTGTATCTCTGAAAGTCAATACAATACAATTCTTAAAGAGATTCATGAAGGAGAAGCAGGCAATCACGGCGGAGCTCGAGCGTTAGCCCTAAACTGATGGTAATGGTCCTAAGGTCAGCCAAAACGCAGCGGAAACAAAAAAATTTTAAACGGGGACAAATAGGCCCAAAAATGCAACTACTTTGCAAGAAAACTTTGGAGACCTTCTACCATTACTATCCTAGGATCATCATGCATACAAAGTTCATATTAGAAGGAAAGATATCAAGTCATACCTCTCCCAATCTTGGGAGGTGAAGAGCCGCAAAGAATCGGGACAAGCAAGTAACACCCGAAACCTTCAAGAACCTCCAAGCTCACGGGTTCAACACCTCCAAGCTAGAATCTCCTCCTGTAAAACTTCTTTCTTCAAGATCCTCAAGAATATCCACACCAAGATCTCCAAGTGTAGATCCTCCAAAGCTAGCCCACACACACAAGTGATAGCACTTAAGGAGTAAAGAAGATGAACTAGATCTTGCAAATACACCCTCAATCTATTAGCTAGAATGAAGTAGTACTTGAATCAAGTTAGAAACTTGATGAAGGAAGAGAAAGAGATGAAGAAAACAACTTTTCTTTCTAGGGTTTGAGAGAAATCCGAACACACACTAAAAGGTGTAGTGTGTGTTTTTGTCTTGCTACTTCTACCTCTAATGAATGAAGGCAACATCTTATCTTTTATGTGTGTACATTATTCAATGTAGTTTATTGTTGGATCAAATCCACCAATAAGACTTGTAGCTTTATTGTGCTTCCCAAGCACACTTCTTGAGCTTCCCAAGCACACTACTTTTGATACAAGTTAGTGGTGGGGGCCACCACTAACTCTTGATAAGATATTTATTTCTCTCTCTTGTATATATATATCACATATATATATTAACATTATATCATATCATATATGATCATCTCATAAGACCAATTTAAATTGGTCATGGGTTAATTGGACATTTATTTCCCAAATAATAAATCCAATCTCTAATTCAAAATTAGAAACCCATTTATTTCTTCCTTCAATTAATTAGACCATTCTAATTAATTTCTACTAAATTAATTTAACACTTAAATTAATAGTCCTTTAATTAATTAATCTCCATTAATTAATTACTACTTCTTGTCAAATCCAATTTGACCTTTAATAGATTGAACTAAGTTGCATCTTGTGCTATTGTGTGTGGCCCCTTGGGTTCACCATCAATTAGCCGTGGGCTCACAAACCATTTGTGATTTAATTAAAAAGATTAATCAAACTACTTTTAATCAATCACTCTTAGATATGATCTCATCAAATCTAGAGTACCCAACACTCAAGGTAGTCGTCTAGTCACGGTCGACGAGTCCTAACTAATGATGAATAAAAAGTGTGAACCTTTCTTGAATTGATCTCATCAATCCTCTTACGCATACCATGCACGTACGCTCCTTCCAATAACTTATTTCCCGTTCGAGGCCTAGGACATGGAGTCCAACGGATTCCTATTAGCCTTGATAACTATGCGTCTTTATTCTTTATGGTGATTCCTTTTAGTGATTACCCATTTGGAAACTCCTTTCCAAATCTAACATCACTCACTTCGGCCGAAGATTCCCGGAATCAATCCATACAAAAGAATGCATAGGAAATCGCCCAACCACATCACGGTGGGAGTTAATGGATCCTTTATTGACGTCATTAACCTCACTACGAAGCAATCCATACCCAACGTGAAACTATGATGACTCGCTAATTAGTAGTCGAGTAACACATCAAAGCATAAACGCTCCGCATGAAGTTCACTCTAACATCTCAAGTCAAAGGACCAATTTACGTACACTATCGTAAGTAGAAGAAATCTTCATCTCCGATAAACTCCTAAGATGAGATTCTTCTTGCGGGGTTTCGACGCGCTTGATCTCATCAAGCCGCCCACTCATATGCATTGATATCTACCATATCGATGTCCATGGAACTATCCATCCTCATGCAAAAGAGAATGCATACTCGTGCAAGTCTTACTGAATACAATGATGCCCCGTCTCAATTGTATTCTACGACTTGGAAAGCTTTTAAGATCTTAAACCATAGTAGAACATATTCCATAGAGGGATGCACCATGTTCCATAGTTTCAACGATCTAAGGGCTTCATAAATTGCTTAGATGTATCACAATAAATGAAGAATTGCCAATGCGAACTTTTATTGATCATGAATAAGATTGATTACAAGAGTATTTACAAGACAACCGATTGGCTTGCAGGGCACTACTCTAACAATCTCCCACTTGCACTAAAGCCAATCGTTCATAACTTTAAGGCCCATCTTAAGGCGATGTCCTTCAAAAGCCTTGATTGGCAATGGTTTAGTCAGTGGGTCCGCCACATTTTCTTTTGAGTCAACGCGCGCCACTCTCACGTCTCCTCTATCAATGATATCTCGTATCAAATGATATCGCCTCAATACGTGCTTGGATCTTTGATGAGATCTTGGCTCCTTTGCTTGCGCAATGGCCCCATTGTTATCACAGAAGATAGCAACGGGTTCGGCAATGCTAGGAACTACACCCAACTCTTGGATGAAATTTCGCATCCAAACACCTTCCTTAGCAGCATCACATGCAGCTATGTATTCTGCTTCGGTTGTAGAATCGGCCACAGTTTCCTGTTTGGAACTCTTCCAACTTACAGCACCTCCGTTCAAGCAAAATACAAAACCTGACATAGACTTGGAGTCATCTACATCACACTGAAAACTAGAGTCAGTGTGACCTTCAAGTTTTAATTCTCCATTACCGTAGACCAAGAACAAATCCTTAGTTCTTCTCAAGTACTTAAGGATTGCTTTTACGGCACTCCAGTGACTCTCACCTGGATTGGATTGAAAGCGGCTTGTGACACTAAGAGCTTGTGCCACATCCGGCCTAGTACATAGCATGGCGTACATTATGCTCCCTATAGCAGATGCATAAGGTATCGTTGACATCCTTTCTCTTTCATCGTCAGTCTTGGGAGACATCGACTTGGAGAGATGGATTCCATGTCGCATTGGAAGAAACCCTTTCTTCGAATCATCCATACTAAACCTCTTTAGTATCTTTTCTATGTACAACATTTGGGATAGCCCTAGCAACCTTTTAGATCTATCTCTATAGATCCGTATTCCCAATACAAAGGAAGCTTCTCCCAAATCTTTCATGGAGAATTTTGTAGATAACCATGCTTTAGTCTTCTCTAATATTCCTACTTCATTCCCAATGAGAAGAATATCATCGACATAAAGCACTATAAACTCTATCGAGCTCCCACTAACCTTCTTGTACACACAAGGTTCATAGATGTTCTTGATGAAGCCAAACGATTTGACTGTCTCATCAAAACGCTTGTTCCAATTTCGGGATGCTTGTTTAAGTCCATAAATAGACCTTTGCAGTTTGCAAACCTTTTGCTCACTACCTTTGGGTGTGAAACCTTTTGGTTGCTCCATATAAATTTCTTCTTCAATGTCTCCATTGAGAAAAGCGGTTTTCACATCCATTTGCCATATCTCATAGTCGTACCATGCGGCTATGGCAAGCAAGATCCGAATGGACTTCGGCATGGCCACCGGCGAGAAGGTTTCCTCAAAGTCGATGCCCGGCCTTTGAGTATATCCCTTTGCTACTAGCCTTGCCTTGTAGGTCGACACCTCTCCATTTACTCCAAGCTTTCTCTTATAGATCCACTTGCAACCAACGGGTACTACTCCCTTTGGTGGATCTACCAAGGTCCATACCTTGTTTGAGTACATGGAGTCCAATTCGGCTCTCATGGCTTCACGCCATTTTCCCGAATCTATGTCCAACATAGCTTCTTCATAAGTCCTTGGATCAATATCCAATTGCCCCGTTTAATGTATCAATCCAAACCGTTCGGGTTGTTTACGTTCACGAGTGGACCTACGAAGTTGTTGTGTACTAGTGGTTTCCTCATTACTCTCATTTGTTTCCATCTCTTGTGGTGATTCATTCGTCTCACGAATTTCCTCCAATTCTATCTCCATCTTTTCATTATCAAGAAGACGTTCTTCCAAGAAAATGGCGTTCCTAGAAACAAACACATTTTGTTCCTTAGGATCATAGAATTGATGTCCAATAGACTCTCTAGGATATCCCACAAATTTGCATAAGGTGGACTTGGCTTCCAACTTATCTCCCACTAGCTTCTTGACATAAGCGGGAGACCCCCAAATTCTCATGAATTTATAAGAGGGTGCTTTGCCGAACCACATATCATGAGGTGTCTTAGGCACAGTTTTCGAAGGTACTACGTTTAGTATCTTTGAAGCTGTAAGAAGAGCCAAACCCCAAAAGCTTCTAGGTAAATCCGTGAAACTCATCATGGATCGAACCATGTCCAACAGGGTTCTATTCCTTCTCTCCGATACTCCGTTCAATTGAGGAGTACCCGGAGGAGTCCACTTTGAGAGAATCCCATTCTCTTTCAAATAACCGAGGAATTCGCTACTAAAGTATTCTCCACCTCGATCGGATCGAAGTGACTTAATACTTTTACCGAGTTGCTTTTCTACTTCATTTCGAAACTCTTTGAACTTTTCAAAAGCTTCGGACTTATGTGTTAAGAGATACACATATCCATACCGTGAATGATCATCGGTAAAGGTTATGAAGTACTTATAACCTCCTCGAGCACTAACACTTAGTGGTCCACATATATCCGTATGGATCAAATCCAAAGTGCTTGAAGCACGTTCCGGTTTCCCAGAAAATGGCAATTTGGTCATTTTTCCCTTTAAGCAAGATTCGCAAGTTGGGAAATCATCTAAGTCCACTATTTCTAGAGACCCATTTGACACCAACCTTTGAATCCTCTTCTTGGAAATATGTCCAAGTCTAGCATGCCATAAATATGCGGAGTTATTGTTATTTGCCTTTCGTTTCTTAATATTATCGTGAACATGCAATATAGTGTTAGATGTTATGGACGTTTCAAGATTATACAATCCATTAGCTAGTGTACCTTTTGCATATAAAGAACCATTCTTTGAAATGCTAAAAATTCCATTCATAATGGTAAAACAAAAACCTTCTTGATCCAAAACAGGAATGGAAATAAGGTTCTTGATTAAAGTAGGTACATAGAGACAATCTCTAAGGACTAGCTTACAATGTCCTACATCTAGTTCTACGTCCCCTATTGCTTCGGCTGCAACTTTTGCACCATTGCCCAAGTGGAGAATCCAATCCTCGGGTTTAAGGGGCCTTGTTGTTCTCATCACCTGTTTGTCATTACAAAGGTGAGAACCACAAGCGGTGTCCAACACCCAATTAGCATTATTCACGGAAATATTAACTTCAACGAAAAATATACCTTGATTCTTATTTGGGACGGTTTTAAGGTAAATAGGACAATTCCTCTTCCAATGCCCTTCTTTATTACAATGGAAACAAATACCCTTAGGCACCTTTCCCTTCGCAACTTTAGGAGTAGCCTTAAGAGGCTTCTTGTCCTTAGAGGAACTTTTCCCCTTCTTTTTCTTTCCCTTTGCCTTTCGGCCCTTGGAAGAAGAGGGAGCTAACATCACATGTTTCTCCTTTACTAGAGAACTTTCCGCCGTGTGAAGCATATTAACAAGTTCATGAGGTCCAACTTCCATGTTATGCATGTTAAAGTTCATCACAAAGTTGTCAAATGAGCGGGGCAATATTGAAGGATCAAATCCATATAGAGTTCATTGTCCATAACCACGTTAAGACGAGCAAGCTTTTCGATGAGTCCAATCATTTTAAGCCCATGCTCACGGACTGATGAACCCTCAATCATGCGAGCTTGGAAAAGCTCCTTACTTGCCAAGTAACGTTCTTGCCGACCTGGAGTCGAGTACAACTCGGACAAGTGAAGGTGGATATCCGAAGCATGAGACATGTTCTCATGTTGCTTTTGAAGCTCACTTGACATTGAGGCCAACATGAGGCAACGGGCCTGAAGATCATCTTCGACCCATTTGTCAAAGGTGGCCCGTTCCTCATCCGATGAATCAGTCGGTAAAGCCACAGGAGGTGGGGCGGTAAGGACATAGCTCCTTTTCTCAGAATCGAGAACAATGCGAAGGTTGCGGAGCCAATCGGAGTAATTTGGCCCGGTGAGTTTGTTTGAGTCAAGTATCATATGAAGTGGGTTCTTTGCCATTTAAAACACTTTTAAATCTACAAAGGCGAAAAAGATTATGTTTAGCGTTCATTCAATTTTTCAATATACTTTATGATCTTGGACTTCTAACCATAAAGGTCTCCCACTATTTTTATCGAATCCCATGCCCCCACATGGTAAACGAGAAATCAAATTTCTTAGTAGGTCTCAAAGTCCTAAAGACATTTTCCACACCCACGACTCGTGAGACATGTGGTCAATTCAATAGGTAGGCAACAAATTGCCAATCGTTTCTACCAAACGACCTTTGAGAATATTTTGCCTCGCTTTTCGTATGGACCCACGACTCGTGCGACATCCATATTATTAAACGTTAAGTCTACACCATCAATCTTGATAAGACATACCCCAATCATGGACGTTCCACGACTCGTGAGACAACGCCATGACCCGAATATGCCCTACCCTTGGCACTTTAACTCGTGCATCAAGGAAAGGATCATATTGCTCTAATTACACCCGTTCCACGACTCGTGAGACAACGGATGAATCGAATACAACTCATGACCGATCCCTATTGATGGAAGGCATGGACTACGAAAACTCGCTTGCCCATTAGGACTTAATTATTAAACTCGATTAGGTCGAGTGGAGGTTTTTAATTATTTGAAGTTGCAAGATCTCACCAAATTTTAGTTGTTTATCTTTGTTAGGTGATCTATCCTAACATGCATCACATACATCAAATGGATAAAATACCAACAAAGCATAAACGGCCCTAGCATGCTCCTATCGCGTGGTGGATGATCATGGGCCGATCCTATGCGGTCCATTCCGAGCCAAGGAATGTCCCAATTGGTCAATCTAGGGTAAGTAAACAAATGGAAATAGAATCCTATTCTATTACATATGCATCACCATGCATACATGGCCTTCAAGGTCTTCAAGTCCTCCAAGTCCTTCAAGTCCTTCATAAGTCCTTCAAGTCCTTCATCTTGAATAAACCTCACAACCTAATGCCTACTCTCTTTACATTGACATAAGTCAAGAAATAAGAGGCATGCAAGCCCCATTTAATTACAAACCCAAATCATCAAATGAATTACAAGATTAATATCCAATCACATAAGGTCAAGGCCACTAGATCATCCACCCATACATTCATCACACAAATGGGCATCGATAAAGTAAATTTACCAAGAAGATTATCTACCAATTTCTAATGGATTAAGGCATGTACTTTGTGGTGTCCCAATTTAATGAGACCAAAGAACACAAATTTAGATAACTTGATGTAGGAGCTCGATAGGTGTTTAAATTTCGGTTTTATGACCAATCCGGCTCATCCTTAAGTTATCCATAAGTAAAGAGGCTTACCCACAGCCCTACATTACCTTAGGAAACCGTAGGACTAACAAGATTTAGGCAATTTTACCGGTAGGTGCGATTGTTCCACTACAACCCGGCACATACGGTCTTTTCACCAAAAACCAATTTTCAAACTAAAACCACCCTTACTCCATACATCCTTATATCCAACAAAGTGTTCATAAACATTATCTAACCATAATAAACCACAAAAACAGCCCCTAAATCCGAAAGCAAATCGGTTGATGCACTTCAAATTTTAACAAACCGTTTTCACCAAAACGTAAGGAAACATTCATAACAATTATGAATCACGAATCTAATATCAAATAGCATGATTTGGCTCTGATACCACTTGATGGTAAGGGTCCTAAGGTCAGCCAAAACGCAGCGGAAACAAAAAATTTTTAAACGGGGACAAATAGGCCCAAAAATGCAACTACTTTGCAAGAAAACTTTGGAGACCTTCTACCATTACTATCCTAGGATCATCATGCATACAAAGTTCATATTAGAAGGAAAGATATCAAGTCATACCTCTCCCAATCTTGGGAGGTGAAGAGCCGCAAAGAATCGGGACAAGCAAGTAACACCCGAAACCTTCAAGAACCTCCAAGCTCACGGGTTCAACACCTCCAAGCTAGAATCTCCTCCTTTAAAACTTCTTTCTTCAAGATCCTCAAGAATATCCACACCAAGATCTCCAAGTGTAGATCCTCCAAAGCTAGCCCACACACACAAGTGATAGCACTTAAGGAGTAAAGAAGATGAACTAGATCTTGCAAATACACCCTCAATCTATTAGCTAGAATGAAGTTGTACTTGAATCAAGTTAGAAACTTGATGAAGGAAGAGAAAGAGATGAAGAAAACAACTTTTCTTTCTAGGGTTTGAGAGAAATCCGAACACACACTAAAAGGTGTAGTGTGTGTTTTTGTCTTGCTACTTCTACCTCTAATGAATGAAGGCAACATCTTATCTTTTATGTGTGTACATTATTCAATGTAGTTTATTGTTGGATCAAATCCACCAATAAGACTTGTAGCTTTATTGTGCTTCCCAAGCACACTTCTTGAGCTTCCCAAGCACACTACTTTTGATACAAGTTAGTGGTGGGGGCCACCACTAACTCTTGATAAGATATTTATTTCTCTCTCTTGTATATATATATCACATATATATATTAACATTATATCATATCATATATGATCATCTCATAAGACCAATTTAGATTGGTCATGGGTTAATTGGACATTTATTTCCCAATTAATAAATCCAATCTCTAATTCAAAATTAGAAACCCATTTATTTCTTCCTTCAATTAATTAGACCATTCTAATTAATTTCTACTAAATTAATTTAACACTTAAATTAATAGTCCTTTAATTAATTAATCTCCATTAATTAATTACTACTTCTTGTCAAATCCAATTTGACCTTTAATAGATTGAA
The DNA here is from genome assembly GCA_038501285.1 of Penstemon eatonii. Taxonomy (NCBI): domain Eukaryota; kingdom Viridiplantae; phylum Streptophyta; class Magnoliopsida; order Lamiales; family Plantaginaceae; genus Penstemon; species Penstemon eatonii. The sequence goes on along the minus strand of CM076710.1, from coordinate 41,535,082 downwards.
CTAAGTTGCATCTTGTGCTATTGTGTGTGGCCCCTTGGGTTCACCATCAATTAGCCGTGGGCTCACAAACCATTTGTGATTTAATTAAAAAGATTAATCAAACTACTTTTAATCAATCACTCTTAGATATGATCTCATCAAATCTAGAGTACCCAACACTCAAGGTAGTCGTCTAGTCACGGTCGACGAGTCCTAACTAATGATGAATAAAAAGTGTGAACCTTTCTTGAATTGATCTCATCAATCCTCTTACGCATACCATGCACGTACGCTCCTGATTTAACCGTTTTTCGTCGGGTTAATTTAATATCAGTGAATTTGTGATATCGGGGGTTTGGATATTGAATTATTCAGTATATTGGGTTCTGTTACTTTATTCTGGATGGATCGTTTACAAAGAAAAGCAATAATCAAAGGCAAGAATTAAAACCATTAACGAAATTAAGAACGCAATGATATGGAGGTAAAGTTCTGCAACAATAATGGATATTATTGAGTTCTATTGTTATCAATGTATTCTTGTGTAATCTCTGAATTAAGAGAATTCGTAGTTGTCTTATACAACGAATAACTAGGTATTTATATTATGCTAAACCTAGTATTACAAGGAATCATAGTCCTAGTTGGACTCGGCCCAACCTATCCTTCCTGGGTCCGGAGTGTAATCTTTACTCGGAGCGAGCGGCATCAGGCTGGGTCAGTAAGAAGATCCCGATCCTTTGTAATTGGTCGAACCGGTCTTATAATCTCTGTTCGATCTGATCAGTATGTAGGGTGCGAAATAGCCCCCATCAGTACTCCCTCACTTCTTCGAGCGTATAGATAATAGGAGCTCGTAGAAGTAGATAAATCTGATCGACTGTTTCTTTTCTATGAACGGAGCCTCGTTAAAAACCTTACTTAAGAAAAAACCCAGTGGGAAAAAATCTTAAGTAAGGAAAAGAGTGCTACGTATCATAGATAGTCGTTTCTTCTGTCTAATCGTGGATCGCCACGCGTCTATTCAGGAGGCTTTTTGTATCCTTCCGTTTTTGGCGGGAATTTGAGTAGCTGTGATAAGTTCGAAACGTCTTTTCTCATTTCCTTATAAATAGGTGACTTTCGAGTTTGCCATTTCTCTTTTATATTTGCTTTTAGATCGCAGTCATTTTCTAGTTTGGTCGTTCGTCGTATAAAATTTTCCTTTCATCGACCTTCTTCTTCCGAGAACTAGAATATAGATGGCTTCCGTTAGAAGATCTTCTTCTTCTCCTAGAGAGATCATTGCCCCCGATAACGAGGAGGAGTTACATTCTAATCCTCTGGGTGAACAGACTACGGTATCTGACCTTGTTATCCCTGTAGAAGATACTTACAAGGTACGAATCCTTTCCGATGCGGATGTAGCCGCCCGAGCCAAAAAGGGCAAAGGTACTGTTCCTCAGATTTCTGAACCAATTGAGGATGTAGCTTGCGCATATACAGAGGAAACGTTCCCTGAAGTCGTGAATAACTATACCAAATATTTTCCGGAAGGTTCTGAAATGATTCTTCCATCCCCTACTGATAGGGTCACTTCTCCACCGGAGGGATGTCGAGCCTTTTACACGGCTCACTTTAATAGCGGACTGCGTCTTCCTTTATCTCCCCTTTTTCTGGAAGTTCTAAAAACTTTCAGCGTGTGCTTGACACAACTGGTTCCAAATTCTGTTGCTTTTGTGGTTTGTTTTTCCGTTCTGATGATTGCAAAGGGATTTAAACCTTCTTTCCGTAATTTTACGCAACTTTTTCGTTTTAATATTTCTAGTTCTTCAAACCGTGGATACTTCTTCGCTAGTCAGCGGCCCAGCCGAGCAATCTTTGATGCTCCGGTTTCTAGTAATCCTTCTTGGAAATCTCATTTCTTCTTTGTTCGTCCTCCGCCTAATCTCCGTTTGGCGGATGGTTCGATCACGCCTTTCTCGTGGGATCATGGTTCCAGGTGGATTCCCGGAGGTCGCTCACCGACTGGTGAACTTGTTCCTGACGATGTACAGTTTATCACTGAGATTCCCGAGATGCGTACAAACAAATATCAAAGCGCTCTTCTGATTGGGGAATCTTTTCTTCGTAAAGCGGGGTTAAGCGTCCATAATTTTCCCATCAGTTCATCATCTGAGCCTCTAGGTTAGCATTTTATTTGATCTTTAGTATTGTCACTATACTTTTTATATGGAGAAACTAACTTTATTTTGTTTCTTTCTCAGCTCATATGGTAGAAAGCTCCCGACACTCTTCGAAGGGAAAAATGGTGCTGTCGAAATCTTCCAAGTCAGTGGAGAATAATCCTATCGAGCAGAGGGCGTCTCGAAAGAGGAAATTGGAATTGGGTCACGAATCCGAGGAGAATAGAGAGGAATCTCCGGATTCTCCACGCGAGTCCCCTATTCGTCAGGGCATGGGATCCGGTTATCCTCCGCTTCATCTTAGAACATCTTTGGGTATTCGAGGATGTCGTAGCTGGTCGATGCCTCATCCCACTAATAATCCAGTTGATAGAAAGAAGAGTTACTATGGACGTTCTGGTGACGACCTTTCTTTACTCGGGGATAAACATCCAAATCCTACTCTGGTCGAAATGATCGAGGATCATTTAGAGGGAAGGAGGGCCGCTGGTTATTCCGAGAAGGATTCTCTTATTCATGATAATAACGAGAATGCGGTCGATAAGGCGACCCGTATTCTTTTATCTGGCGTTCATACTCGCGATCTTAATAAGCTTCTTCATAAGGATCCTTTGGAGAAATTCCAGCGAGCTTCTCTCTATGCTGAAAAGGTGAGATCCTTTTTCTTTCTATTATTTTGATGAAGTGATCTTTTAAGATTTTCTCAATTTGCTAACTTGTTTCTTTCTGACCCTTTCGTTATTTCAGGTCAACACCTGTCTGACATCATACGCCTATGAAAATTCTCTTTGGAAACAACAGTGCGATTTCCTTGAAGAGAAGTATAAAGCTTTACTTCACAAGTCTTCTGGTTCAGAAGTTGGTCCCTCAACATCTTCCTCTATTCCTGTCGTAGAGACTCGTGCTGCCGGGACCGAAGACCAAGAAATGCTAGATAGAGCGATAGAGGTTTCTCGCGCTCAGGAACAAACCAATCAAATGGCAAGAAAATTAGAAGAATTGCAGTTGCAGAGCACGACTCGGATTAGTGAGCTTGAATCTCAAGTGTCAAGCCTTGAAGCTTCTTTAGAGGACTATGAAAACGACGTCCCACTTAGGCAAAGAGATCGATATGTTAGGAAATCCGACGAACAAGTAGTTCGAGAATTCCTCAACTCTCCTGTTCATATGGCGTTGGTGTACCGGATGGTCGGTCCTCTTCTTGAGAATACCTTTAAAAAATCGATTCATCAACTGGTCGCTTTGGAGATGATCGAGGATCGTCGGAAGGAGTATTTTAAGGCAGCTCATATCCGGTTGAACCGTTATGGCGAGCTTTATTCTTCTTCTGAGGTTCCAGATGTCGAATATCAAGGTTTTCCTCTGGCTCATCTTGTCGAGGAATTTGGAAATCCATTGCCGATTCCTCCTTCTGATGTTAACGATGAGCTCGATAATACTTTCATCGATCCAGTAGATGAAGAAGAAGACGAAGACGATATAGGCATGACTGAGGTCGTCAATAGTGAGCAGAAGATTTCGGATAGCGACCAGGCTTCTTAAAGTAGTGATTTATTTTTGAAATAATCTTTGTAATTATCCGCTTGTAGGTTAAATTGTAGCTTAGCTTTCCCTACTTTGTACACTAAACGTTTCTTATTCAGACAGTCGTGTCCTTTCACATTCGCTGTAATGATTCAGACAAGTCATTTAATTTGCCGTAATCATTATGTATGTGTCTTTTCAAATTCTAGCGTTTGCTCCAAGGTCAGTTTTCCTGTTTCGCGCCCTTTCTTCGGGTTAGTCGCGTCTTTTCGTGCAGTATAAATACGAGAGGTAAAATTTGACTTGTCTTTTTTACTGCTATACTCCTCTCTTAACATAATACTCTTTCTTGAGCTAGTCGATAAACTTCCTTGATATTAATTTATATTTTTCCGTAATCCGATCATGAGTAACCTTTTCGGTAATACTTCGAAGCGACCTTCTCGTGAGGGCGCTAGGGATAATAGATCGAAGAAATTTCGAAGAGAAGGGCCTTCGATGGAGCCTCCTCGTTCGTCCTCAGTTAGTAGCTCGATGATCGATACTCCTATTACCACGTCCCAACCTTTATCAGAAGTTAGTTCGTCGCTCCTCCAACCAAACTTTTCTTCTACCCCCGCGGGAGGTAATAGGTCTTCCCCAGGTCGATTAGCTTTCGGAGATCCATCCAACATGGAACCGGTTTACGACATACCTGTTTCTTCAGGTTTTTCTTCTTACGAGTATGGATCTCATGGAGGGGATTTTGTTAGTTCCCTTCCTTTTTCTACTTCTACTGCCCTGCTAGTTAGTGAAGGGCAAGTCGGTGATGGTTTTTCTGTTAATCCTTCCATAACGCAGTCTATTTCGCAATATGGTCCTGAATATCTATTTCATGATACCACTGTAACGACTGCTTCTTTTGAGTCTGGGGGACCTTCTGGGGGTCGATCTGGGTCGAGGTCAGGTCGTCGGACCGTTATATCTGCTTCCGGCAAAGAGACCTCTGTTAGTCCCAACGAGCGGGATTCCCCTCGTCCGTTAGATGATCGCTGTGTGCTTATGCAGGTTAATGACATTCTTTTGTCGGAGACTCCACGTTCCGACGGTGTCCCTTTGACAAGCGAGCTGCCTGGTTCTGTTGAACCTGATGCTTTGTCTTGGGACTTAGGTATGAGTACTATTTTGCCCGGCGAATTGAGGAAGCTCGAAGGTACTTCCAATGTTCGCCTTGTTCAATCTTTGGTGAAGATATGTGAGCAGGTAGACATTTTTGTTCTTTGTTTTGAATTCTTTGTTGTACAGTGGTTTTTCTTACTCTTTCTGTTTTTAGGGCAAGTATTTTGCACTCCAGCTGGGTGTGCAAAATGATGAACTGTGGAATAGTCGGAGAGCTCTTCAAGGTCAGCTGGAGTCGGAGAAAGCTAAAACCAGGGGTTTGGAGCTGCAGCTGCAACTTGCTAAAGATGATCTCCAAAAGTTAGAGGCTGACAAAGTTATTCTTGAGAAAGAGAAAGGCGACCTAGTTCAGGCTGCCGCGTCGGCAGAGGGATCTCGTCAACAGGCATATGATGATGGTTATGATGCCGGTTATCTTAAGCGCCAGGAGGAGTTGATGGCGTTTGCTGGTAACCTAACTCCTCGGAGGCCTGTTTCTGCTGGTCGCCCCTCTGGCGATTCTTCTCAATGATCTTTATTCGATCTGGCAGACCTTGGACTGTCTCTTTTTTTTTTTTTTTTTTTTTTTTTTTTTTTTGTCGCCCAACATTTGCGCATTCGTTTGGGCTGAAATTTTGTAATGGGAGAAGTACTAAAATGGAAATATTATGATCTCTTCTGTAGGCAGATTCTTGCCTTGATTCTAATGATATATCTTTTTCATATATGTAATTGCTACGCACAAATATACCATCATGTAGTAATTGACAAAGATTAGTTTTACTTATCTGAATTTTTATTTCTGCGGAGAGATTTGAGTATGGAGAAAGTAAGCTTGATCTTGCTTTGGTCGCTTGTAAGATAACTGAACGGTATAATATTTGCTTCGCATATTTAATCTTTGTTGATCGATCCAGCCGATCGTCGTTGTGTAAACCCTTAGCTGTCTGGTCGATGCTCGATTCATGCCTTATAAATTTGTCCTTATATGACATATATCTTATATAAGGAGGTTATTGTTCCTCCCGTTGAATTTCAGTTCTTCTTTTCCTCAGAGAGAAATTTTCCTTTAGGTGCTTTTCACCTATCCATGTCTTCCATTATTAGCTTTTCAACTATACATATCCCTAGCCAGTATATCATACTCTTGATATGGGAGGAATTGGAAAATGTAACAGTCCTGGCCAGATCTGACCCGTTCAGACCTCCTTCAGCAATTCTTTGGAAAATTAGGCAGTGACGGTCTTATAGTTTCGAATAGGGAGGGCTATTCTCCTGATTTCGATGTCAGATTTCTTGGATTCTAAATGGAATTCTTGTATAGCCAACTTAGTAGTCCCCCTATGATGTATGAGGCAGTTACGACCCCCATATGGTGGAGGCTCTGGTCGTTTTTAAGCAATTATCCTCTTTCAACGGTCCAACTTTGCATGCCTTCGTTGAGGAGTTCTTAATATTTTCTATTAGGCGACCCTCATATATGATCGTGCAGATCGTTTTGGTCTTTGAACTTCTTTAAGTTTTCTTGGATTATTTTGTTGATCGCTTCGATCTGTAGATTTGTTTGTCGTCGATCAGTTGAGTCGATCAGACGGGCGCCGTTCCAACTTACTTGCATTTAATTCGGGAAGTCAAAGGGTCGCGTTCTCATCCCTTGATTAAACTCCTATCGTCCGTAGGATCATTCTCACGGGCGCCTATAAATAAGTAGGCAGTTTCCTTATTTTCCATTCATAACAATGGGTATCTCGGTTTCCTTAGATTTCATTTTGCCTTCAGATCCCATAATGTTCAAGAAGTCACATTATCGTGATTTGTTCGTTCGCAGTAAAGAAATTGTCCCCAGTCTTGTATTGACGGGTCCCATGTCAGCCCTTCCTTGTATCGACGGATCCCATGAGATCTCTGCCTTAGTCTTCATCACATTAGAGGTCCGTGGTTTCCGTCTGCACATGGAGGGTTCGTACCTTGCCGGCCATCCTCGTCCTTGGAGGTTACTTCCGGATTGATAGACCACCGGGGTGGCCGGTAAAGTTACCGTTTCACGGCGGTCCTGAAGAGATGCTGCTTCAGAGTAAAATGTTTTATAGATAATGTAAAAGCAGTATCTTTTGTGGGTGAATTGAGTACTGCTGGTTATCTGGTTGGTAATGCTCATTTCACCTGGAGGAACATACCGATCTTCAGAGCCTGGCCATCGAACCAAAGAAGTCGACCATCCTGAGCAGCATGCTTCTTAGGTGGTTTATTATGATCGATGAGGTACTAGGGAGGAGATTGGTGTTTCCGTGGACATTGTCGTGAAGATAGTCGATCCCGTAGGATCAATTTAACTAGATCATTGTAACGATCTTTAGATAGCAAGCAGATTTTTGTAACGTAGAATATTTGTATGTAATTGATTTGATGAATAAAATATTATTTATTTCTTGCATCTTCTTTGTCGTTTGATAATTTTATTTACGAGGAGTAATTTCCGAGCAGATGAATTCATACTTGATTTACCTTTCAAAACTTTAGGAGTATCAGCGGATCTTATTTAGATCGTTAGGAGTAGATCGAGGAGTTTTTATTGAGCGTATCAATGTGTACTCAATCTTGCTATAATTTAGACTTAGGATTTCATAACAAAATCCTTCTTTGTCGTTGTAATTAATCGAGGAGTTTTTATTGAGCGGATCAATATTTACTCAACTCGTTTTGTTTAGACTTAGGTTTTTAACCCAAAAATCTCTTTGATCGTTGAACATATATCGAGGAGTTTTTATCGAGCGGATCGATGTTTACTCAACTCGTTTTGTTTAGACTTAGGTTTTTAGTACCTGAAGTCTTTTAATCATTATAGATATATCGAGGAGTTTTTATCGAGCGGATCGATGTTTACTCAACTCGTTTTGTTTGGACTTAGGTTTTAATACCTGAAGTCTTTTAATCATCATAGATATATCGAGGAGTTTTTATCGAGCGGATCGATGTTTACTCAACTCGTTTTGTTCAGACTTAGGTTTTTAATACCTGAAGTCTTTTAATCATTATAGATATATCGAGGAGTTTTTATCGAGCGGATCGATGTTTACTCAACTCGTTTTGTTCAGACTTAGGTTTTTAATACCTGAAGTCTTTTAATCATTATAGATATATCGAGGAGTTTTTATCGAGCGGATCGATGTTTACTCAACTCATTTTGTTTAGACTTAGGTTTTTCGCACCTGAAGTCTTTTAATCATTATAGATATATCGAGGAGTTTTTATCGAGCGGATCGATGTTTACTCAACTCGTTTTGTTCAGACTTAGGTTTTTAGTACCTGAAGTTTTTTCGTTAATAAAATTGAACGAGGAGTTTTTATTGAGCGGATCAATGTATACTTCGACTCGTTTTAATTTAGACTTAGGTTTTTCGTACCAAAAGTCTTTTTGATCGTTGAATATATTTGTCGAGGAGTTTTTATCGAGCGGATCGATGTTTACTCAACTCGTTTTTGTCGTCGGGATGAGGAGTGTTTATTGAGCGGATCAATGTATACTCGACTCATTTATAATTCAGACTTAGGTTTATCACCAAAAAGTCTTTGTTGCTGTTGATATAGATCGAGGAGTGTTTATTGAGCGGATCAATGTATACTCGACTCGTTTCGTTCTAATATTTATCAATATGCTAGTGTAATTCCACAGAGCGTTAATCGAAATAATCGATGTATAGAAAATGCTAAAATTTTTACTATTTGAACTCTAGGCTAGGGCCTTCGTTAGAAGGATTAAAACTTGATAAAGTAAAAATAAAACAATGCAGTATAATCTGCTAAAATTTATTTACCATAGTATTTCCTAAGGTTGACTGCGTTCCAGGTTCTTGGTAAGGCTGTCCCATCCATGTGTGCAATTTTGTATGAACCTTTCTTTCCTACGCCAATGACGATGTAAGGTCCATCCCAATTTTGTTGTAACTTTCCCACATGCTTGGATACTTCTACCTTTTTCAAAACCAAGTCTCCTTCTTTGAAGGTTCGGACGCGTACTTTTTGATTGTATGCTTTCTCCATATTTGCCTTAGTGGTTTGTAGGCGTACAGCAGCTTTATCTCTTAAGGCTTCTGTTAAATCAACGTCATTTTCCCTCGCCTTTTCATTTTCTTCTTTATTGAACATCTCTATTCTTGGAGTTGGAATTAAAGTTTCCACAGGGATAACAGCTTCCGACCCATACATCAAGCTGAATGGGGTTTCCCCAGTTGAATTTCTTACCGTAGTTCGATTAGCCCACAAAACTCCTGGTAGCTCATCGAGCCATTTTCCTTTGGCGGCTCCTAACCTTTTTTCCAAAGATTTTATTATCTCTCGGTTTGCTACTTCAGTTTGTCCATTTGCTCGAGGATGTCCTACCGAGGTAAAATTTTGTTGAATTCCGAGTCTTGTACACCATTCTATTATCTGTTTTCCCGCGAATTGAGTTCCATTATCGGAGATAAGGACCCTTGGGATGCCGAATCGACATACTATGAATTTCCAGAGGAAGTTAATAACTTGGAATTGGGTTATTCGTGCGAGGGCGACGCATTCTATCCATTTGCTAAAGTATTCTACAGCGACCAGGACATAGGATTTCTTTGATCTAGCTGTTGGGAAAGGTCCCACGATGTCCATTCCCCATTGATCGAATGGCCAACAAATCGGGATAGGGTGCATATTTTCTGCTGGTCGATGGCATATGTTAGCATGAATCTGGCAGTGATGACATTCTTGGACATATTGAGCGGCATCTTTATTGATGGTTGGCCAATAGTAACCTGTTCTGAGACATTTTAAGGCCAATGCCCTCGATCCACTGTGATTTCCTGCGTCTCCTTCATGTATTTCTCGCAGTATATCCATGGTTTGTGATTCAGGGATGCATCTCAGGAGAATTCCCGATACTGATCGTCTGTAGAGTTTTCCTTCTATAAGTGTATACTTTGGGGCTCGATATTTTATTTTCCGAGCTTCATTCTGATCAGATGGTAGTTTTCCATCTTGAAGATAGTCTTTCATTGGGTTCATCCAGTTTTCTTCGACTTCTTCGATTTCCATTATATCGATTATCGGTATTTCATCGATATCGATTGCTGGTGTATTAGATATCAACCAGTTAATCACCCGTTCGGTCTTTCCGTCATGGGATCCTGTGAATTTTGATAGCTGATCGGCCCATTTATTTTCCGAACGTGGGATGTTCTGGATACTGAAGCTTTCAAATTTCTCAGCTAGAGATTTCACTTTGGCGAGGTATTTGATCATATTGAACTCTTTAGCCTCGTATAGGCCTTCTATTTGTCTTTGTACTAATTCCGAATCAGTTAGTACCTTAAGACTCTTTATGTTGGCTTTTATCGCCATCTCCATTCCTGCGATTAACGCTTCATATTCGGCTTCATTTTTTGTTACGACGAAGTCCAATGTTATCGCGTAATTCAAATCTTCCTTATTTGGTCCAGTGAAGTTAATTCCGGCGCCTCCCCCTTCTCGGTATGAAGCACCGTCGACATGCATTAACCAAGTTTGATCCTCGATCATCAAAACATCGTTGTTGTGGCATCTCGACGATTCAGTGGCCTGCGTCGGTGTTTCTAGTATAAAATCGGCCAACACCTGGGCCTTGATGGCAATCCTCGGTTTGTAGTCTACCTCGAACTGGCTGAGTTCGATGGCCCATTTGATTAGTCGTCCGGAGGCTTCTGGTTTTGCTAGGATTTGTCTTAACGGTTGATTCGTCAAAACGATGATTTTGTAGGTTAAGAAGTAGGGTCGGAGTTTTCGTGCAGCCACTACTAAGGCCAGCGTGAATTTTTCTATTTCCAAGTAATTCTTCTCCGCCCCTTGTAATAACTTGCTGAGATAATAGACAGGCTTATGCTCTGAACCCTCTATCTTAATTAGGACTGAGCTAACGGCCGTATCGGAGATGGAGATGTATAAGTACAATGGTTCCCCTTCTGTCGGTTTGGCCAACATCGGAGGGGATGTTAAATATTCTTTGAGTTGTTCGAAAGCTCGTTCACATTCTTCGGTCCAAACGAAGTTTTTCGCTTTTCGAAGTGTTTGGAAAAAGGGCAAGCTTCTATCCGCCGATTTAGATATAAATCTATTCAACGCTACGATTTTCCCAACCAAGCTTTGCACTTGAGAGATGGTCTTGGGAGGTTTCATTTCAGTTATGGCTCGAATTTTTTCTGGGTTGGCTTCTATTCCTCGCTGGTGTACCAAATATCCCAAAAATTTTCCTGACTTAACACCGAAGGTGCATTTTGCGGGGTTCAACTTCATACGATATTTTCTTAAGATTTGGAAACATCGATCTAGATGTTTTACGTGATCTGCTTCATTCATACTTTTAACTAACATGTCGTCTACATAGACCTCCATTATTTCTCCGATTAACTCCCTGAACATTAGGTTTACCAATCTTTGGTATGTAGCCCCAGCGTTCCTTAATCCGAACGGCATTACTATAAAGCAGTATACTCCCTGTTCGGTTATGAATGCGGTCTTCTCTTGGTCGCGCTCGTCCATGTATATTTGGTAAAAGCCTTGGAAGGCGTCCATCATGCTGAACAGCGCAAAGCCAGCAGTCGAGTCGACCAATAAGTCGATTCTTGGGAGGGGGTAAGGGTCGCGTGGACATAACTTGTTAAGGTCGGTGAAATCATTACACATCCTCCATTTGTTGTCCTTTTTATCCCCCTTTGCTACTAGTACAACATTACATAGCCACTCCGAGAAATGTATTTCTCGGATTTGTTTTGCTTCCATCAGTCTTTCAACTTCGGCTTTAATGATTTTATCTTTCACTGGTCCATGATTTCTTTTCTTCTGTCTGGCGGGTTTCGCCGAAGGGTCAATTTTTAGGGTATGCTTGATTACTCGAGGATCGATCCCTTCGATGTCATTTGCACTCCAAGCGAAAACGTCCACGTTATTTCTTAGAAATTCGATTAACATTACTTCTCCTTCTTTGCTCAATTCTGTACCAATTCTTGTCCTTTTGGACGAGTCGCCTTCTACTAGAATTATATCTTTATGTTCTGGGGGTTGCAAGGATAAATCTAGTGGTTCTTTCCCCTTTTTATCTAATCGATCAGTAATAGGAATTTCGTCCTCATTTCTAATTGGATCGTCTTCGATCTTTCTCTTGCTCGGAGTAATAGGGTTAGGATGTTCTCTCAAGGTCAGCGACGTGCTGTAGCAATCCCACGCCATACAGTGGTCATTCGTTATTTCTCCAATGCCGCTGTCGGTCGGAAATTTTATTTTCTGGTGATAGGTAGAGACCACAGCTCGAAAAAGGTTAAGGGCTGGTCGCCCTAATATAGCGTTATAAGCGAAGGGTGTTTCTACCACTAGGAATTTTACCAGCTTCACTGTTCGAAGTGGCTTCTTTCCGAGCGATACACTCAAAGATATTGTTCCGCTGGGGATGATCTCGGACCCTCCAAAGCCTACTAACGGTGTGGCTACCTTTTGTAGGTTTATTTGTCCGAGGTTCATTTGTGCTAAAACCTCCCTGGAGATGATATTTGCTGAGCTTCCATTATCGATTAGGATTCTTTTCACATTGTAATTCGCTATTTCTAACGACACTACCATAGGGAAATCTGGGTTATCTTCTTTCGTATCCCAAGTAATGTTTTTAGGTACTTCGCCTTCGTTAAAGCTAATCGGCTCGTGATTTGTTGGCCTATTTTCTAACGTCCATATTTCATTTGGATATTTAGAACTTGCAATTAAGGATCTGGCCATTCTTCGTCGAGCATTGCGACTATCTCCACCCGCAGGCCCCCCGGATATAGTGTGGATAGTTCCATTGATCTGGTCGTGATTCAACTCCTGAGTAGGTCGATGTTCTGGTGACCTTCGATGAGAACTTCTCCTTTGAGTTCCGTTCCGGGGGCTTCTGCTTCTTTCCCTTTTGCGATTATCTCGTTCTATGTATTCGTCTAGTTTTCCTTGCTCGATCAGTTTTTCAACTTCTCTCTTAAGGTGAAAACAATTTTCCGTTCGATGCCCATGTGCCCTATGGTACTTACAGTATTGATCATAGTTTCTAGACCCTGGTCTGGGCTGAGCGATTTTCCTCGCCTCAGGAATCCAATTATTCCTTTCTAGAACTTCCAAGATTTCTTCGATTGGAGCATTTAATCTTGGGTGTTGTACTTGATTCACTCTGCTTCTGATTGGTGGTTCAGGGTTTCTTGGTCTTTGGTAGAAATTAGGTTGCCTTTCTCGGTCGGCTCCGCTGTATTCCAGTCGCTGGAAAACGTTACCTCTCTTGGAAGATCGCTCGTAATCCAAGGATCTTTGGGCGGGAATCCTATCATGCCGCTTAGACCCTGTAGCCGTAACTTTGTTTTTGTTTTTATCCTTAAAGGAATTCATCTCTTCTTGAGTCATATACTTAGATGCTAGGCTCATGATGTCGGCGAACGTTCTTGGTTGTTTTCGGCTGAGGGCGTTTCCAAACTGCCTGTTTTTAGTGAGGTCGAAGAGGATAGAAATTATGTAATCGATATTCGGAGAGTCGATTTTGAGTAACTCTACGTTGAATCTTGCCAACCAATTTCTTAGGGATTCCCCCTCTTGTTGGTATATTGTTCCTAGGTAACTCATCGGCAGTTTTTGTCTCTTCAGACTGGCAAATTGCTGTGTTAGTTTATTGCATAATTCTCGGAAACTGAATATGGAATTGGCCGGCTGTTTGGCAAACCAATCCAAAGCGAGTCCTTCGAATGTTGTCACCATTAGCTTGGCAGTGTATTCGGCGGAGTGGGCATATAGATTCATAATGTTCGTAAAGCTAAAAATATAATCATCCGGGTCAGTGGTTCCATCGTAGCGAGGTAGTCTGCCCGGGACTTGTCCGATCGATTGTGCCTCTTTTATTTCCCTGCAGAAGGGAGAACAGGCCGCAAGGCTTTCCTGGAGTTCCGTGGTTCGGGCCCACGGATTTTGAATAGTCCGTAAGCGTTGTTCAAGTCGGTCCTGCACCATCCTTTCAATTTCTCTTTCCGTCAGTCGAGCCGTTCGTGGTCGATCAGGGATTGTATCATCTATATCATCCTCAATAGGGATAATTGTTCGTTCCCTGGATCTACTACGCCTCGCCGGGGTTTTTCTGTGACCTCGTTTCCTTCGAGGATTGTTGTCGGAGGGTTTCGAATTGTCCTGTTGTGGACTGTGTAGCGAGCGGTGCTCGCTTGGTGGGCTATCAGCTTGTTGAGATACATGATCGTTTTGTCCGGGCGTTCTCCGAGCAGGAATTGTCCTGGCAGCCCTAGGGTTTTGCGGAATTTGATCAAGCACAAGTAATTCTTCCGGGGAGAGTGATTTAAAGAGCATCGCTATTTGTCGTAATTTCTCCTGAGCACCCGGGAGAGGAGCAGGGATCTCGGGGACTTCCGGCTCTTCCTGTATCGTGCCGGGAGGACCTCCTAGGGGTTCATGATCTCGGGGATGGGTATTCTGTAAATTCTCGTCGGTGTTGGGAACGTTATTATTGTCGTTCTCCTGTGGATCTTCAGATGTGTCATGACCGGTGGTTGTGTTACTTCTTGCTCCGATACGAGCGCTTTTCCTTGGGCGAGCCATATGTCGATCGAATAATTAACCTAGCCCCACGGTGGGCGCCAACTGATTTAACCGTTTTTCGTCGGGTTAATTTAATATCAGTGAATTTGTGATATCGGGGGTTTGGATATTGAATTATTCAGTATATTGGGTTCTGTTACTTTATTCTGGATGGATCGTTTACAAAGAAAAGCAATAATCAAAGGCAAGAATTAAAACCATTAACGAAATTAAGAACGCAATGATATGGAGGTAAAGTTCTGCAACAATAATGGATATTATTGAGTTCTATTGTTATCAATGTATTCTTGTGTAATCTCTGAATTAAGAGAATTCGTAGTTGTCTTATACAACGAATAACTAGGTATTTATATTATGCTAAACCTAGTATTACAAGGAATCATAGTCCTAGTTGGACTCGGCCCAACCTATCCTTCCTGGGTCCGGAGTGTAATCTTTACTCGGAGCGAGCGGCATCAGGCTGGGTCAGTAAGAAGATCCCGATCCTTTGTAATTGGTCGAACCGGTCTTATAATCTCTGTTCGATCTGATCAGTATGTAGGGTGCGAAATAGCCCCCATCAGCTCCTTCCAATAACTTATTTCCCGATCGAGGCCTAGGACATGGAGTCCAACGGATTCCTATTAGCCTTGATAACTATGCGTCTTTATTCTTTATGGTGATTCCTTTTAGTGATTACCCATTTGGAAACTTCTTTCCAAATCTAACATCACTCACTTCGGCCGAAGATTCCCGGAATCAATCCATACAAAAGAATGCATAGGAAATCGCCCAACCACATCACGGTGGGAGTTAATGGATCCTTTATTGACGTCATTAACCTCACTACGAAGCAATCCATACCCAACGTGAAACTATGATGACTCGCTAATTAGTAGTCGAGTAACACATCAAAGCATAAACGCTCCGCATGAAGTTCACTCTAACATCTCAAGTCAAAGGACCAATTTACGTACACTATCGTAAGTAGAAGAAATCTTCATCTCCGATAAACTCCTAAGATGAGATTCTTCTTGCGGGGTTTCGACGCGCTTGATCTCATCAAGCCGTCCACTCATATGCATTGATATCTACCATATCGATGTCCATGGAACTATCCATCCTCATGCAAAAGAGAATGCATACTCGTGCAAGTCTTACTGAATACAATGATGCCCTGTCTCAATTGTATTCTACGACTTGGAAAGCTTTTAAGATCTTAAACCATAGTAGAACATATTCCATTGAGGGATGCACCATGTTCCATAGTTTCAACGATCTAAGGGCTTCATAAATTGCTTAGATGTATCACAATAAATGAAGAATTGCCAATGCGAACTTTTATTGATCATGAATAAGATTGATTACAAGAGTATTTACAAGACAACCGATTGGCTTGCAGGGCACTACTCTAACATAAACTGCTCAAGGACGGGATATTATTGGCCAACTTCTTTTCTGACTCAGTAGATTATGTGAAGAAATGTCATCATTGTCAAATTCATTCGAACTTAATCTATCAGCCAGCTGAACAAATGCACTCTATTCCGATCTGTTGGCCTTTCGATAAATGGGGTATCGACATTGTCAGTCCATTTCCGACCGCCAGATCAAAAAAGAACTATGTGTTGGTCGCGGTAAAGTACTTGAGTAAATGGGTCGAATGTGTGGCTCTAACTAAGATCACTCAGTTTCAAGTAATAAATTTCCTATGGAAGAATATTATCTGCAGGTTCGGAATTCCTAGAGTTTTAATCTTCGACAATGGAACGCAATTCGCTGGCAGGAAGGTTACGGATTGGTGTGAGAAGTTCGGGATACAGCAAAATTTTGCATCGGTAGGACACCCCCAGGCCAATGGACAAAAAGAGGTCGTAAATAGAGAGATCGTTCGATCTCTAGAAAAGCGGTTATCTGATGCAAAAGGAAAGTGGCTTGACGAACTTCCGGGAGTTTTATGGGCTTATAGACCACTATAAAAGCAGCTACGGGGGAAACTCCTTTCAGCTTAGTGTACGGATCTGAAGCAGTTATTCCAGTCGAGAATATGATATCTTCTCCCAGAGTTGAATTTTATGATTCCGAAGAGAACAAATCTTTAAGGGATGGATGTCGATCATACAGACAGCAAAAGGGATCATGCTAAGCCGAAAATTCAGGCTACGAAGTCCAACATGGAGAAAGCGTACAATCAAAAGGTTAGAATCCAAACCTTTAAGGTTGGAGATCTAGTGCTGAAAAAAGTAGAAGTCTCGAAACATGTTGGAAAACTTCAGCCCAATTGGGATGGACCTTATGTAGTGATCGAAGTAGGGAAGAAGGGTTTCTACAAAATTGCTCATCCAAATGGAGAAATCTTGCCTCGATCCTGGAATGCCATAAATTTGAGAAGATATTATGGAAGATGAAAATTGTTTAGCAGTTTCTAGTCTATCTACTATTTTACTGTCTCCTTGTGTTCTTTATTTCTCATGTTCTTGAAGATTATCTATTCAATGAAAATTTTATTCGGAGAGATATTATCAATTCGTCATATTCGAAAAGTTATTATGGCCAATCTCTATATATATTATTCAAATATCAAAAAAGGGTGAAAGTTGTTGCTATGCCCTTTAGATCAGCAAAATGGGTGACGACCCTAAAAAACGACTAAGGGTGAAAGCTGTTGCTAAGCCCCTTAGATCGAAATAAATAAAAGGGTGAAAGCTGTTGCTAAGACCCTCAGGTGAAAGCTATTGCTATGACCGATAAAAAACGACTAAGGGTGAAAGCCGTTGCTATGCCCCTTAGATCGAAATAAATAAAAGGGTGAAAGTTGTTGCTATGACCGTCAGGTGAAAGCTATTGCTATGACCGATAAGAAACGACTAAGGGTGAAAGTCGTTGCTATGCCCCTTAGATCGAAATAAATAAAAGGGTGAAAGTTGTTGCTAAACCCTCAGGTGAAAGCTATTGATATGACCGATAAGAAACGACTAAGGGTGAAAGCCGTTGCTATGCCCCTTAGATCGAAATAAATAAAAGGGTGAAAGTTGTTGCTAAGACCCTTAGGTGAAAGCTATTGCTATGACCGATAAAAAACGACTAAGGGTGAAAGCCGTTGCTACGCCCCTTAGATCGAAATAAATATAAGGGTGAAAGTTGTTGCTAAGACCCTCAGGTGAAAGCAATTGCTATGACCGATAAAAAACGACTAAGGGTGAAAGTCGTTGCTACGCCCCTTAGATCGAAATTAATAAAAGGGTGAAAGCTGTTGCTAAGACCCTCAGGTGAAAGCTGTTGCTATGACCTATCAAAAACGACTAAGGGTGAAAGCCGTTGTTATGCCCCTTAGATCGAAATAAATGAAAATGATGAAAGCCGTTGCTAAGACCCCAAGTTCAAATTATCAATTATTTTCCAAATTCTGACAACGCTCAATTTCGAACTACAACGATCGAGATCTGCTAAGAATGTCAATTATCATCCAAACTTGGTTATTAATCTTCGATTGTTCTATCAACAAACAAGGTCGGCGAAAAATGTCAACTATTGTTCATGTTTGGGTATTAAAATTACGGATTCAATTATTCCATCTAAGAGCAATTGCATAATTGATGCTCAATTATTAGATAAATAATGTTCGATTATCCTGTCAGTAATCAAGATCGGCAAAGAATAACACTCATCGTTCATACTTCTGGCGCGAAAAAATTAATGCTCGAAGCAAGTCTGTAGTTAACAAGCAAGAATAGTAAAGGAAATAAATATTTCATTCATAAACTTGCAAACAGTTACAAGAGAATTCTCAATTGCAGTAAGGAGAATCGAGCTAAAAGTTTACATCTAGTACGATCCTATTACAAATGATTAACCCTACGCTCGAATACTTGGGTAGTTAAAGGAAGAAAGTGAAGCTAATACACTTCTACCCTTCATCCAGTGCTTCCTCGTTGATTGGTCCACACAGGACAGCGTCGAAAGAGAGGGAAGCAACTCCAGTTGGAATCATCCCTAGCAAACTCGAAGGCAACATTCTTCAAATTGCATCTTGAAGAAGTTGAGATCGAGTGCAGGAAAACTCCCCCAGCAGTTGACCCACTATCCCGACTGGGTGGAGGACAGAGTACAGGAATTCGAGCCTGCCCCAAGGACTTCGAATCAGAGAGAGCAGGTCGTCTACCGGTATCCTAGTTGCAATCCTTTTCGTCTATCGATATCCTAGTCGAAGGAAAATATTATTCGAAGGCAAAGAATCAAGGAATAGAGTTCGAGTTTGGATCTCGTATATACTTATTGGGGATCGAATTCGAATCGTGAACGCCATTATTAGGATTACGCAACTGTTCACTAAGGAAGGCGGCAACTCGAGCGTAAGCATCGAGTAAAATTTTCAAAGGAAAAGTTAAAATACAATGATAAAGAACAAGAACCATTCTAAAGTATTTATAGGAGAAGGAAACGGATACCGACGGTTCAGATCTACCATAATGAATGGTCGCGATACGAGCGATAAATGCGCCGACCGTTCCACTTCCCGAGAAATAAGGAACTTATTAGTTAAAGAAAATCATTTCAAAATTCAAGATCGGGAAGCTATGCAATCAAAAAGTCATTAATCGGGAAAAATATCCGAACGCTAGCATTGACTAATTTGCATTCGCTCTACAAGGATTGAACGTTAAAGATAATAAATACATAGCGAAGGAGCCGAGCAGTTTAAAGGAACTATTCGAGGACTACAGTCCCGAATAGAACCCCATTACGTTCCACAAGTCCTGTCAAAGATTGTTAGCAACCCACTACAAGTCATTGGAAGATATACAACATATTCGAAGAGGATATAAGCATCAGAAAAGGGAATAGCAATTATAAAAGGCACATGGCCCAATACATTGTCTGGAATCGAAAGTAAGAAAAACACAAACCAAATATTATTCAGAGTACAGCACAAATATGAGAAATGAAATAGAGTTACAACAGTATCCATCGAATAAAGTTACACAAATTTATGATCATGAAGAGCTTTTCGAAGCTCAGCACTACGGGCTTCATACCCGCGAGTATAAGCCTCCTTTTCGCGAAGTTCGAAGACCTTCTTCTCATGCTCGAAAAGATCTTTGAGCGTATCGAGCTCCTTGCTCAATTGTTGATGGAGCTCTTCTCCCTGAACCTTAGTAGCTTTCTCTTTCTCTAAAGGCAATTTTTCCTCGAGAACACGATCCAACTCGCTGTTCTTCTTCTCCAGCTCGAGAGTGACAGCAGCATGACGACTCAGCTCCCGCTCAGCCAGCATCTTTAGTTCAAGAAAGCCGTGTCTAGCCTATATATGGAAGGATTAGATTCTAAAGAAAAAAAAGGCAGGAGAAAGGAGGACCTGAAGAAGAGAATTCGATCCAGACTGAAACAGCTCCGAGGGACTCTTTCCCTTAGACGCGCTAGCTACAGGAATAGGAAAATTAGCCTGCGGCGGATTCTCGATAAGATTCTGAAACACCACTTCAGAAGCTATTTCATTCTTCGACTCTCTGAGTAAGGAAGGAGAGGTCACAGGATAGGCAGAAGTAAGAGGATCAGAAGAATTTTCAATCTTCGAGGGTTCGATTTCAGTTTTCGAGGGCTCAATTTCAAGCTTGGAAGCCTCAGCAGTTCCTCCAGAAATTAAAGAGCCTTCTCCAGTAGGGGTCAGTTTAACTTTCTTACCCAAACCTTCCGTCGAGGAACCAGCGTTGGGGTCAATGGTTGGCACTTCTTTCCCAGCGACGAGATTCTGCAAAGTCTCGATCGGGGTGATCGCATCAGTATAAGGTCTTTTATTGGAAGAAAGGGATGATGCTTTTTGCCTAACCAATGCTCGGTGCGAGGTATCAAGATTTTTCGGCGGAGAAGCTTCGAGCTCCTCATCTAGAACCGATTTGCTAGAAATAATTTTGGGATGTTTTACTGGAGCTTGTTTCTCCTTTTTAGTCTCCCCGCCCTTGGAGGATTTGGGAGAAGATGCAGCCTTGGAAGGTTTATTCTCTTTGCTCGATTTTTGATCTTTGGATGGGCCTTTACTCTTGGTACCACCCAATAACGATTTGGGGTCGATGGGGTTACCCAATATTTGATCCATAGTAAGCAAAAAAGTAAGTTTGAAAGTTCGAAAATTGATACTAATCTTGAAGCTCCGATCTCAGTAATAAACGACCTTATACAAATGATTTGAGACAGTCCTAATATTTATAGAAGCAACATCCTATTTTTATAATAATTGAACCGTCGCAACTGTTGATAAGTTCAAAAGGGGAACGATAAAGGTTCAATCAGCAACGAGAAAATAAAAATGATAATTCATACGAAGGATATACAGATTATGAAAGGAAAATTTGGGAGAAGGACCCTATTACGAAAAGTACTACTCCTATTACATAGCTATTTCCGATTATCGAACCATAAAATTGGTTCCGGACAAGGAATCGGATTCGTTGCCTAAACTACTGTGATCCTTGCCGAAGGCCGTACTTAACTGCAAGATTAGTCGTTATGCTCATCATCTGACGAGCCTCCTAAAGTAGATTCGGGGTCATGATCGGACAGCTCAAGCACATCTGGGTTCGGCATTGGGAAGCCAAACTCCTCGACAAAGGGGGCAAAACGGTGATCCTGCCAATTCATATTTGTCTGCGGCAAAGATGAAGCTTTATAGTCCTTCCCTTCTGCATTCTTATAAGGGTTCATATATTGAAAATATTCGTACAACTTGTTTGGAATTCTCTTGGCCGAAACTAGCTGTCGAACCCCTTTATAGAAGATTGTTTGAAGAATCCCCCCCCCATTCTCCTTTGAATTAAGGGATCTAGGATAGGGGACTTCAAAAATTCTCGTATGGCTGGAATCACAGCCTCTTCTCGGCCCTGGGCATATGCTCGCTCGGAATCTTGCTTTGCTTGCTCAAGTTCGATTTTCACCTTCTTAAGCTCTTCCTCGAGGGCACTTTTCTCTTTAACGGTTGATAACAAATCCTCTTCTACAGATGAGGTATGTTTCTTATTAGCGGTCTCCAACTCCCTCTTCGTTTTCGACAATTCTCTATGACTGGCCGATAATTTACTCGTAACATCATCTAATTGAGCTCGAAGAGCCTTATTTTCGGTCGAGGCCTGCGCGAGCACGTTATGAGCTTCTTGGGATTCCTGTTCCAGCAACGACAAGCGATAGGTCTGAAGCGCGAAATAATCTCCGGCCTATGATGAAAAAATGGTACGTTCGAGAAAAGTTACTCAGGACTTCAAAATCGCTTTTAATGGTATGATGAAGCAGATCCTGTTTAAAACGTCCAGCCATAAAAATTCTGGTAGCTTTATCAAACTCATTTTCACCATCTGGTCCGATATCGGACAAAATCGTCCCTTCTTCCGGATAGCCAGTGGCTCTACGGCCGCGAAAATGTTCATTCATAAAATCTGCTACATCCGGTTCCGATCTTCCTAGTCGGCAAGGGACCGAGTCCGAGCTCTTGCCGAATGGTTTTATTCTCCTTGAAGGCCCCGGGTGTTCAGCATAGCATTTCCGATGCATACGCTTTTCGTGTTCTTGTGTGCCTAAAATACGGGTCAATGAATATTGGCTATAACTAGCGGAGGATGGGTTAGAAGTATCAATCGTGAATACGCTACGCAAGGGACCAGCTACAGCGGGATTCGATTAACTCGAGCTAGCAACCCCCCTCAAAGCTAGGTATACTTCTGGATTGTCGATCGGGTTGACGATCGGATTGTCTGCTCCCATTCCTTGTTCCACATTATTTTTCTTTAGTTGCTGGGGTTGACTTTGGATGCCCGTGGAACGAGTAATCCCAATCGACGTAACAACGGATAGTCGAAACTCCTCAACGAATTGATCTGCAAAGAAAATGCAATACATTCAGAAAGCTAAGAGAGCAGGTCAGATCTACCTTTCATTCAAGTTAAGAACAATAATAACATACTTAAAGAGAGTGGAGCACGAGACAATGTGGATGATTCGGACGTCCGTCTGAAAGATCGAGTAGGTCCGCCAAGGGATTGAGAGGGCAAGGGGAGAGAAAATTTGACCGTCGGAGCAGGATAATCGCATTTGCTTAGGCCCGCCAGCCTCAAAATCCTTTCTTGGACTAGAAGCATAGTCTGAAAGGGGTCGGATTGGAGCTGGTTCAAAAACTCGTCAGAAAGGTGAGGATTAATCTTTTCCTTGATCTTGCGACGACCGTACATCCAAGGTCCTTCACCAACCCACTGATATGGTCTAGTTTTCGAACTACCTTCAGAGCGAATGTCGGGACCTTTCACAAAGAAGAACCTCCTTTTCCAGCTTTTAGCTTTGTCCATAGCCACATTCGAAAAGATAGGCCGGCTCGATCGCTGCGAAAAAGATACGAACCCCACATTAGAACCTCTAGACATACTCATTTGGAATACTTGCCAAAAATTCCGAAAAGAAGCCTCCTCGCCTTTGGCCTCCATAAGAACACTAAACGCCACAATGTACGCTATAGAATTCGGAAGAATTTGAGCAGGGGTAAGAGAAAAAGAGGATAAGATGTTTCTATGTAAGGGAATAAACGGAATGCGCAATCCATGTGAAAATTGCTTCTCGTAAAAAGCCTGGCACCCGGGTGGAGGATCAGTTGCACGTTGGCGATAAGATGGGATGACGATCGAAAACCCATTAGGAAGAAATTTTCCGAATTCTTTGTCCAAAAAAGCGCGGTCTTCTTGGACAAAAATGCAAGAAATTTGATTTGCGCCAAGCTCGGCCCGATTATGACCAGCTGATCCAGAAGGAGCTTCGAATTTATATATCCTGACAAAGACATTGTCACCAATATTACCTTTCTCTACCACGTTTTCTTCGAGATCTTCGACCTGATTCACATCCTCTTGTTCGGGATGAAATTCTCCCTCTTCAAAGTCATCGATGAGCCTAAGGTCAGGATCGGAATCAGGATCCTCTCTAACTTTGCCCTTACCCCTCGAATTTCTTGAACTGGACATTATTATAGATAAAGTTGTATGAAAAAGGACAGCTTACGCGATCTCAACGCTCCGATCTAAAGTAAAAAGTCACCCTAAAAATAGTTTTTAACTAGGCAATGTATATATAAGGTAAATAAGGTAAATTGCGAGTCGTACTCTGAACAGGCGCAACGGTTAAGCTCCCTCAGGAAAAATTCAAAACCATCTTCCAGATATTTGCATTATAGGCCCCTATACCTTATGGAATTGAGAGTACCTCGGTAACCGATGCGGAGAGACGTTTTAGTTGAAAGTTCATTACGAAAGCGAAGCAGAAACTCTTTAACTTCGAGATTTATACTAAAGACAAAATCATCATATTGTTTCAAAGATATGCACTCCTTTTCCCTGATTCGGTTTTTATCCCAATGGGTTTTTCCGAGTTAGGTTTTTAACGAGGCATATCCGGAACACATCGAAAAAATAATTAGTTCATCACAACACTCGGAATAACATAAACTTCTTCGAGCTTGAGCTTCACTTGGCGCTCGAGAAGTGGGGGAGTATTAATGGGGGGTATTTTGGACTCTACTGTTTGAAGCTAAGGTATGATCGGAAATCCGGAACCCCGACCCCAAAGGCATATAATCAAGCTCGGATCGCAGTGCAATCAACTCGATCCTCTAGAAGCAGCTCAGGCTCGAAAGATACTGTTGGGCCGAACTCTGGCCCAGGCCTATGGGCCTATCCCCATTTTCAGCTATAAATACCCCAATCATTTATGACGCAAGACACGCTTTCCCAGGTGCACTCAGTTCGAAGCTGCTGCTCGGAAGGATTGTTTAGGCCATTTTATATGTATTTTGCACTCTAGCTTGTACGGCATCCAATAATGCTCGAATAGGACCCCCAATATTTGTAATCTACACTTACGATTGCAATATACTCTTATTGATCTACTCTACATTTCTGTTTGTGCTAATATTGTTTATACTTTAGTATCGATCATACCACGAATCCGTGCAAGATCAAGTTGGACAGTGACAGTCTGAAAAGAAACTATTGATTTAAGGAATTAAATCAATAAATGAATTAAAGTATTAATAAAAAGGAAGAATAATTAATTAGAAGTAACTAATTAATTAATCAAGAATTAAAATGTTAATTGAAAGTGGAGAATCATTAATTAGAAGTAACTAATTAATGAATCAACTGGAATATCTGATTGATTATGATTTAACCATTTTTCGTTAGGTTCAATCAATATTATAGGATTAGATTTGAGGGCAGATTAAGTTACTCAGGATGGTGCAATACAAGAAAAAGTAGAACAAGAACGATGATAATAACGTAGAATTAATGGAGAGCAAAAGCTATTTTATTAGAGTAAAGATATTACAATGCTCTGTACAAAAATATGTAGGCGTCAGCCCTATTCTTGTGTGTGTAGTACAATGTTGATCTAGGTATTTATAAGATATGAACCCTAGCCATACAAGGAAACATAGTCCTACTAGGACTTGGTATAATAATCCTACTGGAATTTGGGCTTCACCCTTGGTCGCTTATGGAATGAGGCCTCTGGTCGGAGCGCGTAGCATGTTAATAAAACAGCTTCCTGGTCGGATCGATCATGCATAGTCTTAGTCGTTCCGAATGTTATAAGGGGTGTAAAATAGCCCCCATCAGTACTCCCTCACTTCTTCGAGCGTATATGTAATAGAAGCTCGTAGAAGTAGATGGTCTTTTACGACTGTCCTTTCTATGAACTGTGCCTCGTTAAAAACCTTACTTGGAAAAAACCCAGTGGGAAAAAATCCTAAGTAAGGAAAAGAGTACTACACTTCATAGATAGTCGTTTTGTCGTTTTCGAACCGTAATGTTGTTTCTCTTTTGAGGAGACGTTTCTTCTTCAATGATTGGCGAGAATATGATTAGTCGCGAGCGAAGATGGGATAATACTTCATTAAAATCGAACAGAAGTGAGGCTGAAGCTCGTAGAAATAAACCGAGCGAAGGTGCTGATCGTCCTCAAAATTGGGATGCGTCGAATATACCTCATTAAAAACCTAGCTTCGGAAAAACCCTGTGGGATAAAAACCAAGGAAGGGAAAAAGAGTATATATTCATGAGAGACGCTTAATAAAATCAGATGCTTTTGAACTGGAAAGCCACTTCTTCAAAGTTGAGGGGCCCAATATGCCCTTTTATGTTAAATCTTTATCGAGTAAAGAATTATATCAGCAGATATTACCCATACTATTATATAATTTCTAGCATTGAGTTTATACCAAATGAATGGTTTTACTCAAATTTTCTATTAAGTCTTGTTCGAGCATAGAGTCATATCAATGGATTTCACTCTTGCTTTTAGTCATTTCTGAGCAAAGGGTTATAAAAAGAGATTTTACTCAAATGGCATTATTCTCAATCCTTTTTCCGAGCCAAGGGTCGTAGCAACAGCTTCCAGTCTTGGTCGAGACAATTTGGTAATAAATTCAGTTAAAAGGTTTTCTGATCGACAGTTTGTGCTCATAAAATCAGAGTTTTTACCAGCTTAAGGGTTTTATCCCATTAGAAATCGTAGATTATGGATCTTAGATCGAGCTCTATCGATCAGCATTTGCGTCACATAAAGCGTTGATGTGTACTTTAGCTTGATAATGATGAGGTTTGGTCAAGATTGAGACGCTCCATATCGAGATTGAAATGTTCCGGATCGATATTGATCAGGTCGAAGACGACCAGGCTAAATACGAAATAGCAGCCGTCAGTACGAAACCCGCCTCTCAAGCGGAAGTATATATGTAGCTCGGAGAAGTAAAATTATGCCTTTGGATGGCTCCCTGATGTATATCGAACATGCCTCGTTAAAAACCTTGCTTGGAAAAACCCATTGGGATAAAAACCGACAAAGGGAAAAAGAGTACATATCCTTCGTGATATTTAGGGTTTGTCAATGCATGGGTATTGTGTCGTATCGATCTCTGAGTATAGTATAATTTCTTCAATGGTTGAATTTGCAATTCTCCATAACCTTAATCAGCAGGGAGATCGGAGCAGTTAAAAATTCCATATAGTAATTTTTTGATCCTTTCAAATCATGGTCTGATCTTTAATTTTGTGTTTGGATGGTAAACCAATTATCGGTTTTGTAGATCATAGATCGTAGATCGAATATTGTAGATCGAAGATCGAAGATTGTAGATTGAAGATAGTAGATTGAAGATCGAAGATTGTAGATCGAGCTTTTACCGATTGATGGTTTATGCTCAATATGTTTTTGAGGAAGTTTTACCAAATTAATGATTTTACTCAATATTTTTCGATCAGGAGTTTATACCAATTTAAGTGGTTTTACTCTTTAATTTTTATTTGAGAGTTTTTACCAACTTAATGGTTTTACTCGATCAAGAGTTCATACCAAATTAATGGTTTTTACCCTTCAATTTCTTTAATTTTGAAGATCGCTGAGTGTTTATCGAGCGTATCGATTTTACTCAAATTGTATGACTTAGGTTGTTTACCAATTATTGGTTTTAACCAGTAAGTCATTTTTTGGAGATCGGTGAGTGTTTATCGAGCGGATCGATTTTACTCAAAAATTATGACTTAGGTTGTTTACCAATTATTGATTTTAACCACTAAGTCATTTTTGGGAGATCGGTGAGTGTTTATCGAGCGGATCGATTTTACTCAAATATTATGACTTAGTTTGTTTACCAGTTATTGGTTTTAACCAGTAAGTTATTTTTTGGAGATCGGTGAGTGTTTATCGAGCGGATCGATTTTACTTAAATTGTATGACTTAGGTTGTTTCCCAATTATTGGTTTTAACCACTAAGTCATTTTTTGGAGATCGGTGAGTGTTTATCGAGCGGATCGATTTTACTCAAATATTATGACTTAGGTTGTTTACCAGTTATTGGTTTTAACCAGTAAGTCATTTTTTGGAGATCGGTGAGTGTTTATCGAGCGGATCGATTTTACTCAACTCTTTTCGATTAGACTTAGGTTTTTAACCCAAAAAGTCTTTTTGATCGTTGAAGATATATCGAGGAGTTTTTATCGAGCGGATCGATGTTTACTCAACTCGTTTTGATTAGACTTAGGTTTTTAACCCAAAAAGTCTTTTTGATCGTTGAAGATATACCGAGGAGTTTTTATCGAGCGGATCGATGTTTACTCAACTCGTTTTGATTAGACTTAGGTTTTTAACCCAAAATGTCTTTTTGATCGTTGAAGATATATCGAGGAGTTTTTATCGAGCGGATCGATGTTTACTCGACTCTTTTTTATTAGACTTAGGTTTTTAACCCAAAAGCCTTTTGATTGTTGAAATATGGGCGAGGAGTTTGTATTGAGCGGATCAATGTATACTCAACTCGCTTTTGAATATATCGAGGAGTTTTTATCGAGCGGATCGATGTTTACTCAACTCATCTGTAATTTAGACTTAGGTTCATCACCAAAAAGTCCTTTTTGTCGTTGATATAAATCGAGGAGTGTTTATTGAGCGGATCAATGTATACTCGACTCGTTTCGTTCTAATTTTTATCAATATGATAGTGTAATTCCAAGGAGCGTTAACCGAAATAATCGATGTATAGAAAATGCTAAAAATCTTTACTAATTGAACTGTAGGCTAAGGCCTTTGTTACAAGGATTAAAACTTGATAAAGTAAAATAAAACAATGCAGTATAATCTGCTAAAATTTATTTACCATAGTATTTCCTAAGGTTGACCGCATTCCAGGTTCTTGGTAAGGCTGTTCCATCCAAGTGTGCAATTTTGTATGAACCTTTCTTTCCTACGCCAATGACGATGTAAGGTCCATCCCAATTTTGTTGTAACTTTCCCACATGCTTGGATACTTCTACCTTTTTCAAGACCAAGTCTCCTTCTTTGAAAGTTCGGATGCGTACTTTTTGATTGTATGCTTTCTACATATCTGCTTTAGTGGCTTGTAGGCGTACGGCAGCTTTATCTCTTAAAGCTTCTGTTAAATCAATGTCATTTTCTCTCGCCTTTTCATTTTCTTGATCATCGAACATCTCTATTCTTGGCGTTGGGATTAATGTATCAACAGGAATAACAGCTTCCGACCCATATACCAAGCTAAATGGGGTTTCTCCGGTTGAGCTCCTTATTGTGGTTCGATTAGCCCATAGTACTCCTGGGAGTTCATCAAGCCATTTTCCTTTGGCCGATCCTAATCTTTTTTCCAAAGATTTTATTATTTCTCGGTTTGCTACTTCGGTTTGTCCGTTCGCTCTTGGATGCCCGACCGAAGTGAAATTTTGTTGAATTCCCAGTTTCGAACACCATTCTATTACTTGTTTTCCCGCGAATTGGGTTCCATTATCGGAAATTAGGATCCTCGGGATTCCAAATCGACAAACTATGAACTTCAATAGGAAGTTGATCACTTGAAATTGAGTTATTCGTGCGAGGGCGATGCATTCTATCCATTTGCTGAAATATTCTACAGCGACCAGGACGTAAGCTTTTTTGGATCTGGCCGCCGGGAACGGCCCCACGATGTCCATTCCCCATTGATCGAAAGGCCAACATACTGGAATTGGATGCATGTTTTCTGCTGGTCGATGACATATGTTAGCATGGATCTGGCAGTGATGACATTCTTGGACATATCGAGCGGCATCTTTATTGATGGTAGGCCAATAGTAACCTGTCCTGAGACATTTTAAGGCCAATGCCCTTGATCCGCTGTGATTTCCTGCATCTCCTTCGTGTATTTCTCGTAGTATATCAATGGTTTGTGATTCAGAGACGCATTTCAGAAGAATTCCTGATACTGATCTTCGGTAGAGTTTTCCTTCTACAAGTGTATACTTCGGAGCTCGATATCTTATTTTCCGAGCTTCATTTTGGTCAGGTGGTAATTTTCCTTCTCGAAGATAGTCTATCATCGGGGTCATCCAGTTTTCTTCGACATCTTCGATTTCCATTATATCGACTACCGGTGTTTCATCGATATCGATTGCCGGCGTATTAGAGATCAACCAGTTGATTACCCGTTCGGTCTTTCCGTCATGGGATCCTGTGAACTTTGATAGCTGGTCGGCCCATTTATTTTCCGAACGCGGAATGTTCTGAATACCGAAGCTTTCAAATTTTTTAGCTAGTGTTTTCACTTTGGCGAGGTATTTGACCATATTGAATTCTTTAGCCTCGTATAGGCCTTCAATTTGTCTTTGCACTAACTCTGAATCAGTTAATACTTTAAGACTTTTTATGTTGGCTTTATTCGCCATTTCCATTCCCGCAATCAATGCTTCATATTCAGCTTCATTGTTTGTTACAACGAAGTCCAATGTTATCGCGTAATTCAAATCTTCCTTATTCGGTCCGGTGAAGTTGATTCCGGCGCCTCCTCCTTCTCGGAATGAAGCACCGTCGACATGCATTAACCAAGTTTGATCTTCTATGATCAAGACATCGTCGTTTAGGCTGCTCGATGATTCAGTTGCCTGTGTCGGTGTTTCTAATATAAAGTCAGCCAACACTTGTGCCTTAATTGCGATTCTTGGTTTGTAATCGATTTCGAACTGGCTTAGTTCTATCGCCCATTTAATTAGTCTTCCTGAGGCTTCTGGTTTTGCTAAGACTTGTCTTAGCGGTTGATTTGTCAAAACCACTATTTTGTAAGTTAAAAAGTAAGGTCGAAGTTTTCGTGCAGCCACTACTAAGGTCAGCGTGAATTTTTCTATTTCCAAGTAATTCTTCTCCGCCCCTTGCAATAACTTGCTGAGATAATAGACAGGCTTATGCTCTGAGCCCTCTATCTTAATTAGTACTGAACTAATGGCCGTATCGGAGATGGAGATGTAGATATACAACGGTTCCCCTTCCGTTGGTTTGGCTAACATCGGTGGTGTCGTTAAATATTCTTTGAGTTGTTCGAAGGCTCGTTCGCATTCTTTGGTCCAAGCGAAGTTTTTTGCTTTTCGAAGCGTTTGGAAAAAGGGCAAGCTTCTGTCCGCAGATTTTGATATGAATCTATTCAATGCTACGATTTTCCCAACCAAGCTTTGTACTTGAGAGATGGTTTTGGGAGGTTTCATTTCAGTTATGGCTCGAATTTTCTCTGGGTTGGCTTCTATTCCTCGCTGGTGTACCAAGTATCCCAAAAATTTTCCTGACTTAACACCGAAGGTGCATTTCGCAGGGTTCAACTTCATACGGTATTTTCTTAGGATTTGGAAACATCGATCTAGATGTTTTACGTGATCCGCTTCATTCATACTTTTGACTAACATGTCGTCTACATAGACTTCCATTATTTCTCCGATTAATTCTCTGAACATTAGGTTTACTAACCTTTGGTAAGTAGCCCCGGCATTCCTCAATCCGAATGGCATTACAATAAAGCAGTATACTCCCTGTTCGGTTATGAACGCGGTCTTCTCTTGATCCCGCTCGTCCATGTATATTTGGTAAAACCCTTGGAAGGCGTCCATCATGCTGAATATCGCGAAGCCAGCGGTCGAGTCGACCAATAAGTCAATCATTGGGAGGGGGTATGGGTCGCGTGGACATAACTTGTTAAGGTCGGTGAAATCATTACACATTCTCCATTTATTGTCCTTTTTATCCCCTTTTGCTACTAGTACAACATTACATAGCCATTCCGAGAAATGTATTTCTCGGATTTGTCTTGCTTCAAGCAGTCTTTCTACCTCGGCTTTGATAATTTTATCTTTTACTGGTCCATGATTTCTCTTCTTCTGTCTGGCGGGTTTTGCTGAAGGGTCAATTTTTAGGGTATGCTTGATTACCCGAGGATCGATTCCTTCAATGTCATTCGCGCTCCAGGCGAAGACGTCGGCATTGTCTCTGAGGAAGTCGATTAACATTATTTCCCCTTCTTTGCTCAGTTCTGTTCCTATTCTTGTTGTTTTCGACGAGTCGCCTTCTACTAGGATTATATCTTTATGTTCTGGGGGTTTCAAGGATAAGTCTAGTGGTTCTTTTCCCTTTTTATCTAATCGATCAGTGGTAGGAATTTCAACCTCATTTCTAATGAGATCGTCTTCGATCTTTCTCTTGCTCGGAGTAATAGACTTAGGGTGTTCTTTCAAAGTTAACGATGTGCTGTAGCAATCCCACGCCATACAGTGGTCGTTCGTTATTTCTCCGATGCCCATATCGGTCGGAAACTTTATCTTCTGATGATAGGTAGAGACTACAGCTCGGAAAAGGTTAAGGGCTAGTCGCCCTAATATAGCGTTATAAGCGAAGGGTGTTTCTACCACTAGGAATTTTACTAACTTCACTGTCCGAAGTGGTTTCTTTCCAAGTGACACACTTAAAGATATTGTTCCGCTGGGGATGATCTCGGACCCTCCAAAGCCTACTAACGGCGTAGCTACTTTTTGTAGGTTTATTTGTCCCAAGTTCATTTGGGCTAAAACCTCCCGGGAGATGATATTTGCTGAGCTTCCATTATCGATTAGGATTCTTCTTACATTATAATTCGCTATCTCTAACGATACTACCATAGGAAAATCGGGGTTATCCTCTTTTGTGTCCCAAATGATGTTTTTAGGTACTTCGCCTTCGTTAAAGCTGATCGGCTGGTGATTTGTCGAGCTGTTTTCCAGAGTCCATATTTCTTTTGGATATTTAGAATTTCCAATTATGGATCGGGCTGTCCTTCGTCGTGCGTTACGACTATCTCCACCCGCGGGTCCCCCGGATATCGTATGGATAGTCCCATTGATCTGGTCGTGATTCAACTCCTGAGTAGGTCGACGTTCAGGCGACCTTCGATGAGAACTTCTCCTTTGATTACCGTTCCGAGGGCTTCTACTTCTTTCCCTTTTGCGATTATCTCGCTCTATGTATTCGTCTAATTTTCCTTGTTCGATCAGTTTTTCAACTTCTCTCTTAAGGTGAAAACAATTCTCCGTTCGGTGTCCATGTGCCCTATGGTACTTACAGTATTGATCGTAGTTTCGAGACCCTGGTCTTGGCTGAGCGATTTTCCTCGCCTCGGGAATCCAGTTATTTCTTTCTAGAACTTCCAATATTTCTTCCATTGGAGCATTTAACCTTGGGTGTTCCACTTGATTCACCCTGCTTCTGATTGGTTGTTCAGGGTTTCTTGATTTTTGATAGAAATTAGGTTGCCTTTCTCGGTCGGTTTTCCTGTATTCCAATCGTTGGAAGACGTTACCTTTTCTGATAGATCGCTCATAATCCATGGACCTTTGGTCAGGAATCCTGTCATGTCGTTTAGAGCCCGAAGCTGTGGCTTTATTTTTGTTTTTGTCCTTAAAGGAATTCATCTCCTCTTGGGTCATATATTTAGACGCTAAGCTCATGATGTCGGCAAACGTTCTTGGTTGCTTTCTACTAAGAGCGTTTCCGAACTGCCTGTTTTTTGTGAGGTCAAAGAGAATAGAAATTATGTAATCGATATTCGGAGAATCGATCTTGAGTAGTTCTACATTAAATCTTGCCAACCAGTTCCTCAGGGATTCCCCTTCTTGTTGATGTATGGTTCCTAGGTAGCTCATCGGGAGTTTTTGCCTCTTCTGACTGGCAAACTGCTGCGTCAATTTATTGCATAATTCCCGGAAACTGAATATGGAGTTGGCAGGTTGTTTTGCGAACCAATCCAACGCTAGGCCCTCGAATGTGGTCACCATTAACTTGGCGGTGAATTCGGCAGAGTGGGCATATAAATTCATTATATTAGTGAAGCTAAAAGTATAATCATCCGGGTCGGTGGTTCCGTCATATCGGGGTAGTCTACCCGGGACCTGTCCAATGGATTGCGCTTCTTTTATTTCTCTGCAGAAGGGAGAACATGCTGCAAGGCTCTCCTGGAGTTCCGCGGTTCGGGTCCACGGGTTTTGAACAGATCGTAGGCGTTGCTCCAGTCGTTCCTGTACTATTCTCTCGATTTCTCTTTCCGAGAATCGAGTCGCTCGTGGTCGATCTGGGATAGCATATCTATGTCATCCTCGATAGGGATTATTGTTCGTTCCTTCGATCCGCTGCGACCCGCCTGTGGCCTTCTTCGACCTGGTTTTCTTCGGGGATGGTTATCGGAGGGTTTAGAATTGCCCTGCTGTGGGATGTGTAGCGAGCGTCGCTCGCTTGCTGGGCTGTCCGCTTGATGAGAGGTTTGTTCGTTTGGCCTTGGCATTCCTGGTGCAGGAGTTGTCCCGGGAGCCGTAACGTTTCGAGGAATTTGGTCTAAAACTAGCAATTCTTCTGGAGAGAGTGATTTGAAGAGCATTGCTATTTGTCTCAGTTTTTCCTGAGCGCCTGGGAGAGGAACGGGTATTTCGGGGAGTTCCGGTTCTTCCTGTATTGCACCGGTAAGACCTCCTTGGTGTTCCTGCTGACGGGAACGGGTATCTGGGAGATTTTCATTGGTGTTGGGAATGTTGTTATCGTTGTTGTCTTGTGGATCTTCGGATGTGTTGTGGCCGGTGGTCGTATTACTTCTCGCTCCAATGCGAGCGCTTTTCCTTGGGCGAGCCATGTGTCGATCGAATAATTAACGTAGCCCCACGGTGGGCGCCAACTGATTTAGCCGGATTTCGTCGGGCTAATTGAATATCAGTGAATTTGTGATATCGGGGGGTTTTCGATATTTATATATGTGTTATATAGGGCTCTGTTACTTTATTCCGGATGGATCGGTTACAAAGAAAAGCAATATTCAAGAACAAGAAGTAAAACCACAAAACAAAGCTAAGAACACACCGATATGAAGGTAAAAAGCTCTGTAATAATATTGAATATTATTGAGTTGTGCTGTTGTAAGCAGTGTTAAATCCTGTATTCTTAGAGTTCAGGAATTTCGTAGTCGTCTAATACAATGATTAACTAGGTATTTATATAATTTTAAACCTAGCGTTACAAGGAAACATAGTCCTAATAGGACTCGGCCCAAATATCCTTCTTGAGTCCGGAGTATAATCTTCTATCGAAGCGAGCTGCACTTGGCCGGGTCAATAAGATGATCCCGATCTGTTTGAATTGGTCGAATCGATCTTATCTTCTTCATTCGATCCGAGTAGTATGTAGGGTGCGAAATAGCCCCCATCAGATTAAATCCTCAATTAAAGTGTTAATTGGAAGAAATTAATTATTTAATAGTGGATTATTTAATTAAAAGCATATGGGCCATATATTGTAAAGATAAATTAATCTAGGGTTAATTAATCTTGCATCGGCCGATTTTGGGAATAATGATTAAATTGATTTAGGATTAATTAAAGCACATGGGCTGATTTTAATGTTGGTTATTTAATTAACATGGCCGATGTTTTTCTTGGAAATCAAGTCTTGGATTAATGTTGATCATGATTGGTTATGATAGGGATTACGAGAGTTTTTGTTATCTTGTGTAACTAGGAAAGAGATTGTTATATATCTTGTTTCCTAAAAGTGATAAGATCTTGTTTATCTTGTATCTTGATAAGGAGAGATCCTTTCAAGATTTGATACCTATTAGAAGAAGGAGTCTTCTAATAAGATATCTGTAAATACTAGATACACATAATCTAATCAAAAAGTTTTTGAAAGAGAGATATTCTAAGCAAGAAAGAAAATAAAAACAAAAGAAAACAAAGAGGACGAAAAATTCAGCCCCTCTCGCCCCTATTGCATCAGCCGAACCCTGTCAAAATCACCCCACCCTGTGTAGGATTTTTCTCCAAGTTTTTCTTCCCGGATCTGAATCCAATTCCTGACGAGACAATTCCTTAATCCTAGTTCTGAGCCTGGGGACTACGCGAAGTCATTCAAATCCAACTGGTGTGGACTTTTTCTAGAGGCACAACACTTGGGGTGCTCTAGTGAACATTTGAAGACCGGAGAAAAACCTCCACCTTGCCTGTGGTGAGGTAAAATTGCTTTTACCATCTTATTTATTTTTGGTACTTGTTTGCTGAAAATAAATTCAACCTTATTCATATGTGCTAATAAGTATTCCTGGGATTTGGTGTATAAATAAAATTTTAAATTCCGCACTGTTGTAGTTGACAATTATACCCATAAAATCCCAACAGTGGTATCAGAGCTTAACTTATTATGCACATATGAAAAAGGCTTTAACACTTCAAATTTTCGTGAATATGCTTATTTTTCGTGTTCTGTGCATGGATCTTGCTGATTATGATTAAATATGTGTGTGGGTAAATAGCATAATTCTTATTTGGGCCAGATCTGCAATTTACAATTTTTACAGGAATAAAACTGCAATTTACGATGTTTATAAAATCTGAACAGAATCTGAAATTTTATTTTTCTTGAATTTCTGGGCTGAAATCGAAAATCTATTTTTCTAGCGATAGGGGTCTGTTTGCAATTTTCGTAAGTTGTGGGGTGATACGAATCTCGCCACGAATAACAAGATCCGAATAATTAGGATTCCAAGGATCGTTCTACAATCAGGTTTAGATGGATTTAATGAAGACGCCACAAACGATGATGGATGAATCGTTTGATAAGTCGATGGATGAACGCCACAAGTCTTCTTGATAAGTTCATGAGGACGCCACAAACGATGTTGACTGAATCGTTTGATAAGTCGGAACGCCACAAGAATGCTTGATAAGTTTGGTAGGACGCCACAAACGATGATGGATGAATCGTTTGATAAGTCATTGAACGCCACAAAGATTTTACTGATCTTTGATAAGTTCATGAAGAAGAATTCTTCAAAGAAGGTGGAGAATACTCAACACAAATTAATTGAAGACTAAATCTTGAATTCATTAAAGAAAAAGGTCCTTTAAATAGGACAAAATTACATCTTGAAAAGAACTAGGAAACTATAAAATAGTAAACTAACCTAATACCAAAAGGAAACTAAATCCTAGTAAAGAATAAACTAAACTACAAAAATATGGACAATAAATTCGAAATTAAACCTAACTAAATTAAAAACTCCCACATGACAAGCAAATATTGGACAAGATCTTCTTTAATCTTGATGCACAAGTAATTCTTCTTGACCCAAGAACTTGTCTCTAATTAATTCTTCCAAATCTATTTTTGTGCTCTTCATGGTCATATCATGGGGCTATTTTGCAATTTACGAAAACTTCAGGGGCAGTTTTGCGATTAACAAAAGTTTCTGGAAATAAAATATTAATTTCTGTTTTCTGGGCCAATTTGCAAGTTCTGGAATTTTTGGGGCTAATTTGTTATTTCCGAATGTTTTGGGGTCAAAAACGTAATTTTCAAAAATTGAGGGACCAAACTGTAATTTTCAAAATCTGAAATTTCCAGAACTTGATTTATGCTTAAAAGGTGTTTTATTATCCGAAGGATTAATTTTATCATAATTAGTAGTGGACTAAAGTAAGAACCATGAGATATTTTAATAGGGGTTTTTAAAATAGAAATTGTGATTTAATTTTAAAAGGGGTCTTAAGATAAAATCAAAGGGTCATTTTAAAAAGGGGATTTAAAATGATAGTTAAAAGATTATTTTAAAAGGGGTTTTAAAATTAGAATCTTGGGTTATTTTAAAAGGTAGTTTTAAAATAATATAAGAAATAAGAAAATGTAATTTTGCTTGTTTCTTGCTCTACGTGAAATTGTTTACGTGGTTTTCGATCGCGCCGAGCCTTGACCTTTAGGTTAGATGTGATTGGTTAATTTTAATCTTATTGGTTTTATTGGGCCTGCGAGCCTTAAGTTTTGGCCACTTTGAGCCATTATAATAGATAGGGCTTTACTGTTTTATTAGTTTAGGATGGAGACCGTTACAAGCAAGGTGGGAGCCCAAGAAGACTAAAGGCCATGTATGCTTGGTAAAATGTGTAATAGAGTAGGTCTCTGTGAAACCCAATAGATTGACCAATAGGACCATCGTCTTTGGCTCGATGATGGTCCGCATAGGAGGCTCCCGATCGAGAACATATTGTGGTAGCATGCATGCTAGGAGTGAATGTTTTATTTTATTTGTTGATTTAGTTTGGCTTGCGCGCTAGAATTTAGATCACTAAATAAATTATGAAGCATAATTAATGTGGTAAGATCTCGAGGAGAGTTACCTCAAACTTCCTAAAACCGAAAATCCCCTCTCGAAATAAAATATTAAGTCATATTGGGTAAACTATAAAATGAAGTTTTATAGATCCAAGCCTTCCATCAATAGGGACTAGTGTAGGTTGTCTACTTAACGTTGAAGGTGATCCAGAGTCTGGCACCCTAGGCGAAGAAAGGGACAATACACGAAATTCCTTGATTCTTGTTTTTAACTAAACTCGACAAGGGTGGGGACTGGTCGGGACGTGAAAATCGACCGATAACCAGTTATGGGGATTTCATGACCGGGCCAGTTGCTCATTAAGATTGACTGGGTTAGACTTAAACGAGTAGTAACATTTATGATGTAGCAGTGCTAGATAAATGCGAAAATCGAGGCAAAATAGCTTGAAGGTTGTGGAGTAACACAATTGGTAAAAGTATACCTACCTAGGGAGTTAATTGTATGGCCGCGAGTCATGGGTGCAATTAATGTCTGCTGGGACGTCAAGACCTACTAGGAAACAGAATTTCTCGAACAATGAAAGGGGTTATTGTTTCGATAAAATAGTGGGAGAACTTTTTCGATAAAAAGACCAATCTTCGTTAATTATAAGTATTATCTTAAATCTGTCTGCTTATTGTTGTCTATTATTATTTATACATAGCCATGCCAATATTCACTGTCAATTGCGAACAAACAATATTGCAAATCTGGGAATCATCACTCCACGAGAAAGGCATGACTGGGTTCAACAATGTTAGTGAATATTGTATTTACCTGATCAAAAGGCTAAATCGAATCAATGAGCTTGGAGCTAGATTGACTCTAGATGATAAAATGGAAATCATCACAAATGTCTTGCCTGAATCATTCTCTCATTTTATCGATCATTGTGAAGTTCCAAGCAAAGGAATTTAGACCAATGATTTGCATAAGTTGTTAGACAAATATGAGAAAGCCCTCGAAAGAGGACAAGGATTGATCGAAGGAAAGAATTGTCCCTTATGTAAGAAAGATGAGGAACTGAGGAACATGACTGATGTGAAATTCCGAAACATACTTGACCAAGGTATGACCTAAGATTTTTCCTTTTTGATGATAAACATCTTAAGATTTTTCTTTTGATGTAAAACATCTTAAAATTTCTAGTTTGTGTAAAAGTGTTTATAGAGGATGACTGGAACGTGTTGCATGTAACCAAGTTCGGGTTTCAACTACACTTGAGGGAAACATACTTCAGGGACTGGGTCAAGGAGCATCTGGATTTTTCTTATTAGCAAATGTTTTACTTTAATTCACGATTTAGGCATTAAATATAGTTTTGTCTATTTATTTCGAACTTTGTACGAAACTTTTTAGCTTTACCATTATGAATGGAATTATTTTAGTAAAGCTTTTTATTCGTACATGATTGCTTTAACGTTGTAAATAAAGCAAAGAAATAAGCATTGACAAAACATTATGCTAAATCAAGAAAAGTAAAACAAATTAGATAATAATCCACATTCGATCATATTTCATAAAAGAAGAAATCGATGGATTGTTTTCAATCAAGGCTC
The DNA here is from genome assembly GCA_038501285.1 of Penstemon eatonii. Classification (NCBI taxonomy): domain Eukaryota; kingdom Viridiplantae; phylum Streptophyta; class Magnoliopsida; order Lamiales; family Plantaginaceae; genus Penstemon; species Penstemon eatonii. The sequence continues at coordinate 41,496,140 of CM076710.1, read as the reverse complement.
TTGAAATATAGAACATTGATGAATTCAAAACATGTGAATCCTGTCTGAAAAGGAAAAAATAATCGATAAGTGTTTAATGGATAAAATCCGTTAAAACACCTGTGGATCACTAATGCAATAGTGCGAGTAATTGCTTCATGAATTATCCTAATGGCATTTAGGATATGAGTACTTTAGAAGGTACAAGTTTTTGGAAAGGTTGAAGGGTTCAAAGTGTTTCATAAAGGCACTAGGTAAAGTGCAAGTATGGAATTGTTGAAAGGATTCAAAGGAATTTCAAAACCGAAGCAATTAAGGGCATTAAAGTATGATCATTCGATGTAATCGAAGTGATTAATACATAAGCCCTAAATTACTCAAATTATCTAAATCAAGAATAGAATTCTTGAATAGCAAGTTAAATCTAATAAAAGGAATCGAACTATGAAAGATTAGATTCATTCCTTAAATTAGTATTGCTAAAAACTCCTCAATCAATTCTGGGGTTCAACCCTATGACTCTAGAAGGATACTTAAACAAGTACTTTCTTAAGTCAATACCTATGAAAACCGTACTAACTCAAATATGGTATATCATCCATGAATGATAAAATTGGATAGTGGATCCAATTGAGAAAATTTGTAGGGTATCCAACTAAATCCATTGGATACCTGTTCCATGATCCTATAGAGCGAAAGGAGTCCGTTGCTAAGGAGGCCCAATTCTTAGAGGGTGGAACCCTCGCTAATAGAAATGGGATTTTACCATGGAACTTGATGAAGTCCTAGACATGGACACATCCCTACAAATAGTGGGAGTATATTTTCAAACCTACTGAACAAAAATTTTGTACACCAAAATTTCGAAGATTCGATCGAATTCGAAAAGAACTAGTCCGTTCACGAATATGATCGATTTGATAGTGATCCAAGAACTTTCGAAATATCTATGTATAACATAGATTCGGGAACATAGCTTAAAACGCCATGTAGTCTGAATGGATTTCCAATAATCCATTTAGAAACGTTGAACCGTAGAAGCTACGTGTGACCACGAGGCATAACCATTGGATATAATTCCAAAAGGTGAATCTATGATTCTAGACCAGTATCCCGAAGCTGGAACATGCGACTAGATGAGACAGTCAAGGTAGTTGACTTTATCAAAATTGCATGTAAATCTCAATGTACAAAAGCATCAATGGGAGTTTTTGCATGGTTCGTAATATAAACACTAAAGTTGACATAGTAGATGTAAGAGTGTTAAACGCAAACGAAAGCGTGTACATACACGTAATTCTTCATTAAAAGATTTAAGGGATACGTCTCACGTATTGGCAGTACGTATCTATTGTGATAGATTAAAGAAGATGTTTGGATTCTCAAAACTTAGTACATGGACAAAACTAAATAAAATCAGTATGGAAAGTCCTGGAGAGGACAGTTTCCATAGAGATATAAAATCTCTCTCAAAGTCAATGCGCCCTACATTTGATGAGTAAAGAGGATAATATCTCTATCCACCTTCCATAGAAAAGGTGGCATAGTATATGCAACGTCATGTACAAGACCAGACTAAACAGAGGCTATGAATATCGTAAGCTACTATTAGTCGAACACCAGTAAGGAGTACAGGATTACCGAAAAGAGCATTCCTTAAGAACTCTAGGAGTTCTGAGGATATATTGCTGGTCAACGGTAATAATGAAGAATTGGAACTCGAAGGATTTAATGATTCGAGTTTCCCGTCTGATGTAAATATAATATTTTGGTTTTATGGGGCAACGATGATTTGAAAGGGGTTCAAAAGGACAATAGATGCCGAGTTAACCACTAAAACAGAATATTTCGCAGTATTGAATACAGCGAAGGAAAGTGTTTAGACGAAAACTTCTTCCAATAAAATTGGAAATAGTACCTAGCATTGCGAGGCCTATAGTTATCTTCTATGATAACTTAAGGCAATCTTATGATTCATAGGATAATACGTCCGTTTATTCATAGTACGTGAATTAAACAATGGCCAACTTCATCTCTCGCGAACTTATCTAAGCGATTGGATGAAACCCTGAGATCACTCATGACTATTAGACTATACACTTCAGGACTGAGTGCGATCTATCATGAAACAGTCTCAAAGGTCGTGATCTCGAAAACGTTCCAAGTCATAGATTCATACCGAGACGGGGTATCTAATGAATCGTCAAAACTTGTAGGATTATGCATGATTCACATAGAGTGAATTTGTTGTAGTTTCATGAACAAGGCATTTAATGCTAGTGCATATGACTAGGTGGTTCGGTAGGGGATCGAACGCATCAAACGACCCGAACAGAGAGACCCATCGTGGAAGTGCGTTAAGCATATCGGTAATGGGATGTCTCTCAAGACTTATAATAGTGTACAATTTAGTCCATTGACTTGAGGTACTACGGCGAATTCGGTACACGGGAATACATACTTTGATTTAGGAGCCGATCACATAGCTTGGTCATTGTGCGACTACTTTGGGTACGTATGAACGTGTGCGCGGATGGTTAGTACTAATATAGGATCTATCGACTCATCCTGATAAGATGAGAGAATTTCCTGTACGTTCTTAGATAATAATATCCGAGAAATCTGCGGCCGCAGTCGGTGATGGATTTGGAAAGGGGTTTCCAAATTTAGCAGTTACACTGGAATTATTATCCTAAATTAGAAAGTACAGAATTGAGATAATTAGAGGTGCCGACCAATTCACACACCTTAGGTCTCAATCGGGAAATTAGTCGCTAGAGGGACAGTATGTACATGGAATTTATAAGAGGTGAAGGTTCACGAATATCAATTCACCTGAAGTTGGGCCTCATGGGCTTGTGGCTAGACATCGATCATGAGGTGTGGGTACTCCTGAATTAATAAGGACATTAATTCTAGAGTGGTCAATTAAAGTGGTTAATTGATCGGAGCAATTAATAAATTAAATCACTAAAGTCGTGGGCCTGCTGCCAATTGATGGTGAACCTAGAGGGTCACACACAATACAATTGGATGGTGACAGTCTGAAAGGAAACTATTGATTTAAGGAATTAAATCAATAAATGAATTAAAGTATTAATTCAAAAGGAAGAATAATTAATTAGAAGTAACTAATTAATGAATCAATTGGAATATTTGATTGATTAAATCCTCAATTAAAGTGTTAATTGGAATAAATTAATTAATTAATAGTGGATTAATTAATTAAAAGCATATGGGCCATATATTGTAAAGATAAATTAATCTAGGATTAATTAATCTTGCATGGGCCGATTTTGGGAATAATGATCAAATTGATTTAGGATTAATTAAAGCACATGGGCCGATTTTAATGTTGGTTACTTAATTAACATGGCCGATTTTTTGCTTGGGAATCAAGTCTTGGATTAATGTTGATCATGATTAGTTATAATAGGGTTTAGGAGAGTTTTTGTTATCTTGTGTAACTAGGAAAAAGATTGTGATATATCTTGTTTCCTAAAAGTGATAAGATCTTGTTTATCTTGTATCTTGATAATTATCTTGTATCTTGATAAGGAGAGATCCTTTCAAGATTTGATACCTATTAGGAGAATGAGTCTTCTAATAAGATATCTATAAACACTAGATACACATAATCTAATCAAGAAGTTTTTGAAAGAGAGAAATTCTAAGCAAGAAAGAAAATAAAAACACAAGAAAAAAAAGAGGCCGAAAAATTCAGCCCCTCTCGCCCCTATTCATCAGCCGAACCCTGTCAAAATCACCCCACCCTGTGTAGGATTTTTCTCCAAGTTTTTCTTCCCGGGTCTGAATCCAATTCCTGACGAGACAATTCCTTAATCCTAGTTCTGAGCCTGGGATTACGCGAAGTCATTCAAATCCAACTGGTGTGGACTTTCTCTAGAGGCACAACACTTGGGGTGCTCTAGTGAACATTTGAAGACCGGAGAAAAACCACCACCTTTCCTGTGGTGAGGTAAAATTGCTTTTACCATCTTATTTATTTTTGGTACTTGTCTGCTGAAAATAAATTCAACCTTATTCATATGTGCTAATAAGTATTCCTGGGATTTGGTGTATAAATAAAATTTTTATTGTAGTTGACAATTGTACCCATAAAATCCCAACAATTATGTCAGAGATGTTTTCCACAGCTGTACAAGGGGGATTGTGGCCAGGGAAGCAGAAAAGATAAAAAATGCACTGCCACCTAAATGAACAAGAATGGATGACCCCATTAAGAGAGCTTGTGCAAATTGCCGTCCATACTGCCTTAGAGAAGTGGTCTGAAAGGTCAAGATACTTTCAAGGATCTCCCAGTGACCTTCCCACTTTACAAAATGTGCAACATATCACATTTGGTCCTGAGGTTGTACGTTTTAGGAGAAGAAAATAGTTAAGGCACCTACCCAAATATCTATGCCTTTAACTACAAGAGTTATCCATCAAACGACGGTAATATCTGCAAATGGAACTCCTGAAACAGTCACGGTGGAAGAACAAGCTATTGCCCAAAATGAAGCTGTTCAAGATGCTGCAGAACTTGTTCAAAATAAAGCTGAAGCTGAAGCTGTTCTAGCAGAGGTTCCAATCCACCATGAGGACCACCAGCCTTATCCTCCATTCCAACAGCTAACAAACACTCATCCTTGATGGAATCCTTTCAAATGCTGTTAGCACATTCCCTCAGGGAGATGGAAGAGAGAAATAGGCAAATGATGAGACAGATGCAAGAAGAGAACAGAAGAATGATCAGAGATGCAATTGACAACTTCCCACTGCCGCCTGATAACTCCTTGATGCTGACTCAGAACTTGATCAGCCTGAACAAAAATGTTGAAGATGTGAAGTCTGATGTAAATCACCTTCACACAGCTCTTCATAGGAATGAAGGGGATATTGCTGATCTGATAGGCTTATTCACCAAGGTTTCAAATGCAGAAACAGAAAAGAACATCTTGCTGGTGAAGGAAATAAACTCCACTGCCAACAAAGTTCATGATGAAGTTTCTATATTACAACTAGACATGGATTACCTAAATGACCAGGCTGGCACACTCAAGTCCACTCTAAATCATCACACTGCTCAACTTAACACTGTGGATCAGAACATCAGAAGACCATGCACTGATGTCAACATATCAGCTGTTGAACTCAACCCCACTGATGATGACAAAAAGGGGGAAGAGAAGTCAGCTACATCAATTGTTCAAGTACCTGAACAAAAAGACTCTGCTGCTGCTGAACAAGAAAAACCTGCTGAAGAATCAGAGCCTGTACTTGAAAAAGAAGCTGAAGTGGAAAAAGAAGCTGAAGTAAGTGCTAAAGAAACTGATAAACAAGAAGTTGCTAAGGAAGAAGAAGCTGCTGAAGAAAAAGCCAAGGAACTAGCAAAATCTGACAAGAGATTGCTGCATCCAAGGATACACCAGAAGAGCAACTTGATCCATTTGTAAAGTACAAAAATCTGGATCGCATCAAGAGAAAGATTGATGAAGCAGAACGTCAAGAAAAGATGGAAACTGCCAAGAAAAAACTTGCTCCTGATGATGTGAATGATGAAGAAGAAGAAAGCATCGATGAGGATGAAGAGGAAGAGTACGAAGAAATTGAAGAAGAAGTCACTGATGAATCAGACTACTAAATTTATCTGTTTTCTTGTATCAGTTAACTTTATTTCTTGTAATCTCATATGTCTGAAAAACTTGTAACTTGTATTGAAACTCCTATTATTAATGAAAGTTCAAGTTTTTACTCCAACATAATATTTCTATCTCAAAAATTCTTTATGATTAAAACTTTAGTTTAGATACAGGTACTTAGCTGAAGTTTTGCTAAAGTTTTGTCATCATCAAAAAGGGGGAAATTGTTGGATGAAGATGAAGATAGAAGGACAAGAAATCCAAAAGTTAAAGGGAGGTTTTGATGATTTCCAAAACATCATAAACAGCTCAGTAAGGAATGCTTAGTGAAATTCCTTAGAAGAATTTTGACCAACTTAAAGATAAATCAGACAAGTCAAAATTCCTTCTGGTCCAAAATACTACTGATCTGCTGCTGAAGGAAGAAATCAGTTTGGTGAAAATTAGCCGACTCAAATCAGATTAGTTCAAGTTGAGATCAGCTCAATACATCATCAAACGAGAGATCTTAATCAGCTAAGTAAAAAAGATAAGGAAGTCTCCTAAACGGTAATAAATGCACTTTAAGTAATAAATGATGAAGAAGGAGGGTATTTATGGAAAATGATTGAAGAAATCCTCATATCAGCTTGGTGCATTAAATGCTGCTAACAGAAAGTACAGCAGACTGTACTGTAGCAGTCGCAGAGAGCCGTTTTCATAAATTAGGGACCAGTACTCGAGGATTTGAATCCTGTCTTTCTTCAACGGACACTTTTCAAGACTGAGAGTATAAATAGTTCAAGAGTTTGAGAGAAGAAGATACACAACAACACATTTTCTGAGAGAAACGTTCGAAGCAGAATTCTTCTAAGTCTCAAGAACTCACGAACAACTCACTCATCAGCTTAGTCATTTGTTGACAAAAACCGAAGTTGAAGATCAAAGAAAAACATACAAATCTTAGTGATTTCTGTTAGAGAGTGTTGTGAGGGATTTTATCCATCTTTGTGAGTGATAAAATTCTGTAGATTAGGTCATCTTTGTGATTTCCTAGTGCGAACTTATAGCCTTTTCATTTGTCGATTGGCGCAAGCAGTGTATACTGTTAAACTTTGTGTTTTGTAGTGTAACCCAAGATCTAAGTGACTTGGAAGAGTGGACTTGATTTAACCATTTTTTGTAGGGTTCGATTAAATCAATGAGGTTTGTTTCTGAGGTTAAATTACGTATAGATTATAGGGCTTAGTTACTTTATTCCGGATGGATCAATCTCAAGAAAGAACAAAGCGTAAAGAACAATCGGTAAACAAGACAAATGAATCTGAATATAGTATAGCAAAAGCTTTTCTATAGATTCTAATATCAGATTGCCCCAGTATGTGATAGGATAGTGCCCTGCAAGCCAACAAAATAGCTTGTAATAGGGAACATTATTTTATCTTGAAAGAATCTTTGATTTATCAATTAATACGAACTGTTTATTTTATTGAGAATTCATAATATAAACAAATGGCCATCTTCATCTTTCGCGAACACATTTAAGCGATTGGTTGAAACCCTGAGATCACTCATGACTACGGGACTATTCACTTCAGGACTGAGTGCGATCTATCATGAAACAGTCACAAAGGTCGTGATCTCAAAAATGTTCCAAGTCATAAATTCATATCGAGACGGGGTATCGAATGAATCGTCAAGACTTGTACGATTATGCATGATTCACTTAAAGTGAATTTGTTGTTGTTTCATGAACAAGACATTGTTTATGTCAGTGCATATGACTAGGTGGTTCGATAGGGGATCGGACGCATCGAACGACCCGAACAGAGAGACCCATTGTGGAAGTGCGTAAAAAGCATATCGGTGGTGGGATGTCTCTCAAGACTTATAACAGTGTACGATTTAGTCCTTAGACTTGAGATGCTAGGGCGAATTCGGTATACGGGTGTGCGTACGTTGATTTAGGAGTCGGGCACATAGCTTGTCCATTGTGCGCCTACGTTGGGTACGTATAGTCGTATGCGCGGATGGTTAGCATCAATATAGGATCTACCGACTCATTGTAATGGATGAGGGAATTTCCTGTACATTCTTCGATGATACATTCCGAGAAATCCATGGCCATGGTCAGTGACGGATTTGGAAAAGGGTTTCAAGGGAAAAATGACCAAAGCGCCTTTTACTGGGAAACGGAGCGAACCAAACAAACGTTGGATTTAATCTATACTGATGTTTGTGGACCACTGAGTGTCAGTGCGAGAGGAGGATTCTCATACTTCATAACCTTCACAGACGACTTCAGTCGTTATGGGTATGTATACCTGATGAAGTATAAGTCCGAAGCTTTTGATAAATTCAAAGAGTTTCGAATGAAAGTTGAGAATCAACTTGGACCTAGTATCAAGGCACTTCGGTCGGATCGAGGTGGTGAATACTTAAGTCAAGAATTCCTCGATTATCTTGTAGAGAATGGAATTCTCTGTCAGCAAACTCCTCCTAGAACACCGTAGTTGAATGGTGTGTCTGAGAGAAGGAACAGAACTTTGTTAGACATGGTTCGTTCCATGATGAGTTTCCCTGACCTTCCTTTTTCGTTTTGGGGCCAAGCCCTATTAACTGCTTCGAAGATACTTAACGTTGTAACTTCAAAGTCGGTGCCGACGACGCCATACCAAGAGTGGTTTGGTAAAGCACCCATATACTCATATCTACGAGTATGGGGATCTCCTGCCTATGTAAGAAACAAGAAAGGAGATAAACTAGATAGTAGATCTAGTTTTTGCAAATTTGTGGGGTATCCAAAGGAATCCATTGGATACTTGTTCTACGAACCTAAGGAACAAAAGATGTTTGTGTCCAGGAACGCCCACTTCTTGGAGGATGACTTCCTCACTAAAAGAAGCGGGATATCCGTAGAACTTGATGAAGTCCAGGAAGCGGACCCATCCCCACAAACAGTGGGAGTTGATCCTGAACCCGTTGAGCCATCTAGTACACCAGTACTTCGAAGGTCTGATCGAGTTCGTAAAGAGCCTGAAAGGTATGGCTTTATTCACGAAAACGATCAATTGGACACTGATCCAAGGACATACGAAGAAGCTATGTCAGACATAGATTCGGGTGCGTGGCAGGAAGCCATGCAATCCGAAATGGATTCCATGCATTCCAAGAAAGTATGGACTTTGGTTGATCCACCTGAGGGGACCATCCCTGTAGGCTGCAAGTGGATCTTCAAGCGCAAGCTAGGAATGAATGGAGAGGTATTAACTCATAAGGCTCGCCTTGTGGCAAAAGGTTATTCTCAAAGGCCTGGAATAGACTATGAGGAAACCTTCTCGCCAGTAGCGATGTCTAAATCCATTCGGATACTATTAGCCATAGCCGCGTGGTATGACTACGAGATATGGAAAATGGATGTAAAGACCGCCTTTCTCAATGGCGACATTGATAAGGAAATTTATATGCAACAGCCAAAAGGCTTTACATCTAAAGGAAGTGAGCATAAGGTTTGCAAACTTCAAAGGTCAATCTATGGCCTAAAACAGGCGTCCCGAACCTGGAACATACGTTTTGATGAGACAGTCAAGGGGTATGGCTTCATCAAGAACGTTTATGAGTCATGTGTGTACAAGAAATTCGATGGGAGTTCGGTACAATTTATTGTGTTATATGTCGATGACATTCTGTTGATCGGAGACGATATCAGAACGTTGACGCAGACGAAAGCGTGGTTATCCACGCAATTCTCCATGAAGGATATGGGAGACGCATCTTATGTACTAGGCATACGTATCTATAGAGATAGATCGAAGAAGATGTTAGGTCTCTCCCAATCCCAGTACATTAACACTATACTGAAAAGATTCAGTATGGAAGAATCCAAGAAAGGATTGCTTCCAATGAGACATGGAATCTATCTTTCTAAATCAATGTGCCCTACGAGTGATGAAGAAAGAAAGAGAATGTCTCTCATACCTTATGCATCTGCCATTGGCAGCATAATGTATGCAATGTTATGTACTAGACCTGACGTAGCTCACGCTCTCAGTGTTACGAGCCGCTACCAGTCAAATCCAGGGGAGGGACACTGGACCGCCATAAAGACTATCCTAAAGTACCTGAGAAGGACTAAGGATATGTTCTTGGTCTACGGTGGTAGTGGAGAATTGAAACTCGAAGGATTCACTTATTCGAGTTTCCAGTCTGACGTGGATGATTTTAAATCAAATTCTGGATATATATTTTGCCTCAACGGTGCAGCGGTGAGTTGGAAGCGCTCCAAACAGTCGACCACTGCAGACTCAACCACTGAATCAGAATATATCGCCGCATCAGATGCAGCGAAGGAAAGTGTTTGGTTGAGAAACTTCATCCAAGAGCTGGATGTGGTACCTAACATAGCAAATCCCATAGTAGTCTACTGCGACAACAATGGGGCAATTGCTCAAGCGAAGGAGCCGAGATCACACCACCAGTCCAAATACGTATTGAGGAAATACCATGTGATCAGGGAGATCATAGGTAGGGGAGACATTCAAATGCAGCGTGTCGACTCAAAGTATAACGTAGCTGATCCACTAACTAAGCCATTATCGCAAAAGGTGTTCGAAGAGCATCTGGGAAGGATGGGTCTTAGAAACGTTTGTGATTGGCTTTAGGGCAAGTGGAAGATTGATAGGATAGTGCCCTGCAAGCCAACAAAATAGCTTGTAATAGGGAACATTATTTTATCTTGAAAGAATCTTTGATTTATCAATTAATACGAACTGTTTATTTTATTGAGAATTCATAATATAAACAAATGGCCATCTTCATCTTTCGCGAACACATTTAAGCGATTGGTTGAAACCCTGAGATCACTCATGACTATGGGACTATTCACTTCAGTATTGGGTGCGATTAATCATGAAACAGTCTCAAAGGTCGTGATCTCAAAAATGTTCCAAGTCATAGATTCATATCGAGACGGGGTATCAAATGAATCGTCAAGACTAGTACGATTATGCATGATTCACTTAAAGTGAATTTGTTGTTGTTTCATGAACAAGACATTGTTAATGTCAGTGCATATGACTAGGTTGTTCGATAGGGGATCGGACGCATCGAACGACCCGAACAGAGAGACCCATTGTGGAAGTGCGTAAAAAGCATATCGGTAGTGGGATGTCTCTCAAGACTTATAACAGTTTACGATTTAGTCCTTAGACTTGAGATGCTATGTCGAATTCGGTATACGGGTGTGCGTACTTTGATTTAGGAGCCGGGCACAGAGCTTGTCCATTGTGCGCCTACGTTGGGTACGTATAGTCGTATGCGCGGATGGTTAGCATCAATATAGGATCTACCGACTCATTGTAATGGATGAGAGAATTTCCTGTACATTCTTCGATGATACATTCCGAGAAATCCATGGCCATGGTCTGTGACGGATTTGGAAAATGGTTTCTAGATTTAGCAGTCACACTGGAAGTATTATCCTGAATTAGAAAGTACAGAATCGAGATGATTAGAGGTGCCGACCAATTCACACACCCTAGGTCTCGATCGGGAAATTAGTCATTAGAGGGACCGTATGTACATGGTACTTATAAGAGGTTTAAGGTTCACTGATGTCAATTCACCTGAAGTTGGGCCTCATGGGCTTGTGGCTAGACATCGACCATGAGGTGTGGGTACTCCTGAATTGATGGTAGATTAATTCTGGAGTGGTCAATTGAAAGTAGTTTAATTAATCGGAGCAATTAATTAAATAATTAATTGCTCATTAATTAAATCACAGAAATGTGAGCCTGCGGCCAATTGATGGTGAACCTAGAGGGTCACACACAAAAGCTGGAACTGTGATAGTCAGTCGTAGAACGAATTGATTTAAAGGGGTTAAATAAAATAAAAGAATTAAAGGATTAATTCTTAGAGAGAGAAAATTAATTGAATTTATCTAATTAATTAAATATTTAATTAAGGAACTAATTAAATAAATGGGCCATTTAATTAAAGTGGTTAATTAAATGACTTGGGCTTATTTAATTAAAAGGACTAATTAAATAAGAGGTATGGGCTAACTTATCTGATGGCCCATTAGGCCAAGAAAGAGATAAGGTCAAGAAGAGATAAGGATAAGGATAGAGATTAGGGATAGGGTTGGACTCTACTATAAAAGGGGAGTCTTGGAGACTCAAAAGACTAACAGCAAGAAAACACAAGCAACCCTAATCTCTCCTCTCTCTTGGCCGGCCCCCTCTCCCCATTTGCCCTAGCCGCCGCCGCCCTACACTACCAAGCCGCCGCCGCCCCTGGTTGTAGATCGGCCGTGCAGCACCTCTCTCCATCTTCTTGTTCTACATCTAGAGTTGGATCTGAATCCAACTCTTGAATCTGAAGTGTTTCTTTCCTAGTTCGTAGCCTGTGGATTGAAGCAATCACAGATCCAGCTGGTGTGGACTATTCTCTAGAGGCACAACACTTGGGGTGCTCTAGTGATCCGAAAAGAAGACCGGAGAAACCACCACCTTGCCTGTGGTGAGGTAAAATCTTAATTTTAACACTTTATTTATTTTAGTATTTATGTGCTGAAATAAATTCAACCTGATAGAATAGTGCCCAACAAGCCAGTTCAATTAGCTTGTAATAGGTCTATTCTGTAAGAAACAATCTTTTGATTTTATAATAATACGCGCGTTTATTTATATGAGTATAAGGATAAACAATGGCCAACTTCGTCTCTCGCGAATACATTTAAGCGAGTGGATGAAACCCTTAGATTACATTTGACTATGGGACGATTCACTTCAGTACTGAGTGCAATCATGAAACAGTCTCAAAGGTCGTAATCTTAAAACTGTTCCAAGTCATAGATTCCGAACGAAACGGGGTATCGTAGGAATCGCCAAGACTTGTCCAAGTATGCATGATTCACATGGAGTGAATTTGTAGCGTTTCATGAGCAAGGCATTTGAGGCCAGTGCATACGAGTAGGTGGTTCAATGGAGGATTGAAAGCATCGAACGACCCGAACAGAGAAACCCATTGTGGAAGAGCATGACGCATATCGGTGATGGGATGTTTCTCAAGGATTATAATAGTGTACGATTTAGTCCTTTGACTTGAGGTACTAGGGCGAATTCGGTGCATGGAAGTGCGTACTTAGATCTAGGTATAGGCCACGTAGCTTGGTCATAACATGCCTAGGTTGGGTGCGTATGGACATGTACGTGAGTGGTTAGTACCGATATGGAATCTATTGACTCACTGTAATGGGTGAGAGAATTTCCTATACGATTCTTAGATAAAATATCCAAGGAATCTGCGGCCGCAGTCGGTGACGGATTTGGAAAGGGGGTTTCCAAATTTAGAAGGTCACAATTGAATATTATCCTGAATTAGAAAGTATAGTTATCGAGACAAATTTAGAGGTACCGATCAATTCACACACCCTAAGTCTTGATCGGGAATATTAGTCGATAGAAGGACCGTATGTACATGGTAATTATATGAGACGAGGTTCACAAGTATCAATTCACCTGAAGTTGGGCTTCATGGGCTTGTGGCTAGACATCGACCATGAAGTGTAGGTACTCCTGAGTTAATAGAGGAATTGATTCTAGTAGTGGTCAATTAAAGGTTGTTTAATTGACCGGAGCAATTTATTGTTCATAAATTAAATCACGAGGAATCCGTGGGCCTGCTGCCAATTGATGGTGAACCCAGAGGGTCACACACAATACAATTGGACGGTGACTGTTGAAAAGGATACAAAAGGAATTAATTGATTTAAAGGTAATTAAATCAATTAAATGAATTAAAAGTATTTAATTCAAGTGGGAGATTAATTAATTGGCTAACTTGATTAATTAAATACTTAATTGAGTTGCTAATTAATTATATAAAAGAAATAATGATTTAATTGGACTGGGCATTTAATTAAGTAATTAATTAAATGAAAAGGCTTGCAAGACATGGGCCTTTAATTAAAAGCCCATAAGAAGTCTTGCAAAACCTAGGTCAAGAGGGAGTCTATAAAAGGGGTTCTACTTGAGCTAAAAAAGCTAACACCCTAAGATGAAAACCCTAGCCTCTCCTATCAACCCTAGCCGCCGCCCCCTTGTGCTAGAAACCCTAGCCGCAGCCGCCACCTAGAGACGCCGCCACCTGCTGCCGTGGGCTGCTCTAGTGCCGCCACCCCTCTCCCTTTGTTCCTCTGTGTTAGATCTTGACCTGTCAAGAGAATCTACACAATCCTGCTTCGACAAACCTCCTGAATCCAGTTCTGAGCCTAAGATCTTGAGGTATTGCCAGAATCCGATTGGTGTGGACTAACTTTGGAGGTGAGACGCTTGGATCACTTCTGTGAACCAGATCCAAATCAGATCTAGAACTGAAGGTTTCCACCACCTTGCCTGTGGTGAGGTATATCGCAAAAACCCCCCTTGTTTATCTACTATGTGTGTTTTTGTTCTTGCTTACGTATAATTAATATGGAGAATCAATATGGGACCTTGGGTGCTTCGAAAAATTTTAAATTCCGCACTGTCGTTGTTCTGACAATCGAGGCATCCCAACCACTATCCCAACAGTGGTATCAGAGCCAACTCCATTATTATTATACGAAAAGCCTGAACATAATGTGTTTTCACCGTATATGTTTAATTATGTATATGTAAACACGTGATAATTATGTTCTGTAAGTTGATTCTTACTTGTTATGACTGGATCTATGATTGGGTAAAACTGCTTTTTTAGATCTGCGCCGTTTTTATAGTTTTTTGAAACTTCAGGACTTTTATGCAAAGAATCGAGATTAGGGTTTTTTGTGGGCTGAAAAATTCGAATTTTTGAAATCTGGAAATTTTAAAATCATGGACTGTTTTTGCAAATCTGGTCGCACGGGTTTTGGGGTCAATTTGTAATTTCCGAAAACTTTGGGGCTGTTTTGCAATTATCGAAACTTGAGGGGTCAATTTAAAAAATCGAAAATTTTCAGAATTCAAAATATTATTTTCCGGTATCTGCCCAAATCTGCCCAGGGGTGTTTTTGTAACTTTTTAAAAATTTTGGGGTCAAAGTGCAATTTTCGAAAGTTGAGAGGCGAAAATGCAATTTTCAAAAGTTGAAAAACATAATCTGAATTTGAGCAGAAAATTTATTTTTGTTTACCCGAATATTCATTTTGTCAAAATTAGTAGTGACTAAAAAGTAAGAATCATAGAAAGTTAGTTTTAAAAGGTAGTTTTAAAATTAAGAAAGAAATAGGTAAAGGATGTTTGCTTGTTTCTTGCTCTATGTGAATTGTTTATGTGGTTTTCGATCGAGCCGAGCCTCGACCTTAGGTTAGATGTGATTGGTTTAATTTATTTTTTTGGTTTTTATTGGGCCTGCGAGCCTATTATGTTTTTGGGCCATTTTGAGCCTTTGTAATAGAATAGGGCTTTACTGCTTTCCTAGTTTAGGATGGAGGCCCGTTTACAAGCAAGGTGGGAACCCAAGAACGTATGAAGGCCATGCATGCATGGTACATTGTGTAATAGCATAGGCCCATTTACAAACCCTTTAGATTGACCAATAGGGCCAACATCATTGGCTCGATGATGGCCCACATAGGAGGCTCCCGATCGAAAACATATTGTGGTAGTATGCATGCTAGGCTTGTATGGCTTTTATTTATTTTGTCGATTTATATTTAGCTTGTATGAGATGTGCGCTAAAATCTAGATCGTAATAAAAGATAAAGCATAACTGAATCGGTGAGATCTCGAGGAGAGTTAGTATAACTTTCAAAACCAGAAATTCCCCTCTCGAATTAAATATTAAGTCATATTGGATTAAAATAAAATGAAGTATTTATATAAATCCAAGCCTTCCATCAATAGGGACTAGCGTATGTTGTCTACTTATCGATAGAGGTGATCCAGAGTCTGGCACCCGAGTCGAAGAAAGGGACAATACGTGAAATTCCTTGACTCTGTTTTTAACTAAACACGACAAGGGTAAGGACTGGTCGGGATGTGAGGATCGACCGATAACTAGTTACGGAGAACTCACGACCGGGCCCGTTGCTCATCATGATTGATGGGTTAGACTTAACGATTAGTAACACTTATGATGTAGCAGTGCTAGATAAGTGCGAAAACCGAGGCAAAATAACTTGAAGGTTGTGGAGTAACACAATTGGTAAAAAGTATACCTACCTGGAGAATTGGTTGTATGGCCACGAGTCGTGGGTGCAATTAATTGCTGCTGGGACGTCAAGACCTACTAGGAATTAAATTTCCCGAGCAATCAAAGGGGTGATTGTTTCGATAAAATAGTGGGAGAACTTTTTCGAAAACAATTCCAAAATTCGATAATTATAAGTATTAGACATAAGATCAGTTAGCTAAATGTTGTCTTCTTTCCATTTGTAGATATTAAGTACAATGTCTAAGAATCCATTATCTGTTATCCTCGACGCAAACAAGTTGAATGGCTCAAACTTCGTTGACTGGCTGAGAAATCTCAGAATTGTCTTCGACTCCGAGCGACGAAGCTATGTGCTCGACACACCCATGCCTGCTGCACCCGCAGCACGAGCTAGTGAGAAACAACGAACCGCCCATGCTAAAAGGGTTGCTGATGATCTTCAGGTTCGATGTCTCATGCTAGCCTCGATGTCGAATGAACTGCAGAAACAGCATGCTGCTATGCCGCTTGCTAGAGAGATACTTCTCCCCCTGCAGCAGATGTTTGGAGAGAGGTCTCGTACCGAAAGGTTCGCGACCACTAAGGAGTTGTTTCATCTCAAGATGGCTGAGGGAAGCAGTGTCAAGGATCACTGTCTGCGTTTCATCAATCTGATTGAAAAACTGGGGCGATTGGACGTGGATTTGCACGCTGATCTTAACACTGACCTCCTTCTCCATACGCTGCCCCGTTCTTTTGACCAGTTCGTGTTGAACTTCAACATGGAGGATAGAACCCTCACTCTTCACGAACTGACCAATTTGTTGGTAACGGCAGAATCGACTCTCAAGAAAGAGAAGCCGGTAATGATTGCACACCAATCGAAGGCTGCAAAGCCCAAGAGAGGTAGGAAGAAGAAGAAGGTATTTTCTTCGAAGGCAGTCACAAAGGTGGTTGAAAAGAAGCGCAAGAGCCCGGAAGACGGATGTTTCCACTGCAAGAAAGCAGGACACTGGAAAAGGAACTGCCCAGACTACCTAAAGATGAAATTGGTAGGCAAAGGTATTTTCTTGGTTGAAGTTAATATTTCTATTAACTGTGCATCGTGGGTGTTAGACACCGCGGCAGGTTCTCATATCTGCAATGATTTGCAGGTGATGGGAGCAGTAAGATACCTGAAGCCCGGGGATAGAATCCTGCGTTTTGGAAATGGAGCTAGGATGGCCGCTGAGGCTATTGGGGACGTCGAATTGGTTTTAGGAAATTTTACTTTAATTTTAAGGGATTGTCTGTACGTACCAAACATTATTAAGAACATCATTTCTATACCTGTGTTGGATATTGATGGTTTTAATTTTTCCATTGAAAATGGAGCTTTTTGCATATTTAAAGGTGGTTTAATGTATGCTCGTGGTACTTTGATAGATGGTCTGTATTCCCTAGAACCTACAAATTCCGACGTCATGCACATTCAATCTAGAAAAAGAAAATATGATAATCAAACTCCACAACTTTGGCACGCTAGACTTGGACATGTTTCCAAGAGTAGGATTCAAAAGCTGGTTTCCTCTAAGGCTCTTGAAATAAAGAACTTGGATGAACTCCCAACTTGCGAGTCTTGTCTCAAAGGAAAGATGACCAAATCACCCTTCACCGGGAATCCTGAGCGAACCAAGCAAACATTGGATTTAATCCATACTGACGTTTGTGGACCATTGAGTGTCAATGCGAGAGGAGGATTCTCTTACTTCGTGACATTCACCGACGATTTTAGTCGTTATGGATATGTGTATCTTATGAAACACAAATCCAAAACTTTTGAGAAATTCAAAGAGTTTCGAATGGAAGTTGAGAATCAACTTGGACATAGTATTAAAGCACTTCGTTCTGATAGAGGTGGTGAGTACTTAAGCCAAGAATTCCTTGATTATCTAAAAGAGAATGGAATTCTCGCCCAGCGAACTCACCCTAGGACGCCCCAACTCAATGGAGTGTCCGAGCGGAGGAACCGAACATTGTTAGACATGGTTCATTCCATGATGAGCTTCGTTGACCTTCCCTTTTCGTTTTGGGGCTTAGCCCTATTAACTGCATCGAAGATACTAAATATAGTACCTTCGAAGTCAGTGCCAACAACACCGCACCAAGTATGGTATGGTAAAGCACCCCGTGTATTCGTATCTACAAGTATGGGGATCTCCAGCGTATGTAAAGAACAAAAAGGGAGATAAGCTAGATAGTAGATCTAGTTTGTGCAAATTTGTGGGGTATCCAAAGGAATCCATTGGATACCTGTTCTTCGATCCTAAAGAACGTAATACGTTCGTATCTCGGAACGCCCACTTCTTGGAAGAGGATTTCCTCACCAACCGAAATGGGACAATCGTAGAACTTGATGAAGTCCAAGAATCGGACCCATCCCCACAAACAGTGGGAGCTGAACCAGAATTTATTGAACCTACTAGTACACCTACTCTTCGAAGGTCTGATCGAATTCGTAAGGAGCCAGAGCGATTTGGTTTCATTCATGAAAATGAAAAAGGTGATAATGATCCAAGGACCTATCAAGAAGCGATGTTAGACATAGACTCGGGTGCGTGGCTCGAAGCCATGCAATCCGAAATGGATTCCATGCATTCCAACAAGGTTTGGACCTTGGTCGATCCACCTGAGGGAACTATCCCTGTAGGATGCAAATGGATCTTCAAGCGCAAGCTTGGAATGAATGGAGAGGTATTAACTCATAAAGCTCGCTTAGTGGCGAAAGGGTATTCTCAAAGGTCTGGAATAGACTATGAGGAAACCTTCTCTCCCGTGGCGATGTCGAAATCCATTCGGATACTACTTGCCATAGCCGCGTTGCATGACTACGAAATATGGCAAATGGACGTAAAGACCGCCTTTCTCAATGGATACATTGACAAGGAGATCTTTATGCAACAACCTGAAGGTTTTGCGTCCAAAGGAAGTGAGCACAAATTGTGTAAACTTCAAAGGTCAATCTATGGTCTCAAACAGGCATCCCGAACCTGGAACATACGATTTGATGAGACAGTCAAAGCATTTGGCTTCATCAAAAACGTATATGAACATTGTGTGTACAAGAAGAATAGTGGGAGCTCGATACAATTCATTATTTTGTACGTCGATGACATTTTGTTAATCGGAGATGATATCAAGATGTTAGCGCAGACTAAAGCGTGGTTATCCGCGCAGTTTTCCATGAAAGATATGGGAGACGGATCTTACGTATTGGGAATACGTATCTATAGGGATAGATCGAAGAAGATGATAGGACTCTCCCAATCTCAGTACATCAACACTATTTTGAAGAGATTCAAAATGGAAGAATCCAAGAGAGGATTGCTTCCAATGAGACATGGTATCTCTCTTTCTAAGTCTATGTGCCCTACAACTGACGAAGAAAAGACGAGAATGTCTCTCATACCTTATGCCTCTTCTATAGGGAGTATAATGTATGCGATGTTGTGTACTCGACCAGACATAGCACACGCTCTAAGTGTAACGAGCCACTATCAGTCAAATCCAGGCGAAGAGCACTGGACTGCCATAAAAGCAATCCTAAAGTACCTGCGAAGGACTAAGGATATGTTTTTGGTCTACGGTGGTAGTGGAGAACTGAAACTTGAAGGATTCACTGATTCGAGTATCCAGTCTGACGTGGATGACTTCAAATCCAACTCTGGATACATATTCCGCATCAATGGAGGAGCGGTCTGTTGGAAAAGCTGTAAACAGTCTACCACTGCCGACTCAACCACAGAAGCAGAATATATCGCAGCATCAGATGCGGTAAAAGAAAGTGTGTGGATGAAAAACTTCATCCAAGAATTGGATGTCGTTCCTAGCATTGCTGAACCTGTAGTCGTCTTCTGTGACAACAACGGGGCGATAGCTCAAGCAAAGGAGCCGAGATCAAACCATCAATCCAAACACGTACAGAGGAAATACAACGTGATCAGGGAGATCATTGGTAGAGGTGACATGCACATGGAGTATGTCAAATCGGAAGACAACTTAGCTGACCCACTAACTAAGCCACTTTCACAAAAGGCGTTCGATAGTCATCTAGAGAAGATGGGTCTTAGAACCATAGGTGAATGGCTTTAGGGCAAGTGGGAGATTGATAGAATAGTGCACAGCAAGCCAGTTCAATTAGCTTGTAATAGGTCTATTCTGTAAGAACAATCTTTTGATTTTATAATAATACGAGCGTTTATTTATATGAGTATAAGGATAAACAATGGCCAACTTCATCTCTCGCGAATACATTTAAGCGATTGGATGAAACCCTTAGATTACATTTGACTATGGGACGATTCACTTCAGTACTGAGTGCAATCATGAAACAGTCTCAAAGGTCGTAATCTTAAAACTGTTCCAAGTCATAGATTCCGAACGAGACGGGGTATCGTAGGAATCGCCAAGACTTGTACAAGTATGCATGATTCACATGGAGTGAATTTGTAGCGTTTCATGAGCAAGGCATTTGAGGCCAGTGCATACGAGTAGGTGGTTCAATGGAGGATTGAATGCATCGAACGACCCGAACAGAGAAACCCATTGTGGAAGCGCATGACGCATATCGGTGATGGGATGTTTCTCAAGGATTATAATAGTGTACGATTTAGTCCTTTGACTTGAGGTACTAGGGCGAATTCGGTGCATGGAAGTGCATACTTAGATCTAGGTATAGGCCACGTAGCTTGGTCATAACATGCTTAGGTTGGGTGCGTATGGACATGTACGCGAGTGGTTAGTACCGATATGGAATCTATTGATTCACTGTAATGGGTGAGAGAATTTCCTATACGATTCTTAGATAATATATCCAAGGAATCTGCGGCCGCAGTCGGTGACGGATTTGGAAAGGGGGTTTCCAAATTTAGAAGGTCACAATGGAATATTATCTTGAATTAGAAAGTATAGTTATCGAGACAAATTTAGAGGTACCGATCAATTCACACACCCTAAGTCTTGATCGGGAATATTAGTCGATAGAAGGACCGTATGTACATGGTAATTATATGAGACGAGGTTCACAAGTATCAATTCACCTGAAGTTGGGCTTCATGGGCTTGTGGCTAGACATCGACCATGAAGTGTAGGTACTCCTGAGTTAATAGAGGAATTGATTCTAAGAGTGGTCAATTAAAGGTTGTTTAATTGACCGGAGCAATTTATTGTTCATAAATTAAATCACGAAGAATTCGTGGGCCTGCTGCCAATTGATGGTGAACCCAGAGGGTCACACACAATAGAATTGGACGGTGACTGTCGAAAAGGATACAAAAGGAATTAATTGATTTAAAGGTAAGTAAATCAATTAAATGAATTAAAAGTATTTAATTCAAGTGGGAGATTAATTAATTGGCTAACTTGATTAATTAAATACTTAATTGAGTTGCTAATTAATTATATAAAAGAAATAATGATTTAATTGGACTGGGCATTTAATTAAGTAATTAATTAAATGAAAAGGCTTGCAAGACATGGGCCTTTAATTAAAAGCCCATAAGAAGTCTTGCAAAACCTAGGTCAAGAGGGAGTCTATAAAAGGGGTTCTACTTGAGCTCAAAAAGCTAACACCCTAAGAAGAAAACCCTAGCCTCTCCTCTCAACCCTAGCCGCTGCCCCCTTGTGCTAGAAACCCTAGCCGCCGTCGCCACCTAGAGACGCCGCCACCTGCTGCCGTGGGCTGCTCTAGTGCCGCCACCCCTCTCCCTTTGTTCCTATGTGTTAGATCTTGACCTGTCAAGAGAATCTACACAATCCTGCTTCGACAAACCTCCTGAATCCAGTTCTGAGCCTAAGATATTGAGGTGTTGCCAGAATCCGATTGGTGTGGACTAACATTGGAGGTGAGACGCTTGGATCACTTCTGTGAACCAGATCCAAATCAGATAGAACTGAAGGTTTCCACCACCTTGCCTGTGGTGAGGTATATCGCAAAAACCCCCCTTATTTAATTACTATGTGTGTTTTTGTTCTTGCTTACGTATAATTAATATGGAGAATCAATATGGGATCTTGGGTGCTTCGAAAAATTTTAAATTCCGCACTGTCGTTGTTCTGACAATCGAGGCATCCCAACCACTATCCCAGCACAACCTTATTCATATGTGCTAATAAGAACCCCTGGGATGTGGTGTATAAAAATTTTAAATTCCGCACCGTTGTAGTTGACAATTATACCCACAAAAACCCAACAGTATGGAGGCGTAAGCTCTGATTATGTGTAGTTCTCCCTTAATACAATGTTTAACTTGGTATTTATATGATATCAACCCTAGCTATTCAAGGAAACATAATCCTAATAGGACTAGGTATAGTAATCCTTATGGAACTTGGACTTCATTCTTGGTCGCCAAGGATTGATAGTTCAGATCGGGTCGGGCAGCTCGTCATCTAATTAGTCTCCTGATCGGTCCGAACGTATATTGACTTGTCGCTCCGAAGATTATAAAGGGTGCGAAATAGCCCCCATCAGTACTCCCTCACTTCTTCGAGCGTAAATTCAGTAGAAGCTCGTAGAAGTAGATGGTTGATTACGACTGTCTTTTCTATGAATTGTGCCTCGTGAAAAACCTTACATGGAAAAAACCCTGTGGGAAAAATCCTAAGTAAGGAAAAGAGTGCTACATTTCATAGATAGTCGTCTTGTCGTTTCCGGACTGAACCGTTACTTTTCTCTTGAGGAGGCGTTTCGGCATTACTGTTTGGCGGGAATATGATTAGCCGCGAGAAGTTTGAAACGTCTTTTCATCCTCCTACATACATAGGTGATCGTTGTTTCAATCACTTTTTACTTTCTACTTCCCACATTCTTGCAGTAACTTTCTTACTCGAAAATTTCTCCCCTATATTGTTTTCATCGATCAATATTTTTCGAGGATCCCAACAAAATGGCTTCACTTTCGAAGACATCTTCTTCATCTACGATGGAAGGAGTTGCCCCTATCATCGAGGAGGGGGCAATTCCCAGCCCTCCAACAGAACATACTGGTGTATCTGAAATCACCATTCCTGATAAGGATACTTTCAAGGTGCAAATTATATCAGATTCCGAGGTTGCGGCCAGGGCCAATAAAGGTAAGTGTACTGCTCCTCAAATATCTGAACAAATCGAGGATCTTGCTTGTGAGTATACCGAGGAGACTTTCCACGAGGTCGTGGATAATTATGCGAAGTACTTTCCGGAAGGTTCTGAGATTATCCTCCCTTCTCCTTTCGATAGAGTTACTTCTCCACTGGGTTGTCGGGCTTTTTATACCCCCCATTTCAATTATGGTCTACGTCTTTCCTTATCTGCCTTATTCCTCGATATTCTGAAAATATTTAGTGTCTCCTTAACACAACTAGTCCCTAATTCCATGGCTTTTGTCGTGTGCTTTTCAGTTCAGATGATAGCAAAAGGCTTTCAACCCTCTCTTCGTAATTTTACACAATTATTTCGTTTTAACATTTCTAGTTCCTTGAACCGCGTATACTTTTTTGCCAGTCAAAAGTCTGGTCGCTCTATTTTTGATTCTACAGTTTCCAACAATCCTGCCTGGAAATCTCATTTTTTCTTTGTACGTCCCCCTTCTCATCTTGTGTTAGCTGACGGTTCCTCCGAGCCATTTTCGTGGGACCATGGCTTCGAATGGATTTCTGGTGGTCGCTCAGTTACTGGCCATTTTATCCTTGATGATCCACAATTAGTTGGCGAGATCAAGGAGATGCGTGCCGACAAGTACCAGAGTGCTCTTATTGGTGAGGCTTTTCTCCGTAAAGAGGGTTTGAGTCCTCATAGTTTTCCTATCACTTCCCCTTCTCAATCGCTGAGTAAGCGTTTTATTTTAATGTCACATTTCCATTATATTTTCTTTTACTAACACGTCTAACTTAGAATTCGTTTTCTTCAGTTTTTATGGTAGAAAATTCTCGGCACTCCTCAAAAGGGAAGATGGTTCTGTCAAAGTCCGCTAAAACGGTAGAGAACCTTCCAATTGAGCAGAGAGAGTCCAAGAAGAGAAAG
The DNA here is from genome assembly GCA_038501285.1 of Penstemon eatonii. Classification (NCBI taxonomy): domain Eukaryota; kingdom Viridiplantae; phylum Streptophyta; class Magnoliopsida; order Lamiales; family Plantaginaceae; genus Penstemon; species Penstemon eatonii. Next base: position 41,472,338 of record CM076710.1, on the reverse strand, counting down.
TTGGATTTGGGCCACGATTCAGAGGATTACAGAGAGGAATCTCCAGATTCATCTCAAGAAACTCCTCCGCCTCCTCCAATTGCGCAGGCTCCAGTATACCAAGGAACGGGACAGGGTTATCCTCCTTTCCAGCTCTGGACTTCCCTTCGGATGTCGCAGTTGGTCGATGCCCCACCCTATCGACAAGCCAGTTAAGAGAAGAAGGCATTACTATGGTCGTTCTGGTGAGGATCTTTCTTTGCTTGGTGAAGAGCTTCCGAAGCCTACTGTCGTTGAGATGATAGAAGATCATTTACAGGGGAAGAGAGCAGCTGGTTATCCTAAGAACGACTCTTTAATTCATGACGAGAATGAGAATGCCGTTGAAAAGGCAGCCCGTATTCTTCTTTCTGGCATTTTTACTCGTGATGTCAATAAGCTGCTTCGGAAAGATCCTTTGGAGAAGTTACAAAAAGCTTCTCCTTATGCCGAGAAGGTATTCGTTGTTAAATATGTTTCTTTAGTGACTTTTCTAATGGGCTTTCGACTTATTGATTCGTTCCCTTTACTCTTTAGACAAATACTTGACTGATGTCGTATGCCTATGAGGCGGCTCTTTGGAGACAACAATGCGAATTTTTAGATGAGAAGAACAGGGCATTGCTTCATAAGGCGAGTGGTTCAGAGGCCGGTCCTTCTACGTCCTCTTCCCTTCCTCTTCCAATTACAGATTCTCAAGTAGTGGGAACCGGCGATCAAGCAATTATAAACAAAGTTTTGGAGACTTCTCGTACCCAAGAGGAGGTTGATCGGCTGGCTAAGGAGTTGGAAGATTATCAACTTCAAAGTACTACTCGAATCAGTGAGCTGGAATCTCAGGTCGCAGGTCTTCAAGCCCCCTTGGAGGAGTATGATAGGGACCTTCCTCTTAGCGGACTTACTGATCGTTATGGTAGGAATCCCGATGAGAGGGTGATTCGTGAGTTCCTTAGTTCTCCTGTTCATACTGCTTTGGTGCATCAGATGGTTGGTCCGCTCCTCGAAAGTACTTTCAAAAAGGCGATTCATCAGATGGTCGCGCTGGGATTGATTGAAAATCGCCGAAGGTAGTATTGTTGCGTTCCAAATACGAATACGCAATCACGCAAGTATACGGTCGTTACATGTAATAAAGTGATAAATGAGTGTCGAACCCATGAGGAATTGTTCAATTAATTACCAACTTACGTCTTGTTACTTCGACTTAGATTTGTAAGTTGAGTTTGGTGAGGTGATGGTTGTTTTGATACTACGACTCAATTAAGGTGACTAAGGAAACCAACACTTGACTTAATATATGTAAAGGCTTCTACGATTTTACGTCACCTAGTTCAATTCAAGACAAACGACTCAACAATTGACAACCACACTCATGTTTGTTGTTCAAGATTTCATAAAATATTCATACGTATCTTCCGACCAGCGTACGAACCTACCAAAGTAGACTAATCCAATTTATGTCTAAAGGGATTAAGCCTAAGTGATGCATTAATTCCAAACCTTATTAGAACATGAAATGACCTAGGTATATTCCTATCCTAAAATCAAATCACAACCTAGTTTTTCATTCTAATCTTTAATCCACTATGCCTAGCAATTAAAGATCAATTCATTTCATCCTATGGTTGATCAAACCACAAGTTGCAAGAGCTCAAACTAATTTAACAAACACTTGTATACATGCATAGCAACAACCATTCACTCATCATTTAATCAAGAATCAAGAACCAAACATAGGATCAATAAAAACATAGAATGAAGGAGATTAGCTACTCATAACAATAAATATATCATTCATTACATTAATGAAAACCATAAATGTAAATGAACAAAGTAAAAGAGTTAGAGTTGGCTTAGTGGTGGAGATCTTCAACTACTTTCCCCTCAAGCTTTTTTATTTTCAATGGGGAGCCCAAGTGTTTGTTCTTCTTTCCAAAGTGCAAACCCTTCTCTTTTCTTCAAAGGAGGCAAGAGAATGAAAATGAAGTATTTTTTCAAGAGTTGTCGATGATCTCTACTTTAAGCCTCTAACCTAGCAACAACTACAAGCCCAAATGCCTAAGTTACCCTCCAAACAATGGCAACTAAGGCCAAAAAGTCCCCCAAGATGCCAAAAAATACAAGTGGGATCAAAGGGGGATAATACAAAAAACCCCCTGCCTTTCCCGCATTAAAAATCTGCTGCTAGCAGGGGTACACCGCGGTGTATGAATCATACCGCGGTGTGACATGTAAAACCCACAAGTTTTAGGAATTATTTAATGTGTTTTAATTAGACTATCGTTTAATTTTTGTATGCTACTATGTTTTGTATTAAAATATTTTAGTTTATGCTATATTGTGTTTAACAATTGCTTCTTATGTCACTAAGGGCTTGGAAGTAATTTAAAAAATTATGTAAGTAGCTTTTAAATTGATGGGGTCTAATTGCAATTTATTTTGGACCTAAATGAGCAAAATTTTTATTTTTAGGGGCAAAAATGGACTTTCCCAAAATTTAGGGGGCAAAGTTCAAATTCGCCCAAATCAATTCAAAAACCTGCAACAGAGTAATAATTACTCTCTCCGCTTGAGACCCCCAAACTACAGCCCTTTTCTTGGATGAAGAAAATCTACCCACACAAGAAATGTTGACATTGGTGGAAGGAGAAAGTAGTGATAATCTTTCTCTTCCCCATGTTATATGTAATGATGTATGTAGATATGAATCTGATTTTGGGATTGTATGTATATATACACCCATTGATTTTGTTAACCCTTCTTTACTTTATCACAATAAAAACACTTAAGGAGATTAGTGAAAAAGAAAGAGAGAACAAAAAGAATTATTGAGTGAATCTTGAAGAAGAAGGAGGAGCCACCCCCGCTGCCGCCGCTGCCGCCGCTGCCGCTGCCGCCGCCGTGCCTTCGCCGGAGATAGGGGATAGAGGGTGAAGAAAGAAGAAGCACTCATCTTTTTCGATTTCGGGTAAAATCTCTTAAGCACCTCTTTTACTTGGTTATGTAGAGAAATCTTTAAAGGCTTTTTATTTGAGGTTTTGAAACCAAATGATATATTTTTAGACTTTAGTTGAATGTTTCATGTTCAAATTCCTAGATTTATATTTGTTCAAAGATTTGAAAATTTTGAGGTGTTCTTGTTCATGTGTAAAAGTTGTATGAAAAAGAAATTACTTTTATAAAATGTTTCATGGCTAAATAAAAGTGTCATTTGAAAGTATGTTAATATGTTTATGTTCTTAGATTTTAAGATCTATAAATTTTCTTGCAAGATTTAGATTTTATAACATACATGGGTATTTAAAAGTTTGAAATATGTGAAGTTTTGGCACCTAAAAAAAAAAACTTAATCTATTTCATTTGGGGAATATTTGTACAAATCCGAAAATGTTGGGTCACCTTGTACTTTTTCCGGTGGGGTTGGCCGGAGCCACCCCACCGCAGCAAGAAACCTCCGGCCACTGCTAGAAGCAGTGAGCGGGACTGCTCGTGGTCTGTTGCAATTGCAACAGACCCATTTTTGGGCCTGTTGCAAATGCAACAGACCAACAGGCCCATATTCTATATGGGCCTGTTATATATTTTGCAAGATGGCTGGCCATGATGGCCAGCCCATGGTCAAAAAAAAAAAAAAAAACTGGGCTGGTCGTGAAGGCCAGCCCATATACATAAAAAAAAAAAAATTAAAAAAAAAATAAAAATAATAATAATAATATTGAAATGAAGTGGGCTGGTCGTGAGTCGTGACCAGCCCTTAATGAGGAAGAAAAAAAAAAAAGAGAAGAAAAAGAAAAATATAAATAATATATATATATATATATATATATATATATATATATATATATATATATATAGTTGATAAATCTTAAATAATGAAATAAAATAATATATTTAATTTAAATTCTGAAAATAAATTTTGTAAATTATAACTTCGATATTTATTCTTGAATTAATAATAATAATAATTAATTTTGAAAAATAGAATTAGAAAAGTTTAAATAATTTTGAATAACTAAACTTATCATGTTAATTATTTTTTTAAAAATTAAATAAATATTTTCTGAAATTTAAATAAATATTTTCTGAAAAATTAAATAAATATTTTCTGAAAATTAAATAAATATTTTCCGAATATTAAATAAATATTTTCTGAAAATTAAATAAATTTTTCCGAAAATTAAATAAATATTTTCTGAAATTTAAATAAATATTTTCTGAAAAATTAAATAAATATTTTCTGAAAATTAAATAATATTTTCTGAAAATTAAATAAATATTTTCTGAAATTTAAATAAATATTTTCTGAAAATTAAATAAATATTTTCTGAAAATTTAATAAATATTTTCTGAATATTAAATAAATAATAAACCATTTAGTATTTTCCGAAAATAAACAATGTTGAAAAAAAAATGGTTGGGAAGGTTTATTAATAAAGAATTTCAAATATAAATAATTACAAAAATTTCTAGAAAGATATAGCTAAAATTCTATTTAAGCTTTCTAAGTTCAAGTTAACTTTCGTGGCTATGTTACCACGCAACCCGAACGAACCTGAAACCATTAAACCGGACCTAAATACTAAAGTTTTAATCGTGACTTCGATCGTAATCACGATTCATATGCATGTTTGACTAAAGCATTTCTTTAGTCGCTAAATAAATGCTTGTATTATGGCTGGATTCTAAATCGTTACATACATATCTACAGGAACCAAGGACGCTTTACTTTTCGTTCAAGAAACCTAAGCAACACAGGTGAGTGCTGTGTGTTACTTGTGTGTCAGTCCGAATATGCTAGTAGGTCGAGTCATAACTGTAACTTAGTCCCTAAACGAACGAGCATGCGACGTAGGACATAATGAAAAGCTCGACTGTTAGGACAAACTATACACACCTTGAATTATTGTTTACGTCTATGTGCTTATGATCATTGATATCGTATGTTGAACTGATTGAGTTGTTACCAATTTACTGTTACTGAACTGTTACTGTTACTGTACCGTACTGTACTGTTTACTGTTACTATGTGGGCCCTTATTTTGGTGTGCGGAATCGTGGTTAACCCGGAAGGTAAGGGCCGGAGGGTTACCTCGATCCACCGTAGACCTGCTTCACGAGCCAAGTGTGGAGGTTACACTTGGGGAGTGAATGTCAAACTCCTGGCATTTGACGTCAATGCGCACTGTTATGTAAGGTCGCACCGTACTGGAGTGTTCGGTGGTAGTATTCACGAATATGAATTGGAGGGTAAGAGGAGAACGGCATCAACAACCTTTTGTTATTTGTTTCACTGTTAAATTGATATTATATGTGTTTAATTACTGTATTAAAAATACACATTTATATTATGCTATGTTCATACATTACACGCACACATGTGCACCACAGCCTCACTAAGTTGGACAACCAACTTACGCATTCCCGTTTACTTCATTTCAGATACAGGTATTCCAGGGTCTGATGTCTTGAGTTGGTGTTCGTCATCCGAGATCCTGTCTGTCTGTCTTCGTGGGTCGTCATGTTATCTTTTGATTATTGTTATGTTGTGTTATGTCACGTTATGTGTTGCTTTGTATCGAGCATGATTAAATACTTAAGACTATTGTTACGTGTGTTTGTCGTTGCGCGGTAGACGCTTAATTGTATTTTGTGCCCATCCCTGCATATAGCAGTGTATTGGGTTTTATGTTATTATGTGGAACTACGATTCGAATTACTATGTTGTTGATTTAAAAAAAAAAATTTGCTCAAATTTGGGTTGTTTTCACCGAATACGGACCCGGACTCGAGGGTGGATCCACGTAGGATTCGACCCGGGGGCTCGGGCCGTCACAGGTGGTATCAGAGCATAGGCTTATAAGTCAGGTCCAGGATCCTCGGATGTCGTCTGTCTTGTCCTGTTTATTGTGTTCTTTTAAGTCTTGTTATGTGTTTACTATATGATATGTGTGTCTTTAACCTATGATTGCGCTAGGATGTCGAGCCAAGGAAGTAGACGCTCCAGCTTTCGCTCCAACAATGGGAGGAACAGAGGATTCTTGGGAGAATTGAGGCCCCGTAGGGTCATTGCTTCCCCCGATCGTGGCCACTCTCCCCCTCGTAGGTTGATTACTCGACGTAGTCGACCACGTAGGGTCTACCACCCCATCATGACTCAGGGACGCTTTGAGCTGATTGGTCACTACCCGGATCACGAGGTCTATAACCTCGAGGCTGATCGGGACCGCCAATGTGACCTCAGGATGATGGCAGAACTTCATGCCGAGGATGCCTCTGATCGAGCTGACATGCTAGAAGAGCAGCTCAGATAGCCGAGGCACGGCTTGAGGATATGAGCGCTCGGTTAGAAGAGCTCCGGGTCATAAGGAACCAGCGTATGTTGCAGTCTGGAAAAATTAGAGAAAGTTTGAGAGCTCTTGCCGACTCACTCTCAGATGACGAGAAGGTGCTAGTTGAGGATGAGGAGGAGGACCCTAGTGAGGAGAGAGCGAGAGATAGTACTGGGGCCGGGCTAGATTGAGAAATTGTTATTATCATCCTTGTTATGTTTGTTTAAAGCCATTTTTGGCTTGTACTATGTTTCAGTTCGTACTATATTTTGTCAGTAATTAGACTAATTTAAGCCGGTATGGCTGTTAGTACGTTTTGTGTAGCTGAAACATGTTAACTTTTGTGTGCCGATTTGGCAAATATGTTAAATTGGCGCTATGTTATTTTGTGATGTTATGTTTTAGCTTTAATTGGTTTCTGGCCTTGTGGTTGTGTTATGTGTTGGCCTAATGGGCCATTTTCCTTGTTGTTCAGAATGGCAGGCAATCGAGCTGATAGTCGTACTGGTCTTAGGGTTCCCTCTGACCAATCTGAGGGGGCTCCTGTGGCACCACCGGTCGACCAGGCCGATCGAATTATCGCTGCTTTGGCCCAGTTCACCCAGGCACTGCAAGGAGCTACGCAGGCCGTGCCTCAAACGCCTGCACCCCCTGCCTTGGACCAGACACTAGAACGCTTCCTGCGATTCCAACCACCTAAGTTCCTCGGAGAACCTGATGATAGGAAGGCAGAAACTTGGTTGGCTGAGATCGAGAATATTTTTCGAGCACTGGACTATTCGGACACTGTGAAGATTTCATTAGCTACTTACCGCTTTGAGGATGCCGCTAGGTCTTGGTGGCACACAAGGGAGATGGTTTGGGAGAGGAGCCAAACCGCAAGAACTTGGGAGAATTTTGTGAAAGAGTTCAATGATAAGTATGTTCCCCCTGTTGTTCGGGAGCAGCGTGAGGAACAGTTCAATGCCCTGAGGTAAGGAAATATGAGGGTGCCACAGTTTGAGGCTGCTTTCTCTCGTCTTGTTCGATATGCTCCCCATCTGATGAATGATGAACCCGTCGTACCCGCCGTTTTATCAAGTGCCTCAAGCCAGATCTCCAACGAGCCCTTGTCGCTCATAACATAGTGTCATACATTGAAGCAGTGGAAAAGGCTACAAGAATTGAGAAAGGGTTGATTGAGTTGAATAATATGCAGTTTTTGGAGAAGAAGTCAAGGCCACCTCAGGCAAATTGGCAGTCGGGGAGAAACACCGGGAAATCACCAAGGACTGGTCAAACGAGCTCAAGAAATTTTAAGGGTCCTCAGCAGAACAATCGACCCCCGAGTGGTTCTGGGAAGACGCCAGATGGTTCATGCACCCACTGTGGACTGAAAGGGCATGGGGAGCCCAAATGCTGGAAGAAAGCCGGCAAGTGCCTGAGGTGTGGAGCTCAGGACCATTTCATCAGAAACTGTCCCAAAGCGCCTACTGCACTAGCTCCAATAGCAGGAGGAACATCCCAGGCTGGAAGACCCCCAAAGCCGAGGGTTCCTGGGCGAGCATTTGCTATGGAGGGAGAGGAACTATATGAGCCAAACGCAAATGATGTGGTGGAAGGTATACTTTATGTTTCCGGACATTTATGTAAAGTCTTATTTGATTCTGGAGCATCTCATTCATTTGTAGCACCACATTATAGTAATAAGTTAGTAAGTAAGGTAAAGAGTTTGCCCTATGAGTTGGAGGTTCATACTCCATTGGGGACCTCGTTTATAACGAGTTCGGTTCATAAAACATGTGAGGTTAGGATTGATGAAGGAGTATTTCATGCCGATTTGATCGCGATGCCGATCCAAGGTTTCGATGTAATCTTGGGGATGGACTGGCTATCCACCCATGCTGCCCGCTTAGATTGTCGATGTAAGACTGTAACACTTTCTACTCCCGGACAACCCGATATTTGTTTTTGGGGTATTAGAAAAGGACTAAAATTTCCATTATTGTCTGCCGCTCAAGTTCGTCAGGAATTACGTCAGGGCGGGCAGGGATTTATAGCGTACCTTATCAACAAGCCAAAGGATAAAGTAGATTTAAAAGAGGTACCCGTGGTGGCAGAGTTCGCGGACGTTTTTCCGGAAGAACTTACGACTCTACCACCGGATCGAGAAGTGGAGTTTACAATTGATCTCGTTCCAGGAACGGGGCCGGTTGCGAAGAAATCGTACCGCATGGCCCCCGCCGAGCTTAAGGAGCTAAAAGCTCAACTTCAGGAGTTGTTGGAGCAAGGATTTATTAGACCTAGCTCATCTCCGTGGGGAGCCCCTGTCTTATTCGTGAAGAAAAAGGATGGATCGTTGCGTCTATGCATCGACTATCGTGGTCTGAATAGTTTGACCATCAAGAACAAATACCCTCTGCCGCATATCGAAGAGTTGTTTGATCAACTACAAGGATCTCGGGTGTACTCTAAGTTAGATCTAAGGCAGGGGTACTATCAATTGAAGATTAAAGAGGAAGATATACCGAAGACAGCGATTAACTCGAGATATGGGCACTTTGAGTTTGTCGTGATGCCTTTTGGTCTCACGATGCCCCCGCAGTGTTCATGGATTTGATGCACCAAGTCTTCAAGCCTTTCTTAGATCAATTCGTCGTGGTCTTCATAGACGATATTTTAATCTACTCGAAATCTAGATTAGAGCACGAGGTTCACCTTCAAAAAGTGCTCCAAGTCTTGCGTGAGAATAAGCTTTATGCAAAGTTTAGCAAGTGCGAATTCTGGTTGGATCGAGTTGCCTTCTTGTGGCACATTGTATCAGGGGACGGGGTAGCAGTTGACCCGTCAAAGGTTGAAGCAGTAACCGAGTGGAAAAGGCCAGAGACTGTAACTGGGATTCGGAGCTTCTTGGGCCTAGCGGGATATTATCATAGATTTATCCAAGATTTCTCGAAGATAGCTTCGCCTCTGACAAAGCTAACTCAGAAGAAAGTCCCATTTGAATGGGATGAGAAGTGTGAGACAAGTTTTCAAGAGCTGAAGAAGAGGTTGACAACTACACCAGTACTAGCACTACCAGAAGGGTCGGATAACTTTATGGTTTACACCGACGCATCAAAAGAAGGATTGGGATGCGTCTTGATACAGAACGGTAAGGTGATTGCATACGCTTCAAGGAAGTTGAAGCCCTATGAAAAGAACTATCCAACTCACGATTTGGAACTGGCTGCAGTAGTGTTTGCCCTAGGCAAGTGGAGGCACTACCTTTATGGCGTGCCATTTATGGTATTTACCGACCACAAGAGCTTAAAGTATCTATTCTCTCAGAAGGAGCTGAATATGAGACAAAGGCGTTGGATGGAGTTTTTGGACGATTATGATTGCACAATCCAGTACCATCCCGGCAAGGCAAATGTGGTTGCAGATGTGCTGAGCCGGAAGGTCAGCGTGTCTCACCTCATGGTGAAGGAGTGGGAAATGTTGGAAGGTGTTTGTTGTTGGAACCCAGAGGAGGTTAAGATGGGGGTTTTGTTCGCTGGTCCACAGGTAAGACCGAACATTCTCCAACAGATTTCATCAGCCCAACAACTAGATGAAAGGACCAGGAAGATAAAGGAATCGATTCTGAAGGCAATCAATTCACCTTTTAGCATGGATTCAGAAGGTGCTCTTAGATTCCGTGGGAGATTGTATGTCCCCATGGATACTGGGCTAAAGGAGCAAATTTTGGAAGAAGCCCATCGTTCCCGGTACAGCATTCATCCGGGAGGAAACAAGAAGTATCAGGATCTGAAGGCTCATTTCTGGTGGGACGGTATGAAGAAAGATGTAGTGGATTACGTGGCAAGATGTCTAGTTTGTCAGCAAGTGAAAGCAGAACACCAGCGACCATCAGGATTGTTGCAACCGTTACCGGTACCCGAGTGGAAGTGGGAATCAGTAACGATGGACTTTGTGATTGGCTTGCCACGAACCCGTGGACAACATGATGCCATTTGGGTTATTGTCGATAGACTGACAAAGGTAGCTAGATTTATCCCCGTTAATGTTAAGTATTTCGTCGAGCGACTTGCAGAGTTGTATCGAGATCAAATTGTTCGATTACACGGGGTACCAAGGGATATAACTTCTGATCGTGACCCTAGGTTTACATCAAGTATGTGGACTAAGGTTCAAGATGCTCTGGGTACAAAACTTCAATTTAGTACTACAGCACACCCACAAACAGATGGTCAATCAGAAAGGACTATTCAAATCCTCGAAGACATGCTTCGAGCGTGTGCCCTCGATTTCAAAGGAAGTTGGGACAAGAATTTGCCATTAGTAGAATTTTCTTATAACAATAGCTTCCAGTCGACCATTCAGATGGCGCCTTACGAGGCCTTATATGGTCGGAAGTGTAGATCTCCAGTCCATTGGGATTTGGATGAGCGAAGATCCCAAGCTTCGGTCACCGCTGTTGAAGGAGCACCTGATTTGATTTAGGAAGCTATTGATATCGTGCCGGTAATTAAGAAAGGATGCTAGCTGCTCAGAGTCGTCAGAAGAGTTATGCCGATTGCCGTCGTAAACCTCTCGAGTTTGAGGTAGGTGATCAAGTATTCCTTAAAATTTCACCCAAGAAGGGCCTTATCAAACATGGCAAGGGTGGGAAGCTCAACCCTCGATATGTTGGACCATTCAAAATTTTGGAAAAGGTTGGGAGTGTAGCCTATAAGTTGGATCTGCCATCAACCCTTGGGGGAATACATGACGTATTCCATGTGTCACTCTTGAAGAAGTATTTATCGGACCCATCTCACGTTATAGATTATGAGCCATTGCAACTTCAAGAGAGTTTGTCGAACATTGAGATGCCTGTCCGTATTTTGGATAAGAAGTTCCAAGAATTGCGGAAAAGGAAGATCCCGATAGTCAAGGTTTTGTGGCAAAGTCAAAGCATTGAGGAAGCTACATGGGAGCCAGAATGGCAGATGCGCCAGCAATACCCCGAACTATTCGAAACCCAAGACTGAATTTGGGGACCAAATTCTTTTAAGGGGGAAGGATTGTAAAACCCACAAGTTTTCGGAATTATTTAATGTGTTTTAATTAGACTATCGTTTAATTTTTGTATGCTACTATGTTTTGTATTAAAATATTTTAGTTTATGCTATATTGTGTTTAACAATTGCTTCTTATGTCATTAAGGGCTTGTAAGTAATTTAGAAAATTATGTAAGAAGCTTTTAAATTGATGGGGTCTAATTGCAATTTATTTTGGACCTAAATGAGCAAAATTTTTATTTTTAGGGGCAAAAATGCACTTTCCCAAAGTTTAGGGGGCAAAGTGCAAATTCGCCCAAATCAATTCAAAAACCTGCAACAGAGTAATAATTACACTCTCCCCTTGAGACCACCAAACTGCAGCCCTTTTCTTGGATGAAGAAAATCTACCCACACAAGAAATGTTGACATTGGTGGAAGGAGAAAGTAGTGATGATCTTTCTCTTCCCCATGTTATATGTAATGACGTATGTAGATATGAATCTGATTTTGGGATTGTATGTATATATACACCCATTCATTTTGTTAACCCTTCTTTACTTTATCACAATAAAAACACTTAAGGAGATTAGTGAAAGAGAAAGAGAGAACAAAAAGAATTATTGAGTGAATCTTGAAGAAGAAGGAGGAGCCACCCCCGCTGCCGCCGCCGCCGCCGTGCCTTCGCCGGAGATAGGGGATAGAGGGTGAAGAAAGAAGAAGCACTCATCTTTTTCGATTTCGTGTAAAATCTCTTAAGCACCTCTTTTACTTGGTTATGTAGAGAAATCTTTAAAGGCTTTTTATTTGAGGTTTTGAAACCAAATGAAATATTTTTACACTTTAGTTGAATGTTTCATGTTCAAATTCTTAGATTTATATTTGCTCAAAGATTTGAAAATTTTGAGGTGTTCTTGTTCATGTGTAAAAGTTGTATGAAAAAGAAATTACTTTTATAAAATGTTTTCATGGCTAAATAAAAGTGTCATTTGAAAGTATGTTAATATGTTTATGTTCTTAAATTTTTAGATCTATAAATTTTCTTGCAAGATTTAGATTTTTATAACATACATGGGTATTTAAAAGTTTGAAATATGTGAAGTTTTGGTACCTAAAAAAAAAAACTTAATCTATTTCATTTGGGGAATATTTGTACAAATCCGAAAATGTTGGGTCACCTTGTACTTTTTCCGGTGGGGTTGGCCGGAGCCACCCCACCGCAGCAAGCAACCTCCGGTAACTGCTAGAAGCAGTGATCGGGACTGCTCGTGGTCTGTTGCAATTGCAACAGACCCATTTTTGCAACAGGCCCATATTCTATATGGGCCTGCTATATATTTGGCAAGATGGCTGGCCACCATGGTAAAAAAAAAAAAAAAAACTGGGCTGGTCGTGAAGGCCAGCCCATATACATAAAAAAAAAAAAAATAAATAATATTGAAATGAAGTGGGCTGGTCGTGAGTCGTGACCAGCCCTTAATGAGGAAAAAAAAAAAAAGAGAAAAGAGAAGAAAAAGAAAAATATAAAAATATAAATATATATATATATATATATATATATATAGTTGATAAATCTTAAATAATGAAATAAAATAATATATTTAATTTAAATTCTGAAAATAAATTTTGTAAATTATAACTTCGATATTTATTCTTGAATTAATAATAATAATAATTAATTTTGAAAAATAGAATTAGAAAAGTTTAAATAATTTTGAATAACTAAACTTATCATGTTAATTATTTTTTTAAAAATTAAATAAATATTTTCTGAAATTTAAATAAATATTTTCTTAAAAATTAAAACAACCATCGAGGCACTAGGGAGGAGATTGATGTTTCCGTGGACATTGTCGTGAAGAGCACCAATCCATAGAATATGATTATTTTATCTAAACTGCTGTAGCGATGTGTAGAAAGTTCTTGTATTCTGATCGAAACTTCGTATGTAATTTTATACTTGTTCTCCGAACTCAGATGAATAAAAATTTAGGATTATTTTCCTTAATATTTCTTGTTGTTGATTTCTTCTCAACCTGCTTTTATCGACATCAATGAGCGATGGCTTTTGCTCGATTTATACTAAACTCCTTTAGGTTTTCTTTTACCAAATCTTTTGGCTTGTAACCTATTTTTTATTATCTATTGTGGAGATCGAGGAGTGTTTATCAAGCGGATTGATTTATACTCAACTCGTTTTTGAAGACTTAGGTTTTTATACTCAACTCGAGGAGCATTTATTGAGCGGATCAATTTATACTCAACTCTTTTTAAGACTTTGGTTTTTATTCCAAAACCTTTTTTGATCTTTAGATATGAGATCGAGGAGCGTTTATTGAGCGGATCAATTTATACTCAACTCTTTTTAAGACTTAGGTTTTTATACCAAAATATTTTTGATCGTTAGATATAATATCGAGGAGCGTTTATTGAGCGGATCAATTTATACTCAACTCTTTTTAAGACTTAGGTTTTTATACCAAAATCTTTTTGATCGTTAGATATAGATCGAGGAGCGTTTATTAAGCGGATCAATTTATACTCAACTCTTTTAGGTTTTTATACCAAAATCTTTTTGATCGTTAGATATAAGATCGAGGAGCATTTATTGAGCGGATCAATTTATACTCAACTCTTTTTAAGACTTAGGTTTTTATACCAAAATCTTTTTGATCGTTAGATATAAGATCTGATAGGATAGTGCCCTGCAAGCCAACAAAATAGCTTGTAATAGGAACATTATTTTATCTTGAAAGAATCTTTGATTTATCAATTAATACGATCTGTTTATTTTATTGAGAATTCATAATATAAACAAATGGCCATCTTCATCTTTCGCGAACACATTTAAGCGATTGGTTGAAATCCTGAGATCACTTATGACTACGGGATTATTCACTTCAGTATTGGGTGCGATTAATCATGAAACAGTCTCAAAGGTCGTGATCTCAAAAAATGTTCCAAGTCATAGATTCATATCGAGACGGGGTATCGAATGAATCGTCAAGACTTGTAGGATTATGCATGATTCACTAAAAGTGAATTTGTTGTCGTTTCATGAACAAGACATTGTTAATGTCAGTGCATATGACTAGGTGGTTCGATAGGGGATCGGACGCATCGAACGACCCGAACAGAGAGACCCATTGTGGAAGTGCTTAAAAAGCATATCGGTGGTGGGATGTCTCTCAAGACTTATAACAGTGTACGATTTAGTCCTTAGACTTGAGGTGTTAGGGCGAATTCGGTATACGGGTGTGCGTACTTTTATTTAGGAGCCGGGCACATAGCTTGTCCATTGTGCGCCTACGTTGGGTGCGTGTAGTCGTATGCGCGGATGGTTAGCATCAATATAGGATCTACCGACTCATTGTAATGGATGAGTGAATTTCCTGTACATTCTTCGATCATACATTCCGAGAAATCCATGGCCATGGTCGGTGACGAATTTGGAAAGGGGTTTCCAGATTTAGCAGTCACACTGGAAGTATTATCCTGAATTACAAAGTACAGAATCGAGATGATTAGAGGTGCCGACCAATTCACACACCCTAGGTCTCGATCGGGAAATTAGTCGTTAGAAGGACCGTATGTACATGGTACTTATAAGAGGTTTAAGGTTCACTGAAGTCAATTCACCTGAAGTTGGGCCTCATGGGCTTGTGGCTAGACATCGACCATGAGGTGTGGGTACTCCCGAATTAATAGTGGATTAATTCTGGAGTGGTCAATTGAAAGTAGTTTGATTGATCGGAGCAATTAATTAAATAATTAATTGCTCACTAATTAAATCACATAAATGTGAGCCTGCGGCCAATTGATGGTGAACCTAGAGGGTCACACACAAAAGCTGGAACTGTGATAGTCAGTTGTAGAACAAAATGATTTAAAGGAGTTAAATCAAGGTAAGGAATTAAAGGGTTAATTCCTGGAGAGAGAAAATTAATTAGATTTTTCTAATTAATTAAATCTTTAATTAGATTTATTGGATTATTTAATTAAAGTGTTAATTAAATAAATGGGCCATTTAATTAAAGTGGTTAATTAAATGACTTGGGCTATTTAATTAAAAGGACTAATTAAATAGAGGGATTGGGCCAGACTTATCTGATAGCCCATTAGCTAAGAGATAAGATTAGGGATAGGGTTTGAACTCTCCTATAAAAAGGAGTCTTCAAGAATCAAAACCCTAAGCAAGGAAAAAGCAAAACCCTAATCTTCTCTCCCTCACATAGCCGCCGCCCCCTTTCCCAAGAAGCCCTAGCCGCCGCCACTTCTACCACCAAGCCGCCGCCGCCACCGTGGTTGAGAAGGGCCGTGCATCTCTCTCCCTCTTCCGTTCTACATCTAGAGTTGGATCCAAATCCAACTCTTGAATCTGAGCTGCTTTTCTCCTAGTTCTGAGCCTGAGGATTAAAGTGATTGTAGATCCAGCCGGTGTGGACTATTCTCTAGAGGCACAACACTTGGGGTGCTTTAGTGATCCGAAAAGAAGACCGGAGAAACCACCACCTTGCCTATGGTGAGGTAAAATCTTAATTTTACCAAGTTTTCATTTTAGTAACTTTGTGCTGAAATGAATTCATACTTATTTATATGTGCTAATAAGAACCCTGGGTTGTGGTGTATAAATTTTTTTTTAAATTCCGCACCGTTGTAGTTGACAATTATACCCACGAATACCCAACAAGATCGAGGAGCGTTTATTGAGCGGATCAATTTATACTCAACTCTTTTAGGTTTTTATACCAAAATCTTTTTGATTGTTAGATATAAGATCGAGGAGCGTTTATTGAGCGGATCAATTTATACTCAACTCTTTTTAAGACTTAAGTTTTTATACCAAAATCTTTTTGATCGTTAGATATAAGATCGAGGAGCGTTTATTGAGCGGATCAATTTATACTCAACTCTTTTTAAAACTTAGGTTTTTATACCAAAATCTTTTTGATCGTTAGATATAAGATCGAGGATCGTTTATTGAGCGTATCAATTTATACTCAACTCGTTATACTTTTGATCGAGGAGTGTTTATTGAGCGAATCAATTTTTACTCGACTCGTTATACTTTTAGATCGACTTTTTGTATTTAACCAAGCCGATTGTAGAATCCCGAGGAGCGTTTATCAAATTAATCGATTTATACTCAACTCGTTTGGATACGTCGCCTTTAACTCAAGTGAACCTTAGATTTGGTGTTCAAAATCGTAATCATTGATAAAATTCTTTGAGTAGGAAACTCAGGCCAAGGCCTTTATTACAACGAATAAAAATAAAACATACTAAGTCAAAAGAAATTAACCAGAACAATTTACTAGGATTCACTTTCCATAGTATCATCTTAGGTTGACTGCATTCCAGGTTCTCGGTAGGGGTGTTCTGTCCAAGTTTGCAATTTTGTATGAACCTTTCTTTCCTACACTAATGACAATGTATGGTCCATCCCAATTCTGCTGTAATTTCCCGACAAGCTTGGATACCTCTACCTTTTTTAGCACCATGTCCCCTTCTTTGAAGGTTCGTATGCAGACTTTTTGATTATAGGCTTTCTCCATGTTTGATTTAGCGACTTGTAATCGCACGGCAGCTTTCTCTCTTAATGCTTCTGTCAAGTCGATATCACTTTCTCTTGACTTTTCGTTTTCCTGATCATCATACATTTCAATTCTTGGTGTTGGAATTAGTGTTTCGACCGGAATCACAGCTTCCGAGCCATACACTAGACTGAATGGGGTCTCCCCGGTCGATGTTCTGACTATCGTTCGATTAGCCCAAAGTACTCCTGGTAGTTCATCCAGCCATCTTCCTTTGGCTGCCCCTAATCTTTTCTCCAAAGACTTTATTATTTCTCGGTTCGCTACTTCAGTTTGTCCATTTGCTCTTGGATGCCCAACTGAAGTGATGGTTTGCTGAATTCCTAGTTTGGTACACCATTCCACTACTTGTTTTCCCGCAAATTGGGTTCCGTTATCAGAGATCAGGATTCATGGGATGCCAAGTCGACACACTATGAATTTCCATAAGAAGTTGATCACTTGGAATTGAGTTATTCGAGCAAGGGCGCCGCATTCTACCCACTTACTGAACTATTCGACAGCGACTAGAACATATGCTTTCTTAGACCGGGCTACTGGGAAAGGTCCCACGATGTCCATTCCCCATTGATCAAATGGCCAACATACCGGTATTGGGTGCATGTTTTCAGCTGGTTGATGACTTATATTTGCATGGACTTGGTAATGATGACATTTTTGAACATATTGCATGGCATCATTGTTGATGGTAGGCCAATAATAACCAGTTCTAAGGCATTTTAAGGCTAAGGCCCTTGCTCCACTGTGATTTCCTGCTTCTCCTTCATGTACCTCTCGGAGGACATCTTTGGTTTGAGATTCGGAGATGCATCTTAGAAGAATTTCCGACACTGATCTTTGGTAAAGTTTTTCTTCTATCAATGTGTATTTTGGAGCCCGATATTTTATTTTCCGAGCTTCGTTTGGGTCAAGCGGCAATTTTCCTTCTCGTAGACAGTCTATCATCGGAGTCATCCTGTTCCTTTCAGCTTCTTCGATTTCCATCATCTCAGCGACCGGTGTCTCGTCGATATCAATTTCCGGTGTATTGGAAATTAACCAGTTGATTACCCTTTCAGTTTTTCCGTCGTGAGACCCTGTAAATTTAGACAGTTGATCGGCCCATTTATTTTCTGACCGTGGAATGTTCTGTATCCCAAAATTTTCGAACTTCTCAGCCAATTTCTTTACTTTGGTGAGGTATTTGACCATATTAAATTCCTTTGCCTCGTATAGACCTTCTATCTGTCTTTGTACTAACTCTGAATCGGTTAATACATTAAGACTTTTTATGTTGGCCTTGATTGCCATTTCCATTCCCTCAATCATTGCTTCATATTCTGCTTCGTTGTTTGTTACCACGAAGTCCAATGTTATCGCATAATTTATATCTTCCTCATTTAGTCCGGTAAAGTTGATTCCGGCTCCTCCTCCTTCTCGGCATGAAGCACCGTCGACATGCATCAGCCAGGTTTGATTTTCTATTATCAATATATCATTATCATGGCTGGTCGATTCAGTATGTTCAGTTGTCCGGGTTGGAGTTTCTAACAGGAAGTCGGCTAGTACTTAGGCCTTAATCGCAATTCTTGGTTTATATTCGATTTCGAACTGACCGAGTTCGATTGCCCACTTGATCAATCTTCCAGAGGCTTCTGGCTTTGCTAAGACCTGTCTTAGTGGTTGGTTGGTTAACACCACGATTTTGTAGGTTAGAAAATAAGGTCGGAGTTTTCATGCCGCCACTACTAAGGCCAACGTGAATTTTTCTATTTCCAAGTAGTTCTTCTCCGCCCCTTGTAGTAACTTACTTAAGTAATAAACAGGCTTATGTTCCACGCCTTCTATTTTTACTAGAACCGAACTAATGGCAACATCGGAGATTGATATGTAAATGTATAATGGTTCTCCCTCGGTTGGTTTGGCCAATAGTGAGGAGGTCCTCATATATTCCTTTAGCCGGTCGAAGGCCTGGTCGCATTCCTCGGTCCAAACAAAGCTTTTTCCTTTTCGTAGAGTTTGAAAGAAAGGCAAACTTCTGTCGGCCGACTTGGAGATGAATTTGTTTAACGCCACGATCTTCCCTACCAAGATTTGTACTTGGGAGATCGTTTTGGGAGGTTTCATTTCGGTTATAGCTCGATTTTTTTCTGGATTGGCCTAAATTCCTCGTTGATGTACCAAATAACCTAAGAATTTTCCCGATTTGACTCGGAAGGTGCATTTTGCAGGATTCAGCTTCATACGGTATTTTCTCAATATTCGGAAGCATCGATCAAGATGCCTTACATGGTCAGCTTCATTCATGCTTTTGACCAGCATAGCGTCTACGTAGACTTCCATTATTTCTCCAATCAACTCCTTGAACATTAGGTTTACTAACCTTTGGTAAGTGGCCCCGCCGTTCCTCAGGCCAAATGGCATAACTATGAAGCAATACACTCCCTGCTCGGTTACGAAGGCAGTTTTCTCTTGGTCTCGCTCATCCATGTATATTTGATAAAAACCTTGTAAGGCGTCCATCATGTTGAAAATCGCAAAACCAGCGGTTGAGTCGACTAATAAGTCGATCCTTGGGAGGGGATATGGATCGAGTGGACATAATTTGTTAAGGTCGGTGAAATCATTGCACATTCTCCACTTGTTATCCTTTTTATCCCCTTTTGCTACTAGAACGACATTACATAGCCATTCCGAGAAGTGTATTTCTCGAATTTGTTTTGCCTTGAGTAGTCTTTCTACTTCTGCCTTAATTATTTTATCCTTTATCGGCCCATGATTCCTCTTCTTTTGTCTAGCAGGTTTTGCCATAGGGTCGATTCTTAGCGAATGACTGATTACTCTGGGATCAATCCCTTCAATGTCGTTCGCAATCCAGGCGAAGATATCTATGTTTTCTCTGAGGAAGTTTATCAGCATCACTTCCCCTTCCTTACTGAGTTCGGTTCCTATTCTGGTTGTTTTCATCGGGTCCCCTTGTACCAGTAGGACATCCTTATGTTCCGGTGGTTTCAAAGCCAAATCTACCGGTTCCTTTCCCTTTTTATCTATTCGGTCTGTGCTAGGGATTTCAACTTCGACTTTGTCAACGTCGTCTTCGAGCTTTCTTTTGCCTGGGGTAATCGATCTGGAGCGGTTCCCCAATGTTAAGGAGGTGGTGTAGCAGTCCCATGCCATACAATGATCGTTCATTATTTCTCCGATTCCCATGTCAGTTGGAAATTTTATCTTCTGATGGTAAGTTGAAACAACGGCTCGGAATAGGTTGAGGGCGGGTCGCCCCAAGATCGCATTGTAGGCAAAGGGAGTTTCTACTACTAAGAATTTGACTAACTTCATCGTCCGACGTGGTTTCTTTCCGAGTGAGACACTTAAAGTTATTGTGCCACTAGGGACAATCTCGGAACCTCCAAATCCTACTAAAGGTGTAGCTACCTTTTAGAATGTTATTTGTCCCAAGTTCATCTGAGCTAGGTCCTCTTTAGAGATGATGTTCGCTGAGCTTCCATTGTCGATCAGGATTCTTTTGACGTTGTAGTTCGCTATTTCCAGCGATACCACCATTGGGAAGTCAGGGTTGTCCTCTTTCATGTCCCAAACAAAGTTCTTTGGTACCTCGCTCTCGTTGAAACTGATTAGCTGGTCGTTTGTTGGTTTGCTTTCTAGCGTCCACACTTCTTTCGGGTACCTTAAGCTTCCAACTATGGACCCGGCAGTCCTGCGACGAGCATTACGACTGTCGCCGCCGGTGGGTCCTCCTGAGATCGTATGGATGGTGCCGTTAATCTGATCATCGTTCAACTCCCGTGGGGGACCATTATTAGGGGACCTTCTTCGGGAGCTCCTTCTTTGGTTATTATTCCGAGGACTCCTACTTCTTCCTCTCTTGCGGTTATTCCGTTCTAAATAGTTATCTAATTCTCCTTGTTCGATTAGTTTTTCAATTTCTCTTTTAAGGTGAAAACAATCTTCAGTGCGATGTCAATGTGCCCGGTGATATCTACAGTATAACTCATAGTTTCGTGCACCTGCCCTTGGCTGAGCGATTCTCTTTGCTGCCGGGATCCAATTATTCCTTTCCAGTACAACCAAGATTTCTTCTATTGGAACGGTCAGCCTAGGGTATTCTACCTGGGTAACTTTGCTCTTGTTCGTCGGCTCGGCAGATCTAGGTCTTTGATAGACATTAGGTCGTCTGTCTTGATTGTTTCGGTTATATTCTAATTGCTGGAAGACATTGCCTCTTCTGAAGGATCGTTCATAATCCATGGATTTTTTAGCAGGAACTCTATCTTGCCGCTTGAAGCCGGAGGCGGGAGCTTTATTTTTACTCTTATCTTTAAAAGAGTTCATCTCCTCCTGGGTCATATACTTTGATGCCAAGATCATAATATCAGCAAACGTTCTTGGTTGCTTTCTACTGAGGGCATTTCCAAACTGCCTATTCCTGGTGAGATTGAAGAGAATGGAGATTATGTAATCAATATTTGGGGAATCGATTTTGAGTAATTCCACGTTAAACCTTGCCAGCAAGTTCCGTAGGGATTCACCCTCTTGTTGATAAATGGTTCCTAGATAGCTCATTGGTAGTTTCTGTCTTTTCTGGCTGGCGAACTGATGTGTCAATTTGTTGTATAGTTCCTGAAAGCTGAATATGGAATTAGTGGGTTGCTTGGCGAACCAATCCAAAGCGAGTCCTTCGAACGTGGTCACCATTAACTTAGCAGTGAATTCTGTAGAGTGAGCATATAAGTTCATTATGTTTGTAAAGCTGAATATATAGTCATCTGGGTCGGTAGTTCCGTCATATCTGGGTAGTCGTCCCGGAACCTGTCCTGATGACTGCGCTTGTGACGGCCCGGCTCCGCGGGTCCGTCGGATAACGGTCGAAAAGTTATTGTTATTTTCAAAAAGGTGTTAGAATATCGAAACTTTTTTTTTTTGAACGATGAATTAAAAGTTTTAAAGCGGAAGCGGTTTAAAACGAAATGAGAACAATTTAAATTACTAAGTTTTTGACGAACAAATAAAATCAATCTTCATAGTTGAGTTTTAAAGCGAAAATATTTAATCACAACATATCAAAATATTTGAACAAAATCAACCGAGAGAGATAACTAAGTAATTTATGAAAATCTTGAATCTTTGACAAAAATATAAATCAACTTTAACGAATCAAACATTCTAAACAAGGTTTTAATCAAAATTGAAAAAGAGCATAAATCGATCACAAAATATTACTACTATCCCGAATACTAGGGTGGGACCGCAACCGTGATGACCTAACCGCAACCCAACTATTATTTCCAGAACGCCTGAAACTGAAAAGAGTGAAACACGGAACGCATAAGTTGATCGTCCAACTTAGTGAGGCTATGTGTGAATTTGCATGGTGATGTGTGAATGCAACATATTATATAACATAAGCATGTCATCAAGCAAATAAACATATATTCAAGATGGAAGAAACACGGAATTCACATAACCAAGAATTTGTTGATGCCGTCCTCCACTTACCCTCCATCCTCAGTCTGATGTCCATCCAAACTCACCAAGTAAGGAGCGACCTTACTATCAAAAATGCATCGACATGTCTTTGCCGGAGTTCGTCCTTACACCCCAAGTGTTCCTCCCCACTTGGATTGTAAGGCCAGGCCTACGGGTAACCGTGACAATCCTACCGGCCCTTGCCGGCCAGGTTGGCATCGGGTCCATATACCAATCAAAAGGGGCCCACACAAAATCGAAAACAAACGGAAACATATAGTCGGAAACAAACGGAACATAACATATCAAACATATTAACATATTATCAACATTTAATAACTTATCAAATGAAATTTTGGGTATCATGATAATTTCGAAAAATATATTCGCAACTAGTAGATTCGGATGTAGCATGTATTTGGATAATCATGTTCAAATGCTAAGTGATTTCATGCGAGAAATGTTGACCTAATAAGTCAACCTATTCGTGACGTCATGCAAGAAAAGTTAGAATAAAATTCATGCTTTGATTATTAAGAGCCTATGTGCATGTTTGGACTCGATCTACTAGCACATCGGACCGACATACAAATTAAACACACAGCGCTCACCTTTGTCGCTTAGTATAGCGACTAAAACTCCACAAATGAAGCGTATCCGAAACCTGAACAAGTACGTATACGACTTAGAAACATAACTAATGAAAATCCTACACAAGGATTTCCTACTAACACATCGCACAAAATTGCTTAGAACTTTCGACATCAACTAACTTAAAAGTAATTATTTTCAAAACTCAAAATTCTAATTTCAAAAAAAAATAATGCCAAAACAGCAAGATTTTCCTTTCATTTTCCAGATTTACAAAACAGCCCCTAAACTTTTAAAAATATCCATCTTTGCAAAAAAAAATTGCAACAAACTTTATATCAAAAGATTTTTAACTAAACTCATATCGAAAATCAAATAAAAGTATTAAGTATCTTGTTACTTCAAAAATCAAATCTTAAAAATTCCCACAAGTTTAAAACTTTTCAAAAATACCCTCGTAGTTTTCAAAAACTTAATAAAATCAACTTTCTTGAAAAATAATTCAAGATCCAAGCATCTAAGCATCTAAGCAATATTTAAAAATAATCAAGTATATTTTTCACTATAAAACTAGGATTAAAAATAAGTTTTAATAACTTTCCACCAAACTAACAATGAGAAACGAAAAGTTCTTTAATCATAAATTTTCCTTGGAAAAATTTACAAATTTCAATCTTAAAACACAAGTGATCAAAGCACTACTTCAAATCAATTAATCAAAAGTTTATAAAAAGTAACTATGTAAAACAGCGACAAAACAGCACATTTGCCCCCTTATTTTCAGATTTACAAAAATAACCCCAAATGTTTCAAAAACTCCCATTTTTGCAAAATATCGAAACAAACTTTAAAACAAATGCTTTTCAAGTAAACCTAACCAAATATCAAACAAAAAATTATATTTTCAGTCCACTATACTCCCAAAATTTTCGCATTCCTAACCCTTGAACTTTTAAAATCTTTCAAAATACCCCCCAAAGTTTCTAAAATTATGAACAATAACCTTTGTAGAAAAAAAAAATCAAGATCCAAACATATAAGAAATATTTAAACAAAACCAAAGCAAATCACATTAAATATTAAATATGAACTCAACAATTTATCACAAGGACAAACTAAACTTCTTCAACATATACTTTAAAGAAAAGAAAGTAATATCACAAAGACTAAAGAACACATGCATAGATGTATTTTTACCCAAAGCAACGAAAGGGTGAAAATCTCTTCATTTCCAGAACTCCGAAGGTGGTGGTGGCAGCTCCGGTGGCAGTGGTGGCGGCTCCGGTGGTGGTTCATAACAAAAGCCCTCAAATCCTTACTTTTCACCATTTTCTCACGGCTTTCGATTCACTTAGGGAGTTCCAAACGACGATCCGAACGGTCAATATGTAGATCCGTGTGTGTAGGACCTTCACGCAAAATTTGGGCATGATCCAACGGTGGACGAAGGCGGAATGATCGGAAAACCGAGGCTGTGCTGAGTATACCCGAAATTTATCTTTCTAAATGTGTAGTCTCTTTTCTCTCTTTTATTTTCTCTCTAATTCTAACTTAACTATGAACTCTAAGGTGTAAAATGAGTGGAGAGAAATCTGAAAATGAGGAGAAAGGTGTTTAAGTACATCTTGGGAAGATGGGAGATATAATTATTCTCATAAAACAAGCCAATGCATGTTCATCTTGGATAGAGAAATCTCTCTAACCAAGAGGCATGCTTGGCCACTCCCTATGGCAGTCTAGGAGAGCTATAAATGCTCTCCTATTAGCTGCAATCAAGTATGGGGCGAAATTTGCACTTTGCCCCCCGAAATTTCGGTAAAGTGCATTTTTGCCCCAGAAATTATTTAGTTTGCACAATAAAGTCAAAATATTTTTCAAAACAGGTATACTATTATGCTAAATTATTTTTGTGCTTTTAAAACATTTCAAAGTTAATAAGGACATAGGACATAATTAAATTGTATATTTTAGTTCAAATTAATGTTTAACTTTTAAAAAAAAAGTAGCACATAAATTTGGATTAAAAATCCAATCAAACGGGTTCGAAATTTTGGGGGCGTTACAATCCTCCCCCCTTAAAAGAATTTGGTCCCCAAATTCGTTCTTGAGATTCGCGTGGTATGGTTAACGCCGTCGTATCTTCTTTTCTTGCTCCCGAAACGTTTCTTCATTACTCAATGTGCGTCATAAAATATTTTCTTGTAGAATCTGCGGCCTTCTTGATTAAAACGAGTGTGCGAAAAGTTCTCTCGTACGTTAGGAGTTTTCAAAAATCTGACGTATCTTTTTATCTAACTCCCATGTCGTCTTTTTGTACTCTGGCCGCGCCATAATGGAATTCACTTGTTTCTTCATCTAGATGAGTATGCAAACGTGTCTTCGTTTGTACGTTAGATATTTCTGAAGATCTTAAGATATGCAATCAGGTTCACGAGGATGATCGATGTAATACTTCATATACATTACGCATAATCATGACGCGGTAGAATGGGATACGACGATAATTCCAACTCCTATGTCGTGGATTAAGATTCTTCTCAAAAGAAAAACTACTCACATAACAATTTATAGTTCAGTTTGGCCCAGAGAATTCAAAAGGTACTGAATGACATTTGACTTGGGATTCTCGCAAGGAACAAAATGAGTCAAATGAAGAGACACGATAAGAATTAGAAAAGATGATCGAATCAAGATGCTCAAGATGACAAGATAGGAATTAGCAATGGCAACATAAAGAAGAATCAACAAAGATTGGAAAAGGACTGAAATATCGATAATAAAGATAACCAAATGAATAGTTCGATATAAGTGACAAGGCGAACAATTAAGGTGCACCGATAAGAATAACGAAAGGGATGAGCCTCACCATTTCAAACGGTGCAAGTAAAAAGAAGATCAAAGCAAGGATATCAGTAAGGATAACATAATGTCGAAACAAGTATCATGACAATAATAACCAAAAACATTAAAGTGTGTTTGGTCATTTGAAAAGCAAGTCAAGATAAATGGCGAGATTCGAAGATCATTTCAATAATGATTACAACAAGCTGCAATAGAAAACAAGTAAAACTCGATAGTGAAATATTAGAACATCGAAACGATCAAATTGAACGAGACGGGAATTAAAAATAAGTTCAAAACAAATAGAAGGTAAGTCCGAAGTTCAAAAGGAATTGAGAATAAATTGATATGATTTATGCGGCTTGCAACAAGGAATGAAATAGACAAAGGAACAACAATTTATGAATGGACAAATGAAAACGTGAAGTTCAAAAGAAATTGAGACAATTCAATTTCTTCAGGAAATTTAGAAGATTGTATAATTGAATACAACAAAAACGAGTAACATGAAATCATATGGATAATTTCAAAACGATCATAACGGAATAAATGTGCTCGGAAAAAGAAGGACAAGGAACAATAACAATCATATAATCCGACAAAAATAAATAATTTTGGTTTACGAAGTCGATACGAGAAAGTATCTCATGAAATAGGGAGGGGTAAACTCTGAACGAGTAAAAAGATAAGGGATCAATATAAAAACTTGATAGGATACAAGAAGTCAATCCCCAATAGACAAAGACATGTTAATTGAGAGTGTCGATAAGCTCGAAGGAAAACAGTCAAAGAGTTAGATTAAAGGTAATTAAGGGCACGGCTTGAAGAAGCCATATCAAGAATGAGGCTAAAATGATTGAAGAATATTTTACGGTAAATTACACAACATGAAGGAAAAGATACAATCGGACAATGGCATTTAGAAACTTCAGAAAAGCAAGAGCGAGAATGAGAAGATTAGATATGAACTTAGAGTAATTTTAGAATTCAAAATGAAGTTACTCGCTATCGATAAGAAATCATAGTTGAATGCAAGGAACGAGTAATAGACAGGTTAGAACTCAAGATGATGTCAATGAAATTTGAATGATATTTTGTCTATTGAAAGAAAGATTACATAGATAACAATTTGATTCACCAAAACGATAAAGAAAAGACATCTAGGGATCACAAGTTCAAAATGAGTAAGTACCAACATTAGAATAAGGGCGAACAATTAATTATATCGAAAATAGGCTCAAGAAAGCTTACTGAAGTCGAGAGATCAATTTGGAGATGGATACATTTAGGATCAGAATTATGAGTTTTGAGTAAGGTATACTCGATAATGGAATTCAAAAGGATTAGGGCTATTTTATTCATTCTATGTACTTCAAGGAAGGTCACTTGATTCAAATATTTTAATTTACGTAAAATTACGGAACGCACACATATACAATCAGAACCAGACAATAATATCAAAAATAAAGTTCGAATAACATTATGGTATTCGGGATACCACCAATTTATCAAGAAAACACAGAATCAAGCAAAAATAATCGTTAACCCCAAGGACATGTACTAAACATATGGTTTCGGTTGCGGTCTTGTCCTAAAAGTGAACTACCCAATATGGGTAGACACCATAAAATCATGACGGTGAGTCCCACCTTACTAACCCCTCAGTACAAATCCGAGGATCCTATCCTGGCCTTGAGCCGAAGCTCTGATACCATCTGTGACGGCCCGGCTCCGCGGGTCCGTCGGATAACGGTCGAAAAGTTATTGTTATTTTCAAAAAGGTGTTAGAATATCGAAACTTTTTTTTTTTGAACGATGAATTAAAAGTTTTAAAGCGGAAGCGGTTTAAAACGAAATGAGAACAATTTAAATTACTAAGTTTTTGACGAACAAATAAAATCAATCTTCATAGTTGAGTTTTAAAGCGAAAATATTTAATCACAACATATCAAAATATTTGAACAAAATCAACCGAGAGAGATAACTAAGTAATTTATGAAAATCTTGAATCTTTGACAAAAATATAAATCAACTTTAACGAATCAAACATTCTAAACAAGGTTTTAATCAAAATTGAAAAAGAGCATAAATCGATCACAAAATATTACTACTATCCCGAATACTAGGGTGGGACCGCAACCGTGATGACCTAACCGCAACCCAACTATTATTTCCAGAACGCCTGAAACTGAAAAGAGTGAAACACGGAACGCATAAGTTGATCGTCCAACTTAGTGAGGCTATGTGTGAATTTGCATGGTGATGTGTGAATGCAACATATTATATAACATAAGCATGTCATCAAGCAAATAAACATATATTCAAGATGGAAGAAACACGGAATTCACATAACCAAGAATTTGTTGATGCCGTCCTCCACTTACCCTCCATCCTCAGTCTGATGTCCATCCAAACTCACCAAGTAAGGAGCGACCTTACTATCAAAAATGCATCGACATGTCTTTGCCGGAGTTCGTCCTTACTCCCCAAGTGTTCCTCCCCACTTGGATTGTAAGGCCAGGCCTACGGGTAACCGTGACAATCCTACCGGCCCTTGCCGGCCAGGTTGGCATCGGGTCCATATACCAATCAAAAGGGGCCCACACAAAATCGAAAACAAACGGAAACATATAGTCGGAAACAAACGGAACATAACATATCAAACATATTAACATATTATCAACATTTAATAACTTATCAAATGAAATTTTGGGTATCATGATAATTTCGAAAAATATATTCGCAACTAGTAGATTCGGATGTAGCATGTATTTGGATAATCATGTTCAAATGCTAAGTGATTTCATGCGAGAAATGTTGACCTAATAAGTCAACCTATTCGTGACGTCATGCAAGAAAAGTTAGAATAAAATTCATGCTTTGATTATTAAGAGCCTATGTGCATGTTTGGACTCGATCTACTAGCACATCGGACCGACATACAAATTAAACACACAGCGCTCACCTTTGTCGCTTAGTATAGCGACTAAAACTCCACAAATGAAGCGTATCCGAAACCTGAACAAGTACGTATACGACTTAGAAACATAACTAATGAAAATCCTACACAAGGATTTCCTACTAACACATCGCACAAAATTGCTTAGAACTTTCGACATCAACTAACTTAAAAGTAATTATTTTCAAAACTCAAAATTCTAATTTCAAAAAAAAATAATGCCAAAACAGCAAGATTTTCCTTTCATTTTCCAGATTTACAAAACAGCCCCTAAACTTTTAAAAATATCCATCTTTGCAAAAAAAAATTGCAACAAACTTTATATCAAAAGATTTTTAACTAAACTCATATCGAAAATCAAATAAAAGTATTAAGTATCTTGTTACTTCAAAAATCAAATCTTAAAAATTCCCACAAGTTTAAAACTTTTCAAAAATACCCTCGTAGTTTTCAAAAACTTAATAAAATCAACTTTCTTGAAAAATAATTCAAGATCCAAGCATCTAAGCATCTAAGCAATATTTAAAAATAATCAAGTATATTTTTCACTATAAAACTAGGATTAAAAATAAGTTTTAATAACTTTCCACCAAACTAACAATGAGAAACGAAAAGTTCTTTAATCATAAATTTTCCTTGGAAAAATTTACAAATTTCAATCTTAAAACACAAGTGATCAAAGCACTACTTCAAATCAATTAATCAAAAGTTTATAAAAAGTAACTATGTAAAACAGCGACAAAACAGCACATTTGCCCCCTTATTTTCAGATTTACAAAAATAACCCCAAATGTTTCAAAAACTCCCATTTTTGCAAAATATCGAAACAAACTTTAAAACAAATGCTTTTCAAGTAAACCTAACCAAATATCAAACAAAAAATTATATTTTCAGTCCACTATACTCCCAAAATTTTCGCATTCCTAACCCTTGAACTTTTAAAATCTTTCAAAATACCCCCCAAAGTTTCTAAAATTATGAACAATAACCTTTGTAGAAAAAAAAAATCAAGATCCAAACATATAAGAAATATTTAAACAAAACCAAAGCAAATCACATTAAATATTAAATATGAACTCAACAATTTATCA
The DNA here is from genome assembly GCA_038501285.1 of Penstemon eatonii. NCBI lineage: Eukaryota > Viridiplantae > Streptophyta > Magnoliopsida > Lamiales > Plantaginaceae > Penstemon > Penstemon eatonii. The sequence continues at coordinate 41,442,443 of CM076710.1, read as the reverse complement.
CAAGGACAAACTAAACTTCTTCAACATATACTTTAAAGAAAAGAAAGTAATATCACAAAGACTAAAGAACACATGCATAGATGTATTTTTACCCAAAGCAACGAAAGGGTGAAAATCTCTTCATTTCCAGAACTCCGAAGGTGGTGGTGGCAGCTCCGGTGGCAGTGGTGGCGGCTCCGGTGGTGGTTCATAACAAAAGCCCTCAAATCCTTACTTTTCACCATTTTCTCACGGCTTTCGATTCACTTAGGGAGTTCCAAACGACGATCCGAACGGTCAATATGTAGATCCGTGTGTGTAGGACCTTCACGCAAAATTTGGGCATGATCCAACGGTGGACGAAGGCGGAATGATCGGAAAACCGAGGCTGTGCTGAGTATACCCGAAATTTATCTTTCTAAATGTGTAGTCTCTTTTCTCTCTTTTATTTTCTCTCTAATTCTAACTTAACTATGAACTCTAAGGTGTAAAATGAGTGGAGAGAAATCTGAAAATGAGGAGAAAGGTGTTTAAGTACATCTTGGGAAGATGGGAGATATAATTATTCTCATAAAACAAGCCAATGCATGTTCATCTTGGATAGAGAAATCTCTCTAACCAAGAGGCATGCTTGGCCACTCCCTATGGCAGTCTAGGAGAGCTATAAATGCTCTCCTATTAGCTGCAATCAAGTATGGGGCGAAATTTGCACTTTGCCCCCTGAAATTTCGGTAAAGTGCATTTTTGCCCCAGAAATTATTTAGTTTGCACAATAAAGTCAAAATATTTTTCAAAAGAGGTATACTATTATGCTAAATTATTTTTGTGCTTTTAAAACATTTCAAAGTTAATAAGGACATAGGACATAATTAAATTGTATATTTTAGTTCAAATTAATGTTTAACTTTTAAAAAAAAAGTAGCACATAAATTTGGATTAAAAATCCAATCAAACGGGTTCGAAATTTTGGGGGCGTTACAGCGCTTCTTTTATTTCCTTGCAGAAAGGGGAGCATGCCGCTAGGCTCTCTTGGAATTCCGTGCTTCTAGCCCATGGATTCTGAATAGTTCGGAGTCGTTGTTCCAGACGTTCCTGTACCATCTTTTCGATTTATCTTTCCGAGAATCACATAGTTCGTGGTTGTTTAGGAATTGCGTTGGCTACGTCATCCTCGATGGGAATTATGGTATGTTCTTTTAATCTGGTGCGTACCGGTTGAGGCCTCCTTCGATCCACTTTTCTTCGAAAGTTCTCATTAGAGGGTTTCGAATTGCTCTTTTGCGGACTATGCAGCGATCGTTGCTCGCTTGCCGGGCTATCAGCTTGTTGCGAGATTTGATCGACCTGCCTCGATGTCCTTTGAATTGGATTTGCTCTAGCGGTTTTAGGGTTTCTAGGAACCTTCTCGGGTACGAGTAATTCCTCTGGGCAGAGTGAACTAAAGAGCATAGCGATCTTTCGTAGCTTCTCCCGAGTGTCTGACAAGGGAACCGGGATCGCTGGAGCCACAGGGTCATCTAGTATCACATTGGCAGGGATCCCTTGTGGTTCCTCCTGATTCGGTAGCTGCTCGTTATCTTGTTGATTGTCATTAATTATAGGGGCGTTGTTGTCAGTATCGCCCTGTTGACCCTCAGATGTGTTATGCGGGTTGGTCGTGTTACTTCTTGCTCCGTTACGGGCGCTCTTCCTTGGGCGAGCCATATGTCGATTGAATAATTAACCTAGCCCCTCGGTGGGAGCCAACTGATTTATCCGTTTTTCGCTTGGCGAGATTAAATCAATATGATGTATTTAGGAGGTCAGATTTAGTATGATTATAGGGCTCTGTTACATTATTCTGGATGGATCGTTTCATGGAAGAACAAATACACAAAGAACAATAAGTAATAAGACGATGGATCAACAAATAGTATAGCAAAAGCTTTTCTATTAAGTATGATATTAGATTGGCCAAGTGTGTAGGCGTAAGCTCAGATTGTTAGATGTGTGAAATACAATGTTTAACAGGTATTTATATGACAATAACCCTAGCTTTACAAGGAAACATAATCCTAATAGGACTAGGAATAACAATCCTCGTGGAAGTCGGACATTACTCTTGGTCGCCGAGGATTGATAACGAAGATCGGACCGGGCAGTTCTTTAGTGAATTAGACTCCTGGTCGGTCCGAACGTATATGGACCAGTCATTCCAATTATTATAAGGGGTGCGAAATAGCCCCCATCATACAAGACTTTGCATGCTACATGCAATCCAAATGCTAAAGCATAAGGTTTCTTGAGATAATTTCTTCTTTACTTATTTATATGTAGGGCTCATTAAATAAGAAAGAGAGATTTGTGTCTCTTTGGAAACAATCCTTTCTTGGATTCTTCCATATTGAATTTACTATTCAATTTCTCGTACAAGGGTATTATGCAATGTCATAAATTATACGGCGGTAAGGACATACTTCGAGAGGTACTAGTCCAAGTATCTTTGAAGAGTCAGTGGAGGCTATCCCCTAAAGTGAAAGAGGAAATTCAGCGAAATCACAACGTGAAACGAACTAAAGTTTAACAAAGTTCAATTCCCTTTTTGATTTGCTGCATTAGAATTCTATTCTCGTTTAGATAATCGAGGAATTAATGGCTTATGTTTCGGCAAATTTAATTAGATCAAAATGCTTTCGACATAATGCACTTAATTACTTCATTTCCAAGACTTCTATTGAATATTTCAACGGTTTTAGAATTGTACTTCACAAGTACAAATATGCTTTGACGATTAAAATAATCGCAAGATATATGAAGTAACGTCCTTTTGAACTGACCCTTTAGTTCTTCACGCTTGTCCTTTAGGATTAAATCCATTCAGTTGATATGCTTTAGAATGCCTAGCAAACGTTAATTTCGGTCATCATTACATTGAGACAAGATTCGAAAGTTATGAGTTCATCCAAGTTCTATGTTTCAAGAGCTTTAGATGAAAACTTCCTTTTGAATCCTTCTTTGGGAAGAATGTCCAAATAATGCATTTCAAGTATGTGGTGATAGGATAGTGCCCAGCAAGCCGATTCATTTTAGCTTGTAATAGGTCTATCCTGTAAAAACAATCTTTTGATTCTATAAATAATAAGCACGTTTATTTATATCTATATATAATAAACAATGGCCAACTTCATCGCTCGCGAATACATTTAAGCGATTGGATGAAATCCTTAGATCACATTTGACTATGGGACGATTCACTTCGGTATTGAGTGCAATCATGAAACAGTCTCTAAGGTCGTGATCTTAAAACACGTTTCGAGTCATAGATTCCGAAACGAGACAGGGTATCGTAGGAATCGTCAAGACTTGTACAAATATGCATAATTCACACGGAGTGAATTTGTAGCGTTTCATGAGCAAGGCATTTGAGGTCAGTGCATATGAGTAGGTGGTTCGATAGAGGATCGAACGCATCAAACGACCCGAATAGAGAAACCTATTGTGGAAGCGCATGACGCACATCGGTGATGGGACGTTTCTCATGACTTATAATAGTGTACGATTTAGTCCTTAGACTTGAGGTGCTAGGGAAAATTCGGTGCATGAGTGTGCATACTTAGATCTAGGTACAGGTCACGTAGCCTGATCATAACGTGCCTAGGTTGGGTGGGTATTGTTGTGTATGCGAGTGGTTAGTACCAATATGGAATCTACTGACTCATAATAATGGATGAGAGAATTTCCTATACAATTCTTAGATAATATATCCGAGGAATCTGCGGCCGCAGTCGGTGACAGATTTAGAAAGGGGTTTCCAAATTTAGCAGTCACAGTGGAATATTATCCCTAATTAGAAAGTATAGTTATTGAGACAATTTAGAGGTGCCGATCAATTCACACACCCTAAGTCTTGATCGGGAAATTAAGTCGATGGAAGGACCGTATGTACATGGCATTTATAAGAGGTGAGGTTCACAAATATCAATTCACCTGAAGTTGGACTTCATGGGCTTGTGGCTAGACATCGACCATGAAGTCTAGGTACTCCTGAATTAATAAGGGTGATTAATTCTAGGAGTGGTCATTTAAAGAGGGTTTAATTGATCGGAGCAATTAACTGCTCGTAAATTAAATCACGAGGAATTCGTGGGCCTGCTGCCAATTGATGGTGAATATTGTTCCCAAGTGGTCAGATGATGTCTAGAGGGGGGAGGGCGGTGATTAGACCTCTGAAAATTTTAGACTTAAAAACTTTTCAGTTGACTGTTAACAGACTAAGCTGATTGTAAACAGTAAGCTGACTAAGCTGATCGCACACAAAGTTTGAGCAGCAGAGTTGACCACTCTTCAGATAAATACTTAGCTGATTTGAGCAAAATCAGTTTTAAATCATATTACTTGCAGTGGATGTTTTAAAGTGTTTTTCACAAGTAGACTAAGTCTTTTAAAGTTTTTATCCCCAGTTTTAAAACTCCTTTTAAAATCTTTAACAGTTTGATTCAAGTGTAAACTTATGCAATTTTAATGTATGCTTGAAAGACTTATGCAAAAATAAACACAAGAATTTTTATAGTGGTTATATGGATTTAAATCCTTTAGTCATGATGGGGGCTATTTCGCACCCCTTATAATATTCGGAGCGATAAGTCAATATACGTTCAGACCGATCAGGAGACTAATTAGATGACGAGCTGCCCGGCCGGATCTGAACTATCAATCCTTGGCGACCAAGAATGAAGTCCAAGTTCCATAAGGATTACTATACCTAGTCCTATTAGGATTATGTTTCCTTGAATAGCTAGAGTTGATATCATATAAATACCAAGTTAAACATTGTATTAAGGGAGAACTACACATAATCAGAGCTTACGCCTCCATACTGGGGCAATCTGATATTAGAATCTATAGAAATGCTTTTGCTATACTATATTCAGATTCATTTGTATTGTTTACTGATTGTTCTTTACGCTTTGTTCTTTCTTGAGATTGATCCATCCGGAATAAAGTAACTAAGCCCTATAATCTATACGTAATTTAACCTCAGAAACAAACCTCATTGATTTAATCTAACCCTACGAAAAATGGTTAAATCAGTTGGCGCCCACTGAGGGGCTAGGTTAATTATTCGATTGACATATTGCTCGCCCTAGGAAGAACGCCCGTAACGGAGCAAGGAGTAACACGACGAACCCTCCTGTCACATCTGAGGATCAACAGGACGATACTAATAATAACGCCCCAATAACTAATAACAATCAATAAGAGAACGACCAACTGCCGAATCTTGAGGAACCACAAGGGATAAATATCCAAAACCCTCAAGGACAACAAGGGATCCCCACCAATGTGATACCGGAAGTCCACACGACTCCAACTATCCCGGTTCCTCCGTCATACACTCGGGAGAAGCTGTGACAGATCGCTATGTTATTCAATTCACTCTGCCCAGGGGAATTACTCGTACCCGAACTGGTTCCTAGAAACCCTAGAGCGGCTAGGGCAAATCCTATTCAAAGGACGCCAAGGCAGGTCGATCAAGTCTCACAACAGGCGGAGAGCCCTACGAGCGAGCAACGATCATTGCATAGTCCGCAAAAGAGCAATACAAAGCCAACCGATGAGCAAATTCGGAGAAAAACATATCGGACAAGGCCACAACCCGTCTGCCCCGGATCAAAGGAACATACCATAATCCCCATCGAAGATGACGTAGTCGACGTAATTCCTAATCGAACAAGAACTGTGCGCCTCTCAGAAAGAGAAATTGAGAAGATGGTACAGGAGCGTCTGGAACAACGTCTACGAACTGTTCAAAATCCATGGGCCAGAAGCATGGAGCTCCAAGAGAGCCTAGCAGCATTCTCCCCCTTTTGCAGGGAGATAAAAGAAGCTCAATCGTCGGGTCAGGTTCCGGGACGACTACCCAGATATGATGGAACCACTGACCCAGACGATTATATATTCAGTTTTACGAACATAATGAACTTATATGCTCACTCAGCAGAATACACTGCAAAGTTAATGGTCACCACATTCGAAGGACTAGCTTTGGATTGGTTTGCCAAACAACCCATTAATTCCATATTCAGCTTTTGGGAGTTAAGCAATAAGCTGACTCAGCAGTTCGCTAGCCAGAAGAGACAGAAACTGTCAATGAGCTATCTAGGAACCATCCATCAACAAAAGGGAGAATCCCTACGAAACTTGTTAGCAAGGTTTAACGTGGAATTGCTCAAAATCGATTCCCCAAACATCGATTACATAATCTCCATCCTTTTCGACCTCACCAAAAATAGGCAGTTCGGGAATGCCCTCAGTAGAAAGCAACCAAGAATATTTGCGGATATTATGACCTTGGCATCAAAATACATGACTCAAGAGGGGATGAACTCTTTTAAAGATAAGAATAAAAATAAGGCTCCCACCTCCGGATCAAAGCGGCAAGATAGAGTTCCTGCCCCGAAATCCATGGATTATGATAGATCCTTCAGAAAAGGGAATGTCTTTCAGCGATTAGAATATAATCGCAACGATCAAGATAGGAGACCTAATATCTATCCGAGATCAAGATCGACTGAACCGACAAACAGGAACAGAATAAACCAAATGGAGTACCCCAGGCTGACCGTTCCTATCGAAGAAATCATGGTAGTACTTGAGAGGAACAATTGGATCCCCGCAGTAAAGAGGATCGCTCAACCAAGGCCAGGCGCTCGAAACTACGATCTATACTGTAGATATCACAGGGCACATGGGCATCGCACCGAGGATTGTTTTCACCTAAAACGGGAAATCGAAAAGTTGATAGAACAAGGAAAATTGGATGACTATCTAGAACGGAACAATCGCAAGAGGGGTAGGAGTCGGAGTCCACGGAAACAATAATCGAAGAGAAACCTCGAGAAGAAGGTCCCCTAACAATGGTCCGCCGCAAGAATTGAACGATGATCAAGTTAACGGCACCATTCATACAATCTCAGGAGGACCCGCCGGTGGAGATAGCCACAACGCTCGCCGCAGGACCGCCAGGTCCATACTTGGAAATATCAGGTAACCAAAAGAAGTGTGGACGCTAGAGAGCAAACCACCGAAAGACCAGCTAATCAGTTTTAACGAGAGCGAGGTACCGAGGAACTTCGTTTGGGATGCGAAAGAGGACAACCCCGATTTCCCAATGGTAGTATCCCTTGAGATTGCGAACTACAATGTTAAAAAAATCCTAATCGATAACGGGAGCTCAGCGAATATCATATCTAAAGAAATCCTAAATCAAATGAACTTGGGAGTAATAACGTTCCAAAAGGTAGCCACTCCTCTGGTAGGATTCGAAGGTTCGGAAATAGTCCCTTATGGAACAATAAGTTTAAGTGTCTCACTCGGAAAGAAACCACATCGCACGGTGAAATTGATAAAATTCTTGGTTGTAGAGACTCCTTTTGCCTACAACCGGATCCTAGGACGACCCGCTCTTAACCTATTCCGAGCAGTTGTATCAACTTACCATAAGAAGATAAAATTTTCGACGGACACGAGAATCCGTAAACGATCATTGTATGGTATGGGACTGTTACAACACCTCCTTAACACTGGGAAACCGCTCCAAATCATTTACCCCATGATGGGGGCTATTTCGCACCCTATATACTACTCGGATCGAATGAAGAAGATAAGATTGATTCGACCAATTCAAACAGATCGGGATCATCTTACCGACCCGGCCAAGTGCAGCTCGCTTCGATATAAGATTATACTTCAGACTCAAAAAGGATATTTGGGCCGAGTCCTATTAGGACTATGTTTCCTTGTAACGCTAGGTTTAACATTATATAAATACCTAGTTAATCATTGTATGAGGACAACTACGAAATTCCTGAACTCTAAGAATACAGGATTTAACACTGCTTACAACAGCACAACTTAATAATATTCAATATTATTACTGAGCTTTTTACCTTCATATCGGTGTGTTTCTTAGCTTTGTTTGGTGGTTTTACTTCTTGTTCTTGAATATTGCTTTTCTTTGTAACCGATCCATCCGGAATAAAGTAACAGAGCCCTAAATAATATATATAAATATCGAAAACCCCCGATATCACAAATTCACTGATAATTGAATAACCTAACGAAATCCGGTTAAATCACCCCAGCTAAAAGAAAGCTCGAGGATGATGTTGATAGAGTCGAGATTGAAATCCCCAGTACAGACCGAATAGATCGAAAGAGAAAGGAACCGATCGATTTAACTATGAAACCACCGGAACACAAAGATGTCATTCTAGTACAAGGGGATCCCACAAAAACGACCAGAATCGGAACTGAACTCAGTAAGGAGGGGAAGTGATGATGATAAACTTCCTCCAAGAAAATATCGATATCTTCGCCTGGAGTGCGAACGACATTGAGGGGATTGATCCCAGAGTAATCACCCATTCGCTAAAAATTGATCCCATGGCAAAATCTGCTAGACAAAAAAAGAGGAATCATGGGCCGATAAAAGACAAAATAATCAAGGCAGAAGTAGAAAGGCTACTCAAGGCTAAACAAATTCGAGAAGTACACTTCTCGGAATGGCTATGTAATGTGGTATTAGTAGCGAAAGGGGATAAAAAGGATAATAAAGTGGAGAATGTGCAATGACTTCACCGACCTTAACAAGCTATGTCCACGAGATCCATACCCCCTTCCGAGGATCGACTTATTGGTCGACTCAACTGCTGGTTTCGCAATTTTCAGCATGATGGACGCCTTCCAAGGTTTTTATCAAATATACATGGATGAGCGAGACCAAGAAAAAATTGCTTTCGTAACAGAACAGTGTGTATACTGCTTCATAGTCATGCCATTTGGACTAAGGAACACTGGAGCCACTCACCAGAGATTAGTTAACCTAATTTTCAGGGAGCTGATCGGAGAAATAATAGAAGTATACGTAGATGATATGCTTGTCAAAAGCATGAATGAAAGCCGACCACATAAAGCATCTCGATCGGTGCTTTCAAATATTAAGGAAATACCGAATGAAGTTGAATCCCGCAAAATACACTTTCGGATTAAAATCGAGAAAGTTTTTAGGGTATTTGGTTCATCAGCAAGGAATTGAGGCCAATCCCGAAAAGATTCGAGCTATAACTGAAATGAAACCACCTAAAATGATCTCTCAAGTACAAAGTTTAGTGCGAAAGATCGTGGCATTGAACAAATTCATCTCCAAATCGGCAGACAAAAGTTTGCCTTTCTTTCAAACTCTACGAAAGGCGAAAAATTTTGTTTGGACCGAAGAATGCGGTCAGGCTTTCAACCGGCTAAAGGAATACCTGACCTCCTCCCCACTATTAGCCAAGCCAACTGAGGGCGAACCATTATACATTTACATATCTATCTCCGATGTGGCCATTAGTTCAGTTTTGGTAAAGATAGAAGGCGTGGAACATAAGCCTGTTTATTACTTAAGCAAGTTATTACAAGGGGCGGAGAAGAATTATTTGGAAATAGAAAAGTTTGCCTTGGCCTTAGTAGTAGCGGCACGCAAACTCCGACCATACTTTTTAACCTACAAAAGTGTGGTATTAACCAACCAACCACTAAGACAGGTCTTGGCAAAGCCGAAAGCCTCTGGTAGGTTGATTAAGTGGGCGATTGAGCTAGGTCAGTTTGAAATCGAATACGAACCACGAATTGCCATTAAAGCCCAAGTCCTGGCTGATTTCCTATTAGAAACTCCACACCTGAACATAGTGAATCGACCAGCCGCGATAACGATATCTTGGTCGTAGAAAATCAAACCTGGTTGATGCATGTCGATGGTGCTTCATGCAGAGAGGGAGGATGTACTGGAATCAACTTTACCGGACCAAATAAAGAAGATATAAATTATGCAATAACCTTGGACTTCGTAGTAACGAACAACGAGGCGGAATACGAAGCACTGATTGCAGGAATGGAAATGGCGATCAAAGCCAACATAAAGAGTCTCAAAGTACTGACCGATTCAGAGTTAGTACAAAGACAATTTGAAGGTCTATACGAGGCAAAGGAATTCAACATGGTCAAATACCTAGCTAAAGTAAAAGAATTGGCTGAGAAATTTAAAAATTTTGAAATACAGAATGTTCCACGTTCGGAAAACAAATGGGCCGATCAACTTTCTAGATTCACAGGGTCTCATGACGATAAAACAGAAAGAATAATAAACTGGTTAATCTCCAATACGCTAGCAATTGACATCGATGAGACACCAGTAGCTGAGATGATGGAAATCAAAGAAGCTGAAAGAAACTGGATGACTCCAATGATAGACTATCCCCGAGAAGGAATTTTACCGCTTGATCCGAATGAGGCTCGGAAGATAAAGTATTGAGCTCCAAAGTACACAATGATAGAAGGGAAACTTTACAGAAGATCTGTATCCGGAGTTCTTCTAAAATGTATCTCTGAGTCACAAACCAATGATGTCATTCGAGAAGTACATGAAGGAGAAGCAGGGAATCATAGTGGAGCAAGAGCCTTAGCCTTAAAATGCATCCGAACCGGTTACTATTGGCCTACCATAAACAATGATGCCATGCAGTATGTGCAAAAATGTCATCATTGTCAAGTTCATTTGAATATAAGTCATAAACCAGCCGAGAACATGCACTCGATACCCGTATGTTGGCCATTTGATCAATGGGGAATGGACATTGTGGGACCTTTCCCGGTAGCCAGGTCTAAGAAAGCATACATTCTGGTCGCTGTCGAATATTCAGTAAATGGATAGAATGCGTTGCTCTTGCTCGAATAACTCAATTCCAAGTGATTAATTTCCTATGGAAGTTCATAGTATGTCGATTTGGCATCCCGAGAATCCTGATTTCTGATAATGGAACTCAATTTGCGGGAAAACAAGTAATGGAATGGTGCGCCAAGCTAGGAATTCAACAAAACTTAACTTCAGTAGGGCACCCAAGAGCAAATGGACAAACTGAAGTAGCGAACCATGAAATAATAAAGTCTTTGGAGAAAAGATTAGGGGCAGGCAAAGGAAGATGGCTAGATGAACTCCTCGGAGTACTTCGGGGTAATCGAACGATGGTCAGAACTGCAACTGGAGAGATCCCATTTAGTCTGGTATATGGCTCGGAGGCTGTAATTCCAGTCGAAACACTAATTCCGACACCAAGAATTGAGATGTATGATAACCAGGAAAATGAAAAAGCAAGAGAAAATGATGTCGACCTGACGGAAGCCTTAAGAGAAAAAGCAGATATATGGCTGCAGGTCACTAAATCAAACATGGAGAAGCCCTATGATGAAAAGGTACGCATACGAACCTTCAAAGAAGGCGACTTGGTGCTGAAAAAAGTAGAGGTGTCCAAGCATGTAGGAAAATTACAACAGAATTGGGATGGATATATTATCATTGATGTAGGAAAGAAAGGTTCATACAAAATTGCACACCTGGACGGAACACCCCTACCAAGAACAAGGAATGCAGTCAACCCAAGAAAATACTATGGAAAATGAATCCTAGTAATCATCCTTGTTAATTCTTTTAATTTTGTTTGTTTTATTTTCTTTCTCGTATTATTCATTGTAATAAAGGCTTTTGCCTGAGATTCATTTTCAACATTTTTATCAATGACAATGAATTTGAAGACCGAATCAAGGATTCACACGAGTAAGGCCAAAGAATTTGACCGAGTTGAGTATAAATCGATCCGCTCGATAAACGCTCCTCGATCTCCAACGATCAACATGGTTGAATCCAAAAAGTTGATCTATGACCTAAAGAGTTGAGTAGAATCGTCCGCTCGATAAACGCTCCTCAATCTCCATAACGAAGATGACTAAAATGGTTAAAGCCAAAAATTTGGCGAAAAACCTAAGTTTTAAGAGAGTTGAGTAAAATTGATTCGCTCAATAAACACTCCTCGATCTCCATAACGACGATGACTAAAAAGGTTAAAACCGAAAATATTGGTAAAAAACCTAAGTCCAAAAGAGTTGAGTAGAATCGATCCGCTCGATAAACGCTCCTCGATCTCCACAACGACGATGACTGAAATGGTTAAAGCCAAAAAATTAGCAAAAAACCTAAGTCCTAAAGAGTTGAGTAAAATCGATTCGCTCGATAAACGCTCCTCGATCTCCATAATGACGACTAAATAGGTTAAAAGCCAAAATTTGGTAAAAAATCTAAGTCCTAAAGAGTTGAGTAAAATTGACCCGCTCGATAAACACTCATCGATCTCCATAACGATGATTAAATAGGTTAAAAGCCAAAATTTAGTAAAAAACCTAAGTCCTAAAGAGTTGAGTAGAATCGATCCGCTCGATAAACGCTCCTCGATCTCCATAACGACGATTAAATAGGTTAAAAGCCAAAATTTGGTAAAAAACCTAAGTCCTAAAGAGTTGAGTAGAATCGATCCGCTCGATAAACACTCCTCGATCTCCATAACGACGACTAAATAGGTTAAAAGCCAAAATTTGGTAAAAAACCTAAGTCCTGAAGAGTTGAGTAAAATCGACCCGCTCGATAAACACTCCTCGATCTCCATAACGATGATTAAATAGGTTAAAAGCCAAAATTTGGTAAAAAACCTAAGTCCTAAAGAGTTGAGTAAAATCGACCCGCTCGATAAACACTCCTCGATCTCCATAACGACGATTAAATAGGTTAAAAGCCAAAATTTGGTAAAAAACCTAAGTCCTAAAGTGTTGAGTAAAATCGATTCGCTCGATAAATGCTCCTCGATCTCCGTAAAGACGACTAAATAGGTTAAAAGCCAAAATTTGGTAAAAAACCTAAAGAGTTGAGTAAAACCAATTAGCTCGACAATCGCTCCTCGATCTCCATAACAGCGAATAAATAAGAACAGATAGAGAGAAATCAACAAACATGAAAATAATAATACTGAAGTTTTATTCATCTGAGTACAAAGAACATCTCTCAAATTACATACGAAGTCTTACTCAGAGTACAAAGAACGTTTCTACTGTTTACATATCATCACAAATATTTAAGTGAAATAATCCTATTCTATAGATCGGTTGTTTTCACGACAATGTCCACGAAAACATCAATCTCCTCCCTAGTGTCTCGATGATTCTGTTCAACCACCTAAGAAGCATGCTGCTTAGGATGATCGACTTCTTTAGTTCGATGGCGCCAGGCTCTGAAGATCAACTCTCCTTTAGGTCCGAACGGCCATTACCGGAAAGATGTCAGATAACGGTCACTCGCCCAAAATGAGCTACTGCTTGTATGATGGGGTTGACTTTTACTCTAAAGCAGAGGACCGTCGCAAAAGTGAAAACTTACCAGCAAATCCCGGCGGCCTATCACTTTGGAGGTAACCTCCAAGAACAGGGATGCCTGGTAAGTATGAACCCTCCATGTGCTAACAAAATATCATGGACCTCAACCCCGTGAAGACTAAGGCTGAGGCCACATGGGACCCGTCAGTACTAGGTAGGGCATCAATGGGACCTGTCAGTACAAGGCAAATGATGCTTGAGTTATTATATGATATTGGTTCACGATAATGAGACTTTTTGAAAATTATGGGATCATTGGGCAAAATAAAACCCAAAGAAACTGATATCTCCATTTCGTACGATATGGATAGATATGGGATGAAACTGAATGTCTATTTATAGGGAAATTTTTGAGTTAATCCTACAGTTGGATAGAAATCTGATCAAGGGACGGGAATGCGACTTTTGACTTCCCAAATTAATGCGAGTAAGTTGGAACGGCGCTAGGATTGTCGATAAAACTGCTCGATGAGAATGAAGTATCAAGGTCGAAACCACTAGAATGGAAAATCCATATACGTTCCAATGAATTCAGTGAGAGACAACATGGAACTTTACGAAGAGTGCTCGACCGACGAATATAGTCCTTAAGAAAAAGAGATTTACAACGAAGAATAATTATTTCTACGAAGAATTAGAAATGCGTAAGCAGAAAGACGAAATAGTTGATCGTTTTGACGACAAATATGTGCTTGACGACATCAAATCCAGCTTTTCCCTTGGAGTCCAAGAAATCTGACGGACTAAGAAATCTGACGGACTGGTAGGTAAAACAGTCGACGAAGCTAAGATATACAGACTTGTCACCGCCTCATATATCAAAGAATTGCTTAAGGGGGTCTAAACAAACTAGATCTAACTAGTGATTCTACATTTACCAATTCCTCCCATACCAAAGAATTAACATATTGGTACACTGGTTGCTTTATTTGAGGAACATGGAGCTCACAATCAATGCAAAGAAACATGGAGTTCAAGAAAATGGGTAGAACGAAATCCCTTCTAAGAGCTTAAACTTTTAAAAGAACAGCAATGCTCAAGGGAGGTGATAATAACACCCTTATATAGATGTTCATGACAAATATTTTACAAACACTAATCGATCATCGATAAGGATGATAAACGTACTTTACAGTTCTCTGACAAGCCGATTACATGATTGACCTACAGTTAACATTTTATAATGATTAAACTAACTACAGAAATAGCCTAAAGGACTATGCATGTTCGATCAACGTACTTATACGTGATTAAAATTCAAGCTATTCACGACTGATCAACCAGAGCGAAGTACTCTTTCAGACAGAGATGATCGCCCATGAAGTCAAATATCAGATAAGTCTATATCTCCTACATACTGAAGAAATTTGCATTTGATTAAAACGACAATATTGCGCAAGACATAATAAATCTAAGCGCATAAACAAGCTACATTATTTAAGGCAACTGACTAAGCAGAAATTGAAATTGTCATTAATATTTTTCCTTACAAAGCAAAATATTTAGCCAGACAACCACATACAGGTTGTGGCCAACATTGCAAAAAAAAAAAAAAAAAAAGGAGCAGGTCGTTAAAAGCAGGTCATCAAGGTTGACTGCCATCGCCGGGATGACTCGAAGAAGCATCCCTCCGAGGAGTTGCAGTCTCCAGAAACGTCTTCAGCTCCTTTTGACGCTTCTGATAACCGGCATCATAGCCTTGTTCATAAGCATGCCGACGGGACTCCTCTAAATGGGCGTTTAGCTGATCCTTCTCCTTCTCGAGAGCTGATTTTTCTTCGCGTAATTTCTGAAGATCATCATTAAGTAGCCCGAGTTGGAGAGCCTGCCCTTCTGCCTTCGCTATCTCCGAGTCCAAGCGAAGCTTCATGTTCTCCTTGCTGAACCATAAATCATCGCCATGAACGCCCAGCTGCAGCGCAAAGTATTTTCCCTGAAAAGAGAGAGGTCTTATGTAACAAAGCAACACAAAAAAATACAAGACTAAGTTCAGAAAGAAAAATACCTGCTCAAATAGTTTGACGAGGGACTGAACGAGGCGAACGTTGGAAGTACCCTCATGCTTCTTAACTCACCAGGCAAGATAGTACTCAGACCCAAATCCCATGACAAAGCGTCAGGTTCAAAAGAATTGGGCAATTCACTATTAAGAGGAATATTATCATGCCGAGGAGTTACTGACTCTGTTATATCCCTAACTTGTTCGAGGATACAACGATCATCCAACATACGCGGGGATTCCCTCTCATTGGGACTTACTGAAGTCTCTTTCCCCGAAGAAGAAATAATGGTCCGCCGACCAGACCTCAATCCCGTCCGCCCTCCAGAGGAACCACCGGCTTCGAAGGAAGTTGCCATAACGGTAGTATCATTAAATAAGAAGTCAGGTAAATCCTGAGTAACAGACTGGGTCAGGGATAGACCACCACCGCCTGTCTCCGCGGCGGCATCCCTTTGGTTTTCGCCAATGATTAATTCAGTGATAGTAGAGGAAGGAATAGAGTTGCCAGGAGCATACGCGGGCAAGTCATGCTCGGAAGAGAGGACACTTGAAGAAACAGGTATATGAAGGGATTGACCTATATTAGACATATCTCCAAAATCAACCCGACCAGGGGAGGGTCTCCTTTGAATATCAGAAGAAAAATGAGGAGTTTGTTGAGTAAAAACCGAACTAACGACAGGCAAAGGTTCAGAAGGGATAACGGGAGTCTAGGTCTCCGACCTACTGGTTGATTGGGAGTGAGGAGGATTTACCGAAGGCCCCTTAGTACGGGACCTTTTAGGTCTTAAGTTTCTACTACCTTCGCGGGAAGAACGCTTTGAAGTATTACCAAAAAGGTTACTCATGTTCGAAAGTTGAAAAAGTATTTTAACTATCGAGAAAGCTTATCGACCTAAATTGAGAGAATATTCTATCGTAATTGAGTAAAAGCGGTAAATAGCGAGTAAACTTTTCACCCTATGTATTTTACTAAAAGAAAAGATGCGACAGACCCTAAGAAAAGGCGCGAAACAGAGAACCTGACTGATCTTACACAAATTTGTGGTTTGATCGATTTAATAATATAAATAAAGTTAACGCTACAAAAATAAGAGAAAGATCAATGTATATGTGTATTCCGATCGTTAAGGTATAGATTACAAGTATTGAGGATCCTATTTGAGCATTATAGGATGTCGTACAAGCTAGAGGGTGAAATACATAATAAATGGCCGAATCTATCTATCCGAGCAGCAGCTTCGAGCGGAGTGTCCTTGGGAAAACGTGTGTGTTGTCATAAATGCTTGGGGTATTTATAGCCGAGAATGAGGATCGGCCCATAGGTCTGGGCCTGAGATCGGCCCAACAGTAATATTTGATCATGGGCTGCGACTAGAGGATTAAGTTATCAAGGCATCATCCCGAGCTCGAGTTCGCATCTTCGGGGTCAATATTCCAGTTCTTCGATCGTATATCAGTAATAGAAGGTGGAATCCAAAGTTCCCATCATCAATACTCCCCCACTTCTCGAGCACAAAGTGAAGCTTAAGCTCGGAGAAGTATGTGATACGCCGGGGTGAGCGAGTCTTATTATGATGTTTTCGGATAAACCTCGTTAAAAACCTAATTCGGAAAAAACCCATTGGGATAAAAACCGAACCAGGGAAAAAGAGTGAATATCATGAAAACACCATAACGACTCTTATTCATAATTCGTGACGCCGTGATCGACTACTTGTTAAAACCGCCTTTATTTTTTCGACCTAGCTTCTCCGATCATATAGCAGTAATCGAATACTGAAGTCTAAACGTTGTCCTTCCTCCTGTGTTGGGCTATGGCCCAATAGTCCATATACTATAGGGGCCTAACGTGCAATTAAAGAGAAAATAGGTTTGAAATTATCCAACGGGAGTTCAATCGTCGCGACTATTCGAGGGCCATTTTGCAATTTAATGTCTTGATCTTTGTATATATAAGTTGATCGTCGGAGATTCATTTACACAAGACTCTCAAATAACCCAAGAACGGAGCGTATAGATTGATAAGAAAACCCCAACACTTGTCCGATCGTTCCGAACGTATAATGTCTAGTCCAACAGATCCCAAGGGCAAGGCCAAGGTAGTAGAAGGGCAAGAGAGTGGTCCTGGTGAGACGCAGATCATGGC
The DNA here is from genome assembly GCA_038501285.1 of Penstemon eatonii. Taxonomy (NCBI): domain Eukaryota; kingdom Viridiplantae; phylum Streptophyta; class Magnoliopsida; order Lamiales; family Plantaginaceae; genus Penstemon; species Penstemon eatonii. The sequence goes on along the minus strand of CM076710.1, from coordinate 41,425,038 downwards.
TGTCCGTTCTTCGGAGGCGGAAAATTTAAGGGTCCGGAGCCCTAATTCTGGCTCTGATAAAGAAGAGGTATCAAGTCCTAGTTCCGTGGGTAATGAAAGTGATTCTTTGAGCGAGTCCACCGACGAAGAGGCCACGGAGGATGATGATCTTCCCTTAGGGAAGAACGAGCAAGTCAAATTCAGAATAGGTAGAAATTTTGTTGTTATGATTTTTGAGTGGACGGAACCTGTGACTAGCGCACGACTTAACAAATTCGAGGAGAGAGCCGATCAAATCGTATGCCGCTATACTGAAGAACACCGGGGATACTTGGAGACCAACTTTGGTAAGTATTTAGGTGATGGATTTTCGATCGTCGTCCCGTCTTCTGAAGAGCGTGTTACTAATCCTCCCCCGGGGTGTCAAGCCTTTTACACTAGGCAATTCTTTTACGGCCTATGGATCCCGTTCATTCCTTTAATTCGTAGCGTTCTAGAGGCTTTTCACCTCTCTCCATCCCAAATTCTTCCAAATTCTATTGGGTATATCGTCGCTTTCAGTGCGCTAATGAAGGCCAAGGGGAAGAAAGCAGCTTTCCAAAATTTCTGGCGGGTTTTCCAAGTGAGTTCCTCAACATCTTCGAATGCTGGGTATGTATATTTCTCGCAGAGGTTGAATCGGTCGATATTGTCGGGCAACGTTTCGAGCAACCTGAAAGGTTGGAAAAAGGAATTCTTTTTTGTCCGAGGTCCTGATACTCCACCTTCCGCAGAGACACCCGAACCAACCCCTTATGAGTGGCCTGGAGAGAAGTCTTGGATTTATGGTAGGCAAAAACTCATAGGTCGAATGAATCACGAGCTCCCGGATGCATTTTTGCAGACCATCTGTTCCGATCTTTACCAAACGGCTTTGTTGACCCAAGAGAGGGTCTTGAGAATGGCAGGGCTCAGTGAGTGTTCTTATCCTGCCCCTCCTATTAATATTGTAGAATCCTCGATCACGCGTTCTGAAAGTCCAGCGAACCAAGTTGCTAGGGCTGATGGGGAAGATCCTGCTGCAACCGTTCCCCCCATCTTAGGTATACTATTTCTTTTTCTATAATTCAGTTGGTTTTTCTCGGCTCGAAATTAAATCCGTTCTCAATTTTACAGTTGAGATTGTTGAGAAGTTTCTAACCTCCATAGCCGGTTCGGTCGTTGCTTCATTTTCCACAGAGTCTCAAGGCTTTCCTCGTAAACAGAAGAAATCAAGGGCTACCTTGATGATTGAAGGAGCCAATGCCAGAATTGACAATTCCGCAGTTCCGAACGTAGCTACAGGTTCCCTTCAAATTGCTGCTGAGGGAACTTCACAAGCCCCAGCTATTGGGCCTTTACGATCGGTGTTCCCGACCAGCACGTCTGATCCGAACGTGGCGGGATGTAGCTATTATACGCTTCAGGGGATCCGATCTCAAGAGATCGTTGAAGCTCGGATGGCCAGGAAAAGGAATAGCGGGGAACCTGAGTCCTCCAGAAGGGTAAGGCCGTTTGGTCAGAATCCAGGGCCGATTCAATGTCGATCCGGCCGCACCGAGCCAGATCTAGTAGACTTTATAGAAGATCATCTTCGTGGTTTGAGGGCCGCGGGGTATCAGGAGGACGGAACCATCGAGTCTGACCTAGGTTCCGTCGGCGAACATACAGTGGATAAGTCCTTCCGACTCCTAATGGCCGAGAGATTTAAAGAGGACAACACCGAGCTCTTTCAGAGGGACGGTTTTCAAATCATGGGCGATTACGCTCATGCACATCAAAGGGTACTTTTTTCTTCGACTGTATTAACCACTTTTCCAAAACTCTCGTTTTATTACTGAAGTCTATTTTCCTCGCAGGCTGGAGATTTATTTACTCACCAATCTTACCGACTAGCCATCATGGAAGAGGAGTCTCGACAATCCCATAACGCTCTTCTTGACATTCTGAAAGAAGCAGCTGTCAAGGCCGATCAGTTGAGAGATATCTCTTCCAAGCTTTCTGAGGTCGAGAAGGAGCTCGAGGATGCTAGGAAAGAACTCAAAGGAAAGATGGCCCTTGAGGAAGAGGTAGCAAAATTAAAGTCGGATCTCGAGCAGGCTAAGGCATCGTCCGATCAAGCATACGTTCGAGGTCGAGAAGAAGGCAAGCTACCAGCTATAAGGGAATTTTTAAAGTCGCCCTTTCTTGATGCCTTGGTTCGGTCGCGATCGAGCGAAATCAATCAGGCCTTCTTTTATAAAGGGGTTCAGCAACTCATTATGGCCGGAAGGGTTCAAGGCACTATGATTGAATATCTTCCCTATATGAACCCTTATAAAAACAATCTTGGGAAGATTATAAGGCTTCCTCTCTTCCTCCCAAAATTGAGGGTCTAGATGATCATGAGTTCGCTCCGCTCCTTGCTGAATTTGGTGTTCCTATGCCCAATCCTGATATGCTAGAAACGGAGAACTCGGGGGAAAAGGATGAGGATGTGGACATCGAGGGCGAAACTGATGCTCGGGTCGGAGAAAATATCAATTCTCCTCGGACAAATAGCTCCAGCTCTGAGGATCAAAGCAGCGGTGAAGGGGACGATAGCTCGAGTAGTACTACTGATGACAGTTCGGAAAGCGATTCCAAGGAAGAGGACGAAAAGACAGAGAAAAGTCATGATTATAGTTCCGAAAAGACGGAGAAAAGTCGTGATTCTAGTTCCGAAAAATAAATTCCGATCATGATTGATTCGTGTAATTATTCCGAGATTACTAAACTTGATAATCGGAAAAATAAATTCCGAGTATTAATAGGCTGTAACTCCAAAGACTCTCATGATCTATTGTCGTTAATTGTATAGTTGCATCCTCGATGAATAGAGAATCGATAAGTTTGGAAAATAAATCCCATCGATGGAATAAAGGAATTGGTCAATTGGAGAATAAATCCAACTATTTAAAGATCGAAAATTCACTCTATGGGTCTTAGCAGCAGCTTTCACCCTTTATATTTATTTCGATCTAAGGGGCATAGCAACGGATTTCACCCTTAGTTGTTTTGATCGGTCATAGCAACAGCTATCACCTGAGGGTCTTAGCAACAGCTTTCACCCTTTTCATTTATTTCGATCTAAGGGGCATAGCAACGGCTTTCACCCTTAATCATTTTGATCGGTCATAGCAACAACTTTCACCTGAGGGTCTTAGCAACAGCTTTCACCCTTTTCATTTATTTCGATCTAAGGGGTAGCAACAGCTTTCACCTGAGGGTCTTAGCAACAGCTTTCACCCTTTTCATTTATTTCGATCTAAGGGGCATAGCAACGACTTTCACCCTTAGTCGTTTTGATCTGTCATAGCAACAGCTTTCACCTGAGGGTCTTAGCAACAACTTTCACCCTTTTCATTTATTTCGATCTAAGGGGCATAGCAACGGCTTTCACCCTTAGTCGTTTTTATAAATAGACATAAAGATTGGCCATAATAATTTCTCAAATATAACGAATTGACAATATTTCTGGCGAATAAGACTTCCATTGGATAGATAATCCTTTGCAATATAAGATAAGCGTAGACGAGTCGAGATAACAAGATGGCGGATATTCTAGAAATTTGTGCATAGTTTCCATTGTCCATAATAACACACTTCCGAACCATGAATAAGACTTCCATAAGATAGATAATCCTTCTACATAATAAGATAAACGAGGACAGAACGAGACGACAAGATAGTGGATAAAATAGAGATCGGTGAGTAGTTTTATCTATCCATTATATCGCATTTCCGAACCACACTTCTTGCTAAATTGAGTTCAAGAGAAGATAAAATAGGGCTCGGTAGCAGTTTTCCCGATCTATCGAGAGCAATCTTCCCGATGGCAGTGTATAATTTTACAGTAGGAATCCCTCGGAATGATCGAATAAAGATTATAATGAATAAGACCGTTGATATCTTTACCGACGTCGGTAGCTCCGTTATATGGTTATAATCTAGTAGGAGCATTGTACGATCCTAATTTCGACTTCAAATCGGCGAGGGCTCCGTGAGCCGCCCTGGATAGATTATCAGGCTTATTGTCAACTGAATTCTGAACCCCCGCAGCGTGGGATGGTTCTCCTCGGTTATATGTATTCCTCCTCGTAGTAGGCATTTTTCGATCTAACACCCAAATAAGGCCCCACGGTGGGCGCCAATTGATCTTACACAAATTCGTGGTTTGATCGATTTAATAATACAAATAAAGTTAACACTACAAAAATAAGCGAAAGATCAATGTATATTGTATTCCGATCGTTAAGGTATATATTACAAGTATTGAGGATCCTATTTGAGCATTATAGGATGCCGTACAAGCTAGAGGGTGAAATATATAATAAATGGCTGAATCTATCTATCCGAGCAGCAGCTTCGAGCGGAGTGCCCCTGAGAAAATGTGTGTGTTGTCATAAATGCTTGGGGTATTTATAGCCGAGAATGAGGATCGGCCCATAGGTCTGGGCCTGAGATCGGCCCAACAGTAATACTTGATCATGGGCTGCGACTAGAGGATTAAGTTATCTAGGCATCATCCCGAGCTCGAGTTCGCATCTTCGGGGTCAATATTCCTGTTCTTCGATCGTATATCAGTAATAGAAGGTGGAATCCGAAATTCCCATCATCACTGACCTATGAACGGCCGCAAGAATTCGAAAAGACATAAACATAATGATTACGCCGAAGTTAATGACTTGTCTGAATTATTATTATCAATAAAGAAACAGAAATGACATACCATCAGAATACAAATCGTCTCAGTTACAAAGGGATAAAAAAGTAATATTACAAATCATGCAATGATAATATCATGCAATGATAATTATTGTCAGGGTTATTTCCCAAGCTTGTTGGTCGTTCCTTGACACGACCTGATCGTCAATTTGTAATCCCTGATCGTCAGCGACCTCTCCTTCATCGGCTCCATCATTCGCTGCCTCTGGATTTTCCTCCTCGTCCTCTTGGTCGCCGAAATTATTATCAACCTCCGGGTTAATGTCTGAAGGAGGAGTCGGCAACGGCTTTCCAAAATCTTCAACAAGATGAGCCAATGGAAAATGTCGATAATTGACGCTTGGCAGATCAGTAGGAGAGTATTCCTCACCATAACGATTCAGGCTGACATGTGTCGCCTTGAAATACTTGATAACACCGTGAAAACGTCGTTATTACCTATCTCTTTAAGCCCAAAATATCTTGTTTTGATCCGAGTGTTTGTTTGTCTTCGCGTGTTTTCGTGTCTTTTGTGATTTTGGCCCCTTCTTTTGGCCTTCGTTCGTTTTTTGTGTTTTTGCTCTCGTTTTGATCGTTTTCTCCGTGGTTTGTAGGTATTGACATCTTGAGTGATTAGGAGTTGCGTATCAATGGTGCGAGTCTTTCTACCCACCCCGCGAGTCAAGCTCGAGCTTCAAAGGAAATAGAACCCGAAGCAAATTGTTAAGATTATAGATAGCTGCTCACTAGAACATGCACACCTTTTTCATGGATGATTCAAATGAGCTGAATTTTGGATATGTCATAGATGAGTGAGTTAGCTACGCTATGAAATTTACGGATCCGCAATCGGAGTTGGGTATCAAAGGATATGCTGCTCGGAAGGAAGTGCGGCAGAGCTGGAAACTTACTGCCCTTGTCACACCGCGGTGTATGAATCAAACACCGCGGTGTATAATTCAAACACCGCGGTGTACCCCTGCTACCAGCAGATTTTTGCTGCGGGAAAGGCAGGGGGTTTTTTGTATTATCCCCCTTTGATCCCAATTGTATTTTTAGGCATCTTCGGGGACTTTTTGGCCTTAGTTGCCATTGTTTGGAGGATAACTTAGGCTTTAGGGCTTGTAGTTGTTGCTAGGTTAGAGGCTTAAAATAGAGATCATCAACAACTCTTGAAAATATACTTCATTTTCATTCTCTTGCCTCCTTTGAAGAAAAGAGAAGGGTTTGCACTTTGGAAAGAAGAACAATCACTTGGACTCCCCATTGAAGATAAAATGGCTTGAGGGGAAAGTAGTTGAAGATCTCCACCACTAAGCCAACTCTAACTCTTTTACTTTGTTCATTTACATTTATGGTTTTCATTAATGTAATGAATGATATATTTATTGTTATGAGTAGCTAATCTCCTTTATTCTATGTTTTTATATGATCCTATGTTTGGTTCTTGATTCTTGATTAAATGGTGAGTTAATGGTTGTTGCTATGCTTGTATACAAGTGTTTGTTAAATTAGTTTGAGCTCTTGTCAACTTGTGGTTTGATCAACCATAGGATGAAATGAATTGATGTTTAATTGCTAGGCATAGTGGATTAAAGATTAGATTGAAAAACTAGGTTGTGATTTGATTTTAGGATAGGAATATACCTAGGTCATTTCATGTTCTAATAAGGTTTGGAATTAATGCATCACTTAGGCTTAATCCCTTTAGACATAAATTGGATTAGTCTACTTTGGTAGGTTCGTACGCTATTCGGAAGATACGTATGAATATTTTATGAAATCTTGTACAAAAAACATGAGTTTGGTTGTCAATTGTTGAGTCGTTTGTCTTGAATTGAACTAGGTGACGTTTAATCGTAGAAGCCTTTACATATATTAAGTCGAGTGTTAGTTTCCTTAGTCACCTTAATTGAGTTGTAGTATCAAAACCACCATCACCTCACCAAACACAACTTACAAATCTAAGTCGAAGTAACAAGACGTAAGTTGGTAATTAATTGAACAATTCCTCGTGGGTTTGACACACATTTATCACTTTATTACTTGTAACGACCGTATACTTGTGTGATTGCGTATTCGTATTTGGAACGCAACAAGTTTTTGGCGCCGTTACCGGGGAATTGTAACGATTGTTTGCCAATTTATATTCTTGTATATCTTAGCTTGGATTTGTTATTTACGTTGTGATCTTTGTCTTCCTAGGTACGATGGCCTACAATGATTGCTATCCAAGGTCAACCGAGGGAACATCACTTTGTCATTGTATGCATTGCATGGGGGAGAGCACAATCGCTGTTTGCCCAATGAATCCAACTCATTTTCAATATGAGAATTCATACATGCGTAATCATTATGAGCCGAGTCCCACTTACAATGGCTAAAATATCGAATGGGGAGATAACCCGTATTATCCAAGGAACATTGAGTGGGGAGGTGGACTACACCCGGATATGATGATGACTACCCCATTCATCCAACCGAACTATCATGAATATTCTCAACCTCCGGTAGAGGTACAATCATCTTTGGAAGAAGCATTCACTAAGTTCATGGAGCACACCACCAAATACATGGTTAACAATGATTCTAAGTTGAAAGATGTTTTCAAACAATTGGAAGAGGTTTTCAAACAGTTGCAAGAAGACTCGGGGCCATTAAGGAATCTTCAAACACAAATGGAGCAAATCTCACAAGCTTTATTCATACGACCACCTGAAACTTTGCCGAGGGTACAACCGAATCACCCAAACAAGGTATAAATGAGCATTTCAAAGGCTTCACATTGATGAATGAAAAACCCTATGATGGGCCAGTTGCTCCGAATGAAAGTTTAATGAACCGAGTGAAATGTTAGAAACAAATGGGCTTCCTACTAGAGATGAAGAACAAGGTGGATCGAAAGAGCTTGCAAAGGAAGATAAATTCATCATGGATGATAGGTTTGATCAAAAGGTCATCAAATATTCTTATGTTGACTTGATTATTCCCAAAAAAGACAAATGGATCCACCCGAGCAAAGCAACATGGATAATTATGGGGAAAGATTACAAGAGATTTGAACTGGGAGATAAAAGTTTTCGATTTGATATGAGGTTCAAATCCGTCCTAAAAGACCGTACAATGGAAAAATTAAAGCGTGGGACGAATTTAAAAGCAAAGAGGCCGGGGCTTATACTTGATCCCGGTGGGATCCTATTCGATTATTGGCCACCCTAAAAGAAAAGGGAAGTTTAAAGTTGACCGACTAAAAACAAGCGCTTCTTGGGAGGCAACCCAAGCTTTTTGTTTTCCTTTTTCGTTGTCTTGTTGTTTTTATTGTTGTCATGTCGTGTCTTTTGATTCCTTGTTCTTGTGTGTTTTGTTGTAGGTAATGATTGTGCACGACAACGTAGTAAAATCGAGCGTGAAAATACAAATAGAGAATTGTGAAATTGAGCCAATCGAGAATCGAGGTAAGTTTTTAAATTTTGTTGTTTTGAAGTGTTCAAATTTTGAACACATAACTTACCTCAATAAGTTTTGTATTCAAAAGACTGAAAGAAATTTATTTTGGAAATAATACACCACGGTGCTAAAATATTCACACCGCGGTGCAAAATTTCCAGTAAGTTTGCTCACTTCTTACACCGCGGTGCAAAATTTCTAGTAAGTCTTGGCCTGATCTTGCCTCTCACACACCGCGGTGCAAAGTAAATACACCGTGAAGCTTAATTGTTATACTGCGGTGTATACATTTTGTTACACCGCGGTGTATACATTTCCAGGGAGTTAAATCCCGTGGCAATTTTCTCTCCATCTCTCTAATTTCAAATTCCACCTTCTCCCTTTCTCCTCACGTAGAAAAACAAGCTCCCTATCAATCCTCTCACAAATCCATCTCTCCCTCACGTAAAATCCTTCCAAACTCAGGTAAATCTCACCCAATCACCCAATCACTCATCAATTCACTCAAAAATATTCAATTTCACCCACACAAAAAAAAAACGAACCATTCCTTCAAGCTTCAAAAGTTGAAATTCTTCGATTTCAACCGATTTTGGGCAACCAAAAGGTAAGTGTGGCTTAACTCTAGTGGTATTGATTGATTGGTATTGCTATTTTTGGGTGGAAATTTTGGAAAATATTCTTGAAAGGGAGTTAGTTTGGGATTGCACACTAGGTGTTCGATAAAATGCTTGAATGAAAAAATTGTGATTGTTGATGTGCATTCATTCGCATTTTTGTTTGAGGATTGATAGAAGCAATTGTGAATTGATTGTTGGCTCGTGTGGTTGATTTTGAATACATTTGATAACGATGCCGATAAATAGAGGTGGTAGTTCGCGTGCACCTCCTAAACGCTTCGTTAGGTTGAAGTTTGTTTGAGACGAGGATTTGTATTTCATCTTTATTATTATATTAGTGACGTGCTCTTTCATTTGCTGCTTTCTTTTGTTTTGTTTTGTTGTTTGTGCGTTTGTGTGCTTGTTTTTCTTTTGTGCATTGTTTTGTCGTGTCGACCTCACTCCGTTTTTCTAAATTCACACAATGGGGACATTGTGCGTTTTAAGTTTGGGGTTGTAGAGAGGTCGCAAGTACTTGCATACATGCTAGGTCGACCCGCCAAAATTTTTCAAATTCTTATTATTATTTGAGCATGCGTCTATAATATTTGAGCACAATGGCGAAAGCTAGGTTGTATTTGAGGTGGATAATGAACTTTAGTGATAATAGGTTCTAGGACTCCTTTTGCGTAACTTAGATTATCTCCAAACTTTAGATTGAAAACAAAGTGTAAAATGAACAAAATGACTTAAGTTTGGGGGAGTGAACCCTTCTCAAGATTGAAAAACCTTTGAACACCTAGCTCTTAAAAGAAACGAGGAGAGAAGTTGCTAAAATGTATGCACTTCTACGAGAGAAAAGAAAGGCTAAGCCTTCAAATGTGTAATTACTCTACTTCGTTGTAATGGTGCAAGTTTGTAATGAAAAGTTCAAATGAAATGCACAAAGGAAAGGAATGGTGCTAGTAGCCCAAAAAGTTAAATGTCTAGAAGCACAAGCAATCTTCATCATTAGTGCTAGTTTGTTATTGTAAAAAATCATTGTAAAGCACAAGTGTTATGTTATCATTGTAAATCAAAAGAAAAAAGCAAAGTATGGTGAGAAAGTGCTAGGGACTAAAATTGTTAACTAGTTCAAGAATAGGGACAACACTCTTAAAATGCCTACAACATAGCTTCATAATGTGATTTGAACATTAAGTTTGTAATCTACGGTGAGGAGAGTTTCTTTGTCAAACATTAGAAGTCCTTGCAAATAGAATCGATGATTTTGACCTATCGGGACGTATTCACCTAAGATAGAATCTAGCCGAAGCCATCACACACACACGTGGAGCTTGTTTAAAGAATAATTTGAAAGTGTTAAGTTTTAGCATTTTGATCTTAAGCATGCTTGTTTTGTTCTTGTATTGTTTTCTTTGCTCGAGGACGAGCACGTGTTTAAGTTTGGGGGTGTTGATAACGCCGTGAAAACGTCGTTATTACCTATCTCTTTAAGCCCAAAACATCTTGTTTTGATCCGAGTGTTTGTGTGTCTTCGCGTGTTTTCGTGTCTTTTGTGCTTTTGGCCCCTTCGTTTGGCCTTTGTTCGTTTTTTGTGTTTTTGCTCTCGTTTTGATCGTTTTCTCTGTGGTTTGTAGGTGTTGACATCTTGAGTGATTAGGAGTTGCGTATCAATGGTGCGAATCTTTCTACCCACCCCACGAGTCAAGCTCGAGCTTCAAAGGAAATAGAACCCGAAGCAAATCGTTAAGATTATATGTCATAGATGAGTGATTTAGCTACGCTACAAACTTTACGGATCCGCAATCGGAGTTTGGAATCAAAAGATATGCTTCTCGGAAGGAAGTGCTGCAGAGCTGGAAACTTAATGCCCTTGCCATGTGACAGCCCGAGCCCCCGGGTCGAATCCTACGTGGATCCACCCCCGAGTCCGGGTCCGTATTCGGTGAAAACAACCCAAATTTGAGCAAAATTTTTTTTTTGAAATCAACAACATAGTAATTCGAATCGTAGTTCCACATAATAACATAAAACCCAATACACTGCTATATGCAGGGATGGGCACAAAATACAATTAAGCGTCTACCGCGCAACGACAAACACACATAACAATAGTCTTAAGTATTTAATCATGCTCGATACGGGAATAAGAAAGAGAGATCGGATAATGGTTCTGGCGTGAAGGAATCTAGCCATTAATAATTATCATGTAATAGGGTTTACTTAGCGAATTATTGTAATTGCAGATTTGTTTTTAAGTCTCATGCCTTTCTTATTTGGTGGATGCTTAATTTACACTTTTCCTTTTGTGTCATGTTTAATTTACTGCCAGCTTGGCCATTTTGTTGAACTTTATAACGTCATTCTTGCATACTTGGTCGCGTCATCGAATCTTTCTTGGGAGTGGTGATTTATCAATTATTGTGACTCGTATGATGCCGCGTCTCTTATAAATACTAAGGCCATTTTACCTTGCCTTTACGATAACATCATACACAGTGATCGGAGCTTCAGGAAATTATTACGGTCGAATAATTATCCGAAAGCCAAGAGATGAATGAAAATTCGAACGTTTCTGTAACTTCTTCCGTGCCTTTCCCCAAACCCAATGACGGTAGAAATATAAAGAAAAGGAGACAAGCTCCGATTAAGTCCACTACTTCCGACGAGCTAATCTTCCATGAAGGAGATAAATCTTCGACTGTCGCCCTTTCTTCATGCTTGAAAACCAGGGGCTCAAACAAGAAAATTAAAAAGGTTTCTTTTGGGGAGGATGTATTTGTGCGCACACCCTTTCCTGTTCAATCCGTGCCCTCGAAGGACAGAGAATCTTTCAAATTATTGTTTCCTTCTGGTGTCTTCCCATTTAAGAGGGACATAATTCATTTTGACAAAGTATCACATGAGAAATCCGATCTGACCCTTCTTGGGGCGAATATCTCTATCTCCGAGGCAATTCTATCTAAAGGAGAATATTCTTCGTTCTTGTTTCAGTCTGGGTCGAATTTCCTTGCCCAGTTAATTCTTGCTAACTTCCTTATCCTGGTTTTCTAGTTTCTTTATTTTAGCCTTGACATGTCTTCTTACAAGTCCAGGCTGGTGAAGACTTTTCTAGGCTCTATGCGTTGGCAAAGCGTGAGATCGAACAACGAGCTACCATTACTCTCGAGCTGGCCAGGAAGAAGATTGAGCTGGATCGCGCACTGGAAGCTAATAGATTCTTTAAGGAGAAATTGTCTCAGGACAAGTTGAGCTCGGAATTAGAGAGACTCAAAGATATCTACGAGCGTGAGAAGAAAAATTCCGAGCTTCGTGAGAGGCAAGCTTATATCCGCGGGTATGCTGATCGCAGTGCTGAAGTTCGAAAAATCCTTTTCGAGAATAATTTCGTTTAGTTGTACTAAGATTTTCCTTCGTTGTAACATAAGCTTGCTAAGATTTTTCTTTGTTGTAACACAACCTTGTTGTAACGGTAATATTGTCCAAATGGTGTTCTTTCTTCCTTCCTCTCTCTTCCTTCTCTTTTTTTTTATTTTTTTTATTTATTTTTTTTTTTAACTCTTCGGGTTTTCGGCCTTAGAGTTGAGCGTTGATTCCTATATTCTTTAGCCAAACAGTCCCTGATTTTTTGGGAAGTGGGACGGTCGGAGCGTTTAATGCTCGTATCGTGGCCGTTCATCCCACGAGATCTACACCGTTGATGCGAAATTCCTCCCCCTATATATAGTTCCAAAATTACCTTCATATTTTTACTTGTCTGTAAATGTTTCGTTCGATCGACATGGTTGTGTTTCTACTCCCATCGATCAACTCCATGTCCCACTTGATCTCTGCGATTAAAGCGTTCGAGATTCGAATTCGAACTTTCTTTCTCGACCTCCTCGGCGTCCCTATTTGGGAAACTATTTCGACTAGGGTATCGACAGGCGAAAAGGATTGCGACTAGGGTACCGGCAGGCGACCTGCTTCTTTGGAGTCATCTCTCCTGAGATGGGTTAGAATTCCGATATCCTGTCGCTTCATCCGGTCGGTTAGTGGATTAATATCTAGAGGAGTTTTTTAAATCTCGAGCATCAACTTCTTCGAGGTGCTTCTCGGGGAATGATGTCTTCGAGATCGCTCATTGAGTACTCTAACTGGATATACTTCCTTCTTCCCTTGACCGGATAATACTCTTAGAGAGCCAGCGGGGGTCCGGTAGCAAGAATGCTGGAAAACTGTCTCCTCGCCGCTGGTTTTTCTTTTAAGCTCGTGATCATCATTGTTTATGTACGAAGGTCTTGGATTTGCTACGAGTGCAGGAAGCAGGCTCCAATCTTGTTCCCCTATTTTTCCTCATTTGGCTCGGAGACCTCTAGCTTATTTGTAGCATTTGTAGTAGGATAGGAACAAATGTAACGTTTTTGAATTCGAATCTTCTTGTTGTATCTTTATCTCTGTATTTCGATGAATCATTTGTAATTGTTCAAACAGCTTATAAATACCATTATTTATCTTTACGTTTTTCTTTTCCTGTCTTTACTTTAATGGATCCTGATTTCGATCTTCTGCCATTTTGTCATTCCAAGATTTCATCAACCTTAACGGAAATAAACTTTTATCCTCGTCACCTAATGATTCACGGTCTTGTAACTTCATAGAACAACTTCCAAATAATATTACCTTTGTTGAACATAGAATTCTTGGGGATTCCCCAAGTTCGAAGGAATATTTTCCTTAGCTCGAATAATATTTTTGACCTTTAATTCAATAATCGCGTAGAAGGGATGTGACAGAATTTCGATCGATCCTGATTATAATTTCGATCTAAGGGGCGTAGCAACGGCTTTCACCCTTAGTCGTTTCAGAGCATTTTTAGCCCGAGGGTCGTAGCAACAGCTTTCACCCATTTAATAATTTCGATCTAAGGGGCGTAGCAACGGCTTTCACCCTTAGTCGTTTCAGAGCATTTTTAGCCCGAGGGTCGTAGCAACAGCTTTCATCCATTTAATAATTTCGATCTAAGGGGCGTAGCAACGGCTTTCACCCTTAGTCGTTTCAGAGCATTTTTAGCCCGAGGGTCGTAGCACCAGCTTTCACCCATTTAATAATTTCGATCTAAGGGGCGTAGCAACGACTTTCACCCTTAGTCGTTTCAGAGCATTTTTAGCCCGAGGGTCGTCACCCAATTTTTTCCGATCCAAGGGGCGTGGCAACGGCTTTCACCCTTGGATGATTTTCGAGGGTCGTAGCAATAGCTTTCACCCGTTTAATAGTGATGGAGAAAAATAGAGATTGATAATAGATGAATAGAGATCGAGAATATCCAGAATATGACGAATAAATAATAATTTCGGCGAAATGAACTTTCATTGAATAAATAACTCCGTCGAAATAAACATTCATTGAACACATAGTTTTCTTAATCACGAGAAACAAAGAAACAGAACGAGATGACTAAATAGTAGTAGCCTAGAATTTAACTATCCATCTTCATCTTCCATAATATCTTCTCAAATTAACAGCATTCCGTGCTCGAGGTAGGACCTCTCCATTAGGATGAGCAATTTTATAAGAACCTTTCTTTCCAACCTCAACGATCACAACGGGGCCATCCCAATTAGGTTGAACTTTTCCAACATGCTTCGACACTTCCACTTTATTGAGCACTAAATCTCCCACTTTGAATGTTCGGATTCGAACGTTTCGATTATAAGATTTTTCCATGCTAGACTTGGTAGATTGAATTTTCAACTTTGCACGGTCCCTTCGACCATCTGCGTGATCAACATCCATTTCCCTTAGAGATCGATTTTCCTCGGGATCATAAAATTCGACCCTGGGAGAAGGTACGAGGTTCTCGACTGGAATAACAGCTTCCGACCCATAAACCAGACTGAATGGAGTTTCTCCTGTTGCAGCTTTAACAGTAGTTCTATTAGCCCATAAAACTCGTGGCAGTTTGTCGAGCCATTTTCCTTTTGCCTCAGATAGACGTTTTTCCAGAGATCGAACGATCTCTCTGTTCACGACTTCAGTTTGTCCATTAGCTTGAGGATGCCCTACTGATGCGAAATTCTACTGTATTGCGAACTTTTCGCACTATTCTGTGATTCTTTTCCCGGCGAACAGCGTTCCGTTATCAGATATTAAGATCCTAGGAATCCCAAACCTGCAGACAATATTTTTCCATAAGAAATTAATAACTTGGAACTGAGTGATCTTTGTCAGAGCAATGCATTCAACCCATTTGCTGAAATATTCTACTGCAACCAATACATAATTTTTTCGAGCTCTTGCTGTTGGAAAAGGCCCAACAATATCAATGCCCCATTTATCAAAAGGCCAACAGATCGGAATAGGGTGCATATGTTCAGCCGGTTGATGGATTAAATTCGAATGAATTTGACAATGGTGGCATTTCTTCACATAAGCAACAGAATCAGAGAAAAGAGTAGGCCAATAATATCCTGACCTCGAGCATTTAAGAGCTAATGCCCGAGCACCGCAATGACTTCCTGCCTCTCCCTCATGGACTTCCTTTAAAATAGCATTATAGTGCACTTCGGAGATACATTTTAATAAAATTCCAGAAGAGGATCTTTTATAGAGTTGATTATCAACTAGAGTGAACGATGGCGCTCAGTATTTGATCCTTCGAGCTTCATTTGAGTTTTCTGGAAGCTTTCCTTCTTTGAGATGGGCAATAAGAAGGTCGATCCAAGAGATCCTTGGCTCATCGATTTCCATGATGTCGACTGAGGGAGTCACATCCAGTTCGATAGCAGACGTATTCGATAATAGCCATGTAATTATCCTTTCATTCTTCCCATCGGCAAGTCCTGTGAACTTCGATAATATATCTGCCCATAGATTTTCCTCCCTCGGTATAGGTTGAATATCAAACTTATCGAATTCAGAGATCAACTTTTTTGTCTTGTTCAAATATTTGATCATATTGAACTCCCTGGCCTCGTAAGTGCCTTTCACCTGTTTATGAACGAGTTCAGAATCTGTTAACACAACAATTGATTTTACCTTTGCCTTTATGGCCATTTCTAATCCAGCGATCAGGGCTTCATATTCTGCTTCGTTGTTTGTAACGACGAAGTCCAAAGTGATAGCATAACTCAAGTCTTCACCATTGGGTTCTTGAAAATGGATTCCTGCTCCACCTCCTTCCCTAGTCGAGGAGTCATCTACGTGCATCAGCCAGACCTGATCTTCTGCTTTTTCGACCATACTTACCTCGGAGATTGCTCCTTCTTCCATATTCGACAAGTCTGTTGACTCGACTACGAAGTCAGCTAATATCTGGGCCTTTATAGCGACCCGTGGTTGATATTCAATCTCGAATTGACCCAGCTCGACCGCCCACTTTATCAATCTGCCTGACGCTTCTGGCTTTGATAGGACCTGTCTCAGAGGTTGATTCGTTAAAACGATGATCTTGTATGTCTGAAAATAAGGCCTCAACCTTCATGCAGCTACCACCAAGGCAAGCGCGAATTTTTCAATCTCCATGTAATTTTTCTCAGCACTCTGCAATAACTTGCTCAAATAGTAAACTGGTTTATGCTCAGACTTATCGAGCTTTACCAAAACCGAGCTAATAGTCTCTTCCGATACGGCTATGTATAAATATAGAGGTTCTCCATCGGATGGCTTGGCTAACATTGGTAGTGAGGTTAAGTATGCTTTCAGGTTTTCGAAAGCTTTGTCACATTCTTCATTCCACTCAAAGTTCTTAGATTTACGCAATAGTTTGAAGAATGGTAAACTCTTGTCAGCAGATCGTGAGATGAATCTATTCAACGAAATAATCTTCCCAATCAAGATTTGGACATCTGAGAGCTTTCTTGGTAGTTGTAGATCGGTAATTGCTCGAATTTTTTCTGGGTTGGCCTTGATTCCTCTTTCATGGACGAGATATCCGAGGAACTTTCCCGATCGCACGCCAAAAGTGCAGTTGGCAGGATTTAACTTCATTCCATATTTCCTTAAAATTCCAAAACATCGATCAAGATGGTTGATGTGGTCCTCCTCCGTCATACTCTTTACGAGCATGTCGTCTACATAAACTTCCATGATTTCCCCTATCAAATCTTTAAACATCATATTGACTAATCTTTGATAGGTTGCGCCCGCATTCCTCAAGCCAAAAGGCATGACAATGAAGCAGTAGACTCCTCGCTCGGTGATGAACGTTGTTTTATCCTGGTCTTTTTCGTTCATAAAAATCTGATAAAATCCTTGGAAAGCATCCATCATACTAAAAAATACAAACCCCGCGATGGAATCTACAAGCATATCGATCCGAGGTAATGGATAAGGATCTCTTGGGCACAATTTGTTTAGATCTGTAAAATCATTACACATTCTCCATTTGTTTTCAATCTTTTCGCCCTTAGAAACTAGGACCACATTACACAACCACTCTGTGAACTTTATTTCCCTGATCTGGCCCGCTGCTAACAATCTATCGACCTCTGCATTGATTATTTTATCCTTTTCGCGGCCATGATTGCGCTTCTTTTGCCTTACAGGTTTTGCCTTTGGATCGATGTTCAATGAATGTGTTATCACCCGTGGGTCGATTCCAACTATATCATCTGAACTCCAGGCAAAAATGTCCACATTTTTCTGTAAGAATTCAACAAGCATGGTTTCCATGCCCTCGCTTAACTCTGTTCCCATTTTGGTGAATTTCTCAGGGGATCCCGGAACTAAAGTTACTTTTTTGTGGCCGAGTGCTTGCACACTCATGTCAACATTTTTCCCTTTTTTTCCTTGTAATTTCTCGTAGTCGGGAATCGGTGATTTTACGCCAGACTCTATTTCAGCTATTTTCCTCTTAATCAGGAGCTCGGGCTCCACTTTCTTTTTAATACTTAAAGATGAATTATAACATTCCCAGGCCATGTATTGGTCGTTCCACATTTCTCCTACCCCTCCCTCGGTCGGGAACTTTATCTTTTGGTGATAGGTAGATACAACTGCTTTGAAGATATTTAGAGCTGGTCTCCCTAATATGGCATTGTAAGCGAACGATGTATCTACTACCAGAAATTTGACCATCCTCGTTACATTTTTTGGTTTGCTCCCTAGAGTCGTGCTCAAAAGAATGGTCCCAAGCGGAACGATCTCTGATCCCCCAAAACCGACCAAAGGAGTGGTTACTCGATCCAGATGCGGGTGACAAAGATTCATTCTTGTGAGGGCTTCTGATGAGATAATGTTTGCCGAGCTTCCATTATCGACCAGCACTCTTTTAACCTCGAAATTAGCGATTTTCAATGTCAACACCATGGAAAAATCTGGATCATCTTCGTTTATATTCCAATTAACGTCCGAAGGTCGATCAGCCTCACTGAAACTTATAACTTGATTTTCCATGGAGGGAAACTCCAAGGATAGAATTTCCCTCTTTGTAGAGACTCCAGCCCTTATCGATCTCAACGTTCTTTTCCTAGCATTTCTGCTATCTCCTCCTGCTGGTCCGCCAGCAATCATGTTTATCACTCCGTTTGACCGCTCTTCCGTCTGATTTCGAACCTGCTTCTGTTGAGTATTAAACTTTCGCGGGCTCCTGGACCTATAACGATTGTTATAGTTACCTCCTTTGACAAATTATTTGAGTTTTCCTTGTGCAATTAGTTTTTCTATCTCGACTTTCAGTTGGTAGCAGTTTTCGGTGCTGTGCCCCCGAGCCCGGTGGTATCGACAGTATTCGTCATAACCCAATGCCCCTGGCCTAGCCTGAGTGATCCTTTGAGCCTCGGGAATCAAATTTCCTTCTTCTAACACAGTTAACACCTCTTCCTTTGAACTGTAAAGTTCGGTAAACTGAATTTTTCCCGGTCTTGGAGGTCGAGCTCGTTCATAGGGAGGTCCATAGGAATTCGACCCTTGGGGCAGCATATGTGGCTTATAAGTGTTAATTCGTTGCCAAACAGACCCTCTGGTCGATCCTCCGTAATCACCAGGGTTTGGGATAGGAGCCCGATCTTGTTTCTTGTTAAAAGGGAGTTTTACAGTGTGCGAGCTTTTTAACTTATTCATCTCTTCCTGAATCATGTATTTCTCAGCGATCTCCATAATTCACTCGAAGGAGTTTGGTGTTTCTGCACAAGGCGTTTCCGAACTGAGTGCTCCTTGTCAGCTCGAACATTAAAGAGGACAAATATTTGATCTGCGGAGTGTCAACTTTGAGAAGTTCGATACTGAACCTCGCTTACCATTGTCTCAACGTTTCTCCTTCCAATTGTTTTACGGTCCCCAAATGATTCGTCGGTAACCTCGGTTTCCTTTTACTAGCAAATTGGTGTTTTAGTTTGTCGCAAAATTCCTCGAAGGAAAATATGGAGTTGGGCGGCAATTTTCCGAACCAATCGAGGGCAATTCCCTCGAAGGTAGTAACCATGATCTTGCAACAAAAGTCCTCAGAATGTCCGTATAAGTTCATCACATTAATAAAACTGTTGATGTGTTCCCCGGGGTCGGTAGTCCCGTTATACCGTGGTAGCCTGGTCGGTACTGTTTCCGCGTTTCGAGCTTCGCGTATTTCTTGACAAAACGGCGAACAACGCATGATACTCTTCGAAACCTCCCTATCTCGTAGATTCTCTCTACTCGGAATGTTTTTCGCTCGCCTGGCAGCATGATTGCTGCGAGGAATCTCTATCAGCGTACCTTCCTTCTCCAACTTCTTAGCTACTCTTTCTTGCACTATCCTTTCCAGTTCAGATTCAGTAACTCTTTTGTAAGGCGATCTTTTGCCTCTGACTGCACCAGCAGGGTGGCTCTCCCCTACTACTGAATCTTCCACATCATGTACTGATTTTGGCGGAATTTCTGATTGGGCGTTGATTTTCGATGGCACACCCCGAGGAGGGTTTGTTGCTGGCGCGTGCGATATAGATCGTAGTACACTGATCTCCCTCAAGATGTTCGAAGATGGTATTTCAGGTCTCCCATGAACTGCTGGTTGATCTACAGGCGATTGATCAGCCCTTCCCCCGTTCAGAAATTCCCTACACATCGTGCCTATGATGGACCTTAGATCTCCAACGGTCGTGCGAATTGTGACATTATCCTGTGAAACAACCGGTGGAACCTCTGGTTGTTGAGCCGCACGTGACAGATTGTCGGGCTCATTGTTGACCTAATTCTGTGCTCCTGCTGCATTGGAAGGCTCTCCTCTGATATACGTATTTCTCCTCGTAGTAGGCATATTTCGATCTAATACTCGAATAAGGGCCCCTCGGTGGGCGCCAATTGATCTTACGCGTTTTCGCTCGTTCGACCTAAGTGGTGTAAAATGCCGTGCTGATGTTTGTAAACAGAAGTAAAAGATCAATAGTATTTGTATTCGGAATGATTGAGTACAAATTACAAATATCGAGAGTCCTATCCGAGCATTATAGGATTCCGTACAAGCTAGAGGGTGAAATACACAATAAACAGCCTATACTATTCTTCCTAAGTAGTTCCGAGCAGCAGCCTCGGAGGAAGAGCACCTGGGAAGTTGTGTCATCGTCATAAATGCTAGGGGTATTTATAGCTGAGATCTGGAGCTAGGTGATCCACCCGCAGATGTGCATTTCTCGGCCCACAGGCCTGGGCCTGAACTCGGCCCAACAGTGATTTTGGACCCTAAGCTTCCTTGGTAGAATCAGCGTAGGACTCTTGAGCTTTGGGCTTGAATTTATGCTCATGAGATCGAGATCTGTGACTTTCGACCTTGCCAGACCGTAGAAACGCTGAGTCCAAGATACCCCTCATCAGACATGTTGTGCCTAACTCGTTGATTGGACTTGGTTATGTTCTGCCTACGCCTGTTCGTATCCCTATAAAGAGAGCAAGTAACCATCATATTAGTTTTGGTGATGAAGCGTACTCTACGACTCTTGAGCCAGTTGTGATTAATCAATTTGAAACGTCGAAACGTAAAGGCTCGGTATTAGACAGGTTGGGAATTATATCGAACAACAATAGAAGCTCAGTATTCAATACATTGGGGAATAACTTCAACAGCAGAAGCTCGATATTCAGCAGATTGGGACTTATGCAGCGAGAGCAAACTGCAAGGCGTTGGAGGAAAAGAAAAACGTCTACTAAAGATATGAGCCTCAAAAAGCTTCACATCATCATACCCTCTCAAATGAAAAGATGCGAAGACGTGGTTATCTCGTATGATGGTACGATGAAAGCTAAGTGGCAGACCATCATATACACACGATCCAATCATAATGAGGAAGATAGATAAAGCGTAGGCTCTTCATATCATGCATCTTTTAGTGATGAAGGACTACTCGAAGAGAATGATGAAACATGCTCTTCACATCATGTCACTATTGGCAGTGATGAACTTGTTGAAGAAGATGCCGACGATGCTCCTCCTGAGATGGATGAAGGAGTAAAAACTACTGTTGACAACCTAAAAGAGGTTAATCTTGGTGATGACGCCAGTCCACGACCAACTTTCATAAGTGCCTCACTAACTCAAGAGGAAGAGTTGGCCTATGTAAGTCTCCTACAAGAATATGAAGATGTTTTTGCTTGGACATACAAGGAAATGCCTGGTTTAGACCCAAAAATTGCAGTATATCACCTATCTGTGAAACGAGGGGTTCGACCCGTCAAACAAGCACAACGTCGGTATCGTCCTGAATTGATTCCCCTGCTTGAGGCAGAAGTAAACAAGTTGATCGAAGCGGGCTTCATCAGAGAAGTATAGTGTCCTACTTGGGTTTCAAGCATTGTCCCTGTACGAAAGAAAAATGGGCAAATCCGTGTTTGCGTGGATTTCAGAGATCTCAATGACGCATGTCCTAAAGATGACTTTCCACTGCCTATCGCGGAGTTAATGATTGATGCAACAACTGGTCATGAAGCTTTATCGTTCATGCATGGCTCTTCTGGTTACAACCAAATTCGCATGTCTCCAAAAGATGAAGAACTCACGGCATTCCGAACGCCGAAGGGAATTTACTGCTACAAGGTAATGCCTTTTGGTTTAAGAAATGCAGGTGCCACCTATCAACGAGCTATGCAGAAGATATTCGATGATATGCTGCATAAAAATGTAGAATGTTATGTAGATGACTTGGTGGTGAAATCAAAGAAGCGAGTTGATCACTTGCAGGATTTGAAGAAGGTTTTCGATCATTTGCGTAGATATCAACTCAAGATGAATCCTCTAAAATGTGCTTTTTGTGTTAGCTCCAGAAAATTTCTTGGGTTCATCGTACGAAATCGCGGAATTGAGGTGGATAGATCAAAAATTGATGCAATACTCAAGATGCCTGATCCTAAGAATATTGTCTGCAAGGAAAGTTAGCAAACATCCGGCGATTCATCTCAAATTAAGCAGGTCGATGCCATCCGTTTAGCAAATTGATGAAGAAAGATGCTCCATTTAACTGGGATGAATCGTGTAAAAATGCTTTCGAAAGCATTAAGGCATATCTCATGAGGCCTCCTGTCTTGTCTGCTCCTATTCCTAGAAAGCCGCTGATTCTTTACATTGCTGCACAAGAACGTTCAGTTGGGGCATTACTTGCTCAAGAAAACGACAGTGGGAAGGAGAATGCACTGTACTACTTAAGCAGAACGATGACATCAAATGAGCTTAACTATTCCCCGATTGAAAAGTTATGTCTAGCTCTTATATTTTCAATCCAGAAATTGAAACATTATTTTCAAGCTCACACTGTTCGTCTTATCTCTAAGGCGAATCCCGTCAAGTATGTGATGTCAAAACATGTTCTCTCTGATCGTCTGGCAAGATGGTATCTGCAAATTCAACAATTTGATGTCGTGTACGTTCCATAAAAGGCAGTAAAGGGGCAAATTTTGGCTGACTTTCTTGCCGATCATCCAATACCTGCTGAATGGGAGTTATCTGATGACATGCCAGATGAAGATGTAATGGTGATTGAGATCCTACCCCCATGGAAGATGTATTTTGATGGTGCTGCACATAAAGAAGGGGCAGGAGCTGGGGTGGTGTTCGTCTCTCCAGAAGGCGATGTTATGCCTTTCTCATTCACTTTGACATATCGTTGCTCCAACAACGTGGCTGAATACCAAGCATTAATACTTGGGCTTGAGATGGCGGTGGACATGAAGCATGTGGAACTTCAAGTTTATGGAGATTCACAACTCATAGTCAATCAACTTTTAGGACTTAACGAAGTAAAGAAACCTGATTTGTTGCCATATTTCAATTATGCTAAAGGGCTCATTGACCGACTCCAAGATCTGACCATCGGACATATAACAAGGAAGGAAAATAGACAAGCTGATGACTTAGCTAAACTCGCCTCTGCATTAATCTTGCCTGATCAAAATGCACAAATTCCAATGTGTCATAAATGGGTGGTGCCGCCTTTGTTCGACAATGAATATGATGGAAATGGTGAGAACAATGCGGTCTCGGTTTTTGAAGTTGATCAAGAAGATTGGAGATATGCTCTCATCGACTATCTCAAACATGGAAAGTTGCCTGAAGATTTTAAACGAAGAGTGGATATTCGCCGTAGGGCACCCCGCTTCATTTACTACAAAGAAACTTTGTACCGTCGATCTTTTGATGGAGTATTTCTTCGTTGCCTAGGAGATGAAGAGGCACAAACGGCAATTTCAGAAGCACATGCTGGAGTTTGTGGGGCCCATCAATCAGGGCCAAAGTTGTACTTTAAGATTAAAAGGATGGGATATTACTGGCCGACTATGGTTAAAGACTGCATGGATTATGCTAGAAAGTGTCAAGTTTGTCAATACCATGCCAATTTCATTCATCAACCGCCCGAGCCGCTGCACCCAATTGTCTCGTCTTGGCCGTTTGATTCATGGGGGCTAGATGCAATCGGACCTTTAAAAAAGTCATTTGGTCAGCACATGTACATTTTGGCCGCAACAGACTACTTCTCGAAATGGGCTGAAGCTATACCCCTTCAACAAGTAAACCAAAAAAGTGTGGCAGATTTTATACAAAAGCATCTCATATATCGCTATGGGATCCCGAGATGCATCATTACCGATAATGGAAAACCCTTCTGCAATAGCGTGGTGAGCAATCTTTGCCAACGATTTGGCTTTAAGCAGTACAATTCATCCATGTATAACCCTGCTACTAATGGCCTCGCTGAAGCTTTCAATAAAACTTTATGCAATCTGTTAAAGAAAGTAGTAGCGATGTCCAAAAAAGACTGGCATGAGAGAATTGGAGAAGCTCTATGGGCATACCGAATGACTTACCGAACACCAGCTCAAGCAACTCCATATGCACTGGTATACGGTGTAGAAGTTGTTCTGCCTCTCGAACAACAAATTCTGTCTTTAAGAATTGCTATCCAAGAGGGTCTTACAAGTGAAGAAAATGCGAGTCTACGTCTTGAAGAACTTGAGGCACTTGATGAGAAAAGTTTGGAAGCCCAACAACGCCTTGAATGCTACCAAGCTCGCATTACTCGAGCTTTCAACAAAAGGGTGCGACCCCGGTCCTTCCAAATTGGGGATTTAGTGCTTGTTGTTAGAAGACCAATTAATATGAAACGTCGTATGGGCAATAAATTCAAATCAAAATGGGATGGCCCTTATCTCGTCAAAGAAGCTTATACAAGTGGTGCATATAAGTTGGTTGCTGAAGATGGCCTTCATATCGGACCTATCAACGGCAAATTTCTAAAGCAGTACTACGCCTAAGTCTACAAGAAGACAATGATCCATGATGCACGAGCCTAAACTGCATGTTACTCCTGACCCGCACGAGTATAAACTGTGAAAGGTACCCACCTATGGTAGTGCAAGTGGTTAAACTGCTAACTTACTCCACCAATGGTAATTCATGTGGCTAAAATGTTAACTTACTCCACTAATGGCATTCATGTGGTTAAATTTTAAATCCCCACCTAGTCCGAGGTGGTTAAGAAACGGATACTCCTGGCCCGCATGAGTATAAACTGTGAACGGCCCCCCTACCTTAAGCTAATTCTGAGTTCAGTCACGTAAAAAAAAAAAAAAAAAAAAAAAAAAAAAAAAAAAAAAGAAAAGAAAAGAAAAAGTTTGAGTATCGAAGAAAGCCACTAGGAGCACTAGCTCTCACGAAACAAAGTCTTCCAGATTTGTTTTGCAGTTATATCGAATCTCTTTATTTAATACTTAGATTAAATTCTTAAGTGTCAAATTAAAGAAAGCAAGTTGGATTTGAAAGGTGCAAGTTCCTACTTAGCAACAAAGGAAATGAAACAATTAAATCTAAAAGCTTGAAATTCTTCAAATCTTGAAGATTGGTTTCTGGCTCCTTTTTCAGGTTCGTTTGACGCACAAGATCATCCTCAGATAAGGGAGGATTGCTTTCAAGAATCGAAACCTCATTTTCTATTCTAGAAATGGCAGATTGGGTATCAAGCAGTTGTTTCTCGTCTTCTTGGAGCGACAAGCCTATCTCTTCCTTTTGGTTCGCTATCACTTCAAGTTGTTTCTTCAAGTTATCTTCCTTCTCCCCCAACTCAGTAAGCTTCACTTCGAGATCTCGAGCATGAATGGCGTGTTGACTCTCTCTCACTCGCATATCTTGGAGACGTTGATTAGCACCATAAATTTTTTGGTCAAATAACTCCTTCTTCATTTTTTGGGACAATAACTGAGTCTCCTCGACATATTGATTAGCATTCCCAAGAAAATCATTCTCCCTCTCATGTAAACTCATCACGTCGATGCCTCCATGTTGACTCATGGCTTGGAGGATGCCATTCACTTCTTCTTTGATAAAATTTAACCCGTCGAATGATGTAGTCGAATGTTGTTGAAAGAGGTCACCCCACATCATTTCGACCATTTTGCGTTTGCTACGTGCCACTACTTCATCGCATCGAAATGTAGAAATCGAAGATGGTGATGTCCGAACTGGTGGCTCAACAGCTATTATCACATTTTCAGTCCTTGAAGAAGTCAATTCTGCTTGTTGAACTCCATGTTTGCTAAAGGATGGCAAATGCAAAGGAATTTTAGAACTTGTTGCTTTCCCTTTACGTGATGCCAAAACTTGAGTAAGTGGGAGACGATCAGAATCGTCGTCGATTTCCTTAGTCATTGAAGAACTTGAGTGAGTACTATCATTTGGCGCCTCAACATCTTTGTCCTTTGAGGACACTTCTTGGTTCCTTGGATTTTCGATATCAGCAAGCTACATAAATTAAAAGGAAATAGTTAGACGAATTTAAAGTTGACATGTGTAGAAAGAAAAAAAATGAAACTTTAATGCATGAATCAAATTGTTACGCGTCGAGCTATATCTTCAAAGTTCATGTCTGAACTCGGACAATCCTCAAAGAATGTGTCAAAATCAAAGCTAATGGAATCTAAATCAAAAACCTGGATCTTTTTGTTACGTTTCCAATGATGATCACGATACGAGTCACTTTCAGAAGTCGAAGATTCAACCACAGTTCTTTTAAGTTTCGTTGCTTGAACCTCAGGTTTCGAAGTGTCGTTGGGTACTAAATTAGAAGCAGAAGTGTGTTCCTTTTGCACACCATTGCTAGAAGAATCAATGGCTTTCTTCTTTGATTCTTTCGAAGAATCGCATGCACCGTTAGAAAGTTTCAAAACAACCTTAGGGGAATCTTTGAAAGGATTGCGGTAATTACTCGACCACCATTGAAAATACTCATGCGTGGCCAATTGCTCAATTGAACGAGGGAAAGTTAGTTTGGCTCCAATGTAGACGCGAGTCGAGAACTCCCAAAGTTGCATGGCCACTTCCAAAGTTTGAGGATCCCTCTCCGTTCTCAATCCTTGTGGAAGATCCTGACAAAATCCGAATTGTCTCCCAAATCTGGTTGGATTATAGGACTCAACTACATAGTCCTTATAGAGTCGCAAGACGAGGTAGCACGATCGAAGACTGATGAATAGGTCCCTATCGACCTCAGAAAAATTTCCATTATCGAAGAAAATCGGCATTTTTTCTTTGCACATCGGGAAAGGCGCCATGCAACCCGGTTCGATCGATTCAAAGACATCTTGAGCCTCCACTGCACTATATTTTCGCGCCATTTTCTCCCCTGCGAACTTCACCATCTTCGCTCTCATGGAATTAGCCTTTCGTGCAGTCTCGGTGTTGTCAAAATGTGTCTTAAGATAGCTACCAAGCCGGCCGTATACGTAGTGGATCGAAAAAGTGGCGTCGCATTCTTTCAAATTAGTAGATGAAGTCAGTCCTCTTAACCCTCGATATATGCTCGCCATTACCAATACAGGAATGGCTAAGCAAAACTTTTCTCCAGAAGCCATCATGCTTGCAACCTTGAAGACGCTGGGTCGTATGTGATTAACATTTTTACTTGGAAAAAGAAACCTGCATATCAAACACACCAATAAAGCAGCTGTGTAAGTCTCTTCTCTATCAAGATCAGCAATCCCGAGAGTATCAAAAGGGATATTTTCTTCTGTTGTCCGATCACGAGTCGAAGAAGCGGGAATCTCCCTGAAGGATTATAAGAAAGTCGAGGCTTCGTCCCTCCTTTTCGACATGATCGTGGGTATGGTTCTCGATATCTGATAGAACCTTTGAACCATAACTGCATCCAATCAAGAACGTTTAACCCGTCAGAGTTGCCGCCTCCTAAATGATGATATGCCGAAAACAAGTGTCGACAACTAGAAGGGATGAATGATTTGCCCTCTTCATCAACTTCAAGAAGCTCCTTCGCTGATGGAATCACCTCGTCATAAAATAGACCGCGAAGGGGAAGTCCACCGAGTATATGCAAATCCCACAGAGAAATGGAAAGTTCCCCAACTGCCGTGTGGAGCGAATTGGTGGATGGACTCCACAGGTCGCAGAAGGTGTGGATGATGCTTTCTTCGACGTCATAAGTAAACAAAGAAGCCAAAACTGCATCATGTATCCTAGCTCGATGGAGATCCTTGTTCCTCTTTGCAAAGACATCTTCAACCCACTTCCAGTAACCTGAAACATGAGAAAATTCACCGAGTGATGGTGCCGAAGAGTACCATGAAGACCTCCATGAAGTTGATGAACGAATAGGGTGCGAGAAACTGGACGGTGAACCTCTGTTAAGTGCGTTAGGCTGCAAAATACACACTTTCTGATGCTTAGGTGTGGCCGAAGACAATACACTAACATCCTTTAAAACCTCCAATGAAACTTTTGATGAGTGTGGCTCCTTAGACAGGGTGTATTCTGAGGCAAATTTACCAATTGCTGGTTGATACACAGTTAAAGTAGTTCCTTTTGTTTTATCTGCTTCATCCTTCTTGATCATGTAGAGGCTCGGGTATGGAACTTTGCAGTCGATAAACTCCATTGGTGTCACGATGCTATATCTGCAACAAAGATAAATTTCGACT
Source organism: Penstemon eatonii (assembly GCA_038501285.1). Classification (NCBI taxonomy): domain Eukaryota; kingdom Viridiplantae; phylum Streptophyta; class Magnoliopsida; order Lamiales; family Plantaginaceae; genus Penstemon; species Penstemon eatonii. The sequence goes on along the minus strand of CM076710.1, from coordinate 41,396,905 downwards.
AAAAAAAAAGTAAAGAAGTCGATGGAAATAAAAAAAAAAAAAAAAAAAGGAATAAAGGGGCATGATGCGAAATTGAGGCTGTAGAACTATATATAATCTTGATCTATATTTTAACTTATGCTAAAGATGTACACAGATCAAGCTAATACTCCCTACGGGTACGGTACTAGTTCTCAAGCCTATGGTACAAGCTCAACAGCCTTTAATAAATTCAAGTTCTTCAACCTTCACGCAAAAAGCCTATCTGCACATATTCATCCATTGTTTATAATATATAAAAGCTTGATGAAACTTAGTTGTTGGAATTTCTGCCAAGTATGTGGTATAGGTTCATTATGAATAAAGGAATAAGCTATTTGGGACTTGAGATAAATTGGTCAACAACGAAGGAAATCGATCGGCATAACCGTCCCACCATGAAAAGGGCTAATTAGTTCAATTGGTTGCTGTTTCGTAATGATTACTACGTATAGAGTTAAATGAATTACTGACCCACTCTAAAGAAAATAATTTAACAGAGGTGGAGGAAGAAAAGGGGAAGAAACCTTTACGTGACTGGGTTATTTTATTTTACGCACGCGATCGGATTTCACAAATTTTTTTAGTATTATTGCTGATGAAGAAAAGGGTTTCGAAGTGCAATTTTATAGATGATACTTGGAGATTATGATGAGCAAGAAAGAACATTTTGGGAATTTTAGATTTCCTAGTATTTGGAAGAAATTGATTCACAGTTTAATTTGATTCCTTAAGAATTATATCGTTGCAATATCAAGTTCGGAATTTATCTTATGATGGAAACTTTCATGTTTGATCGATTGAATTGAAAAGGAACAAAAAAAAAACAGAGAAGAAAAAAGGGCTATGTTCGTAAGTTCTTGTGGAAGAAAGAAAATGAAGATTTATCTAGTACATTTGGTCTACATAGACCATGCATATAAATGGGCTAAATTGAATGGGCTTAAGTAATGGGTATTTAATTAAATTATGTACCCACTTAAAGTCCACTTCAATTAAATTCATGTTCACGGTTGTCCAAATTTCTTTTACCGTGACGTAATATTTTCCAAGTGCATTTTTATGTCAAAGTCGTGACTTACTCACTTCAAAGTATGCTTCAAAAGCGTTATTCGTGAATAAGTCTCGAAGGGGCATTTGTAGATACTTGAAATTTATGCCCAATTAAATAATAACACTTATAAATAATTAGTAATCAATTAATTTTCTATTTTGGGATTTTATTATATTAAATCCCGAAATTAAATAATGATATTAATTGATTTCTAATATTTATTTATTTGCCAATTATATCAAGCCATGTGTCAAAATGATATATTTAAAGCCATATAATTAAGTGGCCAATCAAAATGTGCCACATGTCAAAGTGAGGTGTTTCGGCCAATCAAATGAAGTCTTTCATTCCAAGGAAGTAAGGGCCAATCAAATCATGACACGTCACCAAGCTGCTATGAAGGACTCTCTTCGAAATCTATATAAAGAGGTCTTGTGAATTCATTTAAGGACACAGAGACACATATATACAGAGATATATATATATATACATATCTACATACAAATTCACATATACACATAGATATTCTCCTCAAGCTTTGAAGGTCTGCAAGCTCTTCAAATCCGTGACTTCATCCGCAAATCTTGGAGAAAGTCGCATCACACGATTCAAGAACAAGCCTAGTGCACTTGAATCCATACGTTCAACGAAGAGAAGAATCAGAGGATTCATACATAGAGATTTGTAACCACTTTTAAGTTTTAAATATATATATTATTTGTTACTTCTTATTTTATTGTCTATTTAAGCATTTTGCAGACTTTAAAATTTGTTGTAAACAGTATGTTCGAGCAAGGAGCACCTGGGAACGCCATAAATGCTTGAGGTATTTATACTTGAGGCGGTGTGCTAGGTGAAACATCCATAGGGGTATGTTTCTCTGCCCAAAGGCCTGGGCCTGGGGTCGGCCCAACAGTAAATTTGACCTTGAGCCACTTTGTTGGAGATCGGACTGGGCTAGGATCAATGTAATGGTTCCAAGGTCAGATTTCGTGACTTTCGACCAGACAAGTCTTCCAAAGGTAGAGAATCCAAAGTATCCCTAATCACTTAGAAATTAATTCATATGGTCTCTTATGAGAAGTAACATCCAAGTTCTTCTCGAAGAATGTAGCATCACATGATTCATTTATAGTATTCACGTGTTTGTTGCTTACTTCAGATTTGAACACTATAAATCTGTAAGCGCTACTATTTTCCGCGTGACCTATATAGTAGCAATCCACGGTTTTCGTCCAATTTTTTCTTTCTTAGTTCTTGGTACAACTACCTTTGCCAAGCACCCCCACACTTTGAGGTACTTATAACTTGGTTGTCTACCTTTCCGTAGCTCATACGGAATAGTATCATTTTTCTTGTGCGGAACTCTATTTAATATATGGTTAGCCATAAATAGAGCTTCCCCCCACAAGTTCTTAGGTAAACCCGAATTCAATAGTAATACATTGATCATGTCTCTAAAGGTTCGGTTTTTCCTTTCGGCTACTCAATTTGATTGAGGTGAGTATGGTGCCGTTGTTTGGTGAATTATCCCCGAGTCGGCACACAACTGTGCAAAGGAATATTTGTATTCACCACCTCTATCAGATCTAAGAATTTTTTTCTTCTTATTTAACTGATTTTCCACTTCAGTCTTGTATCTAACAAAGGCATTTATTGCTTCCAGTTTCTTACTCAATAAGTTGACGTAGCAATAAGGTGTACAGTCATCAATAAAAGTGATGAAGTACTTTTTCCCTCCTCAAGATGGAGTTGACTTGATATTGCACAAATCCGTGTGAATTAGCTCTAATGGTTGTGAGCTCCTTTCCACTGAAAGGAAAGGTTGTTTCGCAAACTTTGCCTCGGTGCAAATTTCACACTTACAAGATTTATCAATATCAAAGTTAGGAATTAATCCTAAGTTTGCTAATTTTTTCATTTTTCTAAAATTAATGTGACCTAATCTATCAGGCCAAAGTAAAGTGGAGTCCAAGTAAGCTGAAGAATTATTATTATTAATAAACTTATCATTTTTGCCAATACGGCTACATTAGCCTTAAATAAGCCATCACACAAATATTATTTGCCTACATACATACCCCCCCTTTGTCAGCACAAATTTATCTGACTCAAAGGCTAATCTAAAACCTTTCTTATTTAGGACAGAACCAGAAATTAAATTCTTCCTAATGTCCGGGACATGAAGAACTTCATAGAGAGTAACATCTTTTCCTGAGGTAAATTTGAGAACCACTTTGCCTTGTCCCTCCACCACGGAGTGAGCATCGTTTCCCATGTACAACTTCTCTTCATGATCAAACTTCTTGTATGAAGTGAACATGTTTATGTCATAGCAAATGTGCAGGTAGCTCTACTATCCACCCACCAGCCTTTGGTTTCAATTGTCAGGAATGCTTCAGCAACTGCAGATAAGTGCATGTTATCGATATCAGATGGAGCTAGGCTAATGCTAACATTTGCTTCATCCATTGGCAGAGCACGGCTACGACAATCCTTTGCAAGGTGTCCATTTTTTTCACAAGTGAAGCAAGCTCAATTGAACTTTCGCTTCTTGTTACCCTATTGTCCTTTGTTGGAGGCATTGGCTTTATGGGTCTTTCTTTTCCTTGAGCCTTCTACAATATGAACCTTATCCCCTCCGGGCTGAGGCATAGCCACATAGATACTGCCGCCCTTGTCAGTATACCAATTATTTTCATCGATTTTAAGATATTCTGTGAGATCTTGCATATTCCCCTTTGCAACAGATTTATTATGACTCAAGTGATGCTTGAACCCCGTCCAACCAGGAGGAAGCTTGCCAATGATGCAAGCAACCAAGTAAGACTCGCTAAGTTCATGCCCTTCGGCCAAGATATCGTGAATCGTATTTTGGAGTTCTTCCACTTGCTCATTCACAGTCTTATTGTCAACCATTCTATAAAATTGAAATTTATCCACCACGAATTTATGTAACCTGCATCTTCAGTCTTGAACTTTTTGGCTAAACTTTCCCACAAGTGTTTACTAGTCTTAAAGTGACTATAATTCTTGTACAAAGATTCATCCTAAAAGCTAAGAATGTAATTTCGGCACATAAAATCCGAGTAATGTCAAGCTTTTATCACAAGGGCCATTTCTTCAGTTCCTCCGGACTGGCTCCCTCCTTTGGTTTATGTACCTCCTCAGTGAGAAACCTAGCCATGCTCAAGGATTTGAGTAAAAATACATCTTACTTTGCCACGTTGAAAAGTCAGTCCCTTTGAACTTGAATGGTGGTACTGGCAGAGCAGCAACTTTTGGTGTTTCGACCACTGCACCGTTTGTTGTCATCTACACAGATGAATTAAACAGATTAAATACTATTGTCTTAAGATTGTTGTTAAATGTTTAAAACAGTATGGGTGTATAAAATATTATACAATATTTTATATTTCTAACTACTATATAAATTATTCTCACCGAATAATTATTTATAAAATATTATAAAATACTTTATAATATAAAAACTATAGTAAATTATTCCAACAGAATAATTATTTATAATCAAGTCTAATTATAAATCTTAGTATAGTTTATTCTCGCAGAACAACAAAATCAGAATTTAATAACAGTGCACTTACTGAAATAATTCTAAAACGAAAAATTGATTGAGGCTTGCTAATGCAATGTCCTTAAGACAATATTTCTGAGCTGTCAAAGGTGCAACAGTTCGTTCTAGAAGTCTCCCAAGATACAACAGTCGGATACTTGTTTATTTGCACAAAAAACAAGTCCATGGCGAACTTTAACAAATAGAATATTTTAACTATTATTAAGAGAGAAGAATAGAGAGAGAAAGAGTATGATTCTGCTTTTGATTGCTAGAAAAGGGGATGTGAGAATTGGCCAGATTCTCCCTCTATTTATAGCAGCAGAAAATGTGTTGCTAGAGGGATATGACTATTCGGATTAAACCAATAGTATTGGCTCGGTCCGAATGGGTGCAACCGGTTCAATTTAAACCGAACCAGTACAACCCATTCAAAATTGGCGCGCGGACTTTTAAAACAAATGGGTCAGCCAAGCGGATCTTATTCGGGTCATCCGGATCTGCCACACGGATTTAATTAGTATGGATTTAGTGTAACACCCCGTAATTTAAAATAATTTAAAATGAAGTTATTGAATTTTAACCCGATTTTGTGTGACGCATTTTAATTTAAAAAACATAGTATTTCTTTAAACCTAAACGTAGAATTAAAATTTTCAAGCCCAAAAATTGAACTCTCTTTTGTGCTTTGTGTGCACTAATTATTTCCTATAGCATATTGGACTTAGAAATAATTTAGAAAACATGTCTATTACCTTTTAAAGACATTGGGGTCATTTTGTAATTAGTTTGAACCAAAGTGTGCAAAATATTTTGATGTAGGGGTCATTTTACACTTTTCAAAATTCTGGGGGTCAAAAGTGCAAAAACGCCCCTTCTCCTCCACTGGCTGAACAGCCATCATTTTCTTCTTATTGGAAAGCTAAGGATCAGTTGTGGCAGCCCTTGGATAGGGAAATTTTCTCTCCCGGGAATAGGCCCTATTGAGGTATAATCATACCTACACTATTTCTCCAATTCCCTCTTTAATATACCTCCTTAAATTAGATTTTTATCTCCCCTACACCATTTACTTTCTTGAAGTGAAAAATCTAAGAGAGTTAGAGAGAGGGTTAGAGAGGAAATTGAGAGGTTTCTTGGAAATAAATAAATAAATAGAGTGAAGGAGAGAATAGAAGAACCACCACCACCACCACCACCACCGCCGGACCGCCGCCATGCTACCGCCCCTGCCGGAATCCGCCGCCACTGCCAAAAATAAATAGACTGCCGCCGAATTCGCCATAGCACCTGAAGTCCAAGGACTAAATCGTACACTATTATAAGCCTTGAGAAACATCCCATCACCGATATGCGTCATGCGCTTCCACAATGGGTTTCTCTGTTCGGGTCGTTCGATGCATTCAATCCTCCATTGAACCACCTACTCATATGCACTGGCCTCAAATGCCTTGCTCATGAAACGCTACAAATTCACTCCATGTGAATCATGCATACTTGTACAAGTCTTGGCGATTCCTACGATACCCCGTCTCGTTCGGAATCTATGACTTGGAACGGTTTTAAGATCACGACCTTTGAGACTGTTTCATGATTGCACTCAGTATTGAAGTGAATCGTACCATAGTCTATTGTGACCTTAGGATTTCATCCAATCTCTTAGATAAGTTCGCGAGAGATGAAGTTGGCCATTGTTCAATTTCACGTACTATGAATGAACGGGCGTATTAATTATAAACCATAAGAAAATAGTACTTCAACAAGCTAATTAATATTGGCTTGCTGGGCACTATCCTATCAATCTCCCACTTGCCCTAAAGCCAATCACAACATTTCTAAGACCCATCTATACCAAGATGTCCCTCGAACCCATTTGTGAAAGAGCTTAATTAGTGGATCTGCTAAGTTTGTCTTTTTGAGATAACGTAGTACTTTTACGCGTCTCAGTTATCTATGACTTGTTCAATCATATGATATTGTGTTCAGATCATCGGTGAGATCTCGTTTCCTTTCATTGAGCAATTGCCCTGTTTAAATCGGTTAAGATTATGACAGGCTTTTGCCATGCTAGATAATTCATCCAATCATTGGACGAATGTTTCTCATCTAAACACTTTCTCTTGTGCAGCATCACAATGGTGCTATTATTCTGATTGAGTCGGCAATGATATACTATTGGAATTCTTTCCAATTTACCTTTGCTCCATCGATACAGAATGAATCATCCACTTCAGACTGGAAATCTCGAAATTCTAAATCCTTCGAGTTTTTCAATTCTCCACTACTACCACATACCAGCATTATATCCTTTAATTATCTTCGAGGATTGCTTTAATGGTAGTCCAGTGTCCTTTACTAGTGTTCGACTATCAGTAGCTCTTGAATGATCAGAGCATTTTGATGTGTCAGGTCTAGTACAAGACTTTGCATGCTACATGCAATCCAAATGCTAAAGCATAAGGCTTCTTGAGACATTTACTTCTTTACTCATTTATATGTAGGGCTCATTAAATAAGCAAGAGAAATTTTGTCTCTTTGGAACTAATCCTTTCTTGGATTCTTCCATATTGAATTTAATCAATATACAGTCTTTGTACTTTGATTTGGTGAATTGCAACATCTACTTTGCTTTTATCTCCATAAATACGTATTGCCAGTATGTGAGATGTAATTCCCAAATCTTATCATGGAAAATTGCGTGAATAACACGCTTTCGTCTGTGCTTCTCTGATATTCTCATATCGTACTTGATGTGTAGATCAATATCTCGTTGCGTTGCGAATTTAACTATGCTCCCACTGATCCTTTTGCACAATTGGAATCCATATGCCTTTTGACAACTTCAACATTCTTGATTGACTTATCAAGTTGCATGTTCCATGTTCAGGGAAAAAGTCAAAGATTGACCTTTGGATTTGAATAGAGATCTTCTCATCTATTTTAAATTGTGAGATGCAGGATTCATATCCAACAGGCATTCTTCGCCAGTGAAAACCACCTTTCTATGGCTTATAGTTTTGAAATGGATTTTGACGCAGCAAACGGAGAAGGTACTTTCTTTGGTCCTAGAAGGACTTTTGAAGAGTGACCTATCGCCATTAGGCAAGTCAAAGTTTCCACTTTGAATCTTATGGCTTCATGCCATATAGTGCATGGATCGGTTCAGCGAGTTTCAGGGTTTACTCCCACTGTTTGTGGGGATGGGTCCAGTTCTTTGGACTTCATCAAGTTCTATGACATTACTTATTTCCTTTGACAAGAGTTTCGTCAACAGAGGAACAAGTTTCTTACGAGATACTTTCGTTTCTCTTTGTCGTAGAACAGGTATCCAATGGATTTCGTCGGATACCCCACAAACTTTATATGAATTAGACCTACCATCTAATTTCTCATATAAGGGTGTGTTGCTATGTCTTAGATGACATGGCGGTGTAAGAACTTACTTCAAAATACTAGACCAAGTAATTTTTTAAGAGTCAGGGGAGGCCATCCCCTAATGTGAATATAGGAATTTAGCAAGATGAGAGTCGAACCAAGTTTTATCAAAGCTCGATCTTCTTCTTTGATTTGCTTTGTTTAGAATTCTATTCTCTTTTAGATAATCGAGGATTTAGTTGCTTATGTTTTAGCAAGTTTGATTAGATCAAATTGCTTTTGACATAATGCATCTAGTTACTTCATTTCCAAAACGTCTATTGAATTACTTCAATAGTTTCAGAATTGTACTTCTACAATGTACAAATATACTTTAACGATTGAAAATCGCGAGTATATATGAAGTAGTATTCTTTTGAACTAGTACTTTTAGTTCTAATTGATTTGAAATGTTTGGAATGCCTAGCAATCCTTTATTTCGGTTATTAATCCTTTAAGACAAGATTTGAAAGTTTGGAGTTTTATCCAAGTTCCTTATTTCAAGAACAGTAGACAAAAACCTATCCTTTCGAATCTTTCTTTAGGAAGAATGTCAAAAATAAACATTTCAGTGATTATCCAGGTTTTTCGATTCAGCATATAGTCTTCGAAGTTTTGATTCGTTTATCATTGTTTATTTCTATGTTTCAAAACATCAACATTTGTACAAAGTTAAATTGCTCTAATTAAATAAATTCCATTCTCAATGGTAAAGCAATAAGGTCTTGTACAAAATTCGAAATAATACTCAAAATAAACTAAAACTAGAAACTCATGCTAATACGAAAAACTTCTTTTCTAAAAAGTAATGTCTAGGTCCAGATAGTCCTTGACCCAATCCCTGAAGCAACATCCCCTCATGTCTCTTTGCACTACTTGCATCTTCCTTTTAAGGAATTTCCTCCTTTTAGGTGGAGAGGGAACACCATTATCACCTTCAAACACTTTTACAAAAATGAAGGTTTTATCAGATGTCTTACATCAAAAGAATTAACAGGTGTATAACTTTAAGTCATACCGTTGTTAAGTCTGTTCAGGAATTTCTTTTCAGCAAGCCTCCTTAATTTCTTTTCGTACTTACACATGTGGCAATTCCTTTCATGCAGACCCCATCCTTGCAGATGAGCTTCCTCATATTTATCTAATAACTCATGCAAGTGTTTTGTTTTAATTCCATCAGGCGGAATAATACAATGTTGCATGAAATGAGTGAAGATGTCAGACAAGCCATTGAGAGTTATTTCTATCTCATCTTCTAAAGACAATTGAGCTCCAAACTTTTTGATTCGTTTGAACATTTTGGTTAAGTAAGAACAATATTATCTAACATTGTTAAACTCAGCCATGCTCGTCTCGTGAAGGTGATTGCGCATAATGGACCCCAAAGTTGGTTCGTTTCTAACACGCATTAATACTCGTTTGAATGGAACAGTGGATGGTAAATGGCTAACAATAGAACAGACAACTATAAGCAGACAGGTTTAATATTAATACTTATAATTAACGAAATTTGGACTTTTTATCGAAACAATAACCCCTTCTAGTTTCGGGAAAAATCTGTTTCCTAGTAGGTCTTGACGTCCCAGCAGCAATTAGTTGCACCCACGACTCGTGGCCATACAATTAATTCCCTAGGTAGGTATACATTTTACCAATTGTGTCTACTACACAACCTTCAAGCTATTTTGCCTCGTTTTTCGCATTTATCTAGCACTGCTACATCATAAATGTTACTACGTGTTAAGTCTAACCCATTAATCATGATAAGCAACGGGCCTGGTCATGAATTCTCCGTAACTAGTTATCGGTCGATCTTCACGTCCCGACCAGTCCCTACCCTTGTCAAGTTTTATATTAAAACTAGAACCAAGGAATTTCGTGCATTGCCCCTTTCTTCTCGGGTGCCAGACTCTGGATCACCTCTATCGATAAGTAAACAACATGCACTAGTCCCTATTAATGGAAGGCTTGGATTTTATAAAACTTAATTTTATATTTAACCCAATTTGACTTAATATTTATTCGAGAGGGGAATTTTCGGTTTTGAAAGTTTAAGGAAACTCTCCTCGAGATCTCACCGCTTCAATTATGCTTTATCTTTTATTTACGATCTAGATTCTAGCGTGCAAACACACAAGCAATCATAAATCGACTAATAAATAAAAGCCATACAAGCCTAGCATGCATACTACCACAATATGTTTTCGATCGGGAGCCATATGCAGGCCATCATCGAGCCAATGATGTTGGCCCAATTGGTCAATCTAAAGGGTTCTCAAAGGACCTATGCTATTACACAATGTACCATGCATACATGGCCTTCAATTCTTCTTGGGCTCCCACCTTGCTTGTAAGCGGGCCTCCATCCTAGACTAGGAAAGCAGTAAAGCCCTATTCTATTACAAAGGCTCAAAGTGGCCCAAAAATAATAATAGGCTCGCAGGCCCAATAAAAAACATGCATTAAATTAAACCAATCACATCTAACCTAAGGTCAAGGCTCGGCGCGATCGAAAACCACGTAAACAGTTCACGTAAAGCAAGAAACATGCAAACAACTTTTACGTATTTCTTTCTTAATTTTAAAACTACCTTCCTATGATTCTTGCTTTTTAGTCACTACTAATTATGACAAATAAATTCTCGGATAAATAAAACAAGTTTTCTGCCTCAAATTAAGATTCTGATTTTTCACCTTTTGAAAATTGCAGTTCGGCCCCTATACTTTCGGAAATTGCACTTTTGACCCCAAAACTTTTTAAAATTTACAAATTACCCCCAAAACAGTTTTCGGACAGAAGGACCAGAAAATAAAATTTTGAAATCCAGAAAATTTTCAAATTTGCAAACTGACCCCTGAACTTTCGGAAATTAGAAAATAGTCCTTGAATTTTGGGAAATTGCAAAACAGCCGAAAAACCCGTGCGATTAAATTTTCAGAAACAGTCCAGATTTTACAAAAATTTCCAGAAACATAAAAATTAATTTTCAGCCATTAACTTTGAGATTTGCGATTTTTGCACCAAGTGTCCTGATTTTTCGAAAAACTATAAATTCGCCACAGATCTTAAAAGGCAATTTTACCCAATCATAGATCCAGTCATAACAAGCAAGAATCAATCAACAGAACATAATTATCACGCGTTCTCATACATACAATCAAGCATATACAGTGAAAACACATTATGTCCAGGCCTTTTCGTATAAAAACATATGGACCTGGCTCTGATACCACTGTTGGGATATTATATCGTGGGGCTCGATTGTCAATACAACAAAGTGCGGAATTTTAAAATTTTTCGAAGTCCCTAATAGTCCCATAAATCTTTCTCCACAGCTTATTATACGAAAAGGTTGAATCAAACAATTAATTAAACACAGGGGGTTAATCGCAATTTACCTCACCACGGTTTTGTGGTGGTTTCCTCCAGGTGTTTGGTTCGATCCACAGCTTGAGTGATCCATGTGTCTCACCTCCAAAGTTTAGTCCACACCAATTAGATTGTAGTGACACCTACAAGTCTTAGGCTACGAACTGGATCTCGTAGGTTTGTCAGCAAAGGATTTTAGGTCTGGATCTGGACTTAAGATCTGGATCTGGATTAGGAGATACAGATGGAAGAAAAGAATCACAGGACTTGTGTGATTCGAACAGGGCTCGACCAGGTTGGGTTCGGCCAGCTCAGATTCGGTTCGGCCGAGCTAGGTTCGGGCGACTTGGGTTTGGGGCGTAAGCTTTGGGGCGATTTTCTAAATAATAATACTTGTGCAAAAATCTGATTTTCTCTCTTATGCAAAATCGATTTCTCTCACAATTTTCAGCAAAGACAATTTTGTTCTCTCATAAGTTTTTCAGGGTTTTTGCTTCTCTCAAAAATCTTCACCTCTTAATGAAGAGTAGAGAAGGAGTATTTATAAGAGAAGAATCCTTCTCTAAAAAGATATCTCCTTCCCTTATCTATCAAATCTTCATTCCTTATCAACTTAGGAATGTGAGATTCGATAGATCTCTTCTAACTTGCTCTCCAAGTAAAACTCCTTTTCTTTTCTTTTTTTATAACAAAAATCGCCCCCTACCCCTATTTCTGGTTAATTGCAAAATCAACCTATATAATAATTATCCAATCCTAAAATTGGTTAATTATTTATTCTTCCAATTAATTAACTACTTTAATTAATTTTACAGTTAATCAGATAACTGTTGGTCCCAAGTGGTCAGATGAGGTCTAGAGGGGGGGGGGTGAATAGACCTCTGAAAATTTTTGAACTTAAAAACTTTTCAGTCTTCTGTCAGCAGACTAAGCTGATGAAGAACAGTAAGCAGACTAGTCTGATCGTGAACAAATCTTGAACAGACGACTGACCACTCTTCTTACAATGACTTAGCTGTTTTTCAGCAAACAGTTTTTCAAGAGTATACTTGCAGCGGATTGTTTAAAAGTGTTTTTCACAAGTAAACTAAGTTCTAAAAAGATTTTATCCCCAGTTTTCAAACTCCTTATAAAATCTTTTGTTTGATTCAAAGTGTTTAAAATGCAAACTTTAAAATATGCAAGAAAACTTTAAATGCAAGATAACACAAAGAATTTTTATAGTGGTTATATGGATAAAAATCCTTTAGTCCACTCTTCCAGATCACACAGATTCTGGGTTATACTATAATCACAAAGATTACAATATTTCTCCACTTACACCTAAACAACTAATGAGAAGGCTGTAAGCTCGCAATAGGAATTCACAAAGAAAACCTATCCTCTAAAGTAGAATCACTCACACAGATGGATTCTCACTTCGCACAACACTCAGCTATTACAAAATCACTCAGATAATGTTTTTCTGATTTCTTCAACTGGGTTTCTGTCAACAGATGACTTCCACCAGACGAGTGAGCTGTTCGAGCTTTTGAGACTTAGAGAAATTCTGCTTCAAAATTTCGATCTCTGATTGTTGTTGTGTTTTTGCTCGATTTGAAATTCAGCTCTATTTATACATGGAGATGAAATTATGACCGTTGAAGGCAAGTCACAATTCAAATCCATCCTTCAGCTCTTTTTGAAACGGCTCCCTGCAGCATTCCGTACTGTGTACAGTACCTTTCTGTCCATCGCATTTAATGCTGCATTTAATGCACTCTGCTGATCCGAGGATATCTTCAATCATTTGCCATTGCTACCCTTCTCTTACAGCATTTATTACACTTAGGTGCATTTATTACCGTTGGACTAATCTCATGACCTCTTCTACTCTGCTGATCAAAACGACTCTGCTGATAGATACTCTGCTGATCAAATACTGAACTCATCTGATTTGACTCGGCTGATGATCTACCCTTCTGTTCGCTGATTCAGCAAGAGATCACTAGTCTTCTGAGCTTTGAACTTTGAACTCTTCTGATGTCTTCTTTTACCAGTTCAATATTCTTCTAAGGGAACTAAGCTTTCCATACTTAGCTGATTATGACGTTTTGGAAATCATCAAAACCTTCCCTTAATTACTTGTCTTCTTTCATCTTCATCTTCATCCAACAATTTCCCCCTTTTTGATGATGACAAAACTCCAGCTAAGTACCTGTACCTAAACTAAAGTTTTGATCCTCAAAAATTTCTGAGATAGAAATGATATGTTGGAGTCAAACTTGCAATTTTATAAATATAGAACTGATTACATTTTACAAGTTGAAAGATGAGAAGTACAAAATACTTTAAAAGATTACAAGAATTTTTAAAGAAAATCTAGCTAAGCTAGTCTTCTGTCTTCTTTTTTTCTTCAGCAGACTTGGAGGTTCCAACTTCCAATTTCTGCATCAACAGCTCTAGCTTCTTCTTTTTAACATCAGGATCAAGCTGTTCTTCAACTGAATCTTTGGCAGCAGCTAGTTCTTTGTCTGACTTGGCTTTTGCTTCAGATTCTTCCTCATCAGCTTGGTCTTCTTCTTCTGTGATCTTCTCATCTGCTAATCTGCTTGTGTCTTCATTTGCTGCTTCATTCCTATTATTAGCAGACTCTTCAGATTCTTCTAACACTTCTGTTTCTTCAGCATTTTGATTTCCTTCCCTTTGGAAATCAACCCTTTGCTGTCCAAATATCCTTTCTTCCCCCTTTTTGTCATCATCAGCAGGGACAGATGGATATTGTGGCACAACTGGTGTGATTAGAAGTGAATCACATAGAAGCTTGATGTTTTCTTCCATAGCATTGATCTGAGCTTGCTGTTTAAGTTGATTGGCTTTAACAGTCTTGACTTCCTTGAGCAAGTCTTCTCCTTGATCACCCAACTGGATTTGAGTTCCCAGAATCCAATTTGATGAAGCAGTGAAGTCTTTCATCATGTTGCCCATGACTTCATCTTCTGCTTGGAGGGCCAATTCAACAGTCTGTTCAATCTGCTTCCAACCTTCAGTGGTGCTTTGTGTCCTTCTCCTGAGTATATCCATATCCTGACATATAGATTGTACATTCTGAGCAGTATCTTTCATTAAGTCAGTAGGAACAGCAGCAGCAACCTTCTGAATAGGTTGATGAACAGCAGCTAACACTTCTGCTTTTAACTCTTCTTTCATCTCCTTCATGGATTTGGTAAACATTAGATGAATAGAGTCCAACAGATTTGAAGTTGAAGGTATATCTGTTGTTGCAGCAGGTGTTTCTTTGATGAGTTGCTCTGATGATTGAGTTGTTAGGACAAGAGACTGATCAGCTGATTTATCAACAAGGCTTGGAGTGCTTTCCATCTCCTTAGCCTGATCATCTCCATCAGCAGCAACTTCTTTCTCCTTTGACTGATCTGCTGGAATTTCTTCTTCCTTCTTTGATTTATCAGCAGCCTCAGACTTGTCTCCCTGTTTTCTGTTCTGATCAGATGGGTCTGAAGTACCCTCTTTTTGCTCTGGTTGATCAGATGACTTTTCTTTCTCTCCATCAGCAGGGGCTATAATCTTCTTGACAGCTTCAACTGTCCTCATCAAACCTTCATTGTCAACAGCAGACCTGTTACAAATCCAAGTAAAGTTGTCAAGAGGAATAAAGGTAGTTGATGATTCCTCTGGCAGCTCCTCATAGGGTTTGATGTTTGGTCCATAGACAATATGCTTGATGTTTGGAAGTGGGACCATTGAGCTTGGCTGTCCCCTTAACTTCCTTGCTTTCTTGGCCCAAAGCTCCATTGCTTGAGCAATAGCCAACTTGATAGATCTTTCTTTCAGATCTACAGAGTCATCAAAATCCTCAGGAATGGATGCAAAGATCTTCTTGGCTTCTTCTTTGACCACATGACAAATCCTCATCCTTAACCTGTCCAGAAAGAATTCTGAATCAAGTGCTTGAATGAGTGAATTTGTTTCAAGCCATTTCAACACCCAGTCTTCTGTAGCCTTGAATTCTTTCCACTTGGCCATTTCAGCAGGACTCTTGGTTAATCTGAATTCTCTCCATCTATTGTATTTGATCTTTTCAGAGTGGAAGAGTGTCAGACGATTGACTCTTTCATTTTCAGCATCAAGTCTTCTGAGAAATTCTTCAAAGATCTCAGGATCTTCCCTGACAATCTCTAAAGATAATCTTATTTCTTCTCTCCTCTTTTCCTTGATCTTAGGTGCAGGCATAGCTGGGATTGGTTTGTTTGGATCCCTTGATTCACCAATCACTATCCCACCACCTTGCTGATGACCATGAGCATCCTTCATGCTTGCTTCAATGACAGCAGCCAACTCTGCTGCCTCAAAAGCATCTCTCTGCTCTTGGGTCATTTTGCTGGCCTCTTCTTCCAGCCTTTTTAATTCTAGGCTTTTCAGCCTATCTTCTTCTGCTTTCTCAGCAGCCATCCTTTGCTTTTCAGCATCATCCAGTTTCTTCTTCTCTGCAGCAGTTATACAAGTTGAAGCTTTGCCCTTAATGGCTCTTTTTCTTTTAGCTTCAGGACTTTCAACTATTTGAATAGGTGTTGCAGCAACTGGAGTAGGATGCAGCAACAGAATTTCTCCCTCTTGTGGTGTACTAATCTGCTGTTCCTTTTCTACATCAGCAGATAGTGCAGCAGTAGAGTCTTCTGTTGTCTCTTCAACTGTAGGAACACTTTCTGGCTCAGCAGTAGCAGCCTTTGCAGTTTCAACAACTGGTTCTGCAACATGCAATGGCCTTTCTGCCTCAGTTGTTGTTTCCCTCACAGTTTCAACAGGCCTTTCAGAGAAGGTAACTGTTCTCTTTGCCTTTGATTTTGGAATTTTCTTGGTAGCAGGGGGGTTGGCAGTAGGAGGTCCCCTTGCCTCACTCCTTGTCCTTAATCTCTTCAGTCTTTGAAGTGGAATTTCCTCTTCAGACTCAGTTCCTTCAGAGGATGACCCTGTCTTCATGTTTTCAATTTCAACAGTGAAGTCATCTACCACCTTCTTAGAGACTTCAATTTCAGGCTCTGCTGATCCAGCTACAACAGCAGACTGTGCTGTTGGCTCAGCGGACTGACTAGTCTGACCTTCCTTCTTGCTCTTCTTAGAAGGAGTCTTCTTAGCCTGTTTGGGTGCTTTTCTCTTTGGTTTTTCCACCAGTTGCCTTACTGGTTCGTAAAGTTTGAACTCTTTGCTTCCATGGGTTTGCTTTCCTCCACCCATAGGGCATTGTAGAGAGGCAAACAAGTTACTCAGCAGAATGGCATGAGAATGCCTTTTATCACTTATCAGCTCATAAACATGAGCAGCCCAGTTCACTTTCATCCCATAGTAGATGCAAATCATAGTGTGAAGCCTTCTTCTAGGTAAACCATCCAGAGAACCCGTAGCACAATCCAAAACCTTTGCTATGATATCAGCAAATCTTTGGTATTCATCCTTCAGCTGGGTCTTCATTAAAGTCCCAGTCATCTCCTCTCCCTTCTTAGCACAAATTCCCCAAAATTCCTCTTCTTTTTCTGACCCTAACGCGGTCACATCTCCTCCCTTGTCTGTCAGCTTATAAAGTTCATGTAAAACAGCAGCAGATACAGCAATTTTCTTACCACCTATGACAGCAGTCATAACGGTGTCATCATCGTTGAACTCCCTGGAAGTATAGAAGTGGTATACATCTTCAAGATAAACCCTATCTTCGTGTGCTTCCAAGACTGGGACCAAAGATGCTTCCTTGATCTTTTCCAGTAAAGCGCGCATCAAATCGGTGCCAGAGAAATGGAATTTGTTGTAGTTGAAGTATCTTCCCTCAATAACTTTGTCCATTTCTGAGATTTGTGAGTAAATTCTGCAAAATAATGAACTTTCGCAACAAGAGTGTTTGAGAGATAGAGAGTTTGAGAATTTTTGAGTGCGTAAGACGACTATGCTGTTCAGATCGGATTTTATAGGTTTCCTTTTGATTCGGTTTTCGTGATTTATCTAAACCGTTGATCTAATCTGACAGATTTTAATCGTGCGGATGAGAGTCGCGGATTTCAATTTTATTATTTTAATGTCAGATGGGCGGGAAACTCTATCGACACTAATCTGTTTACTTATAAAAGCGTGTTACTAATAATGCGTTTTATGACCATGCTCATATAAGGTATCAGATGAGTAGAGTTAAACTTATCTGACAGACGAGTGATCTGTTATCTGATATTACTAGAGAATGCCAATAGCTAGTAATCTTCCTCTGCTGTTTGTCAATCCAGCAAGATAAAATAATCTTCACTCTTCAAGAATTAAGAACACATCTTCTTGGTAACATAACTTCAACTAACTGTCATTAACAGATTTCATCTTTAGAACAGAAGTACCGCTAGTCTTACACGTTCCCCCTGTCTTTAAGAATTCATAAGTTAACTAGTCTGTTGAGAGTTAATTCTTGAAATAAATGACTGATGACTAAGCTGTTGAACTCCAGTCTTCTGATGAGTTCCCCCTCAGCTTATGCATCCAGGTTAAGTAATCCTAACTCAGCTCTTAGAGTTGAGAACCTTGCTTCACTTAGAGGTTTGGTGAAGATATCAGCAATCTGATTATCAGTATGAACATACTCAATCAAAACATTGCCTTTTTCCACATGATCTCTAATGAAATGATGTTTAATCTCAATATGTTTAGTCCTTGAATGACTTGTAGTGTTCTGAGTAAGTGAAATTGCACTTGTATTGTCACAGTAGATTGGTATTCCACTGATCTTGATGTTGTAGTCTTCTAGTTGGTGCTTCAACCAAAGTATCTGTGCACAGCAGGCTCCAGCAGCTATATATTCAGCTTCAGCAGTAGATATAGAAACTGAGGTTTGCTTCTTACTCATCCATGAGATCAGACGACTGCCTAAGAACTGACAGGCACCTGTTGTGCTCTTTCTGTCAATCTTGCAGCCAGCAAGGTCTGAATCTGAATAACCAATAAGCTCAAATCCAGATTCTCTAGGATACCACAATCCCAATTCTTGAGTGCCTTTAACATACTTCAATATTCTCTTGGCAGCTAAGAGATGAGATTCTTTGGGGTTTGATTGAAATCTTGCACAGACTCCAACTGAGTACATTATGTCAGGTCTGCTTGCTGTTAGATACAACAATGAGCCAATAATGCCTCTATATTTGGTTATGTCCACTGATTTGCCATCTTCATCTTTATCCAAACGAAGACTTGTAGACATAGGAATGTTAGCTGTTGAGCTAGTTTCCATACCAAATTTCTTGAACAGATCTCTTGTGTACTTTGCTTGGCTAATGAATATTCCATCAGGCAACTGTCTAACTTGCAATCCAAGAAAGTAATTAAGTTCACCCATCATGCTCATTTCAAACTTATTCTGCATCAGCTTGGAGAACTTATCACACATCTGTTGGTTAGTTGAACCAAAAATAATATCGTCCACATATATTTGCACAAGTAATATATGATTTTCCCATTCAATTGTGAACAAGGTTTTATCTACCTTACCTTTACGAAATCCTTTAATTAAAAGAAAATCAGATAGGGTATCATACCATGCTCTTGGAGCTTGTTTCAGTCCATAAAGGGCTTTCTTCAGACGATATACTTTGTCCTCTTCTTGATAGACTTCAAATCCTGGAGGTTGTTCAACATAAACTTCTTCTTGCAATTCTCCATTGAGAAAAGCAGACTTCACATCCATCTGATAGACAGTGAAGTTCTTGTGAGCAGCATAGGCAAGAAACAGTCTGATTGCTTCAAGTCTTGCTACTGGTGCAAAAGTTTCATCAAAGTCAATTCCTTCTTCTTGACAATAACCCTTGGCCACTAGTCTTGCTTTGTTTCTGGTGACAACACCATCTTCATTCATCTTATTTCTGAATACCCACTTAGTGCCAATTACTCTTTGATGACTTGGTCTAGGAACTAAGTACCAGACTTCATTCCTTTCAAATTGATTCAACTCTTCTTGCATAGCTTCTATCCAGAAGGAGTCATTGAGAGCTTCTTCAATTTGTTTAGGCTCTATTTGAGATAGAAATGTGACAAACATAGCATCTTGTGCAGCAGCTCTTCTTGTTTTCACTCTATCTAAAGGATCACCAATAACCAATTCAGGAGGGTGATTCTTGAGCCATCTGAGATCAGGTTGCAGATCAGGATGTTGTCCTCTGTTATGATCTTGCAACACTACTGTTGGAGTTCCAGTAGTAGTCTGTTGAACATTTGCCGTCTGTTGAACAGTCTCTGGTCTGTCAGCTGTTAGCAACTCGTCTGTTAGACAATCAGCACTGTGATTATGAACAGCACTTGAGTTAGCAGCTGAACTTAGATTAGGTAGTATGATGGGAACATATTCTTCATTTCTTCCAACGTCCAACTTCTGTAACTCAGCAGACAGATCTTGATTTATACTTTGATTCTTTTCAGAAGATTGACTTGGCTCATCAAATACTACATGGATAGATTCTTCTATTAGCAATGTTCTTTTATTGAAAACTCTATAAGCCTTACTAACAGATGAGTATCCTACAAAAACAGCTTCATCAGCCTTTTCTGCAAAAGCAGTAAGGTGATTTTTCCCATTATTCAATACAAAACATTTACAACCAAAAATCTTAAAGTAATGAATGTTTGGCTTTCTGTTGTTCCAAACTTCATATGGAGTCTTGTTCTGATTTTTGTTGATCATACATCTGTTTTGGGTAAAACATGCTGTATTTGTTGCTTCTGCCCAAAATCTTTGTGGCAGCTTAGCTTCAGCTATCATGGTTCTGACAGCTTCTTTCAGTGTTCTGTTTCTCCTTTCAGCAACACCATTCTGTTGAGGGGTTCTAGCAGCAGAATACTCATGATGTATTCCTTTGATATTACAATACTCTTCAACAGTAGAGTTTGTAAACTCTGTCCCTCTATCTGATCTGATCTTCAATATCTTGATACTCTTCTCATTCTGGATCAGTTCCATCAGATTGGTAAGATGTTCCTTGGTTTCACTTTTCTTCTTCATGAAAATCACCCAAGTATATCTTGAATAATCATCCACAACAGCTAGGCAGTATTTCTTTCCACCATTGCTGACTGGATCAATGGGTCCAAATAAGTCCATATGCAACAGCTCCAATATTCTTCCAGAAGATTGGTGCTTCTTTTCTTTGAAAGATGACTTGATTTGTTTACCCTTCTGACAGGCGTCACAGAGCTTGTCTTTGCTCATGACTGCTTTTGGAATCCCTTCTACCAAATCATTCTTGATTAATCTGTTTATGGTCTTGAAGTTTAAGTGATTCATCCTCTTGTGCCATAGCCAACTGACTTCACTTGGTGCAGATGCCACCAAACAAATACTTGAATTCTTGTCAACAGAATTCCAGTCAACTATGTAGATATTTCCTTGTCGTCTTCCAGATAAAATTACCTTCTTTGTACCAATCTGTTCAACGTAGCACTTATCTGTTGAGAAGATGACTGAATATCCCTTGTCACAAAATTGACTTATGCTCAGCAGATTATATTTTAGGCCTTTAACATAGGAGACGTCAGATATCTCTATGTTTCCCTTGATTAATCTTCCTTTAGCTTTAATCTTGCCTTCTTTGTTGTCTCCAAAAGTGACTTTTGGACCATCCACAGCAACTGCATCAGTCAACTCATGTATGTTTCCACACATGTGCCTTGAACATCCACTGTCCAAGTACCAAATCTTCTCTACTTTACTCCTACTCCTAATCCTAACCTACAAAACAAAAATAAAATTGTTTTAGGTACCCTTATTGAGAGGGTCCTGAAGGATTAGTTCCACCCTTGACAACCCAAGATGTTGAAGTCTTAGGCTTCTTAGGTTTCTGAGTTTTAGGAGCATGAACAGTTTCATTTTTATCATAGTTATCAGATAAGTCATGTTGATGATCAGTATGATATGAATAGTGTTCATAAGCAGGGTAAGGTGCATGATATGCAGGATATGCATGCATTGGATGAGCAGGGTAAGGTGCATAGTAATTAGGAAACTGAGGTGCATGATACATAGGATGATATGCAGCAGGTTGCACATAATATGACTCATTTCCATACCAAGCATTTTGATTTTTCTTATTCTTATGCTTCTTTGGTTTACTAGATGCTTGCTCATTTGATTTTGACTTAGTTTTACCAACAGATTGATTCAATTTAGCTTTATCAGCAGACTTCTTAGGACTCTGCTGTTTGGTCTTACTAGTCTGATTTCCTACACTAGGCTCTTTGCTCTTTTTAGCCTTAGGAGATTTCTTCTCCTTTACCACTTTCTCAGTTGAGGTAGGTCTAGAGGTTTGAACATACAGAATGACCTTACTATTGTCAGCTGATACAAATTTTTCAGTATGGTTCAACTCTAATTTTTCCTTTTCTAAAGGTGTCTCCTGTTTACTAGATGTATGCATGGATGCAACAGTAGACTTATCATGAGACTCAATGATTTTCTCAAGTTCCATGATTTTTCCTTTATAAACCTCACATTCAGCTTTCAGAGATTCATGCTCTTGCTCAAGCTGTTTATATTCAGCTGATTCTTTTGGCTTTTCAGCTAAAAGTTTCAGTGAACTATTTTGCTCTTTTAGCAAGTTCATCTCTTCCTTAAGCTTAACAAACTCTCCAGCAATAGTAGTATTATTCAACATCATTTGCTCTAGAGAATTAAACAGTTCATTTTCTTGAGGAGTTACCTCATCCTCAGAGTCATCAGATTCCTTTGCCATCAGGCACAGGAGAGCAGGTTTTTCTTCATCAGACGATTCTTCATCAGACGAGTCTGAGTCTGAATCAGATGAGTAGACGGCAGCTGGCTTTTCTGCTTCAGCCATCATTGCCTTGGCTCTCTGATGCTTTCTTTCTTTTCTCATTTTCTTCTCTTCCTCAGTGTACTTCTCTGCTTTTGGATATGGGCAGTCTCTTATGAAGTGTCCCAATTTCCTGCAGTTGTAACACATCAGTTTTGATTTATAATCTTCTTTATCCTGAGAAGAAAAGTTAGGTTTAGAAGTAGAAGCAGCATGATTGTATTTGTTTTTCATCTTTCTCTTATAGAACTTCTTGAAGTTGTTCATCAATAATGCTACATCTCCAGCAGTGTACTCCTTTTTGTTGAGTAGAGTGGCTTCATCAGATGAGTCCACTTCTTTGCTTTTCTGTGCTGGTCTTCTGGTGTTTTCAGCAGCAACAAGTGCAGCTGTGGGTCCTGAAGTTGAGGTTTCTTCAATTCCCATCCTTGGCAGTTTATACTCATAAGCCTTGAGTACGGAGAACAGCTCTGTAAGAGAAATCTTGCCCAGATCTCTTGATTCTTCCATTGCTGTCACCTTCATGTTGAACTTGGAAGGTAGGGCCTTCAGTACTTTGACAGTGATTTCTTTATCAGTGAAAGTCTTTCCCAGCTTCAAAACTTCATTCAGAGTTCTGGTGAATCTGGTATCCATCTGATCAATGGTTTCTCCAGACTTCATCTTGAAGTTGTCCAGCTTCTCCAAGGCAACACTGAGCTGATGCTCTTTAATAGCATCATTGCCTTCGCTCATGTCACGAACCTTATCCCACATCTCCTTTGCAGTTTTGCAATGTTTGACTTTGTCAAACCGATCATTATCCAGGGCTTTAGTCATGATGAATCTCCCAACTTTATCTAGATTGTAAAGCTTTATTTCTTCTGGAGTCATCTCATGAAGGTCTTTCTCCACAACCGTATCTACTTCATTTATCTTTATGGTCTTTGTGAATCTGAATGGACCTTTAATGATACATGTGTGCATGTTGTCATTATAGGCAGCAAGGAAAATCTCCATTCTGATTTTCCAATCCTCAAAGGACATACCAGCAATGTGGGGAACATGACTGATACAATCCATTTTTCAAAAAGTTTCTGTTTTTCAAAAAGATGCTCTTTTGAAAAGTTTTGAAAACCTTTGAAAAACACTCGGATCAAGCTCGTTGATCAGGCAGCTGATTCTAATGAACCACCTGCTCTGATACCACTTGTTGGTCCCAAGTGGTCAGATGAGGTCTAGAGGGGGGGGGGTGAATAGACCTCTGAAAATTTTTGAACTTAAAAACTTTTCAGTCTTCTGTCAGCAGACTAAGCTGATGAAGAACAGTAAGCAGACTAGTCTGATCGTGAACAAATCTTGAACAGACGACTGACCACTCTTCTTACAATGACTTAGCTGTTTTTCAGCAAACAGTTTTTCAAGAGTATACTTGCAGCGGATTGTTTAAAAGTGTTTTTCACAAGTAAACTAAGTTCTAAAAAGATTTTATCCCCAGTTTTCAAACTCCTTATAAAATCTTTTGTTTGATTCAAAGTGTTTAAAATGCAAACTTTAAAATATGCAAGAAAACTTTAAATGCAAGATAACACAAAGAATTTTTATAGTGGTTATATGGATAAAAATCCTTTAGTCCACTCTTCCAGATCACACAGATTCTGGGTTATACTATAATCACAAAGATTACAATATTTCTCCACTTACACCTAAACAACTAATGAGAAGGCTGTAAGCTCGCAATAGGAATTCACAAAGAAAACCTATCCTCTAAAGTAGAATCACTCACACAGATGGATTCTCACTTCGCACAACACTCAGCTATTACAAAATCACTCAGATAATGTTTTTCTGATTTCTTCAACTGGGTTTCTGTCAACAGATGACTTCCACCAGACGAGTGAGCTGTTCGAGCTTTTGAGACTTAGAGAAATTCTGCTTCAAAATTTCGATCTCTGATTGTTGTTGTGTTTTTGCTCGATTTGAAATTCAGCTCTATTTATACATGGAGATGAAATTATGACCGTTGAAGGCAAGTCACAATTCAAATCCATCCTTCAGCTCTTTTTGAAACGGCTCCCTGCAGCATTCCGTACTGTGTACAGTACCTTTCTGTCCATCGCATTTAATGCTGCATTTAATGCACTCTGCTGATCCGAGGATATCTTCAATCATTTGCCATTGCTACCCTTCTCTTACAGCATTTATTACACTTAGGTGCATTTATTACCGTTGGACTAATCTCATGACCTCTTCTACTCTGCTGATCAAAACGACTCTGCTGATAGATACTCTGCTGATCAAATACTGAACTCATCTGATTTGACTCGGCTGATGATCTACCCTTCTGTTCGCTGATTCAGCAAGAGATCACTAGTCTTCTGAGCTTTGAACTTTGAACTCTTCTGATGTCTTCTTTTACCAGTTCAATATTCTTCTAAGGGAACTAAGCTTTCCATACTTAGCTGATTATGACGTTTTGGAAATCATCAAAACCTTCCCTTAATTACTTGTCTTCTTTCATCTTCATCTTCATCCAACAATAACTCTAATTAATTAATTGAACATTAATCAATTAGATATCTAATTAATATTCTCCAATTGATGTAATACCATAATTCAATTACTTTGATTTAACAACTTTAAATCACTTGCTTTCCTTTAAGACCGTCACCCTCCAACTGTATTGTGTGTGACCCTCTGGGTTCACCATCAACTGGCAGTAGGCCCACGACTTTCGTGATTTAATTAACGAGCAATTAAATGCTCCGATCAATTGAACAACTTTTAATTGACCACTCCAGAATTAATTTCCTTATTAATTCAGGAGTACCCACAATTCATGGTCGATGTCTAGCCACAAGCCCATGAAGCCCAATCAAAGGTGAATTGATAATTGTGAACCTCGCCTCTTATAATTTCCATGTACATACAGTCCTTCCACGATGATTTCCCGATTGAGACCTAGGGTGTGTGAATTGATCGGCACCTCTAATTATCTCGATACTGTACTTTCTAATTCTGGATAATAATTCCGGTGTGACTGCTAAATTTGGAAACCCCTTTCCAAATTTGTCACCAACCATGGCCATGGATTTCTAGGAACATATTATCGAAGAACGTACAGGAAATTCTCTCATCTTATCAGGATGAGTCGATAGATCCTTTCTTAGTACTAACCACTCGCGTACAGTCGTGTACGCACACTCGTGCACCGAATTCGCCCTAGCACCTCAAGTCCAAGGACTAAATCGTACACTATTATAAGCCTTGAGAAACATCCCATCACCGATATGCGTCATGCGCTTCCACAATGGGTTTCTCTGTTCGGGTCGTTCGATGCATTCAATCCTCCATTGAACCACCTACTCATATGCACTGGCCTCAAATGCCTTGCTCATGAAACGTTACAAATTCACTCCATGTGAATCATGCATACTTGTACAAGTCTTGGCGATTCCTACGATACCCCGTCTCATTCGGAATATATTACTTGGAACGGTTTTAAGATCACGACCTTTGAGACTGTTTCATGATTGCACTCAGTACTGAAGTGAATCGTACCATAGTCTATTGTGACCTTAGGATTTCATCCAATCGCTTAGATAAGTTCGCGAGAGATGAAGTTGGCCATTGTTCAATTTCACGTACTATGAATGAACGAGCGTATTAATTATAAACCATAAGAAAATAGTACTTCAACAAACTAATTAATATTGGCTTGCTGGACACTATCCTATCAATCTCCCACTTGCCCTAAAGCCAATCACAACATTTCTAAGACCCATCTATACCAAGATGTCCCTCGAACTCATTTGTGAAAGAGCTTAATTAGTGGATCTGCTAAGTTTGTCTTTTTGAGATAACGTAGTACTTTTACGCGTCTCAGTTATCTATGACTTGTTCAATCATATGATATTGTGTTCAGATCATCAGTGAGATCTCGTTTCCTTTCATTGAGCAATTGCCCTGTTTAAATCGGTTAAGATTATGACAGGCTTTTGCCATGCTAGGTAATTCATCCAATCATTGGACGAATGTTTCTCATCTAAACACTTTCTCTTGTGCAGCATCACAATGGTGCTATTATTCTGATTTAGTCGGCAATGATGTACTATTGGAATTCTTTCCAATTTACCTTTGCTCCATCGATACAGAATGAATCATCCACTTCAGACTGGAAATCTCAAAATTCTAAATCCTTCGAGTTTTTCAATTCTCCACTACTACCACAGACCAGCATTATATCCTTTAATTATCTTCGAGGATTGATTTAATGGCAGTCCAGTGTCCTTTATTAGTGTTCGACTATCAGTAGCTCTTGAATGATCAGAGCATTTTGATGTGTCAGGTCTAGTACAAGACTTTGCATGCTACATGCAATCCAAATGCTAAAGCATAAGGCTTCTTGAGACATTTACTTCTTTACTCATTTATATGTAGGGCTCATTAAATAAGCAAGAGAAATTTTGTCTCTTTGGAACTAATCCTTTCTTGGATTCTTCCATATTGAATTTAATCAATATACAGTCTTTGTACTTTGATTTGGTGAATTGCAACATCTACTTTGCTTTTATCTCCATAAATACGTATTGATAGTACGTGAGATGTAATTCCCAAATCTTATCATGGAAAATTGCGTGAATAACACGCTTTCGTCTGTGCTTCTCTGATATTCTCATATCGTACTTGATGTGTAGATCAATATCTCGTTGCGTTGCGAATTTAACTATGCTCCCACTTATCCTTTTGCACAATTGGAATCCATATGCCTTTTGACAACTTCAACATTCTTGATTGACTTATCAAGTTGCATGTTCCAAGTTCTGGGAAAAAGTCATAGATTGACCTTTGGATTTGAATAGAGATCTTCTCATCTATTTTAAATTGTGAGATGCAGGATTCATATCCAACAGTCATTCTTCGGCAGTGAAAACCACCTTTCTATGCCTTATAGTTTCGAAATGGATTTTGACGCAGCAAACGAAGAAGGTACTTTCATTGGTCCTAGAAGGACTTTTGAAGAGTGACCTATCGCCATTAGGCAAGTCAAAGATTCCACTTTGAATCTTATGGCTTCATGCCATATCCATTATTTGTGCATGGATCGGTTCAGCGGGTTTCAGGGTTTACTCCCACTGTTTAAGGGGATGGGTCCAGTTCTTTGGACTTCATCAAGTTCTATGACATTACTTATTTCCTTTGACAAGAGTTTCGTCAACAGAGGAACAAGTTTCTTACGAGATACTATCGTTTCTCTTTGTCGTACAACAGGTATCCAATGGATTTCGTCGGATACCCCACAAACTTTATATGAATTAGATCTACCATCTAATTTCTCATATAAGGGTGTGGTGCTATGTCTTAGATGACATGGCGGTGTAAGAACTTACTTCAAAATACTAGACCAAGTAATTTTTTAAGAGTCAGGGGAGGCCATCCCCTAATGTGAATATAGGAATTTAGCAAGATGAGAGTCGAACCAAGTTTTATCAAAGCTCGATGCTCTGAAACGACTAAGGGTGAAAGCCGTTGCTACGCCCCTTAGATCGATATTATTAAAATGGGTGAAAGCTGTTGCTACGACCCTCGGGCTAAAAATGCTCTGAAACGACTAAGGGTGAAAGCCGTTGCTACGCCCCTTAGATCGATATTATTAAAATGGGTGAAAGTTGTTGCTACGACCCTCGGGCTAAAAATGCTCTGAAACGACTAAGGGTGAAAGCCGTTGCTACGCCCCTTAGATCGATATTATTAAAATGGGTGAAAGCTATTGCTACGACCCTCGGGCTAAAAATGCTCCGAAACGACTAAGGGTGAAAGACGTTGCTACGCCCCATAGATCGATATTATTCAAATGGGTGAAAGCTGTTGCTACGACCCTCGGGCTAAAAATGCTTTGAAACGACTAAGGGTGAAAGCCGTTGCTACGCCCCTTAGATCGATATTATTAAAATGGGTGAAAGCTGTTGCTACGACCCTCGGGCTAAAAATGCTCTGAAACGACTAAGGGTGAAAGACGTTGCTACGCCCCTTAGATCGAAATTATTAAAAGGGTGAAAGCTTTTGCTATGCCCCTTAAGTCTAAAAGCATATTCAAGATCGATCTAAGTTCTATCATATTATTTCTCCACGGTTATTCATTGGACTAAGGGTGAAAGCCTTTGCTATGCCCCTTAAGTCTAAAAGCATATTCAAGATCGATCTAAGTTCTATCATATTATTTCTCCACGATTATTCATTAGACTAAGGATGAAAGCCTGTGCTATGCCCCTTAGGTCTAAAGTATATCCAAGATCGATCTAACTTCTATCATATTATTTCTCTTCGATTATTTAGTCAACTAAAATCTATTATGGCTCTCAAATTAGCTCATGAAAGTTGCGAGTTACAGAGGTCGAAATAAAAAATATCGACAACAATATAGAAGAAAATTTTTCATTCATAAAGTCCTTAGTACATTTTACAAGTACTTTCTACAAATACAAAGATGAAGTTCGAACTCAAAAGAGAAAAGGGATTACATTTATCATATCCTGCTACAGGTGCTACAAAAGGATAGAAGATCTTCGAATTTAAAGAGGAACGGAGGAGAACGGGATCGAAGTATGCCCCCGGACTCTTAACCGATCTTAGGTCTTCATCAGTAAGTAGTGACGGCCATGCCAATGCTTTAAGATCCGCTGATGAAGGACCGGCGCACGAGAGGAATCTCGGTTGATCTCCGTGCGCACTAACCCGCGTCGGAATATTACGAAACAACTTTGAAAGCATCTTGAAGAAGTTGAGATCAAAAACTCAAAGACCCTTCCACGAGTTGACCCACTATCCGACTGGGTGGAGCGACAGGATACAGGAGTTCCAACCGGCCTCAACTGGATGGAATCAGAGAGAGCTGGTCGCCTGTCAGTACCCCAGTCGCAATTCTTTTCGCCTGTCGATACCCTAATCGAAATAAGTCGCTTTTGGAAGCAGCCCAAGTAATAAAGGAAGATAGTGCGAACTCGAACCTCGAACTATTTTATCGAGGATAAGGAACGAAACATAAGGGTCAAAGGAATTAAAAGTTCAATGATAGAATCGATTAAAACAATTACTGAAACGTAAAAATGTGAAGGTAACTATGGAACTATATATAGTGAAAGAAAAGGGCAATCGACGGCTCGGGTTTTGATAAAACTAACGGCTGAGATACAAGCAATAAATACGCCGACCGTTTCGCTTCCCGAGAATAAAGAAACCGTTTGGGTAAGTGAAGAAAATGTCAAAATTAGTCCTGCTCGAGTTCGTCCTGTTCAAGTTCATTATAATCTCATTTTTGGTCATCAAAAGAGAACCATGAAGAAAAATTCGGAGTATAGCTTATAAAGAAAGCATTATCAGTAATTCATCCGAGAATGGCCGAGACCAATGAAGTACAATATTTAAACGATCATAAGGTTTGATCAAAAAACCATCAATTTCCGAGCTCGATATATCAAACAATTACAAATCACAAAAAAATCAGCTCTTATTACATATCAGACCAATCTTTTGATACTAGTACATTTTACAATCGTGAGAATATCGACAGAGAACTAATCTATATATCCGAACGTGAGAGGAACTTCATGACCAGGCAATCCTATGAAATTTTCGGCGGACGATAATGTCCTTACTTGAATATGAGGAGCCTGTCAAGCCAACAGGCTTTTGTCTTTATTTATGATTCTTCAAAAAGGAGAGGGTTAATGCATCTTTTTCTAGGTGTAACGTGAATACTTTATTGAGGACCTCGATCCTCGAAGCACCACCCCTAATCCTCGAAGCACCACCCCTAACATCTTCGAGGAAGCACCAAACAAACCGCCGAACACCCTTTAAAAACTTAATGCTTGAGCCTCTCCTAAACCACAAAAGGTCGTGAGAGCTACCTGGGTCGTGGGTGGTCAGCAATGAGGCTTATTGGCCTCAAAGGTTGGAATAGCGTTCGCCTGCAGGTATCCTAGTCGAAGTGAAAGTACTAATCAGCCTACAATCTGCAAAGTAGGTCCTAACTCGAAATTCAAAATGTTGGGCCATGCAAAAAGATCTCTTAACCAGCATGGTCGAAGGATTCAGCTCTCTAATAATTTTATAAGGATACAAAATGAAAGACCCCATTTATAGATGCAACTATCAAAAATCCTACGGTTAGCGAAAAACAAAAGGAACGATCAAGATCAAAAGACTGTTACGCTTCTCGAGAATTTGAGCGGGAAAAGAAGGTGAACTAATTTTTGAAATAAGCGAAGTTAATATACCAAGTTCGAAAAACCAAGGGTCCCGACGGTCGAGATCGCAAGTTCGAACGAAGAAAGCAAGCTAAGTACGAATAAAAGAGCACATTAAATTATGCAAGATTAAATAAGTCATTACAAACCACAGAAGTTAAAAGTATCAGAAATTATTCATGGTTACACAAAGATAAAACAACATAGTTGTACAGCAAGCCTAAAAAATAAAAGACAACAACTAAAGAAGCTTGTTGTCGGAGAAGATCTTCCGAAGCTCAGCATTGCGAGCCTTATATCCACGGTCGTAAGCCTCCTTTTCACGGCGCTCGAAGTCTTGTTTCTCCTGCTCATGAAGACTTTTTAGTTTCCCGAGCTCCTCGGTCAGTTTCTTATGAATTTCTTCTCCCTGATCTTTAGCGGCCTTCTCTTTCTCCAAAGCAAGCTTCTCCTCAAAGACACGGTCGAACTCAGTTTTCTTCCTCTCCAGCTTGAGGGAGATAGCAGCATGCCGATTTGTTTCCCGCCCGGCAAACTTTTTGAGTTCGAGAAAGTCTTGTCCGGCCTATTAAAAGTTCAGATAAGTTAAAAAAAAAAAAAAAAAAAGAGAGAGAGAGAGAGAGAAAGATATTACAACACCTGAAACAGAAAGTGCGACCCAGATTGGTACAACTCTTCTAGATTTCTCTCCCTGGACATGTCGGCCTCAGAAGAAGTAAGGTCAACCCGCAACAGACTATCTACGGGATCAGCCTTAGAAATGGACCCGTCTTTCGACTCCTTAGGCGGGGAAGGAGTAACTGTCGGAGGATCGGAATCAACGCGGGGTTCGAAAAGATTATCAATTCTCAAGGGTTCAGCTGAAGCTTCTCCACCAATTTCCAACTTAGGTTTTTTGCTAAAACTTCCTGTGGGGGGGACGGCTGAAGAATCATCAGAGGATGGCTTGTTACCAATAACAAGCTTCTGCAAAGCCTCGATGGGAGTGACCCCGTAGGAATAAGGCCTTTTGTTCGAAGAAGGAACGGGAGTTTTCTGCCTAACAGGATCTTCACTCGAAGAATCGACAACCTTCGGGGAGGAGCCCCCGAGCTCAGCCTCAAGCTCTTCGTCCAAGATGGACTTGTTGGAGCTGCCCTTAGTTTGCTTAGATGAAGCGCTCTTCTCTTTCTTATTTTCCCCTCCTTTAGAAGCTTTTGGAGAAGACACAGAGGTTTTAGAAGAGGATTTGGAGGGTTTGGCTTCCTTGGCAGGTTTCTGCTCTTTGGACGAATTTTTATTCTTCAATCCACCCAATAGCAGTTTGGGGTCGATACCTTTGCCTAGTATATTTTCCATGATAAACGGGGAGTGAGTTAAGAAATTTGAAAAATGCAGAATATAAAGGGAGAGCTCCGATCTCTGTAAGCAAAGGTGTCATGTAAATAATTTGAAGAGATCCTCATATTTATAGGCACTACGCCCTATGATTACAGTAATGAACCGACGCGACCTTCAGGAAAAATTCCATTTGGAATAAATAAATTTCGAGCATAAATTGCAAAAAGATATCGAACTTTGAAAAGCAAATGATGTCAAAATGTTTATAAGATAAGAATTTACAAGTTATGCGAACCAGATCATGAAGAAAACAAATCCGATTACAAAGAAAAAATGAATCACGAGCATATATACATTTCATTCCTAATTACAAGGCTATGAATCGTTCCCCCAGCATGCTTGAACCCGGCGTTCGGACCACCACCACCTTCATCACCGCTGCCTAATGAAGCGATCTAATCAGAGGATCGATCATCCTCCTTATCCGATCCGTCCACTACGTTGACATTTTCATTTTTTCCTAAGGCAGATGGATGATCGTCGTCGGACCGCTCGAGCAAATCTGGGTTAGGCATCGGAATGCCAAATTCTTCAACTAAGGGGGCAAATCGATGATCCTGCCAATTCATATCTGCCTTGGGTAAAGAGGAAGCTTTATAGTCCTTCCCTTCAGCATTCTTAAAAGGGTTCATATATTGAAAATATTCGTCCATGTTATCTGGAATTTTCTTGGCCGAAACTAGCTGCTGAACCCCTTTGTAGAAGATCGTTTGAAGAATCCCTCCCATTCTCCTTTGAACTAAGGGATCTAAGACAGGGGATTTCAAAAATTCTCGTATGGCTGGAATCACAGCCTCTTCTCGGCCTTGGGCATATGCACGCTCGGAGTCTTGCTTCGCTAGCTCAAGTTCGATTTTTACTTTCTTGAGCTCTTCCTCAAGGGCACTTTTTTCTTTAACGGATGATAACAAATCCTCTTCCACAGACGAGGAATGTCTCATACTTGTTTTCTCGAGCTCCTTCTTTACTTGAGACAATTCTCATTGACTCTCCGCCAGTTGAGATCGAAGGATTTGATTATCGACGAAAATCTGTGCATACGCATCGTGAGCATCCTGCGATTCCTGCTCTAACAATGCTAAGCGATAGGTCTGAAGAGCGAACAAATCCACGACCTATGAGAAAATTTCGGTTAACAGTAAATGTTAGAGACTCTAAAAAAAAAGAAGAGACAGTCAAAAGACAAATTCCTACCTCGTGATACGTTCGAGAGAAATCACTCAGAACCTCAAAATTACCCTTGACGGTTTGAAGCAGCATATCCCACTTAAACCGTCTAGCCATAAACTCTAGTGGCTTTGTCGAATTCGTTCTCACCACCTGAATCCAGATCGGTCTGAATTGTCCCGTCTTCAGGATATCCAGCAGCCCTGCTACCGCGGAAATGTTCGTCCATGAAATCTACCACATCGGGCTCCGATCAACCCTCTCGACATGGAACCGAGTTAGAACTCACACCAAAGGGTTTTACCCTCCTCGAGGGTCCCGGATGGTCAGCATTCGTCTTTCGGCTCAGGAGTTTCTCATACTCCTGGACACCCAGAATCCGGTTCCAGGAATGTTGACTATAACCAACGGACGAAAGAGCAGAAGTATCTGGGGAAAACAGAGTTCGAAGAGGTCCAGCAGTGGCGGAGTTCAAGGAACTCATAGTACCAAGCCCTCTCAGATCGGGAATTGTAACCGGCACATCAATTGAATTTCCGCCTAAATTACTTGTATCCGCTCTTCTTTCGGAAATATATGGTAACGGCTCGAAATAGAATGGCGTATCTCCAACCGAGCCAGCAGCGGATAGTCGAAACTTCTCAACAATTCGACCTGCAAAGGAAACACAAGGTATACATGAATTTAAACAAGAAAAATTAGTCTGTCACACCTCGAAATAGGAAGAAACTAAAAACATACCTAAAGAAAGAGGGGCGAGAGGCGGAGCAGCAGAGGCTGACAAGTCGCCGAGCTGCGGAACGGATCCTTCGAAGGATCGATTGGATAAAGGATAGGAGTGTTCGAACATTGGGGCAGGATAATCGCATTTGCTCAACCCAGCCAACCGCAACACACCTTCTTGAACCAGAAGCATAGTTTTGTAAGGGTTGGACCGCAGTTGCTCGAGAAACTCGTCGGAAAGGCAATGGTTGAGCTTCTCTTTAATTCTACGATGACCGTAAGACCAAGAACTTACGCCATCCCACCGGTATGGTCTAGTCTTCGAGCTACCTTCTGATATAGGGACATCAGGGCCTTTCACGAAAAAGAACCTCCTTTTCCATCCTTTAATCTTCTCCGTTGTTATGGTCGTAAGAATAGACCGCTTCGACCGCTGGCGAATGGACACGAATCCGACATTCGAACCCTTACACAGATCCATTCGAAATATCTGCCAAAAATTACTAAAAGAGGCCTCTTCCCCCTTGGCCTCCATAAGAGCGCTGAACGCTACGATATACGCAACAGAATGCGGGAGAACCTGAGCGGGGGAGAGCGAAAAGAAAGTCAAAATGTTTCGGACAAGAGGAATAAACGGAATACGCAAGCCACAAGAAAATTGCTTCTCGTAGAAGGCTTGACATCTAGCTGGAGGCTCGGTAGCACGCTCGGTGTAAGAGGGGATGACGATCAAGAAACCCCTAGGAAGAAATTTCCCGAACTCTGCCTCGAGATAAACGCGATCCTTTTTTGAAAAATAACAGGAAGTTTGGTCGGCAGGAAGTTCTAACCTGTTTGAGATGGCGGCGTTAGGAGGAAGCGTATGTTTAAAAATCCTAACAAAGGCTCCCTCGCCGATGTTGTGCTTCTCGACCACATTCTCCTCTAGATCTTCGGTCGGATCAACATCCTCGTCTTCTGGATGAAACTCTCCATCTTCGTAATCGTCGACAAGCTTTAGCAAAGGATCGGACTCTTGACTCTCTCCGACCTTATTCTTGCCCCTTGAACTTCTGGAACTTGACATTATGGATTGGGAAACGGATATAATAAAGCAAGTACTTTTTCGACTCGAATGCTCCGAGCTCAAGAAAGGATGTGATGTGTAAGTAACTTTTCAACGAGTCAACATATATATACGGGGTTAAAAAGGTAAAATTGCATACAGGTCCCCGAGTAAACGCGACGGTTGAACTTACTCTGAGTAAAAATTTAAAGTATCCTTCTGAGAATTGCATTCTTGATCCTTCACTTCCCAAATTGTGGGGTATGTTCCTTGGAAATTGTCCCCGTAGTATTCCATTGATCCTTTTAGATTATGGTCGAAAAATTAAGAAAGCGCTCGCTAAGGAATTGAATGAAGCATCGCAGTAGTTTATAATAAGGAACATTCCGATTTAGAGGTCCTACGCAAATAATGGACGACAAGGTTATCATCTCGACACACCAATATATTGTTTTTTATATATGCACTCTTTTTCCCTAGCTCGGTTTTTATCCCAATGGGTTTTTCCGAGTTAGGTTTTTAATGAGGCATATCCGAAACATATTCTGAACGGCTCATCTCATACCAGCGTGCAACGTAGCTTATACTTCTTCGAGCGCAAGCTCCACTTTACGCTCGAGAAGTGGGGGAGTATTGATGAGGGGCAATTTGAATCCCCTACTCTCGCTAGCTCGATGTTGATCGAATAACACCAGTTCCCGTCCCCGGAAACGCCGAGCCGAGCCAGGGTTTGAAATAAACTGTTCCGAGCCTGTAAAGAGAATCCGAGGTCGAAGGCTACTTTTGGGCCGAGCCCAGGCCCAAGCCCATTAACTCAGCTATAAATAGCCCAAGCATTTATGACAAAGACAACTTCCCAGGTGCTCTTCCTCCGAGGTTTCTGCTCGGAATTACTTAGAAAATATAGTATAGGCTTTCTAGTATGTATTCCGCCCTCTTGCTTGTACGGCATCCAATAATGCTCGGATAGGACTCTCAATTCTTGTAATCTGTAATCGATCATTCTGAATACAATACTATTGATCTTTTGTCTCCATTTACATACATTAGCACGACATTTTACACCACCCATATTGAACTAACGAAATCGGGTAAGATCATCTTCGAAGTTTTGATTCGTTTATCATTGTTTATTTCTATGTTTCAAAACATCAACATTTGTACAAAGTTAAATCGCTCTAATTAAATAAATTCCATTCTCAATGGTAAAGCAATAAGGTCTTGTACAAAATTCGAAATAGTACTCAAAATAAACTAAAACTAGAAACTCATGCTAATACGAAAAAACTTCTGTTGCTAAAAAGTAATGTCTAGGTCCAGATAGTCCTTGACCCAATCCCTGAAGCAACATCCCCTCATGTCTCTTTGCACTACTTGCATCTTCCTTTTAAGGAATTTCCTCCTTTTAGGTGGAGAGGGAACACCATCATCACCTGCAAGCACTTTTACAGAAATGAAGGTTTATCAGATGTCTTACATCAAAAGAATTAACAGGTGTATAACTTTAAGTCATACCGTTGTTAAGTCTGTTCAGGAATTTCTTTTCAGCAAGCCTCCTTAATTTCTTTTCGTACTTACACATGTGGCAATTCCTTTCATGCAGACCCCTTCCTTGCAGATGAGCTTCCTCATATTTATCTAATAACTCATGCAAGTGTTTTGCTTTAATTCCATCAGGCGGAATAATACAATGTTGCATGAAATGAGTGAAGATGTCAGACAAGCCATTGAGAGTTATTTCTATCTCTTCTTCTAAAGACAATTGAGCTCCAAACTTTTTGATTCGTTTGAACATTTTGGTTAAGTAAGAACAATATTCTCTAACATTGTTAAACTCAGCCATGCTCGTCTCGTGAAGGTGATTGCGCATAATGGACCCCAAAGTTGGTTCGTTTCTAACACGCACTAATACTCGTTTGAATGGAACAGTGGATGGTAAATGGCTAACAATAGAACAGACAACTATAAGCGGACATGTTTAATATTAATACTTATAATTAACGAAATTTGGACTTTTTATCGTAAAAGTTCTCCCACTATTTTATCGAAACAATAACCTCTTCTAGTTTCGGGAAAAATCTGTTTCCTAGTAGGTCTTGACGTCCCAGCAGCAATTAGTTGCACCCACGACTCGTGGCCATACAATTAATTCTCTATGTAGGTATACATTTTACCAATTGTGTCTACTACACAACCTTCAAGCTATTTTGCCTCGTTTTTCGCATTTATCTAGCACTGCTACATCATAAATGTTACTACGCGTTAAGTCTA
The DNA here is from genome assembly GCA_038501285.1 of Penstemon eatonii. Classification (NCBI taxonomy): domain Eukaryota; kingdom Viridiplantae; phylum Streptophyta; class Magnoliopsida; order Lamiales; family Plantaginaceae; genus Penstemon; species Penstemon eatonii. The sequence goes on along the minus strand of CM076710.1, from coordinate 41,359,841 downwards.
ACCCATTAATCATGATAAGCAACGGGCCTGGTCATGAATTCTCCGTAACTAGTTATCTCGATCTTCATGTCCCGACCAGTCCCTACCCTAATCAAGTTTTATATTAAAACTAGAATCAAGGAATTTCGTGCATTGCCCCTTTCTTCGACTCGGGTGCCAGACTCTGGATCACCTCTATCGATAAGTAAACAACATGCACTAGTCCCTATTAATGGAAGGCTTGGATTTTATAAAACTTCATTTTATATTTAACCCAATATGACTTAATATTTATTCGTGAGGGGAATTTTCGGTTTTGAAAGTTTAAGGAAACTCTCCTCGAGATCTCACCGCTTCAATTATGCTTTATCTTTTATTTACGATCTAGATTCTAGCGCGCAAACACACCAGCAATCATAAATCGACTAATAAATAAAAGCCATACCAGCCTAGCATGCATACTACCACAATATGTTTTCGATCGGGAGCCTCCTATGCAGGCCATCATCGAGCCAATGATGTTGGCCCAATTGGTCAATCTAAAGGGTTCTCAAAGGACCTATGCTATTACACAATGTACCATGCATACATGGCCTTCAATTCTTCTTGGGCACCCACCTTGCTTGTAAGCGGGCCTCCATCCTAGACTAGGAAAACAGTAAAGCCCTATTCTATTACAAAGGCTCAAAGTGGCCCAAAAATAATAACAGGCTCGCAGGCCCAATAAAAAACATGCATTAAATTAAACCAATCACATCTAACGTAAGGTCAAGGCTCGGCGCGATCGAAAACCACGTAAACAGTTCACGTAGAGCAAGAAACATGCAAACAACTTTTACGTATTTCTTTCTTAATTTTAAAACTACCTTTTAAAACTAGCTTCCTATGATTCTTTCTTTTTAGTCACTACTAATTATGACAAATAAATTCTCGGATAAATAAAACAAGTTTTCTGCCTCAAATTAAGATTCTGATTTTTCAACTTATGAAAATTGTAGTTCGGCCCCTCTACTTTCGGAAATTGCACTTTTGACCCCAAAACTTTTGAAAAGTTACAAATTACCCCCAAAACAGTTTTCGGACAGAAGGACCAGAAAATAAAATTTTGAAATCCAAAAAATTTTCAAATTTGCAAACTGACCCCTGAACTTTCAAAAATTACAAAATAGTCCTTGAATTTGGAAATTGCAAAACAGCCCAAAAACCCGTGCGATTAAATTTTCAGAAACAGTCCAGATTTTACAAAAATTTCCAGAAACAGAAAAATTAATTTTCAGCCCTTAACTTTGAGATTTGCGATTTTTGCACCAAGAGTCCTGATTTTTCGAAAAACTATAAATTCGCCACAGATCTTAAAAGACAATTTTACCCAATCATAGATCCAGTCATAACAAGCAAGAATCAATCAACAGAACATAATTATCACGCGTTCTCATACATACAATCAAGCATATACAGTGAAAACACATTATATTCAGGCCTTTTCGTATAAAAACATATGGACCTGGCTCTGATACCACTGTTGGGATATTCTATCGTGGGGCTCGATTGTCAATACAACAAAGTGCGGAATTTTAAAAATTTTCGAAGTCCCTAATAGTCCCATAAATCTTTCTCCACAGCTTATTATACGAAAAGGTTGAATCAAACAATTAATTAAACACAGTGGTTAATCGCAATTTACCTCACCACGGTTTTGTGGTGGTTTCCTCCAGGTGTTTGGTTCGATCCACAGCTTGAGTGATCCATGTGTCTCACCTCCAAAGTTTAGTCCACACCAATTAGATTGTAGTGACACCTACAAGTCTTAGGCTACGAATTCTTCATCCTCTTCTTATCAAAGCTCTCTTCCTCTTCATCATTCTCTTCCTCGGGAGCCAGATTTTTGTTAGCAACTTCCATTTTTAATTGGCGGTCTGCTTCATCTATCCTTCTCTTGAGACGGTCTAAGTTCTTGTACTTTACATAGGGATCAAGTTGCTCTTCTGGTGTATCCTTGGTAGCAGCAATCTCTTTGTCAGATTTTGTTGTTTCCTTGGCTTCTTCGTCAGCAGCTTGTTGCCCATCAGCCTCCTTAGCACTTTCTTCATCTTCAGCTTTCTTTTCAAGTACTGGTCTCTCTGATTCTTCAGTAGGTTTTTCTTGATCAGCAGCAAAGTCCTTCTGTGCAGTAACTTGAGCAGTTGATGTAGCTAATTTCTCTTCTCCCTTTTTGTCATCATCAGCGGGGTTGAGTTCAATAGCAGATATGGTGACAGCAGTGCAAAGTCTTCTGATGTTTTGATCCACAGTGTCTAGTTGAGCAGTCTGATGAGTTAGAGTTGATTTGAGGATGCCAGCTTGGTCATTGAGACAACCAATATTCAGCTGGAGAGTGGAGACTTCATCATGAACTCTGGTTGCAGTGGATTCAATTTCCCTCATCATGAGAAAGTTCTTCTCCGTCTCTGCATATGAAATTTGTTTGAAGACCTTTACCAGATCAGCAATATCTGTTTCGTTTCTTTGAAGAGCTGTGTGAAGGTGATTTACATCAGCCTTAACATCTTCAACATTTCTTTTCAGACTGATCAGGTTTTGAGTCAGCATCAATATGTTTTCTTGTGACAGAGGGAAGTTTTCAATTGCATCTCTGATCATCCTTGCATTTTCTTCCTGCATCTGCCTCATCATCAACCTGTTTCTTTCTTCCATCTCCTTGAGAGAATGTTCCAGCATCATCTGAAAAGATTCCATCAGTGATGGGTGCATATCAGCTGTTGGAACAGAGGTTGACGCAGACTGATCTTCTTGGTCGACAGGAATGTCTTCCAGAACAACATCAGCTTCAGCTTGGACAAGTGCTGAAGGATCTTGAACAACATTATGCTCTTCCACCTTAACGGTTTCAGGAGTTCCATCTACAGATATAACAGTTGTCTGATGGATCACTCTTACAGTAGGCATTGGCTTTTGAGCAGGTACCTTTGCTGTTGGTTTCTTCTGATACTTACTGACTTCAGAACCAAATGTTATATGTTGAACACTTGGTAAAGTGGGGAGATCACTAGGGGATCCTTGATAATATCTTGAACGTTCAGCCCACTTCTCTAAAGCAGTATACATGGCAATCTGCACAGCCCTTTGAACAGGATCATCTCTTCTTCTCCTCTTGGCTGGCAGTGCATTCTTGATTTTTTCAGCTTCCTTAGCCACAATTCCTCTTGTATAGCCGTGGAAAACATCACGTACTCTCTCTGGATCCAAGGCCTTTGTGATTGAAGAAGTTTGCAGCCAGCTGTAGACCCATTTTTCCTCATCAGCAAACTCCTTCCAGTACTGGATCTCTTCAACAGATTTGCCAATTCTGTAGTTTCTCCACTTTATGTATCTGATTTTTTCTTGCAGAAACAGATTCCTTTGCTGCAGCTGTTTATCAAACTCTGCCAATCCTGCTTCAAATCTGTCCAAAGCAATTGGGTTAGATTTAACAATTTCTAAGGCCCATTTTACCGCAAATGGCCTCTTTTCTACTCTTTGGCCAGGAGGTAGTATCTGTCTGGCATTCATGGACTCTCCAATTTTGATGCCTCCAGCATCTTTCTTGCTAAGCTCCAATTCCTTAGCCACATCAACATCCTCCTGTGCTTGAAGTTCAGCATCCTTCTTTGAGCAGCCTTTTCAGCTTCAATTTTGCTCAGTTCTACGGCTCTGCGGAAATCGTCAGCATCCCGTTTTTGTTGCTCTGCTTTCTCTCTTCTTTTCTTCTCAGCAGCAGGCACCTTTCCTCTTTGTCTTGCCAGTTGTCTGAGCTGGTTCAGCAGCAGGAGGTTCAGGAGCAGCAGTTGAAATTGGTGCAACTGCAATGGGTTCGATGATCTGCACTTCAGGATCATCTTCAGGTTGATTAACCTCAGCTGTTGGAGCGGTTGAGGGAGTCTGTTGAATGGCTTTATCATCAGCTGATTCTTTGGCAGTAGACTTCTCTTGAGCTCCAGCAAGCCTCTCTGCTGATGGAGGACTTTGTCTTACTAAGTCAGATAACTTGGTAGACGATGACACAAAGGTCATCCTCTTTCTAACAGTGGCCTTAGTGTGGACAACTTTTCCTTGAGTTGGTTTTGAAGTTGCTGAGTCTCTAAGTTGACTCCTCGTTCTTGCAGCAACATTCTCCAGCGGCTTCTCAGCAGAAATGGTTCTGGATGGAGAACCAATAGCAGCATCTTCAATTTCTTTTGCTGTCTGAGCTATGATGGCATCAGCAGCAAGTTTCTCTGCGTTCTCTTCTGTACAGGCTGTAACAGCTAGGTCAGTTGTTTGAACAGAAGACTTAGAAGTATTAGTTCTTCTTTTCTTTGTAGCAGTTGTCTTCTTTGGTGCATCAGCAGCTTTCCTCTTAGTCCGGTCTTTCACAGCTAGATTCGCGTGCATAGCCTTTGCTTGATGAATGACTTTTCCATTAGTCATTCCACAGCCAAGATTGAAGAACAGATGACTGAGAAATATCCTGTGATAGGTATTTCCCTTCTTGATGTTCTTAGCCAAGATGTACGAAACATAAGTTGTAATACCCGAGAATTTTTTTTGGGTTCTTTAATTGTAATTTAATTGGATTAATATCCAATTTTATATGCTAATGTGTACTTTAAAGTTAAATTGAACTTTTTTTTTTTGCTTTGTTAAATACATTAATTACTTCTTATGGAATATTGGACTTAGAAATAATTTATAAAACATGTATATTGCCTTTTAAAAATATTGGGGTCATTTTGTAATTAGTTTGGACTAAAGTGTGCGAAATTTTTTGATTTAGGGGTCATTTTGAACTTTTCAAAATTCCGGGGGTCAAAAGTGCAAAACCGCCCCTTCTCCTCCTTTGGCTTAGCAGGCCATGATTTCTTCTCCTTGGAAAGCCAAGAAATCAGCTATGGCAGAGGGAGACCATACCCATTTCTCCATTCAAATACTCCACCCTCTTTCTCCATTCACACACTCCACTACCCTCTATATTAGCTCCCTAAATCAGACTTTTGTGTCTCCCCTACACCATTCATTTCCTTGGAGTAAATTGGAGAGAGTTAGAGAGAAAGTGAAGGGTTCTTGAAATTATATAGAGAGTAGGAGAGTATAGGAGGAAACACCACCATCACCACCACCTCCCGACAGACCACCACCACCGCTACCGCCATGACCCACCGTTAGACAGCATCTGTTCTGATGATGGGAATTTTGGATTCCATCTTCTAGAGCCAATATATGGTCGAATAACTGGAATGTCGACCTCGAAGATGTGAACTCATGCTCGGGATGAAGTCTAGATAATCCGCCACACTTAGCCCAAGATCAAATGTTACTGTTGGGCCGACCCCAGGCCCGGGTGTATGGGCCGACCCTCATTTTCGGCTATAAATACCCCAAACATTTATGACGACGGACACGCTTTCCCAGGTGCACGCCACTCGAAGCTGCTGCTCGGATAGATTAATTCGATCGCTTTTATATGTATTTCACCCTCTAGCTTGTACGGCATCCTATAATGCTCGGATAGGACCCCAAATATTTGTAACTTGTACATCAACGTTCGGAATATATATTCAATTTCATATTTCTCTAGTTTTCTAGCGTTTATTATATTATTTATTTTATATTGATCATACTACGAATTTGCGCAAGATCATGTTCTCACCCGCGCCGTACCACTTTTGGAAGATAAACTAGTACGGTATTTTGCTTCTTGTAGAAAACCCCGCCTCTGGAACCCCAAAATCATGTTTAACTAAATTTTAGATAAATATGTAATTTTATGAGTTAGAATCTAGAAAAATTAGATTATCATGTTTAGGATTTTAGCAATTGAGTGAAATATTATATGTTCATAAATGTATGATGAAAATGGTTGTTTCATGTTTTCCTTGTTTGAATTTTTTTTGAAAGGGATTGTTGAAATAAAATCTTGAAGACAAATTATATGTATACATTTTAGATCTACAAGGAAGATAAATCTTCTTGAAATGTTGGATGGTTGCAATTGGTATTATTTTGGTCTTAAAAGATTTATCTTTTACTAGGGAGTTTTGTTAATAATTTAAAATAAATTTGATCTCTTGTGCATTTTCCGATGAGATTGGCCGAAGCCACCCCACTGCCGGCAAGCAACCACCGTCTACTACCATAGCAGTGACCGTGGCTGTTTGTTTGTTGTTAGTTGTCTGTTGCAAATTGAAACAGACCCATTTTGGGCCTTTTGCAACTTGCAACATAACAACAGGCCCATTTAATGGGCCTGTTGCTACCTGGTAAGTGGCCTGCTGGCCCTGATGGCCAGCCCATAGTATAAAAAATAAAAAAATTAGAAAAAAATAAAGAAAAAAACAAAAGAAAGAAAGAAATAAAATTAATAATAATAATAATAAATTTATAAGTAATTTTCTGAAATTAATAAAATTCAAAAGAAATGAATTTATAAATCAAGTTTAATTATTAAATTCGAAATTTCTAAATAAAATTTAAAAAAAAAATGATAATGATAAATAATTCTTAAAATAATAAAACTGAAAATAATAAATTTAAAAATTTAATTCTGAAAAATAAAGTTTGTAAAATTTAATATAATTTGATATTTATACTTAAATATTTGTCTAAAATTAATTCCAAAAAAATAAAATTAAATAAGTTTAGATAATTTTGAATAACTATTAAATAAAATTTTGAAAATTATAATTAAAATAATTTTGGATAAATAATTTCCGAAAATAAATAAATTACTTAAATAATTTAACAAAAAAAGAAGAAGATTAATTTATGATAAATTATTTTCCGAATATGATCATGATTAAATAAATTTTTTTTGAAATGAAAATAATTTCAAGGATACATTAATTATTAATTTATGAAAATAAAATAATTTTGAATAATATTCTTGGAAAATAAATAATTTGAAAATAAAATAATATATTTTTTATTAAACATTTCTTGAATCTAATAAAATTCGAAAATAAAATTATTAATATAATTTTAATTAATCTTGAACATTATTTTTTATATAGAAAATTAGTAAATAATTTGAATAATTATTTTCTGGTAATAATTGATTTCAAAAATAAAATTAAATAATTTTTGGATAATAAGTTTTAAAGAACAAATAAAAAAATATAAATAGAAAAAGAAAAAGAAAAAAGATGAATAATTCCAAAAAATTAAAATTAAAATTACTACATAGAGTTACAAATTGTCGAGTAAAGTTTAATTTCAAAATATTAATAATAATAAAGATTTCCAAATATAACTTATTACGTAAATTTTCATGAAAGAGATAACTTAAGCTAAAATTATATTAAAACTTTTAAGTTCACCTAAAATGACTAAGTTCAAGTTAACTTTCGTGGCTATGTTACCACACAACCCGAACAAACCTGAAACCATTAAACCAGACCTAAATGTTCAAGTTTTAATCGTGACTTCGATGGCAATCACAATTCATATGCATGTTCGACTAAATCATTTAGTCGCTAATTAGGTGCTTGTATTATGGTTGGATTCTAAGTCGTTACATACATATGTACAGGAACCGAGGACGCTTTACTTTTCGTTCAAGAAACCTAAGCTGATAGGATAGTGCCCTGCAAGCCAGTTCTGTTAGCTTGTAATAGATCTATCCTGTATGAAACGATCTTTGATTTTATAATAATACGCATGTTTATTTATATATGTATAAGAATAAACAATGGCCAACTTCATCTTTCGCGAATACATTTAAGCGATTGGTTGAAACCCTTAGATTACATTTGACTATGGGACGATTCACTTCAGTACTGAGTGCAATCATGAAACAGTCTCAAAGGTCGTAATCTTAAATCTGTTCCAAGTCATAGATTCCTAAACGAGACAGGGTATCGTAGGAATCACCAAGACTTGTACAAGTATGCATGATTCACATGGAGTGAATTTGTAGTGTTTCATGAACAAGGAATTTGAGTCCAGTGCATACGAGTAGGTGGTTCAATGGAGGATTGAACGCATCGAACGACCCGAACAGAGAAACCCATTGTGGAAGCGCATGACGCATATCGGTGATGGGATGTTTCTCAAGGAATATAATAGTGTACGATTTAGTCCTTTGACTTGAGGTACTAGGGCGAATTCGGTGCATGAAAGTGCGTACTTAGATCTAGGTATAGGCCATGTAGCTTGGTCATAACATGCCTAGGTTGGGTGCGTATGGACATGTGCGCGAGTGGTTAGTACCGATATGGAATCTATTGACTCACCGTAATGGGTGAGAGAATTTCCTATACGATTCTTAGATAATATATCCAAGGATTCTGCGGCCGCAGTCGGTGACGGATTTGGAAAGGGGTTTCCAAATTTAGAAGGTCACAAAGGTATATTATCCTGAATTAGAAAGTATAGCTATCGAGACAAATTTAGAGGTGCCGATCAATTCACACACCCTAAGTCTTGATCGGGAATATTAGTCGATAGAAGGACCGTATGTACATGGCAATTATATGAGACGAGGTTCACAAATATCAATTCACCTGAAATTGGGCTTCATGGGCTTGTGGCTAGACATCGACCATGAAGTGTGGGTACTCCTGAATTAATAGAGGATTTAATTCTAGGAGTGGTTAATTAAAGGTTGTTTAATTAACCGGAACAATTTATTGTTCATAAATTAAATCACGAGGGATTCGTGGGCCTGCTGCCAGCTGATGGTGAACCCAGAGGGTCACACACAATACAATTGGACGGTGACTGTTATAAAAGGAAATGAAAGGAATTAATTGATTTAAAGGTAATTAAATCAATTAAATGAATTAAAAGTATTTAATTCAAGTGGGAGATTAATTAATTGGCTAACTTAATTAATAATTGAGTTGCTAGTTAATTAAAAGAAATATTGATTTAATTGGACTGGGCATTTAATTAAAGTAGTTAATTAAATGGAGGATTGCAAGACATGGGCTTCTATTAATTAAAGCCCATAAGGAGTCTTGCAAACCCTAGGTCAGAAGGAGTCTATAAAAGGGGAACTACATGAGCTTAAAAGCTAACACCTAAGAAAGAAAAACCCTAGCCTCCCTCTGCCCTAAAAGCGCCGCCCCCTCTCCAAGCAAACCCTAGCCGCCGCCGCCACCACTAGCCGCCGCCACTGTGCTGCCGTGAGCTCCTTGGTGCCGCCGCCGCCGAGATCTCCTCCTCCATTGTATTAGATCTTGATTTGTCAAGAGATCTCATACAATCCTTCAATAACAAATCTCCTGCATCGAGTTCTGAGCCTAAGATCTTGAGGTGTTGCCAGAATCCAATTGGTGTGGACTATCCCTGGAGGTGAGACAATTGGATCACTCCTGTGAACCGGATCAGAATCAGAATCGAAGACCGGAGGTTTCCACCACCTTGCCTGTGGTGAGGTATATCGCAAAAACCCCCCTTTGTTAATTCATTGTGTGCGTTTTTGTTTAAGTTTTTGTATACATAATATGGAGACATCTTTTATGGGACCATTGGATACCTCGAAAAATTTTAAATTCCGCACTTTGTTGTTTGACAAATCGAGCTATATCCCAACAGTGGTATCAGAGCCAGGTCCATTATTATTATACAAAAGCCTGAACATAATTGTGTTCACCGTATATGTTTAATTATATGTATGAGAACACGTGATAATTATGTTCTGTAAGTTGATTCTTGCTTGTTATGACTAGATCTATCAATGGGTAAAACTGCTTTTCAAGATCTGTGCCGTTTTTATAGTTTTTGAAAACTTCAGGACTTTTGGGGTAGAAATCGCAAATCAGGGTTTTTGAGGGCTGAAAATTCGAAATTTTTGAAATCTGAAAATCTGAAAATTCTGGACTATTTTTGCAATTCTGGTCGCACGGTTTTTGGGGTCGTTTTGCAATTTCTGAAAACTTAGGGGCTGTTTTGCAATTACCGAAACTTGAGGGGTCAATTTGAAAAATTGAAAATTTTCAAAATTCAAAATTTTATTTTCTGGAATCTGCCCGAAACTGCCCAGGGGTGTTTTTGTAACTTTTTAAAAGTTTTGGGGTCAAAGTGCAATTTTCGAAAGTTGAGGGGCCGAAAATGCAATTTTCAAAAGTTGAAAAACAGATTCTGAAATTGAGCAGAAAATTAATTTTTGTTTACCCGGATATTTATTTTGTCATAATTAGTAGTGACTAAAAAGCAAGAATCATAGGAAGTCTGTTTTAAAAGGATGTTTTAAAATTAAGATAGAAGAAAGTAAAAGATGTTTACATGTTTCTTGCTCTACGTGAACTGTTTACGTGGTTTTCGATCGAGACGAGCCTTGACCTTAGGGTAGATGTGATTGGTTTAATTTATTGCTTGGTTTTTATTGGGCCTGCGAGCCTATTATTGTTTTTGGGCCACTTTGAGCCTTTGTAATAGAATAGGGCTTTACTGCTTTCCTAGTTTAGGATGGAGGCCCATTTACAAGCAAGGTGGGAGCCCAAGAAGATAAGAAGGCCATGTATGCATGGTACAATGTGTAATAGCATAGGGCCTGTTTGAGAACCCTTTAGATTGACCAATTGGGCCAACATCATTGGCTCGATGATGGCCCACATAGGAGGCTCCCGATCGAAAACATATTGTGGTAGTATGCATGCTAGGCTTGTATGGCTTTTATTTATTTGTCGATTTATATTTAGCTACGCGCTAGAATCTAGATCGTAATAAAAGATAAAGCATAACTGAATCGGTGAGATCTCGAGGAGAGTTAGCATAACTTTCAAAACCAGAAACCCCCTCTCGAATTAAATATTAAGTCATATTGGATTAAAATAAAATGAAGTATTTATATAAATCCAAGCCTTCCATCAATAGGACTAACGTATGTTGTCTACTTATCGATAGAGGTGATCCAGAGTCTGGCACCCGAGTCGAAGAAAGGGACAATACGTGAAATTCCTTGACTCATGTTTTTAACTAAACATGACAAGGGTGAGGACTGGTCGGGATGTGAGGATCGACCGATAACTAGTTACGGAGAACTCACGATCGGGCCCGTTGCTCATCACGATTGATGGGTTAGACTTAACGATTAGTAACACTTATGATGTAGCAGTGCTAGATAAGTGCGAAAGCCGAGGCAAAATAACCTTGAAGGTTGTGGAGTAACACAATTGGTAAAATGTATACCTACCTGGAGAATTGGTTGTATGGCCACGAGTCGTGGGTGCAATTAATTGCTGCTGGGACGTCAAGACCTACTAGGAATTAAATTTCCCGAGCAATCAAAGGGGTGATTGTTTCGATAAAATAGTGGGAGAACTTTTTCGAAAATAAGTCCAAATTCGATAATTATAAGTATTAGGCATAAGATCAGTTAGCTAAATGTTGTCTTCTTTCCATTTGTAGATATTAAGTACAATGTCTAAGAATCCATTATCTGTTATCCTCGACGCAAACAAATTGAATGGCTCAAACTTTGTTGACTGGCTGAGAAATCTCAGAATCGTCCTCGACTCCGAGCGACGTAGCTATGTGCTCGACACACCCATGCCTGCTGCACCCGCAGCACGAGCTAGTGAGGAACAACGAACCACCCATGCTAAAAGGGTTGATGATGATCTTCAGGTTCGATGTCTCATGCTAGCCTCGATGTCGAATGAACTGCAGAAACAGCATGCTGCCATGCCGCTTGCTAGAGAGATACTTCTCCACCTCCAGCAAATGTTTGGAGAGAGGTCTCGCACCGAAAGGTTCGCGACCACTAAGGAGTTGTTTCATCTCAAGATGGCTGAGGGAAGCAGTGTCAAGGATCACTGTCTGCGTTTCATCAACCTGGTTGAAAAACTAGGGCGATTGGAAGTAGACTTGCACGCTGATCTTAGCACTGACCTCCTTCTCCATACGCTGCCCCGTTCTTTTGACCAGTTCGTGTTGAACTTCAACATGGAGGATAGAACCCTCGCTCTTCACGAACTGACCAATTTGTTGGTAACGGCAGAATCGACTCTCAAGAAAGAGAAGCCGGTAATGATTGCACACCAATCGAAGGCTGCAAAGCCTAAGAGAGGTAAGAAGAAGAAGAAAAGTGTTTCTTCGAAGGCAATCACCAAGGTGGTTCAAAAGAAGCGCAAAAGCCCAGAAGACGAATGTTTCCACTGCAAGAAAGCAGGGCACTGGAAAAGGAACTGCCCAGACTACCTAAAGATGAAATTGGTAGCCAAAGGTATTTTCTTGGTTGAAGTTAATATTTCTATTAACTGTGCATCGTGGGTGTTAGACACCGCAGCAGGTTCTCATATCTGCAATGATTTGCAGGTGATGGGAGCAGTAAGATACCTGAAGCCCGGGGATAGAATCCTGCGTTTTGGAAACGGAGCTAGGATCTCCGCTGAGGCTATTGGGGACGTCGAATTGGTTTTAGGAAATTTTACTTTGGTTTTAAGGGATTGTCTGTACGTACCAACGATAATTAAGAACATCATTTCTATACCAATGCTAGACATTGATGGTTTTAATTTTTCCATTGAAAATGGAGTTTTTAGCATATTTAAAGGTGGTTTAATGTATGCTTGTGGTACTTTGATAGACGGTCTTTATTCCCTAGAACCTGTTAAATCCGACGTCATGCACATTCAATCTAGAAAAAGAAAATATGATAATCAAACTCCACAACTTTGGCACGCTAGACTTGGACATATTTCCAAGAGTAGGATTCAAAAGTTGGTTTCCTCTAAGGCTCTTGAAATAAAGAACTTGGATGAACTCCCAACTTGCGAATCTTGTCTCAAAGGAAAGATGACCAAATCACCCTTCACAGGGAATCCCGAGCGAACCAAGCAAACATTGGATTTAATCCATACTGACGTTTGTGGACCATTGAGTGTCAATGCGAGAGGAGGATTCTCTTACTTCGTAACATTCACCGACGATTTTAGTCGTTATGGATATGTGTATCTCATGAAACACAAATCCGAAACTTTTGAGAAATTCAAAGAGTTTCGAATGGAAGTTGAGAATCAACTTGGACATAGTATTAAAGCACTTCGTTCTGATAGAGGTGGAGAGTACTTAAGCCAAGAATTCCTTGATTATCTAAAAGAGAATGGAATTCTCGCCCAGCGAACTCCCCCTAGGACGCCCCAACTCAATGGAGTGTCCGAGCGGAGGAACCGAACTTTGTTAGACATGGTTCGTTCCATGATGAGCTTTGCTGACCTTCCCTTTTCGTTTTGGGGCTTGGCCCTATTAACTGCATCGAAGATATTAAACATAGTACCTTCGAAGTCAGTGCCAACAACGCCGCACCAAGTATGGTATGGTAAGGCACCCGTGTATTCGTACTTACGAGTATGGGGATCTCCTGCGTATGTAAAGAACAAAAGGGGAGATAAGCTAGATAGTAGATCTAGTTTGTGCAAATTTGTGGGGTATCCAAAGGAATCCATTGGATACCTGTTCTTCGATCCTAAAGAACGTAATACGTTCGTATCTAGGAACGCCCACTTCTTGGAAGAGGATTTCCTCTCCAACCGAAATGGGACAATCGTAGAACTTGATGAAGTCCAGGAATCGGACCCATCCTCACAAACAGTGGGAGCTGAACCAGAATTTACTGAACCTACTAGTACACCTACTCTTCGAAGGTCTGATCGAATTCGTAAGGAGCCAGAGCGATTTGGTTTCATTCACGAAAACGAAAGAGGTGATAATGATCCAAGGACCTATCAAGAAGCGATGTCAGACATAGACTCGGGTGCGTGGCTCGAAGCCATGCAATCCGAAATGGATTCCATGCATTCCAACAAGGTTTGGACCTTGGTCGATCCACCTGAGGGAACTATCCCTGTAGGATGCAAATGGATCTTCAAGCGTAAGCTTGGAATGAATGGAGAGGTTTTAACTCACAAGGCACGCTTAGTGGCGAAGGGGTATTCTCAAAGGCCTGGAATAGACTATGAGGAAACCTTCTCTCCCGTAGCGATGTCCAAATCCATTCGGATATTGCTTGCCATTGCCGCATGGCATGACTATGAGATATGGCAAATGGACGTAAAGACCGCCTTCCTCAATGGAGACATTGACAAGGAGATCTTTATGCAACAACCTGAAGGTTTTGCGTCCAAAGGGAGTGAGCACAAATTGTGTAAACTTCAAAGGTCAATATATGGCCTCAAACAGGCATCCCGAACCTGGAACATACGATTTGATGAGACAGTCAAGGCATTTGGCTTCATCAAAAATGTATATGAACCTTGTGTGTACAAGAAGAATAGTGGGAGTTCGATACAATTCATTGTTTTGTACGTCGATGACATTTTGCTAATCAGAGACGATATCAAGATGTTAGCGCAGACTAAAGCGTGGTTATCCGCGCAGTTCTCTAGGAAAGATATGGGAGACGCATCTTACGTATTGGGAATACGTATCTATAGGGATAGATCGAAGAAGATGATAGGACTCTCCCAATCTCAGTACATTAACACAATCTTGAAAAGATTCAAGATGGAAGAATCCAAGAGAGGATTGCTTCCAATGAGACATGGTATCTCTCTTTCTAAGTCTATGTGCCCTACAACTGACGAAGAAAAGACGAGAATGTCTCTCATACCTTATGCCTCTGCTATAGGGAGCATAATGTATGCGATGTTGTGTACTCGACCAGACATAGCACACGCTCTAAGTGTAACGAGCCGCTATCAGTCAAATCCAGGCGAAGAGCACTGGACTGCCGTAAAAGCAATCCTAAAGTACCTGCGAAGGACTAAGGATATGTTTTTGGTCTACGGTGGTAGTGGAGAACTGAAACTTGAAGGATTCACTGATGCAAGTTTCCAGTCTGATGTGGATGACTTCAAATCCAACTCTGGATACATATTCCGCATCAATGGTGGAGCGGTCAGTTGGAAAAGCTGTAAACAGTCTACCACTGCCGACTCAACCACAGAAGCAGAATATATTGCAGCATCAGATGCAGCAAAAGAAAGTGTATGGATGAAAAACTTCATTCAAGAACTGGATGTTGTTCCTAGCATTGCTGAACCTGTAGTCGTCTTCTGTGACAACAACGGGGCGATAGCTCAAGCGAAGGAGCCGAGATCACACCATCAATCCAAACACGTACAGAGGAAATACCACGTGATCAGGGAGATCATGGGTAGAGGTGACATGCACATGGAGTATGTCAAATCGGAAGACAACGTAGCTGACCCACTAACTAAGCCACTTTCACAAAAGGCGTTCGATAGTCATCTAGAGAAGATGGGACTTAGAACCATAGGTGAATGGCTTTAGGGCAAGTGGGAGATTGATAGGATAGTGCCCTGCAAGCCAGTTCTGTTAGCTTGTAATAGATCTATCCTGTATGAAACGATCTTTGATTTTATAATAATACGCATGTTTATTTATATATGTATAAGAATAAACAATGGCCAACTTCATCTTTCGCGAATACATTTAAGCGATTGGTTGAAACCCTTAGATTACATTTGACTATGGGACGATTCACTTCAGTACTGAGTGCAATCATGAAACAGTCTCAAAGGTCGTAATCTTAAATCTGTTCCAAGTCATAGATTCCTAAACGAGACAGGGTATCGTAGGAATCACCAAGACTTGTACAAGTATGCATGATTCACATGGAGTGAATTTGTAGTGTTTCATGAACAAGGAATTTGAGTCCAGTGCATACGAGTAGGTGGTTCAATGGAGGATTGAACGCATCGAACGACCCGAACAGAGAAACCCATTGTGGAAGCGCATGACGCATATCGGTGATGGGATGTTTCTCAAGGAATATAATAGTGTACGATTTAGTCCTTTGACTTGAGGTACTAGGGCGAATTCGGTGCATGAAAGTGCGTACTTAGATCTAGGTATAGGCCACGTAGCTTGGTCATAACATGCCTAGGTTGGGTGCGTATGGACATGTGCGCGAGTGGTTAGTACCGATATGGAATCTATTGACTCACCGTAATGGGTGAGAGAATTTCCTATACGATTCTTAGATAATATATCCAAGGATTCTGCGGCCGCAGTCGGTGACGGATTTGGAAAGGGGTTTCCAAATTTAGAAGGTCACAAAGGTATATTATCCTGAATTAGAAAGTATAGCTATCGAGACAAATTTAGAGGTGCCGATCAATTCACACACCCTAAGTCTTGATCGGGAATATTAGTCGATAGAAGGACCGTATGTACATGGCAATTATATGAGACGAGGTTCACAAATATCAATTCACCTGAAATTGGGCTTCATGGGCTTGTGGCTAGACATCGACCATGAAGTGTGGGTACTCCTGAATTAATAGAGGATTTAATTCTAGGAGTGGTTAATTAAAGGTTGTTTAATTAACCGGAACAATTTATTGTTCATAAATTAAATCACGAGGGATTCGTGGGCCTGCTGCCAGTTGATGGTGAACCCAGAGGGTCACACACAATACAATTGGACGGTGACTGTTATAAAAGGAAATGAAAGGAATTAATTGATTTAAAGGTAATTAAATCAATTAAATAAATTAAAAGTATTTAATTCAAGTGGGAGATTAATTAATTGGCTAACTTAATTAATAATTGAGTTGCTAGTTAATTAAAAGAAATATTGATTTAATTGGACTGGGCATTTAATTAAAGTAGTTAATTAAATGGAGGATTGCAAGACATGGGCTTCTATTAATTAAAGCCCATAAGGAGTCTTGCAAACCCTAGGTCAGAAGGAGTCTATAAAAGGGGAACTACATGAGCTTAAAAGCTAACACCTAAGAAAGAAAAACCCTAGCCTCCCTCTGCCCTAAAAGCGCCGCCCCCTCTCCAAGCAAACCCTAGCCGCCGCCGCCACTGTGCTGCCGTGAGCTCCTTGGTGCCGCCGCCGCCGAGATCTCCTCCTCCATTGTATTAGATCTTGATTTGTCAAGAGATCTCATACAATCCTTCAATAACAAATCTCCTGCATCGAGTTCTGAGCCTAAGATCTTGAGGTGTTGCCAGAATCCAATTGGTGTGGACTATCCCTGGAGGTGAGACAATTGGATCACTCCTGTGAACCGGATCAGAATCAGAATCGAAGACCGGAGGTTTCCACCACCTTGCCTGTGGTGAGGTATATCGCAAAAACCCCCCTTTGTTAATTCATTGTGTGCGTTTTTGTTTAAGTTTTTGTATACATAATATGGAGACATCTTTTATGGGACCATTGGATACCTCGAAAAATTTTAAATTCCGCACTTTGTTGTTTGACAAATCGAGCTATATCCCAACATAAGCAACACAGGTGAGTGATGTGTGTTACTTGTGTGTAAGTCTAAATATGCTAGTAGGTCAAGTCAGAACTGTAATTTAGTTCCTAAACGAACAATCATTTGATGTATGATAACATAAAGAACTCGGCTGCTAGGACAATCTACATGTTGAATTATTACTTATGCCTATGTGCTTATGAGTAATTGATATTGTATGTTGAACTGTTATTGAGTTGTTTATCGATTTCATGTTACTGAATTGTTACTGTACTGTATTGGTTGTTATTTCTATGTGGGCCTTATTTTGGTGTACGGAATGGTGGATAACACGAAAGGTAAGGGCCGGAGGGTTACCTCGATCCACCGTAGACCCGCTTCATGAACCAAGTGTGGAGGTTACACTTGGGGAGTGAATGTCAAACTCCTGGCATTTGACGTCAATGCGCACTGTTATGTAAGGTGGCACCTTACTGGAGTGTTCAGTGGTGGTATTCACGAATATGGATTGGAGGGTAAGAGGAGGACGGCATCAGCAACCTTTGGTTATTTGTTTAACTGTTAAATTAATATTATATGTGTTTAATTACTGTATTAAATATGCACACATATATTATGTTATATTCATGCACTACAAGCACACATGTGCACTATAGCCTCACTAATTTGGACGACCAACTTACGCATTCCCGTTTACTTCTTTTCAGATACAGGTATTCCAGGGTCTGATGTCTAGAGTTGGTGTTCGTCTCCGAGATCCTGTATGTCGTTCTTCGTGGGTCGTCATGTTATCTTTTGATTCTTGTTATGTTATGTATTAATATGTATTAATTATGATTAAGTTTGTAAAGACTAAGTTTGTTTGGATCTATGTGGTTAATGCGCGGTTGCGCTTATGTTGTATTTTATGCCCGCTCCTGCATATCGCAGTGTACTGGGTTTTATGTTGATATTTATGTACTATGATTCGAATTACTGTGTTGTTGTTTTGAAAAAAAAATTATGGTCAAATTTTGGTTGTGTTCACCGAATACGGACCCGGACTCGGGGGTGGATCCACGTCGGACTCGACCCAGGGGCTCGGGCCGTCACATAAGTAGCCCAGTTCACTGTTATCCCATAATGAACAGCTATCATAGAGTGATATTTCTTCATCGGTAAACTATCCAGTGAGAATGTGCAATTCTCAATGATCTTTGCAAACATATCAGCCATCCGCTGATATTCATCCTTCAGATGGTTCTTCTTTATGTTCCCAGCCAGGATTTCTCCTTCCTTCACACAAATACTCCAGAAGTTGGCTTCCTCTAGTTCATCCAAGATGGTGATGTTTGTTCTTCCCTCCATGGGCAGACCATATTTTTCATTCAGAAGAGCTGGAGTGATGCAGACATCAACTCCTCCAACTCTTGCCCTTATCTCCTTTTTCTTAAAATCAGGTCCGTCAGGTGAACCATAGTACTCCAGAATTTGTTCATTGTACACTATATCCTTATGTGCTTCCATGAAGTTCACCAGTTTCACGGCCTGAAACTTCTCGAGAATCTCCTTCATCAACGCAGTTCCAGTAGTGTGGAAAGTTGAGTAGATGAGATATCGTCCTTCTTCTTTGGATCCCATGATGAATTTTCTGAAAATATTAAGGAAAATAGAGTAGATTTGCAGAAAAATGAAGGCAAAAAATCTCTTTGAATGTTATGAAAATTTGAGGGTGCGTAAAAGATCAGTAAGCTGATCAGATGTGAATTTATAGAAGTGAAGGCGCATTGGTTTCTGTGTTTCACGCGAACCATTAGATCAGTTTTCTGTCAGACATAATCGTGGGGCGAGATACACGGGTTTCAAATTTCAATAAAATCATTAAATGACTGGCGGGAAAGTGAACCGTCCTAGTCTCTTTTGTAAAAGCATATTTTTAAAGTAGCGTTTTAAGTGCAACACTTATACATATTATCAGATGAGTAAAATGTAACTTATCTGACAGACGAGTGTTCTGAAAGCAGATATTACTAGTGAAAGCCAATAGCTAGGAATCTTCCTCTGTTGTTTGTTAATCCAGCAAGATAAATTAATCTTCAATCTTAAAGAATTAAGAACCTTTGTGATGAACACATAACATCAACTAACTGTCATCGACACGTTCCCCCTGACTTTTAACTTGAAGATAATAAGATGAGTAAGATGATGAACTCAAGTCTTTTGATGAGTTCCCCCTCAGCTTATGCATCCAAATTTAGTAGTCCTAGTTCAGCTCTTAGAGTTGAAAACCATGCATCACTTAGTGGTTTGGTGAAGATGTTAGCAATCTGATTGTCAGTATGAACATACTCAATTATAACATTTCCCTTTTCCACATGATCTATGATGAAATGATGCTTGATCTCAATATGTTTAGTCCTTGAATGACTTGTAGTATTCTGAGTAAGGGAGAAGGCACTTGTATTATCACAGTAGATTGGAGTTCCACTGATCTTTATGTTGTAATCTTCTAGTTGATGCTTCAACCAAAGTATCTGTGCAAAACATGCTCCTGCAGCAATGTAATCAACTTCAGCAGTAGAGATAGATACTGATCTTACGCTAGTTCATAGGGTGATCAAGATAGGAGAGTAAATAGCTAAAACACAATTGTATAAGGAAAAGATCAATTATATATATATTCCGAACGTAGGTGTACAAATTACCAGCAATGAGGGTCCTATCTGAGCATTATAGGATGCCGTACAAGCTAGAGGATAGATACATATAAAACAACCTAAACTAACTTTCCAAGGTCAATCCGAGCAGGAGCTTCGAGTTGGGAGCACCTGGGAAAGCGTGTCTGGCGTCATAAATGCTTGTGGTATTTATAGTTGAGGCGGTGTGCTAGCTGAACCATCCGCAGGGGAACACATCTCGGCCCAAAGGCCTAGGCCTGAGGTTGGCCCAACAGTATCCTTCGACCTTGTGCTCTTTCAAATGGATCGGACTGGACAAGCTGGGGCTTGGGCTCGATTCTATGTCTTCAAGGTCGGGATTCATGATCTTCGATCTTGCCTGATCTGTATTTCGATCTTGCCTGAGCTCCTAAATGTAGATAATCCAATGTACCCCTCATCAATACTCCCCCACTTCTCGAGCGCAAAGTGAAGCTGAAGCTCGAAGAAGTAAATGTTGCTTCGAACGGCGAGATGAATGAACCATTTATGATGTGTTTCTGATATGCCTCGTTAAAAACCTAATTCGGAAAAACCCATTGGGATAAAAACCGAATCAAGGAAAAATAGTGCATATCTTTGAAAACAATACAATGATTCTGTTGTGATGATACAAGTTTTGTTGTTAACAATCTTTGTCTTGATTTTGAGTTGATCTTGGTCTATGTGTCCTCCTGTATTAGTTGCCGTAATTGATTCATTATTAATACTCCCCCACTTCTCCGAGCGTAGAGTGAAGCAAAAGATCAGAGAAGTAAATAAATTGCGAGACCAAAGAGGCACGTCTTTTCCAGTGTTGGTCTGTGGCCCATAATTCCAGAGTATAGGGGCCTAAAATGCAATTATTGAGGAAGATAATTTTTGAATTTACCTTGAGGGAGCTCAACCGTCGTGGTAATTCGGGGTCCGGTTTGCAATTTACCCTTTTAACCTTATATATATGTTTACTTGTTGAAAGTTCATTTACGAAGCAATTCTCCACCTAAGATCGTAGCATAGAGATCGAACGAGCCGTCATTTTCGCGTATTTGCTTTCGTTATAATGTCTAGTTCGAGAAACTTGAAGGGCAAAGGCAGAGTTGGAGAAGATCAAGAATCCGATCCTGACATGAGGCTTATTGATGATTTTAAGTTTTTCTCAAGGAGAACTTAAGTTCTTCGAGGGTAAGATCCGACCCTGAATTTGATGAAGGGGAATTTCATCCCGAGCATGAAGATGCTGATCAAGTTGAAGATCTTGAGGAGAATATAGTTGAGAAACATAGAATTGGCAATAGTGCCTTTGTCAGGATATAGAAGTCTGAAGGACCTTCGAGTACGATTGGTCATCCCAGGGCCGAGCTTCGTGCCGATCAAACTTCATGCGCTTTCGGTAAGGACGATCGCACTTGCTTGGATGAAGAGTTCAGGAAATTTCTCCCTAAGGGTTTTTCGATCGTCGTTCCTTCTTACCGTCAACGTGCGACTGATCCTCCAGTGGGATGTCAGGCATTTTACGAAAAGCAATTTTCTCATGGATTGCGCATCCCGTTCATTCCCCTGATCAAATGTATTTTAACGTCTTTTTCACTTTCCCCTGCTCAGATTCTTCCGAACTCGATTGCGTACATTGTAGCGTTTAGCGTTCTTATGGAAGCCAAGGGGAAAAGGCTTCTTTTCGGAATTTTCGGCAAGTATTCCAGATGAGTATGTCTAAGGGTTCGAATGCTGGGTTTGTATATGTTTCACAACGGTCGAATCAGCCAATCCTTTCGAGTGTGGCTATGGATAAAACAAAAGGCTGGAAAAGAAGGTTCTTCTTCGTTAAAGGTCCCGACATTCCTGTCTCGGAGGGAAGTTCAAAAACTAGACCATACCTATGGGATGGCGTAGGGTCCTGGGTATATGGTCGTCGTAGAATTAAGGAGATGATTAGCCATCATCTTTTCGATGAATTCTTGGAACAACTGCAGTCCGATCCCTTCGAGACCATGCTCCTTGTCAAAGAAGGGGTTTTGAGGATGGCGGATCTAAGTAAATGCAAACATCCTGCTCCAACAATTGAATTTTCCCTTTCTTCGACGAATCAATCCCTTGGCGGATCTATTCGAACCTCCGAGAATGCGTCCGAACCAGCCACTTTATCTCGTGTATCTCTCACTTTAAGTAAGCTACTAACCTTTCGTGTTTTCATACGTGAATGATTGTATTTACTTGCTCAGCTTTCTAAGTACATTGCATTTTTCTCCAGATTCCGGCTGTCCATCGTTAGGTCGATCGTGATTACCACTTCCAGGAATGTCCAAAACCAATCCCAGAAGCAGAAGAAAAATAACCCAGAACAAGGAACGGAAGAAGGTAATTCGATTATCGATCCGATCGATATGTCAACAATACTTCCACCTTTGAGTAGGGTTGGCGGTGCAAGTTCTTCGAATCCTGCTGTACCAGGCCCTCTTCGTAGTGTGTTCTCGATTGACACTTCTAACCCCACGTCCGTTGGTTATAGTCAATACTCCTGGAATCGGATCCTGGGTATACAAGAACATGAGGAGCGTATGGCTCGAAAAAGGAATGCTGATCACGTAGGGCCCTCGAGGAGGATAAAACCGTTCAGTAGGAGTTCCAACTTGGTTTCATGTCGACCAGGCAGATCGAAAACGGACGTAGCAGATTTTATGGATGAGCATTTTCTTGGGCCTAGGGCCGCCGGATATCCGGAAGAAGGAACCATTTTATCCGATCTCGGACCAAATGGTGAAAATGAGCTTGATAAATCTACAAGAATTTTTCTGGCCAGGCGATTCAAACGAGATCTGCTTTACCATACTGTTAAAAGTGACTTCGAAATCTTGAGTAACTTTTCCAGAACATACCAGGAGGTAATAATCATTGAACCTAGGAGTTTCACCTCTCTTAATCCTTTAAAAAAAATCTACTGACAAAACCTTTTCCTTTCATAGGCTGGGGATTATTTCGCACTTTAGACTTATCGTCTGTCATTGCTGGAACAAGAATCACAAGAGGCTCATGATGCGCTCGCACAAACTTTTGCCGAGAATAGAATGCTTCGAGCACAACTAGATGACGTCACAAGTAGACTAACAGACAATCGTCGTGAATTGTCTAAAACCAAGAAGGAGTTAGAGAGTACCAAGAATAAAAAATATACCCCGTCTGCGGAGGAAGATTTGGTATCGATAGTTGAGGAGAAAAGTGCCCTCGAGGAGGAGCTTAAGAAAGTTAAGATCGAGATCGAACAAGCCAAGCAAGACTCCAAGCGTGCGTATTCTCAGGGGCAGGAAGAGGCTATAGTTCCAGCCATACGGGAGTTTTTGAAGTCCCCTGTTCTCGATCCCTTAGTTCGAAAAAGGATAGGTGGGATTCTCCAAACGATCTTCTATAAAGGGATTCAACAGCTAGTCTCGGCCAAGAGAATTCCGGACAAGATGGACGAATACGTTCGCTATATGGATCCCTACAAGAATGCCACAGGGAAGGATTACAAAGCTTCATCTTTGCCCCAGGAAACCGGGGGTTGGCAAGATCATCATTTTGCCCCCTTCGTCGAGGAATTTGGCGTTCCTATGCCGAATCCTGATGTGCTCGATCTGTCCGACAACAATTCCCAATCTGCCTCAGGGGAAGATGAGTATGTCGATATAGATGGTGAGTCAGATGAGCAAAACAATTAACTTGAAAATCGAGTAGAGCCTTTGGGTAGCGACGACGAAGATAGTGGCGGCTCGGACAGCGGAACCGACAGCTCAGAAGGAAGCGATTCTGATAAAGAAGACGACGAAGAGAACGATGGTGACAATCACACTTCTGAGTCCGGTAGTTAGAAATCTGAGCGTTTCTAATAGCAATGTAATAGGAGTAGTGGTTATGTAAAAGGATTTCTCTCAGCGTTTTTTGTTTTTGTAATCTGAAATGTCCTTTTTAACTCGTGAATATTTGCACATCCTGACTTTGCTCTTAGAGTTCGAATCTTTATTCTTTATAGTCGAATTCTGTTGTTCCCCATTGAATTTGAGAGTCGCGATGCTTCAATTATATTAAAAGTAGGGTGTCGCCTCTATAAATACAAGGGTTGTTTCGAATCATTTCATCGCAATCCTTAAGCATTGAGATCGGAGCTCCGCGCTTAGCATATATTTTCAAACATTTAAATTTATTTCTCCGCTCATCATGGACCAAATATTGGGTAATCCCATCGACCCCAAGTTGTTATTGGGTGGCGCCAAGAGTAAAGGTCCGCCTAAAGATCAAAAATCGACTAAGGAGAAGAAACTCTCCAAGGCTTCTCCAAAAACTTCTGCATCTTCCCCTAAAGTTTCCAAGGGAGGGGAGATTAAGAAAGAGAAGCAGGCTTCAATAAAATATGCTAAGGTTATACCTAGCAAATCAATTTTAGATGAGAATCTCGATGAGGAGCCTGAGGGCTCTCCATCGAAACCTCTTGATAATTCCAATCGAGCGTTAGCTAGGTAAAAAGCCTCAATCCTTGCTTCGAACAAAAGGCCTTATTCTGATGGGATCACCCCGATCGAGACCTTGCAGAAGCTTGTCGCTGTAAATGAGTTGTTGACCAGTGATCTTGCAGCTGGTTCCCCAATAGGAGGTTCGGGCAAAAAACCTAAATTGACCGCTACTGGTGAAGGCTCCTTAGTTTCTGGAGCGTCTGCTGAGTCCTCGAAAGTCGAGAATCATTCCGACCCTCGTCTTGCTTCTGCCTCCCCATTGATCTTTCCTTCCCCGCTTAGAGAGTTAAAATATGAGTCCCATCCGAAAGGGGTACTCGAGAATCCTGTTAGGAGTCTTCTGCAGGCCGACATCTCTATTTCTGAGGCAGGCGTGTCCAAGGGAAAAAGCCTTTCTGAGTTGTTTCAGTCAGGATCGAATTCTCTCTTTCAGGAGGTTCTTTTTTTTTTTTTTTTTACTAATCCATCCATCCATAAAGTAGGCTGGACAAGAATTCCTAGAGCTCAAAATGTTAGCTGAGCGGGAAGTGAACCGACATGCTGCTGTTGCCCTCGAACTGAAGAAGAAGAAAACTGAACTGGATCGTGTCCTCGAGGAGAAACTGGCCTTAGAGAAGGAGAAAGCCGCTAAGGACCGGGGGAAAGAAATCCACCAAAAGTTGAGCAAGGAGCTCGAAGTGCTCAAAGGACTTTATGAGCAGGAGAAGAAGGACTTCGAGCTTCGTGAGTAGAAGGCTTATGCTCGTGGGTATGATGACCGCAATGCTGAGCTTCGGAAGATTTTTTCCGATAATAAACTTCTCTAGATGTTTTAATTATTGAATTTGTTGTAATTTTAAATTTCTATTCCGTATTTGTGCTGTAACTCTGAATAATTTTAATTTATCTCGTGTGTTTCTAATTCTGAATTTCGAATCGTGTATTAGGCCATGCGCCATTTTCCTAATTGATATGATTATATCTTCTTTGATTATGCCAGCTGTTTTCCAATATTTAACAACTTTTTAATCTTAACCCCTATTCCTCGAGAAGCGGAACGGTCGGCGCATTTACCGCTCGTATCGCGACCATTCATTCCATGAAATCTGAACCGTTGATGTCTATTACCTTCTTCTATAAATAGTTCCGAATAGTTCTCAAGTTGCCATTATATTTTATTTTTCTGTAAATATTTTGTTCGATCCATATGCTCGACTTTTTACCTTCTTTGATCAACATGACCGGTTCTTTATCCCCAATAATAATGTTCGAGATTCAAATTCGGACTCTCTTTTTTTATCCTTCCTTTGCTTCCAAAGAAAATTTTGCTTCGACTAGAATATCGACAGACGAATAGCATTGCGACTAGGATATCGGCAGACGACCTATTTTCTTGGATATCACGTATCTGAGACAGGTTCGAATTTCTGTATCCTATCGCCCCGTCCAGTCGGACAGTGGGTCAACTCCTGGATGAGTTCTCCCGATCTCGATCGCAACTTCTTCAAGATGTTTCTTGAAGAATGTTGCCTTCGATATTGCTTGGAGTAATTTCGTAGGGGTTGCTTCCCGCTGCTCTGACTTGGATAAATGTGCGAACTAATCAACAGGGAAGTGGTTGCCAGAATGCTGGAAAAGGCACTATCATGCTTCCGAGAGCTTACTTCTGTAATTCATATTTAGAGTAAGAAGTTGGATTAACCGGGGGCACATCCGACCCTTGCATTCTTGGATGAAGGGTAGACGTGGAACAAGCTTTACTCAGCCCTGCTGATTGCCCGAAGATACCTAGCGTAGGACTTATTATTTGTAATAGGATAGCACTGAATGTAATATTCCACTTTAGCTCGAATTTCCTTATTTTAATCAAGAAATCTTTTGTAATTGTTTGAAAAGCTTATGATTGAAAGACTTATCTTTATATTATTTTCCTTATATTTTTCTCTGATTTTCATGTTTGTATATTTATGAAATCGATCTTTTGGTAGAATATTCGAACCCTAACTTTTGACAATTTAATAAACAAATCATCCACTAATAATTGAACTTGTCTTGCTGCTTAATAAGAATAATCGAGAATTGATATTACTTTGATATTTTTCGCACATTTCGATCATTGCAAAGTGCAATTTAATCATTGGCAAGATTGGAAAATTTTCGATCCAAGGAGCATAGCGATGGCTTACACCCTTAGTCGATCTTTTTATTATTTCGATCTAAGGGTCATAGCAACGGCTTTCACCCTTAGTCGATTTCGAGGGTCTTAGCAACAGCTTTCACCCATTTTTATTATTTCGATCTAAGGGTCATAGCAACGGCTTTCACCCTTAGTCGATTTCGAGGATCTTAGCAACAACTTTCACCCATTTTTATTATTTCGATCTAAGGGGCATAGCAACGGCTTTCACCCTTAGTCGATTTCGAGGGTCTTAGCAGCAGCTTTCACCCATTTTTATTATTTCGATCTAAGGGGCATAGCAACGGCTTTCACCCTTAGTCGATTTCGAGGGTCTTAGAAACAGCTTTCACCCATTTTTATTATTTCGATCTAAGGGGCATAGCAACGGCTTTCACCCTTAGTCGATTTCGAGGGTCTTAGCAACAACTTTCACCCATTTTTATTATTTCGATCTAAGGGGCATAGCAAAGGCTTTCACCCTTAGTCGATTTCGAGGATCTTAGCAACATCTTTCACCCATTTTTATTATTTCGATCTAAGGGGCATAGCAACGGCTTTCACCCTTAGTCGATTTCGAGGGTCTTAGCAGCAGCTTTCACCCATTTTTATTATTTCGATCTAAGGGGCATAGCAACGGCTTTCACCCTTAGTCGATTTCGAGGGTCTTACCAACAACTTTCACCCATTTTTATTATTTCGATCTTAGGGGCATAGCAACGGCTTTCACCCTTAGTCGACTTCGAGGGTCTTAGCAACAGCTTTCACCCATTTTTATTTTTTCCGATCTAAGGGGCATAGCAACGGCTTTCACCCTTAGTCGATCTCTTTTCTCGATCATAATGAATTGATAAAATCTCTTGCGAATAAGACTTTTTCATTGAATAGATAATCTTTGATAACACGAGATAAAAAAGAAACAGAACAGGATACCAAAATAGTAGACAAGCTAGAAATCGCGAAATAGTCTTCATTTTCCATAATATTTTCTCAAATTAACGGCGTTCCAAGCTCGAGGCTAGACTTCTCCATTCGGATAAGCAATCTCGTATGAGCCTTTCTTCCCGACCTCGACGACTACGTAAGGTCCATCCCAATTAGGCTGAAGTTTGCCAACATGCTTTGAGACTTCTACCTTTTTTAGCACTAGAACTCCAACCTTAAAGGTTCGGATTCTAACTTTCTGATTATAGGCCTTCTCCATGTTGGTCTTTGTAGCTTGAATTTTCAATTAGGCCCGATCCCTTCTGCTGTCGGCATGATCAACCTCCATTTCCCTCAACGATTGATTTTCTCTGGAATCATAAAATTCGACCCATTTACTGAAATATTCTACAGCGACCAACACATAGTTCTTTTTAGCCTTGGCAGTCGGGAAAGGACCAACAATGTCAATGTCCCATTTGTCAAAAGGCCAACAGATCGGAATAGAGTGCATTTGTTCGGCCGACTGATGGATTAAATTCGAATGAATTTGACAATGGTGACATTTCTTCACATAATCAATTGAGTCAGAAATAAGAGTGGGCCAATAACATCCCGCCCTTGAGCATTTTAGAGCTAATGCTCGAGCGCCATAGTGACTTCTTGCTTTACCCTCGTGAACCTCCTTCAGAATTATATTATACTGGTCTTCGAAAATACATTTCAATAAGACTCCAGAGGAAGATCGTTTATAGAGTTGACCATCGATTAAGGTAAATGACGGGGCTCGGTACTTGATTCTTCGGGCTTCATTAGTATTTTCAGGTAATTTCCCTTCCTTCAAATAACTGATGAAAGGATCGATCCATGAGATCTTTTGCTCATCGATTTCCATGATATCGACGCAAAGAGTGACATCTAGATCGATGGCAGATGCGTTTGACGATAGCCACGTAATTACCCTTTCCTTATTTCCATCTGCGATACCTGTGAATTTTGATAGCAAATCTGCCCATAGATTTTCATCTCTTGGAACAGGCTGAATTTCAATTTTTTCGATCTTTGAGATCAGATTCTTTGCTTTGTTCAAATATTTGATCATATTGAATTCTTTGGCCTCATAAATGCCTTTTACCTGCCTATGAACAAGTTCAGAATCAGTTAACACAGTAATTGACTTTACCTTTGCTTTCAAGGCCATTTCTAACCCTGTAATTAGAGCTTCGTATTCTGCTTCATTGTTCGTAACACAAAATCCAAGGTGATGGCGTAACTCAAATCTTCACCATTTGGTCCTTGAAAGTGAATTCCTGCTCCGCCTCCTTCCTTAGTCGAAGAGCCGTCCATGTGCATCAACCAAACTGGATCATCGTCCTTCTTGACCATATTTACTTCAGAAGCTGGTTCATTTTCTAAGCTCTTCAAACTAGTGGATTCAACTAGGAAGTCAGCTAGCACCTGATCTTTCATTGCAGTCCGGGGTAGGTATTCAATTTCGAACTGACCCAGTTCGACAGCCCATTTTATTAATCTGTCGGACGCTTCTGGCTTTGATAAAACCTGTCTCAAGGGTTGGTTGGTTAAAACAATAATCTTATAAGTTTGAAAATAGGGCCTCAATCTCCGAGCAGCCACTACTAAGGCGAGCGCGAACTTTTTGATCTCCATATAATTCTTTTCGGCACCCTGCAACAGTTTGCTCTAGTAGTAGACTGGTTTATGCTCAGACTTCTCTAATTTTACCAGTACCGAACTAATAGCCTCCTCCGAAACGGCTATGTAGAGGTATAAAGGCCTTGTCACATTCAGCGCTCCATTCGAAATATGCTTTTATATCTTCAAAAGCCTTGTCACATTCAGCGCTCCATTCGAAATCCTTTGACTTCCGCAATAATTTGAAGAACGGCAAGCTCTTATCAGCGGATCGAGAGATGAACCTGTTTAAGGAAATGATCTTCCCGATCAAACTCTGAACGTCTGAAAGTTTTCTTGGTGGTTGAAGATCGGTAATGGCTCAAATTTTTTCTGAGTTAGCTTCGATCCCTCGTTCATGGACGAGATAGCCGAGGAACTTTCCCGATCGTACACCAAAAGTGCATTTTGCTGGATTCAACTTCATTCCATATTTTCTCAGAATTCCGAAGCATCTATCAAGATGCTTGTTGATAGATGCTTGATGTGGTCTTCCTCCGTCATACTCTTTACAAGCATGTCGTCCACATAAACCTCCTTGATTTCTCCTATCAATTCTTTAAACATCATATTGACTAATCTTTGATAAGTTGCACCCGCATTTCTTAAACCAAATGGCATAACAATGAAACAGTAGACTCCTCACTCGGTAATGAACGCGGTTTTATCCTGATCCCTTTCGTTCATAAAAATTTTATAGAATCCCTGGAAAGCATCCATCATGCTAAAAAACATAAAACCCGCGGTGGAGTCTACCAGCATATCGATCCGAGGCAACGGGTAAGGGTCTCTTGAGCATAGCTTGTTTAGATCGGTAAAATCATTACACATTCTCCTTTTATTATCGATCTTGTCACCTTTAGAGACCAAAACCACATTACATAACCATTCGGTAAATTTAATTTCTCTGATTTGACCGGCAGCCAACAACCTATCGACCTCGGCATTGATGATTTTATCTTTCTCGCGCCTATGATTACGCTTCTTCTGCCTTACCGGCTTGGCTTTCGGATCAATGTTTAAAGAGTGGGTTATCACACGCGGGTCGATTCCCACAATATCATCTGATTTCCAAGCGAAAACGTCTACATTCTTCCGTAAAAGTCGATGAGCATGGTTTTCATACCTTCACTCAACTCTGTTCCGATCCTGGTAAATTTCTCAGGGGATCCTGGAACCAGAATCACCTTCTTATGATTGGGCGCTTGCATGCTCATGTCTACGTTTTTTTCTTTCTTTCCTTGTAGCTTCTCACAATCGGGAACTGGTAAATTTGAAATTGATCCGGATTCCAAATCAATCATTTTTCTTTTCATTGGGATTTCAGGTTAAACTTTTTTCTTTATACTCAAAGACGAGTTATAACACTCCCAAGCCATGTATTGATCGTTTCGCATCTCTCCAACCCCTCCATCAGTTGGGAATTTTACCTTTTGATGATAAGTAAAAACAACTGCCTTGAAGGCATTCAAAGCTGGTCTTCCCAGTATGGCATTATAAGCGAAAGGTGTTTCCACCACCACAAATTTTATCGTTCTTGTTACACTCTTCGGCTTTTTCCCGAGAGTCGTGCTCAATAGAACGGTTCCTAGTGGAACAATCTCCGAACCCCCGAATTCGACCAGAGGAGTGGCCACTCGATCCAGATAAGGATGTTGAAGGTTCATTCGTGTAAGAGCTTCGGAGGAGATAATGTTCGCCGAACTTCCATTGTCAACCAAAACTCTTTTGACCTCATAATTAGCAATTTTCAGAGTTAGTACCATGGAAAAATCTGGATCATCTTCACTTACATGCCATGTAAAGTCTGAGGGTCGATCTGCATCGCTGAAGCTTATAACCTGGTTTTCAATGGATGGGAATTCCAAAGAGAATACTTCCTTTTTGGTCGAAATAGCTGTCTTTATCGACCTCATCGTCCTCTTTCTTGCATTTTTGATGTCTCCTCCTGCCAGTCCACCGGCAATCATGTTTATTACTCCGTTCAATTGCTCATCCGCCTGATTTCGAGCCTCCTTTTGTTGACTGATAAATTTTCGAGGACTCCTGGATCTGTAGCGGTTGTTATAGTCACATCTTTTAACAAACTCCTTATGTTTTCCTTGCACGATTAATTTTTCGATCTCAACCTTCAGTTGGTAACAATTTCAAGTGCTATGTCCCCGATCTCTATGATATCGGCAATATTTGTCATAACCCATCGTTCCTGGTCTTGCCTGAGTAATTCTTTGAGCCTCTGGAATTAAACTACCTTCCTCTAATACAGTCAAAATTTCCTCCTGTGAGGTGTTTAACTCGGTAAAATGAATTTTTCCAGGTCGTGGAGGCTGATTTTGATCGAGAGAAGGACCATAGGCATTAGTTCTTTGGGTCGGCACCTGCGGTTTGTAGGTATTGAGTCGTTGCCATACTGATCCTCTATTTGATCCTCCATAATCGCCTGGTTTTGGAATAGGAGCTCAATCTTGCTTTTTATTGAGAGTGTTGTGCGCATTTTTTAGTTTATTCATTTCTTCCTGAATCATACACTTCTCAGCAATTTCCATTATCCGCTCGAAAGACTTTGGTTGCTTTCTACATAACGCATTTCCGAACAGTGTGTTCCTCGTCAATTCGAACATTAAAGAAGATAAATACTCGATTTGCGGGGTATCGACTTTTAAAAGTTCAATACTGAATCTTGCCAGCCAATGCCTCAAAGTTTTTCCATCTAATTGCTTGACCGTTCCCAAATGATTCGCTGGCAACCTAGGTTTTCTCTGGCTTGCAAATTGGTGTTTCAACTTGTCACAAAATTCATCGAAAGAAAACATAGAATTTGGTGGCAGTTTTCCGAACCAATCAAGGGCAATCCCCTCAATGGTGGTGACCATGATTTTGCAGCAGAAGTCCTCCGAATGTCCATATAAATTCATCACCTTGATAAAACTATTGATATGTTCCCCGGGGTCGGTAGTCCCGTTATATCGTGGTAACCTCGTCGGTACCGTTTCTGTATTCCTAGCTTCACGTATTCCTCGGCAGAATGGCGAGCATCGTATGATATTATTTCCGATCTCCCTATCCCGGATAGTTTCTCTGTTTAGAATCATCTCAGTGTGCTTTGCGGCTGCAGTGGCGTGGCGAACTTCCATCACCGTGTCTTCCCTATCTAGTTTCTTGGCAACTCGTTCTTGCACCATTCTTTCCAGCTCGGATTCTGTAATTCTCTTGTAGGTCGGTTTCTTGCTTTTCACAATATCTATAGGTTGACTCTCCCCTACTACCGAATCCTCCAAATCATGTACCGTCTTCGGAGGAATTCCTGATCGGACATTAGTCTTCGACGGCGCTGCTCGGGGAAGGTTTGGTGCCGGTGCATTCTATATGGATCATGGTACGCTTTTCTCCTTCTGGACGTTCGAAGAAGGAAATTCTGGTCTCCCATGCACTGCTGGCTGATCTACGGGTGACTGGTCGGCCCTTCCACTATTCAGAAACTCCCTGCACATAGTGCCCATGATAGACCTCAGATCGGCGACAGTCGTGCGGATCGGAGCATCGTCCTGGGGAACGACTGGTGGAGCTTCTGGTTGTTGAGCCGCTCGAGATAGATTATTGGGCTCATTGTTAACTGAGTTTTGTGCTCAGGCCGCATGGGAAGGCTCTCCTCGAATATATGTATTTCTCCTCGTAGTAGGCATTTTTCGATCTAACACCCAAATAGGGCCCCTCGGTGGGCGCCAATTGATCTTATGCTAGTTCGTAGGGTGATCAAGATAGGAGAGTAAATAGCTAAAACACAATTGTATAAGGAGAAGATCAATTAAATATATATTCCGAACGTAGGTGTACAAATTACCAGCAATGAGGGTCCTATCTGAACATTATAGGATGCTGTACAAGCTAGAGGATAGATACATATAAAACAACCTAAAGTAACTTTCCAAGGTCAATCCGAGCAGGATCTTCGAGTTGGGAGCACCTGGGAAAGCGTGTCTGGCATCATAAATGCTTGTGGTATTTATAGTTGAGGCGGTGTGCTAGCTGAACCATCCGCAGGGGAACACATCTCGACCCAAAGGCCTAGGCCTGAGGTTGGCCCAACAGTATCCTTCGACCTTGTGCTCTTTCTAATGGATCGGACTGGATAAGCTGGGGCTTGGGCTCGATTCTATGTCTTCAAGGTCGGTATTCATGATCTTCGATCTTGCCTGATCCGTATTTCGATCTTGCCTGAGCTCCTAAATGTAGATAATCCAAAGTACCCTTCATCAGATACTGATGTCTGATTCTTACTCATCCATGAGATCAGACGACTACCTAAAAATTGACAGGCGCCAGTAGTGCTCTTCCTATCAATCTTGCAGCCAGCAAGGTCAGAAGCAGAATAACCTATGAGTTCAAATCCAGATTCTCTAGGGTACCACAACCCCAATTCTTGAGTGCCTTTAAGGTATCTGAGTATCCTCTTGGCAGCTAAGAGATGAGATTCTTTAGGATTTGATTGATATCTCACACAAATCCCAACAGAATACATAATATCAGGTCTGCTAGCTGTTAGATATAACAGTGACCCTATTATGCCTCTGTACTTGATTATATCCACTGATTTTCCATCTTCATCTTTATCCAAGCGAAGTCCAGTAGACATAGGAACACTAACAGTAGAGCTAGTTTCCATACCAAATTTCTTGAACAGATCTTTTGTGTATTTAGCTTGGTTGATGAATATTCCATCAGGCAACTGTCTAACATGCAAACCAAGAAAATAATTTAGTTCACCCATCATGCTCATTTCAAATTTATTCTGCATCAGCTTGGAGAACTTGTCACACATCTGTTGGTTAGTTGAACCAAAAATAATATCGTCTACATATATTTGCATAAGTAATATATGATCCTCCATTCAACAGTAAACAAGGTTTTATCTACTTTACCTTTTCGAAATCCTTTGATTAAAAGAAAATCAGATAAAGTATCATTTCCATACTCTTGGAGCCTGTTCAGTTCATAGAGAGCTTTCTTCAGACGATACACCTTGTCTTCTTCTTTGTATGATTCAAAACTAGGTGGTTGTTCAACGTATACTTCCTCGTGCAATTCTCCATTGAGAAATGCAGACTTTACATCCATCTGATAGACAGTGAAGTTCTTGTGAGCAGCATAGGCAAGAAATAATTTGATTGCTTCTAGTCTTCCTACTGGTGCAAAAGTTCATCAAAGTCAATGCCTTCTTCTTGGCAGTAACCCTTGGCCACTAGTCTTGCTTTATTTCTAGTGACAACACCATCATCATTCATCTTATTTCTGAATACCCACTTAGTGCCAATTTCTCTTTGATGACTTGGTGTAGGAACTAAGTACCAGACTTCATTCCTCTCAAATTGATTTAGCTCTTCTTGCATTGCTTGAATCCAGTTAGAGTCACTAAGAGCTTCTTCAATCTGTTTGGGCTCAATTTGGGATAGGAAGCTGACAAACATTGCATCATTTGCAGCAGCTCTTCTTGTCTTTACTCTATCCCAAGGATCACCAATCACTAATTCTAGTGGGTGATTTTTGAGCTATCTGAGATTAGGTTGCACATCTAGATGTTGTCCTCTAAATTGATCTTGCAACACTACTGTTGGAGTTCCAGTAGTAGTCTGTTGAACAGTCTCTGGTCTGTCAGCTGTTTGCAGCTCGTCTGTTTGATAATCAGCAGGCTGATTTTGAACCGCATTTGAGTTAGCAGCTGAGTTGAGATCAGGTAGTATGATGGGTACATATTCTTCATTTCTTTCAACACTCAATTTCTGAAAATCAGTAGACAGATTTGGATTAGTGCTTTGATTATTTTCAGAAGATTGATTTGGTTCATCAAATACTACATGAATGGATTCTTCTACGAGTAAAACTCTTTTGTTAAAGACTCTATAAGCTTTACAAATAGTAGAGTAGCCTACAAAAACAACTTCATCAGCCTTTTCTGCAAAAGCAGTAAGGTGATTTTTCACATTATTTAAAACAAAGCATTTACAACCAAAATTTTTAACGTAATGAATATTTGGCTTCCTGCTGTTCCAAATTTCATATGGAGTCTTGTTTTGATTTTTGTTGATCATGCATCTGTTCTGGGTAAAGCAGGTTGTATTTGTGGCTTCTACCCAAAATATTTGGGGCAGCTTTGCTTCAGCTATCATGGTTCAGGTAGCTTCCTTTAGAGTTCTGTTTCTCCTTTCAGCAACTCCATTTTGTTGAGGGGTTCTGGCAGCAGAATACTCATGACTGATGCCTCTGATATTACCATACTCTTCAACAGTAGAGTTTGTGAACTCAGTCCCTCTATCTGATCTGATCTTTAATATCTTCATGCTTTTCTCATTCTGGATCAGCTCCATCAGATTAGTAAGATGCTCCTTGGTTTCACTTTTCTTCTTCATGAAAATCACCCAAGTGTATCTTGAATAGTCATCCACAACAGCTAGGCAGTATTTTTTTCCACCATTGCTGATTGGATCAATGGGTCCAAATAAGTCCATATTTAGCAGCTCCAAAATCCTTGTAGAAGATTGGTGCTTCTTGCTCTTGAAAGATGACTTGATTTGTTTACCCTTCTGACAGGCGTCACAGAGCTTGTCCTTGCTCATGACTGTTTTTGGAATTCCTTCTACCAAATCGTTCTTGATTAGCCTGTTTATGGTCTTGAAATTCACGTGATTCATCCTTTTGTGCCACAGCCAACTAATTTCACTTGGTGTAGATGCCACCAAACAAACATTTGAACTCTTGTCCACAGAATTCCAGTCGACTATGTAGACATTTCCTTGTCGTCTTCCAGATAAGATAACCTTCTTTGTACCAATCTGTCAACATAGCACTTATCTTATGAGAAGATAACTGAAAATCCCTAGTCACAAAATTGACTTATGCTCAGGAAATTGTATTTGAGGCCTTTAACATAAGAGACGTCAAATATCTCAATGTTGCCTTTGATTATCTTTCCACATGCCACAATCTTGCCTTCTTTGTTGTCTCCAAATGTTACATTTGGACCGTCCACAGCAACAACATCATTCAGCTCATGTATGTTTCCACACATGTGACTTGAACATCCACTGTCCAAGTACCAATTTTTCTCTACTTTACTCCTACTCCTAATCCTAACCTACAAAACAAAAAAAGTTGTTTTAGGTACTCTTTATTCAGGGGGTCCTGGAGGATTAGTTCCACCCTTGATAACCCAAAATGTTGAAGTCTTATGCTTCTTAGGCTTCTGAGATTTGACAGAAGCATGAACAGGTTTATCTTCATCATATTCAGCAGATGTGTTTTGTTGATAATAGTATGATAAGGATGATGTTCATAAGCAGGGTAAGATGCATGATAAGCAGGATATGCATGCCTTGGATGAGCAGGGTAAGGTGCATAGTACGCTGGAAATTGAGGTGCATGATATACAGGTGGATATGCAGCTGGTTGCACATAATATGATGATTCATTTCCATACCAAGCATTTTGATTTTTATTATTCTTATGCTTCTTTGGTTTACTAGATGCTTGCTCATTAACATACGACTTAGTTTTATTACTAGTCTGATTAGTTTTACTCTTATCAGCAGACTTCCTATGACTCTGCTGTTTAGTTTTACCAATCTGTTTTTCTAATTTTGGCTCTTTGTACTTCTTAGCCTTAGGAGCTTTCTTCTCCTTTAATTCTTTCTCAGGTGAAGCAGGTTTAGTAGTCTGAACATACAAAATGATCTTACTATTGTCAGTAGATATAAACTTTTCAGTATGGTTCAGTTCTAGCTTATCTTGTTCTAAAGACATCTTCTGTTTACTACACATATGAGTGAATGCAATAGATGACTTATCATGAGACTCAATGACTTTTTCAAGTTCCATGATTTTACCCTTATATACTTCACATTCAGCTTTCAAAGATTCATTCTCTTGCTCAAGCAGTTTGTATTCAACTGATTCTTTCGGTTTTGCAACCTTAAGTTTCAGTGAACTATTTTGCTCTCTTGGCTATATCATCTCTTCCTTAAGCTTTGCAAATGCATCAACAAGACTTGTATTATTGACTACCATTTGCTCAAATGAATTAAATAATTCATTTTCAAGAGGAGTTACCTCATCCTCAGAGTCATCAGATTCCTTGGCCATCAGACAGATAAGAGCAGGGTTCTCATCTTCATTAGACTCTTCTTCAGAAGTGTCTGAGTCTGAATCAGACGCGTGGATAGCAGCAAGCTTTTCTGCTTCAGCCATCAGTACCTTGCCATTCTGATGTTTTCTTTCCTTTCTGATTTTCTTCTCTTCTTCAGTGTACTTTTCATCTTTAGGATATGGGCAGTCTTTGATGGAATGTCCGAATTTCCTGCAGTTCTAACACATTAGTCTGGATTTATAAGCATCCTTATCATGAGAAGAAGAAGTAGGGTTAGAAGTAGAAGCATTGTTGTATTTGTTCTTCATTTTTCTTTTGTAGAACTTCTTGAAATTGTTCATCAGCAATGCAACGTCTCCAACAGTGTACTCCTTTTTATTGAGTAGTGTGGCTTCATCATATGAGTCCATTTCTTTGCTTTTATGTGTTGTTCTTCTTGGATTTTCATCAGCAACTAGAGCAGCTGTGGGGCCTGAAGTTGAGGTTTCTTCAATACCCATTCTTGGCAGTTTATACTCGTATGCCTTGAGTACGGAGAACAGCTCGGTAGGAGAGATCTTTCCCAAATCCCTTGATTCTTCCATGGTTGTCACCTTCATGTTGAACTTCGGAGGCAGAGCCTTCAGTACTCTGACAGTGATCTCTTTGTCAGTGAAGGTCTTTCCCAGCTTTAGAACTTCATTCAGCGTCCTCGTAAACCTTGTATCCATCTGATTAATGGTTTCCGTAGACTTCATCTTAAAGTTGTCTAACTTTTCTATAGCAACATTCAGCTGGTGCTCCTTTATGGCATCATTTCCTTCGCTCATGTCACGAACCTTGTCCAACATTTCCTTTGCAGTTTCGCAATGCTTGACTTTGTCAAACCTGTCATTGTCCAGGGCTTTGGTCATGATGAAACGGCCAACTTTGTCAAGATTGAACAGCTTGATTTCTTCGGCTGTCATTTCTTGAAGATCTTTATCCACCACAATATCTACTTCATCGACCTTGATTGTCTTATTGAATTTGAATGGACCTTTAGTGATACATGTAAACATGTTGTCATTTAAGGCAGCAAGGAAGATTTCCATTCTAATCTTCCAATCTTCGAAGCTCATACCGCCAATTTGGGGAACATGACTGATACAATCCATTTTCAAAAAGTTTTGATTTTTTAAAAAATATACAGTTTTGAGAAAGTTTAAAACCTTTAAAAGACACTCGGATCAAGTTCGTTGATCAGGTAGCTAATTCTAATGAACCACCCACTCTGATACCACTTGTTGGTCCCAAGTGGTCAGTTGAGGTCTAGAGGGGGAGTGAATAGACCTCTAAAAATTTAGACTTTAAAACTTTTTAAGTTGTCTGTTGGCAGACTAAGCTGATTGAGAATAGTAAGCTGACTAAGCTGATCGCACACACAGTTTGAACAGCAGAGTTGTCCACTCTTCAAATAATTACTTAGCTGATTTCAGCAAAATCAGTGTTAAACAGAATACTTGCAGCGGATGTTTTCAAGTGTTTTTCACAAGTAAACTTATGCAGTTGATTCAAGTGTAAAACTTATGCAGTTTCGAAATATGCTAGAAAACTTATGCAAATGTAAACACCATAATTTTGATAGTGGTTATATGGATTTAAATCCTTTAGTCTACTCTTCCAAGTCACTTAGATCTTGAGTTATACTAGAAACACAAAGTTAACAGTATACAATGCTTGCGCCAATCAACAAATGAAAAGGCCACAAGTTCGCACTAGGAAATCACTAAGATAACCTAATCTACATAATTTTATCACTCACAAAGATGGATAAAACTCCTAACAACACTCTCTAACAAAATCACTCAGATTTGTGGGTTTTTCTTTGATCCTCAACTTTGGCTTTTGTCAACAAATGACTAAGGTGATGAGTGAACTGTTCTTGAGTTCTTGAGACTTAGAAGAATTCTGCTTCGAAAGTTCTCTCAGAAAATGTGTTGTTGTAGTTACTTCTTCTCCCAAACTCTTGAACTATTTATATTCTCGATTTGAAAAGTGTCCGTTGAAGAAAGAAAAGCTTCAAATCCTCGAGTACTGGTCCCGGTTCTCTGAAAACGGCTCTCTGCAACTGCTACAATACAGTCTGCTGTACTTTCTGTCAGCCGCATTTAATGCACCAAGCTGATACGAGAATTTCTTCAATCATTTGTCATAAATACCCTCCTTCTTCAGCATTTATTACTCCAAGTGCATTTATTACCGTTGAGGACATTTCTTTATCATCTTCACTTAGCTGATTAAGTTCTCCCGTCTGATGAAGTACTTAGCTGATCTTTATTAGAACCAATCTGATTTGAGTCGGCTGATTTTCACCAAACTGATTTCTTCCTTCAGCAGCAGATCAGTAGTCTTTTGGACCAAGTGAAATTTTGACCCGTCTGATTTGTCTTTTTAGTTGGTCAAAATTCTTCTAAGGGATTTTGCTAAGCATTCCTTACTTAGCTGATCTTGATGTTTTGGAAATCATCAAAACATCCCTTTAACCTTTAACATCCTTGCACTCTATCTTCATCTTCATCCAACAATCTTAAAATGTAGTGATGAATATTGTTGGGGTATGAAAGAATGACTCATTTATTTTAAGTTTCAAAGTTTTGTGATTAAAATGAAGATTTCAAAATATTGGAGATTTTATTGAAATAAAAAGTTTTAGTTATTCTTCAACACTTTAAAGTAGAATTCTTGAGAAATTTTTTGTCGAATCTTATTTAGTAAGTTTGGTTTGTAAACTAATTAACCAAAGTTTTCATTGTTTATTTTATGCGTAGAAAATATATAAATTACATAGTAGAAAGGGGAGAGCTGCAATTTCCGATGAGGTGATCGGAGCCACCCCACCGTCGACCGGAGGTTGGCCGGCTGATTGCCGACCAGCCTTGGCTGCTACTGGTGCAGCAAGCCGTTTGTGCTTGCTGCACACAGCACCAAGCCATTGGGCCCAGGCCCAGGTCTGTTACATTTGCAACAGACCACCCAATTGGGCCTGTTGCAATGCAACAGGCCATCTAGGCCCGTTTGTGGATTGGTCCAAAGGCCAGTCCACATTAAAAATAAAATAAAAAAGTTTGAAATATAAAATTTAATAAAATAAAATTATTAATAAACAAATAGAGAAATATAAAAAAGCCACTAAACATAAATTTTTAAGAATCATTTAAAGTAATTTAATTTCAAAATATTAAAGTAAATAAATTTTATAATTAAATATTTTGTCTTAAAGAAAAAAAATTGTTTTATTGCTTTTTAATATTAAATTTCGAAAATGGTGATTTAATTAAATTAAGTAACAATAATTTCATTTAAGAATGAAATAAAAATTTTGAAATTAATAATTTTATAAAATAATATAAATAAGTTATGGTAACTTTAAATAGAGTAAATGCTTAACTTTTTATGAGTTAATAAAAAGTAATTTATAATAAAGAGATCTATATGAAATTAATAAATTTCTAATTATTTTAAATTTAAAAAAATAAACATTTAGAAAATAAAATAAAATTATTATTTTTCCGAATAATAAAGTATTTAATAAATATGCCCAAAAAACAAATATTTTACGTAAATAATATATAAAAAAAAAAGAAGAATGTTAAATAAAATATAAGAATTTTCCGAATAAGAAATCTAATTAATTTTTGAAAAAGAAAATTAGGTTAAATAATAATAAATTATTTTCTGAATGAGATCATTATTAAAAAATACTTTTTGAAACTATAATAATTTCAAGAGTACATTAATTCTTAATTAAATTAAATAAAATAATTCAGAATTTTGGAAAATAAAATAAAATAATTTAGGATAATATTTCTTCGGAAAATAAATAATTTAAAAATAAAATAAAAAATTTTGAGTAAATAATTTTCTGAATTTAATAAATGCAAAAAGAAAAAATTTATATATAAAATATAATTTTAATTAATCTTGAATATTAATTTGCATAAGGAAAATTAGTAAATAATTTGATTAATATTTTCTGGAAATAAATAATTTAAAAATAAATTAAAATAATTTGGATAATTATTGATCTTACGCTGTTTCGTAGGGGATCAAGATACGTTCGTGAACTAATGAAAACACTATGTTATGAAGGAGAAGATCAATAATGTATATATATCGAGTGTGAGAGTACCAATTACATATGATAGGGTCCTATCTGGGCATTACAGGATGCCGTACAGGATAGAAACTAAATACATATAAGAGCGAAACTAGTCTAACTTTCCAAGGTAGTCCGATCAAGAGCCTCGAGTTGTGAGCACCTGGGAAAGCGTGTCTGGCGTCATAAATGCTTGTGATATTTATAGTTGATGCGGTGAGCTAGCTGAACCATCTGCGTGGGAACATTTCTCGGCCCATAGGCCTGGGCCTGTGATCGTTCAACAGTGATTTCCGACCTTAAGCTTTAGTCTTAAAGATCGGACTGGGCAGACTGGGAATGGGATCGATATTATATTTCGGAGGTCGGGATTCGTGATCTTCGACCCAGCGTATCCTATTTTCAATCCGGTACCAATTCCAAAGTTTAGAGGATCCAAAATACCCCTCATCAATACTCCCCCACTTCTCGAGCGTAAGTGAAGCTGAAGCTCGGAGAAGTAAATGTTATCTCAATACGAGATAAATCATTTATGATGTGTTTCGGATATGCCTCATTAAAAACCTAATTCGAAAAAACCCAATGGGATAAAAACCGAACCAGGGAAAAAGAGTGCATATCTTGGAAATCTTAAAATGAGTATTCGTTGTGGAGATGTGAGTTCTGATGTCGATGATTTTGGTTGAAACTTTTCATGATTGGTAGTTGAGCAGTGGCGTTTGTTGATAAAAATTGATCTTTCCATAATGATTTTAATCCTTTGTTGATACTCCCCCACTTCTTCGAGTGTGAAGCGAGAAAGTCGAAGAAGTAAGTACATTCCGAGGCTGAGAAAGCATGTCTTTTCCAGTAGGCTGTTTGCAGTCTAAATCCGTAGAGTATAGGGGTCGAAAATGCAATTATAGGAAGGGTAAATTTGAATTTACTATTAAGAAGTTGAACCGTCGCGGTTATTCAGGGTTCGATTTGCAATTTACCTTTTGACCTTATATATATACGTAGATCGTTAGAGTTTTACTCACGAGAGATTTCAAAAAACCCTAGATCGGAGCGTAGAGATCGAGTATAGTTAGAATATCCCAAAAGTCGTTCTTCCATATTTCCGTGTTATTCAAAATGTCGAGCTCGACAGATCCTAAAGGAAAAGGCAAGGTAGCTGATGGGGGCTATTTTAAACCCCAAGAAGATCAGCTCGGCTCGACCATGTAGCTCATATGCAACCACATGTCGACCAGATCCGAGACAACTCTCCACAGCGACCAGGTTGTAATCCGAACTAATGAAGGATAGATATCCCGAGTCCTAATAGGATTATGTTTTCTTGTATGGCTAGGTTTTGTATCATATAAATACTGAGATCATCATTGTATTACGACAACATATCAGAGCTTACGCCTACATACTTGGGCATTCTGATATTAATATAATAAAAGAGCTTTTGCTATACATATTGATTATCTATTCGTTCATTACATTACTGTTTGTTATTCTTCCTTGAGATTGATCCATCCGAAATAAATTAACTAGGCCCTATAATCTCCATATAATTTTATCCCAATAAACCATTATTATTGATTTAATCAAACCCTACGAAAAATGGTTAAATCAGTTGGCGCCCACCGTGGGGCACAGTTAATTATTCGATAGACATATGGCTCGCCCGAGGAAGAACGCTCACAACGAGGCAAGAAGCAACACGATGCATCCACCTATGACGTCGAACGACTTACAAAACGATACAACGAATGACGATCCAATCATTAACGATGATGATAATCAACGAGAAAACAATCAATTGCCGAATCATGAAGAACGCCAAGGGATCCATGTCCAAAATTCTCAAGGACAGCAAGAAATGGACGCCAATACGGTACCACAAACCCCCGTGGATCCTACAATCCCTGTCCCTTTAGTGGAAACACTGGAGAAATTAAGACAGATCGCAATGCTATTTAACTCATTATACCCAGGAGAACTGCTGGTTCCCGAGCATGTGCCCAGAGACCCTAGAGCGACTAGGGTCAATCCAGGTCGGAGAGCTCCGAGGCAGGTCGATCAGGTATCGGAACAAGCAAATAGCCCTGTGAGCGAGCAGAGATCATTACACAGTCCACAAATGAGCGATACGAAACCGACCGACAAGCGAATCCGGAGAAAAACGAATCGAACGAAACCACAACCAACACATCGAGGATAAAAAGAACATACCATGATTCCCGTCGATGATGATGTTGGTGATGCAATCCCTAATCGACCAAAAACTGTCCGCGTCTTGGAAAGAGAGATCAAAAAAATGGTACAAGAACGCCTGGAACAACGTCTATTGACCGTTCAAAATTCGTGGGCCAGGAACACGGAGGTCCAAGAAAGCTTAGCAGCATGCTCTCCCTTTTGTAGGGAGATAAAAAAAGCTCAATCATTCGGGCAGGTTCCAGGACGACTACCGAGATATGACGGAATCACCGATCCTGACGATTACATATTCAGCTTTATGAACATAATGAATTTATATGCTCACTCAGCAGAATACACCGCAAAACTAATGGTTACCACATTCGAAGGATTAGCTTTGGATTGGTTCGGAAAACAACCCACCCATTCAATTTTCAGTTTTCGTGAGTTATGCAATAAACTGACTCAACAATTTGCTAGCCAGAAAAGACAGAAACTGCCGATGAGCTACCTTGGAACCATTCATCAACAAGAAGGAGAATTCTTGAGAAACTTGTTGGCGAGATTTAACGTGGAATTACTGAAAATTGATTCCCCAAATATTGATTACATAATCTCCATCCTTTTCGATCTCACCAAAACAGACAGTTTGGGAATGCGCTGAGCAGAAAACAACGGAGAACTATTGTGGATATTATGACTCTGGCATCAAAATATATGACTCAAGAAGAGATGAACTCTTTCAAGGACAAGAATAGGAACAAAGCCCCCGTCTTCGGATCGAGGCGGCAAGACAAAGCTCCTGTTTCAAAACCCATGGATTACGATCGATCCTTCAGAAAAGGAAACGTTTTTCAACGATTAGAGTATAATCGGAACGATCTGGACAAAAGACCTAATGTCTATCCTAGATCAAGATCGGCCGAACTACCAAATCAGAATCTAGTAAACCAGGTGGAATACCCTCGATTGACGGTTCCTATCGAAGAAATTTTGTTAGTACTTGAAAGGAACAATTGGATTCCGCCAGCAAAAAGAATTGCACAACCAAAGTCAGGTGCTCGAAGCTACAATCTATATTGTAAATATCATCGGGCCCATGGACATCGCACCGAAGATTATTTCCACCTGAAGTAGTATATCGAAAGGCTGATCGAACAAGGAAAGTTGGATGACTATCTCGAACGAAACAATCGCAAGAGAAACAGAAGCAGGAGTCCTCGAACTAATAATCAGAGAACAACCCCGGGATGAAGGTCCCCTAATATTGGTCCGCCACAAGAATTGAACAATGATCAAATCAACGGCACCATCCATACAATCTCCGGAGGCCGGCGGGGGGAGACAGTCGTAATGCTCGTCGTAGAACCGCGAGATCAATTGAAGGGAA
This sequence comes from Penstemon eatonii, assembly GCA_038501285.1. Taxonomy (NCBI): domain Eukaryota; kingdom Viridiplantae; phylum Streptophyta; class Magnoliopsida; order Lamiales; family Plantaginaceae; genus Penstemon; species Penstemon eatonii. The sequence continues at coordinate 41,314,921 of CM076710.1, read as the reverse complement.
CCTTAGACATCCGGAAGTATGGACGCTCGAAAGCAAACTACCTAAAGAATAACTCATTAGCTTCAATGAGAACGAAGTACCAAGGAATATTGTTTGGGATCTGAAGGAAGATAACCCTGACTTCACGATGGTAGTATCTTTCGAGATAGCGTACTACAATGTTAAAAGGATCTTAATCGATAATGGCAGCTCAACGAACATCATATCTAAGGAAGTCCTAACACAGATGAACTTGGGAGAAATAACGCTTCAAAAATTAGCCACTCCTTTAGTGGGATTTGGAGGCTCGGAATAGTCCCCTATGGGACTATAAACTTGAGTGTCTCGTTGGGAAAGAGACCGCAACGAGCAGTAAAAATGATAAAGTTCTTGGTCGTAGAAACTCCTTTTGCATACATTGCGATATTAGGATTACCTGCCCTCAACCTATTTCGCGCAGTAGTATCAATATACCATCAGAAGATAAAATTTCCGACAGATTCTGGGATCGGAGAAATAGTGAATGATCACTGCATGGCGTGGGATTGTTATAAAACCTCCCTAACACTGGGAAACCGATCTAAACCATTTACTCCAGCTAAAAGGAAGCTCGAGGACGACATCGAAAGAGCTGAAGTCGAGATCCGCAGCACTGACAGAATAGATCGGAAGGTAAAGGAGCCGGTCGATTTAACCATAAAACCACCAGAACACAAGGATATTATGCTCGTACAAGGAGATCCTTAAAAAACGACCAGGATCGAAACCGAGCTTAGTCCGGAAGGGGAAGTAATTTTATTAAATTTTCTCAGGAATAATGTTGACATCTTTGCTTGGAGTGCGGACGACATTGAGGGTATTGACCCAAGAGTAATCACACATTCTTTAAAATTTGATTCAATGGCAAAACCAACAAGACAGAAGAAGAGGAATCATGGGCCGACCAAGGATAAGATATTCAAAGAAAAAGTCGAGAAGCTACTCAAAGCTAAATAGATTCGAGAAATACATTTCTCGGAATGGCTATGCAATGTTGTCTTAGTGGCTAAAGGAGATAAAAAGGATAATAAACGGAGGATGTGCAACGATTTCACGCACCTCAATAAATTATGTCCACGAGATACCTACCCTCTCCCGAGGATCGACCTTTTGGTCGACTCAACGGCAAGATTCGCTATTTTCAGTATGATGGATGCCTTTCAAGGTTTCTATCAAATCTACGTGGATGAGCGCGACCAAGAGAAAACTGCTTTCATAACAGAGCAGAGAGTATATTGCTTTATTGTCATGCCATTCGGCCTAAGGAATGCTGGTGCCACTTACCAAAGACTAGTTAACTTAATGTCTAGGGAGCTGATCGGAGAAATAATGGAAGCATACGTGGACGATATGTTGGTCAAAAGAACGAATGAAGCCGACCACGTAAAACAGCTCGATCGATGTTTCAAGATATTGAGGAAATATCGCATGAAACTCAATCCCGCAAAATGTACCTTTGGGATTAAATCCGGGAAGTTTTTGGGATATATGGTTCATCAGCGAGGAATTGAAGCTAATCCTGAAAAGATTCGAGCCATAACAGAGATGAGACCACCTAAGACAATATCCCAAATGCAGAGCTTAGTAGGAAAAATGGTCGCATTAAACAGATTCATATCCAAGTCAGCAGATAGAAGTTTGCCCTTCTTCCAAACTTTACGGAAGGCAAAGAACTTTGTTTGGACCGAGGAATGCGATCAAGCATTCAACCAACTAAAGGCGTACTTAACTTCTTCCCCATTATTAGCCAAACCTTCTCTACCTCTATATGATATTGATGTTCCGGGTAGTTTATTAGACTGTTCTGGTACACTATCGGGGGAGAATTCTTTAGCTACATTTCATATAGAGTAGTTATCCTTTCAGTGCATATAGTTGATCTTTATTTTACTTTGGCCCGCTCCCTGGCCTTCCTTATTCCATCACTTGATTACCCTTGTTTGCTGAGGTTAGCTATCCTTGTTCTTGCATGATTCAGTCATCTCTCATGGCTGTATCGATTTTAGCTAACTTACAGACCATACTTCACTCACTATATCTGAAATGTGCCTCCTATGCACTTCACACACTTCAGGGTAGGTTATCAGACTGTTCTGATACACTATCAGGGGGAAGTTCCTTAGATGCATTTCATATAGTGTAGATATCTTATCAGTGCATATAGTTGATCCTTTTTTACTTTGGCCCGCACCCCTGGTCCTTCGATTTCCATCATTTGATTTGCCCCTGCTTTTTGGGGTTAGCTATCCTTATTTTTGCATGATACAGCCATCTCTCATGGCTTTATCAATATTAGCTATTTACAGGCCACACATCACTCACCACTTTTTATATTGTGCCTCCCATGCACCGCACACACTTGTCGTGTCTGGGTCACAGTGTTTAAGTTGGTCTGCACCGGCTTATTCACTCAGGGACAACCTTTAGATGCATATCATTTGCACTTTACAGCATATATTCCCTTTGCATGTTAGGAAGCCCTTTGTTTTATTTTCTGGATGAGTTCCCTGGTCCATTGGCAATTCTACCATTTGGTTATCCTTGCTTCCAATGCCTGGCAGTCATTTTCTGCATGTAGGTCGGGTCATCTTAGATGACTTGACAAGTTCATTCATCTCACATGTGTGGACTTACACTCATTATTCCTGCCAGGTAATTGATCCCAGTAAACCACCACTTCTATACTTAACCATGCCTTTTCACGTTGCACACACTATTTTATGATGGTTGTGGTTGTGTTGACAGGTTGGTAGGGTTGGGTGTTGGTGATTTCCTTGTATATAGTTAGCCTTGTGGTAGAGTCTTTATCCAGGGGATTCTATTTCAGAGGTTGGAGTTGTGGCGGTGATCTTTATGCCTTGGGCATTATCTTTGAGTTGGTTTTGTGATGGTTAGTGGTATTTGTTAGTGGTTGCTTTTCTATCGGGGCTCATAGGAGACTATATGTTGGAGGCTGTTTGAGGAGTTGCCACTTATCCTTGATTTCAGAGAGCTCTTCTGTTCTTCAGGGCTCATAGAAGGCTGTATTCTGGAGGCTGATGGATGGAGTTGTTACTTTGGTGTTACTTATTTGTTATGATTCTGCCCCTGCGTGGGTGTTTTGGCCAGACTGTTGGTATCATTTTATACCCCTGCGTGGGTTTTCCCAGTATGTGGACATTTATCTTACTTTTAGATCTTTGTTCCCCTGTGTGGGCTGTTTGCCAGCATGTTGGCTTTTCATTTTGTTGTTTTGCTTTGCTGTGTTGTTTTATCTTTTCGGATCCTTTGTTTTAGGGGTTGGTCCCTTTGTTCATACGTTTTCATATGGGGTTATATAATTGTGAGTTCCCCCTCACGTTATTAGACCATTATTAGCCAAACCAACCAAAGGTGAACCGTTATACATTTACATATCAATCTCTACAGTTGCCATTAGCTCGATATTAGTGAAAATAGAAGGCACTGAACATAAGTATGTCCATTATCTAAGTAAATTACTACAAGGAGCGGAGAAGAATTATTTGGAGATAGAAAAATTTGCTTTAGCCTTAGTGGTGGCAGCACGCAAACTCCGACCATACCTTTTGACCTATAAAATAGTCGTGCTCACAAACCAACCACTAAGACAAGTCTTGGCGAAGCCAGAAGCCTCTGGCAGATTGATTAAATGGGCGATCGAATTAGGACAATTCGAAATTGAATATAAACCACGAATCACGATTAAGGCTCAAGTTTTGGCCGATTTCTTATTAGAAACTCCAACTTCGATACAAGAACCTGAAGACGCAACCGGTCATGATAATGATATCTTGATTGTCGAAAATCATACATGGTTAATGCATGTCGATGGTGCCTCGAGTAGAGAGGGAGGCGGAGCTGGAATCAATTTCACCGGGCCAAACAATGAAGACATAAATTATGCAATCACGTTAGATTTCGTGGTAACTAATAACGAAGCAGAGTATGAAGCATTAATTGCAGGAATGGAAATGGCCATCAAAGCTAACATAAAAAGCCTCATTGTATTAACTGACTCAGAGTTGGTACAACGACAAATTGAAGGCCTATACGAAGCAAAGAAATTCAACATGATCAAGTACCTCGCCAAAGTAAAAGAGTTGGCTGGAAAATTCGAGAGCTTCGAAATACAGAATGTTCCCCGCTCAGAGAACAAATGGGCTGATCAACTTTCTAGATTCACGGGATCGAGAGATGGCCGAACAGAAAAGTGATCAATTGGTTGATCTCGAATACCCTAGCAATAGACATTGACAACACACATGTCGCTGAAATGATGGAAATTGAAGTAGCAGAAAGGAACTGGATGACTCCAATGATGGATTACCTTTGGGAAGGAAACCTGCCACCTGATCTAAATGAGGCTCGGAAAATAAAATATCGAGCACCAAGATACACGATGTTGGAGAGAAAACTCTATAGAAGATCTGTATCAGGAATTCTACTAAAATGCATTTCTGAACCTACAACCAATGATGTACTTCGAGAAATACACGAGGGGCAGACAGGGAACCACATTGGAGCCAGGGCATTAGCTTTGAAATGTCTCCGCACAGGATACTATTGGCCTAACCTAAACAAAGATGCCGTTGAATATGTGCAAAAGTGTCACCATTGCCAAGTTCACGCTAATGTAAGCCATCAACCCGCCGAAAAGATGCACCCTATACCTGTGTGCTGGCATTTTGATCAATGGGGAATAGACATTGTGGGACCTTTCTGATTTAACCGTTTTTCGTCGGGTTAGATTAAATCAATGATGTATGTTTTAGAGGTCAATTTAAGTATAGGTTATAGGGCTATGTTACTTTATTCCGGATGGATCAATCTCAAGGAAGAACAATTATGTAAAGAACAATAAGTAAGCAAGACGATGAATATGTAAATAGTATAGCAAAAGCTTTTCTATATGATATCAGATTGCCAAAGTATGTCGGCGTAAGCTTTGATTGTATCTCTTGTTTAATACAATGTTTAACTATGTATTTATATGACAATAACCCTAGCTTTACAAGGAAACATAATCCTAATAGGACTAGGCATAGCAATCCTTATGGAATTCGGACATCGCTCTTGGTCGCCGAGGATTGATAATGTAGATCGGACCTGACAGCTCTTTAGCGAATTAGACTCCTGGTCAGTCTGAGCGTATAAGGTCTAGTCATTTCGATTATTATAAGGGGTGTGAAATAGCCCCCATCAGTACTCCCTCACTTCTTCGAGCGCATATGTAATAGAAGCTCGTAGAAGTAGATGGTCGATTACGACTGTATTTTCTATGAATTATGACTCGTTAAAAACCTTACTTGGAAAAAACCCTGTGGGAAAAAATCTTAAGTAAGGAAAAGAGTGCAACGCCTCATAGATAGTCGTTTTTTCGTTTCCGGACTGAACCATGACACTTTTCTCGAAGAGGTGTATGACATTATCATTTGGCGGGAATATGAGTAGTCGCAAGAAGTTTGAAACGTCTTTTCATCCTCCTATATAAATAAGTGATCGTTGTTTCAACCACTTTTTACTTTCTACTTCCCAGACTCTTGCAGTAACTTTCTTGCTCGATAATTTTTTCCCTACTTTGTTTTTATCGATCAATATTTTTTGAAGATCCCATTAAAATGGCTTCACTTACGAAGACACCTTCTTCATCTATTATGGAAGGAGTCGCCCCTGTCATCGAGGAGGGGGTAATTCCCAGCCCTCCAACAGAACAGATTGCTGCATCTGAAATCACCATTCCTGATAAGGATACCTTTAAGGTACAAATTATATCAGACGCCGAGGTTGCGGCCAGGGCCAAGAAAAGCAAGGATACTGCTCCTCAAATATCTGAACCAATCGAGGATCTTGCTTGCGCGTATACCGATGAGACTTTCCACGAGGTCGTGAATAATTACGCGAAGTACTTTCCGGAAGGTTCTGAGATTATCCTCCTTTCTCCTTCCGACATAGTTACCTCTCCATCGGAGGGTTGTCGGGCTTTTTATACTGCCCATTTTAATTATGGTCTACGTCTTCCCTTATCTGCCTTATTCCTTGATATTCCGAAAGTTTTTAGTGTTTCTTTAACACAACTAGTTCCAAATTCCATTGCTTTTTTTGTGTGCTTTTCGGTTCTGATGATAGCAAAAGGGTTTCAGCCCTCACTTCGTAATTTTACACAATTGTTTAATTTTAACGTTTCAAGTTCCTCGAACCGCGGATATTTTTTCGCCAGTCAAAAGTCTGGTCGCTCTATTTTCGATTCTCCAGTTTCCAGCAATCCTGCCTGGAAATCTCATTTTTTCTTTGTACGCCCCCTTCTCATTTTGTGTTAGCTAATGGTTCCTCCGAGCCATTCTCGTGGGACCATGTTCGAATGGATTTCTGGTGGTCGCTCAGTTACAGGTCATTTTGTTCTTTTAGCCGGTCGAAGGCTTGGTCGCATTCCTCGGTCCAAACAAAGTTTTTTGCTTTTCGTAGAGTTTGAAAGAAAGGCAAACTTCTGTCGGCCGACTTGGAGATGAATCTGTTTAACGCTACGATCTTTCCTACCAAGCTTTGTACTTGGGAGATCATTTTGGGAGGTTTCATTTCAGTTATAGCTCGAATTTTTTCTGGATTGGCCTAAATTCCTCGTTGATGTACGAAATAGCCTAAAAACTTTCCCGATTTAACTCCGAAGGTGCATTTTGCAGGATTCAGCTTCATTCGAAATTTTCTCAATATTCGGAAGCATCGATCGAGGTGTTTTACATGGTCAGGTTCATTCATGCTTTTGACCAGCATATAGTCTACGTAGACTTCCATTATTTCTCCAATCAACTCTTTGAACATTAGGTTTACTAACCTCTGGTAAGTGGCCCCGGCTTTCCTTAGGCCAAAAGGCATGACTATGAAGCAGTAAACACCCTGCTCGGTTATGAAGGCAGTTTTCTCTTGGTCTCGCTCATCCATGTATATTTGATAAAAACCTTGGAAGGCGTTCATCATGCTGAAAATTGCAAAACCAGCGGTTGAGTCGACTAATAAGTCGATCCTCGGGAGGGGATATGGATCGCACGGACATACCTTGTTAAGGTCGGTGAAATCGTTGCACATTATCCACTTATTATCCTTTTTATACCCTTTTGCTACTAATACGACATTACATAGCCATTCCGAGAAGTGTATTTCTCGAATTTGTTTTGCCTTGAGTAGCCTTTCTACTTCTGCCTTGATTATTTTATCCTTTATCGGCCCATGATTCCTCTTCTTTTGTCTAGCAGGTTTTGCCATGGGGTCGATTTTTAGCGAGTGACTGATTACTCTGGGATCAATCCCTTCAATGTCGTTCGCACTCCAAGCGAAGATATCTATGTTTTTTCTGAGGAAATTTACCAGCAGTACTTCCCCTTCCTTACTGAGTTTGGTTCCTATTCTGGTTGTTTTCGTTGGATCTCCTTGCACTAGTAGGACATCTTTGTGTTCCGGTGGTTTCAAAGCTAAATCGACCGGTTCCTTTCCCTTTTTATCTATTTGGTCTGTACTGGGGATTTCAATCTCTACTCTGTCAACATCTTCTTCGAGTTTTTTTTTAGCTGGGGTAAACGTTCTGGAGCGGTTCCCCAAGGTTAAGGAGGTGGTTAGCAGTCTCATGCCATACAATGATCGTTTACTATTTCTCCGATTCCCACGTTAGTTAGAAATTTTATTTTCTGATGGTAAGTTGAAACAACCACTCGGAATAGGTTGAGGGCGGGTCGCCCTAGGATCGCGTTGTAGGCAAAGGGGGTTTCTACTACCAAGAATTTGATTAGCTTCACCGTATGACGTGGTTTCCTTCCGAGAGATACACTTAAAGCTATTGTGCCACAGGGGACAATTTCGGAACCTCCAAACCCTACTAAAGGCGTAGCTACCTTTTGGAATGTTATTTGTCCCAAGTTCATCTGAGCTAGGACCTCTTTAGAGATGATGTTGGCTGAGCTTCCATTATCGATCAGGATTCTTTTGACGTTATAGTTCGCTATTTCCAGCGATACCACCATCGGGAAATCAGGGTTGTCCTCTTTTGTGTCCCAAACAAAGTTCTTTGGTACTTCGCTCTCATCGAAACTGATCAGCTGGTGCTTAGGTGATCTGCTTTCTAACGTCCACACTTCTTTTGGGTACCTGACGCTTCCCAGTATGGACCTGGTGGTCCTGCGGTGAGCGTTGCGACTGTCCCCGTCGGCTGGTCCTCCTGAGATCATATGGATGGTGCCGTTGATCTGACCATCGTTCAACTCTTGTGGGGGGCCATCGTTAGGGGACCTTCTTCGGGAGCTTCCTCTTTGGTTATTATTCCTAGGACTCCGACTTCTACCCCTCTTGCGGTTGTTTCGTTCTAAATAGTCATCTAATTTTCCTTGTTCGATCAGTTTTTCAATTTCTTTTTTAAGGTGAAATAATCTTCGGTGCGATGCCCATGTGCCCGGTGATATCTACATTATAAATCCGAGTTTCGTGCACCTGGCCTTGGCTGAGCGATTCTCTTCGCTGCCGGGATCCAATTGTTCCTCTCAAGTACTACCAAGATTTCTTCTATTGGAACGGTCAGCCTGGGGTATTCTACTTGGTTGATTCTGCTCCTGTTTGTCGGCTCGGCCGATCCAGGTCTTTGATAGACATTAGGTCGTCTGTCTTGATCGTTTCGATTATATTCTAATCGCTGGAAGACATTACCTCTTCTAATGGATCGATCATAATCCATGGATTTTTTAGCAGGAATTCTATCTTGCCGCTTGGAACCGGAGGCGGGAGCTTTATATTTATTCTTGTCTTTGAAAGAGTTCATCTCTTCTTGGGTCATGTACTTTGATGCCAAGGTCATAATATCAGCAAACGTTCTTGGTTGCTTTCTACTGAGGGCATTCCCGAATTGCCTATTTTTGGTAAGATCGAAGAGAATGGAGATTATGTAATCGATATTTGGGGAATCGATTTTAAGCAATTCTACGTTAAACCTTGCCAACCAGGAATGGAGGGTTTCTCCGTCTTGTTGATGTATGGTCCCTAGGTAGCTCATTGGCAATTTCTGTCTCTTCTGGCTAGCGAACTGCTGAGTTAGCTTCTTGCATAATTCCCTAAAGCTGAATATGGAATTGGTAGGTTGTTTTGCAAACCAGTCCAAAGCTAGCCCCTCGAATGTGGTGACCATCAGTTTTGCAGTGAATTCAGCTGAGTGAGCATATAAGTTTATTATGTTAGTAAAGCTGAATATATAATCATCTGGGTCGGTGGTTCCGTCATATCTGGGTAGTCGTCCCGGAACCTGTCCTGAGGATTGTGCTTCTTTTATTTCCTTACAGAATGGGGAGCACGCAGCTAGGCTCTCTTGGATCTCCGTACTTCTAGCCCATGGATTTTGAACAGTTCGTAGGCGTTGTTCCAGACGCTCTTGTACCATCCTTTCAATTTCTCTTTCCGAGAATCGCATGGTTCGTGGTCGATTATGAATTGTGTCAACTATATCATCTTCGATGGGAATTATGGTATGTTCCTTTGATCCGGGGCCGACGGGTTGCGGCCTCGTTCGACCTGTTTTTCTTCGGACATGTTCATCAGAGGGTTTCGAATTGTTCTTTTGTGGACTGTGCAATGATCGTTGCTCGCTTGCAGGGCTGTCCGCTTGTTGCGAGATCTGATCGACTTGTCTCGGTGTCCTTTGAATAGGATTTGCCATAGTCGGTCTAAGGTTTCTAGGAACCTGCTCGGGTACTAGTAATTCTCCTGGGCAGAGTGAATTAAAGAGGATAGCAATCTATCGTAGCTTCTCCCGAGTGTCTGATAGTGGAACCGGGATCGCTGGAGCCACATGGTCTTCTGGTATCGCATTGGCGGGGATCCCTTGTTGTCCTTTGGGGTTTTGGATGTTTATCCCTTGTGGTTCCTCCTGATTCGGCAGCTGCTCATTCTCTTGTTGATTGTTATTACTTAAAGGAACGTTGTTGTTAGTATCGTCCGGTTGATCCTCAGATATGTTACGCGGGTTTGTCGTGTTACTCCTTGCTCCGTTACGGGCGCTCTTCCTTGGGCGAGCCATATGTCGATCGAATAATTAACCTAGCCCCACGGTGGGCGCCAACTGATTTAACCATTTTTCGTCGGGCTAGATTAAATCAATGATGTATGTTTTAGAGGTCAATTTAAGTATAGGTTATAGGGCTATGTTACTCATTCCGGATGGATCAATCTCAAGGAAGAACAATTATGTAAAGAACAATAAGTAAGCAAGACGATGAATATGTAAATAGTATAGCAAAAGCTTTTCTATATGATATCAGATTGCCAAAGTATGTCGGCGTAAGCTTTGATTGTATCTCTTGTTTAATACAATGTTTAACTAGGTATTTATATGACAATAACCCTAGCTTTACAAGGAAACATAATCCTAATAGGACTAGGCATAGCAATCCTTATGGAATTCGGACATCGCTCTTGGTCGCCGAGGATTGATAATGTACATCGGACCTGACAGTTCTTTAGCGAATTAGACTCCTGGTCGGTCTGAGCGTATAAGGTCTAGTCATTTCGATTATTATAAGGGGTGCGAAATAACCCCCATCACTTTCCCAGTGGCCAGGTCAAAGAAAACTTATGTTCTAGTCGTTGTCGAGTATTTCAGTAAATGGATAGAATGCATCGCTCTAGCTCGGATAACGCAGTTTCAAGTAATTAATTTCCTATTGAAATTCATAGTATGTCGATTTGGCATCCCACGAATCCTAATATCTGACAATGGAACTCAATTCGCGGGAAAACAAGTGTTGGAATGGTGCTCTAAGTTGGGAATTCAACAAAACTTTACCTCGGTAGGACACCCAAGAGCCAATGGACAAACTGAAGTACCAAACCGTGAAATAGTCAAATCTTTGGAAAAAAGATTAGGGGCAGCCAAAGGGAGATGGCTGGACGAACTCCCTGGAGTGCTTTGGGTGAATCGGACAACTGTCAAGGCCTCGACTGGTGAGACCCCGTTCAGTTTGGTGTACGGCTCGGAGGCTGTGGTTCCAATCGAAACATTGGTCCCGACACCGAGGATCGAGATGTATGATAGCGAGGAAAATGGAAAAGCTAGAGAAGATGATGTCGATCTGACCGAAGCCTTAAGAGAAAAAGCTGCAGTACGATTGCAGGTCGCTAAATCGAATATGGAAAAAGCCTACAACCAAAAGGTCCGCATACGAACCTTCAAAGAAGGGGACTTAGTACTGAAGAAGGTAGAGGTGTCCAAGCACGTCGGAAAATTGCAACAGAATTGGGATGGACCTTACATCGTCGTTGGTGTAGGAATGAAAGGTTCATACAAAATTGCACACATGGACAGAACACCCCTACCGAGGACTTGGAATGCTTTTAACCTGAGAAGATACTATGGACGATGAATCCTACAAGTTATCCTTACCTTTTTTTTTTATTATCTTAATTGTTATTTCTTTTCGTCAAACTTCTCGTACTGTTTGTAGCAATAGAAGCCTTTGCTTAAAAATTCTTTTGAAGTATGTCCATTGGTTATGAGTTATTAGCCAAATCGAAGATTCAAAGGTTGAAACCAATAATTGGTAAACAATCTAAATACAAAATCGAGGAAAGCCGACCTGTTCGGTATACACTCGTCGATCTCCAAAGTAAGGACTTTAAAAGGTTAAAGCCAATTATTGATACCCAAGTGCCGGGCGTAGTATTTCCCCTGAAAAGAAAAGAAGTGTAAGCAGAAAGAAATTGAGAACCTGTTAAGGGAACAAGCTAAAAAGGATAAATACCTGCTCAAAATGCTTGAAGAGGGATTGCACGAGGTGAAGATTGGAAGAACCCTCATGCCTTTTTTGCTCGCCTGGCAAGATAGTGCTAAGACCCAGGTCCCATGACAAAGGATCGGTCCCACCTGAATCGGGAAAGACCGAATCAAGAGGAATCTTATCATGACGAGGGGATTGGGACTCAGTTATATCCTTAACCTGCTCCAGGATACAACGCTGGTCGAAGAAACGCGGTGATTTTATCAAAGGAATCTCTTTACCAGAGTTCGAGTATTGGAACCTCCAATCAGATCTCTGCTCGATCCGATCTCCAGGAGAAGCACCAGCCTCAAAGGAGGTGGTTACTGTTGTAGTATCTGAAAATAAGAAATCCGAAAACTTTTATTTATGGGTTGTGTTAAAGATGAATCCAAAAAGGGCCGCTGCTGCCTGGCCCCACAATAACATCCCTTTGGCCCTGGCAAACGACCAACTCAGTAGCAGAAGAAGAAGAAATTGGGTTATCAAGAGCATAGTCGTGCGACATATGCTCAGAAGAAGGAATGGTTGAAGAAACAGGAATGTTGAAAGATTTCTCCGTGTTGAACATATCTCCAAAGCAATCCGACCAGGAGAAGGTCTCCTTTGAGAATCTGAAGAAATAATGGGATTTTGCAAAAAAAGAGTCGGAGCGAGCATTCATGTCGCTTGAACGACTCGAAGGGATAACAAAGGTTTGCACCCCCGAGCTCCTAACGGTTTGGGATCGAGGAGGGTCAGCCAAAGGCTCCTCATTGCGGGACCTCTTTGAGCTAGAATTTCTGGGGTTTTCACGCGAAGAACGTTTGGATGTATTACCAAAGAGATTACTCATTCTCGAAAAAATCTAGAAAACGGGGAATATCGAATGAGACTTATCGATCTAGGGGGAGAATATTTTATCTAAAAGGGGACGCGCCGTAAAATAACGATGAACTTTTTACCTCGAGTATTTATACTAAGTGAAAAGACGCGACAGACTTTGGGAAGACGCGCGAAATAGAGTATCTGGCCAATGAGCAGTTACGCGAATTCGAAAAGACGCAAACATAATGATTATGCTGGGATTAAATGATTTATGTCTGAATCGTCATAATAAATGAAGAAATTAGAGTAAAAAAACTAGGAATACAAATCGTCTCTCTGCAAAGATTAAAAAAGTAAAATTACAAGTCACACTGACAATTATTATTCTTAAAAAGTTATTTATCGCCCCCCATCCAAAGTCCGTTAGTCGCTCCCTCTTATCTCCTGTTGATTGCCAGTGACGACACTCTGGTCGCCAAATACCTCTCCTTCTCCATTTGCATTGGTCGTTGTTTCTAGGTTCTCCCCCTCATTTTCCTGATCGACTAAATTATTATCGACTTCGGAATTGATATATGATGGGGGTGTCGGTAAAGGTAGTCCAAACTCCTCAAACAAATGAGCCAACGGAAAATGTTTATATTCAACAGTTGGAAGATCTGAAAAAGAATACTACTCGCCATAACGATTAAAGCTGACATGTATGGTCCTAAAATATTCACTTCGACGATCCTCGATTAATCCCATAGCGACCATCTGATAGATCGCTTTCTTAAAGGTACTTTCGAGGAGGGGACCAACCTTTTGATACACCAAGGCGGTATGAACCGGAGAATTAAGAAACTCATGGATCACCTTCTCGCTAGGATTTCTACCGTATCGATCGGTAAGTCCACCAAGAGGAAGATTCTCTTCATACTCGTTCAAAGAAGCCTGAAGACTAGCAACTTGTGACTCCAATTAGCTGATACGAGTTGTATACTGGACTTGGTGATCGTCCAACTCCTTGGCCAGCTAATTAAATCGCTCTTGGGCACGAGATGTCTCCAAAATACTATTTAAAACATGGGGATTGTCAGTCCCCATTTCCTGAGTACCTTTGACCCAAAGTGGACGAGATGAAGATGTGGAAGGACCGGCTTCTGTCGTACCACCTTCCGAAACAGGCACCTTCTGAAGCAAAGCCTTATTCCTCTCCTCGAGAAATTCGCACTATTGCCTCAAAAGGGCTGCTTCATAAGCGAATGACAGGAGACAAGTACTAGTCTGAGGAATCGAATTGATAAGCTATTTGAGTGGAAAATCCTTTAAAAATTTAACAGAAGAAGAAAGGCACGTAAAACATTTACCTTGTCGGCATAGAGAGAAGCCTTCTTCAACTTCTCCAAGGGATCTTTATGGTGCATCTTATTAATGTCGCATGTGAAAACGCCGGAGAGAAGGATATGAGTAGCCTTATCTGTTGCATTCTCCTTCTCATCGTGGATCAAAGAATCATGCTCAGAATAATCGGCCACTCTCTTTCCCGTTAGATGATCTTCGATCATCTCGACAAGGGTAGGCCTTGGATGCTGTTCGCCAAGTAAAGTAAGGTCCTCACCAGAGCGACCATAAAATTGCTTTCTTCTTTTAGCTGCCGTGCCAGATGAATTAGGCATCGACCAATTACGACAACCACGAATACCGAGGGAAGTTCCGAGCTGCAGAGGAGGATAACCCTGCCTTATCCCTGTAGGACCCGGAAATTGTGAAGAAGAAGTTTCCTGGTGAGTCTCCTGGGAAGGATCTGGGGATTCCTCTCTATAATCATCAGAATCTTGGCCTAAATCCAATTTCCTCTTTCTTGACTCCCTTTGCTCAATGGGATTATTTTCCATCGTCTTGGTAGACTTCGAAAGAACCATCTTTCCTTTGCTAGAGTGCCTGGAATTCTCTACCATGGAGACTGAAGAAAACAAAATCCAGTCAAAAATGTTATTCAAAGTAAAGATAAAGTAAATACAACGATGAGATATAACGCTTACCGAGCAACTGAGAAGAAGAAGAGATAGGGAAAATATGAGAACTTAGGCCAGCCTTACGAAGAAAATCTTTGCCAATAAGAAGAGCGCATTGATATTTGTCAGCACGCATTTCCACTATCTCTTCCACCAACTTTGGATCGTCGGGAATCAACTGACCCTCAACAAAGCGACCACCAAAAATCCATTGGGAATCATGGTCCCATGAGAAAGGTTTGCTGGAGCCATCAACTAAAGTAATATGAGTGGGAGGACGAACGTAAAAAAAGCGAGATTTCCAGTCGGAATTGCTGGAAACTGGAGAATCAAAGATAGATCGATCAGATTTTGACTAGCAAGAAAGTAACCATGATTGGAAGAGCTAGAAATATTAAAATGAAATAACTGAGTAAAATTACGAAAGGAGGGTTGGAACCCTTTAGCGATCATCAGGACAGAAAAGCAAACGACGAAAGCTACGGAGTTAGGGACCAGTTGTGTTAAAGAAACGCTAAATATTTTCAATATATCCAGAAATAAGGGAGACAAAGGAAGACGAAGACCATGATTAAAATGGGCAGTATAAAAAGCTCGACAGCCTTCCGGCGGAGAGGTAACCCTATCGGTGGGTGGTGGAAGAAAAATTTCGGAGCCCTCCGGGAAATACTTCGTATAATTATCCAGAACCTCACGAAAACTCTTATCGGTATAAATGCAGGCAAGGCTTTCGACCGGGTCGGATACCTGGGGCTTGGTACCTTTGCCCTTCTTAGCTTTGGACGCGACCTCAACATCGGATATGATCCGCACCTTGAAAGTGTCTTCGTCGGGAATGTTTAGGTCCGAAGGTCCCATTTGTTCTGGGGGAGGACTGGGAGAAGCCCCCACATCAATAACAGGAACGACTTCCTCAGCAGAAGAGGAGGAGAGGTTTTTCGGGATTGAAGCCATATTATTGATCCTCGGAAAAGTAATGATCAACGAATACACTATTTAGATGATTTATCGACTAAAAGAGTTACTGCTAGAAAATAGGAGATGGAAAGTAAAAAACGGGTGAAACTAAGATCGCCTATTTATATAGGAGGCTGAAATGATGCTTCAATCCTTTTGCGTCTATTCATATTCCCGCCAACCAATAAAGAAGGACTGCCTCCTCGAAATCGGCCAGCGAAACAGCTCGGAGTCGACATAACGACTCTCTATGAAACGTTGCACTCTTTTCCTTGCTTAGGATTTTTTCCCACATGGTTTTTTCCAAGTAAGGTTTTTAATGAGGCACAATTCATACAGAAGTCAGTCGTACGAGGCTCGTTACTTCTACGAGCTTCTATTACATATACGCTCAAAGAAGTGAGGGAGTACTGATGGGGGCTATTTTATACCCCTTATGATATTCGAATCGACCCAAGAAGATCAGCTCGGCTCGACCATGTTGCTCATATGCAACCACAGGTCGACCAGATCCGAGATAACTCTCCACAGCGACCTGGTTGTAATCCGAACTAATGAAGGATAGATATCCCGAGTCCTAATAGGATTATGTTTTCTTGTATGGCTAGGGTTTGTATCATATAAATACTGAGATCATCATTGTATTACGACAACATATCAGAGCATACGCCTACATACTTGGGCATTCTGAGATTAATATAATAAAAGAGCTTTAGCTATACATATTGATTATCTATTCGTTCGTTACATTACTGTTTGTTGTTCTTCCTTGAGATTGATCCATCCGGAATAAATTAACTAGGCCCTATAATCTCCATATAATTTTACCCCAATAAACCATTATTATTGATTTAATCAAACCCTATGAAAAACGGTTAAATCAGTAGCAGAGGAACGGGAATCCGAACCCGATATGATGGAGGTTGAAAATTCTCGTCAACCGTTAATAGAGAATTCGGAAACCTCGAACTCTGGTTTCGACTCTGACAGGGAAGAAGGAGGATTGAATTCTGATTCTGAGAATGAGGGAAATGGGACCTCATCCGAGGAGACTGATGATGAAGCCGCTGAAGACGATAGCCTTACTTTGGCGACGGATGAATTTAAGAGGTACAGGCTCGGTAATAATGTTATTGTTACAATCTTTAAATGGGTAGAACCATCAACCAGCGCCAAGCTTAACATGACTGAGTTAAGAGCTTATCAAACTATTTGCCATTATAAGGAAGAAGACCTAGATTCCTTGAAGCTCGAGTTCGAAAAGTATATATCTAATGAGTTTTCGATCATTATTCCGACTCCCGATCAACGAGTCACTAATCCTCCGAAGGGCTGCCAAGCGTTCTATACCAGGCAGTTTTTCTATAGTTTGCACATCCCTTTTATTCCATTGATTCGTAGTATCTTAGAGGCTTTCTCTCTTACTCCGTCTCAAATTCTTCCCAACTCGATTAGATATATAATCGCATTCTGTGTACTCATGAAGGCCAAAGGGAGAAAGGCGACTTTCCAAAATTTCTGGCGAGTTTTTCAAATGTGTTCATCTACAGCCTCGAATGCCGGGTTTGTATATTTTTCTCAAAGATCAAACCGATCAATTTTGTCTAGTAATATTTCGAGTAATGCAAATGGCTGGAAGGAAGAATTCTCTTTTGTTCGTGGTCCGGATTCTCCGGCCTCCGCAGAGGGTGAGGAGCCGATCCCATACAGATGGGATGGAGAGGAGTCTTGGATCTATGGTAGACGGAGGCTCACAGGGAAAATCAATCATGAGCTTACGGATGAGTTTCTGGGGACCCTTCGGTCCGACCTTCATCAAACCGCTTTATTAACCAAAGAAGCGGTCTTGAGAATGGCTGGGCTCAACAAATGCTCTTATCCGGCCCCCGCGATCGATTTTGGGCTTTCGACTTCAGGATTGGCCAATACCCAAAATAACCAAGAAGTTCTACCTGCCGTCGGGGAGGCCACCCATGAAGTCCAACTTGCCGCCGGGAGGCCGCCCAAGAAGTTCAACTCGCTGCCGGGGAGGCTAATGCTGTTATTGCTCCTCATACTTTAGGTATGATAATTCACTTCCCATGGTCCAATCGATTTATCTTAGCAATGTGTTAATTTACTTTTCACGTTTATTAGCCGAGATCGTCGCCAAGTTTCGAACATCCATAGCTGGTTCGAACATTGCCTCCTCCTCGAAGAAAACCCAAGGCCATCCTCGCACACAAAAGAAAACAAAGGCCAGTCGGAAAACTGGGGCAGCCGACTCCAAAACTGACATGACTATGATTTCGACCCCGGTTGTGACTACTCCTCAAATAGCTGTTGGTTGAACATCACAAGCTAGAGGCGCTGCCCCTCTTCGGTCAGTGTTATTGATCAATGAGTCTGATCCGAACGCAGCTGGGTACAGTTATTAATCGTGTAAGCAGAGTCAGCCTCATCAAATAATAAAGGATAGGATAGCTAGGAAGAGAAATAGTGAAATTCCCGAATCCTCCCGAAGGGTAAGGCCCTTTGGTCAGAGCTCGGGTCCTGATGAGGGGTACTTTGGAATCTTTATTCTGGGGCTCATGACTAGAACAAAGACCCTAATATCCGACCTTGAGCTCATTGAAGACCCTGAATCCGACCTTGAGCTCATTGAAGACCCTGAATCCGACCTTGAAGGCATAATTTACATCCCGAAGCTTTGAACTCCAATTAGCTCACTCCGATCGCCAGCAGAGGGGCTCATGGTCGAATTTACCATTGGGCCAACCCCAGGCCCAGGCCCTTGGGCCAAGAAATATACCCATGTGGATGGTTCACCTAGCACATCGCCTCAACTATAAATACCACTCGCATTTATGAAGGAGGGAGGAGATTTTTGGGCTGCTCCATGATCGAAGCCACCTACTCGAATTTCCACATGAGTTAGATTAGATCACCTTAGTTGTATGTATTTAGCCTCTACCTTGTACGGCATCCTATAATGCTCAAATAGGACCCTCATTACTTGTAATCTGTACACCCCATGATCAAAATATACTTTATTGATCTTCTATCTCATATCATAGTGTATCTTGCAAACTCTACTTTATTTTTTTGATCGCCAACGAAAAAGCGTAAGATCAATTGGCGTCCATCGTGGGGTCTTATTTGGGTGTTAGATCGAAATATGCCTACTAGGAGGCAATTCACGTACAATCAAGTGAATCTTCTCATGCAGGAGAAGATCAAATTTTTAGATCTCCAAGATCAAATTCTTGGATCTACAAGATAAAAATCTTGGATCTCCAAGGTCAAATTCTCAGATCTCCAAGATCAAATTCTTATATCTTCAGGATCAAATTATTAGATCTCGAAGATCAAATTATCAGGTATCCAAGGTCGAATTGTTAGATCTCCAAGGTCGAATTTTTAGATCTCCAAGATCGAATTCTTGGATCTACAAGATAAAATTCTTGGATCTCCAAGGTCTAATTCTCAGATCTCCAAGATCAAATTCTCATATCTTCAGGATCAAATTATTAGATCTCCAAGATCAAATTATCAAGTCTCCAAGGTCGAATTTTTAGATCCCCAAGATCAAATTCTTGGATCTACAAGATCAAATTCTCATATCTTCAGGATCAAATTATTAGATCTCCAAGATCAAATTATCATCCAAGGTCGAATTGTTAGATCTCCAAGGTCGAATTTTTAGATCTCCAAGATCAAATTCTCAGATCTCCAAGGTCAAAATCTCAGATCTCCAAGGTCAAAATCTTCAGGATCAAATTATCAGATCTCCAAGATCAAATTCTTATATCTCCAAGATCGAATTCTTATGATGAGGGATATCTCGGGCGTCCGCCCTGTCTATACAATCACACGAGATCGAGCAGTGTTTATCTCGGAAAGTCGTTCCCGACCTCGATGCCCGAATACCGTATATACGCGGCTACCCTGGATCCAAAATTACTGTTGGGCCAAGCTCTGACCCAAACTTATGGGCCGAAGAATTGCACATCTGCGGGTGGACCACCTGAACCCCACTTTCAGCTATAAATACCCCATGCATTTATGATACTGGACACGATTTTCCAGGTGCTCCCTCCTCGAAGCTACTGCTCGGAAACAATTGGAAGTATAGGCTTTAGATCTATTATGATTTCGCCCTCTAGCTTGTACGGCATCCAATAATGCTCGAGTAGGACCCTAAATATTTGTACTTGTACTCAATTAATTCGAATACAATTACATTTGATCTCTACTTTACTTTATTTATTGTTATTATTGTCATATATCCTACCCTTGATCAAATTAACGAAACCACGTAAAATCAATTGGCGCCCACCGAGGGGCCCTATTCGAGTATTTGATCGAAATATGCCTACTACGAGGAGAAATACATACGTTAGAGGAGAGCCTTCCCAAGCAGCAGGGGCACAAAATTCTGTCAACAATGAACCTGATAACTTATCGCGCGCGGCTCAACAACAACCAGAGGCACCGCCGACGGTTCCGCAAGATAACATCCCAATACATACGACCATTGGAGATTTGAGGTCTATAATAGGCACCATGTGCAGGGAATTCATGAACAGTGGAAGAGCAGATCAATCACCCGTCGATCAACCGGGGAATCAGGGAAGACCTGAAATACCTTCATCGAACTTACAGAAGGAAAATGATATGTCACTTGCCCCATCAATGCGTCCACAAAGGACTGCGCCCTCGAAAGTCAATGCTCGATCAGAAAATCCTCCTGCACGAGTGCACGATCTGGAGAATTCTGTTATGGGGGAAAGTCACACCGCCGGCGCTGCGAAAAGAGATAAACCAACTTATAAGAGAATTACAGAATCTGAATTGGAGGTGATAGTACAGGAAAGGGTAGCTAAGAAATTGGAAGAACAGGATGCTATGATAGAGATTCCTTTCACTAATCAAGCTGTCAGGCAAGCGGGGGATATCCTGACTAGAAGAAACCTACGAGAGAGGGAGGTCTCGAACAATATCATGCGATGTTCACCCTTTTGTAGAGAAATACGCGAAGCTCAAAACACAGAAACAGTGCCAACCAGGCTCCCTCGGTATAACGGGACTACCGACCCCGGTGAACACATTAACAGCTTCGTTAATGTTATGAACCTGTATGGACACTCGGACAATTTCTGTTGCAAGATTATGGTCACCACTTTTGAAGGGATTGCCCTCGATTGGTTCGGAAAGTTACCTCCGAACTCCATATTTTCTTTCGAAGAATTTTGCGATAAGCTGAAGCATCAATTCGCTAGCCAAAGGAAGCCAAGACTGCCAGCAAATCATCTGGGCACTGTGAAACAATTGGAAGGAGAGACGTTGAGGCAATGGCTGGCAAGATTCAGTATTGAGCTCTTGAAAGTGGATACCCCGCAGATTGAATATCTGTCCTCGTTGATGTTCGAGCTGACTAGAAGTACACAGTTTGGGAATGCGTTATGCAGAAAGCAACCAAAATCCTTCGAACGGATAATGGAAATTGCTGAAAAGTATATGATACAGGAAGAGATGAACAAATTGAAGAGTTCACATCTAGATAAGTCTCATCTCAACAAAAAACAAGATCGGACTCCGATCCCAAAACCAAGTGATTATGGAGGGCCGAGTAAAGGATCCGTTTGGCAGCGAATCAACACTTTTAAGCCGCATATGCCACCCCAAGGACCGCACTCATACGGACCTCCTTATGATCGAAATCGAGCCCCAAGGCCGGGTAAAATCCAGTTTACTGAGCTCAACAGTTCAAAGGAGGAGGTGTTGACTGTATTGGAAGAAGGGAATTTAATTCCGGAAGCCCAAAGAATCACACAGGCGAGGCCGGGTGCGCCCGGATATGACCAATACTGTCGATATCATCGAGCTAGAGGCCACAGTACGGAAAATTGTTATCAATTGAAGGTCGAGATCGAAAAATTAATCAACCAAGGAAAACTCAAAGAATTTGTTAAGAATGGCAACTATAACAATCGCTACAGATCCCGTAGTCCGAGAAAACTTAACTCTCGGCAGAGGCAAATTCAGAATCAGGCAGAAGAACAATCGAACGGTGTGATCAACATGATTGCAGGCGGACCGGCAGGCGGAGATAGTAGGAATGCCAGAAAAAGGACTTTAAGATCAATCAGGGCAGGAGTATCCGCAAAAAGGGAGGTTCTATCTTTGGAATTTCCATCAATGGAGAATCAAGTCATCAGCTTTAGCGAAGCGGATCGACCCGCAGACGTTAGTTGGGATACGAATGAAGATGATCCAGATTTCTCCATGGTATTAACATTAAGAATTGCGAACTTCGAGGTCAAAAGAGTGCTGGTCGACAACGGGAGCTCGGTAAACATAATTTCATCGGAAGCTCTTGCAAGAATGAATCTCTATCATCCACACTTGGATAAGGTAACTACTCCCTTGGTCGGTTTCGGGGGATCGGAGATCATTCAGCTCGGGACCATACTTCTGAGCACCACTCTAGGGCTAAAACCAAAGAATGTCACGAGAATGATCAAGTTTCTAGTCGTGGACACGCCATTTGCTTACAATGCCATTCTAGGAAGACCTGCACTGAATGCCTTTAAGGCTATCGTATCTACCTACCATCAAAAAATAAAGTTCCCAACTGAGAGAGGAGTCGGAGAAATGAGGAATGACCAGTACATGGCTTGGGAATGTTACAGTTCATCCTTAACTATCAAAGAAAAGGTGGAGCCCGAGCTCCCTAACAAAAGGAAAATAAACGAATTAACCTCTAACTCCGGAACTCCGATTCCCGATTATGAAAGACTGGATGGAAAGAAAGGAAGAATTATTGACATGAGTATGCAAGCACCTGGTCACAAAAAAGTGAATTTGGTACCTGGATCTCCAGAAAAATTCACAAAAATAGGAACGGAGCTAAATAATGACATGGAAGCGAAGCTCGTCGGATTCTCACAGGAAAATGTTGATGTTTTCGCATGGAGTTCGGACGACATAGTGGGAATTGACCCGCGTGTGATAACGCATTCTTTAAATATTGACCCGAGGGCTAAACCGGTAAGGCAGAAGAAGCGTAATCACGGGCGAGAGAAAGACAAAATAATTAATGCGGAGGTCGATAGATTGTTAGCAGCAGGACAGATAAAAGAGATAAAGTTCACCGAATGGTTATGTAATGTGGTCCTAGTCTCTAAGGGGGAAAAGGTCGAAAATAAATGGAGAATGTGCAACGATTTCACCGATTTGAACAAGTTATGTCCCAGGGACCCTTACCCCTTGCCTCGGATTGACATGCTCGTAGACTCCACTGCGGGATTTGTGTTGTTTAGCATGATGGACGCATTTCAAGGATTTTATCAGATCTTCATGAACGAAAGAGATCAGGATAAAACGGCATTCATCACCGAACGGGGAGTGTACTGCTTCATCGTTATGCCTTTTGGTTTAAGGAACGCCGGCGCAACGTATCAGAGATTGGTCAATATGATGTTCAAAGAATTAATAGGAGAAATCATGGAAGTGTATGTAGATGACATGCTCGTAAAAAGTATGTCCGAAGAGGATCATATTAAACATCTTGGTAGGTGCTTCGAAATTTTGAGGAAGTATGGGATGAAGTTAAATCCAGCGAAATGCACATTCGGGGTGCGATCAGGAAAGTTTCTTGGGTATTTAGTTCATGAGAGGGGGATCGAAGCTAATCCAGAAAAAATCCGAGCAATAACTGATCTCCATCCACCAAGGAAACTTTCAGACGTTCAAAGTTTGATCGGAAAAATTATCTCGTTGAATAGATTCATCTCCAGATCCGCGGACAAGAGCTTACCTTTCTTCAAACTGTTGCATAAATCTAAGAACTTCGAGTGGAACGCTGAATGTGATAAGGCTTTCGAAGAACTGAAAGCATACTTAACCTCGACACCCATGCTAGCAAAACCATCTGAAGGGGAACCCCTATATCTGTACATAGCTGTGTCAGAAGAAGCCATTAGCTCGGTTCTGGTCAAACTAGATAAAGCTGAGCACAAACCAGTTTACTATTTGAGTAAGTTGTTGCAGGGTGCCGAAAAGAACTATATGGAGATTGAAAAATTTGCTCTTGCCCTAATTGTGGCAGCCCGGAGGTTAAGGCCCTATTTTCAAACGTATAAAATCATTGTTTTAACTAACCAGCCTTTAAGACAGGTTCTGTCCAAACCAGAAGCTTCAGGTAGGTTAATAAAGTGGGCGGTCGAGCTCAGCCAATTCGAAATTGAATACCGACCACGAGTCGCTGTTAAGGCGCAAGTGCTAGCCGATTTCGTGCTTGAATCAACCAACATATCAAACGGGAAATAAGGAACGACCTCGGAATTAGGTATGGTGGAAGAAGCAAACAATCAAGTTTGGCTGATGCACGTGGACGGATCTTCAACCAAAGAAGGTGGTGGAGCTGGGATTCACTTCCAAGGGCCCAATGCTGAAGACCTGAGCTATGCGATAACTTTGGATTTTGTCATCACCAACAATGAGGCCGAATATGAAGCATTGATAGCCGGATTGGAGATGGCCATTAAGGCAAAGGTAAAATCAATTATCGTGCTAACAGATTCGGAACTTGTTCACAGACAAGTGAGAGGCACTTACGAAGCCAGAGAATTCAACATGATTAAATATCTGAACAAAGTGAAGAAGTTAATCTCAGAGTTCGATAAATTTGATATTCAACCGATACCAAGAGAAGAGAATCTCTGGGCCGATATATTGTCGAAATTTACAGGACTGGCCGACGGAAAGACTGAAAGAACAATTACTTGGCTGCTATCGAATATGTCTGCCATCGAGCTAGATGCAGCCCCTCCAGTTGATGTTATGGAAATTGAAGAACCGAGCGAGTCATGGAGCGACCCTCTTATCGCCTATCTTAGGGACGGAAAACTGCCGGGGGATGCAAATGAGGCTCGGAGAATTAAATATAGAGCGCCATCATTTACTTTGATGGAAAATCAACTCTATAAGCGGTCCTCTTCGGGAATTCTCTTAAAATGTATCCGCGAATCACACTACAATGCCATATTAAGGGAAGTTCATGAAGGGGAAGCAGGAAGTCATTGTGGCGCTCGAGCGTTAGCTCTAAAATGCTCAAGATCTGGATATTATTGGCCTACACTTTTTTCTGATTCTGTCGAGTATGTGAAAAAATGCCATCACTGCCAAATTCATTCGAATTTGATACACCAACCGGCCGAACATATGCATTCGATTCCTATTTGTTGGCCCTTCGATAAATGGGGCATCGATATTGTGGGACCTTTCTCAACTGCGCGAGCCAGAAAAAATTATGTACTAGTGGCAGTGGAATATTTCAGCAAGTGGGTCGAATGTGTTGCCTTGACCAAAATCACTCAATTTGAAGTTATTAATTTTTTATGGAAAAATATAGTATGCAGGTTTGGAATCCCCAGGGTTTTGATATCAGACAACGGAACACAGTTTGCAGGAAAAAGGGTAACAGACTGGTGTGAAAAATTCGGAATACAACAGAACTTTGCATCTGTTGGCCACCCTCAAGCTAATGGGCAAACTGAAGTAGTGAACCGGGAAATTGTTCGATCTCTGGAGAAGCGCTATTCGGAGGCAAAGGGAAAATGGCTGGATGAACTACCAGGAGTATTATGGGCCAACAGGACAACAGTAAAAGCCGCAACTGGAGAAACTCCATTCAGTTTGGTTTATGGGTCGGAGGCTGTTATCCCAGTCGAGAACCTTATACCTTCTCCCAGGGTCGAATTCTATAATCCTGAAGAAAACCAATCGCTGAGGCAAGTGGAAGTTGATCACGCGGATGCTCGAAGGGACCGCGCGAAGTTGAAAATTCAAGCCGCCAAGGCCAACATGGAAAAGGCTTATAATCGAAATGTGAGGATTCGATCCTTCAAACTAGGGGATCTAGTGCTAAAAAAAGTGGAAGTATCAAAGCACGTCGGCAAACTACAGCCCAATTGGGAGGGTCCTTTCGTGATCGTAGAGGTTGGAAGAAAAGGTTCTTACAAGATTGCTCGCCCTAACGGGGAGATACTGCCTCGAGCTTGGAATGCGGTCAATTTAAGAAGATATTATGGAAGATAGTTACAGTTTAGGCCTCTACTTTTTAGTTTTCTTGTTCTGTTTTCTCTCACTATAACTATTTGGCAAGCTATATGTGTTCAATGAAGAATTGAGTTATTTGAGGAATGTTATTCGGAATACTTATTCAATGAAAGCTTGTTTCATCTACATTCTTACTTATTCGTTATATTCCCGATATTC
This sequence comes from Penstemon eatonii, assembly GCA_038501285.1. Taxonomy (NCBI): domain Eukaryota; kingdom Viridiplantae; phylum Streptophyta; class Magnoliopsida; order Lamiales; family Plantaginaceae; genus Penstemon; species Penstemon eatonii. Next base: position 41,289,099 of record CM076710.1, on the reverse strand, counting down.
TCGGTCTATATTCATATTTATCAATCTCTGTTTTTCTCCACCAACTATTGAATGGGTGAAAGCCTCTGCTATGACCCTCGAGCTAAAATTGCTCTGAAAACGACTAAGGGTGAAAGCCTCTGCTATGCCCCTTAGATCGAAAATATTGAATGGGTGAAAGCCTCTGCTATGACCCTCGAGCTAAAATTGCTCTGAAAACGACTAAGGGTGAAAGCCTCTGCTATGCCCCTTAGATCGAAAATATTGAATGGGTGAAAGCCTCTGCTATGACCCTCGAGCTAAAATTGCTCTGAAAATGACTAAGGGTGAAAGCCTCTGCTATGCCCCTTAGATCGAAAATATTGAATGGGTGAAAGCCTCTGCTATGACCCTCTAGCTAAAATTGCTCTGAAAATGACTAAGGGTGCAAGCCTCTGCTATGCCCCTTAGATTCGAAATTATTAATGGGTGAAAGCCTCTGCTACGACCCTAGGGCTAAAAATGCTCCAGATGCGACTAAGGGTGAAAGCCTCTGCTACGCCCCTTAGCTCGAAATTATCAAATAAATAAAAGATATTACCCCCTAAATCAAGAATACTTTCGAGATCGATTTAAATTTTATCATACTATTTCTCCAACGAAGACTATGGTGCTGAAAAGGATCAAAACTATGAGATATTCAACGAAAGATTTGGCAGCAAAATAAACGAAAATTCTCATTCATAAACTTTCAGACAAATTACATACGAACTCTTATTTACATTCAAGAAACCGAACTAATCGGAATATTTTACATATAGTTCAACCCTATTACATATGTTTATTCCTATGAACGCCCGAAGAAGGAAAGTAAGCCTGCTACACTTCTACCCTTCATCCAACGCTTCACAACAAGTCGGTTGATAAGGATCCAAGTCGAGAAACAGGGAAGCAACTCCAGTTGGAGACATTCCTAGTAAGTTCGAAGACCACACCCTTCAGGAAGTCGCCTCGAAGACATGAAGATCGAACATAGGAAAACCTCTCCAGCTGTGGACCCACTATCCCGACTGGATGGAGAACAGGATATAGGAAGTCGAGCCCGCCTCAAGGATTTGGAATCAGAGAGAGCAGGTTGCCTGCCGGTACCCTAGTCGCAATTATTTTCGCCTGTCGATACCCTAGCCGAGAGATTTGTCAAATAGGATTGCCAACAAAACGAGGAAAGAAGGTTCGAATGAAAACTTCGAACATTTCAATTACTGACAATGAATGGAACGGGGAGCCGATCGACAGAGGTAAAAACACAACCATATCGATCGAATAAAATGTTTACAGAAGAGTAAAAAACAAGAATAACGTGGAAAGCTATATATAGGGGAAAGAATTCGGCATCAACGGTACATATATCTCAGGATGAATGGCCACGATACGAGCATTTAAAGCTCTGACCGTTTCACTTCCCGAGAAGTTCGATATTAAAAAAAAAAAAAAAAAAAAAAAAAAAAAAAAGAGAAAAGAAAGAGACGGAGAATATTATTACAGCAAATATTATATCATTACAACAAGGGTTATACTACAACAAGAAAGGAAAACCATTACAACAAGGGTGGTGTTACAACGAGAAGTCTTAACTCATGATATGGAGGAAAACCACGGAGTTACTAAACGAAATTATTTTCGGAAAGGATCTTTCGAACTTCAGCACTACGATCAGTATACCCGCGGATGTAAGCCTCCTTCTCACGAAGCTCAGAGTGTCTCTTCTCACGTTCGTAAATACCTTTGAGTTTCTCCAATTCTGAACTTAACTTGTCCTGAGATATCTTTTCCTTAAAAAATCGATTAGCTTCCAATGCACGTTCCAGCTCGATCTTCTTCCCGATAAGCTCAAGCGAAATAGAAACCCGCTGCTCGAACTCATGTTTGGCCATTGTATAAAGCTTAGAAAAGACCACCCTAGCCTGAACTTACAAGAAAATATGTTATAACAGAAATAAAGAGATTAAACAGTCATGACAAAGGGGTGAGAAAGAATTACTTGGGCAAGAGTTTCCAACCCAGAATAAAACAGGAACGAGGAATATTCTCCAGTCGAAGAGTCACCCTCGGAGACAGAAACGCGGGATCGAAGAAGGGTCAGGTTGGTTTTCTCGTGAGACACCTTGTCAAAAGGAGCTATGTCCCTTTTAAACAAAGATCCATTGACCATTGAAGGTACGGATTGAGAAAGGACGTGCCCAGTGACATCTTCCGCAAAAGAAACCTTTTTTATTCCCTTATTGGAGCCCCTAGTTTTCAAGCACGAAGGAAGGGCAACGGTAGAGTGTTTATTCCCCTCATGGAAGTTTTGCTGGTCAGAATTAGTGGATGTAATTGATGATCGATCTCTTTTTCTTGATTTTCTACTAACACTTGGCCTGGAAAAAGGCATGGAAGAAATCACAAGAGCGTTCGAATTTTTATCCATCTCTCAACCTTCGAGTAAAAATCCAACCGAACTGATTTTTAAGAAAGCTCCGAACACTATGAACGATATCAATGCGAAAGCAACGAAAGTGCCCTTGCTACTTATAAGAGAAACAACATCAGGCAAAATCGCAATGATTGGTAAAGCACTACTTCCAAAAAAGATCCAATGACGCAGATAAATACGCAAGAGTGACGTTGTAAAAGATCAAAGGCCATGGTCTAAAAATAGCATAAAGAAAATAGATTCATATTCAAGTGCCCACTAAATAGGCAACAGGAAAAGATTACAAGTAAGCAAGTACATTGATTCGCTAAGTTAGTCCTATTACACAGCAAACGTTATTGGTTGGACTCTTTCACGCCCGAACCACGGTCCGATCTATCTTCTTTCTCTGATTCGCTACTACCGCTTCCCGAGCCGTCAGAGTCATCTTTGCCTGAGCTGCTACCTCCTCCATCATGACTTTGTACGTCAGACGCAGACCCACTCGAACCAGAAGAGGGGGTGCCTTGTTCACTCCGATCACGGGAATCCCCTTCAATATCCACATCTTCGCTTTCGGATTGGGCTTCGAGCTCATCAGGATTAGGCATCGGTGCACCAAATTCCTCAAGAAATGGAGCAAACTCGTGAGTGGCAAATTCCTCGAGCTTAGGAGGAAGGGAAGACGCTTTGTAATCTTTACCAAAGATATTCTTGTAAGGATTCATCTTAGGAAGGAAGTCATCAAGGGAGCCTTCAACCTTAGCAACTATAAGGAGATGCTGTGCTCCTTTGAAATAGAAGGCTTGATTGATTTCTCCCGACCGTAACCGAACTAAGGCATCGAGGATCGGAGAATTTAGGAACTCTCTTATGGCGGGAAGCCTGGCTTCGTTTCGACCCCGTTCATAGGACTGTTCGGCAGACACTTTGGTTCGCTCAAGCTCCTGCTTTAATTTCTCCACCTCCTCCTCTAAGGCTTTCTTTGCTTCCAACTCTTTCTTAGTCCTCTCAAGCTCAATCTCGATTTCGGACAACTTAATCTTGGCATCCTCTAGCTGACTGGTCTTCGCAGCCTCGTCCTCCAGAACATTGTATAAGGCCTTCTGTACCGCCTGAGACTCTTCGCTCAATACGGACAGTCGAAGAGCAGTTTGAATAAATAGGTCTCCGGCCTGTAAAGGAAAAGATACGTAAAAGCACAAGATAAAGATTGTAGGGAAAAAAGCTAGAAACTTTCGGAATTAGACAGTACCATTTGTTGAGCATGGGCATAATCACCAAGTATCTCGAAATCTTTCTTAGTGAAATATTGGATAGTATCATCTCTGAATCTACTGGCCAGGAACATCCGGAGAGACTTGTCCACCGTATGCTCACCCTCGGAGCCCAAATCAGATTCGATGGTCCCATGGTCTGGATATCCGGCCGCCCTCGGTCCGTGCAAATGATTCTCGATAAAATCTGCCAAATCTGGCTCGGAATGACCAGCCCGACATGGTATAGGGTCTGGCCCTCGAGCAAAAGGCTTGACTCTCCTGGAGGACTCAGGAACATTGCTACTTCTCTTACGATTCATCCTGGCCTGCAAAATCTCTCTGGCACGATTCTCCAGGAGAGTATAATTACTGAATCCCTCATCGTTCGGATTGGAGGATACGTTCGGAAAAACGGATCGAAGGATCCCGGAACCCTGGAAATCGGAGACCCCCGCCGTCTCGGCCCTACACCGAGAGGTTCCTACTTGGGCAATCGGGGGAACAGTCACTAAAGCACTCGAGGTCGATGCGATCCCCACCGCGTCTTTGGACTTTTTTGCTTTTCGAGGATTCGTTGACATTTGAGGACGGGGTCGACCCTTACTACATTTCGAAAAGGAAGCAACGTGCGGGCCAGCTACCGATGTACGGAATTTGTCAACGATATCAGCCAACGTGGAAGGGGGGTTAGCAGGATCGATCTGAGCTTTCCCGTATTCGATCGGATCGGCAGGAAAAGTGCAATTGCTGAGCTCGGCCAATCGCAAGACTGCTTCTTGAGTCATTAGAGCGGTCTGATGAGGATCAGCACGAAGAGATTGCAGAAATTTATCTGTTATCTCATTTTTCATATTCCCCATGAGACGGCGTTTTCCATATATCCACTCCTTGGCTCCAGGCCACTCGAAGGGAGTAGGCTCGGGATTTTCTTCAGAAGATGGAAACTCTGGCCCCCGGACAAAGAAGAACTCATGCTTCCATCCCTTCAGATTACTACTCACGTTGGTCGATAAGATAGAAATCTTCGGCCTCTGAGAAAAGTATACGTAACCTGCGTTTGAAGAGGTGGAAGCGCTTATCTGGAATATCCGCCAAAAATTCTGAAACGTTGCCTTTTTCCCCTTAGCCTTCATCAACACGCAAAAAGCCATGATCAGGCCGATCGAATTTGGTAAAATCTGGCAAGGAGCCAACTTGAAAGCATCCAGAAGGCTTTCTAGCAAAGGAGGGAAGGGGATGCGTAAGCCGTAGTGGAAGTGTTTGGAATAAAAGGCTTGGCAACCGGCAGGAGGATCGGTAACTCGCTGATCGGGAGAGGGAAGCACAATCGAAAAACCGGCGCCTAGATATCGACCGAATTCTTCTTGCAACTGCGCCAAGTCTGTCTCCTTATAGGAACAGACGATCTCATCTGCCCTCTCCTCTGTCATATTTAGAGTTGCGCTAGTCGAGGGCTCTTCCCAATTATAGATCGTAATCACTACGTTACGGTTCAATTTGTATTTATGCTGCTCGTTGTTACCCAAAGGAAGCTCCCCATCCTCTATATTTTCCCGTTCGGAAACTGTCGCCTCATTGGAATTTTCGTCTTCACTATCTCCACTTTCAGAGCTCGACTCCCGCTCCTCTCCGCTGAAATCCGAAGCAGAACCCGAGCTTTGCGGATTCTCATTTTCAGATGATCGACTCTCCACAACATTTTTCCCCTTGCGGTTATCGACCTCATTCTCCTCTAAGGGAGACTTTCCTTTCAAATTTACTGGGCTCGACATAATAAATATAAGATGACTGTTCAAAAATGGCTAATGAAACTTATGTATCGACCCGTCTGCTCCGATCTAAACTTCTCTCCTCAGTATTTGTAAGGAACAGCGACCCTCTGTATAACTATATATACAGGGACAAAATGGGAAATTGCAAATCAGTCCCCGAGTAACCGCGACGATTGAACTCTCTTAAGGTAAATTTGGAGTCGCATTTTCAGAAATTGCAACTACAGCCCCTATACTTTCCGGAATTTCTGAGTTAAAGATGCACATCACAAACAACGAGGATGATATTAAGACTGCGCCACTAAGAAATCGTTCAAGTATGCACTCTTTTTCCCTGAACCGGTTTTTATCCAAAAAGGGTTTTTCCGAGTCAGGTTTTTAATGAGGCATACCCGAAACAATAAGCCGAGATCGATTTATCCTACTCCTTTATCAATGGTTATGCATACTTCTTCGAGCTTAAGTTCCACTTTGCGCTCGAGAAGTGGGGGAGTATTGATGAGGGATATCTCGGGAGTCCGCCCTGTCTATACAATCACACGAGATCGAGCAGTGTTTATCTCGGAAAGTCGTTCCCGACCTCGATGCCCGAATACCGTATATACGCGGCTACCCTGGATCCAAAATTACTGTTGGGCCAAGCTCTGACCCAAACTTATGGGCCGAAGAATTGCACATCTGCGGGTGGACCACCTGAACCCCACTTTCAGCTATAAATACCCCATGCATTTATGATACTGGACACGATTTTCCAGGTGCTCCCTCCTCGAAGCTACTGCTCGGAAACAATTGGAAGTATAGGCTTTAGATCTATTATGATTTCGCCCTCTAGCTTGTACGGCATCCAATAATGCTCGAGTAGGACCCTAAATATTTGTACTTGTACTCAATTAATTCGAATACAATTACATTTGATCTCTACTTTACTTTATTTATTGTTATTATTGTCATATATCCTACCCTTGATCGAATTAACAAAACCACGTAAAATCATCTTATATCTCCAGGATCGAATTCTTATATCTCCAAGATCGAATTCTTATATCTCCAGGATCGAATTCTTATATCTCCAGGATCGAATTCTTATATCTCCAGGATCAAATTCTTGGATAAAAAATGAAATGGGTGAAAGCCGTTGCTAAGACCCTTGAAGATCAAACTCTCTGATTAAAACTAAAGGGTGAAAGCCGTTGCTATGACCCTCAGGTGAAAGCTGTTGCTATGACCGATTAAAACTAAAGGGTGAAAGCCATTGCTATGACCCTCAGGTGAAAGATGTTGCTATGACCGATTAAAACTAAAGGGTGAAAGCCATTGCTATGACCCTCAGGTGAAAGCTGTTGCTATGACCGATTAAAACTAAAGGGTGAAAGCCGTAGATATGACCCTCAGGTGAAAGCTGTTGCTATGACCGATTAAAACTAAAGGGTGAAAGCCATTGCTATGACCCTCAGGTGAAAGTTGTTGCTATGACCGATTAAAACTAAAGGGTGAAAGCCGTTGCTATGACCCTCAGGTGAAAGCTGTTGCAATGACCGATTAAAACTGAAGGGTGAAAGCCATTACTATGACCATCAGGTGAAAGTTGTTGCTATGACCGATTAAAATTAAAGGGAGAAAGCCGTTGCTATGACCCTCAGGTGAAAGTTGTTGCTATGACGATTAAAACTAAAGGGTTAAAGCCATTGCTATGACCCTCAGGTGAAAGCTGTTGCTATGACCGATTAAAACTAAAGGGTGAAAGCCGTTGCTATGACCCTCAGGTGAAAGTTTGTGCTATGACCGATTAAAACTAAAGGGTGAAAGCCATTGCTATGACCCTCAGGTGAAAGCTGTTGCTATGACCGATTAAAACTAAAGGGTGAAAGCCGTTGCTATGACCCTCAGGTGAAAGCTGTTACTATGACCGATTAAAAACCAACTAAGGGTGAAAGCCGTTTCTATGACCCTCAGGTGAAAGCCGAATCTGTTCAAAACTAGAGGGTGAAAGTCGTTGCTATGACCCTCAGGTGAAAGTTGTTGCAATGACCGATTAAAACTAAAGGGTGAAAGCCATTTCTATGACCCTCAGGTGAAAGTTGTTGCTATGACCGATTAAAACATAAGGATGAAAGCCGTTGCTATGACCCTCAGGTTTAAAATTGTTGCTATGACTAATTAAAAATCAACTAAGGGTGAAAGCCGTTGCTATGACCCTGAGGTGAAAGCCGTTGCTATGACCAATTTAAAAACGACTAAGGGTGAAAGTCGTTGCTATGCCCCTTAGATCGAATTTATTATGGGTGAAAGTTGTTGCTAAGACCCTTGAAGATCAAATTATCTGATCGAAAATAAAATGTGTGAAAGCCGTTACCTTTGTAAGCATCGACGGTCTGCACGATAGGATCGGATTTCGATCCTTCTTCTACTTTGGCCTTGTCTTTGAAATCTTTCGAACCAGACATTATGGATCTATATGCTATTGGTTATCAGCTTTCAGGGGATTCCGATCCTTCTTCTACTTTGGCCTTGTCTTTGAAATCTTTCGAACCAGACGTTATGGATCTATATGCTATTGGTTATCAGCTTTCAGGGTTTTTTAATAAATTCGACCGATAATCTCCGATCTTGGGTTTCGATTCTTTATTTCGGGAACTTATGCCCAATTGAAGATCCTGAATTCAGAGCTCATGATAAATTGAAGACCCTGAATTTTGACCCTGAAGGCACGATTTTGATATGATTTTGATCCTGAATTATAAGTCGTGTGTGATCAAACACTAGAAAATCCGACCTCAAATGCATAATTTCGATCCCTAATATATTTTGGAGATTCTATGATATGCACTCTTTTTCCCTGGTTCGATTTTTATCCCACTGGGTTTTTTTGAGCTAGGTTTTTAACGAGACATATCCGAAACACAAAATAGCGATCCTCAAGAATTTTCTACTTCTCTGAGCATCAGCTTCACCTTACGCTCGAGAAGTGGGGGAGTATTAATGAGGGGTACTTTAGAATCTTTATTCTGGTGCTCATAACTGGATCAAAGACCCTAAAATCCGACCTTGAGCTCATTGAAGACCCTGAATCCGACCTTGAGCTCATTGAAGACCCTGAATCCGACCTTGAGCTCATTGAAGACCCTGAATCCGACCTTGAGTTCATTGAAGACCCTGAATCCGACCTTGAGCTCATTTAAGACCCTGAATCCGACCTTGAGCTCATTGAAGATCCTGAATCCGACCTGATCTTACGCAGATTCATGGTATGATCGATAATAACAAAATAATATTTCAAACGCTAAGAAACAAGTGAAAGATCAATGTATTTCAATATATTCCGAACGTCGAAGTACAAGTTACAAACATTTGGGGTCCTATTCGAGCATTATAGGATGCCGAACAAGCTAGAGGGCGAAATACATATAAATGTGGTCGGACTAATCTATCCGAGCTATGGCTTCGAGTAAGAGCACCTGAGAAAGCGTGTGTGGCATCATAAATGCTTGGGGTATTTATAGCCGAAAATGAGGATCGGCCCAACAGTAACTGTTATTCAAAGGCTGCATCAAATGGAACGAGTTGTCTTGGCTTCAATTTGAGCTCGAGTTCACATCTTCAGGTTTAAGGTTTCGGTCCTTTCATCGCATATTAGAAAGTGGGGTCCAAAATACCCACCATCAATACTCCCCCACTTCTCGAGCGCAATGTAAAGCTTAAGCTTGAAGAAGTATATAATATGCCTTGGTGGGTGAATCTTACTGTGATGTTTCGGATAAACCTCGTTAAAAACCTAATTCGGAAAAACCCATTGGGATAAAAACTGAACCAGGGAAAAAGAGTGTATATCATGAAAACACCACAATGATTCTTATTTATAATTCATAAAGCCGCGATCGATTATTCGTTAAAAACAACTCTGGGAGTTCTGAGGATATATTGCTGGTCAACGGTAATAATGACAATTGGAACTCGAAGGATTTAGTGATTCGAGTTTCCCGTTTGAAGTGAATATAATATTCTGGTTTTATGGGGCAACGATGATTTGAAAGAAGTTCAAAAGGGCAATCGATGCCAGGTAACCATAAAACAGAATATTTCGCAGTATTGTATACAGCGAAAGAAAGTGTTTGGACGAAAAACTTCTTCCAATAAATTGGAAGTAGTACCTAGCATTGCGAGGCCTATAGTTATCTCCAATGATAACTTAAGGCAATTGCTTTAGCAAAGGAATCGAGATCTCACCCATGATCTAAACACAAATATACCATATGATCTGGAAAAATCATAGGTAGAATAAGACATGGGGGTAAACCACGTCAAGAGACAACATAGCAGATCCACTAATTAAGTCATAATCACAAAAGGTTCGACGGACATCTTGAGAGAGATGGGCCTTAGAAACGTATGTGGTTGGCTTTAGGGCAAGTGGGAGATTGATAGGATAGTGCCAAGCAAGCCAACAAATATAAGCTTGTTTAGGAACTACCTTTAGAAGCAATCTTATGATTTATAAGATAATACGCCCGTTTATTCATAGTACGTGAATTAAACAATGGCCACCTTCATCTCTCGCGAACTTATCTAAGCGATTGGTTGAAACCCTGAGATCACTCATGACTACGGGATTATTCACTTCAGTATTGGGTGCGATTAATCATGAAACAGTCTCAAAGGTCGTGATCTCAAAAACGTTCCAAGTCATAGATTCATATCGAGACGGGGTATCGAATGAATCGTCAAGACTTGTAGGATTATGCATGATTCACATGAAGTGAATTTGTTGTCGTTTCATGAACAAGGCATTAAATGCTAGTGCATATGACTAGGTGGTTCGATAGGGGATCGAACGCATCGAACGACCCGAACAGAGAGACCCATCGTGGAAGTACGTTAAGCATATCGGTAATGGGATGTCTCTCAAGACTTATAATAGTGTACGATTTAGTCCTTTGACTTGAGGTACTAGGGCGGATTCGGTACACGGGAATACGTACTTTGATTTAGGAGTCGATCACATAGCTTGGTCATTGTGCGACTACTTTGGGTACGTATGAACGTGTGCGCGGATAGTTAGTACTAATAAAGGATCTATCGACTCATCTTGATAGATGAGAGAATTTCCTGTACGTTCTTAGATAATAAATCCGAAGAATCTACGGCCGTAGTCGGTGACGGATTTGGAAAGGGGTTTCCAAATTTAGCAGTCACACTGGAATTATTATCCTGAATTAGAAAGTACAGAATTGAGATAATTAGAGGTGCCGACCAATTCACACACCCTAGGTCTCAATCGGGAAATTAGTTGATAGAAGGACCGTATGTACATGGCATTTATAAGAGGTGAAGGTTCACGAAATCAATTCACCTGAAGTTGGGCCTCATGGGCTTGTGGCTAGACATCGACCATGAGGTGTGGGTACTCCTGAATTAATAAGGAAATTAATTCTGGAGTGGTCAATTAAAGTGGTTAATTGATCGGAGCAGTTAATTGCTCACTAATTAAATCACGAAAGTCGTGGGCCTGCTGCCAATTGATGGTGAACCTAGAGGGTCACACACAATACAGTTGGACTGTGACAGTCTGGAAGGAATCAATTGATTTAAGGAATTAAATCAATAAATTGAATTAAAGTATTAATTCAAGAAGAAGAATAATTAATTGGGAGTAACTAATTAATTAATCGAGAATTAAAGTGTTAATTCAAAGTGGAGAATCATTAATTATAAGTAACTAATTAATGAATCAATTGGAATTTCTAATTGATTAAATCCTCAATTAAAGTGTTAATTGGAAAGGATTAATTAATAGTGGATTAATTAATTAAAACACATGGGCCGATCCATATGTAAGTTAATTGATCTTTGATTAATTAATTTAAGCATATGGGCCAATTATTGTAAAGATAAATTAATCTGGGATTAATTAATCTTGCATGGGCCGATTTTGGGAACAATGATCAAATTAAGTTTAGGATTAATTAAAAAGCATATGGGCCGATTTTAATTAATTAAAGTGGCCGATTTTTGCTTAGATTAATTAGTCTTGAATTAATGTTGATTGTGTTTGATTATGATAGGGATTAAGAGTTTGTGTTATCTTGTGTAACTAGGAAAAGAGATTGAAAGATATCTTGTTTCCTAAAGTGATAAGATTGTGTATATCTTGTTTCTTGATAAGAAGATATTCTTTCAAGAATTAGATGTCTATTAGGAGAAGGAGTCTTCTAATAGAGATATCTATAAATACTAGATACACATAATCAAATCATAAGAGAGAACCCTAAGAGATTTATTCTAAGCAAGAAAGAAAATCAAAACACAAGAAAAACATAGAGGCCGAAAATTTCAGCCCCTCTCGCCCCTAATATCATAATCGAACCCTGTAAAATCGCCCTCCCTGTGTAGGATTTTTCTCCAAGTCTTCTTCCCAGATCTGCATCCAATTCCTGACGAGACAATTCCTTAATCCTAGTTCTGAGCCTGGGGATTTCGCGAAGTCACTCAAATCCAACTGGTGTGGACTTTCTCTAGAGACACAACACTTGGGGTGCTCTAGTGAACAATCGAAGACCGGAGGAAACCACCACCTTGCCTGTGGTGAGGTAAAATGGCTTTTACCATCTATTTAATTTTAGTATATGCATGCTTTAATTAAATTCAACCTTTATTCATATGTGCTAATAAGTGTTCCCTGGGATTTGGTGTATAAACAAAAATTTTAAATTCCCCACTGTTGTAGTTGACAATTATACCCATAAAAACCCAACAGTGGTATCAGAGCCACGCTTATTATGCACATATGAAAAAGGCCTGAACACTTCAAATTTTCGTGAATATGTTTATTTGTCGTGTTCTTTGCATGGATCTTGCTGATTATGATTAATTATGTGTTCGGGTAAATAGCATAATTCTTATTTGGGCCAGATCTGCAATTTGCGAAATTTACAGGACTAAAATTGCAATTTACGATTTTTTTATAAAATCTGGACAGAATCTGAAATTTTACTTTTCTGGAAATTTTGGGCTGAAATTGAAAATCTATTTTTCTAGCGATAGGGGTCTGTTTTGCAATTTCCGTAAGTTGTGGGGCTATTTTGCAATTTACGAAAACTTCAGGGGCTGCTTTGCGATTAATAAAAATTTCTGGAAATAAAATATTAATTTCTGTTTTCTGGGCCAATTTGCAAGTTCTGGAATTTTTGGGGCTGATTTGTTATTTCCGAAAGTTTTGGGGTCAAAACGTAATTTTAAAAAATTGAAGGACCGAAACTGTAATTTTCAAAGTTTGAAATTTCCAGAACCTGAATTATGTTTAAAAGGTGTTTTATTATCCGAAGGATTAATTTTTCATAATTAGTAGTGGACTAAAGTAAGAACCATGAGATATTTTAAAAGGTGATTTTAAAATAGGAATTGTGATTTAATTTTAAAAGGTGGTTTTAAAATAAATCAAAGGGTCATTTTAAAAGGGGTTTTAAAATGATAGTTAAGAGATTGTTTTAGAAAGGGGTTTTTAAAACTAGAATCTAAAGTTATTTTAAAAGGTACTTTTAAAATAATATAAGAAATAAGAAAATTATAATTTTGCTTGTTTCTTGCTCAACATGAAATTGTTTACGTGGTTTTCGATCGCGCCGAGCCTTGACCTTTAGGTTAGATGTGATTGGTTGTTTTTAATCTTATTGGTTTTATTGGGCCTGCGAGCCTTAAGTTTTTGGGCCACTTTGAGCCATTGTAATAAATAGGGCTTTACTGTTTTATTAGTTTAGGATGGAGGCCCGTTACAAGCAAGGTGGGAGCCCAAGAAGACTAAAGGCCATGTATGCATGGTAAAATGTGTAATAGAGTAGGTCTATATGAAACCCAATAGATTGACCAATAGGACCATCGTCTTTGGCTCGATGGTGGTCCGCATAGGAGGCTCCCGATCGAAAACATACTGTGGTAGCATGCATGCTAGGTGTGAATGTTTTATTTTATTTGTTGATTTATTTTAGGCTTGCGCGCTAGAATTTAGATCACTAAATAAATTATAAAGCATAATTAATGCGGTGAGATCTCGAGGAGAGTTACCTCAAACTTCCTAAAAACCGAAAAATCCCCTCTCGAATTAAAATATTAAGTCATATTGGGTAAACTATAAAATGATGTTTTATAGATCCAAGCCTTCCATCAATAGGGACTAGTGTATGTTGTCTACTTATCGATAGAGGTGATCCAGAGTCTGGCACCCGAGTCGAAGAAAGGGACAATACACGAAATTCCTTGATTCTTGTTTTTAATTAAACTCGACAAGGGTGGGGACCGGTCGGGACGTGAAAATCGACCGATAACCAGTTACGGGGATTTCATGACCGGGCCCGTTACTCATCAAGATTGACTGGGTTAGACTTAAACGAGTAGTAACATCTATGATGTAGCAGTGCTAGATAGATGCGAAAATCGAGGCAAAATAGCTTGAAGGTTGTGGAGTAACACAATTGGTAAAAGTATACCTACCTAGGGAGTTAATTGTATGGCCGCGAGTCGTGGGTGCAATTAATGTCTGCCGGGACGTCAAGACCTACTAGGAAATAGAATTTCCCGAACAATGCAAGGGGTTATTGTTTCGATAAAATAGTGGGAGAACTTTTTCGATAGAAAGACCAATCTTCGTTAATTATAAGTATTATCTTAAATATGTCTGCCTATTGTTGTCTATTATTTATATTTAGCCATGCCAATATTCACTGCCGATTGCGAACAAACAATATTGCAAATCTGGATATCATCACTCCACGATAAAGGCATGACTGGGTTCAACAATATTAGTTAATATTGCACATACCTGATCAAGAGGCTAAATCGAATTGATAAGCTTAGAGCTATATTGACTCTAGATGATAAAATGGTAATCATCACAAATGGCCTGCCTGAATCATTCTCTCATTTTATCGATCATTGTGAAGTTCCAAGTAAAGGAATTGAGACCAATGATTTGCATAAGTTGTTAGACAAATATGAGAAAGCCCTCGAAAGAGGACAAGGATTGATCGAAGGAAAGAATTGTCCCTTATGTAAGAAAGATGAGGAACTGAGGAACATGACTGATGAGGAATTCCGAAACATACTTGACCAAGGTATAACCTAAGTTATTTCCTTTTTGATGAAAAACATCTTAAGATCTTCTTTTGATGTAAATCATCTAACATCTCTGGTTTCTGTAAAAGTGTTTACAGAGGATGACTGGAACGTGCTGCATGTAACCAAGTTTGGGTTTCGACTGCACATGAGGGAAACATACTTCAGTGAATGGGTCAAGGAGCATCTGGATTTTTCTTATTAGCATATGTTTTTCTTTAAATTCTGGATTTAGGCATTAGTTAGAGTTTTGTCTATTTATTTCGAACTTTGTACGAAACTTCTTAGCTTTACCATTATGAATGGAGTTATTTTAATTAAAGCTTTTTAATTCGTACATAATTGCTTTACTGTTGTATATAAAGCAAAGAAATAAGCATTGATAAAACTTAAACAATTATGCTAAATCAAGAAAAGAAAAACAAATTAGATAATTATCCGCATTTGATCATAATTCCTAAAAGAAGGAATCGATGGATTGTTTCCATCATGGCTCTTGAAAAATAGAAGATTGATGAATTCAAAACATGTGAATCCTGTCTGAATAGGAAATCAATCGATTAAAGGTATTTTGAAATACCAAGTGTTTAATGGATGAAGACCGTTAATACACATGTGGATCACTAAAGCATTAGTGCGAGTAATTAATTGCTTCATAAAATATCCTAATGGCATTTAGGATATGAGTACTTTGGAAGGTACAAGTTTTTGGAAAGGTTGAAGGGTTCAAAGTGTTTCATAAAGGCACTAAGTAAAGTGCAAGTATGAAAATGTTGAAAGGATTCAAAGGATTCCAAAACCGAAGCAATTAAGGGCATTAAAGTATGATCATTCGATTTAATCGAAGTGATTAATACATAAGTCCTAAATTACTCAAATTATCTAAATCGAGAATAGAATTCTTGAATAGCGAGTTAAATCTAATAAAAGGAATCGAACTATGAAATACTAGATTCATTCCTTAAATTAGTATTGCTAAAACTCCTCAATCAATTCTGGGGTTCAACGCCATGACTCTAGAAGGATACTTAGACTTGTAACCTTCTTAAGTCAATTCCTACGAAAACCGTACTAACTCAAGTATGGTATATCATCCATGAATGATAAAATTGGATAGTTGATCCAATTGAGAAAATTTGTAGGGTATTCAACGAAATCCATTGGATACCTGTTCCATGATCCTAAAGAACGAAAGGAGTCAGTTGCTTAAGGATACCCAATTCTTAGAGGGTGGTTCCCTCGCTAATAGAAATGGGATTTTACCATGGAACTTGATGAAGTCCTAGACTTGGACACATCCCTACAAATAGTGGGAGTATATTTTCAAACCTACTGCACCAAAATTTAGTACACCAAATTTCGAAGATTCGATCGAATTCGAAAAGAACTGGTACGTTCACGAATATGATCGATTGGGTAGTGATCCAAGAACTTTCGAAATATCTATATATAACATAGATTCGGGCACATAGCTTAAACGCCATGTGATCTAAGTGGATTGTAAATAATCCATTTGGAAACAACGAATCATAGAAGCTTCGTATGACTGCGAAGCATATCCATTGGATTTAAATCCAAAGGAAAAATCTATGACTCTGGACCAGTATCTCGAAGCTGGAACATGCAACTAGATGAGATAGTCAAAGTGGTTGACTTTATCAAAATTGCATGTAAATCTCGATGTACAAAAGAATCAGTGGGAGCTTTTGCATTGTTCGTGATATAAACACTAAAGTTGACATAGATGTTGTAAGAGTGTTAAACGCAGACGAAAGCGTGTTCATTCACGTAATCCTTCATTGAAAGATTTAAGGGATACATCTCACGTATTGGCAGTACGTATCTATTGTGATAGATTAGAGAAGATGTTTGAAATCCCAAATCTTAGTACATGGACAAAAACTGAATAAAATCAGTATGGAAAGTCATAGTGAGGACAGTTTCCATAGAGATATAAAATCTCTCTCAAAGTCAATGAGCCCTACATTTGATGAGTAAAGAGGATAATATTTCTATACACCTTCCACATAAAAGGTGGCATAGTATATGCAACGTCATGTACGAGACCAGACTAAACAGAAGCTATGAATATCATAAAGCTACTGTATTGTCGAACACCAGTAAGAAGTACTGGGTTACCGAAAAGAGCATTCCTTAAACAACTCTGGGAGTTCTGAGGATATATTGCTGGTCAACGGTAATAATGACAATTGGAACTCGAAGGATTTAGTGATTCGAGTTTCCCGTTTGAAGTGAATATAATATTCTGGTTTTATGGGGCAACGATGATTTGAAAGAAGTTCAAAAGGGCAATCGATGCCAGGTAACCATAAAACAGAATATTTCGCAGTATTGTATACAGCGAAAGAAAGTGTTTGGACGAAAAACTTCTTCCAATAAATTGGAAGTAGTACCTAGCATTGCGAGGCCTATAGTTATCTCCAATGATAACTTAAGGCAATTGCTTTAGCAAAGGAATCGAGATCTCACCCATGATCTAAACACAAATATACCATATGATCTGGAAAAATCATAGGTAGAATAAGACATGGGGGTAAACCACGTCAAGAGACAACATAGCAGATCCACTAATTAAGTCATAATCACAAAAGGTTCGACGGACATCTTGAGAGAGATGGGCCTTAGAAACGTATGTGGTTGGCTTTAGGGCAAGTGGGAGATTGATAGGATAGTGCCAAGCAAGCCAACAAATATAAGCTTGTTTAGGAACTACCTTTAGAAGCAATCTTATGATTTATAAGATAATACGCCCGTTTATTCATAGTACGTGAATTAAACAATGGCCACCTTCATCTCTCGCGAACTTATCTAAGCGATTGGTTGAAACCCTGAGATCACTCATGACTACGGGATTATTCACTTCAGTATTGGGTGCGATTAATCATGAAACAGTCTCAAAGGTCGTGATCTCAAAAACGTTCCAAGTCATAGATTCATATCGAGACGGGGTATCGAATGAATCGTCAAGACTTGTAGGATTATGCATGATTCACATGAAGTGAATTTGTTGTCGTTTCATGAACAAGGCATTAAATGCTAGTTCATATGACTAGGTGGTTCGATAGGGGATCGAACGCATCGAACGACCCGAACAGAGAGACCCATCGTGGAAGTACGTTAAGCATATCGGTAATGGGATGTCTCTCAAGACTTATAATAGTGTACGATTTAGTCCTTTGACTTGAGGTACTAGGGCGGATTCGGTACACGGGAATACGTACTTTGATTTAGGAGCCGATCACATAGCTTGGTCATTGTGCGACTACTTTGGGTACGTATGAACGTGTGCGCGGATAGTTAGTACTAATAAAGGATCTATCGACTCATCTTGATAAGATGAGAGAATTTCCTGTACGTTCTTAGATAATAAATCCGAAGAATCTACGGCCGTAGTCGGTGACGGATTTGGAAAGGGGTTTCCAAATTTAGCAGTCACACTGGAATTATTATCCTGAATTAGAAAGTACAGAATTGAGATAATTAGAGGTGCCGACCAATTCACACACCCTAGGTCTCAATCGGGAAATTAGTTGATAGAAGGACCGTATGTACATGGCATTTATAAGAGGTGAAGGTTCACGAAATCAATTCACCTGAAGTTGGGCCTCATGGGCTTGTGGCTAGACATCGACCATGAGGTGTGGGTACTCCTGAATTAATAAGGAAATTAATTCTGGAGTGGTCAATTAAAGTGGTTAATTGATCGGAGCAGTTAATTGCTCACTAATTAAATCACGAAAGTCGTGGGCCTGCTGCCAATTGATGGTGAACCTAGAGGGTCACACACAATACAGTTGGACAGTGACAGTCTGGAAGGAATCAATTGATTTAAGGAATTAAATCAATAAATTGAATTAAAGTATTAATTCAAGAAGAAGAATAATTAATTGGGAGTAACTAATTAATTAATCGAGAATTAAAGTGTTAATTCAAAGTGGAGAATCATTAATTATAAGTAACTAATTAATGAATCAATTGGAATTTCTAATTGATTAAATCCTCAATTAAAGTGTTAATTGGAAAGGATTAATTAATAGTGGATTAATTAATTAAAACACATGGGCCGATCCATATGTAAGTTAATTGATCTTTGATTAATTAATTTAAGCATATGGGCCAATTATTGTAAAGATAAATTAATCTGGGATTAATTAATCTTGCATGGGCCGATTTTGGGAACAATGATCAAATTAAGTTTAGGATTAATTAAAAAGCATATGGGCCGATTTTAATTAATTAAAGTGGCCGATTTTTGCTTAGATTAATTAGTCTTGAATTAATGTTGATTGTGTTTGATTATGATAGGGATTAAGAGTTTGTGTTATCTTGTGTAACTAGGAAAAGAGATTGAAAGATATCTTGTTTCCTAAAGTGATAAGATTGTGTATATCTTGTTTCTTGATAAGAAGATATTCTTTCAAGAATTAGATGTCTATTAGGAGAAGGAGTCTTCTAATAGAGATATCTATAAATACTAGATACACATAATCAAATCATAAGAGAGAACCCTAAGAGATTTATTCTAAGCAAGAAAGAAAATCAAAACACAAGAAAAACATAGAGGCCGAAAATTTCAGCCCCTCTCGCCCCTAATTGCATAATCGAACCCTATAAAATCGCCCTCCCTGTGTAGGATTTTTCTCCAAGTCTTCTTCCCAGATCTGCATCCAATTCCTGACGAGACAATTCCTTAATCCTAGTTCTGAGCCTGGGGATTTCGCGAAGTCACTCAAATCCAACTGGTGTGGACTTTCTCTAGAGGCACAACACTTGGGGTGCTCTAGTGAACAATCGAAGACCGGAGGAAACCACCACCTTGCCTGTGGTGAGGTAAAATGGCTTTTACCATCTATTTAATTTTAGTATATGCATGCTTTAATTAAATTCAACCTTTATTCATATGTGCTAATAAGTGTTCCCTGGGATTTGGTGTATAAACAAAAATTTTAAATTCCCCACTGTTGTAGTTGACAATTATACCCATAAAAACCCATCACTCTGATTGTATAGTAGTAACCGAACATTGAAATCTAACGCTGCCCTTCCTTCATTGTTGGGCTACGGCCCAATGGTCTATATATTATGAGGACCCAATGTGCAATTTAAGGGAAGCACGTTTAAAATTACCCTGCGGGAGTCCAATCGCCACAACCTTTCGAGGGTCGGCTTGCAATTTACCATTTTAACCTTATCTATATAGCTTGGTCGTGGGATGTTTATTACATAAAAATTCTCAAGCAACTCTAGATCGGAGCACGTAGATCGATAAGAAAACCCCAACTTTGTCCGACCAATCTGAATACATAATGTCTAGCCCAACAGGTTCCAAGGGTAAGGCCAAGGTAGTAGAGGAGCAAAAGAGTGGTCCTGACGAGACACGGGCCATGGTCGTCCGTTCTTCGGAGGCAGAAAACATAAGGGTTCCGAGCCCTAACTCTAGCTCTGATAAAGAAGATGGAACAAGCCCTAGCTCCGAGGGTGAGGAAAGTGATTCCTCGAGCGAGGCCACTAACGAGGATTCTACGGAGGACGATGATCTTCCCCTAGGGAAGAACGAGCAGATCAAGTTCAGAATAGGCAAAAGCGTCGTCGTTACAATTTTTAAGTGGACGGAACCTGTGACTAGCGTACGACTTCAACAAAACCGAGAGGAGAGCTGATCAAATAGTTTGCCGCTATACTGAGAAATATCTTGAAGATTTGGAGGCCGAATTTGGTAAATATTTAGGTGAAGGATTTTCGATCGTTATTCCGACCCCTGAAGATCGAGTTACCAATCCTCCTCCAGGATGTCAAGCCTTTTATACTAGGAAATTCTTTTATGGTCTACGGATCCCCTTTGCTCCTTTGATTCGCAGCGTCTTATAGGCTTTTCGGCTGTCTCCATCCCAAATCCTCCCGAATTCGATTGGGTATATCATCGCCTTCATCGTGTTAATGAAGGCCAAAGGGAAGAAATAAGCTTTCCAAAATTTCTGGAGGGTTTTTCAAGTGAGCTCCTCCACATCTTCGAACGCAGGTTATGTATACTTCTCACAGCGATCTAATCGATCGATTTTGTCGAACACAGTTTCGAGCAATTTGAAAGGATGGAAAAAGGAGTTCTTTTTCGTCCGAGGCCCTGATACTCCACCTTCCGTGGAGTCACCTGAACCGACCCCTTATGTGTGGCCTGGAGAGAGGTCTTGGATTTATGGCAGGAGAAAACTTGTAGGACGAATGAATCACGAGCTCCCAGATGCATTTTTGCAGACCCTCTACCCCGATCTTTATCAGACTGCTCTGCTGACCCAAGAGAGGGTTTTGAGAATGGCGGGGCTCAATGGTTGTACTTATCCTGCTCTTCCTATTAAATTTGGAGAGTCCTCGAGCATACCTTCCGATGGAGCAGTCAACCAAGTTGCCAGTCCGTCGGGGAGGATCCTGCTCCGACTGTTCCCCCCACCTTAGGTATATTATTTCTTTTTCTTTATTTTAGTTGAATTTTTCTTGGTTCGAAATTAAATCCATCCAAAATTTTTACAGCTGATATCGTTGAGAAGTTTCGAACCTCGGTAGCCGGTTCGATCGTTGCCTCATTTTCTACAGAATCTCAAGGTCTGCCAAGAAAGCAGAAGAAATCAAGGGCCACAGTGATGATCGAAGGAGCTAATGCCAGAACCGATAATTTTGCAGTTCCGAACGTGGCTTCAGGCTTTCTTCAAATAGCTGCAGAGGGAACTTCACAATCCCAAAATGCTGGGCCTGTACGATCGGTATTTCCGACTAGCTCGTCTGACCCGAATACGGCGGGATGTAGTTATTATACGCTCCAGGGGATCCGATCCCGAGAGATCGTTGAAGCCCGGATGGCCCGAAAAAGGAATAGCGAGGATCCTGAGTCCTCGAGAAGGGTTAGGCCATTTGGTCGGAATCCTGGGCCAATTCAATGTCGACCCGACCGCACCGAGCTGGATTTGGTAGACTTTATAGAGGATCACCTTCGCGGACCGAGGACTACTGGGTTTCCAGAGGATGGAACCATCGAGTCTGACCTTGGCCCTAATGGCGAGCATTCAGTGGACAAGTCCTTCTGAATGCTGATGGCCGGGAGGTTCAAGGACGATGTCACCGAGCTCTACCAAAAGGACGGGTTTCAAATCATGGGCGATTATGATTATGCACATCAAAAGGTATGTTTTCTTCTTCGATTGTAGTACCCTCTCTTCCAACATATCGTTTTATTATTGAAGTCTTGTCTTCTTTGTAGGCTGGAGATCTATTTACTCATCAATCCTATCAACTAGCCATTTTGGAAGAGGAGTCTCGACAATCTCATAACGCTCTTTTGAACATTTTGGAAGAAGAAGCTGTTAAGGCTAATCAGTTGAGAGAGACATCTTCCAAACTTTCAGAGGTTGAGAAGGAGCTCGAGGTTGCTAGGAAAGAACTCGAAGGAAAGAGGGCCCTTGAGGAAGAGGTCGCAAAATTAAAGTCGGATCTCGAGCAGGCTAAGGCATCGTCCGATCGAGCATACGCTCGAGGTCGAGACGAAGGCAAGCTACCAGCTATAAGGGAGTTTTTAAAGTCGCCCTTTCTTGATGCCTTAGTTCGGTCCCGATCGGGTGAAGTCAATCAGGCCTTCTTTTACAAAGGGGTTCAACAACTTCTAGTGGCCGGAAGAGTTCAAGGCACTATTTATAACTATCTTCCCTACATGAACCCTTATAAAAATATTCTTGGGGAAGATTATAAGGCATCCTCTCTTCCTCCCAAAATTGAGGGTCTAGATGATCACGAGTTTGCTCCGCTCCTTGCTGAATTCGGTGTTCCTATGCCCAATCCCGATATTCTAGAGACGGAGAATTCGGAGGAAAAGGATGAGGAGGTGGATATCGAGGGTGAATACGATAATCAGACTTGAGAAAATACTAACTCTTCTGGGACCAGTAATTCCAGTTCTAACAATCACAGCGGCGATGGGGATGGTAGCTCATGTAGTTCTTCTGATAATAGTTCGGAAAGCGATTCCGAGGAAGAGGGCGAAAAGATGGCAAAGAGTCGCGATTCTAGCTCCGAAAAGTCTGATCATTGATGAATGTAATAGGACTTTCTTATTCCTTATTTTGCAGTTTGTAAATCTATGTACTTATCGTTTCCTTCATTATATGTATACTTTTGCCTTTGCCTTTTTCGAATCGAAATGTTATCTTAATGAAAGCTCTTGTTGCCTTGTAACAAATTTACTATAACACTAACTGGATGACCGTTTATCCGACTCCTGCCTTCTTATTTGATTTGAATATTTTGAGATCGGAATTGCTTGAAAGGAATAAAGATTTTCTCCGAGCATAAACTTCAGCTCTAGGCCTTGCTGTATCCTTGCTAAATAAGTTGTTTTAATTAAATCCCCACCCATAATGTTGTGTTCTCGTGTATGAATATATTGTTGGTCCAGGCATTTTCCGAACTGATCGTATAATGGGCTGAAACGACTTCCTTTCATAGCGGTTTGCGTACCAAAATACCTTTCATAACTTCAGCCTCTTTTTTTATTTTTTTAGGTACTACATCATCGCTTTATTCCTCGGGAAGTTGAACGGTTATCAAATCCCGTCCATATAAATTGTTTCATCTTGTCCGTCGGATCCCATTTAAACTGCTTCTATAAATGGGCCTCTTCTTAAGTCGATATTCTTTTTCTTCTTAAAGATTTTCTTCTTCGATCATGTTACTCGAGGAACACCCCCTTTCTTCCCAACATTTGGGAATTTGAGCTAGGATATGTTTTGCAAGACGTACGGCGCTGAGTATGTTATCACCGATTAGGATACCCGTAGACGAAGAAACATTTGCCTTCGAAGGCGGACAAGCTGCATTGCTGACCACCCACGGCCCTAATAACCCCATCGGCTCTTCGAAGAGCGAACCCTTATTTTACCGGCATGGTTCTCGTAGCGAGGGACCTGTTGCCACAATGTCAGCTGAGGGTGTGGGATGGTGCAGATTTAATAAATGGGTTGGCGTTTGGACTGAGCTATTCGACCTCAAGCATCGAACTAGCCTTTCAACCTTCCCTCTTGATCATCAACCAACACCCAATATTCGTTATCCTTGTAAATCTTTCAAGTAAGGGTATTATCGCAAATTTTTCCCTTATAACAATGATCAATGGATTAAAGAGTTCAGTGGCTCCCACTTGTCAAGCCTAAAGAAGAGCTTACTCGACCTCCTAGCTAGGGAATTTGGATCAACTGGATTGGGCTTAGCCAATAATAGGATTTATAGCTTGTAATAGGATCGAGATTTTCTTCTTGTAGGCTGCAATAGGAATGAAACCTTTTCCTTATGGCTTGTAATAAGATCGAAATATAATTTTTACTTATTCTATCATTCTTCACGTGATTCTTGCTTGGTTTGATCTAATGCTCTTTGTTCTTTGCTGTTGTGTATATGTTCCAAATTTTAGTATGTTTGATATTTCCAAATGGTTCCTCATTTATCGGGAACTGCAACGGTCGTCAAATCTTATCCATTCGTTTCGTGGATTATCCGCCGTTGAATTCCTTTCAATTTTCGCTATAAAAGGGATTCCTTTCAATTTTCGCTATAAAAGGTTGTCATACCCTTGAAATTGTCTCATTCATCGTACTAGCACTTTAATTGTCCGATCATGGTGATCAAGATCATTATTCAATTAATTCGACTTTTTGAGCTCAGACTTCGAACAATTTTCGAGCGGAGGAAGGACTACTTTGGCCTCGCTTAGAATATCGACAGGCAAATATAATCTTCATCTGGAAGGCCAATATGCCAGATCCATGGAGTCTGCAGGTTATCGCGTAGGTCTTCGATTAGGGACCTATTGCCACAATGAATTTAGGAAGACACACAGGGGAGGGAATGACGAAGAATATGGTTACCCGATAAACCGTGCGTTCGCCCCTTCGTCTTCGGAAGATCGCAAATAAAGTTAAAAGCCTGTGGGTCCAAAGGAGATTCCATACTCGGAGCTAAGTTACTCCGAATAAACGATAGGATAGGAGACCGAAAATTTCATAGGATTGTAGAAAGTAATGGGATTCTTTTGTAACATATTAGCTTGTGTTATGCTCGAAATGTATCTCCAATATTCTTCCTTTGAACTCTCGTATCTTTGTAATAATATTAATAAATGCCTTTTTTCTTTTCCTTATTGACAAAGTAAAGTGTAATCAGACAAATTCTCATCTTCAACAATCCGATCTCGAACACTTAAAATTAATAGGGGATTAATCAAACACCACTTTCTTGAGTGAGTAACAAATAAATATTTTGGTAATCAATCAATTAACCTCCCTTTGAAAATCAGCATTTAACAGATCTTTGGTAGTGCCAAATTTCCAAAGTTGGTCGAACTATTTAGTTCGAGAGTCTTCAACCAATCATAAATTTTGATAAGAAAGATTGCATAATTCATTCGGGTTACTATCTGTCCAAGGATCGTTATTTAGACAAGTACTAACCTTTGATTCGTTTCTGATGTCTGATTCGTTATGCACGAGGGACCGTTGTTCGAGTAGATCGATCCTAGCTTTTTTACTTCGAAAATCAGCTGAAAACTGAACTTGTGTTCGAATCGCAATTCCTCGGCAATAATGCTATATGTTTTCCATACCGGTTTCATATTTAGAATATCATGCGCACAAGGGTTGAATTTTTAGACAAGTATTCATGATCCCGGTGTCGTCCTTCGAATAGGGTAATGAGTAAGAATTTGTTGAACGATTCTTTCGAACAAGCCCTCCTTTAAGCACTTCGTTAGATCGTTCCTTCTCCTAACCAAACAGGACCCTATTTCTTGGGAAATATATCGGTTACTTCATTTATTACGTCCATAATAACCGTCCGCGATCTGTTATCGGGGCCGTTGATTCAAATCCTTCACTACTATAAATAGTTCCAATTTGCTTATGCGACACTATCCACTTCTGCCTTAATGCTTCGTCCGATCATAATGGATCGAGTTTTGCCTTTGTTTAAAATGATTTGTATTACCTCTAAAATAAAGGAGTTTGAGATTAGAATTCGGACCCTGTTTTCCGATCCTGGTCCCTTCGGTGTAACATTTTTCGCTTAGAATATCGACAGGCAAAAGAAATTGCGCCTAGAATACCGGCAGGCAACCTGTTTTCTCAGATATATCCTATCTGGGGCGGGTTAGAATTCCGGTTTTTTGGCATAGTGTCTGATCGGGCAGCTGGTTAATCTCAGAGGAGTTCTCTAAATCTGGAGCATCAGCTTCCTCGAGGGCTTTCTTGAAGTATAGTTCCTTTGAGGTTGCTTGGAGTAATTCCACTGAGGTAACTCTCCGCTGCACTGGATCGGATTAGGCTGTAGATAATGATTGTGTATAACAATCATTGTTTACAGATGATGACCTAAGATCGGTTACAACCCTGGAGAGGAGCTCCGATCCGGCTCTTATCTCGTTATGAAGACGGATGTGCGACACGTGGCGAGTGATTGCCATAAAGAATTACTGACGAGTTCTGTATCTGGAGCGATCTCGGGAATGTGGACCGAACATGTCTATCTTTTACTCGTAGAATCTCTAGTAGTGGTAGGAGTGTACTGTACTTTTTGTGCCCGAATTTTAATATTATATTCGGGGCTTTACTTGTAACTTGTTCGAAGAATAATAATAAAACTTCGTTTTCTGCTTGAATCTCATTGTTCATTCTTCGGTGTTTTCTTGATTTCTTCGGTCGAATATAGTGAGACCCGTTGGAACTTGATTTATAGCACTCTTGAGTAGTTAATTTGAAGTTATCTAACCCTTCCCTTCGGAATCATAAATTTCCTCGGTGGTCGAATAGTAGTCCACATTTGGTTGCAATTTTGAGGATTTATATAATTTGTTAAAAATGGCCGTTAACCAAGAGAACGAAATCAATCTTGTCCCTTTTGATCGAAAATAAACCCGAGATGACCGTAAATAAATAATTTATAATTACTCCGAAGTTGTTTAACTCGACACTCGGAAAATAAATTCCGATCGCGTTTGATTCGCGTAACTACTCCGAGATTACCTAATTTGACCATCAGAAACACGAATTCCGAGCATTAATAGACTGTAACCCCAAAGATTCTCATAATTGTAGTGGACTGATAATTAAATTAATCGAATTAACTCTGCATCGGTTAGTTGAGGGAGATATCCGTAAGGCTTCTTCTAGTCCATTTATAGATAAATGATTTGGAAAATAAATCCAACAAACGGAATAAAGGCACTCTACGATTGTAGAATAATAGCATCAATATGGAGATCGAAAATTCATTATATGGGTCTTAGCGACAGCTTTCACTCTTTTTCATTTATTCCGACCTAAGGGGCATAGCAACGGCTTTCACCCTTAGTCGATTTGATCAGTCATAGCAACAGCTTTCACCTGAGGGTCTTAATAACAACTTTCACCCTTTTTCATTTATTTCGATCTAAGGGGCATAGCAACGGCTTTCACCCTTAGTCGTTTTTATTGGTCATAGCAACAGCTTTCACCTGAGGGTCTTAGCAACAGCTTTCACCCTTTTTCATTTACTTCGATCTAAGGGGCATAGCAACGACTTTCACCGTTAGTCATTTATTTCGATCTAAGGGGCATAGCAACGGCTTTCACCCTTAGTCGTTTTTATCGGTCATAGCAACAGCTTTCACCTGAGGGTCTTAGCAACAACTTTCACCCTTTTTCATTTATTTCGATCTAAGGGGCATAGCAACGGCTTTCACCCTTAGTCGTTTTAATCGGTCATAGCAACAGCTTTCACCTGAGGGTCTTAGCAACAGCTTTCACCCTTTTTCATTTATTTCGATCTAAGGGGCATATCAACGGCTTTCACCCTTAGTCATTTTTATCGATAGATATAATGATCGGCGATAATAATTTCTCGAACACGAAGAACCGATAATATCTCTGATGAATAAGAATTCCGATGAATAGGTAATCCTTTGCAATATGAGATAACTATAGACAAGGCGAGGCATGAGATTCTAGAGATTTGTGTATAGTTTTCATTGTTCATAATAATATACTCTCCAGCCAAGAATGAGACTTCCATAAGAGGTAATCCCTTTCTCCCGACAATATCAATGAGGGCAGAATGGGTCGATAAGATTAATTGATAAAATAGAGTTCAGTGAGCAGCTTTATCTTATCCATTATACCACATTTTAAACCGTATTTCCGTACCACATATCTTGTTAAATTGGGTTCAAGAGAAGATAAAATAGGGCACGGTAGAAGCTTTTCCTATTTATCAAGAGCAATCTTCCCGACGGCAATGTTCATATCCCTCGAAATGATCAAATAAAGATTGCAATGAACAAGACCATTGATATCTTTCCCAACGTCGGTATCTCCATTATATGGTCGTAATCTAGTTGGAGCATTGATCGATTCTTACTTCGACCTTCAAATTGATGAGGGCTTTTGCGGGTCGGAGTACGGCCCTAGATAGACTATTAGGCGGGATTGTTCCTTTTGGTCATACGTATTCCTCCTCGTAGTAGGCATTTTTCGATCTAACACCCAAATAAAGCCCCACGGTGGGCGCCAATTGATCTTACGCAGATTAGTGGTATGATCGATAATAACAAAATAATATTTCAAACGCTAAGAAACAAGTGAAAGATCAATGTATTTCAATATATTCCGAACGTCGAAGTACAAGTTAAAAACATTTGGGGTCCTATTCGAGCATTATAGGATGCCGTACAAGCTAGTAGGCGAAATACATATAAATGTGGTCGGACTAATCTATCCGAGCTATGGCTTCGAGTAAGAGCACCTGGGAAAGCGTGTGTGGCGTCATAAATGCTTGGGGTATTTATAGCCGAAAATGAGGATCGGCCCATAGATGTGGGCCTGGGATCGGCCCAACAGTAACTGTTATTCAAAGGCTGCATCAAATGGAACGAGTTGCCTTGGCTTCAATTTGAGCTCGAGTTCACATCTTCAGGTTTAAGGTTCCGGTCCTTTCATCGCATATTAGAAAGTGGGGTCCAAAATACCCACCATCACGACCTTGAAGGCATAATTTAGATCCCGAAGCTCTGAACTCCAATTAGCTCAGTCTGATCGCCAGCAGAGGGGCTCATGGTCGAATTTACCATTGGGCCAACCCCAGGCCCAGGCCCTTGGGCCAAGAAATATACCTCTGTGGATGGTTCACCTAGCACACCGCCTCAACTATAAATACCATTCGCATTTATGAAGGAGGGAGGCGATTTTTGGGCTGCTCCATGATCAAAGCCACCTGTTCGAATTTCCACATGAGTTAGATTAGATCACCTTAGTTGTATGTATTTAGCCTCTAGCTTGTACGACATCCTATATTGCTCAAATAGGACCCTCATTACTTGTAATTTGTACACCCCATGATCAAAATATACTTTATTGATCATCTATCTCATATCATAGTGTATCTTGCATGCTCTACTTTATTTTTTTGATCGCCAACGAAAAAGTGTAAGATCAGGTCCCATTCAATGCCGCCCTGGACGAGCAGAACCAGACTTAGCGGATTTCACAGAGGATCATCTCCGAGGACCTAGACCCACCGGATATGCAGAGGACGGGACCATCGAATCAGATTTTGGTCCCGATGGCGAACACTCCGTGGATAAATCTTTCCGAATCCTCTTGGCTGGAAGATTTAGAGATGATAATACCGAACGCTTCCATAAGGACGGTTTTCAAATCATGGGTGATTATGCTCGGGCGCATCATGAGGTATAAACTTTCGAACGCATTGCGTTTACTTTAAATTTTATGTTTTGCTAAATGTTGTTTTGCTTTCAGGCTGGGGACCTGGTCGTGCATCTATCCCATCGACTGGCTATCTTAGAAGAAGAGTCCCAGCAGGCTCATGATGCCCTTCACAATATCCTTGCAGAGGATGAAGTTGTAGCAGCTCAATTAACACAAACAACTGCCAAATTATCTGAGGTTGAAAAGGAGCTTGTTGACGCAAAGAAAAAGCTCGAAGGAAAAGACGCCCTCGAACAAGAGGTCGAGAAATTAAGGGCAGAGCTTGAGCAAGCCAAAGTTCGTTCAGAACAGGCACGCACTCAAGGGCAGAAAAAGGCCAGGCTTCCTGCTATAAGGGAATTTTTGGAGTCCCCTTCTCTTGACTCCCTAGTTCGCTTAAGATCGGGCGCGATAAACCAATCCTTTTTCTATAAAGGAGTTCAACAACTTATATTGGCCAAGAAAATCCCAGGCAATCTTGGCGATTACTACGATCATATGAGGCCTTATAAAAATATTTTTGGGAAAGACTATAAAGTTTCCTCCTTGCCCCCAGATATTGCAAATCTTCAAGATCATGAGTTTGCTCCATTCCTTGCTGAATTTGGGGTGCCCATGCCAAACCCCGATATGCTCTAAACAGAAGGTGAGGTAGAGGTGGATGAGGAGGTAGATATTGATGGTGACTCCAACGACCAAGGAGGACAAAATAATCCTTCCACTGAGGCGGATAATTCTGCTTCTGATAATCAAGGTGTTGATGATGGGGACGATAGCTCGGATAGCAGTGATGGCGATAGTTCGAAAGAAAGTAATTCCGACGATGAAGACGAAGAAACAAATGAGGGAGAGGGTCGTAATTCGAAAACAGAAAAATCCGATTACTGACGATAATCATGTAATAGGGTTTTCCTTAGTTTGTAATTGGGATACTTCATGTCTTCGAATATATATACATTTTGACTGCTTTTTATCGTTCTAAAAATAGTATCATTCTTGATCGAATTTTGGCATTCTCTACCGAATCTTCTAGGCGATTGCGCTATTTCGTTATTTCAAAAGTAAAATCTTACTCTCGCTTATAAATACACGGGCCATTTCGAATCATTTCATTACAACATTCAAGCATTGAGATCGGAGCTCTCAGATTAATATACAACTTCGAACTTCGCATCCTTCCTCTTGATCATTATGGACGAGGTGCTAGGTGCCCCCACTCGACCCCAAATTGTTATTAGGCGGTTCCAAGAATAAGGGGCCGTCCAAAGATCAAAAACTGAACAAGGAGAAGAAATCTTCCAAGACTTCTCCCAAGCCTTCCGCGTCTTTTCCCAAAACCTCTAAGGGTGGAGAGAGTAAGAAAGAAAAACGAGTTTTAACAAAATCTGCTAAAGTCGTACCCGGCAAATTGATACTTTCGGATGAGAAATCTGATTACAATCCCGAGGGTTCTCCTTCTGAGCCCCTTGATCATTCCAAATGAGCCTTTCTTAGTCCAAAGGCAGTTGAGCTTGTTCTAAACAAGAGACCTCCCCCTAGTGTGACTACTCCGACTGAGATATTGGAAAAACTTGTTACTGAAAATAAGTCCTTGATTGGTGTTCTCGCATCTGATTCCGAGCGAGGGTCCGAACAAGAAAACTAAACTTTTTTCTTTTGGGGAGAATGCCACTATTCATGCATCTTTTCTAAATAAAATATCAGCAGAGCCCTCTAAGGTTGAAAATACTTGCGATCAACCGTTTTCCTCTGTTACTCCGTCGATCCCCTCTTTCCGAGTTGGCCTATCTATAGGAAGAATTCTACTTTTCTATTTTTTTCTTTTTGTTAACACCTCTCTCTCCTTCTCCCTTTATATATATATATATATATATATATATATATATATATATATATATATATATATATATATATATATATATATATATATATATCAGGCTGGTCAGAATCTCCTTGAGCTGAAGATGTTAGCCGAGCAGGAGATCGAGCGACGAGCAGCTCTTGCGCTTGAGCTGGAGAAAAATAAAGCCGAGTTGGATCACGCCTTAGAGATCAGTAAGTCCTTCGAGGAGAAACTGTCTCTAGAAAAAGAGAAAACTTCCAAGAACCAAGGAGAGGAGATCCATGAGAGGTTGACCAAAGAGCTGGAGGTGCTCAAAGAGATATATGAGAGGGAAAAGAAGGAGCTCGAGCTCCGTGAGGAGAAAGCGTATGCTCGTGGGTATGATGACCGCAATGCGGAGCTTCGGAAGATTTTTTCTGAGAACAAACTTCTGTAGATGTATCTCATTATCTGTTGTAATTTTAAGCTTTCGAAAAATTTGTTTCATGTATTTCCGATTTAATCCTCGGATCTTGTACTAGGCCTAGCGCCGTTTTCTGATTAGTACATTGTTTTTTCTTGTTCAAACTTATCCTCATTGATAAAATAAGTAGTTTCTGCGACCTGAAGTAATCGAACACCACTCATGATCAACAAATTTGTGAATAAAAATCTTTCTCTGAGACATAAGCCCATGCTACGTTTTCTAAATTCACATGGCTACGCATATCAGTTGATTCCCTTGTCATTTCATGAAGTAAGCATATCAGACCGATCTTAGGAATCAATCATATTCGTAATGTTTTTGGACTTTCGTAGGAATTAATTCGTCCGTCTTAACCAAACGGTCCTCTATTTTTCGGGAAGTGAAACGGTCGGCTCATTTATCGCTCGTATCATGGCCGTTCGTGCTATACCATCTGAACCGTCGGTGTCATTTTTCTTTTCCTATAAATAGTTCCGAAGTTACCGCTGCATTTTTACTTTTCTGTAAATGTGTCGTCCGATCTTCGTGGTTATATTTACTTTCTTTGATCAATATGATTAGTGTCATATCGCAGATAAAGATGTTCGGTATTCGAACTCGTACCCTCTTCTTTGATTTTTTATTTCCTTCCGAGGAAAGCTTTATTCGACTAGAATATCGGCAGACAAAAATCCTTGCGACTAGGATACCGGCAGACGACCTGCTTTCTTGGGTATCCTGTATTCGAGATGGGTTCAGATTCCTGTATCATGTCGCTCCACCTGGTCGGATAGCAGGTCAACTCCTGGAGGAGTTCCTTCGATCTCGATCTCGATCTCAACTTCTTCAAGGTACTTCTTGGAGAATGGTGCCTTCGAGATTGCTTGGAGTAATTCTTCAGGAGTTGCTTCCCTTTTTCATGGCTCGGATAAATGTGTGGAATGAGCCAGCAGGGAAGTGATAGCAAGAATGCTGGAAAGGCGGTATCGAACTCACGGTGGCTCGCTCTGTAATTCATATTGCCTAGATGAAGACCCCATGTCGGTTAAAAATCCTGATTTCATC
This sequence comes from Penstemon eatonii, assembly GCA_038501285.1. NCBI lineage: Eukaryota > Viridiplantae > Streptophyta > Magnoliopsida > Lamiales > Plantaginaceae > Penstemon > Penstemon eatonii. The sequence continues at coordinate 41,256,411 of CM076710.1, read as the reverse complement.
CAGCAAACGAAATCAACTCTCCGTCGCCCTTTCGGTTATTCCGGGATTCTTACTTCATAGTATTTGTAGTAGGATAGCCATAAATGTAATTTCCATCTGAGTTTGGATGTTCTTATTGTAACCAAGAAATCATTTGTAATTGTTCGAAAAGCTCATAATAGAATATCTTCATATTGTTTATCTTCACCTCTTTCTTTGCTTCTTTGCTCGAATATATAAAGCTGGAGTTTGAACTGGATAATTCGAATTTAAAAATCATGTAATCGGTCGAACTCAACTTGTCACTGGTGATTTAATTTAATCATCGTAATTTTGAAAAAAGATGATTATTGTTATCTCGATAAACTCCTCGGAACTTTGGTTTAATAGTTTTAGAACTGGTTCAACCCAACTTTTTTCGTTAATTCGAAAAAATATTTTTTGAAATAATCATTAATACACTTTTTGAAGTACTGTGATCGGAAAGAGGCCGTGATCGTATTTCAAGCTTAGAGTCGATTTCGAGGGTCTTAGCAACAGCTTTCACCAATTTTTTTTTTTATTTTTTATCTGAGGGGCATAGCAACGGCTTTCACCCCTAGTCAGTTTCGAGGGTCTTAGCAACAGCTTTCACCCATTTTTTTTTAATCTAAGGGGCATAGCAACGGCTTTCACCCTTAGTCAGTTTCGAGGGTCTTAGCAACAACTTTCACCCATTTTTTATTATTTTTTATCTAAGGGGCATAGCAACGGCTATCACCCTTAGTCAATTTCGAGGGTCTTAGCAACAGCTTCACCCATTTTTTATTATTTTTTATCTAAGGGGCATAGCAACGGCTTTCACCCTTAGTCAATTTTGAGGGTCTTAGCAACAGCTTTCACCCATTTTTTATTAATTTTTATCTAAGGGGCATAGCAACAGCTTTCACCCTTAGTCAATTTCGAGGGTCGTCACCCTTTTGCTGGTCCAAGGGGCATAGCAACGGCTTTCACCCTTGGCCAATTTAATCTTCGAGGGTCTTAGCAACAATTTTCACCCTAAATCAATATCTGATACGATAATATTTGCTCGAGCATAGAATGGAATTGATAAGATCCTTAGAGAATAGAAAACTTTCATTGAATCAATAATCTTCGATGATATGAGAAATAAAGGGAACAATAAGCCAAAATAGTAGATAAGCTAGAAATTGCTAATACAAACTTCATTTTCCGTAATATTTCCTCAGATTAACGGCGTTCCAAGCTCGAGGTAAGACCTCTCCATTAGGATAAGCAATCTTGTATGAGCCTTTTTTCCCAAGTTCGACAACAACATAGGGGCCATCCCAATTAAGCTGAAGTTTTCCAACATGCTTTGAAACTTCCACTTTTTTGAGCACTAAATCTCCAACTTTAAAGGTCTGAATTCGAACTTTCTGATTGTAGCCCTTTTCCATATTGGATTTTGCAGCTTGAATTTTCAATTTTGCCCGATCCCTCCTGCTATCTGCATGGTCGATCTCCATTTCTCTCGATGATTAATTGTCCTAGGAGTTATAAAATTCGACCCTGGGAGATGGTATAATAGTTTCAATGGGAATAACAGTTTCCGAACCGTAGACCAAACTAAATGGAGTCTCTCCCGTAGCAGCTTTCACAATTGTGCTATTAGCCCATAAAACTCCTGGAAGTTCATCGAGCCAATTGCCCTTGGCATCATTTAAGCGCTTTTCCAGAAATCGAACGATCTCCCTATTTACTACCTCCATTTGCCTGCGGGTGCCCAACTGAAGTGAAATGCTGTTGTATGAACTTCTCACACCATTCCATGACTTGTTTGCCCGCAAATTGAGTTTCATTGTCGGAGATCAAAATCCTAGGAATTCCGAATCTACATACAATATTTTTCTAGAGGAAATTTATAACTTGGAATTGGGTGATTTTTGTTAGAGCAACACACTCAATCCATTTAATGAAGTATTCCACAGCGACCAAAACATAATTCTTTCTTGCCTTGGCGGTTGGAAAAGGACCAACAATATCGATTCCCCATTTGTCGAAAGGCCAGCAGATCGAAATAGAATGCATCTGTTCGGCGGGTTGATGAATCAAATTCGAATGAATTTGACAATGTTGACATTTTTTTACATAATCCACTGAGTCAGAGATAAGAGTAGGCCAATAATATCCTGCCCTCGAGCATTTTAGAGCTAATGCTGGAGCACCACAATGATTCCCTGCTTCTCCTTCGTGAACCTCCTTCAGAAGAATATTAAACTGATCCTCTTGAATACATTTTAATAAAATTCCGGAGGAGGAGCGTTTGTAGAGTTGATCATTTGCCAAAGTGAATGACGGAGCTCGATATTTGATTCTTCGAGCCTCGTTTGCATCTTCAGGTAGCTTTTCTTCTTTCAAGTAATTGATGAAAAGGTCGATCCAAGAGATCTTCTATTCGTCAATTCCATGACATCGACACAAGGAGTTACGTCTAGATCAATGGCGGATCTATTTGATAACAGCCAGGTAATCACCCTTTCACTCTTTCCATCAGCAATTCCTGTGAATTTTGATAGCAAATCTGCCCACAAATTTTCTTCTCTCGGGTCAGGCTGAATTTCAAACTTTTTGAACATGGAAATCAGATTCTTTACTTTATTTAAGTACTTGATCATATTGAACTCCTTGGCCTCGTAAATTCCTTTCACCTGTCTATGAACAAGTTCGGAATCGGTTAACACAGTAAGTGACTTTACCTTCGCTTTCAAGGCCATTTCCAATCCGGCAATTAGAGTTTCGTATTCTGCCTCGTTGTTCATAACAACAAAGTCCAGTGTTATGGCGTAACTCAAATCTTCGCCATCCGGCCCTTGAAAATGAACTTCTACCCCGCCTCCTTCCCTGGTCGAAGAACCATCCATGTGCATTAGCCAGATCGGATCATTGATCTTTCCGACCATATTTATTTCGGAAGCACTTTCATTTTCAGAATTCTTCGATCCAGTGAATTCAACCAGGAAGTCAGCTAACACCTGTGCCTTCACCGCAATTCTTGGTTGATATTCGATTTCAAATTGACCCATTTCTACCGCCCACTTTATCAATCTGCCAGAAGCTTCAGGCTTGGATAAGACCTGCCTCAAAGGTTGATTGGTTAGAACAATAATTTTGTAAGTTTGAAAATAAGGCCTCAATCTCCGAGCAGCCACTACTAAAGTGAGCGCAAATTTATCGATCACCATATAATTCTTCTCAGCACCCTGCAGTAGTTTGCTTAAGTAGTAGACTGGTTTGTGTTCGGAGTTTTCTATCTTTACTAGAACTGAGCTAATAGCTTCTTCCGAAACGGCTATGTAGAGATATAAAGGTTCTCCATCGGAGGGCTTGGCCAACATCGGGGGTGAGGTCAAATATACCTTCAGATCTTCAAAAGCTTTGTCGCATTCGGTGCTCCATTCGAAATCCTTTGACTTTCGCAACAACTTAAAGAATGGCAAACTCTTATCAGCTGATCGGGAAATGAATCTGTTCAAGGAGATAATCTTTCTAATCAAACTCTGGACATCTGAAAGCTTCTTTGGTGGTTGAAGATCAGTAATGGCTCGGATCTTTTCTGGGTTGGCCTCAATTCCTCATTCGTGGACGAGATAGCAAAGAATTTCCCCGATTGAACTCCGAAAATGCATTTTGCTGGGTTCAATTCCATTCCGTATTTTCTCAAAATTCCGAAGCATCTGTCGAGATGCTTGATGTGGTCCTCTTCCGTCATACTCTTTACGAGCATGTCGTCCACGTAAACTTCCATGATTTCACCTATCAGTTCTTTAAACATCATATTAACTAACCTTTGATAAGTCGCCCCTGCATTTCTCAATCCAAAGGGCATAACAATGAAGCAGCAGACTACACCCTCAGTGATGAATGCAGTTTTATCCTGATCTCTTTCATTCATAAAAATCTGATAAAACCCTTGGAAAGCATCCATCATGCTGAAAAATACAAAACCTGCAGTGGAATCTACCAACATATCGATGCGGGGCAATGGGTAAGGATCCCTCGGGTACAGTTTGTTCAAATCAGTGAAATCATTGCACATTCTCCATTTATTATCCACCTTATCTCCTTTAGAGACCAAGACTACGTTACATAACCATTCGGTGAATTTGATCTCCCTGATTTGCCCAGCAGCCAATAATCTATCGACCTCAGCACTGATGATTTTATCTTTCTCGCGCCCATGATTACGCTTCTTCTGTCTTACTGGCTTCGCCTTTAGATCGATATTTAGGGAGTGGGTGATCACTCGTGGATCAATCCCCACTATATCATCTGAGCTCCACGCGAAGACATCTACGTTTTTTTGCAAAAATTCGATAAGCATAATCTCCATACCTTCACTTAGTTTGGTTTCGATCCTTGTAAACTTTTCCGGGGATCCGGGAACTAAAACAACGTTCTTATGATCGGGGGCTTGCACACTCATGTCCACGCTCTTTCCCTTCTTTCCTTGCAACTTTTCGCAATCGGGGATCGATAATTTCAAAATTGATTCCATCTCTAAATCCGGCGTTTTTCTTTTTCTCAAGAGTTCGGGTTCCACTTTTTGTTTTATGGTCAAAGAAGAGTTATAGCATTCCCACGCCATGTATTGATCGTTTCTCATTTCACCTACTCCTCCGTCGGTCGGGAACTTTACCTTTTGATGATATGTTGACACCACAGCCTTGAATGCGTTTAATGCTGGCCTCCCTAATATTGCATTATAAGTGAAAGGCGTTTCTACTTCTAAAAACCTCACGATTCTGGTTACGCTCTTTGGTTTCTTTCCGAGTGTTGTGCTTAACAATATGGTTCCTAGTGGTACAATCTCCGAACCGCCAAATCCAATTAAATGTGTAGCGACTCGATCCAAATGAGGGTGTTGGAGGTTCATCCGAGCAAGGGCCTCGGACGAGATAATGTTGGCCGAACTTCCATTATCAATTAGAACTCTTTTGACTTCATAATTAGCGATTCTCAGAGTCAGCACCATTGAGAAATCTGGATCATCATCGTTTACATCCCAAGTGACGTCAGCTGGTCTATCAGCGTCACTGAAGCTTATCACCTGATTTTCCATGGATGGAAGTTCCAAAGAGAAAATTTCTCTTTTTGCCCAGACAATCGTCTTTATCGACCTCATCGTTATTTTTCTTGCATTTCTGCTATCTCCTCCCGCTGGTCCACCTGCAATCATGTTTATTACTCCATTCAGTTGCTCATCAGCCTGGTTTCGAGCTTCACGTTGCTGGGTGATGAACTTTTGAGGACTCCTGGATCTATAACGATTGTTGTAGTTCCCTTTCTTAACAAATTCCTTGAATTTTCCTTGCACGATTAACTTTTCTATTTCAACTTTCAGCTAATAACAATTTTTGGTGCTATGTCCCCGAGCCCTATGGTACCGACAATATTTGTCGTAGTTTAAAGCTCCTGGTCTTGCCTGAGTAATTCTTTGAGCTTCGGGAATCGAATTCCCTTCCTCCAACAAAGTCAGAATTTCTTCCTTCTGTTGGGATATAGCTCGATTTGTCAGACAACAAAGTGCGGAATTTAAAATTTTTCGAGGTATCCAATGGTCCCATAAAAGATGTCTCCATATTATGTATACAAAAACTTAAACAAAAACGCACACAATGAATTAACAGAGGGGGTTTTTGCGATATACCTCACCACAGGCAAGGTGGTGGAAACCTCCGGTCTTCGATTCTGATTCAGATCCGGTTCACAGGAGTGATCCAATTGTCTCACCTCCAGGGACAGTCCACACCAATTGGATTCTGGCAACACCTCAAGATCTTAGGCTCAGAACTCGATGCAGGAGATTTGTTATTTGAAGGATTGTATCAGATCTCTTGACAGATCAAGATCTATACAATGGAGGAGGAGATCTTGGCGGCGGCGGCACCAGGAAGCTCACGGCAGCACAGTGGCGGCGGCTACTAGTGGCGGCGGCGGCTAGGGTTTATTGGACAAAGGGGGCGGCGCTTTTGCAGAGAAGGAGGCTAGGGTTTTTCTCTTAGGGTGTTAGCTTTTCAGCTCAAGTAGTTCCCCTTTTATAGACTCCTTCTGACCTAGGGTTTGCAAGACTCCTTATGGGCTTTTAATTAATAGAAGCCCATGTCTTGCAATCCTCCATTTAATTAACTACTTTAATTAAATGCCCAGTCCAATTAAATCATTATTTCTTTTGCATAATTAATTAGTAACTCAATTAAGTATTTAATTAATTAAGTCAGCCAATTAATTAATTCTCCCACTTGAATTAAATACTCTTAATTCATTTAATTGATTTAATTACCTTTAAATCAATTAGTTCCTTTCATTTCCTTTTATAACAGTCACCGTCCAATTGTATTGTGTGTGACCCTCTGGGTTCACCATCAACTGGCAGCAGGCCCACGAATCCTTCGTGATTTAATTTATAAACAATAAATTGTTCCGGTTAATTAAACAACCTTTAATTAACCACTCCTAGAATTAAATCCTCTATTAATTCAGGAGTACCCACACTTCATGGTCGATGTCTAGCCACAAGCCCATGAAGCCCAATATCAGGTGAATTGATATTTGTGAACCTCGTCTCATATAATTGCCATGTACATACGGTCCTTCTATCGACTATTATTCCCGATCAAGACTTAGGGTGTGTGAATTGATCGGCACCTCTAAATTTGTCTCGATAGCTATACTTTCTAATTCAGGATAATATACCTTTGTGACCTTCTAAAATTTGGAAATCCCTTTCCAAATCCGTCACCGACTGCGGCCGCAGATTCCTTGGATATATTATCTAAGAATCGTATAGGAAATTCTCTCACTCATTACAGTGAGTCAATAGATTCCATATCGGTACTAACCACTCGCGTACATGTCCATACGCACCCAACCTAGGCATGTTATGACCAAGCTACGTGGCCTATACCTAGATCTAAGTACGCACTTTCATGCACCGAATTCGCCCTAGTACCTCAAGTCTAAGGACTAAATCGTACACTATTATATTCCATGAGAAACATCCCATCACCGATGTGCGTCATGCGCTTCCACAATGGGTTTCTCTGTTCGGGTCGTTCGATGCGTTCAATCCTCCATTGAACCACCTACTAGCATGCACTGGACTCAAATTCCTTGCTCATGAAACACTACAAATTCACTCCATGTGAATCATGCATACTTGTACAAGTCTTTGCGATTCCTACGATACCCCGTCTCGTTTTGGAATCTATGACTTGGAACACTTTTAAGATTACGACCTTTGAGACTGTTTCATGATTGCACTCAGTACTGAAGTGAATCGTCCCATAGTCAAATGTAATCTAAGGGTTTCAACCAATCGCTTAAATGTATTCGCGAAAGATGAAGTTGGCCATTGTTTATCCTTATACATATATAAATAAACATGCGTATTATTATAAAATCAAAGATCGTTTCATACAGGATAGATCTATTACAAGCTAACAGAACTGGCTTGCAGGGCACTATCCTATCAATCTCCCACTTGCCCTAAAGCCATTCACCTATGGTTCTAAGTCCCATCTTCTCTAGATGACTATCGAACGCCTTTTGTGAAAGTGGCTTAGTTAGTGGGTCAGCTACGTTGTCTTCCGATTTGACATACTCCATGTGCATGTCACCTCTACCCATGATCTCCCTGATCACATGGTATTTCCTCTGTACGTGTTTGGATTGATGGTGTGATCTCGGCTCCTTCGCTTGAGCTATCGCCCCGTTGTTGTCACAGAAGACGACTACAGGTTCAGCAATGCTAGGAACAACATCCAGTTCTTGGATGAAGTTTTTCATCCATACACTTTCTTTTGCTGCATCTGATGCTGCAATATATTCTGCTTCTGTGGTTGAATCAGCAGTGGTAGACTGTTTACAGCTCTTCCAACTGACTGCTCCACCATTGATGCGGAATATGTATCCAGAGTTGGATTTGAAGTCATCCACATCAGACTGGAAACTTGCATCAGTGAATCCTTCAAGTTTCAGTTCTCCACTACCACCGTAGACCAAAAACATATCCTTAGTCCTTCGCAGGTACTTTAGGATTGCTTTTACGGCAGTCCAGTGCTCTTCGCCTGGATTTGACTGATAGCGGCTCGTTACACTTAGAGCGTGTGCTACGTCTGGTCGAGTACATAACATCGCATACATTATACTCCCTATAGCAGAGGCATAAGGTATGAGAGACATTCTCGTCTTTTCTTCGTCAGTTGTAGGGCACATAGACTTAGAAAGAGAGATACCATGTCTCATTGGAAGCAATCCTCTCTTGGATTCTTCCATCTTGAATCTTTTCAAGATTGTGTTAATGTACTGAGATTGGGAGAGTCCTATCATCTTCTTCGATCTATCCCTATAGATACGTATTCCCAATACGTAAGATGCGTCTCCCATATCTTTCATAGAGAACTGCGCGGATAACCACGCTTTAGTCTGCGCTAACATCTTGATATCGTCTCCGATTAACAAAATGTCATCGACGTACAAAACAATGAATTGTATCGAACTCCCACTATTCTTCTTGTACACACAAGGTTCATATACATTTTTGATGAAGCCAAATGCCTTGACTGTCTCATCAAATCGTATGTTCCAGGTTCGGGATGCCTGTTTGAGGCCATATATCGACCTTTGAAGTTTACATAATTTGTGTTCACTTCCTTTGGACGCAAAACCTTCAGGTTGTTGCATAAAGATCTCCTTGTCAATGTCTCCATTGAGGAAGGCGGTCTTTACGTCCATTTGCCATATCTCATAATCATGCCATGCGGCAATGGCAAGTAATATCCGAATGGATTTGGACATCGCTACGGGAGAGAAGGTTTCCTCATAGTCTATTCCAGGCCTTTGAGAATACCCCTTCGCCACTAAGCGTGCCTTGTGAGTTAAAACCTCTCCATTCATTCCAAGCTTACGCTTGAAGATCCATTTGCATCCTACAGGGATAGTTCCCTCAGGTGGATCAACCAAGGTCCAAACCTTGTTGGAATGCATGGAATCCATTTCGGATTGCATGGCTTCGAGCCACGCACCCGAGTCTATGTCTGACATCGCTTCTTGATAGGTCCTTGGATCATTATCGCCTCTTTCGTTTTCGTGAATGAAACCAAATCGCTCTGGCTCCTTACGAATTCGATCAGACCTTCGAAGAGTAGGTGTACTAGTAGGTTCAGTAAATTCTGGTTCAGCTCCCACTGTTTGTGAGGATGGGTCCGATTCCTGGACTTCATCAAGTTCTACGATTGTCCCATTTCGGTTGGAGAGGAAATCCTCTTCGAGGAAGTGGGCGTTCCTAGATACGAACGTATTACGTTCTTTAGGATCGAAGAACAGGTATCCAATGGATTCCTTTGGATACCCCACAAATTTGCACAAACTAGATCTACTATCTAGCTTATCTCCCTTTTTGTTCTTTACATACGCCGGAGATCCCCATACTCGTAAATACGAATACACGGGTGCTTTACCATACCATACTTGGTGCGGTGTTGTTGGCACTGACTTCGAAGGTACTATGTTTAGTATCTTCGATGCAGTTAATAGGGCTAAGCCCCAAAACGAAAAGGGAAGGTCAGCAAAGCTCATCATGGAACGAACCATGTCTAATAAAGTTCTGTTCCTCCGCTCGGACACTCCATTGAGTTGGGGCGTCCTAGGGGGAGTTCGCTGGGCGAGAATTCCATTCTCTTTTAGATAATCAAGGAATTCTTGGCTTAAGTACTCTCCACCTCTATCAGAACGAAGTGCTTTAATACTATGTCCAAGTTGATTCTCAACTTCCATTCGAAACTCTTTGAATTTCTCAAAAGTTTCGGATTTGTGTTTCATAAGATACACATATCCATAACGACTAAAATCGTCGGTGAATGTTACGAAGTAAGAGAATCCTCCTCTCGCATTGACACTCAATGGTCCACAAACGTCAGTATGGATTAAATCCAATGTTTGCTTGGTTCGCTCGGGATTCCCTGTGAAGGGTGATTTGGTCATCTTTCCTTTGAGACAAGATTCGCAAGTTGGGAGTTCATCCAAGTTCTTTATTTCAAGAGCCTTAGAGGAAACCAACTTTTGGATCCTACTCTTGGAAATATGTCCAAGTCTAGCGTGCCAAAGTTGTGGAGTTTGATTATCATATTTTCTTTTTCTAGATTGAATGTGCATAACGTCGGATTTAACAGGTTCTAGGGAATAAAGACCATCCATCAAAGTACCACAAGCATACATTAAACCACCTTTAAATATGCATAAAGATCCATTTTGAATGGAAAAATTAAAACCATCAATGTCTAGCATTGGTATAGAAATGATGTTCTTAATTATTGTTGGTACGTACAGACAATCCCTTAAAACCAAAGTAAAATTTCCTAAAACCAATTCGACGTCCCCAATAGCCTCAGCGGCGATCCTAGCACCGTTTCCAAAACGCAGGATTCTATCCCCGGGCTTCAGGTATCTTACTGCTCCCATCACCTGCAAATCATTGCAGATATGAGAACCTGCTGCGGTGTCTAACACCCACGATGCACAGTTAATAGAAATATTAACTTCAACCAAGAAAATACCTTTGGCTACCAATTTCATCTTTAGGTAGTCTGGGCAGTTCCTTTTCCAGTGCCCTGCTTTCTTGCAGTGGAAACATTCGTCTTCTGGGCTCTTGCGCTTCTTTTCAACCACCTTTTTGATTGCCTTCGAAGAAACTACCTTCTTCTTCTTCTTACCTCTCTTGGGCTTTGCAGCCTTCGATTGGTGTGCAATCATTACCGGCTTCTCTTTCTTGAGAGTCGATTCCGCCGTTACCAACAAATTGGTCAGTTCGTGAAGAGCGAGGGTTCTATCCTCCATGTTGAAGTTCAACACGAACTGGTCAAAAGAACGGGGCAGCGTATGGAGAAGGAGGTCAGTGCTAAGGTCAGCGTGCAAGTCCACGTCCAATCGCCCCAGTTTTTCAACCAGGTTGATGAAACGTAAACAGTGATCCTTGACACTGCTTCCCTCAGCCATCTTGAGATAAAACAACTCCTTAGTGGTCGCGAACCTTTCGGCACGAGACCTTTCTCCAAACATCTGTTGGAGGTGGAGAAGTATCTCTCTAGCAAGCGGCATAGCAGCATGCTGTTTCTGCAGTTCATTCGACATCGAGGCTAGCATGAGACATCGAACCTGAAGATCATCATCAACCCTTTTAGCATGGGCGGTTCGTTGTTCCTCACTAGCTCGTGCTGCGGGTGCAGCAGGCATGGGTGTGTCGAGCACATAGCTACGTCGCTCGGAGTCGAGGACGATTCTGAGATTTCTCAGCCAGTCAACAAAGTTTGAGCCATTCAATTTGTTTGCGTCGAGGATAACAGATAATGGATTCTTAGACATTGTACTTAATATCTACAATTGGAAAGAAGACAACGTTTAGCTAACTGATCTTATGCCTAATACTTATAATTATCGAATTTGGACTTGTTTTCGAAAAAGTTCTCCCACTATTTTATCGAAACAATCACCCCTTTGATTGCTCGGGAATTTTAATTCCTAGTAGGTCTTGACGTCCCAGCAGCAATTAATTGCACCCACGACTCGTGGCCATACAACCAATTCTCCAGGTAGGTATACATTTTACCAATTGTGTTACTCCACAACCTTCAAGCTTATTTTGCCTCGGCTTTCGCACTTATCTAGCACTGCTACATCATAAGTGTTACTAATCGTTAAGTCTAACCCATCAATCGTGATAAGCAACGGGCCCGGTCGTGAGTTCTCCGTAACTAGTTATCGGTCGATCCTCACATCCCGACCAGTCCTCACCCTTGTCATGTTTAGTTAAAACAGGAGTCAAGGAATTTCACGTATTGTCCCTTTCTTCGACTCGGGTGCCAGACTCTGGATCACCTCTATCGATAAGTAGACAAACTACGTTAGTTCCTATTGATGGAAGGCTTGGATTTATATAAATACTTCATTTTATTTTAATCCAATATGACTTAATATTTAATTCGAGAGGGGGTTTCTGGTTTTGAAAGTTATGCCAACTCTCCTCGAGATCTCACCGATTCAGTTATGCTTTATCTTTTATTACGATCTAGATTCTAGCGCGTAGCCAAATATAAATCGACAAATAAATAAAAGCCATACAAGCCTAGCATGCATACTACCACAATATGTTTTCGATCGGGAGCCTCCTATGTGGGCCATCATCGAGCCAATTGATGTTGGCCCAATTGGTCAATCTAAAGGGTTCTCAAACAGGCCCTATGCTATTACACATTGTACCATGCATACATGGCCTTCTTATCTTCTTGGGCTCCCACCTTGCTTGTAAATGGGCCTCCATCCTAAACTAGGAAAGCAGTAAAGCCCTATTCTATTACAAAGGCTCAAAGTGGCCCAAAAACAATAATAGGCTCGCAGGCCCAATAAAAACCAAGCAATAAATTAAACCAATCACATCTACCCTAAGGTCAAGGCTCGTCTCGATCGAAAACCCACGTAAACAGTTCACGTAGAGCAAGAAACATGTAAACATCCTTTACTTTCTTCTAACTTAATTTTAAAACATCCTTTTAAAACTAACTTCCTATGATACTTGCTTTTTAGTCACTACTAATTATGACAAAATAAATATCCGGGTAAACAAAAAATTAATTTTCTGCTCAATTTCAGAATCTGTTTTTCAACTTTTGAAAAATTGCATTTTCGCCCCTCAACTTTCGAAAATTGCACTTTGACCCCAAAACTTTTAAAAAGTTACAAAAACACCCCTGGGCAGATTTGGGCAGCAGACCAGAAAATAAAATTTTGAATTTTTGAAAATTTTCGATTTTTCAAATTGACCCCTCAAGTTTCGGTAATTGCAAAACAGCCCCTAAGTTTTCAGAAATTGCAAAACGACCCCAAAAACTGTGCGACCAGAATTGCAAAAACAGTCCAGAATTTTCAGATTTTCAGATTTCAAAAATTTCGAATTTTCAGCCCTCAAAAACCCTGATTTGCGATTTCTGCCTCAAAAGTCCTGAAGTTTTCAAAAACTATAGAAACGGCACAGATCTAGAAAAGCAGTTTTACCCATTGATAGATCTAGTCATAACAAGCAAGAATCAACTTACAGAACATAATTATCACGTGTTCTCATACATATAATTAAACATATACGGTGAACACAATTATGTTCAGGCTTTTGTATAATAATAATGGAGTTGGCTCTGATACCACTGTTGGGATATAGCTCGATTTGTCAGACAACAAAGTGCGGAATTTAAAATTTTTCGAGGTATCCAATGGTCCCATAAAAGATGTCTCCATATTATGTTTACAAAAACTTAAACAAAAACGCACACAATGAATTAACAGAGGGGGTTTTTGCGATATACCTCACCACAGGCAAGGTGGTGGAAACCTCCGGTCTTCGATTCTGATTCAGATCCGGTTCACAGGAGTGATCCAATTGTCTCACCTCCAGGGACAGTCCACACCAATTGGATTCTGGCAACACCTCAAGATCTTAGGCTCAGAACTCGATGCAGGAGATTTGTTATTTGAAGGATTGTATCAGATCTCTTGACAGATCAAGATCTATACAATGGAGGAGGAGATCTTGGCGGCGGCGGCACCAGGAAGCTCACGGCAGCACAGTGGCGGCGGCTACTAGTGGCGGCGGCGGCTAGGGTTTATTGGACAAAGGGGGCGGCGCTTTTGCAGAGAAGGAGGCTAGGGTTTTTCTCTTAGGGTGTTAGCTTTTCAGCTCAAGTAGTTCCCCTTTTATAGACTCCTTCTGACCTAGGGTTTGCAAGACTCCTTATGGGCTTTTAATTAATAGAAGCCCATGTCTTGCAATCCTCCATTTAATTAACTACTTTAATTAAATGCCCAGTCCAATTAAATCATTATTTCTTTTGCATAATTAATTAGTAACTCAATTAAGTATTTAATTAATTAAGTCAGCCAATTAATTAATTCTCCCACTTGAATTAAATACTCTTAATTCATTTAATTGATTTAATTACCTTTAAATCAATTAGTTCCTTTCATTTCCTTTTATAACAGTCACCGTCCAATTGTATTGTGTGTGACCCTCTGGGTTCACCATCAACTGGCAGCAGGCCCACGAATCCTTCGTGATTTAATTTATAAACAATAAATTGTTCCGGTTAATTAAACAACCTTTAATTAACCACTCCTAGAATTAAATCCTCTATTAATTCAGGAGTACCCACACTTCATGGTCGATGTCTAGCCACAAGCCCATGAAGCCCAATATCAGGTGAATTGATATTTGTGAACCTCGTCTCATATAATTGCCATGTACATACGGTCCTTCTATCGACTATTATTCCCGATCAAGACTTAGGGTGTGTGAATTGATCGGCACCTCTAAATTTGTCTCGATAGCTATACTTTCTAATTCAGGATAATATACCTTTGTGACCTTCTAAAATTTGGAAATCCCTTTCCAAATCCGTCACCGACTGCGGCCGCAGATTCCTTGGATATATTATCTAAGAATCGTATAGGAAATTCTCTCACTCATTACAGTGAGTCAATAGATTCCATATCGGTACTAACCACTCGCGTACATGTCCATACGCACCCAACCTAGGCATGTTATGACCAAGCTACGTGGCCTATACCTAGATCTAAGTACGCACTTTCATGCACCGAATTCGCCCTAGTACCTCAAGTCTAAGGACTAAATCGTACACTATTATATTCCATGAGAAACATCCCATCACCGATGTGCGTCATGCGCTTCCACAATGGGTTTCTCTGTTCGGGTCGTTCGATGCGTTCAATCCTCCATTGAACCACCTACTAGCATGCACTGGACTCAAATTCCTTGCTCATGAAACACTACAAATTCACTCCATGTGAATCATGCATACTTGTACAAGTCTTTGCGATTCCTACGATACCCCGTCTCGTTTTGGAATCTATGACTTGGAACACTTTTAAGATTACGACCTTTGAGACTGTTTCATGATTGCACTCAGTACTGAAGTGAATCGTCCCATAGTCAAATGTAATCTAAGGGTTTCAACCAATCGCTTAAATGTATTCGCGAAAGATGAAGTTGGCCATTGTTTATCCTTATACATATATAAATAAACATGCGTATTATTATAAAATCAAAGATCGTTTCATACAGGATAGATCTATTACAAGCTAACAGAACTGGCTTGCAGGGCACTATCCTATCACCTTCGTGGTATTTAACTCAGTGAAATGAATTTTCCCAGGTCGTGGAGGCTGATCGGAAAAAGTAGGCGGATCGTAGACATTGGATCTTTGGGTTTGGGCCTGAGGCTTGTAGGTATTGAGTCGTTGCCAAACTGATCCTTTGTTCGATCCTCCGTAATCGTCTGGTTTTGGAATAGGTGCTCTGTCTTGCTTTTTCACGAGCTGATGCTTAGGGTTGTGAGCATTTTTCAATTTGTTCATTTCTTCCTGGATCATATATTTCTCTGCGATTTCCATGATCCGCTCGAAGGATTTTGGTAGTTTTCTGCATAACGCATTTCCAAACTGCGTATTCCTTGTTAGTTTAAACATCAAAGAAGACAGATATTCGATCTGCGAAGTATCAACCTTCAGGAGTTCGATACTGAATCTTGCTAACCATTGCCTTAGAGTTTCGCCATCCAACTGTTTCACAGTTCCCAAATGATTCGCTGGCAACCTAGGCTTTCTTTGACTTGCAAATTGATGTTTTAGTTTATCACAAAACTCATCAAAAGAAAATATGGAGTTCGGCGTTAGTTTTTCGAACCAATCGAGGGCGATTCCTTCGAAAGTGGTGACCATAATATTGCAGTAGAAATCCTCTAAATGACCATATAAATTCATTAAATTGATGAAACTATTAATGTGTTCTCCGGGGTCGGTAGTCCCGTTATACCGTGGCAATCTTGTTGGTACAGTTTCAGTATTTCGAGCCTCACGTATTTCCCTACAAAATGGTGAACATCTCAGGATACTATTCCCGATCTCCCTATCCCTGATGTTTTCTCAAATAGTTTCTCTGTTTGGGATCATTTCCGTACGCCTAGCATTCGTTGCTGCACGGCGAACCTCTATTACCGTGTCCTCCCTGTCTAACTTTTTAGCAACTCTTTCCTGCACAATTCTTTCCAGTTCAGATTCCGTGATTCTTTTGTAAGTTGGCTTCTTCGCTTTTTCAGCACCTAAAGGATGACTTTCCCCAACTACGGAATCTTCCAAATCGTGCACCGTCTTTAGAGGTATTCCTGATCGAATGTTTGATTTTGATGGGGCTGTACGGGGGAGATTTGGCAATGGTGCATTAGACATCGATCGGAGTACACTTTTTTCTTTTGAACGTTTGAGGAGGGAATCTCCGGTCTTCCGTGCACTTCGAGCTGATCGACTGGTGATTGATCAGCTCTTCCACTATTCAAAAATTCCCTGCACAACGTGCCTATTATAGACCTCAAGTCGGCGACATTTGTTTGGATCGGAATATTGTCCAGGGGAATGATTGGAGGAGCTTTTGGTTGTTGAGCCGCTCGAGATAGATTATCGGGCTCATTGTTCACAGAGTTCTGCATTCCAGCTACGTGAGAAGGTTCTCCTCGATTATATGTATTTCGTCTCGTAGTAGGCATTTTTCGATCTAACACCCAAATAGGGCCCCACGGTGGGCGCCAATTGATCTTACGTTGTTTCGTAGGGGATCAAGATACGTTCGTGAACTAATGAAAACACTATGTTATGAAGTAGAAGATCAATAATGTATATATATCGAGTGTGAGAGTACCAATTACATATGATAAGGGTCCTATCTGGGCATTACAGGATGCCGTACAGGATAGAAACTAAATACATATAAGAGCGAAACTAGTCTAACTTTCCAAGGTAGTCCGATCAAGAGCCTCGAGTTGTGAGCACCTGGGAAAGCGTGTCTGGCGTCATAAATGCTTGTGATATTTATAGTTGATGCGGTGAGCTAGCTGAACCATCTGCGTGGGAATATTTCTCGACCCATAGGCATAGGCCTGTGATCGGCCCAACAGTGATTTCCGACCTTAAGCTTTAGTCTAAAAGATCGGACTGGGCAGACTAGGATCTGGGATCGATATTATATTTCGGAGGTCGGGATTCGTGATCTTCGACCCAGCGTATCCTATTTCGATCCGGTACCAATTCCGAAGTGTAGAGGATCCAAAATACCCCTCATCAATTATTTTTCTGAATTAAGTAATTTCAAAAATAAATTATAATTATTCCGAATTATAATTTTCTGAATTTAAATAAGTTTGAAAATAAAGATAAAAATGTTTTAAAAAAATATAAAATCAAGGAGAAGGAATTTAATTATTAAAGAAAAATGATAAACAATAATCAATTATTTTTCAAATAAATTGATAAATAAATTAATATTTTTGAAAAGATAATATAAATAAAGTTTAATTTTTGAAAATAAAATGTTTCTAATAAAATTAAAATTATAAATTCGAGAATAAGTAATTGTTTGAATACTTTTGAAACATAAAGTTATTTGAAGGTAATAACTTGACGTAAAACTTTTAATTAAACATTTTAAAGCTCCATTAGAACGGTTTTGTTCTAGTTTAACTTTCTCGTGGCTATGTTTACCACGCTTTATGAACGAACCATATAACCTTTAGATCGGACGTAAATGTCCAAGTTTTGATCGTGGTTTCGTTATTGAACAACCGCGATTCAATTGTTTGCTCGACTAAAATCCTTATGGAGTAATTAGATTCTAAGATCGTTACATAAATGTGTACAGGAATCGAAGACACTATTTTTCCGTATTTCATCGAGGATCGTGATCTACACAGGTGAGTGTTGTGTGTTACTTGTGTGTTAGTCCGAGTGTGCTACCAAGTCGAGACATAACTGTAACTTAGTCCCTAAACGAACAGGCATGCGATGTATGATACAATGAATAACTCAATGCTAGGACGAACTATTCTTGTTGAATTATTATGATAATACTTATGTGCTTATAAGTACTTGATATTATATACCGAATTGTTTTGAATATTGTTATTGAGTTGTTTATTGATTTCTTGTTACTCAATTGTAATTGTACTGTATTGTTACTGGATTGTTACCATACTCTATTGTTTGTTATTATTGTGTGGGCCATATTTTGGTATGCGGAATTGTGGATAACCCGGAAGGTTAGGACCGGAGGGTTACCTCGATCCACCGTAGACCCGCTTCACGAGCCAAGTGTGGAGGTTACACTTGGGGAGTGAATGTCAAACTCCTGGCATGAGACGTCTATGCGCACAGTTAGTAAGGTAGCTCCTTACTTGGAGTGTTCGGTGGGGGCGTCATAATATGGACTGGAGGGTAAGAGGAGGACAGCATCAACAACTGTTGGTTACTTGTTTAATGTGCTTAAATTGTTATCGCATGTGTTATTTACTGTAATGTTATATATGTTCATGTACAATATGTTGCATCCATGCATCACACGCACATGTGACTACAGCCTCACTAAGTTGGACGATCAACTTACGCATTCGTGTTTAATTCTTTTTCAGATACAGGTATCGTATGGTCTGATGTCTAGCTTTGGTGTTATCCGTCTCCGATGTCCTGTCTGTCGATCGTTGAGGATCATCCTCGTTGTTATCTTTTGCTTTTACTATGTTGTTATGTTTTGTGTCGTTTATGTATCTGGCATCATTAGTAATTAAGAGTGATTATTTAGTAAACTTGTTATCGCGCGGTTTGCGCATGTTTTGAATGTTGTGCCCACTCCTGCACATAGTAGTGTTTCGGGTTTTTATGCTCTCGTGTTTGAACTTTGATTTGAATTAATGTGAATTATTGTAATGTGTTGTTTTAAAAACAAAAAAAAAATTACTCTAAATTTGGTTGTGTTCACCGAATATGAACCCGGACTTGGGAGTGGGTCCATGTAGGATCCCGACCCGGGGGCTCGGGCCGTCACAAGTGGTATCAGAGCTTAGGCTTATCAGTCAGGTCAAGGATCCTCGAAAGTCGTTTGTTATGTCGTTTCTTAACTATCTTTTCGAGTCCTTTCGTGTAATTATTATATGTTATGAATTTGTTTTTATGAGCGTGATTGGATGTCGAGCCAGGATAATTGTTTCAAGCGCATGAGAGAGAAACATGATTTTTGAGGTTGATTTGGGGCCTCGCAGGGGCAATGCTGCCCCAACTTGTAATGAATATCCCCCTCGTTGCACGGTTAGTCGATATTCTCGACCTCGTCGGGTCTATCCGCCCTCCCCTGATCATGTGCGACTTGGAGGTCGTCGATCAAAGGTTGATTATCCCAATAGTGTGGTGCATGAGTTGGAGGTTGACCCTGATCGGTACTCTCGGGATGCATCACTTGAAATGATTCATGCTCAAGAGGCGGAAATTAGGATCCAGGTGATTAAAGATCTACTCTATGAAATCAGGGCCTGAATTGAGGATTTTTGGCTCCATAGGAATCATGGATTGTTCCAATCCAACACGATTCAAGATGGGTTGAGGGGTATTAATGATTCTCTTTTGGATGCTAGAGAGCTGGATGATCAGAACCCGAAGGAGGAGGACCCCGTGGATGCGGCAACTCCTATGGATGGACCGCGAGTTGGTGCTCAGGAGACAACATTTAAGATGACTTAGACTGAGAGCTCATTTAGGACTTCCTTTTAACCTTGTTTTTTTTTTTGAAGTCGTTTTGGCTAGTTGAATGTTTTATCGTACTATGTGTCTGTTTTGATACACTATGATTGATTATGTGATGTTCGGCAATATTTTAATCGAATGGCGGTTTGCCATTATGCGATAATTAGTTTAGTTTTTAATGATTTTCTTTTTGTCATATATAGTAGGTTCGGTCTCGTTATGATAGGATAGTGCCCTGCAAGCCAGTTCTGTTAGCTTGTAATAGATCTATCCTGTGTGAAACGATCTTTGATTTTATAATAATACGCATGTTTATTTATATATGTATAAGAATAAACAATGGCCAACTTCATCTTTCGCGAATACATTTAAGCGATTGGTTGAAACCCTTAGATTACATTTGACTATGGGACGATTCACTTCAGTACTGAGTGCAATCATGAAACAGTCTCAAAGGTCGTAATCTTAAATCTGTTCCAAGTCATAGATTCCTAAACGAGACAGGGTATCGTAGGAATCACCAAGACTTGTACAAGTATGCATGATTCACATGGAGTGAATTTGTAGTGTTTCATGAACAAGGAATTTGAGTCCAGTGCATACGAGTAGGTGGTTCAATGGAGGATTGAACGCATCGAACGACCCGAACAGAGAAACCCATTGTGGAAGCGCATGACGCATATCGGTGATGGGATGTTTCTCAAGGAATATAATAGTGTACGATTTAGTCCTTTGACTTGAGGTACTAGGGCGAATTCGGTGCATGAAAGTGCGTACTTAGATCTAGGTATAGGCCACGTAGCTTGGTCATAACATGCCTAGGTTGGGTGCGTATGGACATGTGCGCGAGTGGTTAGTACCGATATGGAATCTATTGACTCACCGTAATGGGTGAGAGAATTTCCTATACGATTCTTAGATAATATATCCAAGGATTCTGCGGCCGCAGTCGGTGACGGATTTGGAAAGGGGTTTCCAAATTTAGAAGGTCACAAAGGTATATTATCCTGAATTAGAAAGTATAGCTATCGAGACAAATTTAGAGGTGCCGATCAATTCACACACCCTAAGTCTTGATCGGGAATATTAGTCGATAGAAGGACCGTATGTACATGGCAATTATATGAGACGAGGTTCACAAATATCAATTCACCTGAAATTGGGCTTCATGGGCTTGTGGCTAGACATCGACCATGAAGTGTGGGTACTCCTGAATTAATAGAGGATTTAATTCTAGGAGTGGTTAATTAAAGGTTGTTTAATTAACCGGAACAATTTATTGTTCATAAATTAAATCACGAGGGATTCGTGGGCCTGCTGCCAGTTGATGGTGAACCCAGAGGGTCACACACAATACAATTGGACGGTGACTGTTATAAAAGGACATGAAAGGAATTAATTGATTTAAAGGTAATTAAATCAATTAAATGAATTAAAAGTATTTAATTCAAGTGGGAGATTAATTAATTGGCTAACTTAATTAATAATTGAGTTGCTAGTTAATTAAAAGAAATATTGATTTAATTGGACTGGGCATTTAATTAAAGTATTTAATTAAATGGAGGATTGCAAGACATGGGCTTCTATTAATTAAAGCCCATAAGGAGTCTTGCAAACCCTAGGTCAGAAGGAGTCTATAAAAGGGGAACTACATGAGCTTAAAAGCTAACACCTAAGAAAGAAAAACCCTAGCCTCCCTCTGCCCTAAAAGCGCCGCCCCCTCTCCAAGCAAACCCTAGCCGCCGCCGCCACCACTAGCCGCCGCCACTGTGCTGCCGTGAGCTCCTTGGTGCCGCCGCCGCCGAGATCTCCTCCTCCATTGTATTAGATCTTGATTTGTCAAGAGATCTCATACAATCCTTCAATAACAAATCTCCTGCATCGAGTTCTGAGCCTAAGATCTTGAGGTGTTGCCAGAATCCAATTGGTGTGGACTATCCCTGGAGGTGAGACAATTGGATCACTCCTGTGAACCGGATCAGAATCAGAATCGAAGACCGGAGGTTTCCACCACCTTGCCTGTGGTGAGGTATATCGCAAAAACCCCCCTTTGTTAATTCATTGTGTGCGTTTTTGTTTAAGTTTTTGTATACATAATATGGAGACATCTTTTATGGGACCATTGGATACCTCGAAAAATTTTAAATTCCGCACTTTGTTGTTTGACAAATCGAGCTATATCCCAACAGTGGTATCAGAGCCAGGTTCATTATTATTATACAAAAGCCTGAACATAATTGTGTTCACCGTATATGTTTAATTATATGTATGAGAACACGTGATAATTATGTTCTGTAAGTTGATTCTTGCTTGTTATGACTAGATCTATCAATGGGTAAAACTGCTTTTCAAGATCTGTGCCGTTTTTATAGTTTTTGAAAACTTCAGGACTTTTGGGGTAGAAATCGCAAATCAGGGTTTTTGAGGGCTGAAAATTCGAAATTTTTTGAAATCTGAAAATCTGAAAATTCTGGACTATTTTTGCAATTCTGGTCGCACGGTTTTTGGGGTCGTTTTGCAATTTCTGAAAACTTAGGGGCTGTTTTGCAATTACCGAAACTTGAGGGGTCAATTTGAAAAATTGAAAATTTTCAAAATTCAAAATTTTATTTTCTGGAATCTGCCCGAAACTGCCCAGGGGTGTTTTTGTAACTTTTTAAAAGTTTTGGGGTCAAAAGTGCAATTTTCGAAAGTTGAGGGGCCGAAAATGCAATTTTCAAAAGTTGAAAAACAGATTCTGAAATTGAGCAGAAAATTAATTTTTGTTTACCCGGATATTTATTTTGTCATAATTAGTAGTGACTAAAAAGCAAGAATCATAGGAAGTCTGTTTTAAAAGGATGTTTTAAAATTAAGATAGAAGAAAGTAAAAGATGTTTACATGTTTCTTGCTCTACGTGAACTGTTTACGTGGTTTTCGATCGAGACGAGCCTTGACCTTAGGGTAGATGTGATTGGTTTAATTTATTGCTTGGTTTTTATTGGGCCTGCGAGCCTATTATTGTTTTTGGGCCACTTTGAGCCTTTGTAATAGAATAGGGCTTTACTGCTTTCCTAGTTTAGGATGGAGGCCCATTTACAAGCAAGGTGGGAGCCCAAGAAGATAAGAAGGCCATGTATGCATGGTACAATGTGTAATAGCATAGGGCCTGTTTGAGAACCCTTTAGATTGACCAATTGGGCCAACATCATTGGCTCGATGATGGCCCACATAGGAGGCTCCCGATCGAAAACATATTGTGGTAGAATGCATGCTAGGCTTGTATGGCTTTTATTTATTTGTCGATTTATATTTAGCTACGCGCTAGAATCTAGATCGTAATAAAAGATAAAGCATAACTGAATCGGTGAGATCTCGAGGAGAGTTAGCATAACTTTCAAAACCAGAAACCCCCTCTCGAATTAAATATTAAGTCATATTGGATTAAAATAAAATGAAGTATTTATATAAATCCAAGCCTTCCATCAATAGGGACTACCGTATGTTGTCTACTTATCGATAGAGGTGATCCAGAGTCTGGCACCCGAGTCGAAGAAAGGGACAATACGTGAAATTCCTTGACTCATGTTTTTAACTAAACATGACAAGGGTGAGGACTGGTCGGGATGTGAGGATCGACCGATAACTAGTTACGGAGAACTCACGACCGGGCCCGTTGCTCATCACGATTGATGGGTTAGACTTAACGATTAGTAACACTTATGATGTAGCAGTGCTAGATAAGTGCGAAAGCCGAGGCAAAATAAGCTTGAAGGTTGTGGAGTAACACAATTGGTAAAATGTATACCTACCTGGAGAATTGGTTGTATGGCCACGAGTCGTGGGTGCAATTAATTGCTGCTGGGACGTCAAGACCTACTAGGAATTAAATTTCCCGAGCAATCAAAGGGGTGATTGTTTCGATAAAATAGTGGGAGAACTTTTTCGAAAATAAGTCCAAATTCGATAATTATAAGTATTAGGCATAAGATCAGTTAGCTAAATGTTGTCTTCTTTCCATTTGTAGATATTAAGTACAATGTCTAAGAATCCATTATCTGTTATCCTCGACGCAAACAAATTGAATGGCTCAAACTTTGTTGACTGGCTGAGAAATCTCAGAATCGTCCTCGACTCCGAGCGACGTAGCTATGTGCTCGACACACCCATGCCTGCTGCACCCGCAGCACGAGCTAGTGAGGAACAACGAACCGCCCATGCTAAAAGGGTTGATGATGATCTTCAGGTTCGATGTCTCATGCTAGCCTCGATGTCGAATGAACTGCAGAAACAGCATGCTGCCATGCCGCTTGCTAGAGAGATACTTCTCCACCTCCAGCAAATGTTTGGAGAGAGGTCTCGCACCGAAAGGTTCGCGACCACTAAGGAGTTGTTTCATCTCAAGATGGCTGAGGGAAGCAGTGTCAAGGATCACTGTCTGCGTTTCATCAACCTGGTTGAAAAACTAGGGCGATTGGAAGTAGACTTGCACGCTGATCTTAGCACTGACCTCCTTCTCCATACGCTGCCCCGTTCTTTTGACCAGTTCGTGTTGAACTTCAACATGGAGGATAGAACCCTCGCTCTTCACGAACTGACCAATTTGTTGGTAACGGCAGAATCGACTCTCAAGAAAGAGAAGCCGGTAATGATTGCACACCAATCGAAGGCTGCAAAGCCTAAGAGAGGTAAGAAGAAGAAGAAAAGTGTTTCTTCGAAGGCAATCACCAAGGTGGTTCAAAAGAAGCGCAAAAGCCCAGAAGACGAATGTTTCCACTGCAAGAAAGCAGGGCACTGGAAAAGGAACTGCCCAGACTACCTAAAGATGAAATTGGTAGCCAAAGGTATTTTCTTGGTTGAAGTTAATATTTCTATTAACTGTGCATCGTGGGTGTTAGACACCGCAGCAGGTTCTCATATCTGCAATGATTTGCAGGTGATGGGAGCAGTAAGATACCTGAAGCCCGGGGATAGAATCCTGCGTTTTGGAAACGGAGCTAGGATCGCCGCTGAGGCTATTGGGGACGTCGAATTGGTTTTAGGAAATTTTACTTTGGTTTTAAGGGATTGTCTGTACGTACCAACGATAATTAAGAACATCATTTCTATACCAATGCTAGACATTGATGGTTTTAATTTTTCCATTGAAAATGGAGTTTTTAGCATATTTAAAGGTGGTTTAATGTATGCTTGTGGTACTTTGATAGACGGTCTTTATTCCCTAGAACCTGTTAAATCCGACGTCATGCACATTCAATCTAGAAAAAGAAAATATGATAATCAAACTCCACAACTTTGGCACGCTAGACTTGGACATATTTCCAAGAGTAGGATTCAAAAGTTGGTTTCCTCTAAGGCTCTTGAAATAAAGAACTTGGATGAACTCCCAACTTGCGAATCTTGTCTCAAAGGAAAGATGACCAAATCACCCTTCACAGGGAATCCCGAGCGAACCAAGCAAACATTAGATTTAATCCATACTGACGTTTGTGGACCATTGAGTGTCAATGCGAGAGGAGGATTCTCTTACTTCGTAACATTCACCGACGATTTTAGTCGTTATGGATATGTGTATCTCATGAAACACAAATCCGAAACTTTTGAGAAATTCAAAGAGTTTCGAATGGAAGTTGAGAATCAACTTGGACATAGTATTAAAGCACTTCGTTCTGATAGAGGTGGAGAGTACTTAAGCCAAGAATTCCTTGATTATCTAAAAGAGAATGGAATTCTCGCCCAGCGAACTCCCCCTAGGACGCCCCAACTCAATGGAGTGTCCGAGCGGAGGAACCGAACTTTGTTAGACATGGTTCGTTCCATGATGAGCTTTGCTGACCTTCCCTTTTCGTTTTGGGGCTTGGCCCTATTAACTGCATCGAAGATATTAAACATAGTACCTTCGAAGTCAGTGCCAACAACGCCGCACCAAGTATGGTATGGTAAGGCACCCGTGTATTCGTACTTACGAGTATGGGGATCTCCTGCGTATGTAAAGAACAAAAAGGGAGATAAGCTAGATAGTAGATCTAGTTTGTGCAAATTTGTGGGGTATCCAAAGGAATCCATTGGATACCTGTTCTTCGATCCTAAAGAACGTAATACGTTCGTATCTAGGAACGCCCACTTCTTGGAAGAGGATTTCCTCTCCAACCGAAATGGGACAATCGTAGAACTTGATGAAGTCCAGGAATCGGACCCATCCTCACAAACAGTGGGAGCTGAACCAGAATTTACTGAACCTACTAGTACACCTACTCTTCGAAGGTCTGATCGAATTCGTAAGGAGCCAGAGCGATTTGGTTTCATTCACGAAAACGAAAGAGGTGATAATGATCCAAGGACCTATCAAGAAGCGATGTCAGACATAGACTCGGGTGCGTGGCTCGAAGCCATGCAATCCGAAATGGATTCCATGCATTCCAACAAGGTTTGGACCTTGGTCGATCCACCTGAGGGAACTATCCCTGTAGGATGCAAATGGATCTTCAAGCGTAAGCTTGGAATGAATGGAGAGGTTTTAACTCACAAGGCACGCTTAGTGGCGAAGGGGTATTCTCAAAGGCCTGGAATAGACTATGAGGAAACCTTCTCTCCCGTAGCGATGTCCAAATCCATTCGGATATTGCTTGCCATTGCCGCATGGCATGACTATGAGATATGGCAAATGGACGTAAAGACCGCCTTCCTCAATGGAGACATTGACAAGGAGATCTTTATGCAACAACCTGAAGGTTTTGCGTCCAAAGGGAGTGAGCACAAATTGTGTAAACTTCAAAGGTCAATATATGGCCTCAAACAGGCATCCCGAACCTGGAACATACGATTTGATGAGACAGTCAAGGCATTTGGCTTCATCAAAAATGTATATGAACCTTGTGTGTACAAGAAGAATAGTGGGAGTTCGATACAATTCATTGTTTTGTACGTCGATGACATTTTGCTAATCAGAGACGATATCAAGATGTTAGCGCAGACTAAAGCGTGGTTATCCGCGCAGTTCTCTATGAAAGATATGGGAGACGCATCTTACGTATTGGGAATACGTATCTATAGGGATAGATCGAAGAAGATGATAGGACTCTCCCAATCTCAGTACATTAACACAATCTTGAAAAGATTCAAGATGGAAGAATCCAAGAGAGGATTGCTTCCAATGAGACATGGTATCTCTCTTTCTAAGTCTATGTGCCCTACAACTGACGAAGAAAAGACGAGAATGTCTCTCATACCTTATGCCTCTGCTATAGGGAGCATAATGTATGCGATGTTGTGTACTCGACCAGACATAGCACATGCTCTAAGTGTAACGAGCCGCTATCAGTCAAATCCAGGCGAAGAGCACTGGACTGCCGTAAAAGCAATCCTAAAGTACCTGCGAAGGACTAAGGATATGTTTTTGGTCTACGGTGGTAGTGGAGAACTGAAACTTGAAGGATTCACTGATGCAAGTTTCCAGTCTGATGTGGATGACTTCAAATCCAACTCTGGATACATATTCCGCATCAATGGTGGAGCGGTCAGTTGGAAAAGCTGTAAACAGTCTACCACTGCCGACTCAACCACAGAAGCAGAATATATTGCAGCATCAGATGCAGCAAAAGAAAGTGTATGGATGAAAAACTTCATTCAAGAACTGGATGTTGTTCCTAGCATTGCTGAACCTGTAGTCGTCTTCTGACAACAACGGGGCGATAGCTCAAGCGAAGGAGCCGAGATCACACCATCAATCCAAACACGTACAGAGGAAATACCACGTGATCAGGGAGATCATGGGTAGAGGTGACATGCACATGGAGTATGTCAAATCGGAAGACAACGTAGCTGACCCACTAACTAAGCCACTTTCACAAAAGGCGTTCGATAGTCATCTAGAGAAGATGGGACTTAGAACCATAGGTGAATGGCTTTAGGGCAAGTGGGAGATTGATAGGATAGTGCCCTGCAAGCCAGTTCTGTTAGCTTGTAATAGATCTATCCTGTGTGAAACGATCTTTGATTTTATAATAATACGCATGTTTATTTATATATGTATAAGAATAAACAATGGCCAACTTCATCTTTCGCGAATACATTTAAGCGATTGGTTGAAACCCTTAGATTACATTTGACTATGGGACGATTCACTTCAGTACTGAGTGCAATCATGAAACAGTCTCAAAGGTCGTAATCTTAAATCTGTTCCAAGTCATAGATTCCTAAACGAGACAGGGTATCGTAGGAATCACCAAGACTTGTACAAGTATGCATGATTCACATGGAGTGAATTTGTAGTGTTTCATGAACAAGGAATTTGAGTCCAGTGCATACGAGTAGGTGGTTCAATGGAGGATTGAACGCATCGAACGACCCGAACAGAGAAACCCATTGTGGAAGCGCATGACGCATATCGGTGATGGGATGTTTCTCAAGGAATATAATAGTGTACGATTTAGTCCTTTGACTTGAGGTACTAGGGCGAATTCGGTGCATGAAAGTGCGTACTTAGATCTAGGTATAGGCCACGTAGCTTGGTCATAACATGCCTAGGTTGGGTGCGTATGGACATGTGCGCGAGTGGTTAGTACCGATATGGAATCTATTGACTCACCGTAATGGGTGAGAGAATTTCCTATACGATTCTTAGATAATATATCCAAGGATTCTGCGGCCGCAGTCGGTGACGGATTTGGAAAGGGGTTTCCAAATTTAGAAGGTCACAAAGGTATATTATCCTGAATTAGAAAGTATAGCTATCGAGACAAATTTAGAGGTGCCGATCAATTCACACACCCTAAGTCTTGATCGGGAATATTAGTCGATAGAAGGACCGTATGTACATGGCAATTATATGAGACGAGGTTCACAAATATCAATTCACCTGAAATTGGGCTTCATGGGCTTGTGGCTAGACATCGACCATGAAGTGTGGGTACTCCTGAATTAATAGAGGATTTAATTCTAGGAGTGGTTAATTAAAGGTTGTTTAATTAACCGGAACAATTTATTGTTCATAAATTAAATCACGAGGGATTCGTGGGCCTGCTGCCAGTTGATGGTGAACCCAGAGGGTCACACACAATACAATTGGACGGTGACTGTTATAAAAGGACATGAAAGGAATTAATTGATTTAAAGGTAATTAAATCAATTAAATGAATTAAAAGTATTTAATTCAAGTGGGAGATTAATTAATTGGCTAACTTAATTAATAATTGAGTTGCTAGTTAATTAAAAGAAATATTGATTTAATTGGACTGGGCATTTAATTAAAGTAGTTAATTAAATGGAGGATTGCAAGACATGGGCTTCTATTAATTAAAGCCCATAAGGAGTCTTGCAAACCCTAGGTCAGAAGGAGTCTATAAAAGGGGAACTACATGAGCTTAAAAGCTAACACCTAAGAAAGAAAAACCCTAGCCTCCCTCTGCCCTAAAAGCGCCGCCCCCTCTCCAAGCAAACCCTAGCCGCCGCCGCCACCACTAGCCGCCGCCACTGTGCTGCCGTGAGCTCCTTGGTGCCGCCGCCGCCGAGATCTCCTCCTCCATTGTATTAGATCTTGATTTGTCAAGAGATCTCATACAATCCTTCAATAACAAATCTCCTGCATCGAGTTCTGAGCCTAAGATCTTGAGGTGTTGCCAGAATCCAATTGGTGTGGACTATCCCTGGAGGTGAGACAATTGGATCACTCCTGTGAACCGGATTAGAATCAGAATCGAAGACCGGAGGTTTCCACCACCTTGCCTGTGGTGAGGTATATCGCAAAAACCCCCCTTTGTTAATTCATTGTGTGCGTTTTTGTTTAAGTTTTTGTATACATAATATGGAGACATCTTTTATGGGACCATTGGATACCTCGAAAAATTTTAAATTCCGCACTTTGTTGTTTGACAAATCGAGCTATATCCCAACACGTTATGCTAACGATCCGTCCTTCATTGTTTAGATGGCAGGAACTCATGGTAATAGTCGTGCTAGTCGATTGGTTAGTCTGAGGGAGCACCGACAGCCCCACCAGTCGAACAAGCTGAGCGTATCATTTCCACTTTGGAAGAGTTCACCCAAGCTTTGCAAGGCTTTGCACGAGCTGTGCCTCTACCACTTGCACCGCTAGCTTTGGACCAGACCTTGGAACGTTTTCTGCAGTTCTAACTGCTCGAATTTCTTGGAAAGCCTAATGATCAAAATGCTGAAGTGTGGTTGGCAGAGATTGAGTATATATTCCGAGTCATGGACTACCCAAACATTCCAAAAATTTCATTGGCCACTTATTGCTTGAAAGATGTTGCTAAGGCCTGGTGGCAAACGAAGGAAATAGTTTGGGAGCGAACCGAACTGAGAGAACCTGGGAGAACTTTGTTAAGGACTTTATCGATAAGTATGTTCCGCCTTTTATTAGGGAGCTTCGTGAAGGGCAGTTTAATACTCTAAAGCAATAGAATATGAGAGTGTCAGAGTTTGAGGATGTCTATTCCCGTCTAGTTATTATGCTCCCCACTTGACTATGGATGAACCACGTCGCACCCTCCAATTTATCAAGTGCTTGAGGCCTGAACTTCAATGAACCCTTCTTTCCCACAACATAGATTTTTATGTCGAAGTAGTTGGGAGGGCCACAAGGATTGAGAATGACCTGATTGACTCAAGGCATTGCAGGTTCCAACGAAGAAGTCAAGGCCTTCGCAGTCAAATTGGAAAACTGGAAGAGTTTCAGGCAATGTATTTAAGTTTGGAAATTCAAGCTCGGAAAATTTGAACAATTGTCGCCAATTCAATCGACCACAAAAACAATCAGGGAAATCAGACAAGGGTGCTTGCACGTATTGTGGAGGAAAAGGGCATGGAGAGCCCACGTGCTGGAAGAAAGCTGGCAAGTGCCTGGGATGTGGAATTCAAGATCATTTGGTAAAATATTGTCCCAAGGCACTACCTGCAGCAGCTCTGGCTAGCAAAGGACTATCATTGGCAGCAAAAAGCGCGAAAGCGCATGTGGCGCCCCGACTAGGTCACATAGCTCAAAATAAAACATTATTTAACTATTTGAACTAATCGTGCGTCAAACTAGCAGAATAATAGATAAAATTTATATTATAATTAATCATCACAGCGGAAGTATTGAAATTCTAAGGTCTTCAGGAAGAAGGGACAAAGACCCCACTACCCGACCCGTAAGTAGATAAAATTTTACATAACTTTACAACGGAGTTTTCATCATTTAATTATTCAATAAAATATATACGTACGACACTGAATAGACCATGTCAACCCATGTCACCGTGTTTCCATCTCTAACTCATGTCGCTAATATGAGAAAATAAAAAAAGAAAGGCGTAAGTCTTATTTGACTTAGTGAGGATTTATTACATGGATTGAGGATATGAGTAATATGACCAACAGTAATATGATGATCCATGTATGAATAAGAATTAGAATGTAATAGTCCTGCGAAAGATCATTAGACGATTTGAAATAACAAAGCAATAGAAGTACAATAAATGGGAATTCAAACAGTCATTTCGAATCAGAATCTGGAAAAGTAATATATTCAACCCAACACCTGAAATTAACATCGTTATACCTCACTACCAGGAGCGGCCTCGGAAAAAAAAACGGAATGACATGCCCGGGTACATGTCGACCCAGCTGAGAGCACAATTACCTCCAACTATACTCTTCAACTGAATCACGGAAGGGTACTGAACAAAGAGACCATACACTGACGGCCCGATGCCGCCCAGCAGTCACCTCTGTTAGTCCCAGGGCCCAACTTCCCAAGGGCGTCCCCAAGGGTTATAGCAATAAAATTTAAATGAACTGGGATCAGGACGTTGTCCGTTGTTCACAATAATACCACTTACCAGATGAAATATAGAATAATATATGCAGGACTATGGAATAAGAAGTGAATTAAAGTTAAAGGCTAAAAAGAATCGAAGATATTAGTCTAAGGTAATTTGATTGATATGGTATAAAATAAATAAATGATATAAAAATGAAGATGTGAACAAGAGAGTGAATGTGGAAATTTTCTCAGAGCAAATGCCGAATTGAAGAAGAGAAACCTCACCTTAATTCGAAAAATGGGTGTCTAAGCTTAAATCCTCATTTCAATCAATTCCTCCAAACCTAAGTGTTGTAAGACAAATAGAGTGGATTAATCTAATAAGAATTTTTTTATATATTATTCCATATTTATTTTTTAGTTTGATAATATTTCTACGAGGGTATTATATGTGTTACTATACTCATTTTATTACATATGTAATTTGATTTCTCTATTTATAATATGATTTCTATGTGACTTCTTTATAAAACAATACTCTGCATTTTAACCACTAGTTTTATGCCAATATATGCCTTTAAAAGTAGTAAGTATTAGTTTACATTATTTTATCCATGTAAGCAAAAAATCAAGATATAAATACAAGTAAAGTTAGTTAAATAAACACTATTTCGAATAGTAAGACATCCTTTAGTAATTAATAAATTTTCAAAGTCTTCCTTAATTATATAAGTTAAAGCTAATAAAATTATCATAAGTAGTTATCAATATGCATAATTATACGCATTCAAGTTAAATAAGTTTTAGGATACTTTAGCCATAGTTCTTTTAAGAAATTAGCATTTGGTGTACTAATTAGTTGACTTCACTTTATCATATAGGCCTAGTACAAAAGTTAAATGGTATTCCAATTAATTTCTTCATATATGTTTCATCACCTCTTGTTGAACATGTATAGATACTAAGACAAATCATTTATTATATTCAAGTCTTCAAGCCAATTCAAGCAAACTTGGTTATTTTACTTATCTTAAAAAAATCACCATATCCTTCTTTAATAGTAATGAAGTTCCATAAGTTTAGTAAGGATAATCCAAATAATCAAAGAATTCATCAAAGGTCATATTTTATTCTTGTCTTAGATAAGCTATATCTTATAAAGTAGGAGTTTTCTTGATCAAAACAAGTAAAGTAATCATAACAATGACTTTATAAAATTTGTATGAAAGGCTCATATACTCAACTTGTTGGATAAGGATGAAGATGAAGGCACTAAAGGAAGTTTGATAAGGGAGGTTTTGATGCATTCCAAAACTTCATATTTGGCTAAGTATGGAGTAACTTAGCTGATAAACTTATCAAGGAATTTTGACTAAGTACAAGAAGACATCAGAAGAGTCAAAATTTTCAAGGTCCAAGACTTCTGATCCGCTGAAGGAAAGTTATCAGACTGATGAAGATCAGCCGACTCAAATCAGATTTGTTCAAGTTTGAGATCAGCCGAGTTCGCCATCAGACTTGCACTTTTGTCAGCCAGGTGAAGAAGATCATAAAGTGTTCCCAACGGTAATAAATGCCCCTTGGAGTAATAAATGCTGAAGTACAAGGTTATTAAAGACAAATGATTGAAGAATTGCTTCGCATCAGCTGGGTGCATTTAATGCTGCCTGCAGAATAGTACTGTTCACAGTACGGACAGACTGCAAAAGAGCCGTTCGCGGAAATTAAGGACCAGTACTCGAGGAATTTGAATCCTGTCTCTCTTCAAAGGACATTTTTCAAACCTCAAGTATAAATAGCTGAAAGAGACGAAGAAGAAACAAGCAACACAATCTCTGAGAAATTTTCGAAGCAAAATTCTTTAAGTCTCACGAACAGCTCACTCATCAGCTTAGTCATTTGTTGACAAAAAGCGAAGTTTAAGAACAAAGATAAATACATCTTCTGAGTGATTTTGTAAACAAGAGTGTTGTGAGAAGTAAATATCCGTCTAAGTGAGTGATATTACTTCAGAGAAGTAG
This sequence comes from Penstemon eatonii, assembly GCA_038501285.1. Lineage (NCBI taxonomy): Eukaryota > Viridiplantae > Streptophyta > Magnoliopsida > Lamiales > Plantaginaceae > Penstemon > Penstemon eatonii. Next base: position 41,223,011 of record CM076710.1, on the reverse strand, counting down.
GATTTCTTTGTGATTTCTTACTGCGAACTTACGGCCTGTTAATTTGTTGTAAGGCGTAAGCAGAGTATACTGATTACTGTGTGTTTTTAGTATAACCCAAGATCTTTGTGACTTGGAAGAGTGGACTAAAGGATATTCAAATCCATATAACCACTATAAAAATTGCTTGTGCTTTTATTTGCATTTTACTTGCATATTTTCAGTTGCATAAAACACATTAAGTTAACTGTTTGAAAAATACTTAAAAGGAATTTATAAATTTGGGGAAACATTTTTCAAACTGCTAAGATTACTTGAGAAAAACACTTTGAAAAATCCGCTGCAAGTACTCTAAGTATTAAAACTGATTTTAACAAAATCAGCTAAGTAACAATCAGACGAGTGGTCAACAAAGCTGTTCAAAGATTTGTTCGCGAGCAGAATTGTAACTTACTACTCTGATCAGCTTAGTCTGTTCAGTTAGAAAAGAGTTTTAAAGTAAAATTTGGAAGAAATTTTTAAAGAGGTTTATTCACCCCCCCCTCTAAACCTCTTCTGACCACTTGGGACCAACAAGTGGTATCAGAGCAGGTGGTTCATTAGAATCAGCTGCCTGATCAACGAGCTTGATCCAAGTATCTTTCAAAGGTTTTAAAAAAAACTTTTTCAAAAGATCATCTTTTTGAAAAATCAAAACTTTTTGAAAAATGGACTGTATCAGCCATGTTCCCCACATTGCTGGTATGTCGTTTGAAGACTGGAAAATCAGAATGGAGATTTTCCTAGCTGCTTATAATGACAACATGTACACATGTATCATTAAGGGTCCATTCAGATTCACAAAGACCATAAAAATCAATGAAGTTGATACGGTTGTGGAGAAAGACTTACATGAGATGACTGCTGAAGAAATCAAGCTGTTCAATCTTGACAAAGTCGGAAGATTCATCATGACTAAAGCCCTGGACAATGATCGGTTTGACAAAGTCAAACATTGCAAAACTGCAAAGGAAATGTGGGATAAAGTCAGAGATATGAGCGAAGGAAACGACGCCATAAAAGAGCATCAGCTGAGTGTTGCTCTAGAAAAGCTGGACAATTTCAAAATGAAGTCTGCGGAAACCATTGATCAGATGGATACAAGGTTTACAAGGACGTTGAATGAAGTTCTGAAGCTTGGAAAAACCTTCACAGACAAGGAGATAACCGTCAGAGTTCTGAAGGCTCTACCTCCCAAGTTTAACATGAAGGTGACAGCCATGGAAGAATCAAGAGATCTGGGCAAGATTTCTCTTACAGAGCTGTTCTCAGTACTCAAGGCGTATGAGTATAAACTGCCTAGGATGGGTGTTGAAGAAACCTCAACTTCAAGTCCCACAGCCGCACTGGTTGCTGCTGAAAACCCAAGAAGACCAGCCTACAGAAGTAAAGATGTGGACTCATCTGATGAAGCCACACTACTTAACAAAAAGGAGTACACTGCTGGAGACGTTGCATTGCTGATAAACAATTTCAAGAAGTTCTACAAAAGAAAATTGAAGAACAAATATAACAATGCTTCTACTTCTAAACCTAACTTTTCTTCTCAAGATAAAGAGGATTATAAAGCCAAACTAATGTGTTACAACTGCAGGAAATTGGGACACTTCATCAAAGACTGCCCATATCCAAAAGCAGAAAAGTACACTGAAGAAGAGAAGAAAATGAGAAAAGAAAGAAAACATCAGAGAGGCAAAGCTATGATGGCGGAAGCAGAAAAGCTGGCTGCTGTCTACTTATCTGACTCAGATTCAGACACGTCTGATGAAGAAAAACCTGCTCTCCTCTGCCTGATGGCAAAGGAATCTGATGACTCTGAGGAAGAGGTAACTCCTCTTGACAATGAATTGTTTAATTCATTTGAACAAATGATGCTTAACAATACTACTATTGCTGAAGCATATAAAAAGCTTAAGGAAGAGATGATATTGCTAAAAGAGCAAAATAGTTCACTGAAACTCACAGCTGAAAAGCCTAGAGAATCAGCTGAATATAAACAGCTTGAGCAAGAAAATGAATCTCTGAAAGCTGAATGTGAAGTCTATAAAGGAAAAATCATGGAACTTGAAAAAGTTATTGAGTCTCATGAGAAATCATCTGTTGCATCCACGCATACATCTAGTAAACAGAAGATACCTTTAGAACAGGAAAAGTTTGAACTGAATCATACTGAAAAATTTGTATCAGCTGACAATAGTAAGGTCATTCTTTATGTCCAGACAACTAAACCTGCTTCACCTGAGAAAGTTGTAAAGGAGACGAAAACTCCTAAGGCTAAAAAGAGCAAAGAACCTAGTTTAGGTAAACAGATTAGTAAGACCAAACAGCAGAGCCCTAAGAAGTCTGCTGATAAAGCTAAAGTCAATAAGACTAGTGGTAAAACTAAGTCGTCTGTTAATGAGCAAGCTACTAGTAAGCCAAAGAAGCATAAGAATAAGAAAAATCAAAATGCTTGGTATGGAAATGAGTCATATTATGTGCAATCTGCTGCATATCCTCCTATGTATCATACACCTCAATTTCCAGGTTACTATGCACCTTATCCTGCTCATCCAATGCATGCATACCCTGCTTATCATGCACCTTACCCTGCTTATGAACATTACTCTTATCATATTGATCATCAACATGACTTATCTGATAATTATGATAAAAATGAAACTGTTCATACTCCTGTTAAAACTCAGAAGCCTAAGAAGCCTAAGACATCAACATCTTGGGTTGTCAAAGGTGGAACTAATCCTTCAGGACCCTCTCAATAAGGGTACCTAAAACAATTTTATTTTTGTTTTGTAGGTTAGGATTAGGAGTAGGAGTAAAGTAGAGAAGATTTGGTACTTGTACAGTGGATGTTCAAGACACATGTGTGGAAACATACATGAGCTGACTGATGCAGTTGTTGTGGATGGTCCAAAAGTTACTTTTGGGGACAGCAAAGAAGCCAAGATTAAAGCTAAAGGAAGGATAATTAGAGGAAACATAGAGATATCTGACGTCTCATATGTTAAAGGCCTCAAATATAATCTGCTAAGCATAAGTCAATTTTGTGACAAAGGATATTCAGTCATCTTCTCAACAGATAAGTGCTACGTTGAACAGATTGGTACAAAGAAGGTAATTTTATCTGGAAGGAGACAAGGGAATGTCTACATAGTCGACTGGAATTCTGCTGTTAAGAATTCAAATGTTTGTTTGGTGGCATCAACACCAAGTGAAGTTAGTTGGCTGTGGCACAAAAGGATGAATCATTTAAACTTCAAGACCATCAACAGATTAATCAAGAATGATTTGGTAGAAGGGATTCCTAAAACAGTCATGAGCAAAGATAAGCTTTGTGACGCCTGTCAGAAGGGTAAACAAATTAAGTCATCGTTCAAAAGCAAGAAGCATCAATCTTCTGAAAGAATATTGGAGCTGCTACATATGGACTTATTTGGACCCATTGATCCTGTCAGCAATGGTGGAAAGAAATACTGTCTAGCTGTTGTGGATGATTATTCAAGATATACTTGGGTGATTTTCATGAAGAAGAAAAGTGAAACCAAGGAACATCTTACAAATCTGATGGAACTGATCCAGAATGAGAAAAGCATAAAGATATTGAAGATCAGATCAGATAGAGGGACAGAGTTTACAAACTCTACTGTTGAAGAGTATTGTAATATCAAGGGAATACATCATGAGTATTCAGCTGCTAGAACCCCTCAACAGAATGGTGTTGCTGAAAGGAGAAACAGAACACTAAAAGAAGCAGTCAGGACTATGATAGCTGAAGCTAAGCTGCCACAAAGGTTTTGGGCAGAAGCAACAAATACAGCCTGTTTTACTCAGAACAGATGCATGATCAACAAAAATCAGAACAAGACTCCATATGAAGTTTGGAACAACAGAAAACCAAACATTCATTACTTTAAAATTTTTGGTTGTAAATGTTTTGTTTTGAATAATGGGAAAAATCACCTTACTGCATTTGCAGAAAAGGCTGATGAAGCTGTTTTTGTAGGATACTCTACTGTTAGTAAGGCTTACAGAGTTTTTTAACAAAAGAACATTACTAATACAAGAATCCATTCATGTAGTATTTGATGAACCAAACCAATCTTCTGAAAAGAATCAAAGCACTAATCAAGAACTATCTACTGATTTACAGAAGTTAAGTGTTGGAAGGAATGAAGAATATGTTCCCATCGTACTACCTGATCTTAACTCAGCTGCCAACTCAAGTGCTGTTCAAAATCAGATCACTGATTGTCTAACAGACGAGTTACAACCAGCTGACAGACCAGAGACTGTTCAACAGACTGCAAATGTTCAACAGACTGCAAATGTTCAACAGACTGCTACTGCAACTCCAACAGTAGTGTTGCAAAATCATAACAGAGGACAACATCCAGACCTGCAACCTGATCTAAGATGGCTCAGAAATCACCCACCAGAGTTAGTGATTGGTGATCCATTAGATAGAGTGAAAACAAGAAGAGCTGCTGCACAAGATGCTATGTTTGTCACTTTTCTATCTCAAATAGAGCCAAAACAAATTGAAGAAGCTCTAAATGATTCTTTCTGGATAGAAGATATGCAAGAAGAGTTGAATCAATTTGAAAGGAATGAAGTCTGGTACTTAGTTCCTAGACCAAGTCATCAAAAAGTTATTGGCACTAAATGGGTTTTCAGAAATAAGATGAATAAAGATGGTATTGTTACCAGAAACAAAGCAAGATTAGTGGCCAAAGGTTATTGTCAAGAAGAAGGAATTGACTTTGATGAGACTTTTGCTCCTGTAGCAAGACTTGAAGCAATCAGACTGTTTCTAGCCTATGCTGCTTACAAAAACTTCACTGTCTATCAGATGGATGTGAAGTCTGCCTTTCTCAATGGAGAACTGCAAGAAGAAGTATATGTTGAACAACCTCCTGGATTTGAAGTTTATCAAGAAGAGGATAAGGTATATCGTCTTAAGAAAGCCCTCTATGGACTGAAACAGGCTCCAAGAGCATGGTATGATACCCTATCTGATTTTCTTTTAATTAAAGGATTTCATAAAGGTAAGGTAGATAAAACCTTGTTCACTATTGAATGGGAGAGTCATATATTGATTGTGCAAATATATGTAGACGATATTATTTTTGGTTCAACCAATCAACAGATGTGTGATAAGTTCTCTAAGCTGATGCAGAATAAGTTTGAAATGAGCATGATGGGAGAACTTAATTATTTTCTTGGTTTACAAGTTAAACAGTCGCCTGATGGAATCTTTATAAATCAAGCTAAATACACAAGAGATCTGTTCAAGAAATTTGGTATGGAAACTAGCTCTACTGCTACTATTCCTATGTCTACAAGTCTTCGTTTGGATAAAGATGAAGATGGCAAATCAGTGGACATAACCAAATACAGAGGCATTATAGGGTCACTGTTATATCTAACAGCAAGCAGACCTGACATAATGTACTCAGTTTGAGTCTGTGCAAGATTCCAATCAAACCCCAAAGAATCTCATCTCTTAGCTGACAAGAGGATATTGAAATATGTTAAAGGCACTCAAGAATTGGGATTGTGGTATCCTAGAGAATCTGGATTTGAGCTTATTGGTTATTCAGATTCAGACCTTGCTGGCTGCAAGATTGACAGAAAAAGCACAACAGGTGCTTGTCAGTTCTTAGGTAGTCGTCTGATCTCATGGATGAGTAAGAAACAGACTTCAGTATCCATATCTACTGCTGAAGCTGAATATATAGCTGCTGGAGCTTGCTGTGCACAGATATTATGGTTGAAGCATCAACTAGAAGATTACTACATCAAAATCAGTGGAATTCCAATCTACTGTGACAATACAAGTGCAATCTCACTTACTCAGAATACTACAAGTCATTCAAGGACTAAGCATATTGAGATCAAGCATCACTTCATTAGAGATCATGTGGAAAAAGGCAATGTTGTGATTGAGTATGTTCATACTGACAATCAAATTGCTGACATTTTCACTAAACCTTTAAGTGAAGTAAGGTTTTCAACCTTAAGAGCTGAGCTAGGATTACTTAATTTGGATGCATAAGCTGAGGGGGAACTTATCAGAAGATTAGTTCAACAGCTTACTCATCACTGTTATCTTCAAGGATTAACTTTCAACAGACTAGTTAACTTATGAATTCTTAAACTCAGGGGGAACGTGTAAGACTAGCGGTACTTCTGAATTGAAGATGAAATTTGTTAATGTCAGTTAGTTGAAGTTATGTTTCCAACAGAAGACTCAAATATCGAAGAATAAAATTATATTATCTAGCTGGATTGACAAACAACTGAGGAAGGTTATCAGCTATTGGCATTCTCTGATAACAGCATTGTCGTCAGGACAGTAGTCCATCAGATAAGTATTTATTTTACTCATCTGATTACTTGAATAAAAGCGAATCTATTTAAAACGTTTTATTCAAAACACGCTTTTATAAGTAACTATTAGGCGGTACATATTCCCGCTCCTCATTAAATATCTTTTGAATTTGAAAGGTCGTAACTGACGCCGCACGATCAGACTGACATCATCAGCACTGATATTCATCATCTTACAGCAAGTCATGATATTGTCAATCAAAATCTGAAGGCTCTATGTGCTGAAATGAGAATTCCAACAGTTGCTCTCAACCCTGCTGTTGTGCCTTCTAATGTCATCAAATCTGATGATGACAAAAAGAGGGAAGATAAAAGGGAAGAACTAGCTAAGGAAACTGCTGCTGCAACTGATGAAGCCAAGGAGATTGAAGACACTGCTGCCAAGACTGAGAAACTTGGAAAGGTAGAAGAAGAAGAAAAGACTGAAAAAGAAACTACCAAGTACAAGAACACTGAATCAGCCAAGAAGGCAATGGAGCTAATCAAAGAACATCAACTCAAAGAGAAGATGGAAGCTGCCAAAGCAATCTTGGATGAGGAAGCTGATGATGAAGAAGATGACGAAGAGTCATCTTATGAATATGAAGAAGTGCTTGAAGGATCAGATGAAGAAGCTGACAGTTAAAAATTGTAAAATCATTGTAATCAGTTTACTTTTATCTATTCTTCAGAATTCTCATCTGATGAACTTGTACTTGTAATTCTATTTCAATATCAATAAAAAGTCAAGTTCAATCCAACATACTATTTTCTATCTCAGAAAATTTTTGAGGATTACATGCTTTAGTTTAGGTATTTAACAGGTACTTAGCTGAAGTTTTGTCATCATCAAAAAGGGGGAAACTGTTGGATAAGGATGAAGATGAAGGCACTAAAGGAAGTTTGATAAGGGAGGTTTTGATGCATTCCAAAACTTCATATTTGGCTAAGTATGGAGTAACTTAGCTGATAAACTTATCAAGGAATTTTGACTAAGTACAAGAAGACATCAGAAGAGTCAAAATTTTCAAGGTCCAAGACTTCTGATCCGCTGAAGGAAAGTTATCAGACTGATGAAGATCAGCCGACTCAAATCAGATTTGTTCAAGTTTGAGATCAGCCGAGTTCGCCATCAGACTTGCACTTTTGTCAGCCAAGTGAAGAAGATCATAAAGTGTTCCTAACGGTAATAAATGCCCCTTGGAGTAATGAATGCTGAAGTACAAGGTTATTAAAGACAAATGATTGAAGAATTGCTTCGCATCAGCTGGGTGCATTGAATGCTGCCTACAGAATAGTACTGTTCACAGTACGGACAGACTGCAAAAGAGCCGTTCGCGGAAATTAAGGACCAGTACTCGAGGAATTTGAATCCTGTCTCTCTTCAACGGACATTTTTCAAACCTCAAGTATAAATAGCTGAAAGAGACGAAGAAGAAACAAGCAACACAATCTCTGAGAAATTTTCGAAGCAAAATTCTTTAAGTCTCAAGAACAGCTCACTCATCAGCTTAGTCATTTGTTGACGAAAAGCGAAGTTTAAGAACAAAGATAAATACATCTTCTGAGTGATTTTGTAAACAAGAGTGTTGTGAGAAGTAAATATCCGTCTAAGTGAGTGATATTACTTCAGAGAAGTAGGATTTCTTTGTGATTTCTTACTGCTAACTTACGGCCTGTTCATTTGTTGTAAGGCGTAAGCAGAGTATACTGATTACTGTGTGTTTTTAGTATAACCCAAGATCTTTGTGACTTGGAAGAGTGGACTAAAGGATATTCAAATCCATATAACCACTATAAAAATTGCTTGTGTTTTTATTTGCATTTTACTTGCATATTTTCAGTTGCATAAAACACATTAATTTAACTGTTTGAAAAATACTTAAAAGGAATTTATAAATCTGGGGAAACATTTTTCAAACTGCTAAGATTACTTGAGAAAAACACTTTGAAAAATCCGCTGCAAGTACTCTAAGTATTAAAACTGATTTTAACAAAATCAGCTAAGTAACAATCAGACGAGTGGTCAACAAAGATGTTCAAAGATTTGTTCGCGAACAGAATTGTAACTTACTACTCTGATCAGCTTAGTCTGTTCAGTTAGAAAAGAGTTTTAAAGTAAAATTTGGAAGAAATTTTTAAAGAGGTTTATTCACCCCCCCTCTAAACCTCTTCTGACCACTTGGGACCAACACAACTACTTAGTTTATACAATGATACATAATACATGAACTCATACCTTGAATATTGTTCTTATACAAAATTTAGAGATTTACAAGTAATTTATATATTAGTTTACACCTCTCTTTTATCCTTTTAAACAAAATCAAGATGTAAATGAAAGTAAAGTTAATTCTTCAATAAGTATGATTTTATACTACTTTTATTGAAAATGCATCCTTTAGTATATGATAATTATAATCTCAATTATATAGCCAAATGAAACCTACACAAGTAATTATTAGTTTTCTCACTTATAACTTTCAAAGCTAAGTAACTCATAGTTCTATAGTAATAAGTTTGCCTAAAAAGTTAATTCAATTATTTAGCTTCATTTTATATTTCAAGTTTGTAAATGCCTTCATTGCTCTTTAATTCTTTATTTCTTCATATCTCTTTTATCACTTCTTACCTTCAATCCATAGTAACAATAACCATCTTTGTTTAGTTCTTCAACCACTTTGTTTAGAAAGTTTAACCATATAAAAAAAACTCTTGTGTATATTACCTTCTCCATTTAGTGTCATTTTATATCTAAATTTTACAATTAAACCTCCTTATGACATTATCCAGCTACCAAGGTGTTAAAGGGTGGTTTAATTGCATAAAAACAGCAAGGAAAGTTGAAAATAACAATTTTAGAACAAGAATTTCAAAATAGTCCCGAAACAGTCCAGCGAGTGGGTTTCACTCGCCGGTACTGTTCCGAAAACGTGCCGATAGTGACCCCACGCGCCAAGGTGTTCGACACCTCCCATACCCCTACATTCTAGATCGAGTCCTCTTTTCAATGGTACAAATATTTCTCAAAATGACCCAGCCAATATAAAGTTATAGCTCAATTACAGTGGTCGCGCAAAAACAGGGGAAAGGTGAGTGTTTACCTTGTTATCTCCTTCTCTAGCAATGAAACATGGAAGTTCTTGAATCTACTCACTCCTTATGACTTAGAGGTAACTAGAAACTGTGGAGAAAAGAGATTTAGCAAAGATTAAGATATTTTAAATGTATTGAAAAGATGAAGAACCTTGTTTACCTCTAAGCTTTACTACCCCTTTTACTAAGCTTGGGAGAAGACTAATCTTGGAAGAAGACTAAGCTTGGGAAGAGAGCTTCATGGCTTCAATACTAATGACTGATCGTTCTTATCTTATTTGGGTGTAATTGAAGAAGAAATTTGAGTCTTTATTTATAGGGAGAGATAGTGGTAGATTGGTAATAAGTTTGGGTTAGTAGGTTTAGTGGTAATTGATTATATGGGCCATCTTGCTATTATTGTAAACTTCGCTTTTGACCTTGTTGTTCTATAATAGTTAGTTTTAGTATAATAATTTTTACATCAATTTACTCGGTTTGCTTTGGTACGTTAAAAGTTTGTCTCGAGTTCGGTTTGATAGTTATTATTGATTTAACCGGTTTTGGTCGGGTTCAAGATATCAGTAAAATTGTGATATTGGGGATTTTCAATATATATTTTATAGGGCTCTGTTACTTTATTCAGGATGGATCAAAACTCAAGGAAGAGCAATATCCTAAGAACAATAAGTAAATATTGTAACCAACGTAAAAATAACACGAATATGAAGAGAAAGCTCTTTATTTATTGAATAATAGTGAGTTGTGCTGTTAATGCAGAATTCAATGGCGTATTTGCCTTATGATTCAGACTCGTTTAATACAATGATTGACTAGGTATTTATATCATACTAAACCTAGCGTTACAAGGAAATATAGTCCTAATAGGACTCGACCCAAATATCCTTCTTGGGTCCGGAGTATAGTCTTCTTGTCGAAGAGAGCTGTATTCGGCCGGGTAGATAAGATGAACCCGAACTGTCTGATTTGGTCGAACCGATCTTATGTACTTTAGTCGATCCGCACATTATGTAGGGTGCGAAATAGCCCTCATCAGTACTCCCTCACTTCTTCGAGCGTATATATAATAGAAGCTCGTAGAAGTAGACAATTTTATACGACTGTTTCTCTTCTATAAATGGTGCCTCGTTAAAAACCTTTCTTAAGAAAAAACACTGTGGGAAAAAATCTTAAGGAAGGAAAATAGTGCAACGCATCATAGATAGTCGTTTTCTCTTTCCAATTACGAATCGCCACGCGTCCATTCGGGAGGCTTTTAATCTCCTTTCGTTTTTGGCGGGAATGTGATTAGTTGTGACGAGTTCGAAACGTCTTTTCTCATCTTAGTATAAATAGGTGACTTTTGAGTTCGTCATTTTTCCTTTATACTTGCTTATAGTTCGTAGTCATTTTCTTGCTTAGTCGTTCATCATATAAAGTTTTCCTTTTATCGACCTACATCTTCCGAGAATCTGAAAATATGGCTTCTTTAAGAAAATCTTCTTCTTCTTGTAGGGAGAATGTCGCCCCTAACAACGAGGAGGAGTTGCATTCTAATTTTTGGGCGAACAAACTGCAGTCCCTGAATTGGTCGTTCCTGTTGAAGACACCTTTAAGGTACAAATCCTTTCCGATTCAGATGTCGCTGCCCGAGCCAAAAAGGGCAAAGGTACTGCTCCTCAGATTTCTGAACCAATTGAGGACCTAGCTTGTGCTTATACGGTAGACACTTTTCCAGAGGTTGTGAATAATTACGCCAAATATTTCCCGGAGGGTTCTGAGATAATTCTTCCTTCCCCTTTTGATAAGGTTACATCTCCACCGGAAGGATGTCGAGCCTTTTACACGGCTCACCTCAATAGCGGCCTGCGTCTTCCGTTGTCTCCCCTCTTCCTTGATATCCTAAAAATATTCAGTGTGTCCTTGACACAATTAGTCCCAAATTCTGTGGCCTTTGTGGTTTGTTTTTCTGTCTTGATGATCGCAAAGGGGTTAAAACCTTCTTTTCGTAATTTTACACAACTTTTCCGGTTCAACATTTCCAGTTCTTCCAATCGTGGATATTTCTTCGCTAGTCAAAGGCCTAGTCGAGCAATCTTCGATTCCCCTGTTTCTAGCAATCCTTCTTGGAAATCTCACTTCTTTTTTGTTCGTCCCCCACCTCGTATTCGTTCGGCGGATGGTTCGACCATGCCCTTTTCATGGGATCATGGTTCCAGTTGGGTTCCCGGAGGTCGCTTGCCGACTGGTGAACTTGTTCCAGATGACCCTCAGTTTATTGGTGAAATCCCCGCTATGCGTGCCAACAAATACAAGAGTGCTCTCCTGATTGGGGAAGCTTTCCTTCGTAAAGCGGGATTAAGCGCTCATAATTTTCCAATCAGTTCATCATCCGAATCACTTGATAAGCATTTTACTACAGCCTAGTGATGTGATTATATCCTTTTTACTCAGAATCTAATTTTTATCTTGTTTCTTTTTCAGCCCATATGGTAGAAAACTCCCGACATTCTTCGAAGGGAAAAATGGTGCTGTCTAAATCTTCCAAATCCGTAGAGAACGTCCCTATCGAGCAGAGAGCGTCACGGAAGAGGAAACTGGAGTTGAGTCATGAGTCCGAGGAGAATGGAGAGGAATCTCCAGATTCTTCTCAAGAGTCCCCTATTCGTCAGGGCACAGGATCCGGTTATCCTCCTCTTCAGCTTAGAACATCTTTGGATATTCGTGGATGTCGCAGCTGGTCGATGCCACATCCTACTAATAATCCAGTTGATAGAAGGAGGGGCTACTATGATCGTTCTGGTAACGATCTTTCTTTACTCGGAGACAATCATCCAAAACCTACTTTGGTCGAAATGATTGAGGATCATTTAGAGGGAAGGAGGGCCGCTGGTTACTCCGAGAATGATTCACTTGTTCATGATGATAGTGAGAATGCGGTCGATAAGGCAACCCATGTTCTTTTGTCTGGCGTTTTTACTCGCGATCTGAATAAGCTTCTTCGTAAGGATCCTCTGGAGAAATTTCAGCAAGCCTCTCTTTATGCTGAAAAGGTGATTTCTCTTTTTCTTTGATCATACTAACAAAGTAATTTTCTTTAAGGATCTTTCTTAATTTGCTAACCCATTTCTTTTTGCTCTCTTTGTTCTTTCAGACTAAAACTTGTCTGGCATCATATGCTTATGAAAATGCTCTTTGGAAACAACAGTGTGAGTTCCTGGAAGAGAAGTATAAAGCTTTACTCCATAAGTCCTCTGGTTCAGAGGTAGGCCCTTCAACGTCCTTTTCCGTTCCGGTCGTTGAGACTAGGGCTACAGGTATTGAAGACCAGGAGATCATGAACAGGGTCCTGGAGACTTCTCGTGCTCAAGAGCAAGCCGATCAAATGGCTAAAAAGTTAGAGGAATTCCAGTTTCAGAGTACTGCTCGAATTAGTGAGCTAGAATCTCAAGTATCAAGTCTTCAAGCTTCATTAGAGGAGTATGAGAAGGACATTCCTTTGAGTGGACTCAGTGACCGTTATGGTCGTAATTATGATGAAAAAGTGATTCGTGAATTCCTTAATTCGCCCGTTCATACGGCATTGGTAAATCAGATGGTCGGTCCACTTTTAGAAAATACGTTCAAGAAGGCGATTCATCAGTTGGTCGCTTTCGATATGATAGATGATCGTCGAAAGGAATACTTTAAAGCGGCACATATTCGGTTGAACCGCTATGGCGAAGTATACTCTCCTTCCGAGCTTCCAGATGTTGTATATCAAAACTTCCCTTTGGCACGCCTTGTCAAAGAGTTCGGAAAACCATTGCCAATTCCTCCTTCAGATATCAATGATGAGCTCGACAAAACCTTCATCGATCCTGAAGACGAAGAAGAAGAAGAAGAAGATATTGGCATGACCGAGGAAGAGAACGTCGGTAGCGAACAGAAAATTCCAGATAGCGACCAGGCTCTATGATATATTGACTTTTTGAAATAATCTTTGTAATTATTTACCCGTAGGTTTAATTGTAACTTTACCCTTTCATCCCTTTGAAATAAACGTTTCGTATTCTGATAGTCGCGTCCTTCCGTGTTCTTATGTAATGATTCAGACAAGTCATTAACTTCGCCATAATCATTATGCATATGTCGTTTCGAATTCTTTTAGAGGAATTCCAAGGCTATCTTTCAGTATTTCGCGCCCTTTCTTTTAGGTCTGTCGCGTCTTTTCGTGTAGTATAAATACAAAAGGTAAAAACTTGGCTTGTTATTTACCGTTTATACTCGTCTCTTCTAATAGAATACTTTTTCTTTGGCTAGTCGATAAATTTTCTCGTTATTTACTTTGTACTTTTCAACAATTCGATCATGAATAATCTTTTTGGCAATACTTCGAAGCGACCTTCTCGTGAGAGCGCTAGGGATAACAGATCTAAAAAATCTCGAAGAGAGGGGCCCTCGATGGAGCCTCCTCGTTCGTCTCCAATAACTAGGTCGGTGATCGACACTCATGTTATCCCTTCTGAACCTTTTTCCGTAATTAGTTCGTCTTTTGTACAACCAAATTTTTCTTCTTCTACTAAAGTTGGGAGTAGGCCTTCCCCTGGTCGGGTGGCTTTCGGTGATACATCCCACATGGAGCAGACTTTTGATATACCTGTTTCTTCAGGCGTTTCTTCCTTTGAGCATGTTTTTCATGGAGGGGATTTTGCTAACTCCCTTCCTTTTTCTACTTCTATTGCCCCGATCGTCAGCGAAGGCCAAGCTGGTGAGGGCTCCTTTGTCAATCCTTCCAGAACACAATCTATTTTGCAAGATTGTCCTGACTATTTGTTTCATGATACTACTGTGATGACTACTTCTTTCGAATCTGGAGGACCTTCTAGGGGTCGGTTTGGGTCGAGGTCTGGTCGTCGAACCATTATTTCTGCTTCGGGTAAGGAGACCTCATTTAGTCCCAACGAGAGGGATTCTCCTCGTCCGTTAGACGATCGATGCATCCTTGAGCAGGTTAAGGATATTATGTTTTCGGAGACTCCGCGCCCTGACGGTATCCCTTCTAATAGCGAATTGCCTGGCTCAGTTGAGCCTGATGCTTTGTCTTGGGATCTGGGCTTAAGCACCATTTTGCCTGGTGAGCTGAGGAAACTTGAGGGTACTTCCAACGTTCGCCTTGTTCATTCGCTAGTGAAGATGTGCGAACAGGTGGACAATTCTTTCATTACTTTACTTGTTTTTATTTTGACTGCGTCGTTATGTGGGGGGTTTTTCTCATTCTTTTTTTTTTCTTTTCTAGGCCAAATATTTTGCACTCCATCTGGGCGTGCAAAATGACGATCTGTGGAATGGTAAGGATGCTTACCAAAGACGGTTGGAGTCGGAATCGGCGAAGGTCGCAGGGCTGACCCTGCAACTGCAGCTTGCTAAAGATGATCTTCAAAAATTAGAGGCTGTGAGGGTCGTTCTTGAGAAAGAGAAAAATGATCTAGTTCAGGCTGCTGTCTTGGCGGAGGAGTCTCGACGGCGGTCTTATGAGGAGGGTTATGACGCCGGTTATCTAAAGCGTCAAGAGGAGTTGATGGCGTTTGCTGGCAACTTGACTCCTCGGAGGACTGTTTCTGCTAGTCGTCCTGCTGGCGATTCTTCTCAGTGATCTGTTCGACCTGGCAGGCCTTGGACTGTCTATTTTTTTTTTTTTTTTTTTTTTTTTTTTTTTTAGCGCCCAACATTTTTGTGTAGTTGTTTTGGGCTGAATTTTTGTATTGGGAGAACAACTAGATTGGAAATTATGATCTTTTGTAGGCAGATCCTTGCCTTGATCAATTTTATTCTGTTGATATATTTTGTTATGCACATTTTGCTGTCATACATAAATATAACATCATGAAATAATCAGCATAGATTTGGCATACTTATCTGATATTGATCCTTGCGGAGGATACCAAGAATGGAGAATAAGGTAGCTTAATCTTGCTCGGTCACTTTATAAGTATCTGAATGATATACTGTTTGCTCTGCAAAATAAATTTTTTGTTGATCAACCCAGTATAGTCCCTTGGGTTATACCCAAAACCGCGTTGTTCCTCAAAATGTAGATAGTAGGTCATTCGTATCGATAATCGATTGAATAGCAGTTAAGGAACGCTTAGCATCTTGGTCGATGTTCAATCCATGCCTTGTAAATTTGTCTTTTTGTGACATATATCTTATATAAGGAGGCTTTTTATTCCTTCTGTTGAACTCTACTTTTCTTTTTCATAAGACTAAGAGAAGATATCCCTTTCAGTATCTTCCTTTATGTTTTTCTACATTAACTGTGAACTATATGTTCCTCAACCAGTGTTTCACTATAGCATTTCTTTGATATGGGAGGAATTGGAAAATGTAGAAGTCTTGGCCAGATCTGACCTGTTCAGACCTCCTTCAGCAATTCTTTGGAAAATTAGGCAGTGACGGCCTTGCAGTCTAGCGTGGTGGTATTAATCGTCTTAGTAACGACGTCAGATTTCTTGGACTCCAATGGAGTTTTTGTATGGCTAATTTAATAGTTTCCCATATGACGTATGAGGCAGTTACGACCCTCGTAGGTCCGAACACCATATTTGCATGAGCGAATAGCATATGTGAGTGTGTAAATTTTCTTAGTCCGGAGCTCTTTTAGATCTGCTTTCTACTGCATTGATCGAAACGATCTACTTTTGTTTTTATTTCCGATTCAATGAGTCGATCAGTTAGGCGCTGTTCCAACTTACTTGCATTTATTACGGGGAGTCAAAAGGTCGCATTTCTGTCCCTTGATCAAATACTTTTTCAGCCGTTGGATTGCTTAGATCTATCCCTATAAATAGGGAGGTGGTTTGCATACTTCATTTGCAATTTCTCAAAAAGGATGGAGATCTCAGTTTCCTTAAATTTTATTTTGCCTTCAGATCCCATAATATTCAAAAAGTCACATTATCGTGATTCATACCGTAATAGCTTGATGTTCTTCTGCCTTGTACTAACGGGTCCCATGGAAGCCCTACCTTGTACTAACGGGTCCCATGAGGCCTCAAATGTTGTTTTCACAGATTTGATGTCCGTGGTTTCTGTTTGCACATGGAGGGTTCATATTTGCCGGTCACCCCCACTCTTGGATGTTACCTCCGGAGTGATAGACTGCCGGGGTGTGCTGGTAAATATTAATAATTCTCGACCGCCCCGAAGAGATGCTGCTTTAGAGTAAAATGATTTATTTATAAGTAAAAGCAGTATCTTGTTGTGGGTGAATGAGTATTGCCGGTTATCTGGCTGGTAATGCTCATTTCGTCTGGAGGAACATTTGATCTTCGGAGCCTGGCCATCGAACCAAAGAAGTCGACCATCCTGAGCAGCATGCTTCTTAGGTGGTTTATCATAATCGACGAGGTACTAGAGAGGAGATTGGTGTTTCCGTGGACATTGTCGTGAAGGTCGCTGATCTATAGATAGTTGTAGAGATGTACAGGAAATCTTTGTACTCAGATTGATACTTCATATATAATTTGTATTTGTAATTCAGATGAATAATACTTTTGATTTATTACTTTGATATCCTCTGTTGTTGTTTATCTTGAGCAAATTATCGCTGATACTTTGTTGATGCGATATTATTAGGAATAAGTTAGAGGAGCGTTTACCGAACGGATCAATTCGTACTCGACTCTTTTTCTTAGACTTAGGTCTCTATTCCATTGTCTGTTTGATCGTTAAACAATAGATCGAGGAGCGTTTATTGAGCGAATCAATTTATACTCAACTCGTTTGCATTTAGACTTAGGTTTTATACCAAAGCTTTTTTAATCGTTAACGTTTAATCGAGGAGCGTTTATTGAGCGGATCAATGTATACTCAACTCTTTTGCTTTTTAGACTTAGGTTTTATACCAAAGCCTTTTTAATCGTTAACATTTAATCGAGGAGCGTTTATTGAGCGGATCAATGTATACTCAACTCTTTTGCATTTTAGACTTAGGTTTTTGTAACAAAAGCCTTTTAGATCGTAGAAAACAGATCGATGAGTGTTTATTGAGCGGATCAATGTATACTCAACTTGTTATTTATTTAGACTTAGGTTTTTAATACCAGAAGTCTTTTAAATCGTTGAAAAATTGATCGAGGAGTGTTTATTGAGCGGATCAATGTATACTCGACTCGTTTTGTTTAGACTTAGGTTTTTAATACCAGAAGCCTTTTAGATCGTCGAAAACAAATCGAGGAGTGTTTATTGAGCGGATCAATGTATACCCGACTCGATTTGTTTAGACTTAGGTTTTTAATACCAGAAGCCTTTTAGATCGTCGAAAACAAATCGAGGAGTGTTTATTGAGCGGATCAATGTATACTCAACTCGTTATAATTTAGACTTAGGTTTTTAATACCAGAAGCCTTTTTAGATCGTCGAAAACAAATCGAGGAGTGTTTATTGAGCGGATCAATGTATACTCAACTCGTTATAATTTAGACTTAGGTTTTTAATACCAGAAGCCTTTTAGATCGTCGAAAACTTGATCGATGAGTGTTTATTGAGCGGATCAATGTATACTCGACTCGTTTTGTTTAGACTTAGGTTTTTAATACCAGAAGCCTTTTAGATCGTCGAAAACAAATCGAGGAGTGTTTATTGAGCGGATCAATGTATACTCAACTCGTTATAATTTAGACTTAGGTTTTTAACACCAGAAGTCTTTTAGATCGTTGAAAAATTGATCGAGGAGTGTTTATTGAGCGGATCAATGTATACTCGACTCGTTTTGTTTAGACTTAGGTTTTTAATACCAGAAGTCTTTTAATCGTCATAAGTAGATTGAGGAGTTTTTATTGAGCGGATCAATGTATACTCGACTCGTTGTTTGGTTGGATCGAAGAGTGTTTATTGAGCGGATCAATGTATACTTAACTCCTTTTGTCCCGATCTCCACCAATATGATAGTAGAATTCCAAGGAGTGTTTACCGAAACAATCGATTTATACCCAATATTGACTTAAAATTGCTAAAATAATTGAACTGTGGGCTAAGGCCTTTATTACAAAGATTAAAACTTAATAAAATAAAATAAGGCAGCATAATCTGCTAAAATTTATTTACCATAGTATTTCCTAAGGTTGACTGCATTCCAGGTTCTTGGTAAGGCTGTTCCATCCAAGCGTGCAATTTTGTATGAACCTTTCTTTCCTATGCCAATGACAACGTAAGGTCCATCCCAATTTTGTTGTAATTTTCCAACATGCTTTGATACTTCTACCTTTTTCAAGACCAGGTCTCCTTCTTTGAAGGTTCGGATGCGTACCCTTTGATTGTATGCCTTTTCCATATTTACTTTAGTGGCTTGCAAGCGTACGGCGGCTTTTTCTCTTAAAGCTTCTGTTAAATCGATGCCAGTTTCTCTTGTCTTTTCATTTTCCTGATCATCGTACATTTCAATTCTTGGTGTTGGGATTAGATTTTCAACATGAATAACAGCTTCCGAACCATATACCAAGCTAAACGGGGTTTCTCCGGTTGAGCTCCTCACAGTGGTTCGATTAGCCCAAAGTACTCCTGGGAGTACATCAAGCCATTTCCCTTTGGCCGCTCCTAATCTTTTTTCCAAGGATTTTATTATTTCTCGGTTTGCTACTTCAGTCTGTCCGTTCGCTCTAGGATGCCCGACCGAAGTGAAATTTTGTTGAATCCCAATTTTCGAACACCATTCTATTACATGTTTTCCCGCGAATTGGGTTCCATTATCAGAGATTAGGATCCTTGGGATGCCAAATTGACAAACTATGAATTTCCATAGGAAGTTGATCACTTGGAATTGAGTTATTCGTGCAAGGGCGATGCATTCTATCCATTTGCTGAAGTATTCTACAGCGACCAGGACATAAGCTTTCTTGGATCTTGCCGCTGGGAACGGTCCCACGATGTCCATTCCCCATTGGTCGAAAGGCCAACATACCGGTATAGGGTGCATATTTTCTGCTGGTCGATGACATATAAATGACATTTTTGGACATACTGAGCGGCGTCGTTGTTGATGGTAGGCCAATAATAACCTGTTCGGAGACATTTTAAAGCCAATGCCCTTGCTCCGCTGTGATTCCCTGCATTTCCTTCATGTATTTCTCGTAGAATATCAGTGGTTTGTGATTCAGAGACGCATTTCAGAAGAATTCCTGACACTGATCTCCGGTAGAGTTTTTCTCCTACTAATGTGTATTTTGGAGCCCGATATTTTATTTTCCGAGCTTCATTCTGGTCAAGCGATAATTTTCCTTCTCGAAGATAGTTTATCATTGGAGTCATCCAATTTTCTTCTGCTTCTTCGATTTCCATTATATCGACCGCCTTTACCTCATCGATGTCGATGGCCGGTGTACTAGAGATTAACCAGTTGATTACCCTTTCAGTTTTTCCGTCATGGGCTCCTGTGAACCTAGATAGTTGATCGGCCCATTTGTTTTCCGAACGTGGGATGTTCTGTATACCGAAGCTTTCGAATTTTTCTGCTAGTGTTTTCACTTTGGTAAGGTACTTAACCATATTAAATTCCTTAGCCTCATATAGGCCTTCTATTTGTCTTTGCACTAACTCTGAATCTGTTAACACTTTAAGGCTTCTAATGTTTGCCTTGATCGCCATTTCCATTCCTGCGATTAACGTTTCATATTCTGCTTCATTGTTTGTTACGACGAAGTCCAATGTTATTGCATAATTTAAATCCTCTTTATTCGGTCCGGTGAAGTTGATTCCAGCGCCTCCTCCTTCTCGGCACGAAGCACCGTCAACGTGCATTAACCAAGTTTGATCTTCTATGATCAAGATATCGTCGTCGAGGCTGCTCGATAGTTCGGTTGCTTGTGTGGGAGTTTCCAGTAGGAAATCAGCTAATACTTGGGCCTTAATTGCAATTCTCGGTTTGTAGTCGATTTCGAATTGACCGAGTTCGATCGCCCATTTGATTAGTCTTTCGGAAGCTTCTGGCTTTGCCAAGACTTGTCTTAGCGGTCGGTTTATTAAAACCACGAATTTGTAGGTCAAAAAGTAAGGTCGAAGTTTTCGTGCTGCCACTACTAAGTCCAAAGCGAATTTCTCAATTTCTAAGTAATTCTTCTCCGCCCCTTGTAGTAATTTGCTTAAATAATAGACAGGCTTATGTTCTGATCCTTCTATTTTGATCAGTACTGAACTAACGGCCGCATCGGAGATCGAGATGTAGATATACAATGGTTCCCCTTCAGTCGGTTTGGCCAACAACGGGGCTGTTGTTAAATATTCTTTGAGCTGGTTGAAGGCCTGATCGCATTCTTCGGTCCAAACGAAGTTTTTTGCTTTTCGAAGCGTTTGGAAGAAGGGCAAACTTCTGTCTGCTGATTTTGATATGAATCTGTTCAGCGCTACGATTTTTCCTACCAAGCTTTGAACTTGGGAGATGGTTTTGGGAGGCTTCATTTCGGCTATGGCTCGAATTTTTTCTGGGTTGGCTTCGATTCCTCGTTGATGTACCAAATAGCCTAAGAATTTTCCTGACTTAACACCAAAAGTGCATTTCGCGGGATTCAACTTCATGCGGTATTTTCTCAATATTCGAAAACATCGATCAAGATGTTTTACATGATCTGCTTCGTTCATGCTTTTGACTAACATGTCGTCTACATAGATTTCCATTATCTCTCCGATTAACTCTTTGAACATTAGGTTTACTAACCTTTGGTAAGTAGCCCCGGCATTCCTTAAGCCGAATGGCATTACAATAAAACAATATACTCCCTGCTCGGTTATGAACGCAGTCTTCTCTTGGTCCCGCTCATCCATATATATTTGATAAAACCCTTGAAAGGCATCCATCATGCTGAAAATCGCGAAGCCAGCAGTTGAGTCAACTAATAAGTCGATCCTTGGGAGGGGATATGGATCACGTGGGCATAATTTATTAAGGTCGGTAAAATCATTACACATTCTCCATTTGTTGTCCTTTTCATCCCCTTTTGCTACAAGAACAACATTACATAGCCATTCTGAGAAGTGTATTTCTCGGATTTGTTTTGCTTCAAGTAGCCTTTCTACTTCGGCTTTGATGATTTTATCTTTTACTGGCCCGTGATTTCTCTTCTTTTGTCTAGCGGGCTTTGCCAAGGGATCAATTTTTAGCGAATGCTTGATTATTCGAGGATCAATTCCTTCGATGTCATTGGCGCTCCAAGCGAAGACGTCGACATTATCTATGAGAAAGTCAATCAACATTACTTCCCCTTCTTTGCTCAAATCAGTACCTATTCTTGTTGTTTTCGACGAGTCCCCTTGCACTAGAATTACATCCTTATGTTCAGGTGGCTTCAAAGCTAAATCTAGCGGTTCTTTTCCCTTTTTATCTATTCGATCAGTACTAGGGATTTGAACCTCGTTTCCAACGTCATCGTCTACGAGCTTTCTTTTGCTCGGGGTAATTGATTCGGGGTGGTTTTTCAAAGTTAATGAGGTGCTGTAGCAATCCCATGCCATACAGTGATCATTCATTATTTCCCCGATACCTCTGTCGGTCGGAAATTTTATTTTCTGATGATAAGTAGAGACAACAGCTCGGAATAGGTTGAGGGCTGGTCGTCCTAATATTGCGTTATAAGCGAACGGTGTTTCTACCATTAGAAATTTTAATAGCTTCACTGTCCGGTGCGGTTTTTTCCCGAGTGATACACTTAAGGTTATTGTTCCGCTGGGGACGATTTCGGATCCTCCCAACCCTACTAATGGCGTAGCTACTTTCTGTAGGTTTATCTGTCCCAAGTTCATCTGGGCTAAAACCTCCCGGGAGATGATATTCGCCGAGCTCCCATTATCGATTAGGATCCTTTTGACATTATAATTGGCTATTTCTAGCGACACTACCATCGGGAAATCGGGGTTATCCTCTTTTGTGTCCCAAACAATGTTTTTGGGTACTTCGCCTTCGTTAAAGCTGATCAGCTGGTCGTTTGTTGGTTTGTTTTCTAGAGTCCATATTTCTTTTGGGTATTTTAAGCTTCCAATTATGGATCTAGCGGTCCTTCGTCGAGCGTTACGACTATCCCCGCCTGCGGGTCCTCCGGAAATTGTATGGATGGTACCATTGATCTGGTCATGGTTCAACTCCTGTGTAGGACCGTGCTCGGGTGACCTTCGACAAGAACTCCTTCTTTGATTATTATTCCGAGGGCTTCTACTTCTTCCCCTCTTGCGGTTATCTCGCTCTAGATAGTCGTCTAGTTTTCCTTGTTCGATTAGTTTTTCAATTTCTTTTATAAGATGAAAACAATTTTCTGTTCGATGTCCATGTGCCCGATGGTACTTGCAGTACAACTCATAGTTTCGTGATCCTGGTCTGGGCTGAGCGATTTTCTTCGCTTCAGGGATCCAATTATTCCTTTCTAGCACTTCCAATATCTCTCCTAACGGAGCATTTAGCCTTGGGTGTTCTACTTGATTAACCCTACCTCTGGTCGCTAGTTCGGGGTTTCTTGGTCTTTGATAGAAATTAGGCTGTCTGTCTTGGTCGGTTTTATTGTATTCCAACCGCTGGAAAACGTTGCCTTTTCTAAAAGATCGTTCATAATCCATGGATCTTTGGGCAGGAATCCTATCTTGCCGTTTGGAGCCTGAGGCTGTGACTTTGTTTTTGTTTTTATCTTTAAAGGAATTCATCTCTTCTTGGGTCATATATTTAGATGCCAAGCTCATGATGTCGGCGAACGTTCTTGGTTGTTTTCGACTGAGGGCATTTCCGAACTGCCTATTTTTTGTGAGGTCGAAGAGAATAGAGATTATGTAATCGATATTTGGGGAATCGATTTTAAGTAATTCTACGTTAAATCTTGCCAACCAGTTTCTTAAGGATTCTCCCTCTTGTTGGTGTATAGTTCCTAAGTAGCTCATCGGAAGTTTTTGCCTCTTCTGACTGGCAAACTGCTGTGTCAATTTGTTGCATAATTCTCGAAACTGAATATGGAGTTGGCAGGTTGCTTGGCGAACCAGTCCAAAGCGAGTCCTTCAAATGTGGTCACCATTAATTTGGCGGTGAATTCCGCCGAGTGAGCGTATAAGTTCATTATATTGGTGAAGCTAAAAATATAGTCATCTGGATCAGTGGTTCCGTCGTATCGGGGTAGTCTCCCCGGGACCTGTCCGATTGACTGTGCCTCCTTTATTTCTCTGCAGAAAGGAGAACAGGCCGCGAGGCTCTCCTGGAGTTCCGTGGTTCAGGCCCACGGGTTTTGAACAGATCGTAGGCGTTGTTCGAGTTGTTCTTGTACCATCCTTTCGATTTCTCTTTTCGAGAATCGCATTGTTCGCGGTCGATCTGGGACTGCATCATCTATGTCATCCTCGATAGGGATTATTGTACGTTCCTTGGACCCGCTGCGCCCCGGTTGTGGTTTTCTTTGTCCTGGTTTCCTTCGCGGATGGTTATCGGAAGGTTTTGAGTTGCCCTACTGCGGACTGTGTAGCGAGCGCCGCTCGCTTGCCGGGCTGTCAGCTTGTTGAGAGGTTTGATGGTTTTGCCTTGGCGCTCTTTGAGCGGGATTTGCCCTAGCAGTCCTATCGTTTCGAGGAACTTGTTCAAGTACGAGTAATTCCTCTGGGGAGAGTGATTTAACGAGCATAGCAATCTGTCGCAATTTTTCCTGAGCGCCCCGGAGAGGAACGGGGATCGCAGGGACTTCCGGTTCTTCCGGTATGGTACCGGGAAGATCTCCTTGGGGTTCCTGCTGATGAGGAAGAGGACCCTGCAAATTCTCGTTGGTGTCGTGGGCGTTATTATCATTATTATCCTGCGGATCTTCAGATGTGTTATGACCGGTGGTTGTGTTACTTCTTACTCCAATACGAGCGCTTTTCCTTGGGCGAGCCATATGTCGATCGAATAATTAACCTAGCCCCTCGGTGGGCGCCAACTGATTTAACCGGTTTTGGTCGGGTTCAAGATATCAGTAAAATTATGATATTGTGGATTTTCAATATATATTTTATAGGGCTCTGTTACTTTATTCAGGATGGATCAAAACTCAAGGAAGAGCAATATCCTAAGAACAATAAGTAAATATTGTAACCAACGTAAAAATAACACGAATATGAAGAGAAAGCTCTTTATTTATTGAATAATAGTGAGTTGTGCTGTTAATGCAGAATTCAATGGCGTATTTGCCTTATGATTCAGACTCGTTTAATACAATGATTGACTAGGTATTTATATCATACTAAACCTAGCGTTACAAGGAAATATAGTCCTAATAGGACTCGGCCCAAATATCCTTCTTGGGTCCGGAGTATAGTCTTCTTGTCGAAGAGAGCTGTATTTGGCCGGGTCGATAAGATGAACCCGAACTGTCTGATTTGGTCGAACCGATCTTATGTACTTTAGTCGATCTGCACATTATGTAGGGTGCGAAATAGCCCTCATCAATTATATAAGTACGTTCTATTTCCAATCTTATTGAGTGTGTGCATATACTGTTTTTAGGATTTATGTGTAGTATTATTTGGATAGGGGGCATCTCGTTCCTTGGCATTATTGTGTTATGGATCTATATTATTGAGTATGGTTTAATGAGTTTCGTATAAGTTAGGATTTCGTACTCCGTCAGGAACCTCGTTATAACGAGTTCAACTTAGAGATGCGAGGTTTAGATCTTGATAAGGGAATTTTTTTGACAATCTGATTGCATTCATGATCCTAGATTGAGATTCAATGATGGACCGGATGTCCAAATTAAGATATCAACATAAGAAATTGACCCTTTCTACCCTGTACTTTTGGAACATCATGGACGAATTTGGGAACCAAATTCCTTTAAGGAGGGAGGATTGTAACACCCCGTAATTTAAAATAATTTAAAATGAAGTTATTGAATTTTTAACCCGATTTTGTGTGACACATTTTAATTTAATAAACATAGTATTTCCTTAAACCTAAATGTAGAATTAAAATTTTCGAGCCCAAAAATTGAACCCTCTTTTGTGCCTTGTGTGCATTAATTATTTCCTATAGCATATTGGACTTAGAAATAATTTAGAAAACATGTCTATTACCTTTTAAAGACATTGGGGTCATTTTGTAATTAGTTTGAACCAAAGTGTGCAAAATTTTTTGATTTAGGGGTTATTTTGCACTTTTCAAAATTATGGGGGTCAAAATTGCAAAAACGCCCCTTCTCCTCCATTGGCTGAATAGCCATCATTTTCTTCTTCTTGGAAAGCTAAGGATCAGTTGTGGAAGCCTTTGGATAGAGAAATTTTTTCTCCCAAGGGAATAGGCCATATTGTGGTTTAATCATACCTACACTTTTTCTCCATTCAAATACTCCACTTCCCTCTTTATTATACCTCCTTAAATCAGATTTTTGTCTCCCCTACACCATTTAGTTTCTTGAAGTGAAAAATCTAAGAGAGTAAGAGAGGAAATTGAGGGGTTTCTTGTAAATAAATAAATAAATAGAGTAAAGGAGAGAATAGAAGAACCACCACCATCACCACCGTCGGACCGCCGCCGTGCTGCCGCCACTACCGGAATCCACCGACGCCTCTACCACCGGTGTAAAACCCCAAAAATTTATTTATGAATTTTCTTTCCTATAATTTTAATTTACTTGAAATTGATAATTTTAATTATGTAGATTTAACAATTGAATTAAAATTCATATCTATGTTGTTAAAAAATTCAATGAGTGAGCTTATTTTTGAATTTGAAGTGCTTTAATTTAATATTCACTTGAATTATTATTGTGTGCAAATTATGAATTATAAATACCCACTCTTGTGTTATTTTGAGGATTTAAATGCAAGAATAAAATAAAAAGGGGAAATTGATGTAACATCCCAAGACTAAGGAATTTAAATAGGACTACCCATTTCTTTGAGGGTGTTAATTGCAAATAAGCATTAAATATCTTATAAACAAGGCATATCTCCTTCATTATTGTCTCCTCCACCAATTACACACAGAAAAATGTGTTTTCTCACACACAAACCCCCTTTCTTTAATTTACTTATAACTTTCTCATTTCTTAACCAAATCGAGCGAATAAGTAGTCCAAATTCATCTACTCGACGAGAGCTTTCTATTGGTACCATTATTCGTAGGAAATTATTGCCGGAAAAGTAACGACGGCGGCGGCAAGTGGCGGTTTTAAGTGGGTTTCCTTGCATGTCCCTTTTCCGGTCGTTTCTTCGACAACCGAGCTTCACCATGGTGTTCTAGGCCTAGAGGAGATCGGAATGGTGGGTTCGGCTCATTTTCCGGTGCCGGTCAACGCCGATCAACGGTGCCTGCTCCGGTCAGCGACTTCGTCTCGGAATGGGTATTCCATTTTCGATCTTCGTTTCTCGATTTGAGTTCGTTAGATAGTTCATTGAGCCTAAATATTATTGTACATTAATTACATTGTGGTTAACTTTAGGCTTTAGAGTTTAGTTTGAGTTCGTACTACGTTATGCATGTATCTCGATTAAGTCGATTTTAGCTATAAGGATGGTGTAGTTTTGCTCGGTTTAAATAAATGTTTATTAGATATTTGGATCTTGATTTATTTTTGTAAGAAAGTTATTGTTTATAATTTTTAAATCTTTGGGGGGTATTTCTGAAAGATTTTAAAAATTCAAGGGTTAGGGATGTGAAAATTTTTGAGAGTCTATTGTACTGAAAAATCTATTTTGTTTGATATTTGGTTAGGTTTACTAGAAAAGCATTTGTTTTAAAGTTTGTTTCGATATTTTGCAAAAATGGGAGTTTTTGAAACATTTGGGGTTATTTTTGTAAATCTGAAAATAAGAGGGTAAATGTGCTGTTTGGTCGCTATTTTTACATCGTTACTTTTATAAACTTTTGATTAATTGATTTGTAGTAGTGCTTTGATAACTTGTGTTTTGAGATTGAAAATTTGAAAAATTTCCTAAGGAATTTTTAATGAAAGAACTTTTGTTTCTCATTGCTAGTTTGTGAAAAGTTATTAAAACTTGTGATTAATTCTGGTTTTTATAGTGAATTTTTGCTTAAATATTTTTTAAACGTTCTTGTGATATTGGGTCTTGAATTATTTTTGCAAGAAAGTAATGTTTTAATGTTTTGGAAACTTTAGGGGTATACTTTGAATGTTTTCAAAAGAAAAGGGTGTTTAATTATTAGCTTGTTAAATATTTTGGATTTTCTCAAATCTTAAAGTTTAAAAAAAAAATGAATACACTTTCGAAAGTTTTAAGTTCTTGTCTAAGATTTTAATTTAGGAAATCCTTGTGATAGGATTTTCTTTAATTATATTTAAGTAAGATTATAAGATAATTTATTAGTCGTATACGTATTTGCTCAGGATTCGGATACACTTCATAGTGGAATTTTGGTCGCCGTAATAAACTCTTCAGGTGAGTGTTGTGTGTTACTTGTGTGTAAGTCCGAATGTGCTAGTAGGTCGAGTCATAACTTTAACTTAGTCCCTAAACAAACAAGTATATGATATATGATATTGGATACAACTCGACTACTAGGACAAACAATTCATGTTATATTTAATATATATACCACATATGATATAATGAAAAACTCGACTGTAGGACAAACTAAACACCTTGAATTATTATGATAATGCCTATGTGCTTACGAGACCTTGATATCATATAATGAACCGTTTTGATGATTGTTATTGTGTTGTTTGCTGATTTCATGTTACTGGAATGTTACTATATTGTATTGATATTGGATTGTTACTGTACTGAACTGTTACTGTTACTGTCCTGTACTGTTTACTGTTACTGTGTGGGCCCCTATTTTGGTGTGCGGAATCGTGGTTAACCCGGAAGGTAAAGGCCAGAGGGTTACCTCGATCCACCGTAGACCCGCTTCACGAGCCAAGTGTGGAGGTTAAACTTGGGGAGTGAATGTCAAACTCCTGGCATTTGACGTCAATGCGCACTGTTATGTAAGGTCGCACCTTACTTGGAGTGTTCGGTGGTGGTTTTCCTGACTGTGGATTGGAGGGTAAGAGGAGGACGGCATCAACAAATGTTGGTTACTTGTTTAACGTGCTTAAATTGTTATAGCATATGTTCATTACTGTCTGTTGTATATGCTCATGTAAATTATGTTGCATCCACGCATATGTGCACTACAGCCTCACTAAGTTGGACGATCAACTTATGCATTCCGTGTTTCAATCTTTTCAGCTACAGGTATTTGGGGTGAACGATAGTTTATGTTGCGGTTAGGTCATCACGGTTGCGGTCCCACCCTAGTTCCAGAGAGTAATTAAACTTTTGTTTAAATTCTTATTTGATTTTAAGATTTTCGTTTGAACTCATCTTTTAAATCTTCTATAATGTCAAAGTTCATTTTTTTTTATATCTTGCTAAATATCTTGATATTTTAGCTAATTTTGTAAAATGGGAATATCTTTCGAAAATGATTTTTAAATTTTATAAAATGTTAATCTTAATCTTCTTGTATTTCTACTAGGTCCCACAAGTTGTTTCACCTTGTCATGTCATCCGTTATAATTTGTTTTAATTACTTTCGCTTTAAACTTAGTAACCGAAATTGTTTTTATTTCGCTTTAAACCGCTTCCGCTTTGAAACTTTTAATTTATCGTTTCCGTTTATACAAAAAAAAAAAAAAAAAAAACGAGTTTTGATATTCTAAAGCTTTTTCAAAATAATAATAATTTTTCGACCGTTATACGATGGACCCGCGGAGTCGGGTCGTCACAGATGGTATCAGAGCTTTGGCTCATAGCCAGGATATGGTCCTCGGAATTCGTACCGTGGTGCTAGTAAGGTGGGACTAACCGGCAATACTTTAGGGTGTCTACCCACATTGGGTAGTTCACTTTTAAGACAAAACCGCAACTAAAACATAGGTATTGTGCATGGCCTCGGGGGAAGGGGATATGTTTGATTGTTAATGTGATTTCTTGATTTGTTATTTTATTGTTGGTGTACATAATATACTTGACGTTACTTTGACTGAACTATTTGAATTATTGTCTGAATATGATTGTATAAGTATGATCCATAATGTTTCATAATATACACACATTGAGTTACTTGAATCAAGTAACTTTTCTCGAAGCGATGTTAAATGACTAATATAGCCATAAACCTTTTTGAAGTCCATCATCATGTGAGTTTACTTTATTCAAAACTCATATTGTTGACTTTAGACATTTCTTCTTCAAATTGATCTCTCACCTTTAGTAAGCTTGCGCGAAAGTCTTAAGGTCAACTCAATTCGAATAACTCACTTTGTGGAATAAGGCTGCAATCAAAATTATATGCGTATGTATGATCTAAATGGAGGTTTGATTTTTTGGTATCACCGTTTCGTTACCAAATGACTAGAATGACCTCAAATATTTAACCCTCATTATCGTTTGACTATGATTAATTCGGAGGAAGCTCTTTCTTTCTCTATCTTACTCTCGTATTTAGATCCTGGAATCAAGTTCATTCTTGGGACACTTGTAAGTTAACTAAAGTAGTCATGGGTGCTTTTAAGATTCCTTTAATTGTACTTAATTCATTCAAAACTCGTTCTCCTGATTTTAAACATTACTCTTTCGTAACGAGCCATCGAATCTGAATATATTTGGATTCTCCTTGGGCTCCGTCCTTGGTTTTAACTCATTCCAGAACCCACCATGTTTTTGAGTTTTGTGTATGGGTTATTCTTGATAGTATGAAATCGATACACGTTTCTTTGAATCTTGGTGATTTACTATAAATTTCATCCCTCACATACAATTCTTAAAAATCATAGTTCATTTGAACCTTCAGATCGTTTTACTCATTGTTATAATGACTTTATTTACTAATTTATGTTCATGACTAACTATGATTCATCTCGCTAGTTCGTGCTCCATGGAAACTCTTCAAGTGTGTCTCATTCTTCAAATATCCATGTTTCTACTTTTCCTCGAAGTTGAAATTTACTTTCATCTGAACCTACATTTATAGGTACTTCCTAAGTACGAAGTATTATTTATTTGATCTTGATTACTATGAATTGCCACTCCTGATTTTGGCATACTCTTTGTATGTTGACCAAAATATGTGACCCCTACTTGTTATATACGCGTCTTGATGATGTATTATATAAGTTCTTGGAAAATGTAATTAATGGAGTGTGGCGACAACCAAATAGTCTTTAACATCAAGACTTGCTATCGAGGATTCAGAAAGAATGAAAGATAAGGGTTTGAAGGAAAGAAAAGAATCTATCAAGACGATCAAAATTCCTCTCCCTATTGAATCTATCGGCACGTTGAAATTTCGATAAATGATGTTTCCACAAAAGTTATGTGTATCGATGAACAAGTCATTTGAAGAAGCCTACTCATCCCATCGTTTCCCTGGTGAAATCGAGTGTAACAAATATCATTGGTTGAAAAAAACGTTGCAACCATATTCGCATCTAGTAAATCAGCTATCGACTAAGGAAGTAAGCCGAAGATACCTTCTTTATTACACAAGAACTTCAAAGATCCGCAATCACTCAAAAGTGAATTAATCCTAACTCTATAATCTTTCGATGACGTGACCGAATTCGTCTCCTATCATCTCCTACTCAATTCTATCAGACGAATATCTCTAATTGAGCTCTAGAATTGTTCATTGTTTATTTTCCATATGCGCTAATGTTATTTCCTTCGCTTCCATGTGCGATACTCAGTTTCTTTCTCTCAATTTTTCTTCTGAGTTGACCAAAATTTCTTTGATCCTTTCTTGATTTTTATTCTCGAACTTGCTTACCTTGATCTGTTACTTTTAAATATTGTTTCTCACAATTTCTTGAATTTGACAGTTTCTTCTTGAACTGATTGTCATTCTAATTAAAACCCCTCCCATCATAGTTTATTGACACTTTTAATTCAGCTTCTTGTTGTTCGATCAAAGCTTCCAATTTGATATTTGAGTTTTACATTTGTTTGGAGTTTATATTCCCTTTTTATTTCACGAGCTACTTCTTCATAGTGAATTCGTCAATCAAACTGGTTACCTTAATCTGATTAAGTGGTTAGGAATATTTCATTATCTCTATTCCCTGAACCTAATTATTGAATTGCGAAAGGTTCAGAAAAAGTCTCTTCGATTTCATATTATTCATGCTTGTTATTCTAGAAGGAATGTACGGTCAACTTCATACTTGTATCATGTTCTTTCTAAAGTTGTTTCATCCTATTTGTTATCATTAATCTTGAAATTGGACATTTTTATTTTCCTTGCCTTGTTCTTGAACCTTATTCGTTTTGTCTCTAAGTATCATCATTACACTCATTGCTTCTTTAAATGAACCTTTGAATGATTCGTTTTATTCTCGCTTGATATTTAGACGTCCAAAGACACTTTAGCGCTCTGGTTGTTAATATCAAAACTTTTGATTCGATTTTGACATCCTTGATTCAACCTTCTTGTTATTAAGACTTCTATTCGACTGTGCCCTGTCACATTCATTGAAGATCCTTAATTAACCACTTTCTGGTTATACTATTAGAATATTCCTTGACTCGATCGACTTTTGAGGACTTCATTACTCTATCTCCAAGTTATTTTGTTGAGTCTGTAAACTCAATTGCTTCATTTTTATAGGGCAAAAATTTCTTATTCAACTGCCCTTTATGATCCTTATAGAAACTTATCGTTTCAATGTTGCTTGATATTTTATTGAACCTCTTTATTGAGTTAAGGTCATTTTTGAATCGTCTTTTTGATTTCATATTATCCATACTTGTTGATTTCATTAACCATGCATCATTTTCACTCAGTCATCTACTTTCTTCTGAACTCCACACTGTTATCTTGTTCTTTCTAAACATGTTCTTTTATCATGGTTAGTTTCTCGAATATGATGTTCTCCCTTTTCTTGGATCTCGTTCTTGAACTCTATTCGCTTTTTACGTTGTACTTTTGCTACATTCATTACTACTCAAATGAATCTTCGAGTAGCGAATTTTATCTTAGTTCAATTTTTAAATAATCAAAGACATTTCAAAGCTTTGATTACCCTTGACAGAACTCTTGAATTAATTTCCATTATCCTTATTGGCACACTTTGTTTAACCTTTTTCTTGTTTCTCCGATCTCTTGACTTGATTATCACTGTTACTGTTATTCTGTTTTGTTTGCAATCTTCATCGATTTTTTTTTCGTTATCGTTATTCAGTTTGACCTTATTATCCACATCAATTGACTCGGTCATCTTTTACAATCTTTATCAAGGCACTTCATCGTACTGTCATTTCTTATTCCTGTTGAGAATATCAATTCAGATGTCTTCCGCTATCTTTTGAATTTCATTGGCAAAAATCGAATTTTTGTGTTATAACCTGAAAGTTTTCCTTTTTGGGAGAATCTAACTACGGCATGTGAGTTTGATTATTCGTCGAAGTTTGATTTATCGCATAAAATTCCAAGTATGAAGTTCCAGAAGGATTTTTTTTTTCTCATGCTCGCGACTACATATCATCAGACTCCAGAAACATTTAGAGTTAGAGAAAAGATTTGTTCGCATAATCGTCCAAATCAAGAAACCAGTGAACTCCACCGTTAAAAGCCTCACGATGCGGTCAAAGTATACAATAAACTACTTGGGAAATACAAAGAGATACGACATCATCACTCGAACTTCTCAAAACTCAAGTGTGAATTTGGGGACCAAATTCTTTTAAGGAGGGAAGAATGTAAAATCCCGAAAATTCATTTATGAATTTTCTTTCCTATAATTTTAATTTACTTGAAATCGATAATTTTAATTATGTAGATTTAACAATTGAATTAAAATTCATATCTATGTTGTTAAAAAATTCAATGAGTGAGCATATTTTTGAATTTGAAGTGCTTTAATTTAATATTCACTTGAATTATTATTGTGTGCAAATTATGAATTATAACTACCCACTCTTGTGTTATTTTGAGGATTTAAATGCAAGAATAAAAAATTGATGTAACATCCCAAGACTAAGGAATTTAAATAGGACTACCCATTTCTTTGAGGGTGTTAATTGCAAATAAGCATTAAATATCTTATAAACAAGGCATATCTCCTTCATTATTGTCTCCTCCACCAATTACACACAGAAAAATATGTTTTCTCACACACAAACCCCCTTTCTTTAATTTACTTATAACATTCTCATTTCTTAACCAAATCGAGCGAATAAGTAGTCCAAATTCATCTACTCGACGAGAGCTTTCTATTGGTACCATTATTCGTCGGATATTATTGCCGGAAAAGTAACGACGGCGGCGGCAAGTGGCGGTTTTAAGTGGGTTTCCTTGCATGTCCCTTTTCCGGTCGTTTATTCGACAACCGAGCTTCACCATGGTGTTCTAGGCCTAGGAGATAGGAATGGTGGGTTCGGCTCATTTTCCGGTGTCGGTCAATGACGGTCAACGGTGGTCAACGGCCGGTCAACGCCGGTCAACGGTGCCTGCTCCGGTCAGCGACTTCGTCTCGAAATGGGTATTCCATTTTCGATCTTCGTTTCTCGATTTGAGTTCGTTAGATAGTTCATTGAGCCTAAATATTATTGTACATTAATTACATTGTGGTTAACTTTAGGCTTTAGAGTTTAGTTTGAGTTCGTACTATGTTATGCATGTATCTCGATTAAGTCGATTTTAGCTATAAGGATGGTGTAGTTTTGCTCGGTTTAAATAAATGTTTATTAGATATTTGGATCTTGATTTATTTTTGTAAGAAAGTTATTGTTTATAATTTTTAAATCTTTGGGGGGTATTTCTGAAAGATTTTAAAAGTTCAAGGGTTAGGGATGTGAAAATTTTTGAGAGTCTATTGGACTGAAAAATCTATTTTGTTTGATATTTGGTTAGGTTTACTAGAAAAGCATTTGTTTTAAAGTTTGTTTCGATATTTTGCAAAAATGGGAGTTTTTGAAACATTTGGGGTTATTTTTGTAAATCTGAAAATAAGAGGGTAAATGTGCTGTTTGGTCGCTATTTTTACATCGTTACTTTTATAAACTTTTGATTAATTGATTTGAAGTAGTGCTTTGATAACTTGTGTTTTAAGATTGAAAATTTGAAAAATTTCCTAAGGAATTTTTAATGAAAGAACTTTTGTTTCTCATTGCTAGTTTGTGAAAAGTTATTAAAACTTGTTATTAATTCTGGTTTTATAGTGAATTTTTGCTTAAATATTTTTTAAACGTTCTTGTGATATTGGGTCTTGAATTATTTTTGCAAGAAAGTAATGTTTTAATGTTTTGGAAACTTTAGGGGTATACTTTGAATGTTTTCAAAAGAAAAGGGTGTTTAATTATTAGCTTGTTAAATATTTTGGATTTTCTCAAATCTTAAAGTTTAAAAAAAAAAATGAATACACTTTCGAAAGTTTTAAGTTCTTGTCTAAGATTTTAATTTAGGAAATCCTTGTGATAGGATTTTCTTTAATTATATTTAAGTAAGATTATAAGATAATTTATTAGTCGTATACGTATTTGCTCAGGATTCGGATACACTTCATAGTGGAATTTTGGTCGCCGTAATAAGCTCTTCAGGTGAGTGTTGTGTGTTACTTGTGTGTAAGTCCGAATGTGCTAGTAGGTCGAGTCATAACTTTAACTTAGTCCCTAAACAAACAAGTATATGATATATGATATTGGATACAACTCGACTACTAGGACAAACAATTCATGTTATATTTAATATATATACCACATATGATATAATGAAAAACTCGACTGTAGGACAAACTAAACACCTTGAATTATTATGATAATGCCTATGTGCTTACGAGACCTTGATATCATATATTGAACCGTTTTGATGATTGTTATTGAGTTGTTTGCTGATTTCATGTTACTGGAATGTTACTATATTGTATTGATATTGGATTGTTACTGTACTGAACTGTTACTGTTACTGTCCTGTACTGTTTACTGTTACTGTGTGGGCCCCTATTTTGGTGTGCGGAATCGTGGTTAACCCGGAAGGTAAGGGCCAGAGGGTTACCTCGATCCACCGTAGACCCGCTTCACGAGCCAAGTGTGGAGGTTACACTTGGGGAGTGAATGTCAAACTCCTGGCATTTGACGTCAATGCGCACTGTTATGTAAGGTCGCACCTTACTTGGAGTGTTCGGTGGTGGTTTTCCTGACTGTGGATTGGAGGGTAAGAGGAGGACGGCATCAACAAATGTTGGTTACTTGTTTAACGTGCTTAAATTGTTATAACATATGTTCATTACTGTCTGTTGTATATGCTCATGTAAATTATGTTGCATCCACGCACATGTGCACTACAGCCTCACTAAGTTGGACGATCAACTTATGCATTCCGTGTTTCAATCTTTTCAGCTACAGGTATTTGGGGTGAACGATAGTTTATGTTGCGGTTAGGTCATCACGGTTGCGGTCCCACCCTAGTTCCAGAGAGTAATTAAACTTTTGTTTAAATTCTTATTTGATTTTAAGATTTTCGTTTGAACTCATCTTTTAAATCTTCTATAATGTCTAAGTTCATTTTTTTTATATCTTGCTAAATATCTTGATATTTTAGCTAATTTTGTAAAATGGGAATATCTTTCGAAAATGATTTTTAAATTTTATAAAATGTTAATCTTAATCTTCTTGTATTTCTATTAGGTCCCACAAGTTGTTTCACCTTGTCATGTCATCCGTTATAATTTGTTTTAATTACTTTCGCTTTAAACTTAGTAACCGAAATTGTTTTTATTTCGCTTTAAACCGCTTCCGCTTTGAAACTTTTAATTTATCGTTTCCGTTTATACAAAAAAAAAAAAAAAAAAAAAAAAACGAGTTTTGATATTCTAAAGCTTTTTCAAAATAATAATAATTTTTCGACCGTTATCCGACGGACCCGCGGAGTCGGGTCGTCACAGATGGTATCAGAGCTTTGGCTCATAGCCAGGATATGGTCCTCGGAATTCGTACCGGTGGTGCTAGTAAGGTGGGACTAACCGGCAATACTTTAGGGTGTCTACCCACATTGGGTAGTTCACTTTTAAGACAAAACCGCAACTAAAACATAGGTATTGTGCATGGCCTCGGGGGTAGGGGATATGTTTGATTGTTAATGTGATTTCTTGATTTGTTATTTTATTGTTGGTGTACATAATATACTTGACGTTACTTTGACTGAACTATTTGAATTATTGTCTGAATATGATTGTATAAGTATGATCCATAATGTTTCATAATATACACACATTGAGTTACTTGAATCAAGTAACTTTTCTCGAAGCGATGTTAAATGACTAATATAGCCATAAACCTTTTCGAAGTCCATCATAATGTGAGTTTACTTTATTCAAAACTCATATTGTTGACTTCAGACATTTCTTCTTCAAATTGATCTCTCACCTTTAGTAAGCTTGCGCGAAAGTCTTAAGGTCAACTCAATTCGAATAACTCACTTTGTGGAATAAGGCTGCAATCAAAATCATATGCGTATGTATGATCTAAATGGAGGTTTGATTTCTTGGTATCACCGTTTCGTTACCAAATGACTAGAATGACCTCAAATATTTAACCCTCATTATCGTTTGACTACGATTAATTCGGAGGAAGCTCTTTCTTTCTCTATCTTACTCTCGTATTTAGATCCTGGAATCAAGTTCATTCTTGGGACACTTGTAAGTTAACTAAAGTAGTCATGGGTGCTTTTAAGATTCCTTTAATTGTACTTAATTCATTCAAAACTCGTTCTCCTGATTTTAAACATTACTCTTTCGTAACGAGCCATCGAATCTGAATATATTTGGATTCTCCTTGGGCTACGTTCCTTGGTTTTAACTCATTCCAGAACCCATCATGTTTTTGAGTTTTGTGTATGGGTTATTCTTGATAGTATGAAATCGATACACGTTTCTTTGAATCTTGGTGATTTACTATAAATTTCATCCCTCACATACAATTCTTAAAAATCATAGTTCATTTGAACCTTCAGATCATTTTACTCATTGTTATAATGACTTTATTTACTAATTTATGTTCATGACTAACTATGATTCATCTCGCTAGTTCGTGCTCCATGGAAACTCTTCAAGTGTGTCTCATTCTTCAAATATCCATGTTTCTACTTTTCCTCGAAGTTGAAATTTACTTTCATCTGAACCTACATTTATAGGTACTTCCTAAGTACGAAGTATTATTTATTTGATCTTGATTACTATGAATTGCCACTCTTGATTTTGGCATACTCTTTGTATGTTGACCAAAATATGTGACCCCTAGTTGTTATATACGCGTCTTGATGATGTATTATATAAGTTCTTGGAAAATGTAATTAATGGAGTGTGGCGACAACCAAATAGTCTTTAACATCAAGACTTGCTATCGAGGATTCAGAAAGAATGAAAGATAAGGGTTTGAAGGAAAGAAAAGAATCTATCAAGACGATCAAAATTCCTCTCCCTATTGAATCTATCGGCATGTTGAAATTTCGAGAAATGATGTTTCCACAAAAGTTAAGTGTATCGATGAACAAGTCATTTGAAGAAGCCTACTCATCCCATCGTTTCCCTGGAGAAATCGAGTGTAACAAATATCACTGGTTGAAGAAAACGTTGCAACCATATTCGCATCTAGTAAATCAGCTATCGACTAAGGAAGTAAGCCGAAGATACCTTCTTTATTACACAAGAACTTCAAAGATCCGCAATCACTCAAAAGTGAATTAATCCTAACTCTATAATCTTTCGATGACGTGACCGAATTCGTCTCCTATCATCTCCTACTCATTTCTATCAGACGAATATCTCTAATTGAGCTCTAGAATTGTTCATTGTTTATTTTCCATATGCGCTAATGTTATTTCCTTCGCTTCCATGTGCGATACTCAGTTTCTTTCTCTCAATTTTTCTTCTGAATTGACCAAAATTTCTTTGATCCTTTCTTGATTTTTATTCTCGAACTTGCTTACCTTGATCTGTTACTTTTAAATATTGTTTCTCACAATTTCTTGAATTTGACAGTTTCTTCTTGAACTGATTGTCATTCTAATTAAAACCCCTCCCATCATAGTTTATTGACACTTTTAATTCAGCTTCTTGTTGTTCGATCAAAGCTTCCAATTTGATATTTGAGTTTTACATTTGTTTGGAGTTTATACTCCCTTTTTATTTCACGATTTACTTCTTCATAGTGAATTCGTCAATCAAACTGGTTACCTTAATCTGATTAAGTGGTTAGGAATATTTCATTATCTCTATTCCCTGATTCTAATTATTGAATTGCGAAAGGTTCAGAAAAAGTCTCTTCGATTTCATATTATTCATGCTTGTTATTCTAGAAGGAATGTACGGTCAACTTCATACTTGTATCATGTTCTTTCTAAAGTTGTTTCATCCTATTTATTATCATTAATCTTGAAATTGGACATTTTTATTTTCCTTGCCTTGTTCTTGAACCTTATTCGTTTTGTCTCTAAGTATCATCATTACACTCATTGCTTCTTTAAATGAACCTTTGAATGATTCGTTTTATTCTCGCTTGATATTTAGACGTCCAAAGACACTTTAGCGCTCTGGTTGTTAATATCAAAACTTTTGATTCGATTTTGACATCCTTGATTCAACCTTCTTGTTATTAAGACTTCTATTCGACTGTGCCCTGTCACATTCATTGAAGATCCTTAATTAACCACTTTCTGGTTATACTATTAGAATATTCCTTGACTCGATCGACTTTTGAGGACTTCATTACTCTATCTCCAAGTTATTTTGTTGAGTCTGTAAACTCAATTGCTTCATTTTTATAGGGCAAAAATTTCTTATTCAACTGCCCTTTATGATCCTTATAGAAACTTATCGTTTCAATGTTGCTTGATATTTTATTGAACCTCTTTATTGAGTTAAGGTCATTTTTGAATCGTCTTTTTGATTTCATATTATCCATACTTGTTGATTTCATTAACCATGCATCATTTTCACTCAGTCATCTACTTTCTTCTGAACTCCACACTGTTATCTTGTTCTTTCTAAACATGTTCTTTTATCATGGTTAGTTTCTCGAATATGATGTTCTCCCTTTTCTTGGATCTCGTTCTTGAACTCTATTCGCTTTTTACGTTGTACTTTTGCTACATTCATTACTACTCAAAATGAATCTTCGAGTAGCGAATTTTATCTTAGTTCAATTTTTAAATAATCAAAGACATTTCAAAGCTTTGATTACCCTTGACAGAACTCTTGAATTAATTTCCATTATCCTTATTGGCACACTTTGTTTAACCTTTTTCTTGTTTCTCCGATCTCTTGACTTGATTATCACTGTTACTGTTATTCTGTTTTGTTTGCAATCTTCATCGATTTTTTTTTCGTTATCGTTATTCAGTTTGACCTTATTATCCACATCAATTGACTCGGTCATCTTTTACAATCTTTATCAAGGCACTTCATCGTACTGTCATTTCTTATTCCTGTTGAGAATATCAATTCAGATGTCTTCCGCTATCTTTTGAATTTCATTGGCAAAAATCGAATTTTTGTGTTATAACCTGAAAGTTTTCCTTTTTGGGAGAATCTAACTACGGCATGTGAGTTTGATTATTCGTCGAAGTTTGATTTATCGCATAAAATTCCAAGTATGAAGTTCCAGAAGGATTTTTTTTTTCTCATGCTCGCGACTACATATCATCAGACTCCAGAAACATTTAGAGTTAGAGAAAAGATTTTTTCGCATACTCGTCCAAATCAAGAAACCAGTGAACTCCACCGTTAAAAGCCTCACGATGCGGTCAAAGTATACAATAAACTACTTGGGAAATACAAAGAGATACGACATCATCACTCGAACTTCTCAAAACTCAAGTGTGAATTTGGGGACCAAATTCTTTTAAGGAGGGAAGAATGTAAAATCCCGAAAATTCATTTATGAATTTTCTTTCCTATAATTTTAATTTACTTGAAATTGATAATTTTAATTATGTAGATTTAACAATTAAATTAAAATTCATATCTATGTTGTTAAAAAATTCAATGAGTGAGAATATTTTTGAATTTTAAGCGCTTTAATTTAATATTCACTTGAATTATTATTGTGTGCAAATTATGAATTATAACTACCCACTCTTGTGTTATTTTGAGGATTTAAATGCAAGAATAAAAAATTGATGTAACATCCCAAGACTAAGGAATTTAAATAGGACTACCCATTTCTTTGAGGGTGTTAATTGCAAATAAGCATTAAATATCTTATAAACAAGGCATATCTCCTTCATTATTGTCTCCTCCACCAATTACACACAGAAAAATGTGTTTTCTCACACACAAACCCCCTTTCTTTAATTTACTTATAACTTTCTCATTTCTTAACCAAATCGAGCGAATAAGTAGTCCAAATTCATCTACTCGACGAGAGCTTTCTATTGGTACCATTATTCGTCGGAAATTATTGCCGGAAAAGTAACGACGGCGGCGGCAAGTGGCGGTTTTAAGTGGGTTTCCTTGCATGTCCCTTTTCCGGTCGTTTCTTCGACAACCGAGCTTCACCTTGGTGTTCTAGGCCTAGGAGATTGGAATGGTGGGTTCGGCTCATTTTCCGGTGCCGGTCAACGCCGGTCAACGGTGCCTGCTCCGGTCAGCGACTTCGTCTCGGAATGGGTATTCCATTTTCGATCTTCGTTTCTCGATTTGAGTTCGTTAGATAGTTCATTGAGCCTAAATATTATTGTACATTAATTACATTGTGGTTAACTTTAGGCTTTAGAGTTTAGTTTGAGTTCGTACTATGTTATGCATGTATCTCGATTAAGTCGATTTTAGCTATAAGGATGGTGTAATTTTGCTCGGTTTAAATAAATGTTTCTTAGATATTTGGATCTTGATTTATTTTTGTAAGAAAGTTATTGTTTATAATTTTTAAATCTTTGGGGGGTATTTCTGAAAGATTTTAAAAGTTCAAGGGTTAGGGATGTGAAAATTTTTGAGAGTCTATTGGACTGAAAAATCTATTTTGTTTGATATTTGGTTAGGTTTACTAGAAAAGCATTTGTTTTAAAGTTTGTTTCGATATTTTGCAAAAATGGGAGTTTTTGAAACATTTGGGGTTATTTTTGTAAATCTGAAAATAAGAGGGTAAATGTGCTATTTGGTCGCTATTTTTACATCGCTACTTTTATAAAATTTTGATTAATTGATTTGAAGTAGTGCTTTGATAACTTGTGTTTTAAGATTGAAAATTTGAAAAATTTCCTAAGGAATTTTTAATGAAAGAACTTTTGTTTCTCATTGCTAGTTTGTGAAAAGTTATTAAAACTTGTGATTAATTCTGGTTTTATAGTGAATTTTTGCTTAAATATTTTTTAAACGTTCTTGTGATATTGGGTCTTGAATTATTTTTGCAAGAAAGTAATGTTTTAATGTTTTGGAAACTTTAGGGGTATACTTTGAATGTTTTCAAAAGAAAAGGGTGTTTAATTATTAGCTTGTTAAATATTTTGGATTTTCTCAAATCTTAAAGTTTAAAAAAAAAAAATGAATACACTTTCGAAAGTTTTAAGTTCTTGTCTAAGATTTTAATTTAGGAAATCCTTGTGATAGGATTTTCTTTAATTATATTTAAGTAAGATTATAAGATAATTTATTAGTCGTATACGTATTTGCTCAGGATTCGGATACACTTCATAGTGAAATTTTAATCGCCGTAATAAGCTCTTCAGGTGAGTGTTGTGTGTTACTTGTGTGTAAGTCCGAATGTGCTAGTAGGTCGAGTCATAACTTTAACTTAGTCCCTAAACAAACAAGTATATGATATATGATATTGGATACAACTCGACTACTAGGACAAACAATTCATGTTATATTTAATATATATACCACATATGATATAATGAAAAACTCGACTGTAGGACAAACTAAACACCTTGAATTATTATGATAATGCCTATGTTCTTACGAGACCTTGATATCATATATTGAACCGTTTTGATGATTGTTATTGAGTTGTTTGCTGATTTCATGTTACTGGAATGTTACTATATTGTATTGATGTTGGATTGTTACTGTACTGAACTGTTACTGTTACTGTCATGTACTGTTTACTGTTACTGTGTTGGCCCCTATTTTGGTGTGCGGAATCGTGGTTAACCCGGAAGGTAAGGGCCAGAGGGTTACCTCGATCCACCGTAGACCCGCTTCACGAGCCAAGTGTGGAGGTTACACTTGGGGAGTGAATGTCAAACTCCTGGCATTTGACGTCAATGCGCACTGTTATGTAAGGTCGCACCTTACTTGGAGTGTTCGGTGGTGGTTTTCCTGACTGTGGATTGGAGGGTAAGAGGAGGACGGCATCAACAAATGTTGGTTACTTGTTTAACGTGCTTAAATTGTTATAGCATATGTTCATTACTGTCTGCTGTATATGCTCATGTAAATTATGTTGCATCCACGCACATGTGCACTACAGCCTCACTAAGTTGGACGATCAACTTATGCATTCCGTGTTTCAATCTTTTCAGCTACAGGTATTTGGGGTGAACGATAGTTTATGTTGCGGTTAGGTCATCACGGTTGCGGTCCCACCCTAGTTCCAGAGAGTAATTAAACTTTTGTTTAAATTCTTATTTGATTTTAAGATTTTCGTTTGAACTCATCTTTTAAATCTTCTATAATGTCTAAGTTCATTTTTTTTTATATCTTGCTAAATATCCTGATATTTTAGCTAATTTTGTAAAATGGGAATATCTTTCGAAAATGATTTTTAAATTTTATAAAATGTTAATCTTAATCTTCTTGTATTTCTATTAGGTCACACAAGTTGTTTCACCTTGTCATGTCATCCGTTATAATTTGTTTTTATTACTTTCGCTTTAAACTAAGTAACCGAAATTGTTTTTATTTCGCTTTAAACCGCTTCCGCTTTGAAACTTTTAATTTATCGTTTCCGTTTATACAAAAAAAAAAAAAAAAAAACGAGTTTTGATATTCTAAAGCTTTTTCAAAATAATAATAATTTTTCGACCGTTATCCAACGGACCCGCGGAGTCGGGTCGTCACAGATGGTATCAGAGCTTTGGCTCATAGCCAGGATATGGTCCTCGGAATTCGTACCGTGGTGCTAGTAAGGTGGGACTAACCGGCAATACTTTTGGGTGTCTACCCACATTGGGTAGTTCACTTTTAAGACAAAACCGCAACTAAAACATAGGTATTGTGCATGGCCTCGGGGGAAGGGGATATGTTTGATTGTTAATGTGATTTCTTGATTTGTTATTTTATTGTTGGTGTACATAATAT
Organism: Penstemon eatonii; assembly: GCA_038501285.1. NCBI lineage: Eukaryota > Viridiplantae > Streptophyta > Magnoliopsida > Lamiales > Plantaginaceae > Penstemon > Penstemon eatonii. The sequence goes on along the minus strand of CM076710.1, from coordinate 41,179,335 downwards.
ACTTGACGTTACTTTGACTGAACTATTTGAATTATTGTCTGAATATGATTGTATAAGTATGATCCATAATGTTTCATAATATACACACATTGAGTTACTTGAATCAAGTAACTTTTCTCGAAGCGATGTTAAATGACTAATATAGCCATAAACCTTTTCGAAGTCCATCATCATGTGAGTTTACTTTATTCAAAACTCATATTGTTGACTTCAGACATTTCTTCTTCAAATTGATCTCTCACCTTTAGTAAGCTTGCGCGAAAGTCTTAAGGTCAACTCAATTCGAATAACTCACTTTGTGGAATAAGGCTGCAATCAAAATTATATGCGTATGTATGATCTAAATGGAGGTTTGATTTCTTGGTATCACCGTTTCGTTACCAAATGACTAGAATGACCTCAAATATTTAACCCTCATTATCGTTTGACTACGATTAATTCGGAGGAAGCTCTTTCTTTCTCTATCTTACTCTCGTATTTAGATCCTGGAATCAAGTTCATTCTTGGGACACTTGTAAGTTAACTAAAGTAGTCGTGGGTGCTTTTAAGATTCCTTTAATTGTACTTAATTCATTCAAAACTCGTTCTCCTGATTTTAAACATTACTCTTTCGTAACGAGCCATCGAATCTGAATATATTTGGATTCTCCTTGGGCTCCGTTCCTTGGTTTTAACTCATTCCAGAACCCATCATGTTTTTGAGTTTTGTGTATGGGTTATTCTTGATAGTATGAAATCGATACACGTTTCTTTGAATCTTGGTGATTTACTATAAATTTCATCCCTCACATACAATTCTTAAAAATCATAGTTCATTTGAACCTTCAAATCGTTTTACTCATTGTTATAATGACTTTATTTACTAATTTATGTTCAAGACTAACTATGATTCATCTCGCTAGTTCGTGCTCCATGGAAACTCTTCAAGTGTGTCTCATTCTTCAAATATCCATGTTTCTACTTTTCCTCGAAGTTGAAATTTACTTTCATCTGAACCTACATTTATAGGTACTTCCTAAGTACGAAGTATTATTTATTTGATCTTGATTACTATGAATTGCCACTCTTGATTTTGGCATACTCTTTGTATGTTGACCAAAATATGTGACCCCTAGTTGTTATATACGCGTCTTGATGATGTATTATATAAGTTCTTGGAAAATGTAATTAATGGAGTGTGGCGACAACCAAATAGTCTTTAACATCAAGACTTGCTATCGAGGATTCAGAAAGAATGAAAGATAAGGGTTTGAAGGAAAGAAAAGAATCTATCAAGACGATCAAAATTCCTCTCCCTATTGAATCTATCGGCATGTTGAAATTTCGAGAAATGATGTTTCCACAAAAGTTAAGTGTATCGATGAACAAGTCATTTGAAGAAGCCTACTCATCCCATCGTTTCCCTGGAGAAATCGAGTGTAACAAATATCACTGGTTGAAGAAAACGTTGCAACCATATTCGCATCTAGTAAATCAGCTATCGACTAAGGAAGTAAGCCGAAGATACCTTCTTTATTACACAAGAACTTCAAAGATCCGCAATCACTCAAAAGTGAATTAATCCTAACTCTATAATCTTTCGATGACGTGACCGAATTCGTCTCCTATCATCTCCTACTCATTTCTATCAGACGAATATCTCTAATTGAGCTCTAGAATTGTTCATTGTTTATTTTCCATATGCGCTAATGTTATTTCCTTCGCTTCCATGTGCGATACTCAGTTTCTTTCTCTCAATTTTTCTTCTGAATTGACCAAAATTTCTTTGATCCTTTCTTGATTTTTATTCTCGAACTTGCTTACCTTGATCTGTTACTTTTAAATATTGTTTCTCACAATTTCTTGAATTTGACAGTTTCTTCTTGAACTGATTGTCATTCTAATTAAAACCCCTCCCATCATAGTTTATTGACCCTTTTAATTCAGCTTCTTGTTGTTTGATCAAAGCTTCCAATTTGATATTTGAGTTTTACATTTGTTTGGAGTTTATACTCCCTTTTTATTTCACGAGCTACTTCTTCATAGTGAATTCGTCAATCAAACTGGTTACCTTAATCTGATTAAGTGGCTAGGAATATTTCATTATCTCTATTCCCTGATCCTAATTATTGAATTGCGAAAGGTTCAGAAAAAGTCTCTTCGATTTCATATTATTCATGCTTGTTATTCTAGAAGGAATGTACGGTCAACTTCATACTTGTATCATGTTCTTTCTAAAGTTGTTTCATCCTATTTGTTATCATTAATCTTGAAATTGGACATTTTTATTTTCCTTGCCTTGTTCTTGAACCTTATTCGTTTTGTCTCTAAGTATCATCATTACACTCATTGCTTCTTTAAATGAACCTTTGAATGATTCGTTTTATTCTCGCTTGATATTTAGACGTCCAAAGACACTTTAGCGCTCTGGTTGTTAATATCAAAACTTTTGATTCGATTTTAACATCCTTGATTCAACCTTCTTGTTATTAAGACTTCTATTCGACTGTGCCCTGTCACATTCATTGAAGATCCTTAATTAACCACTTTCTGGTTATACTATTAGAATATTCCTTGACTCGATCGACTTTTGAGGACTTCATTACTCTATCTCCAAGTTATTTTGTTGAGTCTGTAAACTCAATTGCTTCATTTTTATAGGGCAAAAATTTCTTATTCAACTGCCCTTTATGATCCTTATAGAAACTTATCGTTTCAATGTTGCTTGATATTTTATTGAACCTCTTTATTGAGTTAAGGTCATTTTTGAATCGTCTTTTTGATTTCATATTATCCATACTTGTTGATTTCATTAACCATGCATCATTTTCACTCAGTCATCTACTTTCTTCTGAACTCCACACTGTTATCTTGTTCTTTCTAAACATGTTCTTTTATCATGGTTAGTTTCTCGAATATGATGTTCTCCCTTTTCTTGGATCTCGTTCTTGAACTCTATTCGCTTTTTACGTTGTACTTTTGCTACATTCATTACTACTCAAAATGAATCTTCGAGTAGCGAATTTTATCTTAGTTCAATTTTTAAATAATCAAAGACATTTCAAAGCTTTGATTACCCTTGACAGAACTCTTGAACTAATTTCCATTATCCTTATTGGCACACTTGGTTTAACCTATTTCTTGTTTCTCCGATCTCTTGACTTGATTATCACTGTTACTGTTATTCTGTTTTGTTTGCAATCTTCATCGATTTTTTTTTCGTTATCGTTATTCAGTTTGACCTTATTATCCACATCAATTGACTCGGTCATCTTATACAATCTTTATCAAGGCACTTCATCGTACTGTCATTTCTTATTCCTGTTGAGAATATCAATTCAGATGTCTTCCGCTATCTTTTGAATTTCATTGGCAAAAATCGAATTTTTGTGTTATAACCTGAAAGTTTTCCTTTTTGGGAGAATCTAACTACGGCATGTGAGTTTGATTATTCGTCGAAGTTTGATTTATCGCATAAAATTCCAAGTATGAAGTTCCAGAAGGATTTTTTTTTTCTCATGCTCGCGACTACATATCATCAGACTCCAGAAACATTTAGAGTTAGAGAAAAGATTTGTTCGCATACTCGTCCAAATCAAGAAACCAGTGAACTCCACCGTTAAAAGCCTCACGATGCGGTCAAAGTATACAATAAACTACTTGGGAAATACAAAGAGATACGACATCATCACTCGAACTTCTCAAAACTCAAGTGTGAATTTGGGGACCAAATTCTTTTAAGGAGGGAAGAATGTAAAATCCCGAAAATTCATTTATGAATTTTCTTTCCTATAATTTTAATTTACTTGAAATTGATAATTTTAATTATGTAGATTTAACAATTGAATTAAAATTCATATCTATGTTGTTAAAAAATTCAATGAGTGAGTATATTTTTGAATTTGAAGTGCTTTAATTTAATATTCACTTGAATTATTATTGTGTGCAAATTATGAATTATAACTACCCACTCTTGTGTTATTTTGAGGATTTAAATGCAAGAATAAAAAATTGATGTAACATCACAAGACTAAGGAATTTAAATAGGACTACCCATTTCTTTGAGGGTGTTAATTGCAAATAAGCATTAAATATCTTATAAACAAGGCATATCTCCTTCATTATTGTCTCCTCCACCAATTACACACAGAAAAATGTGTTTTCTCACACACAAACCCCCTTTCTTTAATTTACTTATAACTTTCTCATTTCTTAACCAAATCGAGCGAATAAGTAGTCCAAATTCATCTACTCGACGGGAGCTTTCTATTGGTACCATTATTCGTCGGAAATTATTGCCGGAAAAGTAACGACGGCTGCGGCAAGTGGCGGTTTTAAGTGGGTTTCCTTGCATGTCCCTTTTCCGGTCGTTTCTTCGACAACCGAGCTTCACCACGGTGTTCTAGGCCTAGAGGAGATCGGAATGGTGGGTTCGGCTCATTTTCCGATGCCGGTCAACGCCGGTCAACGGTGGTCAACGTCGGTCAACGGTGCCTGCTCCGGTCAGCGACTTCGTCTCGGAATGGGTATTCCATTTTCGGTCTTCGTTTCTCGATTTGAGTTCGTTAGATAGTTCATTGAGCCTAAATGTTATTGTACATTAATTACATTGTGGTTAACTTTAGGCTTTAGAGTTTAGTTTGAGTTCGTACTATGTTATGCATGTATCTCGATTAAGTCGATTTTAGCTATAATGATGGTGTAGTTTTGCTCGGTTTAAATAAATGTTTATTAGATATTTGGATCTTGATTTATTTTTGTAAGAAAGTTAGTGTTTATAATTTTTAAATCTTTGGGGGGTATTTCTGAAAGATTTTAAAAGTTCAAGGGTTAGGGATGTGAAAATTTTTGAGAGTCTATTGGACTGAAAAATCTATTTTGTTTGATATTTGGTTAGGTTTACTAGAAAAGCATTTGTTTTAAAGTTTGATTCGATATTTTGCAAAAATGGGAGTTTGTGAAACATTTGGGGTTATTTTTGTAAATCTGAAAATAAGAGGGTAAATGTGCTGTTTGGTCGCTATTTTTACATCGTTACTTTTATAAACTTTTGATTAATTGATTTGAAGTAGTGCTTTGATAACTTATGTTTTAAGATTGAAAATTTGAAAAATTTCCTAAGGAATTTTTAATGAAAGAACTTTTGTTTCTCATTGCTAGTTTGTGAAAAGTTATTAAAACTTGTGATTAATTCTGGTTTTATAGTGAATTTTTGCTTAAATATTTTTTAAACGTTCTTGTGATATTGGGTCTTGAATTATTTTTGCAAGAAAGTAATGTTTTAATGTTTTGGAAACTTTAGGGGTATACTTTGAATGTTTTCAAAAGAAAAGGGTGTTTAATTATTAGCTTGTTAAATATTTTGGATTTTCTCAAATCTTAAAGTTTAAAAAAAAAATGAATACACTTTCGAAAGTTTTAAGTTCTTGTCTAAGATTTTAATTTAGGAAATCCTTGTGATAGGATTTTCTTTAATTATATTTAAGTAAGATTATAAGATAATTTATTAGTCGTATACGTACTTGCTCCGGATTCGGATACACTTCATAGTGGAATTTTGGTCGCCGTAATAAGCTCTTCAGGTGAGTGTTGTGTGTTACTTGTGTGTAAGTCCGAATGTGCTAGTAGGTCGAGTCATAACTTTAACTTAGTCCCTAAACAAACAAGTATATGATATATGATACTGGATACAACTCGACTACTAGGACAAACAATTCATGTTATATTTAATATATATACCACATATGATATAATGAAAAACTCGACTGTAGGACAAACTAAACACCTTGAATTATTATGATAATGCCTATGTGCTTACGAGACCTTGATATCATATATTTAACCGTTTTGATGATTGTTATTGAGTTGTTTGCTGATTTCATGTTACTGGAATGTTACTATATTGTATTGATATTGGATTGTTACTGTACTGAACTGTTACTGTTACTGTCCTGTACTGTTTACTGTTACTGTGTGGGCCCCTATTTTGGTGTGCGGAATCGTGGTTAACCCGGAAGGTAAGGGCCAGAGGGTTACCTCGATCCACCGTAGACCCGCTTCACGAGCCAAGTGTGGAGGTTACACTTGGGGAGTGAATGTCAAACTCCTGGCATTTGACGTCAATGCGCACTGTTATGTAAGGTCGCACCTTACTTGGAGTGTTCGGTGGTGGTTTTCCTGACTGTGGATTGGAGGGTAAGAGGAGGACGGCATCAACAAATGTTGGTTACTTGTTTAACGTGCTTAAATTGTTATAGCATATGTTCATTACTGTCTGTTGTATATGCTCGTGTAAATTATGTTGCATCCACGTACATGTGCACTACAGCCTCACTAAGTTGGACGATCAACATACGCATTCCGTGTTTCAATCTTTTCAGCTACAGGTATTTGGGGTGAACGATAGTTCATGTTGCGGTTAGGTCATCACGGTTGCGGTCCCACCCTAGTTCCAGAGAGTAATTAAACTTTTGTTTTAATTCTTATTTGATTTTAAGATTTTCGTTTGAACTCATGTTTTAAATCTTCTATAATGTCTAAGTTCATTTTTTTTATATCTTGCTAAATATCTTGGTATTTTAGCTAATTTTGTAAAATGGGAATATCTTTCGAAAATGATTTTTAAATTTTATAAAATGTTAATCTTAATCTTCTTGTATTTCTATTAGGTCCCACAAGTTGTTTCACCTTGTCATGTCATCTGTTAAAATTTGTTTTAATTACTTTCGCTTTAAACTTAGTAACCGAAATTGTTTTTATTTCGCTTTAAACCGCTTCCGCTTTGAAACTTTTAATTTATCGTTTCCGTTAATACAAAAAAAAAAACGAGTTTTGATATTCTAAAGCTTTTTCAAAATAATAATAATTTTTCGACCGATATCCGACGGACCCGCGGAGTCGGGCCGTCACAACCGGAGTAAAAAGGGTAGTGAGTTTGAAGAAAGAAATTAACCTTAAAGTTTAGGTATAAACTCCTTCTACCCCTTTTTGGTGTTTTTGTTAGTTGTTATATTTAAGAAATTAGTTTATGTAGAAAATATTACAAAACCTTGTTTACCCATTTTAAAACTTCTTGAATCCTAAATCTAGAATTTTGATTTTCGGATTTAGGTTTTGAGTTTGATTTTCTTATGTAAAAAAGTTTAATTTTGGGATTTTATTAAAGATCTAGGTTTGAGTTTTCAAACTATTATTTAAACAAACAAATTTTTATGAAAGTTTGGTTTTTATGTTTAGTTGTTATTGTTGATTAAAAAATGTTATCAAACTTTTGTAGATCTTGAAATGTTAGTTATGAATATTGTTGGGGGTGAAAGAATGACTCTTTTATTTTAAGTTTCAAAGTTTTGTGGTTAAAATGAAGATCTCAAAATATTGGAGATTTTATTGAAATAAAAAGTTTAAGTTATTCTTCAACACTTAAAGTAGAATTCTTGAGAAAAATTTTTGTTGAGTCTTATTTTGTGAGTTTGATTTGTAAACTAATTAACCAAAATTTTCATTGTTTATTTTATGGGTAGAAAATATATAAATTACATAGTCTGAGGGGAAAGGTGCAATTTCCGGTGAAGTGACAGGAGCCACCCCACCGTTGGCCGGAGGCTGGCCGGCTGATTGCCGACCAGCCTTGGCTGCTGCACCAGCAGCAGTGATAACGCCGTGAGAACGTCGTTATTAACTATCTCTTTAAGCCCAAAATATCTTGTTTTTATCCGAGTTTCTGTTTGTCTTTGCTTGTTTTCGCGTGTTTTGTGCTTTTGGCCCTTCGTTTGGCCTTTGTTCGGTTTTTGAGTTTTTGTTCGTGTTTTGATCTTTTTCTCCGTGATTTGTAGGAAGCAAAATCTTAGAGTGATTCGGAGTTTCGTATCAATGAATGCGAGTTGTTCTACCCACCCCACGAGTAAAACTTGAGCTTCAAAGAAAAGAGAACCCGAAGCAAATCGTAAAATTGTTAGGATAGTGGTTGGGATGCCTCGATTGTCAGAACAACGACAGTGCGGAATTTAAAATTTTTCGAAGCACCCAAGGTCCCATATTGATTCTCCATATTAATTATACGTAAGCAAGAACAAAAACACACATAGTAATTAAACAAGGGGGGTTTTTGCGATATACCTCACCACAGGCAAGGTGGTGGAAACCTTCAGTTCTGGATCTGATTTGGATCTGGTTCACAGAAGTGATCCAAGCGTCTCACCTCCAAAGTTAGTCCACACCAATCGGATTCTGGCAACACCTCAAGTTCTTAGGCTCAGAACTGGATTCAGGAGGTTTGTGGAAGCAGGATTGTGTAGATTCTCTTGACAGGTCAAGATCTAACACAGAGGAACAAAGGGAGAGGGGTGGCGGCACTAGAGCAGCCCACGGCAGCAGGTCGCGGCGTCTCTAGGTGGCGGCGGCTAGGGTTTCTAGCACAAGGGGGGGGGGGGCGGCTAGGGTTGAGAGGAGAGGCTAGGGTTTTCTTCTTAGGGTGTTAGCTTTTTGAGCTCAAGTAGAACCCCTTTTATAGACTCCCTCTTGACCTAGGTTTTGCAAGACTTCTTATGGGCTTTTAATTAAAGGCCCATGTCTTGCAAGCCTTTTCATTTAATTAATTACTTAATTAAATGCCCAGTCCAATTAAATCATTATTTCTTTTATATAATTAATTAGCAACTCAATTAAGTATTTAATTAATCAAGTTAGCCAATTAATTAATCTCCCACTTGAATTAAATACTTTTAATTCATTTAATTGATTTAATTACCTTTAAATCAATTAATTCCTTTTGTATCCTTTTCAACAGTCACCGTCCAATTGTATTGTGTGTGACCCTCTGGGTTCACCATCAATTGGCAGCAGGCCCACGAATTCCTCGTGATTTAATTTATGAACAATAAATTGCTCCGGTCAATTAAACAACCTTTAATTGACCACTCCTAGAATCAATTCTTCTATTAACTCAGGAGTACCTACACTTCATGGTCGATGTCTAGCCGCAAGCCCATGAAGCCCAACTTCAGGTGAATTGATACTTGTGAACCTCGTCTCATATAATTACCATGTACATACGGTCCTTCTATCGACTAATATTCCCGATCAAGACTTAGGGTGTGCGAATTGATCGGCACCTCTAAATTTGTCTCGATAACTATACTTTCTAATTCAGGATAATATTCCATTGTGACTTTCTAAATTTGGAAACCCCCTTTCCAAATCCGTCACCGACTGCGGCCGCAGATTCCTTGGATATATTATCTGAGAATCGTATAGGAAATTCTCTCACCCATTACAGTGAGTCAATAGATTCCATATCTGATGCAGCATGAGACTTATTTGCCAAGGTTAATAGTAAAACTAATTTAACCATGAAATCGTTAAGAAAACTACTTGCACCCATATACATAAAAGAATTATATTAGGAAAATATGCATGTAATAGAAAAATATTTGATACCCGAAGTACTTTCCTTGAAGAATTCAGCAACTAAGTAGTTCTTTTGTTTGTGCGGACTCCTCTAGGTTATGCTTGGTTTAACTTTAATGTAAGTATTATGTGGTGGGTTGTGTAGAGATTTTATTTAGGGGGCAGAAAGAAGGGATTAGGAAATTAACTTTAGAAAACAAATAAAGAAACTGGAATCACTCCAGGGGCTTCACACCCAAGGCTTCACACCTTTAAGTTCCTTTCACAGGAAGAAGAAACAATGTTTCTAAATCAGATTTTATTCATAAACTTGATATCTCTTTCTATGATAGACTCTAATTTTGCTAGAGTTGATGTCCTCATCAATTCTCCCCGGCTGAGAAGGAATTGACTCCGATGAGATGAAACTATAGTACCGCTCGAGAATGTTAGGATCGATGCGTTGTAGTTCTTCTTTCGTAACCCAAGTATTGTCCGAATCTGGTCTGTTCTTCCATTTGATCAAGAACTTTTGGTATCCGCCTTGTCTAGTTGAAACCACCTGTTCATCAACAATATCTTCCACACTATCTTTGTTAGCATGTAAAGGGGGTGAATGTGGGGTGGGTAATGAAAAATCAGAAGTAGAGAAAGGAAGTGAAGGTTGTATAGGCTCATTTTCAGTAGGTTCTGGACTAGAAGGTGACAACACAGTTCCTTTAAATAGAATCAGGTCCTCGACATTAAAAGTTGGACTTATTCCCATATCTGGAGGAAGTTCCAACACATATGCATTAGAGCCTATTCGTTTTAGAATTTTAAAAGGTCCGATACTACGGGCTTGCAATTTCTTTGCAATTCCTTTAGGGAATCGCTCAGGTTTTACTCGTACCATGACATAATCTCCTACTGAAAATTCTTTATATGTACGATGAGCATCAGCACTTTTCTTATACCTTTCATTGCTTTCATTAATTTTACGATTAATCTCGGCATGCAAATCATGAATGCGTTGTGCAAATGAACTGGCTGACTCGGATGGCCTATGTGATACTGACATTGGAATGAGATCTATAGGAGCCCTAGGTTTGTGACCATAAACTACCTCAAATGGACTCATACCTATTGACCTATTGATTGAATTATTATATGCAAACTCTGCAATAGGTAAGATAGAATGCCAAGACCTAATATTCTCACCAACTAGGCACCTCAACAGATTACCCAAGCTCCTATTTACCACTTCAGTTTGTCCATCCGTTTGGGGGTGGTAAGCTGTAGAGAACTTCAATTTAGTGCCCAATTTATGCCAAAGTGTTTTCCAGAAGTAACTCATGAACCGAACATCTCGATCAGAGACAATTGTTTTAGGTAAGCCATGCAATCGAACAATCTCATCCATGAAAACCTTTGCCACACTGGAAGCATCAAATGTCTTAGAACAAGGAATAAAGTGAGCCATTTTTGAAAAACGGTCCACAACCACATAAATAGAATCATGCTTTCCTGAACTTTTAGGTAACCCAAGCACAAAGTCCATGCTTATATCTTCCCAGGGAGCATGTGGTACAGGGAGTGGCGTGTACATGATCTTACGCGTTTTCGTGTGTTCGATCAAGGGTGCATAATCAATGCAGCAAATATGTTATATAATAAACTAGAAAGATCAATAGTATTGTATTCTGAATTATCGAGTACAGATTACAAGTGTTTGGAGTCCTATTCGAGCATTATAGGATGCCGTACATGCTAAAGGGCGAAATACATATGAGAAAGCCTATACTAATATTCTCGAGTAGATCCGAGCAGCAGTCTCAAAGCTAGTGCCCCCTGGGAAGTTGTTCCGGTGTAATAAATGCATGGGGTATTTATAGCCGAATTGGAGGGCTTGGGCCTGGGCTAGGCCCAACAGTGTCCTTCGATCTCCGGTTCTCTTATGTGCTCGGAACAATCATTTTCAGGCTTTAGTTCGGCTCTTGGTTCCTGGGGACAGGATTCGATGCTATTCGAACTGCGTTGAGGCTAGAAAGGCAGGGGATCCGAATTACCCCTCATCAATACTCCCCCACTTCTCGAGTGCGAAGCGGAGCGAGCGCTCGAAGAAGTACAAAATACGTCCCATGCTATAATGAGACGAGCCGTTCAGAATGTCTTTAGGATATGCCTCGTTAAAAACCTAACTCGGAAAAACCCACTGGGATAAAAACCGAGCTTAGGGAAAAAGAGTGCATATACAAGAAAACATACACCGGCGTGTTTTGAAGTTACCCTTGTCGGAGGATGTTGAAGTAATAATATCCTTTTTGGTTCCAAGATGCGTTGTTCGATCCCTAGATGGATGCTTTCCAGAATTTTTCGATTATAACAAGAAGGGCCTCCGAGATTCTTAGGGATAAATCGCAAGGACATATTCCGCAATTCTAGAGAATGAAGGATCAAAAAGGCTATTTTGAGAGGGTTAACCCAAAGTTTTTACCCTTGGTAAGTTCAACCGTCGCGGTTACTCGGGGACCTCTTTGCAATTTTACCTTTTTAACCCCGTATATATATGTTGACCCGTTGAAAAATAACTTCCATGTTATATTTTCTCTTGAGCTCGAAGTGTTTGAATCGAAAAGGTAGTTACTTTAGTACATTCATTTCCGAATTCATAATGTCAAGTTCTAGAAGTTCAAAGGGCAAGAGATCCTTTGTTAAAGCTCGTTGATGATTACGAAGATGGAGAATTCCGTCCGGGAGGCGAGGATGATGATCCGAGCGAGGATTTCGAAGAAAATGAGGTTGAGAAGCGCAGCATCGGTGAGGGTGCCTTTGTCAGAATTTTCAAACCCAAGCTCACCTCTGAGGTCGTGACCTCGAACACGTCAGAACTTCCTGCTAAAGAAACCTCCTGTTGTTTTTCGAAAAAAGATCGCGTTTATCTTGAGACGGGGTTTGGGAAATATCTTCCAAAAGGGTTTTCGATCGTCATTCCTTCTTATTCCGACCGTGCTACTGAGCCCCCAGCTGGCTGTCAATCGTTTTACGAGGGCCAATTCTCCTGTGGTCTACGTATTCCATTCATTCCCCTTATCAGAAATGTCCTTTCCTTCTTTTCGCTGTCCCCCGCTCAACTTCTCCCGCACTCCGTCGCCTACATAGTGGCATTCAGTGCTCTCATGGAGGCAAAAGGGGAAGAGGCCTCTTTTAGTAACTTCTGGCATACTTTCCGAATGGAATTGAATAAGGGCTCTAATGCGGGGTTCGTATCCATTCTCCAGAGGTCGAAACGACCTTTCCTTACTAAGATATCAACAAAGAAGAGTATAGGTTGGAAGAGGAGATTCTTCTTCGTGAAAGGTCCTGATGTTCCTGTGTCGGAAGATAGTTCAAAGACTAGACCATATCGATGGGATGGCGCAGATTCTTGGTCGTATGGTTCTCGCAGAATCAGAGAAAAGCTCAGACAGCGTCTTTCCGACGAATTTCTCGAACAAATGCGATCCAATCCTTACCATACCAAGTCCCTAATTCAAGAAGGCGTTTTACGATTGGCTGGGTTGAGCCGCTGTGATTACCCTGCCCCGGCGATCAAGTATCCTAGTCAATCTCCTGACGGGTTTCGTCCGCAAACCAATGTCCTGCCAACCTCTGATGCTCCACCCTTTGCCACCCTTTCTCTGGGTACGTTTTCTATCTTCAGCTTACTTAAAGATTTGATCGAACGATTCTTCTTGTTTAAACCCATGCCCTAATCGTATTATTCTTGTAGACCGAGTCGTCGAGAAATTTCGAGTATCCCCTGCCGGCTTGGTCGGAGATAAACAATTTTATTTCGACCCGTTACCTTTCGCTTCCGAAAGGAGAACAGACGCAAGTAACTTAGGTGGGAATCCAGTTGTCATTCCTTCAATGATCCCCGATTTGAGAGGGCTTGGCACTATGAGTTCCCTGAAATCCGCCACTGCCGGACCTCTTCGAACCCTGTTTTCCCCTGACACTTCTGCTCTTTCAACGGTTGGTTACAGACAGCATTCCTGGAACCGGATTCAGGGTATCCAGGAGTATGAGAAGCTCCTGAGTCGAAAAAGAAACGCTGAACATCCCGGACCCTCAAGGAGGTTAAAACCTTTTGGTGCGAAATTTGGCTCTGTTCCATGTCGAGAAGGTAGGTCGGAGCCTGACGTGGCAGACTTTATGGAAGAACATCTTCGAGGTAGCAGAGCTGCTGGATACCCTGAAGATGGCACTATTCTGACTGATCTGGATGCGGGTGGGGAGAACGAATTCGATAAGGCTACTAGAATCTTCATGGCTAGTCGGTTTAAACGGGATATCCTGCTTCATTCCGTTAAAGGGGATTTTGAGGTTTTGAGTGATTTCTCCAGAACGTATCACGAGGTAAATACTCGTCTTTTGACTGTCTGTTCTTTCTTTAGAATTCCTAGCTTTTATTGATACTCGAAAATGTCTTGTAGGTCGGGGATTTATTCGCCCTTCAATCCTATCGTTTGGCGTTACTGGAGCAGGAATCGCAGGACGCTCATGATGCATATGCCCAGATTTTTGCTGATAACCAGGCCATTCGATCTCAGCTGGCGGAGAGTCAGCGAGAATTGTCCCAAGTAAAGAAGGAGCTCGAGAAAGCGAATACGAAGCATTCCTCCTCAGTAAAAGAGGACTTGCTGGCGTCCGTTAAAGAGAGAAGTGCCCTCGAGGAAGAGCTGAAGAAACTAAAGATAGAACTCGAATTGGCGAAGCAAGACTCCGAGCGTGCATATGCACAGGGCCGGGAAGAAGCCGAGATTCCGGCCATACGAGAATTCTTGGAATCCCCTGTCTTAGATCCTTTAGTTCAAAGGAAAACGGGAGAAATTCTTCAGGCGATTTTTTATAAAGGGGTTCAACAATTAGTCGCGGCCGAGAAAATTCCAGATGACATGGAGGAATATTTTAAGTATATGGACCCTTTCAAGAATGCTGAAGGGAAGGATTATAAAGCTTCCTCTTTACCCAAGGCGAATACTAACTGGCAGGAACATCGCTTTGCCCCCTTAGTTGAGGAGTATGGCATTCCGATGCCTAACCCTGATGTGCTCGAGTACTCCTGCGATGATCCTTCTAATGTGTCCGGGGAGAGAGGCGAAGATGTCAATATAGACAATGCCCCGGATTAGGGAGACGGTTGATCTTTCGACCAAGCTGGGTAATTATCCAGCTTCAAATATATATATCTTCTGATCTTCGGTTTGGCGAGTTACTGGGGTTGATCAAGTCGGAGGGGGCGATTCAAGGTTCTCTAGTTAGGAATCAATTGTATTTGCTCATGTAACCCAATTTTGTAAACGAGTTAATTTTATATTTTTTAGTCTGATTCGTGTAACTTGTGAATTCTAGCTTTATAATATCGATAACTTTTCACACTTTCTGCTCGAACTTTGTTTATCCGAGTGGGATTTTTCTTCACGGTCGCGTCGATTCACTATCACAATCGTAGCGCGTAGCGTCTATAAATATTAGGATCTCTTCTCATTACTCACACGACATCCTTTCTTACAGAGATCGGAGCTCTCCCCGTATTTTCTGCATTTTCTAAATTCCTTAAAAAGTAAAGATCCTAGCTTATCGATCCCGAATTTGCTTATTATGGAGAATGTATTAGGCAAAGCTATCGATCCCAGATCGCTATTTGGTGGTTCGAAGAATAAGAACTCGAGCAAAGAGCAGAAAGAACAGAAGGTTGCCAAGGAGGCCAAACCCTCCAAATCCTCTTCTAAGACCTCTGTGTCTTCCCCGAAAGCTCCTAAAGGGGGAGAAAATAAGAAAGAGAAAACCACTTCCTCCAAGCAAACCAAGGGTAGTTCCGGCAAGTCCGTTCTGGATGAAGAGCTCGAGGCTGCGCTCGGGGGTTCTTCCCCGAAGGTAGTTGATTCTCCGAGTGAAGATCCTGTTCGAGAAAAGACTCCTATTCCTTCTTCGAATAAGAGGCCTTATTCCGATGGGGTCACTCCCATTGAGGCTTTGCAAAATCTTGCTATCGGTAGCAAGTCATCTTCCGATACTTCGACCGTTCCTCCCGCAGGGAATCTCAGCAAAAAATCCAAGTTAGAGATTGGCGGAGGGGCCTCTGCTGAAGCTTCAGGAATTGATAATCCTCCCTGACCTCTTGTCGATTTCTCTCCTCCAAAAGTTGCTTCTTCTCTGCACGAGGAGTTGAAAGATGGATCTCCTTCTAAGGTTGATCCCATGGGTAACTTGTTGCAAGCTAACTTTACTTCTTCGGAGACTGACATACCCAAGGAGAGAAACGCATCCAAGGAGAGGAACATAGAAGAGTTGTTTGAGTCTGGGCAGCACTTCCTTTTTCAGGTGTGCATCTATTTATTCTTCCTTTCTTCTTCCTCTCCTTCCTCTCTTTTTTTTTTTAGCGCTGTTGATCTTTTTAACAGGCCGGACAAGACTTTATTGAGCTTAAAACATTTGCTAAGCGGGAGACCAATCAACGTGCTGCTATCTCTCTCGAGCTGGAGGAGAAGAAAGTCGCGTTCTACCGTGTCCTCGCAGAGAAGCTTGCTTTAGAGAGGGAGAAGATTGCTAACGAGCGTGGAGAGGAGATCCATAAGCAGCTGAACGAGAAACTCGATAAACTGAAGAGTCTTCACGAGCAGGAGAAACAAGATTTCACACGTCGAGAAAAGGAGGCTTAAGATCGTGGATTTGAAGCAGGATGTGAGGCTCGTAACGCTGAGCTTCGAAAGATTCTCTCTGACAATAAGCTTGTTTAGATGTTGTCTCTTATTTACCCGGGCTTGTAATATGTCTATACTGTTTTTACTTGTGCGATCATGAATAATTTTCAGATATTTTATTTTCTATGGCCTGTAATACTTTATTTTCTCCTCGAATCGCATGTTCCTCTTATGTGTTCTTTCTTTGATCATGCTTTAGTTTGCCTTCTTAATCTTTTGATCTTGGCGTAGTAATTCCGCTTATTTTCCAAAAGTAATATCACTTTCTCGTCCCGACGAAATTCTCGGGAGTCGCGATAACCTTTTGATCTTGACCGTTTCTTTTGTTTTTTTTTTTATAGCCGTTGGATTTTTGAGAATAGTATCTATAAATGGGGCTCTTCGTTTTGCATTCTTATAATATCTTTCGAAAACAGATTCCTTCGATCATGCTGATTAGAAGATCTTGTTGCACGACTCAATATTTCGAATTCCGGGTTAGGAGTTATATTGCGTATCATAGCAAGATTTATACTTCGATCTGGACTAGGGTATCTGCAGGCGAACGCTATTTCAACCTTGAAGACCGATAAGCTTTATTGCTGACCATCCACGACCCCAATGGCCCATGGCCTTTTTGTGGTTTTGGGAGGCTCTGGCGTCAAGTTTTCCGAGGGTATGATGCAACTTGCTAGGTTTTCTTTTGAAAACGTTTCGGGTAGTGATTCGGAGATTGACGTCCTTCATAGAATGTTCATGTTTCTCCCGGGAACGAGATGTATTGCCCTTCTCCTTTTCGGAGAAATACAACCATAGTCGAAGACTCGTTGGCTCGATAGGCGTTTCCTGGTCGAGTAAGGACATTATCGTCCGCCGAAAATTTCATAGGATCGGCCAGTTATGAAGATGTAATAGGGGTTGATGTTTTTGTATCTTGCAATTGCTTCATATGTCAAGCTCGGAAAATACTTTTTATCGATCTTTACGACGGCTTTATTTATCCTTAGGCCGATTACTGACAAAGCTTTCTTTACATGATTTATTTAGATTTCTTCATTATTTTTTCTTTGATGATTGGAGCTGAGTCTACGATGAATTCGGATAGGAATGAACTCGAGTGGAACAATTTTGACATTTTCTTCACTTCTTTTTTTTTTTTTTTTTTCGAAACAGTTTCTGTATTTTCGGGAATCGTAACAGTCGGCGCATTTACTGCTTATATCTCAGCCGTTAGTATCATCAAATCTGAGTCGTTAATTGCTTTTTTCTTCCACTATATATAGTTCCGTTGTTACCTTTAAATTTAATGTTTCAGTAAGATTTCTGATCGGCTCTATGATTGAGATTTTACTCTCTCTGGCCATAATATTCCGTTTATTATCTCCGACTGAACTGTTCGAGGTTCTCCTTCGAACTATCTTCCTTCATAAATTTTGCTATCTCTTGATGGCAACTTCTTTCGATTAGGGTATCGGCAGGCGAAAGTAATTGCGACTGGGGTACCGGCAGGCGACCAGCTCTCTTTGACTCCAAGTCTTTGAGGCAGGTTCGATCTTCTGTATCCTGTCAATCCACCCAGTCGGATAGTGGGTCGACTGCTGGAGGAGTTTTCCTGCACTCGATCTCTACTTCTTCAAGATATTCCTTGAAGAATGTTGCTTTCGAGATTGCGTGGAATAATTTTTCTAGGGGTTGCCTCGCTATTTCTCGATCTGGGCCGGCGTGGAGCACGTACTGAGGAAGTGATGGATGAAGGGTAGAAGCGTTGTTCTAGCCCCGTCTTACTCCTTCGATCACGGAGAGAATCTAGTGTAGGATTAATTTGTAATAGGGTTACACTAAATGTAAAGTCTTTGCTTGACTTTTGTAATTTCGAACTCTTTTGTAACTGTTTGGAATGTCATGAATAAGATATTTATTTCTCTTATCATTCTTCCTTGTTGTCCTGTAGAATTGCTTTTGTATACCGTCGTCGAGCATCAATTCTTCTGTCTTAAAAATATGAACAAGCGCTATTCTTTACCATGTTTGATAAATATTTAGCTGATAGATGGCATCCGACATTCCTCGATTTTGAGTATAACCTGTATGGGGCTTATATTTCCCCGTCACATACATAATAATTAAGAGATCGAATAGAAGAATCCTGATGAGGGGTAATTCGGATTCCCTGTTCTTTAGCCTCAACGCGATTCGAATAGCTATGAACCCTGTCGCCAAGGACCGAAAGACGAACCAAAGCATGAAAACGATTGTTTCGAGCTCACATGGTCGAAGGACACTGTTGGGCCGAGCCCAGGCCCAAGTCCTTAAAGTTGGCTATAAATACTCCATGCATTTATTACACTGTGGGACTTCCAGGAGATACTCCAAGCTTAAGATCACAGCTCGGATTATTAGTATAGGTCTTATTGTACATGTTTCGCCCTCTAGCTTGTACGGCATCCAATAATGCTCGAATAGGACTCATCCTACTTGTATTTTATATTAAAACTCATTGAATATTAATACTATTGATCTTTCTCCATTTATTCGCATTTATTTATGTTCGATTAGCACACCACCCCACATAATCCGATCACACGAAAACACGTAAGATCAATTGGCGCCCACCGTGGGGCCCTATTCGAGTATTTGATCGAAAAATGCCTACTACGAGGAGAGGTACATGTGGTAGCAGAGAGCCTCACTGACCAGAATTCAATAGATGTACAGGTTATTAATGGTCGGAATTTATTTTTCCGATCATGGTATCGATTAATTTCGAGAATGAAAATTATGGGAATTCTCAAATCAATTGGGAGTAATTAAAGGAAGTTATGCGAATTCTCGAAAATTACACAAAGTTCATTCAAGAGCAAAGTTTTATTATTGATGTCATTCAAACAAATTACAAATGCGAAGCTTCGAATACAGAGTTCGAGCTCCAGAAATAAAGTACGACTATTCCTACTCTATTACAAATTATCCGAATAATTCTGTGCTATTACGACTTAGTCTCCCATCCCTAAGATCGCCCCAGATGCAGAACTCAGCAGTGATTCTTTCCCGGCAATCGCTTGCCACGTGTCGCACATCCGTCTTCGTACGGGATAAAGGCCGGATCGGAGCTCCTTTCCAGGGCTTTAAACCGATCTTAGGTCTTTGTCGGTAAACAATGATGGTCGAAATCAACCATTATCTACCGATCGATCCGAACCGGAGCAGCAAAGGGTTATCCCAGCAGAGGCGCTTCAAGGGAGCTCGAAGGAACTATCTCGCAAGAAAGCCCTCGAGGAAGCTGGTGCCTCAGACTTAAAGAACTCCGCTCGGAGTAACCAGCTGCCCGATCAAGTACTACGCCTAGAATCCGGAGCTCTAACCCGCACCAGAGATGATATGTCAGGCAAAATAGGTTGCCTGCCGGTATTCTAGGCGCAATTTCTTTTGCCTGTCGATATTCTAAGCGGAAAGCTTATACCAAGGGAAGCAAGGTTGAAAAACAAAGTTCGAACTCTAATCTCAAATTCTTTTATTTGGGACAAAATGCGAATCAAATCTAAAAATCGACCCATGGTGGTCGGATGGGGCATAAGGAGAAAAGCAAGAAGTGTTGAATACGCGAAGGAACCTATTTATAGGGGTAGGGAATTTAAAATCAACGGCCCAGATAGTATCTTATGAGCGATCTGGATGTCCGCATTAAATGGAAGGACCGTTACATTTCCCGAGAAATAGGGCCCTGTTTGGTAACGAAGGACACGCTATTCAACAATGGGTGTAGAAGAATTACGACATTCTATAGAATTTGACGACGTATTAATATCATTATTATGAAGGGACGGCGTGTCGGATTCATGTTCGATTATTTCGGATATTTTTACACAAGTAATTATTGCTATGCTTTTACGTTGCCAACTGAGAAGGAATATAATCGATTCAGTCGAACAGAATTCTCGACCTGGAAGTTATGCAATTATGAAAATTCAACAGTGATAAAGATTTATGGCATAATTTTTCCTTGTCAGTCTCAGATCTGCTAAGATATTTATATATTATCCACTCGAGCAAGTGGTGATAGATTACTTCTTGATCGATCGATGTTAGAAGAACAAGATAAAATTCTACCCAGTTATATTAAGGTTATCAACAAAAGGGAGATGAAATATATTTATATTATCTCGAAAGATTACAAGAAATGGGAAAATATATCGAGTATAGCATAAGCCTATATATTACATCAATATGTTATTACAATCCTATGAAATTTTCGGTCTCCCGTCCTATCATTTCCTCCGGACAAGGAATATCCTTAGGACCCGCAGGCTTTTAACTTTATTTGCATTCTTCAGAAGACAGAGGATCGAATGCTATCGGCCCAACGTCTTCCTAAATGCATTGGAGCAGCAAGGCCATGAGCCTAGCTTATTGGCTTTCCAGATGGAAGTCGCGTTTGCCTGTCGATATTCTAAGCGTGGTTGCTGTAATTTTTTCCGCTCGGCGACTATTCCGCTTAAAGACCGTCCGAAGTCCGAATTCAAACAGTTGAATTAATCGAATAGTTCTCTTGACCGCCATGATCAGATAAAAAAATACTCGATGCAACGAATGAGATAATTTCAGCAATGTGCCAGCCTTTTATAGCCAAAAACAGAAAAGAATCCAACGACGTATAATACGCAAATTAAATGGACAGGATTTGTCGACCGTTGCAATTCCCGGTAAAACGGGAACCGATTGGAAAAGATCAAACTTATCAGAATTAGGAACCTACGAATAAAGAATTTTCTCGACAAAGGCATAAGGATTATTTTCTAGGGCTGTTCACTACTGCCTCTTTCTCCATAATTGCAGAAGACTATTTTCTCTTCAGTATTTATTGCAATCGAAAGTTATATATATTCAATGGAAACTGATCCCGTCAAAATTCATATTCGTTCATCTCTTCCTGATATTATCGATCTTTGTTATTTGTTCCGTACTTATCTCAGCCTACTATTATATAAGGGTGAAAGCCTCTGCTATGCCCCTTAGATCGAAATTATTTATCGGGTGAAAGCCTCTGCTATGACCCAAGGGCTAAAATTGCTCTAAAAACGACTAAGGGTGAAAGCCTCTGCTATGCCCCTTAGATCGAAATTATTTATCGGGTGAAAGCCTCTGCTATGACCCAAGGGCTAAAATTGCTCTAAAAACGACTAAGGGTGAAAGCCTCTGCTATGCCCCTTAGATCGAAATTATTTATCGGGTGAAAGCCTCTGCTATGACCCAAGGGCTAAAATTGCTCTAAAAACGACTAAGGGTGAAAGCCTCTGCTATGCCCCTTAGATCGAAATTATTTATCGGGTGAAAGCCTCTGCTATGACCCAAGGGCTAAAATTGCTCTAAAAACGACTAAGGGTGAAAGCCTCTGCTATGCCCCTTAGATCGAAATTATTTATCGGGTGAAAGCCTCTGCTATGACCCAAGGGCTAAAATTGCTCTAAAAACGACTAAGGGTGAAAGCCTCTGCTATGCCCCTTAGATCGAAATTATTTATCGGGTGAAAGCCTCTGCTATGACCCAAGGGCTAAAATTGCTCTAAAAACGACTAAGGGTGAAAGCCTCTGCTATGCCCCTTAGATCGAAATTATTTATCGGGTGAAAGCCTCTGCTATGACCCAAGGGCTAAAATTGCTCTAAAAACGACTAAGGGTGAAAGCCTCTGCTATGCCCCTTAGATCGAAATTATTTATCGGGTGAAAGCCTCTGCTATGACCCAAGGGCTAAAATTGCTCTAAAAACGACTAAGGGTGAAAGCCTCTGCTATGCCCCTTAGATCGAAATTATTTATCGGGTGAAAGCCTCTGCTATGACCCAAGGGCTAAAATTGCTCTAAAAACGACTAAGGGTGAAAGCCTCTGCTATGCCCCTTAGATCGAAATTATTTATCGGGTGAAAGCCTCTGCTATGACCCAAGGGCTAAAATTGCTCTAAAAACGACTAAGGGAGAAAGCCTCTGCTATGCCCCTTAGATCGAAATTATTGAACGGGTGAAAGCCTCTGCTATGACCCTCGAGCTAAAAATGCTCTAATACGACTAAGGGTGAAAGCTGTTGCTACGCCCCTTAGATCGAAACTATTATCCTCGATCAACCAAGATCAACTGATACTCGATTCTATTATTATTCGATCGTCTAAGGCTAGTAGCCATTTTCACAAACACTTAAATCAAAGCTATTATTCGAGATTGAACAAGACCCTGTTCGATTATTACTTCACAATTATTTGTCCAGAGTACAGAATTTGGCCCTTCAAATTAGAATTTGTCGCTCGAAGAACATTTTGTATTGCTCTACCTGAATGTCTTAAATATATGGCGAGAGAATAAAAGCTTCTTACAAGCTATACTCAAAGTCGAAAGATATCGATTATCATCTATCAACTAAGTATTATTCAAAGTAGATAAAGAATGTCACTTGATCATATTTTGGAGGCATGAAAAATTGACGCTCGATAACAACATACAAAAACAATTCCACAGACAATAAGGAAGGGTGATAAAGAAATGAATATCTTATTCATGTCATTCCAAACAGTTACAAAAGAATTCGAAATTACAAGGATAAGAGAAGTCAAGCAAAGACTTTACATTTAATGTAACCCTATTACAAGTAAATCCTACACTAGATTTTCTCCGTGGTTGAAGGAGTAAGACTGGGCCAGAACAACGCTTCTACCCTTCATTCATCACTCCCTTAGTACTTGCTCCACACCGGTCCAGATCGAAAAATAGCGAGGCAACCCCTAGAAAAAGTATTCCACGCAGTCTCGAAGGTAACATTCTTCAAGAAATATCTTGAAGAAGTAGAGATCGAGAGCAGGAAAACTCCTCCAGCAGTCGACCCACTATCCGACTGGATGGAGATCAGGGTACCGAAATTCTAACCCGTCTCAGGAGGGATGAATCCAAAGAAGCAGGTCGCCTGCCGGTACCCTAGTCGCAATTATTTTCGCCTATCGATACCCTAGTCGAATTGGGTTACCATCATGAGAAAGAGGAATTTAAAAATAGTTCGAAGGAGAACTTCGAACAACTTGATCAAAGAAAGGAAACGAGGCATGTTGGCTAGAAAGAATAAATCTTCAGTCATAGGACTGTTCAAAATTGTTACTGAAATGTAAAATCTGGGGGTCTCCACGGAACTATATATAGTGAGGAGAAAGAGCAATCAACGACTAAGATTTGATGGTGCTAACGGCTGAGATATGAGCAGTAAATGCGCTGACCGTTACGATTCCCGAAATTGCAGAAACCATTCCGAAAGAGAAATGAAGGAAATGTCAAGATTATTCTACTCGAGTTCATTCCTATCCGAATTCATCGAAGTCCCAATACCTATCATCCAAGAGAAATCATAAAGAGATCTAAATACAGCTTGTAAAGAAAGCGTCATCACATAATGGCCCGAGAATAAGTAAAGCCGTCGAAATGTTGATAAAAAGTATTTTCCGAGCTTGGCATAGGAAGTAATTACAAGATAACAACCCCCGTCACATCTTCGTAACTGACCGACCCAATGAAATTTTCGGCGGACGATAATGTCCTTACTCAACAAGGAGACGCCTATCGAGCCAACAGGTCTCCGACTGTGGTCATACTTCTTCGGAAAGGAGAAGGGCAATACATCTCTTTACCAGGAAAAACGTGAACATTTTATAAAGGACGTCAATCTCCGAAGCACTGCCCGAAACATTTTCAAAAGGGAGCCTAGCAAATTGCATCATACCAGGTCGAAACTTTCAGGGTTGAAATAGTTTCGCCTGCAAATGCCCTAGTCGAAATTAAAGTATAAATCTGACTACATTATGCAAGTAGCTCCTAACATGAAATTCGAAATGATGAGGTATGCAACAAGATCTTCTATTCAGCATGATTGAAGGAATATATATTCAGAAAATATTATAAGAATGCAAAACGAAGAAAACGATCCAGGTCAAAAGATTTTCACGACTCAGAAGAACTTCACCAGGAAAAGAAAGTGACATTATTTTTGGGAATTAAGGAGAATTACTACGCCAAGATTGGATATTCGGGAAAAGCAAACTAAAGAATGATCAAAGAAAGAACACACAAGGGAAGCATACGATTCGAGAAGAAAGTAGATTACTGCAAACCATAGAAAATATAATGTATGAAAATTATTCAGGATTACACAACAAGTAAAAATATTTTAGCTGTACTACAAATCCGAGAAAATAAAAGACAACGCCTAGAGGAGCTTATTGTCAGAAAGAATCTTCCGAAGCTCGGCACTACGAGCCTCATATCCAGCTTTATATCCACGATCGAAAGCTTCCTTTTCTCGACGAATGAATTCCTGCTTATCCTGCTCGTGAAGACTTTTCAGTTTTTCGAGCTCTTCACTCAGCTGCTTATGGACCTCCTCTCCACTTTCTCTAGCAGACTTCTCCCTCTCTAGAGCGAGTTTCTCCGCGAAGACACGGTCGAACTCGGTTTTCTTCTCCTCCAGCTCCTGGGAAATAGCAGCACGATAATTGATCTCCCGCTCAGCAAATGTCTTAAGCTCAATAAAATCTTGCCCGGCCTGCCAAAAAAGTTAGACTTTCTTTCAAATGATCTTCAAAAAAAAAAAAAAAAAAAAACAGTTATACCTGAAACAGGAAATTCTGCACGGACTCGAACAACTCCTCTATATTCCTCTCCTTAGACGCATTTCTCCCTTTGGGCATGTCAGTCTCCGAAGAAGTAAAGGTAGCTTGCAACAAGTTACCCATGGGGTCAACCTTAGAAGGAGATCCATCTTTCAACTCCTCATGCAGGGAAGAAGCAGTTTTTTGAGGAGAGGAATCGGCAAAAGATCGGGGAGGATTATCAATTCCTAAAGCTTCAGCGGAAGCCCCCACACCAGTCTCTGACTTGGACTTTTTGTTGGGATTCCCTGAGGGAGGAATGATCGAAGCATCGGAGGATGACTTGCCGCCAATAGCAAGATTTTGCAAAGCTTCAATGGGCGTCCCATCAGAATAAGGCCTCTTATTCGAAGAGGGAACAGGAATCTTTTCCCGGACACTATCCTCGCTCTTAGAATCAATCACCTTCGGGGAGGAACCTCCAAGCTCAGCCTCGAGGTCTTCGTCCAGAATGGACTTGCTGGAACTACCCTTGTTCTGCTTCGATGAAGTACTTTTCTCTTTCGTTTTTTCCCCACCTTTAGGTGCTTTTGGGGAAGAGGCGGAGGTCTTAGAAGAAGATTTGGAGGGTTTGACCTCCTTATCAGCCTTTTGCTCTTTATTCAACTTCTTATTTTTCGAACCACCAAATAGCGACCTGGGGTCGATAGTTTTGCCTAGCACGTTTTCCATGATGAGTGAATTTGGATCAATTGCTCGGATCTCTACCCGCAGGAAGTACGAAAAATGCAGAAAAATTTTGGGAAAGCTCCGATCTCTATAAGCAAAGATGAGTTGTGAATAATGATAAGAGATCTTAATATTTATAGACGCTATGCACTACGATTGAGATAACGAATCGACGCGACCATGGTAAGAAACCCCACTCGGATAAATGAAGTTCGAGCAGAAAATATGGAAAATCATCGATATTTATGAAGTTAGAATTCATGAGTTACATAAAATAAATCAAGAAATATAAAGTTAAGTCGTTTACAAAATTGGGTTGCATGAGAAAATACAATTGATTCCTAACTGGAAAACCTCGAATCGCCCCCTCCGGCTTACTCAGCTTGATTGAAAGATTGACCGTCTCCCTTATCCGGGGCATTGCCCGTATTGACATCTTTGTCTTCTTCTCCGAACGCATTAGAACGATCGTCGCAGGAGTACTCGAGCACATCAGGGTTAGGCATCGGAATACCATACTCCTCGACTAAGGATGCAAAGCGATGTTCTTGCCAATTAGTATTCGCCTTGGGAAGGGAAGAAGTTTTATAAGCCTTCCCTTCAGCGTTTTTAAAAGGGTCCATATACTTGAAATATTCTTCCATGTCATTCGGAATTTTCTCGGCCGCGACCAACTGTTGAACCCCTTTATAAAAAATCGTCTGAAGAATTTCTCCCGTTTTTCTTTGAACTAAAGGATCTAAGACTGGAGATTCCAAGAATCCTCGTATGGCCGGAATCTCGGCTTCTTCCCGACCTTGGGCATATGCACGCTCGGAATCCCGTTTCGCCAAATCGAGTTCTATCTTTATTTTCTTTAGCTCCTCCTCAAGGACACTTCTCTCTTTAACGGACGCCAGCAAGTCCTCTTCTAATGAGGAAGAATGTTTCGTATTAGCTTTTTCGAGCTCTTTCTTCACTTGGGACAGCTCCCGCTGGTTTTCTACTAACTGAGCTCGAAGAGTTTGGTTATCAACGAGAATCTGAGCACACGCGTCATGAGCATCCTGCGATTCCTGCTCCAATAAAGCTAAGCGATAGGTTTGGATAGCAAATAAATCTCCGATCTGCGAAGTAGTTCAAACATATCAGCAAAATGTCAAGGGCACAGAAGAAAGAAAGGAAAATCAAAGATAAACGTTTACCTCGTGATACGTTCGGGAAAAGTCACTCAAAACCTCGAAGTCACTTTTAACGGTCTGAAGCAGGATGTCCCGCTTGAACCGACTAGCCAAATAAATTCTGGTGGCTTTGTCGAACTCGTTCTCACCACCTGAATCCAGATCGGTTAAAATGCTACCATCTTCAGAATACCCAGCAGCCCTGCTACCCCGAAGGTGCTCATCCATGAAATCCGCTACATCAGGTTCTGACCTGCCTTCTCGACTTGGAACGGGGCCGGAACTCACACCAAAGGGTTTTACCCTCCTAGAGGGTCCAGGACCTTCAGCATTTCTCTTGCGACTCAAAAGTTTCTCGTACTCCTGGACACCCAGAACTCGATTCCAGGAGTATTGACTATAACCAACTGATGAAAGGGCAGGAGTATCAGGGCAAAATAAGGCTCGGAGTGGCCCAGCAGAGGCAGAGTTCAAGGAACTCAAAGTACCGACACCTCTTGGTTCGGGAATCGTGAGTGGAATAATAACAGGATTTTCGCCCAAGTTACTTGTACCAGTTCTATTTCCGGAAGTATGAGACAATGGATCAAAATAAAAGGGTTTATCTTCAATTAATTCGGCAGCAGACACTCGAAATTTCTCAACAACCCGGCCTACAAGGATAAAATGGATCGGGACGAGCTTAAATAACAAATTTATTAGATAAACATAAAACCAAACAGAAGGTGAGAAGCATACCCAGAGAAAGAGAAGTAGGGTTCGGACCACTGGAGGTTGCCTGTACATCGGACAGAGGAAGGGGCCCTTCGGAGGACTGACCGGGATATTTAATCGCCGGGGCAGGATAATCGCAGTAGCTCAACCCCGCCAGTCGCAAAACGCCTTCTTGAACCAAGTATCTGGTTTGATAAGGGTTAGACTCCAATCGCCCCAGGAGTTCATCAGAAAGACGATGGCTAAGTTTTTCTTTTATTTTGCGAGAACCGTATGTCCAACTATTTGCGCCGTCCCATCGATAAGGTCTCGTTTTCGAACTACCCTCCGAAATAGGAACGTCAGGGCCCTTCACGAAAAAGAATCTCCTCTTCCAACCTAAAGCTTTCTTTGTTGATATTTTCGTAAGAAATGGCCGTTTAGACCTCGGACGAACGGACACAAAGCCTACATTCGAACCTTTGCAAGGATCCATTCGGAATATCTGCCAAAAGTTGCTAAAAGAAGCTTCTTCTCCTTTCGCCTCCATAAGAGCGCAAAACGCTATTATATATGCAACGGAGTGCGGGAGAAGCTGAGCCGGGGAAAGCGAAAAGAAATTCAAAATATTTCTGATAAGAGGAGCGAACGGGATACGCAAGCCACAGAAAAATTGTCCCTCATAAAAGGCTTGACATCCAGCGGGAGACTCAGTGGCACGTTCGGCGTAAGAAGGAACGACAATCGAAAAACCTTTGGGAAGAAATTTCCCATAATCCGCCTCAAGGCGAGCCCGATCTTTTTTCAAAAAACAACTGGAAGTTTTACTAGCAGGAAGTTCTGACTTACCCGAGGTGACGGCTTGTGAGGCTTGCGTATGTTCAAAAATCCTAACAAAAGCACCTTCGCCAATACTACGTTTGTCGACCTCTTTCTCTTCGAGATCCTCGCTCGGATCGTCGTCTTCGTCGTCTCGATGAAATTCCCCGTCTTCAAAGTCATCTACAAGCTTAAACAAGGGATCAGATTCTTGGCTCTCCTCAACCTTCTTCTTGCCTCTCACGCTTGTAGAGCTCGACATAATGGACTAAGAAGTATTTATACAGGAGAAAAATGCTATTTCAAGCTCAAACGCTTCGAGTTCAAGAAAGTTGTTATGTGAAAATATTTTTCAACGAAGTCAACATGTATATATACAGGGTTAAAAAGGTAAAATTGCAAAGAGGTCCCCGAGTAACCACGACGGTTGAACTTACCAAGGGTAAAAGCTTAGGGTCGTCCCTCTCAAAATTACCTTTTTGATCCTTCATTCCCTAGAATTGCGGAATATGTCCTTGCAATCTATCCTTAAGATTCTCAGAAGCCCTCCTGGTTATAAATCGGAAATTCTGGAAAGCATTCATCAAGGGATCGAACAACGCAACATGAAACCGAAAGGGGTATTACTATTTCAACATCCCCCGACGAGGATAATTTCAGAGCGCGCCAAAGTATGTTTCTTATGTATGCACTCTTTTTCCCTAACTCGGTTTTTATCCCAATGGGTTTTTCCGAGTCAGGTTTTTAACGAGGCATATTCTGAAAACATACTGAGCGGCTCGTCTCACCATAACATGGAACGTACTTTATACTTCTTCGAGCGCTTACTTCGCTTCACACTCGAGAAGTGGGGGAGTATTGATGAGGGGTAATTCGGATTCCCTGTTCTTTAGCCTCAACGCGATTCGAATAGCTATGAACCCTGTCGCCAGGGACCGAAAGACGAACCAAAGCATGAAAACGATTGTTTCGAGCTCACATGGTCGAAGGACACTGTTGGGCCGAGCCCAGGCCCAAGTCCTTAAAGTTGGCTATAAATACTCCATGCATTTATTACACTGTGGGACTTCCAGGAGATACTCCAAGCTTAAGATCACAGCTCGGATTATTAGTATAGGTCTTATTGTACATGTTTCGCCCTCTAGCTTGTACGGCATCCAATAATGCTCGAATAGGACTCATCCTACTTGTATTTTATATTAAAACTCATTGAATATTAATACTATTGATCTTTCTCCATTTATTCGCATTTATTTATGTTCGATTAGCACACCACCCCACATAATCCGATCACACGAAAACACGTAAGATCAAATCCAAAATGACCTTTGAGTAACAATCTTAATCTGAGGGGCCAAATTCCCTAGTCGGACAAATAATCGTGAAGTAATAATCGAAATAGGGTCTTGATCGATCTTGCATAATAATTTTGATTTAAGCGTCAAGATGATGGCTGTTAGCCTTAAACGAATGAATAATTTTACGGAGAGATAACAGAATAGAATGCTGGTTGATCTAGGTTGATCGAGGATAATAATTTCGATCTAAGGGGCGTAGCAACGGCTTTCACCCTTAGTCGTATTAGAGCATTTTTAGCCCTTGGGTCATAGCAGAGGCTTTCACCCATTAATAATTTCGATCTAAGGGGCATAGCAACGGCTTTCACCCTTAGTCGTATCAGAGCATTTTTAGCCCTTGGGTCATAGCAGAGGCTTTCACCCATTAATAATTTCGATCTAAGGGGCATAGCAACGGCTTTCACCCTTAGTCGTATCAGAGCATTTTTAGCCCTTGGGTCATAGCAGAGGCTTTCACCCATTAATAATTTCGATCTAAGGGGCATAGCAACGGCTTTCACCCTTAGTCGTATCAGAGCATTTTTAGCCCTTGGGTCATAGCAGAGGCTTTCACCCATTAATAATTTCGATCTAAGGGGCATAGCAACGGCTTTCACCCTTAGTCGTATCAGAGCAATTTTAGCCCTTGGGTCATAGCAGAGGCTTTCAC
Source organism: Penstemon eatonii (assembly GCA_038501285.1). NCBI lineage: Eukaryota > Viridiplantae > Streptophyta > Magnoliopsida > Lamiales > Plantaginaceae > Penstemon > Penstemon eatonii. Next base: position 41,149,244 of record CM076710.1, on the reverse strand, counting down.
CCATTAATAATTTCGATCTAAGGGGCATAGCAACGGCTTTCACCCTTAGTCGTATCAGAGCATTTTTAGCCCTTGGGTCATAGCAGAGGCTTTCACCCATTAATAATTTCGATCTAAGGGGCATAGCAACGGCTTTCACCCTTAGTCGTATCAGAGCAATTTTAGCCCTTGGGTCATAGCAGAGGCTTTCACCCATTAATAATTTCGATCTAAGGGGCATAGCAACGGCTTTCACCCTTAGTCGTATCAGAGCATTTTTAGCCCTTGGGTCATAGCAGAGGCTTTCACCCATTAATAATTTCGATCTAAGGGGCATAGCAACGGCTTTCACCCTTAGTCGTATCAGAGCATTTTTAGCCCTTGGGTCATAGCAGAGGCTTTCACCCATTAATAATTTCGATCTAAGGGGCATAGCAACGGCTTTCACCCTTAGTCGTATCAGAGCAATTTTAGCCCTTGGGTCATAGCAGAGGCTTTCACCCATTAATAATTTCGATCTAAGGGGCATAGCAACGGCTTTCACCCTTAGTCGTATCAGAGCATTTTTAGCCCTTGGGTCATAGCAGAGGCTTTCACCCATTAATAATTTCGATCTAAGGGGCATAGCAACGGCTTTCACCCTTAGTCGTATCAGAGCAATTTTAGCCCTTGGGTCATAGCAGAGGCTTTCACCCATTAATAATTTCGATCTAAGGGGCATAGCAACGGCTTTCACCCTTAGTCGTATCAGAGCAATTTTAGCTCGAGGGTCGTCACCCATTTTTATTTTTCGATCCAAGGGGCGTTGCAACGGCTTTCACCCTTGATCGATTTTCGAGGGTCCTAGCAACAGCTTTCACCCTTAGATAATAGTAGACTGAGACGAATACGGATAGAATAACAGAGATCGATAATATCAGGGAGAGATGAATGAATATGAATATTGATGAAATTAGTTTCCATTGAATATGTAACTCTGATCGAAATACATTTTGACGAGAAAATAGTCTTCTGAAAAGATGAATCATGGAGAAACAGCCAGTGGTGAATAACCCAATAATCCTTATGCCTTTGTCGAGAAAATTCTGTCTGTAGGTTCCCAATTTCGATAAGTTTGATTTTTTCAAAACGGTTCCCGTTTTACTGGGAATCGCAACGGTCGACAAATCTTGTCCGTTCACTTCGCGAATTATACGCCGTTGGATTCTTTTCTGTTTTCGGCTATAAAAGTCTGGCATATTGTTGAAATTATCTCATTCGTTGCATCGGGAATTTATCTATCTGATCATGGTGGTCAAGGCGATTATTCAATTAATTCAACTGTTTGAGTTCGGACTTCGAACAATTTTTAAGCGGAACAATCTTCGAGCGGAAGAAAAATTACAGCAACCACGCTTAGAATATCGACAGGCAAATGCGGTTTCCATCTGGAAAGCCAATAAGCCAGGCCCATGGACCTGTTGCTACAATGCATTTAGGAAGACGTGCTGGGAACAGAATGCCGGAAAATACTGCTGAGCGTTCGCCCCTCTGTCTTCGGAAGATTGCAAATAAAGTCAAAAGCCTGCGGGTCCAAAGGATATTCCGCGCTCGGAGCTAAATTATCCCGAGTAACCGATAGGACGGGAGACCGAAAATTTCATAGGATTGTAATAATGTATTGATGTAATGTAAAGGCTGGTGCTATGCTCGATATGTATTTTCCACATCTTGTATTTTTCGAGATAATATAAGTACGTTTCCTCTCCGTTTTGTTGACAACATCGATCATATCAAGATAAATGTTCATCTTCCATAATTCCATTTTGATCTTCTAATATCGATCAAATATCACCTGCCTGCTTGAATAATAGATAAATATTTTTGCGGACCAGAAATTGATAAGGAAAACGTTGCCATAAATCTTTATCACTGCTGAATTTCCATAATTGCATAACTTCCAGGCCGAGAGTTCTGTTCGACTCGACCGATTATAGTTCTTCTAAGTTGGCAGCATAAAAGCATAACAATAAATACTTGAGTGTAAAAACATATGAATAAACTGAATATGAATCCGACATGCCATTCTTCAATAATAATGTTACGAATACGTTATAACGGTTCAAAATTTAGAATGTCGTAATTCTTCTATACTCCCCACTGAATCGCGTGTCCTTCTTGCCAAACAGGGCCCTATTTCTCGGGAAATGTAACGGTCATTCCATTTATTATGGACATCAAACCGCTCGTAGCCAGTTATCTGGGCCGTTGATTTAAAACCCCTTACCACTATAAAAGGTCCCTTCGTGTATACAACACTTCTCACTTTTTCCTTATGCTTCCTCCGATCACCATGGGTCGAGCTTTGGATTTGATTCATACTTTTTCCAAGATAAAGGAGTTTGAGGTTAGACTCAGAACCCTGTTTTTCGATCTTAGCTCCTTTAGCATAAGCTTTTTCGCTTAGAATATCGACAGGCAAAAGAAATTGCGCCTAGAATACCGGCAGGCAACCTGTTTTCCCAGACATATCTTGTCTGTGACGGGTTAGAATTCCGGTCTTCTGGTGCAGTACCCGATCGGGCAGATGGTTACTCCGAGAGGAGTTCTTTAAATCTGAGGCACCAGCTTCCTCGAGGGCTTTCTTGCAAGATAGTTCCTTCGAGTTCCTTTGGATCGCCTCTGCTGGGATAACCCTTTGCTGCTCCGGTTCGGAGGTGGATGTGCGACACGTGGCTAGTGATCGCCAAGAAGAATCACTGCTGAGTTCTGCATCTGGAGCGAATGAAGACCGAGAACGTAATGGGGTAGAATTATTCGTAGAACTCACAATAGGATAGGAATGATTGTATTGTACTTCTTGAGTTCGAATTTTATTCGAGGCTTTACTTTGTAACTTATTTGAAGAATTTGAATGATAAAGCTTTTATTCTCTTAATCGAATTTCGCCATTTAATCTTCCTTTTATTAGTCGAACGACTGCTGATATTTAGCTCCAACTTATAACTTGTTGCCGTTGTTCAAATATTCAACTCATCCCCATCGAATCGAGAAAAATATGGGTAACTCATAAGTAATGTATAAGAATTATGCAACTGAACCCAAAGATAGCTGATTCGAAGAATTTTTCTTTTGAAAATAATAAATATGATGATCGGAAAAATGAATTCCGACCATCGATAAGCTCTAATTGCATAGATTTTCTAAGTCTACGACGTTAATGATGATCGAAGAAAATGGTTCCTTTGTGGAAAATAAATCCAGTGAAGAAAAAGATAAGCCGCGACAACCCCAGGATAAAGTCGCTAACATTAAGTTCGGAAATTCATTGTATAGGTATTATCTTCAACTTCGGACGCTCGGGTGGTTGGGGGATCACCTCGGATAGTGATTGGCGGAGTTTCTGACCAGTAAAGCCTTTCGCTGGCATACATATTTCTCCTCGTAGTAGGCATATTTCGATCTAATACTCGAATAAGGCCCCTCGGTGGGTGCCAATTGATCTTACGCGTTTTCGTGTGTTCGATCAAGGGTGCATAATCAATGCAGCAAATATGTTATATAATAAACTAGAAAGATCAATAGTATTGTATTCTGAATTATCGAGTACAGATTACAAGTGTTTGGAGTCCTATTCGAGCATTATAGGATGCCGTACATGCTAAAGGGAGAAATACATATGAGAAAGCCTATACTAATATTCTCGAGTAGATCCGAGCAGCAGTCTCAAAGCTAGTGCCCCCTGGGAAGTTGTTCCGGTGTAATAAATGCATGGGGTATTTATAGCCGAATTGGAGGGCTTGGGCCTGGGCTAGGCCCAACAGTGTCCTTCGATCTCCGGTTCTCTTATGTGCTCGGAACAATCATTTTCAGGCTTTGGTTCGGCTCTTGGTTCCTGGGGACAGGATTCGGTGCTATTCGAACTGCGTTGAGGCTAGAAAGGCAGGGGATCCGAATTACCCCTCATCAGTACAATCCCGTATTCTGCTTCTTATGCTTTGCTAATTGACAAGTTCGACATCGTTCGACAACTTTAGCAACACTTCTTTTGATACTTGGCCAATAAAATCTATCCTCAACTAAGGCAATAGTTTTGTCTCTTCCAAAATGACCTGCTACTCCTCCAGCATGCAACTCCATAATAATAAACTCCCGAACAGATGATTGTGGAACGCAAAGTTTGAAGTTCTTAAAGAGAAATCCATCATGCAAAACGAACTCTGAATTCAGAGATTGATTTCTTACTAGAGCAGCATATAGATGTCCAAAATCTGGACAGTCTGGATACTCTTCTTTCAACCTTTCGAACCCGGTAACTTCCACGTTCATTGATTGTAGGAGAGAAATTCTCCGGCTAAGTGCATCTGCTGGTTTATTATCGACACCCGATTTATGTTTCAGCACAAACGTATATTCTTGAAGAAATTGGACCCACTTTGCATGGCGTGGATTTAATTTCTTTTGGGAACTTAAGTACCGCAGTGCCTGGTGATCAGAATACAAAACAAATTCTTGTGGAAGTAAGTAATGCCTCCAATATCTTAACGCCTGAATTACCGCATAGAATTCTTTGTCGTAAGTAGAATAATTTTGCTTAGCCCCATTTAGTTTCTCGCTGAAGTATGCAACTGGGTGTCCTTCTTGACTTAAAACTCCTCCAATTCCCACTCCCGATGCGTCACAAGCAACTTCAAAGGCCTTTGTGAAATCTGGAAGGCGCATCACTGGAGCATTAATCATCCTCTCTTTAATTTCCATGAATGCCTTTGCAGCTGATTTATTCCACTCGAAGTCCATTTTCTTCATACAATCTGTGATAGGAGCCATAATAGAACTGAACCCACGAATGAACCGTCGGTAGAATGTTGCTAGTCCATGAAAACTGCGAACTTCGTGAATATTCTTGGGTTCTGGCCAGTCTACTATTGTTTTCACCTTTTCTGGATCAGCTTTCATTCCCTCGGATGATACAACAAATCCTAGAAAGACAACTTGATCTGTCATGAATGTGCATTTCTTGAAGTTTGCATACAACTTCTCTTTCCGAAGAACCATGAAAACCTGCCTCAAGTGAGTAATGTGTTGTTCTTTGGAGCCACTATAGATTAAAATATCATCAAAATAGACAACTAAGAATTTACCAATAAACGGCCTTAGAACCTGTGTCATAACCCTCATAAAAGTGCTTGGTGCGTTAGTCAAACCAAAGGGCATGACTAACCATTCGTACAAACCATCTTTTGTTTTGAAGGCAGTCTTCCATTCATCTCCGGGCCGAATTCTGATTTGGTGATATCCACTTTTGAGGTCAATCTTGGTGAATATTTTTGCTCCTGCCATCATATCCAACAAATCATCAAGTCGAGGTATTGGGAACCGATACTTGACTGTTATCTTGTTTATGGCTCTGCTGTCGATGCACATTCTCCATGTTTTGTCTTTCTTTGGTGTGAGTAGGGCTGGTACAGCACATGGACTTAAACTTTCTCGAATAAAACCCTTTGTAAGTAACTCATCAACTTGCCTTTTCAATTCTGCGTGCTCCTTTGGATTCATTCAGTAATGTGGAAGATTAGGCAAAGTTGCTCCCGGAATAAGGTCAATGGCGTGTTGAATATCTCGAGAAGGGGGAAGCTCATTGGGAAGATCTTCGGGAAACAATTCCTGGTATTCTTTAATGAGAGAATTAACCTCCGAAGGTACTTCAAGGTTTGATAAAAGATGATTTTCTTTTGCAACCACGAAGAAAACAATCGAGTCATCAGTGGTCTCCTTTATAAATTCTTTGGAACCGACAATATTCAAAGACTTTGTTTGCTTTTTGTGGTGTATCTTCTGGTTTTCTTGATCGGAAACTGAATCTTTTTTTAATTTGGGTTGGACAGGATTTAGTGTGATCTTCTTTCCATTATGAATAAACGAACACGAGTTGGTTCGACCGAAAATGGTTACATCATGATCATATAACCATGGTCTTCCTAGAAGGATATGTCCAGCATTCATTGGCGCCACGTCACACCATACTTCATCTTTGTAAGATAAGAACTGAATAGGAACTTTGCATCACTGAGTTACGGGGATGGATGAAGTCTCAATCCAAGCCACCCTATACGGTTGTGGATGGTCGACAGGGGTCAGGCTTAGGAGGGAAATAGTATGGGATGATACCACATTGCTACAACTCCCATTATCAATGATTAGTTTACAGCTCTTGTCTCCACTTTTGACATAAGTGTGGAATATGGATGTTCTACGCCAATCATCAGTACCTTTAGGTTGAGTCAGTGTGCACCTAACCACTCCTAATTGTGGATTATCATCTTCATCATCCTCTAGGACGGGATCGCTAGTTTCGAAATCAGGTTCATACACTTCTTCCTCATACTCACCTTCCTCCCCATTTACATTTGAACTTGTTGCTAACATGTTTCTGGTTGCCTCTTTTGTGGGACATTGAGCAGCAAAATGTCCAAAGCCTTGACACTTGTAACATTTCTGAGTTCCCCTTCCTTGAGCATCTTTAGACACTCCTTTTCCTTTATTATTTGAGGGGTACGTAGCATTAAGATCCTTAGGCGCTGAGTTGGACTTAGATCCTAATGTGGAAGTTCGTGAGTCCATAGTGTGAGGGCTGGTTTTCTTGATAACACTTGCTGCCTTTAAATTCAAGTAACGCTCCAACTCTATTACGATTTGATAAGCTCGCTCCAATGAATCCACATCATGTGGAATTAACTCCCTTTGAAGCTCCAAACGAAGACCAGTTCTAAACCGAGAAAGTGTTACCGATGCATCTTCCGTAACATTACATCTCAGCATAAATTCTTCAAATTTGGAGATGTATTCAGTAACAGGCATGCTTCCTTGTCGAAGAGATTGCCACTTATCTAACAATTGTTGATGGTAAGATAACGGAACATACTTCTCTCGAAGTCTTTCCTTCATTTCAGCCCACAAAGTAATCGGCTCTTCTCGTGCTCTCTCTAATTGCCTTTCAACATTTATCCAATAGAGTTTAGCTTGTCCAACCAATTTCATTTTCGCAAATCTGACTTGGCGAGCTTCTGACATGTCATACCATGCGAAGAATTGATCCATATCAGATAACCAATCGAGGAAAACTTTAGGGTTCAACTGTCCGTCAAAACTTGGTGCTTCAACTTTCACTGATTTTAAGACCCTTTCTTCCATGTCTTCATTGGCATTGTTTCGCGGGTTAACAGGCCTTCTAATATTCCTTCGGGGCATTAATCTTGGCCCACCAGCAACACTCTCATCGTCATCATTCTGAATAGAAGCTTCCAAATTAGCAAATCGACGGTCAGAGTTTGCCGTATGTTCGATAATTCTATTGTCAAGCTGCATAATTTGATTGGACAAACGTTCTATGGCTTGAGCAATCTGTGCTTGGTCCATTGTTGGCTGAAATATGTGTTTTAAGTGTATGCAAACGAAACAAAACAAACGGTAATAGGAGACTAGCAAGTGATGACTAAATGCAAATCAAACTAGACTAATAAATGGTGACTATATGCAATTAGACTCTAACTGATGAGTATATGCAGAATTTTTTTTTAAAGGAACAAAAATAATAAATATGCTTTAGATGTTGGACAGTATGTGAAGAATGTGCAACTTTCTACTAAACCTGCTCTGATGCCAAAATTGATGCAGCATGAGACTTATTTGCCAAGGTTAATAGTAAAACTAATTTAACCATGAAATCGTTAAGAAAACTACTTGCACCCATATACATCAAAGAATTATATTAGGAAAATATGCATGTAATAGAAAAATATTTGATACCAGAAGTACTTTCCTTGAAGAATTCAGCAACTAAGTAGTTCTTTTGTTTGTGCGGACTCCTCTAGGTTATGCTTGGTTTAACTTTAATGTAAGTATTATGTGGTGGGTTGTGTAGAGATTTTATTTAGGGGGCAGAAAGAAGGGATTAGGAAATTAACTTTAGAAAACAAATAAAGAAACTAGAATCACACCAGGGGCTTCACACCCAAGGCTTCACACCTTTAAGTTCCTTTCACAGGAAGAAGAAACAATGTTTCTAAATCAGATTTTATTCATAAACTTGATATCTCTTTCTATGATAAACTCTAATTTTGCTAGAGTTGATGTCCTCATCAATATCGATACTAACCACTCGCGTACATGTCCATACGCACCCAACCTAGGCATGTTATGACCAAGCTACGTGGCCTATACCTATATCTAAGTACGCACTTCCATGCACCGAATTCGCCCTAGTCCCTCAAGTCAAAGGACTAAATCGTACACTATTATAATCCTTGAGAAACATCCCATCACCGATATTCGTCATGCGCTTCCACAATGGGTTTCTCTGTTCGGGTCGTTCGATGCATTCAATCCTCCATTGAACCACCTACTCGTATGCACTGGCCTCAAATGCCTTGCTCATGAAACGCTACAAATTCACTCCATGTGAATCATGCATACTTGTACAAGTCTTGGCGATTTCTACGATACCCCGTCTCTTTCGGAATCTATGACTTGGAACAGTTTTAAGATTACGACCTTTGAGACTGTTTCATGATTGCACTCAGTACTGAAGTGAATCGTCCCTTAGTCAAATGTAATCTAAGGGTTTCATCCAATCGCTTAAATGTTTTCGCGAGAGATGAAGTTGGCCATTGTTTATCCTTATACTCATATAAATAAACGCGCGTATTATTATAAAATCAAAAGATTGTTTCTTACAGAATAGACCTATTACAAGCTAATTGAACTGGCTTTCTGGGCACTATTCTATCAATCTCTCACTTGCCCTAAAGCCATTCACCTATGGTTCTAAGACCCATCTTCTCTAGATGACTATCGAACGCCTTTTGTGAAAGTGTCTTAGTTAGTGGGTCAGCTACGTTGTCTTCCGATTTGACATACTCCATGTGCATGTCACCTCTACCAATGATATCCCCGATCACGTGGTATTTCCTCTGTACGTGTTTGGATTGATGGTGTGATCTCGGCTAATTTGCTTGAGCTATCGCCCCGTTGTTGTCACAGAAGACGACTACAGGTTCAGCAATGCTAGGAACAACATCCAGTTCTTGGATGAAGTTTTTCATCCATACACTTTCTTTTGCCGCATCTGATGCTGCGATATATTCTGCTTCTGTGGTTGAGTCGGCAGTGGTAGACTATTTACAGCTTTTCCAACTGACCGCTCCTCCATTGATGCGGAATATGTATCCAGAGTTGGATTTGAAGTCATCCACGTCAGACTGGAAACTCGAATCTGTGAATCCTTCAAGTTTCAGTTCTCCACTACCACCGTAGACCAAAAACATATCCTTAGTCCTTCGCAGGTATTTTAGGATTGCTTTTACGGTAGTCCAGTGCTCTTCGCCTGGATTTGACTGATAGCGGCTCGTTACACTTAGAGCGCGTGCTATGTCTGGTCGAGTACACAACATCGCATACATTATACTCCCTATAGCAGAGGCAAAAGGTATGAGAGACATTCTCGTCTTTTCTTCATCAGTTGTAGGGCACATAGACTTAGAAAGAGAGATACCATGTCTCATTGGAAGCAATCCTCTCTTGGATTCTTCCATTTTGAATCTCTTCAAAATAGTGTTGATGTACTGAGATTGGGAGAGTCCTATCATCTTCTTCGATCTATCCCTATAGATACGTATTCCCAATACGTAAGATGCGTCTCCCATATCTTTCATGGAAAACTGCGCGGATAACCACGCTTTAGTCTGCGCTAACATCTTGATATCGTCTCCGATTAACAAAATGTCATCAACGTACAAAACAATGAATTGTATCGAGCTCCCACTATTCTTCTTGTACACACAAGGTTCATATACGTTTTTTATGAAGCCAAATGCTTTGACTGTCTCATCAAATCATATGTTCCAGGTTCGGGATGCCTGTTTGAGGCCATAGATTGACCTTTGAAGTTTACACAATTTGTGCTCACTTCCTTTGGACGCAAAACCTTCAGGTTGTTGCATAAAGATCTCCTTGTCAATGTCTCCATTGAGAAAGGCGGTCTTTACGTCCATTTGCCATATTTCGTAGTCATGCCACGCGGCTATGGCAAGTAGTATCCGAATGGATTTCGACATCGCCACGGGAGAGAAGGTTTCCTCATAGTCTATTCCAGGCCTTTGAGAATACCCTTTCGCCACTAAGTGAGCTTTATGAGTTAATACCTCTCCATTCATTCCAAGCTTGCGCTTGAAGATCCATTTGCATCCTACAGGGATAGTTCCCTCAGGTGGATCGACCAAGGTCCAAACCTTGTTGGAATGCATGGAATCCATTTCGGATTGCATAGCTTCGAGCCACGCACCCGAGTCTATGTCTAACATCGCTTCTTGATAGGTCCTTGGATCATTATCACCTTTTTCGTTTTCGTGAATGAAACCAAATCGCTCTGGCTCCTTACGAATTCGATCAGACCTTCGAAGAGTAGGTGTACTAGTAGGTTCAATAAATTCTGGTTCAGCTCCCACTGTTTGTGGGGATGGGTCCGATTCTTGGACTTCATCAAGTTCTACGATTGTCCCATTTCGATTGGTGAGGAAATCCTCTTCCAAGAAGTGGGCGTTCCTAGATACGAACGTATTACGTTCTTTAGGATCGAAGAACAGGTATCCAATGGATTCCTTTGGATACCCCACAAATTTGCACAAACTAGATCTACTATCTAGCTTATCTCCCTTTTTGTTCTTCACATACGCTGGAGATCCCCATACTCGTAGATACGAATACACGGGTGCTTTACCATACCATACTTGGTGCGGTGTCGTTGGCACTGACTTCGAAGGTACTATGTTTAGTATCTTCGATGCAGTTAATAGGGCTAAGCCCCAAAACGAAAAGGGAAGGTCAGCGAAGCTCATCATGGAACGAACCATGTCTAACAATGTTCGGTTCCTCCGCTCGGACACTCCATTGAGTTGGGGCGTCCTAGGGGGAGTTCGCTGGGCTAGAATTCCATTCTCTTTTAGATAATCAAGGAATTCTTGGCTTAAGTACTCACCACCTCTATCAGAACGAAGTGCTTTAATACTATGTCCAAGTTGATTCTCAACTTCCATTCGAAACTCTTTGAATTTCTCAAAAGTTTCGGATTTGTGTTTCATAAGATACACATATCCATAACGACTAAAATCGTCGGTGAATGTTACGAAGTAAGAGAATCCTCCTCTCTCATTGACACTCAATGGTCCACAAACGTCAGTATGGATTAAATCCAATGTTTGCTTGGTTCGCTCAGGATTCTCGGTGAAGGGTGATTTGGTTATCTTTCCTTTGAGACAAGACTCGCAAGTTGGGAGTTCATCCAAGTTCTTTATTTCAAGAGCCTTAGAGGAAACCAGCTTTTGAATCCTACTCTTGGAAATATGTCCAAGTCTAGCGTGCCAAAGTTGTGGAGTTTGATTATCATATTTTCTTTTTCTAGATTGAATGTGCATGACGTCGGAATTTGTAGGTTATAGGGAATACAGACCATCTATCAATGTACCACGAGCATACATTAAACCACCTTTAAATATGCAAAAAGCTCCATTTTCAATGGAAAAATTAAAACCATCAATATCCAACACAGGTATAGAAATGATGTTCTTAATAATGTTTGGTACGTACAGACAATCCCTTAAAATTAAAGTAAAATTTCCTAAAACCAATTCGACGTCCCCAATAGCCTCAGCGGCGATCCTAGCTCCGTTTCCAAAACACAGGATTCTATCCCCGGGCTTCAGGTATCTTACTGCTCCCATCACCTGCAAATCATTGCAGATATGAGAACCTGCCGCGGTGTCTAACACCCACGATGCACAGTTAATAGAAATATTAACTTCAACCAAGAAAATACCATTGGCTACCAATTTCATCTTTAGATAGTCTGGGCAGTTCCTTTTCCAGTGCCCTGCTTTCTTGCAGTGGAAACATTCGTCTTCCGGGCTCTTGCGCTTCTTTTCAACCACCTTTGTGACTGCCTTCGAAGAAAATACCTTCTTCTTCTTCCTACCTCTCTTGGGCTTTGCAGCCTTCGATTGGTGTGCAATCATTACCGGCTTCTCTTTCTTGAGAGTCGATTCTGCCGTTACCAACAAATTGGTCAGTTCGTGTTGAGCGAGGGTTCTATCCTCCATGTTGAAGTTCAACACGAACTGGTCAAAAGAACGTGGCAGCGTATGGAGAAGGAGGTTAGTGCTAAGATCAGCGTGCAAATCCACGTCCAATCGCCCTAGTTTTTCAACCAGGTTGATGAAACGCAGACAGTGTCCTTGACACTGCTTCCCTCAGCCATCTTGAGATGAAACAACTCCTTAGTGGTCGCGAACCTTTCGGTACGAGACCTCTCTCCAAACATCTGCTGGAGGTGGAGAAGTATCTCTCTAGCAAGCGGCATAGCAGCATGCTGTTTCTGCAGTTCATTCGACATCGAGGCTAGCATGAGACATCGAACCTGAAGATCATCATCAACCCTTTTAGCATGGGCGGTTCGTTGTTCCTCACTAGCTCGTGCTGCGGGTGCAGCAGGCATGGGTGTGTCGAGCACATAGCTTCGTCGCTCGGAGTCGAGGACAATTCTGAGATTTCTCAGCCAGTCAACGAAGTTTGAGCCATTCAACTTGTTTGCGTCGAGGATAACAGATAATGGATTCTTAGACATTGTACTTAATATCTACAAATGGAAAGAAGACAACATTTAGCTAACTGATCTTATGTCTAATACTTATAATTATCGAATTTTGGACTTGTTTTCGAAAAAGTTCTCCCACTATTTTATCGAAACAATCACCCCTTTGATTGCTCGGGAAATTTAATTCCTAGTAGGTCTTGACGTCCCAGCAGCAATTAATTGCACCCACGACTCGTGGCCATACAACCAATTCTCCAGGTAGGTATACTTTTTACCAATTGTGTTACTCCACAACCTTCAAGTTATTTTGCCTCGGTTTTCGCACTTATCTAGCACTGCTACATCATAAGTGTTACTAATCGTTAAGTCTAACCCATCAATCATGATGAGCAACGGGCCCGGTCGTGAGTTCTCCGTAACTAGTTATCGGTCGATCCTCACATCCCGACCAGTCCTCACCCTTGTCGTGTCTAGTTAAAAACAGGAGTCAAGGAATTTTACGTATTGTCCCTTTCTTCGACTCGGGTGCCAGACTCTGGATTACCTCTATCGATAAGTAGACAACATACGCTAGTCCCTATTGATGGAAGGCTTGGATTTATATAAATACTTCATTTTATTTTAATCCAATATGACTTAATTTTTAATTCGAGAGGGGAATTTCTGGTTTTGAAAGTTATACTAACTCTCCTCGAGATCTCACCGATTCAGTTATGCTTTATCTTTTATTACGATCTAGATTCTAGCGCGCATCTCATACAAGCTAAATATAAATCGACAAAATAAATAAAAGTCATACAAGCCTAGCATGCATACTACCACAATATGTTCTCGATCAGGAGCCTCCTATGCGGGCCATCATCGAGCCAATGATGTTGGCCCTATTGGTCAATCTAAAGGGTTTGTAAATGGGCCTATGCTATTACACAATGTACCATGCATGCATGGCCTTCATACGTTCTTGGGTTCCCACCTTGCTTGTAAACGGGCCTCCATCCTAAACTAGGAAAGCAGTAAAGCCCTATTCTATTACAAAGGCTCAAAATGGCCCAAAAACATAATAGGCTCGCAGGCCCAATAAAAACCAAACAATAAATTAAACCAATCACATCTAACCTAAGGTCAAGGCTCGGCTCGATCGAAAACCACGTAAACAATTCACATAGAGCAAGAAACAAGCAAACATCTTTTACCTATTTCTTTATTAATTTTAAAACTACCTTTTAAAACTAACTTTCTATGATTCATACTTTTTAGTCACTACTAATTATGACAAAATGAATATTCGGGTAAACAAAAATAAATTTTCTGCTCAAATTCAGATTCTGTTTTTCAACTTTTGAAAATTGCATTTTCGCCCCTCAACTTTTGAAAATTGCACTTTGACCCCAAAACTTTAAAAAAATTACAAAAACACCCCTGGGCAGATTTGGGCAGATACCGGAAAATAATATTTTGAATTCTGAAAATTTTTGATTTTTTAATTGACCCCTCAAGTTTCGGTAATTGCAAAACAGCCCCAAAGTTTTCGGAAATTACAAATTGACCCCAAAACCCGTGCGACCAGATTTGCAAAAACAGTCCATGATTTTGAATCCAGATTTCAAAAATTCGAATTTTTCAGCCCACAAAAACCCTAATCTCGATTTTTTGCATAAAAGTCCTGAAGTTTCAAAAAACTATAAAAACGGCACAGATCTAAAAAAACAGTTTTACCCAATCATAGATCCAGTCATAACAAGTAAGAATCAACTTACAGAACATAATTATCACGTATTTACATATACATAATTAAACATATACGGTGAAAACACATTATGTTCAGGCTTTTCGTATAATAATAATGGACCTGGCTCTGATACCACTGTTGGGATAGTGGTTGGGATGCCTCGATTGTCAGAACAACGACAGTGCGGAATTTAAAATTTTTCGAAGCACCCAAGGTCCCATATTGATTCTCCATATTAATTATACGTAAGCAAGAACAAAAACACACATAGTAATTAAACAAGGGGGGTTTTTGCGATATACCTCACCACAGGCAAGGTGGTGGAAACCTTCAGTTCTGGATCTGATTTGGATCTGGTTCACAGAAGTGATCCAAGCGTCTCACCTCCAAAGTTAGTCCACACCAATCGGATTCTGGCAACACCTCAAGTTCTTAGGCTCAGAACTGGATTCAGGAGGTTTGTGGAAGCAGGATTGTGTAGATTCTCTTGACAGGTCAAGATCTAACACAGAGGAACAAAGGGAGAGGGGTGGCGGCACTAGAGCAGCCCACGGCAGCAGGTCGCGGCGTCTCTAGGTGGCGGCGGCTAGGGTTTCTAGCACAAGGGGGGGGGGGGCGGCTAGGGTTGAGAGGAGAGGCTAGGGTTTTCTTCTTAGGGTGTTAGCTTTTTGAGCTCAAGTAGAACCCCTTTTATAGACTCCCTCTTGACCTAGGTTTTGCAAGACTTCTTATGGGCTTTTAATTAAAGGCCCATGTCTTGCAAGCCTTTTCATTTAATTAATTACTTAATTAAATGCCCAGTCCAATTAAATCATTATTTCTTTTATATAATTAATTAGCAACTCAATTAAGTATTTAATTAATCAAGTTAGCCAATTAATTAATCTCCCACTTGAATTAAATACTTTTAATTCATTTAATTGATTTAATTACCTTTAAATCAATTAATTCCTTTTGTATCCTTTTCAACAGTCACCGTCCAATTGTATTGTGTGTGACCCTCTGGGTCCACCATCAAATGGCAGCAGGCCCACGAATTCCTCATGATTTAATTTATGAACAATAAATTGCTCCGGTCAATTAAACAACCTTTAATTGACCACTCCTAGAATCAATTCTTCTATTAACTCAGGAGTACCTACACTTCATGGTCGATGTCTAGCCACAAGCCCATGAAGCCCAACTTCAGGTGAATTGATACTTGTGAACCTCGTCTCATATAATTACCATGTACATACGGTCCTTCTATCGACTAATATTCCCGATCAAGACTTAGGGTGTGCGAATTGATCGGCACCTCTAAATTTGTCTCGATAACTATACTTTCTAATTCAGGATAATATTCCATTGTGACCTTCTAAATTTGGAAACCCCCTTTCCAAATCCGTCACCGACTGCGGCCGCAGATTCCTTGGATATATTATCTAAGAATCGTATAGGAAATTCTCTCACCCATTACAGTGAGTCAATAGATTCCATATCGATACTAACCACTCGCGTACATGTCCATACGCACCCAACCTAGGCATGTTATGACCAAGCTACGTGGCCTATACCTATATCTAAGTACGCACTTCCATGCACCGAATTCGCCCTAGTCCCTCAAGTCAAAGGACTAAATCGTACACTATTATAATCCTTGAGAAACATCCCATCACCGATATGCGTCATGCGCTTCCACAATGGGTTTCTCTGTTCGGGTCGTTCGATGCATTCAATCCTCCATTGAACCACCTACTCGTATGCACTGGCCTCAAATGCCTTGCTCATTAAACGCTACAAATTCACTCCATGTGAATCATGCATACTTGTACAAGTCTTGGCGATTCCTACGATACCCCGTCTCGTTCGGAATCTATGACTTGGAACAGTTTTAAGATTACGACCTTTGAGACTGTTTCATGATTGCACTCAGTACTGAAGTGAATCGTCCCTTAGTCAAATGTAATCTAAGGGTTTCATCCAATCGCTTAAATGTATTCGCGAGAGATGAAGTTGGCCATTGTTTATCCTTATACTCATATAAATAAACGCGCGTATTATTATAAAATCAAAAGATTGTTTCTTACAGAATAGATCTATTACAAGCTAATTGAACTGGCTTGCTGGGCACTATTCTATCAAGAATAATGTAGACAGCTGCTCACTAAAACTTGCATAAATATTTCATAGATGAGTGAGTCAGCTACGCTACGGACTTTACGGATTAGCAATCGGAGTTCGGAATCAAAAGATATGCTACTCGGAAGGAAGTGTGGCAGAGCAGAAAACTTACTGCCTGTGTCACACCGCGGTGTATGAAACACACACCGCGGTGTACCCCTGCTACCAGTGATAGGATAGTTCCCTGCAAGCCAACAAAATAGCTTGTAATAGGAACATTATTTTATCTTGAAAGAATCTTTGATTTATTAATTAATACGAACTGTTTATTTTATCGAGAATTCATAATATAAACAAATGGCCATCTTCATCTTTCGCGAACACATTTAAGCGATTGGTTGAAACCCTGAGATCACTCATGACTACGGGACTATTCACTTCAGTATTGGGTGCGATTAATCATGAAACAGTCTCAAAGGTCGTGATCTCAAAAATGTTCCAAGTCATGGATTCATATCGAGACGGGGTATCGAATGAATCGTCAAGACTTGTACGATTATGCATGATTCACTTAAAGTGAATTTGTTGTTGTTTCATGAACAAGACATTGTTAATGTCAGTGCATATGACTAGGTGGTTCGATAGGGGATCGGACGCATCGAACGACCCGAACAGAGAGACCCATTGTGGAAGTGCGTAAAAAGCATATCGGTGGTGGGATGTCTCTCAAGACTTATAACAGTGTACGATTTAGTCCTTAGACTTGAGGTGCTAGGGCGAATTCGGTATACGGGTGTGCGTACTTTGATTTTGGAGCCGGGTACATAGCTTGTCCATTGTACGCCTACGTTGGGTACGTATAGTCGTATACGCGGATGGTTAGCATCAATAAAGGATCTACCGACTAATTGTAATGGATGAGGGAATTTCCTGTACATTCTTCGATGATACATTCCGAGAAATCCATGGCCATGGTCAGTGACGGATTTGGAAAGGGGTTTCCAGATTTAGCAGTCACACTGGAAGTATTATCCTGAATTAGAAAGTACAGAATCGAGATGATTAGAGGTGCCGACCAATTCACACACCCTAGGTCTCGATCGGAAAATTAGTCGTTAGAGGGATCGTATGTACATGGTATTATAAGAGGTTTAAGGTTCACTGAAGTCAATTCACCTGAAGTTGGGCCTCATGGGCTTGTGGCTAGACATTGACCATGAGGTGTGGGTACTCCTGAATTGATGGTAGATTAATTCTGAAGTGGTCAATTGAAAGTAGTTTAATTGACCGGAGCAATTAATTAAATAATTAATTGCTCATTAATTAAATCACAGAAATGTGGGCCTGCGGCCAATTGATGGTGAACCTAGAGGGTCACACACAAAAGCTGGAACTGTGATAGTCAGTTGTAGAACGAAATGATTTAAAGGAATTAAATCAAGGTAAGGAATTAAAGGGTTAATTCTTGGAGAGAGAAAATTAATTAGATTTATCTAATTAATTAAATTAAATTGAATCTTTAATTAAATTTATTGGATTATTTAATTAAAGTGTTAATTAAATAAATGGGCCATTTAATTAAAGTGGTTAATTAAATGACTTGGGCTTATTTAATTAAAAGGACTAATTAAATAAGAGGTATGGGCTAACTTATCTGATGGCCCATTAGGCCAAGAAAGAGATAAGGTCAAGAAGAGATAAGGATAAGGATAGAGATTAGGGATAAGGTTGGACTCTACTATAAAAGGGGAGTCTTGAGGACTCAAAAGCAGAACAGCAAGAAAACACAAGCAACCCTAATCTCTCCTCTCTCTTGGCCGCCCCCCTCTCCCCATTTGCCCTAGCCGCCGCCGCCCTACACTACCAAGCCGCCGCCGCCCCTGGTTGTAGATCGGCCGTGCAGCACCTCTCTCCATCTTCTTGTTCTACATCTATAGTTGGATCTGAATCCAACTCTTGAATCTGAAGTGTTTCTTTCCTAGTTCGTAGCCTGTGGATTGAAGCAATCACAGATCCAGCTGGTGTGGACTATTCTCTAGTGGCACAACACTTGGGGTGCTCTAGTGATCCGAAAAGAAGACCGGAGAAACCACCACCTTGCCTGTGGTGAGGTAAAATCTTAATTTTACCTCTTTATTTATTTTAGTATTTATGTGCTGAAATAAATTCAACCTTATTCATATGTGCTAATAAGAACCCCGGGATGTGGTGTATAAAAATTTTAAATTCCGCACCGTTGTAGTTGACAATTATACCCACAAAAACCCAACAGTGGTATCAGAGCCTAACTTATTATGCACATATGAAAAAGGCCTGGACGCATCAAATTATGTGATTATATGTATTTGTTGTGTTCTTATATTTGATTCTTGCTTGTTATGATAAATTGAGTGTTCGGATTTTTGCATTTTTCGGTTTTTGGGCCTAAATTGTAATTTCCTAAAATTGGAGGGCTAATTTGCAAATTTCGTTTTTTCATAAATCTGGACAGAAATTAAAATTTTGTTTTTCTTCAATTCTGGACCAAATTGTAAATTCTGGAATTTTTCAAAATCTGGACCATTTTGCAATTTACGAAAGTTTAAGGGTGTTTTTGCTATTTCCGTAAATTTGGGGTATGTTTTGCAATAAATAAAAGTTTTTGAAAATTTTGTTAATTTTCTGCTTTCTGGTCCAATTTGCATATTCTGGAAATTTTGGGGCTGATTTGTAATTTCCAAAAGTTGAGGGGCCAAAGTGTAATTTTCGAAAATTCAGGGGCCGAACTGCAATTTTTCAAACTTGAAAAACAGAAACTGTTTTGTGCACTAAAAGGGTTTAGTAAATCCGGAAAGTCAATTTTATCATAATTAGTAGGGACTTAAAGTAAGAATCAAAGGGTCATTTTAAAGGGGTTTAAAATGATATTAGAGATTGTTTTAGAAAGGGGTTTTAAAACTAGAATCTTAAGTTTTTAAAAGGTTGTTTTAAAATGGGATAAGAAATAAGAAATTAGTTTCTGCTTGTTTCTTGCTCTACGTGAAATTGTTTACGTGGTTTTCGATCGCTCCGAGCCTTGACCCTTAGGGTAGATGTGATTGGTTATTTTTCATCTTATTGGTTTTATTGGGCCTACGAGCCTTAAGTTTTGGGACACTTTGAGCCATTGTAATAGATAGGGCTTTACTGTTTTATTAGTTTAGAATTGAGGCCCGTTACAAGCAAGGTGGGAGCCCAAGAAGACTAAAGGCCATGTATGCATGGTAAAATATGTAATAGAGTAGGTCTCTTTGAAACCTAATAGATTGACCAATAGGACCATCGTCTTTGGCTCGATGGTGGTCCGCATAGGAGGCTCCCGATCGAAAACATACTGTAGTAGCATGCATTCTAGGTGTGTATGTGTTTATTTACGTATTTATATCTGAGCTTGTATGGTGATGCACGCTAGTTATATTTAGATCGTAAATAAAAGATAATGCATAACTGGAACGGTGAGATCTCGAGGAGAGTTACCTCAAACTCTTAAACCCGAAAAACCCCTCTTGAAAATAATATTAAGTCATATTGGGTACATTTAAAATGATGTTTTAAAGATCCAAGCCTTCCATCAATAGGGACTAGTGTAAGTTGTCTACTTATCGTTGAAGGTGATCCAGAGTCTGGAACCCTAGGCGAAGAAAGGGACAATACACGAAATTTCTTGATTCTTGTTTTTAACAAAACTTGACAAGGGTGGGTACTGGTCGGGATGTGATTATCGACCGATAACCAATTACGGGGACTACACGACCGGGCCAGTTGCTCATCATGATTGATGGGTTAGACTTAACGATTAGTAACACTTATGATGTAGCAGTGCTAGATAAGTGCGAAGACCGGGGCAAAATAGCTTGAAGGTTGTGGAGGAACACAATTGGTAAAAGTATACCTACCTGGGGAGTTAATTGTATGACCGCGAGTCGTGGGTGCAATTAATGTCTGCTGGGACGTCAAGACCTACTAGGAGATTTGATTTCCCGAACAATTGAAGGGGTAATTGTTTCGAGAAAATAGTGGGAGAACTTTTTCGATAACAAGTCCAACATCGTTAATTATAAGTATTAATATAGATCAGTCAGCTAAACGTTATCATTTACTTTTGTAGATCACTTCTGCAAAAATGTCTAAGAATCCATTAGCTATCATCCTTGACACTAACAAACTGAACGGATCAAATTTTGTCGACTGGCTTAGAAATCTGAGGATAGTCCTCGACTCCGAGAAAAGGAGTTACATTCTCGATGCACCCATGCCTGGTGCACTTCCGGAAGGGGTTTCGGAAGAGGAACGAGCTACCCATCAAAGGTGGGTCGATGATGATATTCAGGTTCGTTGCCTCATGCTGGCATCAATGACCAATGAGCTGCAGAAACAACATGCAAGGATGTTGCATGCTGCTGACATAATTCTTCATCTCCGAGAGTTGTTTGGAGAGAAGTCTAGGACCGAAAGGTTCAAGACTACAAAAGAATTATTCAATCTGAGAATGGCCGAGGGTTCAAGTGTGAAGGATCACTGTTTGCGCTTCATTAATCTGGTTGAAAAACTGGAGAACTTGGAGGTAGACCTACATGCTGATCTCTCCACACTGACCTGCTCCTCCATACTCTACCGCGCTCATTTGATCAGTTCGTGATAAACTTCAATATGGAAGATAGAGAGCTCGCTCTACACGAACTGACCAATTTATTGGTCACAGCAGAATCGACCCTGAAAAGGGAGAAGTCTGTCATGATTGCTGAGCAACCCAAGGCTGCAAAGCCTAAGAAAGGCAAGAAAAAGAAGAAGAAAGTAATCTCTTCTAAAACAACCAAGAAGGTTGTCGAGAAGAAAAGAAAAAGCCCAAAAGATGAATGTTTCCACTGCAAGAAAGCAGGGCACTGGAAAAGGAACTGGCCAGACTACCTGAAAGAGGTGGTCAAAGGTATTTTCTTTATTGAAGTTAATATTTCTATTAACTGTGCATCGTGGGTGTTAGACACCGCAGCGGGTTCTCATATCTGCAATGATTTGCAGGTGATGGGAGCAGTAAGGCCTCTTAAACCTGGGGATAGAATCCTGCGCTTTGGAAACGGAGCTAGGGTTGCGGCAGAGGCCATAGGAGACGTAGAGTTAATGCTAGAAAATTTTTCTTTGGTTTTGAAAGACTGTTTGTACGTACCAACGATTATCAAGAACATTATTTCTATTCCTTCATTGGATAATGATGGTTTTTGTTTTTCCATTTCTAATGGAAATTTTAGCATAATAAAAGGTGGTTTTACTTATGCTTGTGGTACTTTGATAGATGGTCTTTATTCCTTAGAACCTGCTAATTCTAATGTCATGCACATTCAATCAAAGAAAAGAAAACAAGATGAAAATAATCCACAACTTTGGCACGCTAGGCTTGGACATATTTCCAAGAGTAGAATTCAAAAGTTGGTCTCCTCTAGGGCTCTTGAAATAAAGAACCTAGATGATCTCCCAACTTGCGAATCCTGTCTCAAGGGAAAAATGACCAAAGCGCCTTTTACTGGGAAACCGGAGCGAACCAAACAAACGTTGGATTTAATCCATACTGATGTTTGTGGACCACTGAGTGTCAGTGCGAGAGGAGGATTCTCATACTTCATAACCTTCACAGACGACTTCAGTCGTTATGGGTATGTATACCTGATGAAGTATAAGTCCGAAGCTTTTGATAAATTCAAAGAGTTTCGAATGGAAGTTGAGAATCAACTTGGACATAGTATCAAGGCACTTCGGTCGGATCGAGGTGGTGAATACTTAAGTCAAGAATTCCTCGATTATCTTGTGGAGAATGGAATTCTCTCTCAGCGAACTCCTCCTAGAACACCGCAGTTGAATGGTGTGTCTGAGAGAAGGAACAGAACTTTGTTAGACATGGTTCGTTCCATGATGAGTTTCGCTGACCTTCCTTTTTCGTTTTGGGGCCAAGCCCTATTAACTGCTTCAAAGATACTTAACGTTGTACCTTCAAAGTCGGTGCCGACGACGCCATACCAAGAGTGGTTTGGTAAAGCACACATATACTCATATCTACGAGTATGGGGATCTCCTACCTATGTAAGAAACAAGAAAGAAGATAAACTAGATAGTAGATCTAGTTTGTGCAAATTTGTGGGGTATCCAAAGGAATCCATTGGATACTTGTTCTACGAACCTAAGGAACAAAAGATGTTTGTGTCCAGGAACGCCCACTTCTTGGAGGATGACTTCCTCCCTAAAAGAAGCGGGATATCCGTAGAACTTGATGAAGTCCAGGAAGCGGACCCATCCCCACAAACAGTGGGAGTTGATCCTGAACCCGTTGAGCCATCTAGTACACCAGTACTTCGAAGGTCCGATCGAGTTCGTAAAGAGCCTGAAAGGTATGGCTTTATTCACGAAAACGATCAATTGGACACTGATCCAAGGACATACGAAGAAGCTATGTCAGACATAGATTCGGGTGCGTGGCAGGAAGCCATGCAATCCGAAATGGATTCCATGCATTCCAACAAAGTATGGACTTTGGTTGATCCACCTGAGGGGACCATCCCTGTAGGCTGCAAGTGGATCTTCAAGCGCAAGCTAGGAATGAATGGAGAGGTATTAACTCATAAGGCTCGCATTGTGGCAGAAGGTTATTCTCAAAGGCCTGGAATAGACTATGAGGAAACCTTCTCGCCAGTAGAGATGTCTAAATCCATTCGGATACTATTAGCCATAGCCGCGTGGTATGACTACGAGATATGGCAAATGGATGTAAAGACCGCCTTTCTCAATGGCGACATTGATAAGGAAATTTATATGCAACAGCTAAAAGGCTTTACATCTAAAGGAAGTGAGCATAAGGTTTGCAAACTTCAAAGGTCAATCTATGGCCTAAAACAGGCGTCCCGAACCTGGAACATACGTTTTGATGAGACAGTCAAGGGGTATGGCTTCATCAAGAACGTTTATGAGTCATGTGTGTACAAGAAATTCGATGGGAGTTCGGTACAATTTATTGTGTTATATGTCGATGACATTCTGTTGATCGGAGACGATATCAGAACGTTGACGCAGACGAAAGCGTGGTTATCCACGCAATTCTCCATGAAGGATATGGGAGACGCATCTTACGTACTAGGCATACGTATCTATAGATATAGATCGAAGAAGATGTTAGGTCTCTCCTAATCCCAGTACATTAACACTATACTGAAAAGATTCAGTATGGAAGAATCCAAGAAAGGATTGCTTCCAATGAGACATGGAATCTATCTTTCTAAATCAATGTGCCCTACGAGTGATGAAAAGAAAGAGAATGTCTCTCATACCTTATGCATCTGCCATTGGCAGCATAATGTATGCAATGTTATGTACTAGACCTGACGTAGCTCACGCTCTCAGTGTTACGAGCCGCTACCAATCAAATCCAGGGGAGGGACACTGGACTACCGTAAAGACTATCCTAAAGTACCTGAGAAGGACTAAGGATATGTTCTTGGTCTACGGTGGTAGTGGAGAATTGGAACTCGAAGGATTCACTGATTCGAGTTTCCAGTCTGACGTGGATGATTTTAAATCCAATTCTGGATATATATTTTGCCTCAACGGTGCAGCGGTGAGTTGAAAGAGCTCCAAACAGTCGACCACTGCAGACTCAACCACTGAAGCAGAATATATCGCCGCATCAGATGCAGCGAAGGAAAGTGTTTGGATGAGAAACTTCATCCAAGAGCTGGATGTGGTACCTAGCATAGCAAAACCCATAGTAGTCTACTGCGACAACAATGGGGCAATTACTCAAGCGAAAGAGCCGAGATCACACCACCAGTCTAAACACGTATTGAGGAAATACTATGTGATCAGGGAGATCATAGGTAGGGGAGACATTCAAATGGAGCGTGTCGACTCAAAGGATAACGTATCTGATCCAGTAACTAAGCCATTATCGCAAAAGGTGTTCGAAGAGCATCTGGGAAGGATGGGTCTTAGAAACGTTTGTGATTGGCTTTAGGGCAAGAGGGAGATTGATAGGATAGTGCCCTGCAAGCCAACAAAATAGCTTGTAATAGGAACATTATTTTATCTTGAAAGAATCTTTGATTTATTAATTAATACGAACTGTTTATTTTATCGAGAATTCATAATATAAACAAATGGCCATCTTCATCTTTCGCGAACACATTTAAGCGATTGGTTGAAACCCTGAGATCACTCATGACTACGGGACTATTCACTTCAGTATTGGGTGCGATTAATCATGAAACAGTCTCAAAGGTCGTGATCTAAAAAATGTTCCAAGTCATAGATTCATATCGAGACGGGGTATCGAATGAATCGTCAAGACTTGTACGATTATGCATGATTCACTTAAAGTGAATTTGTTGTTGTTTCATGAACAAGACATTGTTAATGTCAGTGCATATGACTAGGTGGTTCGATAGGGGATCGGACGCATCGAACGACCCGAACAGAGAGACCCATTGTGGAAGTGCGTAAAAGGCATATCGGTGGTGGGATGTCTCTCAAGACTTATAACAGTGTACGATTTAGTCCTTAGACTTTGAGGTGCTAGGGCGAATTCGGTATACGGATGTGCGTACTTTGATTTAGGAGTCGGGCACATAGTTTGTCCATTGTGCGCCTACGTTGGGTACGTATAGTCGTATACGTGGATGGTTAGCATCAATAAAGGATCTATCGACTCATTGTAATGGATGAGGGAATTTCCTGTACATTCTTCGATGATACATTCCGAGAAATCCATGGCCATGGTCAGTGACGGATTTGGAAAGGGTTTTCCAGATTTAGCATTCACACTGGAAGTATTATCCTGAATTAGAAAGTACAGAATCGAGATGATTAGAGGTGCCGACCAATTCACACACCCTAGGTCTCGATCGAGAAATTAGTCGTTAGAGGGACCGTATGTACATGGTACTTATAAGAGGTTTAAGGTTCACTGAAGTCAATTCACCTGAAGTTGGGCCTCATGGGCTTGTGGCTAGACATCGACCATGAGGTGTGGGTACTCCAGAATTGATGGTAGATTAATTCTGAAGTGGTCAATTGAAAGTAGTTTAATTGATCGGAGCAATTAATTAAATAATTAATTGCTCATTAATTAAATCACATAAATGTGGGCCTGCGGCCAATTGATGGTGAACCTAGAGGGTCACACACAAAAGCTGGAACTGTGATAGTCAGTTGTAGAACGAAATGATTTAAAGGAATTAAATCAAGGTAAGGAATTAAAGGGTTAATTCTTGGAGAGAGAAAATTAATTAGATTTATCTAATTAATTAAATTAAATTAAATCTTTAATTAAATTTATTGAATTATTTAATTAAAGTGTTAATTAAATAAATGGGCCATTTAATTAAAGTGGTTAATTAAATGACT
Organism: Penstemon eatonii; assembly: GCA_038501285.1. Lineage (NCBI taxonomy): Eukaryota > Viridiplantae > Streptophyta > Magnoliopsida > Lamiales > Plantaginaceae > Penstemon > Penstemon eatonii. The sequence continues at coordinate 41,123,412 of CM076710.1, read as the reverse complement.
TGGGCTTATTTAATTAAAAGGACTAATTAAATAAGAGGTATGGGCTAACTTATCTGATGGCCCATTAGGCCAAGAAAGAGATAAGGTCAAGAAGAGATAAGGATAAGGATAGAGATTAGGGATAGGGTTGGACTCTAATATAAAAGGGGAGTCTTGGAGACTCAAAAGCAGAACAGCAAGAAAACACAAGCAACCCTAATCTCTCCTCTCTCTTGGCCGCCCCCCTCTCCCCATTTGCCCTAGCCGCCGCCTCCCTACACTACCAAGCCGCCGCCGCCCCTGGTTGTAGATCGGCCGTGCAGCACCTCTCTCCATCTTCTTGTTCTACATCTAGAGTTGGATCTGAATCCAACTCTTGAATCTGAAGTGTTTCTTTCCTAGTTCGTAGCCTGTGGATTGAAGCAATCACAGATCCAGCTGGTGTGTACTATTCTCTAGAGGCACAACACTTGGGGTGCTCTATTGATCCGAAAAGAAGACCGGAGAAACCACCACCTTGCCTGTGGTGAGGTAAAATCTTAATTTTACCACTTTATTTATTTTAGTATTTATGTGCTGAAATAAATTCAACCTTATTTATATGTGCTAATAAGAACCCTGGGATGTGGTGTATAAAAATTTTAAATTCCGCACCGTTGTAGTTGACAATTATACCCACAAAAACCCAACAACCAACAGATATTTGTCTGCGGGAAGCAGGGGTGTTTTTGTATACTTCCCCCTTTGTTCCCAAATGTAATTTTAACTTGTTGGGGGACATTTTGGTTTTGGTTGAGATAGTTTTGAGGGTAACTTAGGCATTAGAAGTTTGTTGCTTTGCTAGGTAAAAGGCTTGAGGGAGTAAAATCATAACACCTTGGACAACAAAAACTTCCTCCTAGCCTCTTTCTTTCTTTGCCTCCCTCAACCTCTCTCTTTATCTTTTTCTTTCTTTTTCTTGTATTTGAAGGCTCCACCAAGGGGGTGAGTTAATCACCACCCTTGGGGAGTGATTAATTGGTGATTAAGGGGAGGAGAATTCGTCTCTCGATTTCATTCCGATTAGGTGATATTTTTCTATTTCCTAGTTGTCATTGATTAGGAGATTGATGTTGTATTTCCTTTTTATATGAATGATTGTGGATTTGAATTCTCCGGGTTTATATATATTTATGTTATTGTTTGATTAAATGATGTCTTGATAATTAGTATGGTGCTTATATGTGTTCGTTAATCCGATTCCGTGCTTATCGTTCATCTTATGGTTTGACAACCTTTGGAGATGAGAGTTATCGATTCTTGATTGCTAGATATAGTGATTTTGAGGATTTGATTATGAATTTGGATTGTGATTCGATTTTAGGATAGACATATACCTATGTCGTTTAATATTCGTTTAAGGTTTTAGTTTAAATGCCGTCGATTAGATTTTAGTCCATTTAGACATAAATTGGATTAGTTTAATTCGATAGGTTGGTATGCTATCGGAAGATACATACGAACGTCATTGAATCCTTGAGTAGCAACACGAGCATAATATATTAATCGTCGAGTCATTGTTATCGTTTGATTAGTTATGTTTGATGTTGGGTTATGTTTGATTTGTTGGGTTTATTATTTTATTCCACGTTTGGCCATCTATCTTTAATGCAACCTAGATATAGGATGTTGAAGGTTAGGCGAGTGACGATTTGTGGATTTCAACCTAGGATATGCATATACCTAGTTTGGTCCGTGTTTGTATAATGGGTTCGTTCGTAAATGCATCAAATAACTTAGATTCTCTTTATTCGGGGATTCGGGTTAGTTTTAGGTCCCGGGTGACAACGGTATGCCTTAGAATCCTCATTTGGGTTCGGACATTCCTTAGAGCATCGGTTGACAGCGATGCTCGTTATTGATCCGGAGATGGAGAGTTTGGGTAGATTGGTAGAGTTAAGTTAAACCGACAGGGAGACTTAATTAATCTGAACTCACAAACAACAACTAAATCTAGGATTGTTTGCATAGCTAACCTAACAACTGCATGATTTATCTGCTTTAACTAATCTCTTATGAATCCTCCTTACCGCATAATTAAATCCCCATTTACTTGCTTTCATAGTTAGATCTACTTTATCGCTCGTAGTTAAATAAAATCACCCTTATCATATATTTGAGTTCGATAATATTGTATCAAGCATTATTAGATAAAATAAGCCTTCGATTTATTCGTTTATTCCCAGCTTTTACCCATTCGTTGGGATTCGATACTCGGTATGTACTTATCGTTTTATATTACTTGTAACGACCGTATACTTGCGTGTTTGCGTATTAGTATTTGGAACGCAACAAGTTTTTGGCGTCGTTGCCGGGGAATGTGGTAACGTGTGGAGTAAATGACGATGTTGATGAAAAGTTTTGTGTTTGATAGCTTGATACTTCGTGCTAATTTTGATCTTTTTGTTTCTTTACGAGGTTCGATCGGCCTATTGCGAAGGGCTTAAGAATTTTGATGAGCCTGTTTTGTGGAATCAAGGGCGATGGGAGTAGTTTTGGTGACGATCAAACCATCCCTCGTATCAAGTCAAGCTCGTGACTTAAAACAGGCATTTGTTCCCTTTTTCATCATCTTGTTTCTTTTTATTTTGTTTTGTTTTGTCTTTGTTTGTGTTGTAGGTAATGATTGATCACAACAATATAGTGAAATCGAGCATGGAAATACAAGTCGGGAATTGTGAAATTGAGCCAATCGAGAATTAAGGTATGTTTTTAAATTTTGTTGTTTTGAAGTGTTCAAATTTTGAACACAAAACTTACCTCAATTAGTTTTGTATTCAAAAGACTGAAAGAAAAATTTTCTAGAAATAATATACCGAAGTGCAAAAACATTCACACCGCGGTGCAAAATTTCCAGTAAGTTTGATCACTTCTTACACCGCGGTGCGAATTCTAATACACCGCGGTGCAATTTCGAATACACGGCGGTGCATTACTTGTTACACCGCGGTGTATAAAACTTACACCGCGGTGTAACTCATCCAGGGACTTAAAGCCCTGAACGTCTCTCTCACCTTCACTCTTGAAATTTCAAATTGCTCCTTACTCTCAAGAACCTCCCTCACTTAGATTCTCCCTACTCTCAATCTCTTCACTCTCAATCACTCACTCAATCACTCAAAAACTCCCAACTCCCACAATCAACCAAAACCAATCCAATTCCCCAAAACTCCAAAAGTCGAAATTCTTCAACTTCAACCGATTTTTTTGCATCCAAAAGGTAAGTATGGCTTAACTTTATGGTGGTATTGCATTCTTCGGTGGAGATTTTGGAAAATATTGTTGAAAAGAAGTAAGTTCGGGGGTGCACACAAGGTGTTCGACTAAATGCTTGAACGAAAAATATTTGCTTATTAGTTTGTTTCATTTCGGGATTTTGCTTGTTGATTATCGGGAAGCACTTGTGAATTGATTGGTACTAAGTTAGGGGGATTTTGAATACGTTGAAAATACTCGTGATTATTGGTATTGTTTTATGTTGGTTGGAGATTGGGATATTGCTCATTTATTTGAATTGTTAGGTTGAAGACTTATTTTAGACGGAGAATGATTTTCCTTGCTTTATTATTTTAATAGAACCGTGCTCATTCATTTACCGTTTTTCTTTGTTTTGTTTTCTAGTTGTTGCGGTTGTGTGTTTGTTTGTTTTTCTTTTGTTCGTGGTTTTGTCGTCTCGACCTCCTTCCGCTTTTCTAAATTCACACAATGGGGACATTGTGCGTTTTAAGTTTGGGGGTGGGAGGTCGCAAGTAATTGCATACATGCTAGGTCGACCTGCCAATTTTTTTCAAATTCTTATTATTACTTGAGCATGTTCTACAAAATTTGAGTACATTGGCTAAAGTTAGGTTGTATTTGAGGTGGATAAAGAACTTTAGTGATAATAGGTTCTAGGACTCTTCTTGCGTAACTTAGATTCTCTCCAAACTTTAGTTTGAAAACAAAGTGTAAAACGAACAAAATGGCCTAAGTTTGGGGGAGTGAACCCTTTTCGAGAATGAAAAACCTTTGAACACCTAGCTCTCAAAAGAAACGAGTAGAGAAGTTGCTAAAATGTATGCACTTCTATGAGAGAAAAGAAAGGCTAAGCCTTCATTGATGAAATTCATGAATCATTTTTGTAATCACTCTATTTCGTTGGAATGGTGCTAGTAGCCCAAAAAGTTAAATGTTTAGAAGCACAAACAATCATCATAATTACTGCTAGTTTTGTATTGTCATATCATTGTAAAGCACGAAATGCTATGTTATCGTTGTAAATCATAAGAAAAGCAACTATATGAGGAAGAGCTAAGGACTAAAATTGTCAATTTGTTCAAGAATAGGGAAAACACTCTTAAATTACCTACAACTTAGTTTCCTGATGTGATTGGAGCATAAGATTTGAAACCTAAGATTAGGAGATAGTCTAAGTTAACGTGAGGAGCCCATGCAAGTAGAACCGATGATTTTAATCTATTGGGGCGTATTCACTTAATATAGAACCTAGCCGAAGCCATCACACACACACGTGGAGCTTGTTTAAAGAATAATTTGAAAGTGTTAAGCTTTGGCATTTTGACCTTAAACATGCACGTTTAGTACTTATTTTGTTTTCTTTGCTCGAGGACGAGCAAGTGTTTAAGTTTGGGGGTGTTGATAACGCCGTGAGAACGTCGTTATTAACTATCTCTTTAAGCCCAAAATATCTTGTTTTTATCCGAGTTTCTGTTTGTCTTTGCTTGTTTTCGTGTCTTTTGCGCTTTTGGCCCTTCGTTTGGCCTTTGTTCGGTTTTTGAGTTTTTGTTCGTGTTTTGATCTTTTTCTCCGTGATTTGTAGGAAGCAACATCTTAGAGTGATTCGGAGTTTCGTATCAATGAATGCGAGTTGTTCTACCCACCCCACGAGTAAAACTTGAGCTTCAAACAAAAGAGAACCCGAAGAAAATCGTAGAATAATGTAGACAGCTGCTCACTAAAACTTGCATAAATATTTCATGGATAATCCAAATGAGCTGAATTTTGGATATGTCGTAGATGAGTGAGTCAGCTACACTACGGACTTTACGGATTAGCAATCGGAGTTCGGAATCAAAAGATATGCTACTCGGAAGGAAGTGTGGCAGAGCAGAAAACTTACTGCCTGTGTCACACCGCGGTGTACCCCTGCTACCAGTAAATATTTGTCTGCGGGAAGCAGGGGTGTTTTTGTATACTTCCCCCTTTGTTCCCAAATGTAATTTTAACTTGTTGGGGGACATTTTGGTCTTGGTTGAGATAGTTTTGAGGGTAACTTAGGCATTAGAAGCTTGTTGCTTTGCTAGGTAAAAGGCTTGAGGGAATAAAATCATAACACCTTGGACAACAAAAACTTCCTCCTAGCCTCTTTCTTTCTTTGCCTCCCTCAACCTCTCTCTTTATCTTTTTCTTTCTTTTTCTTGTATTTGAAGGCTCCACCAAGGGGGTGAGTTAATCACCACCCTTGGGGGGTGAGTTAATCACTCGGTGGTGATTAAGGGGAGGAGAATTCATCTCTCGATTTCATTCCAATTAGGTGATATTTTTCTATTTCCTAGTTGTCATTGATTAGAAGATTGATGTTGTATTTCCTTTTTATATGAATGATTGTGGATTTGAATTCTCCGGGTTTATATATATTTATGTTATTGTTTGATTAAATGATGTCTTGATAATTAGTATGGTGCTTATATGTGTTCGTTAATCCGATTCCGTGCTTATCGTTCATCTTATGGTTTGACAACCTTTGGAGATGAGAGTTATTGATTCTTGATTGCTAGATATAGTGATTTTGAGGATTTGATTATGAATTTGGATTGTGATTCGATTTTAGGATAGACATATACCTATGTCGTTTCATATTCGTTTAAGGTTTTAGTTTAAATGCCGTCGATTAGATTTTAGTCCATTTAGACATAAATTGGATTAGTTTAATTCGATAGGTTGGTATGCTATCGGAAGATACATACGAACGTCATTGAATCCTTGAGTAGCAACACGAGCATAATATATTAATCGTCGAGTCATTGTTATCGTTTGATTAGTTATGTTTGATGTTGGGTTATGTTTGATTTGTTGGGTTTATTATTTTATCGCACGTTTGGCCATCTATCTTTAATGCAACCTAGACATAGGATGTTGAAGGTTAGGCGAGTGACGATTTGTGGATTTCAACCTAGGATAGGCACATACCTAGTTTGGTCCATGTTTGTATAATGGGTTCGTTCGTAAATGCATCAACTAACTTAGATTCTCTTTATTCGGGGATTCGGGTTAGTTTTAGGTCCCGGATGACAACGGTATGCCTTAGAATCCTCCTTTGGGTTCGAACATTCCTTAGAGCATCGGTTGACAGCGATGCTCGTTATTGATCCGGAGATGGAGAGTTTGGGTAGATTGTTAGAGTTAAGTCAAACCGACAGGGAGACTTAATTAATTTGAACTCACAAACAACAACTAAATCTAGGATTGTTTGCATAGCTAACCTAACAACTGCATGATTTATCTGGTTTAACTAATCTCTTATGAATCCTCCTTACCGCATAATTAACTCCCCATTTACTTGCTTTCGTAGTTAGATTTACTTTATCGCTCGTAGTTAAATAAAATCACCCTTATCATATATTTGGGTTCGATAATATTGTATCAAGCATTATTAGATAAAATAAGCCTTCGATTGATTCGTTTATTCCCACCTTTTACCCATTCGTTGGGATTGGATACTCGGTATGTACTTATCGTTTTATATTACTTGTAACGACCATATACTTGCATGTTTGCGTATTAGTATATGGAACGCAATAAGCAGCCGTTTCTGCTTGCTGCACACAGAAGCAAGCCATTGGGCCCAGGCCCAAGTCAGTTGCATTTGCAACAGACCACCCAATTGGGCCTGTTGCAATGCAAAAGGCCATCTAGGCCCGTTCGTGGATTGGCCCAAAGGCCAGTCCACATTAAAAAAAGTAAAGAAAAAAAGTTTTAAATATAAAACTTAATGAAATAAAATTATTAATAAACAAAGTGAGAAATATAAAAAAGCCATTAAACATAAATTTGTTAAGTATAATTTCATTCAAGAATAAAATAAAACTTTTGAAACTAATAATTTTATAAAATAACACAAATAATTTATGATAACTTTAAATAGAGTAAATGATTAACTTTTTATGAGTTAATAAAAAGTAATTTATAATAAAGATATCTATATGAAATTAAATTTGTAACTATTTTAAAGTTAAAAAAAATAAACATTTAGAAAATAAAATTAAAAAATTACCGAATACTAAAATATTTAATAAATATGCCCCAAAAATAAATATTTTACTTAAATAATTTAAAAAAAAAAAAAGAAGAATGTTAAATAAAATATAAGAATTTTCCGAATAAGAAATCTAATTAATTTTTCAAAAAGAAAATAAGGTTAAATAATAATAAATTATTTTCCGAATGAGATCATGATTAAATAATACTTTTTTGTTGGTCCCAAATGGTCAGATGAGGTCTAGAGGGAGGGGGGGGGAATAGACCTCTGAAAATTTTAGACTTAAAAACTTTTTAGTCGTCTGTCAACAGACTAAGCTCTTAGATAACATTAAGCTGACTAAGTTGTTCGTGAACAAATCTTGAACAGCAGAGTGACCACTCTTCTTATAGTAACTTAGCTAATTTCAGCAAAATCAGTTTTATCAAGAGTATACTTGCAGCGGTTAATTTGTAAGTGTTTTTCACAAGTAGACTAAGTCTATTTAAAGATTTTATCCCCAGTTTAAAAACTCCTTCAAAATCTTTAAAGCAATTCAAAGTGTTTACTTATGCAATTTTGAAATATGCAAGAAAACTTAAATGCAAGAATAACACAAAGAATTTTTATAGTGGTTATATGGATAAAAATCATTTAGTCCACTCTTCCGGATCACTTAGATTCTGGGTTATACTATAAACACTAAGTTTACAATATTTCTCCACTTACACCTACACAACAAATGAAAAGGCTGTAAGCTCACAATAGGAAATCACTCAGAAAACCTATCCTCTGAAGTTAGATCACTCACAAAGATGGATCTAAACTCCGCACAACACTCAGCTAATACAATTTCACTCATAAAGTATTTTCTATTTGGCTTCAACTTGGTTTCTGTCAACAGATGACTTCACCAGACGAGTGAGCTGTTCTTGAGCTTCTTGAGACTTAGAAAAATTTCTGCTTCGAAAACAAAATCTCATAATGTTGTTGTGTGTCTCGCTCGATGAAATCAGCTCTATTTATACTTGGATTTGAAAATATGACCGTTGCAGGAAGTCACAAATCAAATCCATAGCCTTTAGCCCAAATCCAGAACGGCTCCCTGCTACAGTACTTTTTCTGTTGTACTTTCCTGTAGCTGCATTAAATGCACTCTGCTGATCCGAGAATAATCTTCAATCATTTGCCATTACTACCCTTCTCTTACAGCATTTATTACACCAAGTGCATTTATTACCGTTGCATTAACTTCTTGATCACTTCTACTCTGCTGATCGAAATAACCCTTCTGATAGATACTCTGTTGATCAAACTCTGAACTAATCTGATTTGAGTCAGCTGATGGTCTACCCTTCTGATTGCTGTTTCAGCATGAGATCAGTAGTCTTCTGGGCTTTGAATTTTGAATCCTTTTGATGTCTTCTTTACTTGTTCAAAATTCTTCTAAGGGACCTAAGCTTTCCATACTTAGCTGATTTTGACGTTTTGGAAATCATCAAAACCTTCCCTTATCTTCTTGTCTTCATTGCACTTCATTTTCATCTTCATCCAACAATTTCCCCCTTTTTGATGATGACAAAACTTCAGCTAAGTACCTGTACCTAAACTAAAGTTTTGATCCTCAAAAATTTCTGAGATAGAAATAGTTTATTGGATTCAAACTTGAACTTTTATAGATTTTGAAATGATTACAGATTACAAGTTCAATAGATGAAATGTGCAAAAAAAAATTACAAAGATTTCAAGCCTAAGTAACTAGTCTAGTCTTCTGTTTTGTCTTCTGGCTTGTCCTCTTCATCTTCTTCGGGTTTGGAAGTTTCAGCTTCTAAATCCTTGAAGAATTTTTGTCTTAGCAGCTCCATCTTCTTTTGCTTAACATCAGGATTACGCTGTTCTTCAGCTGAGTCCATAGCAGCAGCAATTTCCTTATCAGTCTTTGCTATTTCCTTAGGAGTTTCCTCAGCTTCAGTTTCATCAGCTTTCTTTTCTTCTTCTGCAATTGACTGATCTACTGGTCTGCTTGTGCCTTCATTTTCTTCATCAGCTTTTTCATCTTCAGCAGATTCCTCCACTACTTCAGTGTCTTCAAATTCAGCAGTCTTTTCAAAAGATGTGGTTTCAGGTTTATCTTCTTTTTCACTAAGTACCCTATCTTCCCCCTTTTTGTCATCATCAGCATGGTTGATTGGATATTGTGGTAAGACTGGTGCGATTTGAAGTGTATCATAGAGAAGTCTGATGTTCTCTTCCATGGCATTGAGTTGGGCTTGCTGTCTGAGTTGTTGGCCTCAAAAGCATCCATTCTGTGAAGGACAACTTCTCCTTGGTCACCTAGCTGAATCTGAGTTGCCAGAATCATATCAGTAGATGCCTTGAAGTCCTTCATCATATTTTCTAATGCTTCATCCTCAGCTTGAATGGCCATTTCAAATGTCTCTGTAATCTGTCTCCAACCAGCAGCTGTACTTTGAGTTCTTGCTCTAATCACATCCATATCTTGTCTGATAGTTTCCACATTATGAGCAGTGTCTTCTATCAGAGAGGTTGGAACAGCAGCAGCTTTCTGGGTTGGTTGACTTAGAACAGCCAACAGATTAGCAGTTACCTTCTCTTCTAATTCCTCCATTGATTTTGAAATCATCTATTGAATTGAATCCAACAGAGATTGCTGTGAGCTCTGAGAAGTAGAAGGATCATCAGTGGGAATAGGAGGTAAGGCAAGAGTTGCTGATTCTGGTATCTGATCTGCTGAACCAGAAGTAGTCTCTTTTTCCTTGGTCTCATCAGCTTGACTAGGAGTGCTTTCCTTCTCCTTAGTCTGATCAGCTTGTTCAAAAATATCTTCTTTTTCTTGTTCTTTGTTCTGATCAGCAGGGTTAGAAGTACCCTCTTTTCCTTGTTCTCCTCTTTTTCCTTATTTTGATCAGTAGGACCAGAAGTACCTTCTGTTTCTTTATTTTGATCAGCATGATCAGAAGTACCTTCTTTCTCTTTATTCTGTTCAGCAGGTGGTGCTTGGATCTTCTTAACATGGACAATGGTGCGCAATTTACCAGCTTCATCCAAAGCAGTCCTGTGAGTGATCCATGTCAAATCATCAATTGGAACAAACGGGGAGATTGGATCCTCAGGCAGCTCTTCATATGGCCTAATAGTAGGTCCATAAACAATTTGCTTCAGACTTGGAAGGGGAATCATAGAGCTTGTGTTGGGATATTCTATCATGGGGCTCGATTGTCAATACAACAAAGTGCGGAATTTTAAAATTTTTCGAAGTCCCTAATAGTCCCATAAATCTTTCTCCACAGTTTATTATACGAAAAGGTTGAATCAAACAATTAATTGAACATAGGGGGTTAATCGCAATTTACCTAACCACGGTTTTGTGGTGGTTTCCTCCAGGTGTTTCGTTCGATCCATAGCTTGAGTGATCCATGTGTCTCACCTCCAAAGTTAGTCCACACCAATTGGATTGTAGTGACACCTACAAGTCTTAGGCTCAGAACTGGATCTCGTAGGTTTGTCAGCAAAGGATTTTAGATCTGGATCTGGACATAAGATCTGGATCTGGATTAGGAGATACAGATGGAAGAAACGAATCACAGGACTTGTGTGATTCGAACAGGGCTCGACCAGGTTGGGTTCCGCCAGCTCAGATTCGGTTCGGCCGAGCTAGGTTCGGGCGACTTGGGTTTGGGGCGTAAGCTTTGGGGCGATTTTGTAAATAATAATACTTGTGCAAAAATCTGATATTCTCTCTTATGCAAAATCGATTTCTCTCTCAATTTTCAGCAAAGACAATTTTGTTCTCTCAAAAGTTTTTCAAGGTTGTTTTTTTTTTTTGCTTCTCTCAAAAATCTTCACGTTCTTAATGAAGAGTAGAGAAGGAGTATTTATAAGAGAAGAATCCTTCTCTAAAAAGATATCTCCTTCCCTTATCTATCAAGTCTTCATTTCTTATCAACTTAGGAATGTGAGATTTGATAGATCTCTTCTAACTTGCTCTCCAAGTAAAACTCCTTTTCTTTGTTTAACAAAAATCGCCCCCTACCCCTATTTCTAGTTAATTGCAAAATCAACCCACATAATTATCCAATCCTAAAAATGGTTAATTATTTATTCTTCCAATTAATTAACTACTTTAATTAATTTTACAATTAATCTCTAATTAATTAATTGAACATTAATCAATTAGATATCTAATTAATATTCTCCAATTGAATTAATACCATAATTCAATTACTTTGATTTAACAACTTTAAATCACTTGCTTTCCTTTAAGACAGTCACCGTCCAATTGTATTGTGTGTGACCCTCAGGGTTCACCATCAACTGGCAGCAGGCCCACGACTTTCGTGATTTAATTAACGAGCAATTAAATGCTCCGATCAATTAAACAACTTTTAATTGACCACTCCAGAATTAATTTCCTTATTAATTCAGGAGTACCCACACTTCATGGTCGATGTCTAGCCACAAGCCCATGAAGCCCAATCAAAGGTGAATTGATATTTGTGAACCTCACCTCTTATAATTGCCATGTACATATAGGGCTGAAAATCAAACCAAGCTACTCGATACTCGACTCGAGCTCGTTCGATAAAAGCTCGTTTGAGCTCGGTTCGTCACACTAATCAAACAAGCTTGAACATCTTTTTTCGTTCGATAACTTTTGAAGCTCGGCTTGAGCTCGACTCGATAAGCTAAAAATTAAAAAAATACATGTAAAATATCAAGCTACTCGATACTCGGCTCGAGCTCGTTCGATAAAAACTCGTTTGAGCTCGGCTCGATTGAAAATCAAACCAAGCTCAAACACAAAATTTCAAGCTCGATAAAAATCGAACCAAGCTTGAACAGTGTGTCGTTCGGTACTACTCGGCTCGATTACAGTCCTATGTACATACGGTCCTTCCACGATGATTTCCCGATCGAGACCTAGGGTGTGTGAATTGATCGGCACCTCTAATTATCTCGATACTGTACTTTCTAATTCTGGATAATAATTCCGGTGTGACTGCTAAATTTGGAAACCCCTTTCCAAATTCGTCACCAACCATGGCCATGGATTTCTAGGAACATATTATCGAAGAACGTACAGAAAATTCTCTCATCTTATCAGGATGAGTCGATATATCCTTTCTTAGTACTAACCACTCGCGTACAGTCGTGTACGCACCTAACTTAGACACTTTGTGGCCAGGCTACGTGACCAGTATCTAAATCTAAGTACGCACACTCGTGCACCGAATTCTCCCTAGCACCTCAAGTCCAAGGACTAAATCGTACACTATTATAAGCCTTAAGAAACATCCCATCACCGATATGCGTCATGCGCTTCCACAATGGGTTTCTCTGTTCGGGTCGTTCGATGCATTCAATCCTCCATTGAACCACCTACTCATATGCACTGGCCTCAAATGCCTTGCTCATGAAATGCTACAAATTCACTCCATGTGAATCATGCATACTTGTACAAGTCTTGGCGATTCATACGATACCCCGTCTCGTTCGGAATCTATGACTTGGAACGGTTTTAAGATCACGACCTTTGAGACTGTTTCATGATTGCACTCAGTACTGAAGTGAATCGTCCCATAGTCTATCGTGACCTTAGGATTTCATCCAATCGCTTAGATAAGTTCGCGAGAGATGAAGTTGGCCATTGTTCAATTTCACGTACTATGAATGAACAGGCGTATTAATTATAAACCATAAGAAATTAGTACTTCAACAAGCTAATTAATATTGGCTTGTTGGACACTATCCTATCAATCTCACACTTGCCCTAAAGTCAATCACAACATTTCTAAGACCCATCTATACCAAGATGTCCCTCGAACTCATTTGTGAAAGAGCTTAATTAGTGGATCTGCTAAGTTTGTCCTTGTTGACATAACGTAGTACTTTTACGCGTCTCAGTTTTCTATGATTTGTTTAATCATATGATATTGTGTTCAGATCATCGGTGAGATCTCGTTTCTCTTTCATTGAGCAATTGCCTTGTTTAAATCGGTTAAGATTATGACAGGATTTTGCCATGCAAGGTAATTCATCCAATCATTGGACGAATGTTTCTCATCTAAACACTTTCTCTTGTGCAGCATCACAATGGTGCTATTATTCTGATTGAGTTGGCAATGGTATACTATTGGAATTTCTTCCAATTTACCTTCGCTCCATCGAGACAGAATAAATCATCCACTTCAGACTGGAAATCTCGAATCTTTAAGTCCTTCGAGTTTTTCAATTTTCCACTACTACCACAGACCAGCATTATATCCTTTAATTATATTCGAGGATTGCTTTAATGGTAGTCCAGTGTTCTTTACTGGTGTTCGACTATCAGTAGCTCTTGAATGATCAGAGCATTTTGATGTGTCAGGTCTAGTACAAGACTTTGCATGCTACATGCAATCCAAATGCTAAAGCATAAGGCTTCTTGAGACATTTACTTCTTTACTCATTTATATGTAGGGCTCATTAAATAAGTAAGAGAAATCTTGTCTCTTTGGAACTAATCCTTTCTTGGATTCTTCCATATTGAATTTAATCAATATACAGTCTTTGTACTTTGATTTGGTGAATTGCAACATCTACTTTGCTTTTATCTCCATAAATACGTATTGCCAGTACGTGAGATGTAGTTCCCAAATCTTAGCATGGAAAATTGCGTGAATAACACGCTTTCGTCTGTGTTTCTCTGATATTCTTATATCATATTTGATGTGTAGATCAACATCTCGTTGTGTTGCGAATTTAACTATGCTCCCACTGATCCTTTTGCACAATTGGAATCCATATGCCTTTTGACAACTTCAACATTCTTGATTGACTTATCAAGTTGCATGTTCCATTTTCGGGAAAAAGTCACAGATTGACCTTTGGATTTGAATAGAGATCTTCTCATCAATTTTCAATTGTGAGATGCAGGATTCATATCCATCAGTCATTCTTCGGCAGTGAAAACCACCTTTCTATGGCTAATAGTTTCGAAATGGATTTTGACGTAGCAAACGGAGAAGGTATTTTCATTGGTCCTAGAATGACCTTTGAAGAGTGACCTATCGCCATTAGGTGAGTCAAAGTTTCCACTTTGAATCTTATGGCTTCATGCCATATCCATTATTTGTGCATGGATCGGTTTAGCGGGTTTCAGGGTTTACTCCCACTGTTTATGGGGATGGGTCCAGTTCTTTGGACTTCATCAAGTTCTATGACATTACTTATTTCCTTTGACAAGAATTCGTCAACAGAGGAATAAGCTACTTACGAGACACTTTCGTTTCTCGTTGTCATAGAACAGGTATCCAATGGATTTCGTCGGATACCCCACAAACTTTATATGAATCAGATCTACCATCTAATTTCTCATATAAGAGTGTGTTGCTATGTCTTAGATGACATGGAGGTGTAAGAACTTACTTCAAAATACTAGACCAAGTAATTTTTGAAGAGTCAGGGGAGGCCATCCCCTAATGTGAAAATAGGAATTTAGCAAGATCACAGTCGAGAGTCGAACCAAGTTTTATCAAAGCTCGATCTTGTTCTTTGATTTGCTTTGTTTAGAATTCTATTCTCCTTTAGATAATCGAGGATTTAGTTGCTTATGTTTTAGCAAGTTTGATTAGATCAAATTGCTTTTGACATAATGCATCTAGTTACTTCATTTCCAAAACGTCTATTGAATTACTTCAATAGTTTCAGAATTGTACTTCTACAATGTACAAATATATTTTAACGATTGAAAATCGCGAGTATATATGAAGTAGTATTCTTTTGAACTAGTACTTTTAGTTCTAATTGATTTGAAATGTTTGGAATGCCTAGCAATCCTTTATTTCGGTTATTATTCCTTTAAGAAAAGATTTGAAAGTTCAGAGTTTTATCCAAGTTCCTTATTTCAAGAACAGTAGACGAAAACTTTCCTTTCGAATCTTTCTTTAGGAAGAATGTCCAAAATAAACATTTCAGTGATTATCCAGGTTTTTCGATTCAGCATATAGTCTTCGAAGTTTTGATTCGTTTATCATTGTTTATTTCTATGTTTCAAAACATCAACATTTGTACAAAGTTAAATCGCTCTAATTAAATAAATTCCATTCTCAATGGTAAAGCAATGAGGTCTTGTACAAAATTTGAAATAATACTCAAAATAAACTAAAACTAGAAGCTCATGCTAATACGAAAAAACTTCATTTGCTAAAAATAATGTCTAGGTTCAGATAGTCCTTGACCCAATCCCTGAAGCAACATTCCCTCATGTCTCTTTGCACTACTTGCATCTTCCTTTTAAGGAATTTCTTCCTTTTAGGTGGAGAGGGAATACCATCATCACCTGCAAACACATTTATAGAAATGTAGGTTTATCAGATGTCTTACATCAAAAGATTTAACAGGTGTATAACTTTAAGTCATACCGTTGTTAAGTCTGTTCAGGAATTTCTTTTCAGCAAGCCTCCTTAATTTCTTTTCGTACTTACACATGTGGCAATTCCTTTCGTACAGACCTCATCCTTGCAGATGAGCTTCCTCATATTTATCTAATAACTCATGCAAGTGTTTTGTTTTAATTCCATCAGGCCGAATAATACAATGTTGCATGAAATGAGTGAAGGTGTCAGAACAAGCCATTGAGAGTAATTTCTATCTCATCTTCTAAAGACAATTTAGCTCCAAACTTTTTGATTCGTTTGAACATTTTGGTTATGTAAGAACAATATTCTCTAACATTGTTAAACTCAGCCATGCTCGTCTCGTGAAGGTAATTGCGCATAATGGACCCCAAAGTTGGTTCGTTTCTAACACGCATTAAGCATCCTTTGAACGGAATAGTGGATGGTAAATGGCTAACAATAAAACAGACAACTATAAGCAGACAGGTTTAATATTAATACTTATAATTAACGAAATTTGGACTTTTTATCGAAAATGTTCTCCCACTATTTTTATCGAAACAATAACCCCTTCTAGTTTCGGGAAAAATCTATTTCCTAGTAGGTCTTGACGTCCCAGCAGCAATTAGTTGCACCCACGACTCGTGGCCATACAATTAATTCCCTAGGTAGGCATACTTATTGCCAATTGTGTCTACCACACAACCTTCAAGCTATTTTGCCTCGTTTTTCGCATTTATCTAGCGCTGCTACATCATAAATGTTACTACGCGTTAAGTCTAACCCATTAATCATGATAAGAAACGGGCCCGGTCATGAATTCTCCGTAACTAGTTATCGGTCGATCTTCACGTCCCGACCTGTCCCTACCCTTGTCAAGTTTTAAAACTAGAATCAAGGAATTTCGTGCATGGCCCCTTTCTTCGACTCGGGTGCCAGACTCTGGAACACCTCTATCGATAAGTAGACAACATGCACTAGTCCCTATTAATGGAAGGCTTGGATTTATAAAACTTCATTTTATATTTAACCCAATGTGACTTAATATTTATTCGAGGGGGGAATTTTCGATTTTTTTTTTAAAGTTTAAGGAAACTCTCCTCGAGATCTCACCGCTTCAATTAAGCTTTATCTTTTATTTACGATCTAGATTCTAGCGCGCAAACACACAAGCAATCATAAATCGACTAATAAATAAAAGCCATACAAGCCTAGCATGCATACTACCACAATATGTTTTCGATCGGGAGCCTCCTATGCAGGCCATCATCGAGCCAATGATGTTGGCCCAATTGGTCAATCTAAAGGGTTCTCAAAGGACCTATGCTATTACACAATGTACCATGCATACATGGCCTTCAATTCTTCTTGGGCTCCCACCTTGCTTGTAAGCGGGCCTCCATCCTAGACTAGGAAAGCAGTAAAGCCCTATTCTATTACAAAGGCTCAAAGTGGCCCAAAAATAATAACAGGCTCGCAGGCCCAATAAAAACCATGCATTAAATTAAACCAATCACATCTAACCTAAGGTCAAGGCTCGGCGCGATCGAAACCACGTAAACAGTTCACGTAGAGCAAGAAACATGCAAACAACTTTTACGTATTTCTTTCTTAATTTTAAAACTACCTTTTAAAACTAGCTTCCTATGATTCTTGCTTTTTAGTCACTACTAATTATGACAAATAAATTCTCGGATAAATAAAACACGTTTTCTGCCTCAAATTAAGATTCTGATTTTTCAACTTTTGAAAATTGCAGTTCGGCCCCTATACTTTCGAAAATTGCACTTTTGACCCCAAAACTTTTGAAAAATTACAAATTACCCCCAAAACAGTTTTCGGACAGAAGGACCAGAAAATAAAATTTTGAAATCCAGAAAATTTTCAAATTTGAAACTGACCCCTGAACTTTCGGAAATTACAAAATAGTCCTTGAATTTTCGAAAATTGCAAAACAACCCAAAAACCCGTGCGATTAAATTTTCAGAAACAGTCCAGATTTTACAAAAATTTCCAGAAACAGAAAAATTAATTTTCAGCCCTTAACTTTGAGATTTGCGATTTTTGCACCAAGAGTCCTGATTTTTCAAAAAAACTATAAATTCGCCACAGATCTTAAAAGGCAATTTTACCAAATCATAGATCCAGTCATAACAAGCAAGAATCAATCAACATAACATAATTATCACGCGTTCTCATACATACAATCAAGTATATACAGTGAAAACACATTATGTTCAGGCCTTTTTGTATAAAAACATATGGAGTTGGCTCTGATACCACTGTTGGGATATTCTATCGTGGGGCTCGATTGTCAATACAACAAAGTGCGGAATTTTAAAATTTTTCGAAGTCCCTAATAGTCCCATAAATCTTTCTCCACAGTTTATTTTACGAAAAGGTTGAATCAAACAATTAATTGAACATAGGGGGTTAATCGCAATTTACCTCACCATGGTTTTGTGGTGGTTTCCTCCAGGTGTTTGGTTCGATCCACTGCTTGAGTGATCCATGTGTCTCACCTCCAAAGTTAGTCCACACCAATTGGATTGTAGTGACACCTACAAGTCATAGGCTCAGAACTGGATCTCGTAGGTTTGTCAGCAAAGGATTTTAGATCTGGATCTGGACTTAAGATCTGGATCTGGATTAGGAGATACAGATGGAAGAAACGAATCACAGGACTTGTGTGATTCGAACAGGGCTCGACCAGGTTGGGTTCGGCCAGCTCAGATTCAGTTTGGCCGAGCTAGGTTCGGGCGACTTGGGTTTGGGGCGTAAGCTTTGGGGCGATTTTGTAAATAATAATACTTGTGCAAAAATCTGATTTTCTCTCTTATGCAAAATCGATTTCTCTCTCAATTTTCAACAAAGACAATTTTGTTCTCTCAAAAGTTTTTCATGGTTTTTTTTTTTTGCTTCTCTCAAAAATCTTCACGTTCTTAATGAAGAGTAGAGAAGGATTATTTATAAGAGAAGAATCCTTCTCTAAAAAGATATCTCCTTCCCTTATCTATCAAGTCTTCATTCCTTATCAACTTAGGAATGTGAGATTTGATAGATCTCTTCTAACTTGCTCTCCAAGTAAAACTCCTTTTCTTTGTTTAACAAAAATCGCCCCCTACCCCTATTTCTAGTTAATTGCAAAATCAACCCACATAATTATCCAATCCTAAAATTGGTTAATTTTTTATTCTTCCAATTAATTAACTACTTTAATTAATTAACTGAACATTAATCAATTAGATATCTAATTAATATTCTCCAATTGAATTAATACCATAATTCAATTACTTTGATTTAACTTTAAATCACTTGCTTTCCTTTAACACAGTCACCGTCCAATTGTATTGTGTGTGACCCTCTGGGTTCAGCATCAACTGGCAGCAGGCCCACGACTTTCGTGATTTAATTAACGAGCAATTAAATGCTCCGATCAATTAAACAACTTTTAATTGACCACTCCAGAATTAATTTCCTTATTAATTCAGGAGTACCCACACTTCATGGTCGATGTCTAGCCACAAGCCCATGAAGCCCAATCAAAGGTGAATTGATAATTGTGAACCTCACCTCTTATAATTGCCATGTACATACGGTCCTTCCACGATGATTTCCCGATCGAGACCTAGGGTGTGTGAATTGATCGGCACCTCTAATTATCTCGATACTGTACTTTCTAATTCTGGATAATAATTCCGGTGTGACTGCTAAATTTGGAAACCCCTTTCCAAATTCGTCACCAACCATGGCCATGGATTTCTAGGAACATATTATCGAATAACGTACAGGAAATTCTCTCATTTTATCAGGATGAGTCGATAGATCCTTTCTTAGTACTAACCACTCGCGTATAGTCGTGTACGCACCTAACTTAGGCACTTTGTGGCCAGGCGACGTGACCAGTACCTAAATCTAAATACGCACACTCGTGCACCGAATTCGCCCTAGCACCTCAAGTCCAAGGGCTAAATCGTACACTATTATAAGCCTTGAGAAACATCCCATCACCGATATGCGTCATGCGCTTCCACAATGGGTTTCTCTGTTCGGGTCGTTCGATGCATTCAATCCTCCATTGAACCACCTACTCATATGCACTGGCCTCAAATGCCTTGCTCATGAAACGCTACAAATTCACTCCATGTGAATCATGCATACTTGTACAAGTCTTGGCGATTCCTACGATACCCCGTCTCGTTCGGAATCTATGACTTGGAACGGTTTTAAGATCACGACCTTTGAGACTGTTTCATGATTGCACTCAGTACTGAAGTGAATCGTCCCATAGTCTATTGTGACCTTAGGATTTCATCCAATCGCTTAGATAAGTTCGCGAGAGATGAAGTTGGCCATTGTTCAATTTCACGTACTATGAATGAACGGGTGTATTAATTATAAACCATAAGAAATTAGTACTTCAACAAGCTAATTAATATTGGCTTGTTGGGCACTATCCTATCAGCTTGGCTGTCCCTTCATCTTCCTAGTCTTTTTGGCCCAAGTTTCCATTGTTTGGGAAACTGCCAGCTTGATTGATCGTTCCTTAAGATCTTCATTTTCAGCATACTCCTCAGGAACAGATTCATACAGCTTCTTTGCTTCAGCCTTTACAACATGACTGATCCTCAGTCTTAGTTTATCCAGGAAAAACTCTGAGTCCAAAGCTTGAGTCAGAGAACCTGTCTCAAGCCACTTCATAACCCAGGCTTCTTTATCAGCAAAGGCCTTCCAATTTGCAATTTGATCCTTACTCTTTGTCAGACGATAGTCCCTCCATCTCTTGTATCGAATCTTCTCTTTATTGAACATCGTCAGACGAGTAATCTTTTTATTTTCAGCATCCAACCGTGCAATAAACTCATCAAATACAGCAGGATCATCTCTAACAATCTCCAATGCCAGTTTTACCTCTGTTCTTCTCTTTGGTTGCACTGCTGGGGTAGGCATGACTGGCTTAGGCTTGGTGGGATCTCTTTGTTCACCAATTATAATACCACCAGCTTGCCTTGGACCATGAGAGTCCTTAGCGCTTGCTTCAATGGCAGCAGCCAATTCAGCAGCTTCAATAGCATCTCTTTGTGCTTGAGTCATTTTGCTGGCCTCTTCCTCCAGCCTTTTTAGCTCAAGGGCCTTCAAACGATCTTCTTCAGCCTTTTCTGCGGCCTTCCTTTGTCTCTCAGCCTCATCTAATTTCTTCTTTAGCTTCAGGACTTTCCACAGTTTGTATTGGAGTAGCAGCAATAGGAGTAGGATGCAAAAGGAGTGCATCTTCTTCAATAGTTGTGCTAGTCTGCTGTTCTTCTTTATTCTCAGCAGACACTCTAACAGATGAGTCTCCAGTAGGCTCAACAGCAGGCTCTTCAATGATAATTGGCCTTTCAGCTGTTGCTGGGACTTCCCTGACTGGTTCAGGTGACTCTTCAGAGAAGGTGACCTTTCTCTTTGCCTTAGACTTGGTGATATTTCCTGAAGGTTTAGGTTTAGGAGGTCCTTTTGCAGAGCTTCTTGTCCTCATTCTTTTTGCAGGTTGAATGGGAACAGCTTCTTCAGATTCTGTCCTTTCAGGAGACGATCCAGTCTCCATCTTCTCAAGTTCTTCAGTGAAGTCATCAATCACCTTTTCAGGAATTACAATCTCAGGTTGTGCTGATCCAGCTTTAACAGTAGTACTTACTGTTTGATCAGCAGACCCACTGGTCTGACCAGTTTTCTTGCCTTTCTTTGCAGGGGCTTTAGCAGCCTTGGCAGTAGCCTTCCTCTTAGAAGTACCTCCACTTCTGACTGGCTCATACAACTTGAATTCCTTGCCACCATGGATAGGCTTACCACTTCCCAATGGACATCCCAAACTTAAAAACAGATGACTGAGCAGAATAGCATATTTGACATTCTTATCACTCAGCAGATCAAATACATGAGCAGCCCAGTTGATTTTCAAACCATAGTAAATACAAATCATTGTATAATACCTTCTCCTGGGTAATCCATCCAAAGAACTAATGCTGCAGTCCAGCACCTTTACAATAATGTCAGCGAACCTCTGATACTCATCCTTCAGCTGAGTCTTCATCAGAGTTCCTGTCATCTCCTCTCCCTCCTTGGAACAAATTTGCCAGAATTCCTTCTCTTTCTCAGTGTTGGGATTCGGTAAGAAAAACAGCCCTAGGCACAGCGGAATATAAAAATTTCTAGGGCCTCTTAAAGAATCTTGCCAGGATATTCTCTGGTTGTATATATATATGAATATAATTAAACGACAGTATAAGTTTTATCGTTTATACCTGTCTCCTTGCAAATCCTTGGCTAGCAAGATGAGCTCTGAATTCTGACCCCGGTTGATCGACCCACACCTTTTGGTAGCGCCCCACGTGGTGCGCCTCTACGAGTTGATACACCACAATATCACGAAAATTAATATATCCTAATCGACTAGAACATAGGGTATATTAATATCTAGGTTTTAGAACGACTTTGAAACGAAAAACAAAGACGAAAAATTCTTCCAAAGTGGAAGAGCAGTTCGGCCAATCACAGGGAGAGGGAGAGAGAATTTTTGCTTTTCTTGATTTTGCTTGAAGAGTTGTTTTTGAGATATGAGACCTAGTCTCTTATTTATAGATATCTCCCATACCCTAATCCTTCTAGGATTAGGATACTAATTCTCCTACATGGGCCATGACCCTTTTAATTAGAAGACTAAGTCTTCTAATTAATTCATGGCCCACTTTAATTAATCTTTCAGGACTTTATTTAATCTCCCAATTAAATAGCCCAATTAATTAAATCATCTCCCAATTAATTAATTAAACTTCAAGTCCAATTAATTAATTATTCCATTAATTAATTAAATCCTAATTAATTAATTTACTCATAAATTAAATTCTAATTTAATTTATAATCTTGATCCAATTCCAATTGGATCCAATTTCGTTCCACATGGGTCGACCCAGTCGACCCACCCATTTAATCGACCCAGTCGATTTTGACCCAGTCGACCCAGTCGACTGGTTCGTTCTTGTTTCCTCGCTTTCGCTTCATGTGTATTGTGTATGCCCCCGTAGGTTCACCACATAATTGGCCGTGGGTTGTAATTAAATATTATTTAATAACTCGAGCAATTAATACTCTAAATTAATCGAACACTCTGTCGATCAATCATTCCAAAATTAGCACCCCTGCTAATTTGGGAATTCTCCCACACTCCACGGTCGATGTCCAGTCACAAGCCCATGGAGCCCAATCACTGGTGAATTAATTCAGTGAACCTTTTATCATTTACAATTTCCATATACGACATAATCTCTCCATTGATCAATCTCCCAGTCGAGACTTAAGGGTATGGTCTTTCATCGGATTCCCTTATCTTTTGTCTTGACCTTATGTTCTCTGATCTCGAAATAAATTCTCTCTGACTTGTTCTTTATGAGCTACTTACATAAAGTCGTCAGTTACCTTGGCCAAGGATTTCATCAGAATTAATTTCTCACAGAAATTCATAGGAGAATTACTCGACCTATCAAGTCGAGTCAATGGATCCTTTGTTAATGATATGAATCTGCATACGAGTTCCTCTATACCCAACATGAGTCCACAGAGACTTTCTGGCGATCCCCAGTCAGTCGGAACTCACATCAAAGCATAGACGTTCTCGCACCAGATAAACCCTATCATCTCAAGTTGTTAGGGATCGTTCCTCGTATACTATTGTAAATTGAAATAACTTCAACCCCGATATGCGACTACCGCTTCCATGGTGAGTTTATTTCCTAATTGGGGTATTCAGTGCGCTTGCCATCCCAGCAAGCCACCCACTTATGTGTATCGACTATCCTAGTCACGCTCGTGGACCCCAGCGTCCTCCAGTTCATCGGAGTATACACAATAGTGAGAGTCTAACCGAATCCAACGATGTCCTATCTCGATTGGATTCTACGACTCTTGAATATATTCTAGATCACGGCCTTAGAGATCAGTCCACGGGTTGTCCCATAGCCCTGTGATCTAAGGACTTCTATCCTTATGCGTAGACAAATATTACATAAGATAAAGTTGACCATTTAATAAAAGTGCATTTATTAATCTAAATTGAATAGTTCCTCATTAATTACAATTAATGCTAGCCATACAGCTGGCTTGCAGGACACTATTTCTATCACTCAGACCCTAGGTCTGTCACATCTCCTCCTTCGTTTTTCAGCCCATACACTTCACTTAGAACAGCAGCAGATATGCAAATTTTCTTTCCCCCAACTGTAGCAACCATAGTAGTCTCATCATCGTTAAACTTTTTGGTTTTGTAGAAGGCATCAACATCGTCCAGATATACACGATCCTCATGAGCCTCTAGGATGGGAACCAGTGACGATTTCTTGATTTTTTTCATTATTTCCCTCATCAGATCAGTACCAGATGAGTAGAACTTGTCGTAGCTTAAGAATCTTCCTTCAGCAATAGCCATTTTGAGGTTAAGTGATGTAAATATGTAGAAAACTGAGAGCTAGAAAACATAGAGCTTCGAGAGTTAGAGAATTTAGGAATTTTGTGTGCGTAAGTCGACTAATCTGTTCAGATCGAATTTTATACGTTTTCTATGATTTTGGTTATCGTGATAAATGAGAACCGTAAGATTCATCTGACAGTTTTTAAATCGTGCGGGAGAATTGCGGACTTCAAATATATTAAATTAATGTCAGATGGGCGGGAAACTCTATCGGCACTTATCTGTTACTTATAAAAGCGTGTTTCAAAAGATGCGATTTATAACCACGCTTATATAATGTATCAGATGAGTAGAGTTTAACTTATCTGATAGACGAGTGATCTGTTATCTGATATTACTAGAGAAAGCCAATAGCTAGTAATCTTCCTCTGCTGTTTGTCAATCCAGCAAGATAATTTGATCTTCAATCTTCAAGAATTAAGAACATATCTTCTGATAACATAACTTCAACTAACTGTGATTAACTAATTTCATCTTTTAATCAGAAGTACCGCTAGTCTTACACGTTCCCCCTGACTTTAAGAATTCATAAGTTAACTAGTCTGTTGAGAGTTAATCCTTGAATATAGTAACGGATGACTATGTTGATGAACCTCAGTCTTCTGATAGGTTCCCCCTCAGCTTATGCATCCAAATTTAGTAGTCCTAGTTCAGCTCTTAGAGTTGAAAACCTTACTTCACTTAGAGTTTGGTGAAAATGTCAGCTGTCTGATTGTCTGTATGAACATACTCAATCATAACAGTCCCTTTTTCCACAAGATCTCTAATGAAGTTATGCTTGATCTCAATATGTTTAGTCCTTGAATGACTTGTAGTATTCTGAGTAAGAGAGATTGCACTTGTATTGTCACAGTAAATTGGAATTCCACTGATTTTGATATTGTAGTCTTCTAGTTGATGCTTCAACCAAAGTATCTGTGCACAACAAGCTTCAGCAGTAGATATAAAGACTGAAGTCTGTTTCTTACTCATCCATGAGATCAAACGACTGCCCAAAAATTGGCAAGCACCTGTTGTGCTTTTTCTATCAATTTTGCAGCCAGCAAGGTCTGAATCTGAATATCCAATAAGCTCAAATCCAGATTCTCTAGGATACCACAATCCCAATTATTGAGTGCCCTTAATATATTTCAGTATTCTCTTGGCAGCTAAGAGATGAGATTCCTTAGGATTTGATTGAAATCTCGCACAAACCCCAACAGAGTACATGATATCAGGTCTGCTGGCTGTTAGATATAACAGTGACCCAATAATGCCTCTGTATTTGGTTATGTCCACTGATTTGCCATCTTCATCTTTGTCCAAACGAAGACTAGTAGACATTGGAACAGTAGCAGTGGAGCTAGTTTCCATACCAAATTTCTTAAACAGATCTCTTGTGTATTTTGCTTGGTTGATGAATATTCCATCAGGCAACTGTCTAACTTGCAACCCAAGAAAATAATTGAGTTCACCCATCATGCTCATTTCAAACTTGTTCTGCATGAGCTTGGAGAACTTGTCACACATCTGTTGGTTAGTTGAACCAAAAATAATATCGTCTACATATATTTGCACAATTAATATATGATTCTCCCATTCAATTGTGAACAAGGTCTTGTCTACCTTACCTTTACGAAATCCCTTAATTAAAAGAAAATCAGATAGGGTATCATACCATGCTCTTGGAGCCTATTTCAGTCCATAGAGGGCTTTCTTTAGACGATACACCTTGTCTTCTTGTTGATAAGTTTCAAATCCAGGTGGTTGTTCAACATACACTTCTTCTTGCAATTCTCCATTGAGAAATGCTGACTTCACATCGATCTGATAGATAGTGAAGTTCTTGTAAGCAGCATAGGCAAGAAACAGTCTGATTGCTTCAAGTCTTGCTACTGGTGCAAATGTCTCATCAAAGTCAATTTCTTCTTCTTGACAATAACCCTTGGCTACTAATCTTGCTTTATTTCTGGTGACAACACCATCTTCATTCATTTTATTTCTGAAAACCCATTTAGTGCCAATTACTCTTTGATGACTTGGTCTTGGAACTAAGTACCATACTTCGTTCCTTTCAAATTGATTCAACTCTTCTTGCATAGCTTCAATCCAGAAGGAATCACTGAGAGCTTCTTCAATTTGTTTAGGCTCTATTTGTGATAGAAAACTGACAAATATAGCATCTTGTGCAGCAGCTCTTCTTGTCTTTACTCTATCCAAAGGATCACCAATCACTAACTCTGGTGGGTGATTCTTGAGCCATCTGAGATCAGGTTGCAGGTCTGGATGTTGTCCTCTGTTTTGATCTTGCAACACTACTGTTGGAGATTCAGTAGTAGTCTGTTGAACAGTTCTTGTCTGTTGAACAATCTCTGGTCTGTCAGCTGTTTGACACTCGTCTGTTAGACAATCAGCACTGTGATTTTGAACAGCACTTGAGTTATCAGCTGGGTTGAGATCAGGTAGTATGATGGGAACATATTCTTCATTCTTTCCAACATTCAACTTCTGTAAATCAGTAGACAGATCTTGATTAGTGTTTTGATTCTTTTCAGAAGATTGATTTGGTTCATCAAATACTACATGAATGGATTCTTCTATTAGTAATGTTCTTTTGTTGAAAACTCTATAGGCTTTACTAACAGTAGAGTATCCTACAAAAACAGCTTCATCAGCATTCTCTGCAAATGCAGTAAGGTGATTTTTCCCATTATTTAACACAAAGCATTTACAACCAAAAATTTTAAAGTAATAAATTTTTCCTAAATTTTTGTTGATCATGCATCTGTTTTGGGTAAAGCAGGCTGTGTTTGTTGCTTCTGCCCAAAATCTTTGAGGCAGTTTAGCTTCAGCTATCATTGTTCTGACAGCTTCCTTTAGTGTTCTATTTCTCCTTTCAGCAACACCATTCTGTTGAGGGGTTCTAGCAGCTGAATACTCATGATGTATTCCTTTGATATTACAATACTCTTCAACAGTAGAGTTTGTGAACTCTGTCCCTCTATCTGATCTGATCTTCAATATTTTTGTACTTTTCTCATTCTGGATCAGTTCCATCAGATTAGTAAGATGTTCCTTGGTTTCACTCTTCTTCTTCATGAAGATCACCCAAGTATAACTTGAATAGTCATCCACAACAGCTAGGCAGTATTTCTTTCCACCATTGCTGACTGGATCTATGGGTCCAAATAAGTCCATGTGTAGCAGCTCCAAGATTCTATCAGAAGATTGGTGCTTCTTGCTTTTGAATGATGACTTGATCTGTTTTCCTTTCTGACATGCGTCACATAGCTTATCTTTGCTCATGACTGTTTTAGGAATCCCTTTTACCAGATCATTCTTTATCAATTTGTTTATGGTCTTGAAGTTTAAATGATTCATCCTTTTGTGCCACAGCCAACTGACTTCACTTGGTGTTGATGCCACCAAACAAATACTTGAATTCTTGTCAGCAGAATTCCAGTCGACTATGTAGACATTTCCTTGTAGTCTTCCAGATAAAATTACCTTCTTTGTACCAATCTGTTCAACATAGCACTTATTTGTTGAGAAGATGACTGAATATCCTTTGTCACAAAATTGACTTATGCTCAGCAGGTTGTACTTTAGGCCTTTAACATATGAGACGTCAGATATCTCTATGTTTCCTTTGATTACTCTTCCTTTAGCTACATTCTTGCCTTCTTTGCTGTCTCCAAAAGTAACATTTGGACCATCCACAGCAACAGCATCAGTCAGCTCATGTATGCTTCCACACATGTGCCTTGAACAACCACTGTCCAAGTACCAAATTTTCTCTACTTTACTCCTACTCCTAATCCTAACCTACAAAACAAAAATAAAATTGTTTTAGGTACCCTTATTGAGAAGGTCCTGAAGGATTAGTTCCACCTTTGACAACCCACGATGTTGATGTCTTAAGCTTCTTAGGCTTCTGAGTTTTGACAGGAGCATGAACAGTTTCATCTTTATCATAATTAGCAGATAAGTCATGTTGATGATCAGTATGATAAGGATAATGTTCATAAGCAGGATAAGGTGCATGATAAGCAGGGTATGCATGCATTGGATGAGCAGGATATGGTGCATAGTAAGTTGGAAATTGAGGTGCATGATACATAGGAGGATATGCAGCAGGTTGCACATAATAAGACTCATTTCCATACCAAGCATTTTGATTTTTCTTATTCTTATGCTTCTTTGGTTTACTAGATGCTTGCTCATTAACAGACGACTTAGTTTTACCACTAGTCTGATTCAATTTAGCTTTATCAGCAGACTTCTTAGGACTCTGCTGTTTGGTCTTACTAGTCTGTTTACCTATACTAGGCTCTTTGCTCTTTTTAGCCTTAGGAGATTTCTTTTCCTTTAACACTTTCTCAGGTGAAGCAGGTTTAGTAGTTTGAACATACAGAATGACCTTACTATTGTCAGCAGATATAAATTTTTCAGTATGATTCAATTCTAACTTATCCTGATCTAAAGGCATCTTCTGTTTACTAGATAGATGAGTGGATGCAACAGATGATTTCTCATGAGACTCAATAACTTTTTCAAGTTCCATGATTTTTCCTTTATAAACTTCACATTCAGCTTTCAGAGATTCATGTTCTTGCTCAAGCTTTTTATATTCAGCTGATTCTCTTGGCTTTTCAGCTGTGAGTTTCAGTGAACTGTTTTCTCTTTTAGCAATATCATCTCTTCCTTAAGCTTTTTATATGCTTCAGCAATACCAGTATTGTTGAGCATCATTTGTTCAAATGAATTATATAATTCATTATCAGGAGGAGTTACCTCATCCTCAGAGTCATCAGATTCCTTGGCCATCAGGCAGAGTAGAGCAGGTTTCTCTTCATCAGAAGACTCTTCTGATAGAATAGTGTCCTGCAAGCTAACTGTTTTGGCTGCATTTAATTGAAAGGACCATTCGATTGGATTAATAAATGCATTTATATATATGGTCAACTTTATCTTATGTAATAATTATCTACGCATAAGGATAGAAGTCCTTAGATCACAGGGCTATGGGACAACCCGTGGACTGATCTCCAAGGCCGTGATCTAGAACATATTCAAGAGTCATAGAATCCAATCGAGATAGGACATCGTTGGATTCGGCTAGACTCTCACTGTTGTGTATACTCCGATGAACTGGAGGACGCTGGGGTCCACGAGCGTGACTGGGATAGTCGATACACATAAGTGGGTGGCTTGCTGGGATGGCAAGCGCACTGAATACCCCAATTAGGAAATAACTCACCATGGAAGCGGTAGTCGCATATCGGGGATGAAGTTATTCCAATTTACAATAGTATACGAGGAACGATCCCTAACTACTTGAGATGATAGGGTTTATCTGGTGCGAGAACGTCTATGCTTTGATATGAGTCCCGACTGACTGGAGATCGCCAGAAAGTCTCTATGGACTCATATTGGGTATAGAGGAACTCGTATGCAGATTCATATCATCAACAAAGGATCCATTGACCCGACTTGATATGTTGGGAAATTCTCCTATGGATTTCTGTGAGAAATTAATTCTGGTAAAATCCTCGGCCGAGGTATCTGACGGCTTTATGTAAGTAGCTCATAAAGGTTAAGTCAAAGAGAATTATTTCGAGACCAGAATGCATAAGGTCAAGACAAAAGAAAAGGGAAACCGATGAAAGACCATACCCTTAAGTCTCGACTGGGAGATTGATCGATGGAGAGATTATGTCGTATATGGAAATTGTAAATGATAAAAGGTTCACTGAATTAATTCACCAGTGATTGGGCTCCATGGGCTTGTGGCTGGACATCGACCGTGGAGTGTGGGAGAATTCCCAAATTGGCAGGGGTGCTAATTTTGGAATGATCAATCGACAGAGTGTTCGATTGATTTAGAGTAAATCTTACTCGAATAATTAAATAATATTTAATTATAACCCACGGCCAATTATGTGGTGAACCTACGGGGGCATACACAATACACATGAAGCGAAAGCGAGGAAATAAGAACGACCGAGTCGACTGGGTCGACTGGATGAATAATCGACTGGGTCGATTATAATGGATGGGTCGACTGGGTTGACCCAATTGGAACAAAGAAGGATCCAATTGGAATTGGATCAGGATCATAAATTAAATTGGAATTTAATTTGTGGATTAATTAATTAAGTTGGATTTAATTAATTAGAAAGGATTTTAATTAAATAGACTTAGAGTCTGATTTAATTAAATGGGAGATTAAGTTAATTAATAGGGCTATTTAATTGGGAGATTAAATAAAGTCTGGTCAAATTAATTAACTGGGCCATGAATTAATTAGGAGACTTGGTCTTCTAATTAAAGAGGGCCATGGCCCATGTAGGAGAGAAGAGCCCTAGTCCTAATAGGACTAGGTTAGGGAGATAACTATAAGTAGCTATCTTATAGTTATTTTTCACACAACTCAATAAGCAAAAATTGAGCAGAGCAAAAATTCTCTCCCCTCTCCCTGTGTAGTCGACCGAACCCTGTCTTCCTTTTGGAAGAATTTTTCGTTTTCGACTTTGTTCCAAAATCGTTCCTAAATCCTAGATCATAATATATCTTGTGTTCTAGCTGATCAAGATTTATTATTTTCGTGTAATTGTGGTGTATCAACCCGTAGAGGCGCAACACGTGGGGCGCTACTACAGAGCTTGGGTCGATTTTGCTGAGGAGAATTTCAGAGTCCGTTTTGCTGACTGCCAACTTGGATTTGCAAGGAGATAGGTATAACGTGCAAACTTAGACTATCGTTTTATTTATTCATATATATACAACTAGAGAGTATCCTGGCAAGATTCCGTAAGAGGTCCTAAAATTTTTATATTCCGCTGTGCCTAGGGCTGTTTATCTTACCGAATCCCAACAGTGGTATCAGAGCCAACTCTAGGCTTTGTAAATCATGTGTTTGATTTATGTGGCTAGTTCTTTAACTTTGCATGTTTTAGAACATAAATCTGTTAACTTAGAGTTAATATAAAATTTTGATTCGAAAATTTTATCGTGTTAATTTTTATTTTGGATTGAATTAATTAAAACTGTTGATTTTAATTAATCAAGTAATCAAACACAAATTAAAACATAACAAAAGGAAAACAAAGTAATTAAAGTCGACCTTAGTGCGCGGCACAAATTCTTGATTTTCCTTTGTAAACACAGTTCACGTGACCAAGTTTGTCATGGTATGCATATTGTTTTAATTTGTAGTTTATGCTTAATTGTGTTACGTAAAATTTGCGGCCACTTTATATGTTAAATTGCAATTGAATTTTGTTGATTGCAAAATGTTGGATTCTTGTCAATTGAAGCCAACGATTTACATGACATGGTGGTTCAAAATTTTCGTGGCAGAATCTTGGATAATTTTGGATAAAATCTTGGAGATTTGTTTGTTATGGAATCTTGGTAAATCTTGGATTGATATTAGAGATCTAATTAACAAAGGAAACTTAGAGTTTCATTTGTAATAAGACATTTAATTAAAATTGATGTCTTTTAGTAAATTACCAAGATTAAATGATCTTAGAGATCTAATTAACAAAGGAAACTTAGAGTTTCATTTGTAGTAAGACATTTAATTAAAATTGATGTCTTTTAGTAAGTTACCAAGATTAAAGATCTTAGAGATCTTATAAAACAAGGAAACTTAGAGTTTCAATTGTGATAAGAGATTTAATTAAAATTAATCTCTTCTAGTAAGTTACCAAGATTAAAGATCTTAGAGATCTTATTAAATTAGGAAACTTGGAGTTTTGGATAAGGTAGAAATCTTGGTAGATTTGGACACTACCTTAGTTAACTAATCTATTCAAAATAGGATTATCTTGAGAATCTTGGAGATTTGTAAAATTGGGAAACTTAGAGTTTTGGATAAGATAGTAATCTTGGAAGATTTTTAACTATCTTAATTAACCAACTTTATCAAGATAAGAGTTGAAGATTACTTAGAACTCAAGTAAGAGTTAATTAATCTTAGAGATTAATTGTTGATTCAAAATTAAATTAACATGGATAATTTTTGTGAGTTAAAATTAAACGAGCCGGTAAATTTACATTTATGCCCTTATGTGAATGTATGCATGTTCTTGAGTGAATATGTGGATTGGTCGATTTTGCCCTTAAACCCTGTGTAGTTTTGGTTTATTTATTTCATGGGTTGTAATTAAATGGGCCTGATTGGTGCCCTTGCTTGCGCAAACGAATGTAATAGAATAGGGCCTTTATTTTTATAAGCTAGGCTTAGATTAGGCTTGGAGCCGAGAAGACCTCATGAAGACTTGGAGATCCACATGGAGGCCCATTACCTTGGAGGACATGGAGGCCCAATTCATTACATGGAGGCCCAATCAAGGTGGATATTACAAGAAGGCCCATGATGTATGGGTTTGTAAATTGTAATAGTTAGGACATTTAATTTCCACCCTAGACTGACCAATTGGTCCATCATGTGGCTCGTGATGGATCGCATAGGATGGGCAATCGACCAATCATATGTGCAATGCTAGGTGATATAAGTTTACTATTATTCTTTGATGTATGTCTTGCATGCTTAGAATAGATCACGTAAACAAGATAAAGCATAATCTGATGAGAACTCGCACGAAGAAAACTTAAAACCTCCAATTGAACTTAAAAACTCAATTAGAATATTAAATCGATTAACGGGCGCATATGAATGGTGTCTATGGTCCGAGCCTATCCAATTACTAGGTCTTAGGCATATTGTACGAATATATCTCGATGTCTCACGAGTCGTGGGTCGAGCTATAGGAAGATGATATGTCTATTGCCTCGATGCACAGTTTAGTGCCAAGGGAGGGGATAGCAAGGTTCTAGGCGCTGTCTCACGAGTCGTGGGGCGTCTAGGATTGAACTATTTCTCTTCACGAGTATTGGACATGATTTAACGCGAGTAAGTATGGATGTCTCACGAGTCGTGGGTCCATAACGAAAACCGAGGCTAAATGAACTCAAGGGTTAGCTGGGATGGTTAACCGGCGACGTGATCGCCCACCAAGTGGATCAATTGGTATGGCCAACGAGTCGTGGGTACTGAGCGATTGCATTTGGGCCTTGAGCCCATTGGGAAATTTTTATTTCCCGAACCTTATGTGGGGGCATAAGTATTCGACAAAAATAGTGGGAGTAATTTACAAATGAAAACCATGTTTGTAAATTATGCATTGATATTAATCTGTCGCGTATATATCGTCATGTTTATGATAGTTTTTCATAAGTGATGTATCCTTGAATATTTACCATCTTACTTGAATCAAATAAATTGACTGAACCCAAATGAATTTTGAATGACTTCAAAACTTGAGAAATTATTCTCGAGTCCAAGCAAGGACTGATCTCCTTACAAAGATTTCATTGTGTTTCCTTTCGATGTTACGCTTCGACTGGAATGGTGATAGGTTTCACCAAGCTGCCTTTTTCGAAGTTACTCTTCAAATAAGAAAGGTGATAAGTTTCACCAGAGGGTTGAGGATGGTTCTCAAGCCCAAATTTTCTTGAAGGCAAACATGAAATCTCCCATGAATGGGAAGTAACATCTTGTGAAAAGGCCTCAAAAGGCTCGAGAGATGGAAGAAGAGGAATGTATCCTCTCTAAAGGGAAATAACCTTGGAGGTTTTTCTGTAAGGATGATAAGTTGAAAAGTCAATCAAAATGATTCTTCCATGGATTAAGATCAAGGGAAGAGGGAATTGAACCTATTCATCCCATAAGGGATGATTAAATTTTATTGAACTTAACCTTATGGTCAAAGTAATGCATAAGGGTGTTGGATGCCCGATGAAGCACTCATTGATGCATTCAATGCATCTAAAGCCATGAATTATTTAGATCATTGGAATTTGCTTATACCATCCCTTGCCTTAAGGGATGTGATAGTTCCATAATGGTTGGAACTGATTGCGCTATAAGATTTATACGCAAAAGGTGTACATGAGCAAATGAGTATGGATACTCATATATCGACTAAATAAAATATGCATAGTCAATAAAATATAAATAATCAAGATTTCACACACTTGAGTCGTTGTAATAACCGAAAGGCGATACACGAATACTAAAACATATTTCCAAATTAAAAGATTCAAAGACAGAGCTCGACTGGGTCGAGCTTGACTGGGATGCTATACATAGTAACCGATTTTCGAATCTTGCTTAATGGAAATTAGATTTAGTAGTTGGTTGCTAGGCAACCAAGAGGCATAAACAATTGCAATGGATTTAATCCATTTGTAAGTGTGTAGAAACACTAAAGCATTAGTGGGAGATAAGGCGTCTCTAGTACCCTCATGGGTAAAAGTACGTTGTGATGTACAATTCCAAATTACTTTTGGAATAAAAGAAGAGAGCCTAATCAATGAAAGCATGTAAGAGATTTGGATCAATTTAAAATCGAACATGCATTGGCAGTATGCCATTGATTATTTAATAGAGAATTAGATTCTCGAAATGTAAGACCCGCTCGAAACGTTGTCTGTTGTCGAGCATTTTGGACATGTAAATGTCCATTAAGAAATCTTACATGAAATTCCTTATTCAAACAAATGAAACTTGATCGAGAAAATCGAAGATACTGAGCTAAGTATCTCTGAAGCCAGATCCAAAACATATCACGTGATATGAGTTTTGGTATTGTACCTTCATATGCATTCATGCGCATATGGGGTCTCCCGCTTATGTGAATAAGCTGGTGGGAGATAAGTTGGACGTAAAATCCATCTTATGCAATTCGTGGGGTATCCAGAAAACTCTATAGGATACAAGTTCTACGATCCTACAAGATAAACTACGTTTGTCTCAAGGAACGCACACTTCTTGGAGAAGGATTTCTTGCTAGGCAAGAAGGAACACAACGTAGAACTAGATGAGGTCACTGAAGCTGAAAAGACCAAAGAGGTCGATCAAGCTGACCCATCACCACAGGCAGTGGGAGAACAAAAGCATGAAAGTACATCAGAAAGTACACCGGTACTTCGTAAGTCAGAAAGACAACGTAGAGAACCCGAGAGGTACTACGGTCTGCTGCGTGAGACTAGACAGTCTCTAACTGACCCAAGGACTTACGAAGAGGCTATGCTAGGCATAGACTCGGGAAAGTGGCGTGAAGCCATGGAATTCGAATTGGACTCCATGCACTCGAACAAGGTCTAGGCCTTGGTAGATCCACCAGTGGGAGTAGCTCCCATGGGTTGCAAGTGGATCTATAAGCGAAAGCTTGGAGTGAACAGAGAGGTAATAACCTACAAGGCGCGACTAGTGGCAAAAAGGATACACTAAAAGGCCAAGCATCGACTTTGAGGAGACCTTCTCGCCCGTCGCAATGCCTAAATTCATTCGAATCTTGCTGGCCATAGCTGCGTGGTATAACTACGAGATATGGTAGATGGATGTAAAGACTGCCTTTCTCAATGGGGACATTGACAAGGAGATCTACATGAAGCAACCAAAAGGATATACATCCAAAGGAGATGAATACAAGGTGTGCAAACTCCAGAGGTCCATTTATGGACTAAAGCAAGCTTCCCGAAGTTGGAACATTCGTTTCGATGAGACAATTCAAACTTTTGGATTCATCAAAAACATGTTCGAACCTTGCGTGTACAAGAAAATCAGTGGGAGTACAGTTGAATTTTTGGTGCTTTACGTTGATGACATTCTTCTCATTGAAAACAATGTGAAAGTGTTGTACGAAACTAAAGCATGGTTATCTACACAATTCTCAATGAAGGAATTGGGAGAAGCATCCTTTGTACTGGGTATAAGGATCTACCGAAATAGATCAAAAGGACTGCTGGGCCTCTCCCAATTGCAGTACATAGATAAAATCTTGAAAAGATTTAATATGGAAGAATCCAAGAGAGGATTGCTTCCAATGAGACATGGAATTGCACTCTCTAAGTCTATGGCCCCAAAGACGCCTGAAGAGAGAAGCAATATGTCTCGAGTACCATATGCATCCGCAATAGGAAGCATAATGAATGGTATGTTATGTACGAGACCAGACGTAGCATACGCTTTAAGCGTTACAAGTTGCTACCAGTCTGATCCAGGTGAGCAGCACTGGATAGCCGTAAAGGTAATTCTGAAGTACCTGAGAAGGACTAAGGAATTGTTCTTGGTATACGGTGGAAGAGAATTGAAATTGGAAGGCTATACTGATTCTAGCTTCCAATGTAATGTAGACGACTTCAAGTCGACATCTGGATACGTGTTCTGCCTCAATAGTGGTGCGGTAAGCTGGAAGAGCTCCAAGCAAGACACTACCGCAGATTCAACCACCGAGACAGAATACATTGCCGCGAGTGAAGCAGCAAAGCAAGGTGTTTGGATGAAGAATTTCATCCAGGAATTGGATGTGAAACCTAGCATTGTCGAGCCATTACTATCTTCTGTGATAATAATGGAGCTATCTCGCAAGCGAAGGAGTCGAGATCTCATCAGAATCCAAGCACGAACTAAGACGATACCATTTGATATTTATATCATTGGTAGAGGAGACATAAAGATGGAACGTGTCACCTCAAGGGATAATACGACGGACCCGCTGTCTAAGCCATTGCCTCAAAGGCATCCGAAAACATCTGTCTAAGATGGGAATCAGAAGTATGAAAAGTTGGCTTTAGTACAAGTGGGAGATTGATAGAATAGTGTCCTGCAAGCCAACTGTTTTGGCTGCATTTAATTGAAAGGACCATTCGATTGGATTAATAAATGCATTTATATATATGGTCAACTTTATCTTATGTAATAATTATCTACGCATAAGGATAGAAGTCCTTAGATCACAGGGCTATGGGACAACCCGTGGACTGATCTCCAAGGCCGTGATCTAGAACATATTCAAGAGTCATAGAATCCAATCGAGATAGGACATCGTTGGATTCGGTTAGACTCTCACTGTTGTGTATATTCCGATGAACTGGAGGACGCTGGGGTCCACGAGCGTGACTGGGATAGTCGATACACATAAGTGGGTGGCTTGCTGGGATGGCAAGCGCACTGAATACCCCAATTAGGAAATAACTCACCATGGAAGCGGTAGTCGCATATCGGGGATGAAGTTATTCCAATTTACAATAGTATACGAGGAACGATCCCTAACTACTTGAGATGATAGGGTTTATCTGGTGCGAGAACGTCTATGCTTTGATATGAGTCCCGACTGACTGGAGATCGCCAGAAAGTCTCTATGGACTCATATTGGGTATAGAGGAACTCGTATGCAGATTCATATCATCAACAAAGGATCCATTGACCCGACTTGATATGTTGGGAAATTCTCCTATGGATTTCTGTGAGAAATTAATTCTGGTAAAATCCTCGACCGAGGTATCTGACGGCTTTATGTAAGTAGCTCATAAAGGTTAAGTCAAAGAGAATTATTTCGAGACCAGAATGCATAAGGTCAAGACAAAAGAAAAGGGAAACCGATGAAAGACCATACCCTTAAGTCTCGACTGGGAGATTGATCGATGGAGAGATTATGTCGTATATGGAAATTGTAAATGATAAAAGGTTCACTGAATTAATTCACCAGTGATTGGGCTCCATGGGCTTGTGGCTGGACATCGACCGTGGAGTGTGGGAGAATTCCCAAATTGGCAGGGGTGCTAATTTTGGAATGATCAATCGACAGAGTGTTCGATTGATTTAGAGTAAATCTTACTCGAATAATTAAATAATATTTAATTATAACCCACGGCCAATTATGTGGTGAACCTACGGGGGCATACACAATACACATGAAGCGAAAGCGAGGAAATAAGAACGACCGAGTCGACTGGGTCGACTGGATGAATAATCGACTGGGTCGATTATAATGGATGGGTCGACTGGGTCGACCCAATTGGAACAAAGAAGGATCCAATTGGAATTGGATCAGGATCATAAATTAAATTGGAATTTAATTTGTGGATTAATTAATTAAGTTGGATTTAATTAATTAGAAAGGATTTTAATTAAATAGACTTAGAGTCTGATTTAATTAAATGGGAGATTAAGTTAATTAATAGGGCTATTTAATTGGGAGATTAAATAAAGTCTGGTCAAATTAATTAACTGGGCCATGAATTAATTAGGAGACTTGGTCTTCTAATTAAAGAGGGCCATGGCCCATGTAGGAGAGAAGAGCCCTAGTCCTAATAGGACTAGGTTAGGGAGATAACTATAAGTAGCTATCTTATAGTTATTTTTCACACAACTCAATAAGCAAAAATTGAGCAGAGCAAAAATTCTCTCCCCTCTCCCTGTGTAGTCGACCGAACCCTGTCTTCCTTTTGGAAGAATTTTTCGTTTTCGACTTTGTTCCAAAATCGTTCCTAAATCCTAGATCATAATATATCTTGTGTTCTAGCTGATCAAGATTTATTATTTTCGTGTAATTGTGGTGTATCAACCCGTAGAGGCACAACACGTGGGGCGCTACTGCAGAGCTTGGGTCGATTTTGCTGAGGAGAATTTCAGAGTCCGTTTTGCTGACTGCCAACTTGGATTTGCAAGGAGATAGGTATAACGTGCAAACTTAGACTATCGTTTTATTTATTCATATATATACAACTAGAGAGTATCCTGGCAAGATTCCGTAAGAGGTCCTAAAATTTTTATATTCCACTGTGCCTAGGGCTGTTTATCTTACCGAATCCCAACATCTTCGTCTGAAGTGTCTGAGTCTGAATCAGATGAGTAGATAGCAGTCAGCTTTTCTGCTTCAGCCATCATTGCCTTGCCTCTCTGATGCTTTCTTTCTTTTCTGATTCTCTTCTCTTCTTCAGTGTATTTCTCTGCTTTTGGATATGGACAGTCTCTGATGAAGTGTCCCAATTTCCTGCAGTTATAACACATTAGTTTGGCTTTATAATCATCCTTATCTTGAGAAGAAGAGTTATGTTTAGAAGTAGAAGCATTGTTATATTTGTTCTTCATTTTTCTCTTGTAGAACTTCTTGAAATTATTCATCAGCAATGCTACATCTCCAGCTGTGTACTCCTTTTTGTTGAGTAATGTGGCTTCATCATATGAGTCCACTTCTTTACTTTTCTGTGCTGGTCTTCTGGGATTTTCAGCAGCAACTAAGGCAGATGTGGGTCCTGAAGTTGAGGTTTCTTCAATTCCCATTCTTGGCAGTTTATACTCATACGCCTTGAGTACTGAGAACAACTCTGTAAGAGAGATTTTTCCCAAATCTCTTGATTATTCCATCGCTGTCACCTTCATGTTGAATTTCGGAGGTAAAGCCTTCAGTACTCTGATGGTTATCTCCTTATCCGTAAAGGTTTTTCCAAGTTTTAAAACTTCATTTAGTGTTCTGGTGAACCTAGTATCCATCTGATCAATGGTCTCTCCAGACTTCATTTGAAGTTATCCAGCTTTTCCAGAGCAACACTCAGCTGATGCTCTTTAATGGCGTCGTTTCCTTCGCTCATGTCTCTGACTTTATCCCACATCTCCTTTGCAGTTTTGTAATGTTTGACTTTGTCAAACCGATCATTATCCAGGGCTTTAGTCATGATAAATCTTTCGACTTTGTCCAGATTGAACAGCTTTATTTCTTCAGCTGTCATCTCATGCAAGTCTTTCTCCACCACGGTATCAACTTCATTGATCTTTATCGTCTTGGTGAATCTGAATGGACCTTTTATGATACATGTATACATGTTGTCATTATAAGCGGCCAGGAAAATCTCCATTCTGATTTTCCAGTCTTCAAAAAACATACCAGCAATGTGGGGAACATGGCTGATACAATCCATTTTTCAAAAAGTTTTTATTTTTCAAAAAGATGCTCTTTTGAAAAGTTTTGAAAACCTTTGAAAAACACTTGGATCAAGCTCGTTGATCAGGCAGCTGATTCTAATGAACCACCTGCTCTGATACCACTTGTTGGTCCCAAGTGGTCAGATGAGGTCTAGAGGGGGGGGGGGGTGAATAGACCTCTGAAAATTTTAGGCTTAAAAACTTTTCAGTCGTCTGTCAGCAGACTAAGCTTATAGAGAACAGTAAGCTGACTAAGCTGTTCGTGAACAAATCTTGAACAGCAGAGTGACCACTCTTCTTATAGTAACTTAGCTGATTTCAGCAAAATCAGATTTATCAAGAGTATACTTGCAGCGGATAATTTGTAAGTGTTTTTCACAAGTAGACTAAGTCTATTTAAAGATTTTATCCCCAGTTTAAAAACTCCTTCAAAATCTTTAAAGCAATTCAAAGTGTTTACTTATGCAATTTTGAAATATGCAAGAAAACTTAAATGCAAGAATAACACAAAGAATTTTTATAGTGGTTATATGGATAAAAATCCTTTAGTCCACTCTTCCAGATCACTTAGATTCTGGGTTATACTATAAACACTAAGTTTACAATATTTCTCCACTTACACCTAAACAACAAATGAAAAGGCTGTAAGCTCACAATAGGAAATCACTCAGAAAACCTATCCTCTGAAGTTAGATCACTCACAAAGATGGATCTAAACTCCGCACAACACTCAGTTAATACAATTTCACTCATAAAGTATTTTCTATTTGGCTTCAACTTGGTTTCTGTCAACAGATGACTTCACCAAACGAGTGAGCTGTTCTTGAGACTTAGAAAAATTTCTGCTTCGAAAACAAAATCTCATAATGTTGTTGTGTGTCTCGCTCGATGAAATCAGCTCTATTTATACTTGGATTTGAAAATATGACCGTTGAAGGAAGTCACAAATCAAATCCATAGCCTTTAGCCCAAATCCAGAACGGCTCCCTGCTATAGTACTTTTTCTGCTATACTTTCCTGTAGCTGCATTAAATGCACTCTGCTGATCCGAGAATAATCTTCAATCATTTGCCATTACTACCCTTCTCTTACAGCATTTATTACACCAAGTGCATTTATTACCGTTGCATTAACTTCTTGATCTCTTCTACTCTGCTGATCGAAACAACCCTTCTGATAGATACTCTGTTGATCAAACTCTGAACTAATTTGATTTGAGTCAGCTGATGGTCTACCCTTCTGATTGCTGTTTCAGCATGAGATCAGTAGTCTTCTGGGCTTTGAATTTTGAACCCTTCTGATGTCTTCTTTACTTCAAAATTCTTCTAAGGGACCTAAGCTTTCCATACTTAGCTGATTTTGACGTTTTGGAAATCATCAAAACCTTCCCTTATCTTCTTGTCTTCATTGCACTTCATTTTCATCTTCATCCAACATTTTTGAAACGATAATAATTTCAAAGGTACAATAATTCTTAATTAAATAAAATAAAATAATTTTGAATAATATTTCTTCGGAAAATAAATAATTTAAAAATAAAATAAAATATTTTGATGAGATAATTTTCTGAATTTAATAAATGCAAAAATAAACTTTTTATATATAAAATATAATTTTAATTAATCTTGAATATTAATTTCCATAAAGAAAATTAGTAAATAATTTGATTAATATTATCTGGAAATAAATAATTTAAATTAGAACGGTTTTGTTCTAGTTTAACTTTCTCGTGGTTATGTTTACCACGCTTTATGAACGAACCATATAACCTTTAGATTGGACGTAAATGTCCAAGTTTTGATCGTAGTTTCGTTATTGAAC
Organism: Penstemon eatonii; assembly: GCA_038501285.1. NCBI lineage: Eukaryota > Viridiplantae > Streptophyta > Magnoliopsida > Lamiales > Plantaginaceae > Penstemon > Penstemon eatonii. Next base: position 41,081,674 of record CM076710.1, on the reverse strand, counting down.
GACAGCGATTCAATTGTTTGCTCGACTAAAGCATTGCTTTAGTCACTCTAGAATCCTTATGGAGTAATTAGATTCTAAGATCGTTACATAAACGTGTACAGGAACCGAAGACGCTACTTTTCCGCATTTTCTCGAGGATCGTAAGCTACAAAGGTGAGTGTTGTGTGTTACTTGTGTGTTAGTCCGAGTGTGCTAGTAAGTCGAGTCATAGCTGTAACTTAGTCCCTAAACGAACGAGCATGCGGTGTAAGATACAATGAATAACTCGATGCTAGGATGAACTATTCTTGTTGAATTATTATGCTAATACTTATGTGCTTATAAGTACTTGATATTATATACCGAATTGTTTTGATTATTTTTATTGAGTTGTTTACTGATTTCATGTTACTAAATTGTAATTGTATTGTATTGTTACTGGATTGCTACCGTACTATATTGTTTGTTATTTGTGTGTGCCCTATTTTGATGTGCGGAATCGTGGATAACCCGAAAGGTTAGGGCTGGAGGGTTACCTCGATCCACCGTAGACCCGCTTCACAAGCCAAGTGTGGAGGTTACAATTGGGGAGTGAATGTCAAACTCCTGGCATTAGACGTCTATCCGCAAAGTTAGTAAGGTAGCTCCTTATTTGGAGTGTTCGGTGGGGGCGTCATAATATGGACTGGAGGGTAAGAGGAGGACGGCATCAACAATTGTTGGTTACTTGTTTAATGTGTTTAAATTGTTATCGCATGTGTCATTTACTGTAATGTTATATATGTTCATGTACAATATGTTGCATCCATGCATAACACGTACATGTGCACTACAGCCTCACTAAGTTGGACGATCAACTTAGGCATTCGTGTTTACTTCTTTTTCAGATACATGTATCCTATGGTCTGATGTCTAGCTTTGGTGTTGTCCGTCTCCGAGATCCTATCTGTCGATCGTTGAGGGTCATCCTCGTTGTTATCTTTTGCTTTTACTATGTTGTTATGTTTTGTGTCGTTTATGTATCTGGCATGATTAGTACTTAAGAGTGTTTATTTAGGAAACTTGTTATCGCGCGGTTTGTGCTTGTTTTGAATGTTGTGCCCGCTCCTGCTCATAGCAGCGTTTCGAGATTTTATGCTCTCGTATTGAACTTTGATTCGAATCAATGTGAATTATTGTAATGTGTTGTTGTTTTAAAAACAAGAAAAAAATTTACTCTAAATTTGGTTGTGTTCACCGAATACGGACCCAGACTCAGGGGTGGGTCCATGTAGGATCCCGACCCGGGGGCTCGGGCCGTCACATTTAGTAATTGAGCTTTTAAGTTTTGGGCCAAAATATTAATTAAATTTTGTCCAAAAAGATAATAATATCTTGAAGCCCAAGCCTAGGCCCAATCTCAATCTCAATCCGAACCCGAACCTGAGCCCGAACCAGACCGGACCGAACCGTGCCTGTCGAACGGCGGCGGCGGCGGAGCACGCGTGTGGGAAACCATTGTCATGGATGTCTTCTCCCCTCAAAAAAATTTGATACCCCCAAGGGGCCCTACCCTTATACATTTTTTTGCATTATAAATGACAAAAACTCTTCCAATTTTCTCCATGTGAGGATGAAGGCATTTTTCTTTATAACTTTCATTCATTTCTATTTTATGGGCTTAACACCAATTGTGCTCAATCCAATTGGATTAATATCCAAAAAACCAACAGTAATGAATTGTGGGATGGACAAATTCTCATTTTCAGAAGCTTTAGAATCTTGAGGAGAGTCTCGGTGGAGTTGACATTTCCTTTGCAGCAATATTGACTTGTTTAACTGCTTCTTCTTGTTGTATCTCATCATCTTCTTTGAATTTGTTGTAAAATATCTCCAGGAAATTCTTCTTCTTCTTGAATCACAATTTAACTTATCTTTTGCACTTTTCCATCACATTTTAATCAATTTTTCAATATTTTACGATTCTCACTGATATTGAAAATTAGATGTGACACTCATAATATGCAAGAAAATATAACTCCATCCGTTATATTTTAAATGTCACTTTTGAAAAGAAAAAAAAAGGCCTTTTCAAATTAGTTGTTACATTTGTTCTCAATGCAATTTTTTCAATTTTAACATTTTTTACTTGTAGACTAACAAATTTATTAAGTTACACAAAAATTAACAACATTAATTAAAACAATAATTAACAAAAAGTTTTTGACATTTTCTATTAGAAAAATGAATTATTATAAAGTTTTATTGGATAAGGATGAAGATGAAGAGCACTGAAGACAATAAGTAAAGGGAGGTTTTGATGCATTCCAAAACTTCAAATCTGCTAAGTATAAATTAACTATAGCTGATATCCCTTTGAAGAATTTTTGACTAAGTAAAGAAGATATCAGAAGAGTCAAAATTCAAGGTCCAAGGCTACTGATCTGCTGAAGAAAAGAAATCAGACTATTGAAGATCAGCCGACTCAAAACAGATTTGTTCAAGTTTGAGGTTAGCTTAGTTCACCATCAGACTCGTACTTTTGTCAGCCAAGCGGAAATGATCAAGAAGCCATCCCAACGGTAATAAATGACCCTGGAAGTAATAAATGCTGAAGTACAAGACTATTAAAGACAAATGATTGAAGAAATGCTTCGCATCAGCTGGGTGCATTTAATGCTGCCTGCAGAAAAGTACTGTTGACAGTACGGACAGACTGCAAAGAGCCGTTCGCGGAAATTAAGGACTAGTACCCGAGGTTTTTAAATCTTATCTCTCTTCAACGGACACTTTTCAAACCTTGAGTATAAATAGCTGTAGAGACGAAGAGATCATAGGAGCAACACAATCTTTCGAAGCAAAATCTCTTAAGTCTTAAGAATAGCTCACTCATTAGCTTAGTCATTTGTTGACAAAAGCAGAGTTGAAGAACAAAGATAAATTACATCTTCTGAGTGATTTTGTAAAAGTGAGTGTTGTGAGAAGTAGATATCCATCTTTGTGAGTGATATTACTTCAGAGAGTATGAGTTTCTTTGTGATTTCCTGCTGCGAGCTTACGGCCATATTCATTTGTTGTTTTGGCGTAAGTGGAGATATTGTAAACTGTGTGTTTATAGTATAACCCAAGATCTATGTGACTTGAAAGAGTGGATTAAAGGATATTCACATCCATATAACCACTATAAAAATTCCTTGTGTTTTTACTTGCATTTTTACTTGCATATTTTCAGTTGCATAAAAACACTTTGATTTAACTGTTTGAAAAGTTTTAATAGGAAATGAGTTTTATAAAACTGGGGAACAAACTTTCAAACTGCTAAGTTTACTTGTGAAAAACACGTTACAAATCCGCTGCAAGTACTCTAAGTATTGAAACTGATTTTAGCAAAATCAGCTAAGTGATTATCAGATTAGTGGTCAACAAAGCTGTTCAAAGATTTGATCGCGATCAGCCTTGAGAAATTACTGTTCGATAACAGCTTAGTCTATTTAAGTTAGAACAAAAGTTTTAAAGTTAAAAACTGTGAAAAAGTTTAGAGGTCTATTCATCCCCCCCCTCCCCCCCCCCCTCTAGACCTCATCTGACCACTTGGGACCAACAAGTTTCTTAATCTTTGTGAAAAATGTTAAATTTGACAATTTAAATGAACCGGATGTAGTAATATTGGTAAAATTGTAGAAAAAGTCTCAAACAAATTAGTGATTTTGAATTTTTCGTCTCAAACTATATTACGTCACCAATTTCGTCCCGTAATTTAATATTCTTTTGAAATATCATTCCAGACTAATTACTAATTTTGATTTTTGAATGAATTTAGTCCCAATATTAAATTTCTAATTTAATGAAAATGACGGTTCAATCTTTAATTAGTTTCAATATTAAAGTAATACATAAAATTCTCGATCAATTTCTTCCAATCACAAATTAAATACCCTTAATATGTTATATACTCCATCCGTTTTTTTAATTTGTCACTTTGACAAAATTTTCTTGTTTACTTTTATTTATCGCTTTAGAATTTCAATGTAAAATTAATGTTATTTTATCAATTTTACTCTTCTTACTAATATTTATCATTAATGTTAATTAATGCTAAGTTTATTTGATTAAAAGGATATTCTAGATTTTTTTCTTAAGAAAATGACTATTTATAATATTTATTAATTCGTGTGCAATCCTAAAAAGTAACAAATTAAAACAAATGAAAGAGAGTAACTGTGTCTAGAAAAGATGTACGTACGTCCTCCATTAGGCATCAAAGAAAAACCTAATTAATATGCATTTGTTTTGTTTTCCTTGCTAGCTACTTGAGTCCATGACTTGGCAAATTCTAATTGGTAGCTACTAGCCGTATAGACCATCCATGACGTGGCAAAACCAGCATATTATTACGATTCCATTTGATTTATGACTATTAATCCAATCCATCATCACTTTGTCGACAAAGATATGTGACAAGTGACAACACATCTCCTTTTTCTGATTTCCCCGGCCCAACTAATCAAACATAATAAAAACCAAATTAAGAAGAATAAACAAAATCCAAATCCGAAACACAGCCGGAGATGCGAAAACGGAGCATCCAACTTAGCTTTTTTCTCCTGCTTCTCGCCTACCTACCACTCTCCACACTCGGCCGTCCATTCGTCCTCGTCCTTTCACAAGACGATCTCTCCGACCCTACCGCACCACCCAATTACGACGATGCCACCCCGGATTTTGACGACTTTTCGGACTCCGAATCCAAATCCGATTCCGTCCTCGACCCGGGATCCTGGTCCCCAATCTTCGAACCGGACCACAGTTTCATAAACCCTAACCCTAGCCCCAACGAATTGAATCATTATTATTATAATGCGGTGGGGAAGATGGTTGAGGCGGCGAGCAAGGGTGAGGTTGGGGTAATGGAGGAAGCGGTGGCGGAAATCGAAGCAGCAGCGGGGGCAGGGAAGCCACACGGGCAGTCGGTGATGGGGTTTATTTATGAAATGGGGATGGTGAAGGAGAGGAGTAAACCTAAGTCTTTTTTGCACCATTGTTTTGGGGCGCAGGGGGGGAATATGCAGTCCAAGATGGCATTGGCCTACACTTATTATCGCCAAGAAGTAAAGTTTTTTTTTTTTTTTAATATTTTTTTATAATAATTATGGTGATAAATAGTGGTTAATTTTAATTTTTTATTTATGTAAATGTCTTATGATTAAGTCGGAGGGAACTCAAACCATGCTAGCTAAGTAGTAGATTATAATCGGTATTAATGGTAAGAACCATGTTAGCTGAACAGGAATGGATCCTTATTTAATTACTTCAGAAAAGAAGAGAAAGAAAGAAAGAAAGAAAGAAGTGGCATTGGCCTACACATATTATTGCCAAGAAGTAAAGTTTTTTTGTTAAATAATAACTATGTTGATAAGTAGTGGTTAATTGTATATATATTTTTTAAAGTATCTTATGATGAAGTTGGAGGGAACTCAAACCATGCTAGCTAAGTCGTGGGTTGGAATAAGTGTTAATGAAACAGAAACCGTGTTGCTATACAAGGAACGGATTCTTAATTAATTACACCATAAGAGAAGAGAAAGAGTTAAAGAAAGAAAGAATTCACCTGAGTTCAAGTTAAGTTATATACTTATATATGTCACAGTGTCATATTTGTCATGTTTATGTTGTGCAGATGCATGATAAAGCAGTTAAAATTTATGCTGAACTGGCGGAGGTAGCAGTGAATAGCTTCCTCATCTCAAAGGACTCACCCGTAATCGAACCAATTAGAATTCACAATGGAGCTGAGGAAAATAAAGAGGCTCTCAGGAAGTCCAGAGGAGAGGAGGATGAGGATTTTCAGATTTTGGAATACCAAGCACAGAAAGGGAATGCTGGAGCTATGTACAAAATTGGAATATTTTATTACTTTGGTTTAAGGGGGGTGAGGCGTGATCATGGTAGGGCATTGTGGTGGTTCTCCAAGGCGGTAGAGAAGGGTGAGCCTAGAGCAATGGAATTTCTTGGAGAGATATATGCTAGAGGTGCGGGAGTTGAAAAGAACTATACTAAAGCTCTAGAATGGCTTACGCTTGCATCAAGACAACATCTTTATTCAGCTTATAATGGCATGGGATATTTATATGTAAAGGGTTACGGGGTGGAGAAAAAGAACTATACAAAGGTAGGATTTTCCTTTTATGACTTATATTTACCTACAATATTTATACGATCTGTGGTTTTATTAGTTTATTTATTCCCTATAGGGTATTGTTACTATATATAGAATATAATAGTTATGGTGATTGTTTATTAAACCCGTGCTTTCTGATGCATTATGCAATTGTGCATTCGTATTGTATATCTATTGCTTTATATATAAAATAAAATATCATCACTCTCTGAGAGCTCTATTATTTTCTACTACTTGTTATGTTACTATTCCAATCTATGCAAATTGCAGAATGGTAGGAAATTTTTAATTTATGGTTTGATGGTGACTTCTTTGCAACAGGCGAAAGAATTCTTTGAGAAAGCAGCCGAGAATGAAGAACCTAGTGGGTTTTACAATCTTGGGGTGATGTATCTGAAGGGACTTGGGGTGAAGCAGGATTTAAAGATAGCAACCAAGAACTTTGCATTGGCTGCTAATGCAGGTCAACCAAAAGCATTCTACCAATTAGCCAAGATGTTTCATACTGGTGTTGGGCTCAAGAAGAATCTTCCCATGGTAGGTCAACTCCAATTCTGTATTTTACTATTCACGTACTCTTTTTATTACTCCCCTCTATCCCAATTTTTTTACTCCTTTAGCTACAGCATGAAGTCAAAATTTTTAATCTTTTAAATGACTTATCAAGTTAAGATTTTAAATTTATTGCATTTTAAAGCTTTCAAATAATAATACATATGGTTTTATATAATATTATGAAATTATTGTTGAAATAACCTAATTAGATTATTTATTATAATTTTTTAAAATTTTGTCAAGTTGACTGGGCAACTGTACCAATGGATAAAAAATTATGGGACAGAGTTAGTAATTTATTTAGTAAGCCTGATGTATTGTCTCTTTTCATGAGAGATTAGGTTATAGGGTGCATTTATTAGTTCACTCTCTGCACAACTTTTGGTTAAAATGTTAGTCATTGCCTTAATGTGGTGCCTTTAGTTACATTTCCTCATGAGATTCTTCTTTATTTTCCCTCTCACTTATCTGTTATCAGGAGTGTTATTTTATTTCCCTTTTGGTGCCTGCCATTTTGATTTTAAACTACTTAAGGTATTTAAGAACAAATGTATTTATACATCTGGTGATAATCCTGTGTACTTTTAGGCAACAGCACTATATAAATTAGTTGCCGAGCGTGGACCATGGAGTTCTTTGTCCAGGTGGGCGCTAGAGTCGTATCTGAAAGGTGATATTGGCAAGGCATTCCTTTTGTACTCAAGGATGGCAGAGATAGGGTATGAGGTGGCACAAAGTAATGCTGCCTGGATTCTTGACAAATATGGAGAACGAAGTATGTGCATGGGGGAGTCTGGACTCTGCACAGATGCAGAAAGGCATCAGCGTGCACATTCCTTGTGGTGGAAAGCTTCTGAGCAGGGTAATGAACATGCTGCTTTGCTGATAGGGGATGCATATTACTATGGTCGGGTATGTTGATTACATTTAAAAAAATGCATATGTTCTTGACTTTTGCGAGCCTTGCTTATGATTTTTGAAGTTTGTACACCTTTGTTAGATGTTGCTTGTGAAATGCAAAAAACCCCTATGCTTTGTCAAACTTCAAAAAAGAAAATTGTTTTTTAATTATTAGCAAAAAAAACCCCTTTGCTTTTTTTTTTATTTGCAAAAAAACCCCTCTCAAGTCAAAACAACAATATTACCCCCACAAATGGATGCAAAAACATCCCTTATGACCTAAAAAACTATGAATATCCCCCTTTTAACTTTGAAAAATTGCAATAACCCTCCTATTCACTCAAAAAATTGACCAAAGCCTACCTATGATTTATGGAGGAATTTTGAATGGATTTTTTTGCTAACATAAAAGAACACGGGTGGTTTATGGCAATAAAATAACGGATTTTTCTGATAGTAAGGCAAAGCACAAGGAGTGTTTTTGCATTTAGCTCTAGATTTTGCGTTTGAACAGTTCATCTTTACTTATTTTCCTTGCTCTTCTACTCAACAGGGTACAGATAGGGATTATGATCGGGCAGCCGAGGCCTATATGCATGCTAAATCGCAGTCCAATGCTCAAGCCATGTTCAATCTAGGTTACATGCATGAGCATGGGCAAGGACTACCATTTGATCTTCACCTTGCCAAGCGTTATTATGATCAAGCGTTAGAAGTTGATCCTGCTGCAAAGTTACCTGTATCACTAGCCCTTGCTAGTCTGTGGGTACGGAGAAATTATGCCGACAGTTTTCTTGTGAGTATATATTCTTGTTCTGCTTCTGTTGATGTTTTTATTTTCTCTTATTCAAAAATGGGCTTCGATAACTAGGTCAATGTAGTTAGTGCTTCCTTGTAGTGCTTAAAATTTAGTGTAACATGACCTTCAGGATATATGACTTTCCTTGATTTCAATGTCTGTATGTTTGATTTTTCACAAAGGTGGTGTGTGCATTTGCATGAGTTTCCGTATCGAGTTAAATGCAAAAAACACCCCATATGCTTTGCCTAACTATAAAAAAAAGACCCTGTGCTTTAGTCCTGATATTTAAATTTCCTTGATTTCAGTGTCTGTATGTCTTATTTTTCACAAAGGTGGTCTGTGCATTTGCTTGAGTTTCTATATCGATTGAAATGCTAAAATACCCCCTATGCTTTGCCTAACTATAAAACAAGACCCTGTGTTATTTTTGTTAACAAAAAACCCCCTGTGCTTACTTTTTATTAGCAAAACCCCCCTCTCAAGCTGAAATGAAAATTATAACCCCACCAAAGGATGTGAAAACACCCCTCTTTACCAAAAAAATTATTAATAACCCCCCTCTTCACTTAAAAAATTGGCAATAACCTCCCTATGATTTATGAAGGAATTTCAAATGGGTTTTTTTTGCTATTCAATATAACACATGTTTTTTTAATAATATACACAAGGAGTGTTTTATGCTCTTAACTCCAAAAAAAACCCGTGTTATATTAACTCCCAAAACACCCCCTCCCCCCCCCCCCGTTTGATTTTAACTACCACATTTTACCCAAGTAGAATTTGGCTTTTGACTTTTTCCAAAATCACAAAATTACCCCTATGTATTTGTTTTTTTTAATTCCTTTTGAAAACCAAAGTATATACTACTTGGATCAATTGTGGTAATTAAAACCAATCACGGGGGGATTTTTGGGAGTTAAGCAAATCATAGTCAGGGGTAAAATTGTCATATCAAAAGAAAAATGTTAACAAACATTTGCAACTTCCGCGTTTGAATCACTCTTTTCTGGGGGGGTGTATTAGGTACTGACTTTTGAGCACAGGGGGGTTTTTGGGAGTTAAAATAACAAAGGGGTTTTTTTGGGAGTTAGGACAAAGCATAGGGGGTGTTTTTGTCTTTTGCTCCTGGAAGTACGAGGTGATGTTGGGAAGTCAGCCTCTGACTGCTTCCTAGTGTCTGTGAGTGTTTAAAACTGTTTATTTCAGGAAAGGTGGGTGGCTTTTTCTTTTGTAAAATCACTGTGTTATTTTTCTTCTGGACTTGACAATAACATTTGTGACCAGGCTTAAGCTATGATTAGGGCCTACTTAATATACAAAATTTTGTTATTTAATATTGTTGGAAACAAAACAATTCTACTAACCAAACAAGCTTTGAAGCCACTGTTTGTTATGTATGGATGTTTTATGTCCTGAAATTGGCTGATATGTTTTGCGAACAGACATAATAAATATGGTAGAGCAGTAGTGATCTCTTTTTTTCCTACCTTAACGGCTTAACTTAATCCCAGATCATGTTTCCTTAGTTCTTTGAAACATTGAACACTTTGATTCATTTAACTAAATTGGAAATATACCTTTTTTGCCTCCCTGTATGATACTTTCTCTTCACAAGCTGCGATGACACTAATCCCCCATGATATTACGACATCGCAGGAGAAAGCTTGCTCATTGTTTCCTTTTATGAATTTTACCTTCCCTAAAATTTGATTATCGAGGAACAACGACAAGGAGCATGATGTTGAAGAATGGGAGAGGATAAGATTTTGGGCAGCTATAGGGTGTATGTGGATGAGTTTTGGCCCGGTCTCGCGGGTTTCGGGAGACCGAGCCAAAATTCTTTCAAATGAGTTTTCACTAAACCCATAAAATCATCAAAAACCTATTCAGAAACTCACTCATACTCTTCAAACCTATAAAACATTGATTTGACACCTTTTTTCCCCAAATCTCACTAAAAAAGACATTGATTTGACACCTATCACCTACTTTTTCCCCTAAACCCCAACATCCAAACCCAATCCAAGTGGGGTTTCAACTTATTCAAACCACAAAACGCAAGAGCCAAAATTCATCCAAATGAAGTCTCAAAGGTTTCATCAAAACAACCCAAACGATTTTTTTAAACCGAGACCCACGAAACTGAGCCAAAACCTATCCAAATAGACCCTATGTGGCTGTTTAATTTTAAACTTTTAGAGGCATTCCTTTTTATGCTACTTTCTGATTGAGTGGCATTGTAGTTTAGACCGTCTCTGTATTTTTCGTTTATTTTCCTTTACCTGAACCGTCATACTTTTTAGTGCAACCTCTGCACTCCCCCTTGTACTTTTATCTTTTTTTAAAGAAAGAAGTGGTGTGTTGTTTAAAAAAAAATATGGTATGTTGACTTAATTTGTTGGCTTTGTGATTGTAGGTTGATATGATTGATTCACTTCCCGAAGTTTATCCCAAAGTAGAGGCTTGGGTGGAGAATGTCATAATGGAAGAAGGAAATGCGACAATTCTTACGCTCATCGCTTGCCTGTTAACCGTCCTTTACTTGCGAGAAAGGCAAAGGAGAAATAATGCTGCTGTTGCTGCTATAGCTGTAGAAATCGCAGCAGCAGCAGCACACCCACAGCAACAACCACCACCTATTGTGCAGGAGGCTTTTTAAACGAACTCTGTCTATATCTATAATCTTTTTTTCTTTAGTCCATTTAAAAAGGAAAAGTAGGTATGAGACTTAGAATTCTCTTTGCACGAAGATGTGTAGGTTTATTTTATTTTCATTAGGTTGGTTACATTTTCTTGGGTCCTGTTGTACAATAGATGTGGAAAACTATAGCATAGATTTTTAGTTATAGGTTCTTTACAATCAGGCGCAGATAAATGACGTGTGTCTTCATCCCTTCGTACAAATGAACAAAGAGTTTACAAAATTAAAAGAATAGAACCTGATTTATTTTGCCATAGTTCAAAAGTCTTGTTTTAGTGTTTGCAAATTTTGCTTATGCCCCTCTTAGGTCATCTCCAACCCATCCGGGTATCATCTCCCGTGGTGTAATCTTTCACCGTTGGGTAATCTTGCACCCCCTTGGGCATCATCTCTAGGCGCCCGAGGTATCATCCCCACTCTCACCTTCTAATGAATGATAATAATAATACTAATTTATCATTCCGAGGTATCAGCCCCGTAAGTGCGTCAATATTTTAAAATTTAATGCAAAAATCGTATTTATACGTTGTCTAAATTGTACATTTAAGATTATTAAATTTAAACTACACATGTTTATACTACTATGTTAATTTAGATTTAAATAAGAAAAATTAAATTTGAAATAATTATACATTTTGACTAAATATATTTAAATTCAAAATTAAAACTAATAATGTTACATCTTTAATTTAAAATATAATCTTATTAAATCTTACACACAATTAATAAATGTGAAAGTCCATTTTTAGTTAATCTAAAAAAGAAGTTTTTTATTTTTTAGATAAATGTTGGTTAATTTTTTAGTGCGTCCAGGCGCCCCCCAACCAGCCAGGGAGCTCCCCTAGGGCATCCCCTCCCACGCCCGGGTGGGTTGGGGATGCCCTTAGTTACCTTTGATTTCTTTAGCATTTTGGTCGTTTACATTTTTTCAGAGCCTGTTTGTTTGGCGTTTTCCAAAAAAATTTCGTGTTTGGAAAATGCCAAACAAACATGTTATCTACTTCTCAAATAAATTTTTCATCTCAATTTTCTCAAATTACTCTCTCAAAAGTCAAACAAAATATATACAAACTCTACTCTGATTTGATATAAAATAACATCTCTTACACCATTTATCTCATAAAACAAACATGATTTAACATAAAGTCTTACACATTTTACACCTACATTCTTTTAAAAAAACTTACACCTACTTTATTTCTCAAACCACTCCCTCAAAATCCAAACAAACAATATTACACAAATCGAGATTATTTCACCACTTAATATTATTCTTGATGCTGTGTTTGAACACGAGGGGAGGAAGGGTGTAGATTCTCTGTACCACTTTTGGTGTACCACTTAAGTGTATCATCATTAATTAATTGACACTTGCACATATGACAATTATAATAATTCTCACATATGCATGTGTCAATCAATTAGTGATGATACACTTAAGTGGTACACCAAAAGTGGTACAGAGGATCTTGAGCCGGGGAGAAACCTGGACCAATTTCGCTTAGTAAATTTAGTTCAATAGGTTAAATATCTGCATGAATTCATGGCAGATTGATTCATGTTAATCATGAAGGCCGATCAGAGCCACCTCATATTCACTAAAATGTGGCAATAACAATGGAGAAATTTGGGTATCTCCAAAAAAAAATAATAATAATAACTTTGGCAATGAAGAAAGAAAAATAAAAAAAACAGGAAATGAATGAAAAAAGTTCCTCCAAAAATGAAATACAATGTGAAAATTCAGACAAGCCGAAAGATAGAAAGAATACTATCATATCATCCCATCTCATAATTTTTTTTTAGCATTTTAATATATCATTTCTAGCTAATAATGAATAATCCCATCTTTCCAATCAAACACCTCCTAAATCATGATATGTACCATTCAACATTACACAAAAACCATTGTCTCACATCTAACCAAAAGACAAGCCACATTCTTAACAGCTCTGTACAATAGATTTACATGCTTTACGTACACAAACTAAAATCGAGAGGCATATTCAGTCAACCAATGTAGTGCCAAAGATTCGATAATTCCGACTCCCCCATATATCTCTTTTGTCAACATAATAAGATTTCAAGCAACATTGTATCCATGGTGGATTTCTCTTCGTTGTTTGCCATCCACCAATTCCAAGCAACATGTCCCGTTTCCTTACGAGGGACTCAGAAGATTGATCGTTTCCAAAGAATTTCATCTGTATATCAATTCGGCAGATGACATAAAATAAGGCAACGATATCTCTAGTAATATCTTTAAGAATATACAATGAAACCATAAATTTGTGTATTCTCATGTAACTATACCATCATTCTGCAGAAATTTAACACGGTAAAATGAGGCTTCGGTGGTCGATGAATAGAACAAGATAAATCAACGACTTAAACTTGAGACCCAACTGATATTGGGGTGTTAAATTCACGAAAGACTATTTATATGTGGTTTTTTTTATCTAGTGTGCAGTGCAGTGTAGTGCAGTTGTCTGCACCCCCTAATTGAAGTGAGAAAAAAACAGGAAAAAATTAGAAAGTTAACATAAGGGGCACACTAGCATCAAACATTTGAGCGTCAGATCGAACCAAATCATTATTAATGGAAAGAAAGCAAATTGAATAGAATGGTAGATTATTTTTACCCCATCTTCTGCATAAAGAAAAGCATGCAGTCTTGCAGTAGGATCCTCTAAAGTCAACCTGACTCTATAAATGCCAGAAGGTGATCGGAAATCATCAATCCTCCATGGAAATATTGCAACCACGCGAACTACACACTTAAATTTACATGTCACCTGCAATGCACAGGCTCAGAATTTTATACCATGGATAAGTTTTACAAATTTCAATATAAAGTATGAACTACGTTAGAATCGACAAAATGATTAAATGACCAATCTCTTTCCTTTCAGGCCTCATTTGGATTGAGTTAAACTTATGTGGATTTGAAAAGGAAGGATTTTAAATTACTCCAACATTGGGCACATTTCAGATTGAAAGAATAACACAAAATAGTTACTTGACAATTTGAAAAGCCTCAAAGAAGTGGCATAAGAATCACAATACCTACTTTCTATCGGACAATTAAAATCCTCCTCAAAAGAAGAAAGGTACCTCCTTTTTTTTTTTATTAAAAATTATGCTTAATGACATTCTAATTATTTATTCGAAAGTTCATAAAATAAGATAATTTTACCCTAGAAAGGAAACAGCTTCTAAAACTACATCTCCTTGAGTTAGGATGATTAAATTTCATAAGGTCTATGGGTTATATCTAATATTCACAAAAACATGCTTGTGAGGATGCAATGTATTATAGAGATAGACCGAACAAAATATAAAAAGGTACCTCCGGATGTGTTAGGACATTCATCAAAGTCATAAAAGGCACATCAGGATGATCGATCCCTGATTATACAGAAAATAAAATAAAAAAGGAGATGAAAATAAGGATCGATCATCCATATATAAAGAGATCCCATCTCTATTCTGATGAAACCTGTTACAGGAGAAGGCCAAGGAAAGCTTGTGAACGGCATCCGGCCCCACTTTGATGCAACACGCTCCTCATACGACCTATGTAAAATCGATTTTAATGGCGAAGATTACCACACAACATAATTATAGAATAAAATAAAATTGAGAAGCATTACCTTTGGCATGCTAATATACGGTCATCATCATCAGGCAAATAGTGAAGTCTAGAGAAAGGCATTAGAACAGCACGCCACAACGCAGCATGAACTTCAATTTTTATGTTGACAAATTTCACCCATTTATTTATGTGAATAAAGTTCATGTTAATCTTCTCACTGCGTTGATTAATGATCATCCTTAAGACACTTCCAACAGGTGGAAAGGTACATAAGACGTCCCTTGATAAAGAACAAGATCCCAACTGTAAAGGAAGAGGGTTTTCTATCTCATCTTCTAGTCTGCAAATAGTCAATCTAACAATTGTAAGTAATCAACTTCTCTTGGGAGGATCAAATGCGGACATAAAAATCAAATACATTGTTATTATTATGGTTCCAAAAATTACTAGGAGCCCCGTACAGGGGTGCTTTTGTAAACATTCTCAAAAATTGTAGGGGGTGTACTTGTAATGAGTGTTGAAGTTGTAAGGGGTGTTTTGGTACATAGTCTAAACTATAGGGGTCTCCTTGTAATATTTTAAATATCAGGGGGTTGCTTGTAAGACAACTATAGAGGGGGTCTCCTTAGGGAGTCCGGTCGTAAATTACCCTATTGCTATTGAAAACATATCAAAAGTGAAGAAGACATACATATAAAGCTGCTATCAAAATTTTCACACATTAGTTATGAATAAGAACACAAGAATACTAACTTGGTTTCAATAGATGCAGGTGGTGTGTCTGTTCCATCCCAAATAAAGAGCATCCACTCATCGTTCTTGCCTTCAACATGCAGAATCTACAATGGGGTAAACAATAACAAAATCAACAGTGGTCTTGAGAAACATGGGTTTAATACAGCTAGCAGTTCAATTGAAATAAAGACGTAATTTTACAAATGTTTAAACTGCATAAGAAGAAAGTTGTGGTTAAGTAAAAAAGACCTTGCAAAGAAGATTGAAGCGCGAGCCTTCCTTGATCTCTTTCAATGACAACGAATCATTCAAGCCTATCAAGCAAATACATTCGAGATTCATAAAAAAATATTTAGAATCAATAAGTGAATCACATATCATAATTTTCATATAACAAAAACTTCAAAGTAATAAAGAAAAAGAAAGATACCATGAAGTTTTAGTTGAATCAACCAGTTCCTCAAGTCCATTACAAGTTTTTTGTCTTGCTCTCTAGCTTTATATTTCGATGACATTTGATAAGGGCAAAATTCCTTCCTACTACTACTACTACTAAAATCCCTTCCTTCAAATATCGCAAACGAAGAATATCTCTTGTCAAAATTAACATAAACCTCTGTACCCCGAGTTTTCATCTGTACAGAGGAAATAATAAATAAATACGGAAAAATAAAATAAAAATACAAACTTTATAGTCCATTAAAAAGTAAAATAAGTAGCCCACTAACCATAACTTGAGATAACAGAATTATATCTCCAACTGAGTCCACTTGAGGAAGCTTCACCATAGTGTCAGCAAAGAAGCTTACAAAAATCCCCAAACTCGTCCTCGATTTATCAATAATCTTTAATGAGCAGAAATAATCTTGAAAATAACCCCAAAAAAAAAAAAACCATATCAAATGTACTTAAATTTTTTTTAAAAAAATTGTTCTTTTTTAAAGGAATTGAATAATTACATACCGGTGCCTCTGGTAGATTTGGGAAGGCCAGTCTCGACGACAATGCCAATTAGATTGACTCGTTGATTAATGGAAGCTATTGCGTCCACTATTTGCATAAACTTGTAATCATCGCCTCTCATTTTCAAATAATTACTGAGTACCTCAAGATGTGTTCTTGTGTGTATGCTCGAAAATGTTTAAGGGCAAGTTCAAAGTTCAAACCCTCACTGACATGATGACAGCGCCGACGGATGAATAAAATTTAAAACACTCGCTTTACTTTACCTTATTAGGAAAAAACCTTTTCTTATTTTTATTTTCTTTATTAGTTACTTCGCACTTCACTTTTTGTAGGTAGGGATACGATCGAGTCGAATACTGTTAAACGACACACTGTTCAAGTTTGGTTTGATTTTTATCTAGCTTGAAATTTTGTGTTTGAGTTTGATTTGATTTTAAATCGAGCCGAGCTCAAACGAGCTTTTATCGAACGAGCTCGAATCGAGTATCGAGTAACTTGATATTTTATATATATTTTTTCAATTTTTAGTTTATCGAATCGAGCTTCAAAAGTTTTTGAACGAAAAATAATGTTTGAGCTTGTTTGATTAGTGTGACGAACCGAACTCAAACGAGCTTTTATCAAACGAACTCGAGTCGAATATCGAGTAGCTTGATTTGATTTTCAGCCCTATTTGTAGGTACCATTATTTTTATTTTTTTAGAATGAATAGCATTTTTGGTCCTCTTATGGGTCGAATTTTTCATTTTCGTCCTTTTAAGTTTTTTGTAGCAGATTGGTCCCTCTTATAAATGTAATATATCACATTCCTCCCTCTTATAACACATTCTTCCCTCTTAAATTTTTTGTAGCAAATTTGTCCCACTTATCAATGTAGTGTAACACGTTAATCCCTCTTAAATACAAAATATATCAACTTTCGTCCACTTTAGAATATATTTTGAATTTAAGTGATGTATTTTGTATATAAAAAGGACGAATTTGACACAAAAAATTTAAGAGGAACGAATGTGATATATTACATTGATAAGAGGGATCAGTCTGCTATAAAAATTTTAAGAAGAACGAAAGTGCAAAAGTTAATCCATAAAGAGGACAAACCTTTTCTTTATTAGTTACTTCGCACTTACACTTTTTGTAGGTGCCATATGGGCCATAAAGGTGTTGTGTTAGCTGAACTTCTATATAAAAGTGGATGCTTAAATAAAATTCTTTTTGTTTCTTCTAATTCGTTCATATTTATATCTTTCAGATTTTATTGCATTGAAGGGTGATTTAAAAAATGCTAATTCTATTCAAATTTGATTGATGGATCAGATAGTATTGAAGACAATTTGATGAAAAGGAATATTATTCTTGAGTTGAACTACTGATTTTATTTATTGATCCAAATGTTCCAATTTGAAGACATGAATCTTTCCCTCCACAGGACGATAACTCCAGACAAATATATCAAACATGTGTGTCAATTGCACGGATACGGATACGTCGATACGAATACGACATGACACGGATATGGGGACGCGAATTTTTAAAAATTTACTGGATATGATACGACATGGATACGAATGTAAAAAATATAAATTTATATATTTATGCATATTGAAATAAGTAAAATAATATATGTATATATTCATACATGTTGAAATAGATCAAGTTAAGTTTCATAAGTACTAAATTGCATAATTTTTAGAAAAAAAAATTATTTATTTATTTAATACTACTAATTATACATAATGTTCATTATTTTATTATGTTATATAGTAAATGTCTAGTTATAGACAAATTATCTTGTATTGCAGTTATATATAATACAGAATATAAAATGTGTTGGATACGTCTAAATAAGTATCCGATACGTGTATCCAACTTTTTTTTAATTATATTTACCGACACGCCACGTGAAATGTCGAATACGTATCCCACAAGTATTCTAGGAGTATCGTATCCGAAAAGTGTACGACACGGCATTTAATAAATTTTTGAAGTACCCGTGCCTCATAGGTGTCAATTGACAGATTATGAAAATATGATGATGATGGAATTGTATATATGTAACTTGAGAACTTTGTAAATAAATTGCAGAGCTTCTTTATTAATCTGGAAAAGTATATGAATATGTACAAATGAAGCCAACGATTGTGTTGCTTAAATAGACATTACAAGAGGGGCAAAAAAGTAAAATCCTCCTAGCTAATTAACTAACTATCTGAACATAAATATATATACATAAACCATGTATGTATATATAACACGTTTACAAACATAATTATAAATCCCTAACGTTCTCTTTCTTCTTCGTTTCTCCTCAATTCTTTTCTTCTTCAATTCTTCTTCCAATTCACCGGATAAATTGTTTCCTGATAATATCCCCTCTCAAGATGGAGGTGCGCATATATTACGAACTCCCATCTTGAAATAAATAAACGATAATTGTGGTTTCTATATGCTTCGTCGTCTCATGAAAGATTGGATTTTGAGCCGAGTGAATTGCGGAGGCATTATCACAATAGACCACAAGAGGTAAATATGATTTCACTTTTAAGTCTTGTAAGGATTGAGATATCCATAGAATTTCACTTGTAATTGAAGCTAATGCACGATATTCTGCCTCCGCCGAGGATTTAGACACAGTAGGTTGCCCTTTAGCCTTCCATGAAGGAATTGCCCAACAATATGCAAAATCCAGTTGTGGAACGTCTGGAGTCTAAACATGATCCCCAGTCCGAGTCACAAAAACTTGTTACTGTTAGATTAGAATCATTAGAATAGTATAGTCCTTCCCATGGAGTTGATTTTAAATACCTAAGTAAATGATGAGTGGCAGCAAGGTGAGCGTTAGTTGGCTTAGAGACAAATTGGCTTAATTTATGAACTGCAAATGAAATGTCTGGACGATTAATTGTAAGGTAGTTTAATCTTCCAATTAGTCTTCTAGAAGGTGAAGAATCACTAGGTAAGTCAGTATCATCAGATTTTGGATTGTTCTTAGGATCCATAGGTATAAGAACTGGTTTACTAGCCAAGTATCCATGATCTTGTAATATTTGAAGAAGATATTGTCTTTGAGATAGGATAAGACCACTTTTAGAGTAAGCAAGTTCAACACCCAAAAAATATTTTAGGCTGCCTAAATCTCTTAATTTGAAAATAGTGCCTAATTTAGATTTCATTTCACTAATCAGTTGAGTGTTTGGACCTACTATAAGGACATCATCTACATAAACCAAAAGAGCCAAAAATTGTGAACCAGAACCAAATGTAAAAAGAGAGTAGTCTGACCTTGATTGAGTAAAATTCATAGATTGTAGGACCTCAGTTAGCTTATGATTCCATTGCCTACTAGCTTGCTTTAAACCATTGAGTAAAATTCATAGATTGTAGGACCTCAGTTAGCTTATGATTCCATTGCCTACTAGCTTGCTTTAAACCATAGATTGACTTGTGAAGCTTACAAACTAAAGTAGAAGACATACCTGAAGTAACTTGTTGAGGAGGAGTATAGCCTTTAGGTAAGGACATGTAAATGTCTTCATCCAGGTCATCATTGATAAAGCATTCCAGTTGATGTAAATCTCAATTGTTAGCCATAGCTAAAGCTAAAATAACCCTAACTGAAACTAATTTAGCAACTGGAGAGAAAGTGGCAGTGTAATCAATGCCTTCCTGTTGTGTGAACCTTTGTGCAACTAATCTGGCTTTAAACCTTTCAATAGATCCATCAAAATTAGTTTTAACCTTAAAAATCCATTTACATCCTATAGGAACTTTATTGATAGGTAATGGTTGAACATACCAAGTTTTATTATTTTCCATTACTTTGAGTTCTTCTTAAATTGCTTGCCTCCATTCAGTGTGTTTAATTGCATGATTATAAGTACGTGGTTCAGAAATATGAGAAATATTTGCAATGAAACATTGATGAGATTGTGAAGTAGAAGAATAATCTAGCATAGACTAGATAGGGTATCTAGTAGTAATAACCTTATTAAGATTACAGTGATAATCTTGAAGGTAAGTAGGTTGTGTTGGATAAAGATGAAGAAGAAGAAGAACTGAAGACAATTAATAAAGGGAGGTTTTGATGATCTCCAAAACTTCAAATCTGCTAAGTATAAATCAACTTAGCTGATATCCCTTTGAAGAAATTTTTGACTAAGTAAAGAAGATATCAGAAGAGTCAAAATTCAAGGTCCAAAGGCTGCTGATCTGCTGAAGGAAAGAAATCAGACTGGTGAAGATCAGCCGACTCAAAACAGATTTGTTGAACCTTGAGATCAGCTTAGTTCGCCATCAGACTTGTCCTTTCGTCAGCCAAGTGAAAATGATCAAGAAGCCATCCCAACGGTAATAAATGCCCCTGGAAGTAATAAATGCTGAAGTACAAGGTCATTAAAGACAAATGATTGAAGAAACGCTTCGCATCAGCTGGGTGCATTTAATGCTGCCTGCAGAAAAGTACTGTTGACAGTACGGACAAACTGCAAAGGGCCGTTCGCGGAAATTAAGGACCAGTACTCGAGGAATTTGAATCTTGTCTCTCTTCAACAGACATTTTTCAAACCTCAAGTATAAATAGCTGGAAGAGACAAAGAGAAGATGAACAACACAATCTCTGAGAAATTTTCGAAGCAGAATTCTTTAAGTCTCAAGAACAGCTCACTCATCAGCTTAGTCATTCGTTGACAAAAGCATAGTTGAAGAACAACGAAAAATACATCTTCTGAGTGATTTTGTAATCGTGAGTGTTGTGAGAAGTAGATATTTATCTTTGTGAGTGATATTACTTCAGAGAGTAGGAGTTTCTGAGTGATTTCCTACTGCGCACTTGTGGCCTTTTCATTTGTTGATTGGCGCAAGCAGAGTATACTGTAAACTTTGTGATTATAGTATAACCCAAGATCTGAGTGACTTGGAAGAGTGTACTAAAGGATATTTAAATCCATATAACCACTATAAAAATTCTGTGTATTTAGTTGCATTTTATTTGCATATTTTTATCTGCATAAAAATACTTTGATTTAACTGTTTGAAAAATTTATAAGGAAAGGAGTTTTATAAAACTAGGGAACAAACTTTCCAACTACTAAGTTTACTTGTGAAAAACACTTTACAAATCCGCTGCAAGTACTCTAAGTATTGAAACTGATTTTAACAAAATCAGCTAAGTAATTATCAGATTAGTGGTCACCAAAGCTGTTCAAAGATTTGTTCGCGATCAGCCAAGTAGCTTACTGTTCGGTAACAGCTTAGTCTGTTCAAGTTAGAACAAAAGTTTTAAAGTTAAAAATTGTCAAAAAGTTTAGATGTCTATTCACACCCCCCCTAGACCTCATCCGACCACTTGGGACCAACAAGTGGTATCAGAGCAGGTGGTTCATTAGAATCAGCTGCCTGATCAACGAGCTTGATCCGAGTGTTTTTCAAAGGTTTTCAAACTTTTTCAAAAGAGCATATTTTGAAAAATTAAAATTTTTGAAAAATGGATTGTATCAGCCATGTTCCCCACATAGCTGGTATGAGCTTTGAAGACTGGAAAATCAGAATGGAGATTTTCCTGGCTGCTTACAATGATAACATGTACACATGTATCATCAAAGGTCCATTCAGATTCACCAAGACTATCACGGTTGATGAAGCAGAAATAGTGGTGGAAAAAGATCTGACAGAAATGACGGCCGAAGAAATCAAGCTGTTCAATCTGGATAAAGTTGGCCGTTTCATCATGACCAAGGCCCTTGACAATGATCGATTTGACAAAGTCAAGCACTGCAAGACTGCTAAAGAGATGTGGGATAAGGTTCATGACATGAGCGAAGGAAACGACGCCATCAAAGAGCATCAGCTGAGTGTTGCTCTGGAAAAGCTGGACAACTTCAAGATGAATTCTGCGGAAACCATTGACCAGATGGATACAAGGTTTACAAGGACACTGAATGAAGTTTTAAAGCTTGGAAAAACCTTCACTGATAAAGAGATAACCGTCAGAGTTCTGAAGGCTCTATCTCCGAAGTTCAACTTGAAGGTGACAGCCATGGAAGAGTCAAGAGATCTGGGAAAGATTTCACTCACCGAGCTGTTCTCAGTACTCAAGGCGTACGAGTATAAACTGCCAAGAATGGGTGTTGAAGAAACCTCTACTTCAAGTCCCACAGCTGCCCTAGTTGCTGCTGAAAATCCAAGAAGGCTAGCCCACAAAAGCAAAGAAGTGGACTCATCTGATGAAGCCACAATACTCAACAAAAAGGAGTACACTGCTGGAGACGTTGCATTGCTGATGAACAACTTCAAAAAGTTCTACAGACGAAAAATGAAGAACAAATATAACATTGCTTCTACTTCTAACCCTACTTCTTCTTCTTAGGATAAGGATTCTTATAAATCCAAAATGATGTGCTATAATTGCAGGAAACTGGGTCATTTCATCAGAGACTGACCATATCCTAAAGCTGAGAAGTATACAGAAGAAGAAAAGAGAATCAGAAAGGAAAGAAAGCATCAGAAAGGCAAGGTGCTGGTAGCAGAAGCAGAAAAGCTAGCCGCTGTCTACTCATCTGACTCAGATTCAGACACTTCTGATGAAGAGTCCTCTGATGAAGAGAGTCCTGCTCTTCTCTGCCTGATGGCTAAGGAATCTGATGACTCCGAAGATGATGAGGTAACTCATCTTGATAATGAATTATTTAATTCATTTGAACAAATGATGCTCAACAATACAAGTATTGCTGATGCATTTAAAAAGCTTAAGGAAGAGATGATATTGCTAAAAGAGCAAAACAGTTCACTGAAACTTAAAGCTGAAAAGCCAAGAGAATCAGCTGAATACAAACTGCTTGAGCAAGAGAATGAATCTCTGAATGCTGAATGTGAAGTTTATAAGGGTAAAATCACTGAGCTTGAGAAAGTCATTGAATCTCATGAGAAGTCATCTGTTGCATCCACTCACATGTCTAGTAAACAGAAGACACCTTTAGATCAGGACAAGTTTGAACTGAACCATGCTGAAAAATTTATATCAGCTGACAATAGTAAGGTCATTTTGTATGTTCAGACTACTAAACCTGCTTCACCTGAGAATGTATTAAAGGAGACGAAAACTCCTAAGGCTAAAATGAGCAAAGAGCCTAGTGTAGGAAAACAGACTGGTAAGTCCAAACAGAAGAGTCCTAGGAAGTCTTCTGATAAGGTCAAAACCAATCAGACTAGTGATAAGTCTAAGTCGTCTGTTAATGAGTAAGCATCTGGTAAGCCAAAGAAGCATAAAAACAAGAAAAATCAGAATGCTTGGTATGGAAATGAGTCATATTATGTGCAACCTGCTGCATATCCTCCTATGTATCATGCACCTCAATTTCCAACTTACTATGCACCATATCCTGCTCATCCAATGCATGCATATCCTCCCTATCATGCATCTTATTCTACTAATGAGCATTATCCTTATCATGCTGATTATCATCAACATAGCAAAACTGATAAACATGATGAAGATGAAACTGTTCATGCTCCTGCCAAACAACAGAAACCTAAGAAGCCTAAGATTTCATAATCTTGGGTTATCAAAGGTGGAACTAATCCTTCAGGACCCTCTCAATAAGGGTACCTAAAACAATTTTATTTTGTTTTGTAGGTTAGGATTAGGAGTAGGAGTAAAGTAGAGAAAATCTGGTACTTGGACAGTGGATGTTCAAGGCACATGTGTGGAAACATACATGAGCTGACTGATGCTGTTGCTGTGGATGGTCATAAAGTTACCTTTGGGGACAGCAAAGAAGGCAAGATTGTAGCAAATGGAAAGCTGATCAAAGGCAACATTGAGATATCTGACGTCTCTTATGTTAAAGGCCTCAAATACAATTTGTTGAGCATAAGTCAATTTTGTGACAAATGATATTCAGTCATCTTCTCAACAGATAAGTGTTACGTTGAACAGACTGGTACAAAGAAGGTTATTTTATCTGGAAGACGGCAAGGAAATATCTACACAGTAGATTGGAATTCTGTTGACAAGAATTCAAGTGTTTGTTTGGTGGCATCAACACCAAGTGAAGTCAGTTGGCTGTGGCACGAAATAATGAATCATGTGAATTTCAAGACCATCAACAGACTTATCAAGAACAATCTGGTAGAAGGAATTCCAAAGACAGTCATGAGCAAAGATAAGCTTTGTGACGCCTGTCAGAAGGGTAAACAAATCAAGTCATCGTTCAAAAGCATGAAGCATCAATCTTCTGGAAGAATATTGGAGCTGCTACACATGGACTTATTTGAACCCATTGATCCTGTCAGCAATGGTGGAAAGAAATACTGCCTAGCTGTTGTGGATGATTATTCAAGATACACTTGGGTGATTTTCATGAAGAAGAAAAGTGAAACCAAGGAGCATCTTACAAATCTGATGGAAAATATTCAGAATGGGAAAAATATGAAAATACCGAAAATCAGATCAGATAGAGGGACAGAGTTTACAAACTCTACTGTTGAAGAGTATTGTAATGCCAGAGGAATCAGTCATGAATACTCTGCTGCCAGAACTCCTTAATAGAATGGAGTTGCTGAAAGGAGAAACAGAACTCTTAAAGAAGCTACCAGGACAATGATAGCTGAAGCTAAACTGCCTCAAAGATTTTGGGCAGAAGCAACAAATACAGCATGCTTTACCCAAAACAGATGCATGATCAACATGTAAGTTTATTATAAAATATTATTATAAACTTCATAAAGTGGTCCTTTGATCTTCCCACTAACCAATGATTTTAATTCCCTCTAACCCATTATCTTGCCCCACTAACTTGAGCATAATGTGTGTCATAAAGTAAAAGACTCTACACCTTCTTAGTGTCTTTGATGGCAAGACACTATATATAGGTGAGCCATGTATAAGGTCCCTACACTCAACACTCTTCACTAAAATACACCATCTAAAGGAGGTTGCTAGAGTGTAGAAGATTCTTATACGCACCCGGATTTCCTCAAAACATCAATGGCTGGAGGTATGACGATTCATTCCGCATTTAGTTTTCATATATGCTATCTAGTTTAAGTATATATGTATGTTCAAATATCATTGTGATATTTCATAAAATCTAACATTTGGTATCAGAGCAATTGATACTTCTGTCTTGATGTTTCCAATTCTTTATCATGACTAATTGATATTCGAAAATCATTGGGAAATCAGAATTCTGGTTTTTATTTAATAATTTTGGTTGTCTGTATAATCTGATTTTACCTTAATCATTATGTTTGGCAATAGCTTGATTATTAAAAGTGATGTACGGTTACATTGGTTCATATATACTGGAGATACAAAGCAAGTTGGTTGACTCTTTGTATTTTGGATTATGAGCATGTACATTTAAAGGGATGAAATAATTCTGTTGTATAAGGTTTTCTCCACCAAGGTATATTTTTCTTGTTTCACAAATTGAATCTACATCTACTATATCAATTTCGGTTATAATTCAACTATTTTTGTCAAATGGATCGAGATATTTATGTTCATATTTATCTTACATGATAATATGTCGATTTGTACATGAAACTAAATTATGGATAATAGCTCATGTAGTATCCTGATTTGGCAATTTAGAGATTGTTGAGACCAAGAGAACTTGATTATCAAAATGTTTTCAATTAATTATTGTGGATTTGGTTTCTGGATTTTGGAATTTTTTTTTTATTTCCAATATTTTTCCAGTATATTGTTTATTAGGCTGCATATGGTTTAAGCACATAATGAATTGGGCCTAAATTATCCACTTATTGTAATCATTTTATAAAGATTAAAATTATTCTTACATTTAGTTAGTATGTATAAATCAATTATACATGCTATGTGGAGATGAATAATTTGAAGTTGTAATTTTGTGAAATTACATGTCTTGCATAATCTAATGTTTTGAATTATGCAATATTTTATGTTTGAGAATTATTAAGTGAAAAATTCTTATAAGGCTTAATTTAATGTCTAGTGATCCATATAATATTATTTGATTGAGGAGTAGCCACAGCATCTTCAATTGAATAAAATTATATTTTAAGTTTGGTTATGATGATCACATAAAGAAATAAAGACATTAATTGTAATTAGTTATACTTAATATAACGAATTTTTATCCCACAGGAACTATTTGTTATATTTATATAATTAATTAGGATAAATATCATATTATATTTCCTAATTTATCCACAGGTATTAGGAAAAGGAACATAATTTGATAGTTTATCATAAAGAATTTAGATGAATATCAACTTGCTTTCATAATATAATGAATAATTATGAATTGAGTAAGCAATTTGATAGTTCCATCATACAATCTTAGTTGAATCTAATTGAATTAAAATTTCAGCCCACAGGCAAATTTTATGTCACTAGATTTAATTCTTACATGTTTTGCATTGGTGAAACATGAAAATTTTAAGTTAAACCTCAAGTTTGAACATAAGCAATTTTAATTTTTATGCAGCATCACTACCTGTTAATTTTGCTGATATCAAATGTGATGTTCCTGAATTAAATGGTGATAACTATAAGATTTGGAAGGAGAGTATTCTTCTTCAATTAGGGTGGATGGACATTGATTACGCTATACGGAAGGATGAACCACCTACACTTACTGATGCTAGTACTCAAGCTGAAATTCAGCTTTATGAACGCTGGGAACGATCCAATCGCCTCAGCATGATGTTCATAAAGACAAAAATTTCTGCTAGCATACGTGGTTCAATTGGAGAGTGTGACAATGTTAAAAAGTTACTAAAGGCTATTGATGAGCAATTTGAGTCATCAGATAAAGCTTTAGCCAACACCCTAATGACCAAGTTATCATCAATGAGGCTCACCGGTACTAGAGGTGTGCGTGAGCACATCATGAAGATGAGAGACGTTGCGGCTCAACTAAAGACTCTTGAGGTTGAGATGTCTGATTCTTTCCTTGTGCACTTCATACTGAACTCCCTTCCACAACAATATGGACCTTTTAAGATCTCTTATAACACACATAAAGATAAATGGTCTATCAATGAACTTTTGACCATGTGTGTTCAAGAGGAAGGAAGGTTGTCAATGGAATTTGGAGAAAGTGCATATATGGCAACACAAGGAAAGAGCGAGCAACCCAAACAAAATGGGAAGACAAATGATAAGATACCTGTCCAATTTGACATCAAGAAGGAATCTAAGTGTTTCTTTTGTAAAAAGAAGGGACACATGAAGAAAGATTGTGTCAAATATAAAGCTTGGCTTGTCAAGAAAGGTTTGTCTAAACCAAATGAAGTCAATGGAGAGTGAGCAGTGCATCTATCCAGACAACATATGCGCTCACATGCAGAGGAAATTGAAACATGCAAATTAGTTTAAAATTTCTTGTTTTGTTTTAAATATGGAAAAACATTTTATATTCCAAGTTTTTAGAAAGTTGATTTATGTTTCAGGACTTGTAACGTTAAGTTATTCCATGCAACTTTTGATTTGTTTTTTTGACAAATCTTATCATATTGGAATTAGTACAATTTGTTACGGGCTTTTTCAAATTTAAAGTGCAAGAAAATGTTTTTTCATGATGCAATGCTGCATGTTCTGGTATTTTGTAAAGGTTCCTCTATTTGGTGTACAAACTCCATTGTTCATCTTGCAATACTAGGATTGTGGAATCAAGACGTCAAACCTTTTGGGAATGACTTGATCAGTGGGAGTGATCAAACAAGGAATGATATTCCTGAATATGATCATTATGGAGCTTTCTCCTTAAGTGATAGACTGGTTATAATGTTGGAGCCAAGACTGATCTTGAGATTTTTCATGGTGAGCATTTTTGTTGTAAAGAAATCCATTTATGGTTTAAAACAAGCATCCCGTTGATGGTACTTTAAAATTCCATTGAGTAATTTCTTCATTTGGATTGTATGAAATTTCATGGATTAATTTATATACCATAAGGTTAGTGGGAGTAAAATATAATTCTTGTTTTATACATGGATGATATTTACTTAAAACTAATGTTAAGGGTATGTTACATGAGGTGAACAATTTCTCTCTAAAAACTTTTGATGTAAAGATATGGGTGAGACATAATGCGTCTTAGACTGTCTTGGATAACCTATTTCAATAAAATTTAGAGAGGATTTGGATAACAGATTGTTCACAAATAGTAGCTCCCATTGTGAAGGGCAATAGTGCTCGGAATGACATTAAGAGGGAACAAATAATAAACATTCCATAAAGGCCTGATATCACATTTGTGATCGGAATGTTGAGATATCAAGTAATCCGTATATAGACCACTTAAGTGGTGATGTACATTTAAGTAATCAGAAATTTACATGCTTATGTATAGACGGGCGGTAATTTGGAAGTAATTTGGTTATCTAGATTCAAACTTTGTTGGCTATGTTAATTTTCATAGATTAACATCAAGATATGTTGGCCAATATAGTTGTATCCTTGACTGATATTTCCACTATAGATGCCGATTTTTTCCGTTTTAAAGCTGATTTGTATGGTGTATAATTAAGTAGTTTCATATTGGATACTAGCATTGTGGATTTCGTGCTATGTCATAAAGAACGTACTATTTTTGATAATTCAGTTATCATTAAGCACGATAATACTAAATTGATAATTATTGATCCTTAGACTAAAGGCATGCAAATATTTAAATCTAAGGATCATATAAAGAAAAAGTAAATGTATGTATAAGGTTTTAGTGAAACTCTTATAAAGTGATGATATTTCTCATATTCAGGTGCACATTAAGTTCATTTGAGAAAATCATCTGGAGGACCTAGAATAAACATAAGGTTTTATTCATTAAGAAATGTTGGGCTACTTTTTGAGAAATAAAATGCATTGTGATACATGGAAGATAATACTCGTTCTAAGAGGAACTATCGCCATGATTCGTGTATTTGATTTCTATAAGTGTTTAAGGGATTTGAATATCATTATTCGGACCAAGTGGGAGAATGTAAGTTTATTATAAAATATTATTATAAACTTCATAAAGTGGTCCTTTGATCTTCCCACTAACCAATGATTTTAATTCCCTCTAACCCATTATCTTGCCCCACTAACTTGAGCATAATGTGAGTCATAAAGTAAAAGACTCTACACCTTCTTAGTGTCTTTGATGGCAAGACACTATATATAGGTGAGCCATGTATAAGGTCCCTACACTCAACACTCTTCACTAAAATACACCATCTAAAGGAGGTTGCTAGAGTGTAGAAGATTCTTATACGCACCCGGATTTCCTCAAAACATCAATGGCTGGAGGTATGACGATTCATTCCGCATTTAGTTTTCATATATGCTATCTAGTTTAAGTATATATGTATGTTCAAATATCATTGTGATATTTCATAAAATCTAACACAACAAGCACCAAAACAAGACTCCATATGAAGTTTGGAACAACAGGAAGCCAAACATTCATTATTTTAAGATATTTGGTTGTAAATGCTTTGTTTTAAATAATGGGAAAAATCACCTTGCTGCATTTGCAGAAAAGGCTGATGAAGCAGTATTTGTAGGATACTCTACTGTTAGTAAATCTTATAGAGTCTTTAACAAAAGAACTTTACTTATAGAGGAATTCTGAAAAGAATCAAAGTACTAATCAAGATCTGTCTACTGATTTACAGAAGTTGAATGTTGGAAAGAATGAAGAATATGTTCCCATCATACTACCTGATCTCAACCCAGCTGATAACTCAAGTGCTGTTCAAAATCACAATGCTGATTGTCTAACAGACGAGTTGCAAACAGCTGACAGATCAGAGACTGTTCAGCAGACAACAAATGTTCAACAGACTACTACTGGAACTCCAACAGTAGTGTTGCAAGATCAAAGCAAAGGTCAACATTATGATTTGTAACCTGATCTTAGATGGCTCAAGAATCACCCTCCAAAGCTGGTGATTGGTGATCCTTTGGATAAAGTGAAGACAAGGAGAACTGCTGCAAGTGATGCAATGTTTGTCAGCTTCCTATCCCAAATTGAGCCCAAACAGATTGAAGAAGCTCTTAGTGATTCAAACTGGATTGAAGCTATGCAAGAAGAGCTAAATCAATTTGAAAGGAAGGAAGTCTGGTACTTAGTTCCTAGACCAAGTCATCAAAGAGTCATTGGCACTAAATGGGTATTCATAAATAAAATGAATGAAGATGGTGAAGTCACCAGAAACAAAGCAAGATTAGTGGCCAAGGGTTACTGCCAAGAAGAAGGCATTGACTTTGATGAAACTTTTGCACCAGTAGCAAGATTAGAGGCTATCAGACTCTTTCTTGCCTATGCTGCTCACAAGAATTTCACAGTCTATCAGATGGATGTGAAATCAGCTTTTCTCATTGGAGAATTGCAAGAAGAAGTTTATGTTGAACAACCACCTGGATTTGAAGCCTATCAAGAAGAAGACAAGGTGTACCGTCTGAAGAAAGCCCTATATGGACTGAAACAGGCTCCAAGAGCATGGTATGATACCCTATCTGATTTCCTTTTAATTAAAGGATTTCGTAAAGGTAAGGTAGATAAGACCCTGTTCACTATTGAATGGGAAGAACATATTTTGCTTGTGCAAATTTATGTGGACGATATTATTTTCGGTTCAACTAATCAACAGATGTTTGATAAGTTCTCAAAGCTGATGCAGAACAAGTTTGAAATGAGCATGATGGGAGAACTTAACTATTTTATTGGTTTGCAAGTAAGACAGTTGCCTGATGGAATATTCATCAGCCAAGCAAACTACACAAAGGATCTGGTCAAGAAATTTGGTATGGAAACTAGCTCTACTGCTAATATTCCAATGTCTACTAGTCTTCGTTTGGATAAAGATGAAGATGGCAAATGAGTGGACATAACCAAGTACAGAGGAATTATTGGGTCACTGTTATACTTAACAGCTAGCAGACCTGATATTATGTACTCTGTTGGGGTTTGTGCGAGGTTTCAATCAAATCCTAAGGAATCTCACCTCTTAGCTGCCAAAAGGATACTCAAGTATCTTAAAGGTACTGAAGATTTGGGATTGTGGTATCCTAGGGAATCTGGATTTGAACTAATTGGATATTCAGATTCTGACCTTGCTGGCTGCAAGATTGACAGAAAGAGCACAACAGGTGCCTGTCAGTTCTTAGGTAATCGTCTGATCTCATGGATGAGTAAGAAACAGATTTCAGTATCCATATCAACTGCTGAAGCTGAATACATAGCTGCTGGAGCTTGTTGTGCACAAATATTATGGTTGAAGCATCAACTTGAAGATTACAACATAAAAATCAGTGGAATCCCTATCTACTGTGACAATACAAGTGCAATCAGCCTTACTCAGAATACTACAAGTCATTCAAGGACTAAGCATATTGAGATCAAGCATCACTTCATAAGAGATCATGTGGAGAAAGGAAATGTCATGATAGAATATGTATTTACTGAAAATCAGATTGCTGACATCTTCACAAAACCTCTAAGTGAGACAAGGTTTTCAACTCTAAGAGTTGAACTAGGTTTATTGAAATTTGATGCATAAGCTGAGGGGGAACTCAACAGAAGACTGAAGTTCAACAACTTAATCATCACAGTTATCTTCAAGGATTAACTCTCAACAGACTAGTTAACTTATGAATTCTTAAAGTCAGGGGGAACGTGTAAGACTAGCGGTACTTCTGATTAAAAGATGAAATTTGTTGATGACAGTTGGTTGAAGTTATGTTTTCAACAGAAGATTAAAGTTTTGAAGATTGAAGATTTATTATCTAGCTGGATTGACAAACAACCGAGGAAGGTTATCAGTTATTGGCTTTCACTGATAACAACTTTGTCATCAGGACAGTAGTCCATCAGATAAGTATTTATTTTACTCGTCTGATCACTTATGTAAAAGCTTACTGCCTAAAACGTTTTATTTTAAAACACGCTTTCACAAGTGATAAAAGAGCGGTACATTTTCCCGCTCCTCATTTAATGCGATTTGAATTTCAAAGGTCGCGATTGACGCCGCACGATCAGAAACGGATCCAACGGTTAGCTGGTATCACGAAAACCAAGATACCCTAACTCTATAAATCCAGATCTGATCAGCTTAGTAGCTCATTACGCACCCCAAATATTAAAAGAGCACTTGTGAGAAAATTTACTTGAAATTTTCTGCAAAATTTCTTCTTTTTCACTAACTTTCAAACAGAATCGAGATGGCCTCTACTCAAGACTCAAAAGCTGAAGGGATGTACCTTGTGTATGAATCTTACTATCAATCTGGTACTACCCTGATGAAGGAACTGCTGGAAAAGTTCAAATCGGCATCACTGGTAAATTTCAAGGAATATCATGAGGGTTTAGTGTGGACTGATCAAGTTCTGGAGTACTACCGTACAGCAACCGTTGATTTCTCTACACTGGAGATTAAGGCTACTGTAGGAGAAAAATCCATCGTTATCACTCCTCAACTACTCCACGAGACTTTTGGACTGACTAACGGCGGTCGACATGACGTCACCGTTCTGGTACTACCCTGATGAAGGAACTGCTGGAAAAGTTCAAATCGGCATCACTTGTAAATTTCATGGAATATCATGAGGGTTTAGTGTGGACTGATCAAGTTCTGGAGTACTACCGTACAACAACCGTTGATTTCTCTACACTGGAGATTAAGGCTACTGTAGGAGAAAAATCCATCGTTATCACTCGTCAACTACTCCACGAGACTTTTGGACTGACTAACGGCGGTCGACATGACGTCACCGTTCTGACTGAGGACAAGCATCAACAGTTCTGGGCAATCTGTGCCAAAAAGGGTGAGATGTTGACTGGCAACATCAAGAAGAAACAGCTGACAGATGAATATCAGAGGATGACTGATATGGTCTGCAAGCTGATAGAGAACTGCACCTTCTCTCAGGATGCTGTGACTATGAAGAGGTACAGTATTATGACTGCCATTTACTATGGATTGGAGGTGAACTGGTCCACAGTGATTTGGTATACATTTGCAAATTTCTTGGACAAGAAAAACAAGAGCAAGGCCCCTCAAACAAATCACAGAATTACTCTCAGCTATCTGTTGTTCAAGATAGGCTGTGAGGTTACTAATGGGAAGGAAATCCACTCTGGCAATGCAATGTCAAAGTACTTGCCTGTTCTGAAAAGAAAAGCCGACGAGGCTGATGCAGAGGAGGAAACTGAGGAACAAAGGGAGGTTCCTGCCAAAGGGCCAAGGAGGTTAGTCAAAACAGCCCAGTTAGCTGTTGAGACTCAAAGGAAGAAGGCTGCTGACAAGCCTAAGGAGAAGACTCCTAAGAAAGTGAAGAAAGTGGATGATGCTGAAGCTACTAAGATCATTGATCTAACCACTGCTGATGTCAGGAATATGTCCCCTGCATCATCTTCAAGAACTCCAACTGCTCAAGTTCCTGATGAGACTGTTTCTCATAGGACCAGAAGTCAGTTGAGAGATACTGGTGCTTCTCAACCTGCTCAAGGTAGACCAAAGAAAACAGCAAGGAAGCAGATGACATTTGTTGAGGAGCCCACCGAGTTGGAGAACTTAGTAAGGGAAAGCCCTCAAACTGCTGAAAGACCTGTTGGAGCTGAAGAAGCTTCTGTTGCTGAACAGACTGATGCGCAACAGATTACTCAAGCAAAACCAACAGTTGAGTTTGCTAAACCTCAGGATGATCCTGATGTGATGATCATCCATCCCATTGCAGCTGCACCTCTTGCATCTGCTGCTCCTAATCCTGCCCCAGCTGACAAGGGAAAGAGAAAAATTCTAATCAAGAGAAAGAAGGTCTCTGCAGCTGATAAAAAGAAAAGGGAGGAAGCTGAGCAAAGAAAGAGGAATGAACTGGAAGAAAAGAAGGCACTTGAACTGAGCAAGATTCAGATGCTGAACGAAAAAAAATGTCTGAAGCTGAAAGAAAAGCAGCTGAGGATGCTGAGCTTGCTATGGTCATTGAGCTAAGTAAAACTGATGCTCATGGACCAGTTCATGGTGGAGGTATAAAGATTAATGAAGCTGATGAAGAAAAACCAAAGAAGCCTAAGATGCCTGCTGGAGAGGTCAAGCCAAAGGAGAAGTATGAAATAAGAAGAGCGTTTGACATTGTCTATGCTGACAAAGATCTCTTCAAAAGGTTTGAAAAGACCTTGGCTTATTATGACCAGAAGTTGATGATGAAGACTCTGTTCACCCATGAAAAGCCAAGACACATGAAATGGAGAGATTACAGGCTGAACAGATCTATTGCAGAGCTTCAGAGTTGGAAGGAGTTAGCTGATGAAGAAAATTGGGTTCTAAATTGGCTAAGGACTGACTCTATCCAGAAAGCTTTGGATCCTCAATTTGTAAGGGATGTTATGCATCAGTATGCTAAGGACTTTGCCTTGGAGGAAGCCAAAATAATTAAGAACACTTTGCCTGCTAAAAGAAGAAAATCTGATGATGCTGTTGAGAGGGCAATCAATATAGCTGTTATGACCGCCTTGAAGAGATGGGCAGAAAGGTCAAGATATCAGCAAGGATGTTCAAATGAACTGCCTCAGCTGCCAAGCATTCAACAGATCATATTTGGCAAGGAAGTTAAAGACTACTACGAAGTGCCTAAGGAAAACAATGCTTTTACTAATCCATGGATCATTGTGCGACAAATTCGTCAAACAACATCCTTCAATGATGATGGCAAAATCGTAAGTTTAGTCTATGATGATGTCACTGATGAGCACAAAACTGACAAAGCTGCTGATGAACCCTTAGCAATTGAGTGGAATGCTAAGGAGTCCAAAGCTGATCAGGAGACAGAGCTGAAAGATGCACCTGTCCACCAGGAAGAGGATGAAGAAACTGCAACAAGAGTTGGCAGAGTCCAACAGATCACAGCTGGAAAGTATGCAACAACTTACTGCAAGAACTATCAGGAATGCAATTGATAGTTTTCCCATGCCTGAAGATCATTCCAAGCAGATGATGCACAGCTTTGTTGAGATGAACAGAAACGTTGAAGATGTGAAGGCTGATGTCAATCACCTTCATGATGCTTTAAAGAGAGCTGAACACAACATAGCTGATCTAACTGCTAGCTTCATCAAAGTCAGTGAAGAAGAAAAAGCCATCAATGTTGGATTGTTGCAGGAAGTTCACCAAGCTGGAACTGTTATACGTGAAGAGCTGACAACCATGCAACTTAACATTGACTGATTCAATGATCAAACTAACGACATCAGCACCACTCTCACTCATATTACTGCAAGTCATGATGTAGCAAATCAGAACATCAAGGCTTTATGTGCTGCTATGAAGATTCCTACTGTTGCACTTAACCCTGCTGCTGAACCTGAAAATGTCACCAAGTCTGATGATGACAAAAAGGGGGAAGATAAAAGGGAAGAACCAACTGAGGAAACTACTGCTGCTGAAGCTAAGAAGACTGATGAAGCTGCTGAAGAGACTAAAGCTGCTGAAGAAGTTGGAAAGGTAGAAGGCAAAGAGAAGTCTGAAGAAGAGACTAAGGACAAAGCCAAATCTGATGAGGAAATGACTGAAACCAAGGACTCTGCTGAAGATCAAACAGAACCAGTTACCAAGTACAAAAATACTGAATCAGCTAAGAAAGCAATGGAAAAATTGAAGGAGCAGCAACTCAAAGAAAAAATGGAAGCTTCTAGATCAAATCTTTTGCTGGATGAGGATGCTGATGAAGATGAAGAGGAAGAAGAAGATGATGAAGAATCATCTTATGAGTATGAAGAAGTGCTTGAAGGATCTGATGAAGAAGCTGATAGTTAGAATATACAAATCTTTTTGTAATTAGTTTACTTTATCTATCTTTCAGACATCTCATCTGGTAAACTTGTACTTGTAATATTTTCCATATAAATGAAAGTCAAGTTTACTCCAACACATCTTTTCTATCTCAGAAATATTTGAGGATTACAACTTTTAGCTTAGGTAAAACAGGTACTTAGCTGAAGTTTTGTCATCATCAAAAAGGGGAAAATTGTTGGATAAAGATGAAGATGAAGAAGCACTGAAGACAATTAATAAAGGGAGGTTTTGATGATCTCCAAAACTTCAAATCTGCTAAGTATAAATCAACTTAGCTGATATCCCTTTGAAGAATTTTTTGACTAAGTAAAGAAGATATCAGAAGAGTCAAAATTCAAGGTCCAAAGGCTGCTGATCTGCTGAAGGAAAGAAATCAGACTGGTGAAGATCAGCCGACTCAAAACAGATTTGTTCAACCTTGAGATCAGCTTAGTTCGCCATCAGACTTGTCCTTTCGTCAGCCAAGTGAAAATGATCAAGAAGCCATCCCAACGGTAATAAATGCCCCTGGAAGTAATAAATGCTGAAGTACAAGGTCATTAAAGACAAATGATTGAAGAAACGCTTCGCATCAGCTGGGTGCATTTAATACTCCCTGCAGAAAAGTACTGTTGACAGTACGGACTGACTGCAAAGAGCCGTTCG
The DNA here is from genome assembly GCA_038501285.1 of Penstemon eatonii. Taxonomy (NCBI): domain Eukaryota; kingdom Viridiplantae; phylum Streptophyta; class Magnoliopsida; order Lamiales; family Plantaginaceae; genus Penstemon; species Penstemon eatonii. The sequence continues at coordinate 41,044,818 of CM076710.1, read as the reverse complement.
CGGAAATTAAGGACCAGTACTCGAGGAATTTGAATCTTGTCTCTCTTCAACGGACATTTTTCAAACCTCAAGTATAAATAGCTGGAAGAGACAAAGAGAAGATGAACAACACAATCTCTGAGAAATTTTCGAAGCAGAATTCTTTAAGTCTCAAGAACAGCTCACTCATCAGCTTAGTCATTTGTTGACAAAAGCAGAGTTGAAGAACAATGAAAAATACATCTTCTGATTGATTTAGAAATCGTGAGTGTTGTGAGAAGTAGATATCCATCTTTGTGAGTGATATTACTTCAGAGAGTAGGAGTTTCTGAGTGATTTCCTACTGCGCACTTGTGGCCTTTTCATTTGTTGATTGGCGCAAGCAGAGTATACTGTAAACTTTGTGATTATAGTATAACCCAAGATCTGAGTGACTTGGAAGAGTGGACTAAAGGATATTTAAATCCATATAACCACTATAAAAATTCTGTGTGTTTTTACTTGCATTTTATTTGCATATTTTTAGCTGCATAAAAACACTTTGATTTAACTGTTTGAAAAGTTTATAAGGAAAGGAGTTTTATAAAACTGGGGAACAAACTTTCCAACTACTAAATTTACTTGTGAAAAACACTTTACAATTCCGCTGCAAGTACTCTAAGTATTGAAAATGATTTTAACAAAATCAGCTAAGTAATTATCAGATTAGTGGTCACCGAAGCTGTTCAAAGATTTGTTCGCGATCAGCCAAGTAGCTTACTGTTCGGTAACAACTTAGTCTGTTCAAGTTAGAACAAAAGTTTTAAAGTTAAAAATTGTCAAAAAGTTTAGAGGTCTATTCACCCCCCCCCCCTCTAGACCTCATCTGACCACTTGGGACCAACAGGTTGTCTAGAAACTCTAGAAGATTTTCTAATGGTGGTATTCTGAGGTAGATGAGTTGAAGAGGGGTTAAAAATATCAAGATTTGAAAATGAGATTCAGAACAGATTGATCTGGAGTAGAAATAGGATGAAGTGTATAAAAGTCACTGGAATTGTTGGTGGGTGGAATGGTTTGTGGATTAGTAAATTGTGTATAAATGGAAGAGTCTTGAAAGGGAAATACATATTCATGAAAAAACACATATCTAGAATAGAAGATATTGTGAGTTACTAAATTTAGTAATTTATAACCTTTTATGTCAGGTGAATATCCCAAGAAAACACATGTGTGTGCTCTGGAGTCAAATTTTTATCTATTTTCTTTAGAGATAATTTCACTCTTCATACCATATATAATTCAACCTATTTTAGGGATTTGATATCACAATTTTTTCTACCGACACATTTGATACCATAACTCAAATCAACTCGACATATTTGATACTTCCGTCAAATTAAAAACGAAATTGTCACGTGATTGTCACGTGGCCGTTAAAACTTTGCACATTTGATACCATAACTTATGTTGACCGATAATTTTTTCCCATAACATTTCAGGTTACCAAAAAAGCCCCACATCTCCAAATTTAGTGACGATTTTAGTCCACATTGTTGCCAAATTTCTAAATTGACTTGAATAAGACCACGTGCTGACCAATTTAGAACTTTACACATTTGATACCATTATTTATGTTGACTGATAATTTTACCCCCATAACATTTCAGGTTACCAAAAAAGCCCCACATCTCCAAATTTAGTGGCGATTTTAGTCCACATTGTTGTCAAATTTCCAAATTGACTCGAATAAGACAACGTGCTGACCAGTTTAGAAAATTTTACCTATTTTATTTAAATAGCTAATTTAATTTATAAACAATATTAATAAATTAAATAATACATTAACATAAATATCACCAAAATTAAGAAAATATATTCTTTTTAAATATAAAATTTATATAATAGAATTAATATATTTAATATTTATTATAATAATGAATTATATAATTTGAACTATTAAATATTTATTAAAATATTAAATATTAAATAATTTTAATTTTTTAAAAAAAATCCCCACCCCACCCTTCCCCCTACCCCCGATTCCCAGGCCGCCGGCGGCCTGGGTCTTCTGTCCCAGGCCACCGCCGGCCTAGGACCGAAGATCCCAGGCAGGCAGTGGCGTGGGATCTGAGAACCCAGGCCGACGGCCTGGGTTCTGTTCGGGAATCGGGGGGTAGGGGGAGGGGTGGGTTGGGTTGGGTTGGTGGGGTGGGGATTTTTTTATTAAATTATAATTATTTATTATTTAATTTTTTAATAAATATTAAATAGTTTTTAATTATATAATTTATTATTTTAATAAATATTAAATAGATTAACTCTATTATATAAATTTTATATTTAAAAAGAATATGTTTTCTTAATTTTGGTGATATTTATGTTATTGTATTATTTAATTTATTAATATTGTTTATAAATTAAATTAGTTATTTAAATAAAATAAGTAAAATTTTCTAAATTGGTCAGCACGTGGTCTTATTTGAGTCAATTTGGAAATTCGGCAACAATGTGGACCAAAATCGTCACTAAATTTGGAGATGTGTGGCTTTTTTGGTAACCTGAAATGTTATGGGGTAAAATTAGCAGTCAACATAAGTAATGGTATCAAATGTATAAAGTTCTAAATTGGTCAGCACGTGGTCTTACTCGAGTCAATTTGGAAATTTGGCAACAATGTGGACTAAAATCGTCACTAAATTTGGAGATGTGGGGCTTTTTTGGTAACCTGAAATGTTATGGGGTAAAATTATCAGTCAACATAAGTAATGGTATCAAATGTGTAAAGTTCTAAATTGGTCAGCACGTGGTCTTATTCGAGTCAATTTGGAAATTTGGCAACAATGTGAACTAAAATCGTCACTAAATTTGGAGATGTGGGGCTCTTTTGGTAACCTGAAATGTTATGGGGTAAAATTATCAGTCAACATAAGTTATGGTATCAAATGTGTAAAGTTTTAACGGTCACGTGACAATCACGTGACAATTCCGTTTCCAATTTGACGGAAGTATCAAATGTGTCGAGTTGATTTGAGTTATGGTATCAAATGTGTCGGTAGAAAAAGTTGTGGTATCAAATCCCTAAATTAGTTGAATTATGGTATGAAAAGTGAAATTCTCTCATTTTCTTTAAGGGTAGAGGCAAAGGTTAAGCAACCAAAAGTTCTCATAAAAGAATAGTCCACTGGTTTATTATACAATTTGCATTATCGAATAGAGGAGTAGGTAATCTATTCATAAAAAAAAAAAAAAAAAAAATCAGTTGTGAGGATACTTTCATTCCAATATTGAATGAGTAGATTAGATTGGAACATTAAAGACCTAGCAATGTTTAAAATGTGTTGATGTTTTCTTTCTGCTTTTGCATTTTGCTATGGAGTTTCTACACAAGAGTATTGGTGTAATATGCCCAAGTAAGAAAATAAGTTTGAAAATATTAATTCCTTAGCATTGACAGATTATGAAAATATGATGATGATAGAATTGTATATATTTAACTTGAGAACTTTGTGAATAAATTGTAGAGCTTTTTTATTAATCTGGAAAAGTATATGAATATGTACAAATGAAGCCAACAATTATGTTGCTTAAATAGACATTACAGGAGGGGCATAAAAGTAAAATCCTCCTAACTAATTAACTAACTATCTTAACCTAAATATATATACATAAACCGTGTATATATATAAAACACGCTTACAAACATAATTATAAATCCCTAACGGTCTCTTTCTTCTTCGTTTCTCCTCAATTCTTGTCTTCTTCAATTGTTCTTCCAATTCATCAAATAATTTGTTTCCTGTTAATAATGTGGAAATTTAAAGGCTCTTTTAAGTATGTCGAGCATGCTATATGTAATTTTTTTACTTATAAAAATATCCCTCCAAATGTAGTCGCTAATCATTATATGTGATTGATAAAATTGTAATGATAGGTGTTGGAGTGGAAGTTCTCTCCTTATGAGATTATTGGACTTATTTCGGATGCTAATTTTGAGAAAACATTGGAGAATATAAGTAGTTTTAAAAGAAATAAAAGGCTTATATTGGTGTTCACCATGTGCGATTGTTGATGAAAAAGTAAGCTATAATTAATTTTGTTTGATATATTGTGATGGGCATATAGTTTTTTACAAGTACTCCAATTATGCTTCAAATAGGGATAAGGACCTCAACTACAGCCTACTGGTATTAGATCATGGATAATATGGTGATGAGATAAAGGAAAAATATGTTCAATCATGATTGAGTGGTTCTATAGAAAGTTGGGGAACTATTGACGAGAAGTCGAAGGCAATTCTATTTTGCAGGTAAAGCAACTATTAAAGTTATTTAACAAACAAATAAAATTCAAATTTCATACACAACTCCGCTATATATGAATTTAGTATTGTATCTATGAAGTTTAAGTTGATTTGCTGCCTTACGCATTATTAAGTGGTATATCTCAAATATAAAATATCATTCTCCTCGGTACAGTTACGGAAGCCCGATTTTAGTAAGGAAATTAATTAAAGCAATACCAATGGGCATAACGCATCGCGCTTTTGCGCGGTGTAATCACTAGTGTGTATATATATATATATATACAAGGGGTATAAGCACCGCTCAATGCGCGGTGTCTCGGCCCATTAATTGTGTTTTCACTAAATTTGTGATGTTATGTTGTATATTATTTCATGGCATAGGTTAGCATATAAGAAAATGTCTGGGTGATTTCTTATTTCTTCTAACTTGGAAATGACGCATTCGCACTTAGGCAAGCCTCAATTTCTAGTTTGATTTCATCGAGCAGGTTGAAGTTTTCATTGTGTTGCAGTTTTTGTTAGACAAGGCTTTCTTAATTAAAAAAATCAACCCCGAAGCTTTTCCTTAATTACCTTGTCTTTGCAAGGGTATTTTATCAATTTTTCTTATCGAATCGAGCTCAAATCAAACTTGAAATGTTACCAAACGAAAAATATTGTTCAAATTTGTTTGGTCGCATAATTTATATAGTGGGTTGATCGTTATCAATCATGTTGGCCCTGTTAGTGTAATCTTCCAATGGACATGTAGATTGGCCGAAAATTTCTCATGCAATATTCCATTTCGAGATTTTGATCCATGTTCATTATGTCTATTTCATCAGTATGCATATATCTGAATTAACTTGAATGCTATGGTAATAACTAAGCTATGTAAACTAAGTGCCGGGACCATTTATTTAACATTGTGATGCTTAGATGATATTGCATAATGTAATTTTCAAGTGAACAAATACTTGAGTCATCCAATTTATCGAATTAGATTACTCTCACACCAAACAACATCCGAAAATATTAATCTTGATATTAAATCTAAAGTTCGTAGATAGATCGAAATTTCAATGAAAAAAACACAGGTGTAATTCCTGGAGAAGAAACACTTCTTGAATAATATTAAAAAAAAAAAAGGAAAAATAAATTCTTCATAAACTGTAAAAATTGTACAAAAATCTAACCTCTAATAAAAAGACCGACCTATAGAAACTAAATTATAAAGGAAAAATAAATTGGAAGACAACAGATGGTCTATGAAGAAGGAATTTATGAGAAAAATAAAATTTATCAACCAACATAAGAAAAAGAAGGCCCCACCACAGAAAACGGAACAAAAATAAAATAACTTGCCGATTTAGAAGAGTGGGAGAAAGATAAAGTAAGGGAGAAAAATAAAAGGAGAAACGGACGGTAATTAAGCGGGTCCCCCCTAGGCGGACAACAGAATTTAGGAGCCGCAAAATTTAAAGGTAAAATAAAATTCAGTCATGTACAAAAGCCAGGAAAATACACCCGAACGCCGCCGTTTTAGTATTAAAAGTGCGAAAAGAAAATTGAAACTAAAAGAGAAAACACTGTTCATGAAAACATCGCCTCTTATAGGTTTAATATATATATATATATATATATATATATATATATATATATGTATATTTATATAAGAGATTTCAACCTCTCACCTAAAGAAATCCTAAAAGACTAGGATTCCTGGGGTGTATAATTGTTTTATTTTATTAAACAATTATTTTCACCTAAAGAAATTCTCAAAGACTAGGATTCCTTGAGTGTATAAGAGTTTTGTTTTATAAATCAATTATTCTCACCTAAAGAAATCCTCAAACACTAGGATTCCTTGAGTGCATAAGTGTAAAGTGTTTTGTTTTATGAAATAATTATTGTAGATTATTCCTTTTTAAGTGGCATTAACATTAGTTAAGAAATTGAAAGAAAAAAAATATATATGTAATACCTTCTAGACTTCTTTCTTATGTAATAATTTAAATAATATTGAAACAAAATAACAAAAAAAAAGAACTTTTTTGAGTTAATAGTAATGAAAAACTAATAATTTTTTTGCGATTATCTCATATTCACCAATTTTACTATTGTACATAAGATGAGCGTACTAGAGGCCAACACTATTGGTTACAAAATACTACTAGCAAGAGAGGGGACCATAGTTTTTCATGGCTCAATTTATTTACAAATGAATTATTGCAATATTCCCACAAAAATAGGAAATGAAAGAGCATCTCATCATCCTAACAATATATTATTATGAACAACTATCATTCCTCCATTAATAATAGTGATATACAATTAATTCACTTTTTTTTAGTAGTAACATATTTCTTTGTTCCAATGACATTATTTCCAAATTTCCATTATTGGACACACAATTAACAATCACATTGCCAGGCTACAGCTAGATGTGCATTTAAGAATAGTGCTTACAATAATTGCAGTTTATATTTAAATTATTAAATTTACTTAAACTATAGAGATTACGAAAGTTAGAACTTGATAATTAAGGTGTACTAATAATGGGGTTCAATTTATAAATTATCAAAAAAAAAAAAAAAAAAGGTGCCTGTTATGAAATTAATATTAGGTGGATGCATTTGGAAGCTCATTAATCTTATGATGAACCTTTGAACTCAACATATGAAAGGACATATACAATATGTATTGACCAACAATAATGAAGTACTAATTGTCTTGCAACCTTTGACTTTTGAGTTGCTTTTCTAGTCTTATAAATAGGAGTGCTGTAAGGTGTTTATACATAGAATTGTATACACAATCATCTATGAAATAAAAAGAACTTCTCTTCCTACTCTATCTCTATCGGGTTTTTTCCACTTTGCACCAGGCACTTTGCACCCCCGAAACTTAGATTTAGCACTTTGCACCCTCGAAATATGAAAAATACAACACTTTGCACCCTCTTTTATTTTCAAGCAAAAACTCAAGGGCAAAATAGGTAATTCTATTGTAAACTTTGGCACTTTGCCCTCCCAAAATAAAATTAGCATTTAACACTCCCTAATAAGAATAAATTAACAACTTGCACCCCCGAAACACAAAAAATGGACACTTTGCACCCCAAAATACAAAATTAACACTTAACACCCTCAAATTAAAAAAAAACTCAAACCCCTCATTTTTTCCGGCAAAGTTGACCATTAAGGTGAATTTTTTTTAAGACAAAATAGGTAATTATTTATGAGTCTTTGATATGTTGAAGTAGACAATGGGTCTTTGAAAAGTTTACTTGTACATTATTTTGTTATTTATGGTTATATTGTTGAAAAGAAAGATGGAGAGAGAAATGAGTATTCGAGTATTTATAATTTTTATTTTGCAAAATTTAAGTAAAAAAATGAATTTCCTATTTTGCCTTAGATATTTTTCACTCCGATAGTAAACTTTGACGAAAAAAACGAGGGGTTTGGGTTTAAATTTGAGGGTGTTAAGTTTTAATTTTGTGTTTTGGGATGCAAAGTGCCTATTTATTGTGTTTCGGGGGTGGAAGTTGCTGATTTGTTCTTCAATAGAGAGTGTTAAGGGCTAATTTTATTTTGGGAGTACAAAGTGCGAAATTCTCAAGTTTTGAGGGTGCAAAGTGCCAATACTAATGAATTACCTATTTTGTCCATAAATATTTGCTTGAAAATAAACGAGGGTGCAAAGTGCTGCATTTTTCATACTTCGAGGGTGCAAAGTGCTAAATCTAGGTTTCGGGGATGCAAAGTGCCTATTTCCCATGTTTCGGGGGTGCAAAGTGCAAAAAACTCTACTCTATCTTGTCTTTTACATTGTTTATTCTAGTTAGTTGTTGTTCCAATTAGCTTAGTTTTATAACACGTTATCAGCACGAATTTGCTCTATAAATCGATTTCAAGGTTATGAAATATATCACAAAACAAGAGAGAAAAGTGGAAAATACTTGGAGATGTAGATTTTCGGATTTGCACGCATCAACTTTGATTTTTCAATGATTCTGGCCTCATCCACCGTTGGATCGTATTCAAATTTGGACTGAAGGTTCATCGCACCAGGATCTTAATTTTGACCGTTCGGATCATCATCCCAGTACCTGTAAATGAAACGGCAGCCATCAGAAGTTTACGAAAAAGTTGAAGGAAGTAGCCACAACCTCTCTCTGGTACGATCAAATTAACAAACAACTTGAACCCTTATTAATTTTATATGCTCTAAATATGAAAAATTTATGATTCTAAAGCATGTTCTAGGGTTTAAGTTTAATTATTCTTGCCAAAAACTGAAGTTTTTATCTATTAGGCAAAATTTGATGGGTTCTGTTAATTAATTCGGTAGTCTAATTATGTGATCTAAAGTGTATGCTACCCTTTAGATTTATATTTTTGTTTATTTGGAACACATGAATTGGATGATTAATCATAAAGTGTATGCTAGCGATTCATGTAAACAAGAGTTTTGGTTTGTTTTACATAATGCTTGTGATCATCAGTCACATAAGATATCTAGTAGTAAAATGATTATTATATATAAACCCACCATCTATTACTTGACTTCTAAAATTGTTTCGGGATTCCGAAATTTCAAACTGTGTAGATGGTTGAATTTCATCCACATTTAGGATTTCAGTTTCTTGTTTAGGCATGATATTGATCATCCTATGAAACTATGAATAAATTAATGCATCTATATATTAATATATGTCTATCCTTGAATCATGACAACAATTTCATTTAAAGAATGTCTTTACAATTAATCTCTTTTTGGCAACAAAGCAATTAGTTCTATAATAGCTATTTCGGTCTATTGAAATTGATGGTTTACTCGTTTTCGTTTGATATTTGAGAATACTATTACTTCAGTTCATTTCCCAAAACACATGACATGAGAATTTGATTAAATTTTATAAAGTTCAGTGAATTGAGGCCGACGGTATCTTGGATTATTTTAGCAGATTGATTTTTGTGTTATTCTTCATGTCATATGTGTTTTAAGGAATTGAATCTTGAAACTTCAAAACGGTTTTATCTTTATTATGTACTACATGATTATTGTTCCTTATGAATAATTTAGTTACTGCTAGAAATTCTTTTATCTTCATTTGGTACATAAGGCAATTCATCTTTATGTTTGGATTTAATGTATGTCAATTTGTAGATCACTTTAATTGATTACATTGATTTGAAGAATATGTGTTTACCTTAAATGTGAGTTACTGGTATAAATTTCAAAATTATGTTTGATCCTATGAAATTTAAATTCTCGAGTTGTAATTTGTAATTTAATTTTGGTCTTTTCATTTATTTATCATATCTTATTTTTTTGGCATAAGTTTTCAAATTGTAAGGGAATTTGCCTTTATGTTTTACCTTATGCATGTGGTGAATGATTATATATGATTGCATGATAAATGAATGTCAGTGCACTTGGGGTTCATGAATATTGGGATTGGAGTTCCCTTGAATTAAAACCATATAATTCATTATAAATGGAACCAAAGGGGTTCAAATTACTTATGGAGACTATATGCCCGTCGAAACTGAGCATTACAATTGTTGGGGACAATTTGCTAACTAATGTCCCAAAATGCTGAGGTTATGGTTCTGATCAGGAGACACTTGGATGAGGTCCTTAGGTTGGACTACTCATCAATTCTCAGAAATGTTGGGATGTCCTGGTTAATCATTTTGATCATCAAAAGACTATTCTTGTCGCCAGAAGCGACAAATAGGTGGAATACTTTGATGTTTGCAGAACCACATTTATATATTTGAACTATGTTTGGTTTATTTTGGACCACATTTTGGGCGGTTTTATTTTAATCCGATTATTATGGTATTTAGTGGTATTAGCTCGATTTATTTTTTCAAGTAAATGTTTAAATTGGAATATATTTGGTTCCTAGGCATGACATGTGGGGAATAATGTCTGGCTAATAGTGCAATTGCGCACACTATCCTAAGGGATAGATCGTTAATATAATGCCTATTAAGACCTCTATGACAACAATATATGGCACATATGATTTGATAGATGGCTTTGGTAATGCCCACCTTGTGTTGTCAACTGGCACGTTTTTAGCCATTAAAGAGGCTATGTATGCTCCACGTTCAAGGGGAACGTTCTTGAGTTTTAAAGATATTCGAGCTAATAGTTGCCACATTGAAACCACTGAGGAAAAGGGAATATAGTATTTATGCATTACCTCTAATTTGTGCATTACCACAATACGAGTGCTCGAGGCACACCTTGTAGATAGCTCGAATCCAACTGACTCGAGCATGTATTTTTCTATGCCATGACCGGCTGGGACATCCAGGTCAAAATGTGATGCGCTATATAGGGCATCCACTAATAAATAATAAGGATCTGATCTAGTACACAGTGATAACTTGAGTATACCATGTTCTATTGGAAAATTGGTTCATATGCCAGCTTATGCACAAATTATGTGAGCATCTTGAAGATGCATGAACAATTATGTGAGCATTGTAAAAATGAGTGGTGAAAATATTTATTTAGTTGACAGTAGGTCGACACACACAATTATTCGAGATTGAAAATATTATCTAACTTGTACTTGGCAAAAGCAAAAGTTAATACATATTGAGGTATACTATAAAGGCTCCAGAAGAGCAAATATAAATTGTCTGGATGAGCAAATATTTTTGTAAAAGAGGCTTTGTGTTCTATAAAATCCAAATGGATTTGTTGAATTCAAAGAAATACGTCTTGAAGAACGTATTGACGAATATCATATGGAAATTATATATAAGAGGGGAATATGATACTTATACTACATCCAATATTTCATGCCAGAAAAATTTTGTTGAATAAAATCCCAGTTTTCTCATCAAAATGAATTTTGCGATCATAAGCAATGTTGGATCAGAAATTTAAGTTGAACCAGAAGTTCAATGATCCATAATATTATGAAGTGACATGATAAACTTGGTCATCCAGGAAAAATTACAAATGCGCCGAATTATTATGGGCATCTTTTAAAGAACCATATAAATATTTACCTCATGAGTATGTGTGTGTTGATTGCTCACAAAGAAAGTAAATTATAAGATCATCTACTGTGAAGATTGGTCGTGAATCCCAAACCTTTTTATGATAATTTTAATGGGATGTATGTGGACTTACAGATCCACTTTGTGGACCATTATGTAATTTCATGGTCCCGTAAAAGTTTTTTTTTTTTTGGGTTTAAATATGCCTATTGTCAACATGTATCGCGTTTGCTGAGATTCTTGCTCAAGTATAAGATTGAGGACAACGTTGCAACTTGTGTCAGGCTGGAAGCCTAATAATTCTCAATTAAAATTTATGATTGTGCGATTTATGTTCTGATTTTTCCACCAAAATAGACATATATGGGTCTACAAAGACGTGTCGGTTAGTTTTTATTTCCCGACTGTAATCATATATTTTAAACGCCTGACGAGGCTATAACCATATATCTTAAACGTCTGATGAGACGATATGGTTAAATCAAAATATCATGATAATTTTTTTTGAGACAATTTTCTTGACGTTAGGGGGAGAATTGATGTCATTGCATGTAGAACGACGTGAAATTATTTTGACATGAGTACATAAATGTATATTACTTGTCTCAGCTTGGCCCACGCACAAATAGTATGAGCAAGAATTGAAAATTGCACCAACATGAATTTAATTCCTTGAAGGACTATATGCTAGCATACTATATACGCAATTAAAGCGTGAAATTACTATTGGTGCAAAAGAAAACTTCTGAAAGAAATTCCCTTATGAGAAGGAATCTGTTTCAAAATAAAGCGCTATAAAATAAAAATGACTGATCACTCTAGATCACGAGATGCCCATTAAGAGGCACATGAAACAGAAATAAAACTGGGATAGAAAGCAAAATAATAGTTTTGCTTGTTCGTGTTGAACTAAATAAAAGTTATAAATCAGGACCCTGAATCGTGAACGGTTAATTTAATGTCGACATAAATAAATAAATAAATAATTTGGCCTTATAGAAATATGCAATTCAAGATCGCTATTAAATTGTAAAAGTATTTGGACTAGTTGTCCGCACGCCCAAATACATGAAATTTATATGTCATAAACATCTAATTTTACGAAAACATGATGAAAATGTGAGATATAAAACACAACTTCTTGTACGAATTCTCACAGAGACCAATAACTACGATGAAACATATTCCCCCGTGATTGGTGCAATTACGTTGCGGTATTTAATTGATTTGTAGTCCCTGAAGGACTTGAAATGTGTTTATGGATGTAGTTACCGCATATTAGATAGATCATTGGGCAGTGATATTTATATTAAAATTCCTAAATGAATTAAATGGTCTCATGCTCATCTTTTAGTAAACAAATACGATGCTTATATGAGTAAGGGTGATCTGGTCTGATATAACCAGCTAAATGAATACCTCGTAAAAGAAGGATTCGTGCACCATCCAATTTGTCCATGTATTTTGCATTGAAAGATTTTGAAATGAGTTTTCTATTATGGCGGTATGTGCTGATGATTTTAAATCTCGTGAGGACTCTTGAAGAGCTCATTGAGACCGCAAACTACTTGATGAAATAGTTTGGGAGAAAAATCTCGAAATAACAAAGTTTTGTCTCGGCTTGCAGATCGAGCATTTATTAGAGAATATATTTGTCCATATAAAGAAAATTCTGAAAAGATCTTATATGGATAAAGTTCATCCATTAAGCACTCTTATGGTTGTTCGATCTTTAGATATAAATAAATATCAAATTTGTCTTCAAGAGGACAATGAAGAATTGTTAGGTCCTGAAGTACCTTATCTAAATGCAATTAGGTCTGTGATTCAACATTTCCAAGAATCATGCCACTTGTATTTCTCAAATCAAGAATGGGTATATAAAAGGATACTGAACAAATTACATATTACCAATGTTTTTCTTCACCAACGATCTTCAGAAAAAAAATGGTAATATTGATGTTCAAATTCAATCAAGCAATAAATTTGCTGATTTGTTCACTAAAGCATTGCCGACTATGTCATTCAAATTGATGGTCATAATATTGGAATGCGTCAATTTGTGTACCTTACGCCAGCATCAGGGGGAGCGTGTCATTAATAATCCACACATTGTACTCTTTTTCCTTCGTCCAGGTTTTGTCCCAATGGATTTTCTTGGCAAGGTTTTAACGAGGCAGTGTTACACGCTTATTAGCCCCATATGGATATGTACTCTTTTTTTCTTTGTTCAGGTTTTTCCCACTGGGTTTTTCTGACGAGGTTTTTAACGAGGCATTTTCCATAAGCAACATGCATCCAAAGGGGAGTGTTATGAAACTAATATTAGGTGGATGCATTTGGAAGTTCATTAACCTTATGATGAACCTTTGAACTCAACATATGAAAGGACATATACATTATGTATTGACCAACATTAATGAAGTACTAATTGTCTTGCAACCTTTGGCTTTTGAGTTGCTTTTCTAGTCCTATAAATAGGAATGTTGTAAGGTGTTTATACATAAAATTGTATACACAATCATCTATGAAATAAAAAGAACTTCTCTTTCTACTCTATCTTGTCTTTTACATTGTTTATTCTAGTTAGTTGTTGTTCAATTAGCTTAGTTTTATAACAGTGCCTTAATTATATTTCAATATCGTCCATTCATAATTTCATAGTAAATTTATTTGTTATTTATATAACATGGTAATAGGGATGGGGTTCGATGGAATAGGGCGGCACTGCTCTGTGCGCAGAATCAATGAAGCAAATTATTAATAATTGAACATACAAAAATTCCTTTAATTTTCTTGAAAAGTTTGCCTATGACAAAGGGGTAATGATATGCTCTCACACCTAACTCGCAATTACGCTTAGGGTAAATGAAAATATATCAATCATTAACTATGTCTAGCAATTATGTAGCTAAAATCAACAATCTTTGTCCTAAATGAGTCATATCTTATACTCCTCAGTTTCATAATATATGTCATTTAAAAAAATGTTTTTTTTTTAAAGGATTTAACTAAATAGAATTAGTGATGTGAGGATATCCCATGACTCTAATGGTTAAATTAGTAAACCAAATAATGATTCTTATAAATTATTAAAAAAAACACAATTGAAAATGATTTGTAATTAAAAAAAATTAAAATCATGATTGATTTTTAAATATAATTTGGAGAACTCACGTGCAACTTTAGAATCATGATTGCGGTTTAAGCAAACCCCACATAAAAAAAACTATAAGGAAAACTTTAACAAGTAGGAAATGCATTTCACTCCTAAATGAACATTAGAAAGAGGAAAAAATATTTGAAAATAAAATAAAGTTTTTTAAATATCATGCATCCACTTTCTAGGTGGAACGATTTTTTTTTATAAGAAAAATAAAATTTGAGATTCTTTTCAATTTTCAACTGAAGCATGCAATGCTTTAGCCCTTAGTGGGCCACTCTTAAAATAAAAAGGCCCTCCGAAAATACTATTAGTTATAATTAGAACACTGTATTTGCATTTTTTAATCTTTACAAGTCAAAAAGAAAACAGCATTGGATTGAAATTTAGCCCAATATTGTAGGTTGTTTTGTAATATTTTTTTTGGGAAAATGGGCCAATCATGAATGAAAATTTGGTTTTATGCCGTTTTCATAATAATCCTTTTTAGTTGCAAGTTTGGTAGACTTAAAATTGATTTTCTTCAAATTTCATTATTAAATTTTCAGTATCACCCAAAGGCCATGGGATCTACAACAATTTTGTAAGGGGTTGTTTGGTAGCACTTATGGAACTAAGACTAGATTAGATTATTTGTTAGTTGAAGGTAGAAAAATACAAGTGGAGCTCAACAATTGAATACAAAGATTCAACATAACACAATATATATTTTAGGATTGACAACAAAAAGACAAAGAAGCAAAAGACTAAAGAAAGTGAAATAAGGTGATGCGGAAATCAAGGATCTTACAAACAAAATACGAAAATCTAAGGATAAAATGAAATCACACATACTAATAATAACCTGCATCTTCAATTAAAAAAGGCCTTTAAGTTATTAATAGAACTTCCATCTTCCTCCATGGCTTCTCTTGCCAAAACACTCCATTCCTTTCTCTCTCAATTCTCTACTCTTTTCTCCACCATCCATCACTTCCTCAATACACCTCGAAGTCTCAACCAAACCATCATTTTCTTCATTAACTCCAACCCTAACTCCAATCCCCCACATATCCTCAATCAACTTCGCATTCGTCCCTTGATCGGACCACCTCGGAAATGCCACAATCGGCAGTCCGCACGATATACTTTCTATTGTCGAATTCCAACCACAATGTGTCAAAAAACAACCCAATGAAGGATGTCTCAAAACTTCAAGTTGAGAACACCATGTCACAATTTTTCCCAATTTTTCTAAGCAAGTTAAGTACTTGTTATCATCCTCTCCATTTTCGTTTGCTCGAATCACCCAGAGAAATGGCCTGTTACAATCCAATAACCCTTTGGCAATTTCTTCCATTTGTTCATTTGATAGTGTTAAAAGACTACCAAATGACACATAAATAACTGATGATTCATGATTTGAGTCCAACCAATGTCTATAATCGTCAACTGATTTCTCAAATAAACCACCCCCCGGAAATGAGTTATATTTAGTAATCAATGGTCCAACTCCAACTAACTCGTACTTTCCTATGCCTTTTAATGCATCAGGCTCCAAAGCATCGAAAGTGTTCACCAACACTTTCGTTTTTGTGATCTCATAATCGATATTTAGTGTCTCGATTTGTTCTTTAAATGTCGGTAGTGCAAAACTATTAAGATCGGGACTCGAAGGGAGGATAAATGACGGAAGGTCATGTTCGGACAATAGCAACGGAACCCCTGGAAACTGAATTTTACAATAGGGGTCATTTGAATGTTTAGTAACTTGGTCATTAAATCCATTGAAGTAGTAGTAGTAAATATTCAGAACGGATGCGGGTTGGATCCAGAGAAGGGCACTCGGGATGTGTGATTCACGCGCCACATCTGCCACCCATTGGAGGAGTGGGGTGTAGACCAAGTGCGTGATGGGACAACCATTTTCGGATGAGGTGAGAATGATGTGTTTTAGTGTCTCTGAGCAGCGGCTTCTTATCTCGGTCATGTATTTCCTGGCATCTTCATCAGAGTAACTCTTGAACCCGTCGTCGTAGCCATCGGAGAAGGTTGCGAAGGTTAGGACTTTGAGTAATTCTTCGGTGCCGGTGGCTCTAGCCATGAGTAGCTGTGCCGATATGGTTGTAGCGAAGGTTACTTGAATGCCCATGTTTATGAAGAGTTTTGCCAATTGAAGGGATGGATTTATGTAGCCTTGAGCTGGGAATGTTACTAGGAGAACATGGCGGCTGCCCATTTGGTGATTGGAATTTTATCACTACTATGTGTTTGTCTTTGTGTTTGTTTTTGGTTATAAGATCAGTATGGGTTATGCATGGGGACATAGGCAACTATATATATATATATATATATATATATATATATATATAAAAGAGATTTCAACTTCTCACCAAAAGAAATCCTCAAAGCCTAAAAGTGTTTTGTTTTATGAAATAAATATTGTAGATTACTCCTTTTTAAGTGACATTAACATTAGTTAAGAAATTGAAAGAAAAAATATATATGTAATACCTTCTAGACTTCATTCTTATGTAATAATTTAAATAGTATGGAAACAAAATAACAAAAAAAAAAAAAGAACTTTTTGAATTAATTAGTAAGGAAAAACTAATAAAAATATTGTGATTATATCATATTCTCGTGCATCAATTTTACTATTGTGCATAAGATGAGTGATTTAACCGTTTTTCGTAGGGTTTGATTAAATCAATAATAATGGTTTATTGGGGTAAAATTATATGGAGATTATAGGGCCTAGTTAATTTATTCCGGATGGATCAATCTCAAGGAAGAACAACAAACAGTAATGTAACGAATGAATAAATAATCAATATGTATTGCAAAAGCTCTTTTATTATATTAATCTCAGAATGCCCAAGTATGTAGGCGTAAGCTCTGATATGTTCCTGTAATACAATGATGATCTAAGTATTTATATGATACAAACCCTAGCCATACAAGGAAACATAATCCTATTAGGACTCGGGATATCTATCCTTCATTAGTTCGGATTACAGCCTGGTCGCTGTGGAGAGTTGTCTCGGATCTGGTCGAACCGTGGTTGCACATGAGCTACATGGTCGAGCCGAGCTGATCTTCTTGGGTCGATTCGAATATCATAAGGGGTATAAAATAGCCCCCATCAGTACTCCCTCACTTCTTTGAGCGTATATGTAATAGAAGCTCGTAGAAGTAATGAGCCTCGTACGACTGACTTCTCTATGAATTGTGCCTCATTAAAAACCTTACTTGGAAAAAACCCTGTGGGAAAAAATCCTAAGCAAGGAAAAGAGTGCAACGTTTCATAGAGAGTCGTTATGTCGATTCCGAGCTGTTTCGCTGGCTGATTTCGAGGAGGCAGTCCTTCTTTATTGGTTGGCGGGAATATGAATAGTTGCGAAAGGATTGAAGCATCATTTCAGCCTCCTATATAAATAGGCGATCTTAGTTTCACCCATTTTTTACTTTCCATCTCCTATTTTCTAGCAGTAATTCTTTTAGTCGATAAATCATCTAAATAGTGTATTCGTTGATCATTACTTTTCTGAGGATCAATAATATGGCTTCAATCCCGAAAAACCTCTCCTCCTCTTCTGCTGAGGAAGTCGTTCCTGTTATCGATGTGGGGGCTTCTCCCAGTCCCCCCCCCAGAACAAACAGGACCTTCGGACATTAACATTCCTGACGAAGACACTTTCAAGGTGCGGATCATTTTCGATGCTGAGGTCGCGTCCAAATCTAAGAAGGGAAAAGGTACCAAGCCCCAGGTATCCGACCCGATCGAAAGCCTTGCCTGCGTTTATACCAACGAGAGTTTTCGTGAGGTTTTGGATAATTATACGAAGTATTTCCCGGAGGGCTCCGAAATTTTTCTTCCATCCCCCACCGATAGGGTTACCTCTCCGCCGGAAGGCTGTCGAGCTTTTTATACTGCCCATTTTAATCATGGTCTTCGTCTTCCTTTGTCTCCCTTATTTCTGGATATATTGAAAATATTTAGCGTTTCTTTAACACAACTGGTCCCTAACTCCGTAGCTTTCGTCGTTTGATTTTCTGTCCTGATGATCGCTAAAGGGTTCCAACCCTCCTTTCGTAATTTTACTCAGTTATTTCGTTTTAATATTTCTAGCTCTTCCAATCGTGGTTACTTTTTTCCTAGTAAAAAATCTGGTCGATCTATCTTTGATTCTCCAGTTTCCAGCAATTCTGACTGGAAATCTCACTTTTTCTACGTTCGTCCTCCCACTCGTATTACTTTAGCTGATGGCTCCAGCAAACCTTTCTCATGGGACCATGATTCCAAATGGATTTTTGGTGGTCGCTCCGTCGAGGGTCAGTTGATTCCCGACGATCCAAAGTTGGTGGAAGAGATAGTGGAAATGCGTGCTGCCAAATGTCAATGCGCTCTTCTTATTGGCGAAGCTTTTCTTCGTAAGGCTGGCCTAAGTTCTTATATTTTCCCTATCTCTTCTTCTTCTCAGTTGCTCGGTAAGCATTATTTCTCATCGTTGTATTTACTTTATCTTTACTTTGAATAACATTTTTGACTGGATTTTGTTTTCTTCAGTCTCCATGGTAGAGAATTCCAGGCACTCTAGCAAAGGAAAGATGGTTCTTTCGAAGTCTACCAAGACGATGAAAAATCATCCCATTAAGCAAAGGGAGTCAAGAAAGAGGAAATTGGATTTAGGCCAAGATTCTGATGATTATAGAGAGGAATCCCCAGATCCTTCCCAGGAGACTCATCAGGAACCTTTTTCTTCACAATTTCCGGGTCCTACAGAGATAGGACAGGGTTATCCTCCTCTGTAGCTCAGAACATCCCTCGGTATTCGTGGTTGTCGTAGTTGGTCGATGCCCAATTCTTCTGGCACCGCAGCTAAAAGAAGAAAGCAATTCCACGGTCGCTCTGGTGAGGACCTTACTTTACTTGGTGGACAGCATCCAAGGCCTACCCTTGTCGAGATGATCGAAGATCATCTAACGGGAAAGAGAGCGGCCGGTTATTCTGAGCATGATTCTTTGATCCACAATGAAAAGGAGAATGCAACAGATAAGGCTACTCGTATCCTTCTCTCCGGCGTTTTCACACGCGACAATAATAAGATGCTCCACAAAGATCCCTTGGAGAAGTTGCAGAAGGCTTCTCTCTATGCCGACAAGGTAAATGCTTTACGTGTCTTTCTTCTTATGTTAATTTTTCAAAGGATTTTCCACTCAAATAGCTTATCCCTTCAATTCCTCAGACTAGTACTTGTCTTCTGTCATTCGCTTATGAAGCAGCCTTTTGAGGCAACAGTGCGAATTTCTCGAGGATAGGAATAAGGCTTCTCTTAAGAAGGTGCCTGTTTCGGAAGGTGGTGCAACAGAAGCCGGTCCTTCCACATCTTCATCTCGTCCACTTAAGGTCGAAGGTACTCAGGATAGGGGGACTGACAATCCCCATGTTTTAAAAAGTATTTTGGAGACATCTCGTGCACAAGAGCGAGTTAATCAGCTGGCCAAGGAGTTGGACGATCACCAAGTCCAGTATACAACTCGTATCAGCGAATTGGAGTCACAGGTTGCTAGTCTTCAGGCTTCTTTGAATGAGCATGAAGAGAATCTTCCTCTTGGTGGACTTATCGATCAATACGGCAGAAATCCTAGCGAGAAGGTGATCCGTGAGTTTCTTAATTCTCCGGTTCATACCGCCTTGGTGTATCAGAAGGTTGGTCCCCTCCTTGAAAGTACCTTTAAGAAAGCGATCCATCAGATGGTCGCTATGAGATTAATCGAGGATCGCCGAAGTGAATATTTCAAGACTATACATGTCAGCCTTAATCGTTATGGCGAGGAGTATTCTTCTTCGGATCTTCCAACTGTTGAATATAAACATTTTCCGTTGGCTCATTTGGCTGAGGAGTTTGGAGTACCTTTACCGATACCTCCTTCAGATATCAATCCCGAAGCCGACAATAATTTAGTTGATCAGGAAAATGAGGAGGAGAACCCAGAAACAACGACCAATGCAAATGGAGAAAGAGAAGTATTTGGCGACCAGAGTGTCGTCGCTGGCGATCAGCAGGAGATATGAGGGAGCGACCAACGGACTTTGGATGGGGGCGATAAATAACTTTTAGGAATAATAATTGTCAGTGTAATTTGTAATTTTACTTTTTTAATCTTTGCAGAGAGACGACTTGTATTCCCAGTTTTTTTATTCTAATTTCTTCATTTATTATGACGATTCAGACACAAGTCATTTAATCCCAGCATAATCATTATGTTTGCGTCTTTTCGAATTCGGGTAACTGTTCATTGATCAGATACTCTGTTTCATGCGTATTCCCAAGGTCTGTCGCGTCTTTTCACTTAGTATAAATACTCGAGGTAAAAAGTTCATCGTTATTTTATGGCGCGTCCCCCTTTAGATAAAATATTTCTCCCCAGTAGATCGATACGTCTTATTCGATATTCCATGTTTTCTCGATTTTTCCGAGAATGAGTAATCTCTTCGGTAGTACATCCAAACGTTCTTCGCGTGAGAACCCCAGAAATTCTAGGTCTGTTGGTCCCAAGTGGTCAGATGAGGTCTAGAGGGGGGGGGGGTGAATAGACCTCTGAAAATTTTTGAACTTAAAAACTTTTCAGTCTTCTGTCAGCAGACTAAGCTGATGAAGAACAGTAAGCAGACTAAGCTGATCGTGAACAAATCTTGCAGCGGATTATTTGAAAGTGTTTTTCACAAGTAAACTAAGTTCTAAAAGATTTTATCCCCAGTTAGAAACTCCTTATAAAATCTTTTGATTGATTCAAAGTGTTTAAAATGCAAACTTTTTAAAATATGCAAGAAAACTTTAAATGCAAGATAACACAAAGAATTTTTATAGTGGTTATATGGATAAAAATCCTTTAGTCCACTCTTCCAGATCACTTAGATTCTGGGTTATACTATAATCACACAGATTACAATATTTCTCCACTTACACCAAGACAACAAATGAAAAGGCTGTAAGCTCACAATAGGAAATCACAAAGAAGACCTATTCTCCGAAGTAATATCACTCACAAAGACGGATATCTACTCCTCACAACACTTAGCTATTACAAAATCACTCAGATAATGTTTTTCTGATTTCTTCAACTGGGTTTCTGTCAACAGATGACTTCCACCAGACGAGTGAGCTGTTCGAGCTTTTGAGACTTAGAAAAATTCTGCTTCAAAATCAAAATCTCTGATTGTTGTTGTATTGTTGTGTTTTTTTGCTCGATTGAAATTCAGCTCTATTTATACATGGAGATGAAAATATGACCGTTGAAGGCAAATCACAATTCAAATCCATCCTTCAGCTCTTTTGAAACGGCTCCCTGCTGCAATCCGTACAGTGTACAGTACTTTCTGTCCATCACATTTAATGCTGCATTAAATGCACTCTGCTGATACGAGGATATCTTCAATCATTTGCCATTACTACACTTCTCTTTCAGCATTTATTACACCAAGTGCATTTATTACCGTTGAACTGATCTCATGATCTCTTCCACTCTGCTGATCGAAGCAACCCTTCTGATAGGTACTCTGCTGATCAAATACTGAACTAATCTGATTTGACTCGGCTGATGACCTACCCTTCTGTTTGCTGTTTCAGCAAGAGATCACTAGTCTTCTGGTCTTTGAACTCTTCTGATATCTTCTTTACTTGTTCAAAGATCCTTCTAAGGGAACTAAGCTTTCCATACTTAGCTGATTATGATGTTTTGGAAATCATCAAAACCTTCCCTTAAATTCTGACTTCTTTCATCTTCATCTTCATCCAACAATTTCCCCCTTTTTGATGAGAGTACCTGTACCTAAACTAAAGTTTTGATCCTCAAAAATTTCTGAGATAGAAATAGTATGTTGGATTCAAACTTGCAATTTTATAGATGATTAAACTGATTACAGATTACAAGTTTTGAAGAATGAAAAGTGCAAAGTACTTTTAAAAGGATTACAAGGATTTTAAGATAAAAAGGAAATCTAGCCTAAACTAGTCTTCTTCCTTCTTCTCTTCTTCTGAAGTTTTCTTCTCTTCTTCAGCATTTTCTTTCTTTTCTTCTTCAGCTTCCTTGTCCTCTTTTTCAGATTCTTCATCAGATAACTTAGAAGTCTCAGCTTCCAGCTCTTCAAAGAACCTTTTTCTTAGCAGCTCTATCTTTTTATATTTTACATCAGGGTCAAGCTGTTCTTCAGCTGAATTTTTGGCAGCAGCTAGTTCCTTATCAGACTTGGCTTTTGCTTCAGATTCTTCAAATTCAGCTTGCTCTTCTTCTGTAATTCTCTCATCTGTTGGTCTGCTTGATTCTCCCATATTTCTTTCAGTGTCACCAGCAGATTCTTCCAACACTTCAGTTGCTTCAGCTTGGTTATCTTCTTCCTTTTCAAGAGAAGGACCAACTTTCTTCTGTCCAAATACCCTTTCTTCCCCCTTTTTGTCATCATCAGCAGGGTTGATTGGATATTGTGGCACAACTGGTGTAATTAGAAGTGAATCACAGAGAAGCTTGATGTTCTCTTCCATAGCATTGATCTGAGCTTGCTGTCCGAGTTGATTGGCCTTGAAATCTCTCACTTCCTTGAGCAGATCTTCTCCTTGATCACCTCTTCCATGACTTCATCTTCTGCTCGGAGGGCCGTTTCAACTGTTTGTTCAATCTGTCTCCAACCTTCAGTAGTGCTCTGAGCCCGTCTTTTAAGTATATCCATATCTTGACAGATGGATTTAACATTCTGAGCAGTGTCTTCTATCAGATCGGTTGGGACAGCAGCAGCTTTCTGATTTGGTTGTTTGACAGCAGCTAACACTTCTGCAGCTAATTCTTCCTTCATATCCTTCAAAGATTTGGTGATCATTTGTTGGATGGAGTCCAACAGATTTGTCTGAGCACTTTGAGAAGTTGAAGGCATATTTGTTGTAGCAGGAAGTGTTTCTTTGATAAGTTGCTCTGTTGGTTGAGTTATTAATGCAAGAGACTGATCTGCTGGACTACCAGCATGGCTTGGAGTGCTTTCCTTTCTCCTTAGCTTGATCATCTCCTTCAGCAGCAACTTCTTTGTCCTTGATCTGATCTGCTGGAATTGCTTCTTCTTTCTTTGAATCATCAGCAGCATCAGACTTATCACCCTGTGCTTTGTTCTGATCAGATGGGTCTGATGTACCCTCTTTTTGCTCTGGTTGATCAGAAGACTCTGCTTTTTCTTTATCAGCAGGGGATATAATCTTCTTGACAGTCTCAACTGTCTTCATCATTCCTTCATTGTCCACAGCTGACCTGTTGGAAATCCAAGTAAAATTATCAAGAGGAATAAAAGTGGATGAAGGTTCCTCAGGCAGCTCTTCATAAGGTTTGATATTTGGCCCGTAGACAATGTGTTTGATGTTTGGAAGAGGGACCAATGAGCTTGGTTGTCCCCTTAACTTCCTTGATTTCTTTGCCCAAAGCTCCATTGCTTGAGCAATAGCCAACTTTATAGATCTTTCCTTGAGGTCTTCAGATTCCTCATAGTCTTCAGGAATTGATTGGAAGATCTTCTTGGCTTCAGTCTTTACTATGTGACTTATCTTTAGCCTCAACTTGTCCAGAAAGAATTCTGAATCAAGTGCTTGAATTAGAGAACCTGTCTCAAGCCACTTCAGTACCCATGCTTCTTCAGCATTAAAGGCTTTCCATTTTGTCATTTCAGCTGGACTCTTTGTCAGTCTGAATTCCCTCCACCTGTTGTATCTGATCTTTTCAGCATTGAACTGTGTCAGGCGGTTTATCCTTTCATTTTCAGCATCAAGCCTTCTGAGAAATTCTTCAAAAATTGCAGGATCATCCCTGACAATTTCAAGAGATAGTCTGACTTCTTCTCTTCTCTTTGGCTTTATTTTTGGTGCAGGCATAGCTGGTATTGGTTTGTTTGGATCTCTTTGTTCACCAATAACTATCCTGTTGGGATATGGCTCGATTTGTCATACAACAAAGTGCGGAATTTAAAATTTTTCGAGTCATCCAATGGTCCCATAAAAGAAGTCTCCATATTATGTATACAAAAACAAGAAACAAAAACGCACACAATGAATTAACAAGGGGGTTTTTGCGATATACCTCACCACAGGCAAGGTGGTGGAAACCTCCGGCTTCGTTTCTGATTCTGATCTGGTTCACAGGAGTGATCCAAGTGTCTCACCTCCAGGGATAGTCCACACCAATTGGATTCTGGCAACACCTCAAGATCTTAGGCTCAGAACTGGATTCAGGAGATTTGTTATTGCAGGATTGTGTTGAATCTCTTGACAGATCAAGATCTAACACAACGGAACAGGGAGATGGCGGCGGCGGCACCAAGGCAGCCCACGGCAGCAGGTGGCGGCGGCTCAATGGTGGCGGCGGCGGCTAGGGTTTCTAGCTAAGGGGGGCGGCGCTTACTAGGGCAAAAGGAGGCTAGGGTTTTCTTTTTGAGTGTTACACATTTGAGCTCTAGATGTGCTCTATTTATAAGCTCCTTCTGACCTAGGTCTACAAGACTCCTTATGGGCTTTAATTAATAAAAGCCCATGTCTTGCAATCCTTCATTTAATTAACAACTTTAATTAAATGTCCAGCCCAATTAAATCATTATTTCTTTTATATAATTAATTAGCAACTCAATTATTAATTAAGTTAGCCGATTAATTAATCTCCCACTTGAATTAAATACTTTTAATTCATTTAATTGATTTAATTATCTTTAAATCAATTAATTCCTTTCATGTCCTTTTATAACAGTCACCGTCCAATTGTATTGTGTGTGACCCTCTGGGTTCACCATCAATTGGCAGCAGGCCCACGAATCCTTCGTGATTTAATTTATGAACAATAAATTGTTCCGGTCAATTAAACAACCTTTAATTGACCACTCCTAGAATTAAATCCTCTATTAATTCAGGAGTACCCACACTTCATGGTCGATGTCTAGCCACAAGCCCATGAAGCCCAACTTCAGGTGAATTGATATTTGTGAACCTCGTCTCATATAATTGCCATGTACATACGGTCCTTCTATCGACCAATATTCCCGATCAAGACTTAGGGTGTGTGAATTGATCGGCACCTCTAAATTTGTCTCGATAACTATACTTTCTAATTCAGGATAATATTCCAGTGTGACTGCTAAATTTGGAAACCCCTTTCCAAATCCGTCACCGACCGTGGCCACGGGTTTCTCGGATATATTATCTAAGAATCGTATAGGAAATTCTCTCATCCATTACAATGAGTCAATAGATTCCATATTGGTACTAACCACCCACGTACATGTCCATACGCACCCAACCTAGGCATGTTATGACCAAGCTACGTGGCCTATACCTAGATCTAAGTACGCACTTTCATGCACCGAATTCGCCCTAGTACCTCAAGTCAAAGGACTAAATCGTACACTATTATATTCCTTGAGAAACATCCCATCACCGATATGCGTCATGCGCTTCCACAATGGGTTTCTCTGTTCGGGTCGTTCGATGCGTTCAATCTTCCATTGAACCACCTACTCGTATGCACTGGACTCAAATTCCTTGCTTATGAAACACTACAAATTCACTCCATGTGAATCATGCATACTCGTACAAGTCTTTGCGATTCCTACGATACCCCGTCTCGTTTCAGAATCTATGACTTGGAACAATTTTAGGATTACGACCTTTGAGACTGTTTCATGATTGCACTCAGTACTGAAGTGAATCGTCCCATAGTCAAATGTAATCTAAGGGTTTCAACCAATCGCTTAAATGTATTCGCGAGAGATGAAGTTGGCCATTGTTTATCCTTATACACATATAAATAAACATGCGTATTAAGTCATTTATACTAAAGAAAGATAATGATAGTTTCACTACAAGCTAAATATATTGGCTTGCAGGGCACTATTCCATCAATCTCCCACTTGCCCTAAAGCCAATCATAAACGTTTCTAGGACCCATCTTTCTAAAGATGTTCTTCGAACTCATTTTATGATATAGTCTCTTTTAGTGGATCCGCTAAGTAGTCTTCTGAGTCGACGCGATCCATTACCCGCGTTAACTCTACCAATGATTTTTCTAATCAGATGGTACCTTTCTTTCAATTATGTTTAGATTTCTGGTAAGATCTCGAATGCTTTGCTTTGACAATAGCTCCAATGTTATCATAGAAGATAACCATGAGCTTCGCAATGCTAGGCCCTACATCCAACCATAGGATGAAGTTTTATATCTAAACACTTTCTTAAGCCGCATTTAATGCTACATTTAATGCTGCTATATATCTTGCTTCAGTGGTTTAGATGGTTACGGTGATTTGCTTGGAACCCTTTCAAATTCACTGTTACCCCATTGAGGCAGGATATGTATCCAAAAATGGATGTTCTTAATTCATCCACATCAGACTGAAAATTCGAATCAGTGAATCCTTCGAATTTTAATTCTCCACTACCACCGTAGACCAAGAACAAATCCTTAGTCTTTGTCAAGAGCTTAAGGATATCTTTTACGGTGGTCCAGTACTTCTTGATAGAAATAGTGTCCTGCAAGCCAGCTGTATGGCTAGCATTAATTGTAATTAATGAGGAACTATTCAATTTAGATTAATAAATGCACTTTTATTAAATGGTCAACTTTATCTTATGTAATATTTGTCTACGCATAAGGATAGAAGTCCTTAGATCACAGGGCTATGGGACAACCCGTGGACTGATCTCTAAGGCCGTGATCTAGAATATATTCAAGAGTCGTAGAATCCAATCGAGATAGGACATCGTTGGATTCGGTTAGACTCTCACTATTGTGTATACTCCGATGAACTGGAGGACGCTGGGGTCCACGAGCGTGACTGGGATAGTCGATACACATAAGTGGGTGGCTTGCTGGGATGGCAAGCGCACTGAATACCCCAATTAGGAAATAACTCACCATGGAAGCGGTAGTCGCATATCGGGGTTGAAGTTATTCCAATTTACAATAGTATACGAGGAACGATCCCTAACAACTTGAGATGATAGGGTTTATCTGGTACGAGAACGTCTATACTTTGATATGAGTTCCGACTGACTGGGGATCACCAGAAAGTCTCTGTGGACTCATGTTGGGTATAGAGGAACTCGTATGCAGATTCATATCATCAACAAAGGATCCATTGACTCGACTTGATAGGTCGAGAAATTCTCCTATGGATTTCTGTGAGAAATTAATTCTGATGAAATCCTTGGCCAAGGTATCTGACGACTTTATGTAAGTAGCTCATAAAGAACAAGTCAGAAAGAATTTATTTCGAGATCAGAGAACATAAGGTCAAGACAAAAGATAAGGGAATCCGATGAAAAACCATACCCTTAAGTCTCGACTGGGAGATTGATCGATGGAGAGATTGTGTCGTATATGGAAATTGTAAATGATAAAAGGTTCACTGAATTAATTCACCAGTGATTGGGCTCCATGGGCTTGTGACTGGACATCGACCGTGGAGTGTGGGAGAATTCCCAAATTAGCAGGGGTGCTGATTTTGGAATGATTGATCGACAGAGTGTTCGATTAATTTAGAGTATTAATTGCTCGAGTAATTGAATAATATTTAATTACAACCCGCGGCCAATTATGTGGTGAACCTACGGGGGCATACACAATACACATGAAGCGAAAGCGAGGAAGTAGGAACGAACCAGTTGACTGGGTCGACTGGGTCAAAATCGACTGGGTCGATTAAATGGGTGGGTCGACTGGGTCGACCCATATGGAACGAAAATGGATCTAATTGGAATTGGATCAAGATTATAAATTAAATTGGAATTTAGTATATGAGTAAATTAATTAATTATGATTTAATTAATTAATAGAAAAATTAATTTAATTAGACTTGGAGTTTAATTAATTAATTGGGAGATGATTTAATTAATTGGGCTATTTAATTGGGAAATTAAATAAAGCCTTGAAAGATTAATTAATATGGGCCATGAATTAATTAGAAGACTTAGTCTTCTAATTAAAGCGGGCCATGGCCCATGTAGGAGAGAAGAAACCTAGTCCTATTAGGACTAGGTTAGGAAGATAACTATAAGTAGCTATCTTGTAGTTATTTTTCAAACAACTCCACAAGAAAAATTGCAAGAGCAAAAATTCTCTCTCCCTCTCCCTGTGATCGGCCGAACTGCTCTTCCACTTTGGAAGAATTTTTCGACTTTGATTTTTCGTTCCAAAGTTGTTCTAAAACCTAGATATTAATATACCCTATGTTCCAGTTGATTAGGATATATTAATTTTTCGTGATATTGTGGTGTATCAACTCGTAGAGGTGCAACACGTGGGGCGCTACCAAAAGGTGTGGGTCGATCAACAGGGGTCAGAATTCAGAGCTCATATTGCTAGCCGAGGATTTGCAAGGAGATAGGTATAAACGAGAAAACTTATACTATCTATTTAATTATATTCATATATATACAACTAGAGAATATCCTGGCAAGATTCTTTAAGAGGCCCTAGAAATTTTTATATTTCGCTGTGCCTAGGGCTGTTTTTCTTACCGAATCCCAACAGTGGTATCAGAGCCAACTCTAGGCTTTGTATATATATGAATTTGCGAATTCTGTGTTTATTAAATCATATGTTTGATTTATGTGGCTAGTTCTTTAACTTTGCATGTTTTAGGACGTATGTTTAATTAACTTGGAGTTAATGTTTAATTTTGGATTCGAAAATTTTATCATGTTGATTTTTTGGATTGGGATTTAATTGACTGGGTTTTGTTTAATTAAATCATAAGTAATCGAAGAAACAAAAAAAAAAAATTTATTAGATCCGACTCGCGGTGGCACGCGGCGGTGCGCGGCAGCGCACCGTGGCTGGGCGGCCACCGCAAGCTGCTGCCAACGGCAGCGTGCTGGCAGCACGCAAGCCGCACACGCTGCGCGCAGCAGCAGCCTTCGGGCTGCTGTTTACGCGCTGCTGTGCGCGGCTGCTCGCTGCCGCACACAGCCGCGTGCAGCGGCTGCTGCCATAGGCAGCTCACGCGCCGCCTTGGTGGTCGCGCGTGGGCTGTCCTACGTGGCAGTCCTGATTGGTCTCGACTAGTCGTTTTTGGGTTGGACTCTAATTCTGCCTATTTTGAAAGTCCTGAAAATCTTGGAGAATTTTGGAAGATTAGGAAACTTAGAGTTTTTGGATAAGGTAGTTATTTTGTTAGACTTAAACACTACCTTAATTAACTAATCTAGTCAAAATAGGAATATCTTGAAAATCTTGGAGATTTGGAATTTTGGGAAACTTAGAGTTTTGGATAAGGTAAGAATCTTAGAGATTTAGATTACCTTAATTAACCAATTTAATCAAGATAAGAATTGTAGATTACTTAGAGCTCAAGTAAGAGCTAATTAATCTTAGAGGTTAATTGTTAATTCAAAATTAATTAACTTGGATGAATTTTTGCGAATTAAAATTAATGAAGCCGGTAAATTTACATTATTGCCCTTATGTGAATTTATGCATGTTCTTGAGTGAATATGTGGATTTGTCGATTTTGCCCTTAAGCCCTGTGTAGTTTTGGTTTATTTATTTTATGGGTTGTAATTAAATGGGCCTGATTGGTGCCCTTGCATGCGCAAACAAATGTAATAGAATAGGACCATTTAGATTATGTAAGCTAGGCTTAGATTAGGCTTGGAGCCGAGAAGACCTCATGAAGACTTGGAGATCCACATGGAGGCCCATTTACCTTGGAGGACATGGAGGCCCAATTCATTACATGGAGGCACAATCAAGCTGGATATTACAAGAAGGCCCATGATGTATGGGTTTAAAAATTGTAATAGTTAGGATATTTAATTTTCACCCTAGACTGACCAATTGATTCATCACGTGGCTCGTGATGGATCGCATAGGATGGGCAATCGACCAATCATATCTTGCTAGGTGATGAATGTTTACTTTTTCGCAAATTATTCTTTGATGTATGAGATGCATGCTTAGGATAGAAAACGTAAACAAGATAAGCATAATCTGATGAGACCTCGCACACTTAGAAACCTCCAATTGAACTTAAAATTCAATTAGAATATTAAATCGAATAACGGGCGCATATGAATAGTGTCTATGGTCCGAGCCTATCCAATTACTAGGTCTTAGGCATATTGTACAAATATATCTCGATGTCTCACGAGTCGTGGGTCGAGCTATAGGAAGATAATATGTCTATTGCCTCGATGCACGAGTTAAGTGCCAAGGGAGGGGATGGCAAGGTTAGGCGCTGTCTCACGAGTCGTGGGGCGTCTAAGATTGAACTGTTTCTCTTCACGAGTATTGGACATGATTTAACGCTAGTAAGTATGGATGTCTCACGAGTCGTGGGTCCATATCGAAAAACGAGGCTAAATGAACTTAAGGGTTAGCTGCGATGGTTAACCGTTGACATAGTCGACCACCAAGTGGATCAAATAGTATGGCCAACGAGTCGTGGGTACTAGGAGATTGCATTTGGGCCTTAAGCCCGCTAGGATATTTTAAATTCCCGAAACTTATGTGGGGGCATAAGATTTTGATTAAAATAGTGGGAGTAATTTGCAAATGAAATCCATGTTTGTGAATTGTGCATTTTAAATTAATCTTTCGCGTATTTATTTCTTCTATCGTCATTTTATAGATATGATGTCAAAAGAGCTTAGAGCACTTAGAGATTTGTCCATCTCATCACTTGAACGTAATATTTTAACTGGACCCAACTTGCATTTCTGGACGCATCATTTGAATGGATTATTTGAAGCTGAAAACATATCTTATGTTTTGTCTGTGCCACCACCCATTACTATTTCACATGACGTTCCTGATGAGCTCCGTAAAAGCATCACCAAGTGGAAACTGGATGATGGCTTAGCTCGTGAATACATGTTGGAATATATGTCACTTGATCTGCGTTTGCAACATGAGCATATGGCATCCGCGAAAGAGGTTCTCTCGAATCTCAAATTCCTTTATGGGATTAGAGATGGTCGTCGCAGATTCGCGATCACGAGGGAACTCTTGCAAGCAAGAAAGAGAAGGGAAACTCCTGTCGGAATCCACGTACACAAGATG
The DNA here is from genome assembly GCA_038501285.1 of Penstemon eatonii. Taxonomy (NCBI): domain Eukaryota; kingdom Viridiplantae; phylum Streptophyta; class Magnoliopsida; order Lamiales; family Plantaginaceae; genus Penstemon; species Penstemon eatonii. The sequence goes on along the minus strand of CM076710.1, from coordinate 41,013,317 downwards.
ATTCGACTTCTATCTGAACTCGATGATATGGGTGTCGTGATGGACAATGATTTCCGAGTGGATATTATTCTACAATCTCTTCCTAGCATATGACCGATTTATCGCGGACTTGAATCTCCAGAGGCGAGAGATCACTGTGCATGTCCTGCGACAAATGCTCGAGGAACACGAAGCTTCTTTTGGAAAGAAAGCAAGGGTTGGCGAAAAGACTGGGCGGCGTTCAAAACCAAGACAAATGGAAACCAGAGCTCCTTACTGCACAAGGTCAAAGGAAAGGATTAAATTCGAACCTATGGAGAGTTCGAACAGGTATATTCCTTGTTAAAGTTAATTTTACAATTAACTGTGCATTTTTGGTGTTAGACACTGACTGGAGTTCTCATCCTTGTAGGTGATGGGAGCATTAAAGAAACTGGAGCCTGAGGATTGGATCCTTGAATAAGGCAATGGAGCTGGAGCTGCTACCAAGGCCATAGGCAAAAGTAGATTTAGGTGGTTTGATAAAGTCATTAGGAAACTTTCATTTATGTACCTAGTTATTAATGAAAAACTTTTTATTCATGTTATTGAATAATGTTGATTTTAATAAAAGCTCCTGTTTTTGTTTTTCATTTGGTACATTAAATTATTGACTTTACATTATGAAACCACCTAAGTTAGTCATGCACGTACAACAAAACAAAAGGAAACAAGATAATGAAATATCTGCCCAATTATGGCACGCTAGACTTGGACATATATCTAAGTCAAGGATTCAAAAGTTAGCATCATCTGGCGCGATTGAAATCAATCGCATTGATGAAATGCCAACATGTGAACCATGTTTAAAGGGTAAAATGGCTAAGTTGCCATTTAAGGGAAACCCTGAGCGAGCCAAGCAAACATTGGACTTGATACATACTGACGTATGTGGACCACTAAGAAAGAGCGCCCGTGGTGGCTATGACTACTTCATCACTTTCACTGACGACTTTAGTCGTTATGGATATGTGTTCTTGTTGAAACACAAGTCTGAAGCCTTTGAGCGATTCAAAGAATTCAAGATGGAAGTAGAGAATCAACTTGGTCATACGATAAAGGCTCTTCGTTCTGACCGAGGTGGAGAATTTCTTAGTAACGAATTTCTGAATTATCTTGTAGAGCATGGAATACTATCGCAGTGGACTCCTCCTGCAACACCCCAGTTAAATGGAGTAGCAGAGAGAAGGAATCGAACATTGATGGACATGGTTCGATCCATGATGAGTGCCACTGACTTACCTCTTTCATTTTGGGGACATGCCCTCCTCACGGCAACGAAGATACTGAATATGGTACCTTCAAAATCCGTAGAAAAGACACCATACGAACTATGGTTTGGCAAGGCACCCTCATACGCATTCATGCGCATATGGGGATCTCCCGCTTACGTTAAAAAGCTGGTGGGAGATAAATTGGAAACTAAATCCACTTTGTGCAAATTCGTGGGGTATCCGGAAAACTCAATAGGATACGAGTTCTACGATCCTACAAGACAAACAACGTTTGTCTCGAGGAACGCTCACTTCTTGGAGAAGGATTTCTTGGTGGACAAGAAAGAAAATAACGTAGAACTAGATGAGGTCACTGAAGCTGAAAAGACCTTAGAGGTCGATCAAGCTGACCCGTCACCACAGGCAGTGGGAGAACAAGAGCATGAAAGTGCACCAGAAAGTACACCGATACTTCGTAGGTCAGAAAGACAACGTAGAGAACCCGAGAGGTACTACGGTCTGCTGCATGAGACTGGACAGTCTCTAACCGACCCAAGGACTTACGAAGAGGCTATGCTAGACATAGACTCGGGAAAGTGGCGCGAAGCCATGGAATCCGAACTGGACTCCATGCACTCAAACAAGGTCTGGGCCTTGGTAGATCCACCAGTGGGAGTGGCTCCCGTGGGTTGCAAGTGGATCTATAAGCGAAAGCTTGGAGTGAACGGAGAGGTGATTACCTACAAGGCGCGACTAGTGGCAAAAGGATACACTCAAAGACCAGGTATCGACTTTGAGGAGACCTTCTCGCCCGTCGCAATGCCCAAATCCATTCGGATCTTGCTGGCCATAGCTGCGTGGTATAACTACGAGATATGGCAGATGGATGTAAAGACTGCCTTTCTCAATGGAGACATTGATAAGGAGATCTACATGGAGCAACCAAAAGGATATGCATCCAAAGGAGATGAACATAAGGTGTGCAAACTCCAGAGGTCCATTTATGGACTGAAGCAAGCTTCCCGAAGTTGGAACATTCGTTTTGATGAGACAATCCAAACTTTTGGATTCATCAAGAACATGTTCGAACCTTGCGTGTACAAGAAGATCAGTGGGAGTACAGTTGAATTTTTGGTGCTTTACGTTGACGACATTCTTCTCATTGGAAACAATGTAAAAGCATTGTCTGAAACTAAAGCATGGTTGTCTACACAATTCTCAATGAAGGATATGGGAGAAGCATCCTTTGTACTAGGTATAAGGATCTACCGAGATAGATCAAAAGGACTGCTGGGCCTCTCCCAATCCCAGTACATAGACAAAATCTTGAAAAGATTTAGTATGGAAGAATCCAAGAGAGGATTGCTTCCAATGAGACATGGAATTGCACTCTCCAAGTCTATGGCCCCAAAGACGCCAGAGGAGAGAAGCAATATGTCTAGAATACCGTATGCATCCGCGATAGGAAGCATAATGTATGGTATGCTGTGTACGAGACCAGACGTAGCGTACGCTCTAAGCGTTACAAGTCGCTACCAGTCTGATCCAGGTGAGCAGCACTGGATAGCCGTAAAGGCAATTCTGAAGTACCTGAGAAGGACTAAGGAATTGTTCTTGGTATACGGTGGAGGAGAATTGAAATTGGAAGGCTATACAGACTCAAGCTTCCAATGTGATGTAGACGACTTCAAGTCGACATCAGGATATGTTTTCTGCCTCAATGGTGGTGCGGTTAGCTGGAAGAGCTCCAAGCAGGAAACAACCGCGGATTCAACCACTGAAGCAGAATACATTGCCGCGAGTGACGCAGCAAAGGAAGGTGTTTGGATGAGGAACTTCATCCAGGAATTGGATGTGATACCTAGCATTGCTGAGCCCATTACTATCTTCTGCGATAATAATGGGGCAATAGCGCAAGCAAAGGAGCCGAGATCTCATCAGAAATCCAAGCACGTACAGAGACGATACCATGTGATAAGAGATATCATTCGTAGAGGAGACATTAAGATGGAACGTGTCGACTCGGAAGATAATACGGCGGACCCGCTAACGAAGCCTCTGCCTCAAAAGGCATTTGAGAAACATCTGCATAAGATGGGACTCAAGAACATAAAAGACTGGCTTTAGGACAAGTGGGAGATTGATAGAAATAGTGTCCTGCAAGCCAGCTGTATGGCTAGCATTAATTGTAATTAATGAGGAACTATTCAATTTAGATTAATAAATGCACTTTTATTAAATGGTCAACTTTATCTTATGTAATATTTGTCTACGCATAAGGATAGAAGTCCTTAGATCACAGGGCTATGGGACAACCCGTGGACTGATCTCTAAGGCCGTGATCTAGAATATATTCAAGAGTCGTAGAATCCAATCGAGATAGGACATCGTTGGATTCGGTTAGACTCTCACTATTGTGTATACTCCGATGAACTGGAGGACGCTGGGGTCCACGAGCGTGACTGGGATAGTCGATACACATAAGTGGGTGGCTTGCTGGGATGGCAAGCGCACTGAATACCCCAATTAGGAAATAACTCACCATGGAAGCGGTAGTCGCATATCGGGGTTGAAGTTATTCCAATTTACAATAGTATACGAGGAACGATCCCTAACAACTTGAGATGATAGGGTTTATCTGGTACGAGAACGTCTATACTTTGATATGAGTTCCGACTGACTGGGGATCACCAGAAAGTCTCTGTGGACTCATGTTGGGTATAGAGGAACTCGTATGCAGATTCATATCATCAACAAAGGATCCATTGACTCGACTTGATAGGTCGAGAAATTCTCCTATGGATTTCTGTGAGAAATTAATTCTGATGAAATCCTTGGCCAAGGTATCTGACGACTTTATGTAAGTAGCTCATAAAGAACAAGTCAGAAAGAATTTATTTCGAGATCAGAGAACATAAGGTCAAGACAAAAGATAAGGGAATCCGATGAAAGACCATACCCTTAAGTCTCGACTGGGAGATTGATCGATGGAGAGATTGTGTCGTATATGGAAATTGTAAATGATAAAAGGTTCACTGAATTAATTCACCAGTGATTGGGCTCTATGGGCTTGTGACTGGACATCGACCGTGGAGTGTGGGAGAATTCCCAAATTAGCAGGGGTGCTGATTTTGGAATGATTGATCGACAGAGTGTTCGATTAATTTAGAGTATTAATTGCTCGAGTAATTGAATAATATTTAATTACAACCCGCGGCCAATTATGTGGTGAACCTACGGGGGCATACACAATACACATGAAGCGAAAGCGAGGAAGTAGGAACGAACCAGTTGACTGGGTCGACTGGGTCAAAATCGACTGGGTCGATTAAATGGGTGGGTCGACTGGGTCGACCCATATGGAACGAAAATGGATCTAATTGGAATTGGATCAAGATTATAAATTAAATTGGAATTTAGTTTATGAGTAAATTAATTAATTATGATTTAATTAATTAATAGAAAAATTAATTTAATTAGACTTGGAGTTTAATTAATTAATTGGGAGATGATTTAATTAATTGGGCTATTTAATTGGGAAATTAAATAAAGCCTTGAAAGATTAATTAATATGGGCCATGAATTAATTAGAAGACTTAGTCTTCTAATTAAAGAGGGCCATGGCCCATGTAGGAGAGAAGAAACCTAGTCCTATTAGGACTAGGTTAGGAAGATAACTATAAGTAGCTATCTTGTAGTTATTTTTCAAACAACTCCACAAGAAAAATTGCAAGAGCAAAAATTCTCTCTCCCTCTCCCTGTGATCGGCCGAACTGCTCTTCCACTTTGGAAGAATTTTTCGACTTTGATTTTTCGTTCCAAAGTTGTTCTAAAACCTAGATATTAATATACCCAATGTTCCAGTTGATTAGGATATATTAATTTTTCGTGATATTGTGGTGTATCAACTCGTAGAGGCGCAACACGTGGGGCGCTACCAAAAGGTGTGGGTCGATCAACAGGGGTCAGAATTCAGAGCTCATATTGCTAGCCGAGGATTTGCAAGGAGATAGGTATAAACGAGAAAACTTATACTATCTATTTAATTATATTCATATATATACAACTAGAGAATATCCTGGCAAGATTCTTTAAGAGGCCCTAGAAATTTTTATATTCCGCTGTGCCTAGGGCTGTTTTTCTTACCGAATCCCAACACTTCTTCACTGGAGTTTGACTAGCAACTGCTCGCGATACTTGAGCAAGTTCTACGTCTGGTCTAGTACATAGTAAAGCATGCCACATGCAACCTTTTGTTTGAAACATAAGGTATTTGAGACATCCTCCTTTGTTCTCATTTGATGTAGGGCACATCGATTTTGGAACAATGGATACGGGTCTCACTGGAAGCAATCCTTTCTTGGATTCTTCATACTGAATATTTCCAGTATTGATTCTATGTACTTAGATTTAGAGAGTGTCAGCATCCTTTTCTGATCTATTCTATAGATACGTATCCCAATAGGCAAGATGCTTCTCCTAAATCTTTCATGGAGAATTGCATGGACAATCATGCTTTCGTCTGTGCTAATATTCCGATATCATCCCAGATAACCAGAACATTATCGACATATAAAATATGAGCTTCATCGCGCTCCCACTAATCCTTTTGTACACTCATTGTTCATACTCGTTTTGATGAAGTCAATTGTCTTGACTATCTCATCAGAACAACTGTGAATCTAAATGGATTCAAATATCGCTAATGGAGAAAAGGTTTCAACAAAGTCTGTTCCAGAACATTGTGAATAACCCTTCTTACCACTAGTCGATTCTTAGAGGTCAACACCTCTCCATTCATTCCAAGTTTGAAGATCCATTTATAACTTATAACCAACTTATAGGGATAAATCCCTTAGGTGGATCAATTAAGGTTATACCTTGGTGGAATGGATGGGATCCATTTTGGTTTACATGGCTTCGAGCCACGTACCCAAGTCTATGTCTGACATCGCTTCTTGATAGGTCTTTGGATTACTTTCCACATTCTCGTTTTCGTGAATGAGACCAAATCGCTTTGGCTCCTTACGAATTCGATCAGACCTTCGAAGAGTATGTGTACAAGTAGATTTAGTAAATTCTGGATTAACTCCCACTGTTTGCGGGGACGGGTCCAAATCTTGGACTTCATCAAGTTCCATGACGTTTCCATTTCCTTTGACGTGTGATTCATCAACAGAGGAACTGGTATCTAGGAGAAACGATTGTTTCTCATTGTCGTGGAACAGGTATCCAATGGATTTCGTTGGATACCCCACAATTATATACAAATTGGATCTACTAGCCAATTTATCTCCTTTCTCGTTTCTACCATCGGCAGGAGATCTCCATACTCAGAAGTAAGAGCATAGAGGTATTTTGCCATACCTTTCTTGGTAAAGCTTTGCAGGCACAAACTTTGAAGGTACTTTGCTTAGTATCTTCGATGCAGTCAGGAGCACTAACCCCTAGAATGCATAAAGAAGCTTTCACAAAACTCAATATGGATCGAACAATGTCTAACAATGTTAGATTCCATCTCTTTAGACACTTCAATAAGTTGAGGCGTCTTAAGAGGAGTTTGTTGTATGAGAATCTCCTTCTCATTAAGATAATTGAGGAATCCTTGACAAGTATTTGCTATCTCAACTAGATCGAATGGTCGCAATACTTTGTCTTTGTTGATTCTTTACTTCGCATCGAAATACCTTGAAAGGTTTTTCGGATTTGTATCTCACTAGATTCATTTTCCACTAACGACCAGGGTCTTTAGCAAAAAGGTACGAAGTATGAGTAATCTCCTCTCACAGTAACCTTTAGTGATCCATACTCATGGATTAAATCCAGATTTTATTTGGTTCACTCTTGATTCCCTGTGACGGGAGATCTGGTCATCTCTCCTTTGAGACATGATTCGCAGGTTGGAAGTTCATCCAAGTTCTATTTTTCAAGAAGCTTAGGTGAAACCAACTTTTGAATCCTACTCTTGGAGATGTTTCCAAGTCTAGCGTACCAAAGTTATGGATTATTATCTTTGTATTAATTGAATTTCACACATTAATTCAATAAGATTGAGTCAATGGTTTAATTCAATTAATTTACTTCCTTTCAATCTTCTTTAATTGCTTCATTTTTCCTTTCAATTAACTACTTTAATTGAAACGTTGCTTAATTAATTAGATCATCTAATCAATTAAACATATTAGTGCCTTTCTTAGATGCAGTGGGATAATTCGACTTATAGGCTACTTGCATTCTTTTGACTACCTTTATGGTCGAATTAGAAGAGAATAAATTCCTCTTCATTTTACTCTTCTTTGACTTTGCAGTCCATGAAGTGTAAACGATCATGACAGGTCTATCCTATTTGCCTTTAACCAATTCTTTGGTTGATTCATGAAATGTGATCAACTTATCAAATAAGATCAGTTTATTTCAAGAGTCATTTGAATGAGCGGGAGGAGAATTTAAGAAGAAGTTAATGTTAAGATCACTTGCAGGCTTACGTTTAATCGATCCAGTTTTCAACTAGATTGATAAAACAAAGACAGTGATCCTTGACACTAGTTCCTTCAATTATTCTCGAGTTTTGAAACAATTCCTTGGAAGTCTTGAATCATATTGATTCAAAACTACTCCTCAAAACAAGCCTTTTGAGGTGGAGGTTTGTTTCAGAAGATAGGTCCTCAAAACGGGCCTTTTGAGGTGGAAATTCAGACATGCTCCTCATGTTGCTTCCATAGCTCTTTCAATCTTGATGCTTATTTTAGGAAACGATCATTTAAGATTCCCATACTCTATAGGTGATTCGTTTCACTTTTGAGATTCATCTATATATGAGAAACAATCATTAATATTCCCATATTCTACGGGTGATTCGTTTCTTATATTTTGACTTATCTCATAAGCGCATAAGGCATAAGATTGTCATTTAAGAACATCATTCCACTCTTGGAATTCAAGACAATTCTCAAGTTTCTTGCCTAGTCGATATTTTAATCCAGCTATTTTATTGGTCGAGGATAAATAGTAAAATGGATAATTACTGATATCTCAGTATCTAATTTAAAGAGAAGACAAACATTCAGTGGATTAGTTAATGAATAATACTTATAATCTACGAAGGTTGGACTTTCTATCGAAGAAGTTCTCCCACTATTTTATCGAAACAATTACCCCTTCAATTGTTCGGGAAATTCTATTTCCTAGTAGGTCTTGACGCCCCAGCGGCAATTAATTGCACCCACGACTCGTGGCCATACAACCAATTCCCCAGGTAGGCATACTTAGTGCCAATTGTGTTACTCCACAACCTTCAAGCTATTTTGCCTCGGTTTTCGCACTTATCTAGCACTGCTACATCATAAGTGTTACTAATCGTTAAGTCTAACCCATCAATCATGATGAGCAACTGGCCCGGTCGTGAGTTCTCCGTAACTAGTTATCGGTCGATCCTTACATCCCGACCAATCCTCACCCTTGTCGTGTTTAGTTAAAAACAGGAGTCAAGGAATTTCACGTATTGTCCCTTTCTTCGACTCGGGTGCCAGACTCTGGATCACCTCTATCGATAAGTAGACAACATACGCTAGTCCCTATTGATGGAAGGCTTGGATTTATATAAATACTTCATTTTATTTTAATCCAATATGACTTAATATTTAATTCAAGAGGGGGTTTACTGGTGTGAAAGTTATACTAACTCTCCTCAAGATCTCACCGCTTCAATTATGCTTTATCTTTTATTACGATCTAATATTCTAGTGCGTAATACCATACAAGCTAAATATAAATCGACAAATAAATAAAAGTCATACAAGCCTAGCATGCATACTACCACAATATGTTTTCGATCGGGAGCCTCCTATGCGGGCCATCATCGAGCCAATGATGTTGGCCCAATTGGTCAATCTAAAGGTTTCTCAAACGGGCCCTATGCTATTACACAATGTACCATGCATTCATGGCCTTCTTATCTTCTTGGGCTCCCACCTTGCTTGTAAACGGGCCTCCATCCTAAACTAGGAAAGCAGTAAAGCCCTATTCTATTACAAAGGCTCAAAGTGGCCCAAAAACAATAATAGGCTCGCAGGCCCAATGAAAAACAAGCAATAAATTAAACCAATCACATCTACCCTAGGGTCAAGGCTCGTCTCGATCGAAAACCACGTAAACAGTTCACGTAGAGCAAGAAACATGTAAACATCTTTTACTTTCTTCTATCTTAATTTTAAAACATCCTTTTAAAATTACCTTCCTATGATTCTTGCTTTTTAGTCACTACTAATTATGACAAAATAAATATCCGGGTAAATAAAAATTAATTTTCTGCTCAATTTCAGATTCTGTTTTTCAACTTTTGAAAAATTTCATTTTGACCCCTCAACTTTCGAAAATTGCATTTCGACCCCAAAACTTTTTAAAAAGTTACTAAAACACCCCTGGGCAGTTTCGGGCAGCAGACCAGAAAATAAAATTTTGAATTTTGAAAATTTTCGATTTTTCAAATTGACCCCTCAAGTTTCGGTAATTGCAAAACAGCCCCTAAGTTTTCAGAAATTGCAAAACGACCCCAAAAACCGTGCGACCAGAATTGCAAGAACAGTCCAGAATTTTCAAATTTCCAGATTTCAAAAATTTCGAATTTTCAGCCCCAAAAACCCTAATATGCGATTTTTTTGCCCCAAAAAGTCCTGAAGTTTACAAAAACTATAAAAACGCCACAGATCTTGAAAAGCAGTTTTACCCAATGATAGATCTAGTCATAACAAGCAAGAATCAACTTACAGAACATAATTATCATGCGTTCTCATACATATAATTAAACATATACGGTGAACACAATTATGTTCAGGCTTTTGTGTAATAATAATGGAGTTGGCTCTGATACCACTGTTGGGATATGGCTCGATTTGTCATACAACAAAGTGCGGAATTTAAAATTTTTCGAGTCATCCAATGGTCCCATAAAAGAAGTCTCCATATTATGTATACAAAAACAAGAAACAAAAACGCACACAATGAATTAACAAGGGGGTTTCTGCGATATACCTCACCACAGGCAAGGTGGTGGAAACCTCCGGCTTCGTTTCTGATTCTGATCTGGTTCACAGGAGTGATCCAAGTGTCTCACCTCCAGGGATAGTCCACACCAATTGGATTCTGGCAACACCTCAAGATCTTAGGCTCAGAACTGGATTCAGGAGATTTGTTATTGCAGGATTGTGTTGAATCTCTTGACAGATCAAGATCTAACACAACGGAACAGGGAGATGGCGGCGGCGGCACCAAGGCAGCCCACGGCAGCAGGTGGCGGCGGCTCAATGGTGGCGGCGGCGGCTAGGGTTTCTAGCTAAGGGGGGCGGCGCTTACTATGGCAAAAGGAGGCTAGGGTTTTCTTTTTGAGTGTTACACATTTGAGCTCTAGATGTGCTCTATTTATAAGCTCCTTCTGACCTAGGTCTACAAGACTCCTTATGGGCTTTAATTAATAAAAGCCCATGTCTTGCAATCCTTCATTTAATTAACAACTTTAATTAAATGCCCAGCCCAATTAAATCATTATTTCTTTTATATAATTAATTAGCAACTCAATTATTAATTAAGTTAGCCGATTAATTAATCTCCCACTTGAATTAAATACTTTTAATTCATTTAATTGATTTAATTATCTTTAAATCAATTAATTCCTTTCATGTCCTTTTATAACAGTCACCATCCAATTGTATTGTGTGTGACCCTCTGGGTTCACCATCAATTGGCAGCAGGCCCACGAATCCTTCGTGATTTAATTTATGAACAATAAATTGTTCCGGTCAATTAAACAACCTTTAATTGACCACTCCTAGAATTAAATCCTCTATTAATTCAGGAGTACCCACACTTCATGGTCGATGTCTAGCCACAAGCCCATGAAGCCCAACTTCAGGTGAATTGATATTTGTGAACCTCGTCTCATATAATTGCCATGTACATACGGTCCTTCTATCGACTAATATTCCCGATCAAGACTTAGAGTGTGTGAATTGATCGGCACCTCTAAATTTGTCTCGATAACTATACTTTCTAATTCAGGATAATATTCCAGTGTGACTGCTAAATTTGGAAACCCCTTTCCAAATTCGTCACCGACCGTGGCCACGGGTTTCTCGGATATATTATCTAAGAATCGTATAGGAAATTCTCTCATCCATTACAATGAGTCAATAGATTCCATATTGGTACTAACCACCCACGTACATGTCCATACGCACCCAACCTAGGCATGTTATGACCAAGCTACGTGGCCTATACCTAGATCTAAGTACGCACTTTCATGCACCGAATTCGCCCTAGTACCTCAAGTCAAAGGACTAAATCGTACACTATTATATTCCTTGAGAAACATCCCATCACCGATATGCGTCATGCGCTTCCACAATGGGTTTCTCTGTTCGGGTCGTTCGATGCGTTCAATCTTCCATTGAACCACCTACTCGTATGCACTGGACTCAAATTCCTTGCTCATGAAACACTACAAATTCACTCCATGTGAATCATGCATACTCGTACAAGTCTTTGCGATTCCTACGATACCCCGTCTCGTTTCGGAATCTATGACTTGGAACAGTTTTAGGATTACGACCTTTGAGACTGTTTCATGATTGCACTCAGTACTGAAGTGAATCGTCCCATAGTCAAATGTAATCTAAGGGTTTCAACCAATCGCTTAAATGTATTCGCGAGAGATGAAGTTGGCCATTGTTTATCCTTATACACATATAAATAAACATGCGTATTAAGTCATTTATACTAAAGAAAGATAATGATAGTTTCACTACAAGCTAAATATATTGGCTTGCAAGGCACTATTCCATCATATCCCACCACTATGCTGATGACCATGAGCATCTTTGGTGCTTGCTTCAATGGCAGCAGCCAACTCTGCTGCCTCAACAGCATCCCTCTGCTCTTGAGTCATTTTGCTGGCTTCTTCCTCCAGCCTCTTAAGCTCTAAGCTTTTCTGCCTTTCTTCTTCTGCTTTCTCAGCAGCTATCCTCTGCTTTTCAGCAGCATCTTGTCTTTTCTTTTCTGCAGCAGTTAAGTAAGTGGCAATCTTGCCAGTCCTCTTTCTTCTGGATTCAGGACTCTCAACTGCTTGAATAGGGGTTGCAGCAACTGGAGTAGGGTGCAGCAACAGTGTAGCTCTTTCTTGTGTTGTACTAGTCTGCTGTGCTTCTTCAACTTCAGCAGATAGTACAGCAGACGAGTCTTCTGTTGACATTCCAACTTCAGAAACAACTTCAGCTTCAGCAGCATCAATCTTAGCAGCTTGGACAGCAGGTTCTTCAATTGTTACAGGTCTTTCTGCTTCTGCTGTTGTTTCTCTAACAGTTGCAACAGGCTCTTCAGAGAAGGTGACCTTTCTCTTAGCCTTTGACTTTGCAATCCTTTTGGCAGGGGGGTTGGCAGTAGGAGGTCCCCTTGCCTCACTCTTTGTTCTCATCCTCTTCAACCTTTGAAGAGGAATTTCTTCCTCAGACTCTGTCCTTTCAGGAGAAGAGTCAGTCCTCATCTGCTCAATCTCCTTAGTAAAATCTTCAATTTCTTTTTCTGGAACTTCATCCTCAGGAAGTGCTGAATCAGCCTCAACAGCAGACTGTGCTGTTGGCTCAGCAACTTGGCTTGTCTGTCCCTCCTTTTTGCTCTTCTTAGAGGGGCCCTTCTTGGATTTGGCAAGGGCTTTTCTTTTAGGTTCTTCAACTATTCTTCTCACTGGTTCGTAAAGTTTGAACTCTTTGCTACCATGAGTAGTCTTCCCTGGTCCTAAGGGGCATTGCAGAGATGCAAACAGATTACTGAGTAAGATGGCATGAGAAAGCCTCTTATCACTCAGTAGCTCATAAACATGAGCAGCCCAGTTAATCTTTAAACCGTAGTAGATACACACCATTGTGTAGTATCTTCTCCTTGGAAGCCCATCCAAAGAACTTGTGCTGCAGTCCAGCACCTTGGCTATAATATCAGCAAATCTCTGATATTCATCCTTCAGCTGGGTCTTCATCAAAGTCCCAGTCATCTTTTCTCCTTTCTTAGCACAAATAGCCCAGAACTCCTCTTCCTTTTCAGACCCAAGGTCTGTCACATCCCCTCCTTTGTTCGTCAATTTATAGATCTCACTAAGAACGGCAGACGAGATAGCAATCTTCTTTCCACCAATTTCAGCAGACATAACAGTGTCATTTTTGGAGAATTTCCTGGTCTGATAGAAGTGTTCAACATCCTCCACGTAGACCATGTCTTCATGAGCCTCTAAAACAGGAACCAACGATGCCTCTTTGATCTTTTCCAGTAACGAGCGCATCAGATCAGTGCCAGAGAAATGGAATTTGCTGTAGTTAAAGTATCTTCCTTCGATAATCTTCTCCATTTCTGAATTTTAGAGAGTATAGTTCTACAAAAAGCAGTTAACTTTCGCAACAGAAGGGTTTGAGAGTTAGAGAGTTTGAGAATATTTAGGTGCGTAAGACGACTATACTGTTTCAGATCGGATTTTATAGGTTTCCTTTTGGTTAGGTTTTCGTGATTTATCAGAACCGTTGATCTAATCTGACAATTTTTAATCGTGTGGATAGGAAAAGCGGATTTCAATTTTATTATTTTAATGTCAGATGGGCGGGAAACTCTATCGACACTAATCTGTAACTTATAAAAGCGCGTTTCTAATAATACGTTTTATGACCATGCTTATATAAGGTATCAAATGAGTAGAGTTAAACTTATCTGACAGACGAGTGATCTGTTATCTGATATTACTAGAGAATGCCAATAGCTAGTAATCTTCCTCTGCTGTTTGTCAATCCAGCAAGATAAAATAATCTTTAATCTTCAAGAATTAAGAATACATCTTCATGATAACATAACTTCAACTAACTGTCATTAACAGATTTCATCTTTCAGAACAGAAGTACCGCTAGTCTTACACGTTCCCCCTGACTTTAAGAATTCATAAGTTAACTAGTCTGTTGAAGGTTAATCCTTGAATAAAATAGTGAATGACTAAGCTGTTGAACTTCAGTCTTCTTATGAGTTCCCCCTCAGCTTATGCATCCAAATTAAGTAGTCCTAACTCAGCTCTTAGAGTTGAGAACCTTGCTTCACTTAGAGGTTTAGTGAAGATATCAGCAATCTGATTATCAGTATGAACATACTCAATCACAACATTGCCTTTTTCCACATGATCTCTAATGAAATGATGTTTGATCTCAATATGTTTAGTCCTTGAATGACTTGTAGTGTTCTGAGTAAGTGAAATTGCACTTGTATTATCACAGTAGATTGGAATTCCACTGATCTTGATGTTGTAGTCTTCTAGTTGATGTTTCAACCAAAGTATCTGTGCACAGCAAGCTCCAGCAGCTATATATTCAGCTTCAGCAATAGATATAGAAACTGAGGTCTGTTTCTTACTCATCCATGAGATCAGACGACTACCTAAGAACTGACAGGCACCTGTTGTGCTCTTTCTGTCAATCTTGCAGCCAGCAAGGTCTGAATCTGAATAACCAATAAGCTCAAATCCAGATTCTCTAGGATACCACAATCCCAATTCTTGAGTGCCTTTAACATATTTCAATATCCTCTTGGCAGCTAAGAGATGAGATTCTTTGGGGTTTGATTGAAATCTTGCACAGACTCCAACTGAGTACATTATGTCAGGTCTGCTTGCTGTTAGATACAACAATGAACCAATAATGCCTCTATATTTGGTTATGTCCACTGATTTGCCATCTTCATCTTTATCCAACCGAAGACTTGTAGACATAGGAATTGTAGCAGTAGAGCTAGTTTCCATACCAAACTTCTTGAACAGATCTCTTGTGTATTTTGCTTGGCTGATGAATATTCCATCAGGCAACTGTCTAACTTGCAATCCAAGAAAATAATTAAGTTCACCCATCATGCTCATTTCAAACTTATTCTGCATCAGCTTGGAGAACTTATCACACATCTGTTGATTAGTTGAACCAAAAATAATATCGTCCACATATATTTGCACAAGTAATATATGATTTTCCCATTCAATTGTGAACAAGGTTTTATCTACCTTACCTTTTCGAAATCCTTTAATTAAAAGAAAATCAGATAGGGTATCATACCATGCTCTTGGAGCCTGTTTCAGTCCATAGAGGGCTTTCTTCAGACGATATACTTTGTCCTCTTCTTGATAGACTTCAAATCCAGGAGGTTGCTCAACATACACTTCTTCTTGCAGTTCTCCATTGAGAAAAGCAGACTTCACATCCATCTGATAGACAGTGAAGTTCTTGTAAGCAGCATAGGCAAGAAACAGTCTGATTGCTTCAAGTCTTGCTACTGGTGCAAATGTCTCATCAAAGTCAATTCCTTCTTCTTGACAATAACCTTTGGCCACTAGTCTTGCTTTGTTTCTGGTGACAACACCATCTTCATTCATCTTATTTCTGAATACCCACTTAGTGCCAATTACTCTTTGATGACTTGGTCTAGGAACTAAGTACCAGACTTCATTCCTTTCAAATTGATTCAACTCTTCTTGCATAGCTTCTATCCAGAAGGAATCATTGAGAGCTTCTTCAATTTGCTTAGGCTCTATTTGAGATAGAAATGTGACAAACATGGCATCTTGTGCAGCAGCTCTTCTTGTTTTCACTCTATCTAAAGGATCACCAATGACTAATTCAGGTGGGTGATTCTTGAGCCATCTGAGATCAGGTTGTAGATCAGGATGTTGTCCTCTGTCTTGATCTTGCAACACTACTGTTGGAGTTCCAGTAGTAGTCTGTTGAACATTTGCAGTCTGTTGAACAGTCTCTGGTCTGTCAGCTGTTTGCAACTCGTCTGTTAGACAATCAGCACTGTGATTTTGAACAGCACTTGAGTTAGCAGCTGAACCAAGATTAGGTAGTATGATGGGAACATATTCTTCATTTCTTCCAATGTCTAACTTCTGTAAATCAGTAGACAGATCTTGATTAACACTTTGATTCTTTTCAGAAGATTGACTTGGCTCATCAAATACTACATGGATAGATTCTTCTATTAGTAATGTTCTTTTGTTAAAAACTCTGTAAGCCTTACTAACAGATGAGTATCCTACAAAGACAGCTTCATCAGCCTTTTCTGCAAATGCAGTAAGGTGATTTTTCCCATTATTCAATACAAAATATTTACAACCAAAAATCTTAAAGTAATGAATGTTTGGTTTTCTGTTGTTCCAAACTTCATATGGAGTCTTGTTCTGATTTTTGTTGATCATACATCTGTTTTGGGTAAAGCATGCTGTGTTTGTTGCTTCTGCCCAAAATCTTTGTGGCAGCTTAGCTTCAGCTATCATGGTCCTGACAGCTTCTTTTAGTGTTCTGTTTCTCCTTTCAGCAACACCATTCTGTTGAGGGGTTCTAGCAGCTGAATACTCATGATGTATTCCTTTGATATTACAATACTCTTCAACAGTAGAGTTTGTAAACTCTGTCCCTCTATCTGATCTGATCTTTAATATTTTGATACTCTTCTCATTCTGGATCAGTTCCATCAGATTTGTAAGATGTTCCTTGGTTTCACTTTTCTTCTTCATGAAAATCACCCAAGTATATCTTGAATAATCATCCACCACAGCTAGGCAGTATTTCTTTCCACCATTGCTGACTGGATCAATGGGTCCAAATAAGTCCGTATGTAGCAGCTCCAATATTCTTCCAGAAGATTGGTGCTTCTTGCCTTTAAATGATGACTTGATTTGTTTACCCTTCTGACATGCGTCACATAGCTTGTCCTTGCTCATGACAGCTTTTGGAATCCCTTCTACCAAATCATTCTTGATTAAACTGTTTATGGTCTTGAAGTTTAAATGATTCATTCTCTTGTGCCATAGCCAACTCACTTCACTTGGTGCAGATGCCACCAAACAAATACTTGAATTCTTATCAGCAGAATTCCAGTCGACTATGTAGATATTTCCCTGTCTTCTTCCAGATAAAATTACCTTCTTTGTACCAATCTGTTCAACATAACACTTATCTGTTGAGAAGATGACTGAATATCCTTTGTCACAAAATTGACTTATGCTCAGCAGATTATATTTGAGGCCTTTAACATATGAGACGTCAGATATCTCAATGTTTCCTCTGATCAGTTTCCCTTTAGCTTTAATCTTGCCTTCTTTGCTGTCTCCAAAAGTTACTTTTGGACCATCCACAGCAACTGCATCAGTCAGCTCATGTATGTTTCCACACATGTGTCTTGAACATCCACTGTCCAAGTACCAGATCTTCTCTACTTTACTCCTACTCCTAATCCTAACCTACAAAACAAAATAAAAATTGTTTTAGGTACCCTTATTGAGAGGGTCATGAAGGATTAGTTTCACCTTTGACAACCCAAGATGTTGATGTCTTAGGCTTCTTAGGCTTCTGAGTTTTGACAGGAGCACGAACAGCTTCATTTTTATCATAGTTATCAGATAAGTCATGTTGATGATCAGTATGATAAGGAAAGTGTTCATAAGCAGGGTAAGGTGCATGATAAGCAGGGTATGCATGCATTGGATGAGCAGGGTAAGGTGCATAGTAACCTGGAAATTGAGGTGCATGATACATAGGATGATATGCAGCAGGTTGCACATAATATGACTCATTTCCATACCAAGCATTTTGATTTTTCTTGTTTTTATGCTTCTTTGGCTTACTAGATGCTTGCTCAGTTTGTTTTGACTTAGTTTTACCAACAGATTGATTCAATTTAGCTTTATCAGCAGACTTCTTAGGACTCTGCTGTTTGGTCTTACTAGTCTGATTTCCTATACTAGTCTCTTTGCTCTTTTTAGCCTTAGGAGATTTCTTCTTCTTTAATTCTTTCTCAGGTGAAGCAGGTTTAGTTGTCTGAACATAAAGAATGACCTTACTATTGTCAGCTGATATAAATTTTTCAGTATGTTTCAGTTCAATCTTATCCTGTTCTAAAGGTATCTTCTGTTTACTAGATGTATGCGTGGATGCAACAGATGATTTCTCATGAGACTCGATAATCTTTTCAAGTTCCATGATTTTTCCTTTACAGACTTCACATTCAGCTTTCAGAGATTCATGTTCTTGCTCAAGCTGTTTATATTCAGCTGATTCCCTTGGCTTTTCAGCTAAGAGTTTCAGTGAACTATTTTGCTCTTTTAGCAGGATCATCTCTTCGTTAAGCTTTTTATATGCTTCAGCAATACCAGTATTGTTAAGCATCATTTGTTCAAATGAATTAAATAATTCATCATTAAGAGGAGTTACCTCATCCTCAGAGTCATCAGAGTCCTTTGCCATCAGGCACAGGAGAGCAGGTTTTTCTTCATCAGAAGATTCTTCATCAGACGAGTCTGAATCTGAATCAGATGAGTAGACAGCAGTCAGCTTTTCTGCTTCAGCCATCATTGCTTTTCCTCTCTGATGCTTTCTTTCTTTTCTCACTTTCTTCTCCTCTTCAGTGTACTTTTCTGCTTTTGGATATGGGCAGTCTTTGATGAAGTGTCCCAATTTTCTGCAGTTGTAACACATTAGTTTTGATTTATAATCATCTTTATCTTGAGAAGAAAAGTTAGGTTTAGAAGTAGAAGCATTGTTGTATTTGTTCTTCATTTTTCTTTTGTAGAACTTCTTGAAATTATTCATCAACAGTGCAACATCTCCAGATGTGTACTCCTTTTTGTTGAGTAGAGTGGCTTCATCAGATGAGTCCACTTCTTTGTTTTTCTGTGCTGGTCTTTTAGTGTTTTCAGCAGCAACCAGTGCAGCTGTGGGTCCTGAAGTTGAGGTTTCTTCAATTCCCATTCTAGGCAGTTTATACTCGAATGCCTTGAGTACAGAAAACAGCTCAGTAAGAGAGATTTTTCCCAAATCCCTTGATTCTTCCATTGCTGTAACTTTCATGTTGAACTTTGGGGGTAGGGCCTTTAGTACTCTGACAGTGATCTCTTTGTCAGTGAAGGTCTTTCCCAACTTTAAAACTTTATTCAGAGTCCTGGTGAATCTGGTATCCATCTGATCAATGGTTTCTCCAGACTTCATCTTGAAGTTGTCAAGTTTCTCCAAGGCAACAGTGAGCTGATGCTCTTTAATAGCATCATTGCCTTCGCTCATATCTCTGACTTTGTCCCACATCTCCTTTGCAGTTTTGCAATGTTTGACCTTGTCAAACCGATCATTATCCAGGGCTTTAGTCATGATGAATCTCCCAACTTCATCTAGATTGTAAAGCTTTATTTCCTCTGGAGTCATCTCATGAAGGTCTTTTTCCACAACCGTATCCACTTCATTGATCTTTATGGTCTTTGTGAATCTGAATGGACCTTTAATGATACATGTATACATGATATCATTATAAGCAGCAAGGAAAATCTCCATTCTGATTTTCCAGTCCTCAAAGGACATACCAGCAATGTGGGGAACATGGCTGATACAATCCATTTTTCAAAAAGTTTTGATTTTTCAAAAAGATGCTCTTTTGAAAAGTTTTGAAAACCTTTGAAAAACACTTGGATCAAGCTCGTTGATCAGGCAGCTGATTCTAATGAACCACCCGCTCTGATACCACTTGTTGGTCCCAAGTGGTCAGATGAGGTCTAGAGGGGGGGGGGTGAATAGACCTCTGAAAATTTTTGAACTTAAAAACTTTTCAGTCTTCTGTCAGCAGACTAAGCTGATGAAGAACAATAAGCAGACTAAGCTGATCGTGAACAAATCTTGCAGCGGATTATTTGAAAGTGTTTTTCACAAGTAAACTAAGTTCTAAAAGATTTTATCCCCAGTTAGAAACTCCTTATAAAATCTTTTGATTGATTCAAAGTGTTTAAAATGCAAACTTTTTAAAATATGCAAGAAAACTTTAAATGCAAGATAACACAAAGAATTTTTATAGTGGTTATATGGATAAAAATCCTTTAGTCCACTCTTCCAGATCACTTAGATTCTGGGTTATACTATAATCACACAGATTACAATATTTCTCCACTTATACCAAGACAACAAATGAAAAGGCTGTAAGCTCACAATACGAAATTACAAAGAAGACCTATTCTCCGAAGTAATATCACTCACAAAGACGGATATCTACTCCTCACAACACTTAGCTATTACAAAATCACTCAGATAATGTTTTTCTGATTTCTTCAACTGGGTTTCTGTCAACAGATGACTTCCACCAGACGAGTGAGCTGTTCGAGCTTTTGAGACTTAGAAAAATTCTGCTTCAAAATCAAAATCTCTGATTGTTGTTGTATTGTTGTGTTTTTTTGCTCGATTGAAATTCAGCTCTATTTATACATGGAGATGAAAATATGACCGTTGAAGGCAAATCACAATTCAAATCCATCCTTCAGCTCTTTTGAAACGGCTCCCTGCAGCAATCCGTACAGTGTACAGTACTTTCTGTCCATCACATTTAATGCTGCATTAAATGCACTCTGCTGATACGAGGATATCTTCAATCATTTGCCATTACTACACTTCTCTTTCAGCATTTATTACACCAAGTGCATTTATTACCGTTGAACTGATCTCATGATCTCTTCCACTCTGCTGATCGAAGCAACCCTTCTGATAGGTACTCTGCTGATCAAATACTAAACTAATCTGATTTGACTCGGCTGATGACCTACCCTTCTGTTTGCTGTTTCAGCAAGAGATCACTAGTCTTCTGGTCTTTGAACTCTTCTGATATCTTCTTTACTTGTTCAAAGATCCTTCTAAGGGAACTAAGCTTTCCATACTTAGCTGATTATGATGTTTTGGAAATCATCAAAACCTTCCCTTAAATTCTGACTTCTTTCATCTTCATCTTCATCCAACAAGGTCAAAGAGGTCCCGCAATGAGGAGCCTTTGGCTGACCCTCCTCGATCCCAAATCGTCAAGAGCTCGGGGGTGCAAACCTCTGTTATCCCTTCGAGTCGTTCAAGCGACATGAATGCTCGCTCTGACTCTTTTTTGCAAAATCCCATTATTTCTTCTGATTTTCAAAGGAGACCTTCTCCTGGTCGGATTGCTTTCGGAGATATGTCCAACACGGAGCAATCTTTCAACATTCCTGTTTCTTCAACCATTCCTTCTTCTGAGCATAGGTCGCACGACCATGCTCTTGATAACCCAATTTCTTCTTCTTCTGCTATTGAGTTGGTCGTTTGCCAGGGCCAAAGGGATGTTACTGTGGGGCCAGGCAGCAGCGGCTTATTTTTTGATCCATCTTTTACACAAACCATAAATCAAAGTTTTTCGGATTTCTTATTTTCAGATACTACAACAGTAACCACCTCCTTTGAGGCCGGTGCTCCTTCTGGAGATCGGATTGAGCAGAGATCTGATCGGAGGTTCCAATACTCGGACTCAGGGAAAGAGATTCCTTTGATAGAATCAACGCATTTCTTCGACCAGCGTTGTATCCTGGAGCAGGTTAAGGATATAACTGAGTCCCAGTCCCCTCGTCATGATAAGATTCCCCTTGATTCGGTCTTTCCTGATTCTGGTGGGCCCGATCCTTTGTCGTGGGACTTGGGTCTTAGCACCATCTTGCCGGGCGAGCTAAAAAGGCATGAGGGTTCTTCCAATCTTTACCTCGTGCAATCCCTCTTCAAGCATTTTGAGCAGGAATTTATCCTTTTTAGCTTGTTCCCTTAAGAGGTTCTCAATTTCTTTCTGCTTACTTTTCCTTTTCTTCTTACTTTTCCTTTTCCTTTCAGGGGAAATACTACACTCTGCACTTGGGTATCCAGAGTGCTGAGTTGTTTTCGAGCAAGGAGTTCCTGCGGCGTCAATTGGATACAGAGAGGGACAAGGTTAGGGGGCTTTCTCTTCAGCTCGAGCTTCTTGATGACGATATGAAGAAACTGCGTGATGAGAAAGCAGCTCTTGAGAGGGAGCAGGATGATCTGACTCGGGTTAATGCTGGTTCGGAGGAATCTCGTCGGTTAGCTTTTGAAGAAGGTTATGAGCAAGGTTATCTGACGCGTCAAGAGGAGCTGAAGACATTTCTTGATACAACTACTCCTCGGAAGGGTGTTTCTTCGAGCAGACCCTCTGGTGGCGATCAGTCCTGATGACTTGTTTCTTCCTTTTCTGTTTTTTTTTTTTTGTGAAACCAAGCCTGCATGTGGTCGCTAGGGGATAATTTATCCTTAGCCCTTTTTGTATGACCACAATATTTTTGCTGTAAATATTCTATGTTAATTCCAATCTTTATGGAGAAGTAAATTGAATTACCTGACCGAGTAGACAAATTTGGATTTAAAACATCTGTACCTCATTACTTTTGTAAGCAAATTTAAACTGCTTGTTAATTAAGTGATTTAAACATAGAGCTCCATAGAAGCTTATCTGGACTGGCTTGGCATAAACTACATTAATCATCTTCAAAAATGCTTGCTTGAGGGCGACCAGTATTGTGGAAAGGAGTAATCTGTTGCTGTCGACCATACATGAGTTCTTTCAAAAATTAAGAAGTTGCTCATAGTCTTATTCTTTATTGTCGAGGTGTCGGAGTTAGTAAGCCTGGTTACAGGTCAGAGATTTAGGCGATCACCTTTGAATAATAGAAGTTTGAACTTATAATTCTACTGAAGAAATTATTTCATGTTCACCCATTCGTTCACTATGCATAGTCCTTAGCCAGTCCTTGTAATCATATTGGATTTCAAAAATTGTTGATTTTTGGAATATGATTCAACTTTCAAAGAAGCTGGGTAGTAAGCTTGTCATGTTCATCGATGATCGATCAGTCGTCGTTGTCAGACATAATTTTGTCTTTTATGAAGTCCTATATAAGGGCCTCTTTGCAACTTTTCTTCAAGCATTACTTTTTCTTAAAATTGAATCTCTTAGTAAGGCTTGTCTGCTACTTTTTTTAAATTCGATGTTTCTATGTACTGACTGTGAGCTTCATTTTCCTCAAATAAAACAACCATTATGCCTTCATGTCATATCTTTTGGTGTGGGAGGAATAGGAAAATGTAGAACCATTAGTTAGATCCAGCTTGTTTAGACCTCCTTGAGAAATTCTTTGATATATGAGGCAGTGACAAGTCCGTATGCCCTAGCAAGGACGACTACCTCTTCTACTTGTCCGTCAGATTTCTTGGACTCTAAGAGGAAAGCTGGATTCTATGTCGTTGGGTTCTCATTAGTCGTCAAAACGATCAACTATTTTGTCTTTCCCATAGATCGTAATAAGTATAGATCATTCATTTTTGGTAGAAGTACTTATTCCTCGTTGTACATCTCCTTTTCCCAAGGATTCTGATTGTCGGTTGAGCATTCTTTGTAAAGTTCTAAGTTGTCTCTTAATGAATCAACTTGAACATGTATGGATTTTCACATGCTAGTCCTTTCGACTTTCATATCTCATTCTCATTGAGCAGCTTCATCGACTAATCTAGCGCCGTTCCAACTTACTCGCATTAAATAGGGGAAGTCAACAGTCGCATTCTCGTCCCTTGATCAAATTTTTATCCAACCGTAGGATTAACTTAAAATCTCCCTATAAATAGATAGGCAGTTTCTTCCCATATCTATTCATACCGTACGAAATGGAGATATAACTTTCTTTGGGTTTTATCTTGCCCAGTGATCCCATGATTTTCAAAAAGTCACATTATCGTGATCCACTATCTTATAATAACTCAAGCATCATTTGCCTTGTACTGACAGGTCCCCTTGATGCCCTACCTAGTACTGACGGGTCCCATGTGGCCTCAGCTTTTGTCTTCATGGGGTTGGGGTCCATGGTATTTTGTTTGCACATGGAGGGTTCATACTTACCAGGCATTCCTGTTCTTGGATGTTACCTCCGGAGTGATAGACCGTCGGGGTGTGCTGGTAAATTTTAACTTTTGCGATGGTCCTCGCGAGATCCTGTTTCGGACGAATAACTGCAACAATCTCTCAAGCAGGAGTTCATTTTGGTCGAATGATCGCTACAAGATATCTGGCTTGTAATGGCCGTTCCGATTAAAAGGAGGATCAATCTTCAGAGCCTGGTGATCGAACTAAAGAAGTCGACCATCCTGAGCAGCATGCTTCTTAGGTGGTTGAAGAGAAACGTCGAGGCACCTGGATGAAGATTGATGTTTCCGTGGACATTGTCGTGAAAAGCTCCGTTCTATCAAATATGATTTTCCACTTTTGTATTTGTAACGATATGTAAATCGAAAAAATGTTCTTTGTACTCGGATGAATAAAACTTTATATTTCTCTATATCTTTTATCTTCATACACTTGTTCTTGCTTTGATTTTTCTCAATTTGTGCTTAGGTCTTTTACCAATAGTTGGCTTTGACCCGTTTAATCTTTCGTTTTTTTTTTTGAGAACAATGAGTGTTTTATCGAGCTGATCGATTTTACTCAATTTTGTACTTAGGTTTTTTACCAATAATTGGCTTTAATCTGTTTAATCGTCGTTTTTGGAGATCGATGAATGTTTATCGAGCGGATCGATTTTACCCAATTTTGTACTTAGATTTTTTACCAATAATTGGCTTTAACCTATTTAATCGTCGTTTTTGGAGATCGATGAGTGTTTATCGAGCGGATCAATTTTACTCAAATTTGTACTTAGGTTTTTTACCAATAATTGGCTTTAACCTATTTAATTGTCGTTTTTGGAGATCGATGAGTGTCTATCGAGCGGATCGATTTTACTCAATTTTGTACTTAGGTTTTTTACCAATAATTGGCTTTAACCTATTTAATCGTCGTTTCTGGAGATCGATGAGTGTTTATCGAGCGGATCGATTTTACTCAATTTTGTACTTAGGTTTTTTTACCAATAATTGGCTTTAACCTTTTAATCGTCGTGTTTGGAGATCGATGAGTGTTTATCGAGCGGATCGATTTTACTCAATTTTGTACTTAGGTTTTTTTTACCAATAATTGGCTTTAACCTATTTAATCGTCGTTTTTGGAGATCGATGAGTGTTTATCGAGCGGATCGATTTTACTCAATTTTGTACTTAGATTTTTTTACCAATAATTGGCTTTAACCTTTTAATTGTCGTTTTTGGAGATTGATGAGTGTTTATCGAGCGGATCGATTTTACTCAATTTTGTACTTAGGTTTTTACCAATAATTGGTTGTAACCTTTTGAAGTCCTTGCTATGGAGATCGACGAGTGTATACCGAACATGTCGGCTTTACTCGATTTTGTATTTAGGTTGTTTATCAATTATTGGTTTTAACCTTTGAATCTTCGATTTGGCTAATAACTCATAACCAATGGACATACTTCAAAAGAATTTTTAAGCAAAGGCTTTTATTGCAACAAACAGTACGAGAAGTTTGACGAAAATAAATAATAATTAAGATAATTAAAAAAAAAGTAAGGATAACTTGTAGGATTCATCGTCCATAGAATCTTCTCAGGTTAACTGCGTTCCAAGTCCTTAGTAGGGGTGTTCCGTCCATGTGTGCAATTTTGTATGAACCTTTTTTTTCTACACCGACGACGATGTAAGGTCCATCCCAATTCTGTTGCAATTTTCCGACGTTCTTGGACACCTCTACCTTCTTCAGTACTAAGTCCCCTAATTTGAAGGTTCGTATGCGGACCTTTTGGTTGTAGGCTTTTTCCATATTCGATTTAGCGACCTGCAATCGTACTGCAGCTTTTTCTCTTAAGGCTTCGGTCAGGTCGACATCATCTTCTCTAGCTTTTCCATTTTCCTCGCTATCATACATCTCGATCCTCGGTGTCGGAACCAATGTTTCGATTGGAATCACAGCCTCCGAGCCGTACACCAAACTGAATGGGGTCTCGCCAGTCGAGGCCTTGACAGTTGTCCGATTTGCCCAAAGCACTCCAGGGAGTTCGTCCAGCCATCTCCCTTTTGCTGCCCCTAATCTTTTTTCCAAAGATTTGACTATTTCACGGTTTGCTACTTCAGTTTGTCCGTTGGCTCTTGGGTGTCCTACCGAGGTAAAGTTTTGTTGAATTCCCAACTTAGAGCACCATTCCAACACTTGTTTTCTCGCGAATTGAGTTCCATTGTCAGAGATTAGGATTCGTGGGATGCCAAATCGACATACTATGAACTTCCACAGGAAATTAATTACTTGAAACTGCGTTATCCGAGCCAGAGCGATGCATTCTATCCATTTACTGAAATACTCGACAGCGACTAGCACATAAGTTTTCTTTGACCTGGCCATTGGGAAAGGTCCCACAATGTCTATTCCCCATTGATCAAAAGGCCAGCACACTGGTATAGGGTGCATCTTTTCGGTGGGTTGATGGCTTACATTAGCGTGAACTTGGCAATGGTGACACTTTTGCACATATTCAACGGCATCTTTGTTTAAGTTAGGCCAATAGTATCTTGTGCGGAGACATTTTAAAGCTAAGGCCCTGGCTCCACTGTGGTTCCCTGCCTCCCCCTCGTGTATTTCTCGAAGTACATCATTGGTTTGAGGTTCTGAAATGCATTTTAGTAGAATTCCTGATGCCGATCTTCTATAGAGTTTATCCTCTAACATTGTGTATCTTGGTGCTCGATATTTTATTTTTCGAGCCTCATTTAGATCAGGTGGCAGGTTTCCTTCCCGAAGGTAATCCATCATTGGAGTCATCCAGTTCCTTTCTGCTACTTCAATTTCCATCATATCAGCGACATGTGTGTCGTCAATGTCTATTGCTGGGGTCTTCGAGATCAACAATTGATCACTCTTTCTTTTCGGCCATCTCTCGATCCCGTGAATCTAGAAAGTTGATCAGCCCATTTGTTCTCTCAGAGTGGAACATTCTGTATTTCGAAGTTCTCGAATTTTCCAGCCAGCTCTTTTACTTTGGCGAGGTACTTGATCATGTTGAATTCCTTTGCTTCGTATAGGCCTTCAATTTGTCGCTGTAGCAACTCTGAGTCAGTTAATACTTTGAGGCTTTTTATGTTAGCTTTGATGGCCATTTCCATTCCTGCAATTAATGCTTCATACTCTGCTTCGTTATTAGTTACCACGAAATCTAACGTGATTGCATAATTTATGTCTTCATTGTTTGGCCCGGTGAAATTGATTCTAGCTCCGCCTCCCTCTCTACTCGAGGCACCATCGACATGCATTAACCAGGTGTGATTTTCGACAATCAAGATATCATTATCATGACCGGTTGCGTCGTTAGGTTATTGTATCGAAGTTGGAGTTTCTAATAAGAAGTCAGCCAGAACTTGAGCCTTAATAGTGATTCGTGGTCTATATTCAATTTCGAATTGTCCTAATTCGATCGCCCATTTAATCAGTCTACCAGAGGCTTCTGGCTTCGCCAAGACTTGTCTTAGTGGTCGGTTTGTGAGCACGACTATTTTATAGGTCAAAAAGTATGGTCGGAGTTTGCGTGCTGCACCACTAAGGCTAAAGTAAATTTTTCTATCTCCAAATAATTCTTCTCCGCTCCTTGTAGTAATTTACTTAGATAATAGACAGGCTTATGTTCAGTGCCTTCTATTTTTACTAATACCGAGCTAATGGCAACTTTGGAGATTGATATGTAAATGTATAACGGTTCACCTTCGGTTGGTTTGGCTAATAACGGGGAAGAAGTTAAGTACGCCTTTAGATGGTTGAATGCTTGATCGCATTCCTCGGTCCAAACAAAGTTCTTTGCCTTCCGTAAAGTTTGGAAGAAGGGCAAACTTCTATCTGCTGACATGGATATGAATCTGTTTAATGCGACAATTTTTCCTACTAAGCTTTGCACTTGGGATATTGTCTTAGGTGGTCTCATCTCCGTTATGGCTCGAATCTTTTCGGGATTAGCTTCAATTCCTCACTGATGAACCATATATCCCAAAAACTTTCCAGATTTAACCCCAAATGTACATTTTGCTGGATTGAGTTTCATGCGGTATTTTCTCAATATCTTGAAACATCGATCGAGATGTTTTACGTGGTCGGCTTCATTCATGCTTTTGACCAACATATCGTCCACGTATACTTCCATTATTTCTCCGATCAGCTCCCTAAACATTAAGTTAACTAGTCTTTGGTAAGTGGCACCAGCATTCCTTAGGCCGAATGGCATGACAATAAAGCAATATACTCCCTGCTCTGTTATGAAAGCAGTTTTCTCTTGGTCTCGCTCATCCATGTAGATTTGATAGAAACCCTGAAAGGCGTCCACCATACGAAAAATAGCGAATCCTGCCGTTGAGTCGACCAATAGGTCGATCCTCGGGAGAGGGTAGGGATCTCGTGGACATAATTTATTGAGGTCCGTGAAATCGTTGCACATCCTCCATTTATTATCCTTTTTATCTCCTTTAGCCACTAAGACAACATTGCATAGCCATTCCGAGAAATGTATTTCTTGAATCTGTTTAGCTTTGAGTAGCCTCTCGACTTCTGCATTGATTATCTTATCCTTTGTCGGTCCATGTTTCCTCTTCTTTTGTCTTGCTGGTTTTGCCATTAAATCAATTTTTAAAGAATGTGTGATTACTCTTGGGTCAATACCCTCAATGTCGTCCGCACTCCAAGCGAAGATGTCAACATTATTCCTGAGAAAATTTATTAACATTACTTCCCCTTCAGTACTAAGCTCGGTTCCGATCCTGGTCATTTTTGAAGGATCTTCTTGTACGAGCATGATATCCTTGTGTTCTGGTGGTTTTATGGTTAAATCGACCGCTCCTTTCCTTTCTGATCTATTCTGTCAGTGATGGGGATCTCGACTTCAGCTCTTTCGATGTCGTCCTCGAGCTTCTTTTTAGCTGGAGTAAACAGTTTGGATCGGTTTCCCAGTGTTAGGGAGGTGTTATAACAATCCCACGCCATGCAGTGATCATTCACTATTTCTCCGATCCCTGAATCTGTCAGAAATTTTATCTTCTGATGGTATGTTGATATTACGACCAAGAACTTTATATCATTTTTACTGCTCGCTGCGGTCTCTTTCCCAACTAGACACTCAAGTTTATAGTCCCATAGGGGACTATTTCTGAGCCTCCAAATCCCACTAAAGGAGTGGCTAGTTTTTGAAGCGTTATTTCTCCCAAGTTTATCTGTGTTAGGACTTCCTTAGAAATGATGTTCGCTGAGCTGCCATTATCGATTAAGATCCTTTTAACATTATAGTTCGCTATCTCGAGAGATAATACCATCGGGAAGTCAGGGTTATCTTCCTTCAGATCCCAAACAATATTCCTTCGTACTTCATTCTCATTGAAGCTAATGAGTTGTTCTTTAGGTAGTTTGCTCTCGAGCGTCCATACTTCCTTCGGATGTCTAAGGTTCCCTTCAATTGATCTCGCAGTTCTAAAGGAAGGATACCCCACATTCATGAACTTAATCGATAGGCCTCGAGCCTGATATTGCCAGAAGACCGATGAAACTTACTAGAAGTGAAGTACAGAAGAGTAGGGGAGCATTAAGACTGTCTCCCCCTGCCGATCCTCCGGAGATTGTATGGATGGTGCCGTTGATTTGATCATCGTTCAATTCTTATGGCGGACCATTTTTAGGGGACCTTCTTACCGGGGTTGTTCTCTGATTATTAGCTCGAGGACTCCTGCTTCTATTTCTCTTGTGATTGTTTCGTTCGGGATAGTCGTCCAACTTTCCTTGTTCGATCAACCTTTCGATTTCCTGCTTCAGGTGGAAACAATCTTCGGTGTGATTTCCATGGGCCCGATGATATCTACAATATAGATTGTAGTTTCGAGCACGTGGCTTTGGTTGGTCAATTCTTTTTGCTGGCGGAATCCAATTGTTTCTTTCAAGTACTACCAGAATTTCTTCGATAGGAACCGTCAATCGGGGGTATTCCACCTGGTTTACTCGATTCCGGTTTGGTAGTTCGGCCGATCTTGATCTAGGATAGACATTAGGTCTTTTGTCCAGATCGTTCCGATTATACTTTAATCGTTGAAAAATGTTTCCTTTTCTGAAGGATCGATCGTAATCCATAGGTTTTGAAACAGGAGCTTTGTCTTGCCGCCTCAATCCGGAGACGGGGGCTTTGTTTCTATTCTTGTCCTTGCAAGAGTTCATCTCTTCTTAAGTCATATATTTTGATGCCAGAGTCATAATATCCGCAAAAGTTCTCGGTTGTTTTCTGCTTAGCGCATTTCCAAACTGTCTGTTTTTGGTGAGATCGAAAAGGATGGAGATTATGTAATCAATATTTGGGAAATCAATTTTCAATAATTCCACGTTAAATCTCGCCAACCGGTTTCTCAAGGATTCTCCTTCTTGTTGATGAATGGTTCCGAGGTAGCTCAACGGCAGTTTCTGTCTCTTCTGGCTTGCAAATTGTTGAGTCAGTTTGTTGCATAACTCACGAAAACTGAATATGGAATTGGTGGGTTGTTTTCCGAACCAATCCAAAGCTAATCATTCGAATGTGGTAACCATTAGTTTTGCGGTGTATTCTGCTGAGTGAGCATATAAATTCATTATGTTCGTAAAGCTGAATATGTAATCGTCAGGATCGGTGGTTCCGTCATATCTCGGTAGTCGTCCTGGAACCTGCCCGGATGATTGAACTTCTTTTATCTCCCTATAAAAGGGAGAGCATGCTTCCAAGCTTTCCTGGACCTCCGTGTTTCTGGCCCACGGATTTTGAACGGTCAATAGACGTTGTTCCAAGCGTTCTTGTACCATCTTTTCGATCTCTCTTTTCGAGACGCGGATAGTTTTTGGTCGATTATGGATTGCATCACCAACGTCATCATCTACGGGAATCATGGTGATGAGGGGTAATTTGGATCCCCTACTCTTGCTAGCTCGATGTGGATCGAACAACACCAGTTTTCGTCCCCAGAAGTGACAAACCGAACCAGGGTATATAGTGAACTGTTCCGAGCCAATAAAGAAAGGTACTCGAAGGTTATTATTGGTCCGAGCCCAGGCCCAAGCCAGCAGGCCAGAAAGGTACTCTTGCAAGTGTGTCAGAAAGCCCATAATCTCAGCTATAAATACCCCAAGCATTTATGACGACGACACAACTTCCCAGGTGCTCTTCCTTCGAGACTGTTGCTCGGACTCACTTGGGAATAATAGCATAGGCTTTCTTATATGCATTTCACCCTCTAGCTTGTACGGCATCCGATAATGCTCGGATAGGACTCCCAATTCTTGTAATCTGTACTCGATCGTTCTGAATATAATATTATTGATCTTTTATCTCCATTTACATACTTTAGCACGGCATTTCACACAACCCTTATCGAACTAACGAAAACGCGTAAGATCAATTGGCGCCCACCGTGGGGCCTTATTCGAGTATTAGATCGAAATATGCCTACTACGAGGAGAAATACGTATATCACAGGAGAGCCTTCCCAGGCAGCAGGAGCATAGAATTCGATCGATATTGAGCCCGACGATCTGTCGTGTGTGACTCACCAACCGCCATTTGTTTTCAGCGACGATCCTTCGACCAGCGGAGCAAAGGTAAAAGTTCTATGTTTATAAATGAATAAACTTCACGAATATTGTTCTCAACTAGCCAAGATCAAATTAATCCGATCATCGGTCAACATCAAAAGATCATGAAAAGTCTATGGAGTTGCAACTTATTAAGGCTCGGAATTTATTTATCCGATCTTCATATTTAGTGATCTCAGGTTAAATTATGCGAGTCAAATTATTATCAATTATCTGATGGTTTTCTTGATCAGTTGGAATAGAAGTAGTTACATTCTGTTGCTCGATGATAATCTCTAAATATGAATATCAATAAATGTCCGTACAACAGCAACAAGTCCCCGAAGTCGCAATCGAGGGTGGCCTATAGTACGATCGATAAAAGAAATTTTCGATCCCAAAGGGAAGGGATCTATAACATCACGATAACTATAAGTTTCTGCGAGCCTAACTCAAATTCGATCGGAGAGATAGAAAAGACGAAGGAATAAAACAAGAAAGTTCGAACAAGAAATAAAGATTTATTATGGATATTCTTCGAACAAGTTACAAGCGAAGCTTCAAATATTATATTAAAATTCGAGCTCAAGAGATACAGTACAATCACTCCTACACTACTACAAGTTCTACGAGTAATTCTATCCTGATACATATTCGGTCATCGTCCCTATTAGATCGCTCCAGATGCAGAACTCAGCAGTGATTCTTCATGATCATCACTAGCCACGTGTCACACATCCGTCTTCGTACGGGATGAAAGCCGGATCGAAACTCTTCTCCAGGGCTTCAGACCGACCTTAGGTCTTCATCTGTAAATAATGATTGAAATACTCAATCATTATTTACAGGTTAATCCGAACCGGTGCAGCGGAGGGTTATCTCAGCGGAGGCGCCCCAAGTAAGCCCGAAGGAACTATACTTCAAGAAAGCCCTCGAGGAAGCTGATGCTTCAGATTTAAAGAACTCCTCTCAGATTAACCAGCTGCCCGATCAGATGCTACGCCAGAAGACCGAAACTCTAACCCGCACCAGATAAGATATATCTTGGAAAACAGGTTGCTTGCCGGTATTCTAGGCGCAATTTCTTTTGCCTGTCGATATTCTAAGCGAAAAAGCTTATACCAAAGGAGCTAAGATCGGAAAACAGGGTTCGAAGTCTAATCTCAAACTCCTTTATCGGGGAAATAGTATGAATCAAATCTAAAACTCGACCCATGGGGATCGGAGGAAGTATAAAGGGAAAAGTGAGGAATGTCGTGTAAATAAGTGGACCTATTTATAGCGGTGAAGGGCTTTGAACCAACGGCCCAGATAACATATCGCAAACGGTTAGGATGTACGTATTAAATGAACTGACCGATACATTTCCCGAGAAATAGGGTCCTGTTTGGTAAGGAGAACGTACGATCTAACAATGAGCAAAGAAAGGTTTATTCGAAATGTTCATTTGGAAAAATGTTTTACTTATTATCCTATTCGAAAAATAGCCCAAGGATCAGGAACACTTGACTAAAAGTTCAACCCTCGTACACATGATATTCTAAATATGAAACAGTTATTTTTACGACCGACTAATGGTGTTTGAGCCGAAAAAGCTATGATTGATCTACTCGAACAAAATTCTTGAGCTAAAAATTTCGACAGCTCTTGGAATTCGGCAATAGCAAGGGTCAATTACAACGAGTTCTTTATTAATTTCAAGTCTACAAGATATTAGCTTGTTGCTCACTCGAGAGACCACTGTTCGGTTATTTCTTTATTAATTTTAGATATTCGAGATTGGGTTATTGAAGATAAGATCGTGTCTGATTGTGCTCTATTTTATCAACAAGGAAAAGAGAAAATTCTATTCATGAATATTTTTACAAAGATACAAGAGTTCAAAGGAAAAAATATGAGGAGATACGTTTCGAGCATAGCACAAGCTAATATATTGCATAATAACCAAATGAAATTTTCACTCTCCTCTCCTATCGTTTATTCGATCCGCAGGCTTTTAACTTTATTTACGATCTTCCGAAGACAAAGGGGCGAACGCACGGTTTTTCGGGTACATGTATTCTGATCGTTCTCTCCCAAGTATGTCTTCCTAAATTCATTGTAGCAACAGGTCCTTGTTCGAGGACCTGCGCAATGACCTGCGGACTCCGTGATTCTGGCTTATTGGCCTTCCAGATAGAAATTCGCCTGTCGATATTCTAAGCAAGGTCGGGTTAGAAGACTATTCCACTTAAAGATTGTTCGAAGTCTGAGCTCAAATAGTTGAATTAATTGAATAATGATCTTGTTCGCCATGATCGGACGAATAAAATGCCGGCGCAACGAATGAGACTTCTCCAAAGGTACTACTACCTTTTATAGTGAAATTTGAATAAAATCCAACGGCATAGGATCCGCGAAGTTAATGGATGAGATTCGTCGACCGTTACAATTCTCGATAAATGAGGAACCGTTTGGAAAAAATCAAACGGGGGAACTTTTAGACAACAATAGAGAGTAAAGGGCATTGGATCAAGCAAATCAAAAACCTCGCAAAGAATTCTTCTTAACAAAAAGGTTATTTACTATTTGCTGTTTCGCTATGGTTCATCTTTTCTCGTGGTTACAGAAGACTATTATTTCATCAAAGTATATCTCGATCAAAGTTATATATTCCGAGGAAATTATCGCCAATATTCATATTTATTCGTCTTATTACGATATTATCGATCCCTGTTCATCTATTATTCTATCTCTACTTGTCTCCATCTACTATTTAAAAGGGTGAAAGCTGTTGCTATGACCCTCGAAGATCGACCAAGGGTGAAAGCCGTTGCTACGGCCCTTGGATCGAAAAATAAAAATGGGTGACGACCCACGGGCTAAAAATGCTCTGAAACGACTAAGGGTGAAAGCCGTTGCTACGCCCCTTAGATCAAAATTATTAAATGGGTGAAAGCTGTTGCTACGACCCACGGGCTAAAAATGCTCTGAAACGACTAAGGGTGAAAGCCGTTGCTACGCCCCTTAGATCGAAATTATTAAATGGGTGAAAGCTTTTGCTACGACCCACGGGCTAAAAATGCTCTGAAACGACTAAGGGTGAAAGCCGTTGCTACGCCCCTTAGATCGAAATTATTAAATGGGTGAAAGCTGTTGCTACGACCCACGGGCTAAAAATGCTCTGAAACGACTAAGGGTGAAAGCCGTTGCTACGCCCCTTAGATTGAAGTTATTATTCGAGATCAATCTAAATTCTATCATGATATTTCTCCACGATTATTCGTTCGACTAAGGGTGAAAGCTGTTGCTATGTCCCTTAGATCGAAATAAATCATAAGAGGTTGAGATCATGATTACAAACAAATAAATTTCATTCGTGACCTTTCAAACAATTACAAGAGAATTCATGATTACAACAAGGAAAATCGAGCAAAGCTGAAACTTTACATTTAATGTAATCCTATTGTAAATAATTAACCCTACGCTAGCATATTTTCGTTATCAAAGGAGGAAAGCGGGGCTGGAAGAACACTTCTACCCTTCATCCATCGCTTCCTCGATAATGGCTCCACGCCGGACTAGGTCGAAAGACAGAGAAGCAACTCCAATTGAAATTATTCCTGCCGAACCCGAAGGCAACATTCTTCAAATTGCATCTCGAAGAGGTTGAGATCGAGTGTAGAAAAACTTCTCCCACGAGTCGACCCACTATCCGACTGGGTGGATTGACAGGATACAAAAGTTCGAACCGGCCCTAAATGGATGGAATCAGAGAGAGCTGGTCGCCTGCCGGTACCCCAGTCGCAATTCTTTTCGCCTGTCGATACCATAGTCGAAGTAAATCACCACGAGAGGCAACCAAAATAATAAAGGAAAATAGTTCGAACTCGAACCTCAAAACGTGCTATTGAAGATAGAAAGCGAAACATAGTAGTCAAAGGAAGTAAAAGCTCAATCATAGAGCCGATCAAAACAATTACTGAAATGTAAAAATATGAAGGCAAATACGGAACTATATATAGTGGAAGGAAAAGGCAATCGACGACTCAGATTTGATAATACTAACGGCTAGGGCTGAAAATCAAACCAAGCTACTCGATACTCGACTCGAGCTCGTTCGATAAAAGCTCGTTTGAGCTCGGTTCGTCAGACTAATCAAACAAGCTTGAACATCTTTTTTCTTTCGATAACTTTTGAAGCTGGGCTCGAGCTCGACTCGATAAGCTAAAAATTGAAAAAATACATGTAAAATATCAAGCTACTCGATACTCGGCTCGAGCTCGTTCGATATAAGCTCGTTTGAGCTTGGCTCGATTGAAAATCAAACCAAGCTCAAACACAAAAGTTCAAGCTCGATAAAAATCAAACCAAGCTTGAACAGTGTGTCGTTCGATACTACTCGACTCGATTACAGCCCTACTAACGGCTGAGATACAAGAAATAAATGCGCCAACCGTTACGGTTCCCGAGAATACAGAAACCGTTTGGGGTAAGTGAAGAAAATGTCAAAATTATTCCTGCTCGAGTTCGTCCTGTTCGAATTCGTTATAATCTCAGTTCTAGTCATCAAAAGAGAATCATGAAGAAAAATTCAGAGTATAGCATATAAAGAAAGCGTTATCAGTAATTAGTCCGAGGATGGCTAAGACCAATGAAGTACAACATTTGAGTAAAGCGGTCGTGAGGATCGATAAAAAAGACTATTAATTTCCGAGCTTGACATATCAAGCAATTACAAGTTACAAGATATCAACTCCTATTACATATCAGACTAATCTTTTGATATTAGTACTTTTTACAATCTTGAGAACATTGACAAAGCACTAATCTATATATCCGAGAGTGAGAAGAACTTCGTAACAAGGCAATCCTATGAAATTTTCGACGGACGATAATGTCCTTACTCGAATAGGAGGAGCCTGTCAAGCCAACGGGCTTTTTTGTCTTTATTTATGATTCCTCTAAAAGGAGAGGGGTAATGCATCTTTTTCTAGGTGTAACGTGAATACTTTATTGAGGAACTCGGTCCTCGAAGCTCCACCCCTAACATCCTCAAGGAAGAACCGAACAAACCGCTGGAGACCCTTAAAAAACATGATGCTTGAGCTTCTCCTAAACCACAGAAAGTCGTGGGGACTGCCTGGGTCGTGGATGGTCAGCAATAAAGCTTATTGGCCTCCAAGGTCGGAATAGTGTTCGCCTGCAGATATCCTAGTCGAGATTGAAGTACTAATTAGCCTATGATCTGCAAAATAGGCCCTAACTCGAAATTCAAAATGTTGGGCCATGCAACAAGATCTTTTAACCAGCATGGTCGAAGGAATCTGCTTTCAAATGATTTTATAAGGATACAAAATGAAGAACCCCATTTATAGGTACTATTTTAAAAAATCTAACGGTTAGCAGAAAGCAAAGGGAACGGTCGAGATCAAAAGACTGTTACACTTCCCGAGAATTTGAGCGGGAAGAGTAAGTGATTTGATTTTGGAAAATAAGCAGAGTTAATATACCAAGGTCGAAGATCAAGAATTCCGAGGGTGGGGACTGCAAGTTCGAACGAAAACTAAAGGATAGTTTTGAAAAAGAGCATATCAAATTATACAAGAGCATGCAATCCGAGAAATAAATAGATTATTACAAACCATAGAGAATAAAATGTCAGAAATTATTCATGATCACACAAAAGTAAAACAATATGGCCATACAGCAAGTCTGGATAAATAAAAGACAACATCTAGAGAAGTTTGTTGTCGGAGAAAATCTTTCGAAGCTCAGCGTTACGAGCCTCATATCCCGCTCCATATCCACGATCGTAAGCCTCCTTTTCTCAACGCTCAAAATCTTGTTTCTCCTGCTCGTGAAGACTTTTCAGTTTCTGGAGCTCCTCATTCAGCTTCTTGTGGATTTCTTCTCCTTGTTCTTTAGCAGTCTTTTCTCTCTCTAAAGCGAGCTTCTCCGCAAAGACGCGGTCGAGTTCGGTTTTCTTCTCCTTCAGCTCGAGGGAAATAGCAGCATGCCGATTTGTTTCACGCTCAACAAGCGTTTTAAGTTTGATAAAATCCTGTCCGGCCTATTAAAAAAGTTCAGTAAAGTTAAAAATATATATATATATATATATATATATATATATATATATATATATATATATATATATATATATATATATATACATATATACATATATTAAACCTGAAACAGGAAGTGCGACCCAGACTCGAACACCTCTTCTATATTTCTCTCCTTGGACATGTCGGTTTCGGAAGAAGTAAGGTCAACCCGCAACAGACTATCTATGAGATCAGCCTTAGAAGCAGACCCGTCTTTCGACTCCTTGGGCGGGGAAGGAGTAGCTTTCAGAGGAGCGGAATCAGCGCGGGGTTCGGAAGGATTGTCAATTCTTAAAGGTTCAGCAAACGCCCCTCCACTAATCTCCAACTTAGGCTTTTTGCTAAAACTTCCTGCGGGGGGGACGGGTGAAGAATCATCAGAGGGTGGTTTGCTACCAATAGCAAGATTCTGCAAAGCTTCGATGGGAGTGACCCCATCGGAATAAGGCCTTTTGTTCGAAGAAGGAACGGGAGTTTTTTGTCTAACAAGGTCTTCACTCGAAGAATCGACGACTTTCGAGGAAGAACCCCTGAGCGCAACCTCAAGCTCTTCGTCCAAAATGGACTTGTTGGAACTGCCCTTGGTTTGCTTTGATGAAGCGCTTTTCTCTTTCTTGATTTCCCCTCCTTTAGGAGCTTTTGGGGAAGATACAGAAGTTTTAGAAGAGGATTTGGAGGGCTTGGCCTCCTTGGCAGGTTTTTGCTCATTGGACGAGTTTTTCTTCAAACCACCCAATAGCTGTTTGGGGTCGATAGCCTTGCCCAATATATTTTCCATAGTAAACGGGGAGTGAGTCGAAAAATTTGAAGAATGCAGAATATATATGAAGAGCTCCGATCTCTATAAGCAAAAGTGTAGTGTAAATGATCTAGAGAGATCCTCGTATTTATAGGCACTACGCCCTATGATTACGATAGTGGATCGACGCGACCTTCAAGAAAGATTCCATTGGAATAAATAAATTTCGAGCATAAAGTACAAAAGATATCGAACTTTGAAGAGCAAATGATGTCAAAATATTTATAAGTTGAGAATATACAAGTCATGCGAACCAGATCGTAAAGAAAACGAATCCGACTACAAAGAGAAAACGAATTACGGGCATATACATTTGATTCTTAACTACAAGACTATAGATCGCCCCCTCCGGCATGTTCGAACCCAATTTTCGGACCAACGCCATCTTCGCCACCACTGCCTATTGGATCGGTCTACTCAACGGGTCAATCATCTTCCTTATTCGATCCGTCCTCTATGTTAGTATCTTCATTCTCCCCTGAGGCAGAAGGATGATCATGATCGGAGCGCTCGAGCAAATCTGGATTAGGCATCGGAACGCCAAACTCTTCAACTAAGGAGGCATAACGATGACTTTTCCAGTTCACAGTTCCTTGGGGTAATGACGAAGTTTTATAGTCCTTTCCTTCGGCATTTTTAAAAGGATTCATGTACAGGAGGTACTCTTCCATTTTGTCCGCGATCCTCTCGGCTGAAATCAATTGTTGAACCCCCTTATAAAAGATAGTTTGGAGGATTTCGCCAATCCTCATCCGAACTAAAGGATCGAAAACAGGGGAACCAAGGAATTTTCGTATGGCAGGGATCTCCGCCTCTTCTGCCCCTTGAGAATAGGCACGAGCTGCATCTTGCTTGGTTTGCTCAAGTTCGATCTTAATTCTCTTAAGTTCATCTTCAAGTGCGCTCTTTTCTGTAACTACAGATAACAATTCTTCCTCCGCAGAGGAGGAACGTTTCGTACTTACTTTCTCCAGCTCTTTCTTCACTTGAGACAATTCTCGTTGACTCTCTGCCAGTTGAGATCGAAGGGTTTGATTATCAACAAAAATTTGCGCATACGCATCGTGAACGTCCTACGATTCCTGCTCTAGCATTTCTAAGCGATAGGTCTGAAGAGCGAACAAATCCCCGACCTATGAAAAATTTTCGGTTAACAGTAAATGTTAGAGACTCTAAAGAAAGAAGAGAGTCAAAAGACAGATTCTTACCTCGTGATACGTTCGAGAGAAATCACTCAGAATCTCAAAATTACACTTGACAGTTTGAAGCAGCATATCTCGCTTAAACCGACTAGCCATAAAAATTCTAGTGGCCTTGTCGAATTCGTTCTCTCCACCTGAGTCCAGATCGGTTAGAATAGTCCCGTCTTCAGGGTATCCAGCAGCCCTTTTACCGCAGAAATGTTCATCCATAAAATCTGCCACGTCATGCTCCGACTTACCCCCTCGACATGGAACCGAGTCGGAACTCACACCAAAGGGTTTCACCCTCCTCGAGGGCCCTGGATGGTCAGCATTCCTCTTTCGACTCAGGAACTTCTCATAATCCTGAACACCCAGAATCCGGTTCCAGGAATGTTGACTATAGCCAACGGACGAAAGAGCAGAAGTATCGGGGGAAAACAGAGTTCGAAGAGGTCCAGCGGTGGCAGAGTTCAAGGAACTCATAGTACCAAGCCCTCTCAAGTCGGGAATTGTAACTGGTATTTCCACTGAATTTCTGCCTAAATTACTTATATCCGCTCTTCTTTCGGAAGTATA
Source organism: Penstemon eatonii (assembly GCA_038501285.1). Taxonomy (NCBI): domain Eukaryota; kingdom Viridiplantae; phylum Streptophyta; class Magnoliopsida; order Lamiales; family Plantaginaceae; genus Penstemon; species Penstemon eatonii. The sequence goes on along the minus strand of CM076710.1, from coordinate 40,973,061 downwards.
TGGTAACGGATCAAAGTAGAAAGGCGCGTCTCCAACCGAGCCGGCAACAGAGAGTCGAAATTTCTCAATAATTCGACCTACAAAGGAAACACAAGGTGTACATGATTTAAACAAGAAGAATTGATCTGTCACACCTCAAGATAAGAAGAAGCTAAAGACATACCCAGAGATAGTGGGGCGAGAGGCGGAACAGCAGAAGCTGGCAAATCACTGAACTGTGGAAGGGATCCTTCGAATGATTGATTGGAATATTTGATCGTTGGGGTAGGATAATCACAGTGGCTCAACCCAGCCAACCGCAAAACACCTTCCTGAATTAGGAGCTTGGTCTGGTAAGGATTAGACCACAACTGCTCGAGAAATTCATCGGAAAGACGATGGTTGAGTTTCTCTTTAATCCTACGAGGACCATATGACCAAGAATTTACGCCATCCCATCTATATGGTCTCGTTTTCGAGCTACCATCTGATATTGGAACATCAGGGCCTTTCACAAAAAAGAATCTCCTTTTCCAACCTTTATTCTTTCCCGTTGTTATATTCGTAAGAAAAGGCCGCTTCGACCGCTGGCGGATGGACACAAACCCCACATTTGAACCCTTGCACAGGTCCATTCGGAATATTTGCCAAAAATTACTAAAGGAGGCCTCTCCCCCCTTTGCCTCCATAAGAGCGCTGAACGCTACTATATACGCAACAGAGTGCGGGAGAAGCTGAGCGGGGAAAAGCGAGAAGAAAGTCAAGATGTTTCTGACAAGGGGAATGAACGGGATACGCAAACCACAAGAAAATTGATTCTCGTAGAAGGCTTGACAGCCAGCCGGAGGCTCGGTAGCACGTTCGGTGTAAGAGGGAATGACGATCGAAAACCCCTTGGGAAGAAATTTCCCGAACTCCGCCTCGAGGTAAACACGATCCTTCTTTGAAAAATAACAGGAAGTTTGGTTGGCGGGAAGTTCTGACCTGTTCGAGGTTGCGGCGTCAGAAGGATGCGTATGTTTAAAAATCCTGACGAAGGCACCCTCGCCGATGCTGTGTTTCTCGACCACATTTTCCTCAAGATCCTCGATCGGGTCGTCATCCTCGTCTTCTTGACGAAACTCTCCATCTTCGTAATCGTCGACAAGCTTTAACAGAGGATCGGACTCTTGGTTCTCTCCGACCTTATTCTTGCCCCTTGAACTCCTCGAACTTGACATTATGGATTGGCAAACAAATATACTAAAGCAAGTGCTTTTTCGACTCGAATGCTCCGAGCTCAAGAGAGAATGTGATATGTAAGTAATTTTTCAACGAGTCAACATATATATACGGGGTTAAAAAGGTAAAATTGCAAACAGGTCCCCGAGTAACCGCGACGGTTGAACTTACTCTGGGTAAAAATTTAAAGTTATCCTTCGGAGAATTGCATTCTTGATCCTTCACTTTCCAAATTACGGGGTATGTTCCTTGTAAATTGTCCCCGTGGTATCCCATTGATCCTTTTAGATTAAGATCGGAGATTTTAGAAAGCGTTCGCTGAGGAATTGAATGAAGCATGGTGGTAATTTATAATAAGGAACATTCCGATTTAGAGGTCCTACGCAAACAATGGACGACAAGGTTATCATCTCAACACGCCAATATATTGTTTCTTATATATGCACTCTTTTTCCCTAGCTCGGTTTTTATCCCAATGGGTTTTTCCGAGTTAGGTTTTTAATGAGGCATACCCGAAACATATTCTGAACGGATCATCTCGCCCCAGCGTTCAACATAGCTTAAACTTCTTCGAGCGCAAGCTCCACTTTACGCTCAAGAAGTGGGGGAGTATTGATGAGGGGTAATTTGGGTCCCCTACTCTTGCTAGCTCGATGTGGATCGAACAACACCAGTTTCCGTCCCCAGAAGTGACAAACCGAACCGAGGTATATAGTGAACTGTTCCGAGCCAATAAAGAAAATTCGAGGTCGAAGGTTATTATTGGGCCGAGCCCAGGCCCAAGCCAGCAGGCCAAAAAGGTACTCTTGCAAGTGTGTCAGAAAGCCCATAATCTCAGCTATAAATACCCCAAGCATTTATGACGACGACACAACTTCCCAGTTGCTCTTCCTTCGAGACTGCTGCTCGGACTCACTTGGGAATAATAGCATAGGCTTTCTTATATGCATTTCACCCTCTAGCTTGTACGGCATCCAATAATGCTCGGATAGGACTCCCAATTCTTGTAATCTGTACTCGATCGTTCTGAATATAATATTATTGATCTTTTATCTCTATTTACATACTTTAGCACGGCATTTCACACAACCCTTATCGAACTAACGAAAATGCGTAAGATCACATGGTATGTTCTTTTGATCCTCGACGTGTTGGTTGTGGTTTTGATCGATCCGTTTTTCTCCGGATTCGCTCATCGATCGGTTTCGTATCGCTCCTTTTTGGACTGTGTAATGATCTCTGCTCGCTCACAGGGCTATCTGCTTGTTCCGATAGCTGATCGACCTGCCTTGGAGCTCTCCTACCTGGATTCGCCCTAGTCTCTCTAGGGTCTCTGGGCACATGCTCGGGAACTAGCAGTTCTCCTGGGTATAATGAGTTAAATAGCATTGCGATCTGTCTTAATTTCTCTTGTGTTTCCCCCAAAGGGACAGGGATTGTAGGAGCCACAGGGGTTTCTGGTACCGTATTGGCGGCGATTTCTTGATGTCCTTGAGGATTTTGGACATGAATCCCTTGGCGTTCTTCATGATTCGGCAATTGATTGTTTTCTCGTTGATTATCTTCATCGTTAATGATTGGATTGTCATTCGTCGTATCGTTTTGTAAGTCGTCCGACGTCATAGGTGGATGCGTCGTGTTGCTTCTTGCCTCGTTGTGAGCATTCTTCCTCGGGCGAGCCATATGTCTATCGAATAATTAACTTAGCCCCACGGTGGGCGCCAACTGATTTAACCGTTTTTCGTAGGGTTTGATTAAATCAATAATAATGGTTTATTGGGGTAAAATTATATGGAGATTATAGGGCCTAGTTAATTTACTCCGGATGGATCAATCTCAAGGAAGAACAACAAACAGTAATGTAACAAACGAATAGATAATCAATATGTATGGTATATTAATCTCAGAATGCCCAAGTATGTAGGCGTAAGCTCTGATATGTTCCTGTAATACAATGATGATCTAAGTATTTATATGATACAAACCCTAGCCATACAAGGAAACATAATCCTATTAGGACTCGGGATATCTATCATTCATTAGTTCGGATTACAGCCTGGTCGCTGTGGAGAGTTGTCTCGGATCTGGTCGACCCGTGGTTGCACATGAGCTACGTGGTCAAGCCAAGCTAATCTTCTTGATCGATTCGAATATCATAAGGGGTATAAAATAGCCCCCATCAATGAGCGTACTAGAGGCCAACACTATTGCTTACAAAAATACTACTAGCAAGAGAGGGGACCATAGTTTTTCTTGGCTCAATTTGTTTACAAGAGAATTGTTGCAATATTCCACAAAAATAGGAAATAAAAGAGCATCTCATTAATCCCAACAATATATTATTGTGAACAAATATCATTCCTCCATTAATAATAGTGATGTGCAATCAACTCACTTCTTTTTTAGTAGTAACATATTTCTTTGTTCCAATGGCATTTCTTTTCAAATTTCCATTATCGGACACACAATTATCAATTACATTGCCAGGGTACAACTAGATGTGCATTCAAGAATAATGCTTACAATAATTGCAGCGTATATTTAAATTATTAAATTTACTTAAATTATAGATTATAAAATTTAGCACTTGATAATTAACAATGTGTAGTAATTATGGGTTCGATTTATAAATTATAAAAAAAAAAGGTGCATTAATTATATTTCAATATCGTCCATTTATAATTTCATAGCAAATTTATTTGTTATTTTTATAACAAGGTAAGAGGGATGGGGTTTGATGCAATAGAACGACACTGCTCTATGCGCAGAAGCAATGAAGCAAATTAACATCCTTTACCTTCTGGAAATTATTAATAGTAATTGAACATACAAAAATTCCTTGAATTTTCTTGAAAAATATGCCTATGACAAAGGGATAATGATATGCTTTCACACCTAACTCGCAATTAAGCTTCGGGTAAATGAAAAAATATCAATCATTAACTATGTCTAGCAATTATGTAACTAAAATCAACAATCTTTGTCCTAAATGAGCATATTTTGTACTCCTCAGTTTCATAATATATATCGTTTTAAAAAAATATGTTTGAATTTTTTTAAAGAATTTAATTAAATAGAATTAGGGATGCGAGGATATCCCATTACTCTAATACATAGATTAGTAAACCAAATAATGATTCTTATAAATTATTAGAAAAAGACAATTGAAAATGATTTGTAATTAAAAAAAATTAAAATCATGGTTGATGTTTAAATATAATTTGGAGAACTCACGTGCAACTTTAGAATCATGATTGCGGTTTAAGCAAACCACATATAATTAGGTCCAATCAAATTGGTTGACTTGAAGCTCAGGTGAAATATAAGGAAAACTTTAATAAGTAGGAAATTCATTTCACTCCTAAATGAACCTTAGAAAGAGGAAAAAATATTTGGATATAAAATAAAGTTTATCAAATATCATGCATCCACTTTTTAGGTGGAACACTTTTTTTTTAAGAAAAATAGAATCTTAGATTCTTTTCAATTTTCAACTGAAGCATGCAATGCTTTAGCCCTTAGTGGGCCACTCATTAAATAAAAAGGCCCTTAGGGGTCCGGAAATACTATTAGTCAAAATTAAAACACTGCATTTGCATTTTTTAATCTTTAGAAGTCAAAAAGAAAACAACATCGGATTGAGATTTAGCCCAAAACAGTGTAGGTTGTTTTGTAATATTTCTTAAGGAAAATGGGCCGATCATGAATGAAAATTTGGTTTTATGCCGATTTCATAATAATCCTTGCTAGTTGCAAGGTTGGTAGACATAAAATTGGTTTTCTTCAGATATCTCCCTATTAAATTTTCAGTATCACCCAAAGGCCATGGGATCTACTACAATTTTGTAATGGGCTGTTTGGTAGCACTTATGGAACTAAGACTGAATTAGATCAAATGTTAGTGTAAGGTAGAAAAATACAAGTGGTGCTCAACACTTGAATAAAAAAATTCAGCATAACACAATATATATTTTAGGATAGACAACAAAAGACAAATAAGCAAAAGACTAAAGAAAGAGAAATTTTGATTCCTTACCCCCGGCAAGATGGTGGTGAGTATGTTACGGACCCCCATCTTGAACAGAATAAAATTGAATTGAGGTTTAGGTAGAGGTTTAGTTAGAAGATCTGCAAGCTGATTGGTGGAAGCAATTGGGAGAAGCTTCAAATGATTTCGTGAGATATGTTTGCGTACAAAATGGAGATCAATTTCAATGTGCTTGGTACGCTCATGAAAGATGGGATCTTGGGCTAAATGAATTGCAGAGTTATTGTCACAATACAACACTGGAGGTAAGTTCATTTAACTTGCAAATCTCATAGTAATTGTGATAGCTATATAATATTTCACTAGTAATAGAAGCTAGAGCTCGATATTCAACCTCTGCTGATGATTTAGAAACAGTAGGTTGTCTCTTAGCTTTCCAAGAAATTAATGAATTCCCAAAAAAAATGCAAGAGATTGTTGTTGACCTTCTAGAATCCAGACACGAGCCCATGTCTGATTCACAAAACCTTGTTAAATTAATATTAGAAGATTTAGCATAGAATAAACATTGTCCTGGTGTAGATTTTAAGTATCTAAGTAGATGATGAGTGGCTGCTAAATGTGCATGTGTAGGTTTTGAAACAATCTGACTTAATTTATGGACAGCATTAGCAATGTCAAGACGTGTAATGGTAAGATATATTAATCTCCCAATTAACCTTCTATAAGGAGATGGATCAATTAGTAAATCACTATCATTGGATTTGAAATTATTCTTAGGATCCATAGGTATATTAACAGGTTTACTAGTTAAGTAGCCTGTGTCTTGTAAGATTTGAAGTGCAGCAAGTTCTATACCAAGAAGATATTTAAGTCTGCCTAAATCTCTTAACTTGAAAATAGTGCTGAGTTTTGATTTCATATCACAAATTAATTGAGTATTAGGTCCAGCTATTAAGATGTCATCTACATAAACTAGAATAGCTAAGAAATTTGAATCTGAACCAAATGTAAACAGTGAGTAATCTGACCTTGATCGAGTGAAATTCATGGATTGAAGAACATCAGAAAGTTTTTGATTCCATTGTCTACTTGCTTGCTTTAACCCATAATTGATTTATTTAGTTTACAAACTAAGTGAGATGCCATACCTGAAGATATATGTTGAGGAGGAGTGTACCCTTTAGGTAGAGACATGTATATTTCCTCATCAAGGTCATCATTAAGGAAAGTATTAGTGATATCAAGCTGATGTAGATCCCAATTTTTAGCCATAGCCAATGCCAAAATGACCCTGACAGAAACTAATTTTGCAACAGGCGAAAAAGTGGTTGTATAATCAATTCCTTCATGTTGAGTAAATGTTGGGATATTCTATCTAGGGGCTCGATTGTCAATACAACAAAGTGCGGAATTTAAAATTTTTCGAGGTCCCTATATGTCCCATAAATCTTTCTCCACGGTTTATTATACCAAAAGCATGAATCAAACACTTAATTAAACATAGGGGGTTTAATCGCAATTTACCTCACCACGGATTTGTGGTGGTTTCCTCCATGTGTTTGGTTCGATCCACAGCTTGAGTGATCCATGTGTCTTACCTCCAAAGTTAGTCCACACCAATTGGATTGTAGTGACGCCTACAAGTCTTAGGCTCAGAACTGGATCTCGCAGGTTTGTCAGCAAAGGATTTCGGATCTGGATCTGGACTTAAGATCTCGATCAGGGTTAGGAGATACAGATGGAAGAAAAGGATCACAGGACTTGTGTGATCGGAACAGGGCTCGAGCAGGTTGGGTTCGGCCAGCTCAGGTTCGGTTCGGCCGAGCTAGGTTCGGGCGACTTGGGTTTGGGGCGAAAACTCTTGGGGCGATTTTGTAGATTATAATTCTTGTGCAAAAACTGAATTTCTTTTCATGTAAAAATCGACTTCTCTCAATTTTCAGCAAAGGTGAATTTGTTCTCTCAAAAGATTTTAGGGTTTTGTGTCTCTCTCAAAATTTTCTAACCTCTCTTAATGAAGAGAAGAGAAGGAGTATTTATAAGAGAAGAAACCTTCTCTAAAGAGATATCTCCTTCCCTTATCAAATCTTCATTCCTAATCAACTTAAGAATGTGAGATTTGGTAAATCTCTTCTAGCTTGTTCTTCAAGAAATAAAACTCTTTTTCCTAATTCACAAAAATCGCCCACTTCCTCTATTTCTAGTTAATTGCAAAATCAACCCATAATTATCCAATCCTAAAATTGGTTAATTATTTATTCCTTCTTCCAATTAATTAACTACTTTAATTAATTCCATAATTAATCAGATAACTCTAATTAATTAATTAAACATTAATCAATTAGATATCTAATTAATAATCTCCAATTGAATTAATACCATAATTCAATAACTTTGATTTAACAACTTTAAATCATTTGCTTTCCTTTAAGACAGTCACCGTCCAATTGTATTGTGTGTGACCCTCTGGGTTCACCATCAACTGGCAGCAGGCCCACGACTTTCGTGATTTAATTAACGAGCAATTAAATGCTCCGATCAATTAAACAACTTTTAATTGACCACTCCTAGAATTAATTTTCTTATTAATTTAGGAGTACCTACGCCCATGAAGCCCAATCAAAGGTGAATTGATAATTGTGAACCTCACCTCTTATAATTCCCATGTACATACGGTCCTTCTACGATGATTTCCCGATCGAGACCTAGGGTGTGTGAATTGATCGGCACCTCTAATTATCTCGATACTGTAATTTCTAATTCTGGATAATAATTCCGGTGTGACTGCTAAATTTGGAAATACCTTCCAAATTCGTCACCAACCATGGCCATGGATTTCTATGAACATATTATCGAAAAACGTACAGGAAATACTCTCATCTTATCAGGATGAGTCGATAGATCCTTTCTTAGTACTAACCACTCGCGTACAGTCATGTACGCACCCAACTTAGGCACTTTGTGGCCAGGCTACGTGACCAGTACCTAAATCTAAGTACGCATACTTGTGCACCGAATTCGCCCTAGCACCTCAAGTCTAAGGACTAAATCGTACACTATTATAAGCCTTGAGAAACATCCCATCACCGATATGCGTCATGCGCTTCCACAATGGGTTTCTCTGTTTGGGTCGTTCGATGCATTCAATCCTCCATTGAACCACCTACTCATATGCACTGGCCTCAAATGCCTTGCTCATGAAACGCAACAAATTCACTCTATGTGAATCATGCATACTTGTACAAGTCTTGGCGATTCCTACGATACCCCGTCTCGTTCGGAATCTATGACTTGGAACGGTTTTAAGATCACGACCTTTGAGACTGTTTCATGATTGCACTCAGTACTGAAGTGAATCGTCCCATAGTCTATTGTGACCTTAGGATTTCATCCAATCGCTTAGATAAGTTCGCGAGAGATGAAGTTGGCCATTGTTCAATTTCACGTACTATGAATGAACGGGCTTATTAATTATAAACCATAAGAAAATAGTACTTAAACAAGCTAATTAATATTGGCTTGCTGGGCACTACTCTATCAATCTCCCACCTGCCCTAAAGCCAATCACAACATTTCTAAGACCCATCTATACCAAGATGTCCCTCGAACCATTTGTAAAAGAGCTTAATTAGTGGATCTGCTAAGTTTGTCTTTGTTGAGATAACGTAGTACTTTTACGTGTCTCAGTTATCTATGACTTGTTCAATCATATGATATTGTGTTCAGATCATCGGTGAGATCTCGTTTCCTTTTCATTGAGCAATTGCCTTGTTTAAATCGGTTAAGATTATAACAGGTTATTGCCATGCTAGGTAATTCATCCAATCATTGGACGAATGTTTCTCGTCTAAACACTTTCTCTTGTGCAGCATCATAATGGTGCTATTATTCTGATTGAGTCGGCAATGGTATACTATTGGAATTTCTTCCAATTTACCTTAGCTTCATCGAGACAGAATAAATTATCCACTTTAGACTGGGAATCTCGAATCTTTAAATCCTTCGAGTTTTCAATTTTCCATTACTACCACAGACCAGCATTATATCCTTTAATTATCTTCGAGGATTGCTTTAATGGTAGTCCAGTGTCCTTTACTGGTGTTCGACTATCAGTAGCTCTTGAATGATCAGAGCATTTTGATGTGTCAGGTCTAGTACAAGACTTTGCATGCTACATGCAATCCAAATGCCTAAAGCATAAGGCTTCTTGAGACAGTTACTTCTTTACTTATTAAATTTAGGGCTCATTAAATAAGTAAGAGAGCTTTGTATCTTTGGAACTAATCCTTTCTTGGATTCTTCCATATTGAATTTAATCAATATATAGTCTTTGTACTTCGATTTGGTGAATTGCAACATCTACTTCGCTTTTATCTCCATAAATACGTATTGCCAGTACGTGAGATGTAATTCCAAATCATATCATGGAAAATTGCGTGAATAACACGCTTTCGTCTGTGCTTCTCTTATATTCTTATATCGTACTTGATGTGTAGATCAACATCTCGTTCGTTGTGAATTTAACTATGCTCCCACTGATCCTTCTGCACATTTGGAATCATATGCCTTTTGACAACTTCAACATTCTTGATTGACTTATCAAGTTGCATGTTCCATGTTCGGGAAAAAGTCACAGATTGACCTTTGGATTTGAATAGAGATCTTCTCATCAATTTTCAATTGTGAGATGCAGGATTCATACCCAATAGTCATTCTTCGGTAGTGAAAACCACCTTTCTATGGCTAATAGTTTCGAAATGGATTTTGACGTAGCAAACGGAGAAGGTACTTTCATCGGTCCTAGAAGGACTTTTGAAGGGTGACCTATCGCCATTAGGTGAGTCAAAGTTTCCACTTTGAATCTTATGGCTTCATGCCATATCTCTTAGTTCTTTTGTAATCTTGGATTTGAATCCAATTTCTCAATTTCGTAAAATGGAATTTTGAGTTCCTTACGAATTTGATTAGATTACTAATTTGTGCATGGATCGGTTCAGTAGGTTTCGGGGTTTACTCCCACTGTTTGTGGGGATGGGTCCAGTTCTTTGGACTTCATCAAGTTCTATGACATTCCTTATTTCCTTTGACAAGAGTTTTGTCAAGAGAGGAACAAGCTTCTTACGAGATACTTTCGTTTCTTTTTGTTGTAGAACAGGTATCCAATGGATTTCGTCGGATACCCCACAAACTTTATATGAATCAGATCTACCATCTAATTTCTCATATAAGGGTGTGTTGCTATGTCTTAAATGACATGGTAGTGTAAGAACTTACTTCAAAATACTAGACCAAGTATTTTTGAAAAGTCAGGGGAGGCTATCCCCTAATATGAATATAGGAATTTAGCAAGATCATAGTCGAGAGTCGAACCAAGTTTTATCAAAGTTCGATCTTCTTCTTTGATTTGCTTTGTTAGAATTCTACTCTCCTTTAGATAATCGAGGATTTAGTTGCTTATGTTTCAGCAAGTTTGATTAGATCAAATTGCTTTTGACATAATGCAACTAATTACTTTATTTCCAAAACGTCTATTGAATTACTTCAATAGTTTCAGAATTGTACTTATTTTGAACTAGTGCTTTTAGTTCTAATTGATTTGAAATGTTTGGAATGCCTTGCAATCCTTTATTTCGGTTATTATTCCTTTAAGACAAGATTTGAAAGTTCGGAGTTTTATCCAAGTTCCTTATTTCAAGAACAGTAGACAAAAACTTTCCTTTCGAATCTTTCTTTAGGAAGAATGTCCAAAATAAACATTTAGTGAACGATTATCCAGGTTTTTCGATTCAACATATAGTCTTCGAAGTTTTGATTCGTTTATCATTGTTTATTTCTATGTTTCAAAACATCAACATTCGTACAAAGTTAAATTGCTCTAATTAAATACATTCCATTCTCAATGGTAAAGCAATAAGGTTTTGTACAAAATTTGAAATAATACTCAAAATAAACTAAAACTAGAAACTCATGCTAATACGAAAAACTTCTTTTAAAAAGGAATGTCTAGGTTCAGTTCTTCCTTGACCCAGTCCCTGAATTCGTTTTCCCTCAACTCTCTCTGCACTACTTGCATTTTCCTTTCAAGGAATTTCCTCCTTGTAGTTGGAGAGGGAATAGTTTCATCCGCTGTAAACTCTTTTACAGAATGAAGGTTTTATCAGATGTCTTACATCAAAAAGATTTAACAAATGTATAATTTAAAAAATCATACCGTAGTTAAGTCTATCCAGGAATTCCTTTTCATTAAGCTTTCCTATCTTCTTTTCGTGCTTACACAATGGGCAATTTTCTTCATATAAACCAAGACCTTTTAGATGAGCTTGTTCATATTTGTCTAACAACTCATGCAATTGCTTTGTTTTAATTCCGCCAAGCAGAATTTCACAGTGTTGCATGAAATGAGTGAAGATGTCAGAAAGACCATGTATGGTAATTTCTATCTCATCTTCGAGCATCAATCGGGCTCTAAGCCTTTTGAGTCGTTTAAACATCTTGGTTAAGTAACAACAATATTCCTTGACGTTATTAAACTTAGCCATGGTCTTTTCTTGAAGATAATAGCACATCATAGCCCCAAAAGTATTTTCGTGTCTAACGTTCATTAATACTCGTTTGAACGGAATAGTGGATGGTAAATGGCTAACAATAAAACAGACAACTATAAGCAGACAGGTTTAATATTAATACTTATAATTAACGAAATTTGGACTTTTTATCGAAAAAGTTCTCCCACTATTTTATCGAAACAATAACCCCTTCTAGTTTCGGGAAAAATCTATTTCCTAGTAGGTCTTGACTTCCCAGCAGCAATTAGTTGCACCCACGACTCGTGGCCATACATTTAATTCCCTAGGTAGGTATACATTTTACCAATTGTGTCTACTACACAACCTTCAAGCTATTTTGCCTCGTTTTTCGCATTTATCTAGCACTGCTACATCATAAATGTTACTACGCGTTAAGTCTAACCCATTAATCATGATAAGCAACGGGCCCGATCATGAATTCTCCGTAACTAGTTATCGGTCGATCTTCACGTCCCGACCAGTCCCTACCCTTGTCAAGTTTTATTAAAACTAGAATCAAGGAATTTCGTGCATTGCCCCTTTCTTCGACTCGGGTGCCAGACTCTGGATCACCTCTATCGATAAGTAAACAACATGCACTAGTCCCTATTAATGGAAGGCTTGGATTTTATAAAACCTCATTTTATATTTAACCCAATATGACTTAATATTTATTCGAGAGGGGAATTTTCGGTTTTGAAAGTTTAAGGAAACTCTCCTCGAGATCTCACCGCTTCAATTATGCTTTATCTTTTATTTACGATCTAGATTCTAGCGCGCAAACACACAAGCAATCATAAATCGACTAATAAATAAAATCCATACAAGCCTAGCATGCATACTACCACAATATGTTTTCGATCGGGAGCCTCCTATGCAGGCCATCATCGAGCCAATGATGTTGGCCCAATTGGTCAATCTAAAGGGTTCTTAAATAGGCCTATGCTATTACACAATGTACCATGCATACATGGCCTTCAATTCTTCTTGGGCTCCCACCTTGCTTGTAAACGGGCCTCCATCCTAGACTAGGAAAGCAGTAAAGCCCTATTCTATTACAAAGGCTCAAAGTGGCCCAAAAATAATAACAGGCTCGCAGGCCCAATAAAAACCATGCATTAAATTAAACCGATCACATCTAACCTAAGGTCAAGGCTCCGCGCGATCGAAAACCACGTAAACAGTTCACGTAGAGCAAGAAACATGCAAACAACTTTTACGTATTTCTTTCTTAATTTTAAAACTACCTTTTAAAACAATTACTATGATTCTTGCTTTTTAGTCACTACTAATTATGACAAATAAATTCTCGGATAAATTAAAACAAGTTTTCCGCCTCAAATTAAGATTCTGATTTTTCAACTTTTGAAAATTGCAGTTCGGCCCCTATACTTTCGGAAATTGCACTTTTGACCCCAAAACTTTTGAAAAGTTACAAATTACCCCCAAAACAGTTTTCGGACAGAAGGACCAGAAAATAAAATTTTGAAATCCAGAAAATTTTCGAATTTGCAAACTGACCCCAGAACTTTCGAAAATTACAAAATAGTCCTTGAATTTTCGGAAATTGCAAAACAGCCCAAAAACTCGTGCGATCAAAATTTCACAAACAGCCCAGATTTTTCAAAAATTTCCAGAAACAGAAAAATTAATTTTCAGCCCTAATTTTTTGAGATTTGCGATTAATTGCACTAAGAGTCCTGATTTTTCGAAAAACTATAAATTCGCCACAGATCTTAAAAGGCAATTTTACCCAATCATAGATCCAGTCATAATAAGCAAGAATCAATCAATAGAACATAATTATCACGCGTTCTCATACATACAATCAAGCATATGCAGTGAAAACACATTATGTTCAGGCCTTTTCGTATAAAAACGTATGGAGTTGGCTCTGATACCACTGTTGGGATATTCTATCTAGGGGCTCGATTGTCAATACAACAAAGTGCGGAATTTAAAATTTTTCGAGGTCCCTATATAAATCTTTCTCCACAGTTTATTATACGAAAAGCATGAATCAAACACTTAATTAAACATAGGGGGTTTAATCGCAATTTACCTCACCACGGATTTGTGGTGGTTTCCTCCATGTGTTTGGTTCGATCCACAGCTTGAGTGATCCATGTGTCTCACCTCCAAAGTTAGTCCACACCAATTGGATTGTAGTGACGCCTACAAGTCTTAGGCTCGGAACTGGATCTCCCAGGTTTGTTAGCAAAGGATTTCGGATCTGGATCTGGACTTAAGATCTCGATCAGGGTTAGGAGATACAGATGGAAGAAAAGGATCACAGGACTTGTGTGATCGGAACAGGGCTCGACCAGGTTGGGTTCGGCCAGCTCAGGTTTGGTTCGGCCGAGCTAGGTTCGGGCGACTTGGGTTTGGGGCGAAAACTCTTGGGGCGATTTTGTAGATTATAATTCTTGTGCAAAAACTGAATTTCTTTTCATGTAAAAATCGACTTCTCTCAATTTTCAGCAAAGGTGAATTTGTTCTCTCAAAAGATTTTAGGGTTTTGTGTCTCTCTCAAAATTTTCTAACCTCTCTTTATGAAGAGAAGAGAAGGAGTATTTATAAGAGAAGAAACCTTCTCTAAAGAGATATCTCCTTCCCTTATCAAATCTTCATTCCTAATCAACTTAGGAATGTGAGATTTGGTAAATCTCTTCTAGCTTGCTCTTCAAGAAATAAAACTCTTTTTCCTAATTCACAATAATCGCCAACTTCCCTTATTTCTAGTTAATTGCAAAATCAACCCATAATTATTCAATCCTAAAATTGGTTAATTATTTATTCCTTCTTCCAATTAATTAACTACTTTAATTAATTCCATAATTAATCAGATAACTCTAATTAATTAATTAAACATTAATAAATTAGATATCTAATTAATAATCTCCAATTGAATTAATACCATAATTCAATAACTTTGATTTAACAACTTTAAATCATTTGCTTTCCTTTAAGACAGTCACCGTCCAATTGTATTGTGTGTGACCCTCTGGGTTCACCATCAACTGGCAGCAGGCCCACGACTTTCGTGATTTAATTAACGAGCAATTAAATGCTCCGATCAATTAAACAACTTTTCTTATTAATTTAGGAGTACCTACGCCCATGAAGCCCAATCAAAGGTGAATTGATAATTGTGAACCTCACCTCTTATAATTGCCATGTACATAAGGTCCTTCTACGATGATTTCCCGATCGAGACCTAGGGTGTGTGAATTGATCGGCACCTCTAATTATCTCGATACTGTACTTTCTAATTCTGGATAATAATTCCGGTGTGACTGCTAAATTTGGAAATACCTTCCAAATTCGTCACCAACCATGGCCATGGATTTCTAGGAACATATTATTGAAGAACGTACAGGAAATTCTCTCATCTTATCAGGATGAGTCGATAGATCCTTTCTTAGTACTAACCACTCGCGTACAGTCGTGTACGCACCCAACTTAGGCACTTTATGGCCAGGCTACGTGACCAATACCTAAATCTAAGTACGCATACTTGTGCACCGAATTCGCCCTAGCACCTCAAGTCTAAGGACTAAATCGTACACTATTATAAGCCTTGAGAAACATCCCATCACCGATATGCGTCATGCGCTTCCACAATGGGTTTCTCTATTCGGGTCGTTCGATGCATTCAATCCTCCATTGAACCACCTACTCATATGCACTGGCCTCAAATGCCTTGCTCATGAAACGCTACAAATTCACTCCATGTGAATCATGCATACTTGTACAAGGCTTGGCGATTCCTACGATACCCCGTCTCGTTCAGAATCTATGACTTGGAACGGTTTTAAGATCACGACCTTTGAGACTGTTTCATGATTGCACTCAGTACTGAAGTGAATCGTCCCATAGTCTATTGTGACCTTAGGATTTCATCCAATCGCTTAGATAAGTTCGCGAGAGATGAAGTTGGCCATTGTTCAATTTCACGTACTATGAATGAACGGGCGTATTAATTATAAACCATAAGAAAATAGTACTTCAACAAGCTAATTAATATTGGCTTGCTGGGCACTACTCTATCAGTAAAACCTTGTGCTACTAATCTAGCCTTATACTTTTCAATAGAACCATCTGAGTTTGTTTTGACCTTCAAAATCCATTTAAAGCCAATAGAAGTCTTATGGATAGGTAGTGGTTGAACAGACCAAGTATTGTTATTTTCCATAACTTTTAATTCTTCTTGAATAGCAGTAATCCATTCAGGATGTTTAATTGCTTGACTATATGTATGAGGTTCAGAAATAGCAGAAATATTTGCCAAAAAACATTGCTGAGATTTAAAGATTGCTGAATAATCTAAGACAAAATGTAAAGGATATTTAGTATTGGAAACAATATTTAGGTGACAGTGATAATCCTTCAAATAAGTAGGGGCTTTGTGAATCCTAGATGATCTTCTAATAGTAGTAGTGTTATGGGGTATAAGAGGAGGAGAAGTCATATTAGAATGATCAGAAGAAGTAGGATGTATGAAATTGTCATCAGTAAGAGGATCAAAAATATAAAAAAATTCTACAGAATTGGGGGAAAGAGTGGAATTGGGATCATTGAATTCATGAGTAAAAAAAAGCATTATTTGTAAAAGGAAATATATTCTCATGAAAAACTACATTTCTGGAATGGAAGATGTTATGATTAACCAGATTTAATAACTTGTAACATTTGATATCAGGTGAATAACCTATGAAAACACATTTGTGTGCTCTAGGGTCAAATTTACATCTATTTTCGATAAGTGTAGATGCAAATGCTAATCAACCAAAAGTCTTCATAAAAGAATAGTTAATTGGTTTCTTACGAAGCTTAGTATAAGGGCTATAATTATCAAGTAATGGGGGTAGGTTCATATTCATGAAAAATACAGCAGTAAGGACACTTTCGTGGGGTTGTCTACGGTTCCTCGAAGTCATTCTTTGAGGAATCGTTTCATCCAATAAAATTTTGACACATACTTACGTGTACAACACTCACACATTTAAAATACTTCATATAAAAAGACATTTTTACCCTTTTTAATAGTTTTAATTTAATAAATTAAATTATAAATAAAAAGACCATTTTACCCTTTTTAGTTTAGTAAATTAAATTTTAATTCCTTCAGCTTTAAATAAAAAAATTCATCTTCATCTATGTCTAAATTTCTTTTCTTCATCAATGACTACACGGTTAAACCCTTCTCCCAATTTCAAATTATTAGGGTTTTTTCAGTTTTTACAAAGTCAAGATGAATTCAACTCCATGTGATTCAACCGCAAATACTCCTTTCAGACAAGAAAAAGAAAATTGGCATTAGAAAATTGAATGTGTCTGCACATATATGTAGTAAACGACATTTTCAATTAAAAATTGCAATAGCTCCTAAAAGAAAATTAAACATATATATGACTTAAATTGGATGTCAAGAAAAGAAAAATCAAAACCCTAGGTCTTAAATAAACCTACTGAGCGCACCACGATGATGCGGAAAAAGTGAGAAATTAGTTTGGCCGGATCTGCACTTCTCAATTCCTCAAATTCTGGCGGAAATTGCGAGTAGAACTGAATAGAGAGAGGCAAGAGAAAGGGTGGAGAAAGAAATACTCCTACAGCTATATCCATTGAAGTCGATGGGGAAGATCAAAGAATTTTACCTCGTTTTGAATTACATGATTGAAGAATCAACGTCTCTTTGTTGCAATTAAAAGGAAAAGGTTGGCATTATTTTGGTAATTACGTGATTTTGTTTTGACATATTTTTTCGTTTTGTACAAGGTTCCTCGACAAAGCATTACAAGATCGGGGAGATTGAGATGGGAGAGATAGAGAGGGTTCCTAATCGTAATTTGATTTTTTTTTAATAATTAATTCAGGATATAATGGTAATTTTCCATAGTGTACAAGGTTATATAAAGAAAGTATGATATAACCTCCTATGTCATACACTAATTTTTTTAATGATTGACTATTGTACACTCTTGTACAATATTAAATGGTCAAGATTGAAGATTATAAATTTTTAATGGTTTTGATATTACATAAAACAATTCCTCAAGAATGACCTCGAGGAACCGTAGACAACCCTCACTTTCGTTCCAGGATAGTATAGGTAGGTTAGATTGAAACATTAATGACCTAGCTATGTTTAAAATATGTTGATGTTTTCTTTCAACCCTAGCATTTTGTTCTGGAGTTTCTACACAGGAATATTGATGTAAGATACCTAAGTTAGAAAATAAAGTAGTGAAAGTTAATTCTTTAGCATTGTCACTTCTGAACATCTTGATCATAGAATTGAACTGAGTTTCAATCATAGTGTTGCCATGTAAACTGATATAATCTTGATTATGGGTGGCAAATGGATCACCCAGATCGGATTCTTATGGATTGAATCTCAAATAGATCAGATCCTATATGGATCAAACAGTATGGATCTTATATGGATCTGATCCGGTTGAAGAATTTTCACATTTAATATGTGAAACCATGATAGAGCCACTGAGGATCCACCATGGATCCATGGTAAATTTCTCCATGGACTCATGTTGGATCCAATTAATCCTCAAATTCCCTCTTATGGTCTCACCATTTTTGACCCGCAACACCACCCATACCACCCCATTCGATTTAACTCATCTCTTCACCGTTTGCATCGATTTTTTCACTAATTTCAACGATTTTTGATCGGTTTAACCCGTTTCTTTACTAATTTCATCAATTTAAATTATTTTTTATCGATTTCCCATTTTTTCACCGTTTTGCCCATTTTTCACTAATTTCATCAATCTAAATCGTTTTAAACCGATTGAACTCATTTTTCACAATATGCATCGATTTTTTTACGAATTTCATTGATTTGAATGGTTTTTGATCAATTTAATCCATTTTTTTCACTAATTTCAATTTTAATTGTTTTTGACCAATTTAGCCCAAATTTTCACCCTTTTTCACTAATTTCCCCGATTTAAACCGATTTGACTCATTTCTTCACCATTTGCATCGTTTTTTCACCAAATTCATCAATTTAAATCATTTTGACCGATTTTACTCATTTTTCACCATTTGCATCGATTTTTTCACTAATTTCATCGATTTTGAATGGTTTTTGACCGATTTAAACTATTTTTGATCGATTTAACTAATTTATTCACTGTTTACATCATTTATTCACCAATTTAATTGATTTAAATAATTTTTGACCGATTTAACTCATTTTTCACTATTTGCATAGAATTGTTCACTAATTTTATCGATTTTGAACGGTGTTTGACCGATTTAACCCATTTCTTCACTAATTTCATCGATTTAAATTATTTTTGAATGATTTAACCCATTTTTCACCATTTTTGCCCTTTTTCCACTAATTTTATAGATTTATACCGTTTTTGATCAATTTGACTATTTTTTCACCGTATGGGTTGTTTTTGCACTAATTTAATTGATTTAAATCTTTTTGACCGATTTAACTCATTTATTCACGTTTGCATCATTTTTTCACTAATTTATGACCGATTTGTTGGGATTGTTGGGATATGGCTCGATTTGTCATACAACAAAGTGCGGAATTTAAAATTTTTCGAGTCATCCAATGGTCCCATAAAAGAAGTCTCCATATTATGTATACAAAAACATGAAACAAAAACACACACAACGAATTAACAAGGGGGTTTTTGCGATATACCTCACCACATGCAAGGTGGTGGAAACCTCCGACTTCGTTTCTGAATCTGGATCTGGTTCACAGGAGTGATCCAAGTGTCTCACCTCCAGGGATAGTCCACACCAATTGGATTCTGGCAACACCTCAAGATCTTAGGCTCAGAACTGGATTCAGGAGATTTGTTATTGCAGGATTGTGTTGAATCTCTTGACAGTTCAAGATCTAACACAACGGAACAGGGAGATGGCGGCGGCGGCACCAAGGCAGCCCACGGCAGCAGGTGGCGGCGGCTTAAGGTGGCGGCGGCGGCTAGGGTTTCTAGCTAAGGGGGCGGCGGCTACTAGGGCAAAAGGAGGCTAGGGTTTTTCTTAGAGTGTTCCCTTTGAGCTCTAGTTGTGCTCTATTTATAAGCTCCTTCTGTCCTAGGTTTGCAAGACTTCTTATGGGCTTTGATTAATAAAAGCCCATGTCTTGCAATCCTTCATTTAATTAACAACTTTAATTAAATGCCCAATCTTGATAAATCATTATTTCTTTTACATAATTAATTAGCAACTCAATTATTAATTAAGTTAGCCAATTAATTAATCTCCCACTTGAATTAAATACTTTTAATTCATTTAATTGATTTAATTACCTTTAAATCAATTAATTCCTTTCATGTCCTTTTATAACAGTCACCGTCCAATTGTATTGTGTGTGACCCTCTGGGTTCACCATCAATTGGCAGCAGGCCCACGAATCCTTCGTGATTTAATTTATGAACAATAAATTGTTCCGGTCAATTAAACAACCTTTAATTGACCACTCCTAGAATTAAATCCTCTATTAATTCAGGAGTACCCACACTTCATGGTCGATGTCTAGCCACAAGCCCATGAAGCCCAACTTCAGGTGAATTGATATTTGTGAACCTCGTCTCATATAATTGACATGTACATACGGTCCTTCTATCGACTAATATTCCCGATCAAGACTTAGGGTGTGTGAATTGATCGGCACCTCTAAATTTGTCTCGATAACTATACTTTCTAATTCAGGATAATATACCTTTGTGACCTTCTAAATTTGGAAACCCCTTCCCAAATCCGTCACCGACCACGGCCGTGGATTCCTTGGATATATTATCTAAGAATCGTATAGGAAATTCTCTCACCCATTACAGTGAGTCAATAGATTCCATATTGGTACTAACCACCCGCGTACATGTCCATACGCACCCAACCTAGGCATGTTATGACCAAGCTACGTGGCCTATACCTAGATCTAAGTACGCACTTTCATGCACCGAATTCGCCCTAGTACCTCAAGTCAAAGGACTAAATCGTACACTATTATATTCCTTGAGAAGTATCCCATCACCGATATGCGTCATGCGCTTCCACAATGGGTTTCTCTGTTCGGGTCGTTCGATGCGTTCAATCTTCCATTGAACCACCTACTCGTATGCACTGGACTCAAATTCCTTGCTCATGAAACACTACAAATTCACTCCATGTGAATCATGCATACTCGTACAAGTCTTTCCGATTCCTACGATACCCCGTCTCGTTTCGGAATCTATGACTTGGAACACTTTTAAGATTACGACCTTTGAGACTGTTTCATGATTGCACTCAGTACTGAAGTGAATCGTCCCATAGTCAAATGTAATCTAAGGGTTTCATCCAATCGCTTAAATGTATTCGCGAGAGATGAAGTTGGCCATTGTTTATCCTTATACTCGTATAAATAAACGTGCGTATTAAATCATTTATACCAAAGAAAGATAATGACAGTTTCACTACAAGCTAAATATATTGGCTTGCAGGGCACTATTCCATCAATCTCCCACTTGCCCTAAAGCCAATCACAAACGTTTCTAGGACCCATCTTTCTAAAGATGTTCTTCGAACTCATTTCATGATATAGCCTCTTTTAGTGGATCCGCTAAGTTGTCTTCTGAGTAGACGCGATCCATTACGCGCGTTAACTCTACCAATGATTTCTCTAATCAAATGGTACTTTTCTTTCAATTATGTTTAGATTTCTGGTAAGATCTCGAATACTTTGCTTTGACAATAGCTCCAATGTTATCATAGAAGATAATCATGAGCTTCGCAATGCTAGGCACTACATCCAACCATAGGATGAAGTTTTATATCTAAACACTTTCTTAAGCCGCATTTAATGCTACATTTAATGCTGCAATATATCTTGCTTCAGTGGTTTGAATGGTTATGGTGATTTGCTTGGAACCCTTTCAAATTTACCGTTACCCCATTGAGGCAGGACATGTATCCAAAAATGGATGTTCTTAATTCATCCACATCAGACTGAAAATTCGAATCAGTGAATCCTTCGAATTTTAATTCTCCACTACCACCGTAGACCAAGAACAAATCCTTAGTCTTTGTCAAGAGCTTAAGGATATCTTTTACGGTGGTCCAGTACTTCTTCACTGGATTTTGACTAGCAACTGCTCGCGATACTTGAGCAAGTTCTACGTCTGGTCTAGTACATAGTAAAGCATGCCACATGCAACCTTTTGTTTGAAACATAAGGTATTTGAGACATTCTCCTTTGTTCTCATTTGATGTAGGGTACATCGATTTTGGAACAAGGGATACGGGTCTCACTGGAAGCAATCCTTTCTTGGATTCTTCATACTGAATATTTCCAGTATTGATTCTATGTACTTAGATTTAGAGAGTGTCAGCATCTTTTTCTGATCTATTCTATAGATACGTATCCCAATACGCAAGATGCTTCTCCTAAATCTTTCATGGAGAATTGCATGGACAACCATGCTTTCGTCTGTGCTAACATTCCGATATCATCCCAGATAACCAGAACATTATCGACATATAAAATATGAGCTTCATCGCGCTCCCACTAATCCTTTTGTACACTCATTGTTCATGTTCGTTTTGATGAAGTCAATTGTCTTGACTATCTCATCAGAACAAATGTGAATCTAAATGGATTCAGATATCGCTAATGGAGAAAAGGTTTCAACAAAGTCTGTTCCAGAACATTGTGAATAACCCTTTTACCACTAGTCGATTCTTAGAGGTCAACACCTCTCCATTCATTCCAAGTTTGAAGATCCATTTATAACTTATAACCAACTTATAGGGATAAATCCCTTAGGTGGATCAATCAAGGTTATACCTTGGTGGAATGGATGGGATCCATTTTGGTTTACATGGCTTCGAGCCACGTACCCAAGTCTATGTCTGACATCGCTTCTTGATAGGTCTTTGGATTACTTTCCACATTCTCGTATTCGTGAATGAAACCAAATCGCTCTGGCTCCTTACGAATTCGATTAGACCTTCGAAGAGTAGGTGTACTAGTAGGTTCAGCAAATTCTGGATTAACTCCCACTGTTTGCGGGGACGGGTCCAAATCTTGGACTCCATCAAGTTCTATGACGTTTCCATTTCCTTTGACGAGAGATTCATCAACAGAGGAACGGATATCTTGAAGAAACGATTGTTTCTTATTGTCGTGGAACAGGTATCCAATGGATTTCGTTGGATACCCCACAATTATATACAAATTGGATCTACTAGCCAATTTATCTCCTTTCTCGTTTCTACCATCGGCAGGAGATCTCCATACTCAGAAGAAGAGCACAGAGGTATTTTACTATACCTTTCTTGGTAAAGCTTTGTAGGCACAAACTTTGAAGGTACTTTGCTTAGTATCTTCGATGCAGTCAGGAGCACTAACCCCTAGAATGCATAAGGAAGCTTTAACAAAACTCAATATGGATCGAACAATGCCTAACAATGTTAGATTCCATCTCTTTAGACACTTCAATAAGTTGAGGCGTCTTAGGAGGAGTTTGTTGTATGAGAATCTCATTCTCATTAAGATAATTGAGGAATCCTTGACAAGTATTTGCTATCTCAACTAGATCGAATGGTCGCAATACTTTGTCTTTGTTGATTCTCTACTTCGCATCGAAATACCTTGAAAGGTTTTTCGAATTTGTATCTCACTAGATTCATTTTCCACTAACGACCAAGGTCATTAGCAAAAAGTACGAAGTATGAGTAATCTCCTCTCACAGTAACCTTTAGTGATCCATACTCATGGATTAAATCCAGATTTTATTTGGTTCGCTCTTGATTCCCTGTGACGGGAGATCTGGTCATCTCTCCTTTGAGACATGATTCGCAGGTTGGAAGTTCATCCAAGTTCTATTTTTCAAGAAGCTTAGGTGAAACCAACTTTTGAATCCTACTCTTGGAGATGTGTCCAAGTCTAGCATACCAAAGTTATGGATTATTATCTTTGTATTAATTTGAATTTCATCCATTAATTCAATAAAATTGAGCTAATGGTTTAATTCAATTAATTTACTTCCTTTCAATTAACTACTTTAATTGCTTCCTTTTCCTTTTCAATTAACCCTTTAATTGAAACGTTGCTTAATTAATTAGATCATCTAATCAATTAAACACATCAGTGCCTTTCTTAGATGCAGTGGGATAATTCGACTTATAGGCTACTTGCATTCTTTTGACTACCTTTATGGTCGAATTAGAAGAGAATAAATTCCTCTTCATTTTACTCTTCTTTGACTTTGCAGTCCATGAAGTGTAAACGATCATGACAGGTCTATCCTATTTGCCTTTAACCAATTCTTTGGTTGATTCATGAAATGTGATCAACTTATCAAATAAGATCAGTTTATTTCAAGAGTCATTTGAATGAGCGGGAGGAGAATTTAGGAGGAAGTTAATGTTTAAGATCACTTGCATGCTTACGTTTAATCGATCCAGTTTTCAACTAGATTGATAAAACAAAGACAGTGATCCTTGACACTGGTTCCTTCAATTATTCTCGAGTTTTGAAACAATTCCTTGGAAGTCTCGAATCATATTGATTCAAAACTACTCCTTAAAACAATCCTTTTGAGGGGGGTTTTGTTTCAGAAGACATGTCCTCAAAACGGGCCTTTTGAGGTGGAAGCTTCAGACATGCTCCTCATGTTGCTTCCATAGCTCGTTCAATCTTGATGCTTATTTGAGGAAACGATCATTGAGATTCCCATACTCTATAGGTGATTCGTTTCACCTTTGAGATTCATCTATATATGAGAAACGATCATTAATATTCCCATATTCTACGGGTGATTCGTTTCTTATATTTTGACTTATCTCGGAAGCGCATAAGGCATAGGTTCGTCGTTTAAGAACATCATTCCCACTTCTGGAATTTAAGACAATTCTCAAGTTTCTTGCCTAGTCGATATTTTAATCCAGCTATTTTATTAGTCGAGGATAAATAGTAAAATGGATAATTACTGATATCTCAGTATCTAATTTAAAGAGAAGACAAACATTCAGTGGACTAGTTAATGAATAATACTTATAATCTACGAAGGTTGGACTTTCTATCGTAGAAGTTCTCCCACTATTTTATCGAAACAATTACCCCTTCAATTGTTCGGGAAATTCTATTTCCTAGTAGGTCTTGACGCCCCAGCGGCAATTAATTGCACCCACGACTCGTGGCCATACAACCAATTCCCCAGGTAGGCATACTTATTGCCAATTGTGTTACTCCACAACCTTCAAGCTATTTTGCCTCGGTTTTCGCACTTATCTAGCACTGCTACATCATAAGTGTTACTAATCGTTAAGTCTAACCCATCAATCATGATGAGCAACGGGCCCGGTCGTGAGTTCTCCGTAACTAGTTATCGGTCGATCCTCACATCCCGACCAATCCTCACCCTTGTCATGTTTAGTTAAAAACAGGAATCAAGGAATTTCACGTATTGTCCCTTTCTTCGACTCGGGTGCCAGACTCTGGATCACCTCTATCGATAAGTAGACAACATACGCTAGTCCCTATTGATGGAAGGCTTGGATTTATATAAATACTTCATTTTATTTTAATCCAATATGACTTAATATTTAATTCAAGAGGGGGTTTACTGGTTTGAAAGTTATACTAACTCTCCTCGAGATCTCACCGCTTCAATTATGCTTTATCTTTTATTACGATCTAGATTCTAGCGCGCATACACACAAGTAATCATAAATCGACTAATAAATAAAAGACATACAAGCCTAGCATGCATACTACCACAATATGTTTTCGATCGGGAGCCTCCTATGCGGGCCATCATCGAGCCAATGATGTTGGCCCAATTGGTCAATCTAAAGGGTTCTCAAACGGGCCCTATGCTATTACACAATGTACCATGCATTCATGGCCTTCTTATCTTCTTGGGCTCCCACCTTGCTTGTAAATGGGCCTCCAACCCAAACTAGGAAAGCAGTAAAACCCTATTCTATTACAAAGGCTCAAAGTGGCCCAAAAATATAAAAGGCTCGCAGGCCCATTAAAAACCAAACAATAAATTAAACCAATCACATCTAACCTAAGGTCAAGGCTCGGCTCGATCGAAAACCACGTAAACAGTTCACGTAGAGCAAGAAACATGTAAACATCTTTTACTTTCTTCTACCTTAATTTTAAAACATCCTTTTAAAACTACCTTCCTATGATTCTTGCTTTTTAGTCACTACTAATTATGACAAAATAAATATCCGGGTAAACAAAAAATTAATTTTCTGCTCAATTTCAGATTCTGTTTTTCAACTTTTGAAAATTTCATTTTGACCCCTCAACTTTCGAAAATTGCATTTTGACCCCAAAACTTTTAAAAAGTTACAAAAACACCCCTGGGCAGTTTCGGGCAGCAGACCAGAAAATAAAATTTTGAATTTTGAAAATTTTTCGATTTTTCAAATTGACCCCTCAAGTTTCGGTAATTGCAAAACAGCCCCAAAGTTTTCGGAAATTGCAAAACGACCCCAAAATCCGTGCGACCAGAATTGCAAGAACAGTCCAGAATTTTCAAATTTCCAGATTTCAAAAATTTCGAATTTTCAGCCCCAAAAACCCTAATATGCGATTTTTGCCCCAAAAAGTCCTGAAGTTTTCAAAAACTATGAAAACGCCACAGATCTTGAAAAGCAGTTTTACCCAATGATAGATCTAGTCATAACAAGCAAGAATAAACTTACAGAACATAATTATCACGTGTTCTTATACATATAATTAAACATATACGGTGAACACAATTATGTTCAGGCTTTTGTATAATAATAATGGAGTTGGCTCTGATACCACTGTTGGGATATGGCTCGATTTGTCATACAACAAAGTGCGGAATTTAAAATTTTTCGAGTCATCCAATGGTCCCATAAAAGAAGTCTCCATATTATGTATACAAAAACATGAAACAAAAACACACACAACGAATTAACAAGGGGGTTTTTGCGATATACCTCACCACATGCAAGGTGGTGGAAACCTCCGACTTCGTTTCTGAATCTGGATCTGGTTCACAGGAGTGATCCAAGTGTCTCACCTCCAGGGATAGTCCACACCAATTGGATTCTGGCAACACCTCAAGATCTTAGGCTCAGAACTGGATTCAGGAGATTTGTTATTGCAGGATTGTGTTGAATCTCTTGACAGTTCAAGATCTAACACAACGGAACAGGGAGATGGCGGCGGCGGCACCAAGGCAGCCCACGGCAGCAGGTGGCGGCGGCTTAAGGTGGCGGCGGCGGCTAGGGTTTCTAGCTAAGGGGGCGGCGGCTACTAGGGCAAAAGGAGGCTAGGGTTTTTCTTAGAGTGTTCCCTTTGAGCTCTAGTTGTGCTCTATTTATAAGCTCCTTCTGTCCTAGGTTTGCAAGACTTCTTATGGGCTTTGATTAATAAAAGCCCATGTCTTGCAATCCTTCATTTAATTAACAACTTTAATTAAATGCCCAATCTTGATAAATCATTATTTCTTTTACATAATTAATTAGCAACTCAATTATTAATTAAGTTAGCCAATTAATTAATCTCCCACTTGAATTAAATACTTTTAATTCATTTAATTGATTTAATTACCTTTAAATCAATTAATTCCTTTCATGTCCTTTTATAACAGTCACCGTCCAATTGTATTGTGTGTGACCCTCTGGGTTCACCATCAATTGGCAGCAGGCCCACGAATCCTTCGTGATTTAATTTATGAACAATAAATTGTTCCGGTCAATTAAACAACCTTTAATTGACCACTCCTAGAATTAAATCCTCTATTAATTCAGGAGTACCCACACTTCATGGTCGATGTCTAGCCACAAGCCCATGAAGCCCAACTTCAGGTGAATTGATATTTGTGAACCTCGTCTCATATAATTGACATGTACATACGGTCCTTCTATCGACTAATATTCCCGATCAAGACTTAGGGTGTGTGAATTGATCGGCACCTCTAAATTTGTCTCGATAACTATACTTTCTAATTCAGGATAATATACCTTTGTGACCTTCTAAATTTGGAAACCCCTTCCCAAATCCGTCACCGACCACGGCCGTGGATTCCTTGGATATATTATCTAAGAATCGTATAGGAAATTCTCTCACCCATTACAGTGAGTCAATAGATTCCATATTGGTACTAACCACCCGCGTACATGTCCATACGCACCCAACCTAGGCATGTTATGACCAAGCTACGTGGCCTATACCTAGATCTAAGTACGCACTTTCATGCACCGAATTCGCCCTAGTACCTCAAGTCAAAGGACTAAATCGTACACTATTATATTCCTTGAGAAGTATCCCATCACCGATATGCGTCATGCGCTTCCACAATGGGTTTCTCTGTTCGGGTCGTTCGATGCGTTCAATCTTCCATTGAACCACCTACTCGTATGCACTGGACTCAAATTCCTTGCTCATGAAACACTACAAATTCACTCCATGTGAATCATGCATACTCGTACAAGTCTTTGCGATTCCTACGATACCCCGTCTCGTTTCGGAATCTATGACTTGGAACACTTTTAAGATTACGACCTTTGAGACTGTTTCATGATTGCACTCAGTACTGAAGTGAATCGTCCCATAGTCAAATGTAATCTAAGGGTTTCATCCAATCGCTTAAATGTATTCGCGAGAGATGAAGTTGGCCATTGTTTATCCTTATACTCGTATAAATAAACGTGCGTATTAAATCATTTATACCAAAGAAAGATAATGACAGTTTCACTACAAGCTAAATATATTGGCTTGCAGGGCACTATTCCATCAGGGATACCTCTATTGTCAGAACAACAAAAGTGCGAAATTTAAAATTTTTCGAGACACCCATCAGTCCCATAAATCTGTCTCCATATTATATATACGAAAAGGTTGAATCAAACAACAATTAAAACAAAAAGGGGGGTAAAGTGCTATTTTACCTCACCACGGCTCGGTGGTGGTTACCTCCGGGCTTCTTTGTTTGATTCACAACAGAGTGATCCATGTGGCTCACCTCTAAAGTTGATCCACACCAGTTGGATTGTAGGGACACCTCCAAGTCGCAGACTACGAACTTGATGGGGGCTATTTTATATCCCTTATGATATTCGGATCGAGTTAAGCATATGAGGTCGGCCCGACCATATAGCTCATGCACTATAACGGTTTGACCCGATTATAGACAACTCTCCACGGCGACTAAGCTGCAATCCGAACTGAAGAAGGATAAGTGTCCCGAGTCCTAATAGGATTATGTTTCCTTGTATGGCTAGGGTTTGTAACATATAAATACCTTGATTCATCATTGTATTGTGGACACAACATCAGAGCTTACGTCTACATCCTTGGACAATCTGAGATTAATCTAATACAAGAGCTTTTGCTATACTTATTGATTATTACTTTATTTGTTCATTAACATCATTGCGTATTGCGTATTGTTCTTCCTTGAGATTGATCCATCCGGAATAAAGTAACTAGGCCCTATAATCTTCATATGACTTTACCCTAAACTATTATTATTGATTTAATCTAACCCTACGAAATTTGGTTAAATCAGTTGGCGCCCACCGTGGGGCCTGAGTTAATTATTCGATAGACACATGGCTCGCCCGAGGAAGAATACTCGCAACGACGCAAGGAGCAACACAACGCACCCACCTATAACGTCGGACGATGTCCACGATAACACGATGAATAACGAACCTATCGTCAACGATAGTGGTAATCGGCAAGAAAACGATCGACTGCCAAATCAAGAAGAACGCCAGGAGGTCAATGTTCTAAATTCTCAAGGACAACAAGAAATCGCCACTAATGCAGTACCTGAAGCCCCTGGGGTTCCTACAATCCCTGTCCCTTTGGCAGGAACAGAGGAGAAATTGAGACAGATCGCGCTGCTATTTAACTCTCTGTGCCCAGGAAGACTATTGGCTCCTGAACACCAGCCCAGAGACCCTGGAGCGACTAGGGTACATCCAGGCAGAAGAGCTCCTAGGCAGCTCGACCAGATATCAGGACAAGCGGACAGACCTGTAAGCGAGCAGCAATCACTACCTAGTCCACAAAGGAGCAACGTGAAACCAACAGACGATCGGATCCAAAGAAAAACGGATCGAACAAACCCACAATAGGCGCATCGGATCAAAAGAAAATACTATAATTCCCGTCGATGACGACGTAGTTGATACAATCCCTAATCGACCAAAAACTGTCCGCATCTCGGAAAGAGAGATCGAAAAGATGGTGCAAGAACGCCTTGAACAACGTCTACTGATCGTTCAAAATCCATGGGCGAGGAGCACAGAAGTCCAGAAAAGTTTAGCAGCATGTTCCCCCTTCTGCAGGGAGATTAAAGAAGCATAATCATCTGGGCAGGTTCCAGGACGACTACCGCGATATGACGGGACCACTGATCCTACGATTACATATTAAACTTTACGAACATAATGAATTTATATGCTCATTCAGCGGAGTATACCGCCAAGCTGATGGTTACCACATTCGAAGGATTAGCTTTGGATTGGTTCGGAAAGCAACCCACCAATTCCATATTCAGTTTTCGTGAGTTATGTAACAAACTAACTCAACAATTTGCTAGCCAGAAGAACTACTAAAGATTGATTCTCCAAATATTGATTATATAATCTCCATCCTTTTCGACCTCACCAAAATCAGGCAGTTCGGGAATGCGCTGAGTAGAAAACAACCGAGAACCTTTGCGGATATTATAACTCTGACATCAAAATATATGACTCAAGAAGAGATGAACTCTTTCAAGGATAAGAATAGGAACAAACCCCCGCCTCCGGCTCGAGGCGACAAGACAAAGCTCCTGTTTCAAGGCCAATGGATTACGGTCGATCCTTCAGAAAAGGAAACGTTTTTCAACGATTAGACTATAATCGAAACGATCAGGATAAAAGACCTAATGTCTATAGGAGATCGAGATCGGCCGAACTAACCAACATAAATCGAGTAAACCATGTGGATTACCCCAGATTGACGATTCCTGTTGAAGAAATCTTGGTAGTGCTCGAAAGGAACAATTGGATTCCGCCAGCGAAAAGAATTACACAACCAAAGCCAGGAGCTAAAAACTACAATCTATATTGTAGGTATCATCAGGCCCACAATCATCGGACTGAGGATTGTTTCCACTTGAAGTAGGAAATTGAAAGGCTGATCGAACAAGGAAAGTTGGACGACTATCTCGAAAGAAACAACCGCAAAAGAAACAGAAGAAGGAGTCCTCGAACTAGTAACAAGAGAAGAACCTCGGGAAGGAGGTCTCCTAATAATGGTCCGCCACAAGAATTGAACAATGATCAAATCAACGGAACCATACATACAATCTCCGGAGGACCGGCTGAGGGAGATAGTCGTAATGCCCACCGTAGAACCGCGAGATCAATTGAAGGAAATCTTAGACATCCAAGGGAGGTATGGGCTCTTGATAGCAAATTACTAAAGGAACACTCATTAGCTTCAATGAAAGCAAAGTACCAAGAAATATTGTTTGGGATTCGAGGGAAGATAACCCTGACTTCCCGATGGTAGTATCTCTCGAGATAGCAAACTACAATGTGAAAAGGATCTTAATCGATAACGGCAGTTCAACAAAAATTATATCCAAGGAAGTCCTAATACAGATGAACTTGGGAGAAATAACACTCCAGAAAGTAGCAACTCCCTTAGTGGGATTTGGAGGCTCAGAAATAGTCCCTTCTGGGACTTTGGACTTGAGTGTCTCATTAGGAAAGAGACCGCAGCGAGCGGTGAAGATGATAAAGTTCTTGGTCATAGAAACTCCTTTTGCATACAATGCGATATTAAGATGACCAGCCCTCAATCTATTTCGCGCGGTAGTATCAACATACCATCAGAAGATAAAATTTCCGACAGCTTCTGGGATCGAAGAAATAGTGTA
Source organism: Penstemon eatonii (assembly GCA_038501285.1). Lineage (NCBI taxonomy): Eukaryota > Viridiplantae > Streptophyta > Magnoliopsida > Lamiales > Plantaginaceae > Penstemon > Penstemon eatonii. The sequence goes on along the minus strand of CM076710.1, from coordinate 40,941,394 downwards.
CGATCACTGCATGGCGTGGGATTGCTATACCTCCCTAACACTGGGAAACCGATCAAAATCGTTTACCCCAGCTAAAAGGAAGCTCGAAGATGACATCAAAAGAGCTGAAATCGAGATCCCCATCACTGACAGAATAGATCGGAAGGGGAAAAAACCAGTCGATTTAACCATAAAACCACCAGAACACAAGGACATTATGCTCGTGCAAGGAGATCCATTAAAAATGACCCGGATCGGAACCGAACTCAGTCCGGAAGGAGAAGTAATGTTGATAAACTTTCTCAGAGACAATGTAGACATCTTCGCTTGGAGAGCGGACGACATTGAGGGAATCGACCCAAGAGTAATTACTCATTCTCTAAAAATTGATCCAATGGCAAAACCCACAAGACAAAAGAAGAGAAATCATGGGCCGAAAAAAGATAAGATAATCAAAGCAGAGGTCGAGAGGCTACTCAAAGCTAAACAAATTCGAGAAATACATTTCTCAGAATGCAATGTTGTCTTAGTAGCAAAGGAGGATAAAAAGGATAATAAATGGAGGATGTGCAACGATTTCACTGACCTCAATAAATTTTGTCCAAGCGATCCTTATCCTCTCCCAAGAATCGACCTGTTAGTCGATTCAACGGTAGGATTCGCTATCTTCAGCATGATGGACGCCTTTCAAAGTTTTTATCAAATCTACATGGATGAGCGAGACCAAGAGAAAACTGCTTTCATCACAGAGCAGGGTGTATACTGCTTTATTGTAATGCCATTCGGCTTAAGGAATGCTGGTGCAACATACCAAAGATTAGTTAACTTAATGTTTAGAGAGCTGATCGGAGAAATAATGGAAGTATACGTGGATGATATGTTGGTCAAAAGCATGAATGAAGCCGACCACGTAAAACACCTTGATCGAGGCTTCAAAATACTGAGAAAATACCGCATGAAGCTCAACCCCACAAAGTGTACTTTTGGGGTCAAATCCGGAAAGTTCTTGGGATATATGGTTCATCAACGTGCAATTGAAGCTTATACCGAAAAGATTCGAGCCATAACCGAGATGAAACCACCTAAGACGATCTCCCAGGTACAAAGCTTAGTAGGAAAAATTGTCGCACTAAACAGATTCATATCCAAATCAGCGGACAGGAGTTTGCCTTTCTTTCAAACTTTGCGGAAGGCGAAGAATTTTATTTGGACTGAAGAATGTGACCAAGCATTCAACCAACTAAAAGCATATTTGACTTACTTCTCCATTATTAGCCACACCAACTAATGGAGAACCGTTATACATTTACATATCTATCTCCACAGTCGCCATTATTCGGTATTGGTAAAAATAGAAGGCACTGAACATAAGCCTGTCTATTATCTAAGTAAACTACTACAAGGAGCTGAGAAGAATTACTTGGAGATAGAAAAGTTTGTTTTAGCCTTAGTGGTAGCAGCACGCAAGCTCCGACCATACTTTTTGACCTATAAAATAGTGGTACTCACAAACCAACCACTAAGACAAGTATTGGTGAAGCCAGAAGCCTCTGGCAGATTGATTAAATGGGCGATCGAATTAGGAAAATTCGTAATTGAATATAAACCACGAACCGGGATTAAGGCTCAAGTTCTAGCCGACTTCCTATTAGAAACTCCAACCTCAATACAAGAACCTAACGACTCGACCAACTGTGATAATGATATCTTGATTGTCGAAAATCGCACCAGGTTAATGCATGTCGACGGTGCCTCGAGCAGAGAGGGAGGCGGAGCTGGAATCAATTTCACCGGACCAGACAAGGAAGATTTGAAATATCCAATCACATTAAATTTCATGGTAACCAATAACGAGGCAGAGTATGAAGCGTTGATTGCAGGAATGGAAATGACAATTAAAGCCAACATAAAAAGCCTTAAAGTATTAACTGACTCGGAGTTGGTACAACAGCAAATAGATGGCTTATACGAAGCAAAAGAATTCAACATGATCAAGTACCTCGCCAAGGTAAAGGAGTTAGCATGAAAATTTGAGAATTTCGAAATACAGAATGTTCCCCGTTCAGAAAACAAATGGGCGAATCAACTCTCCAGATTCACGGGATCGAGAGATGGACGAACGAAAAGAGTAATCACTTGGTTGATATCGAATACTCCAGCAATCGACATCGACAACACACCTGTCGCTGAAATGATGGAAATTGAAGTAGCAGAAAGGAACTGGATGACTCCAATGATGGATTACCTTCTGGAAGGAAACCTGCCACCCAATCAGAATGAAGCTCGGAAAATAAAATATCGAGCACCAAGGTACACGGTTTTGGAGGGAAAGCTTTATAGAAGGTCAGTATCAGGAATCCTACTAAAATGCATTTCCGAACCACAAACCAATGACGTACTTCGAGAAATACATGAAGGGGAGGCAGAAAACCACAGTGGAGCCAGGGCCATGGCTTTGAAATGTCTCCGAACAGGATACTAGTGGCCAAATTTAAACAAGGATGCTATTGAATATGTTCAAAAGTGTCATCACTGCCAGATTCACGCTAATGTGAGCCATCAACCCACCGAGAAGATGCACACAATACCAGTGTGCTGGCCCTTTGATCAATGGGGAATAGACATTGTGGGTCCTTTCCCAGTAGCCAGGTCGAAGAAAACTTATGTCTTAGTCGTTGTCGAGTATCTCATTAAATGGATAGAATGCATCGCTCTGGCCCGAATAACACAGTTTCAAGTAATTAATTTCTTGTGGAAGTTTATTATATGTCGATCGGCATCCCACGAATCCTAATCTCTGACAATGGAACTCAATTCACGGGAAAACAAGTATTGGAATGGTGCTCTAAGTTTGGAATTCAACAAAATTTCACCTCGGTAGGATACCCAAGGGCAAACGGACAAACTGAGGTAGCAAACCGTGAGATAGTGAAATCCTTGGAGAAAAGATTAGGGGCAGCCAAAGGGAGATGGTTAGATGAACTCCCTGTGGTGATTTGGGCCAACCGGACGACTGTCAAAACCTCAACTGGCGAGACCCCGTTCAGTTTAGTTTACGGCCCGGAGGCTATTATTCCAGTCGAAGCATTGGTCCCGACACCAAGGGTCGATATGTACGACAGCGAAGAGAATGAAAAGACTAGAAAGGATGATGTCGATCTGACTGAAGCCTTAAGAGAAAAAGCTGCAGTACGTTTGCAAGTCGCTAAATCGAATATGGAAAAAGCCTATAATCAAAAGATGCGTATACGAACCTTCAAAGAAGGGGACTTAGTACTAAAAAAGGTAGAGGTGTCCAAGCACGTCGGAAAACTGCAACAGAATTGGGATGGACCTTACATCGTTGTTGGCGTAGGAACGAAAGGTTCATACAAGATTGCGCACATGGATGGAACACCCCTACCCAGGACTTCGAATGCAGTTAACTTGAGAAGATACTACGAAAGATAACTCCTACGAATTATCCTTCCTATTTTCCTTTATTTATTTTAATTGTCATTTATTATGTTTGTTCCAAAGATTTCGTACTGTTAGTTGCAATAAAAGCTTTTGCTTAAAATTCTTTTTGAGTATGTTCCATGGTTATAAACTATTAGCCAAAGCAAAAGACTTAACAGGTTAAAACCAATAATTGGTAAACAACCTAAGTCTAAAACTGAGTAAATTCGATATGATCGATATACACTCATCGATCTCCAAAGTGAAGACAAAACGGGTTAAAGCAAATTATTGGTAAAAAACCTAAGTACAAAAATTGAGTAAAATCGATCCGCTCGATATACACTCATCGATCTCCAAAGTGAAGACAAAACGGGTTAAAGCCAATTATTTGTAAAAAACCTAAGTACAAAAATTAAGTAAAATCGATCAGCTCGATATACACTCATCGTTCTCCAAAATTAAGACAAAACGGGTTAAAGCCAATTATTGGTAAAAAAACCTAAGTACAAAAATTGAGTAAAATCAATCCGCTCGATATACACTCATCGATCTCCAAAGTGAAGACAAAACGGGTTAAAGCCAATTATTGGTAAAAAACCTAAGTACTAAAATTGAGTAAAATCGATCTGCTCGATATACACTCATCGATCTCCAAATGGAGACTAAGAAGGTTAAAACCAATTATTGGTAAAAAACCTAAGTACAATAATGGAGTCAAATCAACCTGCTCGATAAATGCTCACTGATCTCCATAATTACGAAAGGAAAGGTTAAAGCCAAGTATTGGTAAACAACCTACTTATTACATTGAATAAAATGGAACTGATCGATACAACACTCAGTGGTACAGAGAATAAAAGTAAAGATCAAGAATGGCATGAGCAAGAACAATCACATAAGCAAGATATGGAGAAATATGAAGTTTTATTCATCTGAATACAAAGAACATTTTTTGATTTACATATCTTTACAAATACAAAAGCGGAGAATCCTATTCGATAGATCGGAGTTTTTCACGACAATGTCCATGGAAACATCAATCTCCTTCCTCGTGCCTCGACGTTCTTCTTCAACCACCTAAGAAGCATTTTGCTCAGGATGGTCGACTTCTTTAGTTCGATGGACAGACTCTGAAGATCAATTCTCCCTTTGATTGGAACGGCCATTACAAGCCAGATATCTTGTAACGGTCATTTGACTAAGACGAGCTCCTGCTTGAGAGATTGCTGCAGTTGTTCGTCCAAAGCAGGATCTCGCGAGGACCATCGCAAAAGTTAAAATTTACCAGCATACCCCGACAGTCTATAACTCCGGAGGTAACATCCAAGAACAGGGATGCCAGGTAAGTATGAACCCTCCATGTGCAAACAAAATACCATGGACCCCAACCCCATGAAGACTAAAGCTGAGGCCACATGGGACTCGTCAGTACTAGGTAGGGCATTAATGGGACTTGTCAGTACTAGGCAAGATGGTGATTGAATAGTCAAAAATGGGTACTCATGGTAATGCGATTTTCTAAAGATTATGGGATCACTTGGTAAAGTGAAGCCTGAGGAAACTAAATTTTCCATTTTGTACGGTATAAGTTGAAATGGTGGAATGAATTGTTACCTATTTATAAGGAAATCTGATTGGATCCTACGGTTGGATACTAATTAATTCAACAGACGAAAAAATGACCTTTTGACTTCCCGTTTTTAATGCGAGTACGTTGGAACGGCACAAGAATGGTCGATAAACCTGCTCGGCGAGAATGGGATGTCGAGATAGAAAACGACTAGCATGTCAGAACCAATACGCAACAAGGTCAATTTGATGACTTGTTAAGCTTTGTAATTTGAGAACAGTAAAGCGACTGACGGTCAACACTGAAAAAAGGAAAATACGATAAGGAATGAGCATTTCTACCCAAAATGCCAGATCCATTCTTTCTACACGGAGTTTACAAAATAGTTGATCGTTTTGAAACCTAATGAGAACGCGACAATATAGAATCCAGCTTTCCTCTTCGAGCCCAAGAAATCTGACGGAATAGTAGAAGAGACATTCGTCCTTGCTAGGGCATACAGACTTGTCACTGCCTCATATTCCAAAGAATTGCTTAAGGAGGTCTGAACAGGCTGGATCTAACTAATGGTTCTACATGTTCCAATTCCTCCCATACCAAAGATCCGACGTGATGGCATAATGGTTGTTTTATTTGAGGATAATGAAGCTCACAGTCAGTACACAGAAACATGGAATCCAAAAGTAGCAGACAAGCTATATTAAGAGGTTCAACTATAACGAAAGTAATGCTTGAAGAAAAGTTGCAATGGAGCCTTTATATAGGACTTCATAAAAGACAAAATAATGTCTGATATTTTTGACAGATCGACTATCGAGAAGGATAACTGCTCCATTAACGGACAACTCAAGGATTTGAACAAATCGCATAAATAGTAAAGGTCAAAAACTCATAGTTATAACGACCTGCATAACTCAACTACATGGCATACATGGATTTTAGTTGGCATATTCCAATACCAATAAGAATCAGCAAAATCAGATTACCCTACAACAACTTTCAGTTATGAGGTAAAATATACAACAAGGATCTAAACAAAGGTCATAAGTTGTCAGAGATCAACACTGTATATTGACATTGGAAACAATCTTATTATGAAGTTACATCCAGAATTATTACAGGAAAAACTTCCCTATTACATCTGTTACAAATGACTAGTGTCATCCTACAGCTACGATCAACTAAATCTTCGACTTGATGCTGCGTCTCCTCAGCCCGGCACCTCGAAAAGAAAGCATCCTTCTGGATCAGAAAATAATACCCCTCGCTGATTATCTACCCCTGCCCAGAGGGGCATACGTTTTCAACAAAGGTTGATGGAGGAAAATAATTGTAAACAACACTTCATGATGGAAACAGAGAAGTTTTGGCCCTTTTTGATGAATTGACCAACTTTCCGTTAAAACTGGTTCAAATACAATGGATCCCTCGGAGAAAGATGGATCGTCCATTTTTCCAATTCCACCCAAACCAAAGAAGAAAAGAGATCCTGGACAACCCAAGCGCAATTTGGTTCCGAAAAAAATCTCATACTTTGTTATTTCTACAAAATGAATGGGTGGAAATACATATGAAGCCATCATAGAAAGGGTACATAGAATCTGCATATTTGTAAGTTCAGAAAACATTATAAAGGGCAGGCGAAACGCCATACACTATAAGTAACATCTCCAAAACCAAGGAAGACTCATGACTAGTCGACGACGACATCTTACTTATTCCCGACCTATAAAGCTGGTCGCTATAAGACAAATACTTAGAGATAATCAAAGCAATCTACACCAAGTCCATCAGGATAAGCTTTTACTAAGCTATATGCATGAATCATTTACTAACAAGCAGCTAAACATTGCTTAAACAGTAAAATGCTGCTATCTATACTATCAGTTTTTGCCTAATCGATCAGGTAATCTAGACTACTTCTCGGTGAAGATTGCAAATAACAAAAATTATATTTATACCAAAAATATATATACAAAAGTATTAAGGAAATACTATTCCTTAAACAAAACAAAAAAAAAGGAAGAAGAAACAAGGCTAATGGAAGTTTTAGGGCTGATCGGGACCGATTGGCCTGCTCGAAGAAGCACCTCTTTGGGAAGTAGGCGTATCCAGAGACGATCTGAGCTCCTCCTGATGCTTCTGATAACCTTCATCATAGCCTTCTTCAAAAGCACGTCGACGAGACTCCGCTGAATTGACATTCAATTGAGCCAGATCATCCCTCTCTTTCTCAAGAGCCAATTTTTCATCACATAACTTCTGGAGATCATCATTAAGCAGCTCAATTCGAAGGACAAGCCCGCCGGCCTTTGATGTCTCTGCATCCAATTGAAGACTCATGTTCTCTCTACTGAACCACAACTCGTCATACTGGGCACCCAATTGCAGAGCATAGTACTTCCCCTGAAAAGAAGGAAGATATAAGCGACAAGCAACGAAAAGCAATACAATGACAAGATCGAAAAGAAAAATGCCTGCTCAAATTTTTTGAAGATGGACTGAACAAGACGAAGGGTAGAAGTACCCTCATGTTTCTTCAACTCGCCGGGCAAAATAGTAATAAAACCCAGATCCCAGGAGAGAGGGTCGGGTTCACAGGAATCGGGAAAAACAGAATTAAGAGGAATCTTATCATGATGGGGAACTTCAGACTCAATTATATCCTTAATTTTCTCCAGAATACAACGGCCATCCAACACACGTGGGGATTCCCTCTCGTCAGGACTCACAGAAGTCTCCTTCCCCGAGTAAGAGATTACAGTCCTCCGACCAGACCTATGTCCAGAGATTACAGTCCTCCGACCAGACCTATGTCCGGCCCGACCTACAGAAGAACCACCAGCCTCAAAGGAAGTAGTCATGGTTGTGGTATCAGAAAGTAGAAAATCCGCAAATCTTTGGGTGACTGACTGCGGATTAGAACTACCCAAAGAAGGACCTATAACCAGGCCACTGCTTACCGGCCCAACAGTATCGTTTACTTGACCCTGACTAATGACTGGGTCAGCAGAGGAGTTCAAAAAACTTGAATCATCATGAGCATAATTGTGTAATTCATGATCGACCGAGGGAATGGACGTCGAAAGGGGAATATCAAAGGATTACCCCTCATTAGATATATCCCTAAAGGCAATCCGACCTGGAGAAGGTCGTCGTTGAACCTCTGAAGATGAAAGGGGATTTTGTTGAGAAAGGTTTGAGCAAGCATTAGCATTGCTTGTATTTGTAGAACCACTCGGAGGGACAGTAGAGACTTGTGCCCCCGAGCTGGTGGATGTTGAGGATGAGAAGGATCAGTAGAAGGCCCCTCAGTGCGGGACCTTTTGGACCTAGTATCTCTAGGACGTTCGCGCGAAGAACGCTTAGACGTATTGCCAAATAGACTACTCATTCTCGGGAAATCGAGAAAATAATTGGAATATCGAGTGGAGTTATCGACCTGCTGGGGAGAATATTTTATCTATGTAGGGACGCACAGTAAAATAGCGAAGAACTTTTTACCTGAAGTATTTATACTAAGGGAAAAGACGCATTGGACCTTGCGAACAGGCGCGAAACAAATTACCTAGCTAATGAACAGTCGCACAGAATTCGAAAAGTGTGCGCGTAATAAATATACTAAACATAAAGACTTATGTCTGAACATGCGAGATTAACGAGACAGTTAAATCATAATAATGGGATACAAATCGTCTCAGAATAAAAGGTTAATACGGTAAAATTACAAGTCACAGTGTGACGATTACTATTCCTAAAACTACTGCTTGCCTTCGCCTTGATTTTGATGATCGCCCTTGTCAATGTTCCGCTCCTCGGCTTCACCCCCAGCTCGCTCATCGCCCTCAACCTGATCCTTTTCGTTAACATTATTTGTGGGGCCAGAGTTCTCCTCTTCCTCTTCCTGGTCGCCTAACTCATTATCCTGCTCGGGATCAACATCAGGAGGAGGTGTCGGCATAGGTACTCCAAATTCCTTTACCAAATGCGCTAAAGGGAGATGCTCGAAATCCACAGTATGAACATCAGAGGAGCTATACTTCTGACCATAACGATCGAGGCTAACATGAATGGCCCTGAAATATTCCTTCGACGATCTTCGATTAAACCCATGGCAACCATCTGATGAACAGCTTTCTTGAAGGTTCTTTCCAAAAGAGGGCCACTTTTTCATAGACTAAAGCAGTATGAACAGGAGAACTGAGGAATTCACGAATAACTTTCTCCTTACAGTTCCTACCATATCGATCAGTAAGGCCATCTAGATTGAGTTCTTCTTCTTGCTCATCAAGAGAAGCTTGGAGTCGTGCAACTTGTGATTCCAGCTCACTGATACGAGTAGTGTATTGAACCTGATGATCTTCCAACTCCTTGGCCAAGTGGTCCACTCGCTCCTGGGCACGAGACGTCTCTAGAATACTATTTAGTATGTGAGGATTATCTGTTCCTGTTCCCTGCACGCCATCGACCTGAGATGGATGAGAAGAAGAAGTGGAAGGACCAGCTCCTGTCGCACCACGTTCCAAATCGGTCACTTTCTGAAGCAAGACTTTGTTCTTTTCCTCTAGAAATTCACACTGCTGCCTCAGAAGGGCTGCTTCATAAATGGATGACAGCATACATGTGCTAGTCTAAAAAATCAAGAAAACAATCAAATATGAGTAAAATCCTCTCGAATTCCAAAGAATGACGAATGATATTGTTTACCCTTTCAATGGAGAGAGAGGCTTTCTGCAACTTCTCCAATGGATCTTTATTAAGCAACTTCTGGATATCACGCGTGAAAACGGAAGAAAGGAGAATCTGGGTAGCTTTATCTGCTGCACTCTCTTTCTCATCATTGATCTAAGAATCACGGTCAGAGTAACCTGCAACTCTTTTCCCTGTGTGGTCTTCAATCATTTCAACAAGGGTAGGCTTGGGATGCGATTCGCCAAGTAATGTGAGGTCTTCGCCGGAGCGATCATAGACCTGCTTCTTTCTCTTTGCCATAGGACCAGTAGAATTGGGCACCGACCACGTGCGGCACCCACGAATGCCCAGAAAAGATCTGAGTTGCAAGGGAGGATAACCTTGCCTGGACCGTGTAGAAGTTGGAATCTGTGATGAAGAAGGTTCATCGGGAATTTCTTGAGAGGGTTCCTGGCTCTCCTCTCCATTATCATCAGACTCATCACCTTGATCTAATTTCCTCTTTCTAGAAACCCTTTGCTCTATAGGGTGATTCTCTACAGTCTTGGTGGATTTTGAAAGAACCATTTTTCCTTTTTTGGAACGCCTTGAATTTCCAACCATAGAGGCTGAGAAAATAATAAAAAGAGGAATTTGTTACGAGTTTTAGTAAAATAAAGACAGAGGAATAATATAGCAAAATATAAGATAGAAACTTACCAAGTGATTGAGGAGAGGAAGAGATGAGGATGGTATGTGAGCTTAAGCCTGCCTTGCGGAGAAAGGCCTCACCAACAAGGATAGCACATTGGTATCTGTCCGAACGCATCTTCCCTATTTCTTTCAACAAGTTCGGGTCATCAGGAATCAATTGACCCTCAACGGAGCGACTAGCAAAAGTCCATTGGGATTCATGATCCCATATGAAAGGTTCCCTAGAACCATTTGATAATGTTATATGAGTCGGAGGACGAACAAAGAAAAAGCGGAACTTCCAGTCAGAATTACTGGAAACAGGAGAATCAAAGATAGACAGACCAGATCGTTGACTGGTAAAAAAAATAACCATGGCTAGAGGAACTGGAAATGTTGAAACGAAAAAACTGACTAAAATTACGAAAGGAAGGCTGGAACCCTTTGGCAATCATCAATACAGAAAAAGAAACGACGAACGCCACAAAATTAGGGACCAACTAAGTCAAAGAAGCACTAAATATCTTTAATATCTCTAGGAATAAATGAGACAATGGGAGCCTAAGACCGTGATTGAAATGAGCAGTGTAAAAGGCACGGCAGCCTGCCGGCGGAGAAGTAACCCTATCAGTAGAGGATGGGAGAAGAATTTGAGAACCCTAAGGAAAATACTTTGTGTAATTATCCAGTACCTCGTGAAAGTTCTCATCGGTATAAGCACAAGCAAGGCTTTCAACAGGATCAGATACCTGAGGGTTGGCACCCTTACTCTTCTTAGCCTTAGCAGCCACCTCGGCATCGAAAATAATTTTTACCTTGAATGTATCATCCTCGGGGATATTTATGTCGGGCATTCCCATTTGCTCTGGAGGAGGGCTAGGAGAAGCCTCCACATCGATAACAGGATTAACATTCTGAGTGGAGGAGGAGGTGCGTTTTCTCGAATTTGAAGCCATGACAAAGATTCTCGCAAGGTGATGGTCAATAAATACGATATTTGGGTGAATTATCGAATAAGAAATTTACTGCTAGACAGAAGGCGGAAAGTAAAAAATGTGGGTGAAACCATGAACACATATATATATATACGAAGCTGAAAGGACGTTTTAACCCCTTTTCGCGACTATTCATGTTCCCGCCTTTAAACAAAGAGAGCTGCCTCCTCGAAACTAGGCAATGAAATAGCTCGGTAACGACTCTCTATGAAACGTCGCATTCTTTTTCTTGCTTAGGATTTTTTCCCATAGGGTTTTTTCCAAGTAAGGTTTTTAATGAGGCACAATTCATAGAGAAGTCAGTCAAATAAGGCCTAATACTTCTACGAGCTTCTATTACATATCCACTCGAAGAAGTGAGGGAGTACTGATGGGGGCTATTTTATATCCCTTATGATATTCAGATCGAGTTAAGCATATGAGGTCGGCCCGACCATATAGCTCACGCACTATAACGGTTCAACCCGATTAGAGACGACTCTCCACGGCGACCAGGCTGCAATCCGAACTGAAGAAGGATAAGTGTCCCGAGTCCTAATAGGAATATGTTTTCTTTTATGGCTAGGGTTTGTAACATATAAATACCTAGATTCATCATTGTATTACGGACACAACATCAGAGCTTACACCTACATACTTGGACAATCTGAGATTAATCTAATACAAGAGTTTTTGCTATACTTATTGGGGCATGTCTACCGATAGTTCATGTTGATCAGAACTACCGGTAGTTCAACCTCCATTACCAGTCATTTATATTATTTTAATTTTTTTTAACCTGAATCAAAGGTCAAATTAACAGGTCATATTTTTGAGTTGATTTAGTCACATTACCTTAATGCCCTTGGCATATTAAAAAACAAAAACAAAGACTAAACTCCCATCTCCACCCCACCCCACCTCCCCCCACTCCCTTTATACCAGGCCCATCCCCAACCTCCATATCTCAGGCCGCTGCCGGCCTGAGATCGTCGCCCCAGTGCCGGCAGCGGCCTGAGGTCGTCTTCCCAGGCTGCCTCCTGCCTGGGACGACCCATCCCGGGCCGCGGTGGCCTAGGAGAGACGAACCCAGGCCACCATGGCCTGGGTTGCAACTTATAGAACCCAGGCCGTGGTGGCCTAGGTTCGTCCGGCCCCGTCGTGGCCTGGGATGCCGCCGACCTGGGACGACGATCCCAGGTCGGCGGCGATCTGAAATATGGGGTTGGGATGGGTTGGATTAGGGGTCAGGGTTTAGTTTTTTTTAATATAATTATTTATTAATAATATATAATTTTATTAATTTAATAAATAAATAAATTAATACATTATATTAAATTATGATTTTAAAGTATTATTTTATTTTTAATATTATTTATAAAAACAAATTAGCTAATTAAATATGTATATATAAAAGTAAAATCTTCGAATTGATCAACAAAATGTGTTTACATTATGATAAAATTCAAATATTGACATTATCCACCATAATTAAGGTTATTAATCAATAACTAGTATCAATTAGTTCACAATGTCCATATTATCGATTTTTATACTATAATGAAAACATAACAAAATTACACATTTTATTAGGTTAAGTTTAAATAAACTCTCACAAATCATTGAAATATAAATTGGATTTAATTCAAACTTAGGGGTTAATTTACGATTTTACAAATTCATAATTTTTAATAGGTAAAATTGCAGAAAACGTTTCAAACTAATTAGTGATTTTGGATTTTCGTCCCAAATTATATTACCTAACCGAATTTTGCCCCGTAATTTAATATTTTTTTTGAAATATAGTTCCAAAGTAATAACTAATTTTAATTTTTCGTCCCAAACTATATCAATTTGTCCCGTAATTTACCATTTCGTATGAATTTAGTCCCAATATTAAATTTCTAATTAAATGAAAATGACGGTTCAATCTTGTAATTAATTTGGGACGAATTTTGCAATATTATATAATTAGTCATGATAAAATTTATCACGTCATGACACTTAAGTAGCCATGGGGTAATTTAACGGACAAATCAGCAATTTCCGTCTCATAATGAACAGTGAGACGATATTCCAAAAAAATATTAAATTACTGGACAAAATTCACCAGGTTGATGTAGTTTGGGACGAAAATCCAAAATCAATAATTACTTTGGGATGATTTTTGCAATTTTCCCTTTTTAATATTATTAAAAGCATAATTATTGTCACGATATCATGAATATATTAGTTAACATTATCGACCTTATTGTAATCATGGATCAAAATTTTCATCATTTCCATCAAAAATATCAAAAAGTTTTCGTTTTTGAATCAGGCGAAACGAAAATACGATCCGAAACTATTTATTTGCCTTAAACTCTATTATTTTCCTAAATTTAGTAAATTTTTTTTACAAATTTTCCTTAGTGTTTCCGAGATATTTCCGAATAGTCTCGAAAAGTTTCCAATATTTTACTGACCGAAACATACATTCGAACCAAAATTTTGATCCATGATTGTAATGTATAGCTAAACCAAACGCAATTCAAATAAACAAATTACTAGATTAATTCACAAAAAAATTCGACCTTATTTTGATTACGATTGATTTAGTTATATGTTAAGTTTTTTTAAGAGATACATTACCCTAATTGATTTAACCGTTTTTCGTTGGGTTATATTAAATCAATGATATATGTTTTAGAGGTCAAATTAAGTATAGGTTATAGGGCTTTGTTACTTTATTCCAGATGGATCAATCTCAATTACGTAAAGAACAATGAGTTAGCAAGACGATGAATATGTAAATAGTATAGCAAAAGCTTTTCTATTAATTATGATATCAATTTGCCCAAGTATGTAGGCGTAAGCTCTGATTGTAAGTTGTCCCCTAATACAATGCTTAACTAGGTATTTATATAAAATTAACCCTAGTTTTACAAGGAAACATAATCCTAATAGGACTAGGCATAGCAATCCTTATGTAACTCGGACATTGCTCTTGGTCGCCGAGGATTGATAGCGCAGATCGGACCGGGCAGCTCTTTAGCGATTTAGACACCGGGTTTGTCCGATCGTTCAAGGACTAGTCATATGTCGATTATTATAAGGGGTGCGAAATAGCCCCCATCAGTACTCCCTCACTTCTTCGAGCGCATATGTAGTAGAAGCTCGTAGAAGTAAATGGTCGATTACGACTGTATTTTCTATGAATTGTGCCTCGTTAAAAACCTTACGTGGAAAAAACCCTGTGGGAAAAAATCCTAAGTAAGGAAAAGAGTGCTACGCCTCATAGATAGTCGTTTTGTCGTTCCGATCTTGAACCGTTACGTGTCTCTTGAGGAAGCGTTTTGACTTTTACCGTTTGGCGGGAATGTGAGCAGCCGTGAGAAGTTCGAAACGTCTTTTCATCTCTTTTTATAAAGAGGTGATCGTTGTTTCAGTCACTTTTTACTTTCTACTTCACTTATTTTTGCAGTAATTTTCTTGCTCGATAATTTCTTTCCCAACTTCCTTTCATTGACCTATATTTTCCGAGGATCTCAAAAATGGCCTCAGTTTCAAAGAAATCTTCTTCGTCTTCAAGGGAAAGAGTCACTCCTATTATCGAGGAGGAGGTACCCCCGAGCCCTCCGACTGAGCAGACCGGAGTGTCTGAATTCACTGTTCCGGATAGGGACACGTTTAACGTGAAAATTATATCTGATACGGACGTAGCTGCCAGGGCCAAGAAGGGCAAGGGAACGATTCCTCAAATTTCTGAACCAATCGAGGACCTTGCTTGCGCTTATACCGAGGAAACTTTCCACGAGGTCGTGGATAATTATGCGAAATATTTTCCGGAAGGTTCTAGGATTATTCTTCCTTCTCCTTCTGATAGAGTTACTTCCCCGTCGGAGGGTTGTCGAGCTTTTTACACTGCTCATTTCAATTACGGTTTGCGTCTTTCCTTGTCCGCCTTATTTCTTGACATTTTGAAAATATTTAGCGTATCTTTGACGCAATTAGTCCCAAATTCGGTGGCCTTTGTGGCATCTTTTTCCGTTTTGATGATAGCGAAAGGATTCCAGCCTTCTTTTCGTAATTTTACCCAATTGTTCCGTTTTAATATTTCTAGTTCTTCCAACCGCGGATACTTTTTCGCCAGCCAGAAAACTAGTCGCTCCATCTTCGACTCCCCGGTTTCTAGCAATCCTTTCTGGAAATCTCATTTTTTCTTCGTACAACCACCTTCTCATCTTCGTTTAGCGGATGGCTCAACTGAGCCATTCTCGTGGGACCAGGATTCCAAATGGATTTATGGTGGTCGCTTGGCGACTGGCGATTTTATCCCTGACGACCCTCAATTGATCAGTGAAATCCTGGGTATGCGCGCCGACAAGTACCAGAGTGCTCTTCTTATTGGCGAGGTCTTTCTTCGTAAGGCGGGATTGAGTACTCATACTTTCCCCATTTCTTCCCTACCTCAATCGCTGGGTAAGTATTTTACTTCAGCATAGAATCGTTATAATTCCTTTTGGCATTATGTCTAATTTTGACTTTGTTTCATTTTTAGTTCTCGTGGTAGAAAATTCTCGGTGCTCTTTAAAAGGGAAGATGGTTCTGTCCAAATCTACAAAAACGGTAAAGAATCTTCCAATCGAACAGAGAGCGTCCAAGAAGAGAAAGTTGGATTTGGGCCATGATTCAGAGGATTCCAGAGAGGAATCTCCTGATTCATCTCAAGAAACCCCTCCAATTGCGCAAGCTCCAGTTTACCAAGGGACGGGACAAGGTTATCCTCCTTTCCAGCTTCGGACTTCCCTTGGCATTCGCGGATGTCGTAGTTGGTCAATGCCTCATCCTATTGATAATCCGGTTAAGAGAAGAAAGCATTACTATGGTCGTTCAGGTGAGGACCTTTATCTGTTGGGTGAAGAGCATGCGAAGCCCACTATTGTCGAGATGATCGAAGATCATTTACAGGGGAAGAGAGCTGCTGGTTACCCGGAGAATGATTCTTTAATTCATGACGAGAACGAGAATGCTGTTGACAAGGCAACCGATATTCTTCTTTCAGGTATTTTTACTCGCGATGTTAATAAGCTGCTTCGGAAAGATCCTTTGGAGAAGTTACATAAGGCTTCTCTTTTGCCGAGAAGGTATTTGCTGTTAAATACGTTTTTTTATAGACTATCTTAATGTGTTCCTTAACTCATATCTTCGTTTCATTTATTTTTTCAGACCAAGACTTGCCGGATGTCGTATGTCTATGAAGCTGCTCTTTGGAGACAACAATGCGAGTTTTTGGATGAGAAGAACAGGGCATTGCTTCATAAGGCGAGTGGATCAGAGGCCGGTCCTTCTGCGTCTTCTTCCCTTATCCCAATTATAGACTCTCAAGTAGTGGGAACCGGCGATCAGGAAATTATAAACAAAGTTTTGGAGACTTCTCGTTTCCAAGAGCAAGTTGATCGTCTGTCCAAGGAGTTGGAAGATTATCAACTTCAAAGTACTACTCGGGTTAGTGAGCTGGAATCTCAGGTCGCTGACCTTCAAGCCTCCTTGGAGGAGTATGATAAGGACCTTCCTCTTAGCGGTCTTACAGATCGATATGGTAGAAATTATGATGAGATTGTGCGTGCTTTCCTTGGTTCTCCTGTTCATACTGCCTTGGTGAATCAGATGGTCGGTCCGCTTCTTGAGAATACTTTCAAAAAGGCGATTCATCAGATGGTCGCGCTGGGATTGATTGAAGATCGCCGAGAAGAGTACTTCAAGGCGACGCATGTTCGTCTGAATCGTTATGGTGATGAATATTCTCCTTCCGAGCTGCCAGATGTTATCTATCAACAACTTCCATTGGCTCACCTTGTAGAAGAGTTCGGAAAGCCGTTGCCGATTCCCCCTTCAGACATTAACCCGGAGGTCGATAATAAATATATTGATCAGGAGGAAGAGGAGGAGAATTTGGAGGCAGCTAACGAGGGAGCGAACGAAGGAGTGGCCGCTGGCGATTAGGGAGTTCCAGATGGCGACCAGGTTGTGTGAACTGGAGAGCGACCAATCTGGCCTTAAGAATATTACTTTAACAATAACCTACATAACCGGATTTGTAATTTTACTTTTTTATCCTCTTGTAAATAGGATGATTCGTTTTCAAATAGTTGTGTCTTTTTAGCTTCTCCATCGGTAATAATAATTCAGACAAGTTATTAACTTCAGCATAATTATTATGATTATGTCTTTTCAAATTCTTGCGGCCGTGGATAGGTCAGTTTCTGTGTTCGCGCCCGTTCTTGTGGTCTGTCGCGTCTTTTCACTTAGTATAAATACATAGGGTAGAAAGATTACTCGTTATTTACCGCTTTTACTTACTTCCGATAGAATATTCTCTTAAAGGAGGTCGATAAGCTTTCTCGATAGTTTAAAATTCATTTTTAATTTCCGAGTATGAGTAATCTTTTCGGTAATACCTCGAAGCATTCTTCACGCAAGGGTAGTCGAAACCCGAGACCGAAACGGTCCTGTACTGAGGGGCCTTTGGTAGATCTTCCTCGCTCCCCCTCGATTAGGAGGTCGGAGATTGAGACTCCCGTTAATCCTTCCGAAACTCTTCCTGTTGTTAGTTCAACTATCACACAACAGGATTTCCCTGTTTCTGGTGAGGTCGAAAGGAGGCCTTCCCCCGGTCGGGTGGCCTTTGGAGATATGTCCAATATGGAACAAACCTTTACTATGCCCGTTTCTTCAGGTGTTTCTTCTTTCGAGCATGGTCTTCATGAGCATGTTCCAGATAACTTCGTTCGTTCCACTGCTTCTACCGACCTAGTTATTGGCGGAAGCCAAGGGAATGCTACCGCGGGGGCAGTTAGCGGAGATTCTTTTTTGGATCCGTCCATGACACAATCTGTTCCCCAGGATTTTTCTGACTTTTTATTTAATGATACTACTGTTGTGACTACTTCTTTTGAAGTCGGCGGGCCTTTTGGAGGTCGGACAGGCTCTAGGTCCGGTCGGCGGACTGTTATCTCTGCTTCGGGCAAGGAGACTTCGGTGAGTCCTAGCGAGAGGGAATCCCCTCGTGCGTTAGATGACCATTGTATTCTTGAGCAGGTTAAGGATATAAAGGAGTCGGTGATTCCTCGTCCTGATGGTGTTTCCCGCGATAGTGAACTGCCCGGCTCTCTTGAGCCCGATGCTTTGTCCTGGGACTTGGGCCTAAGCACTATCTTGCCCGGCGAGTTGAGGAAGCACGAAGGTACTTCCAATGCTCACCTTGTTCAGTCGCTGGTTAAGTTATGCGAGCAGGTAATTATATTTCTGACTGTATTTCTTGCTGTTACTTTGATTGCTTTGTTACATATAACCTTTTTACTTTTCAGGCCAAGTATTTCGCGCTGCAGCTGGGTGTGCAAAACGACAATCTGTGGTTCAGTAAGGAGAGCCATAAACAACGCTTGGACTCGGAGATCGCGAAGGTCGAAGGATAGACCCTTCGACTCAGACTTCTCAATGATGATCTTGAGAAGTTGCAGGAAGAGAAGTCTGTTCTTGAGAAGGAAAAAAGTGACTTGGTCCAGGCTAATGCCCTTGCAGAGGAGTCTCGTCGGCAAGCATATGAAGACGGTTATGAAGCAGGTTATCTGAAATGTCAGGAGGAGTTGATGACGTTTGTGGGTAACGCGACTCCTCGGAGGGGTGCTTCTGCTAGTCGCCCGGGTGACGTTAACCAACCTCAGTGACCTGTTCTGACAAAGCTGCTATAGTGGAATGTTTCTCTTTTTTTTTTTTTTTTTGTAGGCCCCAACCTTGATTGAGTTCAGTCAATTTTATCGTTATAAATAAGTATAACTCTTCTAAATAAGCAGGATAATTTAGCCGACTTATCTGACATTAATTTCCTGGGAGATTGGCTTTCGTTTGAAAAAGTAGCTCGTTCTTGGCCGATCAGTCCTGAACAACTGATCGATGTATTGCTTTTTTTGCAAATCAAAATTTTGATCAAGTATAAGTATGATGATCGATCGAGCATGGTCCCTTAGGTTATTTCTGAAGTCACTTTAGACGTTAGAATGTTGAGCATTTCCTCTGTTGAGTACGTTTAGTGCTCTTTTCGATAATCGATCGATGCTTTGTAAATTTGTCCATTTGTCATGGATATCTTATATAAGGACGTTGTCATTTCCTCTGTTGAGCATTGCTTTTCTTGTTATAGATCTAAGCTCGTAGAAAGAATATCGTTCTAATCATCTTCCTAAAATCCATGTTTCTTTGCACTGATTGTGAGTTCCATGTTCCTCAAATAAAGCAACCATTGTATCAACATGTCAATTCTTTGATATGGGAGGAATTGGAAAATGAAGAATCATTAGTTAGATCCAGCTTGTTCAGACCTCCTTAAGTAATTCTTTGGAATGTTAGGCAGTGATGATTTTGTATGCTGGAATGTTGACGATTATTCCTCTAATTTTCGTGTCAGATTTCTTGGATTCCAGCGGAGGTCTAATATAGTTAACCAACAATCTTCCACGTGATATATATGAGGCAGTGACGGCCTCGTATGCCTGAGTATGAGATCTTATACCTCTAATACCTGTCATAATGGTGTAAACATATATTTCTGTGTTGAGGATCTGTTGCTCTTTATCAAGCGACTAGCATTTGTAAGTGTGCAAGTTATTTCAATCTGGAGTTCTTTAGATCCGCTTTATTTTTGTGTTGATCGCTTCGATCTTAATTTTCTATTACAATCGAATAGTCTTTTTCGACCGTAGAGGAGCCGTTCCAACTTACTCGCATTTAAAGGTGGAAGTCAAACGGTTGTGGTTCTTTCTCTCTTAGATCTTCCTCCAACCGTTGGATCAACTTTATCTGCGCCTATAAATAGGTACGCAGTTTCCATTTCACACTTACAATTCTTAAAAAGAATGGAGCTATCAGTTTCTTTGAGTTACACCTTGCCCACTGATCCCATAATATTCAAAAAGTCGCATTATCGTGATTCATTTTGTCATAATAACTCAAATGTCATCTGCCTTGTACTGACAGGTCCCATTGATGCCCTACCTTGTACTGACGGGTCCCATGAGGCCTCAACCTTTGTCTTCACAGGTTTGTGGTCCGTGGTTTCTGTTTCCACATGGAGGGTTCATATTTACCAGGCACCACCGCTTTTCAATGTTACCTCCGGATTGATAGACCGCCGGGGTGTGCTGGTAAATTTTCACTTTTGCGACGGTCCTGGAGAGATGCTGCTTTAGAGTAAAAATCAACCCCATTATACAAACAGCATCTCGTTCTGGGCGAGTGGCCATTACCGGGCATCTGGCCGAAAATGGTCATTTCGCCTGGAAGAACATTTGATCTTCGGAGCCTGACCATCGAACCAAAGAAGTCGACCATCCTAAGCAACATACTTCTTAGGTCGTTAATTCCAATCAACGAGGTACTAAGGAGGAGATTGATGTTTCCGTGGACATTGTCGTGAAGAGCACCAACACATAGAATAGGATTATTTTATCTAAACAGTTGCAGCGATGTGTAGAAAGTTCTTGTATTCTGATCGAAACTTCGTATGTAATTTTATACTTGTTCTCAGAACTCAGATGAATAACACTTTAGTATTCTTACTTTCATATATCTTGTTGTTGATTACTCTCGACCTGTAACCTATTTTTATCGTTATTGTGTAGATCGAGGAGCGTTTATCGAGCGGATCGATTTATACTCAACTCCTCTTAAGACTTAGTTTTATTAACCTTTTATGATGGTCGAGGTGTGTTTATTGAGCGAATCAATTTTACTCAACTCGTTTTAAGGACATAGGTTTTTTTAACCTTTTTATGGAGGTCGAGGAGTGTTTATTGAGCGAATCAATTTTACTCAACTCGAATTAAGATTTAGGTTTTATATCAAAACCTTTTATTGATCGTTAGATATAAGATCGAGGAGCGTTTATTGAGCGGATCAATTTATACTCAACTCTTTCTACTTTAGATCGAGGAGTGTTCATTGAGCGAATCAATTTTTACTCAATTCTTTTTACTTTAGATCGAGGAGTGTTTATCGAGCGAATCAATTTTAACTCAACTTTTTTTACTTTAGATCGAGGAGTGTTTACTGAGCGAATAAATTTTTACTCAACTCTTTTACTTTAGATTGAGGAGTGTTTATTGAGCGAATCAATTTTTACTCGACTCTTTTTAAGACATAGGTTTTATATAAAAACTTTTTTTTTATCGTTAGATATAAGATCGAGGAGCGTTTATTGAGCGGATCAATTTATACTCAACTATTTTTACTTTAGATCGAGGAGTGTTTATTGAGCGAATCAATTTTTACTCGACTCTTTTTACTTTAGATCGAGGAGTGTTTATTGAGCGAATCAATTTTTACTCGACTCTTTTTACTTTAGATCGAGGAGTGTTTATTGAGCGAATCAATTTTTACTCCACTCTTTTTACTTTAGATCGAGGAGTGTTTATTGAGCGAAACAATTTTTACTCCACTCTTTTTACTTTAGATCGATGAGCGTTTATTGAGCGAATCAATTTTTACTCGACTCTTTTTACTTTAGATCGAGAAGTGTTTATTGAGCGAATCAATTTTTGCTCTACTCTTTTTTCTTTAGATGGAGGAGTGTTTATTGAGCGAATCAATTTTTACTCGACTCTTTTTACTTTAGATCGAGGAGTGTTTATTGAGCGAATCAATTTTTACTCGACTCTTTTTACTTTAGATCGAGGAGCGTTTATTGAGCGAATCAATTTTTACTCAACTTTTTTTACATTAGATCGAGGAGCGTTTATTGAGAGAATCAATTTTTACTCGACTCTTTTTACTTTAGATGGAGTAGTGTTTATTGAGCGAATCAATTTTTACTCGACTCTTTTTACATTAGATCGAGGAGTGTTTATTGAGCGAATCAATATTGAGCGAATCAATTTTTACTCGACTCTTTTTACTTTAGATCGAGGAGTGTTTATTGAGCGAATCAATTTTTACTCAACTTTTTTTACTTTAGATCGAGGAGTGTTTATTGAGCGAATCAATTTTTACTCGACTCTTTTTACTTTAGATCGAGGAGTGTTTATTGAGCGAATCAATTTTTACTCGACTCTTTTTACTTTAGATCGAGGAGTGTTTATTGAGCGAATCAATTTTTACTCAACTCTTTTTACTTTAGATCGAGGAGAGTTTATTGAGCGAATCAATTTTTACTCAAATCTTTTTACTTTAGATCGAGGAGTGTTTGTTGAGCGAATCAATTTTTACTCGACTCTTTTTACTTTAGATCGAGGAGCGTTTATTGAGCGAATCAATTTTTACTCAACTCTTTTTACTTTAGATCGAGGAGCGTTTATTGAGAGAATCAATTTTTACTCGACTCTTTTTACTTTAGATCGAGGAGTTTTTATTGAGCGAATCAATTTTTACTCAACTCTTTTTACTTTAGATCGAGGAGCGTTTATTGAACGAATCAATTTTACTCAACTCGTTATTCTTTTAGATCGAGGAGCGTTTATTGAGCGGATCAATTTATACTCAACTCGTTTGGATACGTCGCCTTTAAGTCAAATGAACCTTAGATTTGGTGTTCAAAATCATAAACATTGTTAAAATTCTTTGAGTAGGAAACTCAGGCCAAGGCCTTTATTACAACGAATAAAAAGTAAAACATACTAAATCAAAAGAAATTAACCAGAACAATTTACTAGGATTCACTTTCCATAGTATCGTCTTAGGTTGACTGCATTCCGGGTTCTCGGTAGGGGTGTTCCGTCCAAGTGTGCAATTTTGTATGAACCTTTCTTTCCTACACTAATGACAATGTATGGTCCATCCCAATTCTGTTGTAATTTTCCCACATGCTTGGATACCTCTACCTTTTTTAGCACCAAGTCCCCTTCTTTGAAGGCTCGTATGCGGACTTTTTGATTATAGGCTTTCTCCATGTTTGATTTAGCGACTTGTAATCGCACGGCAGCTTTCTCTCTTAATGCTTCTGTCAATTCGATATCACTTTCTCTTGCCTTTTCGTTTTCCTGATCATCATACATTTCAATTCTTGGTGTTGGAATTAATGTTTCGACCGGAATCACAGCTTCTGGGCCATACACTAGACTGAATGGGGTCTCCCCGGTCGAAGTTCTGACTGTCGTAAAATTGGCCCAAAGTACTCCTGGCAGTTCATCCAGCCATCTTCCTTTGGCTGCCCCTAATCTTTTCTCCAAAGACTTTATTATTTCTCGGTTCGCTACTTCAGTTTGTCCATTTGCTCTTGGATACCCAACTGAAGTGAAGTTTTGCTGAATTCCTAGTTTGGCACACCATTCCACTACTTGTTTTCCCGCAAATTGGGTTCCGTTATCAGAGATCAGGATTCTTGGGATGCCAAATCGACACACTATGAACTTCCATAGGAAGTTGATCACTTGGAATTGAGTTATTCGAGCAAGGGCGACGCATTCTATCCATTTACTGAAATACTCGACAGCGACTAGAACATATGCTTTCTTAGACCTGGCTACTGGGAAGGGTTCCACGATGTCCATCCCCCATTGATCGAATGGCCAGCATACCGGTATCGAGTGCATGTTTTCAGCTGGTTGATGACTTATATTAGCATGAACTTGACAATGATGACATTTTTGAACATATTGTATGGCATCATCGTTAATGGTAGGCCAATAATAGCCCTTTCTAATGCATTTTAAAGCTAAGGCCCTCGCTCCACTGTGATTTTCTGCTTCTCCTTCATGTACTTCTCGAAGGACACGTTGGTTTGAGATTCGGAGATGCATTTTAGAAGAATTTCCGATACCGATCTTCGGTAAAGTTTATTTTCTAATAATGTGTATTTTTGGAGCTCGATATTTTATTTTCCGAGCTTCATTTGGATCAAGTGGTAATCTTCCTTCTCGAAGATAGTTTATCATCGGAGTCATCCAGTTTCTTTCAGCTTCTTCAATTTCCATCATCTCAGCGATCGGTGTATCATCGATATCTATTGCCGGTGTTTTGGAAATTAACCAATTGATTACTCTTTCTGTTTTACCGTCGTTAGACCCTGTAAATCTAGACAATTGATCGGCCCATTTATTTTCTGATCGTGGGATGTTCTGTATCCCAAAATTTTCGAATTTCTCAGCCAATTTCTTTACTTTGGCGAGGTATTTGATCATGTTAAATTCCTTTGCCTCGTGTAGACCTTCTATCTGTCTTTGTACTAACTCTGAATCGGTTAATACTTTGAGACTCTTTATGTTGGCCTTAACTGCCATTTCCATTCCTGCAATTAACGCTTCATATTCTGTACGAAGTCCAATGTTATTACATAATTTATATCTTCCTTATTTGGTCCGGTAAAGTTGATTCCGGCTCCTCCTTCTCGGCATGAAGCACCATCGACATGCATCAGCCAGGTTTGATTTTCTATCATCAATATATCATTATCATGGTCGGTTGATTCCTTATGTTCAGTTGTCTGGGTCGGAGTTTCTAACAGGAAATCGGCTAGCACTTGTGCTTTAATCGCAGTTCTTGGTTTGTACTCGATTTCGAACAGACCGAGTTCGATTGCCCACTTGATCAACCTTCCAGAGGCTTCTGGCTTTGCTAAGACCTGTCTTAGTGGTTGGTTGGTTAACACCACGATTTTGTAGGTTAGAAAATAAGGTTGGAGTTTGCGTGCCGCCACCACTAAGGCCAAAGCGAATTTTTCTATTTCCAAGTAGTTCTTCTCCGCCCCTTGTAGTAACTTACTTAAGTAATAAACAGGCTTATGTTCCACGCCTTCTATTTTTACTAGGACCGAACTAATGGCAACATCGGAGATTGATATGTAAATGTATAATGGTTCTTCCTCAGTTGGTTTGGCCAATAGTGGGGAGGTCGTCAGATATTCCTTTAGCCGATCGAAGGCCTGGTCGCATTCCTCGGTCCAAACAAAGTTTTTTGCTTTTCGTAGGGTTTGAAAGAAAGGCAAACTTCTGTCAGCCGACTTGGAGATGAATCTGTTTAATGCTACGATCCTTCCTACCAAGCTCTGTACTTGGGATATCGTTTTGGGAGGCTTCATTTCGGTTATGGCTCGAATTTTTTCTGGATTGGCCTCAATTCCTCGTTGATGTACCAAATAGCCCAAAAATTTTCCCGACTTAACCCCGAAGGTGCATTTTGCAGGATTCAGCTTTATTCGGTATTTTCTCAATATTCGGAAGCATCGATCGAGATGCCTCACATGGTCAGCTTCATTCATGCTTTTGACCAGCATATCGTCTACGTAGACTTCCATTATTTCTCCAATCAACTCCTTGAACATTAGGTTTACTAACCTCTGGTAAGTGGCCCCGGCGTTCCTCAGGCCAAAAGGCATGACTATGAAGCAGTAAACACCCTGCTCCGTTATGAAGGCAGTTTTCTCTTGGTCTCGCTCATCCATGTATATTTGATAAAAACCTTGGAAGGCGTCCATCATGCTGAAAATTGCAAAGCCAGCGGTTGAGTCGACCAATAAGTCGATCCTTGGGAGGGGATATGGATCGCGCAGACATTGCTTGTTTTAGGTTGGTGAAGTTATTACACATTCTCCACTTATTATCCTTCTTATCCCCTTTTGCTACTAATACGACATTACATAGCCATTCCGAGAAGTGTATTTCTCGAATTTATTTTGCCTTGAGTAGCCTTTATACTTCTGCCTTGATTATTTTATCTTTTATCGGCCCATGATTCCTCTTCTTTTGTCTAGCGGGTTTTGCCATGGGGTTGATTTTCAGCGAGTGACAGATTACTCAGGGATCGATCCCTTCAATGTCGTCCGCACTCCAAACGAAGATATCTATGTTTTCTCTGAGAAAATTCACCAGCATTACTTTCCCTTCTTTACTGAGTTCGGTTCCTATTCTGATCATTCTCGTTGGATCTCCTTCCACTAGTAGGACATCCTTGTGTTCTGGTGGTTTCAAAGCCAAATCGACCGGTTCTTTTCCCTTTTTATCTACTCGGTCCGTGCTGGGGATTTCAATCTCGACTCTGTCAACATCTTCTTTAAGTTTTCTTTTAGCTGGGGTAAACATTCTGGAGCGGTTCCCCAAGGTTAAGGAGGTGTTGTAGCAGTCCCATGCCATACAATGATCGTTTACTATTTCTCCGATTCCTGCGTCAGTTGGAAATTTTATTTTCTGATGGTAAGTTGAAACTACCGCTCGGAATAGGTTGAGGGCGGGTCGCCGTAGGATCGCGTTGTAGTCAAAGGGGGTTTCCACTACTAAGAATTTGATAAGCTTCACCGTACGATGTGGTTTCCTTCCAAGTGATACACTTAAGGCTATTGTGCCACAGGGGACAATTTTGGAACCTCCAAACCCTACTAGAGGCATGGCTACCTTTTGGAATGTTATTTGTCCCAAGTTCATCTGGGCTAAAACCTCTTTAGAGATGATGTTGGCTGAGCTTCCATTGTCGATCAGGATTCTTTTGACGTTATAGTCGCAATTTCTAGCGATACTACCATTGGGGAAATCAGGGTTGTCTTCTTTTGTGTCCCAAACAAAGTTCTTTGGTACTTCGCTCTCATCGAAACTGATTAGCTGGTGCTTAGGTGATTTGCTTTCTAGCGTCCATATTTCCTTTGGGTACCTGGCGCTTCCCAGTATGGACCTGGCGGTCCTCCTGAGATCGTATGGATTGTACCATTGACCTGACCGTCGTTCAACTCTTGTGGGGGGCCATCGTTAGGGGACCTTCTTCGGGAGCTTCCTCTTCGGTTATTATTCCGAGGGCTCCGACTTCTCCCCCTCTTGCGGTTGTTCCGCTCTAAATAATCATCTAATTTGCCTTGTTCGATTAGTTTTTCAATTTCTTTTTTAAGGTGAAAACAATCTTCGGTGCGATGCCCGTGTGCGCGGTGATATCTACAGTATAGATCATAGTTTCGTGCCCCTGGCCTTGGCTGAGCGATTCTCTTTGCTGTCGGGATCCAATTGTTCCTCTCAAGTACTACCAAGATTTCTTCTATTGGAACGGTCAGTCTGGGGTATTCTACTTGGTTGATTCTGCTCCTGCTCGCTGGCTCGGCCGATCTAGGTCTTTGATAGACATTAGGTCATCTGTCTTGATCGTTTCGATTATATTCTAATCGCTGGAAGACATTGCCTCTTCTAATGGATCGATCGTAATCCATGGATTTTTGAGCGAGAATTCTATCTTGCCGTTTGGAACCGGAGGCGGGAGCTTTATATTTATTCTTGTCTTTAAAATAGTTCATCTCCTCTTGGGTCATATACTTCGATGTCAAGGTCATAATATCAGCAAACGTTCTAGGTTGATTTCTACTGAGGGCATTCCCGAATTGCCTGTTTTTCGTGAGATCGAAAAGAAGGGAGATTATGTAATCGATATTTGGGCAGTCGATTTTAAGCAATTCTACGTTAAATCTAGCATACCAGGAACGAAGGGTTTCTCCGTCTTGTTGATGGATAGTCCCTAGGTAGCTCATTGGCAATTTCTGTCTCTTCTGGCTAGCGAACTGCTGAGTTAGCTTATTGCATAATTCTCTAAAGCTGAATATGGAATTGGTGGGTTGTTTTGCAAACCAGTCCAAAGCTAGCCCCTCGAATGTGGTGACCATCAGTTTTGCAGTGAATTCAGCCGAGTGAGCATATAGATTTATTATGTTAGTAAAGCTGAATATATAATCATCTAGGTCGGTTGGTCCATCATATCTGGGCAGTCGTCCCAGAACTTGTCCCGAGGATTGTGTTTCTTTTATTTCCTTGCAGAAGGGGGAGCATGCCGCTAGGCTCTCTTGGATCTCAGTACTTCTGGCCCATGGATTTTGAACAGTTCGAAGGCGTTGTTCCAGACGTTCTTGTACCATCTTTTCAATTTCTCTTTCCGAGAATCGCATGGTTCGTGGTCGATTAGGAATTGCACCAACTATATCATCTTCGATGGGAATTATGGTATGTTCCTTTGATCCGGGCCCGATGGGTTGCGGCCTTGTCCGACCCGTTTGTCTTCGGATATGTTCATTCGATAGTTTCGAATTGCTCTTTTGCGGACTGCGCAATGACCGTTGTTCGCTTGCAGGGCTGTCCGCTTGTTGAGAGATCTGATCGACCTGCCTCGGTGTCCTTTGAATAGGATTTGCCCTAGTCGCTCTAGGGTTTCTAGGAACTTGCTGGAGTACCAGTAATTCCTCTGGGCAGAGTGAACTAAAGAGCATAGCGATCTGTCGTAGCTTTTCCCGAGTGTCTGACAGGGGAACCGGGATTGCTGGAGCTACAGGGTCATTTGGTATCACATTGGCAGGGATCCCTTGTGGTTCCTCCTGATTCGGCAACTGCTCCTTATCTTGCTGATTGTCATTAATTATAGGGGCGTCGTTGTTAGTATCGCCCTGTTAACCCTCAGATGTGTTATGCGGGTTGGTCGTGTTACTTCTTGCTCCGTTACAGGCGCTCTTCCTTGGGCGAGCCATATGTCGATCGAATAATTAACCTAGCCCCTCGGTGGGCGCCAACTGATTTAACCGTTTTTCGTTGGGTTAGATTAAATCAATGATATATGTTTTAGAGGTCAGATTAAGTATAGGTTATAGGGCTTTGTTACTTTATTCCGGATGGATCAATCTCAAGGAAGAACAATTACGTAAAGAACAATGAGTTAGCAAGACGATGAATATGTAAATAGTATAGCAAAAGCTTTTCTATTAATTATGATATCAAATTGCCCAAGTATGTAGGCGTAAGCTCTGTTTGTATGTTGTCCCCTAATACAATGCTTAACGAGGTATTTATATAACATTAACCCTAGTTTTACAAGGAAACATAATCCTAATAGGACTATGCATAGCAATCCTTATCTAACTCGGACATTGCTCTTGGTCGCCGATGATTGATAGCGCAGATCGGACCGGGCACCTCTTTAGCAATTTAGACACCGGGTCTGTCCGACCGTTCAAGGACTAGTCATATGTCGATTATTATAAGGGGTGCGAAATAGCCCCCATCACTAATGTTACGTTTAACCTTCAGGTAGTGTCTGATTACGATTAACAATGTTGACTTTTGTCAATTATGCTCATTTGTCGATTTGAATTATATGTAGTTTAGTTATATATTACCATAAGAATTGAATATAAAATATATTTCCTTATAATTTAAATATATTTCTATAGGATTTGACAACTAAGAAATTAATCTCGAAAAAAATTCATAATAAACTTATGTAGATGACCTTTTAAATTATTTATACTTCAATATATAGAAAATCAATTAACGTATACTATATAGTATACATGTTCAAAGGTTTTTTCTTTTCAAAATCATATACTAATTAACATATATATATATATATATATATATATATATGCACATTAAACAACACATCATTAAAAATATTTAATTTTTCAATCCTCATTAAGAATAAATGAAATATATAAAAAATCAAAATTCTCAAAATTAAAAAAAAAATTCAAATAAAAATTTTATATAATGTATTAATTAATTTAGTATTTATAAAATAATAAAGTTATATATTATTAATTAATAATTATAATTTAAAAAAATTAAACTCTAACCCTAACACACCCCTTCCCCCCCCCCCTCAACCACCCTAATCACAGGTCGCCGGCAACGGCGGCCTGGGATTCCGTCTCAGGCCGCCGCCGCGGCCTAGGATTCCGTCTCAGGCCGCCGCGGCGGCCTGGGATTCTGTTTCAGGCCGCAGCGGTGGCCTGGAATCCGTCCCAGGAACCGGCGGGGCTTGGGACGGACGAACCCAGGCCACCCCGGCATGGGTTCGTCCGTCCGAGGCCGGTGACGATCCCAGGCCGCCGCCTCCGGCCTGGGAATTGAGTGAAGAATGGTGTGTGGGTAGGTGGGTGGATTTGGGGGTGAGTTTTATTTTTTTTTTATTTTTCAAAAAGGGTAAAATTGTAAATGTTTAATTGTGCTAGTAGAAATTTTTATCTGGTCACAAGTTTCTTGATTGCCACATGCCAGCTTCTTGTATTACGGACACAACATCAGAGCTTACGCCTATATACTTGGACAATCTAAGATTAATCTAATACAAGAGCTTTTGCTATACTTATTGATTATTACTTTATTTGTTCATTAACATCATTGCGTATTGCGTATTGTTCTTCCTTGAGATTGATCCTTCCGGAATAAAGTAACTAGGCCCTATAATCTTCATATAACTTTATCCTAAACTATTATTAATGATTTAATCTAACCCTACGAAATTTGGTTAAATCAGAACTAGATCTTGAAGGCTGTCAGTAATGGAACGAGTAGATCTTGATCAGGACTTAGATCTGGATCCAGGTGAGGAGATCGAGTGGAAGAAGAGCTCGGCCATAGGGCTTATGCGGCTAGGCTGGATCGGCCAAGAGGGTGCGGCCAGGGTTGGCCGAACTTGGTTGGGCCGAAATGGGTTGGGGCGATTTAGGATTAGGGTTGGGCGATTTCTACTTGTGCAATTTTCAGCTTTTCTTTTCTTGCGTTATGCAAATTGTGTCTTGTTAATTCTTAATCCTTCTTGATTAAATTCTCTACTTGTGAAGATATGTGAAGAGCTATTTATAAGAGAAGAAGAATCCTACTCTTATTAGATATCTCTTCCCATATTTATTAAATCCTATTCCTAATCAACTTAGGAATTTAAGATTTGATAAATCCCTTCCTTGTTCCTTGTTTTGCAAGAAACAAAACTCTCCCAATTTATCCATGCAAAAATCGCCCCCTATGCCCTATCTATGTAATCCGAAAATTACATATTTAATTTATCTTCCAATTTTATTAATTAACCACTTTAATTAATATCGTAATTAATCAGATAATGCAATTAATTAATTAGACATTAATCAATTAGATATCTAATTAATATTCTCCTTCTTGAATTAACACTTTAATTCATGAACTTTGATTTATCTTCTTTAAATCATTAATTTCCTTTTATGCTTGTCACTGTCCAACTGTATTGTGTGTGACCTTCTGGGTTCACTATCAATTGGCAGCAGGCCCACGACTTTCGTGATTTAATTAACGAGCAATTAAATGCTCCGATCAATTAAACACTTTTAATTGACCACTCCAGAATTAATTTCCTTATTAATTCAGGAGTACCCACACTCCATGGTCGATGTCTAGCCACAAGCTCCTGAAGCTCAATTAAAGGTGAATTGATATTTGTGAATCTCACCTCTTATAAATGCCATGTACATACGGTCCTTCTAAAGACTAATTTCCCGACCGAGACCTAGGGTGTGTGAATTGATCTGCACCTCTAATTATCTCGATTCTGTACTTTCTAATTCTGGATAATAATTCGAGTGTGACTACTAAATTTGGAAACCCCTTTCCAAATCTGTCACTGACCATGGCCACGGATTTCTAGGAACATATTATCTAAGAATGTACAGGAAATTCTCCCACCTTATCAGGATGAGTCGATAGATCCTTTCTTAGTACTAACCATTCGCGTACACAACTGTACGCACTCAACTTAGGCACTTTATGGTCAAGCTACGTGACCAGTACCTAAATCTAAGTACGCACACTCATGCACCGAATTCGCCCTAGCACCTCAAGTCTAAGGACTAAATCGTACACTATTATAAGCCTTGAGAAACATCCCATCACCGATATGCGTCATGCACTTCCACAATGGGTTTGTCTGTTCGGGTCGTTCGATGCATTCGATCTTCTCTATCGAACCACCTAGTCATATCCACTGGCCTCAAATGCCTTGCTCATGAAACGCTACAAATTCACTCCATGTGAATCATGCATAATCGTACAAGTCTTAGCGATTCCTTCGATACCTCGTCTCGTTCGGAATCTATGACTTGGAACGTTTTTTAAGATCACGACCTTAGAGACTGTTTCATGATTGCACTAAATACTGAAGTGAATCGTCCCTGATGAGGGGTATTCTGGACTCTACCTTGGGAAGCTCGGACAAGGGAAACGAATATAAAATCCGACCTCGCTGAGGTAGTATCAAGTCTGAATCACGGCCTTTACTATCCGATCAACCGTAAAGTGTTTGTGGTCGGGGTTACTGTTGGGCCGATTAAAGGCCCAAGCCCTTGGGCCAAAGAAATGTATCCCTATGGATGGAGTAGCTAGCTCAACATTCTTCATTATAAATACCATTTGCATTTATGACAACGGACACGCTTTCCCAGGTGCACTACGTTCGAAGCTATAGCTCAGATAGATTAGCTCCGCCAATTTATATGTATTTCGCCCTCTAGCTTGTACGGCATCCTATAATGCTCAAATAGGACCCTCAGTACTTGTAAATTGTATCCCTACGCTCAGAATATACATATACATTGATCTTTCCTCAATTTTATAGCGTTTAGTATATTTATTCTGTTAATATCGATCAGACTACGAATTTGTGTAAGATCAATTGGCGCCCACCGTGGGGCCTTATTTGGGTGTTAGATTGAAAAATGCCTACTACGAGGAGGAATACATATAATAGAGGAGAACCATCCCATGCTGCGGGGGTTCAAAACTCAGTTAACAATGAGCCCGACAATATATCTAGGGCGGCTCAACAACCAGAAGTTCCGCCAATCCCTCAACAGGATAATGCTCCGATACACACAACCATTGCCGACCTGAGGTCCATCATAGGCACAATGTGCAGGGAATTTCTGAATAGTGGAAGGGCTGACCAATCTCCCGTGGACCAGCCACCTGCCTATGGGGGACCAGAAATCCCTTCTTCGAACGTCTAGAAGGAAAATAGTATGTTACGAGCTACATCAAATGCACCCGCACCGAACTTGCCACGAACAGCTCCCATGAAATCTAATCTTCGCTCGGAAAATCCGGTGCGATCTGTACAAAATCTGGAGGACTCTATGGTAGGGGAAAGCCACCCTATGGATATGACAGGAAAGAAAAAATCAACCTACAGAAGAATTACAGAATCCGAGCTCGAAAGAATAGTGCAAGAGCGGGTTGCAAAGAAGTTAGACCAGAAAGAGGTGGTGATAGAGGTTCGTCGTGCCACTACCGCCGCTAGGGGCACCGAAATAAACCAAAATAGGGAAATTATACCAGGGAACATCCGAGATAGAGAGATCGGCAATAGTATCATGCGATGTTCGCCATTCTGCAAAGAAATACATGAAGCCAGGAATACAGAGACAGTACCAACAAGGTTACCACGGTATAACGGGACTACCGACCCCGGGGAACATGTCAACAGTTTCATTAATGTGATGAACTTATACGGACATTCGGATGATTTCTGCTGCAAAATTATGGTCACAACCATTGAAGGAATTGCCCTTGATTGGTTCGGAAAATTACCGCCGAATTTAATATTCTCTTTCGATGAGTTTTGTGACAAATTTAAGCATCAATTTGCGAGCCAGATAAAACCCAAGTTGCCGGCAAATCATTTGGGAACGGTAAAACAATGGGAAGGAGAGACCCTGAGGCAATGGCTATCTAGATTTAGTATCGAGCTATTGAAAGTCGATACCCCTCAAATCGAATACTTATCTTCTCTGATGTTCGAATTAACTAGGAGCGTTCAATTTGGAAATGCATTGTGTAGGAAGCAACCAATGTCTTTTGAACGAATAATGGAGATTGCTGAGAAGTATATGATTCAGGAGGAGATGAATAGGTTAAAAAATGCACATAGCCCAAAGCTCCCTCAAAACAAGAAGCAAGATCGAGCCCCCATACCAAAACCGAGCGACTATGGAGGGACGAATAGAGGATCGGTATGGCAGCAACTCAACGCATATAAGCCGCAGGTACCAGTACAAAGGCCGAATGCCTACGGCCCACCTTATGATCAAAACCGGCCACCTCGACCTGAAAAGATTCAATTCACAGAGTTGAATATCCCAAAAGAGGAAATTTTAACGGTATTGGAAGAAGGAAATTTAATCCCGGAAGCCCAGCGGATTACCCAGGCAAGACCAGGGGCAATGGGATATGACGAATACTGCAGGTACCATAGAGATCGGGGGCACAGTACTGAGAATTGTTATCACCTAAAGGTTGAGATCGAGAAGCTAATTGCACAAGGAAAACTCAAGGAGTTCGTCAAAGGAAATAACTACAAAGGCCGATATAGATCTAGGAGTCCACGGAAGTTTAACAATCAGCGAAAGGAGGTTCGAAATCAGGGAGAAGAGCAATTGAACGGAGTGATAAACGTGATTGCGGGCGGACCGGCCGGAGGAGATAGCAAGAACGCTAGGAAAAGGACGATGAGGTCAATAAAATCATCCATTTCATCTAAGAGGGACATATTTTCTTTGGAGTTCCCATCAATGGAAAATCAAGTCATAAGCTTTAGCGATACCGATCGACCTTCCGATGTAACCTGGGATACAAATGAGGATGATCCGGATTTTTCCATGGTGTTAACGCTAAAAATAGCTAATTACGAAGTCAAAAGAATTTTGGTTGACAATGGAAGTTCGGCAAACATCATCTCCTCAGAAGCCCTCGCTCGAATGAATCTTCAGCATCCCCATCTCGATCGAGTAGCCACTCCTTTAGTTGGTTTCGGAGGTTCAGAGATTGTTCCTTTAGGAACCATTCTGTTAAGCACAATTTTAGGAACAAAACCCAAAAGCGTAACAAGGATGATAAAATTTCTGGTGGTCGAAACGCCTTTTGCCTACAATGCTATATTGGGAAGACCTGCTTTAAATACCTTCAAGGCAATAGTGTCTACTTACCATCAAAAGGTGAAATTTCCGACGGACGGAGGAGTAGGGGAAGTACGGAACGACCAATACATGGCTTGGGAATGTTACAACTCATCTCTAAGCATAAAAAAGAAAGTGGAGCCCGAAACCCCAGCAAAACGAAAATTGGTTGATTTGGAATCAGGCCCGGCCTCGAATTTACCAATTCCCGAAATTGAAAAGCTGCAAGGGAAGAAAGGAAAGAATGAAGACATGAGCATACAAGCGCCTGATCATAAGAGGGTGATATTGGTCCCAGGATATCCGGAGAAAGTCTCCAGAATTGGAACAGAACTAAGTGAAGGAATGGAGTCTATGCTCTTGGAATTCTTACAAGAAAATGTAGACGTGTTTGCTTGGAGCTCGGACGATATTGTGGGAATCGATCCGCGCGTAATTACACACTCTTTAAACATCGATCCTAAGGCTAAGCCGGTGAGACAAAAGAAGCGTAACCACGGACGTGAAAAGGACAAAATAATCAAGGCGGAAGTCGATAGGTTACTAGCTGCTGGTCAAATCAAGGAAATCAAGTTCACCGAGTGGCTATGTAATGTGGTTCTGGTCTCCAAGGGAGACAAAGCCGAAAATAAGTGGAGGATGTGTAACGATTTTACTGATTTAAACAAATTATGCCCAAGGGATCCTTACCCGCTACCCAGAATTAATATGTTGGTAGATTCCACTGCAGGTTTTGTGTTTTTTAGCATGATGGATGCTTTTCAGGGCGTTTACCAAATTTTCATGAACGAGAAGGATCAAGACAAAACCGCATTCATCACCGAGCAAGGAGTATATTGCTTCGTAGTTATGCCGTTCGGTCTGAGAAACGCGGGCGCAACTTATCAGAGGCTAGTCAATATGATGTTCAAAGAATTGATAGGTGAAATAATGGAGGTTTATGTGGACGATATGTTGGTAAAAAGCATGACAGAAGAAGACCACATTAAACATTTAGGCAGATGCTTTGAGATATTGAGAAAATATGGAATGAAATTGAACCCAGCAAAATGCATTTTCGGGGTACGATCGGGAAAATTCCTTGGATATCTTGTCCACGAGAGAGGGATCGAAGCTAACCCAGAATAGATCCGAGCGGTAACCAACCTTCAACCACCAAAGAAACTTTCAGATGTTCAGAGCTTGGTCGGAAAAATAATTTTGTTGAATAGATTTTTCTCTAGATCCGCCGACAAGAGTTTGCCATTTTTCAAGCTACTGCGCAAGTCGAAGGATTTCAAGTGGAATGCCGAATGTGACAAGGCTTTCGAAGACCTAAAAACCTACTTAACTTCACCTCCTATGCTGGCCAAGCCCACGGAGGGAGAACCTTTGTACCTCTACATAGCCGTTTCAAACGAGGCTGTTAGTTCGGTACTGGTAAAATTAGAGGAATCCGTGCAAAAGCCGGTCTATTACTTGAGCAAATTGTTACAAGGTGCAGAGAAGAATTATATGGAGATCGAAAAATTTGCATTTGCTTTGGTAGTTGCTGCACGAAGACTGAGGCCCTATTTTCAAACTTATAAGGTTATCGTTTTGACAAACCAACCTTTGAGGCAGGTCTTATCTAAGCCAGAAGCATCCGGTCGATTAATTAAATGGGCAATAGAATTGGGGCAATTCGAGATTGAATACCAGCCGCGAACAGCAGTAAAGGCGCAAGTGTTAGCTGACTTCCTATTGGAATCCACTAATCTGAAAAGCACAGAGAACGAAGAAAATTCCGAAATAAACTTGCTAACAAAGGTTGAGGACCCGACATGGTTAATGCACGTCGATGGCTCATCAACCAGGGAAGGAGGCGGAGCAGGAATTCATTTTCAAGGACCCGATGGCGAAGATTTGAGTTACGCAATAACTTTGGATTTTTTCGTTACAAGCAATGAAGCGGAGTACGAAGCCTTGATTGCGGGGTTAGAGATGGCCTTGAAGGCAAAGGTAAGATCAATTACTGTGCTGACAGATTCTGAACTTGTCCACAGGCAGGTGAAGGAAATTTACGAAGCGAAGGAGTTCAACATGATAAAATATTTAAACAAGGCAAAAAGTCTGATATCACAATTTGAAAAGTTTGACATCCAGCCTGTTCCTAGAGAAGAAAATTTGTGGGCTGACCTGTTGTCAAAATTCATTGGTATAGTGGACGGAAAGAAGGAAATGAATATTACATGGCTATTGTCGAACACATCTGTTATCGATCTGGATGTCATTCCTGGCATCGACATCATGGAAATCGACAAACAAAAGAACTCTTGGATCGATCCCTTCATCGATTATCTAAAGAAGGGAGAACTGCCAGAAGATGCTAACGAAGCCAGAAGGATTAAGTATCGATCCCTCTCTTTTACCCTGATTGATGATAAACTCTACAAACGATCCTCCTCTGGAATTCTATTAAAGTGTATCTCTGAAAATCAATATGATATGATTCTAAGGGAAGTTCACGAGGGAGAAGCAGGAAATCATGGCGGAGCTCGAGCATTAGCCCTAAAATGTTCAAGGACAAGATATTATTGGCCAACTCTCTTTTATGACGCGGTGGATTATGTGAAGAGGTGTCATCATTGTCAAATTCATTCGAATTTGATTCATCAGCCAGCCGAGCAGATGCACTCTATCCCAATCTGTTGGTCGTTTGATAAATGGTGTATCGATATTGTCGGTCCTTTCCCGAATGCCAGGTCAAGGAAGAATTATGTATTGGTCGCGGTCGAATTTTCAGTAAATGGGTCGAATGTGTAGCTTTGACAAAGATCACGCAGTTTCAAGTTATAAATTTTCTATGGAAAAATATTGTCTGTCGATTCGGAATTCCCAGAATCCTAATCTCCGACAATGGAACGCAATTTGCTGGCAAAAAGGTCACAGATTGGTGTGAGAAGTTCGGGATACAGCAAAATTTCGCATCGGTTGGGC
Source organism: Penstemon eatonii (assembly GCA_038501285.1). Classification (NCBI taxonomy): domain Eukaryota; kingdom Viridiplantae; phylum Streptophyta; class Magnoliopsida; order Lamiales; family Plantaginaceae; genus Penstemon; species Penstemon eatonii. The sequence continues at coordinate 40,903,431 of CM076710.1, read as the reverse complement.
ACCCTCAGGCCAATGGACAAACAGAGGTTGTAAATAGAGAGATCGTTCGATCTCTAGAAAAGCGGTTATTTGACGTAAAGGGAAAATGGCTCGATTAACTCCCAGAAGTTTTTTGGGCTTATAGAACCACCGTAAAAGCATCTACAGGGGAAACTCCTTTCGGCTTGGTGTACGGATCGGAAGCGGTTATTCCAGTTGAGAATTTGATATCTTCTCCCAGAATCGAGTTCTATGATTCCGAAGAAAATAAATCCTTGAGGGAAATGGAAGTCGATCATGCAGATGGCAAAAGGGATCGAGCTAAGCTAAAAATTCAGGCCACAAAATCCAACATGGAAATGGCGTACAATCAAAAGGTTAGAATCCGAACCTTTAAGGTCGAAGATCTAGTACTGAAAAAAGTAGAAGTCTCAAAACATGTCGGAAAGCTTCAGCCCAACTGGGATGGTTCATATGTAGTAGTCGAAGTAGGGAAGAAAGGTTCTTACAAGATTGCTCATCCAAATGGGGAGGTCTTACCTCGATCTTGGAATGCCATAAATTTAAGAAGATATTATGGAAGATGAAGATTATTTAGCAGTTTCTAGACTACCTGTTATGTTATTGTTCTGTTGCGTTCTTTACTCCTTATGTTCTCGAAGATTATCTATCCAACAAAATTATTCGCAAAGATATTATCAATTTATCATATTCAAAATTATTATAGCCTATCTCTATGCATGTCTATCAAGTATCGAATAAGGGTGAAAGTTGTTGCTATGCCCCTTGGATCAGCGAAATGGGTGACGACCCACAAAAAATGACTAAGGGTGAAAGGCGTTGCTATGCCCCTTAGATCGAAATAAATTAAAGGGTGAAAGCTGTTGCTACGACCCTCAGGTGAAAGCTATTGCTATGACCGATCAAAACGACTAAGGGTGAAAGCCGTTGCTATGCCCCTTAGATCGAAATAAATTAAAGGGTGAAAGCTGTTGCTACGACCCTCAGGTGAAAGTTGTTGCTATGACCGATCAAAACGACTAAGGGTGAAAGCCGTTGCTATGCCCCTTAGATCGAAATAAATTAAAGGGTGAAAGTTGTTGCTACGACCCTCAGGTGAAAGCTATTGCTATGACCGATCAAAACGACTAAGGGTGAAAGTCGTTGCTATGCCCCTTAGATCGAAATAAATTAAAGGGTGAAAGCTATTGCTACGACCCTCAGGTGAAAGTTGTTGCTATGACCGATCAAAACGACTAAGGGTGAAAGCCATTGCTATGCCCCTTAGATCGAAATAAATTAAAGGGTGAAAGTTGTTGCTACGACCCCAAGGTGAAAGCTGTTGCTATGACCGATCAAAACGACTAAGGGTGAAACCGTTGCTATGCACCTTAGATCGAAGTAAATTCAAATTATCAGTTATCCTAAAAATCCGACTATATCATGGTTCCAACTACGATGAGGATCAAATATTTGGTTCGAGAACAATTGTATAGTTCATGTTCGATTATTAGGGATTATTATCCTATCAATTATCGAAGATCTGCAAAGAATAATACTTATGGCTCGAGCCTCCGAGGCAAAGGAATTAATATTCGACATAGATATGAAGACCGGAAGAATTCTCAGTCTTCAAGGGCTCAGTCTCATTCTTCGGAGGTTCAGTTTCAAGATTTGAAGGCTCGACAGATGCTCCAGAAACTAAAGAGCCATCTCCAGAAGGGGCCATTTTAGGTTTCTTACCCAAACCTCCTATCGAAGAACCTTCGTTCCCAGTAACAAGATCCAGCGGGTTCTCGATTGAGTCGGCTATGTCAGAATAAGGCCTTTTATCGGAGGAAAGGGATTATGCTTTTTGTCTAACTACTGCCCGATGGGAAGTGTCAAGATCTTTCGGTGAAGAGGCCTCGAGCTCCTCGTCAAGTTCCTCATCCAAAATTGATTGGTTAAGACCAACATTGGAATGTTTTGATGAAGCCTATTTCTCCTTTTTTGTCTCCCCGCCGTTGGAAGTTTTGGGGGAAGTGGCAGTTGTTTTCGGGGAAGCCTTGGAAAGCTTGTTCTCTTTGGTTGGTTTTTGATCCTTGGATGGACCTTTACTCTTGGTGCCACCCAATAACAATTTGGGATTGATAGACTTACCCAATATCTGATCCATAGCAAGCGAAGAAGTAAATTTGAAAGCTCGAAAGAAGAAACTAAGCGTAAAGCTCCGATCTTAGTGATTAAGAAGTGATAGATAAATGACATGAAACAACCCAGATATTTATAGAAGCGACATCTTATTCCAGCGACAATTGAACCGTCGCGACTGTTAAGAGGCTTAGGAAAAAGGGGAACGATAAACATTTGATCGAAAAACAACAAAATTCATTCATACGTTAGCTTCTACAAATTGAGAAGGATATACAGGTTATAAAACGAAATCGCAGGAGGTAAGACCCTATTACAAAAAAAAAAAAATGCTGCCCCTATTACATAACTATTGTAAACAATCCACCCCTATGATTCGAAACATGGGTGGTCGTTAGGATGATCACCTGACCCGCATCCTAAGGAAGACTCGGGATTATCGTTCGACAACTCGAGATCATCAGGGTTCGGCATCGGGAAGCCAAACTCCTCGACCAAAGGGGCAAAGTGATGGTCCTGCCAATTTGTATTCACCTTAGGCAAAGAAGAAGCTTTATAATCCTTCCCTTTCGCATTCTTATAAGGGTTCATATATTGAAGGTATTCATACATCTTGTTCGGAATCCTCTTGGCCGAAATTAGCTGTTGAACCCCTTTTTAGATGATCGTTTGAAGAATCCCACCTGTCCTTTTCTGAATTAAGGGATCAAGTACAGGGGACTACAAAAACTCTCGAATAGCTGGAATTATGGCTTCTTCTCGGCCTTGGGCATATGCTCGCTCGAAATCTTGTTTCGCTTGCTCAAGTTCTATCTTCACCTTCTTGAGTTCTTCTTCAAGGGCACTTTTCTCTTTAACAGCGGATAACAAATCTTCTTCTACGGATGGAGTATGTTTCTTATTGGCAGTCTCCAACTCCACCTTCATCTTCGATAATTCTTGACGATTAGCAAATAGTTTGCCTGTGACGTCATTTAATTGGGCTCGAAGGGTTCTATTCTCGGACGAAGCCTGTGCAAGCGCGTTATGAGCCTCTTGCTCTAACAAAGACAGACGATATGTCTGTAGTGCAAAATAATCCCCGGCCTATGAAGAAAAAATGGTATCAGTTTAACAGCCAAGAAGTCAAATCGGATATTCAAATCTAAAAACAATTATTACCTCTTGGTATGATCGAGAGAAATTACTCAGGATCTCAAAGTCGCTTTTAACGGTGTGATCAAGAAGATCCCGTTTGAAACGCCCAGCCATAAAAATCCGAGTGGCCTTGTCGAACTATTCTCACCATCTTGGCCAAGATCGGAGGAGACAGTTCCTTTTTCTGGATAACCAGTAGCTCTACGCTCGTGAAAATGATCGTTCATAAAGTCAGCTACGTCCGGTTCCGACCGGCCTAGTCGGCATGGAACTGAATCAGAACTCCTACCAAATGGTTTTTCTCTTCTCAAAGGACCTGGATGTTCGGCATACTGTATCTGATTCATACGTCTCTCATGTTCTTGTTTGCCCAGAATACGGGTCCAGGAATAGTGACTGTAACCAGCGGAGGATGAATTAGAAGTATCAATCGATAATACACTACGCAGAGGGCCAGCTACTACTGGATTTGAGGAACTCGAGCTCCCAACCCCTCTCAAAGTTGGGTATACGTCTGGGTTATCAATTGGGTTAGTGATCAGATTATCCGCTCCCGTTCCTCGTTATGTCTTCCTCCTCTTCGGAGGAGGTTGGAACTGGCTTCGCGTGTTTTCGGGTCGAGAGGTCCCGATCGACCTAATAGCAGACGTTCGAAACTCCTCAACGAGTTGAACTGTGTGAAAAAAGTCAACGTGCTCATAACTTCAAGCGAACATATACATTACACAACGGAATCAAGCGAAAAACTTATCAGTAACTTACTCAATGGAGGCAAAGCATAGGACGAAGTGGTTGACTCGGTTGTGTCTCTGAAGGATCGGGCAATCCCGCCAGGCGGTTGAATGGACGGAGGAGAGAATTCGAGCGCTGGTGCAGGGTAATTACACTTGCTTAGACCGGCTAATCTTAAAATCTTTTCTTGAACAAGGAGCATGGTCTGATAAGGATCAGATAGAAGCTGGTTCAAAAATTCGTCAGAAAACTGAGGATTAACCTTTTCTTTGATTTTGCGACGACCGTACAACCAAGGCCCTTCACCATCCCATCGGTACGGCCTAGCTTTAGAACTACCCGCGGAACGAACGTCGGGACCTTTAACGTAAAAGAATCTTCTTTTCCAACCTTTGGTTTTGTCCATAACCACGGTCGAAAGAATAGGTTGATTTGACCCATGCGAGAATGAGACGAACCCCGCATTGGAACCCCTAGACATGCTCATCTGAAATACCTGCCAAAATTTTTGAAAAGAAGCCTCCTCTCATTTGGCCTCCATGAGGATGCCGAACGCGACAATATATGCTATAGAATTCGGAAGGATTTGAGCGGGGGTCAGAGAGAGAAAGGAAAGGATGTTTCTTAATAAAGGAATAAAAGGGATGCGCAACCCATGCGAAAATTGTTTCTCATAGAAAGCCTGGCACCCAGGCGGAGGAGAAGTTACACGATCACGATAGGAGGGAATGACGATCGAAAACCCCTCCGGAAGAAATTTGCCAAACTCTTTTTCCAAACTAACACGGTCTTCCTGGACGAAGATGCAAGAAGTTGCTTCTGCACCAAGGTCAGCCCGGCTATGACCGCCCGATCCGGAAGGAGCCTCAGACCTGTATATCCTGACAAAAACATTATCACCGATGTTGCGTTTCTCTACTCCGTTCTCTTCAAGATCCGCAGCCTGATTAGTTTCTTTGCGCTCGGGATGGATTTCCCCCTCTTCAAAGTCATCGATGAGCTTAAAGTCAGGATCGGATTCGGTATCCTCTCCAATTAAGCCCTTACCCCTTGGTTTTCTCGAACTGGACATTATAAACAGGTGTGATTGAATGAAAAGGACAGCTTATGCGATCTGAACGCTTCGATCTCCAGAATAAATGGCTTTGGAGGTAATTTTCAGCAATTTGACATATATATATAAGGTAAAAAGGGTGAATTGCAAACTGACCCCCGAATAGTCACAACGATTGAGCTTCCCCAAAGAAAATTCAAATTTATCCCCCAAGTATTTACATCTTAGACCCCTATACCTACTGAATTCGCGAGTGTCACAATGGACGATGCGAAAAGACTTCACCACCGAAGAGTTATTTCAAGAAAAGAGCGAGGAATCTTTTAACATCAAAATTTATACCGAGGCAAAATTTATTCATCATATGGTTCTAAAGATATGCACTCTTTTTCCCTAATTAGGTTTTTTATCCCAAAGGGTTTTTCCGAATAAGGTTTTTTACGAGGCATATCCAAAGAAACATTGGAATATTGGCTCATCGTAACATTCGATATCAACTTCTTCGAGCCTAAGCTTCACTTTGCGCTCGAGAAGTGGGGGAGTATTGATGAGGGGTATTTTGGACTCTACCTTGGGAAGCTCGGACAAGGGAAACGAATATAAAATCTGACCTTGCTGAGGTAGTATCAAGTCTGAATCACGGCCTTTACTATCCGATCAACCGTAAAGTGTTTGTGGTCGGGGTTACTGTTGGGCCGATTAAAGGCCCAAGCCCTTGGGCCAAAGAAATGTGTCCCCGTGGATGGAGTAGCTAGCTCAGCATTCTTCATTATAAATACCATTTGCATTTATGACAACGGACACGCTTTCCCAGGTGCACTACGTTCGAAGCTATAGCTCGGATAGATTAGCTCGGCCAATTTATATGTATTTCGCCCTCTAGATTGTACGGCATCCTATAATGCTCGAATAGGACCCTCAGTACTTGTAAATTGTATCCCTACGCTCGGAATATACATATACATTGATCTTTCCTCAATTTTATAGCATTTAGTATATTTATTCTGTTAATATCGATCAGACTACGAATTTGCGTAAGATCAGTCCCATAGTCTATTGTGACCTTAGGATTTCATCCAATCGCTTAGATAAGTTCGCGAGAGATGAAGTTGGCCATTGTCTAATTTACGTACTATAAATAAACAGGCGCATTAATTATAAATCATAAGAAAACAGTCCTCCAACAAGCTAATTAATATTGGCTTGGTGGGCACTATCCTATCAATCTCCCACTTGCCCTAAAGCCAATCACAACGTTTCTAAGACCCATCTTATAAAGATGTCCCTCGAACCCTTTTTTGAAAGAACTTCATTAGTGGATCTGCTAAGTTGTCTCGTTGAGATGACGTAACCCTTCTACGTGTCTCAACTACCTATGATTTGTTCAATCATATGGTTTTGTGTTCAGATTATCGGTGAAATCTCATTTTCCGTTCATTGAGCAATCGCTTTGTCTAATCAGTTAAGATAACGACAGGCTTTTGCCATGCTAGGTACTTCATCCAATCATTGGATGAATCTTTCTCATCTAAACATTTTCTTCTGCTACATCCCAATGCTGCATATATTCTGTTTTGAGTTGGCAATGGTATACTATTGGAATTTCATCCAATTTACCTCTGCTCCATCGAGACAGAATAAATCATCCACCTTAGACTAGAAATCTCGAATAACTAAATCCTTCGAGTTTCAATCCTTACTACTACCACAGACCAGCAATATTTCCTTTAATTATCTTTGAGGATTGCTTTTCCGGTAGTCCAGTGTCCTTTACTGGTGTTCGACTAACAATAGCTTGTGAAAGATCAGAGCTTTTGATGAGTCAGGTCTTGTACAAGACTTTGCATGCTACATGCAATCCAAATGCCAAAGCATAAGGCTTCTTGACACAGTCTCTTCTTTACTTATTTATATGTAGGGCTCGATAAATAAGTGAAAGAGATTTTGTGTCTCTTTGGATACAATCCTTTCTTGGAATCTTCCACATTGAATTTATTCAATATTTAGTCTATGTACTTAGATTCGGAGAATTGCAACATCTACTTAGCTCTATCTCTATAGATACGTATTGCCAGTACGTGAGATGTAATTCCCAAATCTTATCATGGAGAATTGCGTGAAGAGCACGCTTTTGTCTGTGCTTGATATTCTGATATCGTACTTGATATATAGAATGTTATCATGTTACATTTTACGAACTTTAACTATGCTCCCACTGATCATTTGGCACGATTGGAATCCATATGCCTTTTGACAAAGTCAACAGTCTTGATCTACTTATCAAGTTGCATGTTCCAAGTTCGGGAAAACGTCATAGATTGACCTTTGGATTCAAATAGAGATCTTCTCATCAATTTTCAATTTGTGAGAGGCATGATTCATATCCAATAGTCATATTTTGGTAGTCAAAACCATCTTTCTATGGCTAATAGTTTTGAAATGGATTTTTACGTTGCAAATGGAGAGAAGTTATTTTCATTAGTCTTAAAAGGGCTTTTGAAGAATGACCTATTGCCATTAAGCGAGTCAAATAAGTTAACAACTTTTCATTTCTGGTCTTATGGCTTCATGCCATATTCCTTAGATTATGTTTAACATAATTTCTTTGTAATCTCGGATTAATATCCAATTTCTCAATTTCGTAAAATGGAATTTTGAGTTCCTTACGAATTTGATTAGATTACGAAGTGTTTGTGCGTGACTCGGTTCAACATGTTTCAGGGTTTGCTCCAACTGTTTGTGGGGATGGGTCAAAATCTTGGACTTCATCAAGCTCTGTGACTTTCCATATTTCCTTTGACGAAGATTTCATCAACAGAGGAACATGCTACTTACGAGAAACTTTCGTTTCTCACTGTCGCAGAACAGGTATCCAATGAATTTCGTTGGATACCCCACAAATTTTGTACGAATCGGATCTACTATCCAATTTTTGTACAAGGGTATTATGCCATGTCATAAATGATACGGCGGTGTGAGGACTCTTCAAAAGGTACTAAGTATCTTTTGAGGAGTCAGGGGAAGCTATCCCCTAATGTGAATAAGGAAGTTCAGCGAAATCATAATCGTGAAATGAACTAAGTTTTAACAAAGTTCAATTCCTTCTTTGATTTGCTGCATGAGAATTCTATTCTCGCTTTAGATAATCGAGGAATTAGTTGTTTATGTTTCGGCAAGCTTGATTAGATCAAAAATGCTTTCGACATATTGCACTTAGTTATTTCATTTCCAAAACTTTTGTTGAATATATCAACAGTTTTAGAATTGTACTTCACAAAGTACACATATACTTTGACGATTAAAATAATCGCAAGTATATATGAAGTAACGTCCTATTGAACTAACCCTTTAGTTCTCCACGTTTGTCCTTATGGATTAAATCCATTCGGCTGAAATGCTTAGGATGCCTAGCAAACGTTAATTTCGGTTATTATTCCTTTGGGACAAGATTTGAAAGTTACGAGTTCATCCAAGTTATATATTTCAAGAGCTTTAGATGAAAACTTCCTTTCGAATCCTTCTTTAGTAAGAAAATCCAAAATAAACATTTCAAGCATGGACGATTATCTTGTTTGTTTGACTCCTTTCTGATTTAGCATATAGCTTTCAAATTTTTGATTGTTTATTATTGTTTTACTTCTGTGCTTCAGAGCATCAATATTTGTACAAAGTTAAATTGCTTTAATTAAATAGATTCCATTCATAATGGTAAATCAATAATGTCTTGTACAAAAATTCGAAATAATACTCAAAAAAAAAATAAAACTAAAAATTCATGCTAATACGAAAAATTAAGTAAAACTCCTTTTGCTAAAAAGTAAGGTCTAGGTTGTTCTTGACCCAATCCTGAAGCAAGTGTCCCTCATGTATCTTTGCAACTCTTGCTTTTTCCTTCCAAGGAACGCCCTCCTTTTAGGGGGCGAGGGAACACCATCATCACCTGCAAACACTTTTACAGATATGAGGGTTTATGAGATGTCTTACATCAAACGAAATAATAGGTGTATCACTAAGTCATACCGTTGTTAAGTCTGTTCAGAAATTTCTTTCCAGCAAGCTTCCTTAATTTTCGATCATACTTACACAGGGGGCAATTCCTTTCTTCACTCAGACCTAATCCCTGTAGATGGGCTTCCTCATATTTGTCTAACAACTAATGCAAGTCTTTTGTTTTAATTCCATCACACGGAATAATACAATGTTGCATAAAATGGGAGAATGTGTCTGACAAGCCATTGAGAGTAATTTCTATCTCATCTTCAAGAGTCAAATCAGCGCCTAGCTTTTTGATTCGATTCATCATCTTGGTTAGGTAAAAATAATATTCTCTAACATTGTTAAACTCAACCATGCTTGTCTCGTAGAGTGAATTACACACGATATTCGTCAAGGTTTGTTCGCTCCTTATGCGTACCAGAGTTCGTTCGTACATGATTGTGGATTTTAAATGGCTATATTTAAACAATTTAAAAAGACAACAATAAGCAGACAGGTTTAAAAATATACTTATAATTAACAAAATTTGGACTTTTTTTCAAAAAAGTTCTCCCACTATTTTTATCAAAACAATAACCCCTTCTAGTTTCGGGAAATTCTATTTCCTAGTAGATCTTGATGTCCCAGCAGCCATTAATTGCACCCACGACTCAAGGCCATACAATCAATTTTCTAGATAGGTATACTTTTACCAATTGTGTCCCTACATAACCTTCAAGCTATTTTGCCTCGGTTTTCGCATTTATCTAGCACTGCTACATCATAAATGTTACTACTCGTTAAGTCTAACCCATTAATCATGATGAGCAACAGGCCCGGTCATGAAATCCCTGTAACTGGTTATCGGTCGATTTTCACGTCCCGACCAGTCCCCACCCTTGTCAAGTTTTTAAGAAAATAAGAATCAAGGAATTTCATGTATTGTCCCTTTCTTCGACTCGGGTGCCAGACTCTGGATCACCTCTATCGATAAGTAAACAACATACACTAGTTCCTATTAATGGAAGGCTTGAATTTATAAAACCTCATTTTATAGTTAACCCAATATGACTTAATAGTTAACCCAATATGACTTAATATTTATTCAAGAGGGGATTTTCGGTTTTGAAAGTTTGAATAAACTCTCCTCGAGATCTCACCGCATTAATTATGCTTTTATTTACGATCTAGATTCTAGCGCGCATCATACACAAGCAATCATAAATCGATAAATAAATTAAAACCATACAAGCCTAGCATGCATGCTACCACGATATGTGTTCGATCGGGAGCCTCCTATGCGGGCCATCATCGAGCCATGATGTTGGCCCAATTGGTCAATCTAAAGGGTTCTCAGAGTACCTAGGCTATTATATAAATAACCATGCATACATGGCCTTCATCTCTTCTTGGGCTCCCACCTTGCTTGTAAATGGGCCTCCAAGCTAAACTAGTAAAGCAGTAAAGCCCTAATCTATTACAAAGCCTCAAAGTGGCCCAAAAACAACTTTAGGCTCGCAGGCCCAATAAAAACCAAACGATAAATTAAACCAATCACATCTAACCTAATGTCAAGGCTCGGCGCGATCGAAAATCACGTAAACAGTTCACGTAGAGCAAGAAACAAGCAAATGTCTTTTACGTATTTCTTTCTTATTCTTAAAACTCCATTTAAAAATAAACTACCTATGATTCTTACTAATTATGACAAAATAAATTATCAGGTAAACAAAACAAGTTTTCTGCATAAAATCAGATTCGGATTTTTAAACTTTTGAAAATTGCAGTTTGGCCCCTTAACTTTCGGAAATTAACCTTTTAACCCCAAAGTTTTTGAAAAGTTACAAAACACCCCCAAAACAGTTTTGGACAGAGGACCATAAAATAAAATCTGAATCCAGAAAATTTATAAATTTTGCAAACAGACCCCTGAACTTTCGGAAATTACAAAACAGTCCTTTAATTTTTGGAAATTACAAAACTGACCCAAAATTACGTATGACCAGAATTTCAAAAACAGTCCAGATTTTTCAAAAATTTCCAGAATCAGAAAAATAAATTTTCAGCCCTAAATCTCATGATTTGCGATTTTTAGCACAAAAAGTCCTGAAGTTTCGAAAAACTATAAATTCGTCACAGATCCGAAAAAGAAGTTTTACCCAATCATAGATCTAGTCATAACAAGTAAGAATCAAATCACAGAACACAATAATCACACGTATCCATATACTTTATTATGTTCAGGCCTTTTCGCATAATAATTATGGAGTTGGCTCTGATACCACTGTTGGAATACCTCAATTGTCAGAACAACAAAAGTGCGGAATTTAAAATCTTTCGAGGCACCCATCAGTCCCATAAATTTGTCTCCATATTATATATACGAAATTGTTGAATCAAACAGCAATTAAAACAAAAAGGGGGGTAAAGTGCGATTTTACCTCACCACGGCTCGGTGGTGGTTACCTCCGGGCTTCTTTGTTTGATTCACAACAGAGTAATCCATGTGTCTCTCCTCCAAAGTTGATCCACACCAGTTGGATTGTAGGGACACCTCCAAGTCACAGGCTACGAACTAGATCTTGAAGGCTGTCAATAAGGAACGAGCAGATCTTGATCAGGACATAGATCTGGATCCGGGTGAGGAGATTGACTGGAAGAAGAGCTCGACCACAGGGCTTATGCGGCTAGGCTGGATCGGCCAAGAGGGTGTGGCCAAGGTTGGCCGAACTTGGTTGGGTCGAAACGGGTTGACGCGATTTAGGATTAGGGTTGGGCGATTTCTTCTTGTGCAATTTTCAGCTTTTCTTTTCTTGTGCTATGCAAATTGTGTCTTGTTAATTCTTAATCCTTCTTGAATAAATTCTCTACTTGTGAAGATACGTGAAGAGCTATTTATAAGAGAAGAAGAACCCTACTCTTATTAGATATCTCTTCCCATATTTATCAAATCCAATTCCTAATCAACTTAGGAATTTAAGATTTGATAAATCCCTTCCTTGTTCCTTGTTTTGCAAGAAACAAAATTCTCCCAACTTATACATGCAAAAATCGCCCCCTATGCCCTATCTATGAAATCCGAAAATTACATATTTAATTTATCTTCCAATTTTATTAATTAACCACTTTAATTAATATCTTAATTAATCAGATAATCCAATTAATTAATTAGACATTAATCAATTAGATATCTAATTAATATTCTTCTTCTTGAATTAACACTTTAATTCATGAACTTTGATTTATCTTCTTTAAATCATTCATTTCCTTTTATGACTGTCACTGTCCAACTGTATTGTGTGTGACCCTCTGGGTTCACCATCAATTGGTAGCAGGCCCACGACTATCGTGATTTAATTAACGAGCAATTAAATGCTCCAATCAATTAAACACTTTTAATTGACCACTCCAGAATTAATTTCCTTATTAATTCAGGAGTACCCACACTTCATGGTCGATGTCTAGCCACAAGCTCATGAAGCCCAATTAAAAATGTATTGATATTTGTGAACATCACCTCTTATAAATGCCATGTACATACGGTCCTTCTAAAGAATAATTTCCTGACCGAGACCTAGGGTGTGTGAATTGATCGGCTCCTCTAATTATCTCGATTCTATACTTTCTAATTCTGGATAATAATTCCAGTGTGACTGCTAAATTTGGAAACCCCTTTCTAAATCCGTCAATGACCATGGCCATGGATTTCTAGGAACATATTATCTAAGAACGTACAGGAAATTCTCCCACCTTATCAGGATGAGTTCGGTAGATCCTTTCTTAGTACTAACCATTCGCGTACACAACTGTGCGCACCCAACTTAGGCACTTTATGGTCAGGCTACGTGACCAGTACCTAAATCTAAGTACGCACACTCATGCACTGAATTCGCCCTAGCACCTCAAGTTTAAGGACTAAATCTTACACTATTATAAGCCTTGCGAAACATCCCATCACCGATATGCGTCATGCGCTTCCACAATGGGTTTCTCTGTTCAGGTCGTTCGATGCATTCGATCTTGTCTATCAAACCACCTAGTCATATGCACTGGCCTCAAATGCCTTGCTCATGAAACTCTACAAATTCACTCCATGTGAATCATGCATAATCGTACAAGTCTTAGCGATTCCTTCGATACCGCGTCTCGTCCGGAATCTATGACTTGGAACGTGTTTTAAGATCACGGCCTTAGAGACTGTTTCATGATTGCACTCAATACTGAAGTGAATCGTCCGATAGTCTATTGTGACCTAAGGATTTCATCCAATCGCTTAGATAAGTTCGCGAGAGATGAAGTTGGCCATTGTTTAATTTACGTACTATAAATAAACGGGCGTATTAATTATAAACCATAAAAAAACAGTCCTCCAACAAGGTAATTAATATTGGCTTGTTGGGCACTATCCTATCACGATTTAACTAGTTTTTCACTAATTTCATCAATTTAAATTATTTTTTTATCGATTTAATCCATTTTTCACCATTTTCGCCCTTTTCTCCACTTATTTCATCGATGTAAATTATTTTTAATCGATTTAACTCATTTTTCACCATTTGCATCAATTTTTTTAACTAAATTCACCAATCTGAAAGGTTTTGACCAATTTAACCCCTTTTTCATTAATTTCAAATATTTAAATTATTTTTGACTGACTTAACCCAATTTTTCACCTTTTTACCTATTTTCCCACTAATTTAATTGAGTTAAATCTTTTTTTACCAATTTAAATTATTTCTTCACCGATTTAACCCACTTTTCTCGCTAACTTCATCGATTTAACAGTTTTTTCCTGATTTAACTCATCTAAATCGATGAAATCAGTGAAAAACGGATGATAATGGTGAAAAAATGGGCTAAATCATTCGAAAAAAATTTAGATCGATGAAATTGGTGAAGAAACGGGTTAAATCGGTCAAAACCGTTTAAAACCGATGAAATTAGTGAAAAAATCGATGCAAATAGTGAAAAATGAGTTAAATCAATCAAAAACAATTTACATCGATGAAATTAATGTAGAAAAGGGTGAAAACCGATTACTCGATTAAATCGGTCAAAGACCATTCAAAATCGATAAAATTAGTGAAAAAAGTCGATGCAAATGGTGAGAAAATGAGTTAAATATGTCAAAAACGATTTACATCGATAAAATTAGTGGAGCAAAGGGCCAAAATGGTGAAAAAATGGATTAAATCGATGAAATTAGTGAAAATTTGATAAATTGGTAAAAAATTAGTGAAAAAACTGTGTAAACGGTGAATAAATGAGTTAAATCGGTCAAAAATATTTAAATCGATTAAATTAGTGAGAAAACGATCCAAACGGTGAAAAAATGGGTCAAAGCGGTAAAAAATAGTATGAATCGATCAAGTTAGGGGAAAAAGGGGCGAAAATGGTAAAAAAAATGGGCTAAAAAATTCCAAAACAATTTAAATCGATAAAATTAGTGAAAAAATCGATGAAATTGGTGAAAAAATGATGCAAAGGGTGAAGAAATTAGTCAAATCGGTTTAAATCGATGAAATTAGTGAAAAATGGTAAAAAAATTGGGCTAAATCCGTCAAAAATAATTAAAAGTGTTGAACTTAGTGAAAAAATTGATTAAATTGATAAAAAAAACCATTCAAATCAATGAAATTAGTAAAAAAAATCGATGCAAATTGCAAAAAAAATGAGTTGAATCGGTTTAAATGATTTAAATTGGTGAAATTAGTAAAAAAATCGATGCAAACGATGAAAAAATGAGTTAAATCGGCAAAAAATAATTTAAATCGATGATATTAGTGAAAAATGGGTTAAATCGATAAAAAAATTAATTTAAATCGATGAAATTAGTGAAGAAACGGGTTAAACCGGTCCCAAATCGTTCAAATCTAGTGGGGTGGGGTGGGGTGGGGGTAAGTAGAAGGGATTGATGAGTTGAAATTATTAATTTTTATTTTTTTTAAGTGGATCCAGGTATGGATTCTTATGGGATCCACTGCGGATCCATTCATAAATCCATTATGGATCCACACATTTCATGTGTGAATCCATCGCAAATTCAAACTTTGTTGGATTTCAACCAGATCCAATCCAAGTAGAATTCAGTGGATCGAATCCATTGAATTTGGATCGAATCCATGAATCCGATCCATATTGCCACCCCTATGTGCCAGTAAGAATCACAGATTTCATTAGTTTTTGGGATCAACTTTTAATTTTTAGATGATGGGGTTATTCCATAGACAAAATTGCAACAATTCCATAGACAACCCCGTATATAATGGAACAATTATATATTTATTATTTATTAATAAAAAAAATGCACAAATTTTTGCTAATGAACTGAGATATGATTTTTTCTCTGAAAAGCACACGGGAATTTAAAAAATCCATATTGTTTTTCTCTTAAAAAAAAAGTTCATGGTAAATTTATTCCATATGATATTCATAATATTCAATTTACCTTAAATTGCTTCTTTTCAAATTATAGGGGGTAAATTGAACATTATGAATATCATAAAGGATAAATTGCCATTAGTCCCTTAAAAAAGTAAAAGATGAATTGTCATATTCACTAAATTAGAAATTTAATAACGGACAAAATTTATGCAAAATAACAAATTGTGAAACGAAATTCGACGATTTAGTATAGTTTGGAATGAAAAATTAAAATTTAATAATTTGTTTGGGACGAATTCTGCAATCTTGTATAATTGTTCATGTCAAAAAATTTACCACGTTTTGACACATAAGCAACCATGTTGTAAGTGGGACGATATTCTAAAAGAATATAAAATTACTGGATAAAATTAACTAAGTAATATTGTTTGGGACCAAAATCCAAATCCACTAATCCGTTTATCACGTTTTCTGCAACTTTGCATGTGATAAACATGTAGTACCCCTTGTAATAAAAACAAAAGCATTTTAACTTCTAAAAATCTTTAATAACCGTCGGATATACTCGATTTTTTTTTTATTATTTTATGAAAAGGTTAAAGTGCGGATTTTTTTTTTAACTTGACGAAACAACAATTACATTATAATTTTTTATTTTTTTATTTGAGAGGTTACATTACAAATTTTAAGAGGAAGCAATTAATCTTTAACATGTCAACAATTATATGCACATTCAGAATTTTAACTTGACGAAACAACAATTACATTATAATTTTTTATTTTTTTATTTGAGAGGTTACATTACAAATTTTAAGAGGAAGCAATTAATCTTTAACATGTCAACAATTATATGCACATTCAGAAATAGATCTCTTATCACTTTGCATCGTAAAAAAATAAATAAAAAAAGTATGCACTCTTAAAATTCATTTATTTTGCATCGTTGCACCCTCATAAATAAATTAACATTATGCAGGGGCGGACCTCTTAGGCCATATCCAATCCGGGAGGGGTGTGGGTGGAGATGGCCTAGGGCAACACTCCCGGGTTGGAGAAGATACTTGGCGGTCCAAATCGACCGTGGGCTGGGCGATTTTCAGCCCAGCCCATCGCCCTCTTTCTGGGACGCGTTGATTAGCGCGTCTCAGGCACATTCCATCAGGTGGCGCCACCTGGTGCACTTTTTTTTATTAAATTAAAATTTAAATATTAATAAATAAATTAATAATAAAAAAAGTTAAAAAAATTTTAAAAATTAACTACAAAATTTAACAATCCCTTATTTATTTTAATTAACTAAAAATAAAAGTTACATTTAATTATAAAAATTATTGTAGGTTTAATAACAATTTATTAAATTAAAGATGTAACATTATTAGATATAAAAATTTGCCATGAAAGTAAAATTAAAAAAAAATATAATATAATAAAATTCTTATCCATTATTAATTTTGAAATTATACATTTTTAAAATTATTATTATTATTATTATTATTATTATTATTATTATTATTATTACTACTACTACTACTATTATTATTATTATTATAAATAATATAGGTGAGAGTGGGGAAGTTTTTTTTTTAATTAATTGGAGGAGATAGCCCTATCGGTTGGAGACGATGCTCAGGGGGGTGCAGATTTCCCGGGTGGAGATTGACACCCCAGGGCTGTGAATAGCCCTACGGGTTGGAGATGGCCTTAAGGGATTTGGGGGGGCCATGGTCCCCCCAGAAAAAAATTGGTTAAGTATATAGATATGTATATAAAATCATAATTATGCATTGGTTTAGTGGTATATAATTTCCCTTCACGGCATGAGGTCCCGTGTTCGAGACTTGAGGAGAACATTGTCTCTATTTTTCACCAGCTGCCTTTAAACTTTCTATTTATCAATATTTTAGAGCAATTTTCTTTCATTATCTTTTTAACATTCCATTAATCAACATTAGCTTCATGGTATAGGTTTTTTCTCTAGATGATTATGATATACTATCAATATCTTTGAGATTATATGGTCAAATAAATTTAAATTATTATTGACATGATATTTTATCTAATAATGAATCTAATATTCATTATCATACCTAAGTAGTATAATCTTGGTTATGCACAATTATTCAATACTATATAAAGATGTAGTATACAATAAATTAAAATTAATCATACAATTTTTTCATTAACACAAGCTTCAAATACGACTTTACCTTTTCATTTTAAGGGTGCATTCGATATTTTCATATCTCTGCAAGCAAAAATTTTTTTTGGTCAAATTGGATTGTACTATTGAATGTTTAAGAATTCTTAAAAAAAATTGCTATTATATTTTTACCTTTTGCTCGATAAAATTATAATATTAATTAGTTTATCTTAATTTAATATATTTTTTTATCATTTTGACAAAATACTGAAAAAATATCGAGTTTGATATTAAAAAAAAAAATTTCTTCGGCCCCTGCATAAAGGGTCTAGGTCCGCCCCTGACATTATGCATCCTTGAAATACAATTATTCTGCACCGCTGCACCCTGCCCATTAATTATCAGATAAAAAAGTCGTCGAAAAATAAAGAAATCAAATTTTCGGTGATAAGCGTCTTTGTATTGTCTACTCTTTCTCCAAAACCTTTGGACCTTTCAACCTTAAAAGTAGACCTCTTAGTGCAAATAATCAAGTAATGAAAATATAATTGTAATGTAATTTTTTATGTGCTCTTTAATTGTTATTCTTTACGATATTGTTGAACAATCCTAGGAAGCGGATACGGATCTCCTGGGCATATATAACATTTTTAGATTGGTGAAGATGTTGCACATTCTCCATTTATTATCTTTTTTACTCCATTTAGCGACAAGTTCAACATTGCACCACTCCTTAAAGTGGATTTCCTTATCTGCTTAGAAATTAAAAGCCTCTCAACTTCAAGTTTTATAATTTTGTCTTTTACTGGGCCATGATTTCTCTTCATTAGCCTAACAGGTTTTGCCTTCAGATCTATTTTCAATGAGTGGGTAATTATCCTTTGATCAATCCCCACTATATCCTCCGAACTCTAGCGTTGTTGCTGCTTTTGCCAAGATTAAGGAAGAGATAACCATGCTGAAAGAGCAAAATATTTCACAAAAACTTAAGGTTGAAAAATCACAAGAATCCGTTGAATACAAAAAGCTTGAGCATGAGAATGAATCTCTGAAAGCAGAATATGAAGTTTATAAGTGAAACATCATGGAACTTGAAAAGATTCCTGCATCTCATGCTAAGTCTTCTGATGCATTAGATAACATGCCTAGTAATCAGAAACTGCCTTACGAGAATTTAGGTTTAGACTTCGACTATGTTGAACAATTCACATCTTCTAGTAATAGTAAGGTAATCTTATATGTTCAGAATGCTAAACCTACTTCACTAGAAAAAGAGACTAATGAGAAGAAGTCTCAAAATGCTACTAAGGGTAAAGAGCCTAATTAAGAAAAATAAACTAATACTTAGCAGATTGTACTTCAGACCTTTAACAGATGAGGCGTCAGATATCTCAATGTTTCCTTTGATAAGCTTTCCACTAGCCACATTTTTTCCTTCGTTGTTGTCTCCAAGTGTTACTTTTGGACCATCTATGGCAGCAACATCAGTTAGTTCATGTATGTCGCCACACATGTGACTTGAACATCCACTGTCCAAATATTTGGAAACCTTAGACTTCGTAGTCTCAGTAGATTTTGGTGATGCTTTTGTTACTCTTGGTGCATCATAATTTTCAACATGCATATTATTATTATAATCATTATGATGTGAGTAATACTTATAAGTAGGATAAGGTGCATGATAAGCACGGTAAGCTACAACGGATGATGAGTAGGGTATGCATCATCATAGTAAGATGGATAATGAGGTGCATGATAATATGATGAATAGGCAGGTTGCACATAATAAGACTTGTTTCCGTACAAAGCATTATCATTTTTATGATTTATTTGCTTCTCAGGTTTCTTTCTAGCTTGTTTATTAACAGACGACTTAGACTTGTTACTAGTCTGATTATTCTTGCTCTTATCAGTAGACTTCTTAGGACTACTCTGTTGTAGTCTGTTTTCTTTCTTAGGCTATTTACCGTTAGTAGCCTTTGGAGATTTCCTCTCCTTTTCCTCTTTTTCTAGTGAAGTGGGTTTATTACTCTGAACATATTATATTACATTATTGTTACTAGCAGATATTAACTTTTCAGCACATTCAAATTCTAAACCTGTATTTTCTAAAAGTAGTCTTTGTTTTCTAGACATGCTATCTGATGCAACAGAGGACTTATCATAAGACTCAATGATCATTTCAGGTTCTATGATTTTTCCTTTATAAAATTCACATTTTGCTTTCAGAGATTCATTATCTTGCTCAAACTTTTTGTACTCAACTGATTTTTGTGGTTTTTCAACCTTAAGTTTCAGTGAAGCATTTTGCTCTTTCAGCATAGTCATCTCTTCCTTAAGCTTAGTAAAAGCCGCAACAATGCTTGTGTTGTTAATCATCATTTGTTCAAATAAGCTAAGAAGCGCATTTTCTTCTTCAAAAAGAGTTACCTCATTGTTAGAATCATCTTAGTGAGACAAAGCAGTGTAGGTGTCTCTTCTTCAGCAAAGTCATCTTCTGATGTCTCCAAATCTGAGTCAGACGAGTTGATGGCTGCTCTCTTTTCAACTTCAGCCAACAGTACATTGCTCTTGTTATGTCTCATCTCTTTCCTGATTTTCTTTTCCTCCTCTGCATATTTCTTAGATTTACGATATGGGCAGTCCTTGATGAAATGATCCAATTTTCTTCAATTATAGCACATTAGTTTGAATTTATAATTATGCTTACTATCATGAGAATTAGGGTTAGAAGTTGAAGCATTGTTATATTTGTTCTTCATTTTTCTCTTGTAGAACTTCTTGAACCCATTTACCAGTAGGGCAACGTAGCCAGCAGTGTACTCCTCTTTTATGAGTAGCATGGTCTCATCAGATGAGTCCATTTTCTTTGTTTTTCCTGCTGATCTTCTTGGTTTTTCTACAAAAACTAAGGCTACTGTGGTGTTAGAAGTTGATGTCTATTCTAGTCCCATCCTTGGCAGTTTATATTCATACGCCTTGAGTACTGAGAACATCTTAGTAGAGAGATTTTCCCTAAATCTCTTGATTATTCCATTGATGTAATCTTCATGTTATACTTGAGAGACAACGCCTTGATAACCTTACAATGTTCTCTTTGTCCATCAAAGATTTTCCCAACTTTAGCACTTCGTTCATTGTTCTTGTAAACCTTGTATCCATCTGATCAATGGTTTCTTCGGACTTCATTTTGAAGTTTTCCATTCAAAAGCTATATGTAGATTATACTCTTTGATTGCATTATTTCCTTCGCTCATATCGCGATCCTTGTCCCATATCTCTTTTGATGTTTTGCAATGTTTGACTTTGTCAAACCTGTCATTATCAAGGGTTTTGGTCATGATGAATCTTTCAACTTTGTCAAGATTATTCAGCTTAATTTCTTCAGTTGTCATCTCTTCAAGTTCTTAGTCAACTGTTACTTCTTGATCGTTGACTTTGATGGTTTTTGTGATTTTGATAGGACCTCTGGTTATGCACGTGTACATATTGTCATTATAAGCAGTAAGGAAAATTTTCATGCGGATCTTTCAGTCCTTAAAACTCATACCGCCTATGTGCGGAGCATGGCTGAAACAATCCATTTTCAAAAGATTTGATTTTTAAAAAATAAATTCTTTTTGAAAACTTTTGAAAAACACACCTTGGATCAAGCTCGTTGATCAGGCAAGTGATTCAAATGAATCACCTGCTCTGAAATCACTTGTTGATCCCAAGTGGTCATAATGAGGTCTAGAGGGAGGGGGTGTGGGTGAGTAGACCTGTGTACTTTTAAAAAAATTCTCTTAACTTTTCTTTCTGCAGAGTAAGCTGATCTTACTCGTGAGACTATTTAGCTTATTTAGCACTTAACTTATTCAGCAGAAGTTGACCACTGGTCTGATTTACTTATCTGTTAAGATAAATTCAGAGCTTTAGACTTGTATGCAGCGGATTTGTGTAAGTATGTTTTTCAAGCAAGTTTTTTCAAAAGGTTTTACTCGGTTTAGGATATTCATCTTTAAAAGCTTTATCTTTTAATAGTTTGTTTACTTATGAAAATATGCATGTATAAAAGCAAGTAATCAAACACAAAAAATTTTATAATGGTTATATAGACAAGAAGTCATTAGTCCACTATTCTAAATCACGAAGATTTAGGTTATACTAGAAACACAAAGTAACTAGTGCACTACTTGCGCTTTTACAACAAAAATAAAGCCACAAGCTCACAATAGGAGATCACAAAGAGAACCTATCCCCTGAAGTAATATCACTCACTAAGATGGATATCTACTTCTCACAACTCTCAAAGTTACATAAATCTTTTAGATTTATGTGTTTAGCTTGTTTCTTCAACTCGGTTTTGTTAACAGATGACTTAGCTGATAGTATTTTGTTATTTAGTTTTGGAGACTTAGAGAAATTTGATAGTAGAAAGCTCTCTCAATTGTTGTGTGTTGAGTTATCTCTAACTCTTGAATTCAAGAATTATTTATAATTGAGGTTTGAATTCTACCCGATGAATTGAGACGGATTTTAGATCTTCCTCGATCTTTGGTCCTTGTCTTTGAACGACTGTCTGCAACTTTTCATTGTATAATCTGTTGTCTGGATCTGACACTAGCATTTAGTGCACCTTGCTGATAGAGGTTTTTCTTCAATCATTTGTCATTAATACCCTTCTCATACATCATTCATGTTAGGATACCTCGGTTGTCAGAACAACAAAAGTGCGGAATTTAAATTTTTTACGAAGTCCTCATACAACCCTAAACCGTTTCCATCTTACATATACAAAATGGTTGAATTAAAACAGTAATCAAAAGCAGAGGGGGTGATATGTGATTATCTCAACACGGGCTCGGTGGTGGAAATCTCCGGTCTTCTTTTGATTTTACAGAAGCAGTCCAGGTGTCGTGCCTCTAGAGTATATCCACACCAGTCAGATTGTAGCAACACCACCAAGTCACAGACTTAGAACTAGGGCTTGAATGTTTGTCAATGGAGGAATACAGATCTAGATCCAGATGGGGAAAAAGAGCAAGAGAGTGGGGACGGCTAGGGTTTGCAAATGCAATTTCAAGATTAGATTTTAGGAGTCTCTAAAGACTCTTATTTATATGCCCTTTAGTTTCCTTGATGTGCAAACTTTTTTATGGGCTCTTTATTAAAGTGGCCCAAGTCTTACACTTAATTTAATTAAACCTTTATTTAAATTGACCCAATCAATATAATTAACTTCTTTCTTAATTTTTAGTTAACACTTAATTAATATTAAATTATTAGAACATCTAATTAATTATTCTTCCAATTGAATTAACGCTTTAATTCATTTATTGATTTAACTTCCTTAAATCATTATTTCATTTTATGACTGGCACTGTCCAACTATATTGTGTGAGACCCTCTGGGTTCACCATCAATTGGCACCAGTCATATGAACCCTTCGTGATTTAATTATGATCAACTAATTGCTCCGATCAATTAAACACTTTTAATTGACCACTCCAGAATTAATCTTCTAATTAATTCAGGAATACCTATAACTCATGGTCAATGTCTAGCCACAAGCCAATGAGACCCAACTTCAGATGAAGTAATCTTTTAATTAATTCAGGAGTACCCATAACTCCTGGTCAATGTCTAACCACAAGCCCATGAGCTCCAACTTCAGGTGAATTAATATTGTGAACCTCACATCTTATAACTGCCATGTACATACAGTCCTTCTATCAACTTAATTTTCCGATTGAGACCTAGTGTGTGTGAATTTGTCGGCACCTCTAATTATCCCGATTCTATAATTTTTAATTATGGATAATAATTCAGTGTGACTGCCAAATTTGGAAACCCATTTTCAAATCTATCACCAACTGTGGCCACAGGTTTCTCAGAATCTCATATCTAAGGACGTACATGAAATTCTCTCATCTATTACGATGAGTAGGTAGATCTCATATTGATACTAACCAATTGTGTACACAACTATACGCACCTAAAGTAGGCACACAATGATCAGGCTACGTGATCGACACCTAAATCAAAGAATGCACACTTGTGCACCGAATTCGCCCTAGCATCTCAAGTCTAAGGACAAAATCGTACACTATTATAAGTCTTGAGAAACATCCCATTACCGATGTGCGACACATGCTTCCACAATAGGTTCCTTTGTTCGGGTCGCTCGATTCGATCCCCTATCGAACCACCTACGCATATACACTAGCATCAAATGCCTTGTTCATGAAACGATACAAATTCACTCCATTTGAATCATGCATAATTGTACAAGTCTTAGCGATTCCTTCAATAACCAGTCTCGTTCGAATTTTAAGACTTGGAACGTGTTTTAAGATCATGACCTTAGAGACTGTTTCACGAGTGCACTCATACTGAAGTGAATCAACCAATCGCTTAAATGTATTGCGAGAGATGAAGTTGGCCATTGTTCATTCTATACATTGTAAATAAACGTGCGTATTAATCATTAATTCAAAGATCGTTTATTACAAAATAGTCCTATTACAAGCTAAATGGTGTTGACTTGTTGTGCACTATCCTATCAATCTCCCACTTACCCTAAAACCATTCACAAATATTCCTAATACCCATCTTATCAAGATGTCACTCGAACACTTTTGCAATAACGGCTTCGTCAGTGGATCAACTATGTTGTCTTCTGAGTTGGAACGATCCATATGAATGTCTCCTCTACCAATGATTTTCGTAATCGCATAGTATTTCCTCATTATGTGTTTAGACTGGTGATTTGATCTCGGCTCCTTCGCTTGAGCGATTGCCCAATTATTGTCACAAAAGACTACTACGGGTTTCGCTATGTTGGGTACTACATCCAACTCTTGGATGAAATTTTCTCATCCAAATACTTTCCTTTGCTGCATCCGATGTTGCAGTGTATTCTGCTTCAGTAGTTGAGTCGGCAGTGGTGGACTGCATGGAACTCTTCCAACTCACCGCTGCGCCAATGAGGCGGAATAGGTATCCAGAATTAGATTTATAATCATCCATGTCATTTTGAAAACTCGAATTTATGAATCCTTAAGTTTCAATTCTCCACTACTGCCGTAGACCAAGAATATATCCTTATTCCTTCTCAGGTACTTAATGATTGCTTTTATGGTAGTATAGTGCTCTTCGCCTGGATTTGACTGATAGTGGCTAATGACACTTAGATCATGTGCTATGTCAGGTCTAGCACATAACATCACATACATTATGCTGCCTATAGCATATGCATGAGGTATGAGAGACATTCTCTGTTTCTCCTTGCCACTTGTAGGGCACATTGACTTGGAAAGAGAGATTCCATGTCTCATTGGAAACAATCCTTTCTTGGATTCTTCCTTGCTAAATATTTTCCCTATCGTGTAGATGTACTGAGATTGGAATAGTTGTTGGATGAAGATTAAGATCATCAGTCAAGTAATTTGAAGTTTGAAGGGAGGTTTTGATGATTTCCAAAACATCATAACCAGCTAAGTTAGGAATGCTTAGTGAAAACCCTTAGAAGAATTTTGATCGAAGTTAAAGGTATATCAGTCAAGTCAAAGTTCACCATGGTCCAGAAGACAACTGATCTGCTGTTGAAGGAAGAATTCAGATTGGTGAAGATCAGCCGACTCAAATCAGATTAGTTCATGTTTGGGATCAGCTCAGTTCATCATCAGACTAGTGTACTCATCAGCCAAGTGAAAAGGGTCAGAAAGTCTCTCCAACGGTAATAAATGCACTTGGAGTAATAAATGCTGAAGACCGAGGGTATTAATGACAAATGATTGAAGAAAAACCTCGTATCAGCTTGGTGCATTAAATGCTGCCTTACAGAAAGTACTGTTGACAGTATTGTCGCAGTGCAGAGAGCCGTTCGCAGAAATTAAGGACCAGTACTCGAGGATTTGAATATTGTCTTTCTTCAACGAACATTTTTCAAACTCTGAGTATAAATAGTTCGCGAGACTGAAGAAGAGAAGAACAACACAAACTCTGAGAGAAATTCCGAAGCAAAATCTCTAAGTTTCAAGAACAGCTCACTCATCAGCTTAGTCATTTGTTGACAAAAGCCGAAGTTGAAGATCAATAAGATAAACATTTTTCTGAGTGAAAAACTGTAAGGAGTGTTGTGCGAAGTGTAGATCCATCTTTGTGAGTGATCTAATTTCAGTGGATATGTTTTCTTAGTGATCTCCTATTGTGAGCTTACGGCCAGATTCATTTGTTGTTTTGGCGTAAGTGTTGTATACTGTAAACTGTGTGCTTATAGTATAACCCAAGATCTAAGCGACTTGGAAGAGTGGACTAAAGGATTTTTATCCATATAACCACTATAAAAATCTTTGAGTTTTATCTTGCATTTTTTACTTGCATATTTTCTAACAGTTGCATAAAACTTTCAAAGAAAACTGTTGAAAGATTTTAAAAGGAGTTTATTTAAACTGGGAACAAAATCTTTCCAAATAGACTAAGTTTACTTGTGAAAAACACTTTCAAATATCCGCTGCAAGTATTCGGTTTTAAACTAAGTTTGCTAAAATCAGCTAAGTAGCTATAGGAGAAGTGGTTAACTGTGTTGTTCAAAGATTTGTTCACGATCAGCTTAGTCAGCTTACTAACCTATATCAGCTTAGTCTGCTGACAGAAGACTGAAAAGTTTCTAGGTCTAAAAATTTTCAGAGGTCTATTCACCCCCCTCCCCCCTCTAGACCTCATCTGACCACTTGGGACCAACAAGAGGTATCAGAGCGGGTGGTTCATTAGAATCAGCTGTCTGATCAACGAGCTTGATCCGAGTGTTTTTCAAAGGTTTTTTAAACTTTTTCAAAAGAGCATATTTTTAAAAAATCAAAACTTTTTGAAAATGGATTGTATCAGCCATGTTCCCCACATAGCTGGTATGAGCTTCGAGGACTGGAAGATCAGAATGGAGATCTTCTTAGCTGCTTACAATGATAACATGTACACATGTATGATAAAAGATCCATTCAAATTCACCAAGACTATAAAGGTTGATGAAGTAGACATAGTGGTTGAAAAAGATCTGCATGAGATGACAGCTGAAGAAATCAAGATGTACAATCTTGACAAAGTTGGACCAAAGCCCTGGACAATGATAGATTTGATAAAGTCAAGCGTTGCAAGACTGCTAAAGAAATGTGGGACAAGGTTCGTGACATGAGCGAAGGAAACGACGCCCTCAAAAAGCATCAGCTGAGTGTTGCTCTGGAAAAGCTAGACAACTTCAAGATGAAGTATGCGGAAACCATTGACCAGATGGATACAAGGTTTACAAGGACATTGAATGAAATTCTCAAACTTGGAAAAACCTTCACTGACAACGAGATAACCGTCAGAGTGTTGAAAGGCTCTGCCTCCAAAGTTCAACATGAAGGTGATAGCCATGGAAGAGTCAAGAGATTTGGGAAAGATCTCTCTCACAGAGCTATTCTCAGTACTCCAGGCGTATGAGTATAAACTGCCAAGAATGGGTGTTGAAGAAACCTCAACTTCAGGTCCCACAGCTGCCCTGGTTACTGCTGAAAATCCAAGAAGACCAACACACAAAAGCAAAGAAGTTGACTCATCTGATGAAGCCACAATACTCAACAAAAAGGAGTACACAGCTGGAGACGTTGCATTGCTGATGAACAACTTCAAGAAGTTCTACAAAAGAAAAATGAAGAACAAATACAACAATGCTTCTACTTTTAACCCTACTTCTTCTCCTCAAGATAAGGATTCTGTTGGGATTCGGTAAGATAAACAGCCCTAGGCACAACGGAATATAAAAACTTTTAGGACCTCTTACGGAATCTTGCCAGGATATTCTCTAGTTGTATATATATGAATATAAATAAAACGATAGTATAAGTTTTCTTGTTTATACCTATCTCCTTGCAAATCCTCGGCTAGCAAAACGAGCTCTGAATTCTGCTCCGGCAAAACCGACCCAGACCTTTTGAGTAGCACCCCACGTGTTGCGCCTCTACGAGTTGATACACCTCAATATCACGAAAATAATATATCTCGATCAGCTAGAACACGAGATATATTATAAACTAGGAATTAGGAACAATTTGGGAACAAAACTCGAAAACGAAAAATTCTTCCAAGTGGAAGAAGGGTTTGGTCGATATAGCTAGGGAGAGGGAGAGAGAATTTTTTGCTCTTGCTCAATTTTGCATATGGAGTTGTGTGAAAAATCAACTATAAGAAAGCTACTTATAGTTTTTCTCTCTAACCTAGTCCTATTAGGACTAGGGTTCTTCTCTCCTACATGGGTCATGGCCCTCTTTAACTAGAAGACCAAGTCTTCTAATTAATTCATGGCCCAGTTAATTAATTTGACCATGCCTAATTTAATCTCCCAATTAAATAGCCCAATTAATTAACTTAATCTCCCATTTAATTAAATCAGACTCTAAGCCCATTTAATTAAAATCTCTTCTAATTAATTAAATACAACTTAATTAATTAATCCACAAATTAAATTCCAATTTAATTTATGATCCTGATCCAATTCCAATTGGATACCATTTTGTTCCAATTGGGTCGACCCAGTCGACCCACCCAATATAATCGACCCAGTCGATTTATCACCCAGTCGACCCAGTCGACTCGGTCGTTCTTATTTCCTCGCTTTCGCTTCATGTGTATTGTGTATGCCCCCATAGGTTCACCACATAATTGGCCGTGGGTTATAATTAAATGTTATTTAATTATTCGAGTAAGACTTACTCTAAATCAATTGAACACTCTGTCGATTGACCATTCCAAAATTAACACCCCTTCCAATTTAGGAATTCTCCCACACTCCACGGTCGATGTCCAGCCACAAGCCCATGGAGCCCAATCACTGGTGAATTAATTCAGTGAACCTTTTATCATTTATAATTTCCATATACGACATAATCTCTCCATCAATCAATCTCCCAGTCGAGACTTAAGGGCATGGTCTTACATCGGATTTCCTTTCCTTTTGTCTTGACCTTATGTACTCTGATCTTGAAATAAATTCTCTTTGACTTAATCTTTATGAGCTACTTACATAAAGTCGTCAGATACCTTGGCCAATGATTTTACCAGAATTAATTTCTCACAGAAATCCATAGGAGAATTTCCCAACCTATCAAGTCGGGTCAATGGATCCTTTGTTGATGATATGAATCTGCATACGAGTTCCTCTATACCCAACATGAGTCCACAGAGACTTTCTGGCAATCCCCAGTCAGTCGGAACTCATATCAAAGCATAGACGTTCTCGCACCAGATAAACCCTATCACCTCAAGTAGTTAGGGATCGTTCCTCGTATACTATTATAAATTCGAAATAACTTCAACCCCGATATGCGACTACCGCTTCCATGGTGAGTTATTTCCTAATTGGGGTATTCAGTGCGCTTGCCATCCCAGCAAGCCACCCACTTATGTGTGTCGACCATCCCAGTCACGCTCGTGGACCCCAGCGTCCTCCAGTTCATCGGAGTACACACAATAGTGAGAGTCTAACCGAATCCAACGATGTCCTATCTCGATTGGATTCTACGACTCTTGAATATGTTCTAGATCATGGCCTTGGAGATCAGTCCACGGGTTGTCCCATAGCTCTGTGATCTAAGGACTTCTATCCTTATGCGTAGATAATTATTACATAAGATAAAGATGACCATTTAATAAAGTGCATTTATTAATCGAAATTGAATAGTTCCGCATTTATTACAAAAAATACTAGCCATACAGCTGGCTTGCAGGACACTATTTCTATCTATCTCCCACTTGTCCTAAAGCCAGTCTTTTATGTTCTTGAGTCCCATCTTTTCCAGATGTTTCTCAAATGCCTTTTGAGGCAGAGGCTTTGTCAGCGGGTCCGCCGTATTATCTTCTGAGTCGACACGTTCCATCTTAATGTCTCCTCTACCAATGATATCTCTTATCACATGGTATCGTCTTTGTACGTGCTTGGATTTCTGATGAGATCTCGGCTCCTTCGCTTGCGCTATAGCCCCATTGTTATCATAGAAGATAGTAATGGGCTCAGCGATGCTAGGTATCACATCCAGTACCTGGATGAAGTTCCTCATCCAAACACCTTCCTTTGCTGCATCACTCGCAGCAATGTATTCAGCTTCGGTGGTTGAATCCGCGGTTGTTTCTTGCTTGAAGCTCTTCCAGCTAACCGCACCACCATTGAGGTAGAATACGTATCCTGATGTTGACTTGAAGTCGTCTACATCGCATTGGAAGCTCGAGTCTGTATAGCCTTCCAATTTCAATTCTCCTCCGCCGTATACCAAGAAAAATTCCTTAGTCCTTCTCAGGTACTTCAGAATTGCCTTTACGGCTATCCAGTGCTGCTCACCTGGATCAGACTGGTAGCGACTTGTAACGCTTAAAGCGTAATTACGTCTGGTCTCGTACATAACATACCATACATTATGCTTCCTATCGCGGATGCATATGGTACTCGAGACATATTGCTTCTCTCTTCAGGCGTCTTCGGGGCCATAGACTTAGAGAGTGCAATTCCATGTCTCATTGGAAGCAATCCTCTCTTGGATTCTTCCATACTAAATCTTTTCAAGATTTTATCTATGTACTGGGATTGGGAGAGGCCCAGCAGTCCTTTTGATCTATCTCGGTAGATCCTTATACCTAGTACAAAGGATGCTTCTCCCATATCCTTCATTGAGAATTGTGTAGATAACCATGCCTTAGTTTCGGACAACGCTTTCACATTGTTTCCAATGAGAAGAATGTCGTCAACGTAAAGCACCAAAAATTCAACTGTACTCCCACTGATCTTCTTGTACACGCAAGGTTCGAACATGTTTTTGATGAATCCAAAAGTTTGGATTGTCTCATCGAAATGAATGTTCCAACTTCGGGAAGCTTGCTTCAGTCCATAAATGGACCTCTGTAGTTTGCACACCTTGTGTTCATCTCCTTTGGATGCATATCCTTTTGGTTGCTCCATGTAGATCTCCTTATCAATGTTCCCATTGAGAAAGGCAGTCTTTACATCCATCTGCCATATCTCACAGTTATACCACGCAGCTATGGCCAGCAAGATTCGAATGGATTTAGGCATTGCGACGGGCGAGAAGGTCTCCTCAAAGTCAATTCCGGTTCTTTGAGTATATCCTTTTGCCACTAATCGCGCCTTGTAGGTTATTACCTCTCCGTTCACTCCAAGCTTTCGCTTATAGATCCACTTGCAACCCACGGGAGCCACTCCCACTGGTGGATCTACCAAGGCCCAGACCTTGTTCGAGTGCATGGAGTCCAATTCGGATTCCATGGCTTCGCGCCACTTTCCCAAGTCTATGTCTAGCATAGCCTCTTCGTAAGTCCTTGGGTCGGTCAGAGACTGTCCAGTCTCATGCAGCAGACCGTAGTACCTCTCGGGTTCTCTACGTTGTCTTTCTGACCTACGAAGTATCGGTGTACTTTCTGGTGCACTTTCATGCTCATGTTCTCCCACTGCCTGTGGCGATGGGTCAGCTTGATCAACCTCTTCGGCCTTTTCAGCTTCAGTGACCTCATCCAGTTCTACGTTATTTTCCTTCTTGTCCACCAAGAAATCCTTCTCCAAGAAGTGAGCGTTCCTCGAGACAAACGTAGTTTGTCTTGTAGGATCGTAGAACTCGTATCCTATTGAGTTTTCCGGATACCCCACGAATTTGCACAAAGTGGATTTAGTTTCCAATTTATCTCCCACTAGCTTTTTAACGTAAGCGGGAGATCCCCATATGCGCATGAATGCGTATGAGGGTGCCTTGCCAAACCATAATTCGTATGGTATCTTTTCTACGGATTTAGAAGGTACCATGTTCAGTATCTTCGTTGCCGTGAGGAGGGCATGTCCCCAAAATGAAAGAGGAAGGTCAGTGGCACTCATCATGGATCGAACCATGTCCATCAAGGTTCGATTCCTTCTCTCTACTACTCCATTTAGTTCGGGTGTTGCAGTAGGAGTCCACTGCGATAATATTCCATGCTCTACAAGATAATTCAGAAATTCGTTACTAAGAAATTCTCCACCTCGGTCAGAACGAAGAGCCTTTATCGTATGACCAAGTTGATTATCTACTTCCATCTTGAATTCTTTGAATCGCTCAAAGGCTTCAGACTTGTGTTTCAACAAGAACACATATCCATAACGACTAAAGTCGTAAGTGAAAGTGATGAAGTAGTCATAGCCACCTCGGGCGCTTTTTCTTAGTGGTCCACATACGTCAGTATGTATTAAGTCCAATGTTTGCTTGGCTCGCTTAGGGTTTCCCTTAAACGGCAAATTAGCCATTTTACCCTTTATACATGGTTCATACGTTGGCATTTCATCAATGCGATTGATTTCAATCGCGCCAGATGATGCTAACTTTTGAATCCTTGACTTAGATATATGTCCAAGTCGAGCGTGCCATAATTGGGCAGATATTATCTTGTTTCCTTTTGTTTTGTTGCACATGCATCACTAACTTAGGTGGTTCAATGGTATATAGTCCATCTTTTAATGTACCAGTGAAAAACATATTATTATTCATGAATAACGAAAAGGAACCTTTATTAATAGTAAAATTAAAACCTTCATTATCCAAAACAGGAATAGAAATAATGTTTTTCACCAAACCAGATACATAAAGAACGTTCCTAAGGACTAGCTTATTACCACCTAAATCTAACTCCACTTCGGCAATGGCCTCGGCAGCAGCTCTAGCTCCATTGCCAAATCTCAGGATCCAATCCCCTGGCCTAAGTGGCCTTGTTGCTCCCATCACCTGTAAATCATTACAAAGATGAGAACCACAAGCAGTGTCTAGCACCCATGATGCACAGTTAATTGATAAATTAACTTCAACAAGGAATATACCTTTCGAGCTCTCCAAGAACTCTTTTCAGTTCCTCTTCCAGTGTCCAGGTTTCTTGCAGTAGAAACATATCTGTTCACCAGACGAAGCTTTACGCTTCTTTCCCTTCCCTATGGGCCCAGATGGTGCTTTGCCTTTGCTTGAAGAAGCATTTCCTTTCCCCTTCCCTTTCTTTGTCCTTTTGGACTTGGATTGGGTTGAGGTAGCAACCATCACCGGCTTCTCTCTTTTCATGGAAGCCTCGGCAGTGGCGAGCATATTAGCCAACTCGTGAAGTTCAACATCCATCTTTTGCATGTTGTAGTTCACTACGAATTGCTCGAATGTTCTTGGCAACGACTGGAGGATTATATCCTGGCAGTAGGTCTTGTCCATCTTTACGTCAAGATGACCAAGCTTTTCAATAAGCCCAATCATCTTGATGCAGTGAGATCGAACATCAGCACCTTCAGCCATCCTCGTTTGTTGCAAAGTCTTAGCAGTTTCATACAGCTCATATCTACTTTGCACCCCAAATAGACCATTCAGGTGCGTGTAGATTTCAAAATAAAGACTTCATATGCTCGTGCTGCTTTTGAAGCTCATTCGTCATGGATGCCAACATGAGACAACGTGACTGCAAGTCATCGTCAAGCCATAAATCCACGGCTTCTTTCTCAGTATCATCGGCATCCTTAGCAAGTTCGGGAGGGGGCCCATCAAGGACAAAACCTCGCTTTTCAGAAGCGAGAATGATCTTAAGGTTCCTGACCCAGTCATGGAAGTTGGGTCCAGTTAATTTGTTTTGTTCAAGTATGATGGAAATCGGATTCTTAGACATTATATCTACAAAATGACGAGAGAAGAAATAAATACGCGAAAGATTAATTTGAAATGCACAATTTACAAACATGGTTTTTATTTGTAAATTACTCCCACTATTTTAATCAAAATCTTATGCCCCCACATATGTTTCGGGAATTTAAAATATCCTAGCGGGCTTAAGGCCCAAATGCAATCTCCTAGTACCCACGACTCGTTGGCCATACTATTTGATTCACTTGGTGGTCGAATACGTCGACGGTTAACCATCGCAGCTAACCCTTAAGTTCATTTAGCCTCGATTTTTGATATGGACCCACGACTCGTGAGACATCCATACTTACTAGCGTTAAATCATGTCCAATACTCGTGGAGAGAAATAGTTCAATCCTAGACGCCCCACGACTCGTGAGACAGTGCCTAAAACCTTGCTATCCCCTTCCCTTGGCACTAAACTCGTGCATCGAGGCAATAGACATATCATCTTCCTACAGCTCGACCCACGACTCGTGAGACATCGAGATATATTCGTACAATATGCCTAAGACCTAGTAATTGGATAGGCTCGGACCATAGACACTATTCTTATGCGCCCGTTATTCGATTTAATATTCTAATTGAATTTTAATGTTCAATTGGAGGTTTTAAGTTTTCTTGTGCGAGGTCTCATCAGATTATGCTTATCTTGTTTACGTTTTTCTATCCTAAGCATGCATCTCATACATCAAAGAATAATTTGCGAAAAAGTAAACATTCATCACCTAGCAGGATATGATTGATCGAATGCCCATCCTATGCGATTCATCACGAGCCAAGTGATGAATCAATTGGTCAGTCTAGGGTGGAAATTAAATGTCCTAACTATTACAATTTTCAAACCCATACATCATGGGCCTTCTTGTAATATCCAGCTTGATTGGGCCTCCATGTAATGAATTGGGCCTCCATGTCCTCCAAGGTAAATGGGCCTCCATGCGGATCTCCAAGTCTTCATGAGGTCTTCTCGGCTCCAAACCTAATCTAAGCCTAGCTTACATAATTTAAATGGTCCTATTCTATTACATTTGTTTGCGCAAGCAAGGGCACCAATCAGGCCCATTTAATTACAACCCAAAAATAAATAAACCAAAAACTACACAGGGCTTAAGGGCTAAATCGATCAATCCACACATTCACTCAAGAACATGCATAAATTCACATAAGGGCATAAATGTAAATTTACCGGCTTCATTAATTTTAATTCGCAAAAATTCATCTAAGTTAATTTATTTTGAATTAACAATTAACCTCTAAGATTAATTAGCTCTTACTTGAGCTCTAAGTAATCTACAATAAGCCTTATCTTGATTAAATTGGTTAATTAAGGTAATCTAAA
This sequence comes from Penstemon eatonii, assembly GCA_038501285.1. Taxonomy (NCBI): domain Eukaryota; kingdom Viridiplantae; phylum Streptophyta; class Magnoliopsida; order Lamiales; family Plantaginaceae; genus Penstemon; species Penstemon eatonii. The sequence goes on along the minus strand of CM076710.1, from coordinate 40,868,857 downwards.
TCTCTAAGATTCTTACCTTATCCAAAACTCTAAGTTTCCCAAAATTCCCAAATCTCCAAGATTTTCAAGATAATCCTATTTTGACTAGATTAGTTTAATTAAGGTAGTGTTCACATCTAACAAGATAACTACCTTATCCAAAAACTCCAAGTTTCCTAATCTTCCAAAATTCTCCAAGATTTTTAGGACTTTCAAAATAGGCAGAATTAGAGTCCAACCCAAAAACGACTAGTCGAGACCAATCAGGACTGCCACGTAGGACAGCCCACGTGCGACCACCAGGTCGGCGCGTGAGCTGCATGCAGCAGCAGCCGCTGCACGCGGCTGCGTGTGGCCGCGAGCAGCCGCGCACAGCAGCGCGCGAACAGCAGCCCGAAGGCTGCTGCTGCGCACAGCCCGCGCACCGCCGCGTGCCACCGCGAGTCGGATCTAAAAATTTTTTTTTTGTTTCGATTACTCACAGATTTAATTCAACAAACCCAGTTAATTAAATCCCAATCCAAAATTAAAAAAACAACTTGATAAAATTTTTTCGAATCCTAAATTAAACATTAATTCCAAGTTAATTAAACATACGTCCTATAACATGCAAAGTTAAAGAACTAGCCACATAAATCAAACATATGATTTAATAAACACAGAATTTGCAAATTCATATATATACAAAGCCTAGAGTTGGCTCTGATACCACTGTTGGGATTCGGTAAGATAAACAGCCCTAGGCACAGCGGAATATAAAAACTTTTAGGACCTCTTACGGAATCTTGCCAGGATATTCTCTAGTTGTATATATATGAATATAAATAAAACGATAGTATAAGTTTTCTCGTTTATACCTATCTCCTTGCAAATCCTCGGCTAGCAAAACGAGCTCTAAATTCTGCTCCGGCAAAACCGACCCAGACCTTTTGAGTAGCGCCCCACGTGTTGCGCCTCTACGAGTTGATACACCACAATATCACGAAAATAATATATCTCGATCAGCTAGAACACGAGATATATTATAAACTAGGAATTAGGAAAAATTTGGGAACAAAACTCGAAAACGAAAAATTCTTCCAAGTGGAAGAAGGGTTCGGTCGATATAGCTAGGGAGAGGGAGAGAGAATTTTTTGCTCTTGCTCAATTTTGCATATGGAGTTGTGTGAAAAATCAACTATAAGAAAGCTACTTATAGTTTTTCTCTCTAACCTAGTCCTATTAGGACTAGAGTTCTTCTCTCCTACATGGACCATGGCCCTCATTAATTAGAAGACCAAGTCTTCTAATTAATTCATGGCCCAGTTAATTAATTTGACCAGGCCTAATTTAATCTCCTAATTAAATAGCCCAATTAATTAACTTAATCTCCCATTTAATTAAATCAGACTCTAAGCCCATTTAATTAAAATCTCTTCTAATTAATTAAATCCAACTTAATTAATTAATCCACAAATTAAATTCCAATTTAATTTATGATCCTGATCCAATTTCAATTGGATCCCATTTTGTTCCAATTGGGTCGACCCAGTCGACCCACCCTATATAATCGACCTAGTCGATTTATCACCCAGTCGACCCAGTCGACTCGGTCGTTCTTATTTCCTCGCTTTCGCTTCATGTGTATTGTGTATGCCCCCGTAGGTTCACCACATAATTGGCCGTGGGTTATAATTAAATGTTATTTAATTATTCGAGTAAGACTTACTCTAAATCAATCGAACACTCTGTCGATTGACCATTCCAAAATTAGCACCCCTGCCAATTTAGGAATTCTCACACACTCCACGGTCGATGTCCAGCCACAAGCCCATGGAGCCCAATCACTGGTGAATTAATTCAGTGAACCTTTTATCATTTATAATTTCCATATACGACATAATCTCTCCATCGATCAATCTCCCAGTCGAGACTTAAGGGCATGGTCTTTCATCGGATTCCCTTTCCTTTTGTCTTGACCTTATGTACTCTGATCTTGAAATAAATTCTCTTTGACTTAATCTTTATGAGCTACTTACATAAAGTCGTCAGATACCTTGGCCAAGGATTTTACCAGAATTAATTTCTCACAGAAATCAATAGGAGAATTTCCCAACCTATCAAGTCGGGTCAATGGATCCTTTGTTGATGATATGAATCTGCATACGAGTTCCTCTATACCCAACATGAGTCCACAGAGACTTTCTGGCAATCCCTAGTCAGTCGAAACTCATATCAAAGCATAGGCGTTCTCGCACCAGATAAACCCTATCACCTCAAGTAGTTAGGGATCGTTCCTCGTATACTATTATAAATTTGGAATAACTTCAACCCCGATATGCGACTACCGCTTCCATGGTGAGTTATTTCCTAATTGGGGTATTCAGTGCGCTTGCCATCCCAGCAAGCCACCCACTTATGTTTGTCGACCATCCCAGTCACGCTCGTGGACCCCAGCGTCCTCCAGTTCATCGGAGTACACACAATAGTGAGAGTCTAACCGAATCCAACGATGTCCTATCTCGATTGGATTCTACGACTCTTGAATATGTTCTAGATCACGGCCTTCGAGATCAGTCCACGGGTTGTCCCATAGCCCTGTGATCTAAGGACTTCTATCCTTATGCGTAGATAATTATTACATAAGATAAAGATGACCATTTAATAAAGTGCATTTATTAATCGAAATTGAATAGTTCCGCATTTATTACAATAAATACTAGCCATACAGCTGGATTGCAGGACACTATTTCTATCAGATTCTTAAAAATCCAAACTAATGTGCTATAACTGCAGGAAATTGGGACATTTCATCAGAGATTGTCCATATCCTAAAGCTGAGAAGTATACAGAAGAAGAAAAGAGAATCAGAAAGGAAAGAAAGCATCGGAAAAGCAAGGTGCTGTTAGCAGAAGCTGAGAAGCTGGCTGCTATCTACTTGTCTGATTCAGGCTCAGACACTTCTGATGAAGAGTCTACTGAAGATGAGAGCCCTGCACTTATCTGCCTGATGGCCAAAGAATCTGATGACTCTGATGATGAGGTAACTCCTCTTGAAAATGAATTATTTAATTCATTTGAGCAAATGATGGTTAATAATACAAGTATTGCTGACGCATTTGCCAAGCTTAAGGAAGAGATGATATTGCTAAGAGAGCAAAACAGTTCACTGAAACTTAAGGCTGAAAAGCCAAAAGAATCAGTTGAATATAAACTTCTTGAGCAAGAGAATGAATCTCTGAAAGCTGAATGTGAAGTTTATAAGGGTAAAATCATGGAACTTGAAAAGACAATTGAGTCTCATGAGAAATCATCTGTTGCATCCACTCATATATCTAGTAAACAGAAGATGCCTTTAGAACAGGATAAGTTATAACTGAATCATACTGAAAAATTTGTATTATATGACAACAGTAAGGTCATCCTGTATGTTCAGACAACTAAACCTGCTTCACCTGAGAAAGAATTAAAGGAAAAGAAAGCTCCTAAGGCTAAAAAGAGCAAAGAGCCTAGTCTAGGAAAACAGACTGGTAAGACTAAGCAGCAGAGTCCTAAGAATTCTGCTGATAAGGCTAAAACCAATCAGACTAGTGGTAAGACTAAGTCATCTTTTAATGAGCATGCATCTAGTAAACCAAAGAAGCATAAGAACAAGTAAAATCCAAATGCTTGGTATGGAAATGAGTCATATTATGTGCAACCTGCTGCATATCCTCCTATGTATCATGCACCTCAATTCCCAACTCACTATGCACCATATCCTGCTCATCCAATGCATGCATATCCTGCTTATCATGCATCTTATTCTGCTTATGAGCATCATCCTTATCATACTGATTATCAACATAACAAATCTGATGGATATGATGAAGATAAACCTGCTCATGCTCCTGTTAAAACTCAGAAGCCTAAGAAGCCTAAGACGTCAACATCTTGGGTTGTCAAAGGTGGAACTAATCCTTCAGGACCCTCTCAATAAGGGAACCTAAAACAATTTTATTTTGTTTTGTAGGTTAGGATTAGGAGTAGGAGTAAAGTAGAGAAAATCATGTACTTGGACAGTGGCTGTTCAAGACACAAGTGTGGAAGCATACATGAGCTGACTGATGTTGTTGTTGTGGATGGTCCTAAAGTAACTTTCGGAGACAGCAAGGAAGGCAATATTGTGGCAACTCGAAGATTAATCAAATGTAACATTGAGATATCTGACGTCTCTTATGTTAAAGGCCTCAAATACAATTTGCTGAGCATAAGTCAATTTTGTGACAAGGGATTTTCAGTCATCTTCTCATCAGATAGGTGCTATGTTGAACAGATTGGTACAAAGAAAGTCATCTTATCTGGAAGACGACAAGGAAATGTCTACACAGTGGACTGGAATTGTGTTGACAAGAATTTAAACGTTTGTTTGGTGGCATCAACACCAAGTCAAGTCAGTTGGCTGTGGCACAAAAGAATGAATCATGTGAATTTCAAGACCATAAACAGACTAATCAAGAATGATCTGGTAGAAGGAATTCCAAAGACAGTCATGAGCAAAGATAAGCTCTGTGACGCCTGTCAGAAGGGTAAACAAATCAAGTCATCTTTCAAAAGCAAGAAGCACCAATCATCTGGAAGGATTTTGGAGCTGCTACATATGGACTTATTTGGACTCATTGATCCAATCAGCAATGGTGGGAAAAAGTACTGATCCAGAATGAAAAGAGCATGAAGATATTGAAGATCAGATCAGATAGAGGGACTGAATTTACAAACTCAACTGTTGAAGAGTATTGTAACATCAGAGGAAGCAGCCATGAGTACTCTGCTGCCAGAACCCCTCAACAGAATGGAGTTGCTGAAAGGAGAAACAGAACTCTAAAAGAAGCTACCAGGACTATGATAGCTGAAGCAAAGCTGCCTAAAGATTCTAGGCAGAAGCAACAAATACAGCATGATTTACCCAAAACAGATGCATGATCAACAAACACCAGAACAAGACTCCATATGAAGTTTGGAACAACATGAAGCCAAACATTCATTACTTTAGAATTTTCGGTTGTAAATGCTTTGTTCTAAATAATGGGAAAAATCACCTTACTGCTTTTGCAGAAAAGGCTGATGAAGCTGTTTTTGTAGGATACTCTACTGTCAGTAAAGCTTATAGAGTCTTTAACAAAAGAACTTTACTTGTAGAATAATCTATTCATGTAGTATTTGATGAACCAAATCAATCTTCTGAAAAGAATCAAAGTGCTGATCAAAGCATGTCTACTGATTTTCAGAAATTGAGTTTTGAAAGAAATGAAGAATATGTACCCATCATACTACCTGATCTCAACTCAGCTGCTAACTCAAGTGCTGTTCAAAATCACACTACTGATTGTCTAACAGACGAGTTGCAAACAGCTGATATGATGGGGGCTATTTCGCACCCTACATACTACTCGGATCGAATGAAGAAGATAAGATCGATTCGACCAATTCAAACAGATCGGAATTATCTTACTGACCCGGCCAAGTGCAGCTCGCTTCGATAGAAGATTATACTCCGGACTCAAGAAGGATATTTGGGCCGAGTCCTATTAGGACTATGTTTCCTTGTAACGCTAGGTTTAAAATTATATAAATACCTAGTTAATCATGGTATTGGAGGAGGAAAATTCCTGAACTCAAAGAATACAGGATTTAACACTGCTTACAAGAGCACAACTCAATAATATTCAATATTATTACAGAGCTTTTTACCTTCATATCGGTGTGTACTTAGCTTTGTTTTGTGGTTTTACTTCTTGTTCTTGAATATTGCTTTTCTTTGTAACCGATCCATCCGGAATAAAGTAACAGAGCCCTATATAACATATATATAAATATCGAAAACCCCCCGATATCACAAATTTACTGATATTCAATTAACCCGACGAAATCCGGCTAAATCAGTTGGCGCCCACCGAGGGGCTACGTTAATTATTCGATCGACACATGGCTCGCCCAAGGAAAAGCGCTCGCATTGGAGCGAGAAGTAATACGACCACCGGCCACAACACATCCGAAGATCCACAAGACAACAACGATAACAACATTCCCAACACCAATGAAAATCTCCCAGATACCCGTTCCCGTCAGTAGGAACACCAAGGAGGTCTTACCGGTGCAATACAGGAAGAACCAGAACTCCCCAAAATACCCGTTCCTCTCCCAGGCGCTCAGGAAAAACTGAGACAAATAGCAATGCTCTTCAAATCACTCTCTCCAGAAGAATTGCTAGTTTTAGACCAAATTCCTCGAAACGTTACGGCTCCCAGGACAACTCCTGCACCAGGAATGCCAAGGCCAAACGAACAAACCTCTCATCAAGCGGACAGCCCAGCAAGTGAGCGACGCTCGCTACACAGCCCACAGCAGGGCAATTCTAAACCCTCCGATAACCATCCCCGAAGAAAACCAGGTCGAAGAAGGCCACAGGCGGGTCGCAGCGGATCGAAGGAACGAACAAAAATCCCTATCGAGGATGACATAGATGATGCTATCCCAGATCGACCACGAGCGACTCAATTCTCGGAAAGAGAAATCGAGAGAATAGTACAGGAACGACTGGAGCAACGCCTACGATCTGTTCAAAACCCGTGGACCCGAACCGCGGAACTCCAGGAGAGCCTTGCAGCATGTTCTCCCTTCTGCAGAGAAATAAAAGAAGCGCAATCCATTGGACAGGTCCCGGGTAGACTACCCCGATATGACGGAACCACCGACCCGGATGATTATATTTTTAGCTTCACTAATATAATGAATTTATATGCCCACTCTGCCGAATTCACCGCCAAGTTAATGGTGACCACATTCGAGGGCCTAGCGTTGGATTGGTTCGCAAAACAACTTGCCAACTCCATATTCAGTTTCCGGGAATTATGCAATAAATTGACGCAGCAGTTTGCCAGTCAGAAGAGGCAAAAACTCCCGATGAGCTACCTAGAAACCATACATCAACAAGAAGGGGAATCCCTGAGGAACTGGTTGGCAAGATTTAATGTAGAACTACTCAAGATCGATTCTCCGAATATCGATTACATAATTTCTATTCTCTTTGACCTCACAAAAAACAGGCAGTTCGGAAACGCTCTTAGTAGAAAGCAACCAAGAACGTTTGCCGACATCATGAGCTTGGCGTCTAAATATATGACCCAAGAGGAGATGAATTCCTTTAAGGACAAAAACAAAAATAAAGCCACAGCTTCGGGCTCTAAACGACATGACAGGATTCCTGACCAAAGGTCCATGGATTATGAGCGATCTATCAGAAAAGGTAACGTCTTCCAACGATTGGAATACAGCAAAACCGACCGAGAAAGGCAACCTAATTTCTATCAAAAACCAAGAAACCCTGAACAACCAATCAGAAGCAGGGTGAATCAAGTGGAACACCCAAGGTTAAATGCTCCAATGGAAGAAATATTGGAAGTTCTAGAAAGAAATAACTGGATTCCCGAGGCGAGGAAAATCGCTCAGCCAAGACCAGGGTCTCGAAACTACGATCAATACTGTAAGTACCATAGGGCACATGGACACCGAACGGAGAATTGTTTTCACCTTAAGAGAGAAGTTGAAAAACTGATCGAACAAGGAAAATTAGACGAATACATAGAGCGAGATAATCGCAAAAGGGAAAGAAGTAGAAGCCCTCGGAACGGTAATCAAAGGAGAAGTTCTCATCGAAGGTCGCCTGAACGTCGACCTACTCAGGAGTTGAATCACGACCAGATCAATGGGACTATCCATACGATATCCGGGGGACCCGCGGGTGGAGATAGTCGTAACGCACGACGAAGGACAGCCTGATCCATAATTGGAAATTCTAAATATCCAAAAGAAATATGGACTCTGGAAAACAGGTCGACAAATCACCAGCCGATCAGCTTTAACGAAGGCGAAGTACCTAAAAACATCATTTGGGACACAAAAGAGGATAACCCCGATTTTCCTATGGTAGTATCGTTAGAGATAGCGAATTATAATGTAAGAAGAATCCTAATTGATAATGGAAGCTCAGCAAATATCATCTCCCGGGAGGTTTTAGCCCAAATGAACTTGGGACAAATAAACCTACAAAAAGTAGCTACGCCGTTAGTAGGCTTTGGAGGGTCCGAGATCATCCCCAGCGAAACAATATCTTTAAGTGTGTCACTTGGAAAGAAACCACTTCGGACAGTGAAGTTAGTAAAATTCCTAGTGGTAGAAACACCCTTCGCTTATAACGCTATATTAGGGCGACCAGCACTTAACCTTTTCCGAGCTGTAGTCTCTACCTATCATCAGAAGATAAAGTTTCCGACCGATATTGATGAGGGGTAATTCGGATTCCCTGTCTTTCTATCCTCAACGCAGTTCGAATAGCACCGAACCCTGGGACCAAGAGCCGAACCAAAGCCTGAAGATGATTGTTCCGAGCACATAAAAAAACCAGAGATCGAAGGACACTGTTGGGCCGAGCCCAGGCCCAAGCCCTCCAATTTGGCTATAAATACTCCACGCATTTATTACACTGGGGGGACTTCCAAGGGCGCACTAGTTTTGAGAACGCCGCTCGGGTTTACCAGAGAATATCAGTTTAAGCTTTCCCTTATGTATTTCACCCTCTAGCATGTACGGCATCCAATAATGCACGAGTAGGACCCTAAATATTTGTACTTGTACTCGATTTACTCGAATATAATTACATTTGGTCTTTATTTTCCTTTTAACATTATAGTCATCGTGTTATTTCCCACCCTTGATCGAACTAACGAAACCACGTAAGATCAATTGGCGCCCACCGTGGGGCCTTATTCGAGTATTAGATCGAAATATGCCTACTACGAGGAGAGATATGTATGCCAACGAAAAGCTTAAGGATAATGGTCGGATATATGATTGCACCGTTCATCTATTCATGGATTTATTTTCCATAAAGGAACCATTTTCTTCGATCATTAATAGCGTGGTAGACTTAGAAAATCTATGCAATCAGAGCTCATCGATGGTCGGAATTTATTTTTCCGATCATCTTATTTATTATCATTTTCAAAAGAAAAAGTTTCCTCGAACCAGCTATCTTTGGTTTTAGTTGTATAATGCGTATACATTACTTATAAGTTACCTATATTTTTCTCGATTCGATTGGGATGATTGGAATATTTGAACAACGGCAACAAGTTATGAGTCGGAGCTAAATATCAGCAGTTGTTCGACCAATAAAAGGAAGATTAAATGGTGAAATTCGATTAAAGAATGAAAGCTTTATCATTCAAATTCTTCAGATAAATTACAAAGAAAAGCCTCAAATCAATTCCGACCTCAAAAGATATAGTACAATCACTCCTACACTATTACAAGTTCTGCGAGTAAGTTTATCCTAATACATATTCGGTCATCGTCCCTATTAGACAGCTCCAGATGCAGAACTCAGCAGTGATTCTTCATGATCATCACTAGCCACGTGTCGCACATCCGTCTTCGTACAGGATGAAAGTCGGATCGGAACTCTTCTCCGGGGTTCAGACCGACCTTAGGTCTTCATCTGTAAATAATGATTGAAATCCTCAATCATTATTTACAGGTTAATCCGAACAGATGCAGCAGAGGGTTATCCCAGCAGAGGCGCTCCAAAGGAACTCGAAGAACCTATCTCGTAAGAAAGCCCTCGAGGAAGCTGGTGCCTCAGATTTAAAGAACTCCTCTCGGAGTAACCATCTGCCCGATCGGGTACTGCACCAGAAGACCGGAATTCTAACCCGTCACAGACAAGATATGTCTGGGAAAACAGGTTGCCTGCCGGTATTCTAGGCGCAATTTCTTTTGCCTGTCGATATTCTAAGCGAAAAAGCTTACGCTAAAGGAGCTAGGATCGAAAAACAGGGTTCTGAGTCTAATCTCAAACTCCTTTATCTTGGAAAAAGTATGAATCAAATATAAAACTCGACCCATGATGATCGGATGGAGCATGAGGAAAAAGTGAGAAGTGTTGTATACACGAAGGGACCTTTTTATAGCGGTAAGGGGTTTTAAATCAACGGCCCAGATAACTGGCTACGAGCGGTTGGATGTCCATAATAAATGGAAGGACCGTTACGTTTCCCGAGAAATAGGTCCCTGTTTGGTAACAAGAACACATGGTTCTTTAGGGCATATAGGAGAGTTATGATATTCAAGACATGCTCATAGCATATTTATTGAAGATTAATATTTTGGATTCAAGTTCAATTTATTCAGACATCTTTGCAGACAAATAACGCTGTTCGACTAGGAGTAACTACGATCGATTCAGTCGAACAGAACTCTCAAAACTGAAAATTATGCGACTGTAAAAATTCGACAGGTCCACGGAAATATTATTACTCGACCAAGCAAGTGCTATTTGATTATTTCTTTGTTGATAATTAAGATTAAAGGGAGTCATGAGAGATCAAATCGAAGAAGAAGTATATTTGTATTATATTAGTTCGAAAAATACAAGATGTGGGAAGTACATATCAAGCATAGCTCAAGCCTCTATGTTACATCAGAACGCCATTATTTTCTACAATCCTATGAAATTTTCGGTCTTTCCTCCTATCGCTTATTCGGAATAGTTTGGCTCCAAGCATGGAATCTCCTTAGGACCCGCAGGCTTTTAACTTTATGATCTTCCGAGGACAAAAGGGCGAGCACATGGCTTATCGAGTGACTATATTCTGGATAGCTCGCTCTATGCTGTGTCTTCCTAAATGCATTGTAGCAACAGGTCCCTAATCAAAGACCTGCGCAACAGCCTGTGGACCCCGTGAATCGGGCATATTGGCTTTCAAGATGGAGATTGTATTTGCCTGACGATATTCTAAGCGAGGTCGGGTGAGAAGACTGTCACTCTTAAAGATTGTTCGAAGACCGAACTCAAACAGTTGAACTAATCGAATAGTCGCCTTGACCACCATGATCAGATAGGTAAATTCTCGATGCAACGAATGAGATGATTTCAACAATAGGCCTGTCTTTTATAGCCGAAAACAGAAAAGAATCCAACGGCGTATAAATTGCCAAGCGAACGGACAAGATTTGTCGACCGTTGCGATTCCCCGTAAAACGGGAACTATTTTGAAAAAATCAAACTTACCGAAATTGGGAGCCTAAAGACAAAGACTTTTCTCGACAAAGGCATGAGGATACTTGGATTATTCACCACTGATTATTTTTCCATGACTAATCTTTTCTCATGATGGCAGAAGCCTATTTTCTCGCCAAAATATATTTCAATCAAGAGAGACATATTCAATGGAAATTAATTTCATCAATATCCATATTCCTTCATCTCTCCCTGATATTATCAATCTCTATTATTCTATTCGTATTCGTCCCAATCTCCTATTATCTAAGGGTGAAAGCCTCTGCTATGCCCCTTAGATTGAAATTATCAAAAGGGTGAAAGCCTCTGCTAAGACCCTCGAGCTAAAAATGCTCTGAAAACGACTAAGGGTGAAAGCCTCTGCTATGCCCCTTAGATCGAAATTATCAAAAGGGTGAAAGCCTCTGCTAAGACCCTCGAGCTAAAAATGCTCTGAAAACGACTAAGGGTGAAAGCCTCTGCTATGCCCCTTAGATCGAAATTATCAAAAGGGTGAAAGCCTCTGCTAAGACCCTCGAGCTAAAAATGCTCTGAAAACGACTAAGGGTGAAAGCCTCTGCTATGCCCCTTAGATCGAAATTGTTAAAGGGTGAAAGCCTCTGCTAAGACCCTCGAGCTAAAAATGCTCTGAAAACGACTAAGGGTGAAAGCCTCTGCTATGCCCCTTAGATCGAAATTGTTAAAGGGTGAAAGCCTCTGCTAAGACCCTCGAGCTAAAAATGCTCTAAAAACGACTAAGGGTGAAAGCCTCTGCTATGCCCCTTAGATCGAAATTGTTAAAGGGTGAAAGCCTCTGCTAAGACCCTCGAGCTAAAAATGCTCTAAAAACGACTAAGGGTGAAAGCCTCTGCTACGCCCCGTAGATCGAAATTATTGATGGGTGAAAGCCTCTGCTACGACCCGAGGACTAAAAATGTTCTGAAAAGACTAAGGGTGAAAGCCGTTGCTATGCCACTTAGATCGAAATTATTTTCCTCGATCAATCTAGATCAACCAGCATTTCTATTCTTTTATCTCTCCATAATTATTCATTCGTCTAAGGCTAACAGCCATCATCGTGACGCTTATATCAAAATTATTATTCAAGATCGATCAAAACCCTGTTTCGATTATTACTTCACGAATATTTGTCCGGTTGGGGAATTGGGCCCCTCAAATTAAGATCGTCACTCAAAGGTCACTTTGGACTCTTATATTCGATTTCTTAATTATTATGTATTTGGTGGGGAAATAAAAACCCCATACTGGTTATACTCAAAATCGAGGAATGTCGGATGTCATCTATCATCTAAATATTTATCAAATATGGTAAAGAATAACGCTTGATCATATCTTTAAGACAAAAGAATCAATGCTCGACGACGGTATACGAAAGCAATTCTACAGGACAATAAGGAGAGATGATAACAGAAATAAATATCTTATTCATGACATTCAAAACAGTTACAAAAGAGTTCGAAATTACAATGATAAGTCAAGCAAAGACTTTACATTTAACCCTATTACGAATTAATCCTACCCTAGATTCTCTCCGTGATCGAAAGAGTAAGACGGGGCTAGAACAACACTTCTACTTTTCATCCACCACTTCCTCAGTACTTGCTCCACACCGGCCCAAATCGCGAAATAGCGGAGCAACGCCTAGAGAAATTACTCCATGCAATCTCAAAGGCAACGTTCTTCAAGAAACATCTTGAAGAAGTGGAGATCGAGAGCAGGAAAACTCCTCCAGCAGTTGACCCACTATCCGACCAAATGGAGCGACAGGATATCGGAATTCTAACCCGTCTCAGGAGAGATGACTCCAAAGAAGCAGGTCGCCTGCCGGTACCCTAGTCGCAATCCTTTTCGCCTGTCGATACCCTGGTCGAAATTATTCCCCATACGGGGACGCCGAAGAAACCAAAGAAGAGAGTTCGAGTCCGAATCTCGAACGCTTTTATTGCTGAGACCGAATCGAAAATAAAGATAGTTGATGGAGGTAAATATGCAATCATATTGATCTAACGAAATGTTTACAGACAAGTAAAAATATGAAGGTAAATTCAGAAGTATTTATAGGGGGAAGAATTCCGTATCAACGGTGTAGATCTTTTCAGATGAACGGTGGCAATATGTATATTAAAAGCGCTCTGACCGCTCAGATTCCCGATAAATCAGGGACTGTTTAGTTAAAAATAGACGGGACGTAACGCAAAAAACCCAATCACAAAAGCTGAACAGGACTAACGGCCGAAAATGCGAGCAAAAAATACAGCGACCGTTTTCACTTCCCGAATATTCAGGAACCGTGTGGGTAAATGGAAAAACAGTCAAATTCTACAATGCTCGAAATAATTATAGTTCAATTTCCGATCATCAAAGAAAGTGACAAAGAAAGAGTCGGACTATAACTGATCAAGGAACCATTATCAATAACTCGTCCAAAGATGGACCAAGATCGGTAAAGAGCTTTATTTAAGCAGATAAGAACGAATGTATGAAATTAATCGAGAAATTGTTATTTCCAAGAGTTCGATACATTGAAGAGTTACAAGTTACAAAGATATCAACTCCTATTACATTTTATAATTCTACAAACACCTACAAAGGCTAATCTCTATATCCGAGCGAGATAGGAATTCATAGCCACCCAATCCTATGAAATTTTCGGCGGACGATAATGTCCTTACTCGAATTGGAGGAGCCTACCAAGCCAACGGGCTTTTGTCTTTATTTATGATTCCTCAAAAAGGAGAAGGGTAAGACATCTTTTTCTAGGTGTAACGTGGATACTTTATTGAGGGCCTCGACCCTCGAAGCTCCACCCCTTACATCCTCAAGGAAGAACCGAAAAAACCGCTGGAGACCCCTAAAAGATTTGATGCTTGAACTCCTCCTAAACCACGGAGGGTCGTGGAGACTGCCCGGGTCGTGGGTGGTCAGCAGTAAAGCTGACCAGTCTCCAAGGTCGGAATAGTGTTCGCCTGCAGATACCCTAGTCGAGGTCGAAGTACCAGTTAGTCTATGACCTGCAGAATAGGTCCTAACTCGAAACTTAAAATATTGGGCCATGCAACAAGATCTTTTAACCAGCATGGCTGAAGGAGTCTGCTTTAAAAATAATTTTATAAGGATACAAATTGAAGAGCCCTATTTATAAGTACTATTCTCAAAATCCAACGGCTAGCAGAAAACGAAAGGAACGGTCAAGATCGAAAGACCGTTGCGCTTCCCGAGATTTTCACCGGGAAGAGAAAGTAATATATTCTGGAAATCGAGCAGAAGTAATATATCAAGATCAAAGAACGAAGATTACGAGCATAAGACCAAACGAAGAAAGCAAACAAAAGCATGGACAGAAGAGAATACGTTAAATTATGGACAAACTTGTAATCCGAGAAACTAATAGATTATTACAAATCATAGCGGATAAAAATGTCTGAAATTATTCATGATTACATGAGTAAGAACAATATAGCCATACTACAAGCCCGGGTAAATAAAAAGCAACATCTAGACAAGCTTATTATCAGAAAGAATCTTTCGAAGCTCAGCGCTACGAGCCTCACATCCTGCTTCAAATCCACGATCATAAGCCTCCTTCTCTCGACGTATGAAATCTTGTTTCTCCTGCTCGTGAAGGCTCTTCAGTTTTTCAATTTTCTCGTTCAGCTGCTTATGGATCTCTTCTCCACGCTCGTTAGCAGTCTTCTCCCTCTCTAAAGCAAGCTTCTCTGCGAGGACACGCTCGAACTCGATTTTCTTCTCCTCCAGCTCGAGAGAGATGGCAGTACGTTGATTGGTCTCCCGCTCAGCAAATGTTTTAAGCTCAATAAAGTCTTGTCCGGCCTGTTAAAAGGATCAACAGCGGTAAAAAAAAAAAAAAAAATAAAAAAAAAAAAAAGGAGAGAGGAAGAATAAATAAATGCACACCTGAAAAAGGAAGTGCTGCCCAGACTCAAACAACTCTTCTATGTTCCTCTCCTTGGATGCGTTTCTCTCCTTGGGAATATCAGTCTCCGAAGAAGTGAAGTTAGCTTGCAACAAATTACCCACGAGATCAACCTTAGAAGGAGATCCATCTTTCGACTCCTCGTTCAGGGAAGAAGCAACTTTTGGAGGAGAGGAATCGACAAGAGGTCGGAGAGGATTATCAATTCCTGAAGCTTCAGCAGAGGTCCCTCCGCCAAGATCTAACTTGGATTTTTTGCTGAGATTCCCTGCGGGAGGAACGATCGAAGTATCGGGAGATGATTTACCAGCAATGGCAAGATTTTGTAAAGCCTCAATGGGAGTGGTCACGTCAGAATAAGGCCTTTTGTTTGAAGAAGGAACAGAAATATTTTCTCTCACGGGATTTTTGTTCGGAGGATCGACAACTTTCGGGGAAGAACCCCCGAGCGTAGCCTCGAGCTCCTCGTCCAAGATTGGCTTGCTAAAGTTGCCCTTGTTTTGTTTCAAAGAAGTACTTTTCTCTTTCTTGTTATCTTCTCCTTTAGCAACTTCCGGGGAAGACACAGAGGCCTTAGAAGATGACTTGGAAGTTTTGGCTTCCTTGGCAATTTTCTGCTCTTTGCTTGGATTCTTAGTCTTCGAGCCTCCGAATAACAATTTGGGGTTGATAGGTTTCCCTAGTACATTTTCCATGATAAGCAGATTTGGGACCTACGGTTCGGACTATTACCCTTAAAGGGATTCGAAGAAGGCAGAAGATATGGCAAAAAGCTCCGATCTCTATAAGCAAGATGTCGTATGAATAATGAAAAGAAACCCTAATATTTATAGACACTACGGCCTATGATTACGATAATGGATCGACGCAACCTTTAAAGAAAAATCCCGTATGGAAAGGGCAAATATCCGAACATAAAGTTATCGAACCTTGAAAAGTAAAATAGTAACTGGATATTAGTAAGGTCGGAATTTACAAGTTACAGCAGTCAGATCAGAAAAGAAACAAATCCGTTTACAAAAATGAGTTACATGAGTATACACGATCAGTTCCTAACTACAAAAATACGAATCGCCCCTCCCAGCACGATCGGCTCCGACAACTCGTTAAATAGGAAGTCAGGTGGAACTATTGCTCGGTTTGATCAAAAGTTCGATCGCCTTCTTTATCCGACACATCGCCTGTGCTGACATCTTCGCCTTTTTCCTCCGACACGGGAGGATAGTCGGTGAAACGCTCGAGCACATCAGGGTTAGGCATCGGAATGCCATACTCCTCGACTAAGGGGGCAAAGCGATGATTTTTCCAATTAGTATCCATCTTGGGTAGAGAGGAAGCTTTGTAATCCTTCCCTTCAGCGTTCTTAAAAGGGTTCATGTGCTTAAAGTACTCATCCATATCATCCGGAATCTTCTTGGCCGCGACCAATTGTTGAACCCCTTTATAAAAGATCGTCTGAAGGATTTCTCCCATTTTCCTTTGAACTAAGGGGTCCAAGACAGGGGATTCCAGGAACTCTCGTATGGCAGGGATCTCGGCTTCTTCCCGACCTTGGGCATACGCACGCTCGGAATATTGCTTCGCTAACTCGAGTTCAATCTTTATTTTCTTTAGCTCTTCCTCGAGGGCACTTCTCTCCTTAACGGATGCTAGCAAATCTTCTTCTATGGAGGAGGAGTTTTTTGTAGTCACTTCCTTAAGCTCCTTCTTTACTTGGGATAATTCTCGCTGAGTTTTGGCCAGTTGAGATCGAAGAACTTGGTTATCAGAAAAAATATGCGCATATGCGTCATGAGCGTCCTGCGACTCCTGCTCCAACAGCGCTAAACGATAGGATTGGAGGGCGAACAAATCTCCGATCTACGAGACATTTCTCAGATAATCAGCAAAGTTTAAAGGCATAAAAGGAGACAAATTAAGAGAGATTTTCACCTCATGATACGTTCGCGAGAAATCGCTCAAAACCTCGAAATCACCTTTGACAGAGTGGAGTAGTATATCCCTCTTGAATCGACCGGCCATGAAGACTCTAGCAGCTTTGTCGAATTCGTTCTCCCCGTTCGCGTCCAAGTCGGTCATAATGGTGCCGTCCTCGGGGTATCCTGCAGCTCGGCTACTTCGAAAATGCTCGTCCATAAAATCCGCCACATCTGGCTCCGATCTACCTTCTCGACAAGGGACTGAGTCAGATTTCACGCCAAAAGGTTTTACCCTCCTCGAGGGCCCTGGGTGTTCGGCATTCCTTTTCTGACCCAAAAATTTCTCGTACTCCTGAATACCCTGAATCCGGTTCCAGGAATGTCGACTGTATCCGACAGAAGAAAGAGCGGAAGTATCAGGGGAGAACAAAGTTCGAAGAGGTCCGGCCGAAGCAGAATTCAGTGAACTCATAGTACCAACCCCTCTCAATTCGGGAATCATGGACGGTATGACAATTGAACTTCCGCCTAAATTGTTCGTATCCGCTTTTCTTTCGAAGGCATAAGGCAACGGATCGAAATAAAATCGCTTATCTTCAACCGGGCCGGCAGTGAACATTCGAAACCTCTCAACAACTCGACCTGCACAGATGATACGGATTGGGCACGAGTCTAAACAAGAAAAATTGATCAATAAAATCTAAAAGCAAGCAGGAGATGAAAGGCATACCCAAAGAAAGAGGAACAGTGCTCGAAGCACTGGAAGTTGGCAGGACATCGGCTCGCATGAGGGGCCCTTCGGAGGACTGGCTAGGGTATCTGATCGCCGGAGCTAGGTAATTACAGTGGCTCAACCCAGCCAATCGCAAAACGCCTTCTTGAATCAAGTATCTAGTTTGGTAAGGATTAGACTGCAATTGCCCCAGGAGTTCATCAGAAAGACGATGACTAAGTTTTTCTTTAATACTGCGAGAACCGTATGTCCAAGTATTTGCGCCATCCCATCGATAAGGTCTTGTCTTCGAACTACCCTCTGAGATAGGAACGTCAGGGCCCTTCACGAAAAAGAATCTCCTCTTCCAACCTAAAGTCTTCTCTGTTGTTATCTTTGTAAGAAAAGGCCGTTTAGACCGCGGACGGACGGACACAAAGCCCATGTTCGAACCCTTGCAGAGATCCATTCGGAATATCTGCCAAAAATTGCTAAAGGAAGCTTCTTCTCCTTTTGCCTCCATAAGAGTGCAAAACGCTAGTATATATGCAACGGAGTGCGGGAGAAGCTGAGCCGGGGAAAGCGAAAAGAAATTCAGGACATTTCTGATAAGAGGAACGAATGGGATACGCAAGCCGGGGACATTTTTGTCTTTGCGATTCATCCCTAAGGATCTCGGAGGCCCTGCTTATTATAACCGGAAATTCGGTAAAGCATCCATCTAGGGATCGAACAACACATCTTGGAACCAAAAAGGATATTATTACTTCAACATCCTCTGACAAGGGTAACTGCAGAACACGCCGATGCATGTTTTCTTGTATATGCACTCTTTTTCCCTAGCTCGGTTTTTATCCCAATGGGTTTTTCCGAGTTAGGTTTTTAACGAGGCATATCCTAAAGACATTCTGAACGGCTCGTCTCATCATATGGGACGTATCTTATACTTCTTCGAGCGCAAGCTCCTCTCTACGCTCGAGAAGTGTGGGAGTATTGATGAGGGGTAATTCGGATTCCCTGTCTTTCTATCCTCAACGCAGTTCGAATAGCACCGAACCCTGGGACCAAGAGCCGAACCAAAGCCTGAAGATTATTGTTCCGAGCACATAAAAAAACCAGAGATCGAAGGACACTGTTGGGCCGAGCCCAGGCCCAAGCCCTCCAATTTGGCTATAAATACTCCACGCATTTATTACACTGGGGGGACTTCCAAGGGCGCACTAGTTTTGAGAACGCCGCTCGGGTTTACCAGAGAATATCAGTTTAAGCTTTCCCTTATGTATTTCACCCTCTAGCATGTACGGCATCCAATAATGCTCGAGTAGGACCCTAAATATTTGTACTTGTACTCGATTTACTCGAATATAATTACATTTGGTCTTTATTTTCCTTTTAACATTATAGTCATCGTGTTATTTCCCACCCTTGATCGAACTAACGAAACCACGTAAGATCAGATATGGGCATCGGAGAAATAACGAACGACCACTGTATGGCGTGGGATTGCTACAGCACATCGTTAACTTTGAAAGAACACCCTAAGTCTATTACTCCGAGCAAGAGAAAGATCGAAGACGATCTCATTAGAAATGAGGTTGAAATTCCTACTACTGATCGATTAGATAAAAAGGGAAAAGAACCACTAGACTTATCCTTGAAACCCCCAGAACATAAAGATATAATCCTAGTAGAAGGCGACTCGTCGAAAACAACAAGAATAGGAACAGAACTAAGCAAAGAAGGGGAAATAATGTTAATCGACTTCCTCAGAGACAATGCCGACGTCTTCGCCTGGAGCGCGAATGACATTGAAGGAATCGATCCTCGGGTAATCAAGCATACCCTAAAAATTGACCCTTCAGCAAAACCCGCCAGACAGAAGAAGAGAAATCATGGACCAGTAAAAGATAAAATTATCAAAGCCGAGGTAGAAAGACTGCTTGAAGCAAAACAAATCCGAGAAATACATTTCTCGGAATGGCTATGTAATGTTGTACTAGTAGCAAAAGGGGATAAAAAGGACAACAAATGGAGAATGTGTAATGATTTCACCGACCTTAACAAGTTATGTCCACGCGACCCATACCCCCTCCCAAGGATTGACTTATTGGTCGACTCGACCGCTGGCTTCGCGATATTCAGCATGATGGACGCCTTCCAAGGGTTTTACCAAATATACATGGACGAGCGGGATCAAGAGAAGACCGCGTTCATAACCGAGCAGGGAGTATACTGCTTTATTGTAATGCCATTCGGATTGAGGAATGCCGGGGCTACTTACCAAAGGTTAGTAAACCTAATGTTCAGAGAATTAATCGGAGAAATAATGGAAGTCTATGTAGACGACATGTTAGTCAAAAGTATGAATGAAGCGGATCACGTAAAACATCTAGATCGATGTTTCCAAATCCTAAGAAAATACCGTATGAAGTTGAACCCTGCGAAATGCACCTTCGGTGTTAAGTCAGGAAAATTTTTGGGATACTTGGTACACCAGCGAGGAATAGAAGCCAACCCAGAGAAAATTCGAGCCATAACTGAAATGAAACCTCCCAAAACCATCTCTCAAGTACAAAGCTTGGTTGGGAAAATCGTAGCATTGAATAGATTCATATCAAAATCTGCGGACAGAAGCTTGCCCTTTTTCCAAACGCTTCGAAAAGCAAAAAAATTCGCTTGGACCGAAGAATGCCAACGAGCCTTCGAACAACTCAAAGAATATTTGACGACACCACCGATGTTAGCCAAACCAACGGAAGGGGAACCGTTGTATATCTACATCTCCATCTCCGATACGGCCATTAGTTCAGTACTAATTAAGATAGAGGGCTCAGAGCATAAGCCTGTCTATTATCTCAGCAAGTTATTGCAAGGGGCGGAGAAGAATTACTTGGAAATAGAAAAATTCACGCTGGCCTTAGTAGTGGCTGCACGAAAACTTTGACCTTACTTTTTAACTTACAAAATAGTGGTTTTGACAAATCAACCGCTAAGACAAGTCTTAGCAAAACCAGAAGCCTCAGGAAGACTAATTAAATGGGCGATCGAACTAGGCCAGTTCGAAATCGATGACAAACCAAGAATCGCAATTAAGGCACAAGTGTTGGCTGACTTTATATTAGAAACACCGACACAGGCAACTGAATCATCGAGCAGCCTCAACGACGATGTCTTGATCATAGAAGATCAAACTTGGTTAATGCATGTCGACGGTGCTTCATGCCGAGAAGGAGGAGGCGCCGGAATCAACTTCACCGGACCGAATAAAGAAGATTTGAATTACGCGATAACATTGGACTTCGTTGTAACAAACAATGAAGCTGAATATGAAGCATTGATTGCGGGAATGGAAATGGCGATTAAAGCCAACATAAAAAGTCTTAAAGTATTAACTGATTCAGAGTTAGTGCAAAGACAAATTGAAGGCCTATACGAGGCTAAAGAATTCAATATGGTCAAATACCTCGCCAAAGTGAAAACACTAGCTAAAAAATTTGAAAGCTTCGGTATTCAGAACATTCCGCGTTCGGAAAATAAATGGGCCGACCAGCTATCAAAGTTCACAGGATCCCATGACGGAAAGACCGAACGGGTAATCAACTGGTTGATCTCTAATACGCCAGCAATCGATATCGATGAAACACCGGTAGTCGATATAATGGAAATCGAAGAAGTCGAAGAAAACTGGATGACCCCGATGATAGACTATCTTCGAGAAGGAAAATTACCACCTGACCAAAATGAAGCTCGGAAAATAAGATATCGAGCTCCAAAGTATACACTTGTAGAAGGAAAACTCTACCGAAGATCAGTATCAGGAATTCTTCTGAAATGCGTCTCTGAATCACAAACCATTGATATACTACGAGAAATACACGAAGGAGATGCAGGAAATCACAGCGGATCAAGGGCATTGGCCTTAAAATGTCTCAGGACAGGTTACTATTGGCCTACCATCAATAAAGATGCCGCTCGATATGTCCAAGAATGTCATCACTGCCAGATCCATGCTAACATATGTCATCGACCAGCAGAAAACATGCATCCAATTCCAGTATGTTGGCCTTTCGATCAATGGGGAATGGACATCGTGGGGCCGTTCCCGGCGGCCAGATCCAAAAAAGCTTACGTCCTGGTCGCTGTAGAATATTTCAGCAAATGGATAGAATGCATCGCCCTCGCACGAATAACTCAATTCCAAGTGATCAACTTCCTATGGAAGTTCATAGTTTGTCGATTTGGCATCCCGAGGATCCTAATTTCCGATAATGGAACCCAATTCGCGGGAAAACAAGTAATAGAATGGTGTTCGAAACTGGGAATTCAACAAAATTTCACTTCGGTCGGGCATCCAAGAGCGAACGGACAAACCGAAGTAGCAAACCGGGAAATAATAAAATCTTTGGAAAAAAGATTAGGATCGGCCAAAGGAAAATGGCTTGATGAACTCCCAGGAGTACTATGGGCTAATCGAACCACAGTAAGGAACTCAACCGGGGAAACCCCATTTAGCTTGGTATATGGGTCGGAGGCTGTTATTCCTGTTGAAACCTTAATCCCAACGCCAAGAATAGAGATGTTCGATGATCAAGAAAATGAAAAGGCGAGAGAAAATGACATTGATTTAACAGAAGCTTTAAGAGATAAAGCTGCCATACGCCTACAAGCCACTAAAGCAAATATGGAGAAAGCATACAATCAAAAAGTACGCATCCGAACTTTCAAAGAAGGAGACTTGGTCTTGAAAAAGGTAGAAGTATCCAAGCATGTGGGAAAGTTACAACAAAATTGGGATGGACCTTACATCGTCATTGGCGTAGGAAAGAAAGGTTCATACAAAATTGCACACTTGGATGGAACAGCCTTACCAAGAACCTGGAATGCGGTCAACCTTAGGAAATACTATGGTAAATAAATTTTAGCAGATTATACTGCATTGTTTTATTTTACTTTATCAAGTTTTAATCCTTGTAACAAAGGCCTTAGCCTACAGTTCAATTAGTAAAGATTTTTAGCATTTTCTATATATCGATTATTTCGGTTAACGCTCCTTGAAATTACACTATCATATTGATAAAAATTAGAACGAAACGAGTCGAGTATACATTGATCCGCTCAATAAACACTCCTCGATTTATATCAACGACAAAAAGGACTTTTTGGTGATGAACCTAAGTCTAAATTACAGATGAGTTGAGTAAACATCGATCCGCTCGATAAAAACTCCTCGATATATTCGAAAGCGAGTCGAGTATACATTGATCCGCTCAATACAAACTCCTCGCCCATATCTTCAACGATCAAAAAGACTTTTTGGGTTAAAAACCTAAGTCTAATCAAAACGAGTTGAGTAAACATCGATCCGCTCGATAAAAACTCCTCGATATATCTTCAATGATCAAAAAGACAAGAAGACTTTTTGGGTTAAAAACCTAAGTCTAATCAAAACGAGTTGAGTAAACATCGATCCGCTCGATAAAAACTCCTCGATATATTTTCAACGATCAAAAAGACTTTTTGGGTTAAAAACCTAAGTCTAATCAAAACGAGTTGAGTAAACATCGATCCGCTCGATAAAAACTCCTCGATATATTTTCAACGATCAAAAAGACTTTTTGGGTTAAAAACCTAAGTCTAATCAAAACGAGTTGAGTAAACATCGATCCGCTCGATAAAAACTCCTCGATATATCTTCAACGATCAAAAAGACTTTTTTGGGTTAAAAACCTAAGTCTAATCAAAACGAGTTGAATAAACATCGATCCGCTCGATAAAAACTCCTCGATATATCTTCAACGATCAAAAAGACTTTTTGGGTTAAAAACCTAAGTCTAATCAAAACGAGTTGAGTAAACATCGATCCGCTCGATAAAAACTCCTCGATATATCTTCAACGATCAAAAAGACTTTTTGGGTTAAAAACCTAAGTCTAATAAAAAAGAGTCGAGTAAACATCGATCCGCTCGATAAAAATTCCTCGATACGTATCCAACATCCTAAAAAGACTTTTGGGTTAAAAACCTAAGTCTAATCAAAAAGAGTCGAGTATACATTGATCCGCTCAATAAAAACTCCTCGGTATATTTACAACGATCAGAAAAATTTCAGCTGATAAAAACCTAAGTCTAAATTGTAACAAATTGAATAAACATTGATCCGCTCAATAAACACTCCTCGATCTATTCCTAACGATCTAAAAGATCTGCTGATACTCCTAAAGTTTTGAAGATGAATCAAGTATGACTCCATCTGCTCGGAAATTGCTCCTCGTAAATAAAAATTATGACAGAATCAACGACAAAGAAGATGCAAGAGATAAAAGTAATATTTTATTCATCAAATCAGTTACATACAAAAAATCCTACGTTGCAAAGATCTGCTTGTTACTTAAAGATCATTACAATGATTTAGTTAAAATGATCCTATAGGATCGGCTATCTTCACGACAATGTCCACGGAAACACCAATCTCCTCCCTAGTACCTTGTCGATTATAATAAACCACCTAAGAAGCACGCTGCTCAGGATGGTCGACTTCCTTGGTTCGATGGCCAGGCTCTGAAGATCAAATGTTCTTCAAGATAAAATGAACATTACCAGCCAGATAACTAGCAATGCTCACTCACCCGCAAGAAGATACTGCTTTTACATTATCTATAAAACATTTTATCCTAAAGCAGCATCTCTTCGGGACCGTCGTGAAACGGTGAGTTTACCAGCCACCCCGGTGGTCTATCACTCCGGAGGTAACATCGAAGAGCGGAGGTGGCTGGCAAGTATGAACCCTCCATGTGCAAACGGAAACCACGGACCTCTAATTGATGAAGACAAAAGCTGAGGCCTTATGGGACCCGTTAGTACAAGGAAGGGCTGACATGGGACCCGTCAGTACAAGGTAGATGAACATCAAGTTATTACAGAGTGAATCACGATAATGTGACTTTTTGAATATTATTGGATCTGAAGGCAGAATGAAATCCAAAGAAGTTGAGATCTCCATTCTCTTTGGGAAATTGCAAAGGAAGAATGCAAACCACCACCCTATTTATAGGGATAGACTCAAACAATCCAACGGCTGAAAAAGCGTTTGATCAACGGACACAGATGCGACCCCTTGACTCCCCGCAATAAATGCTAGTAAGTTGGAACAGCACTATCTAATCGCCTCAACTAGTCGATAACAAAAAAGGCCATAGATCGAAATGATCAAACCTAAAAAAGCTTTGGATTAGACATACCGGCACAATCATACTTCATGGTCGATGGCTTAAAACCCTAGAATCCACAAACGAAGTCATACAAGCTTTAAAATCGCAGCGAAAAGGACAGTTGCTCGATAAAAGATAAAAGACCAAACCCTTCACCATACGAAGGACGTCACTGCCTCATACATCATATGGATGACCATTGACTAAGCCATACAGGAACTCCTCTGGAATCCAAGATATCTGATATAGAAATCAGGAGAATAGTCCTCCTTATTCAAAACAGCAAGGACGTAACTGCCTAACATACCAGAGAATTGCTTAAGGAGGTCTGCACAGGTCAGATCTGACTAAGACTTCTACAATTTCCAATTCCTCCCATATCAAAGATATGCTATAAACGAAACATTGGTTGAAGAACAAGTAGTTCGAAGTTGATAATGAGAAACATAAAGCTTTGGAGGATACTGAAAGGGTTATTTTCTCTTAGTCTTATGAAAAGAAAAGAAGAGTTCAACAAAAGGTATAAAAAGCCTCCTTATATAAAAGTATGTGTCACAAAAGGACAATTTTACAAAGCATGGATTGAACATCGACCAAAATGCTGAACGTTCCCTAACAGCAATTCAATCGACTATCCAATACGAATAAACCTACTATCTGCATGATTATGCTCAAACATGATTTTGAATATAACCCAAGGGACTATACTGGGTTGATCAACAAAGATTTGATTTGCAGAGCAAACATCAAGATCAAGCTAGCTTTTCTCTATCCTAAATATTCTCCGCAAAGATCAATTTCAGATACGTGTGCTAAACAATTCTGATTATTTCATGATGATTATATTTATGCATAAAGGCAAAATGTGCATAACAAGGAGAAGAAAATAGATATAGGCAAGAATCTGCCTACAAGAAGGTCATAATTTCCAATTTAGTACTTCTCCCATTACAAAAATTTCAGCCCAAACATATGCACAAAAATTGGGCAGCAAAAAAAAAAAAAATAAATAAAAAATAGACAGTCCAAGGCCTGCCAGGTCGAACAAAGATCACTGAGAAGAACGGTCAGTAGGTCGACTACTAGAAACAGTCCTCCGAGGAGTCAAGTTGCCAGCAAACGCCATCAACTCCTCTTGACGCTTTAGATAACCGGCGTCATATCCTTCCTCATAGGACCGCCGTTGAGACTCCTCTGCAAGGGCAGCAGCCCGAACCAAGTCGTTTTTCTCCTTCTCCCAGACAGACTTCTTCTCCTGCAATTTTTTCAAATCATCATTGACGAGCTGCAGCTGGAGAGTCTGCCCTGCAACCTTCGCCGACTCCGACGCCAACCGTTTTCGGTAAGAATCCTTACTATTCCACAGTTCATCGTTTTGCACACCCAGCTGGAGTGCAAAGTACTTAGCCTGGAAAAAGAAAACAGCCTTTCTGTAACAAGGCAGTCAAAGTAAAAACAAATAAAACAATGAAAGATTCATCCACCTGTTCGCATATCTTCACTAGCGATTGAACAAGGCGTACGTTTGAAGTACCCTCAAGTTTTTCAACTCTCCGGGCAGAATGGTGCTCAAACCCAGATCCCAAGACAAAGTATCAGGCTCAACTGAGCCAGGCAATTCACTAATAGAAGCGACACCATCAGGCGTGGAGTCTCTGACAGCATAATATCCTTAACTTGTTCAAGGATGCATCGATCGTCTAACGGACGGGGAGAGTCTCTCTCGTTGGGGCTAACGGAGGTCTCCTTGCCCGAAGCAGAAATAACGGTTCGACGACCAGACCTCGACCCAAACCGACCCCCAGAAGGTCCCCCAGATTCAAAAGAAGCAGTCGTTACAGTGGTATCATGAAACAAATATTCAGGACAATCTTGCAAAATAGATTGCGTTACGGAAGGATTAACAGAAAAACAATCGCCAACTTGCCCTTCACTCGCAATCAGGGCAGTAGAAGCAGACAAAGGAAGGGAAATAGGAAAATCCCCTCCATGAAGAACGTGCTCAAAGGAAGAAGCATTTGAACTAACAGCTATATTATAAACCGATTCCTCGTTGGACATATCGCCAAAAGCAACTCGACCAGGGGAAGGCATGCTTCCTACTTGAGTGGAAGCAGAAAAGATTGGTTCTGAAAACGACGAGTTTACCACGGAGAGAGGTTCAGAAGCAATAACACGAGTATCGATCTCCGACCTAATTGTTTGGGACGAACGAGGAGGCTCCATCGACGGCCCATCTCTTCGAGATCTTTTGGATCTATTATCCCGAGCGCCCTCACGGGATGGTCGCTTCGAAGTATTACCAAAAAGGTTACTCATGATCGGATTATGGAAAAATACAAATTAATATCGAGAAAGTTTATCGACTAGCTAAAGAAAGAGTATTCTGTTAAGAGAGGAGTATAGCAGTAAAAAAACAAGTCAAGTTTTTACCTTTCGTATTTATACTACACGAAAGGACGCGACAGACCTAAAGAAAGGGCGCGAAACGGGAAAACTGACCTTGGAGCAAACGCTAGAATTTGAAAAGACACACACATAATGATTACGGCAAATTAAATGACTTGTCTGAATTATTACGGCGAATGTGAAAAGACACGACTGTCAGAGTACGAAACGTTTAGCGTACAAAGAAAGGAAAGCTAAAGTTACAATTAAAACCTAAGAATGAATAATTACAAAGATTATTACAAAAATAAATCACTATTTCAAGAAGCCTGGTCGCTATCTGGAATCTTCTGTTCGCTACCGACGTCCTCAGTCATTCATATATCGTCTTCTTCTTCTTCTTCGTCTTCTGGATCGATAAAAGTATTATCGAGCTCATCGTTAACATCAGAAGGAGGAATCGGCAATGGATTTCCAAATTCTTCGACAAGGTGAGCCAGAGGAAAACCTTGATATACGACATCTAGAACCTCGGAAGAAGAATAAAGTTTGCCATAGCGATTCAACCGAATGTGCGCCGCCTTAAAATACTCCTTTCGACGGTCGTCGATCATCTCCAAAGCGACCAGCTGATGAATCGCCTTCTTAAAAGTATTCTCAAGAAGAGGACCGACCATCCGATACACCAACGCCGTATGAACAGGAGAATTAAGGAATTCACGAACAACTCTTTCATCAGGATTCCTACCATACCGATCCCTAAGCCCACTAAGTGGGACATCTTTTTCGTACTCCTCTAAAGAAGTTTCAAGGTTTGATACCTGAGATTCAAGCTCACTAATTCGAGTCGTGCTCTGTAACTGCAATTCCTCTAACTTTCTAGCCATTTGATTGGCCTGCTCTTGAGCACGAGAAACCTCCATCACCCTGTCTTGATAGGATAGTGCCCTGCAAGCCAACAAAATAGCTTGTAATAGGAACATTATTTTATCTTGAAAGAATCTTTGATTTATCAATTAATACGATCTGTTTATTTTATTGAGAATTCATAATATAAACAAATGGCCATCTTCATCTTTCGCGAACACATTTAAGCGATTGGTTGAAACCCTGAGATCACTTATGACTACGGGATTATTCACTTCAGTATTGGGTGCGATTAATCATGAAACAGTCTCAAAGGTCGTGATCTCAAAAATGTTCCAAGTCATAGATTCATATCGAGACGGGGTATCGAATGAATCGTCAAGACTTGTAGGATTATGCATGATTCACTAAAAGTGAATTTGTTGTCGTTTCATGAACAAGACATTGTTAATGTCAGTGCATATGACTAGGTGGTTCGATAGGGGATCGGACGCATCGAACGACCCGAACAAAGAGACCCATTGTGGAAGTGCTTAAAAAGCATATCGGTGGTGGGATGTCTCTCAAGACTTATAACAGTGTACGATTTAGTCCTCAGACTTGAGGTGCTAGGGCGAATTCGGTATACGGGTGTGCGTACTTTGATTTAGGAGCCGGGCACATAGCTTGTCCATTGTGCGCCTACGTTGGGTGCGTGTAGTCGTATGCGCGGATGGTTAGCATCAATATAGGATCTACCGACTCATTGTAATGGATGAGGGAATTTCCTGTACATTCTTCGATGATACATTCCGAGAAATCCATGGCCATGGTCGGTGACGGATTTGGAAAGGGGTTTCCAGATTTAGCAGTCACACTGGAAGTATTATCCTGAATTAGAAAGTACAGAATCGAGATGATTAGAGGTGCCGACCAATTCACACACCCTAGGTCTCGATCGGGAAATTAGTCGTTAGAAGGACCGTATGTACATGGTACTTATAAGAGGTTTAAGGTTCACTGAAGTCAATTCACCTGAAGTTGGGCCTCATGAGCTTGTGGCTAGACATCGACCATGAGGTGTGGGTACTCCTGAATTGATGGTAGATTAATTCTGGAGTGGTCAATTGAAAGTAGTTTGATTGATCGGAGCAATTAATTAAATAATTAATTGCTCACTAATTAAATCACAGAAATGTGAGCCTGCGGCCAATTGATGGTGAACCTAGAGGGTCACACACAAAAGCTGGAACTGTGATAGTCAGTTGTAGAACGAAATGATTTAAAGGAGTTAAATCAAGGTAAGGAATTAAAGGGTTAATTCCTGGAGAGAGAAAATTAATTAGATTTTTCTAATTAATTAAATCTTTAATTAGATTTATTGGATTATTTAATTAAAGTGTTAATTAAATAAATGGGCCATTTAATTAAAGTGGTTAATTAAATGACTTTGGCTATTTAATTAAAAGGACTAATTAAATAGAGGGATTGGGCCAGACTTATCTGATAGCCCATTAGCTAAGAGATAAGATTAGGGATAGGGTTTGAACTCTCCTATAAAAAGGAGTCTTCAAGAATCAAAACCCTAAGCAAGGAAAAAGCAAAACCCTAATCTTCTCTCCCTCACATAGCCGCCGCCCCCTTTCCCAAGAAGCCCTAGCCGCCGCCACTTCTACCACCAAGCCGCCGCCGCCACCGTGGTTGAGAAGGGCCGTGCATCTCTCTCCCTCTTCCGTTCTACATCTAGAGTTGGATCCAAATCCAACTCTTGAATCTGAGCTGCTTTTCTCCTAGTTCTGAGCCTGAGGATTAAAGTGATTGCAGATCCAGCCGGTGTGGACTATTCTCTAGAGGCACAACACTTGGGGTGCTCTAGTGATCCGAAAAGAAGACCGGAGAAACCACCACCTTGCCTGTGGTGAGGTAAAATCTTAATTTTACCAAGTTTTCATTTTAGTAACTTTGTGTTGAAATGAATTCATACTTATTTATATGTGCTAATAAGAACCCTGGGATGTGGTGTATAAAAATTTTAAATTCCGCACCGTTGTAGTTGACAATTATACCCACAAAAACCCAACAGTGGTATCAGAGCCTAACTTATTATGCGCATATAAATAAGGCATGAACGCATCAATTTATTTGTTTTATATATGATTGCTGTGTTCTGGTATTTGATTCTTGCTTGTTATGATATATTGAGTGTTCGGATTTTTGCACTTTTCGGTTTTTGGGCCTAAAATGTAATTTCTGAAAATTGGAGGGCTTGTTTGCAAATTGCGATTTTTTATAAATCTGGACAGAAATTGAAATTTTGTTTTTATGCAATTCTGGACCAAATTGTAAATTCTGAAATTTTTCAAATTTTGGGTCATTTTGCAATTTACGAAAGGTTAGGGGTGTTTTTGCTATTTTCCGTAAAACTGGGGTCTGTTTTGCAATAAACAAAAGTTTCTGGAAATTTTATTAATTTTCTGCTTTCTGGTCCAATTTGCGTATTCTGGAAATTTTGGGGCTGATTTGTAATTTCCAAAAGTTGAGGGGTCAAAGTGTAATTTTCGAAAATTCAGGGGCCGAACTGCAATTTTTCAAACTTGATAAACAGAAACTGTTTTGTGCACTAAAGGTGTTTAGTAAATCCGGAAAGTCAATTTTATCATAATTAGTAGGGACTTAAAGTGAGAATCAAAGGGTCATTTTAAAGGGGTTTAAAATGATGTTAGGGATTGTTTTAGAAGGGGTTTTAAAACTAGAATCTAAATGTTTTATAGGCTGTTTTAAAACATTGTTAGAAATAAGAAAAAGGGGTTTTTGCTTGTTTCTTGCTCTACGTGAAATTGTTTACGTGGTTTTTGATCGCGCCGAGCCTTGACCCTTAGGGTAGATGTGATTGGTTATTTTAATCTTGTTGGTTTTATTGGGTCTGCGAGCCTTAAGTTTTGGGCCACTTTGAGCCATTGTAATAGATAGGGCTTTTACTGTTTTATTAGTTTAGAATGGAGGCCCGTTACAAGCAAGGTGGGAGCCCATGAAGACTAAAGGCCATGTATGCATGGTAAAATGTGTAATAGAGTAGGTCTCTTTGAAACCTAATAGATTGACCAATAGGACCATCGTCTTTGGCTCGATGGTGGTCCGCATAGGAGGGTCCCGATCGAAAACATACTGTGGTAGCATGCATGCTAGGTGTGTATGTATTTATTTACGTATTTATATCTGAGCTTGTATGGTGATGCGCGCTAGTTATAATTAGATCGTAAATAAAAGATAATGCATAACTGGAACGGTGAGATCTCGAGGAGAGTTACCTCAAACTCTTAAACCCGAAAATCCCCTCTTGAAAATAATATTAAGTCATATTGGGTACATTTAAAATGATGTTTTAAGGATCCAAGCCTTCCATCAATAGGGACTAGTGTATGTTGTCTACTTATCGTTGAAGGTGATCCAGAGTCTGGCACCCTAGGCGAAGAAAGGGACAATGCACGAAATTCCTTGATTCTCGTTTTTAACTAAACTAGACAAGGGTGGGGACTGGTCGGGATGTGATTATCGACCGATAACTAGTTACGGGGACTTCACGACCGGGTCAGTTGCTCATCATGATTGATGGGTTAGACTTAACGATTAGTACCACTTATGATGTAGCAGTGCTAGATAAGTGCGAAGACCGAGGCAAAATAGCTTGAAGGTTGTGGAGGAACACAATTGGTAAAAGTATACCTACCTGGGGAGTTAATTGTATGGCCACGAGTCGTGGGTGCAATTAATGTCTGCTGGGACGTCAAGACCTACTAGGAGATTAGATTTCCCGAACAATTAAAGGGGTAATTGTTTCGAGAAAATAGTGGGAGAACTTTTTCGATAACAAGTCCAACATCGTTAATTATAAGTATTAATATAGATCAGTCAGCTAAACGTTATCATTTACTTTTGTAGATCATTCTGCAAAAATGTCTAAGAATCCATTAGCTATCATCCTTGACTCTAACAAACTGAACGGATCAAATTTTATCGACTGGCTTAGAAATCTGAGGATAATCCTCGACTCCGAGAAAAGGGGTTACATTCTCGATGCACCCATGCCTGGTGCACTTCCGGAAGGGGTTTCGGAAGAGGAACGAGCTACCCATCAAAGGTGGGTCGACGATGATATTCAGGTTCGTTGCCTCATGCTGGCATCAATGACCAATGAGCTGCAGAAACAGCATGCAAGGATGTTGCATGCTGCTGACATAATTCTTCATCTCCGTGAGCTATTTGGAGAGAAGTCTAGGACCGAAAGGTTCAAGACTACAAAAGAATTATTCAATCTGAGAATGGCTGAGGGTTCAAGTGTGAAAGATCATTGTTTGCGCTTCATTAATCTGGTTGAAAAACTGGAGAACTTGGAGGTAGACCTGCACGCTGATCTATCCACTGACCTGCTCCTCCATACTCTGTCGCGCTCATTTGATCAGTTCGTGTTGAACTACAACATGGAAGATAGAGCACACGCTCTACACGAACTGACCAATTTATTGGTCACGGCAGAATCAACCCTGAAAAGGGAGAAGTCTGTCATGATTGCTGAGCAACCCAAGGCTGCAAAGCCTAAGAAGGGCAAGAAAAAGAAGAAGAAAGTAATCTCTTCTAAAACAACCAAGAAGGTTGTCGAGAAGAAAAGAAAAAGCCCAGACGATGAATGTTTCCACTGCAAGAAAGCAGGGCACTGGAAAAGGAACTGTCCAGACTACTTGAAAGAGGTGGTCAAAGGTATTTTCTTTATTGAAGTTAATATTTCTATTAACTGTGCATCTTAGGTGTTAGACACCGCAGCCGGTTCTCATATCTGCAATGATTTGCAGGTGATGGGAGCAGTAAGGCCTCTTAAACCCGGGGATAGAATCCTGCGCTTTGGAAACGGAGCTAGGGTTGCGGCAGAGGCCATAGGAGACGTTGAATTAGTTCTAGGAAATTTTTCTTTGGTTTTGAAAGACTGTTTGTACGTACCAACAATCATCAAAAACATTATTTCTATTCCTCTTTTGGACAATGATGGTTTTTGTTTTTCCATTTCTAATGGAAGTTTTAGCATAATAAAAGGTGGTTTTACTTATGCTTGTGGTACTTTGATAGATGGTCTTTATTCCTTAGAACCTGCTAATTCTAATGTCATGCACATTCAATCAAAGAAAAGAAAACAAGATGAAAACAATCCACAACTTTGGCACGCTAGGCTTGGACATATTTCCAAGAGTAGAATTCAAAAGTTGGTCTCCTCTAGGGCTCTTGAAATAAAGAACCTAGATGATCTCCCAACTTGCGAATCCTGTCTCAAGGGAAAAATGACCAAAGCGCCTTTTACTGGGAAACCGGAGCGAACCAAACGAACCTTGGATTTAATCCATACTGATGTTTGTGGACCACTGAGTATCAGTGCGAGAGGAGGATTCTCATACTTCATAACCTTCACAGACGACTTTAGTCGTTATGGGTATGTATACCTGATGAAGTATAAGTCCGAAGCTTTTGATAAATTCAAAGAGTTTCGAATGGAAGTTGAGAATCAACTTGGACATAGTATCAAGGCACTTCGGTCGGATCGAGGTGGTGAATACTTAAGTCAAGAATTCCTCGATTATCTTGTAGAGAATGGAATTCTCTCTCAGCGAACTCCTCCTAGAACACCGCAGTTGAATGGTGTGTCTGAGAGAAGGAACAGAACTTTGTTAGATATGGTTCGTTCCATGATGAGTTTCGCTGACCTTCCTTTTTCGTTTTGGGGCCAGGCCATATTAACTGCTTCGAAGATACTTAACATTGTACCTTCAAAGTCGGTGCCAACGACGCCATACCAAGAGTGGTTTGGTAAAGCACCCATATACTCATATTTACGAGTATGGGGATCTCCTGCCTATGTAAGAAACAAGAAAGGAGATAAACTAGATGGTAGATCTAGTTTGTGCAAATTTGTGGGGTATCCAAAGGAATCCATTGGATACCTGTTCTACGAACCCAAGGAACAAAAGATGTTTGTGTCCAGGAACGCCCACTTCTTGGAGGATGACTTCCTCACTAAAAGAAGCGGGATATCCGTAGAACTTGATGAAGTCCAGGAACTGGACCCATCCCCACAAACAGTGGGAGTTGATCCTGAACCCATTGAGCCATCTAGTACACCAGTACTTCGTAGATCCGATCGAGTTCGTAAAGAGCCTGAAAGGTATGGCTTTATTCACGAAAACGATCAATTGGACACTGATCCAAGGACATACGAAGAAGCTATGTCAGACATAGATTCGGGTGCGTGGCAGGAAGCCATGCAATCCGAAATGGATTCCATGCATTCCAACAAAGTATGGACTTTGGTTGATCCACCTGAGGGAACTATCCCTGTAGGCTGTAAGTGGATCTTCAAGCACAAGCTAGGAATGAATGGAGAGGTTTTAACTCATAAGGCTCGCCTTGTGGCAAAAGGTTATTCTCAAAGGCCTGGAATAGACTATGAGGAAACTTTTTCGCCAGTAGCGATGTCTAAATCCATTCGGATACTATTAGCCATAGCCGCGTGGTATGACTACGAGATATGGCAAATGGATGTAAAGACCGCCTTTCTCAATGGCGACATTGATAAGGAAATTTATATGCAACAGCCAAAAGGCTTTACATCTAAAGGAAGTGAGCATAAGGTTTGCAAACTTCAAAGGTCAATCTATGGCCTAAAACAGGCGTCCCGAACCTGGAACATACGTTTTGATGAGACAGTCAAGGGGTATGGCTTCATCAAGAACGTTTATGAGTCATGTGTGTACAAGAAATTCGATGGGAGTTCGGTACAATTTATTGTGTTATATGTCGATGACATTCTGTTGATCGGAGACGATATCAGAACGTTGACGCAGACGAAAGCGTGGCTATCCATGCAATTCTCCATGAAGGATATGGGAGACGCATCTTACGTACTAGGCATACGTATCTATAGAGATAGATCGAAGAAGATGTTAGGTCTCTCCCAATCCCAGTACATTAACACTATACTGAAAAGATTCAGTATGGAAGAATCCAAGAAAGGATTGCTTCCAATGAGACATGGAATCTATCTTTCTAAATCAATGTGCCCTACGAGTGATGAAGAAAGAAAGAGAATGTCTCTCATACCTTATGCATCTGCCATTGGCAGCATAATGTATGCAATGTTATGTACTAGACCAGACGTAGCTCACGCTCTCAGTGTAACGAGCCGCTACCAGTCAAATCCAGGGGAGGAACACTGGACCGCCGTAAAGGCTATCCTAAAGTACCTGAGAAGGACTAAGGATATGTTATTGGTCTACGGTGGGAGTGGAGAATTGAAACTTGAGGGATTCACTGATTCGAGTTTCCAGTCTGACGTGGATGATTTTAAATCCAATTCTGGATATATATTTTGCCTCAACGGCGCAGCGGTGAGTTGGAAGAGCTCCAAACAGTCGACCACTGCAGACTCAACCACTGAAGCAGAATATATCGCCGCATCAGATGCAGCGAAGGAAAGTGTTTGGATGAGAAACTTCATCCAAGAGCTGGATGTGGTACCTAGCATTGCAAATCCCATAGTATTCTTCTGTGACAACAATGGGGCAATTGCTCAAGCGAAGGAGCCGAGATCACACCACCAGTCCAAACACGTATTGAGGAAATACCATGTGATCAGGGAGATCATAGGTAGAGGAGACATTCAAATGGAGCGTGTCGACTCAAAGGATAACGTAGCTGATCCACTAACTAAGCCATTATCGCAAAAGGTGTTCGAAGAGCATCTAGGAAGGATGGGTCTTAGAAACGTTTGTGATTGGCTTTAGGGCAAGTGGGAGATTGATAGGATAGTGCCCTGCAAGCCAACAAAATAGCTTGTAATAGGAACATTATTTTATCTTGAAAGAATCTTTGATTTATCAATTAATACGATCTGTTTATTTTATTGAGAATTCATAATATAAACAAATGGCCATCTTCATCTTTCGCGAACACATTTAAGCGATTGGTTGAAACCCTGAGATCACTTATGACTACGGGATTATTCACTTCAGTATTGGGTGCGATTAATCATGAAACAGTCTCAAAGGTCGTGATCTCAAAAATGTTCCAAGTCATAGATTCATATCGAGACGGGGTATCGAATGAATCGTCAAGACTTGTAGGATTATGCATGATTCACTAAAAGTGAATTTGTTGTCGTTTCATGAACAAGACATTGTTAATGTCAGTGCATATGACTAGGTGGTTCGATAGGGTATCGAACGCATCGAACGACCCGAACAAAGAGACCCATTGTGGAAGTGCTTAAAAAGCATATCGGTGGTAGGATGTCTCTCAAGACTTATAACAGTGTACGATTTAGTCCTTAGACTTGAGGTGCTAGGGCGAATTCGGTATACGGGTGTGCGTACTTTGATTTAGGAGCCGGGCACATAGCTTGTCCATTGTGCGCCTACGTTGGGTGCGTGTAGTCGTATGCGCGGATGGTTAGCATCAATATAGGATCTACCGACTCATTGTAATGGATGAGGGAATTTCCTGTACATTCTTCGATGATACATTCCGAGAAATCCATGGCCATGGTCGGTGACGGATTTGGAAAGGGGTTTCCAGATTTAGCAGTCACACTGGAAGTATTATCCTGAATTAGAAAGTACAGAATCGAGATGATTAGAGGTGCCGACCAATTCACACACCCTAGGTCTCGATCGGGAAATTAGTCGTTAGAAGGACCGTATGTACATGGTACTTATAAGAGGTTTAAGGTTCACTGAAGTCAATTCACCTGAAGTTGGGCCTCATGGGCTTGTGGCTAGACATCGACCATGAGGTGTGGGTACTCCTGAATTGATGGTAGATTAATTCTGGAGTGGTCAATTGAAAGTAGTTTGATTGATCGGAGCAATTAATTAAATAATTAATTGCTCACTAATTAAATCACAGAAATGTGAGCCTGCGGCCAATTGATGGTGAACCTAGAGGGTCACACACAAAAGCTGGAACTGTGATAGTCAGTTGTAGAACGAAATGATTTAAAGGAGTTAAATCAAGGTAAGGAATTAAAGGGTTAATTCCTGGAGAGAGAAAATTAATTAGATTTTTCTAATTAATTAAATCTTTAATTA
This sequence comes from Penstemon eatonii, assembly GCA_038501285.1. Lineage (NCBI taxonomy): Eukaryota > Viridiplantae > Streptophyta > Magnoliopsida > Lamiales > Plantaginaceae > Penstemon > Penstemon eatonii. The sequence continues at coordinate 40,831,652 of CM076710.1, read as the reverse complement.
GATTTATTGGATTATTTAATTAAAGTGTTAATTAAATAAATAGGCCATTTAATTAAAGTGGTTAATTAAATGACTTGGGCTATTTAATTAAAAGGACTAATTAAATAGAGGGATTGGGCCAGACTTATCTGATAGCCCATTAGCTAAGAGATAAGATTAGGGATAGGGTTTGAACTCTCCTATAAAAAGGAGTCTTCAAGAATCAAAACCCTAAGCAAGGAAAAAGCAAAACCCTAATCTTCTCTCCCTCACATAGCCGCCGCCCCCTTTCCCAAGAAGCCCTAGCCGCCGCCACTTCTACCACCAAGCCGCCGCCGCCACCGTGGTTGAGAAGGGCCGTGCATCTCTCTCCCTCTTCCGTTCTACATCTAGAGTTGGATCCAAATCCAACTCTTGAATCTGAGCTGCTTTTCTCCTAGTTCTGAGCCTGAGGATTAAAGTGATTGCAGATCCAGCCGGTGTGGACTATTCTCTAGAGGCACAACACTTGGGGTGCTCTAGTGATCCGAAAAGAAGACCGGAGAAACCACCACCTTGCCTGTGGTGAGGTAAAATCTTAATTTTACCAAGTTTTCATTTTAGTAACTTTGTGCTGAAATGAATTCATACTTATTTATATGTGCTAATAAGAACCCTGGGATGTGGTGTATAAAAATTTTAAATTCCGCACCGTTGTAGTTGACAATTATACCCACAAAAACCCAACATGTCTATCATTTCTTGATCTTCGGTCCCGGTAGCACGAGTCTCTACGATGGGAACGGAAGAAGATGTTGAGGGACCAACCTCTGAACCGGAGGATTTATGAAGTAAAGCTTTATACTTCTCTTCCAGGAACTCGCACTGTTGTTTCCAAAGTGCATTTTCATAGGCGTATGACGCGAGACAAGTTATAGTCTGGAAGAACAAAGAGAGTAAGAAAAAGAGATGGATTAGTAAATTAAGGAAAACCCTTAAAATTATCTGTCAATATGATTGAAGGAAAAAGATATCACCTTCTCAGCATAAAGAGAAGCTCGCTGGAATTTCTCCAGAGGATCCTTATGAAGAAGCTTATTGAGATCGCGAGTAAAAACGCCAGACAAAAGAACACGGGTCGCCTTATCGACCGCGTTCTCACTATCATCATGAACAAGAGAATCCTTCTCGGAATAACCAGCGGCCCTCCTTCCCTCTAAATGATCCTCGATCATTTCGACCAGAGTAGGTTTTGGATGTTTATCTCCGAGTAAAGAAAGGTCGTCACCAGAACGTCCATAATAACTCCTTTTTCTACCCACTGGATTATTAGTAGGATGAGGCATTGACCAGCTGCGACATCCTCGAATACCCAAAGAGGATCTAAGATGAAGAGGAGGATAACCAGATCCCGTGCCCTGACGAATATGGGACTCACGAGAAGAATCTGGAGATTCCTCTCTATTCTCCTCAGATTCATGACCCAACTCCAGCTTCCTTTTTCACGACGCTCTCTGCTCGATAGGGGCGTTCTCTACGGATTTGGAAGATTTCGACAGCACCATTTTTCCTTTCGAAGAATGTCGAGAGTTTTCTACCATATGGGCTGAAAAAGAAACAAAATAAAAGTTAGTTTCTCCGTATAAAAGGTATAGTTACAGCACTAAGATAAAATAAAGTACTAACCAAGAGGTTCAGATGATGAACTGATGGGAAAGTTATGAACACTTAACCCCGCCTTACGAAGGAAAGCCTCCCCGATCAGAAGAGCGCTTTGATATTTGTTTGCACGCATTTCGGGGATCTGAGTGATAAACTGTACATCGTCAGGAACAAGTTCACCAGTCGGTAGGCGACCTCCAGGAATCCAACTGGAACCATGATCCCATGAAAAAGGCATGGTCGAACCATCCGCCAAACAAATATTAGACGGAGGACGAACAAAGAAGAAATGAGATTTCCATGAAGGATTACTAGAAACAGGGGCATCAAAGATTGCTCGACTAGGCCGCTGACTAGCGAAGAAATATCCACGATTTGAAGAGCTAGAAATATTGAAGCGGAAAAGTTGCGTAAAATTACGAAAAAAAGGTTTAAACCCCTTTGCGATCATCAAAACGGAAAAACAAACCACAAAAGCAACGGAATTTGGAACCAGCTGTGTCAAGCACACACTGAAAGTTTTCAAAACTTCGAGAAAGAGGGGAGACAAAGGAAGACGCAGTCCGCTATTGAAGTGAGCCGTATAAAAGGCTCGACATCCCTCCGGTGGAGACGTGACCCTATCTGTAGGGGAAGGAAGAATTATCTCAGAACCTTCCGGAAAATATTTGGAATAATTATTCACAACCTCCGGGAATGTTTCCACCGTATAGGCACAAGCTACGTCCTCAATTGGTTCGGAAATCTGAGGAACAGTACCTTTGCCCTTTTTGGCTGGGGCAGCCACATCTGCATCAGAAAGGATTCGTACCCTGAAAGTATCTTCTACAGGGACGACGAAGTCAGATACTGTAGTTTGTTCGCCCAAAGGATTAGAATGCAACTCCTCCTCGTTATCGGGGGCGACGATCTCTCTAGAAGAAGAAGAAGATCTTCTTACAAAAGCCATATATTCTGGTTCTCGGAAGATGAAGGTCGATAAAAGGAAAAATTTTATGAGATGAACGACAAATCAGGAAAATGATTACGAGTTGTAAGGAAGTATAAAAGAGAAATGGCGAACTCAAAAGTCACCTATTTATAATAAGATGAGACAAGACGTTTCGAACTCATCGCAGCTACTCATATTCCCGCCAAAAACGGAAGGATACAAAAAGCCTCCTGAATAGACGCGTGGCGATTCGTAATCGGACAGAGAAAACGACTATCTATGATATGTAGCACTCTTTTCCTTACTTAAGATTTTTTCCCACAGGGTTTTTTCTTAAGAAAGGTTTTTAACGAGGCTCCATTCATAGAAAACAAACAGTCGTAAAAATTTATCTACTTCTACGAGCTTCTATTATCTATACGCTCGAAGAAGTGAGGGAGTACTGATGGGGGCTATTTCGCACCCTACATACTACTCGGATCGAATGAAGAAGATAAGATCGATTCGACCAATTCAAACAGATCGGAATTATCTTACTGACCCGGCCAAGTGCAGCTCGCTTCGATAGAAGATTATACTCCGGACTCAAGAAGGATATTTGGGCCGAGTCCTATTAGGACTATGTTTCCTTGTAACGCTAGGTTTAAAATTATATAAATACCTAGTTAATCATGGTATTGGAGGAGGAAAATTCCTGAACTCAAAGAATACAGGATTTAACACTGCTTACAAGAGCACAACTCAATAATATTCAATATTATTACAGAGCTTTTTACCTTCATATCGGTTTGTTCTCAGCTTTGTTTTGTGGTTTTACTTCTTGTTCTTGAATATTGCTTTTCTTTGTAACCGATCCATCCGGAATAAAGTAACAGAGCCCTATATAACATATATATAAATATCGAAAACCCCCCGATATCACAAATTTACTGATATTCAATTAACCCGACGAAATCCGGCTAAATCATGATAGACCAGAGACTGTTCAACAGACAACAAATGTTCAACAGACTACTACTACAGCAGTGTTGCAAGATCAAAACAGAGGACAATATCCAGATTTGCAACCTGATCTCAAATGGCTCTAGAATCACCCACCTGAATTAGTGATTGGTGATCCTTTAGATAGAGTAAAGACAAGGAGAGCTGCTGCAAATGACGCAATGTTTGTCAGCTTCCTATCTCAAATAGAGCTTAAACAGATTGAAGAAGCTCTTAGTGATTCAAATTGGATTGAAGCCATGCAAGAAGAGTTAAATCAATTTGAAAGGAATGAAGTCTGGTACTTAGTTCCGAGATCAAGTCATCAAAGAGTAATTGGCACTAAATGGGTATTCAAGAATAAAATGAATGAAGATGGTATTGTCACCAAAAATAAAGCAAGATTAGTGGCCAAGGGGTATTGCCAAGAAGAAGGAATTGACTTTGATGAAACCTTTGCACCATTAGCAAGACTAGAGGCAATCAGACTATTTCTCGCCTATGCTGCTCATAAGAATTTCACAGTCTATCAAATGGATGTCAAATCTGCCTTTCTAAATGGAGAATTGCAAGAAGAAGTTTATGTTGAACAACCACCTGGATTTGAAGCATACAAAGAAGAAGACAAGGTGTATCGTCTGAAGAAATCTCTCTATGGACTAAAAAGGCTCCAAGAGCATGGTATGATACCCTATCTGATTTTCTTTTAATTAAAGGATTTCGGAAAGGTAAGGTAGATAAGACCCTATTCACTGTTGAATAGGAAGATCATATATTGCTTGTGCAAATATATGTGGACGATATTATTTTTAGTTCAACTAATCAACAGATGTGTGATAAGTTCTCCAAGCTGATGCAGAACAAGTTTGAAATGAGCATGATGGGTGAACTAAATTATTTTCTTGGTTTGCAAGTTAGACAGTTGCCTGATAGAATATTCATTAACCAAGCTAAATACACAAAAGATCTGTTCAAGAAATTTGGTATGGAAACTAGATCAACTGTTAGTGTTCCTATGTCCACTGGACTTCGTATGGATAAAGATGAAGATGGAAAATCAGTGGATATAACCAAGTACAGAGGCATTATTGGGTCACTGTTGTATCTAACAGCTAGCAGACCTGATATCATGTACTCTGTAGGGGTTTGTGCGAGAAATCAATCAAATCGTAAGGAATCTCATCTCCTGGCTACCAAAAGAATACTTAGATACCTTAAAGACACTCAAGAATTGGGATTATGGTACCCTAGAGAATCTGGATTTGAGTTAACATGTTATTCAGATTCAGACCTTGCTGGCTGCAAGATTGATAGAAAAAGCACAACAGGTGCTTGTCAATTCTTAGGTAGTCGTCTGATCTACTGCTGAAGCTGAGTACATAGCTGCTGGAGCTTGCCGTGCACAAATAATTTGGTTGAAGCATCAACTAGAAGATTACAACATTAAAATCAGTGGAATCCCCATCTACTGTGACAATACAACTGCAATCTCTCTTACTCAAAACACTACAAGTCATTCAAGAACTAAGCATATTGAGATCAAACCTAGGACTATTAAATTTTGATGCATAAGCTGAGGGGGAAGCAATCTGAAGATTGGAGTTTATCAGCTTACTCATCTTTTCACCTTCAAGGTTAACTCTCAACAGACTAGTTAACTTATGGATTCTTAAAGTCTGGGGGAACGTGTAAGACTAGCGGTACTTCTGATTAAAAGATGAAATTTGTTGATGAAAATAAGTTGAAGTTAAATTATCATCAGAGATGTTCTTAATTCTTGAAGATTGAAGATTAATTATCTTGCTGGATTGACAAACAACAAAGGAAGATTACTAGTTATTGGCTTTCACTAGTAATAACTGTTATCAGAACACTCGTCTGATCAGATAAGTATTAAGTTTACTCGTCTGATTAATTATATAAAAGCTTTGTTATTTAAAAATGCTATATCTGAAAAGATGCTTTTATTAGTCGACTGAGGCGGTTCGTATTCCCGCCAGTCATTTAATGCTTTTTGAAATTTGAAATGCGTAATTGACACCCCACGATCGTAACTGACAACAAATGGATCTAACGATTAGCGAATAACACGGAAACCGACACACTCACCTCTTTAAAACTAGATCTGATCAGTTCACTGATCTTTTACACACCCAAATATTTTTCTAAGGCATTGAGAGATTTCTGTTCTCGTTCTTTCTACAAAAACACACTTGTTCCACTAATCTCTTCTCAGAATCAACCATGACTTCATCTCAAGAATCCAAAGCAGAGGGTATGTATCTTATCTACGATACATATCACAAGACTGGAACCGCTGTAATGAAGGCGATTCTGGAAAAGTTTAAGGCTGCAACACTGGTGGATTTCATGGAAGCACATGATGAAATGGTTTACAAAGACCAAGTACTGGAGTATTACGGAGCAAAGGATGCTGTTGAATTTAATAAGCTGGAGATTAAGGCAACAGTTGGAGGGAAAGAAATATGCATCACTCCTGCTCTGTTGAGTGAGAAGTACGGACTGTCAAACAAGGGAAGAACAGACGTGTCAACTATGGCTGCAGAAAAGGAACAGGAGTTTTGGAGCATTTGTGCCCACGAAGATGAATGGCTGCAGAAAAGGAACAGGAGTTTTGGAGCATTTGTGCCCACGAAGATGAAATCTTATCAGGTAACATCAAGAAGAGGCAATTAAAAGATGAATATCAGCGCACGGCTGATATGGTGGCCAAGGTTATAGAAAATTGCAAATTTTCTTTGGACAGTGTTACCATGAAAAGATACCACACTATGATAGCAATCCACTATGGATTTGAGGTTAATTGGGCAGTAATTGTTTGGTACATTCTGGCAAACTTTCATAAGAAGGCATAGACAAATCATAGAATCTTCCTAAGTCACATGTTCTATGATCTTAGATGTTGCATGACAAATGGAAAGCCCGTTCACAATGCTCAGGCGATGCTTTCATATCAGGCTGTGAAGGGAACTTCCAAGAGAAAGACAGCTAATGAGTGGCCTGTTGAGGCTAAAAAGAAGGCTCCCAGTAAGAAAATGAAAGTATCTGCTTAAACAGCTAAGCCAGCTGTTCAAGCCAGAATAGATGCGGAAAAGAAAGCTGCTGCAGACGCAATTATTAAAAAGACAACTGATGAAGTTCTGGAGATATCTGCTGGTTCACCTTCGAGAACTATATCAGAAGAGAAACCTGCTGAGAATGTTGCAAATGGGACAATAAGTCAACTTAAAGATACTGCAACTTCAAGGTAATAAGGAGAAGGCTGTTCCGAAGAAGCCTGCTAAGATGAAGATGGTTTTTGAACCATCTCCCACTAAGTCTGATGACTTAGTCAGGGAAAGCCCTCAAATAGCTGAGAGGCCAGTTGAAGCTGATAAGTCTGCTGATGCTGATGCTGATGCTGCTAAGGAGTCGTCTGATGCTGCTGCAACAGCAAGCTTCAACAGCTGAGGTCTCTGAACCTCAAAATGATCCAGAAGTAATGATCATTGAACCAAAAGCAGCCATTCCTGTCTCTACTGCTGCTCTTGAGCCCACTGCTGCTGATAAACCTAAGAAGAGAAAAATTGTTAAGAGAAGAATTTCTGCAGCTGAAAAGAAAAGAAGGGAAGATGCCCTTGAAGAGAAAAAGGCAAAGGAGGAACTTGCTGAAGCTATAAGGCTAAGCAAGATTCAAGCAGAAAAAGAGAAGAAGAGAAGGACGATGACAGCTGCTGAACGACAAGCCGAAGAGGATGCTGAACTGGCTTTAGTTCTGGAAATGAGCAAGAAAGATGCTCATGGGCCTCAACGAGCTGGTGGTAAAAAGATTGAAGAATCTTTGAAGGCAAGACAAATTTTCCATCAGGCCACAGAGTTGAGAAATGCCTTTTAATGTTAAATGGGCTTTAAATATTGTCAAAGGACAGTTGGCCTTTGCCAGATCTGAAGCTGCCTTAGTGGAATTTGACTAACAGCTACAACAGGCTACTCTGTTCGTCCAGGAAAAGATCAGATATAATCAGTGGAGGACTTTCAGAGTTGACAAGTCTGTTGCCGAGTTGAAGGCATGGAAGGAGTTTGGGGCAGAAGAAGAGTGGGTTCTGTCCTTCTTTCAAACATCATCCATTTCACAAGCCTTGGATCCTGATCATATTAGGGATGTCTTCCACAATATTGCAAGAAATATTGTCTATAAGGAAGCCAAGAAGATAGAGACATCCCTACCTACTAAAAGGAAGAAAAGTGATGACCCTGTTCAAAGGGCTATTAGGATTGCTGTCTATCAAGCCTTGGAGAAATGGTCCGAACGTTCAAGATATTACAAAGGATCTCCAAGTGATCTGCCCTCACTGCCAAGTGTTCAGCAGATTGCTTTTGGCGCTGAAGTCAGCACTTACAAGGAAAAATAAATCAAGGCACCTGCTCAGGGATTTATGCCTAAGATCACTCAGGTTATCCATCAGACCACAAAAGTATCTGAAGATGGAACACCTAAAATTGTTAAGGTGGAAGAACAATCTACTGTTCAACAAGTTGTTGCCAAGCCTGATGAAGAAAAAGTTCAAGAACCTGTTCAGGAGGAAGCTGGCGCACTTGTTGTCCATCAAGCTGTTCAAGAGCCTGCTAAGCCTGAACAAGGTGAAGAAAAAGCAGAAGAAGACTTAGCAGAAATTCAAAGTTCACCAAACTGAGCCATCAGCTTCTACCTCCATTCCCACAGCTGACAAGCATTCATCTCTGATGGAATCCATTCAGATGTTGCTTGAACAGACATTGGAAGATAAACATGCAAAACTGATGAAGGAACTGAAGGATGAAAACAAACAGACACAAGACGAAAACAGAAGGCTACAGGAGGAAAACAAGAAGCTGATTATGGAAACAATTGACAACTTTCCTCCAGATAACTCTCTTCAACTCACTCAAAGTCTGATCGGCATGAACACAAACATTGAAGATGTGAAGTCTGATGTAGATCATCTTCACACAGCTGATATTGCTAATGCCATTCGATCAATCACCAAGCTTGTTGATGCTGAAACAGAACTGCAAAGCGAATGGGCAGCACACTTGGATAAAATTGCATCAAAGGTCCATGATGAAGTAGCTACTCTGCAACTAAACATGGATTATTTGAACGATCAGACCAGTACTCAGGGATCCACACTTAATCAACTTTCATCAAGACTTATCACTATGGATGCAAACATCAAAAGGATCTACACTGCTATCAATCTGCCAGTTGCTGATTCTCTCCCTGCTAATGATGACAAAAAGGGGGAAGAGAAGTCAGTACCTGAGAAGGAGAAAGCTGCTCCAGTATCTGAAACTGTTCAAATACCTGAACATGAAGACTCTGCTGTTGAGAAGGAAGCTGATGAGAAGCAAACAGAGTCCGTACATGAACCAGTTAAGGAAACTGAAGAGAAGGCTGAAAATAAGAAGGATGCGGAAGCTGCTGAAGAAAAGGCTGTTGATGCCAATGATGCAGATGCTAATGAAGAAGTTGCTGATGAAGAAAAGAAGAATTCAAGGAACCAGTCATGTCTGATAAAGAACTTGCTGCAACCAAGGATACTCCTGAAGAACAACTTGATCCATTTGTGAAGTACAAGAACTTGGAACGCATCAAGAAGAGACTTGAGGAAGCTGAAGCAGCTGAAGCAGAACGTCTTAAGAAAATGGAAGCTGCTCAGAAGAATCTTCTTGCTGATGAAGCCAATGATGAAGATGATGATAAAGTGAATGATGAAGAAGATGAAGAATTTGTTGAGATTGAAGAAGAGGTGACTGATGATGAATCAGATCACTAGCATTTATGCCTTCTTGAAATATGTTTTCACTTTACTTGTAATTTTTCACCTTTCTGAAAAACTTGTAACTTGTACTACATTTCTGAAATCAATAAAAGTTCAAGTTTTCCATCCAATAGACTATTTCTAACTCAGAAATTTTTGAGGATAAAACTTTAGTCTAGGCACAGGTACTTAGCTGATAAGTTTTGTCATCATCAAAAAGGGAGAAATTGTTGGATGAAGATGAAGATCATCAGTCAAGTAATTTGAAGTTTGAAGGGAGGTTTTGATGATTTCCAAAACATCATAACCAGCTATGTTAGGAAAGCTTAGTGAAAACCCTTAGAAGAATTTTGATCGAAGTTAAAGTTATATCAGTCAAGTCAAAGTTCACCATGGTCCAGAAGACTACTGATCTGCTGTTGAAGTAAGAAATCAGATTGGTGAAGATCAGCCGACCCAAATCAGATTAGTTCAAGTTTGCGATCAGCTCAATTCATCATCAGACTAGTGTACTCATCAGCCAAGCGAAAAGGATCAGAAAGTCTCTCCAACGGTAATAAATGCACTTGGAGTAATAAATGCTGAAGACCGAGGGTATTAATGACAAATGATTGAAGAAAAAACCTCGTATCAGCTTGGTGCATTAAATGCTGCCTGACAGAAAGTACTGTTGACTGTACTGTCGCAGTGCAGAGAGCCATTCGCAGAAATTAAGGACCAGTACCCGAGGATTTGAATCTTGTCTTTCTTCAACGGACATTTTTCAAACTCTGAGTATAAATAGTTCGCGAGACTGAAGAAGAGAAGAACAACACAAACTCTGAGAGAAATTCCAAAGCAAAATCTCTAAGTCTCAAGAACAGCTTAGTCATTTGTTGACAAAAGCCGAAGTTGAAGATCAAAAAGATAAACATTTTTCTGAGTGAAAAACTGTAAGGAGTGTTGTGGAAGTGTAGATCCATCTTTGTGAGTGATCTAAATTCAGTGGATATGTTTTCTTAGTGATCTCCTATTGTGAGCTTACGCCAGATTCATTTGTTGTTTTGGCGTAAGTGTTGTATACTGTAAACTGTGTGCTTATCGTATAACCCAAGATCTAAGTGACTTGGAAGAGTGGACTAAAAATTTTTTATCCATATAACCACTATAAAAATTCTTTGAGTTTTATCTTGCATTTTTTACTTACATATTTTCTAACAGTTGCATAAAACTTTCAAAGAAAACTGTTGAAGGATTTTAAAAGGAGTTTATGTAAACAGGGGACAAAATCTTTCTAAATAGACTAAGTTTACTTGTGAAAAATACTTTCAAATATCCGCTGCAAGTATTTTGTTTTAAACTATGTTTGCTGAAATCAGCTAAGTAGCTATAAGAGAAGTGGTTAACTGTGTTGTTCAAAGATTTGTTCACGATCAGCTTAGTCAGCTTACTAACCTATATCATCTTAGTTTGCTGACAGACGACTGAAAAGTTTCTAAGTCTAAAAATTTCCAGAGGTCTATTCACCCTCCCCCCCTCTAGACCTCATCTGACCACTTGGGACCAACAATAGTCCTAGCATCTTCTTCAATCTATCTCTATGGATACGTATTCACAATATGTAAGATATCTTTCCTAAATCATTCATGGAGAATTGCGTGGATAACCACGCTTTCGTCTGCGCCAACATTTTGATATCGTCCCCAATCAAGAAAATGTCATCGACATATAATATGATAGATTGTACCAAAATCTTACTAATTTTCTTGTACATACATGACTCAAATACGTTCTTGATGAAGCCAAATTCCTTGACTGTCTCATCAAATTGTATGTTCCAGGTTTGGGATGTCTTTTTAAGGCCATAAATTGACCTTTGGACACTACAAGAAACTTCACACTTGGTTACAAAAGTGCAATATTCATTACTAAATTTATTGATAACGAAAATATTTCGTTACAAAGCTAGTTTTTTAAAGTTCGTCGCGAGAAGTTTTGGTAAGCAAATAATTTTATTCGTTACAATTGATATGGTTACAAAGAAGCTTCACGGAAGCAAGGAAATGATGAAGTTCGAAGCTCCTGCCGAACTTGAGAAAACCATTGAACCTGATGTTCAATCTGTTAAAATCATAGGAAAGTTCTAGAAGAAGGCCTCATCTACAAAGAAAAGAGGAGAGGATCAATCTGATGATCTATCCATTACTAAAATGGGTACTGATGACATGTAAGTCTCCAAGCAACAACAAGAGGAACTGGATAGTGGAATTGCTGCTCAACTAGCACTAAGAGACATGGACACTGATCCTATTCTTTACTAGATCATTGATACATGCGAGGACTAGAAAGAATACTTCACTAAGACAGTGAAGATGTTGAAGGAAATTGATCAAGGAACTACCAACACTTTCAACACCATTAAGCGAATTGGAGAAAATCTCCAATAGAATGGTAAGATGCTGACTCAGCTGGGAGCTCATCATCTAAACAATATGAAGAGAGTGGAAGAGGAAGTCTATGAACTAAACAAGAAGACAAATATAACTGGAATCTTCATTAAGAAAATATTCGATAATAAAAAACAAATGTTGAAGATAATGAAGGATAGGTTCAAAATGAAAATGAAACAAGTTTTTCTGGAGTTGGAAAGATCAACGAAATTGCCAAAGCTACAAACAATGTAGGAAGAGAAAAGCAACCTCCTATATCTTCTGAAGATCCCAATGTTCTGGACTTAATCCAAACAATGTCCTGACACCAGAATGGTCTTAGCAAATTGATACACCATTGGGTCCGGGGCTATATGAGGGTGACTGTTAGGCAGAATCGGGCTAACGGTTGATGGTCTCCTCGACAGTACCCAATTGGATTTAATCATCAAGCTAGTTGGAGGTTAGTTGTGTTCGAGGCTGAATCAACATTCACCCCGACATGCGTAAATGTTATTGATCGTTGATCACAGGGTAGTGCCCTGATTTGGGAGGCATGAGTTGGTGTTGAGACAAGAAATCGAGAGTCCAACACAATAAATGAAATTATTTTTTTCTTGATCATTACCGTTTCACATCTTAACCGATTCATATTTTCCCTCCTAAAATGGATTTTTTTTCAAGTTTGCAAATGGTTGAATAGTTATATTGCGAGCTAGTCAGTTTTCCATTAAAATCTGATTTGATGAATTTCATTTTTTGTACCACATTTAAATTGGAGCCAAAAAAAATTTTAGTCATGGTACAACGTTAATTTTTGTATGCGACTTGGTTATTCCTAACCTCTCTATCGCATATTTTGATCCGTCTATTGACATTTGATTCAACTATTTTCCTTTAGAAGAACCTCACTAAGTCCAATTCCACTTACTCCTCATGTATATTTTGTCCTTCTCATAGATGTTTAAAGAGAGAATTTCATTTTTGATACCATAATTATACTTATTTTAGGAATTTTGTACCACAACTATTTCTGTCAACACATTTGGTATCATATTTCAATTCCACTTTACAAATTTGATACTTCCGTCAAATTAATGACGGAATTGTAACGTGATTCTCACGTGCTCGTTAAATATGAATTGAGATAATTTCACTTTTGGTACCACAAGTGCTGGTCCCAAGTGGTCAGATGAGGTCTAAAGGGGGGGGGAGTGAATAGACCTCTAAACTTTTTAACAATTTTTAACTTTAAAACCTTTGTTCTAACTTAAACAGACTAAGCTGTTACCGAACAGTAATTTTGCAAGGCTGATCACGAACAAATCTTTGAACAGCTTTGTTGACCACTAATCTGATAATCACTTAGCTGATTTAGCTAAAATCAGTTTCAATGCTTAGAGTACTTGCAGCGGATTAGTAAAGTGTTTTTGACAAGTAAACATAGCAGTTTGAAAGTTTGTTCCCCAGTTTTATAAAACTCCTTTCCTTTTAAAACTTTTCAAACAGTTAAATCAAAGTGTTTTTATGCAACTGAAAATATGCAAGTAAAAATGCAAGTAAAAACAAAAGTAATTTTTATAGTGGTTATATGGATGTAAATATCCTTTAATCCACTCTTCCAAGTCACACAGATCTTGGGTTATACTATAAACACACAGTTTACAATATCTCCACTTACGCCAAAACAACAAATGAATATGGTTGTAAGCTCGCAGCAGGAAATCACATAGAAACTCATACTCTCTGAAGTAATATCACTCACAAAGATGGATATCTACTTCTCACAGCACTCACGATTACAAAATCACTCAGAAGATGTATTTATCGTTGTTCTTCAACTCTGCTTTCGTCAACAAATGACTAAGCTGATGAGTGAGCTATTCTTGAGACTTAAGAGATTTTGCTTCGGAATTCTTCTCAGAGATTGTGTTGTTCTTCTTTCTCTTTGTCTCTATAGCTATTTATACTTGAGGTTTGAAAAATGTCCGTTGAAGAGAGACAAGATTCAAAAACCTCGGGTATTAGTCCTTAATTTCCGCGAACGGCTCTTTGCAGTCTGTCCGTACTGTCAACAGTACTTTTCTGCAGGCAGCATTAAATGCACCCAGCTGATACGAAGCATTTCTTCAATCATTTGTCTTTAATAGCCTTGTACTTCAGCATTTCTTACTTCCAGGGGCATTTATTACCGTTGGGATGGCTTCTTGATCTTTTCCACTTGGCTGACGAAAGTACTAGTCTGATGGCGAACTAAGCTGATCTCAAACTTGAACAAATCTGTTTTAAGTCGGCTGATCTTCACCGGTCTGATTTCTTTCCTTCAGCAGATCAGTAGCCTTGGACCTTGAATTTTGACTCTTCTGATATCTTCTTTACTTAGTCAAAAATTCTTCAAAGGGATATCAGCTAAGTTAATTTATACTTAGCAGATTTGAAGTTTTGGAATGCATCAAAACCTCCCTTTACTTATTGTCTTCAGTGCTCTTCATCTTCATCCTTATCCAACAATTTTCCCCTTTTTGATCATGACAAAACTTCAGCTAAGTACCTGCTTTACCTATGCTAAAGTTTGTTACCTTCAAAATTTTCTAAGATAGAAAATATATGTTGGAAACAGAAACTTGAACTTTTATTGATTATCTGATAAATGAGTACAAGTTACAGTTTCTGATCAGATGAGATGTCTGAAAGATAGATAAAGTAAACTGATTACAAATAGATTTATGCTGACTATCAGCTTCTTCATCAGATCATTCCAGCACTTCTTCATATTCATAAGATGATTCTTCATCATCTTCTTCTTCCACTTCATCTTAATCAGCATCTTCATCCATTAGAAGATTTGACCTAGCAGCTTCCATATTTTCTTTGAGTTGCTGCTCCTTCAGCTCTTCCATTACTTTCTTAGCTGATTCAGTATTTTTGTACTTGGTAAATGGCTCTGTTTGATCTTCAGCAGAATCCTTGGTTGCAACCATTTCCTCATCAGATTTGGCTTTTTCCTTAGCTTCTTCTTCAGACTTCTTTTTGCCTTCTACCTTTCCAACTTCTTCAGCAGCCTTAGTCTTTTCAGCAGCTTCTTCAGTCTTCTTAGCTTCAGCAGCATCAGTTTCCTTAGTGGGTTCTTCCCTTTTATCTTCCCCTTTTTTGTCATCATCAGACTTGGTGACATTATCAGGTTCAGCAGCTGGGTTAAGTGCAACAGTAGGAATTTTCATAGCAGCACATAAAGCTTTGATATTCTGATTAGCTACATCATGACTGGCAGTAAGATGAGTGAGAGTAGTGCTGATGTCGTCAGTTTGATCATTGAAACAGTCAATGTTAAGTTGCATGGTTGTCAGCTCTTCACGTATAACAGTTCCAGCTTGGTGAACTTCCTGCAACAATCCAACATTGATAGCTTTTTCTTCTTCACTGACTTTGATGAAGCTAGCAGTCAGATCAGCTATGTTGTGTTCAACTCTTTTTAAAGCAGCATGAAGGTGATTGACATCAGCCTTCACATCTTCTACGTTTCTGTTCATCTCAACAAAGCTTTGCATCATCTGCTTTGAATGATCTTCAGGCATGGGAAAACTATCAATTGCATTTCTGATAGTTCTGGTAGTGAGTAGTTGCATACTTTCCAGCAGTAATCTGTTGGACTCTGCCAACTCTTGGTGCAACTTCTTCAGCTGTAAGATGTTGGACTCTGCCAACTCTTGTTGCAACTTCTTCAGCTGCGTGCTGTTCTTCTCTTCCAATTCTTTCATTTGATTCTCCATCAACATCTGGAAGGCTTCCATCAGTGATGAATGTAGATCACTTGATGAAGCAGAATCAGCAGCTTCCCTTGCTTCATCCTCCTGGTGGACAGGGGCGTCTTTCAACTCTGTCTCCTGATCAGCTCTGTTTTCCTTAGCATTCCACTCAAGTGCTGAAGGTTCTTCAGCAGCTTTGTCAGCTTTGTGCTCATCAGTGACATCGTCATAAACTAAACTAGTGATAGTGCCATCATCATTAAAGGATGTTGTTTGACTGATTTGTCGCACAATAATCCATGGATTTTGAAAAGCATTGTTTCCCTTAGGCACTTCATAGTAGTCTTTGACTTCCTTGCCAAAAATAATCTGTTGAATGCTTGGCAGCTGAGGCAATTCACTTGAACATCCTTGCTGATATCTTGACCTTTCTGCCATTCTCTTCAAGGCGGTCATGATAGCTATGTTGATTGCTCTCTCAACAGCATCATCAGATTTTCTTCTCTTTGGTGGCAACGTATTTTCAATGATCTTGGCTTCCTCCAAGGCATAATCCTTAGCGTATTGATGCATAGCATCCCTTACAAAGTGAGGATCCAAGGCTTTTTGAATAGAGTCAGTTCTCAGCCAATTGAGAACCCATTTTTCTTCATCAGCTAACTCCTTCCAACTCTGAAGCTCTGCAACAGATCTGTTCAGCCTATAATCCCTCCATTTCATGTATCTAGGCTTTTCGTGTGTGAACAAAGTCTTCAGCATCAGCTTCTGGTCATAGTAAGCCAAGGTCTTTTCAAACCTTTTGAAGAGATCTTTATCAGCATAGATGATGTCAAAGGCTCTTCTTACTTCATACTTCTCCTTTGGCTTGACCTCTCCAGCAGGCATCTTAGGCTTCTTTTCCTTTCCTTCATCAGCTTCATTAATCTTGATGCCTCCACCATGAACTGGTCCATGAGCATCAGTTTTACTTAGCTCAATGACCATAGCAACTTCAGCATCTTCAGCTGCCTTTCTTTCAGCTTCAGACATTTTCCTTCTTTCAGCATCCTTAGCTTCCCGAAGTTTGCTTAGTTCCAATACCTTCTTTTCTTCCAGCTCATCTCTTTTTCTCTGCTCAGCTTCCTCCCTTTTCTTCTTGTCAGCTGCAGAGATCTTTTTCCTTTTAATCAAGATCTTTTTCTTTCCCTTGTCAGCTGGGGCAGGTTGAGGAGCAGCAGATGCAAGAGGTGCAGCTGCAATGGGATGGATGATTATCACATCAGGATCATCCTGAGGTTTAGCAACCTCAATTGTTGGCTTTGCTTGAGAAATCTGTTGCGCATCAGTCTGTTCAGCAACAGAAGCTTCTTCAGCTCCAACAGGCCTCTCTTCTATTTGAGGACTTTCTCTTACTAAGTCCACCAGCTTAGTGGGCGCTTCCACAAAAGTCATTTGTTTTCTTGCTATCTTCTTTGGTCTTCCTTGAGCAAGTCTGGAAGCAGCAGTATCCCTTATTCGACTTCTGGTCCTGTGAGAGACATTCTCATCAGGCACTTCAGCAGATGGGGTTCTAGAAGATGATGCAGGGGACATGTTCCTGACATCAGCAGTGGTTTGATCTATGATCTTTTCAACTTCAACATCAGCCACTTTCTTCAACTTCTTTGGAGTTTTCTCCTTAGGCTCGTCAGCAGCCTTTTTCTTTTGAGTTGCAGTAGCAAGCTAAGCTGTTTTAACAAGTTTTCTCTGCCTCTTGGCAGGAACCTCCCTTGGTTCCTCAGTCTCTTTTTCCACATCATCTTCTTCAGCTTTTCTTTTTGTAACAGGCAAGTATTTGGACATTGCCTTTGCAGCATGAATCTCTTGCCATTTGTGAGCTCACATATTTGAACAGTAAATAACTCAGTGTGATTCTGTTATTGGTCTGGGGACCCTTGCCCTTCTTTTTCTCGTGGAAGTTAGCAAAAATGTACCAAATTACCACAGACCAATTGACTTCCAATCCGTAGTAGATAGCAGCCATGATGCTGAACCTTTTCATAGTAACAGCATCCAGAGAAAACGTACAATTTTCAATCAGCTTTGAGACCATATCAGCCATCCGCTGATACTCGTCCTTCAACTGTCTCTTCTTGATGTTGCCAAACAACATCTCTCCTTCCTTGGCACAGATTGCCCAAAATTGTTGGTGCTTCTCCTCCGTCAGAACAGTGACATCGTGTGGTCCTTTGTTCGGAAGCCTAAAAGTCTCATGAAGAAGGGTGGGGGTAATAACAATGGATTTACTTCCGACAGTAGCTTTGATTTCCTGAGTGCTGAAATCAACAGCAGCAGTTCGGTAGTATTCCAACACTTTGTCAGTCCAGATCAGCCCTTCATTATACTCCATGAAATTTACTAGTGAAGCCGATTTGAACTTCTCCAGCAACTCCTTCATCAAATCGGTACCAGACTGGTAGTATGAATCATAAACCAAGTACTACCTTCAGCAGCCATCTCGAATCTGTTGGAAGTTAGAGAAACAAGAAGAATTTTGTAGAAAATTGCTTGAAAATTTCTCACAAGTGCTCTTTGAATATTTGGGTGCGTAAAGAGCTACTCAGCTGATCAGATCTGGATTTATAGAGTTAGGGTATTTCGGTTTCCGTGATACCAGCTAACCGTTAGATCTGTTTCTGATCGTGCGGCGTCAGTCGCGACCTTTCAAATTCAAATCGCCTTAAATGAGGAGTGGGAAAAAGTACCGCTCTCTTATCACTTGTAAAAGCGTGTTTTAAAATAAAACGTTTTAGGCAGTAAGCTTTTACATAGGTGATCAGATGAGTAAAATAAATACTTATCTGATGGACTACTGTCCTGATGACAAAGCTGTTATCAGTGAAAGCCAATAACTGATAACCTTCCTCGGCTGTTTGTCAATCCAGCTAGATAATAAATCTTCAATCTTCAAGACTTTAATCTTCTGTTGAAAACATAACTTCAACTAACTGTCATTAACAAATTTCATCTTTTAATCAGAAGTACCGCTAATCTTACACGTTCTCCCTGACTTTAAGAATTCATATGTTAACTAGTCTGTTGAGAGTTAATACTTGAAGATAATATGATGAGTAAGTTGTTGAACTTCAGTCTTCTGATGAGTTCCCCCTCAGCTTATGCATCCAATTTAATAAACCCAGTTCAGCTTTTAGAGTTGAAAACTTTGTCTCACTTAGAGGTTTTGTGAAGATATCAGCAATCGGATTTTCAGTAAATACATATTCTATCATGACATTTCCTTTCTCCACATAATCTCTGATGAAGTGATGCTTGATCTCAATATGCTTAGTCCTTGAATGACTTGTAGTATTCTGAGTAAGGCTGATTGCCCTTGTATTGTCACAGTAGATAGGGATTCCACTGATTTTTATGTTGTAATCTTCTAGTTGATGCTTCAACCATAATATTTGTGCACAGCAGGCTCCAGCAGCTATGTATTCAGCTACAGCAGTTGATGTGGATACTGAAGTCTGTTTCTTACTCATCCATGAGATCAGACGACTACCTAAGAATTGACAGGCACCTGTTGTGCTTTTTCTGTCAGAATCTGAATATCCAATGAGTTCAAATCCAGATTCCCTAGAATACCACAATATCAAATCTTCAGTACCTTTAAGATACTTGAGTATCCTTTTGGCAGCTAAGAGGTGAGATTCCTTAGGATTTGATTGATACCTCGCACAAACCCCAACAGAGTACATAATATCAGGTCTCCTAGCTGTTAAGTATAACAGTGACCCAATAATTCCTCTGTACTTGGTTATGTCCACTGATTTGCCATCTTTATCTTTATCCAAACTAAGACTAGTAGACATTGGAATATTAGCAGTAGAGCTAGTTTCCATACCAAATTTCTTGAACAGATCCTTTGTGTATTTTGCTTGGCTGATGAAAATTCCATCAGGCAACTGTCTTACTTGCAAACCAAGAAAATAGTTAAGTTCTCCCATCATGCTCATTTCAAACTTGTTCTGCATCAGCTTTGAGAACTTATCACACATCTGTTGATTAGTTGAACCAAAAATAATATCGTCCATATAAATTTGCACAAGCAAAATATGTTCTTCCCATTCAATAGTGAACAGGGTCTTGTCTACCTTACCTTTTCGAAATCCTTTAATTAAAAGAAAATCAGATAGGGTATCATACCATGCTCTTGGAGCCTGTTTTAGTCCATAGAGGGCTTTCTTCAGACGATACACCTTGTCTTCTTCTTGATAGGCTTCAAATCCATGTGGTTGTTCAACATAAACTTCTTCTTGCAATTCTCCATTGAGAAAAGCTGATTTCACATCCATCTGATAGACCGTGAAATTCTTGTGAGCAGCATAGGCAAGAAAGAGTATGATAGCCTCTAATATTGCTACTGGTGCAAAAGTTTCATCAAAGTCAATGCCTTCTTCTTGGAAATAACCCTTGGCCACTAATCTAGCTTTGTTTCTGGTGACAACACCATCTTCATTCATTTTGTTCCTGAATACCCATTTAGTGCCAATGACTCTTTGATGACTAGGTCTAGGAACTAAGTATCAGACTTCATTCCTTTCAAATTGATTTAGCTCTTCTTGCATAGCTTCAATCCAGTTCGAATCACTCAGAGCTTCTTCAATCTGTTTGGGCTCAATTTGAGATAGGAAGCTGACAAACATTGCTTCACTTGTAGCAGCTCTCCTTGTCTTTACTTTATCCAAAGGATCACCAATCACCAGTTCTGGTGGATGATTCTTGAGCCATCTAAGATCAGGTTGCAAATCATAATGTTGTCCTTTGTTTTCTTCTTGCAACACTACTGTTGGAGTTCCAGTAGTAGTCTGTTGAACATTTGTTGTCTGTTGAACAGTCTCTGGTCTGTCAGATGTTTGCAACTCGTTTGTTAGACAATCAGCATTGTGATTTTGAACAGTACTGGAGTTATCAGCTGGGTTGAGATCAGGTAGTATGATGGGAACATATTCTTCATTCTTTCCAACATTCAATTTTTGTAAATCAGTAGACAGATCTTGATTAGTACTTTGATTCTTTTCAGAAGATTGATTTGGTTAATCAAATACTACGTGAATGGATTCCTCTATAAGTAAAGTTCTTTTGTTAAAGACTCTATAAGCTTTACTAACAGTAGAGTATCCTACAAATACTTCTTCATCAGCCTTCTCTGCAAAAGCAGTAAGGTGATTTTTCCCATTATTTAAAACAAAGCATTTACAACCAAATATCTTAAAGTAATGAATGTTTGGTTTCCTGTTGTTCCAAACTTCATATGTAGTCTTGTTTTGGTGCTTGTTGATCATGCATCTGTTTTGGGTAAAGCATGTTGTATTTGTTGCTTCTGCCCAAAATCTTTGAGGCAGCTTAGCTTCAACTATCATTGTCCTTGTAGCTTCTTTTAGAGTTATGTTTCTCCTTTCAGCAACTCCGTTCTGTTGAGGGGTTCTGGCAGCAGAGTACTCATGACTGATTCCTCTGGCATTACAATACTCTTTAACAGTAGAGTTTGTAAATTCTGTCCCTCTATCTTATCTGATCTTCAGTATTTTCATACTTTTCTCATTCAGAATCTTTTCCATCGGATTTGTAAGATGCTCCTTGGTTTCACTTTTCTTCTTCATGAAAATCACCCAAGTGTATCTTGAATAATCATCCACAACAGCTAGGCAGTATTTCTTTCCACCATTGCTGACAGGATCAATGGGTCCAAATAAGTCCATATGTAGCAGCTCCAATATTCTTCCAGAAGATTGATGCTTCTTGTTTTTGAAAGATGACTTGATTTGTTTACCCTTCTGACAGGCGTCACAAAGCTTGTCTTTGCTCATGACTGTCTTTGGAATTCCTTCTACCATATTGTTCTTGATAAGTTTGTTGATGGTCTTGAAATTCACATTGTTCATTCTTTTGTGCCACAGCCAACTGATTTCACTTGGTGTTGATGCCACCAAACAAACACTTGAATTCTTTTCAGCAGAATTCCAGTCCACTGTGTAGATATTTCCTTGTCGTCTTCCAGATAAAATGACCTTCTTTGTACCTATCTGTTCAACGTAGCACTTATCTGTTGAGAAGATGACTTATGCTCAGCAAATTGTATTTGAGGCCTTTAACATAAGAGACGTCAGATATCTCAATGTTGCCTTTGATCAGCTTTCCACTTGCTACAATTTTGCCTTCTTTGCTGTCCCCAATAGTAACTTTAGAACCATCCACAGCAACAGCATCAGTCAGCTCATGTATGCTTCCACACATGTGTCTTGAACATCCACTGTCCAAGTACCAGATTTTCTCTACTTTACTCCTACTCCTAATCCTAACCTACCGAACAAAATAAAATTGTTTTAGGTACCCTTATTGAGAGGGTCCTGAAGGATTAGTTCCACCTTTGATAACCCAAGATGATGAAGTCTTAGGCTTCTTAGGTTTCTGTTGTTTGGCAGGAGCATGAACAGTTTCATCTTCATCATGTTTATCAGATTTGCGATGTTGATGATAATCAGCATGATAAGGATATTGCTCATAAGCAGAATAAGATGCATGATAAGGAGGATATGCATGCATTGTATGAGCATGATATGGTGCATAGTAAGTAGGAAATTGAGGTGCATGATGCATAGGAGGATATGCAGCAGGTTGCACATAATATGACTCATTTCCATACCAAGCATTTTGATTTTTCTTGTTTTTATGCTTCTTTGGTTTACTAGATGCATGCTCATTAACAAACGACTTAGTTTTATCACTAGTCTGATTGGTTTTGACCTTATCAGAAGACTTCCTAGGACTCTTTTGTTTGGACTTACCAGTCTGTTTTCCTACACTAGGCTCTTTGCTCTTTTTAGCCTTAGGAGTTTTCGTCTACTTTAATACATTCTCAGGTGAAGCAGGTTTAGTAGTCTAAACATACAAAATGACCTTATTATTGTCAGCTGATATAAATTTTTCAGTATGATTCAGTTCTAACTTATCCTGATCTAAAGGTGTCTTCTGTTTAGTAGACATGTGAGTGGATGCAATAGTTGACTTATCATGAGACTCAATGACTTTCTCAAGCTCAATGATTTTGCCCTTATAAACTTCACATTCAGCTTTCAGAGATTCATTCTCTTGCTCAAGCAGTTTGTATTCAGCTAATTGTCTTGGCTTTTCAGCTTTAAGTTTCAGTGAACTGTTTTGCTCTTTCAGTAATATCATCTCTTCCTTAAGCTTTTTAAATGCATCAGCAATACTTGTATTGTTGAGCATCATTTGTTCAAATGAATTAAATAATTCATTATCAAGAGGAGTTACCTCATCATCCTCGGAGTCATCAGATTCCTTAGCCATCAGGCAGAGAAGAGCAGGACTCTCTTCATCAGAAGACACTTCATCAGAAGTGTCTGAATCTGAATCAGATGAGTAGACAGCAACTAGCTTTTCTGCTTCTGCTACCAGCACCTTGCCTTTCTGATCCTTTCTTTCCTTTCTGATTCTCTTTTCTTCTTCTGTATACTTCTCAGCTTTAGGATATGGGCAGTCTCTCATGAAATGACCCAGTTTTCTGCAATTATAGCACATCATTTTGGATTTATAAGAATCCTTATCCTGAGAAGAAGAAGTAGGGTTTGAAGTAGAAGCATTGTTATATTTCTTCTTCATTTTTCGTCTGTAGAAATTTTTGAAGTTGTTCATCAGCAATGCAACGTCTCCAGCAGTGTACTCCTTTTTGTTGAGTATTGTGGCTTCATCAGATGAGTCCACGTCTTTGCTTTTGTAGGCTGGCCTTCTAGGATTTTCAGCAGCAACGAGTGCAGTCGTGGGACTTGAAGTAGAGGATTCTTCAACACCCATTCTTGGCAGTTTATACCGTACGCCTTGAGTACTGAGAACAGCTCGGTGAGTGAAATCTTTCCCAGATCTCTTGACTTTTCCAAAGCTGTCACCTTCATGTTGAACTTCGGAGGTAGAGCCTTCAGAACTCTGACGGTTATCTCCTTATCAGTGAAGGTTTTTCCAAGCTTTAAAACTTCGTTCAACATCCTTGTAAACCTTGTATCCATCTGATCAATAGTTTCCGCAGACTTCATCTTGAAGTTGTCCAGCTTTTCCAGAGCAACACTCAGCTGATGCTCTTTGATGGCGTCATTTCCTTCGTTCATGTCACGAACCTTATCCCACATCTCTTTGGCAGTCTTGCAGAGCTTGACTTTATCAAATCTGTCGTTGTCAAGGGCCTTGGTCATGATGAAATGGCCAACTTTATTCAGATTAAACAGCTTTATTTCTTCGGCTGTCATTTTTGTTTCTGTTAGATCTTTTTCCACGTGATAGTCTTGGTGAATTTGAATGGACCTTTGATGATACATGTGTACATGTTATCATTGTAAGCAGCCAGGAAAATCTCGATTCTGATTTTCCAGTCTTCAAAGCTCATACCAGCTATGTGGGGAACATGGCTGATACAATCCATTTTTCAAAAATTTTAATTTTTCAAAATATGCACTTTTGAAAAGTTTGAAAACCTTTGAAAAACACTCGGATCAAGCTCGTTGATCAGACAGCTGATTCTAATGAACCACCAGCTGCTCTGATACCACTTGTTGGTCCCAAGTGGTCAGATGAGGTCTAGAGAGGGGGTGGTGAATAGACCTCTAAACTTTTAACAATTTTTAACTTTAAAACCTTTGTTCTAACTTAAACAGACTAAGCTGTTACCGAACAGTAATTTTGCAAGGCTGATCGCGAACAAATCTTTGAACAGCTTTGTTGACCACTAATCTGATAATCACTTAGCTGATTTAGCAAAAATCAGTTTCAATGCTTAGAGTACTTGCAGCGGATTAGTAAAGTATTTTTCACAAGTAAACTTAGCAGTTTGAAAGTTTGTTCCCCAGTTTTATAAAACTCCTTTCCTTTTAAAACTTTTCAAACAGTTAAATCAATGTGTTTTTATGCAACTGAAAATATGCAAGTAAAAACACAAGTAATTTTTATAGTGGTTATATGGATGTAAATATCATTTAATCCACTCTTTCAAGTCACACAGATCTTGGGTTATACTATAAACACACAGTGTACAATATCTCCACTTACGCCAAAACAACAAATGAATATGGCCGTAAGCTCGCAGCAGGAAATCACAAAGAAACTCAGACTCTCTAAAGTAATATCACTCACAAAGATGGATATCTACTTCTCACAACACTCACGATTACAAAATCACTCAGAAGATGTATTTATCGTTGTTCTTCAACTCTGCTTTCGTCAACAAATGACTAAGATGATGAGTGAACTGTTCTTGAGACTTAAGAGATTTTGCTTCGAAATTCTTCTCAGAGATTGTGTTGTTCTTCTTTCTCTTTGTCTCTACATCTATTTAGACTTGAGGTTTGAAAAATGTCCGTTGAAGAGAGACAAGATTCAAAAACCTCGGGTACTAGTCCTTAATTTCCGCGAACGGCTCTTTGCAGTCTGTCCGTACTGTCAACAGTACTTTTCTGCAGGCAGCATTAAATGCACCCAGCTGATGCGAAGCATTTCTTCAATCATTTGTCTTTAATAGCCTTGTACTTCAGCATTTATTACTTCCAGGGGCATTTATTACCGTTGGGATGGCTTCTTGATCTTTTCCACTGGCTGACGAAAGTACTAGTCTGATGGCGAACTAAGCTGATCTCAAACTTGAACAAATCTGTTTTGAGTCGGCTGATCTTCACCAGTCTGATTTCTTTCCTTCAGCAGATCAGTAGCCTTGGACCTTGAATTTTGACTCTTCTGATATCTTCTTTACTTAGTCAAAAATTCTTCAAAGGGATATCAGCTAAGTTAATTTATACTTAGCAGATTTGAAGTTTTGGAATGCATCAAAACCTCCCTTTACTTATTGTCTTCAGTGCTCTTCATCTTCATCCTTATACAACAACAAGTAACCCTATTTTAAGGTTACGGTACCATAACTTTTAAAATATACACATTTTGTACCACATATTAACTGTCCTCCACACATTTGGTACTTTCGTCAATTTTTGGACCGAAAATACAATTTCGGATGGAAAGTTAATGAAAAATTTGCATAATTAGTCCTATATTTATAGATTACTGCGAAAGTTTGTCCCTCATATTTTCTGGCAGATAAATTTACCCCAAAGTTCACAAGTTTTACAAATTTTATAAATTATTATTATTAAATTTCTTAATCTAATTAGATTATATATATAATAAATATAAACTAAATAATATATTATATAAAATCGGTTAAATATAAATTAAATTTATATGAATTTTTTAATTTCGAAAAATAATCTTTCAAACTAATTAGATTTTACATATTATATATATAAATTAAATAATATTTTAATCTGAAAAAATAAATATGCTTATTAAATTTTAAAATTAAAAAAAAATTAGACTAAATTAGGGTTTTTTTAATTATAATAAATTTATTAATTAAAATTATTATTATTTATATAATTTTAAAAATAGTTTTTCCAGCTTTTATAATAAATACTACTTAATTTGTATATATTATTATCTAATTAGTTTAAAAGATATTTTTTCAATTTAAAAAAATTAATAAGTTTAATTGATATTTATTTTTCAAATTTATTATAAAATATTATTTATTTTATATTAGTTATATTAAAATCTACTTAGTTCAAAAAATATTATTGATATTTTTTTTGGATTTTATATAAAATATTATTTATTTTATATATATTATATATAAAATCTAATTAGTGTAATAGATTTAATAATAATCTAGTATATAGAATTTATAACTAGGATTTATAATTAATTATATTTGCAATTGGGACTAAAATGCTTCAACCTTGTGAATTGTGGTGTAAATTTGTCAAGCCATAAAATATGTGAGGCAAAGTTTGTCAACAATTTATAACTATAGGACCAATTCTGTAAATTTTTCATCAATTTTTAGTCTAAAGTTGAATTTTCCGTACAAAATTTGACCGAAGTGCCAAATGTGTTGAGAGCAGTTCACATATGGTACCAAATGTGTATGTTTTAAAAGTTATGGTACAGTAAACTTAAAGTAGGGTTACTTAGGGTACCAAAAGTGAAATTCTCTCGAATTGAATTTGAGGGGGGACTCAATATAGAGCGAGATTTAACGAGCACGTG
The DNA here is from genome assembly GCA_038501285.1 of Penstemon eatonii. Taxonomy (NCBI): domain Eukaryota; kingdom Viridiplantae; phylum Streptophyta; class Magnoliopsida; order Lamiales; family Plantaginaceae; genus Penstemon; species Penstemon eatonii. Next base: position 40,805,041 of record CM076710.1, on the reverse strand, counting down.
AGAATCATGTGTCAATTTCGTCATTAATTTGACGGAAGTATCAAATCTGTAAAGTGGAATTGAAATATGGTACCAAAAATAGTTGTTGTATTAAATCTCTAATGTAAGTATAATTATGATATCAAAAGTGAAATTCGTTCGATGTTTAAAGGATGAATTGATGCGCTCACTGATTCATGTAGAAATAGCTTTGGAAAGTACTAGAGAAATGTTAACTAACATTTGATGTTGTTGCGCGATGTATTTTGTTTGTAAATAAGTCGAATTAGGCATGTCAAAGGTCGGGTCCGGACCTGGACCCGACCTGCTTATTAATTATCGGGTCTGGACCCGGACCCGACCCGTTCAGTTTTGGGTCCAGACCCGGACCCGACCCGAATTTTTTTTCCAAACTGATCGGGTCCAGGTCGGGTCCAAATCTGGACCCGATTGAGACCCGGACCCGATCTGGACCTGAATTTTTTTTTTTTCCTCCTTTGCCCTTAGACGATGAATCCCTTTACTGCCTTACACATTTATTTCCAGATTTCTCTCTCACCCAATCTCTAGGGTTTTGTCAATCGAATTTCTCACCCAATCAAATACTGATACTGATACTGATACTAATAGTGCGTCAACTCAGTTTCTGAATTTCGAGAGCGAAGAAGAAGTTCAGAGCAAAGAAATTAGAGGCAGTGGTTCACTTTATCCAGTCCCTGATCTTGAAAAAACTCTTCCCCTGAAGTAAGTAACTAAATCTTGAATTCAATTTCATCTTAATTTCATAGATACTGTTGCCTAGTTCTTAATCTGGGACTGTTTATATTATTAGTCTTGTGATTTGTGAAGATTGATCTCGGTTTATGATATTTTTCATAAAAAATGGCTTAGTTTGAACTTTTTGTAGTTAAATTACATAGAAAACAGAGATTGTTTGATCTTGAAGCATTTTCTTTAATTTCATAAGAAATTAACGTTGCGTAGTTTTTGATCTGGGATTTTTTATATTCTTAAGCCATGTGAAGATTGATCTTGGTTTTTGTCAATCACTTTTATCTCAGGTATTTTCTTCAACTTACAAACTTTCTTGTTTGATCTGTGATTTTTTTCGAATCGTCTCAGCTTCTGTTTAAAAAGCATTTTCTTGTGTTTTGTTTTGAAGATGGGTTCACCTCTCATGGTTACCCTGCAGAAATAATGCGTTTAAGATTTTCATTTTTATCACAATTAATTGATACCCATCTTCAGCTTCTTCTAATTTTGTTTAGGATTTGGGTACATTATCTTTACTAATGTTAGTTTTTCTTTTTCAATTATTCTACACCACTGTCTTGTTTTAAACCATTGAAACTGTTACTCGATGATGCAATTCTATCTAAAATATTTGAAACATTTAGTACTATTTTTTTAAGTGTTATAGCTATGTGATTATTGGAAGTTTGAACAACCCTATTTTTTTATGTTGCAGGATGATCTAACACTTAGTACTAGTGTTTAGCTCAGATTTCATTTGGAAAGACAGCCTTATTTCGGATTTGATTCTCAATTCTGCGGAAGAGAGGCTACTAAATTTCTTCTCTCGGATTTGATTCTCAATTCTGCGGAAGAGAGGCTACTAAATTTCTTCTCTGAAGGTAATAGATTCTGTTTTCTTAAAAATTGTTCATGATTAGACATTCTTGCTTTAATTGGTGGTTTCTACCTTCTTGCTTATTATTATTATTTTCTGATCTGGTGAAGATAAATGTTGGAGTTGAAGATTCGATTTGGATGAGAAAAGTGGAACATGAATAGTTGGATTTTAATTTCTATTTCTTTTTGTTAGATTCTATGCTTTTGTTGAGCTTTATGGTTATGTTAAGAGATATTAATTATATTTCCACTGGTTTGTTTCAGGTTTACTTCGCAGATTCGATATGTCAACATCTCAAAGTGCGTCTGTCCAACGTAATCCAATACCTATATCTGGTGGGAGTGAAGATTGTAATAATGAGGTGGTGTCAAATCTGCGTGAAAATCAAGAGGTGTCGGGTCAGACAACTCAAACAAGAGGTACCAAAAGAAAACCCTCTGTTGTATGGGAACATTTTACAAAACAGAATGATACACATGCGCAATGTAATCATTGCGATAAGTTGTTAACTACTGGTGGGGGGACAAGTCATATTAAAAAGCATCTTAAAACTGCTTGTCCTAATTATAGGCTTATTGAGCCCGGGGATATTAGAGTTGTAAGTCCTAGGACTGAGTTTGTCTTTGATCAATCCAAAAGTAGGGAATACTTAGCAAAGATGGTCATGAAACATAATTACCCGTTAAGTATAGGAGATCATGAATATGCCGAACTCTTTTGTGGAAGTCTTAATCCCGACTTCAAGCTTCCGTGTCGAAACACCATTATAGCTGATGTAATTAATGTTTTTGAGGAGGAAAAGGTCAAAGTGTACAAACTATTGAGTGAGCTTAAGTCTAAAGTATCTTTGACTACTGATATTTGGGGCTCGGGCAATACTGGTGTTTCATATTGTTGCTTAACGAGTCATTTCATTGATGAAAATTGGAATTTGAATAAAAAAATTCTCTCTTTCAAATATTTGCCTTACAAACATGATGGTGACTCGTTGTTCAAATTTATGAGAGAGGAGATTACAAATTGGAATTTGAACAAAAAATTGTGTTCAGTTGTGGTTGACAATGCTACTGCAAATGATGTGATGACTCGGAAGTTAATTGATTGGATTATTTCTGATTCATCCACACCTTTTTGTAGAGAATTATTTCATGTTAGGTGTAGTGCACACATACTGAATTTGATTGTGCAAGATGGTCTTAAGCAAATTACTGATTTTCTTGAAAATATACGTGAAACTGTAAGATATTTGAAGAGGTCCCCCGCTGGGAGGCAAAAACTTGACCAAGTCAAGAATCAATGTGAGGCAAGGCATTTGAGAAAAATAGCCATGGATGTTCCTAATCGGTGGAACTCAACTTTTGATATGCTACAGACAGCATTGCCTTTAAGGGAAGCTTTAGGCCGTTTAGAAATTATTGACCAACATTACGTTTATAATCCAAATTCGTGGGATTGGGACGCAGCTAAAGTCGTATTGGATTGTTTACGGATATTCTATGAAGCTACTCGTCATTTTAGTGGTCGGATGTATCCTACATCTAATGTTTTTTTTCGCGATATTTGTCAAATTCACTTAAAGATGATTGATTGGGGTAAGAGTAGTAATGATATCTTGATATTGATGCATGATCCCATGAAAGAAAAATTTGACAAATATTGGGATGAATGTAGTTTAGCATTAGCTGTTGCAGTGGTTTTTGATCCCAGGTTCAAGATGCAACTTGTGAAATATTTCTTTAATAAGATTTATGGTTTAGAAGGTGCTAGTACATACATTCAGCGAGTTTCTGATTCTTTACATGAACTGTTCATCTTTTATGGAGGCACGGTTCCTTCTTCATTGAATGAAACCGTCATGTCAAGTGACTTTGTTGAAAACGACACATTCGATGCTGATTTTGATAGATGGTGTGATAATGCTCTTCCTTCTTCTGACATAGAGAAGTCGGAATTAGATGCTTATCTTGATGAAAAAAAGTTTCCTACTACAGTGAACGAATTTGATATTTTGAATTGGTGGAAGACTAACAATGCAAGATACCCTGTTTTGGCAAGGATAGCGCGTGATATTCTGGCTGTCCCGGCTACTACAGTCGCATCTGAAGCAGCATTTAGTGTTGGGGGAAGGGTACTAGACCCGCAACGTTCTTCTATGCTTCCTGATGCACTAGAGGCATTGATAGTAGGAGGTGATTGGCTTCCACTGAGAAAGAATACAAGTAAGTAGAATTATTACTTCATGTTGTTAAATCTTATTATTTTCTAAAAGGTGTGTTTATATAATATTACTATTGCATTTTGGCTACATAGGTTATTCCGATGTGACATCCGAAATTGAAGCAGATAGGGCAATTAGATTATAATTTGCCATTTTGGAGAAGTGGCGGATCGAAGAGACCTAATTCTGAATCTTTGAAATTGTTTTGATTCAATATATGGAGATTTTATTGTTGAAATTTAATTTCTAGCTAATGAATATATGTAATTATATATGACACCAAAATTTGAGTTTTTATTCAATCTATCTAATTTGAGGAGAACAATTTTCAATGTATAAATCAAAATTTACTTAGGAGAATCTTCATGTGTCATTAGTTGCGCTACGTACTCAAGTTTTGAGTATTAATCACTAATTTATCAAAAAAAAAAAAAACTATAACATAATATATAATATCATTTTATTGCTTTAATTTGGATATAGACTGTTAAATGAAAAAAATCGTAGGTTCATGAATAATAGACATCATCACAAGTAAAGAAAGAAAGAAAGAATTTTTTATAGAATTGTTGCTCATTTAATATTCGTCACTTAAACTCGTAAAGTATGTTTTAGTTATTTGTAAATTGAATTTGAGCTTGGTAATACTTGAGTTTAAATAAACTTGGTCATTTGAGATATTTAAAAAAAAAAAAAAAAAACTGAACAGGCAGGATCAGTTTCGGGTTTGGGTCGGATCTTGTTCGGGTCTGGGTCGGATCTTGTTCGGGTCTGGGTTGGATCCTGTTCGGGTCCGGGTGGGGTCTTGTTTTGGTTCGGGTCGGGTCCAGGTCCAACTTATTATTTATTATTGGGTCTGTAATGGGTCTGGGTCCAGGTCTTTATCTAGATCTGAAAATTTAAAGTAAAGTGTGTCTTTATTGAATTTGGGTAGGGTCTGGGCCCAGACCCTACCTTTGACAGGCCTAAGTCGAATGATATTTTGAGAGCTCCAACAAAAATTTGTTGAAATGTGAACGCGTGCACTACAGTTACAATAAGCAATGTTGCAGAGACCTAGTATAATGGGCCACCTTTCTCACATTGAACCAAAGCCTACCAGCGAATTCATGAAAGATTGTCCTACACAATTCAAAAACCATATTTTTCTATCTTATTTTTTATTCAACGAAGATGCGGAATTAGCAAAACTTGATTACAACAACCTACTTAGAAAAGGTCAAGACCATCGTTGAATCGAGAAAAAAGGATGAGGATATTGGGACTATATCAATTAGACTTTAAAGTTTGGTAGGCGCTCGCTGAAATTCACCAACGAGTTTTTAGGCCCAATAGCTTGAGGTAATTGACCATATTTCATCTAAAATGCATTTCAATTGACTTATATTTGAACGCTAGAAATGCCCTTTTGTTCATTTATGAGATTTTTCTATTTTCGCTCATGATTTTCTTTTTCATCGCATTTGTATGCGATAATGAGGTTGTTTCTCTCCCTTCTGGTTCTAAGTTGACCATAATTTCTTTTAACCTGTCTTAAGTTTTATCCTTGAACTTGTTACCTTGATCTCGTGCTTTCAGTCATCGCCTGTCGTGGCTTCTTATATCATACGGTCATCATGAATAGATTGACATTTAAACTAGGACTCCTAATTCTCTTGTCCCCTCAAATTTTATTGCCAATTATCATTCAGCTCGTAGTTCCCTTTTATCGAAGCTTCAATTTTGGCAATGAAATTTCAACCTCGTTCGGAGTTAACACCCACTGAATTTCAAAAGTAATTCCTTCACAATGACTTCATGAATCGGATTGCTTACATTGACCTAATTTAAAAAATGCGAATATTCTTGGCCTCTACATGAACCTATTTTTTGTTGACTTTGTTAATCATGCATTTCTTTGTTATCATTGAATGATTATATTGTCGGCGACTTCCTTTTGAAATTCGAACTGTATCATGTTCATTTTGAGCTTGTTCCATTGTTATTTTATTAATCTTTGTTAGCCTCATGAACCGAATCATGTTGTCCTCGACTCTCTTTTGAAATTCACACGTCATTGTTATTCGTTTTGAATTTGTTTGTACTATTATCTAGAATAATCTGATGGGATAGTGCCCTGCAAGCCAATATATTTAGCTTGTATTAGAACTATCTTAATTTTTCTTTAGTATAAATGACTTAATACGCCTGTTTATTTATAGTATGTAAATCAAACAATGGCCAACTTCATCTCTCACAAATCACTTAAGCGATTGGATGAAATCGTTAGATCACAATAGACTATGGGACGATTCACTTCAGTATGAGTGCAATCATGAACCAGTCTCTAAGGTCGTGATCTTAAAACAGTTCCAAGTCATAGATTCCGAACGAGACGGAGTATCGAAGGAATCGCAAAGACTTGTACAAATATGCATGATTCACATGGAGTGAATTTGTAGCGTTTCATGAGCAAGGAATTTGAGGACAGTGCATATAAGTAGGTGGTTCGATAGAGGATCGAACGCATCGAACGACCCGAACAGAGAAACCCATTGTGGAAGCGCATGACGCACATCGGCGATGGGATGTTTCTCAAGCTTATAATAGTGTATGATTTAGTCCTTTTAGACTTGAGGTGCTAGGGCGAATTCGGTGCATGGGCGTACGTACTTAGATTTAAGTGCCGGTCACGTAGCTTGACCATTGTGTGCCTAAGTTGGGTGCGTATAGCCGTGCACGCGTTCGAATGGTTAGCATCAATATGGGATCTACCGACTCAACATAATGTGTTTAGGAAATTTCCTATACATTCTTACATAATAGATTCCGAGAAACCTATGGCCATAGTTGGTGACGCATTTGGAATGGGGTTTCCAAATTTGGCCGTCACACTGGAATCATTGTCAGGAATTAGAAAGTATAGTTATCGAGATAATTAGAGGTGCAGATCAATTCACACACCCTAGGTCTCGATCGGGAAATTAGTCGATAGAAGGACCGTATGTACATGGTACTTATAAGAGGTGAGGTTCACTGAGATCAATTCACCTGAAGTTGGGCCTCATAGGCTTGTGGCTAGACATCGACCATGAGGTGTGGGTACTCATGAATTAATAAGGAAATTAATTCTTCAGTGGTTAATTGAAGGGGTTCAATTAATTGGAGCAATTAATAAGCTCGCAAATTAAATCACGAAAGTTGTGGGCCCGCGGCCAATTGATGGTGAACCTAGAGGGTCACACACAATACAATTGGACTGCAACAAATCATATAAGGAATGTTTGATTTAAAGTGTTAAATCAAAACTTAAGAATTAAAGTGTTAATTCTTGAAGAAGGAAACTAATTAATTAAAGTGTTAATTAATAAGAGAGGAATTAATTTAATTGATTAATTATATAATTAATTAAATGGGCTGAATTAATTAAATGGGTTTAATTAATTAAAAGGGGATCTAAGTCCATTAGAAAACAAATAAAGACCATAAGTAAATGGGCTTTAAGTTTCCTAGTTAGACTAGATCACATTAGGTCAAGACTCCTTATCTATAAATAAGGAGTAGGAGACCAAAAACCCTAACCCTAATACACTAAGTAGCCGCCCCCTTCTCCAAGCAAGAAGGAGCCGCCCACTCCTTCTCCAAAACAAGAAAAAGCGCCGCCCCTCCTTCTACAAGTTAGGATCGGCCAAACCCTGTAGATTTCTACAGGGTTCATGTAAATTGTTTTCTTCCTTCTTTCTTGCTTGATAACTTTTGGATCCAAGTTCTGAGCCTAAGGATCCAAAAGAGTTGCTTCAATCCAGTTGGTGTGGATACCGCTAGAGGCACAATGCTTGGAGTGCTTCTCTTGAACCGAATCCATCAGATCTGAAAGAAGACCGGAGAAAAACCACCACCGTTGCTAGCTGTGGTGAGGTAAATTCTAAAACCCCCTATGGTTGGTTTTGTTTTTGCATGAAAAACCTTTTCGTATGACTAGATGAGTAAAGATCCTGATTGATTTAAAAAATTTAAATTCCGCTGCTTTTTAACGTTCTGACGTTACCCATAACCCAACAGTGGTATCAGAGCCTAACTCATTACTCTAATACGAAAAGGTCTGAATATAATTTGATTGCTTTATTTGTATTGCATATTATATTCGTGTTATTGATTCTTACTTGTTATGGGTAGATCTGATTTTGGGTAAAATTGCATAAAAACGTTTTTGGGCAATTTTGTATTTTACGAAAAATAAAGGGTTGTTTTGCGATTAGCGATTTTTGGAAAAATGGACTGAAATTGATATTTTTCGAACTGTGTGTTTTCTGGACAGAAAGTATTTTTCTGGAAATTTTTGAATTTGGGGATGTTTCGTAAAAACCAAAAGTTTTGGGGCTGTTTTGTAAATACCGAAAACTGCAGGGACTGAATTGCAAATTCTAAATTTTCTGGAAATAAAAATTTATTTTCGGTCCTCTGCCCAATTTCAATTTTGGGGTTAATTTGTAATTTCCAAAACTTTAGGGGTCAAATTGCAATTTTCAAAAGTTGGAGGGTCGAATTGCAATTTTCAAAAGTTGGAAAATTTTCATTCTTTTTTTTGCATAAAATTATTTTGTTTATCCGAATATAGATCACCATAATTAGTAGAGGTTTAAGTAATAATCTAGAGAAATATTTTAAAGGCGTTTAAAATAATTGAAGTAAGATAGGAAACTAGTAAATGTGTTTGCTTGTTTCTTTGCTCAACGTGAATTGTTTACGTGATTTTTGATCAAGCCGAGCCTTGACCTTAGATGTGATTGGTTTATTTTGCTTTGGATTTTTGTTGGGCCTGGGAGCCTTTATTTGGGCCTTTTTGTGCCAATGTAATAGATTAAGGCTTTACATTAAATAGTTTAGGATGGAGGCCCATTACATGCAACAATGAAGCCCGGTGGTCAATGAAGGCCAAGTATGCTTGGTTATTTATGTAATAGCCTAGGCCCATTAAGAACCCATTAGATAGACCAATTGGGCCAACATTATTGGCTCAATGATGGTCCAAGCATAGGTGGCTCCCGATCGAAAATATATTGTGTTAGAAATGCATGCTAGGTTTATTTATTTATGTTTTATTTATTTATTGATTCTTTTATTTGGCTTGTATGTAAATACGTTTTAGAAAATTAGATCGTAAATAAGATAATTCATAATCGAAGCGGTGAGATCTCGAGAGAGTTTGCCTTAAACTTTCAAACCAGTAAATCCCCTCTTGAATTAAATATTAAGTCATATGGGTTAAAATAAAATGAAGTATTTATATAAATCCAAGCCTTCCATCAATAGGGACTAGCGTATGTTGTCTACTTATCGATAGAGGTGATCCGGAGTCTGGCACCCGAGTCGAAGAAAGGGACAATATGCAAAATTCCTTGACTTCTGTTTTTAACTAAACTCGAAAAGGGTGAGGATTGGTTGGGATGTGAATATCGACCGATAACCAGTTACGGGGAGTTCACGACCGGGCCTATTGCTCATCATGATTGATGGGTTAGACTTAACGATTAGTAACACTTATGATGTAGCGGTGCTAGATAAGTGCGAAAACCGAGGTAAAATAGCTTGAAGGTTGTGTAGTGACGCAATTGGCAATAAGTATGCCTACCTGGGGAATTGGTTATATGACCACGAGTCGTGGGTGCAATTAATGGCCACTGGGACGTCAAGATCTACTAGGAAATAGAATTTCCCAAACAATTGAAGGGGTAATTGTTTCGGTAAAATAGTGGGAGAACTTTTACGATAGAAAGTCCAACATTCGTAGATTATAATTATTATTCATTAACTAGTCCACTGAATGTTTGTCTTCTCTTTAAAATAGATACTGAGATATCTGTAGTTATCCATTTTACTATTTATCCTCGACTAATAAAATAACTGGATCAAAATAACGACTTGCTTAAAAACTTGAGAATTGTCTTAAATTTCGAAAGTTGGAATGATGTTCTTAAACGACGAGCCTATGCCTTATGCGCTTTCGAGATAAGTCAAAATAGGGAAACGAATCACTCGTAGAGTATGGGAATATTAATGATCGTTTCCTCAAATAAAGATGAATCTCTAAAAGTGAAACGAATCACCTATAGAGTATGGGAATCTTAATGACCGTTTCCTCAAATAAGTATCAAGATTGAACGAGCTATGGAAGCGACATGAGGAGCATGTCTGAAGCTTCTGAAACAAACACCTCAAAAGGCCTATTTTGAGGACCAGTCTTCTGAAACAAACCTCCACCTCAAATGGCTTGTTTTGAGGAGCAGTTTTGAATCGATCTGATTCGAGACTTCTAAGGAATTGTTTCAAAACTCGAGAATAAGTGAAGGAACTAGTGTCAAGGATCACTGTCCTTGTTTTATCAATCTGGTTGAAAACTGGATCGATTAAACGTGGGCCTGCAAGTGATCTTAACATTAACTTCCTCCTAAAAATTCTTCTCCCGCTCATTCAAATGATTCGCGAAATACATTGATCTTATTTAATAAGTTTATCACATTTCATGAATCAACCAAAGTATTGGTAAAAGGCAAATAGGATAAACCTGTTATGATCATTTACACTTCATGGACTGCAAAGTCAAAGAAGAGTAAAATGAAGAAGAATTTATTCTCTTCTAAATTCGAACATAAAGGTAGTCGTTCATCTAAGAAAGGCACCGATAAGTTTAATTGATTAGATGATCTAATTAATTAAGCAACGTTTCAATTAAAGGGTTAATAGAAAAGGAAAAGGAATCAATTAAAGAGTTAATTGAAAGGAAGTAAATTAATTGAATTAAACCATTAAATCAATTTTATTGAATTAATGTGTAAAGTTCAAATTAATACAAAGATAATAATCCACAACTTTGGCACACTAGACTTGGACATATCTCTGAGAGTAGGATTCAAAAGTTGGTTTCTTCTAAGCTTCTTGAAAAATAGGACTTAAATGAACTTCCAACCTGCTAATCCTGTCTCAAAAGAGAGATGACCAGATCTCCCTTCACAAGGAATCCAGAGCGAACCAAACAAAATTGGGATTAGATCCATGCGAATGAATGTGGACTACTAAACGTTAGTGTGAGAGGAGATTACTCATACCTCATACCCTTTTTGTATGACCTTGGTCATTAGTGATATTTGTATCAAGTAAGATACAAATCCGAAAAACCTTTGAAGAGCTCAAGGATTTTCAAAACGAAGTAGAGAATCAACAATGACATAGTATTACGACCATTCGATCTAATCGAGATGGCAAATACTTAAGTCAAAGATTCCTCAATTATCTTGCTGAGAATGAGGTTCTCATACAACAAACTCCTCCTAAGACGCCTCAACTTATTGGAGTGTCTAAGAGATGGAATCTAACATTGGTAGACATTGTTCGATCCACATTGAGTTTTGTTAAGCTTCCTCATGCATTCTAGGGGTTGGTCCTCCTGACTGCATCGAAGATACTGAGCAAAGTACCTTCAAAATCCGTGTCTACAAAGCTTTACCAAGAAAGGTATGGCAAAATACCTCTATGCTCTTACTTCTGAGTATGGAGATCTTCTGCCGATGGTAGAAACGAGAAAGGAGATAAATTGGCTAGTAGATCCAATTTGTATAAAATTGTGGGGTATCCAACGAAATCCATTGGATACCTGTTCCACGACAATGAGAAACAATCGTTTCTCCTATGTACCCGTTCCTCAGTTGATGAATTTCTAATCAAAGGAAATGAAAACGTCATGGAACTCGATGAAGTCCAAGATTTGGACCTATCCCCGCAAACAGTGGGAGTTAATCCAGAAAGTATTGAACCATCAAGTACACCTAAACTTCGTAGATCTGATCAAGTTCATAAATAATTTGAAAGATATGGTTTCACCATATACGTGGAAACTATATTCAATGTAGATGCGAATGCGTGACTGGAGTTCATGCAATCCAGAATGGATCCCATCCATTCCAACAAGGTATAACCTTGGTTGATCCACCCGAGGGATATATCCCTATAAGTTGCCCATGAGTTGTGAGTGGATCTTCAAGCTTGGAATGAATGGAGAGGTGTTGCCTCTAAGAATCGACTAGTGGTAAAAAGGCTATTCACAAAGTTCTGGAACAGACTTTGATGAAACATTTTCTCCAGTAGAAATGTCTGAGTCCATTCAGATTCACATTTGTTTTGATGAGAAAGTCAAGACATTTGACTTCATCAAAATGAGTATGAACCTTGAGTGTACAAAAGGATTAGTGGGAGCACGATGAAGCTCATATCTTATATGTCGATAATGTTCTGGTTATCTGGGATGATGTCGGAATGTTAGCACAGACGAAAACATGGTTGTTCATGCAATTCTCCATGAAAGATTTAGGAGAAACATCTTGCGTATTGGGATACGTATCTATAGAGATAGATCGGAGAAGATGTTGACACTCTCTAAATCTAAGTACATAGAATCAATACTGGAAATATTCGGTATGAAAAATCGAAGAAAGGATTGCTTCCAATGAGACACTGTATCCCTTGTTCCAAATCGATGTGCCCTACATCGAATGAGGATAAAAGGAGAAAGTCTCAAATACCTTATGTTTCAAACAAAAGGTTGCATGTGGCATGCTTTACTATGTACTAGACTAGAAGTAGAACTTGCTCAAGTGTCACGAGCAGACGTAGAACTTGCTTAAGTGTCACGAGCAATTACTAGTCAAACTCCAGTGAAGAGTACTGGACCACCGTAAAAGATATCCTTAAGCTCTTGATAAATATTAAGGATTTGTTCTTGGTCTACGATGGTAGTGGAGAATTAAAATTCGAAGGATTTACTGATTCGAATTTCCAGTCTGAAGTGGATGAATTTATATGTCCATTTTGGATATATATTTTGCCTCAATGGGGTAACGGTAAATTGGAAAGGGTTCCAAGCAAAACACCGTAACCATCTAAACCACTGAAGCAAGAAATATTGCAGCATTAAATGTAGCATTAAATGCGGCTTAAGAAAGTGTTTGGATATAAAACTTCATCCTATGGTTGGATGTAGTGCCTAGCATTGCGAAGCTCATGGTTATCTTCTATGATAACAATGGAGCTATTTCTAAAGCAAAGCATGCGAGATCTCACCAGAAATCTAAACACAATTGAGAGAAAAGTACCATTTGATAAGAGAAATCATTGGTAGAGTTGACGCACATAATGGATCGCGTCGACTCAGAAGACAACATAGCGGATCCACCAGAAGAAGCTATATCACGAAAAGAGTTCGAAGAACATCTTTAAAAAGATGGGTCCTAGAAACGTTTGTGATTGGCTTTGGGGCAAGTGGGAGATTGATGGGATAGTGCCCTGCAAGCCAATATATTTAGCTTGTATTAGAACTATCTTAATCTTTCTTTAGTATAAATGACTTAATACGCCTGTTTATTTATAGTATGTAAATCAAATAGTGGCCAACTTCATCTCTCGCAAATCACTTAAGCGATTTGATGAAATCCTTAGATCACAATAGACTATGGGACGATTCACATCAGTATCAGTGCAATCATGAAACAGTCTCTAAGGTCGTGATCTTAAAACTGTTCCAAGTCATAGATTCCAAACGAAACGGGGTATCGAAGGAATCACAAAGATTTGTACAAATATGCATGATTCACATGGAGTGAATTTGTAGCGTTTCATGAGCAAGGAATTTGAGGCCAGTGCATATGAGTAGGTGGTTCGAAAGAGGATCGAACGCATCGAACGACCCGACCAGAGAAACCCATTGTGGAAGCGCATGATGCACATCGGCGATGGGATGTTTCTCAAGCTTATAATAGTGTACGATTTAGTCCTTAGACTTGAGGTGCTAGGGCGAATTCGGTGCATGGGCGTACGTACTTAGATTTAGGTGCCGGACACGTAGCTTGACCATTGTGTGCCTAAATCGGGTGCGTATAGCCGTGCACACGAATGGTTAGCATCAATATGGGATTTACTGACTTAACGTAGTGTGTTGAGGAAATTTCCTATACATTCTTATATAATAGATTCTGAGAAACCTATGGCCATAGTTGGTGACGCATTTGGAAAGGGATTTCCAAATTAGGCAGTCAAACTGGAATCATTGCCAGGAATTAGAAAGTATAGTTATCGAGATAATTAGAGGTGCCGATCAATTCACACACCCTAGGTCTCGATCGGGAAATTAGTCGATAGAAGGACAGTATGTACATGGTACTTATAAGAGGTGATGTTCACTGAGATCAATTCACCTGAAGTTGGGCCTCATGGGCTTGTGGCTAGACATCGACCATGAGGTGTGTGTACTCATGAACTAATAAGGAAATTAATTCTTGAGTGGTTAATTGAAGGGGTTCAATTAATCGGAGCAATTAATAAGCTCGCAAATTAAATCACGAAAGTCATGGGCCCGCGGCCAATTGATTGTGAACCTAGAGGGTCACACACAATACAATTGGACTGCAACAAATCATATAAGGAAAGTTTGATTTGAAGTGTTAAATCAAAACTTAAGAATTAAAGTGTTAATTCTTGAAGAAGGAAACTAATTAATTAAAGTGTTAATTAATAAGAGAGGAATTAATTTAATTGATTAATTATATTAATTAATTAAATGGGCTGAATTAATAAAATGAGTTTAATTAATTAAAAGGGGATCTAAGTCCATTAGGAAACAAATAAAGACCATAAGTAAATGGGCTTTAAGTTTCCTAGTTGGACTAGATCACATTAGGTCTAGACTCCTTATCTATAAATAAGGAGTAGGAGACCAAAAACCCTAAACCTAATACACTAAGGAGCCACCCACTTACTCTTCAAAACAAGAAAAAGCGCCGCCCCTCTTTCTACAAGTTAGGATCGGCCAAACCCTGTAGATTTCTACAGGGTTCATGTAAATTGTTTTCTTCCTTCTTTCTTGCTTGATAACTTTTGGATCCAAGTTCCGAGCCTAAGGATCCAAAAGAGTTGCTTCAATCCAGTTGGTGTGGATACCGCTAGAGGCACAACACTTGGAGTGCTTCTCTCGAACCGAATCCATCAGATCTGAAAGAAGACCGGAGAAAAACCACCACCGTTGCTGTGGTGAGGTAAATTTTAAACCCCCTATGGTTGGTTTTGTTTTTGCTTGAAAAACCTTTTCATATTACTAGATGAGTAAAGATCCTGATTGGGTTATTTAAAAATTTTAAATTCCGCTGCTTTTTAACGTTCTGACGTTACCCATAACCCAACATAATCATACAATTTCATTAACCTTTGGTTTCCTTGTTGAATTGTCCTTGTTTTCTATTTGAAATTTGTTGCAGTCATTACATTGAAATGAATCTTTGAACTTGTTGTTTATCTTGACTTGTACTGAAATGACCAAGTGCACTTTATTGTTTCGGTTACTATCATCAGACACTTGTTTCAACCTTCTGTTACCCTTATCAATATTTTTACTTTGACTTTCTTTTCTTTACTCCATTCAAATTTGAGACAATATTATTTTGTTATCCAAATGGTTGTGTCTTATTCGTTCTCATCACAATGATATCAAATTCATTATTTGGTTGTCTTTGTTTATCGATATTACCATTATTCTACTTCTTTTGCAACCTCCATTCGTTCTTCTTCTCGTTATCATCATTAAGTCTTGCCTTGATATCTTCAACAAGATTTTGGATTCAAAAGTCCTTTTAACCCTTATCGAGACTTTTCGTTTAACTATGATTGTGTTACTTCTCGAGAATCTTAGTTAAACGTCTTTCACTATCTTTGCTGGTGTGTTTGGTTATCTATATGGAGGGTAAGAGAAGATGACATCAACAACCTTTATATTTGTATTAAGTTTTTACTGGTTACTTTGTTTGTTTGTGTATGTATTTTGAACTTGGTTGATTATGTAATATAAGTTGGGTAATTTGTCGGCGTATGAATCCCACTAGCTCCATGTAGTTTTGAGTTTTGTGTACTGACTCACTGATTAGTTGTTTCATTTTTGTGAATATTTTCCGCCAGTTGGACTAGTATTTTAGTTGAGATGCATTATTTTTTAAATTATTGTTTCGCGCATTACGTGCACACATGCATCGGCCTCACTAAGTTGATTTAGTCAACTTACTCGTTCCGTGTTTCATTCTTTTCGGCTCCAGATTTTGGGAACGCTAGTTCAGGTTGCAATTAGGTCTTCCGGTTGCCGTTCCACCCTAGTTTCGGAGAGTAGTATTCCTTATGTTTGAACTATGTCGTTTCCCGATTCTTCAATTCCCATATAATCGTTGTTTCAAATTGTTTGTACATTTGAAGTGTTTTGTATATTTATTAAAACTGGTTGTATTTGTAGTTAAATAAATTGATGGTTTTTATTAGTTGGTTTTAAATATTATAAAAAAAAATATTTTAAATTAATTTTCCGTATGAATCAATTGTCAATAACTGGTTTATTCTAGTTGGACATTAGTTATTCTAGTTGGACATCAAACTTTTTCATAACGTTGTTTGAGCAAAGTCTTTTGACACGATTCGAACTGAAATTTTTTTTCCATTGTATTTGATTTTATAAATTTATCAAAAATAGTATCTGAAATATTTTTTATAAATTAATTGTTCAATTGAGTGCAATTCGACGGGCCCGCGGAGTCGGGCTGTTACATGTATAAATAGATTTGGTTCATCATTGTGTTGTAATATTGTTTACATACATATTATATATGAAATATATTTTGAAGCAATTAAATTATATTGTGGTTTTTTCGAATTTTTTTATTTTCTTTTGTATTTGGGCATTATGAAGTGTCATCAAACTAAATTTTTGTGATTTTTATTAAATGTGACTATTCAAAAGTGTAGTAATTTCAAAATGTCAACAAATAAGCTTATTGCGGTATATAAAAATATCATTCTCTTTGCTGTTTGTGGCATTGTGAGGTGCCACTAATTTATTTTTCGATAACAGTTTTTAGTGTTTCTATATGTAAATATAGTGTAATTTTAAAGTGTTAGCAAACTATCTATTTTGTCTCATTTTAATATGTTATTTAATAAAATTACAACAACAATTCATAATGTCATTAAATAATATAATAACGACTTTTATAAATGTTAATGACTTTTAACTACATCGCTACACATGACACTTCTTAAAAATGATATTTATGTAAAAAAATGCCACTATCACAATAACTAATGAGATTTTCAGATTTTATTAAAGCTTATTTTTGTTTTAGTGCATCTTTGTGACTTAAGCTTTTGAGTTGAGAGAAAAATCATAGTGATTTATTTAAAAAACTTTATATTGTAAACACAAGTGTAGATTTCTAAGTGAGATTACATTTGTATAAGATGTGTGCTCAATGATATCCCTAGTGATTTTCTTTACTTTGTAATTTCTGTTTGCGGTTTACACTTTGTAAAAATCAAAGTATTATATAATTTGATTGAATAATGGATACCCCTTTTTGAGTGATCTGGGAAGAGCAGATTAGAAGGATTATACCACTTTCGAACCACTAAAAATTATGTGTCTGCACATTTTGTAAATTTTTAGTTTTTAAACTCATCCAAATATACAACTATATCTAAATGTGGCAAGAAAAAATGAGACGGGTGAAATATATAATATAAAGAAAATTTACTACTTCATTATCCCACAATTCCTTATCATTTGCTACCGTTGATCAAATTAACCTGACTAAATTTCAAGAAGTTATTATATGTAATTTAGTTAATTTGTTTCAATAATAATTTAGCAATAATATATAACACTACATATATTAATAAATAAAAATATTTAGAACACATGAAACATGAAATTCAACTTCATAAATTATTTAAAATATTTTAAAGTTTGATTTTAAACACAATATACCATATTTTGAGTAACTATATAGCGCTGACGTGAAGAGTCAAAAAGTATCGAGGGTCAGCCACAAGCAGAGCTCCCAATCTGCTTGACCTCAACCTACTCGAGCTCAACAAGGACAAAAAAACCTCAACCTACCCAAGTTCAACCAGGCGAAGAAAAACCTCTACGTATTCGAGCTCAACCAGGCCAATAACAACCTCAACCTACTCGAGCTCAACCAGGCCAAGAACAATCTCAACCACAAGCCCTCGTTCAACCTCCAATAGCTTGTTAGAAATTGGAGAGCATAAACACTAGATTATTCAAACTCACTCAAAAGAATAGTGGAGGAAAATATGAGTGTTTATTGATTTCTTATTTTTACTTGTTACAAATGGGAAGAATACATGGGTATTTATAGGAAAAATCCTATCACTCATCTAGTCTAGTACATGTACCAATATTTAATTACATTATTCCTCTTTTCTAAATACATGCATAAAATAAATACATGAACTAAAGTTATACATGCATTGACCAATTCTTGAATGGAAGATATCTAGACACTTTAAAATGCATGTACTAACTTTATCTTATAAATAAAGTTTATTTATTCAACACCCCCTCTTAAACTATATTTATTACGCCAAGAGACATTCGCAATCTTTGAAACACATCAATCCTCAACGTCTTGGTGAATATATCCGCAATTTGATCTTGGGACTTCACAAATTCAAGCTCAATTTCTTTCCTAGATATGCATTCCCGAATGAAGTGATACTTAGTATCAATATGCTTGCTTCTTTCATGAAACACCGGATTTTTTGCCAATGCAAGTGCGGACTTATTATCAACAAATATCTTCGTTGGATCTTCTTGTGGTTGGTGAAGTTCCTTCATTAAACTTCTAAGCCAAATTGCATGACAAACACAAGATGTAGCTGCCACATACTCCGCTTCGCAAGTAGAAAGAGTCACAATAGGCTGCTTTTTTGAATTCCAAGTAAAAGCTGAATTTCCCATAAAGTAAACAAACCCGGTAGTACTTTTTCGATCATCAATATCACCAGCCCAATCACTATCAGAATAACCAACAAGCTTGAAGTCTTGACAAGATGAATATAAGATTCCAAAGTCAAGTGTACCTTTAATATAACAAAGTATTCTTTTGGACGCCTTTAAATGAGAAGCAGTAGGATCCTCCATTTAACGACTTACAAGTCCAACACCAAAAAGAATATCAGGTCTTGTACAAGTTAAATACCTCAAGCTTCCAACAAGACTTTTGAAAAATGTAGGATTGATCTTCTCACCATCACCTTGCTTAGACAATTTTACTCCACATTCAACGGGGGTGCCAACTGGTTTGCTATTCTCCATCTTGAACTTCTTTAGAATTTCCTTGGCATATCCTTCTTGGGATATAAAAATTCCATCCTCCCTTTGTTTCACCTCAATGCCAAGATAGTAGGACATTAAACCAATGTCCCTCATCTCAAATTATCTAGCCATATTTTTCTTGAAATCTTCAAACATTTTTGGATTATTTCCTGTCAAAATCAAGTCATCCACATACAAACAAACAAGTAAAATATCACCATTTTTATGCATTTTTACATAAAGTGCATGTTCATGTGGACACTTTAAAAAACCATTTGCTTGGAAGTACTTGTCGATTCTACTATTCCAAGCACGCGGGGCTTGCTTCAAGCCATATAGAGCTTTGTTCAATTTCAACACTTTATCTTCATGTCCTTTAACTTCATAACCCAAAGGCTGATCAACGTAGACTTCTTCCTCCAAAACTCCATTCAAAAATGCGGATTTTACATCCATTTGATGAATTTTCCAATTGTTTTGGGCTGCCATAGAAATAATCAAACAGATAGTTTCTAAACGAGCAACTGGAGCAAATATCTCACCATAGTCGATACCAGCTTTCTGTTTGTATCCTTTTGCGACCAGTCTCGCTTTATATCTCTCCACCTCGCCTTTTGAATTCTTTTTTGTCTTGAATACCCATTTGACTCCAATGGTTCTTTTATCTTTAGGTAATGTCACCAACTCCCATGTATCATTCTTCTTAATTGCGTTGATTTCCTCATCCATGGCATTTCTCCATTTTTTATCACAAGCAGCTTCTTCATAATCTAGAGGCTCACAATCCGCAAAAAGATAGAATTGAGTCATATCACTTAGATTTTGCGTTACCTCATAAAGCTCTCTTAGACTTCTAGTTTTTCGAGGTCTTTCACTTGAACTTTCTTCACCAATCTGTGGACTTTGTGGTGGAGGTGTATTAGGTTGCATCGTGCCATCATCTCCTTCATCATCAGTGAGTGGACTGAAACTATACTTTTCATTTGTAATGCCCCATTCCCAAGAATTTTCTTCATCAAACTCAACATCTCTACTTATCACAATTTTTCGATTGTTTGGGTTGTACAGTTTGTAACCTTTGGAATTTTGATCATAGCCAATAAAGACGTACCTTTCACTTTTGTCATCAAGTTTAGTCCTCTTTTGATCTGGCACATGTGCATAGGCTATGCTTCCAAAAACCCGCAAGTGTGAAACACTTGGCTTAAAACCACTCCATGCTTCTTGAGGGGTCTTTCCATGAACACTTTTAGTATGGCTCCGGTTGGACAAGTAAACTGCACATGCAACTGCTTCCGTCCAAAGTTCCTTTGGCATGTTCTTACCTTTCAACATACTCCTTGCTATGTTGAGAATCGTCCGGTTCTTTCTCTCGACTACGCCATTCTGCTGCGGTGATCTTGGAACCTTCATAGGACGATGAAGGCCATTTATCTCACAATAATTCTTGAATTCATTTGAAGTGAATTCTCCTCCTCTATCGGACCGAAGTGCTTTGATTTGATAACCGCTTTGTTTTTCCACGAAAGTTTTGAATTTTTTGAAAGTTTCAAACACCTCCGACTTTGCCTTCAAGAAATACACCCATGTTTTCCGAGAATAATCATTAATAAATAGAATAAAATAATTATTCTTACCAAGCGATGATGGCTTGATAGGTCCACAAACATCCGAGTGAATTAGCTCTAAAGGATATTAAGCTCTCGTCAAAGACTCCTTCGGAAAACTTTTTCTTGCTTGTTTGCCAAAAAGACATCCTTCACAAAGTTGATTTGGAAGGTCAATAGTTGGTAAGCCCTTTACCATCATTTCTTTGCTCATCATTTTGAGGCCGTCAAAGTTCAAATGCCCAAGTCTCATATGCCAAAGCCAAGAAGAATCTTGAACACAAGATTTCAAACATCTTGGAACATCGCTTTGGATATTTAATAAAAACATCCTGTTTTTCATCGTCGACACCTTTGCTAACAACCTTCCTTTTTCATCTTTCATTATCAAACTTTTATCTTTCAAATGTATATCATAATTTTTCTCCAAAAGTTGTCCCAAACTCGAAATATTACTTTTCATTCCCGGCACATAAAACACATTAGAAATAAATTCATGGCTTCCATCTTTCAAACGAATTAAAATCGTACCTTTTCCTTTTATTTGAACTTTCGAAGTGTCTCCAAATGTGATATTACCGTCAATGGATTCATCAAGCTTCGAAAATAACTCTTTCTTTCCACAAATATGACTACTTGCCCCAGAATCAAGATACCACTGATTGTACTCATCATTTCCATCACTTCTGCACGCGAGAAGCAAAGTGGGGACCTCGTCTTCATAGTTGCTCTCCACAAAATTATTTTTCTCCTCCACATTATTTCTGCATTCCGAAGAGTAGTGACCATATTTATGACAAGTATAACATTCAATATTCGACTTGTCATACCTTCCTTGATTTGGCCTCGAATTTCTTCCTCTACCTCGTCCACGGCCACGACCTCTTCCTTGGTTGAAATCTTGGCCGTTTTCTTCATTATACGAAGGTTGGTTGCCACCTCTTCCACGACCACGGCCTCGTCCACGTCCTCGACCTCGACCTCGACCTCGGCCTCTTTGAGACGTGACATTCCTTTCATCCTTTTCATTCATTGAAAGCTTTGCTTGCAAAGCTTGCTCCACCGGTTCTTGCTTCGGCTTCAGTCTTTCTTCGTGAGCTTGTAAAGATCCATCAAGCTCTTCAATGGTCATGGTGTCCAAGTCCTTGGACTCTTCAATGGCGACGACCACGTAATTGAACTTCGAATCTAGTGATCGTAGTATTTTTCCAACAATCCGATCATCCTTCAATTCTTCTCCATTTCTCTTCATTTCATTGACCACGGTCAAAACTCTTGAAATATAATCCGAAACTGATTCGGATTCCTTCATATGAAGCGATTCGAACTCACCTATTAATGTTTGGAGACGTACTTTCTTCACTTTATCAGCCCCTTTAAAAGAAGTTTGAAGAATATCCCATGCTTGCTTGGACGTGGTTGCACTAGCAACCTTCTCGAACATCTTCTCATCCAAACTTTGATAGATGAGAGTGAGAGCCTTCTGATCTTTCTTAACAGAGGCTGCATCATCAGTCTTTACACCGTTCTCCACCGTATCCCAAGCTTCATAACATCCAAGCAGGGCCTTCATTCGGAGGCACCAATTACCAAAATGTTCTTTGGTAAGTTGTGGAACTAAAAATGGAGTTCCGTTCGACATATCTTTCTTCAAACTCATACGTCTCTCAAACAAAGTGGCTCTAGATACCAGTTTGTTAGAAATTGGAGAGCATAAACACTAGATTATTCAAACTCACTCAAAAGAATAGTGGAGGAAAATATGAGTGTTTATTGATTTCTCATTTTTACTTGTTACAAATGGGAAGAATACATGGGTATTTATAGGAAAAATCCTATCACTTATCTAGTCTAGTACATGTACCAATATTTAATTACATTCTTCCCCTTTTCTAAATACATGCATAAAATAAATACATGAACTAAAGTTATACATGCATTGACCAATTCTTTAATGGAAGATATCTAGACACTTTAAAATGCATGTACTAACTTTATCTTATAAACAAAGTTTATTTATTCAACATAGCTCAACCTCAATCGAGTCCGGATCAACCCAAGGATCTAGCCTCAGATGGTTTCTGACCTCGAAATCTCCCGAGCATAACGAAACTCTAGAATATTCTTTTACGACCTCTAATGCTATGCCATACGATCCGACCCGGAATAATATTACTCCTATAAATACAACACTCATTTAATGAAGAGGTACACAAGATTTACACCACAAAAATAGTTAGGTCAGACCTTCTGCTCCGAGCTGTCCATTCTAGCTCAGTCATCTTCAGGTTGGCGTCAACCTTGCCCAACATATCATTCTTGAGCAATTGATCTGTTTCCACTACAAATTAGAAAGGATTCTTTACTGATTTAAGTATCTATCAACCTATTAAGCATGTACATATAGTATATACAATTTTTACCCAAATCACAAATAATTATGCAAAAATGCAAGAGAGGAAATATTAATTAGTTTGTGGTGTGTGGCAAATACTTAAACAATTTTCCTACAGCCACGTTGCAGGTAATATAAACCGTTTTCCGCGCCATATACCTAGCACATTCCATTACACTATTTCCTCCCAACCACTTTAATTAATCAACAAGAAGAAACAACAGGTTTTTCTTTTACAAACAATAACAATTCTAATTTCAGTTACCATTTTCTGCCTTCCCGAGATAAAAAAAAAAAAAAGAAGTTACAAAAGAAACTTCTACCTCTTCTTCCCCTTTGCGAAAGAGAATGCTACAATTGTAACAGCATTTTCTCCACTGAAGTAAGTAACCAAAAAGCTAGATCGAACAACATTTTTTTGTTTAACTGGGAATAATTTTTTATTTACCATACTTTTAAGCATGGATCCAAGTTTCATTTTCGACGTATATTTCTGTTAATTGAATATTAAAAAAGCTTTGAAAAGTTTTCGAAAACACTAGGAAAAGTTATGAAAAAAAATAACGAAGAAAAAAATAAAGTTTTAAGGCAAATATAGAGTTTTGAAAATACACCTTATTTTCATTTCCATCGATTGAAAAAGAAATTTTTTTGATATGTCGCGGAAAAGATGAAACCTTTGATCCATGCTCTTAAGATTTTGACTAATTTGAACAATTATACGCAATTCTTCTCCTATCAAAATTGCCCCATATGAAAGATTTAGATTATAGTCTATAAATGAATTGCATGGTAAGATTTAAAGATTTAAATGAAATTTCATTTACGAGTGTTAGTTTTTTATCTTTTTCATGTCTATTTCAAAGTTTTTTATTCCATGTGATTACAGCAGCCTTTTATTTATTTTTGTGTAGAAAGGATCAAGAGAAGTTTATTTGACTTTGGAAGAAGGGTATATCTTTTCTCTTTTCTTTCCTAAAAGAAAAGGCCCAAAAAGGAATTCAAAGGGTAATTGAATATTTTAATAATTTGAAGATGACGTACCATTTTGTGGAATATTTACTTTTTTTTTATTCTTCTAATTATTTGAAGGGATATTAAGTGTGAATAAATAGAAATATTTGAATTGAAATGGAATCTCCAAAATCAACAAATGATCACTGTAGCGAAAGTGTTACAAAATCCGTGATGGATAATCTCTTGGGACTGCTAAGGATTCGAGTGAAAAGAGGTATCAATCTTGCTGTTCGTGATGTTCGCAGCAGTGATCCCTATGTTGTTGTAAAGATGGGAAAACAGGTTCTATTTATTTATTTATTTCCTTCACACATTTACTTTCCCTAGATTTTTCGGGATAATTGCAAACTACTCCCATGTGTTATGCTAGACCTGCAAATTACCCTGTGAAATTTTTATTGAGTCAAACTTCCTTGTGTTTTCAAAAATATCCAATTTGTTAAAAATAGTTCGTTTTGTCGACATTTTCAAGAAATCATTTTTAAAATATATCAAGTGAAGTTGTAGGAACCAACTTGAAGTGTTTCAAGTATTATCTCTTGAAATTTGTCGATCCAAAACGACCTATTTTGGCGCAATAAAAATTTCACAGGGTAATTTCTTGCAGGTTTAGTATAACATAGGGGAGTATCTTGCATTTTTCCCTGATTTTCCCTATGTTCAGAAAAATGGAAAAACTGCATTTTCAGGTTCTTAAATTTCAGTGAGTAGCAATTTTGGGAAAATATCATTTATATACAAGCAATTTCGATCCTTTAACTTTTCACTATTTGCAATTTTAGAATAGTTGGAAGTAATTTTTAGTAGATGCAATTTTAGGTCAATCAGCTGCAATTTTGATTCTTTAACTTATTGAATTTCAGGAGCAACGAATTGAAATATATTGCTCAAATGTCTTAAAATTGCAACTACTAAAAAGTTAAGGGACCAAAAATTCCGGTTAAATGTCCTAAATTTCAAACCGTGTATAGTTGGAGGACAAAATTTGCTTACTCAAAAAAAATAAAAAAATAAAAAAATTGTCCCAGAAATGCCAGCTAGTAAAAGTTAAAAGACTAAAAATAAATATTTTCAAAAGATATTATATTATTTATTTTATTATATTTAATTGTTCAGAGATTGAAGACTCGTGTTATTAGAAAGGACATCAACCCTGAATGGAATGAGGACTTAACTCTTTCTATTTCAGACCGTGATCATCCCATTTCATTGGTGAGTTTCATCTATACTAATAACAGTTTTATACAGAAATGAGATTGTGCCTTTGATTTCCTCTTTTAGTTCTAGATACTTTTCAAGAAAATTTGATCAATTTGCAGAATATTAGTTTTACAGATGATATGTTCTAAGGGTGAAAACATAGATATTGATTCATGGGTTGGTAAGGCCTGATCTTGACGGTCCAAAGCAATTTTTATCTTTTTTATTTATTATTATTCATATGGATCTTAAGCAATTTTTATCTTTTTTATTTATTATTATTCATATGGATCTTAATTGAATTACATTTTGCATTGTATTGTCAAGTAAAATTTTCGCTTTAACAGATAATCTAAACCTGCAGAAAAATTATATCTATATATTAATTTAAAATTTATTATATGAAAAGTTTGGCATTAAGCTTGATTATTTTGTATAAGAATGTTTAGACCCACATTTTTATAATTATGGTAATGTGTTTAGGGGTGTTAATCAGCCAAGTAATATAAAAGAACACATTGTTTAAGTTTGGTTTGAATTTTGTATTGATCTTGAAATTGTGTTTGAACTTGGTTTAATTTCTTAACGAACCGATCTCAAATGAGCTTTCATCGACCGAAATCTAGTCGTGTATCGAATATCTTGATATTTTTACATGTGATTTTTTAATTTTTAACTTATCGAGTCGAGCTCGGAGTATGCTTCAAAATATCAAACCAGAAATTTTGTTCAAGCTTGTTAAATTTGTACGATGACCGAGCTTTCATCGAATAAGATCGAGTTAAGTACATATCGAGTAACTTGATTTGATTTTCGGCCTTATACATCCTTCTTAATGTATAAGTAAACATAATTTACATTCTCTCCGTTCATTTTCTTTATTTTCTCTGAGTTTTGATACGAAATTTTAAGTAAGAGTTGAAAAAAATAATTTCTAGGCATCTTTACATGAAATGGTATTTCTGAAAAAAAAAATTATATTAAGAAATAAAATTGTGTTTTAGGACATTCCATAAAAAAGAAGAAAAAAGAAAAGGATGGAGAGAATATTAGACAAATGACAGACTCTGCCCAACTCCGTTTGACACATTTGAACGGTTACTTAGATCCTACTCCAGTGGATTTAATCCGGGTTGGATGAATGACACGTGAGCATGAAATGATAACACGTGGCATTCATCTAGCACCCGGGTGGATTAAATCCGAACACACCATAAGAAAATGAATTGCATGCAAGTCCAACATTGTTTTTATCTGCCTGAATTGCTCAATTTCCATAGTACTGAATTATGTACGTAATGATTAATTTTCAGACAGTGTACGATCACGATACATTCACCATGGACGACAAGATGGGAGATGCAGAGTTTCATGTTCGACCATTTATAGAAGCTTTGAAAATGAATCTGAAGGGACTTCCAAGTGGTACAATAATCACAACCATAGATCCTTCAAGATCAAATTGCCTCTCTAAAGAGAGTTCGGTTATATGGAGAGATGGCACCGTAGTTCAAGACATGTGTCTCAAATTGAAAAACGTTGAGTGTGGCGAAGTTGAACTTCAACTCCAGTGGATTGATCTCCCTGGTTCAAAGGGTACTTTGTAAACAAACAGTACCATGTTACTCTTGTTTTTATACTAAGGGCGAGTTTGACCTAGTGTTTTCATATTTGCTTTTAAAATAATTGATTATAGTATAATTACTTTTAAAATAATTACTTTTACTAGAATTTATTTAGCGTTTGGTTTCACCATTTCAAAATTGATTCTATAAATGTAGATTTTCAAGTAATTTACAAAACTAACCTTATATCTAAGCAAATATCTATGATACAATAATATTATCAAACTTTAAAAACACAAAGCTATAATGAAATAAAATAGAATTGGTAGAAAGGTTAAGTATTAGGATTTTTTATTCTCGTAAAATAAGATTATGATGAAAAAATAAATTTATTAAATTAAAAAGTTCATAACTAATTTAATATTTTATCAATTTGATATATTGGGGAACTATAATAAGCATAATGAATTAAACTAGTAAATATACTAGAAATTAAATTTAAGAAAAAGTTAAGAGCCCAATTGAAAAAAAATAACTAAGAGCTTTGAATTATACGCATTATAATAATATATATTTTTTTTGGTTTCCCAAGGGTTTAATCCCTTTCGAGGCGCGTCGGGCACATAATGTGGGAACCTCTCCCAACAGGGATTCGAACCTAAATCCGCTACTTTGTAGTGACTAGTCCCTTCCACTAGACCAATCACCTATTGTTAATAATAATATATATAAATATAAACATAAACATTATTGGGTCATTATTGACATTTACCATGTTTTGCATTCTCACGTTGTAGAAAAGCACCAAATTAAAGGAGTTATTTTTCAGATCGTGAAAAAATGTTTGTTGACTAAGCAGTCAATTTCTTGCTATTGAACATGGAACAGAAAAATGAGATGTTTAAGCGTGAGGCCAAACGGACTCTAAAAACCTGTCTAGTGAGAGTTCAAGCCTTTGATTCTATGCTATTGTATAAAATGTCAAGTAAGGAATAGGACAAACTTGAGGTTTGTGTTGTTGTAATAAGAAAGTAAATGATATTGGTTGTTTGTTAGGGTCTATGAAATAGATTGGGCCGAACTAACTTTGTCAAACTAGCTCAGTTTATCATTGGACTTGAAAAAACATAAATAAGGCCATATACATTGAATATGGATTGATGCCGCGAACGGATTGTTGGTCCCAAGTGGTCAGATGAGGTCTAGAGGGGGGGGGGTGAATAGACCTCTGAAAATTAGACTTAAAACTTTTTACTCTTCTGTCAGCAGACTAAGCTGATGAAGAACAGTAAGATAACTATGCTGATCGTGAACAAATCTTGAACAACAGAGTGACCACTCTTCTTACAGTTTACTTAGCTGATTTCAATGAAAATCAGTTTTATCAAGAGTATACTTGCAGCGGATGTTAGAAAGTATTTTTCACAAGTAGACTAAGTCCTTAAAAAGATTTTATCCCCAGTTTTAAAACTCCTTATAAAATCTTTTGATAATTCAAAGTGAAATATGCAAGGTTCAAAACATGCAAGAAAACATAAATGCAAGATAACACAAAGAATTTTTATAGTGGTTATATGGATAAAAATCCTTTAGTCCACTCTTCCAGATCACTTAGATTCTGGGTTATACTATAATCACACAGATTACAATATTTCTCCACTTATACCTAGACAACAAATGAAAAGGCTATAAGCTCACAATAGAAATTCACTCAGAAAACATATCCTCTAAAGTAGAATCACTCACAAAGATGGATTCTAACTTCGCACAACACTCAGCTAATACAAAACACTCAGATTGTATTTTTCTGTTTTCTTCAACTGGGTTTCTGTCAACAGATGACTTCCACCAGACGAGTGAGCTGTTCGAGCTTCTTGAGACTTAGAAAAAATTTCTGCTTCGAATGCGAAATCTCAGATGTTGTTGTGTTGTTCTCACTTCGAAATCAGCTCTATTTATACTTGAATTTGAAATTATGACCGTTGAAGGAGATCAAATCTCAAATCCATAGCCTTAGCCCAATTTCAGAACGGCTACCTGCTACAGTCCTTTTTCTGCTGTACTTTCCTGTAGCTGCATTAAATGCACTCTGCTGATCCGAGAGTAAATTCCAATCATTTGCCATTACTACCCTTCTCTTCCAGCATTTATTACACCCGGTGCATTTATTACCGTTGGACTCTTCTCATGATCTCTTCTACTCTGCTGATCAAAGCAACTCTGCTGATAGATACTCTGCTGATCAAATACTGAACAAATCTGATTTGAGTCAGCTGATGGTCTACCCTTCTGATTGCTGTTTCAGCATGAGATCACTAGTCTTCTGGGCTTTGAACTTTGAACTCTTCTGATGTCTTCTTTCACTTGTTCAAAATTCTTCTAAGGGAACTAAGCTTTCCATACTTAGCTGATTCTGATGTTTTGGAAATCATCAAAATTATCCCTTAATTACTTATCTTCTTTGCACTCTATCTTCATCTTCATCCAACAATTTCCCCCTTTTTGATGATGACAAAACTTCAGCTAAGTACCTGTACCTAACCTAAAGTTTTCATCCTAAAAAATTTCTGAGATAGAAATAGTCTGTTGGATTTAAACTTGCAATTTTATAGATATTGAAAAGTATTACATATTACAAGTTTTTGAACAGATGAGAAATGCAAGAACAAAATTACAAGGAAATTACAAGGAAAATAGCACTAGTCTTCTTCTTTTTCTTTGTCTTCTTTTCCTTCAGCTGGATTGGAAGTTTCAGCTTCTGAATCCTTGAATTTTTGTTGTAACAGCTCTAACTTCTTCTTTTTAGCATCAGGGTCAAGCTGTTCTTCAGCTGAGTCCTTAGCAGCAGCTATTTCTTTATCAGACCTAGCTTTTGCTTCAGCTTTAGTTTCATCAGCTTCACTTTCTTCTTCTGTGATCTTCTCATCTGTTGGTCTGCTTGTGCCTTCATTTTCTTCATCAACTCCAACTTCTTCAGCAGCAGATTCTTCCAACACTTCAGTTTCTTCAGCTTCAGCACCATCTAGTCTGTCTTCTATTTTATCAAAAGAAGTTCCAACTCTCTTCTGTCCAAATACCCTATCTTCCCCCTTTTTGTCATCATCAGCAGGGTTGACTGGATATTGTGGTAAGACTGGTGTAATCTGAAGTGAATCACAAAGAAGCTTGATGTTTTCTTCTATGGCATTAAGTTGAACTTGTTGATTTAGTTGATTGGCCTCAAAAGCTTTCATTCTTTTGAGCACATCTTCTCCTTGATCACCCAACTGAATTTGAGTTCCCAAAATCCAATTAAATGAAGCAGTGAATTCTTTCATCATATTTCTCATAACTTCATCTTCTGCTTGAATAGCCATCTCAACTGTTTCTTCAATCCGTCTCCAACCAGCAGCAGTGCTCTGAGTCCTTCTTCTGATAATGTCCATTTCTTGACAGACAGATTTGACATCCTGAGCAGTATCTTCTATCAGATAGATTGGAACAGCAGCAGCTTTCTGATTTGCAGTTAACTTCTCTTCCATTTCCTTCATTGATTTTGATATCATTTGTTGAATAGAATCCAACAATGATGTTTTTTGTAAGCTCTGAGAAGTAGAAGCAACTTCAGTTTGGATTGGAGGTAAGGCAAGAACTTCCTTTTCAGTGGACTGTTCTTCTGCTTGAGTTGATTTTTCAGTTAACTGATCTGCTGGACCAGAAGCAGAGTCTTCTTTCATGGTCTCATCAGCTTGACTAGGAGTGCTTTCCTTCTCCTTAGTCTGATTACTTCCCTCAGCAGTAGCCTCTTTTTCAACAATCTGATCAGCCTGATTTGTGGTAGTTTCTTTTCCCTTTGACTCATCAGCTGGTTCAGACTTGTCATCCTTTTCTTTGTTCTGATCAGTGGGGTCAGATGTACCCTCTTTTTCCTTTTGTTGATCAGCAACATCAGCAGTGACTTCTTTATTTTTGTCCTTGTCAGCAGGGGGTTCAATCTTCTTGATAGATTTGACAGTTCTCAGCAACCCTGCATCATCTAGAGTAGTTCTGTGAGAAATCCAGGTGAAAACATCAATAGGAATAAATGGGGAGATTTGGTCCGTAGGTAATTCTTCAAATGGTTTAATGTTAGGACCATAGACAATCTGCTTGATATTAGGAAGAGGGATCATGGAGCTTGGCTGTCCCTTCATCTTCCTAGTCTTCTTAGCCCATAATTCCATAGATTGAGCAATTGCCAGCTTGATGGATCTCTCCTTGAGATCTTCTGATTCAGCATACTCCTCAGGAACAGATTCAAGAATCTTCTTTGCCTCAGCCTTGGCAATGTGACTGATTCTTAATCTTAACTTATCCAGAAAGAATTCTGAGTCAAGTGCTTGAGTTAGAGATCCAGTCTCAAGCCACTTCAACACCCAGACTTCTTCAGTAGCAAATCCTTTCCAATTTGCGATCTGTTCTGGACTCTTGGTCAATCTGAATTCTCTCCATCTGTTATACCTTATATTCTCTTTGTTGAACATTGTCAGATGGGTGATTCTTGCATTCTCAGCATCCAACCTTTTATGAAATTTTTCAAAGATGTCAGGATCATCTCTGACAATCTCCAAAGCCAGTTTGACCTCTTCTCTTCTTTTTGGTTGAATCTTTGGAGCAGGCATGACTGGTATGGGTTTGGTGGGGTCTCTTGGTTCACTAATTGTAATGCCTCCAGAATGCTTTGGACCATGAGCGTCTTTGGTGCTTGCTTCAATAGCAGCAGCCAACTCTGCTGCCTCAATAGCATCCCTTTGCTCTTGAGTCATTTTGCTGGCTTCTTCTTCCAGCCTCTTGACCTCAAGGGCTTTAAGACGATCCTCCTTAGCATTTTCTGCAGCTTTCTTTTTCCTTTCTGCCTCATCTTGTTTCTTCTTTGCAGCAGCAGATACATAAGGAATCACAATCTTTCCAGTCCTTTGCTTCTTTGATTCAGGACTCTCAACAGCTTGAAGTGGAGTTGCAGCAACAGGAGTAGGATGCAGAAGGAGTGTTTCTCCTTCACCTGTTGTGCTAGTCTGCTGTTCAACTCTTTCCTCAGCAGACTCTCCAACAGTAGGGATTTCAGCAGACCCAACAGCAGCTTCATTTGAGGGTTCTTCAATAGTAATAGGTCTCTCTGCTGATGCTGTTGTTTCCCTTACTGTCTCTGTTGTTTCCTCGGAGAATGTCACTTTTCTTTTTGCTTTAGACTTAGGAATTCTCTTTGAAGCTTCAGGTTGAGACTTAGCTTGGGGAGGTCCCCTTGTTTCTCTTCTTGTTCTCATTCTCTTCAGTCTTTGAAGAGGAACTTCTTCTTCGGATTCAGTTCTTTTAGGAGAGGAACCTGTCTCCATTTGTTCAATCTCCTTGGTGAAGTCATCAATCACCTTTTCAAGGATTACAACTTCAGGTTGTGCTGATCCAGCTTCAACAGCAGGGCTTGCTGTTTGATCAGCAGATTGGCTTGTCTGACCCACCTTCTTGCTCTTCTTAGAAGGGGTCTTCTTAGACTTTGCAGTAGCTTTTCTCTTAGGAGCAGCCACTACTTTCCTTACTGGCTCATACAGCTTGAACTCTTTGCGACCGTGGGTAGTCTTTCCACCAGCCATAGGACAGTTTAGTGACATGAACAGATGACTAAGCAAGATGGCATGCGAAGTCCTTTTGTCACTCAGCAGATCATAGACATGAGCTACCCAGTTCACTTTCAGTCCATAGTAGATGCAAATCATTGTGTAGTACCTCTTTCTTGGTAACCCATCTAAAGAGCCCGTACTGCAATCCAATATCTTCGCAATGATGTCTGCGAACCTCTGATACTCATCTTTTAACTGAGTCTTCATCAGAGTCCCAGTCATCTCTTCTCCCTTCTGAGCACAAATTGCCCAAAATTCTTCCTCCTTTTCAGACCCTAGGTCTGTTACGTTTCCTCCTTCATTTTTCAGTTTATAAACCTCACTCAAAACAGCAGCAGAGACAGCGATTTTCTTACCCCCAATGATAGCTGACATAACAGTGTCATCTTTGGTGAATTTCCTGGTCTTGTAGAAGTGATCAACATCTTCTAAGTAAACCCTGTCTTCGTGGGCTTCCAGAACTGGAACTAAAGATGCCTCTTTGATTTTCTCCAAGATTGAGCGCATCAGATCAGTACCAGAAAAATGGAATTTGCTGTAGTTCAAGTACCTTCCATCAATAATCTTCTCCATTTCTGGGATTACTGAGTAGAAATCTGTGAGAGCAGTAAACTTTTGAAAGCGAGAGAGATTGAGAGTTAGAGAATTTGAGAGTTTGTGTGTGCGTAAGACGACTGTACTGTTCAGATCGGATTTTATACATTTTCCATTGTTTAGGTTATCGTGATTAATCTGAGACGTTGGATCAATCTGACAGTTTATTAATCGTGTGGGTGGGAGCTGCGGATTTCAATTTTATTATTTTAATGTCAGACTGGCGGGAAACTCAATCGACACTTATCTATTACTTATAAAAGCGTGTTTCTAGAGATGCGATTTCATAACCATGCTTATATAATGTATCAGATGAGTAGAGTTTAACTTATCTGACAGACGAGTAATCTGTTATCTGTTATTACTAGAGAAAGCCAATAGCTAGTAATCTTCCTCTGCTGTTTGTCAATCCAGCAAGATAAAATAGTCTTCAGTCTTCAAGAATTAAGAACACATCTTCTGATAACATAACTTCAACTAACTGTCATTAACCAATTTCATCTTTAGAGCAGAAGTACCGCTAGTCTTACACGTTCCCCCTGTCTTTAAGAATTCATAAGTTAACTAGTCTGTTGAAAGTTAATCCTTGAATATGATAACGAATGACTGTGCTGATGAACTTTAGTCTTCTGATAAGTTCCCCCTCAGCTTATGCATCCAAATTGAGTAGTCCTACCTCAGCTCTTAGAGTTGAGAACCTTACTTCACTTAAAGGTTTAGTGAAAATATCAGCAATCTGATTGTCAATATGAACATACTCAATCATAACATTTCCTTTTTCCACATGATCTCTAATGAAGTGATGCTTGATCTCAATATGTTTAGTCCTTGAATGACTTGTAGTGTTCTGAGTAAGTGAGATTGCACTTGTATTGTCACAGTAGATTGGAATTCCACTGATTTTGATATTGTAGTCTTCTAGTTGATGCTTCAACCAAAGTATCTGTGCACAACAAGCTCCAGCAGCTATATACTCAGCTTCAGCAGTAGATATAGAAACTGAAGTCTGTTTCTTACTCATCCATGAGATCAGACGACTACCTAAGAACTGACAGGCACCTGTTGTGCTTTTTCTGTCAATCTTGCAGCCAGCAAGGTCTGAATCTGAATAACCAATAAGCTCAAATCCAGATTCTCTAGGATACCACAATCCCAATTCTTGAGTGCCCTTAATATATTTCAGTATTCTCTTGGCAGCTAAGAGATGAGATTCTTTGGGATTTGATTGGAATCTTGCACAGACTCCAACTGAGTACATGATATCAGGTCTACTTGCTGTTAGATATAACAGTGACCCAATAATGCCTCTGTATTTGGTTATGTCCACTGATTTGCCATCTTCATCTTTATCCAAACGAAGACTTGTAGACATTGGAATAGTAGCAGTAGAGCTAGTTTCCATACCAAATTTCTTGAACAGATCACTTGTGTATTTTGCTTGGTTGATGAAAATACCATCAGGCAACTGTTTAACTTTCAATCCAAGAAAATAATTGAGTTCACCCATCATGCTCATTTCAAACTTATTCTGCATGAGCTTGGAGAACTTGTCACACATCTGTTGGTTAGTTGAACCAAAAATAATATCGTTCACATATATTTGCACAATTAATATATGATTCTCCCATTCAATTGTAAACAAGGTTTTGTCAACTTTACCTTTGCGAAATCCTTTAATTAAAAGAAAATCAGATAAAGTGTCATACCATGCTCTTGGAGCCTGTTTCAGTCCATAGAGAGCTTTCCTCAAACGATACACCTTGTCTTCTTGTTGATAAGCTTCAAATCCAGGTGGTTGTTCAACATATACTTCTTCTTGCAGTTCTCCATTGAGAAAAGCAGACTTCACATCCATCTGATAAACAGTGAAGTTCTTGTAAGCAGCATAAGCTAGAAACAGTCTGTTTGCTTGAAGTCTTTCTACTGGTGCAAATGTTTCATCAAAGTCTATTCCTTCTTCTTGACAATAACCCTTGGCCACTAATCTTGCTTTGTTTCTGGTAACAATACCATCTTCATTCATCTTATTTCTGAAAACCCATTTAGTGCCAATTACTCTTTGATGACTTGGTCTAGGAACTAAGTACCAGACTTCATTCCTTTCAAATTGATTCAACTCTTCTTGCATGGCTTCAATCCAGAAGGAATCACTGAGAGCTTCTTCAATTTGTTTAGGCTCTATTTGAGATAGAAAGGTGACAAACATAGCATCTTGTGCAGCAGCTCTTCTTGTTTTCACTCTATCTAATGGATCACCAATCACTAACTCTTGGGTGATTTCTGAGCCATCTAAGATCAGGTTGCAGGTCTGGATGTTGTCCTCTGTTTTGATCTTGCAACACTACTGTTGGAGTTCCAGTAGTAGTCTGTTGAACAGTGGTAGTCTGTTGAACATCATCTGGTCTGTCAGCTGTTTGTAACTCGTCTGTTAGACAATCAGCACTGTGATTTTGAACAGCACTTGAGCTAGCAGCTGAATTTAAATTAGGTAGTATGATGGGAACATATTCTTCATTCTTTCCAATATCCAACTTCTGTAAATCAGTAGACAGATCTTGATTGGTACTTTGATTCTTTTCAGAAGATTGACTTGGCTCATCAAATACTACATGTATAGATTCTTCTATTAGTAATGTTCTTTTGTTAAAGACTCTATAAGCTTTACTAACAGTAGAGTATCCTACAAAAACAGCTTCATCAGCCTTTTCTGCAAATGCAGTAAGGTGATTTTTTCCATTATTTAATACAAAGCATTTACACCCAAAATTTTTGAAGTAATGAATGTTTGGTTTTCTGTTGTTCCAAACTTCATATGGAGTCTTGTTCTGATTTTTGTTGATCATGCATCTGTTCTGGGTAAAGCAGGCTGTATTTGTTGCTTCTGCCCAAAATCTTTGTGGCAGTTTAGCTTCAGCTATCATGGTTCTGACAGCTTCCTTCAGTGTTCTGTTTCTCCTTTCAGCAACACCGTTCTGTTGAGGGGTTCTAGCAGCTGAATACTCATGATGTATTCCTTTGATGTTACAATACTCTTCCACAGTAGAGTTTGTGAACTCTGTCCCTCTATCGGATCTGATCTTCAATATCTTTGTACTTTTCTCATTCTGGATCAGTTCCATCAGATTAGTAAGATGTTCCTTGGTTTCACTTTTCTTTTTCATGAATATCACCCAAGTATATCTTGAATAATCATCCACAACAGCTAGGCAGTATTTCTTTCCACCATTGCTGACTGGATCAATGGGTCCAAATAAGTCCATGTGTAGCAGCTCCAATATTCTTTCAGAGGATTGGTGCTTCTTGCTTTTGAAAGATGACTTGATTTGTTTACCCTTCTGACAGGCGTCACAGAGCTTATCTTTGCTCATGACTGTTTTTGGAATCCCTTCTACCAAATCATTCTTTATCAGTTTGTTTATGGTCTTGAAGTTTAAATGATTCATCCTTTTGTGCCATAGCCAGCTAACTTCACTTGGTGTTGATGCCACCAAACAAATGTTTGAATTCTTATCAGCAGAATTCCAGTCGACTATGTTGACATTCCCTTGTCGTGTTCCAGATAAAATTACCTTCTTTGTACCAATCTGTTCAACGTAGCACTTATCTGTTGAGAAGATGACTAAATATCCTTTGTCACAAAATTGACTTATGCTCAGCAAATTATATTTGAGGACTTTAACATATGAAACGTCAGATACCTCAATGTTTCCTCTGATCAGTCTTCCTTTAGCTTTAATCTTGCCTTCTTCGCTGTCCCCAAAAGTAACTTTTGGACCATCCACATCAACTGCATCAGTCAGCTCATGTATGTTTCCACACATGTGCCTTGAACAACCACTGTCCAAGTACCAGATCTTCTCTACTTTACTCGTACTCCTTGATTTAACCAGATTTCGTCGGGTTAAAGGGGTATCAGTGAATTTGTGATATTTATATATTTAATAGGGCTCTGTTACTTTATTCCGGATGGATCAATCGCAAAGAAAAGCTATATTGTAAAGGCAAGAAGTAAACACACAAACCAAAGTAATGAACACACCAATATGAAGAGAAAGCTCTTTATCTTATTGAATATTATTGAGTTGTGCTGTTGTAAACAGTATTCAATGGCGTATTCTGGAGTTCTTAAGTTGTTAATTACAATGATTAACTAGGTATTTATACAATGCTAAACCTAGCGTTACAAGGAAACATAGTCCTAATAGGACTCGGCCCAAATATCCTTCTTGGGTCCGGAATATAGTCTTCTAGTCGTAGAGAGCTGTACTTGGCCGGGTCGATAAGATGATCCCGAACTGTTTGATTTGGTCGTACCGATCTCATGTTCTTTACTCGATCCGTACAAGATGTAGGGTGCGAAATAGCCCCCATCAGTACTCCCTCACTTCTTCGAGCGTATAGATAGTAGAAGCTCGTAGAAGTAGGTAATTCTTTGCGACTGTTTATTTTCTATGAATGGAGCCTCGTTAAAAACCTTTCTTAAGAAAAAACCCTGTGGGAAAAAAAATCTTAAGTAAGGAAAAGAGTGCTACATATCATAGATAGTCGTTTTCTCTGTCCGATTACGAATCGCCATGCGTCTATTCTGGAGGCTTTTCATATCCTTCCGTTTTTGGCGGGAATATGATTAATTGCGATGAGTTCGAAACGTCTTTTCTCATCTTAGTATAAATAGGTGACTTTTGAGTTCGTCATTTTTCCTTTATCCTTGCTCATAGTTCATAGTCTTTTTCTTGCTTAGTCGTTCGTCATATAAAGTTTTCCTTTTATCGACTTATACCCTTCGAGAGTCTGAAAATATGGCTTCTTTGAGAAAATCTTCTTCTTCCTCGAGGGAGAATGTTGCTCCTAATAACGAGGAGGAGTTGCGCTCCAATCCTTTGGGCGAACAATCTGCAATTTCTGAATTCGTTGTTCCTATAAAAAACACTTTTAAGGTACAGATCCTTTCTGACACAGAGGTTGCTGCCCGAGCCAAAAAGGGCAAAGGTACTGCTCCTCAGATTTCTGAACCGATTGAGGACCTTGCTTGCGCATATACAGTGGATACTTTTCCGGAGGTTGTGAATAATTACGCAAAATATTTCCCGGAGGGTTCCGAGATAATTCTTCCTTCCCCTTCTGATAGGGTCACCTTTCCACCGAAAGGATGTCGCGCCTTTTATACGGCTCATTTCAATAGCGGCCTCCGTCTTCCGTTATCCCCCCTTTTTCTTGACATCTTGAGAATATTTAGTGTGTCCTTGACACAATTAGTTCCAAATTCTGTGGCTTTCCTGGTTTGCTTTTCTGTTCTGATGATCGCGAAAGGGTTTAAACCTTCCTTTCGTAATTTTACACAACTTTTCCGGTTCAATATTTCCAGTTCATCCAATCGTGGGTATTTCTTTGCTAGTCAGAGGCCTAGTCGATCAATTTTTGATGCCCCTGTTTCTAGCAACCCTTTTTGGAAATCTCACTTCTTCTTTGTTCGCCCCCCACCTCACCTTCGTTTGGCGGATGGTTCGACTATACCCTTCTCGTGGGATCATGATTTCAAATGGGTAAACGGAGGTCGCTGGCCGACGGGTGAATTTATTCCTGACGATGCTCAGTTTATCGCCGAAATCCCCGATATGCGTGCAAATAAATATCAGAGTGCTCTTCTCATTGGGGAAAGTTTCCTTCGTAAAGCAGGATTGAGTGTTCATACTTTTCCAATCAATTCATCATTGGAATCACTGGGTAAGCATTATTTCTTTAATTTAGTGTTACGATAATATTTTCTTATAGAGAAACTGATGGGGGCTATTTCGCACCCTATATACTACTCGGATCGAATGAAGAAGATAAGATTGATTCGACCAATTCAAACAGATCGGGATCATCTTACCGACCCGGCCAAGTGCAGCTCGCTTCGATATAAGATTATACTCCAGACTCAAAAAGGATATTTGGGCCGAGTCCTATTAGGACTATGTTTCCTTGTAACGCTAGGTTTAACATTATATAAATACCTAGTTAATCATTGTATGAAAACAACTACGAAATTCCTGAACTCTAAGAATACAGGATTTAACACTGCTTACAACAGCACAACTCAATAATATTCAATATTATTACTGAGCTTTTTACCTTCATATCGGTGTGTTTCTTAGCTTTGTTTGGTGGTTTTACTTCTTGTTCTTGAATATTGCTTTTCTTTGTAACCGATCCATCCGGAATAAAGTAACAGAGCCCTAAATAATAAATATAAATATCGAAAACCCCCGATATCACAAATTCACTGATAATTGAATAACCTAACGAAATCCGGTTAAATCAGTTGGCGCCCACCGAGGGGCTACGTTAATTATTCGATCGACACATGGCTCGCCCAAGGAAAAGCGCTCGCATTGGAGCGAGAAGTAATACGACCACCGGCCACAACACATCCGAAGATCCACAAGACAACAACGATAACAACATTCCCAACACCAATGAAAATCTCCCAGTACCCGTTCTCGTCAGCAGGAACACCAAGGAGGTCTTACCGGTGCAATACAGGAAGAACCGGAAGTCCCCGAAATACCCGTTCCTCTCCCAGGCGCTCAGGAAAAACTGAGACAAATAGCAATGCTCTTCAAATCACTCTCTCCAGAAGAATTGCTAGTTTTAGACCAAATTCCTCGAAACGCTACGGCTCCCAGGACAACTTCTGCACCAGGAATGCCAGGGCCAAACAAACAAACCTCTCAACAAGCGGACAACCCAGCAAGTGAGCGACGCTCGTTACGCAGCCCACAGCAGGACAATTCTAAACCCTCCGATAACCGTCCCCGAAGAAAACCAGGTCGAAGAAGGCCACAGGCGGATCGCAGCGGATCGAAGGAACGAACAATAATCCCTATCGAGGATGACATAGATGATGCTATCCCAGATCGACCACGAGCGACTCGATTCTCGGAAAGAGAAATCGAGAGAATAGTACAGGAACGACTGGAGCAACGCCTACGATCTGTTCAAAACCCGTGGACCCGAACCGCGGAACTCCAGGAGAGCCTTGCAGCATGTTCTCCCTTCTGCAGAGAAATAAAAGAAGCGCAATCCATTGGACAGGTCCCGGGTAGACTACCCCGATATGACGGAACCATCGACCCGGATGATTATATTTTTAGCTTCACTAACATAATGAATTTATATGCCCACTCTGCCGAATTCACCGCCAAGTTAATGGTGACCACATTCGAGGGCCTAGCGTTGGATTGGTTCGCAAAACAACCTGCCAACTCCATATTCAGTTTCCGGGAATTATGCAATAAATTGACGCAGCAGTTTGCCAGTCAGAAGAGGCAAAAACTCCCGATGAGCTACCTAGGAACCATACATCAACAAGAAGGAGAATCCCTAAGAAACTGGTTGGCCAGATTCAACGTAGAACTACTCAAAATCGATTCTCCAAATATTGATTACATAATTTCTATCCTCTTCGATCTCACTAAAAACAGGCAGTTCGGAAATGCCCTCAGTCGAAAACAACCAAGAACGTTCGCCGACATCATGAGCTTGGCGTCTAAGTATATGACCCAAGAAGAGATGAATTCCTTTAAGGATAAAAACAAAAATAAATTCACAGCTTCAGGCTCCAAGCGGCATGATAAGATTCCTACTCAAAGACCCTTAGACTATGAGCGATCTTCCAGGAGAGGTAACGTTTTCCAGCGACTGGAATACAGCAAAGCCGATCAAGAAAGACAACCTAATTACTACCAAAGACCAAGAAATCCTGAGCAACCAATCAGAAACAGGGTGAATCAAGTAGAACACCCAAGGTTAAATGCTCCAATGGAAGAAATATTGGAAGTCCTAGAAAGAAATAACTGGATTCCCGAGGCAAGGAAAATCGCTCAGCCCAGACCGGGATCTAGAAACTATGATCAATACTGTAAGTACCACAGGGCACATGGGCATCTAACGGAAAATTGTTTTCACCTTAAGAGAGAAGTCGAAAAACTGATCGAGCAGGGAAAACTAGACGAATACATAGACCGAGATAATCGCAAAAGGGAAAGAAGTAGAAGCCCTCGGAACGGTAATCGAAGGAGAAGTTCTCATCGAAGGTCGCCTGAACGTCGACCTACTCAGGAGTTAAATCAGGACCAGATCAATGGGACTATCCATACAATATCCGGGGGACCCGCGGGTGGAGATAGTCGTAACGCACGACGAAGGACAGCCCGATCCATAATTCGAAATTCTAAATATCCAAAAGAAATATGGACTCTGGAAAATAGGCCGACAAATCACCAGCCGATCAGCTTTAACGAAGGCGAAGTACCTAAAAACATCATTTGGGACACAAAAGAGGATAACCCCGATTTTCCTATGGTAGTATCATTAGAGATAGCGAATTATAATGTAAGAAGAATCCTAATCGATAATGGAAGCTCAGCAAATATCATCTCCCGGGAGGTTTTAGCCCAAATGAACTTGGGACAAATAAACCTACAAAAAGTAGCTACGCCGTTAGTAGGCTTTGGAGGGTCCGAGATTATCCCCAGCGGAACAATATCTTTAAGTGTGTCACTTGGAAAGAAACCACTTAGGACAGTGAAGTTAGTAAAATTCCTAGTAGTGGAAACACCCTTCGCTTATAACGCTATATTAGGGCGACCAGCCCTTAACCTTTTCCGAGCTGTAGTCTCTACCTATCATCAGAAGATGAAGTTTCCGACCGATATGGGCATCGGAGAAATAACGAACGACCACTGTATGGCGTGGAATTGCTACAGCACATCGTTAACTTTGAAAGAACACCCTAAGTCAATTACTCCGAGCAAGAGAAAGATCGAAGACGATCTCATTAGAAATGAGGTTGAAATTCCTATTACTGATCGGTTAGATAAAAAGGGGAAAGAACCGCTAGACTTATCCTTGAAACCCCCAGAACATAAAGATATAATTCTAGTAAAAGGCGACTCGTCCAAAACGACAAGAATAGGTACAGAATTGAGCAAAGAAGGAGAAATAATGTTAATCGAATTCCTAAGAAATAATGTTGACGTCTTCGCCTGGAGCGCGAATGAGATTGAAGGAATTGATCCTCGGATAATCAAGCATACCCTAAAAATCGACCCTTCGGCGAAACCCGCCAGACAGAAGAAAAGAAATCATGGACCAGTAAAAGATAAAATTATCAAAGCCGAAGTAGAGAGACTGCTCGAAGCAAAACAAATCCGAGAAATACATTTCTCGGAATGGCTATGTAATGTTGTACTAGTAGCAAAAGGGGATAAAAAGGACAACAAATGGAGAATGTGTAATGATTTCACCGACCTTAACAAGTTATGTCCGCGCGACCCATACCCTCTCCCAAGGATTGACTTATTGGTAGACTCGACTGCTGGCTTCGCGATATTCAGCATGATGGACGCCTTCCAAGGGTTTTACCAAATATACATGGACGAGCGGGATCAAGAGAAGACCGCGTTCATAACCGAACAGGGAGTATACTGTTTTATTGTAATGCCATTCGG
Organism: Penstemon eatonii; assembly: GCA_038501285.1. Classification (NCBI taxonomy): domain Eukaryota; kingdom Viridiplantae; phylum Streptophyta; class Magnoliopsida; order Lamiales; family Plantaginaceae; genus Penstemon; species Penstemon eatonii. The sequence goes on along the minus strand of CM076710.1, from coordinate 40,762,528 downwards.
ATTGAGGAATGCCGGCGCTACTTACCAAAGGTTAGTAAACCTAATGTTCAGGGAATTAATCGGAGAAATAATGGAAGTCTATGTAGACGACATGTTAGTCAAAAGTATGAATGAAGCAGATCACATAAAACATCTAGATCGATGTTTCCAAATCTTAAGAAAATACCGTATGAAGTTGAACCCTGCAAAATGCACCTTCGGTGTTAAGTCAGGAAAATTTTTAGGATACTTGGTACACCAGCGAGGTATAGAAGCCAACCCAGAAAAAATTCGAGCCATAACTGAAATGAAACCTCCCAAGACCATCTCTCAAGTACAAAGCTTAGTTGGGAAAATCGTAGCATTGAATAGATTCATATCAAAATCTGCGGACAGAAGCTTGCCCTTTTTCCAAACACTTCGAAAAGCGAAAAAATTCGCTTGGACCGAAGAATGTGAACGAGCCTTCGAACAACTCAAAGAATATTTGACAACGCCTCCGATGTTAGCTAAACCGACGGAAGGGGAACCGTTGTACATCTACATCTCCATCTCCGATACGGCCATTAGTTCAGTACTAATTAAGATAGAGGGCTCCGAGCATAAGCCCGTCTATTATCTCAGCAAATTATTACAAGGGGCGGAGAAGAATTACTTGGAAATAGAAAAATTCACGCTGGCCTTAGTAGTGGCCGCACGAAAACTCCGACCCTACTTCTTAACTTACAAAATCATCGTTTTGACGAATCAGCCGCTAAGGCAAGTTCTAGCAAAACCAGAAGCCTCCGGAAGATTGATCAAATGGGCCATCGAACTCAGCCAGTTCGAAGTAGACTACAAACCAAGGATTGCCATCAAGGCCCAAGTGTTGGCCGATTTTATATTAGAAACACCAACACAGGCTACTGAATCATCGAGCAGCCTCAACGACGATGTCTTGATCATAGAAGATCAAACTTGGTTAATGCATGTCGATGGTGCTTCATGCCGAGAAGGAGGAGGCGCCGGAATCAACTTCACCGGACTGAATAAGGAAGATTTGAATTACGCGATAACATTGGACTTCGTTGTAACAAACAACGAAGCTGAATATGAAGCGTTAATCGCAGGAATGGAAATGGCGATCAAAGCTAACATAAAATGGTTTAAAGTGTTAACCGACTCAGAGTTAGTACAAAGACAAATAAGAGGCCTATACGAAGCTAAGGAATTCAATATGGTAAAATACCTCGCCAAAGTAAAAACACTAGCTGAGAAGTTTGAAAATTTCGACATACAGAACATCCCACGTTCGGAAAACAAATGGGCCGATCAACTATCTAAGTTCACAGGATCCCACGACGGAAAGACCGAACGGGTGATCAATTGGTTGATATCTTCTACACCGGCAGTCGATATCGATGAAACACCGGCAGTCGATATAATGGAAATAGATGAAGTCGAAGAAAATTGGATGACCCCAATGATAGACTATCTTCGAGAAGGAAAACTACCATCTGATCAGAATGCAGCTCGGAAAATAAAATATCGAGCCCCAAAGTATACGCTTGTAGAAGGAAAACTCTACTGAAGGTCAGTATCAGGAATTCTCCTGAAATGCATCCCTGAATCACAAACCGCCGATATACTGCGAGAAATACATGAAGGAGACGCAGGAAATCACAGCGGATCAAGGGCATTGGCCTTAAAATGTCTCAGGACTGGTTACTATTGGCCTACCATCAATAAAGATGCCACTCTATATGTCCAAGAATGTCATCACTGCCAGATCCATGCTAACATATGTCATCGACCAGCAGAAAACATGCATCCAATTCCAGTATGTTGGCCCTTCGATCAATGGGGAATGGACATTGTGGGGCCTTTCCCAGCGGCCAGATCCAAAAAAGCTTACGTCCTGGTCGCTGTAGAATATTTCAGCAAATGGATAGAATGCATTGCACTCGCACGAATAACTCAATTCCAAGTGATCAACTTCCTATGGAAGTTCATAGTTTGCCGATTTGGCATCCCGAGGATCCTAATTTCAGATAATGGAACCCAATTCGCGGGAAAACAAGTAATAGAATGGTGTTCGAAACTGGGAATTCAACAAAATTTCACTTCGGTCGGACATCCAAGAGCGAACGGACAAACCGAAGTAGCGAACCAAGAAATAATAAAATCTTTGGAAAAAAGATTAGGTTCGGCCAAAGGAAAATGGCTCGATGAACTTCCAGGAGTGCTATGGGCTAATCGAACTACAGTAAGAAGCTCAACCGGGGAAACCCCATTCAGCTTGGTGTATGGGTCGGAGGCTGTTATTCCTGTTGAAACCTTAATCCCAACGCCAAGAATAGAGATGTTCGACGATCAAGAAAATGAAAAGGCGAGAGAAAATGACATTGATTTAACAGAAGCTTTAAGAGATAAAGCTGCTGTACGCCTACAAGTCACTAAAGCAAATATGGAGAAAGCATACAATCAAAAAGTACGCATCCGAACTTTCAAAGAAGGAGACTTGGTCTTGAAAAAGGTAGAAGTATCCAAGCATGTGGGAAAGTTACAACAAAATTGGGATGGACCTTACATCGTCATTGGCGTAGGAAAGAAAGGTTCATACAAAATTGCACACTTGGATGGAACAGCCTTACCAAGAACCTGGAATGCGGTCAACCTTAGGAAATACTATGGTAAATAAATTTTAGCAGATTATACTGCATTCTTTTATTTTACTTTATCAAGTTTTAATCCTTGTAACAAAGGCCTTAGCCTACAAGTTCAATTAGTAAAGAGTTTTAGCGTTCTATATACATCGATTATTTCGGTTAACGCTCCTCGGAATTACACTATCATATTGATGAAAATTGAGAACGAACCGAGTCGAGTATACATTGATCCGCTCAATAAACACTCCTCGATATATCTTCAACGATCGAAAAGACTTTTTGGGTTAAAAACCTAAGTCTAGTTAAAAAGAGTCGAGTAAACATCGATCCGCTCGATAAAAACTCCTCGATAAATTCAAAAACGAGTCGAGTATACATTGATCCGCTCAATACAAACTCCTCGCCCATACTTACAACAAGAAAAAGACTTTTTGGTATTAAAAACCTAAGTCTAAATTCAAAAACGAGTCGAGTATACATTGATCCGCTCAATACAAACTCCTCACCCATACTTACAACAAGAAAAAGACTTTTTGGTATTAAAAACCTAAGTCTAAATTATAAACGAGTCGAGTAAACATCGATCCGCTCGATAAACACTCCTCGAACTATTTACAACGAGAAAAAGACTTATTGGTATTAAAAACCTAAGTCTAAATTATAAACGAGTCGAGTAAACATCGATCCGCTCGATAAACACTCCTCGAACTATTTACAACGAGAAAAAGACTTTTTGGTACTAAAAACCTAAGTCTAAAATTATAAACGAGTCGAGTAAACATCGATCCGCTCGATAAACACTCCTCGCCCATATTTACAACAAGAAAAAGACTTTTTGGTATTTAAAACCTAAGTCTAAATTATAAACGAGTCGAGTAAACATCGATCCGCTCGATAAACACTCCTCGAACTATTTACAACGAGAAAAAGACTTTGTGGTATTAAAACCTAAGTCTAAATAAAACGAGTAAAGTAAACATCGATCCGCTCAATAAAAACTCCTCGATATCCATTCAACAATAAAAGACTTTTTGGTATTAAAAACCTAAGTCTAGATAAAACGAGTTGAGTAAACATCGATAAGCTCGATAAAAACTCCTCGATATGTTTTCAATGATTAAAAGACTTTTGGGTTAAAAACCTAAGTATAATTACAAACGAGTCGAGTATACATTGATCCGCTCAATAAAAACTCCTCGATATATTCCTAACGATCTAAAAAAGATCCGCTGATACTCCTAAAGTTTTGAAAGATAAATCAAGTATGAATTCATCTGCTCGGAAAATACTCCTCGTAAATAAAATTATCAACGACAAAGAAGATGCAAGAAATAAAGTAATATTTTATTCATCAAATCAATTACATACAAATATACTACGTTACAAAGATCTGCTTGCTACCTAAAGATCGTTACAAATGATCTACTTAAATTGATCCTATGGGATCGACTATCTTCACGACAATGTCCACGGAAACACCAATCTCCTCCCTAGTACCTCATCGATTATAATATGCGACCTAAGAAGCATGCTGCTCACGATGGTCGACTTCTTTTTCGGTGGCCAGGCTCTGAAGATCAAATGTTCTTCCAGATGAAATGAACATTACCAGCCAGATAACTAGCAATGCTCACTCACCCGTAAGAAGATACTGCTTTTACTTTATCTATAAAACATTTTACTCTCGAGCAGCATCTCTTCGGGACCGTCGTGAAACGGTAAGTTTACCAGCCACCCCGACGGTCTATCACTCCGGAAGTCACATCCAAGAGCGAGGGTGACTGGCAAGTATGAACCCCCCATGTGCAAACGGAAACCACGGACCTCTAATTGATGAAGACTAAAGCGGAGGCCTCATGGGACCCGTTAGTACAAGGAAGGGCTGACATGGGACCCGTCAGTACAAGGTAGATGAACACCAAGTTATTACAGAGTGAATCACGATAATGTGACTTTTTGAATATTATGGGATCTGAGGGCAGAATGAAATCCAAAGAAGTTGAGATCTCCATTCTCTTTGGGAAATTGCAAAGGAAGAATGCAAACCACCACCCTATTTATAGGGATAGACTCAAACAATCCAACGGCTGAAAAAGCATTTGATCAACGAACACAGATGCGACCCCTTGACTCCCCGCAATAAATGCAAGTAAGTTGGAACGACACAATCTAATCGCCCCAACTAGTCGATAACAAAAGAGGCAATAGATCGATATGATCAAATCTAAAAAAGCTTTGGATTAGACATTCCGGCACAATCATACTTCATGATCGATGGCTTAAAACCCTAGAATCCACGAACGAAGCCATACAAGCTTTAAGATCGCAACGAAAAAGACAGTTGCTCGATAAAAGAGAAAAGACCAAACCCTTCACCATACGAGGGACGTCACTGCCTCATACATCATTTGAGCGACCATTAACTACCTCATATCAGAACTCTTTCGGAGTCCAAGATATCTGACATAGAAATCAGGAGAATAGCTCTCTTTGTTTGAAAATGCAAGGACGTCACTGCCTAACATACCAAAGAATTGCTTAAGGAGGTCTGAACAGGCCAGATCTGGCCAAGACTTCTACATTTTCCAATTCCTCCCATATCAAGGATACGATATACTGGCTAAAAGAACGAATGGTTAGAAGATAATGATGGAATATAGGGATTTGTGAAAGACATTAAAAGGAAATTTTTCCTCTGACGAAAAGAAAAAGCAGAGTTCAACAGGAGGAACAATAGCCTCCTTATATAAGGTATATGTCATAAAAGGACAAATTTACAAGGAATGGATCGAACATCGACCAAAATGCTTAAGACTACTATCGATACGACTGAGCCAATTGTTTACATATGGACGAAAAACATGTTAGAAGACATCCTTCAAGGAATCATGCCGGGATTAATCAACAAAAGATTCGATTTGCAGAGCAAACATTATACCATTAGGTTACTTAAAAAGTGACCGTGCAAGTTTAAAGCTACCTTATTCTACATCCTTGGTATACTACGGAAGGATCAATATCAGCTAAGTTTGTCAAACCTATAACTGGTTATTTCATGATGTTATATTTACGTATGACAGGAAATCATACTTACCAAAGGATACAAACAGAATAAAATTGATCAGGACAATGATCTGCCTACAAAAAAGTCATAGTTTCCAAATTTCTACTCCTCCCATTACAAAAATTTCAGCCCAAACAAATGCACAAAAGCTGGGCAGTCAAAAAAAAATAAAAAATAAAAAATAAAAAAGACAGTCCAAGGACTGCCAGGTCGAACAAAGATCACTGAGAAGAACGGTCAGGAGGTCGACTACTAGAAACAGTCCGCCGAGGAGTCAAGTTGCCAGCAAACGCCATCAACTCCTCTTGACGCTTTAAATAACCGGCGTCATATCCTTCCTCATAGGACCGCCGTTGAGACTCCTCTGCAAGGGCAGCAGCCTGAACTAAGTCACCTTTCTCCTTTTCAAGAACAACTTTATCGGCCTCCAATTTTTGGAGATCATCTTTGGCAAGTTGCAGCTGCAACTCCAAACCCCTGGCTTTAGCCTTTTCTGACTCCAACTGACCTTGAAGAACTCTCCGACTATTCCACAGTTCGTCATTTTGCACACCCAGCTGGAGTGCAAAATACTTGCCCTAAAAAAGCAGAAAGAGTAAGAAAAACCGCCATACAACAAGGCATTCAAAACAAAGAACAAGAAAAATATTCGAGATATGCTTACCTGCTCACATATCTTCACCAGAGATTGAACAAGGCGAACATTGGAGGTACCTTCGAGCTTCCTCAACTCGCCGGGCAAAATAGTACTCATGCCTAAGTCCCAGGACAAAGCATCAGGTTCAACAGAACCAGGCAGTTCACTAGTCAAAGGGACACCATCGGAACGTGGAGTTTCTGACAAAAGAATGTCATTAACCTGCACAAGCACACAGCGATCATCTAATGGACGAGGGGATTCCCTCTCGTTGGGGCTAACTGAGGTTTCCTTGCCCGAAGCAGAAATTACGGTTCGACGACCAGACCTGGAACCGGTCCCACCTCCGGAAGGTCCTCCCGATTCAAAGGATGTAGTCATTACAGTGGTATCATGAAACAAAAATTCAGGACAATCTTGCAAAATAGATTGCGTTACGGAAGGATTAACAGAAAAACCATCGCCAACTTGCCCTTCACTGGCAATCAGGGCAGTAGAAGCAGACAAAGGAAGGGAAATAGCAAAATCCCCTCCGTGAAAAACATGCTCAAAGGAAGAAGCATTGGAACTAACAGCTATATTATAAGCCGGTTCTTCGTTGGACATATCCCCAAAAGGTAATCGACCAGGGGAAGGCATGTTTCCTTCCTGAGTGGAAGCAGAAAAAATTGGTTCTGAAAACGACGAATTTACCACGGAGAAAGGTTCAGAAGCAATAACAGGAGTATCGATCTCCGACCTAATTGATTGGGACAAACGAGGAGGCTCCATCGACGGCCCATCTCTTCGAGATCTTTTGGATCTACTATCCCGAGCGCCCTCACGGGATGGTCGCTTCGAAGTATTACCAAAAAGGTTACTCATGATCGGATTATGGAAAAATACAAATTAATATCGAGAAAGTTTATCGACTAGCTGAAGAAAGAGTATTCTGTTAAGTGAGGAGTATAGCAGTAAAAAACAAGTCAAGTTTTTACCTTTCGTATTTATACTACACGAAAGGACGCGACAGACCTAAAGAAAGGGCGCGAAACGGGAAAAATGACCTTGGAGCAAACACTGGAATTTGAAAAGACACACACATAATGATTACGGCAAATTAAATGACTTGTCTGAATTATTACGGCGAATGTGAAAAGACACGACTGTCTGAATACGAAACGTTTAGCGTACAGAGTAAGGAAAGCTAAAATTACAATTAAAACCTACGAGTAAATAATTACAAAGATTATTTCGAAAATAAATCACTATTTCAAGAAGCCTGATCGCTATCCGGAATCTTCTGTTCGCTACCGACGTCCTCAGTCATGCATACGTCGTTTTCTTCTTCTTCTTCTTCTTCATCTCCTGGATCGATAAAAGTGTCATCGAGCTCATCGTTAACATCAGAAGAAGGAATCGGCAATGGATTTCCAAATTCTTCGACAAGGTGAGCCAGGGGAAAACCTTGATATACGACATCTGGAACCTCGGAAGAAGAATAAAGTTTGCCATAGCGATTCAATCGAATATGCGCCGCCTTAAAGTACTCCTTTCGACGGTCGTCAATCATCTCTAAGGCGACCAGCTGATGAATCGCCTTCTTAAAAGTATTCTCAAGAAGAGGACCGACCATCCGATACACCAACGCCGTATGAACGGGAGAATTAAGGAACTCACGAACGACTCTTTCGTCAGGATTCCTACCGTATCGATCCCTAAGTCCACTAAGTGGGACATCCTTTTCGTACTCCTCTAAAGAAGTTTCAAGGTTTGATACTTGAGATTCAAGCTCACTAATTCGAGTCGTGCTCTGTAACTGCAATTCCTCTAACTTTCTAGCCATTTGATTGGCCTGCTCTTGAGCACGAGAAACCTCCATCACCCTGTCTATTATTTCTTGATCTTCAGTCCCGGTAGCACGAGTCTCTATGAGGGGAACGGAAGAAGATGTTGAGGGACCAACCTCTGAACCGGAGGATTTATGAAGTAAAGCTTTATACTTCTCTTCCAGAAACTCGCACTGTTGTTTCCAAAGTGCATTTTCATAGGCGTATGACGCGAGACAAGTTTTGGTCTGAAGAACAAAGAGAACAAGAAAAAGAGATGGATTTAGTAAATTAAGAAGAACCCTTAAAATTATCTGTCAATATGATTTAAGGAAAAAGATATCACCTTCTCAGCATAAAGAGAAGCTCGCTGGAATTTCTCCAAAGGATCCTTATGAAGAAGCTTATTAAGATCGCGAGTGAAAACGCCAGACAAAAGAACACAGGTCGCCTTATCGACCGCGCTCTCACTATCATCATGGATAAGAGAATCCTTCTCGGAATAACCAGCGGCCCACCTTCCCTCTAAATGATCCTCGATCATTTCGACCAGAGTAGGTTTTGGGTGTTTATCTCCGAGTAAAGAAAGGTCGTCACCAGAGCGTCCATAATAACTCCTTTTTCTACCAACCGGATTATTAGTAGGATGAGGCATTGACCAGCTGCGACATCCTCGAATACCCAAAGAGGATCTAAGATGAAGAGGAGGATAACCAGATCCCGTGCCCTGACGGATAGGAGACTCACGAGAAGAATCTGGAGATTCCTCTCTATTCTCCTCAGATTCATGACCCAACTCCAGCTTCCTTTTCCGCGACGCTCTCTGCTCGATGGGGGCATTCTCTGCGGATTTGGAAGATTTCGACAGCACCATTTTTCCCTTCGAAGAATGTCGAGAGTTTTCTACCATATGGGCTGAAAAAGAAACAAAATAAAAGTTAGTTTCTCCGTATAAAAAGTATAGTCACAGCACTAAGATACAATAAAGTACTAACCAAGAGGATCGGATGATGAACTGATGAGAAAGTTATGAACACTTAACCCCGCCTTACGAAGGAAAGCCTCCCCGATCAGAAGAGCGCTTTGATATTTGTTTGCACGCATTTCGGGGATCTCAGTGATAAACTGTACATCGTCAGGAATAAGTTCACCAGTCGGTAAGCGACCTCCAGGAATCCAACTGGAACCATGATCCCATGAAAAAGGCATGGTCGACCCATCCGCCAAACAAATATTAGACGGAGGACGAACAAAGAAGAAATGAGATTTCCATGAAGGATTACTAGAAACAGGGGCGTCAAAGATTGCTCGACTAGGCCGCTGACTAGCGAAGAAATATCCGCGATTTGAAGGACTGGAAATATTGAAGCGGAAAAGTTGCGTAAAATTACGAAAAGAAGGTTTAAACCCCTTCGCAATCATCAAAACGGAAAAACAAACCATAAAAGCAACGGAATTTGGAACCAGCTGTGTCAAGCACACACTGAAAGTTTTCAAAACTTCAAGAAAGAGGGGAGACAAAGGAAGGCGCAGTCCGCTATTGAAGTGAGCCGTATAAAAGGCTCGACGTCCCTCCGGGGGAGATGTGACCCTATCAGTGGAGGAAGGAAGAATTATCTCAGAACCTTCCGGAAAATATTTGGTATAATTATTCACAACCTCCGGGAATGTTTCCGCCGTATATGCGCAAGCTACCTCCTCAATTGGCTCAGAAATCTGAGGAACAGTACCTTTGCCCTTTTTGGCTCGGGCAGCTACATCCGCATCAGAAAGGATTCGTACCTTGAAAGTATCTTCTACAGGGACGACGAAGTCGGATACTGGAGTTTGTTCGCCCAAAGGATTAGAATGCAACTCCTCATCGTTATCAGGGGCGACGATCTCTCTAGAAGAAGAAGAAGATCTTCTTAAAAAAGCCATATGTTCTGGTTCCCCGAAGATGAAGATCGATAAAAGAAAAATTTTATGAGATGAACGACTAGTCAGGAAAATGATTATGAGTTATAAGGAGGTGTAAAGGAAAAATGGCGAATTCGAAGGTCACCTATTTATAATAATATGGGAAAATACGTTTCGAATTCATTGCAGCTAATCATGTTCCCGCCAAAAACAAAAGGATATAAAAAGCCTCCTGAATAGACGCGTGGCGGTTCGTAATCGGACAGAGAAAACGACTATCTATGATATGAAGCACTCTTTTCCTTACTTAAGATTTTTTCCCACAGGGTTTTTTCTTAAGAAAGGTTTTTAACGAGGCTCCATCCATAGAAAACAAACAGTCGTGAAGATTTATCTACTTCTACGAGCTTCTATTATCTATACGCTCGAAGAAGTGAGGGAGTACTGATGGGGGCTATTTCGCACCCTATATACTACTCGGATCGAATGAATAAGATAAGATTGATTCGACCAATTCAAACAGATCGGGATCATCTTACCGACCCGGCCAAGTGCAACTCGCTTCGATATAAGATTATACTCCAGACTCAAAAAGGATATTTGGGCCGAGTCCTATTAGGACTATGTTTCCTTGTAACGCTGGGTTTAACATTATATAAATACCTAGTTAATCATTGTATGAAAACAACTACGAAATTCCTGAACTCTAAGAATACAGGATTTAACACTGCTTACAACAGCACAACTCAATAATATTCAATATTATTACTGAGCTTTTTACCTTCATATCGGTGTGTTTCTTAGCTTTGTTTGGTGGTTTTACTTCTTGTTCTTGAATATTGCTTTTCTTTGTAACCGATCCATCCGGAATAAAGTAACAGAGCCCTAAATAATATATATAAATATCGAAAACCCCCGATATCACAAATTCACTAATAATTGAATAACCTAACGAAATCCGGTTAAATCAGAAACTAACTTTTAATTTGTCTCTTGTTCAGCTCAAATGGTAGAAAATTCTCGACATTCTTCACAGGGAAAGATGGTGTTATCCAAATCCTCTAAGTCCGTAGAGAACAATCCGATCGAGCAGAGAGCTTCTCGGAAGAGGAAACTGGAGTTGAGTCATGAGTCCGAGGAGAATGGAGAGGAGTCTCCAAATTCTTCCCAAGATTCCCCTGTTCGTCATGGGACTGGGCCTGGTTATCCCCCTCTTCAGCTTAGATCATCCTTGGGAATTCGTGGATGTCGTAGTTGGTCGATGCCTCATCCTAGCGAGAACCCGGTAGGGAGTAACGACCTTTCTTTACTTGGCGACCATCGTCCGAAACCTACTTTGGTTGAAATGATCGAAGATCATTTAGCGGGGAAGAGAGCCGCTGGTTATTCCGAGAAAGATTCTCTTGTCCATGATGAAAATGAGAATGCGGTTGATAAGGCGACTCGCGTTCTCTTATCCGGGGTTTTTACACGTGATTTGAACAAACTTTTCCGTAAGGATCCTCTGGAGAAATTTCAGCGAGCTTCTCTTTATGCTGAAAAGGTAAATTCTTTCGAGCTCGCTTTATAGGCCATTCTTCATTTTGAAGATATTCTTTGCTAACTTATTTCTCGTTTTACCCCTTTGCTTTTTTACAGACTAAGACTTGTTTAGCCTCATACGCATATGAAACTGCACTCTGGAAACAGCAATGTGAGTTTCTAGATGAGAAAAATAAAGCTCTTCTTCGTAAGTTTTCTGGTTCAGAGGTTGGTCCCTCGACGTCTTCTTCCGTTCCCGTTGTAGATACTCATGCTACGGGGACTGAAGACCAGGAGATTATGAACAGGGTCTTGGAGACTTCTCGTGCTCAAGAGCAAGCCGATCAAATGGCTAAAAAGTTAGAGGCATTTCAGTTTCAGAGTACTGCTCGTATCAGTGAGCTAGAATCTCAAGTATCAAGTCTTCAAGCTTCATTAGAGGAGTATGAAAAGGATGTCCCTCTTAGTGGACTTAGGGATCGATATGGTATGAACCCTGATGAAAGAGTGATTCGCGAATTTCTTAATTCTCCTGTTCATACGGCGTTGGTGTATCGGATGGTCGGTCCTCTTCTGGAGAATACTTTCAAGAAGGCGGTTCATCAGCTGGTCGCCTTAGAGATGATCGACGACCGTCGAAAGGAGTATTTTAAGGCGGCGCACATTCGGTTGAATCGTTATGGTGAAATTTATTCTTCTTCCGAGCTTCCAGATGTCGTATATCAAGGTTTTCCTTTGGCTCACCTTGTCGAAGAATTGGGAAAACCATTGCCGATTCCTCCTTCTGATGTTAACGATGAGCTTGATAATACTTTTATCGATCCAGAAGACGAAGAAGAAGAAAAAGAGGACGATATTGACACGACCGAGAACGTCGGTAGCGAACAGAGAATCCCGGATAGCGACCAGGCTTCTTGAAACAGTGATTTTTGAAATAATCTTTGTAATTATTTACCCGTAGGTTTAATTGTAATTTTACCTTTTCATCCTTTTGTACGCTAAACGTTTCGGATTCTGACAGTTACGTCTTTTCATCTTTGCCGTAATAATTCAGACAAGTCATTAAGTTCGCCGCAATCATTATGCGTGCGTCTTTTCCAATTCTAGTGTTTGTTCCAAGGTCAGTTTTTCTATTTCGCGCCCTTTCTTTAGGTCTGTAGCGTCTTTTCGTGTAGTATAAATACTAAAGGTAAAAACTTGACTTGTTATTTACCGTTATACTCGTCTCTTCTAATAGAATACTTTTCCTTTGGCTAGTCGATAAACTTCCTCGTTACTTGCTTTATACTTTTTAACAATTCGATCATGAGTAATCTTTTCGGCAATACTTCTAAACGACCTTCTCGTGAGAGCGCTAGGGATAATAGATCCAAAAAATCTCGAAGAGATGGGCCGTCGATGGAGCCTCCTCGTTCGTCCTCAATAATTAGGTCGGAGATTGATACTCGTGTTATCGCTTCCGAACCTTTTTCTGTAGTAAACTCTTCGTTTTCAGAACCAATATTTTCTTCTTCTACTCAAGTAGGAAGCATGTCTTCCCCTGGTCGGATAGCTTTTGGCGATATGTCCAATGAGGAACCGACCTATAATATACCTGTTACTTCAAGTGCTTCTTCCTTCGAGCATGTTTTTCATGGAGGGGGTTTTGCTATTTCCCTTCCTTTGTCTACTTCTACTGCCCCAATTGCCAGCGGAGGGCAAGTTGGTGATGGTTTTTTTGTCAATCCTTCCATAACACAATCTATTGTGCAGGATTGTCCTGATTATTTGTTTAGTGATACTACTGTGATGACTACTTCCTTCGAATCGGGAGGACCTTCCGGAGGTCGGACCGGTTCTAGGTCTGGTCGTCGAACCGTTATTTCTGCTTCAGGCAAGGAGACCTCTGTTAGCCCCAACGAGAGAGAATCTCCTCGTCTGTTAGATGATCGTTGTATTCTCGAGCAGGTCAAAGATATTATGTTGTCAGAGACTCCGCGGCCTGACGGTGTTCCTTCTAGAAGTGAATTGCCTGGCTCAATTGAGCCTGATGCTTTGTCCTGGGATCTGGGTTTGAGCACCATTTTGCCTGGTGAGCTGAAAAAACTTGAGGGTACTTCCAATGTACGTCTTGTTCAGTCTCTAGTTAAGATATGCGAGCAGGTAGACATATCTTTCGATAATTTTCCTAGTTTTATTTTGACTTTCATGTTGTGTGAGGGTTTATCTCATTCTTCTTCTTTTTCAGTCCAAATATCTTGCCCTTCAGCTGGGTGTGCAGAACGATAATCTGTGGAATAGTAAGGATGCCTACCAAAGACGGTTGGAGTCGGAATCGGCGAAGGTCGCAGGGCAGACTCTCCAGCTGCAGCTTGCCAATGACGATTTGAAAAAATTGCAGGAGGAGAAGTCTGTCTGGGAGAAAGAGAAAAATGACTTAGTTCGGGCTGCTGCCTTTGCAGAGGAGTCTCAACGGCGGTCCTATGAGGAAGGATATGACGCCGGTTATCTAAAGCGTCAAGAGGAGTTGATGGCGTTTGCTGGCAACTTGACTCCTCGAAGGACTGTTTCTAGTAGTCGACCTGCTGACCGTTCTTCTCAGTGATCTTTGTTCGGCCTGGCAGGCCTTGGACTGTCTTTTTTTTTTTTTTTTTTTTTTTTTTTTTTCTCGCCCAACGGGGTGAAACTTTTGTAATGGGAGAAGTATTAAGTTGGAAATTATGATCTTTTTGTAGGCAGATTCTTGCCTTGATCAATTTTCTTCTGTATATATACTTCGTTATGCACATTTTGCCTTTATGCATAAATATAATCATCATGAAATAATCAACATAGGTTAGCACACTTATCTGATACTGATCTTGGCGGAGAATATTCAGGGTAGAGAAAAGGTAGCTTGATTTTGCTTGGTCACTGTTTAAGTAACTGAATGGTATAATGTTTGCTCTGCAAATCAAATCTTTGTTGATCAACCCAGTATAGTTCCTTGGGTTATATTCAAAATCACGTTGCCCATAAAAATGTAGATAGTAGGTTTATTCGTATTGATGATCGATTGAATGGCTGTTAAGGAACGCTCAGCATCTTGGTCGATGTTCAACCTATGCCCTGTAAATTTGTCTTTTTGTGATGTAAATCTTATATAAGGAGGCTATTGTTCCTTTTGTTGAATTCCGCTTTTCTCCTCATCAGACTAAGAGAAAATATCCCTTTCAGTATCTTCCAAAGCTTTATGTTTCTCATTATTAAATTTGAACTATATGTTGCTCAATCGGTGTATCATTACGTTATTTCTTTGATATGGGAGGAATTGGAAAATGTAGCAGTCCTGGCCAGATCTGACCCGTTCAGACCTCCTTCAGCAATTCTTTGGAAAATTAGGCAGTGATGGCCTTGCAGTTTCGAATAAGGAGGGCTATTCTCCTGATTTCTATGTCAGATATCTTGGACTCCAAAGGAGTTCTTGTATGAGTTAGTTAATGGTTACCCATGTGACGTATGAGGCAGTTACGGCCCTCGTATGGTGGAGGGTTTCATCTTTTATCTTTTATCGAGCAAGTAATCTTTTCACGACGATCTTAAATTTGTATGCGTTCGTTCGTGATTGGTCTATTTGGTCCGGGGCTCCTTTAGGTGTCCAAACGATGATCGCTTCGATCCACGTCCTCTTGGTAATCGACTGGCTGAGTCGACTAAATAGCGCCGTTCCATCTTACTTGCATTTATTACGGGAAGTTAAAGGGTCGTATTTATGTCCGCTGATCAAATATCTTTTCAGCCGTTGGATCCCTTAGATCTATCCCTATAAATAGGGCGGTAGTTTATATTCTTCATTTGCAATTTCCCAAAGATAATGGTGATCTCAGCTTCCTTAGATTTTATTTTGCCTTCAGATCCCATAATATTCAAAAAGTCACATTATCGTGATTCCTTTTGTAATAGCTTGATTATCTTCTACCTTGTACTGACGGGTCCCATGTCAGCCCTACCTTGTACTAACGGGTCCCATGAGGCCTCAAATGTTGTTTTCACAGATTTGAGGTTCGTGGTTTCTGTTTGCACATGGGGGGTTCATACTTACCAGGCATCCTTATTCTTGGATGTTACCTCAGGAGTGGTCGCCCACCGGGTTGTGCTTGGTATGTTTTATCCTTTACGACTCATCCGAAGAGATGCTGCTTCAGAGTAAAAGTCTACCCCATTATACAAGCAGTGTCTCGTTGTGGGTGAATGAGTATTGCCGGTTTATCTGGCTGGTAATGCTCATTTCGTCTGGAGGAACATTTGATCTTCAGAGCCTGGCCATCGAACCAAAGAAGTCGACCATCTTGAGCAGCATGCTTCTTAGGTGGTTGATCATAGTCGACGAGGCACTAGGGAGGAGATTGGTGTTTCCGTGGACATTGTCGTGAAAATCGCCGATCTTATAGGATCATTTCATCTAAATCATTGTAACGATCTTTAAGTAGCATGTAGAGCTTTGTAACGTAGGATTTTTGTATGTAACTGATTTGATGAATAAAATATTACTTTCATTCCTTACATCTTCTTTGTCGTTTGATTCTGTCATAATTTTTATTCACGAGGAGTAATTTTCGAGTAGATGGATTCATACTTAACTCGTATTCATGACTTAGACGTGTTAGTAGATCTTTTTTAGATCGTTAGGAATAGATCGAGGAGTGTTTATTGAGCGGATCAATGTATACTCAACTCTTTTTTTATGATTTAGACTTAGGTTTTCTTAGCAAAAGTCTTTTTATCGTTGTAAATAGTTCGAGGAGTGTCTATTGAGCGGATCAATGTATACTCGACTCGTTATATTTTAGACTTAGGTTTTTCATACCAAAAAGTCTTTTAATCGTCGAAGTTGATCGAGGAGTGTTTATTGAGCGGATCAATGTATACTCGACTCGTTATAGTTTAGATTAGGTTTTTAGTACCCGAAGTCTTTCAGTCTTCGATGTAAATATATCGAGGAGTTTTTATCGAGCGGATCGATGTTTACTCGACTCGTTTTGTTTATTTAGACTTAGGTTTTTAGTACCTAAAGTCTTTTAATCGTCGCAGTTGATCGAGGAGTGTTTATTGAGCGGATCAATGTATACTCGACTCGTTGTAGTCTAGACTAGGTTTTTAGTACCTGAAGTCCTTTAATCGTCGAAGTTGATCGAGGAGTGTTTATTGAGCGGATCAATGTATACTCGACTCGTTGTAGTTTAGACTTAGGTTTTTAGTACCTGAAGTCTTTTAGTCTCCGATGTAAATATATCGAGGAGTTTTTATCGAGCGGATCGATGTTTACTCGACTCGTTTTGTTTAGACTTAGGTTTTTAGTACCTGAAGTCTTTCAATCGTTGTAGATATGTCGAGGAGTTTTTATCGAGCGGATCGATGTTTACTCAACTCGTTTTTGTTTAGACATAGGTTTTTAGTACCTGAAGTCTTTCAATCGTTGTAGATATATCGAGGAGTTTTTATCGAGCGGATCAATGTTTACTCGACTCGTTTATAACTTTGAATTTAATCAACAGTTTATCGTAGAATTGCTAGGAGTGTATATCGAATCAAATCAATTTATACCCGATCTTTATTTATAATCAAATTGTGGGCTTAAGCCATTCATTACAACGAATAAAAACTAATTGAAATAATCAAAGTAAAACAGTAATACTTATTTAAAATTTACCATAATATTTCCTAAGGTTGACAGCATTCCAGGTCCTTGGTAAGGCTGTTCCATCCAAGTGTGCTATTTTGTATGAACCTTTCTTTCCTACGCCAATGACAACGTAAGGTCCATCCCAATTTTGTTGCAATTTTCCCACATGTTTGGATACCTCTACCTTTTTTAAGACCAGGTCTCCTTCTTTGAAGGTCTGGATGCGTACTTTTTGATTGTATGCTTTTTCCATATTTGCTTTAGTGGCTTGTAGGCGTACAGCGGCTTTTTCTCTCAAAGCTTCTGTTAAATCGACGTCATTTTCTCTTGCCTCTTTATTTTCCTGATCGTCGAACATCTCGATCCTTGGCGTTGGGATTAGAGTTTCAACAGGAATAACAGCTTCTGAACCATATACTAAACTGAATGGTGTCTCGTCTGTTGAAGTTCTGACTGTGGTTCGATTGGCCCAAAGTACTCCTGGGAGTTCGTCAAGCCATTTACCTTTGGCTGCTCCTAATCTTTTCTCCAAAGACTTTATTATTTCTCGGTTTGCTACTTCGGTTTGTCCGTTCGCTCTAGGATGCCCGACCGAAGTGAAATTTTGTTGAATTCCCAGTTTCGAACACCATTCTATTACCTGTTTTTCCGCGAATTGGGTTCCATTATCAGAAATTAGGATCCTTCGGATGCCAAATCGACAGACTATGAATTTCCATAGGAAGTTGATCACTTGGAATTGAGTTATTCGTGCGAGGGCGATGCATTCTATCCATTTGCTGAAATATTCTACAGCGACCAGGACATAAGATTTCTTGGATCTAGCCGCTGGGAACGGTCCCACGATGTCCATTCCCCATTGATCGAAAGGCCAACATATCGGGATTGGGTGCATGTTTTCTGCTGGTCGATGACATACATTAGCATGAACTTGGCAGTGATGACATTCTTGAACATACTGAGCGGCGTCTTTATTGATGGTAGGCCAATAGTAACCTGTTCTGAGACATTTTAAGGCCAATGCCCTTGATCCGCTGTGATTTCCCGCATCTCCTTCATGTATTTCTCGTAGTATATCGGCGGTTTGTGATTCAGAGACGCATTTCAGAAGAATTCCTGATACTGATCTTCGGTAGAGTTTTTCTTCTACAAGTGTATATTTTGGAGCTCGATATCTTACTTTCCGAGCGTCATTCTGGTCATGTGGTAGTTTTCCTTCTCGAAGATAGTTTATCATTGGAGTCATCCAATTTCCTTCAGCTCTTTCGATTTCCATAATATCGAGTGCCGGTGTTTCATCGATATCGATCGCCGGTGTATTAGAGATTAACCAGTTGATCACCCTTTCTGTTTTTCCATCATGGGATCCTGTGAACTTAGATAGTTGATCGGCCCATTTGTTTTCCAAACGTGGAATGTTCTGTATGCCGAAACTTTCAAATTTCTCAGCTAGTGTTTTCACTTTGGCGAGGTATTTGACCATATTGAATTCCTTAGCCTCCTATAGGCCTTCGATTTGTCTTTGCACTAACTCTGAATCGGTTAATACCTTAAGGCTCTTTATGTTGGCTTTAATCGCCATCTCCATTCCCGCGATCAATGCTTCATATTCTGCTTCATTGTTTGTTACGATGAAGTTCAACGTTATCGCATAATTCAAATCTTCTTTGTTTGGTCCAGTGAAGTTGATTCCGGCGCCCCCTCCTTCCCGGCATGAAGCACCGTCGACATGCATTAACCAAGTTTGATCGCCTATGAACAAAACATCGTCGTAAAGGCTACTCGAAGATTTCGTTGCCTGTGTTGGTGTTTCCAATAGAAAATCAGCTAACACTTGGGCCTTAATTGCTATTCTCGGCTTGTAATCGATCTCGAACTGGCCGAGCTCAATTGCCCATTTGATTAGTTTTCCGGAGGCTTCCGGTTTTGCTAAGACTTGTCTTAGTGGTTGATTCGTTAAAACAATGATTTTGTAAGTTAAGAAGTAAGGTCGAAGTTTTCGTGCAGCCACCACTAAGGCCAGCGTGAATTTTCAATTTCCAAATAATTCTTCTCCGCCCCTTGTAATAATTTGCTTAGATAGTAGACAGGTTTATGCTCTGAGCCTTCAATTTTAATTAGTACTGAACTGATGGCTACGTCGGAGATGGAGATGTACATATACAATGGTTCTCCTTCCGTCGGTTTGGCCAACATCGGAGGTGTTGTCAAATATTCCTTGAGTTGTTCAAAAGCTCGATCGCATTCTTCGGTCCAAACAAAGTTTTTCGCCTTTCGGAGAGTCTGGAAAAAAGGCAGGCTTCTGTCTGCTGATTTTGATATGAATCTGTTTAACGCTACAATTTTCCCGACCAAACTTTGTACTTGTGAGATGGTCTTGGGAGGTTTCATTTCAGTTATGGCTCGAATTTTTTCTGGGTTGGCTTCTATTCCTCGCTGGTGTACCAAATAGCCCAAGAATTTTCCTGACTTAACACCGAAGGTGCATTTTGCGGGGTTTAATTTCATACGGTATTTTCTTAAGATTTGGAAACATCGATCAAGATGTTTTATGTGATCCGCTTCGTTCATGCTTTTGACCAACATATCGTCCACATAGACTTCCATCAATTCTCCGATTAGCTCTTTGAACATTAGGTTTACCAACCTTTGGTAGGTGGCCCCGGCATTCCTTAAGCCAAATGGCATTACTATAAAACAATATACACCCTGCTCGGTTACGAATGCAGTTTTTTCTTGGTCTCGCTCATCCATGTATATTTGGTAAAATCCCTGGAAGGCGTCCATCATGCTGAATATTGCAAAGCCAGCGGTTGAGTCAACCAATAGGTCAATCCTTGGGAGAGGATATGGGTAGCGTGGGCATAGTTTGTTTAGGTCGGTAAAATCATTACACATTCTCCATTTGTTGTCCTTTTTATCCCCTTTTGCTACGAGAACAACATTACATAGCCATTCTGAGAAGTGGATTTCTCGGATTTGTTTTGCTACCAGTAGTCTTTCTATCTCGGCTTTGATAATTTTATCTCTTACTGGACCATGATTTCTTTTCTTTTGTCTGGCGGGTTTTGCCACAGGATCTATTTTTAGGGAATGCTTGATTATTCGAGGATCAATTCCTTGAATGTCATTCGTGCTCCAGGCGAAGACGTCGACATTATCTCTGAGGAAGTTGACTAGCATTACTTCCCCTTCCTTGCTCAATTCAGTACCTATTCTCGTCGTTTTGGATGAGTCCCCTTGTACTAGAATTACTTCTTCATGCTCTGGGGGTTTTAATGTCAGATCTAGTGGTTCCTTCCCCTTTTTATCTATTCGATCAGTACTAGGGATTTCGATCTCATTTCTAACTAGATCATCTTCGATTTTTCTTTTGCTCGGGGTAACTGATTTGGGCTGTTGTTTCAAAGTTAACGAGGTACTATAGCAATCCCACGCCATATAGTGATCATTGGTTATTTCTCCGACACCGTTGTCGGTAGGAAATTTTATTTTCTGGTGATAAGTAGACACAACGGCTCGGAATAGGTTGAGAGCTGGTCGCCCTAATATTGCGTTATAAGCGAAGGGTGTTTCTACTACTAGAAATTTTACTAGCTTCACCGTCCGGCGTGGTTTTTTTCCTAGCGATACACTTAGGCTTATTGTTCCACTGGGGATGATTTCGGATCCTCCAAATCCTACCAATGGTGTAGCTACTCTCTGTAGGTTTATTTGTCCCAAGTTCATCTGGGCTAAAACCTCTCGGGAGATGATATTCGCCGAACTCCCATTATCGATTAGGATCCGTTTGACATTATAGTTCGCTATTTCTAGCGATACCACCATTGGGAAATCGGTGTTATCCTCTTTTGTGTCCCAAAGGATGTTTTTGGGAACTTCGCCTTCACTGAAGCTGATCGGCTGGTCGTTTGACGACTTGTTTTCCAGAGTCCATATTTCTTTTGGATATTTAGAGTTTCCAATTATGGATCTGGCGGTTCTTCATCGAGCATTACGACTATCACCGCCCGCGGGTCCCCCGGCTATTGTATGAATGGTTCCATTGATCTGGTCATGGTTTTGCTCCTGCGTAGGAGCATGCACTGGTGTCCTTCGACGAGAATTCCTCCTTTGATTATTATTCCGAGGGCTTCTACTTCTTTCTCTTTTGCGGTCATCACGATCTATATATTCATCTAATTATCCTTGTTCGATTAGTTTTTCAACTTCTCTTTTTAGATGGAAACAATTTTCAGTCCGATGTCCGTGTGCTCTATGGTACTTGCAGTATAGGTCGTAGTTTCGAGACCCAGGCCTGGGCTGGGCGATCTTCCTGGCTTCGGGGATCCAGTTATTTCTTTCTAGAATTTCCAATATTTCCTCCATCGAGGTATTTAACCTCGGGTGTTCCACTTGATTCACCCTGCTTCTGATCGGTGGTTCAAGGTTTCTTGGTCTTTGATAGAAATTAGGTTGCCTCTGTTGGTTGGCTTTGTTGTATTCCAATCGCTGGAAAACGTTGCCTTTTCTTAAAGATTGCTCATAATCCATGGATCTTTGGGCAGGAATCCTGTCATGCCGTTTGGAGTTTGATGTTGTGGCTTTGTTTTTGTTTTTATCCTTAAAAGAATTCATCTCTTCTTGGGTCATATACTTAGATGCTAAGCTCATGATGTCGGCAAACGTTCTTGGTTGTTTTCGACTGAGGGCATTTCCGAACTGCCTATTCTTCGTGAGGTCGAAAAGAATAGATATTATGTAATCGATATTCGGGGAATCGATTTTGAGTAACTCCACGTTAAATCTTGCCAACCAATTTCTTAGGGATTCTCCCTCTTGTTGGTGTATGGTTCCTAAGTAGCTCATCGGGAGTTTTTGCCTCTTCTGACTGGCGAACTGCTGCGTCAGTTTGTTGCATAATTCTCTAAAACTGAATATGGAGTTGGCTGGTTGTTTGGCGAACCAGTCCAACGCGAGTCCTTCGAATGTGGTCACCATTAACTTGGCAGTGAATTCGGCAGAGTGAGCATATAAGTTCATTATATTCGTGAAGCTAAAAATATAATCATCCGGGTCAGTAGTTCCATCATATCGGGGTAGTCTACCCGGGACTTGTCCAATGGATTGTGCTTCTTTTATTTCTCTGCAGAAGGGAGAACAAGCCGCAAGGCTCTCCTGGAGTTCCGCGGTTCGGGCCCACGGGTTTTGAGCAGATCGTAGGCGTTGTTCGAGTCGTTCCTGTACCATCCTTTCGATTTCTCTTTCCGAGAAACGGGTTGTACGTGGTCGATCTGGGATTACATCTTCTATGTCATCCTCGATGGGGATTATCGTATGTTCCTTGGACCCACTGCGTTCTGGCTGTGGTTTTCTTTGCCCTAATTTTCTTCGGGGATGGTTATCGGAAGGTTTAGAATTGCCCCGCCTCGGACTGTGCAGTGAGCGCTGCTCACTTGCAGGGCTGTCGGCTTGTTGAGACGTCTGATCGTCTCACCTCGGCGCTCTCGGAGCAGGAGTCGTCCTGGGAGCCCTAATGTTCTGAGGAATTTGATCAAGTACGAGTAACTCTTCGGGAGAGAGCGATTTAACGAGCATTGCTATTTGTCGCAATTTCTCCTGAGCGCCTGGGAGAGGAACAGGGATTTCAGGGACTTCCTGTTCTTCTGGAATTGTACCGGGAAGACCTCCTTGGGGTTCATGCTGATCGGGGTGAGGATCTTGCAAATCTTCATTGATGTTTTGAGCGTTATTATTGTCGTTGTCCTGTAGATCTTCAGATGTGTTATGACCGGCGGTTGTGTTACTTCTTGCTCCGATTCGAGCACTTTTCCTTGGGCGAGCCATATGTCGATCGAATAATTAACCTAGCCCCACGGTGGGCGCCAACTGATTTAACCAGATTTCGTCGGGTTAAAGTGGTATCAGTGAATTTGTGATATTTATATATTTTATAGGGCTCTGTTACTTTATTCCGGATGGATCAATCGCAAAGAAAAGCTATATTGTAAAGGCAAGAAGTAAACACACAAACCAAAGTAATGAACACACCAATATGAAGAGAAAGCTCTTTATCTTATTGAATTTTATTAAGTTGTGCTGTTGTAAACAGTATTCAATGGCGTATTCTGGAGTTCTTAAGTTGTTAATTACAATGATTAACTAGGTATTTATACAATGCTAAACCTAGCGTTACAAGGAAACATAGTCCTAATAGGACTCGGCCCAAATATCCTTCTTGGGTCCGGAATATAGTCTTCTAGTCGTAGAGAGCTGTACTTGGCCGGGTCGATAAGATGATCCCGAACTGTTTGATTTGGTCGTACCGATCTCATGTTCTTTACTCGATCCGTACAAGATGTAGGGTGCGAAATAGCCCCCATCACTCCTAATCCTAACCTACAAAACAAAAGTAAAATTGTTTTAGGTACCCTTATTGAGAGGGTCCTGAAGGATTAGTTCCACCTTTGACAACCCAAGATGTTGATGTCTTAGGCTTCTTAGGCTTCTGAGTTTTGACAGGAGCATGAACTTTTTCATTTTTATCATAATTATCAGATAAGTCATGTTGATGATCAGTATGATAAGAATAATGTTCATAAGCAGGATAAGGTGCATGATAAGCAGGGTATGCATGCATTGGATGAGCAGGGTAAGGTGCATAGTAACTAGAAAATTGAGGTGCATGATACATAGGAGGATATGCAGCAGGTTGCACATAATATGACTCATTTCCATACCAAGCATTTATATTTTTCTTATTCTTATGCTTCTTTGGCTTACTAGTAGCTTGCTCATTAACAGACGACTTAGTTTTACCACTAGTCTGATTGACTTTAGCTTTATTATCAGACTTCTTAGGACTCTGCTGTTTGGTCTTACTAGTCTGTTTACCTATACTAGACTCTTTGCTCTTTTTAGCCTTAGGAGTTTTCGTCTCCTTTAATACTTTATCAGGTGAAGCAGGTCTAGCAGTTTGAACATACAGAATGACCTTACTATTGTCAGCAGATATAAATTTCTCAGTATGATTCAATTCGTGCTTATCCTGTTCTAAAGGCATCTTCTGTTTACTAGACATGTGAGTGGATGCAACAGATGATTTTTCTTGAGACTCAATAACTTTTTCAAGTTCCATGATTTTTCCTTTATAAACTTCACATTCAGCTTTCAGAGATTCATGTTCTTGCTCAAGCTGTTTATATTCAGCTGATTCTCTAGGCTTTTCAGCTGTGAGTTTCAGTGAACTATTTTGCTCTTTTAGCAATATCATCTCTTCCTTAAGCTTTTTGTATGCTTCAGCAATAGTAGTATTGTTAAGCATCATTTGTTCAAATGAATTGAATAATTCATTGTCAAGAGGAGTTACCTCTTCCTCAGAGTCATCAGATTCCTTTGCCATCAGGCAGAGGAGAGCAGGTTTTTCTTCATCAGACGATTCTTCATCAGATGTGTCTGAATCTGAATCAGATGAGTAGACAGCAGTCAGCTTCTCTGCTTCAGCCATCATTGCCTTGCCTCTCTGATGCTTTCTTTCTTTTCTGATTTTCTTTTCTTCTTCAGTGTATTTTTCTGCCTTTGGATATGGACAATCTTTGATGAAGTGTCCCAATTTCCTGCAGTTATAACACATTAGTTTGGCTTTATAATCCTCTTTATCTTGAGAAGAAAAGTTAGGTTTAGAAGTAGAAGCATTGTTGTATTTGTTCTTCATTTTTCTCTTGTAGAACTTCTTGAAATTGTTCATTAGCAATGCTACATCTCCTGCAGTGTACTCCTTTTTGTTGAGTAGAGTGGCTTCATCAGATGAGTCCACATCTTTACTTTTCTGTGCTGGTCTTCTGGTGTTTTCAGCAGCAACTAAGGCAGCTGTGGGTCCTGAAGTTGAGGTTTCTTCAATTCCCATTCTAGGCAATTTATACTCATATGCCTTGAGTACTGAGAACAGCTCTGTAAGAGAGATTTTTCCCAAGTCCCTTGATTCTTCCATTGCTGTCACCTTCATGTTGAATTTTAGAGGTAAAGCCTTCAGCACTCTGATGGTTATCTCCTTGTCCGTGAAGGTTTTTCCAAGCTTTAACACTTCATTCAATGTTCTGGTGAACCTAGTATCCATCTGATCAATGGTCTCTCCAGATTTCATTTTGAAATTGTCCAGCTTTTCCAGAGCAACACTCAGCTGATGCTCCTTAATGGCGTCGTTTCCTTCGCTCATATCTCTGACTATATCCCACATCTCCTTTGCAGTTTTGCAATGTTTGACCTTGTCAAACCGATCATTGTCCAGGGCTTTAGTCATGATGAATCTTCCGACCTTATCCAGGTTAAATAGCTTTATTTCCTCTTGAGTCATCTCATGAAGGTCTTTTACCACAACCGTATCAATTTCATTGATTTTTATGGTCTTTGTGAATCTGAATGGACCTTTAATAATACATGTATACATGTTGTCATTGTAGGCAGCTAGAAAGATTTCCATTCTAATCTTCCAATCTTCAAAAGACATACCAGCATTGTGGGGAACATGGCTGAAACAGTCCATTTTTCAAAAAGTTTTAAATTTTCAAAAAGATGCTCTTTTGAAAAGTTTTGAAAACCTTTGAAAAACACTTGGATCAAGCTCGTTGATCAGGCAGCTTATTCTAATGAACAACCTGCTCTGATACCACTTGTTGGTCCCAAGTGGTCAGATGAGGTCTAGAGGGGGGGGGGGTTGAATAGACCTCTGAAAATTTTAGACTAAAACTTTTTACTCTTCTGTCAGCAGACTAAGCTGATGAAGAACAGTAAGATAACTATGCTGATCGTGAACAAATCTTGAACAGCAGAGTGACCACTCTGCTTACAGTTTACTTAGCTGATTTCAATGAAAATCATTTTTATCAAGAGTATACTTGCAGCGGATGTTAGAAAGTGTTTTTCACAAGTAGACTAAGTCCTTAAAAAGATTTTATCCCCAGTTTTAAAACTCCTTATAAAATCTTTTGATAATTCAAAGTGTTGAAATATGCAAGGTTCAAAACATGCAAGAAAACTTAAATGCAAGATAACACAAAGAATTTTTATAGTGGTTATATGGATAAAAATCCTTTAGTCCACGCTTCCAGATCACTTAGATTCTGGGTTATACTATAATCACACATATTACAATATTTCTCCACTTATACCTAGACAACAAATGAAAAGCCTATAAGCTCACAATAGGAATTCACTCAGAAAACCTATCCTCTAAAGTAGAATCACTCACAAAGATGTATTCTAACTTCGCACAACACTCAGCTAATACAAAACACTCAGATTGTATTTTTCTGTTTTCTTCAACTGGGTTTCTGTCAACAGATGACTTCCACCAGACGAGTGAGCTGTTCGAGCTTCTTGAGACTTAGAAAAAATTTCTGCTTCGAATGCGAAATCTCAGATGTTGTTGTGTTGTTCTCACTTCGAAATCAGCTCTATTTATACTTGAATTTGAAATTATGACCGTTGAAGGAGATCAAATCTCAAATCCATAGCCTTAGCCCAATTTCAGAACGGCTACCTGCTACAGTCCTTTTTCTGCTGTACTTTCCTATAGCTGCATTAAATGCACTCTGCTGATCCGAGAGTAAATTCCAATCATTTGCCATTACTACCCTTCTCTTCCAGCATTTATTACACCCGGTGCATTTATTACCGTTGGACTCTTCTCATGATCTCTTCTACTCTGCTGATCAAAGCAACTCTGCTGATAGATACTCTGCTGATCAAATACTGAACTAATCTAATTTGAGTCAGCTGATGGTCTACCCTTCAGATTGTTGTTTCAGCATGAGATCACTAGTCTTCTGGGCTTTGAACTTTGAACTCTTCTGATGTCTTCTTTCACTTGTTCAAAATTCTTCTAAGGGAACTAAGCTTTCCATACTTAGCTGATTCTGATGTTTTGGAAATCATCAAAACCATCCCTTAATTACTTATCTTCTTTGCACTCTATCTTCATCTTCATCCAACACGGATGATAGGGGAAGGTAACACGACAAAATCTGTTGGGTGTTTGGGATATAAAAAATCTAAGAAAATAATTTTAGCAAAACAATGTAGATTTAATTTTTTATCTACATAATAAGACTATAATATTTTGAGGCTTTTTGCACCGGGCCTTCATACAAGAGAATAAATTCTCTTCTCAAAACTAACATGCTAATTGATTGCTTTTTTTTTTACTACATACCACATACATACATATATATATATATATATATATATATATATATATATATATATATATATATATAACGCTCGGAGCGACTAGAAGATACTTGATCGGTTCGACCAGGAAGCTCATTCACCAACAGCCACTCGAGCCGACCAGAGACATCTATTCACGACGATCAGACCAAAATCCGAGTTCAAGAAGGATCAATATCCCGAGTCCTAGTGGGATTATGTTTCCTTTTATATCTAGGGTTAATATCATATAAATACCTAGTTCAACATTGTATTCAGGGAGACTACGATTAAGAGCTTACGCCTAAATACTCTGGCTATATGATATCAAATTAATAGAAAAGCTTTTGCTATACTATATTCAATATCCTCTGTTTTCGTGTTCTTATTGTTTTTTACATATTGTTCTTTCTTGAGATTGATCCATCCGGAATAAAGTAACTAGGCCCTATATTCACTATATAATTACACCCCATAAACCATTATAATTGATTTAATCAAGTTATACGAAAAACGGTTAAATCAGTTGCCGCCCACCGTGGGGCTAAGTTAATTATTTGATAGACAAATGGCTCGCTCAAGGAAGAACGCCCGTAACGAGGCAAGAAGTAACACGACGCATCCTCATGTTACGTCGGACGATTTGCAGAACGATACGACTAACGACAACCCAATCGTCAACAATGAAAATAACCAATGAGAGAACGATCAACTACCAAGTCAAGAGGAACGTCAGGGGAACCAGGTCCAAAATTCTCAAGGACAACAAGAGATCGCCGCCAATGTAGTACCAGAAGTCCCTGTGGCCCCAACGATTCATGTTCCTCTGCCAGAAACATAGGAGAAATTAAGACAGATCGCGATGTTATTTAACTCATTATGCCCAGGGGAACTGCTAGTTCCCGAGCAGGTTCCCAGAGACCCTAGAGCAACAAGGGCAAATCCAGTTCGGAGAGCTCCTAGGCAGGTCGATCAAATGTCAGATCAAGCAGATAGCCCTGTGACTGAACAACGATCATTACACAGTCCACAAAAGAGCGATACGAAACCTACCGACGAACGAATCCGGAGAAAAACTGATCGGACGAAGCCACAACCAACCCGCCGAGGATAAAAGGAACATACCATTATTCCCCTTGATGAGGACGTTATGGACGCAATCCCTAATCGACAAAGAGCCGTTGGCATCTCGGAAAGAGAAATTGAAAAGATGGTACAAGAGCGTCTGGAGCAACGTCTACGGACCATTCAAAATCCATGGGCCAGGAGCGCGGAGGTCCAAGAAAGCTTAGCAGCGTGCTCTCCCTTTTGCAGGGAAATAAAAGAAGCTCAATCATCCGGGCAGGTTCCGGGACGACTACCAAGATATGATGGAACCACTGATCCCGACGATTATATATTCAGTTTTACTAATATAATGAATTTATATGCTCACTCGGCAGAATACACCGCTAAACTGATGGTTACCACATTTGAAGGACTAGCTTTGGATAGGTTTGGGAAACAACCTACAAACTCCATATTCAGCTTCCGTGAGTTATGCAACAAACTGACTTAACAATTCGCTAGCCAGAAAAGACAGAAACTACTGATGAGCTACCTTGGGACCATTCATCAACAAGAAGGAGAGTCCTTGCGAAACTGGTTGGCAAGATTTAACGTGGAATTATTAAAAATTGATTCCCCGAACATTGACTATATAATCTCCATCCTCTTCGATCTCACTTAAAATAGGCAGTTCGGGAATGCCCTAAATAGAAAGCAGCTGAGAACTTTCGCGGATATTATGACCTTGGCTTTGAAATATATGACTCATGAAGAGATGAACTCTTTCAAGGATAAAAATAGGAATAAAGCTCCCGCCTCCGGCTCGAGGCGGCAAGACAAGGCTCCTGTTTCCGGACCTATGGATTACGATCGATCCTTCAGAAAAGGAAACGTTTTTCAACGACTAGAGTATAATCGGAATGAACATGATAAAAGACCTAACGTCTATCCTAGATCAAGGTCGACCGAACCAGCTAACAGGAATCGAATAAACCAGGTAGAATACCCACGATTGACTGTTCCTATTAAAGAAATCCTGGTAGTAATTGAAAGGAACAATTGGACTCCGCCAGCAAAAACAATTGCACAGTCAGGCCAGGTGCTCGAAACTTCGATCTATATTGTAGATATCACCGTGCACGAGGACATCGTACCGAAGATTGTTTTCACCTGAAGCAGGAAATTGAAAGACTGATCGAACAAGGAAAGTTGGACGACTATCTAGAGCGAATTAAACAATCGCAAGAGAGACAGAAGCAGAGTCCTCGAGTTAATAATCAAAGAAGAACCCCAAGAAGATGGTCCCCAAACAATGGTCCGCTGCAAGAATTGAATAATGATCAAATTAACGACACCATCCATACAATCACCGGAGGACCGGCCGGGGGAGACATTCATAATGCTCACCGTAGAACCGCGAGGTCAATAGTGGGAAGAGTTAGATATCCAAAAGAAGTATGGACTCTAGAAAGCAATTTACCAAGAGAACAGCTCATTAGTTTTAATGAGAATGAAGTACCAAGGAACATTATCAGGGATATGAAGGAAGACAACCCTGATTTCCCAATGTTGGTATCACTTGAAATAGCAAACTACAATGTTAAAAGGAACTTAATTGATAATTGAAGTTCGGGTAACATTATGTCTAAGGAAGTCTTGACGCAGATGAACTTGGGAGAAATAAGTTTTCAAAAAGTAGCCACTCCATTAGTAGGATTTGGAGGATCAGAAATAGTCCCCTACGGAACTATAA
Organism: Penstemon eatonii; assembly: GCA_038501285.1. NCBI lineage: Eukaryota > Viridiplantae > Streptophyta > Magnoliopsida > Lamiales > Plantaginaceae > Penstemon > Penstemon eatonii. The sequence continues at coordinate 40,732,346 of CM076710.1, read as the reverse complement.
ATTTAAGTGTATCGTTGGGAAAGAAACCACAGCGGACAGTAAAAATGATAAAGTTCATGGTCGTAGAGACGCCCTTTTCATACAATGCAATATTAGGACGACCTGCCCTCAACCTCTTCCGAGCGATAGTATCGACATACCATCAGAAGATAAAATTTCCAACTGACTCGGGGATCGAAGAAATAGGAAATGATCATTGCATGGCATGGGATTGTTACACCTCCCTAACACTGGGGAACCGATCCAAGTCATTTACCCCAGCTAAAAGAAAGCTTGAGGACGACATCGAAAAAGCCGAAGTCGAGATCCCCAGTACTATAGAGTAGATCGGAAGGGGAAGGAGCCGGTCGATTTAACCATAAAACCACCAGAACACAAGGATATTATGCTCGTACAATGAGATCCTTCAAAAACGACCAGGATTGGAACCGAACTCAGTTCGGAAGGGGAAGTAATGTTGATAAACTTTCTCAGGAATAACGTTGACATCTTCGCTTGGAGTGCGGACGACATTAAGGGCATTGACCCAAGAGTAATCACTCATTCGTTAAAAATTGATCCAATGGCGAAACCAGCTAGACAAAAGAAGAGGAATCATGGGCCAATAAAAGACAAGATAATCAAAGCAGAAGTAGAGAGGCTACTCAAAGCTAAACAAATCAGGGAAATACACTTCTCAGAATGGCAGTGCAATGTTGTCTTAGTGGCCAAAGGGGATAAAAAGGATAATAAATGGAGGATGTGTAACGATTTCACCGACCTTAATAAACTATGTCCACGTGATCCTTGCCCTCTTCCGAGGATCGACTTGTTGGTCGACTCAACAGCAGGTTTCGCTATCTACAGCATGATGGACGCCTTTCAAGGTTTCTATCAAATCTATATGGACGAGCGAGACCAGGAGAAAACTGCCTTCGTGACAGAGTAGGGTGTATATTACTTTATTGTCATGCCGTTCGGACTAAGAAATGCAGGTGCTACTTACCAACGATTAGTTAACCTAATGTTTAGGGAGCTGATCGGAGAAATAATGGAAGTATACGTGGATGATATGTTGGTCAAAAGTATGAATAAAGCCGACCACGTAAAGCACCTCGATTGATGTTTCCAGATACTAAGAAAATATTGCATGAAGCTCAATCCCGCAAAATGTACTTTTGGGGTTAAATCCGGGAAATTCTTAGGATATATGGTTCATCAACGAGGGATTGAAGCCAATCCCGAAAAGATTCGAGCGATAACTGAAATGAGACCACCTAAGACAATTTCTCAAGTACAAAGCTTAGTAGGAAAAATTGTCGCATTGAACAGATTCATCTCCAAATCAGCGGATAGAAGTTTGCCTTTCTTTCAATCTTTAAGGAAGGCGAAAAACTTCGTATGGACTGAAGAGTGCGACCAGGCATTCAACCAACTAAAGGAATACTTAACCTCTTCTCCATTGTTAGCCAAGCTAACTGAAGGTGAACCATTATATATCTATATATCTATCTCCGCAGTTGCCATTATTTCGATCTTGGTAAAGATAGAAGGCACTGAACATAAGCCTGTTTACTACCTAAGTAAGTTACTACAAGGAGTGGAGAATAATTACTTGGAAATAGAGAAATTTGCTTTGGCCTTAGTGGTGGCAGCACGCAAACTTCGACCATACTTTTTAACCTATAAAATTGTTGTGATTACCAACCAACCGTTAAGGCTCAAGTTCTGGCCGATTTCCTATTGGAAACTCAAACCTCAATACGAGAACCCAACGACTTGATCGATCGCGATAACGATATTTGAAAATCACACCTGGTTAATGCATGTCGACAGTGCCCTGAGCAGAGAGGGAGGTGGAGCTGGAATCAATTTTACCGGCCCAAATAATGAAGATATAAACTATGCCATTACCCTAGACTTCTTGGTGACTAACAACGAAGCAAAATATGAAGCATTAATTGCAGGAATGTGATGAGGGGTATTTTGGGGCTCCGCTTTTTATACAACCATGTCAGATCGAACAATATTTGTCTGAGGAGCTCGATTTCGACCCCAATGCTCAAGTATACAATGTATAGACGGACCTGGATCAAAGGTTACTGTTGGGCCGAGCTCTGGTCCAAACTCATGGGCCGAGGAATGCATATCTGCGGGTGGATCACCTAAACCCCGTTCTCGGCTATAAATACCCCATGCATTTATTACACCAGACACAACTTCCCAGGGGGCACTAGCTTTGAGACTGCTGCTCGGATCTACTCGAGAATATTAGTATAGGCTTTCTCATATGTATTTCGCCCTTTAGCATGTACGGCATCCTATAATGCTCGAATAGGACTCCAAACACTTGTAATCTGTACTCGATAATTCAGAATACAATACTATTGATCTTTCTAGTTTATTATATAACATATTTGCTGCATTGATTATGCACCCTTGATCGAACACACGAAAACGCGTAAGATCAATTGGCGCCCACCGTGGGGCCTTATTCGAGTATTAGATCGAAATATTCCTACTATGAGGAGAAATACGTACAACCGAGGAGAACCCTCCCAGGCAGCAGGAGCACAGAATTCAGTCAATAACGAGCCCGATAATCTATCTCGTGCGGCTCAACAACCAGAGATTCCACCAATAGTTCTCCAGGATAATGTTCCAATCCACACAACCGTTGGTGATCTAAGATCTATCATAGGCACAATGTGCAGGGAGTTCCTGAACAGTGGGAGGGCTGATCAATCACCCGTAGACCAACCGGGAAATCACGGGAGACCTGAAATACCTTCTTCGAACATCCAGAAGGAAAATAGCATACTGCGATCTATATCGCGTGCCCCAGCTACGAATCCTCTTCGAGCAATGCCCTCGAAAAACAACGCCCGATCGGAAAACCCACCAAGATCGGTACATAATCTGGAGGATTCAGTGGTGGGAGAGAGCCACTCTGCTGGCGTGGTTGGAGGTAGAAAGTCTGCCTACAAAAGAATTACCGAATCAGAGTTAGAAAAGATAATATGCGAGAGAGTAGCTAAGGAATTGGGAAAAGAAGAAACGATGATAGAGGTCCCCCGTAACAATCAGGCCGTCAGGCGAGGGGAGATTACTCTAACTAGAGGGAACTTACGAGATAGGGAGGTTTCAAACAGTATCATGCGCTGTTCGCCATTTTGTCGAGAGATACGAGAAGCCCGAAACTCAGACACGGTGCCAACAAGGCTGCCGCGGTATAACGGGACTACCGACCCCGGAGAACACATCAACAACTTTATTAATGTGATGAACTTGTACGGACATTCGAAGGATTTCTGTTGCAAAATTATGGTCACTACTTTTGAAGGAATTGCTCTCGATTGGTTCGGGAAGTTACCTTCTAACTCCATATTTTCTTTTGGGGAATTCTGTGATAAACTGAAACATCAATTCGCTAGCCAGAGGAAGCCAAGACTGCCAGCGAATCACCTGGGCACCGTAAAACAATTGGAAGGAGAGACGTTGAGGCAATGGCTAGCAAGATTTAGTATTGAGCTCCTGAAAGTAGATACCCCGCAGATCGAGTATCTGTCCTCCCTGATGTTCGAACTAACCAAAAGCACTCAATTTGGAAATGCTTTGTGTAGAAAACAACCTAAGACCTTCGAACGGATAATGGAAATAGCAGAGAGGTACATGATACAGGAAGAGATGAACAAATTGAAGAGTTCACATGTTGACAAGTCTCATCTCAACAAGAAGCAAGATCGGGCTCCGATCCCAAAACCAGGTGATTATGGGGGATCGAGCAGAGGATCTGTCTGGCAACGAATTAATACTTATAAGCCACATATGCCGCCTCAAGCCCCAAATTCATATGGACCTCCATATGACCGGATTCGAGCCCCGAGACCGGCTAAAATGCAGTTTACCGAGCTTAACACCTCAAAGGAAGAAGTACTAACCGTGTTGGAAGAAGGAAATTTAATCCCTGAAGCTCAAAGGATCACCCAAGCCAGAGCAGGGGCACCAGGATATGAGCAATACTGTCGGTATCACCGTGCTAGGGGACATAGTACTGAAAATTGTTATCAATTGAAAGTTGAGATTGAAAAATTAATTGCCCAAGGAAAACTGAAAGAGTTTATCAAAGGTAACAACTATAACGGTCGTTATAGATCCCGAAGTCCGCGAAAGTTTAATAACCAGCAAAGACGAATTCAAAGCCAAGCAGAAGAGCGTTCGAATGGAGTGATAAACATGATCGCAGGCTGACCAGCAGGAGGTGATAGCAGAAACGCTAGAAAAAGAACCTTGAGATCGATAAAAGCTGGAGTCTCTGCTAAGAGAGAGATTCTATCTTTAGAATCTCCCTCCATAGAAAATCAAGTTATAAGCTTCAGTGAGGCCGACAGACCCTCTGATGTCAATTGGGACACAAGTGAAGACGATCCGGACTTTTCCATGGTGTTGACATTGAGGATTGCTAACTTCGAAGTAAAGAGGGTGCTGGTCGATAACGGGAGCTCGGCAAACATAATTTCGTCGGAAGCTCTTACAAGAATGAACCTCTGTCATCCACGTTTGGATAAGGTAACAACCCCTTTGGTCGGTTTCGGGGGGTCGGAAATCATTCCGCTCGGGACCATACTCTTGAGTACCACCTTAGGGACCAAACCAAAGAATGTCACGAGAATGATCAAGTTCCTAGTGGTGGATACGCCGTTTGCTTACAATGCCATTTTGGGAAGACCTGCTCTGAATATTTTTAAGGCTGTCGTATCTACCTACCATCAAAAGGTAAAGTTCCCAACTGAGGGAGGAGTAGGAGAAATGAGGAACGATCAATACATGGCCTGGGAGTGTTACAGTTCGTCTTTAACTATCAAGGAGAAAGTGGAGCCCGAACTCCCGACCAAGAGAAAGATAAGTGATTTAGCGTCTGAGTTGGAAAAGCCAATTCCCGACTGCGAAAAATTCCAAGCAAAAAAAGGAAAAAACGTTGACATGAGCGTACAAGCGACTGACCACAAAAAGGTGACTTTAGTTCCTGGATCCCCAGAAAAGTTCACTAAAATTGGAACGGAATTGAGCGAGGGCATGGAAACCATGCTCATAGAATTTTTGCAGAAGAATGTGGATGTTTTTGCCTGGAGCTGGGATGATATTGTGGGAATCGACCCGCGAGTGATAACACATTCACTAAACATCGATCCGAAAGCAAAGCCTGTGAGGCAGAAGAAGCGCAATCATGGTCGCGAAAAGGATAAAATAATTAATGCAGAAGTCGATAGATTGTTAGCAGCAGGACAGATCAGGGAAATCAAGTTCACAGAATGGTTATGTAATGTGGTCCTGGTCTCTAAAGGGGAAAAGGCCGAAAACAAATGGAGAATGTGCAATGATTTCACCGACCTAAACAAATTATGCCCAAGAGATCCTTATCCACTGCCCCGGATCGATATGCTAGTAGATTCCACTGCAGGGTTTGCGTTGTTTAGTATGATGGATGCATTCCAAGGTTTTTACCAAATTTTCATGAACGAAAGGGACCAGGATAAAACAGCGTTCATCACGGAAAGAGGAGTCTATTGCTTCATTATTATGCCTTTTGGCCTAAGAAATGCGGGTGCAACCTACCAGAGGCTAGTTAACATGATGTTCAAAGAATTGATAGGCGAGATAATGGAGGTCTACGTAGACGACATGCTCGTAAAGAGTATGACGGAGAAGGACCACATTGGCCATCTGGACAGATGTTTCGAAATCCTGAGAAAATATGGGATGAAGCTGAATCCAGCCAAGTGTACCTTTGGTGTGCGATCGGGAAAATTCCTCGGGTACTTAGTCCACGAAAGAGGAATCCAAGCAAACCCGGAAAAAATTCGAGCAATCACCGATCTCCAGCCACCACGGAAGCTCTCGGATGTCCAAAGTTTGATCGGAAAAATCATTTCATTGAATAGATTCATCTCCCGATCTGCCGACAAAAGTTTACCATTTTTCAAGCTCCTACGGAAATCTAAGAACTTCGAATGGAATGCAGAGTGCGATAAGGCATTCGAGCAGTTGAAAGTATACCTGACCTCGCCACCCATGCTGGCCAAACCATCTGAAGGAGAGCCTCTATATCTATACATAGCTGTGTCGGAAGAGGCCATTAGTTCGGTTTTGGTGAAACTTGATAAGACTGATGATGGGGGCTATTTCGCACCCTATATACTACTCGGATCGAATGAAGAAGATAAGATTGATTCGACTAATTCAAACAGATCGGGATAATCTTACCGACCCGGCCAAGTGCAGCTCGCTTCGATATAAGATTATACTCCGGACCCAAAAAGGATATTTGGGCCGAGTCCTAGTAGGACTATGTTTCCTTGTAACGCTAGGTTTAACATTATATAAATACCTAGTTAATCATTGTATTAAACAACTACGAAATTCCTGAACTCTAAGAATACAGGATTTAACACTGCTTACAACAGCACAACTTAATAATATTCAATATTATTACTGAGCTTTTTACCTTCATATCGGTGTGTTTCTTAGCTTTGTTTGGTGGTTTTACTTCTTGTTCTTGAATATTGCTTTTCTTTGTAACCGATCCATCCGGAATAAAGTAACAGAGCCCTAAATAATATATATAAATATCGAAAACCCCCGATATCACAAATTCACTGATAATTGAATAACCTAACGAAATCCGGTTAAATCAGTTGGCGCCCACCGTGGGGCTACGTTAATTATTCGATCGACACATTGCTCGCCCAAGGAAAAGCGCTCGCATTGGAGCGAGAAGTAATACAACCACCGGCCACAACACATCCGAAGATCCACAAGACAACAACGATAACAACATTCCCAACACCAATGAAAATCTCCCAGATACCCGTTCTCGTCAGCAGGAACACCAAGGAGGTCTTACCGGTGCAATACAGGAAGAACCGGAAGTCCCCGAAATACCCGTTCCTCTCCCAGGCGCTCAGGAAAAACTGAGACAAATAGCAATGCTCTTCAAATCACTCTCTCCAGAAGAATTGCTAGTTTTAGACCAAATTCCTCGAAACGCTACGGCTCCCAGGACAACTCCTGCACCAGGAATGCCAGGGCCAAACAAACAAACCTCTCAACAAGCGGACAGCCCAGCAAGTGAGCGACGCTCGTTACGCAGCCCACAGCAGGACAATTCTAAACCCTCCGATAACCGTCCCCGAAGAAAACCAGGTCGAGGAAGGCCACAGGCGGATCGCAGCGGATCGAAGGAACGAACAATAATCCCTATCGAGGATGACATAGATGATGCTATCCCAGATCGACCACGAGCGACTCGATTCTCGGAAAGAGAAATCGAGAGAATAGTACAGGAACGACTGGAGCAACGCCTACGATCTGTTAAAAACCCGTGGACCCGAACCGCGGAACTCCAGGAGAGCCTTGCAGCATGTTCTCCCTTCTGCAGAGAAATAAAAGAAGCGCAATCCATTGGACAGGTCCCGGGTAGACTACCCCGATATGACGGAACCACCGACCCGGATGATTATATTTTTAGCTTCACTAACATAATAAATTTATATGCCCACTCTGCCGAATTCACCGCCAAGTTAATGGTGACCACATTCGAGGGCTGATTTAACCGTTTTTCGTCGGGTTAATTTAATATCAGTGAATTTGTGATATCGGGGGTTTGGATATTGAATTATTCAGTATATTGTGTTCTGTTACTTTATTCTGGATGGATCGTTTACAAAGAAAAGCAATAATCAAAGGCAAGAAGTAAAACCATTAACGAAATTAAGAACGCAATGATATGGAGGTAAAGTTCTGCAACAATAATGGATATTATTGAGTTCTATTGTTATCAATGTATTCTTGTGTAATCTCAGAATTAAGAGAATTCGTAGTTGTCTTATACAACGAATAACTAGGTATTTATATTATGCTAAACCTAGTATTACAAGGAATCATAGTCCTAGTTGGACTCGGCCCAACCTATCCTTCCTGGGTCCGGAGTGTAATCTTTACTCGGAGCGAGCGGCATCAGGCTGGGTCAGTAAGAAGATCCCGATCCTTTGTAATTGGTCGAACCGGTCTTATAATCTCTGTTCGATCTGATCAGTATGTAGGGTGCGAAATAGCCCCCATCAGTACTCCCTCACTTCTTCGAGCGTATAGATAATAGGAGCTCGTAGAAGTAGATAAATCTGATCGACTGTTTCTTTTCTATGAACGGAGCCTCGTTAAAAACCTTACTTAAGAAAAAACCCAGTGGGAAAAAATCTTAAGTAAGGAAAAGAGTGCTACGTATCATAGATAGTCGTTTCTTCTGTCTAATCGTGGATCGCCACGCGTCTATTCAGGAGGCTTTTTGTATCCTTTCGTTTTTGGCGGGAATTTGAGTAGCTGTGATAAGTTCGAAACGTCTTTTCTCATTTCCTTATAAATAGGTGACTTTCGAGTTTGCCATTTCTCTTTTATATTTGCTTTTAGATCGCAGTCATTTTCTAGTTTGGTCGTTCGTCGTATAAAATTTTCCTTTCATCGACCTTCTTCTTCCGAGAACTAGAATATAGATGGCTTCCGTTAGAAGATCTTCTTCTTCTCCTAGAGAGATCATTGCCCCCGATAACGAGGAGGAGTTACATTCTAATCCTCTGGGTGAACAGACTACGGTATCTGACCTTGTTATCCCTGTAGAAGATACTTACAAGGTACGAATCCTTTCCGATGCGGATGTAGCCGCCCGAGCCAAAAAGGGCAAAGGTACTGTTCCTCAGATTTCTGAACCAATTGAGGATGTAGCTTGCGCATATACAGAGGAAACGTTCCCTGAAGTCGTGAATAACTATACCAAATATTTTCCGGAAGGTTCTGAAATGATTCTACCATCCCCTACTGATAGGGTCACTTCTCCACCGGAGGGATGTCGAGCCTTTTACACGGCTCACTTTAATAGCGGACTGCGTCTTCCTTTGTCTCCCCTTTTTCTGGAAGTTCTAAAAACTTTCAGCGTGTGCTTGACACAACTGGTTCCAAATTCTGTTGCTTTTGTGGTTTGTTTTTCCGTTCTGATGATTGCAAAGGGATTTAAACCTTCTTTCCGTAATTTTACGCAACTTTTTCGTTTTAATATTTCTAGTTCTTCAAACCGTGGATACTTCTTCGCTAGTCAGCGGCCCAGCCGAGCAATCTTTGATGCTCCGGTTTCTAGTAATCCTTCTTGGAAATCTCATTTCTTCTTTGTTCGTCCTCCGCCTAATCTCCGTTTGGCGGATGGTTCGATCACGCCTTTCTCGTGGGATCATGGTTCCAGGTGGATTCCCGGAGGTCGCTCACCGACTGGTGAACTTGTTCCTGACGATGTACAGTTTATCACTGAGATTCCCGAGATGCGTACAAACAAATATCAAAGCGCTCTTCTTATTGGGGAATCTTTTCTTCGTAAAGCGGGGTTAAGCGTCCATAATTTTCCCATCAGTTCATCATCTGAGCCTCTAGGTTAGCATTTTATTTGATCTTTAGTATTGTCACTATACTTTTTATATGGAGAAACTAACTTTATTTTGTTTCTTTCTCAGCTCATATGGTAGAAAGCTCCCGACACTCTTCGAAGGGAAAAATGGTGCTGTCGAAATCTTCCAAGTCAGTGGAGAATAATCCTATCGAGCAGAGGGCGTCTCGAAAGAGGAAATTGGAATTGGGTCACGAATCCGAGGAGAATAGAGAGGAATCTCTGAATTCTCCACGCGAGTCCCCTATTCGTCAGGGCATGGGATCCGGTTATCCTCCGCTTCATCTTAGAACATCTTTGGGTATTCGAGGATGTCGTAGCTGGTCGATGCCTCATCCCACTAATAATCCAGTTGATAGAAAGAGGAGTTACTATGGACGTTCTGGTGACGACCTTTCTTTACTCGGGGATAAACATCCAAATCCTACTCTGGTCGAAATGATCGAGGATCATTTAGAGGGAAGGAGGGCCGCTGGTTATTCCGAGAAGGATTCTCTTATTCATGATAATAACGAGAATGCGGTCGATAAGGCGACCCGTATTCTTTTATCTGGCGTTCATACTCGCGATCTTAATAAGCTTCTTCATAAGGATCCTTTGGAGAAATTCCAGCGAGCTTCTCTCTATGCTGAAAAGGTGAGATCCTTTTTCTTTCTATTATTTTGATGAAGTGATCTTTTAAGATTTTCTCAATTTGCTAACTTGTTTCTTTCTGACCCTTTCGTTATTTCAGGTCAACACCTGTCTGACATCATACGCCTATGAAAATTCTCTTTGGAAACAACAGTGCGATTTCCTTGAAGAGAAGTATAAAGCTTTACTTCACAAGTCTTCTGGTTCAGAAGTTGGTCCCTCAACATCTTCCTCTATTCCTGTCGTAGAGACTCGTGCTGCCGGGACCGAAGACCAAGAAATGCTAGATAGAGCGATAGAGGTTTCTCGCGCTCAGGAACAAACCAATCAAATGGCAAGAAAATTAGAAGAATTGCAGTTGCAGAGCACGACTCGGATTAGTGAGCTTGAATCTCAAGTGTCAAGCCTTGAAGCTTCTTTAGAGGACTATGAAAACGACGTCCCACTTAGGCAAAGAGATCGGTATGTTAGGAAATCCGACGAACAAGTAGTTCGAGAATTCCTCAACTCTCCTGTTCATATGGCGTTGGTGTACCGGATGGTCGGTCCTCTTCTTGAGAATACCTTTAAAAAATCGATTCATCAACTGGTCGCTTTGGAGATGATCGAGGATCGTCGGAAGGAGTATTTTAAGGCAGCTCATATCCGGTTGAACCGTTATGGCGAGCTTTACTCTTCCTCTGAAGTTCCAGATGTCGTATATCAAGGTCTTCCTTTAGCTCACCTTGTCGGAGAATACGGAAATCCATTGCCAATTCTTCCTTCAGATGTTAACGATGAGCTCGATGATACATTTATCGATCCGGAAGATGAAGAAGAAGAAGAAGACGTCATGGACGTCGGTGGCGAACAGAAGATTCCCGATAGCGACCAGGCTTCTTAGAATAGTGGTTTTATTTTTGAAATAATATTTGTAATTATCCACTCGTAGGTTTAATTGTAACTTAGCTTTCCTACTTTGTACACCAAACGTTTCGTATTCTGACAGTCGTGTCTTTTCACATCCGCTGTAATAATTCAGACAAGTCATTTAATTTGCCGTAATCATTATGTATGCGTCTTTTCAAATTCTAGCGTTTGCTCCAAGGTCAGTTTTCCTGTTTCGCGCCCTTTCTCCAGGTCTGTCGTGTCCTTTCGTGTAGTATAAATACGAGAGGTAAAATTTTACTTGTCTTTTTACTGCTACACTTTTCTCTTAACAGAATACTCTTTCTTGAGCTAGTCGATAAACTTCCTCGATATTAATTTATATTTTTCCGTAATCCGATCATGAGTAACCTTTTCGGTAATACTTCGAGGCGACCATCCCGCGAGGGCGCTAGAGAAAATAGATCTAAAAGATTACGAAGAGAGGGGCCGTCGATCGAGCCTCCTCATTCGTCTCAACCAATTAGGTCGGAGATTGATACTCATATTATTACTTCTGAACCTCTTTCCTTGGTAACCTCGTCGTTCTCCGAACCAGTCTTTTCTGCTCCCATTCAGGAAAGAAACATGCCTTCCCCTGGTCGATTAGCTTTTGGGGACATATCCAACGAAGAAACGGCTTATAATATAGCTGTTAGTTCCAATACTTCTTCCTTTGAGCATGTTTTTCATGGAGAGGACTTTACTGTTTCTCTTCCTTTATCTGTTTCTACTGCCCCAATCACTAGTGAAGGGCAAGCTGGTGATGGCTTTTTTGTCAATCCTTCTACGACGCAATCTATTGTGCAGGATTGTCCTGATTATTTGTTTCACGATACTACCGTGATGACTACTTCTTTTGAATCTGGAGGACCTTCTCAAGGTCGGACTGGCTCGCGGTCTGGTCGTAGAACCATAATTTCTGCTTCGGGCAAGGAAACCTCCGTTAGCCCTGACGGGAGAGAGTCTCCTCGTCAACTGGATGAGCGATGTATCAATGAGCAAGTTAATGACATCCTCTTGTCGGAGACTCCACGTTCTGACGGTGTCCCTTTAACTAGCGAATTGCCGGGTTCTGTTGAACCTGATGCCTTGTCCTGGGATTTAGGCATGAGTACCATTTTGCCTGGTGAGTTGAGGAAGCTCGAAGGCGCCTCCAATATTCGCCTTGTTCAATCTTTGGTGAAGATATGTGAGCAGGTAGACATTTTTGTTCTTTGTTTTGAATTCTTTGTTGTACGGTGGTTTTTCTCATTCTTTCTGTTTTTAGGGCAAATATTTCGCACTCCAGCTGGGTGTGCAAAATGACGAGCTGTGGAACAGTCGGAGAGCTCTTCGGGGTCAGTTGGAGTCCGAAAAAGCTAAAAGCAAGGGTTTGGAGCTGCAGCTGCAAGTTGATAAAGATGCTCTCCAAAGATTGGAGGCCAAAAAAGTTGTGCTTGAAAAAGAGAAAAATGATTTAACTCAGGCTGCTGCCCTTGCAGAGGAGTCTCGACTGCGGTCCTATGAGGAGGGATATGACGCCGGTTATCTAAAGCGTCAAGAGGAGTTGATGGCTTTTGCTGGCAACTTGACTCCTCGGAGGACTGTTTCTGGTAGTCGACTTGCTGATCGTTCTTCTTAGCGACTTTAGTTTGACCTGGCAGGCCTTGGACTGTCTATTTTTATTTTTATTTATTTTTTTTTTTTTTTTTTATCGCCCAATCTTTTGTGCAGTTATTTGGGCTGAAATTTTTGTAATAGAAGGAGTAGAAATTTGAAAACGATGATCTTTTGTAGGCAGATTCTTGCCTGATCAAATGTCTCCTGTATATATACTTTGTTATGCTCGTTCTTCCCTTGTGCATGGATATAGTCATCATGAAATAATCATTATGGAGTAGCATACTCGCGTTTCTAGATAGAGAAAAGATAGCTTGTCCTTGTTTTATCACTGTTTTAGTAACTGATTTTGCTTTTGCCAATCACAACTTTTGTCGATCAAACTTTGTATACTCCATTCTGGTCGATGTTCGATCCGTGCTTTGTAAATTTGTCCCTTTATGACATATTTCTTATATAAGGAGGTTATTGTTCCACCTGTTTGAACTTCGCTTTTCTTCTCATCAAAGGGAAATTTCCCTCTCCGTGCTTTTCATAAATCCATGTCTTTCATCATTAACTTTTTAACTATACTTTTCTCTAGCCAGTATATCATACTCTTGATATGGGAGGAATTGGAAAATGTAATAATTCTGGCCAGATCTGACCCGTTCAGACCTCCTTCAGCAATTCTTTGGAAAATTAGGCAGTGACGGCCTTATAGTTTCGAATAGGGAGGGCTATTCTCCTGATTTCGATGTCAGATTTCTTGGATTCTAAGTGGAATTCTTGTATGGCCAACTTAGTAGTCCCCCAATGATGTATGAGGCAGTTACGACCCCCGTATGGTGGAGGCTCTGGTCGTTTTTAGGCAATTATTCTCTTTCAACGGTTCAACTTTGCATGCCTTCGTTGAGGAGTTCTTAATATTTTCTATTAGGCGACCCTCATATATGATCGTGCAGATCGTTTTGGTCTTTGAACTTCTTTAAGTTTTCTTGGATTATTTTGTTGATCGCTTCGATCTGTAGATTTGTTTCTCCCCGATCAGTTGAATCGATCAGACGGGCGCCGTTCCAACTTACTTGCATTTATTTCGGGAAGTCAAAGGGTCGCGTTCTCGTCCCTTGATTAAACTCCTATCGTCCGTAGGATCATTCTCACGGGCGCCTATAAATAAGTAGGCAGTTTCCTTATTTTCCATTCATAACAATGGATATCTCGGTTTCCATAGATTTCATTTTGCCTTCAGATCCCATAATGTTTAAGAAGTCACATTATCGTGATTTGTTCGTTCGCAGTAAAGGAATTGTCCCCAGTCTTGTATTGACGGGTCCCATGTCAGCCCTTCCTTGTATCGACGGATCCCATGAGATCTCCGCTTTAGTCTTCATTACTTTAGAGGTCCGTGGTTTCCGTCTGCACATGGGGGGTTCATACTTGCCAGTCACCCTCGCTCTTGGATGTGACTTCCGGAGTGATAGATCGCCGGGGTGGCTGGTAAACTTACCGTTTCACGACGGTCCCGAAGAGATGCTGCTCTAGAGTAAAATGTTTTATAGATAAAGTAAAAGCAGTATCTTCTTCTGGGTGAGTGAGCATTGCTAGCTTATCTGGCTGGTAGTGTTCATTTCATCTGGAATCACATACGATCTTCAGAGCCCTGCCATCGAACCAAAGAAGTCGACCATCCTGAGCAGCATGCTTCTTAGGTGGTTTATTATGATCGATGAGGTACTAGGGAGGAGATTGGTGTTTCCGTGGACATTGTCGTGAAGATAGTCGATCCCGTAGGATCAATTTAACTAGATCATTGTAACGATCTTTAGATAGCAAGCAGATTTTTGTAACGTAGAATATTTGTATGTAATTGATTTGATGAATAAAATATTATTTATTTCTTGCATTTTCTTTGTCGTTTGATAATTTTATTTACGAGGAGTAATTTCCGAGCAGATGAATTCATACTTGATTTACCTTTCAAAACTTTAGGAGTATCAGCGGATCTTATTTAGATCGTTAGGAGTAGATCGAGGAGTTTTTATTGAGCGTATCAATGTGTACTCAATCTTGCTATAATTTAGACTTAGGATTTCATAACAAAATCCTTCTTTGTCGTTGTAATTAATCGAGGAGTTTTTATTGAGCGGATCAATATTTACTCAACTCGTTTTGTTTAGACTTAGGTTTTTAACCCAAAAATCTCTTTGATCGTTGAACATATATCGAGGAGTTTTTATCGAGCGGATCGATGTTTACTCAACTCGTTTTGTTTAGACTTAGGTTTTTAGTACCTGAAGTCTTTTAATCATTATAGATATATCGAGGAGTTTTTATCGAGCGGATCGATGTTTACTCAACTCGTTTTGTTTGGACTTAGGTTTTAATACCTGAAGTCTTTTAATCATCATAGATATATCGAGGAGTTTTTATCGAGCGGATCGATGTTTACTCAACTCGTTTTGTTCAGACTTAGGTTTTTAATACCTGAAGTCTTTTAATCATTATAGATATATCGAGGAGTTTTTATCGAGCGGATCGATGTTTACTCAACTCGTTTTGTTCAGACTTAGGTTTTTAATACCTGAAGTCTTTTAATCATTATAGATATATCGAGGAGTTTTTATCGAGCGGATCGATGTTTACTCAACTCATTTTGTTTAGACTTAGGTTTTTCGCACCTGAAGTCTTTTAATCATTATAGATATATCGAGGAGTTTTTATCGAGCGGATCGATGTTTACTCAACTCGTTTTGTTCAGACTTAGGTTTTTAGTACCTGAAGTTTTTTCGTTAATAAAATTGAACGAGGAGTTTTTATTGAGCGGATCAATGTATACTTCGACTCGTTTTAATTTAGACTTAGGTTTTTCGTACCAAAAGTCTTTTTGATCGTTGAATATATTTGTCGAGGAGTTTTTGTCGAGCGGATCGATGTTTACTCAACTCGTTTTGTTTTAGACTTAGGTTTTTCGTACCAAAAGTCTTTTTGATCATTAAATATATACGTCGAGGAGTTTTTATCGAGCGGATCGATGTTTACTCAACTCGTTTTGTTTTAGACTTAGGTTTTTCGTACCAAAAGTCTTTTTCGTTAATAAAATTGAACGAGGAGTTTTTATTGAGCGGATCAATGTATACTCGACTCGTTTTAATTTAGACTTAGGTTTTTCGTACCAAAAGTCTTTTTGATCGTTGAATATATTTGTCGAGGAGTTTTTATCGAGCGGATCGATGTTTACTCAACTCGTTTTTGTCGTCAGGATGAGGAGTGTTTATTGAGCGGATCAATGTATACTCGACTCATTTATAATTCAGACTTAGGTTTATCACCAAAAAGTCTTTGTTGCTGTTGATATAGATCGAGGAGTGTTTATTGAGCGGATCAATGTATACTCGACTCGTTTCGTTCTAATATTTATCAATATGCTAGTGTAATTCCACAGAGCGTTAATCGAAATAATCGATGTATAGAAAATGCTAAAATTTTTACTATTTGAACTCTAGGCTAGGGCCTTCGTTACAAGGATTAAAACTTGATAAAGTAAAAATAAAACAATGCAGTATAATCTGCTAAAATTTATTTACCATAGTATTTCCTAAGGTTGACTGCGTTCCAGGTTCTTGGTAAGGCTGTCCCATCCATGTGTGCAATTTTGTATGAACCTTTCTTTCCTACGCCAATGACGATGTAAGGTCCATCCCAATTTTGTTGTAACTTTCCCACATGCTTGGATACTTCTACCTTTTTCAAAACCATGTCTCCTTCTTTGAAGGTTCGGACGCGTACTTTTTGATTGTATGCTTTCTCCATATTTGCCTTAGTGGTTTGTAGGCGTACAGCAGCTTTATCTCTTAAGGCTTCTGTTAAATCAACGTCATTTTCCCTCGCCTTTTCATTTTCTTCTTTATTGAACATCTCTATTCTTGGAGTTGGAATTAAAGTTTCCACAGGGATAACAGCTTCCGACCCATACATCAAGCTGAATGGGGTTTCCCCAGTTGAATTTCTTACCGTAGTTCGATTAGCCCACAAAACTCCTGGTAGCTCATCGAGCCATTTTCCTTTGGCGGCTCCTAACCTTTTTTCCAAAGATTTTATTATCTCTCGGTTTGCTACTTCAGTTTGTCCATTTGCTCGAGGATGTCCTACCGAGGTAAAATTTTGTTGAATTCCGAGTCTTGTACACCATTCTATTATCTGTTTTCCCGCGAATTGAGTTCCATTATCGGAGATAAGGACCCTTGGGATGCCGAATCGACATACTATGAATTTCCAGAGGAAGTTAATAACTTGGAATTGGGTTATTCGTGCGAGGGCGACGCATTCTATCCATTTGCTAAAGTATTCTACAGCGACCAGGACATAGGATTTCTTTGATCTAGCTGTTGGGAAAGGTCCCACGATGTCCATTCCCCATTGATCGAATGGCCAACAAATCGGGATAGGGTGCATATTTTCTGCTGGTCGATGGCATATGTTAGCATGAATCTGGCAGTGATGACATTCTTGGACATATTGAGCGGCATCTTTATTGATGGTTGGCCAATAGTAACCTGTTCTGAGACATTTTAAGGCCAATGCCCTCGATCCACTGTGATTTCCTGCGTCTCCTTCATGTATTTCTCGCAGTATATCCATGGTTTGTGATTCAGGGATGCATCTCAGGAGAATTCCCGATACTGATCGTCTGTAGAGTTTTCCTTCTATAAGTGTATACTTTGGGGCTCGATATTTTATTTTCCGAGCTTCATTCTGATCAGATGGTAGTTTTCCATCTTGAAGATAGTCTTTCATTGGGTTCATCCAGTTTTCTTCGGCTTCTTCGATTTCCATTATATCGATTATCGGTATTTCATCGATATCGATTGCTGGTGTATTAGATATCAACCAGTTAATCACCCGTTCGGTCTTTCCGTCATGGGATCCTGTGAATTTTGATAGCTGATCGGCCCATTTATTTTCCGAACGTGGGATGTTCTGGATACTGAAGCTTTCAAATTTCCCAGCTAGAGATTTCACTTTGGCGAGGTATTTGATCATATTGAACTCTTTAGCCTCGTATAGGCCTTCTATTTGTCTTTGTACTAATTCCGAATCAGTTAGTACCTTAAGACTCTTTATGTTGGCTTTTATCGCCATCTTCATTCCTGCGATTAACGCTTCATATTCGGCTTCATTGTTTGTTACGACGAAGTCCAATGTTATCGCGTAATTCAAATCTTCCTTATTTGGTCCAGTGAAGTTAATTCCGGCGCCTCCCCCTTCTCGGTATGAAGCACCGTCGACATGCATTAACCAAGTTTGATCCTCGATCATCAAAACATCGTTGTTGTGGCATCTCGACGATTCAGTGGCCTGCGTCGGTGTTTCTAGTATAAAATCGGCCAACACCTGGGCCTTGATGGCAATCCTCGGTTTGTAGTCTACCTCGAACTGGCTGAGTTCGATGGCCCATTTGATTAGTCGTCCGGAGGCTTCTGGTTTTGCTAGGATTTGTCTTAACGGTTGATTCGTCAAAACGATGATTTTGTAGGTTAAGAAGTAGGGTCGGAGTTTTCGTGCAGCCACTACTAAGGCCAGCGTGAATTTTTCTATTTCCAAGTAATTCTTCTCCGCCCCTTGTAATAACTTGCTGAGATAATAGACAGGCTTATGCTCTGAACCCTCTATCTTAATTAGGACTGAGCTAACGGCCGTATCGGAGATGGAGATGTATAAGTACAATGGTTCCCCTTCTGTCGGTTTGGCCAACATCGGAGGGGATGTTAAATATTCTTTGAGTTGTTCGAAAGCTCGTTCACATTCTTCGGTCCAAACGAAGTTTTTCGCTTTTCGAAGTGTTTGGAAAAAGGGCAAGCTTCTATCCGCCGATTTAGATATAAATCTATTCAACGCTACGATTTTCCCAACCAAGCTTTGCACTTGAGAGATGGTCTTGGGAGGTTTCATTTCAGTTATGGCTCGAATTTTTTCTGGGTTGGCTTCTATTCCTCGCTGGTGTACCAAATATCCCAAAAATTTTCCTGACTTAACACCGAAGGTGCATTTTGCGGGGTTCAACTTCATACGATATTTTCTTAAGATTTGGAAACATCGATCTAGATGTTTTACGTGATCTGCTTCATTCATACTTTTAACTAACATGTCGTCTACATAGACCTCCATTATTTCTCCGATTAACTCCCTGAACATTAGGTTTACCAATCTTTGGTATGTAGCCCCAGCGTTCCTTAATCCGAACGGCATTACTATAAAGCAGTATACTCCCTGTTCGGTTATGAATGCGGTCTTCTCTTGGTCGCGCTCGTCCATGTATATTTGGTAAAAGCCTTGGAAGGCGTCCATCATGCTGAACAGCGCAAAGCCAGCAGTCGAGTCGACCAATAAGTCGATTCTTGGGAGGGGGTAAGGGTCGCGTGGACATAACTTGTTAAGGTCGGTGAAATCATTACACATCCTCCATTTGTTGTCCTTTTTATCCCCCTTTGCTACTAGTACAACATTACATAGCCACTCCGAGAAATGTATTTCTCGGATTTGTTTTGCTTCCATCAGTCTTTCAACTTCGGCTTTAATGATTTTATCTTTCACTGGTCCATGATTTCTTTTCTTCTGTCTGGCGGGTTTCGCCGAAGGGTCAATTTTTAGGGTATGCTTGATTACTCGAGGATCGATCCCTTCGATGTCATTTGCACTCCAAGCGAAAACGTCCACGTTATTTCTTAGAAATTCGATTAACATTACTTCTCCTTCTTTGCTCAATTCTGTACCAATTCTTGTCCTTTTGGACGAGTCGCCTTCTACTAGAATTATATCTTTATGTTCTGGGGGTTGCAAGGATAAATCTAGTGGTTCTTTCCCCTTTTTATCTAATCGATCAGTAATAGGAATTTCGTCCTCATTTCTAATTGGATCGTCTTCGATCTTTCTCTTGCTCGGAGTAATAGGGTTAGGATGTTCTCTCAAGGTCAGCGACGTGCTGTAGCAATCCCACGCCATACAGTGGTCATTCGTTATTTCTCCAATGCCGCTATCGGTCGGAAATTTTATTTTCTGGTGATAGGTAGAGACCACAGCTCGAAAAAGGTTAAGGGCTGGTCGCCCTAATATAGCGTTATAAGCGAAGGGTGTTTCTACCACTAGGAATTTTACCAGCTTCACTGTTCGAAGTGGCTTCTTTCCGAGCGATACACTCAAAGATATTGTTCCGCTGGGGATGATCTCGGACCCTCCAAAGCCTACTAACGGTGTGGCTACCTTTTGTAGGTTTATTTGTCCGAGGTTCATTTGTGCTAAAACCTCCCTGGAGATGATATTTGCTGAGCTTCCATTATCGATTAGGATTCTTTTCACATTGTAATTCGCTATTTCTAACGACACTACCATAGGGAAATCTGGGTTATCTTCTTTCGTATCCCAAGTAATGTTTTTAGGTACTTCGCCTTCGTTAAAGCTAATCGGCTCGTGATTTGTTGGCCTATTTTCTAACGTCCATATTTCATTTGGATATTTAGAACTTGCAATTAAGGATCTGGCCATTCTTCGTCGAGCATTGCGACTATCTCCACCCGCAGGCCCCCCGGATATAGTGTGGATAGTTCCATTGATCTGGTCGTGATTCAACTCCTGAGTAGGTCGATGTTCTGGTGACCTTCGATGAGAACTTCTCCTTTGAGTTCCGTTCCGGGGGCTTCTGCTTCTTTCCCTTTTGCGATTATCTCGTTCTATGTATTCGTCTAGTTTTCCTTGCTCGATCAGTTTTTCAACTTCTCTCTTAAGGTGAAAACAATTTTCCGTTCGATGCCCATGTGCCCTATGGTACTTACAGTATTGATCATAGTTTCTAGACCCTGGTCTGGGCTGAGCGATTTTCCTCGCCTCAGGAATCCAATTATTCCTTTCTAGAACTTCCAAGATTTCTTCGATTGGAGCATTTAATCTTGGGTGTTCTACTTGATTCACTCTGCTTCTGATTGGTGGTTCAGGGTTTCTTGGTCTTTGGTAGAAATTAGGTTGCCTTTCTCGGTCGGCTCCGCTGTATTCCAGTCGCTGGAAAACGTTACCTCTCTTGGAAGATCGCTCGTAATCCAAGGATCTTTGGGCGGGAATCCTATCATGCCGCTTAGACCCTGTAGCCGTAACTTTGTTTTTGTTTTTATCCTTAAAGGAATTCATCTCTTCTTGAGTCATATACTTAGATGCTAGGCTCATGATGTCGGCGAACGTTCTTGGTTGTTTTCGGCTGAGGGCGTTTCCAAACTGCCTGTTTTTAGTGAGGTCGAAGAGGATAGAAATTATGTAATCGATATTCGGAGAGTCGATTTTGAGTAACTCTACGTTGAATCTTGCCAACCAATTTCTTAGGGATTCCCCCTCTTGTTGGTATATTGTTCCTAGGTAACTCATCGGCAGTTTTTGTCTCTTCAGACTGGCAAATTGCTGTGTTAGTTTATTGCATAATTCTCGGAAACTGAATATGGAATTGGCCGGCTGTTTGGCAAACCAATCCAACGCGAGTCCTTCGAATGTTGTCACCATTAGCTTGGCAGTGTATTCGGCGGAGTGGGCATATAGATTCATAATGTTCGTAAAGCTAAAAATATAATCATCCGGGTCAGTGGTTCCATCGTAGCGAGGTAGTCTGCCCGGGACTTGTCCGATCGATTGTGCCTCTTTTATTTCCCTGCAGAAGGGAGAACAGGCCGCAAGGCTTTCCTGGAGTTCCGTGGTTCGGGCCCACGGATTTTGAATAGTCCGTAAGCGTTGTTCAAGTCGGTCCTGCACCATCCTTTCAATTTCTCTTTCCGTCAGTCGAGCCGTTCGTGGTCGATCAGGGATTGTATCATCTATATCATCCTCAATAGGGATAATTGTTCGTTCCCTGGATCTACTACGCCTCGCCGGGGTTTTTCTGTGACCTCGTTTCCTTCGAGGATTGTTGTCGGAGGGTTTCGAATTGTCCTGTTGTGGACTGTGTAGCGAGCGGTGCTCGCTTGGTGGGCTATCAGCTTGTTGAGATACATGATCGTTTTGTCCGGGCGTTCTCCGAGCAGGAATTGTCCTGGCAGCCCTAGGGTTTTGCGGAATTTGATCAAGCACAAGTAATTCTTCCGGGGAGAGTGATTTAAAGAGCATCGCTATTTGTCGTAATTTCTCCTGAGCACCCGGGAGAGGAGCAGGGATCTCGGGGACTTCCGGCTCTTCCTGTATCGTGCCGGGAGGACCTCCTAGGGGTTCATGATCTCGGGGATGGGTATTCTGTAAATTCTCGTCGGTGTTGGGAACGTTATTATTGTCGTTCTCCTGTGGATCTTCAGATGTGTCATGACCGGTGGTTGTGTTACTTCTTGCTCCGATACGAGCGCTTTTCCTTGGGCGAGCCATATGTCGATCGAATAATTAACCTAGCCCCACGGTGGGCGCCATCTGATTTAACCGTTTTTCGTCGGGTTAATTTAATATCAGTGAATTTGTGATATCGGGGGTTTGGATATTGAATTATTCAGTATATTGGGTTCTGTTACTTTATTCTGGATGGATCGTTTACAAAGAAAAGCAATAATCAAAGGCAAGAAGTAAAACCATTAACGAAATTAAGAACGCAATGATATGGAGGTAAAGTTCTGCAACAATAATGGATATTATTGAGTTCTATTGTTATCAATGTATTCTTGTGTAATCTCAGAATTAAGAGAATTCGTAGTTGTCTTATACAACGAATAACTAGGTATTTATATTATGCTAAACCTAGTATTACAAGGAATCATAGTCCTAGTTGGACTCGGCCCAACCTATCCTTCCTGGGTCCGGAGTGTAATCTTTACTCGGAGCGAGCGGCATCAGGCTGGGTCAGTAAGAAGATCCCGATCCTTTGTAATTGGTCGAACCGGTCTTATAATCTCTGTTCGATTAGACCAAATTCCTCGAAACGCTACGGCTCCCAGGACAACTCCTGCACCAGGAATGCCAGGGCCAAACAAACAAACCTCTCAACAAGCGGACAGCCCAGCAAGTGAGCGACGCTCGTTACGCAGCCCACAGCAGGACAATTCTAAACCCTCCGATAACCGTCCCCGAAGAAAACCAGGTCGAGGAAGGCCACAGGCGGATCGCAGCGGATCGAAGGAACGAACAATAATCCCTATCGAGGATGACATAGATGATGCTATCCCAGATCGACCACGAGCGACTCGATTCTCGGAAAGAGAAATCGAGAGAATAGTACAGGAACGACTGGAGCAACGCCTACGATCTGTTAAAAACCCGTGGACCCGAACCGCGGAACTCCAGGAGAGCCTTGCAGCATGTTCTCCCTTCTGCAGAGAAATAAAAGAAGCGCAATCCATTGGACAGGTCCCGGGTAGACTACCCCGATATGACGGAACCACCGACCCGGATGATTATATTTTTAGCTTCACTAACATAATAAATTTATATGCCCACTCTGCCGAATTCACCGCCAAGTTAATGGTGACCACATTCGAGGGCCTAGCGTTGGATTGGTTCGCAAAACAACCTGCCAACTCCATATTCAGTTTCCGGGAATTATGCAATAAATTGACACAGCAGTTTGCCAGTCAGAAGAGGCAAAAACTCCCGATGAGCTACCTAGGAACCATACATCAACAAGAAGGAGAATCCCTAAGAAACTGGTTGGCCAGATTCAACGTAGAACTACTCAAAATCGATTCTCCAAATATTGATTACATAATTTCTATCCTCTTCGATCTCACTAAAAACAGGCAGTTCGGAAATTCCCTCAGTCGAAAACAACCAAGAACGTTCGCCGACATCATGAGCTTGGCGTCTAAGTATATGACCCAAGAAGAGATGAATTCCTTTAAGGATAAAAACAAAAATAAATTCACAGCTTCAGGCTCCAAACGGCATGATAAGATTCCTACTCAAAGATCCTTAGACTATGAGCGATCTTCCAGGAGAGGTAACGTTTTCCAGCGACTGGAATACAGCAAAGCCGATCAAGAAAGACAACCTAATTACTACCAAAGACCAAGAAACCCTGAGCAACCAATCAGAAGCAGGGTGAATCAAGTAGAACACCCAAGGTTAAATGCTCCAATGGAAGAAATATTGGAAGTCCTAGAAAGAAATAACTGGATTCCCGAGGCAAGGAAAATCGCTCAGCCCAGACCGGGGTCTAGAAACTATGATCAATACTGTAAGTACCACAGGGCACATGGGCATCTAACGGAAAATTGTTTTCACCTTAAGAGAGAAGTCGAAAAACTGATCGAGCAGGGAAAACTAGACGAATACATAGACCGAGATAATCGCAAAAGGGAAAGAAGTAGAAGCCCTCGGAACGGTAATCGAAGGAGAAGTTCTCATCGAAGGTCGCCTGAACGTCGACCTACTCAGGAGTTAAATCAGGACCAGATCAATGGGACTATCCATACAATATCCGGGGGACCCGCGGGTGGAGATAGTCGTAACGCACGACGAAGGATAGCCCGATCCATAATTCGAAATTCTAAATATCCAAAAGAAATATGGACTCTGGAAAACAGGCCGACAAATCACCAGCCGATCAGCTTTAACGAAGGCGAAGTACCTAAAAACATCATTTGGGACACAAAAGAGGATAACCCCGATTTTCCTATGGTAGTATCATTAGAGATAGCGAATTATAATGTAAGAAGAATCCTAATCGATAATGGAAGCTCAGCAAATATCATCTCCCGGGAGGTTTTAGCCCAAATGAACTTGGGACAAATAAACCTACAAAAAGTAGCTACGCCGTTAGTAGGCTTTGGAGGGTCCGAGATTATCCCCAGCGGAACAATATCTTTAAGTGTGTCACTTGGAAAGAAACCACTTAGGACAGTGAAGTTAGTAAAATTCCTAGTAGTGGAAACACCCTTCGCTTATAACGCTATATTAGGGCGACCAGCCCTTAACCTTTTCCGAGCTGTAGTCTCTACCTATCATCAGAAGATGAAGTTTCCGACCGATATGGGCATCGGAGAAATAACGAACGACCACTGTATGGCGTGGAATTGCTACAGCACATCGTTAACTTTGAAAGAACACCCTAAGTCAATTACTCCGAGCAAGAGAAAGATCGAAGACGATCTCATTAGAAATGAGGTTGAAATTCCTATTACTGATCGGTTAGATAAAAAGGGGAAAGAACCGCTAGACTTATCCTTGAAACCCCCAGAACATAAAGATATAATTCTAGTAAAAGGCGACTCGTCCAAAACGACAAGAATAGGTACATAATTGAGCAAAGAAGGAGAAATAATGTTAATCGAATTC
Source organism: Penstemon eatonii (assembly GCA_038501285.1). NCBI lineage: Eukaryota > Viridiplantae > Streptophyta > Magnoliopsida > Lamiales > Plantaginaceae > Penstemon > Penstemon eatonii. The sequence goes on along the minus strand of CM076710.1, from coordinate 40,707,478 downwards.
CTAAGAAATAATGTTGACGTCTTCGCCTGGAGCGCGAATGAGATTGAAGGAAATGATCCTCGGATAATCAAGCATACCCTAAAAATCGACCCTTCGGCGAAACCCGCCAGACAGAAGAAAAGAAATCATGGACCAGTAAAAGATAAAATTATCAAAGCCGAAGTAGAGAGACTACTCGAAGCAAAACAAATCCGAGAAATACATTTCTCGGAATGGCTATGTAATGTTGTACTAGTAGCAAAAGGGGATAAAAAGGACAACAAATGGAGAATGTGTAATGATTTCACCGACCTTAACAAGTTATGTCCGCGCGACCCATACCCTCTCCCAAGGATTGACTTATTGGTAGACTCGACTGCTGGCTTCGCGATATTCAGCATGATGGACGCCTTCCAAGGGTTTTACCAAATATACATGGACGAGCGGGATCAAGAGAAGACCGCGTTCATAACCGAACAGGGAGTATACTGTTTTATTGTAATGCCATTCGGATTGAGGAATGCCGGCGCTACTTACCAAAGGTTAGTAAACCTAATGTTCAGGGAATTAATCGGAGAAATAATGGAAGTCTATGTAGACGACATGTTAGTCAAAAGTATGAATGAAGCAGATCACATAAAACATCTAGATCGATGTTTCCAAATCTTAAGAAAATACCGTATGATGTTGAACCCTGCAAAATGCACCTTCGGTGTTAAGTCAGGAAAATTTTTAGGATACTTGGTACACCAGCGAGGTATAGAAGCCAACCCAGAAAAAATTCGAGCCATAACTGAAATGAAACCTCCCAAGACCATCTCTCAAGTACAAAGCTTAGTTGGGAAAATCGTAGCATTGAATAGATTCATATCAAAATCTGCGGACAGAAGCTTGCCCTTTTTCCAAACACTTCGAAAAGCGAAAAAATTCGCTTGGACCGAAGAATGTGAACGAGCCTTCGAACAACTCAAAGAATATTTGACAACGCCTCCGATGTTAGCTAAACCGACGGAAGGGGAACCGTTGTATATCTACATCTCCATCTCCGATACGGCCATTAGTTCAGTACTAATTAAGATAGAGGGCTCCGAGCATAAGCCCGTCTATTATCTCAGCAAATTATTACAAGGGGCGGAGAAGAATTACTTGGAAATAGAAAAATTCACGCTGGCCTTAGTAGTGGCCGCACGAAAACTCCGACCCTACTTCTTAACTTACAAAATCATCGTTTTGACGAATCAGCCGCTAAGGCAAGTTCTAGCAAAACCAGAAGCCTCCGGAAGATTGATCAAATGGGCCATCGAACTCAGCCAGTTCGAAGTAGACTACGAACCAAGGATTGCCATCAAGGCCCAAGTGTTGGCCGATTTTATATTAGAAACACCAACACAGGCTACTGAATCATCGAGCAGCCTCAACGACGATGTCTTGATCATAGAAGATCAAACTTAGTTAATGCATGTCGATGGTGCTTCATGCCGAGAAGGAGGAGGCGCCGGAATCAACTTCACCGGACCGAATAAGGAAGATTTGAATTACGCGATAACATTGGACTTCGTTGTAACAAACAACGAAGCTGAATATGAAGCGTTAATCGCAGGAATGGAAATGGCGATCAAAGCTAACATAAAAAGGCTTAAAGTGTTAACCGACTCAGAGTTAGTACAAAGACAAATAAGAGGCCTATACGAAGCTAAGGAATTCAATATGGTAAAATACCTCGCCAAAGTAAAAACACTAGCTGAGAAGTTTGAAAATTTCGACATACAGAACATCCCACGTTCGGAAAACAAATGGGCCGATCAACTATCTAAGTTCACAGGATCCCACGACGGAAAGACCGAACGGGTGATCAATTGGTTGATATCTTCTACACCGGTAGTCGATATCGATGAAACACCGGCAGTCGATATAATGGAAATAGATGAAGTCGAAGAAAACTGGATGACCCCAATGATAGACTATCTTCGAGAAGGAAAACTACCATCTGATCAGAATGCAGCTCGGAAAATAAAATATCGAGCCCCAAAATATACGCTTGTAGAAGGAAAACTCTACCGAAGGTCAGTATCAGGAATTCTCCTGAAATGCATCCCTGAATCACAAACCGCCGATATACTGCGAGAAATACATGAAGGAGACGCAGGAAATCACAGCGGATCAAGGGCATTGGCCTTAAAATGTCTCAGGACTGATTACTATTGGCCTACCATCAATAAAGATGCTACTCTATATGTCCAAGAATGTCATCACTGCCAGATCCATGCTAACATATGTCATCGACCAGCAGAAAACATGCATCCAATTCCAGTATGTTGGCCCTTCGATCAATGGGGAATGGACATTGTGGGGCCTTTCCCAGCGGCCAGATCCAAAAAAGCTTACGTCCTGGTCACTGTAGAATATTTCAGCAAATGGATAGAATGCATCGCACTCGCACGAATAACTCAATTCCAAGTGATCAATTTCCTATGGAAGTTCATAGTTTGCCGATTTGGCATCCCGAGGATCCTAATTTCAGATAATGGAACCCAATTCGCGGGAAAACAAGTAATAGAATGGTGTTCGAAACTGGGAATTCAACAAAATTTCACTTCGGTCGGACATCCAAGGGCGAACGGACAAACCGAAGTAGCGAACCGAGAAATAATAAAATATTTGGAAAAAAGATTAGGTTCGGCCAAAGGAAAATGGCTCGATGAACTTCCAGGAGTGCTATGGGCTAATCGAACTACAGTAAGAAGCTCAACCGGGGAAACCCCATTCAGCTTGGTGTATGGGTCGGAGGCTGTTATTCCTGTTGAAACCCTAATCCCAACGCCAAGAATAGAGATGTTCGACGATCAAGAAAATGAAAAGGCGAGAGAAAATGACATTGATTTAACAGAAGCTTTAAGAGATAAAGCTGCTGTACGCCTACAAGTCACTAAAGCAAATATGGAGAAAGCATACAATCAAAAAGTACGCATCCGAACTTTCAAAGAAGGAGACTTGGTCTTGAAAAAGGTAGAAGTATCCAAGCATGTGGGAAAGTTACAACAAAATTGGGATGGACCTTACATCGTCATTGGCGTAGGAAAGAAAGGTTCATACAAAATTGCACACTTGGATGGAACAGCCTTACCAAGAACCTGGAATGCGGTCAACCTTAGGAAATACTATGGTAAATAAATTTTAGCAGATTATACTGCATTCTTTTATTTTACTTTATCAAGTTTTAATCCTTGTAACAAAGGCCTTAGCCTACAAGTTCAATTAGTAAAGAATTTTAGCGTTCTATATACATCGATTATTTCGGTTAACGCTCCTTGGAATTACACTATCATATTGATGAAAATTGAGAACGAACCGAGTCGAGTATACATTGATCCGCTCAATAAACACTCCTCGATATATCTTCAACGATCGAAAAGACTTTTTGGGTTAAAAACCTAAGTCTAATTAAAAAGAGTCGAGTAAACATCGATCCGCTCGATAAGAAATTCCTCCATAAATTCAAAAACGAGTCGAGTATACATTGATCCGCTCAATACAAACTCCTCGCCCATACTTACAACAAGAAAAAGACTTTTTGGTATTAAAAACCTAAGTCTAAATTATAAACGAGTCGAGTAAACATCGATCCGCTCGATAAACACTCCTCGAACTATTTACAACAAGAAAAAGACTTTTTGGTATTAAAAACCTAAGTCTAAATTATAAACGAGTCGAGTAAACATCGATCCGCTCGATAAACACTCCTCGAACTATTTACAACAAGAAAAAGACTTTTTGGTATTTAAAACCTAAGTCTAAATTATAAACGAGTCGAGTAAACATCGATCCGCTCGATAAACACTCCTCGCCCATATTTACAACAAGAAAAAGACTTTTTGGTATTTAAAACCTAAGTCTAAATTATAAACGAGTCGAGTAAACATCGATCCGCTCGATAAACACTCCTCGAACTATTTACAACGAGAAAAAGACTTTGTGGTATTAAAACCTAAGTCTAAATAAAACGAGTAAAGTAAACATCGATCCGCTCGATAAAAACTCCTCGATATGTTTTCAATGATTAAAGGACTTTTGGGTTAAAAACCTAAGTATAATTACAAACGAGTCGAGTATACATTGATCCGCTCAATAAAAACTCCTCGATATATTCCTAACGATCTAAAAAAGATCCGCTGATACTCCTAAAGTTTTGAAAGATAAATCAAGTATGAATTCATCTGCTCGGAAAATACTCCTCGTAAATAAAATTATCAACGACAAAGAAGATGCAAGAAATAAAGTAATATTTTATTCATCAAATCAATTACATACAAATATACTACGTTACAAAGATCTGCTTGCTACCTAAAGATCGTTACAATGATCTACTTAAATTGATCCTATGGGATCGACTATCTTCACGACAATGTCCACGGAAACACCAATCTCCTCCCTAGTACCTCATCGATTATAATATGCGACCTAAGAAGCATGCTGCTCACGATGGTCGACTTCTTTAGTTCGGTGGCCAGGCTCTGAAGATCAAATGTTCTTCTAGATGAAATGAACATTACCAGCCAGATAAACCGGCAATACTCATTCACCCATAACGAGACACTGCTTGTATAATGGGGTAGATTTTTACTCTGAAGCAGCATCTCTTTGGATGAGTCGAAAAGGATAAAACTTACCAGCGCAACCCAGTGGACAACCAATCCGGAGGTAACATCCAAGAATAAGGATGCCTGGTAAGTATGAACCCCCCATGTGCAAACAGAAACCAAGGACCTCTAATTGCTGAAAACAACATTTGAGGCCTCATGGGACCCGTTAGTACAAGGAAGGGCTGACATGGGACCCGTCAGTACAAGGTAGATGAACATCAAGTTATTACAGAGTGAATCACGATAATGTGACTTTTTGAATATTATGGGATCTGAAGGCAAAACAAAATCTAAGGAAACTAAGATCTCCATCCTTCTTGAGAAATGACAAATGGAATATGCAAACCGTCTCCTTATTTATAGGGATAGACTCAAACAATCCAACGGCTGAAAAAGCATTTGATCAACGGACACAGATACGACCCCTTGACTCCCCGCAATAAATGCTAGTAAGTTGGAACGGCACTATCTAATCGCCTCAACTAGTCGATAACAAAAGAGGCCATAGATCGAAATGATCAAACCTAAAAAAGCTTTGGATTAGACATGCCGGCACAATCCTACTTCATGGTCGATGGCTTAAAACGCTAGAATCCACAAACGAAGTCATACAAGCTTTAAAGTCGCAGCGAAATGGACAGTTGCTCGATAAAAGATAAAAAGACCAAACCCTTCACCATACGAGGGATGTCACTGCCTCATACATCATATGGATGACCATTGACTAAGACATACAGAAACTCCTCTGGAATCCAAGATATCTGATATAGAAATCAGGAGAATAGTCCTCCTTATTCAAAACAGCAAGGACGTAACTGCCTAACATACCAGAGAATTGCTTAAGGAGGTCTGAATAGGTCAGATCTGGCCAAGACTTCTACATTTTCCAATTCCTCCCATATCAAGGATACGATATACTGGCTAAAAGAACGAATGGTTAGAAGATAATGATGGAATATATGGATTTGTGAAAGACATTAAAAGGAAATTTTTCCTCTGACGAAAAGAAAAAGCAGAGTTCAACAGGAGGAACAATAGCCTCCTTATATAAGGTATATGTCATAAAAGGACAAATTTACAAGGAATGGATCGAACATCGACCAAAATGCTTAAGACTACTATCGATACGACTGAGCCAATTGTTTACATATGGACGAAAAACATGTTAGAAGACATCCTTCAAGGAATCATGCCGGGATTAATCAACAAAAGATTCGATTTGCAGAGCAAACATTATACCATTAGGTTACTTAAAAAGCGACCGTGCAAGTTTAAAGCTACCTTATTCTACATCCTTGGTATACTACGGAAGGATCAATATCAGCTAAGTTTGTCAAACCTATAACTGGTTATTTCATGATGTTATATTTACGTATGACAGGAAATCATACTTACCAAAGGATACAAACAGAATAAAATTGATCAGGACAATGATCTGCCTACAAAAAAGTCATAATATCCAAATTTCTACTCCTCCCATTACAAAAATTTCAGCCCAAACAAATGCACAAAAGCTGGGCAGTCAAAAAAAAAAAAAATAGACAGTCCAAGGACTGCCAGGTCGAACAAAGATCACTGAGAAGAACGGTCAGGAGGTCGACTACTAGAAACAGTCCGCCGAGGAGTCAAGTTGCCAGCAAACGCCATCAACTCCTCTTGACGCTTTAAATAACCGGCGTCATATCCTTCCTCATAGGACCGCCGTTGAGACTCCTCTGCAAGGGCAGCAGCCTGAACTAAGTCACCTTTCTCCTTTTCAAGAACAACTTTATCGGCCTCCAATTTTTGGAGATCATCTTTGGCAAGTTGCAGCTGCAACTACAAACCCCTGGCTTTAGCCTTTTCTGACTCCAACTGACCTTGAAGAACTCTCCGACTATTCCACAGTTCGTCATTTTGCACACCCAGCTGGAGTGCAAAATACTTGCCCTAAAAAGCAGAAAGAGTAAGAAAAACCGCCATACAACAAGGCATTCAAAACAAAGAACAGGAAAAATATTCGAGATATGCTTACCTGCTCACATATCTTCACCAGAGATTGAACAAGGCGAACATTGGAGGTACCTTCGAGCTTCCTCAACTCGCCGGGCAAAATAGTACTCATGCCTAAGTCCCAGGACAAAGCATCAGGTTCAACAGAACCAGGCAGTTCACTAGTCAAAGGGACACCATCGGAACGTGGAGTTTCCGACAAAAGAATGTCATTAACCTGCACAAGCACACAGCGATCATCTAATGGACGAGGGGATTCCCTCTCGTTAGGGCTAACTGAGGTTTCCTTGCCCGAAGCAGAAATTACGGTTCGACGACCAGACCTGGAACCGGTCCCACCTCCGGAAGGTCCTCCCGATTCAAAGGATGTAGTCATTACAGTGGTATCATGAAACAAAAATTCAGGACAATCTTGCAAAATAGATTGCGTTACGGAAGGATTAACAGAAAAACCATCGCCAACTTGCCCTTCACTGGCAATCAGGGCAGTAGAAGCAGACAAAGGAAGGGAAATAGCAAAATCCCCTGCGTGAAAAACGTGCTCAAAGGAAGAAGCATTGGAACTAACAGCTATATTATAAGCCGGTTCTTCGTTGGACATATCCCCAAAAGGTAATCGACCAGGGGAAGGCATGTTTCCTTCCTGAGTGGAAGCAGAAAAAATTGGTTCTGAAAACGACGAATTTACCACGGAGAAAGGTTCAGAAGCAATAACAGGAGTATCGATCTCCGACCTAATTGATTGGGACAAACGAGGAGGCTCCATCGACGGCCCATCTCTTCGAGATCTTTTGGATCTACTATCCCGAGCGCCCTCATGGGATGGTCGCTTCGAAGTATTACCAAAAAGGTTACTCAGGATCGGATTATGGAAAAATACAAATTAATATCGAGAAAGTTTATCGACTAGCTGAAGAAAGAGTATTCTGTTAAGTGAGGAGTATAGCAGTAAAAAAACAAGTCAAGTTTTTACCTTTCGTATTTATACTACACGAAAGGACGCGACAGACCTAAAGAAAGGGCGCGAAACGGGAAAAATGACCTTGGAGCAAACGCTGGAATTTGAAAAGACACACACATAATGATTACGGCAAATTAAATGACTTGTCTGAATTATTACGGCGAATGTGAAAAGACACGACTGTCTGAATACGAAACATTTAGCGTACAGAGTAAGGAAAGCTAAAATTATAATTAAAACCTACGAGTAAATAATTACAAAGATTATTTCGAAAATAAATCACTATTTCAAGAAGCCTGATCGCTATCCGGAATCTTCTGTTCGCTACCGACGTCCTCAGTCATGCATACGTCGTTTTCTTCTTCTTCTTCATCTTCTGGATCGATAAAAGTGTCATCGAGCTCATCGTTAACATCAGAAGGAGGAATCGGCAATGGATTTCCAAATTCTTCGACAAGGTGAGCCAGGGGAAAACCTTGATATACGACATCTGGAACCTCGGAAGAAGAATAAAGTTTGCCATAGCGATTCAATCGAATATGCGCCGCCTTAAAGTACTCCTTTCGACGGTCGTCAATCATCTCTAAGGCGACCAGCTGATGAATCGCCTTCTTAAAAGTATTCTCAAGAAGAGGACCGACCATCCGATACACCAACGCCGTATGAACGGGAGAATTAAGGAACTCACGAACGACTCTTTCGTCAGGATTCCTACCGTATCGATCCCTAAGTCCACTAAGTGGGACATCCTTTTCGTACTCCTCTAAAGAAGTTTCAAGGTTTGATACTTGAGATTCAAGCTCACTAATTCGAGTCGTGCTCTGTAACTGCAATTCCTCTAACTTTCTAGCCATTTGATTGGCCTGCTCTTGAGCACGAGAAACCTCCATCACCCTGTCTATTATTTCTTGATCTTCAGTCCCGGTAGCACGAGTCTCTATGAGGGGAACGGAAGAAGATGTTGAGGGACCAACCTCTGAACCGGAGGATTTATGAAGTAAAGCTTTATACTTCTCTTCCAGAAACTCGCATTGTTGTTTCCAAAGTGCATTTTCATAGGCGTATGACGCGAGACAAGTTTTGGTCTGAAGAACAAAGAGAACAAGAAAAAGAGATGGATTTAGTAAATTAAGAAGAACCCTTAAAATTATCTGTCAATATGATTTAAGGAAAAAGATATCACCTTCTCAGCATAAAGAGAAGCTCGCTGGAATTTCTCCAAAGGATCCTTATGAAGAAGCTTATTAAGATCGCGAGTGAAAACGCCAGACAAAAGAACACGGGTCGCCTTATCGACCGCGCTCTCACTATCATCATGGATAAGAGAATCCTTCTCGGAATAACCAGCGGCCCTCCTTCCCTCTAAATGATCCTCGATCATTTCGACCAGGGTAGGTTTTGGGTGTTTATCTCCGAGTAAAGAAAGGTCGTCACCAGAGCGTCCATAATAACTCCTTTTTCTACCAACCGGATTATTAGTAGGATGAGGCATTGACCAGCTGCGACATCCTCGAATACCCAAAGAGGATCTAAGATGAAGAGGAGGATAACCAGATCCCGTGCCCTGACGGATAGGGGACTCACGAGAAGAATCTGGAGATTCCTCTCTATTCTCCTCAGATTCATGACCCAACTCCAGCTTCCTTTTTCGCGACGCTCTCTGCTCGATGGGGGCATTCTCTGCGGATTTGGAAGATTTCGACAGCACCATTTTTCCCTTCGAAGAATGTCGAGAGTTTTCTACCATATGGGCTGAAAAAGAAACAAAATAAAAGTTAGTTTCTCCGTATAAAAAGTATAGTCACAGCACTAAGATACAATAAAGTACTAACCAAGAGGATCGGATGATGAATTGATGAGAAAGTTATGAACACTTAACCCCGCCTTACGAAGGAAAGCCTCCCCGATCAGAAGAGCGCTTTGATATTTGTTTGCACGCATTTCGGGGATCTCAGTGATAAACTGTACATCGTCAGGAATAAGTTCACCAGTCGGTAAGCGACCTCCAGGAATCCAACTGGAACCATGATCCCATGAAAAAGGCATGGTCGAACCATCCGCCAAACAAATATTAGACGGAGGACGAACAAAGAAGAAATGAGATTTCCATGAAGGATTACTAGAAACAGGGGCGTCAAAGATTGCTCGACTAGGCCGCTGACTAGCAAAGAAATATCCGCGATTTGAAGGACTGGAAATATTGAAGCGGAAAAGTTGCGTAAAATTACGAAAAGAAGGTTTAAACCCCTTCGCAATCATCAAAACGGAAAAACAAACCATAAAAGCAACGGAATTTGGAACCAGCTGTGTCAAGCACACACTGAAAGTTTTCAAAATTTCAAGAAAGAGGGGAGACAAAGGAAGGCGCAGTCCGCTATTGAAGTGAGCCGTATAAAAGGCTCGACATCCCTCCGGGGGAGATGTGACCCTATCAGTGGAGGAAGGAAGAATTATCTCAGAACCTTCCGGAAAATATTTGGTATAATTATTCACAACCTCCGGGAATGTTTCCGCCGTATATGCGCAAGCTACCTCCTCAATTGGCTCAGAAATCTGAGGAACAGTACCTTTGCCCTTTTTGGCTCGGGCAGCTACATCCGTATCAGAAAGGATTCGTACCTTGAAAGTATCTTCTACAGGGACGACGAAGTCGGATACTGGAGTTTGTTCGCCCAAAGGATTAGAATGCAACTCCTCATCGTTATCAGGGGCGACGATCTCTCTAGAAGAAGAAGAAGATCTTCTTACAAAAGCCATATGTTCTGGTTCCCCGAAGATGAAGATCGATAAAAGAAAAATTTTATGAGATGAACGACTAGTCAGGAAAATGATTATGAGTTATAAGGAGGTGTAAAGGAAAAATGGCGAATTCGAAGGTCACCTATTTATAATAATATGGGAAAAGACGTTTCGAATTCATTGCAGCTAATCATGTTCCCGCCAAGAACGAAAGGATATGAAAAGCCTCCTGAATAGACGCGTGGCGGTTCATAATCGGACAGAGAAAACGACTATCTATGATATGAAGCACTCTTTTCCTTACTTAAGATTTTTTCCCACAGGGTTTTTTCTTAAGAAAGGTTTTTAACGAGGCTCCATCCATAGAAAACAAACAGTCGTGAAGATTTATCTACTTCTACGAGCTTCTATTATCTATACGCTCGAAGAAGTGAGGGAGTACTGATGGGGGCTATTTCGCACCCTATATACTACTCGGATCGAATGAAGAAGATAAGATTGATTCGACTAATTCAAACAGATCGGGATAATCTTACCGACCCGGCCAAGTGCAGCTCGCTTCGATATAAGATTATACTCCGGACCCAAAAAGGATATTTGGGCCGAGTCCTATTAGGACTATGTTTCCTTGTAACGCTAGGTTTAACATTATATAAATACCTAGTTAATCATTGTATTAAACAACTACGAAATTCCTGAACTCTAAGAATACAGGATTTAACACTGCTTACAACAGCACAACTTAATAATATTCAATATTATTACTGAGCTTTTTACCTTCATATCGGTGTGTTTCTTAGCTTTGTTTGGTGGTTTTACTTCTTGTTCTTGAATATTGCTTTTCTTTGTAACCGATCCATCCGGAATAAAGTAACATAGCCCTAAATAATATATATAAATATCGAAAACTCCCGATATCACAAATTCACTGATAATTGAATAACCTAACGAAATCCGGTTAAATCAACTGAGCACAAACCGATTTATTATCTAAGTAAGTTATTGCAAGGCGCCGAGAAAAACTACATGGAAATCGAGAAATTCGCACTAGCGTTGGTAGTGGCTGCCCGAAGGCTAAGGCCTTACTTTCAAACATACAAGATCATTGTCCTAACAAATCAACCTTTGAGACAGGTCTTATCCAAACCGGAAGCATCAGGCAGGTTAATCAAATGGGCAGTCGAACTTGGTCAATTCGAAATAGAGTATCAACCGCGAGTCGCCATAAAAGCTCAAGTGTTAGCTGACTTCGTGCTCGAATCAACAGGCATATCGAACACCGAAGAAGCAGTTTCCGAGCTAAATATGGTCGAAGAAGTCAAGAGTCAAATCTGGCTAATGCATGTGGATGGGTCCTCAACCAAGGATGGAGGTGGAGCAGGAATTCATTTCCAAGGACCCAACGGTGAGGATTTGAGTTATGCTATAACATTGGATTTCGTCGTGACCAACAACGAGGCCGAGTACGAAGCATTGATCGCAGGATTGGAGATGGCTATTAAAGCAAAGGTAAAATCAATTGTTGTACTAACAGATTCAGAGCTTGTTCATAGGCAGGTAAAAGGCACGTACGAGGCCAGGGAGTTCAATATGATCAAATACTTGGCCAGAACGAAAAAATTGACTTCTCAATTTGACAAGTTCGATATTCAACCTGTACCGAGAGAGGAAAATTTATGGGCAGATACATTGTCAAAATTCTCAGGTCTGGCCGACGGAAAGAATGAAAGAATAATCACGTGGTTGCTATCGAATACATCCGCTATCGACCTGGATGCGGCCCCGGCCATCGATATCATGTAGATTGATGAACCAAGTAACTCATGGTGCAACCCCCTTGTTGCCTATCTTAAGGAAGGGAAACTTCCGGAAAACCCAAACGAGGCTCGGAGGATCAAATACAGAGCACCGTCGTTTACCCTGATCGGTGATCAACTCTATAAACGATCCTCCTCAGGAATCCTGTTAAAATGCGTCCCTGAAATTCACTACAATGCTATTTTAAAAGAAGTTCATGAGGGAGAAGCGGGAAACCATTGTGGTGCTCGGGCCTTAGCGCTTAAATGCTCGAGAGCTGGATATTATTGGCCTACTCTTTTCTCTGATTCAGTTGATTATGTGAAGAAATGCCACCATTGTCAAATTCATTCGAACATGATTCATCAACCGGCTGAACACATGCATTCTGTTCCTATTTGTTGGCCCTTTGATAAATGGGGCATTGATATTGTAGGACCTTTTCCAACAGCAAGAGCTCGAAAAAATTATGTGTTGGTTGCAGTCGAATATTTTAGCAAATGGGTCGAATGCGTCGCTCTAACCAAGATCACTCAGTTCCAGGTTATTAATTTCTTATGGAAGAATATTATTTGCAGATTTGGGATTCCTAGGATCTTAATATCAGATAATGGAACACAGTTCACCGGAAAAAGGATCACGGAATGGTGCGAAAAGTTCGGAATACAGCAGAATTTTGCATCTGTAGGTCATCCCCAAGCTAATGGGCAGACGGAAGTCGTGAACAGGGAAATCGTTCGATCCTTGGAAAAACGCCTATCTGAGGCAAAAGGAAAATGTCTCGATGAACTTCCAGGGGTTTTATGGGCCAATAGGACTACTGTTAAAGCCGCAACGGGAGAAACTCCATTTAGTCTGGTCTATGGATCAGAGGCCGTTATCCCAGTAGAAAATCTCGTACCTTCCCCCAGGGTCGAATTTTACGATCCCGAAGAAAACCGATCCCTAAGGGAGGTGGAAGTCGATCACGCGGATAGTCGAAGGGACCGTGCGAAATTAAAAATCCAGTCCACAAAGTCTAGCATGGAAAAATCTTATAATCGAAATGTTCGAATCCGAACATTCAAGGTGGGGGATCTGGTGCTAAAGAAGGTGGAAGTATCGAAGCACGTTGGAAAACTCCAACCTAATTGGGAAGGCCCTTTCGTGGTCGTTGAAGTCGGAAGAAAAGGTTCTTACAAGATTGCTTACCCTGATGGGGAGGTACTACCTCGAGCCTGGAATGCTATTAATCTGAGACGATATTATGGAAGATAATCGAATTCAAAACTACTGCTGATTAGTCATCTTGCTTTGTTCTCTTATTTTCTAGTAAATTAGTAATTTACATATTCAATGAAGGTCTGTTCTCGACTCAGTTGTCCAAAGGATGTTTATTCCGATTGAGTATTTATTCAATGAAAGTTTATTTCGCCTAAATTCTTATTTATTCGTCATATTCTGGATATTCTCGATCTATATTCATCTATTATCAATCTCTCTTTTATCAATAATTAAGGGTGAAAGCTGTTGCTATGACCCTCGAAAATCGACCAAGGGTGAAAGCCGTTGCAACGCCCCTTGGATTGAAAAATAAAAATGGGTGACGACCCTCGAGCTAAAAATGCTCTGATACTACTAAGGGTGAAAGCCGTTGCTATGCCCCTTAGATCGAAATTATTGAAAAAGGGTGAAAGCCTCTGCTATGACCCAAGGGCTAAAAATGCTCTGATACGACTAAGGGTGAAAGCCGTTGCTATGCCCCTTAGATCGAAATTATTGAAAAAGGGTGAAAGCCTCTGCTATGACCCAAGGGCTAAAAATGCTCTTATACGACTAAGGGTGAAAGCCGTTGCTATGCCCCTTAGATCGAAATTATTGAAAAAGGGTGAAAGCCTCCGCTATGACCCTCGAGCTAAAATGGCTCTGACACGACTAGGGATGAAACCCATTTACTAAGGTCTTTTAAATCGAAAGCATATCCAAGATCGTTCAAGTTTCTATTATCTCTACATGGCAGCTATTGATTCCTGAAAATTTCTCTTGTAAAATTCAGATGTCGCAAAAATCGGACTTCAAATCAAATCGACAACAATATATAAAGAAGATTTTTCATTCCTCGAAGTTTCGGATAAATTGCATAAAAACTATTGATTACAATCAGAAAATCGAACTGATCCGAAAATATTACAAATGATATGATCCTGTCACATATGAATATTCCTACCGATGCCTAAAGTAAAAAAGTGAAGCAGGAACACTTCTACCCTTCGTTCGATCTTCTGATCTCCCGAGAAATAAGGGACCAAAAAAAAAAAACAAAAGAGAGAGAAAGAGAACATCAACAGCAAATATTATCATTACAACAGGGATTGTGTTACAACAAGAAAGGGAAATCGTCACAGTAAATATAGTGATACAACAGAAGAATCTTAGCAAGCTCATAATACAAAGGAAAGGAAAACCAGGTAAACCACAGTGTTACTAAACGAAATTATTTTCGAAAAGAATCTTTCGAACTTCAGCACTACGATCAGCATACCCGCGGATGTAAGCTTCCCTCTCGCGAAGCTCGAAGTTCCTCTTCTCACGTTCGTAAATATCTTTGAGTCTCTCTAATTCTGAACTTAACTTATCCTGAGACAATTTTTCCTTGAAAAATCTATTAGCTTCCAGTGCGCGTTCCAGCTCGATCTTTTTCCCAATCAACTCGAGCGAAATAGAAGCCCGTTGTTCGATCTCATGATTGGTCAACGCATAAAGCCTAGAAAAGTCTTTGCCAGCCTGAACTTATAAGAAAATACATCATAGCAGAAATAAAGGAGTTGGAGAGTCATCATAAAGAAGTTAGAAAGAATTACCTGGGCAAGAGATTCCGACCCAGAATGAAACAGGAACGAGGAATATTCTCCAGTCGAGAAGACCGCCTCGGAGATAGACACATCGGCCCGAAGAAGGCTCAAGTTAGATTTCTCATGTGACACTGTATTAAAAGGAGTCACACCACTTTTAGATGAAGATCCTCCAACCAACGAAGGTACGGATTGGAAAAAAGTACGCCCAGATACTTCGTCCGCAAAAGAAACCTTTTTAATTCTCTTATTTGAGCTCCTAGATCTCAAGCACGAAGAAAAGGCAACAGTCGAAGATTTATTTTCCCCATGAAAGTTTAACTGATCAGAACTAGCGGATTTAATTGGGGATCGGTTTCTTTTCCTTGTTTTTCTACCATCACGTGGTCCGGAGAAAGGCGCGGGAGAAATCACAAGAGCGTTCGAATTTTTATTCATCTCTTGATTTCCAAGTAAAGATTCAACCGAGATGATTTTCTAAAGCTCCGATCGCCGTGAGCAATATTATTGTGAAAGCAACGCAAAAGACCTGGGTATTTATAGAGACATGACATCATGCGAAATAATTGGTAGGTCACTACTCCCAAGAAAGATTTGATGACGCAAATAAGTATGCAAGAATGACGTTATAAATTTAGCAAGACAGTCAAACAGGCAAAAGATTGAGCATGGCATTAAGGAAAAGTTAAATTTGAGCATTCACCAAATAGACAAAGCAGAAGATTATAAATATACAAAGACAACGGTTCAATAAGTAAACCCTATTACATAATAATCGTCACTGGCCGGATTCATTTACGACCAGGATCATAGTCCATTTTCCCTTGTTCCTCTGCTTCGCTAGAACCGCTTTCCGAACCATTGGAATCACCTTTACTCGAGCTGCTCCTTTCTCCATCATTACTTTGTGCATCGGCCGCAGGTTTGCTCAAATCGGGGGAAGAGTTATCTTGCTCCCCCTGATTCCGAGAATCCCCTTCGATATCCACATCTTCATCTTCAGATCGAGCTTCGAGCGCATCGGGATTTGGCATCGGCACTCCAAATTCCTCTAAAAAGGAAGCGAACTCATGAGCGACCAAATCCTCGAGCTTAGGAGGAAGGGACGACGCTTTATAATCTTCACCAAAGATATTTTTATAAGGATTCATGTTAGGAAGGTAGTGATCAAGGGCGCCTTCAATCTTGGCAGCCATAAGGAGGTGCTGAGCCCCTTTATAGTAGAAGGCTTGGTTAATTTCACCCGACCGTAAGCGAACCAAGGCATCAAGGATTGGAGACTCCAGGAACTCCCTTATGGCAGGAAGACTAGCTTCGGCTCGACCTCGCTCATAGAGCTGTTCGGCGGACACTTTGGTTTGCTCGAGCTCCAGTTTTAGTTTCGCCACTTCACCCTCTAAGGCCCTCTTCGCCTCCAACTCCTTCTTAATCTTCTCGAGTTCTATCTCGACCTCAGACAACTTAGTTTTGGCATTCTCTAGCTGACTGGTCTTTGCAGCTTCATCCTTCAAGACATTGTATAGGGCTTTCTGTACCGCCTGAGACTCTTCGCTCAGTACGGCCAGTCGAAGAGCAGTTTGAGTAAACAAGTCTCCGGCCTGCAAAGAAAAAAGATATGTAAGACACAAAATAAGAATTATAAGGGAAAAACTAGAAACTTTCAGAAGACAGTACCCTTTGATGAACATAGGCGTAATCGCCTACTATCTCAAAATCCGGCTTAACGAAAGATTGGATAGTATCATCCTTGAACCTCCCGGCCAAGAACATCCGAAGAGATTTATCCACCGTATGCTCGCCCTCGGGACCTAAGTCAGATTCAATTGTCCCACCCTCGGGGTATCCGGCCAATCTGGGCCCTCGCAGATGATCCTCGATGAAGTCAGCCAGATCCGGTTCGGAATGACCAGTCCGGCAAGAAATCGAATCTGATCCTCGACCAAAAGGTTTAACTCTCCTGGAGGATTCAGCAACATCGCTACTTCTTTTGCGAGCCGTCCTGGCCTGCAAAATCTCCCTGGCACGATTCTCCATCAAAGTGTAGTTACTGTACCCTGCGTCATCCGGGTCAGAAGTGCCAGTGGGAAAAACGGACCGAAGGACGTCAGAATCTTGGGAATTAGGAGCCCCCCCACCTCGACTCGAGAGCGAGAGGTTCCTACTTCGGTGATTGGGGGAATAATCACTAAGGCATTCGAAGTTGCCATGATCCCAACCTGGGCCTTAGACTTTTTCGCTTTCCGAGAAGCTGTTGATCTTTGGGGACGAGGCCGACCTTTATTACCCTTCGAAAAGGAAGCAACATGTGGACCGGCTACTGATGTACGGAATTTATCAACAATGTCGGCTAACGTAGAAGGGGGGTTAGCGGGATCGATCTGAGCCCTCCCGTACTCGATCGGATCGGCCGGAAAAGTGCAACTGCTGAGCTCGGCTAATCGCAAAACAGCCTCCTGAGTCATCAACGCGGTCTGATGAGGGTCAGCACGAAGAGATTGCAGGAATTGATCCGTTATCTCATTCTTCATACTTCCCTCAAGACGGCGTTTACCGTATATCCATGTCTTTGCTCCAGGCCAAGAAAACGGAGTAGGTTCGGGGTTATCTTCGGAAGGAGGAGTCTCTGGTCCTCGAACAAAGAAGAACTCTTGCTTCCATCCTTTCAAATTGCTACTGACGTTGGCCGATAAGATTGAAATATTTGGTCTCTGAGAAAAATATACATAACCTGCGTTCGAAGACGTGGAAGCACTCATCTGGAATATCCGCCAAAAGTTCTGAAAGGCCGCCTTTTTCCCTTTGGCTTTCATCAGCACGCAAAAGGCTATAATCAGACCAATCGAGTTCGGTAAAATCTGGCAAGGGGTCAATAGGAAAGCATCCAGAAGGTTCTCTATCAAAGGAGGGAAGGGGATGCGTAGGCCATAATGGAAATGTTTCGAATAAAAGGCTTGACAACCCGCGGGAGGATCAGTAACCCGTTGGTCGGGGGTAGGAAGTACTATCGAAAAACCGGCGCCTAAATATGGGCCAAACTCTTTTTGCAACTCGCCCAGATCTTTTTCCTGGTAGGAACAAACGATCTCGTTTGCCCTCTCCTCAGTCATGTTTAGACCTGCGCTGGTCGAGGGCTCTTCCCAATCGAAGATCGTGACCACCACGTTGCGGTTCAATTTATATTTCCTTTGCTCATTTTTCCCCAAAGGAAGGTCCCCATCCTCTACATCTTCCTCGTCAGAGACCGTTGCTCCACCCGAATTTTCATCGCCGCTATCTCCCGTTTCAGAATTCGTTTCCCGTTCCTCCCCGCTGGAATCGGAGGAGGAACTCGAATTTTGTGAATTCTCGATCTCAGATGATCGAGCTTCTACAACTTCTTTCTCTTTCCGATTATCTGCCTCATTCTCCTCTGAAGGAGATTTTCCCTTCAAGTCTACTGAACTCGACATAATGAATGTATGAAGACTGCTCGAAAAAGACTGCTCGAACTTACTTATCGATCTGTACGCTCCGATCTAATTTTTTCTTCTTGAGAGTCTTTGATGAACGGTGACCCTCCGCAAGACTATATATACAAGGACAAAACGGGAAATTGCAAACCGGTCCCCGAGTAACCGCGTCGGTTGAACTTCCTCAAGGTAAACTTAAAATCATATTTCCAAGAATTACATTTAAGGCCCCATACTTTTCGAAATTCCCAAATTGAAGACCCACACGACAAGCGGCGCATCGAAGAAATGCTAGCTCCGAATTCCAACATAATCCTGTGAGATAATGAAACTCAATTAAACTGCTCCAGTAAAATGGCGATGAAATATCCAAATCACAAGCTCCAATTCCGTCAACAAACGACAAAGGTAATATCTGAACGGCATAGTTACATGGTTTCTCAAGTGTGCACTCTTTTTCCCTAGTTCGGTTTTTATCCCAATGGGTTTTTCCGAATTAGGTTTTTAATGAGGCATACCCGAAGCCAGGGCCGAGGTTGATTCATTCTCCCTGATCGTCCTAGACTATATGTACTTCTTTGAGCTCAAGCTTCACTTTACGCTCAAGAAGTGGGGGAGTATTGATGAGGGGTATTTTGGGGCTCCGCTTTTTATACAACCATGTCAGATCGAACAATATTTGTCTGAGGAGCTCGATTTCGACCCCAATGCTCAAGTATACAATGTATAGACGGACCTGGATCAAAGGTTACTGTTGGGCCGAGCTCTGGTCCAAACTCATGGGCCGAGGAATGCATATCTGCGGGTGGATCACCTAAACCCCGTTCTCGGCTATAAATACCCCATGCATTTATTACACCAGACATAACTTCCCAGGGGGCACTAGCTTTGAGACTGCTGCTCAGATCTACTCGAGAATATTAGTATAGGCTTTCTCATATGTATTTCGCCCTTTAGCATGTACGGCATCCTATAATGCTCGAATAGGACTCCAAACACTTGTAATCTGTACTCGATAATTCAGAATACAATACTATTGATCTTTCTAGTTTATTATATAACATATTTGCTGCATTGATTATGCACCCTTGATCGAACACACGAAAACGCGTAAGATCAGAATGGAAATGGCAATTAAAGCTAACATTAGAAGCCTCAAAGTATTAACTGATTCAGAGTTGGTACAAAGACAAATTGAAGGTCAATACGAAGCAAAGGAATTCAACATGGTCAAGTACCTCGCCAAAGTGAAAGAATTAACTGGCAAATTCGAGAATTTCAATGTACAGAACGTTCCCCGATCGGAAAACAAATGGGCAAATCAACTTTCTAGGTTCACAAGATCGCGAGAAGGCAAAACAGAAAAAGTGATCAATTGGTTGATCTCAAATACCCCGGCAATTGACATTGACAGCACACCCATCGCTAAAATGGTGGAAATCGAAGTAACAGAAAAGAATTGGATGACTCCAATGATGGATTTCCTTCGGGAAGGAGACCTGCCGCCTGACCTAAATGAGGCTCGGAAAATAAAATATTGAGCACCAAAATACACAATGTTAGAAGAAAACTCTACAGAAGATCGGTATCCGGAGTTCTACTAAAGTGCATTTCCGATCCACAAACCTATGATGTACTTCGCGAAATACACGAAGGGGAGGCAGGGAACCACAGTGGAGCCAGTGCTTTAGCTATGAAATGACTCCGAACAGGATACTATTGGCCTACCTTAAACAAGGATGCCGTTCAATATGTGCAGAAATGTCATCATTGCCAAGTTCACGCTAATATAAGCCATCAACCAGCCGAAAACATGCACCCGATACCTGTGTGTTGGCCGTTTGATCAATGGGGAATAGACATTGTGGGACCTTTCCCGGTAGCCAGGTCTAAGAAAACCTATGTTCTAGTCGCTTTCGAATATTTCAGAAAATGGATAGAATGCATCGCTCTGGCTCGGATAACGCAATTTCAAGTAATTAATTTCCTATGGAAATTCATAGTTTGTCGATTTGGCATCCCACGAATATTAATCTCTGACTATGGAACTCAATTCCCGGGAAAACAAGTACTGGAATGGTGCTCTAAATTGGGAATTCAACAAAACATTACCTCAGTAGGACACCCAAGAGCTAACGGACAAACTGAAGTAGCAAATCGTGAAATAACAAAATCTTTGGAGAAAATATTAGGGGCACCCAAAGGAAGATGGTTGGACGAACTCCCTGGAGTGATTTGGGCAAATCGGACAACTGTTAAGGCCTCAACTTGCGAGACTCTGTTCAGTTTGGTGTACGGCTAGGAGGCTGTGATTCCAGTCGAAACATTGGTCCCAACACCTAGGATCGAGATGTATGATGGCAAGGAAAATGAAAAGGCTAGAGAAAATGATGTCGACCTGACCGAAGGCTTAAGAGAAAAAGCTTCAGTACGGCTGCAGGTCGCTAAATCAAATATGGAAAAAGCATACAACCAAAAAGTCCGCATACGAACCTTCAAAGAAGGGGACTTAGTACTAAAAAAGGTAGAGGTGTCCAAGCACGTCGGGAAATTGCAACAGAATTGGGAAGGACCTTACATCATCGTTGGTGTAGGAAAGAAATGTTCTTATAAAATTGCACACATGGACGGAACACCCCTACCGAGGACTTGGAATGCAGTCAACCTGAGAAAATACTATGGACGTTGAATTTTTCGAAGTCATCCTCGTGTTTTCTTTCCTTTAAAATCTTAATTGTCATTTATTTTGTTAGTTCGAAAATTTGATATGGTTTGTTGCAATAAAAAGCTTTGCTTAAAAAATTCTTTTGAGATATGTTCATTGGTTATGAATTATTAGCAAAATCAAAGGTTAAAAGGGTTAAAACCAATAATTGGTAAACAACCCAAGTCAAAGAATTGAGTAAAATCGATCCGCTCGATAAACACTCTTCGATCGCCAAAAGCAGGGGACTTACTGGTTGTTAAAACTAATAATTGGTAAACAACCTAAGTCAAAGAATTGAGTAAAATCGATTCGCTCGATAAACACTCTTCGATCTCCAAAAGCAACGGACATACTGGTTAAAACCAATAATTGGTAAACAACCTAAGTCAAAGAATTGAGTAAAATCGATTCAGTCGATAAACACTCTTCGATCACCAAAAGCAACGGACTTACTGGTTAAAAAAAATAATTGGTAAACTACCTAAGTCAAAGAATTGAGTAAAATCGATCCGCTCGATAAACACTCTTCGATCTCCAAAAGCAACGGACTTACTAGTTAAAACCGATAATTGGTAAACAACCTAAGTCAAAGAATTGAGTAAAATCGATCCGCTCGATAAACACTCTTCGATCTCGAAAAGCAACGGACTTACTGGTTAAAACTAATACTTGGTAAACAACCTAAGTCAAATAAATTGAGTAAAATCGATTCAGTCGATAAACACTCTTCGATCTCCAAAAACGACGATTAAATAGGTTAAAGCCAATTATTGGTAAAAAAACCTAAGTCACAGAATTGAGTAAAATCGATTCAGTCGATAAACACTCTTCAATCTCCAAAAACTACGATTAAATAGGTTAAAGCCATTTATTGGTAAAAAAACCTAAGTCACAGAATTGAGTAAAATTGATTCAGTCGATAAACACTCTTCGATCTCCAAAAACGACGATTAAATAGGTTAAAGCCAATTATTGGTAAAAAACCTAAGTCACAGAATTGAGTAAAATCGATTCAGTCGATAAACACTCTTCAATCTCCAAAAACGACGATTAAATAGGTTAAAGCCAATTATTGGTAAAAAAACCTAAGTCACATAACTGAGTAAAATCGATTCAGTCGATAAACACTCTTCGATCTCCAAAATGACGATTAAATAGGTTAAAGACAATTATTGGTTAAAAAAACTATTGTGACGGCCCGAGCCCCCGGGTCGGGTCCGACGTGGATCCACCCCCGAGTCCGGGTCCGTATTCGGTGAACACAACCAAATTTTGACCAGATTTTTTTTTTTTTTATACAACACAGTAATTCGAATCATAGTTCATAAATAATAAAATAAAACCCAGTACGCTGCGATATGCAGGAGCGGGCACAAAATACAACCTAGGCGCAAACCGCGCATAACCACAGGGTTCCAACAAGCATAGTCTTTAAGTACTTAATCATGATTGATACGCATTAATACATAGCATAACAAAAATCAAAAGTAACGTGACGACCCACGAAGACCGACAGACAGGATCTCGGAGACGAACACCAACCCTAGACGTCAGACTCTGGGGTACCTGTATCTGAAAAGAAGTAAACGGGAATGCATAAGTTGGTCGTCCAACTTAGTGAGGCTGTAGTGCACATATGTGTAGTGTATGAATATAGCATAATATATGAGTGCATATTTAATACAGTAATTAAACACATGTAATATCAATTTAACAGTTAAAACAAATAACCAAAGGTTGATGATGCCGTCCTCCTCTTACCCTCCAATCCATATTTGTGAAAACCACCACCGAACACTCCAGTAAGGTGCGACCTTACATACAGTGCGCATTGACGTCAAATGCCAGGAGTTTGACATTCACTCCCCAAGTGTAACCTCCACACTTGGTTCGTGAAGCGGGTCTACGGTGGATCGAGGTAACCCTCCGGCCCTTACCTTCCGGGTTATCCACGATTCCGTACACCAAAATAGGGCCCACATAGAGATAATAAACAGTATAGTATAGTAACAATCCGGTAACAGGAAATCAGTAAAGAACTCAATAATAATAATCATAACTATTCGGTGTACAATATCAAGTACTTATAAGCACATGAGCATTAACATAATAATTCAACAAGAATAGTTTGTCCTAGCATCGAGTTATTTATGTTATCATACATCACATGCTTGTTCGTTTAGGAACTAAGTTACAGTTTTGACTCGACCTACTAGCACATTTAGACTTACACACATGTAACACACAGCACTCACCTTTGCTGCTTAAATTTTCTGGAGAAAGTGCGACAAGTGTGACGACTCTGGTTCCTCCTGTACATATTTTATGTAACGATCTTAGATTACAATTATAGCACGAGGATTCAATCAATGACTAAGCAATGTTTTAGTCAACATACATTTAATCATAGTTGATCGATATTGAAACTACGATCGAAAGATGGACTTTCAAGTCCGGTCAAGGGTTCTAAGATTTTATTATAAGGTTATAAGTAAAGTTATTTATTTCAAGAATTTTATGTAGTAAGTTCTAATTGAAATATTTATTATATTCAGAAAATATTTAACATATTATTTAAAATTATTTTATTTTACCTGTGACGGCCCGAGCCCCCGGGTCGGGTCCGACGTGGATCCACCCCCGAGTCCGGGTCCGTATTCGGTGAACACAACCAAATTTTGACCAGATTTTTTTTTTTTTTTTATACAACACAGTAATTCGAATCATAGTTCAAGAGACAGGTTTTTACAAGAAGCAAAAATACCGTACTAGTTTGTCTTCAAAAAGTGGTACGGCACGGGTGCGAACAGCTGCTGTCTACGGTGGCTCACGGCGGCAGCGGCGGCTCACGGCGGCAGCGGTGGTGGTGGTGATGGTGGTGGTTTCTCCTATACCTTCTACTTTCAATATAATTTCTCTACTCTTAAAATTTCTCAAGAACCCTCACTATCCTCTCCAACTTCTCTCTAACTTTTCACTTCAAGAAAGTAATGGTTGGTGTAGGGGAACACAAAAATCTGAAATTTGGAGGTATAATAAGAGGGGTGAAGTGTTTGAATGGAGAATGTGGGGGTAGAGGTATGGCTATACTTCAAGTAGGGGCATGGTTACTTCATAGGGTCATGGCCAAAGTTGATTTCTTGGCTTTTCACTCATTACATTGCTTGATGTAGGATTTGAAAAGATTGGGGAGAATTTGCACTTTGCTCCTTGAGCTTAGGTAAAGTGCATTTTTGCCCCCAAACATAAAATTTTGCGCACTTAGGTCCAAATAAATTACAAAATGACCCCAATGTTTTTAAAAGGCAATAGACATGTTTCCTAATTTATTTCTAAGTCCAATATTCCATAAGAATAAATTAATGTTCATAACATAGCACAAAAGAGAGTTCAATTTAACTTTAAAACACATTAGCATATAAAATTGGATATTAATCCAATTAAATTACAATTAAAGGACCCGAAAAATTCTCGGGTATTACAATCTTTCCCCCTTAAAGAATTTGGTCCCCAAATTCAATCTTGAGGTTCGAAGAGTTCAGGGTATTGCTGACGCATCTGCTCTTCCGGCTCCCAAGTTGCTTCTTCAATGCTTTGACTGCGCCAAAGAACTTTCACTATTGGAATCTTCCTTTTTCGTAATTCTTGGAACTTCTTATCCAAAATACGAATAGGCCTCTCAACGTATGATAGACTCTCTTGGAGTTGCAAGGGCTCGTAGTCTATCACGTGAGACGGGTCCGGTAAATACTTCTTCAGGAGTGAAATATGGAACACGTCGTGTATCCCACCGAGGTTTGCTGGTAGATCCAACTTGTACGCTACACTCCCAACTCTTTCCAAGATCTTGAAAGGTCCGACATACCGAGGATTTAGCTTTCCTCCTTTGCCGTGTTTGATAAGGCCCTTTTTAGGTGAAACCTTAAGGAACACTTGATCGCCTACCTCAAATTCGAGAGGTTTTCTACGGCGATCGGCATAGCTTTTCTGGCGACTTTGAGCAGCTAGCATCCTTTTCTTAATCACCGGTACTATATCCATGGCTTCCTGAACCAAATCAGGTACTCCCTCCACCGTGGTGACCAAAGTTCGGGATTTATGCTCATCCAAATCCCAGTGGATCGGAGATCTGCATTTTCGACCATACAATGCTTCATAGGGCGGCATCTGAATGGTAGACTGAAAACTGTTATTATAGGCAAACTCTACTAATGGCAAATTTTTATCCCAACTTCCCTTGAAATCGAGGGCACAAGCCCGAAGCATGTCCTCTAGAATCTGAATAGTACGCTCTGATTGGCCATCCGTCTGTGGGTGTGCCGTAGTACTAAACTGAAGCTTAGTGCCCAGAGCACCTTGAACCTTTGTCCACAACCTTGACGTAAACCTTGGGTCACGATCGGAAGTTATATCCTTTGGCACCCCGTGCAGTCGAATGATTTGATCGCGGTATAACTCTGCCAGTCGTTCGACAGGGTATTTAACATTAACGGGAATAAATCGGGCTACCTTTGTCAGTCTATCGACAATAACCCAAATGGGATCATGTTGACCTCGAGTACGTGGCAAACCAGTCACAAAATCCATCGTTATTGATTCCCATTTCCAGTCGGGTACTGGTAATGGTTGCAGCAACCCTGATGGTCGCTGGTGTTCTACTTTCACTTGCTGACAGACTAGACATCTTGACACGTAATCCGCCACATCCTTCTTCATACCGTCCCACCAGAAATGAGCCTTCAGATCCCGATACATCTTGTTTCCTCCCGGATGAATGCTGTACCGGGAACGATGGGCTTCTTCCAAAATTTGCTCCTTTAATCCAGTATCCATGGGAACACACAACCTCCCCAAAAACCTGAGAACTCCTTCAGCATCCACGTTAAAAGGCGAATCAACTATTTTCAGGATTGATTCTTTGATTTTTCCGATCTTTTCATCGAGTTGTTGGGCCAATGCAATCTGTTTAAGTATGTCCGGTCTCACTTGTAAACCGGCGAATAGGATTCCCATCTTAACTTCCTCTGGATTCCAACAACAAACACTTTCCAACATTCCCCATTCTCTTGCCATAAGGTGAGACACGTTAGTCTTTCGACTCAACGCATCAGCTTCCAACTGATGAACTACACGGTTCGGGTAATGGCCTCGAAGCTGTCCATCATCGCGACGTCCAGGGGTCCAAGTAGGACGATAGATCCTACGAGGTCTAGAGCGGCGAATAACTAGGGGACGAGGTGCCGAGTCATCACTAGCAAGGTCATCATTGGCCCTACGGAGCCCCATATGTCTATGAAGGACTCTACTCCTTCGTCCAATGCTCGAACTACGGCTACCCTGGCTCGACATCCTATCACACTCAGAAGACAAGAACAATCACCGAACATATAATAATTACACATAAGGACTCAAAATTACAGTTAAAACACGACACAACATACGACTTCCGAGGATCCATGACCTGACTTATAAGCCTAAGCTCTGATACCACCTGTGACGGCCCGAGCCCCCGGGTCGGGTCCGACGTGGATCCACCCCCGAGTCCGGGTCCGTATTCGGTGAACACAACCAAATTTTGACCAGATTTTTTTTTTTTTTATACAACACAGTAATTCGAATCATAGTTCAAGAGACGGGTTTTTACAAGAAGCAAAAATACCATACTAGTTTGTCTTCAAAAAGTGGTACGGCACGGGTGCGAACAGCTGCTGTCTACGGTGGCTCACGACGGCAGCGGCGGCTCACGGCGGCAGCGGTGGTGGTGGTGATGGTGGTGGTTTCTCCTATACCTTCTACTTTCAATATAATTTCTCTACTCTTAAAATTTCTCAAGAACCCTCACTATCCTCTCCAACTTCTCTCTAACTTTTCACTTCAAGAAAGTAATGGTTGGTGTAGGGGAACACAAAAATCTGAAATTTGGAGGTATAATAAGAGGGGTGAAGTGTTTGAATGGAGAATGTGGGGGTAGAGGTATGGCTATACTTCAAGTAGGGGCATGGTTACTTCATAGGGTCATGGCCAAAGTTGATTTCTTGGCTTTTCACTCATTACATTGCTTGATGTAGGATTTGAAAAGATTGGGGAGAATTTGCACTTTGCTCCTTGAGCTTAGGTAAAGTGCATTTTTGCCCCCAAACATAAAATTTTGCGCACTTAGGTCCAAATAAATTACAAAATGACCCCAATGTTTTTAAAAGGCAATAGACATGTTTCCTAATTTATTTCTAAGTCCAATATTCCATAAGAATAAATTAATGTTCATAACATAGCACAAAAGAGAGTTCAATTTAACTTTAAAACACATTAGCATATAAAATTGGATATTAATCCAATTAAATTACAATTAAAGGACCCGAAAAATTCTCGGGTATTACAACTATAGTCACATAATTGAGTAAAATCGATTCAGTCGATAAACACTCTTCGATCTCCAAAAATGACGATTAAATAGGTTAAAGCCAATTATTGGTAAAAAAACCTAAGTCTCATAATTAAGTAAAATCGATTCAGTCGATAAACACTCTTCGATCTCCAAAAACGACGATTAAATAGGTCAAAACCAACTATTGGTAAAAAATCTAAGCACAGATCGAGAAAAATCAAAGCAAGAACAAGCTTATGAAGACAAAGGATATAAAGAAATAAAGTTTTATTCATATGAATACAAAGAACATTCTTCGATTTACATATCGTTACAAGTACAAGAAGGGAAAATCCTATTTGATAGATCGAAACTTTGCACTACAATGTCCACGAAAACATCGATCTTCATCCCGGTGCCTCCATATTTCCCTCCAACAATCTAAGAAGCATGCTGCTCAGGATGGTCGACTTCTTTAGTGCAATGGCCACGCTCTGAAGATCGATCCTCCCTTTAGTCAAAACGACCATTACAAGCCAGATAACCTGTAGCATTCATTCGACCAAAACGAGCTCCAGCTTGGAAGATGGGGTTGATTTTTACTCTAAAGCAGGATCTCGCGCGGACCGTCGCAAAAGTTAAAATTTACCAGCACACCCCAGTGGTCAATCACTCCGAAAGTAACATCCAAGAACAGGGATGCCTGGTAAGAATGAACCCTCCATCAGCAAACAAAATACCACGGACCTCAACCTATTGAAGACCAAAGCAGAGGTCACATGGGACCGTCAGTACTAGGTAGGGCATTAATGGGACCTGTCAGTACAAGGTTGATGATGCTTGAATTATTACGACATATTGGATCACGATAATGTGACTTTTTGAAAGTTATGGGATCACTGGGCAAGAAGATGATAGGATAGTGCCCTGCAAGCCAGTTCTGTTAGCTTGTAATAGATCTATCCTGTATGAAACGATCTTTGATTTTATAATAATACGCATGTTTATTTATATATGTATAAGGATAAACAATGGCCAACTTCATCTTTCGCGAATACATTTAAGCGATTGGTTGAAACCCTTAGATTACATTTGACTATGGGACGATTCACTTCAGTACTGAGTGCAATCATGAAACAGTCTCAAAGGTCGTAATCTTAAAAGTGTTCCAAGTCGTAGATTCCAAAACGAGACGGGGTATCGTAGGAATCGAAAAGACTTGTACGAGTATGCATGATTCACATGGAGTGAATTTGTAGTGTGTCATGAGCAAGGAATTTGAGTCCAGTGCATACGAGTAGGTGGTTCAATGGAAGATTGAACGCATCGAACGACCCGAACAGAGAAACCCATTGTGGAAGCGCATGACGCATATCGGTGATGGGATGTTTCTCAAGGAATATAATAGTGTACGATTTAGTCCTTTGACTTGAGGTACTAGGGCGAATTCGGTGCATGAAAGTGCGTACTTAGATCTAGGTATAGGCCACGTAGCTTGGTCATAACATGCCTAGGTTGGGTGCGTATGGACATGTGCGCGAGTGGTTAGTACCGATATGGAATCTATTGACTCACTGTAATGGGTGAGAGAATTTCCTATACGATTCTTAGATAATATATCCAAGGAATTTGCGGCCGCAGTCGGTGACGGATTTGGAAAGGGGTTTCC
The DNA here is from genome assembly GCA_038501285.1 of Penstemon eatonii. Classification (NCBI taxonomy): domain Eukaryota; kingdom Viridiplantae; phylum Streptophyta; class Magnoliopsida; order Lamiales; family Plantaginaceae; genus Penstemon; species Penstemon eatonii. Next base: position 40,678,350 of record CM076710.1, on the reverse strand, counting down.
AAATTTAGAAGGTCACAAAGGTATATTATCCTGAATTAGAAAGTATATCTATCGAGACAAATTTAGAGGTGCCGATCAATTCACACACCCTAAGTCTTGATCGGGAATATTAGTCGATAGAAGGACCGTATGTACATGGCAATTATATGAGACGAGGTTCACAAATATCAATTCACCTGAAATTGGGCTTCATGGGCTTGTGGCTAGACATCGACCATGAAGTGTGGGTACTCCTGAATTAATAGAGGATTTAGTTCTAGGAGTGGTCAATTAAAGGTTGTTTAATTGACCGGAACAATTTATTGTTCCTAAATTAAATCACGAGGGATTCGTGGGCCTGCTGCCAGTTGATGGTGAACCCAGAGGGTCACACACAATACAATTGGACGGTGACTGTTATAAAAGGACATGAAAGGAATTAATTGATTTAAGGGTAATTAAATCAATTAAATGAATTAAAAGTATTTAATTCAAGTGGGAGATTAATTAATTGGCTAACTTAATTAATTAAATACTTAATTGAGTTGCTAATTAATTATGTAAAAGAAATATTGATTTAATTGGACTGGGCATTTAATTAAAGTAGTTAATTAAATAAAGGATTGCAAGACATGGGCTTCTATTAATTAAAGCCCATAAGGAGTCTTGCAAACCTAGGTCAGAAGGAGTTTATAAATAGAGCACAACTAGAGCTCAAATGGGTAACACCCTAGAAAGAAAAACCCTAGTCTCCTTTTGCCCTAAGTAGCCGCCGCCCCTCCTAGCTAGAAACCCTAGCTGCCGCCGCCGCCACCTTAAGCCGCCGCCACCTGCTGTCGTGGGCTCCTTGGTGCCGCCGCCGCCATCTCCCTATTCCATTGTGTTAGATATTGATCTGTCAAGAGATTCAACACAATCCTGCAATAACAAATCTCCTGAATCGAGTTCTGAGCCTAAGATCTTGAGGTGTTGCCAGAATCCAATTGGTGTGGACTATCCCTAGAGGTGAGACACTTGGATCACTCCTGTGAACCAGATCAGATTCAGAAACAAAGCCGGAGGTTTCCACCACCTTGCCTGTGGTGAGGTATATCGCAAAAACCCCCTTTGTTAATTCATTGTGTGCCTTTTTGTTTAAGTTTTTGTATACATAATATGGAGACTTCTTTTATGGGACCATTGGATGACTCAAAAAATTTAAAATTCCGCACTTTGTTGTCTGACAAATCGAGCCATATCCCAACAGTGGTATCAGAGCCAACTCCATTATTATTATACAAAAGCCTGAACATAATTCTGTTCATCGTATATGTTTAATTATATGTATAAGAACACGTGATAATTATGTTCTGTGAGTTGATTCTTGTTTGTTATGACTAGATCTATCATTGGGTAAAACTGCTTTTCAAGATCTGTGACGTTTTTATAGTTTTTGAAAACTTCAGGACTTTTTGAGGCAAAAATCGGATATTAGGGTTTTTGGGGCTGAAAATTCGAAATTTTTGAAATCTGGAAATTTGAAAATTCTGGACTGTTCTTGCATTTCTGGTCGCACAGTTTTTGGGGTCGTTTTGCAATTTCTGAAAACTTAGGGGCTGTTTTGCAATTAACGAAACTTGAGGGGTCAATTTGAAAAATTGAAAATTTTCAAAATTCAAAATTTTATTTTCTGGTCTTCTACCCGAAACTTCCCAGGGGTGTTTTTGTAACTTTTTAAAAGTTTTGGGGTCAAAGTGCAATTTTCGAAAGTTGAGGGGCCGAAAATGCAATTTTCAAAAGTTGAAAAACAGATTCTGAAATTGAGCAGAAAATTAATTTTTTGTTTACCCGGATATTTATTTTGTCATAATTAGTAGTGACTAAAAAGCAAGAATCATAGGAAGTTAGTTTTAAAAGGATGTTTTAAAATTAAGATAGAAGAAAGTAAAAGATGTTTACATGTTTCTTGCTCTACGTGAACTGTTTACGTGGTTTTCGATCGAGACGAGCCTTAACCTTAGGGTAGATGTGATTGGTTTAATTTATTGCTTGGTTTTTATTGGCCTGCGAGCCTATTATTGTTTTTGGGCCACTTTGAGCCTTTGTAATAGAATAGGGCTTTACTGCTTTCCTAGTTTAGGATGGAGGCCCATTTACAAGCAAGGTGGGAGCCCAAGAAGATAAGAAGGCCATGTATGCATGGTACAATGTGTAATAGCATAGGGCCTGTTTGAGAACCCTTTAGATTGACCAATTGGGCCAACATCATTGGCTCGGTGATGGCCCACATAGGAGGCTCCCGATCGAAAACATATTGTGGTAGTATGCATGCTAGGCTTGTATGGCTTTTATTTATTTGTCGATTTATTTTTAGCTGCGCGCTAGAATCTAGATCGTAATAAAAGATAAAGCATAACTGAATCGGTGAGATCTCGAGGAGAGTTAGCATAACTTTCAAAACCAGAAACCCCCTCTCGAATTAAAATATTAAGTTTATTGGGTACATTTAAAATGAAGTTTTAAAGATCCAAGCCTTCCATCAATAGGAACTAGTGTATGTTGTCTACTTATTGATAGAGGTGATCCAGAGTCTGGCACCTGAGTCAAAGAAAGGGACAATACACAAAACTCCTTGACTCTTGTTTTTAACTAAACTCGACAAGGATAAGGACTGGTCGGGATGTGAGGATCGACCGATAACTAGTTACGGAGAACTCACGACCGGGCCCGTTGCTTATCACGATTGATGGGTGTTACTTAACGATTAGTAGCATTTATGATGTAGCAGTGCTAGATAAATGTGAAAACCGAGGCAAAATAGCTTGAAGGTTGTGAGGTGTCACAATTGTTAAAAGTATACCTACCTGGAGAGTTGATTGTATGGCCACGAGTCGTGGGTGCAATTAATTGCTGCTGGGACGTCAAGACCTACTAGGAATTAGAATTCCCGAGCAATCAAATGGGTGATTGTTTCGATAAAATAGTGGAAAAACTTTTTCGAAAACAAGTCCAAATTCGATAATTATAAGTATTAGGCATAAGATCAGTTGGCTAAATGTTGTCTTCTTTCCAATTGTAGATATTAAGTACAATGTCTAAGAATCTGTTATCTGTTATCCTCGACGCAAACAAATTGAATGGCTCAAACTTTGTTGACTGGCTGAGAAATCTCAGAATCGTGCTCGACTCCGAGCGACGAAGCTATGTGCTCGACACACCCATGCCTGCTGCACCCGCAGCACGAGCTAGTGAGGAACAACGAACCGCCCATGCTAAAAGGGTTGATGATGATCTTCAGGTTCGATGTCTCATGCTAGCCTCGATGTCAAATGAACTGCAGAAACAGCATGCTGCAATACCGCTTGCTAGAGATATACTTCTCCACCTCCAACAGATGTTTGGAGAAAGGTCTCGTACCGAAAGGTTCGCGACCATGATAACGCCATTAAAACGTCGTTATTACCTATCTCTTTAAGCCCAAAACATTTTGTTTTGATCCGAGTTTTTGTGTGTCTTTGCGTGTTTTCGTGTCTTTTGTGTTTTTGGCCCCTTTGTTTGGCCTTTGTTCGTTTTTGTGTTTTTGTTCTCGTATTGATCGTTTTCTCCGTGGTTTGTAGGTATTAACATCATAGAGAGATTCGGAGTTGCGTATCAATGATGCGAGTCGCTCTACCCACCCCGCGAGTCAAGCTTGAGCTTCAAAGCAATTAGAACCCGGAGCAAATTGTAAAAGAATGAAGATAGCTGCTCACTAGAACATGCATAAATATTTCATGGATTATCCAAATGAGCTGAATTTTGGATATGTCATAGATGAGTGAGTTAGCTACGCTACGGACTTTACGGATCCACAATCGGAGTTCAGAATCAAAAGATATGCTGCTCGGAAGGAAGTGCGGCAGAGCAGAAAACTGCCTACGGCACAAACCTCGCCGCGGCGAGGTGGAGGCTCGCCGCGGCGAGTTGCCAGCAGAAAAATCAAGTTTGCCTACGGCATAAACCTCGCCGCGGCGAGGTGGGACATCGTCGCAGCGAGGTCTGCTCTGTTTTTCTGCGTATTTTGAGGGCCTTTTTGTATATTGCCCTTCTCCCACTTGTAAATACAACTTCCTTTAGGACTTTTTGGCCTTTGTTACTATAGTTTGGAGGGTAACTTAGGCATGATGAACTTGTTGTTCCTCTAGGTTAGAGGCTTAAAGGTGGAATCATTCAACCAACTTCACATATTCTAAAACTTCACTTTACATCTTGCCTCCAAAGGAAGAAAAGCTTTGTTTGGCACTTTTGAAAGAAAAACTTCACTTGGACTCCCCAAAGAACAACAAGGGCTTGAAGAAGAAGTTGATATTGACTTCATCACCTAAGCTTACTCTATCTTTCTTACTTTGTTCATTTACACTTATGACTTTGTTTAATGTAATGAATATGGTATTGATTAATATGAGTAGCTAATTTCCTTTATTCTATGTTTTTATTGATCCTATGTTTGGTTCTTGATTCTTGATTAAATGATGAGTTAATGATTGTTGCTATGCTTGTATACAAGTGTTTGTTAAATTAGTTTGAGCTTTTGTCAACTTGTGGTAAGATCAACCATAAGATGAAATGAATTGATCTTTAATTGCTAGGCATAGTGGATTAAAGATTAGATTGTAAAACTAGGTTGTGATTTGATTTTAGGATAGGAATATACCTAGGCCATTTCATGTTCTAACAAGGTTTGGAGTTAATGCATCACTTAGGTTTAATCCTTTTAGACATAAATTGGATTAGTCTATTTTGGTAGGTTCGTACGATATCGGAAGATACGTATGAATATTTTATGAAATCTTGAACAACAAGCATAAGTGTAGTTGTCAATTGTTGAGTCGTTTGTCTTGAATCGAACTAGGTGACGTAAAATTGTAGAAGCCTTTACATATATTAAGTCAAGTGTTAGTTTCCTTAATCATCTCATTAGTTGTAGTATCAAAACCACCACCACTTCACCATACTCAACTTACAAATCTAAGTCGAAGTAACAAGACGTTTGTCGGTAATTAATTGAACAATTCCTCGTGGGTTCGACACTCCTTATCACTTTATTACTTGTAACGACCGTATACTTGCGTGTTTGCGTACTAGTATTTGGAACGTAACAAGTTTTTGGCGCCGTTGCCGGGGAGTTGTAACGATTGTTTGCCAATTTATATTCTTGTATATCTTAACTTGGATTTGCTATTTACGTTGTGATCTTTGTCTTCCTAGGTACGATGGCCTACAATGATTGCTATCCAAGGTCAACCGAGGGACGATCACTTTGTTATTGTATGCATTGCATGGGGGAGAGCACAATCGTCGGTTGCCCAATGAGTCCAACTCATTTTCAATATGGGAATTCATACATGGGTAATCATTATGAGCCGAGTCCCCCTTACAATAGCTACAATATCGAATGGGGAGATAACCCGTATTATCCAAGGAGCAATGAGTGGGGAGGTGGACCACACCCGGATATGATGATGACTACTTCATTCATCCAACCGAACTATCATGAATATTCTCAACCTCCGGTAGAAGCAAAATCATCTTTGGAAGAAGCATTCACTATGTTCATGGAGCACACCACCAAATACATGGTTGACAATGATTCTAAATTGGAAGAAATTTCCAAACAATTGCAAGAAGACTCGGGGACATTAAGGGATCTTCAAACACAAATGGAGAAAATCTCACAAGCCTTAAGCATAAGACCCCCGGGAGCTTTGCCGAGTACAATTGAATCAGTTGCTCCTAATGAAAGCTTTAATGAACCGAGTGAAATGTTAGAAACAAATGAGCTTCCTACTAGAGAGGAAGAACAAGGTGGATCAACAGAGCTTGCAAAGGACGATAAGTTCATCATAGATGAAGGGTTTGATCAAAAGGTCATCAGATATTCTTATGTGGACTTGGTTATTCCCAAAGAAGACAAGTGGATCTACCCGAGCAAAACGACATGGATAATTATGGGGAAAGATTACAAAAGATTTGAATATGGAGATAAAAGTTTTCGATTTGATATGTGGTTCAAATCCGTCCCAAGAGACCGTACAATGGATAAATTAAAGCGTGGGACGAATTTAAAAGCAAAGAGGCCGGGGCTCATACTTGATCCCGATGGGATCCTATTCGATTATTGGCCACCCTAAAAGAAAAGAGAAGCTTCAAGTCGAGCTTTCGACTATAAACAAGCGCTTCTCGGGAGGCAACCCGAGCCTATTGCTTTTTCCTTTGTTGTTTTGTGTTTTGTGTTGTTTTCGTTTTTGTTTTTGTTGTCGTTTTTGCGTTTTGTGTTGTAGGTAAATGAGCGCGGGTGAAAGATCGAGGATTGACAAGCACAAATCGAGCGAGGTCAAGCGAATGAACCATGGTTCGCGAACGTCGTAAGGGTGAGTAGTTGTACTTTATTCAAAAAAAAAATTTAAAAACTACACTACTCACTCACCATTTTAAATTTCTCATACAAACTCTCTTCCCTCTCTCACGATCTCTCAAGCTCACTCACTCAATTCTTCCCAAACTCACATAAATTTCTCTCTCAATCACATAATCTGCCAAATCCCACAAACAAGACACCAATTCACCCCTAAAATCCTCCATTTCCATCATACTTTACCAAAAAACGGGAGTCAACACTCAAGGGTTCGAAAGGCAAAATTCTTCGATTACGATCCAAAGGTAAGTGTGGCTTGACTTAATTGGTATTGGTGTGTCGGTGTTGAACTGTTTGGTATTGAAAAATTTTTGGGTTGAAGTTCTTGTATACTTTGAAGAGAAGTAGTAATTTTGGGTGTGCACTCAAGGTGTTCGATAAATTGCTTGTGAGAGTAGTTTTGCCAACTTTGCTAGTTTTCGATTGTGGAGTTGCCGGGGTATTAGTTTGTTGAAGTTGTGTGATTGCAACACAAGTTTGGGGGAATTTTGCGCATTTGGAATAAAAGGGAAGAGTACGGGAAAGCAATGGAGCGTGCCCTCAATGCACGAAACCACTGAAGACGGGAGCAACCACGGGATGCATACGAAAAGGGACGTTGGATTTAAATTTACGCAGTCCCGTCGGTTTAAATTGAGCTTACAATGTTTTAATTATATTCTCGTCTTGTGTTGGTTTTGTTATTAACTCTTGAGAGATATTGGCATGTTTACTCGTTTCAATTTATAACGTTTGCTTGTTGGAATTAATTAGAGTCGTGCTCGCTCATTTATCGTTTTGTTTTGTTTTGTTTTGCTTGTGTTTTTGTTGTGTTCTTGTTTTTGTCGTGTCGTACCTTATTCCGTCACTCTCAATTCACACAATGGGGACATTGTGCATTTTAAGTTTGGGGGTGTAGTAAGGTCACTTGTTGCGTACTAAGTCGACCCGCCAAAATTTTTTCAAATTCTTATTATTATTTGAACATGCTCTACAAAGTTTAAGACACATTGGCAATGGCTATGATTATATTTAAAGTGGATAACGAACTTTAGCGATAATAGGATCTAGGACTCCTTTTGCTTAACTTAGAATCCCTCCAATCCTTAGCTTGGAATCTAAATGTAAAAAGAGCATAAATGGCATAAGTTTGGGGGAGTAAACCCTTTTCGAGAATGAAAAACCTTTGAACACCTAACTCTTAAAAGAAATGAGTAGAGAAGTTGCTAAAATGTACGCACTTCTATGAGAGAAAAGAAAGGCTAAGCCTTCAATCGTTAGTATCCATTGATCATTTTTGGTAATTGCTCTATCTCATTGTTTTAGTGCAAAAATTGTAATAGAAGAAAAGAGAGTGGTGCTAGTAGCCCACAAAAGCAAAAATTGCATCAAATTCGCCATTAGTGCTAATATCGTACTGTAATATTCTTGTAAAGCACAAAGTGCCTTGTTTCATTGTAAAAACAAGTATGATGAGAAAAGAGTTAGGAGCTAAAATCGTCAATTAACTCAAGAATAGGGACAACACTCTTAAATTACCTATAACTTAGTCCCGTGAAGTGATTTGAGCATTAAGTTTGTAATCTACGGTGAGGAAAGATTCTTTGTCAAACATTAAAAGTCCTTGCAAATAGAACCGATGATTTTGACCTATGGGGACGTATTCACCTAAAATAAAATCTAGCCGAAGCCATCACACACACGTGGAGCTTGTTTAAAGAATAATTTGAAAGTGTTAAGTTTTAGCATTTCGATCTTAAGTATGTTTGTTTTGTTCTTGTTTTGTTTTCTTTGCTCGATGACGAGCAAGTGTTTAAGTTTGGGGGTGTTGATAACGCCATTAAAACGTCGTTATTACCTATCTCTTTAAGCCCAAAACATTTTGTTTTGATCCGAGTTTTTGTGTGTCTTTGCGTGTTTTCGTGTCTTTTGTGTTTTTGGCCCCTTTGTTTGGCCTTTGTTCGTTTTTGTGTTTTTGTTCTCGTATTGATCGTTTTCTCCGTGGTTTGTAGGTATTAACATCATAGAGAGATTCGGAGTTGCGTATCAATGATGCGAGTCGCTCTACCCACCCCGCGAGTCAAGCTTGAGCTTCAAAGCAATTAGAACCCGGAGCAAATTGTACAAGAATGAAGATAGCTGCTCACTAGAACATGCATAAATATTTCATAGATTATCCAAATGAGCTGAATTTTGGATATGTCATAGATGAGTGAGTTAGCTACGCTACGGACTTTACAGATCCACAATCGGAGTTCAGAATCAAAAGATATGCTGCTCGGAAGGAAGTGCGGCAGAGCAGAAAACTGCCTACGGCACAAACCTCGCCGTGGCGAGGTGGAGGCTCGCCGCGGCGAGTTGCCAGCAGAAAAATCAAGTTTGCCTACGGCATAAACCTCGCCGCGGCGAGGTGGGACCTCGCCGCAGCGAGGTCTGCTCTGTTTTTCTGCGTATTTTGAGGGCCTTTTTGTATATTGCCCTTCTCCCACTTGTAAATACAACTTCCTTTAGGACTTTTTGGCCTTTGTTACTATAGTTTGGAGGGTAACTTAGGCATGATGAACTTGTTGTTCCTCTAGGTTAGAGGCTTAAAGGTGGAATCATTCAAGCAACTTCACATATTCTAAAACTTCACTTTACATCTTGCCTCCAAAGGAAGAAAAGCTTTGTTTGGCACTTTTGAAAGAAAAACTTCACTTGGACTCCCCAAAGAACAACAAGGGCTTGAAGAAGAAGTTGATATTGACTTCATCACCTAAGCTTACTCTATCTTTCTTACTTTGTTCATTTACACTTATGACTTTGTTTAATGTAATGAATATGGTATTGATTAATATGAGTAGCTAATTTCCTTTATTCTATGTTTTTATTGATCCTATGTTTGGTTCTTGATTCTTGATTAAATGATGAGTTAATGATTGTTGCTATGCTTGTATACAAGTGTTTGTTAAATTAGTTTGAGCTTTTGTCAACTTGTGGTAAGATCAACCATAAGATGAAATGAATTGATCTTTAATTGCTAGGCATAGTGGATTAAAGATTAGATTGTAAAACTAGGTTGTGATTTGATTTTAGGATAGGAATATACCTAGGCCATTTCATGTTCTAACAAGGTTTGGAGTTAATGCATCACTTAGGTTTAATCCTTTTAGACATAAATTGGATTAGTCTATTTTGGTAGGTTCGTACGATATCGGAAGATACGTATGAATATTTTATGAAATCTTGAACAACAAGCATAAGTGTAGTTGTCAATTGTTGAGTCGTTTGTCTTGAATCGAACTAGGTGACGTAAAATTGTAGAAGCCTTTACATATATTAAGTCAAGTGTTAGTTTCCTTAATCATCTCATTAGTTGTAGTATCAAAACCACCACCACTTCACCATACTCAACTTACAAATCTAAGTCGAAGTAACAAGACGTTTGTCGGTAATTAATTGAACAATTCCTCGTGGGTTCGACACTCCTTATCACTTTATTACTTGTAACGACCGTATACTTGCGAGTTTGCGTACTAGTATTTGGAACGTAACAGACCACTAAGGAGTTGTTTCATCTCAAGATGGCTGAGGGAAGCAGTGTCAAGGATCACTGTCTACGTTTCATCAACCTGGTTGAAAAACTGGGGCGATTGGAAGTAGACTTGCACGCTGATCTTAGCACTGACCTCCTCCTCCATACGCTGCCCCGTTCTTTTGACCAGTTCGTGTTGAACTTCAACATGGAGGATAGAACCCTCGCTCTTCACGAACTGACCAATTTGTTGGTAACGGCAGAATCGACTCTCAAGAAAGAGAAGCCGGTGATGATTGCATACCAATCGAAGGCTGCAAAGCTTAAGAGAGGTAAGAAGAAGAAGAAAAGTGTTTCTTCGAAGGCAATCACCAAGGTGGTTGAAAAGAAGCGCAAAAGCCCAGAAGACGAATGTTTCCACTGCAAGAAAGCAGGGCACTGGAAAAGGAATTGCCCAGACTACCTGAAGATGAAAATGGTAGCCAAAGGTATTTTCTTGGTTGAAGTTAATATTTCTATTAACTGTGCATCGTGGGTATTAGACACCGCAGCAGGTTCTCATATCTGCAATGATTTGCAGGTGATGGGAGCAGTAAGATACCTGAAGCCCGGGGATAGAATCCTGCGTTTTGGAAACGGAGCTAGGATCGCCGCTGAGGCTATTGGGGACGTCGAATTGGTTTTAGGAAATTTTACTTTGGTTTTAAGGGATTGTCTGTACGTACCAACGATAATTAAGAACATCATTTCTATACCAATGCTAGACATTGATGGTTTTAATTTTTCCATTCAAAATGGATATCTTTGCATATTTAAAGGTGGTTTAATGTATGCTCGTGGTACTTTGATGGATGGTCTTTATTCCCTAGAACCTGTTAAATCCGACGTTATGCACATTCAATCTAGGAAAAGAAAATATGATAATCAAACTCCACAACTTTGGCACGCTAGACTTGGACATATTTCCAAGAGTAGGATTCAAAAGTTGGTTTCCTCTAAGGCTCTTGAAATAAAGAACTTGGATGAACTCCCAACTTGCGAATCTTGTCTCAAAGGAAAGATGACCAAATCACCCTTCACAGGGAATCCCGAGCGAACCAAGCAAACATTGGATTTAATCCATACTGACGTTTGTGGACCATTGAGTGTCAATGCGAGAGGAGGATTCTCTTACTTCGTAACATTCACCGACGATTTTAGTCGTTATGGATATGTGTATCTCATGAAACACAAATCCGAAACTTTTGAGAAATTCAAAGAGTTTCGAATGGAAGTTGAGAATCAACTTGGACATAGTATTAAAGCACTTCGTTCTGATAGAGGTGGAGAGTACTTAAGCCAAGAATTCCTTGATTATCTAAAAGAGAATGGAATTCTCGCCCAGCGAACTCCCCCTAGGACGCCCCAACTCAATGGAGTGTCCGAGCGGAGGAACCGAACTTTGTTAGACATGGTTCGTTCCATGATGAGCTTCGCTGACCTTCCCTTTTCGTTTTGGGGCTTGGCCCTATTAACTGCATCGAAGATACTAAACATAGTACCTTCGAAGTCAGTGCCGACAACACCGCACCAAGTATGGTATGGTAAGGCACCCGTGTATTCGTACTTACGAGTATGGGGATCTCCTGCGTATGTAAAGAACAAGAAGGGAGATAAGCTAGATAGTAGATCTAGTTTGTGCAAATTTGTGGGGTATCCAAAGGAATCCATTGGATATCTGTTCTTCGATCCTAAAGAACGTAATACGTTCGTATCTAGGAACGCCCACTTCTTGGAAGAGGATTTCCTCTCCAACCGAAATGGGACAATCGTAGAACTAGATGAAGTCCAGGAATCGGACCCATCCCCACAAACAGTGGGAGCTGAACCAGAATTTACTGAACCTACTAGTACACCTACTCTTCGAAGGTCTGATCGAATTCGTAAGGAGCCAGAGCGATTTGGTTTCATTCACGAAAACGAGAGAGTTGATAGTGATCCAAAGACCTATCAAGAAGCGATGTCAGACATAGACTCGGGTGCAAGCCATGCAATCCGAATTGGATTCCATGCATTCCAACAAGGTTTGGACCTTGGTCGATCCACCTGAGGGAACTATCCCTGTAGGATGCAAATGGATCTTCAAGCGTAAGCTTGGAATGAATGGAGAGGTTTTAACTCACAAGGCACGCTTAGTGGCGAAGGGGTATTCTCAAAGGCCTGGAATAGACTATGAGGAAACCTTCTCTCCCGTAGCGATGTCCAAATCCATTCGGATATTGCTTGCCATTGCCGCATGGCATGATTATGAGATATGGCAAATGGACGTAAAGACCGCCTTCCTCAATGGTGACATTGACAAGGAGATCTTTATGCAACAACCTGAAGGTTTTGCGTCCAAAGGAAGTGAACACAAATTATGTAAACTTCAAAGGTCGATATATGGCCTCAAACAGGCATCCCGAACCTGGAACATACGATTTGATGAGACAGTCAAGGCATTTGGCTTCATCAAAAATGTATATGAACCTTGTGTGTACAAGAAGAATAGTGGGAGCACAGTACAATTCATTGTTTTGTACGTCGATGACATTTTGTTGATCGGAGACGATATCAAGATGTTAGCACAGACTAAAGCGTGGTTATCCGCGCAGTTCTCTATGAAAGATATGGGAGACGCATCTTACGTATTGGGAATACGTATCTATAGGGATAGATCGAAGAAGATGATTGGACTCTCCCAGTCTCAGTACATTAACACAATCTTGAAAAGATTCAAGATGGAAGAATCCAAGAGAGGATTGCTTCCAATGAGACATGGTATCTCTCTTTCTAAGTCTATGTGCCCTACAACCGACGAAGAAAAGACGAGAATGTCTCTCATACCTTATGCCTCTGCTATAGGGAGCATAATGTATGCGATGTTGTGTACTCGACCAGACATAGCACACGCTCTAAGTGTAACGAGCCGCTATCAGTCAAATCCAGGCGATGAGCACTGGACTGCCGTAAAAGCAATCCTAAAATACCTGCGAAGGACTAAGGATATGTTTTTGGTCTACGGTGGTAGTGGAGAACTGAAACTTGAAGGATTCACTGATTCGAGTTTCCAGTCTGACGTGGATGACTTCAAATCCAACTCTGGATACATATTCCGCATCAATGGTGGAGAAGTTAGTTGGAAGAGCTGTAAACAGTCTACCACTGCTGATTCAACCACAGAAGCAGAATATATTGCAGCATCAGATGCAGCAAAAGAAAGTGTATGGATGAAAAACTTCATCCAAGAACTGGATGTTGTTCCTAGCATTGCTGAACCTGTAGTCGTCTTCTGTGACAACAACGGGGCGATAGCTCAAGCGAAGGAGCCGAGATCACACCATCAATCCAAACACGTACAGAGGAAATACCATGTGATCAGGGAGATCATTGGTAGAGGAGACATGCACATGGAGTATGTCAAATCGGAAGACAACGTAGCTGACCCACTAACTAAGCGACTTTCACAAAAGGCGTTCGATAGTCATCTAGAGAAGATGGGTCTTAGAACCATAGGTGAATGGCTTTAGGGCAAGTGGGAGATTGATAGGATAGTGCCCTGCAAGCCAGTTCTGTTAGCTTGTAATAGATCTATCCTGTATGAAACGATCTTTGATTTTATAATAATACGCATGTTTATTTATATATGTATAAGGATAAACAATGGCCAACTTCATCTTTCGCGAATACATTTAAGCGATTGGTTGAAACCCTTAGATTACATTTGACTATGGGACGATTCACTTCAGTACTGAGTGCAATCATGAAACAGTCTCAAAGGTCGTAATCTTAAAAGTGTTCCATGTCGTAGATTCCAAAATGAGACGGGGTATCGTAGGAATCGAAAAGACTTGTACGAGTATGCATGATTCACATGGAGTGAATTTGTAGTGTTTCATGAGCAAGGAATTTGAGTCCAGTGCATACGAGTAGGTGGTTCAATGGAAGATTGAACGCATCGAACGACCCGAACAGAGAAACCCATTGTGGAAGCGCATGACGCATATCTGTGATGGGATGTTTCTCAAGGAATATAATAGTGTACGATTTAGTCCTTTGACTTGAGATACTAGGGCGAATTCGGTGCATGAAAGTGCGTACTTAGATCTAGGTATAGGCCACGTAGCTTGGTCATAACATGCCTAGGTTGGATGCGTATGGACATGTGCGCGAGTGGTTAGTACCGATATGGAATCTATTGACTCACTGTAATGGGTGAGAGAATTTCCTATACGATTCTTAGATAATATATCCAAGGAATCTGCGGCCGCAGTCGGTGACGGATTTGGAAAGGGGTTTCCAAATTTAGAAGGTCACAAAGGTATATTATCCTGAATTAGAAAGTATAGCTATCGAGACAAATTTAGAGGTGCCGATCAATTCACACACCCTAAGTCTTGATCGGGAATATTAGTCGATAGAAGGACCGTATGTACATGGCAATTATATGAGACGAGGTTCACAAATATCAATTCACCTGAAATTGGGCTTCATGGGCTTGTGGCTAGACATCGACCATGAAGTGTGGGTACTCCTGAATTAATAGAGGATTTAATTCTAGGAGTGATCAATTAAAGGTTGTTTAATTGACCGGAACAATTTATTGTTCATAAATTAAATCACGAGGGATTCGTGGGCCTGCTGCCAGTTGATGGTGAACCCAGAGGGTCACACACAATACAATTGGACGGTGACTGTTATAAAAGGACATGAAAGGAATTAATTGATTTAAGGGTAATTAAATCAATTAAATGAATTAAAAGTATTTAATTCAAGTGGGAGATTAATTAATTGGCTAACTTAATTAATTAAATACTTAATTGAGTTGCTAATTAATTATGTAAAAGAAATATTGATTTAATTGGACTGGGCATTTAATTAAAGTAGTTAATTAAATAAAGGATTGTAAGACATGGGCTTCTATTAATTAAAGCCCATAAGGAGTCTTGCAAACCTAGGTCAGAAGGAGTTTATAAATAGAGCACAACTAGAGCTCAAATGGGTAACAACCTAGAAAGAAAAACCCTAGTCTCCTTTTGCCCTAAGTAGCCGCCGCCCCTCCTAGCTAGAAACCCTAGCTGCCGCCGCCGCCACCTTAAGCCGCCGCCACCTGCTGCCGTGGGTTCCTTGGTGCCGCCGCCGCCATCTCCCTATTCCATTGTGTTAGATCTTGATCTGTTAAGAGATTCAACACAATCCTGCAATAACAAATCTCCTGAATCGAGTTCTGAGCCTAAGATCTTGAGGTGTTGCCAGAATCCAATTGGTGTGGACTATCCCTGGAGGTGAGACACTTGGATCACTCCTGTGAACCAGATCAGATTCAGAAACGAAGCCGGAGGTTTCCACCACCTTGCCTGTGGTGAGGTATATCGCAAAAACCCCCTTTGTTAATTCATTGTGTGCGTTTTTGTTTAAGTTTTTGTATACATAATATGGAGACTTCTTTTATGGGACCATTGGATGACTCGAAAAATTTTAAATTCCGCACTTTGTTGTCTGACAAATCGAGCCATATCCCAACAGAAGAAACTTAAAGAAACTGACGTCTCCATTTCGTACGGTATGAACAGATATGGGAAGAAACTGCCTATCTATTTACAGGGAGATTTTAGTTTAATCCTACGGTTGGACAGAAATTTGATCAAGGGACGAGAATGCGACTTTTTACTTCCCCTATTTAATGCAAGTAAGTTGGAATGGCGCTAGGTTAGTCGATAAAGCTTCTCGACGAGAGTAGGGTATGAGGGTCGAAACGACTAGCATGTAAAAACTCATACATGTTCAAGTTGATTCAGTAAGGGACAACATAGAACTTTACAGAGAATGCTCGACTGACAATCAATTCCTTGGGAAAAGGAGATATCCAACGAGGAATAAGTACTTCTACCAAAAATGAATGATCTATTCTAACGCGGGAATGACTCGAAATAGTTGATCGTTTTGAATAAAAGGAGCTCATAAAACGAAAAACAGATCTCCCCCTAGAGTCCAAGAAATCTGCATCTTATTAATGTCACGTGTGAAAATGCCAGAGAGAAGGATACGAGTAGCCTTATCTGCTGCATTCTTCTTCTCATCATGGATCAAAGAATCCTGCTCAGAATAACCGGCCGCCCTCTTCCCCGCTTGATGATCTTCAATCATCTCGACAAGGGTAGGCCTTGGATGTTGTTCGCCAAGTAAATTAATGTCCTCACCAGAGCGACTGTAAAACTGCTTCCTCCTCTTAGCCACAGTGCCTATTGAATTGGGCATCGACCAACCACGATACCGAGGGAAGTTCTGAAATGGAGAGGAGGATAACCCTGTCCAGTCCCTGTGGACCCAGAGTTTGTGGAGAAGAGGTTTCCTGAGGAGTTTCCTGGGAAGGATCTAGGGATTCCTCTCTATAATCATCTGAATCTTGAACCAGATCCAATTTCCTCTTTCTGGACAGTCTTTGCTAAATTGGATGGTTCTCCACCGTTTTGGTAGACTTTGATATAACCATTTTCCCCATAATTAAAGTGGGCTGTGTAAAAAGCTCGACAGCCTTCCGGCGGAGAGGTAACCCTATCGGCAGGGGATGGAAGTATAATTTTGGAGCCCTCCGGGAAGTATTTTGCATAATTATCTAAAACATCATGAAAAGTCTCGTCGTTATAAACATCAGATACTTGGGGGTTAGTACCTTTGCCCTTCTTAGCCTTGGACGTGACCTCAGCATCAGAAATGATCAGCACCTTGAAAGTGTCTTTGTCGGGAATAATTATCTATGATGGTCCCGTCTGTTCTGGTGGGGGGCTAGGAGAAGCCCCCAAGTCGATAACGGGAATGACTTGTTCAACAGAAGAGGAGGAAGGATTTTTCGAAATGGAGGCCATATTATTCAATCTTCGGAAAATAGTGATCGATGGACACGATAATTAGAAGAACAATCGAATAAGAAAATTACTGCAAGAAAATTGGAGGAGGAAAGTAAAAAATGGGTAAAACTACGATCGCCTATTTATATAGAAGGCCGAAAAGACGCTTAAAACCTTTCGTGACTGATCATATTCCCGCCAATCAGTGAAGGAAAACCGCCTCCTCGAGAAGAAACAACGCTACAGTTCGGGAATAATAAAACAACTTTCTATGAAATGTAGCACTCTTTTCCTTGCTTAGGATTTTTTCCCACAGGATTTTTTCCAAAGTAAGGTTTTTAACGAGGCACAATTCATAGAAAAGACAGTCGTATGAGACCATCTACTTCTACGAGCTTCTACTGCATATACGCTCGAAGAAGTGAGGGAGTACTGATGGGGGCTGTTTTATACCCCTTATAACGCTCGGAGCGACTAGAAGATACTTGATCGGTTCGACCAGGAAGCTCATTCACCAACAGCCACTCGAGCCGACCAGAGACATCTATTCACGGCGATCAGACCGAAATCCGAGTTCAAGAAGGATCAATACCCCGAGTCCTAGTGGGATTATGTTTCCTTTTATAGCTAGGGTTAATATCATATAAATACCTAGTTCAACATTGTATTCAGGGAGACTACGATTAAGAGCTTACGCCTAAATACTCTGACTATCTGATATCAAATTAATAGAAAAGCTTTTGCTATACTATATTCAATATCCTCTGTTTTCGTGTTCTTATTGTTTTTTACATATTGTTCTTTCTTGAGATTAATCCATCCGGAATAAAGTAACTAGGCCCTAAGGCTTTGATCTCATTGGTTCCCTTGGTTGACTAGAATGCAATTCTAGATAAGTCTTTTGTGTTGTAAACCTTGACTAAATCATTAAATTATGATTTCTTCATGCTTAAGGAATTATGAATTAATTTTAACACCCCTCTTAATTCATAATACGAACATCATTTCGAAATTGCTCTAACGTCTCTAAATTTACTGTTTTTGTAAATCTATCTGCAAGTTGATATTTAGTGTTCACAAACTCCAATTGAATTTCTTGATCTTGAACCAGATTTCTAATGTAGTGATGTCGATGTTCGATATGCTTTGTTCTGGCATTAAAACCTGGATTCTTTGTCATCTTTATACCGAACTGTTGGTCCCAAGTGGTCATATGAGGTCTAGGGGGGGGGTGAATAGACCTCTGAAAATTTTTAGACTTAAAAACTTTTCAGTCGTCTGTCAGCAGACTACGCGTATGAAGAACAGTAAGCTTACTTTGCTGATCGTGAATGAACAGCAGAGTGACCACTTATCTTATAACAACTTAGCTGATTACAGCAAACTTAGTTTTTCAAGAGTATACTTGCAGCAGATGTTTGAAAGTGTTTTTCACAAGTAGACTAAGTCCATAAAAAGATTTTATCCCGAGTTTTAAACTCCTTTGAAAATCTTTTAACAATTCAAAGTGCAAACTTATGCAATTTCAAAATATGCAAGAAAACTTAAATGCAAGAATAAGACCAAGAATTTTTATAGTGGTTATATGGATAAAATCCTTTAGTCCACTCTTCCAGATCACTTAGATTCTGGGTTATACTATAAACACACAGTTTACAATATTTCTCCACTTATACCTAGACAACAAATGAAAAGGCTATAAGCTCGCAATAGGAAATCACTCAGAAAACCTATCCTCTGAAGTTAAATCACTCACAAAGACGGATTTAAACTTCGCACAACACTCAGCTAAAAATAAAATCACTCAGAATGTATTTTTCTATTTTCTTCAACTGGGTTTCTGTCAACAGATGACTTCCACCAGACGAGTGAGCTGTTCGAGCTTCTTGAGACTTAGAAATTTTCTGCTTCAAAAACGAAATCTCAGAAATGTTGTTGTGTGTCTCTCTCTTCGAAATCAGCTCTATTTATACTTGGATTTGAAAATATGACCGTTGAAGCAAATCACACTTCAAATCCATAGCCTTAGCCCAAATTCAGAACGGCTCCCTACTACAGTACTTTTTCTGCTGTACTTTCCTATAGCTGCATTAAATGCACCATGCTGATCCGAGAATATTCTTCAATCATTTGCCATTACTACCCTTCTCTTGCAGCATTAATTACTTCAAGTGCATTTATTACCGTTGAACTTATCTCATGATCTCTTCTACTCTGCTGATCAAATACTGAACTAATCTGATTTGAGTCAGCTGATGACCTATCCTTCTGATTGCTGTTTCAGCATGAGATCATTAGTCTTCTGGGCTTTGAATTTTGAACTTTTCTGATGTCTTCTTTACTTGTTCAAAATTCTTCTAAGGGACCTAAGCTTTCCATACTTAGCTGATTTTGACGTTTTGGAAATCATCAAAACCTTCCCTTATCTTCTTAATTTATTTGCACTTCATCTTCATCTTCACCAACAATTTCCCCCTTTTTGATGATGACAAAACTTCAGCTAAGTACCTGTACCTAAACTAAAGTTTTGATCCTAAAAAATTTCTGAGATAGAAATAGTCAATTGGATTTCAAACTTGAATTTTTATAGATTCTGAAAAGATTACATATTACAAGTTTGGTAGATGAGATGTGCAAAAAGTAAATTTCAAAGATTTCAAGCATAAATAACCTAGACTAAACTAGTCTTCTGTTTTGTCTTCTTGCTTGTCCTCTTTTTCTTCTTCAGGTGTGGAAGACTCAGCTTCTATTTCCTTGAAGAACTTTTGTTTCAACATCTCCAACTTCTTTTGTTTAGCATCAGGGTTAAGCTGTTCTTCAGCTGAGTCTTTGGCAGCAGCAATCTCTTTGTCAGTTTTTGCTGTTTCCTTAGGAGTTTCTTCAGCTTCAGTTTTATCAGCTTCTTCTGCATTTGACTGATCTACTGGTCTGCTGTTTCCTTCATTTTCTTCATCAGCATTCTCATCTTCAGCAGATTCCCCCAGTACTTCAGTCTTTTCAAGAGATTTGTCAACTTCTTGTTTATCTTCTTCTTCACCAAGTACCCTATCTTCCCCCTTTTTGTCATCATCAGCAGGGTTGATTGGATATTTAGGTAAGACTGGTGGGATTTGAAGTGATTCACACAGAAGTTTGATGTTTTCTTCCATGGCATCAAGTTGAGCTTGCTGTCTGAGTTGATTAGCCTCAAAAGCTTCCATTCTGTTGAGAACAACTTCTCCTTGGTCACCTAACTGAATCTGAGTTGCCAGAACCATATCAGTAGATGCCTTGAAGTCCTTCATCATATTTTCTAAAGCTTCATCCTCAGCTTGAACAGCCATTTCAACTGTTTCAGTAATCTCCCTCCAACCAGCAGCCGTACTTTGAGTTCTTGCTCTAATAACATCCATGTCTTGTATGATAGCTTCCACATTATGAGCAGTATCTTCTATCAGCAAAGTAGGAACAGTAGCAGCTTGTTGAGTTGGTTGACTTAAAGCAGTCAAAAGATTAGCTGTGATCTTCTCCTCCAGTCCCTTCATAGAGCTTGAAATTATCTATTGAATGGAATCCAACAAACTTGGCTGTAAAGAATGAGAAGAAATATCAGTTGGAATAGGAGGTAAGGCAGGAGTTGCCTTCTCAGTAATCTGTTCTGCTACTTGAGTTGTCTCTTCTGTAATCTGATCTGCTGGACCAGAATCAGTCTCTTCTTCTTTGGTCTCATCAGCTTGACTAGGAGTGCTTTCCTTCTCCTTAGTCTGATCATTTTGCTCAGCAGTAACCTCCTTTTCTTTAATCTGATCAGCTTGATTTGGAGTGATTTCCTCTTCCTTTGATTTATCAGCTGGTTCAGACTTGTCCTCCTTTTTTATCTTGATCTACCAGAGCAGAGGTGCTTTCCTTCTCTTTCTCTTTGTCCTGATCAGCAGGGTCAGAAGTACCCTCTTTTCCTTTGTTGTGATCTGCAGGATCAGAAGTACCTTCCTTCTCTTTGCTTTGGTCAGCAAGAGGTGCTTGGATCTTCTTAACATTTATAATGGTGCGCCTTGTGCCAGCTTCATCCAAAGCAGTCCTGTGAGTAATCCATGTTAGATCATCAATATGAACAAAAGGTGAGATAGGATCCTCATGTAGTTCTTCATATGGCCTAATATTAGGGCTATAGACAATCTGCTTCAGACTAGGAAGGGGAATCATAGTGCTTGGTTGCCCCTTCATCTTTCTAGTCTTTCTGGCCCAAGTTTCCATTGTTTGGGAAACTGCCAGCCTGATTGATCTTTCCTTGAGGTCTTCATCTTCAGCAAACTCCTCAGGAACAAATTCATAAATCTTCTTTGCCTCAGCCTTTACAATGTGACTGATCCTCAGTCTCAATTTGTCCAGAAAGAATTCTAAGTCTAGTGCTTGAGTAAGAGAACCTATCTCAAGCCACTTTAGCACCCAGGCTTCTTCATCAGCAAAGGGCTTCCAACTTGCAATTTGATCTTTGCTCTTTGTCAGACGATAGTCTCTTCATCTGTTATATCTGATCTTCTCTTTATTGAACATCGTCAGACGAGTGATCTTTGCATTTTCAGCATCCAACCTTTTAATAAACTCTTCAAAAGCATCAGGGTCATCTCTGACAATCTCCAATGCCAGTTTGACCTCTTCTCTTCTTTTAGGTTGTATTGCTGGAGTAGGCATAACTGGGTTAGGCTTGGTTGGATCTCTCTGTTCACCAATTACAATGCCACCAGTATGCTTTGGACCATGTGAGTCCTTAGTGCTTGCTTCGATAGCAGCAGCCAACTCTGCTGCCTCAACAGCATCCCTTTGTTCTTTAGTCATTTTACTGGCCTCTTCTTCCAGTTTCTTGAGCTCAAGGGCCTTAAGGCGATCTTCCTCAGCCTTTTCTTCGGCCATCCTTTTCCTTTCTGCCTCATCTAATCTTTTCTTTTCAGCAGCAGTAAGGTAGGGAATCACAATCTTACCAGTCCTTCTCTTCTTTGCTTCTGGACTTTCCACTGTTTGAAGTGGAATGGCAGCAACAGGAGTAGGGTGCAGAAGAAGTACATCCCCTTCATTTGTTGTAACAGTCTGCTGTTCTTCTCTAACTTCAGCAGACAATGCAGCAGATGAGTCTTCAGCAGGCTTAGCAGCAAGTTCTTCAGTAACAATTGGTCTCTCTGCTGATGCTGATATCTCCCTCACTGTTTCATGTGATTCTTCAGAGAATGTAACTTTTCTTTTTGCCTTTGACTTGGCAATTTTTCTTGAAGGATTAGCTTGAGGAGGTCCTTTAGAAGCACTCCTTGTCCTCATTCTCTTGGCAGGTTGAATAGGGACAGCTTCTTCTGATTCTGTCCTTTCTGGAGATGACCCAGTCTCCATCTTTTCAATCTCTTTAGTAAAGTCATCAATGACTTTCACAGGGATCACAATTTCAGGCTGTGCTGATCCAGCTTCAACAGTAGTGCTTACTGTTTGATCAGCAGGCCTACTGGTCTGACCAATCTTTTTGCCTTTCTTTGCAGGTTCCTTTGCAGCTTTAGTAGTAGCCTTTCTCTTAGAAGTGACTACACTTCTTACTGGCTCGTACACCTTGAACTCTTTGCCACCATGAATGGTCTTGCCGTTTGCTAATGGACATCCCAAATTTAGGAACAGATGACTTAATAGAATCCCATAGTTCTTCTTCTTGTCACTCAGCAGATCATAGACGTGAGCTGCCCAGTTGACCTTCAGTCCATAATGGATGCAAATCACGGTGTAGTACCTCCTCCTTGGCAACCCATCCAAAGAACTTGTACTGCAGTCAAGTACCTTCGCAATTATATCAACGAATCTCTGATACTCATCTCTCAGTTGAGTTTTCATCAGAGACCCTGTTAGCTCCTCTCCCTCTTTGGCGCAAACTTGCCAAAAATATTCCTCTTTCTCAGACCCAAGGTCTGTAACATCTCCTCCTTCATTAGTAAGCTTATACACTTCACTTAAAACAACAGCCGAAATACAGATCTTCTTTCCCCCAATCGTAGCAGTCATGATAGTTCCTTCATTATTAAACTCTCTGGTTTTGTAGAAGTGTTCTACATCATCCAGGTAAACATGCTCCTCATGAGCCTCTAAGATTTGAACCAGTGATGCTTCCTTAATCTTTACCAAGATTTCCCTCATCAGATCAGTATCGGTTTTGAAGAATTTGTCGTAACTAAGGTATCTTCCCTCAGCAATAGCCATTTGAGAGGTTAAGTGATGTAAATCTGTAGAAAACAGAGAGCTAGAAAACAGATAGCTTAGAGAGTTTGATGGGGGCTATTTCGTAGTCCTTATAATACTTGGATCGACTAGGGGATATCAGATCGGTTCGACCATATAAACCCATTCAGAAGCATCCGTCGACCCACTGGGATATGACCTTCCTCAGCGAGGAGACTACAAATCCGGACTCGAGAATGACAAATGGGCCGAGTCCTACTAGAATTATGTTTCTTTGTAAAGCTAGGTTATTTGTGATATAAATACCTAGTTAAATCATTGTATTAGAGAATTCATATAAACGGAGCTTACGCCCAAAAATACTAAATAATCTAAAGATTATTCAATAATAAAAGAGCTTTCTCTTGATATTCATACTAATTTTACGTTGGTTGTCATAATTATTTGTTGTTCCCTCAAAATTGTTCTTCTTTGAGATTGATCCATCCTGAATAAAGTAACAGAGCCCTTTAAATCATTAATATTGAGAACCCCCAATATCCCATATTCACTGATATAATTAACCCGACGAAATCCAGTTAAATCAGTTGGCGCCCACCGAGGGGCTAGGTTAATTATTCGATCGACATATGGCTCGCCCGAGGAAGAGCGCTTGTAACGGAGCAAGAAGTAACACCACCAACCAACATGATGCGTCTGAGGATCCGCGGGGTAATACCGATAATAACGCCCCTGTATCCAACGATAATCAGCAACAGAATGAGCATCATCAGAATAGGGAGGAACCACAAGGGATCCCTACTGGCGCAGTACCGGAAGAACGCGTGGCTCCAACGATCCCGATCCCCCTGTCAGATGCTCAGGAGAAATTTCGACAGATCGCTATGCTCCTTAAATCACTCTCCCCAGAGGAATTACTCGTACTCGAACAAGTTCCTCAAAACGTTAGAACTGCTAGAGCAAATACCGCTCAAAGAACGCCAAGGAAAAACGATCAAATCTCCCAACAAGCTGATAGCCCGGCGAGCGAGCGACGCTCGCTACACAGTCCGCAGCAGGGGAATTCAAAACCCTCCGATGACAACATCCGAAGAAAAGCGGATCGAAGGAGATCACAACGCAATGAATCAAAGGAACACACCATAATCCCCATCGAGGATGACGCTGGCGAGGTAATCCCGAATCGACCAAGAACAATGCGATTCTCGAAAACAGAAATCGAAAAAATGGTACAAGAACGACTCGAGCAACGCTTACGATCCGTTCAAAACCCGTGGGCCAGAACCACAGAACTCCAGGAGAGCCTAGCAGCGTGCTCCCCCTTCTGCAGAGAAATAAAAGAGGCACAGTCAATCGGACAGGTTCCGGGTAGACTACCCAGATACGACGGAACCACTGATCCAAATGACTATATCTTTAGTTTCACAAACATAATGAACTTGTATTCTCACTCGGCGGAGTTCACCGCTAAGCTGATGGTGACCACGTTAGAAGGATTAGCTTTGGACTGGTTCGCCAAACAACCAGCCAACTCCATATTCAGTTTTCGAGAATTATGCAACAAACTAACACAGCAATTCGCCAGTCAAAAAAGACAAAAATTGCCAATGAGCTATTTAGGAACCATTTATCAACAAGAAGGTGAATCTTTAAGGAGCTGGTTAGCAAGATTTAAGGTCGAATTACTCAAAATCGATTCCCCCAATATTGATTACATATCTCGATTCTCTTCGACCTCACAAAGAATAGGCAGTTTGGAAACGCCCT
Source organism: Penstemon eatonii (assembly GCA_038501285.1). NCBI lineage: Eukaryota > Viridiplantae > Streptophyta > Magnoliopsida > Lamiales > Plantaginaceae > Penstemon > Penstemon eatonii. Next base: position 40,653,626 of record CM076710.1, on the reverse strand, counting down.
CAGCCGAAAACAACCAAGAACGTTCGCGGACATCATGAGCCTGGCGTCTAAGTATATGACCCAAAAAGAAATGAATTCTTTTAAAGATAAGAACAAAAACAAAGCTACAGGCTCGGGCCCCAAACGGCAAGATAGAATTCCTGCCCAAAGATCCATGGACTATGAACGATCTTTTAGAAAAGGCAACGTCTTCCAGTGATTAGAATACAATAAAAACGACCGGGATAAACAACCTAACATCTATCAAAGACCTAGAACCAGTGAACCGGCAATCCGGAGCAGGGTCAATCAAGTAGATCACCCAAGACTAACCGTTCCAATAGAAAAAATCTTGGCTGTACTAGAAAGGAATAATTGGATCCCAGAAGCAAAGAAAATCGCTCAGCCCAGACCAGGTGGAAGAAACTATGACTTATACTGCAAGTATCACCGGGCACACGGGCACTGCACTGAAGATTGTTTTCACCTTAAAAGAGAGATCGAAAAGCTGATCGAACAAGGAAAAGTAAATGACTATTTGGAGCGGGATAACCGCAAGCGATAAAGAAGCGGGAGTCCTCGGTATAACCACCCAAGAAGAAATTCACGCAGAAGGTCCCCTAATGAAGGACCCCCACAAGAACTAAATAATGATCAGATCAACGGAACCATACACACGATCTCAGGGGGAACCGCAGGGGGAGATAGTCGTAATACTCGTCGAAGGACTGCTAGATCCATAGTCGGAAGCCTAAAATTTCCGAAAGAAATATGGACCTTAGAAAACAAAGCAACGACACACCAGCTAATTAGCTTCAACGAAGGCGAAGTACCCAAAAACCTTGTTTGGGACACGAACGAGGACAACCCCGATTTCCCAATGGTGGTATCCCTAGAAATAGAAAATTACAACGTCAAAAGAATCCTGATTGATAATGGAAGCTCCGCAAATATCATCTCTAAAGAGGTACTAGTCCAGATGAACCTGGGGCAAGTAACATTCCAAAAGGTAGCTACGCCATTGGTGGGATTCGGAGGATCCGAAATTGTTCCCAGTGGAACAATTACTTTGAGTGTTTCACTCGGAAAGAAACCATATCGAACAGTGAAGCTGGTAAAATTTTTAGTAGTAGAAACTCCGTTCGCCTACAATGTAATTTTAGGGCGACCTGCCCTCAACCTGTTCCGAGCAGTCGTCTCAACTTACCATCAAAAAATAAAATTCCCGACCGACACAGGTATCGGGGAAATAGTGAATGACCATTGTATGGCATGGGATTGCTACAGCACATCGTTAACTTTGAAAAGCCCCCCTAAAGCGATTACCCAGAGCAAAAGAAAGCTCGAAGACGATGTTGGTAGAAATGAGGTTGAAATCCCTAGCACTGACCGAATAGATAAAAAGGGAAAGGAGCCGGTGGATTTAGCCTTAAAACCACCAGAACATAAGGATGTCATACTAGTGCAGGGGGACTCATCAAAAACAACAAGAATAGGTACGGAGTTAAGCAAGGAAGGGGAAGTAATGTTGATCAACTTTCTCAGAAATAATGTGGATGTCTTCGCTTGGAGTGCGAACGACATTGAAGGGATTGATCCTCGAGTAATCAACCACTCGCTAAAAATCGACCCTTTAGCAAAACCAGCCAGACAAAAGAAGAGAAATCATGGGCCATTAAAAGATAAAATCATCAAAGCAGAAGTAGAAAGGCTACTAAAAGCAAAACAAATTCGAGAAATACACTTCTCAGAATGGCTATGTAATGTTGTTCTAGTAGCAAAAGGAGACAAAAAGGATAACAAATGGAGGATGTGCAACGATTTCACCGACCTTAACAAGTTATGCCCGCGGGATCCATATCCTCTCCCAAGGATCAACTTATTAGTCGACTCCACCGCTGGATTTGCAATTTTCAGTATGATGGATGCTTTCCAAGGCTTCTATCAAATATACATGGACGAGCGGGACCAAGAGAAAACTGCGTTTGTAACCGAGCAAGGAGTGTATTGCTTTATAGTAATGCCGTTCGGCTTGAGGAATGCCGGGGCCACCTACCAAAGGTTAGTGAACCTGATGTTTAAAGAATTAATTGGAAAAATAATGGAAGTATACGTGGATGATATGTTGGTCAAGAGCATGAATGAAGCTGATCACGTAAAACACCTCGATCGATGCTTCCAAATATTGAGAAAGTATCGAATGAAGCTAAACCCTGCCAAATGCACTTTCGGGGTTAAATCCGGAAAGTTTTTGGGATATCTGGTACATCAACGTGGAATTGAAGCCAACCCAGAAAAAATTCGAGCGATAACGGAAATGAAGCCTCCGAAAACGATCTCCCAAGTACAGAGCTTGGTAGGCAAAATTGTGGCGCTAAACAGATTTATATCCAAGTCAGCTGAAAGAAGCTTGCCATTTTTCCAAACGCTTCGAAAAGCGAAAAACTTTGTTTGGACTGATGAATGCGACCAGGCCTTTGAACGATTAAAAGAATACCTAACGACGCCCGCACTATTGGCCAAACCAACCGAAGGGGAACCATTATATTTATACATATCAATCTCTGAAATGGCCATTAGTTCGGTACTAGTTAGAGTGGATGGCGTAGAACATAAGCATGTTTATTACTTGAGCAAATTATTGCAAGGGGCCGAGAAAAACTACTTGGAAATAGAGAAATTCGCCTTGACCTTAGTAGTGGCAGCAAGAAAACTCCGACCCTATTTCCTGACCTATAAAGTTGTGGTATTAACCAATCAACCATTAAGACAGGTCTTAGCAAAGCCAGAAGCCTCTGGAAGATTGATCAAATGGGCGATTGAACTCGGTCAGTCCGACATCGAGTACAAACCAAGAATTGCAATTAAAGCACAAGTCCTAGCCAATTTCCTATTAGAGACTTCGAGCCAGGAAGTTGAAAATCCTGAATCAACCAACCATGCACATGATATCCTGATCGTAGAAAATCAAACCTGGTTAATGCACGTCGACGGCACGTCATGCCGAGAAGGAGGAGGTGATGGAATCAACTTTACCGGGCCAAATAAGGAGGATATCAATTACGCGATAACATTAGACTTTATCGTGACAAACAACGAAGCAGAATATGAAGCATTGATCGCAGGAATGGAAATGGCAATCAAAGCAGACATAAAGAATCTTAAAGTATTAACCGATTCAGAGCTAGTACAAAGACAAATAGAGGGCCTATATGAGGCAAAGGAATTTAACATGATCAAATATCTGGCCAAAGTTAAACAACTGGCTGAAAAATTTGAAGAATTTGGGATACAAAACATTCCAAGATCGGAAAATAAATAGGCCGATCAACTCTCTAAATTTACAGCATCCAACGACGGAAAGACTGAAAGAGTGATCACTTGGCTAATGTCTAGAACACCAGCAATCGATATCGATGAAACACCAATCACTGAAGTAATGGAAATCGAAGAGGCCGAAGCAAATTGGATGACTCAGATGATAGAGTACCTTCGAGAAGGAAAACTGCCGCTCGATCAAAATGAAGCTCGTAAAATAAAATATCGTGCTCCGAAATATACGTTAATAGAAGAAAAACTTTACCGAAGATCGGTATCGGGAATCCTTCTAAGATGCATCTCCGAATCTCAAATCGATGATATACTCCGAGAAATACACGAAGGAGAAGCAGGGAATCACAGCGGAGCGAGGGCCTTGGCTTTAAAATGCCTTCGAACGGGTATTATTGGCCTACCCTCAACAACGATGCCATACAGTATGTCCAAAAATGTCATCATTGCCAAGTCCATGCTAATATATGTCATCAACCAGCCGAAAACATATACCCGATACCAGTGTGTTGGCCGTTCGATCAAACGGGAATGGACATTGTAGGACCTTTCCCCGCAGCTAGATCCAAGAAAGCATACGTTGTTGTTGCTGTTGAATATTTCAGCAAATGGATAGAATGCATCGCCCTTGCACTGATAACTCAGTTTCAAGTGATCAACTTCCTCTGGAAATTCATAGTGTGTCGATTTGGCATCCCGAGAATTCTAATTTCTGATAATGGAACCCAATTTGCGGGAAAACAGGTAATAGAATGGTGTTCAAAACTAGGAATTTAGAAAAATTTTACTTCGGTCGGGCATCCTAGAGCGAACGGACAGACCGAGGTAGCAAACCGTGAAATAATAAAATCCTTGGAAAAAAGATTAGGAGCAGCCAAAGGAAAATGGCTTGATGAACTCCCAGTAGTACTTTGGGCTAATCGAACCACTGTCCGGACCTCAACCGGGGAAACCCCATTCAGTCTAGTATATGGCTCGGAAGCTGTTATTCCTGTCGAAACGTTAATTCCAACACCAAGGATTGAAATGTATGACGACCAGGAAAATGAAAAGATAAGAGAAAATAATATTGATTTGACTGAAGCTCTAAGAGAGAAAGCGGTCGTACGATTGCAAGCCACTAAATCAAACATCGAAAAGGCTTACAATCAAAAGGTACGCATCCGAACCTTCAAAGAAGGGGAACTGGTCTTGAAAAAGGTAGAGGTATCCAAGCATGTGGGAAAGCTACAACAAAATTGGGATGGACCTTACGTTGTCATTGGCGTAGGAAAGAAAGGCTCATACAAAATTGCACACTTGGATGGAACAGCCTTACCAAGAACTTGGAATGCAGTCAACCTTAGAAAATACTATGGCAAATAAATTTTAGTAGAACATGCTGCTTTACTTTGTTTTATTTTAGTAAGTTTTATTCTTTGTAATAAAGGCCTTAGCCTACAGTTCGATAATTAAAGATTCTAGCGATTTTAAATATTAAATCGAGATTGAGTATAAATCGATTGATTCGGTAAACATTCCTCGCAATCCTATGATAAGTATTGGTCAAGTCCAAGAAACAATCAAGTCGAGTATACATTGATCCGCTCAATAAACACTCCTCGATCTAACAACAACGAGTCGAGTATACATTGATCCGCTCAATAAACACTCCTCGATCTAACAACAACGAGTCGAGTATACATTGATCCGCTCAATAAACACTCGTCGATTATTTTTTTTAAAAAATAAAAGACTTTTGGTATAAAAACCTAAGTCTCAATACAACGAGTCGAGTATACATTGATCCGCTCAATAAACACTCCTCGATCTACATTTAACGATTAAAAGACTTTTGGTATAAAAACCTAAGTCTCAATACGACGAGTTGAGTATACATTGATCCGCTCAATAAACACTCCTCGATTATTTTTCAACGATTAAAAGACTTCTGGTATTGAAAAACCTAAGTCTAAACAGAAGGAGTTAAGTATACATTGATCCGCTCAATAAACACTCCTCGATTATATTTCAACAATTAAAAGACTTTTGGTATAAAAACCTAAGTCTAAACAAAAAAGAGTTGAGTATACATTGATCCGCTCAATAAACACTCTTTGATTATATTTCAACAATTAAAAGACTTTTGGTATAAAAACCTAAGTCTAAACAAAAAGAGTTGAGTATACATTGATCCGCTCAATAAACACTCCTCGATTATTTTTAACGATTAATAGACTTTTGGTATAAAAACCTAAGTCTAAACAAAAAGAGTTGAGTATACATTGATCCGCTCAATAAGCACTCCTCGATTATTTTTTAACGATTAATAGACTTTTGGTATAAAAACCTAAGTCTAACAAAAAGAGTTGAGTAAACATTGATCCGCTCAATAAACACTCCTCAATTATTTTTTAACGAGTAATAGACTTTTGGTATAAAAACCTAAGTCTAAACAAAAAGGGTTGAGTATACATTGATCCGCTCAATAAACGCTCCTCGATGATAAATATAAACTAAGATTGAGACGAAATCAACAACAAGAAGAATGCAAAGAGTAATAATGAAGTTTTATTCATCCGTGTTCAAGGAACATGTAATAAATTGCATACAAAAAGCTTTGATTAGATTACGAAGGTCTATATACGATTTACACATCGTTACAATTGTTTAGATAAACTAATCCTATTTTATGGATTGGCGATCTTCACGACAATGTCCACGGAAACATCAATCTCCCCCCTGGTACCTCGACGATCGGAATTAACCACCTAAGAAGCATGCTGCTCAGGATGATCGACTTCTTTAGTTCGATGGCCAGGCTCTGAAGATCAAATGTTCCTCCATACGAAATGAGCATTACCAGCCAGATAACCGGCAATACTCATTCACCCACAACAAGATACTGCTTCTACATTAAGAGTCAAAACATTTTACTCTGAAGCAGCATCTCACAAGGACCGTCACGGTGAGCACTTTACCAGCACACCCCGGTAGTCTATCACTCCGGAGGTAACATCCAAGAGAAGGGGTGCCTGGTAAATACGAACCCTCCATGTGCAAACAGGAAACCACGGACCTCAAACCCGTGGATACAAAGTTCGAGGCCTCATGGGACCCGTTAGTACAAGGTAGGGCTTCCATGGGACCCGTCAGTACAAGGCAGATGAAAATTAAGTTATTATGATATGAATCGCGATAATGTGACTTTTTGAATATTATGGGATCAGAAGGCAAAATGAAATCTAAGGAAACTGAGATCTCCATCTTTTCTGAGAAAACATAAAAGATATGGAAATTGCCTACTTATTTATAGGCACTTGTGCAAATGATCCTACGGCTGGATAGATATTTGATCAAGGGACGGAAATGCGACCTTTTGACTCCCCGTAATAAATGCGAGTAAGTTGGAACGGCGCCTCCCTGATCGGCAAATGAATCGATAATAAAAGAGAAAGAAGATCGAAGCGATCAATACACAATAAAAAAGCAGAGCTAAAAGAGATCCAAAACAGAAAGTCTGCACGCTCGCATATGCTAATCGCTTAACAAAGAGCGAGAGATCCCCGACAATACACCAAATTATCAACTCGACTAAAGAAATAAAGGATTTCATACTCTGACCTACGAGGCCGTAACTGCCTCATATGTCACGTAAAATAATTATCACCTAACCACGTTTAGACCTCAGCTGGAATCCAAGAAATCTGACATGGAAATCAGGAGAATAGCCGTCATTCCTCAAGATTACGATAAAGTAACTGCCTAACATTCCAAAGAATTGCTGAAGGAGGTCTGAACAAGCTAGATCTGGCTAATAATTCTATATTTTCCAATTCCTCCCATATCAAAGAAATGATGCACCAGTTGCTTTATTCGAGGAACAAAGAACTCACGATCACTACAGAGAAACATGGATCTTAAGAGCTTATCTGGAACGATTTTATAGATCCCAAAAATTTAAAAGAAGAGCAGAGCTCAACAGAAGAAATGACAACGTCCTTAAATAAGATATCTTTAACTAAAAGATAAATTTACAAGGGACTGGTCGAACAGCGACGACAAAGCTGAGAATTTCTTTAAAATATTCGGTCAACTATCTACATGGAATCCTTGCTGTCCATATTTTTATGTCTAACACGACTTCTGGAAGACCATAAGGGATCATGCTTGGTTGATCATCATACATGTAGTTCATTTGAAAAAGTTGGATTTGCAGAAACTAACGTTGTATCATTCAGCTACTTAAACATTGATCAAGTAAGACTCAAGCTACATTTTCAGAAACTAGATGTCCTCCGAGAAGACCAACATGAGATAAGTATACTAATCTATACTGATTATTTCAAGAAGTTATATTTATGCATAAACTGCAAAATATGAACAACAAAATATATCTAAGGATTGAAATTCATCAAGGCATAGATTGGCCTGTAAAAGATCACAGTCTCAGTTAAATCTACCCATACAAAAAACTGCAGCCCAACCAACTACACAAATAAGTTTGGGCGCTACAAAAAAAAAAAAAGAAAAGAGAGAGAACCGGGTCGAACGGATCACCGAGAAGGGTTGTTATCAACAGGCCGACTAGCAGAAACAGTCCTCCGAGGAGTCAAGTTACCTACAAACGCCATCAACTCCTCCTGACGCTTTAGATAACCGGCATCATAACCTTCCTCATAGGCCTGCCGTCGAGACTCTTCTGCTAGGGCAGCGGCCTGAACCAAGTCATTTTTCTCTGCCTCCCAAACAGATTTCTCCTCTTGTAATTTTTTCAGATCATCATTGGCAAGCTGCAATTGGAGGCTCTGCCCTGTGACCTTCGCCGACTCTGATTCCAAACGACGTTGATAAGCATCTTTACTTAACCACAGATCGTCGTTTTGCACACCCAGCTGGAGTGCAAAATACTTAGCCTGAAAAAAGAAAACAATCCTTATATAACAAGGCAATCAAAATAAAAGCGGGAAAGATAACGAAGGATAGGTCTACCTGCTCACACAACTTCACTAGCGACTGAACAAGGCGTACGTTGGAAGTACCCTCAAGCTTCCTCAACTCACCGGGCCAAATAGTGCTCAGGCCTAGATCCCAGGAAAAAGCGTCGGGCTCAACAGAGCCCGGCAGTTCACTAACAAGAGGGACATTGTCAGGACAGGGAGTCGCTGACTGCATGATATCCTGAACCTGCTCAAGGATACAACGATCATCTAACGGACGAGGAGATTCCCTTTCGTTGGGAATAACTGATCTCTCCTTACCCGAAGCAGAAATAACGGTTTGTCGACTAGACCTCGACCCAATCCAACCTCCAGAAGGCCCACCAGATTCAAAAGAAGTAGTCATCACGGTAGTATCACTAAACAAGTAATCAGGAAAATCTTGAGAAATAGGTTGTGTTACGGAGGGATTGACAAAGGAACCCTCATCAACTTGCCCTCCGCTGACAACCGGGGCAGCAGAGGTAGAAAAAGGAAGGGAATTAACAAAATCCCCTCCATGAAAACCATGCCCAAAAGAAGAAACACCTGAAGAGACAGGTATATCAAAAGTCTGCTCCACGTTGGACGAATCACCAAAAGCCACCCGACCAGGGGAAGGCCTACTTCCTACTTCAGTAGAAGAAGAAAAATTTGGTTGTACAAAAGATGAACTAATTACAGAAAAAGGTTCAGAAGGGATGACAGGAGTGTCGATCACCGACCTAGTAATAGAAGACGAACGAGGAGATTCTATCGAGGGTCCCTCTGTTCGAGACTTTTTCAGTCTAGTATTCCTAGCGCTCTCACGGGAAGGACGCTTTGAGGTATTACTGAAAAGATTAGTCATGGTCGGAATTCAAGAAGTAAATTTAAACTATCGAAGAAGCTTATCGACCTAATAAAGAAGGAGTATTCTGTTGAGAGATAAGCAAAGCGGTAAATAGCGAGTCAAGTTTTTTACCTTTTATATTTATACTATACGAAAAGACGCGATAGACCCAAAGAAAGGGCGCGAAATACAGACATCAGCTTTGGAATAAACACTAGAATTTGAAACGACATACGCATAATGATTACGGAGAAGTTATTAACTTGTCAGAATTATTACAGAGAACACGAAAGGACGTGACGGTCAGAATACAAAACGTTTTATTTAACAAAGGGGTGAAAAGGTAATATTACAATTAAAACTACAGTAAATAATTACAAAGGTTATTTCAGAAATCAAAATATTATACAGCTTGGTCGTTATTCGGAATTTTCTGTTCACTACCGACGTCTCTTTCTTCATCATTAATATCGGAGGGAGGAATTGGCAATGGTTTTCCAAACTCTTTAACGAGGTGAGCCATAGGAAAATTTTGATAAACGACGTCCGGAAGCTCGGAAGGGGGATATACTTCGCCATAACGGTTCAGCCGAATGTGCGCTGCTTTAAAATATTCCTTTCGACGATCATCTATCATTTCTAAAGCGACCAACTGATGAATCGCCTTCTTGAACGTATTCTCTAAAGGCGGACCAACCATTTGGTATACCAGCGCCATATGAACAGGAGAGCTGAGGAACTCACGAACCACCTTTTCATCATGATTACGACCATAACGATCCTTGAGTCCACTAAGAGGAGTGTCTTTCTCATACTCCTCTAAAGAAGCTTGAAGATTTGATACTTGAGATTCCAACTCGCTAATCCGAGCAGTACTCTGAAATTGGAACTCCTCTAACTTTTTAGCCAATTGATTGGCTTGTTCTTGAGCACAGGATGTCTCCAGAACTCTGTCTATAATCTCCTGGTCATTAATCCCTGTAACCCGAGTCTCTACGACTGGAATAGAAGAAGTCGTTGAGGGACCAACCTCCGAATCAGAGGACTTATGAAGCAAAGCTTTGTACTTCTCTTCCAGAAATTCACATTGTTGTTTCCAGAGAGCAGTCTCATAAGCATATGATGCTAAACAAGTCTTAGTCTGAAAGAACAAAAGAAGTAGAAAGAAATGATTTAGCAAATTATAATCCTCAAAGAAAATTACTTTATTAGCACGATAAAAAAAGATATCACCTTTTCAGCATAAAGAGAAGCTCGCTGAAATTTCTCCAAGGGATCCTTCCGAAGAAGCTTATTCATATCACGAGTAAAAACGGCGGACAAAAGAACACGAGTGGCCTTATCCACTGCGTTTTTGCTCTCATCGTGAACCAAAGAATCATTCTCAGGATAGCCAGCAGCTCTTTTTCTCTCTAAATGATCCTCGATCATTTCCACCAAAGTAAGCTTTGGATGATTATTGCCGAGTAAAGAAAGATCGTTACCAGAACGACCATAGTAACTCCTTTTCCTATCCACCGGGTTGTCATTGGGATGAGGCATCGACCAGCTGCGACATCCACGTATACCCAAAGATGTCCTAAGTTGGAGAGGGGGATAACCAGATCCAGTTCCCTGATGAACAGGGGATTCTTGAGAAGAATCTGGAGATTCCTCTCCATTCTCCTCAGACTCATGACTCAACTCCAATTTTCTCTTCCGAGAAGCTCTCTGCTCGATTGGAACGCTTTCTATTGTTTTGGTAGATTTAGACAACACCATTTTTCCTTTTGAAGAATGTCGGGAATTTTCTACCATATGAGCTGAAAAAGAAACACAACCAAAGTCAGATTTTCTACAAAAAAGGGATCATCGTAACATTATGCTGAATGAAAAATTTACCAAGTGAATCAGATGACGAAGGGATTGGAAAAATATGAGCACTCAATCCCGCTTTGCGAAGAAAAACTTCTCCTATAAGAAGAGCACTCTGATATTTGTTGGCACGCATAGCCTGGATTTCACCAATAAACTGAGGATCATTGGGAATAAGTTCACCAGTCGGCATGCGACCTCCGTAAACCCATTTGGAGTCATGATCCCACGAAAAAGGCGTAGTCAAACCATCTGCCAAACGAAGATCAGATGGTGGACGAACAAAGAAAAAATGAAACTTCCAGGAAGGGTTGCTAGAAACTGGGGAGTCAAAAATTGCGCGACTAGGTTTCTGACTAGCGAAGAAATATCCACGATTGGAGGAACTGGAAATGTTAAAACGAAATAATTGAGTGAAATTACGAAAGGAGGGTTGGAATCCTTTCGCTATCATCAAAACAGAAAAACATATTACGAATGCCACATAATTTGGGACTAATTGAGTCAGGGAGACACTGAATATTTTCAAAATATCGAGAAAGAGGGCAGACAACGGAAGACGCAGACCGCTATTAAAATGGGCTGTGTAGAAGGCTCGACATCCCTCCGACGGAGATGTAACCCTATCTGTAGGAGAAGGGAGGACTATCTTGGAACCTTTCGGAAAGTATTTGGTATAATTGCTCACGACCTCAGAGAAAGTATCCACAGTATAAGCGCAAGCAAGATCCTCAATCGGTTCAGAAATTTGAGGAGCTGTACCTTTGCCTTTTTTAGCTCTGGCTGCGACATCTGTATCAGACAGAATTTGCACCTTAAAGGTATCCTTAGTAGGAACAATGAATTCAGATACCCCTACCTGCTCGCTTAAAGGATTAGAATGTAGCACCTCCTCGATAGTAGGAGCGACTCTCTCACTTAAAGACGAGGAAGATTTTCTCATAGAAGCCATTCTTGTAAAGCTAGGTTATTTGTGATATAAATACCTAGTTAAATCATTGTATTAGAGAATTCAAAAAAACGGAGCTTACGCCTAAAAGAACTAAATAATCTAAAGATTATTCAATAATAAAAGAGCTTTCTCTTGATATTCATACTAATTTTACGTTGGTTGTCATAATTACTTGTTGTTCCCTCAAAATTGTTCTTCTTTGAGATTGATCCATCCTGAATAAAGTAACAGAGCCCTTTAAATCATTAAGATTGAGAACCCTCAATATCCCATATTCACTGATATAATTAACCCGACGAAATCCGGTTAAATCAGAGTTAGAGAATTTTGGAATTTTATGTGCGTAAGTCGACTAATCTGTTCAGATTGAATTTTATAGGTTTCCTTAGGTTTTGGTTATCGTGATAAATATGAACCGTAAGATTGATCTAACAGTTTTAAATCGTGCGGGTGAGGATTGCGGACTTCAAATTTATTATTTTAATGTCAGACGGGCGGGAAACTCTATCGGCACCTATCTGTTACTTATAAAAGCGTGTTTCTAAAGATACGATTTATAACCATGCTTATATAATGTATCAGATGAGTAGAGTTCAACTTATCTGACAGACGAGTGATCTGTTATCCGATATTACTAGAGAAAGCCAATAGCTAGTAATCTTCCTCTGCTGTTTGTCAATCCAGCAAGATAAATTAATCTTCAATCTTCAAGAATTAAGAACAAATCTTCTGATAACATAACTTCAACTAACTGTCATTAACCAATTTCATCCTTTAATCAGAAGTACCGCTAGTCTTACACGTTTCCCCTGACTTTAAGAATTCATAAGTTAACTAGTCTGTTGAGAGTTAATCCTTGAAAATAATAACGGATGACCATGCTGATGAACTTCAGTCTTCTGATAATTTCCCCCTCAGCTTATGCATCCAAATTTAGTAATCCTAGCTCAGTTCTTAAAGTTGAAAACCTTACTTCACTTGAAGGTTTAGTGAAAATATCAGCAATCTGATTGTCAGTATGAACATACTCAATCATTACATTGCCTTTTTCCACATGATCTCTAATGAAGTGATGTTTGATCTCAATATGCTTAGTCCTTGAATGACTTGTAGTGTTCTGGGTAAGTGAGATTGCACTTGTATTGTCACAGTAGATTGGAATTCCACTGATCTTGATATTGTAATCTTCTAGTTGATGCTTCAACCATAAAATCTGTGCACAGCATGCTCCAGCAGCTATATACTCAGCTTCAGCAGTAGATATGGATACTGAAGTCTGTTTCTTACTCATCCATGAGATCAGACGACTACCCAAAAATTGACAGGCACCTGTTGTGCTCTTTCTATCAATTTTGCAGCCAGCAAGGTCTAAATCTGAATATCCAATAAGCTCAAATCCAGATTCTCTAGGATACCACAATCCCAATTCTTGAGTGCCCTTAATATATTTCAGTATTCTCTTAGCAGCTAAGAGATGAGATTCCTTGGGATTTGATTGAAATCTTGCACAAACCCCAACTGAGTACATGATATCAGGTCTGCGTGCTGTTAGATATAACAGTGACCCAATAATGCCTCTATATTTGGTTATGTCCACTGATTTGCCATCTTCATCTTTATCCAAACGAAGACTTGTAGACATTGGAACAGTAGCAGTAGAGCTAGTTTCCATACCAAATTTCTTAAACAGATCTCTTGTGTATTTTGCTTGGTTGATGAATATTCCATCAGGCAACTGTCTAACTTGCAAACCAAGAAAATAATTTAGTTCACCCATCATGCTCATTTCAAACTTATTCTGCATGAGCTTGGAGAACTTGTCACACATCTGTTGGTTAGTTGAACCAAAAATAATATCGTCTACATATATTTGCACAATTAATATATTATTCTCCCTTTCAATTGTGAACAAGGTCTTGTCTACCTTACCTTTACGAAATCCTTTAATTAAAAGAAAATCAGATAGGGTATCATACCATGCTCTTGGAGCCTGTTTCAGTCCATAGAAGACTTTCTTTAGACGATACACCTTGTCTTCCTGTTGATAAGCTTCAAATCCAGGTGGTTGTTCAACATACACTTCTTCTTGCAAATCTCCATTTAGAAATGCTGACTTCACATCCATCTGATAGACAGTGAAGTTCTTGTAAGCAGCATAGGCTAGAAACTGTCTGATTGCTTCAAGTCTTGCTACTGGTGCGAATGTTTCATCAAAGTCAATTCCTTCTTCTTGACAATAACCTTTGGCCACTAATCTTGCTTTATTTCTGGTAACAATACCATCTTCCTTCATCTTATTTCTGAAAACCCATTTAGTGCCAATTACTCTTTGATGACTTGGTCTTGGAACTAAGTACCATACTTCGTTCCTTTCAAATTGATTCAACTCTTCTTGCATAGCTTCAATCCAGAAGGAATCACTAAGAGCTTCTTCAATTTGTTTAGGCTCTATTTGAGATAGAAAAGTGATAAACATAGCATCTTGTGTAGCAGCTCTTCTTGTTTTCACTCTATCCAAGGGATCACCAATCACTAACTCTGGTGGGTGATTCCTGAGCCATCTGAGATCAGGTTGCAGGTCTGGATGTTGTCCTCTGTTTTGATCTTGCAACACTACTGTTGGAGATTCAGTAGTAGTCTGTTGAACAGTCTCTGGTCTGTCAGCTGTTTGTAAATCGTATGTTAGACAATCAGCACTGTGATTTTGAACAGCACTTGAGTTAGCAGCTGAATTGAGATTGATGGAATAGTGCCCTGCAAGCCAATATATTTAGCTTGTAGTGAAACTATCATTATCTTTCTTTGGTATAAATGATTTAATACGCACGTTTATTTATACGAGTATAAGGATAAACAATGGCCAACTTCATCTTTCGCGAATACATTTAACCGATTGGTTGAAACCCTTAGATTACATTTGACTATGGGACGATTCACTTCAGTACTGAGTGCAATCATGAAACAGTCTCAAAGGTCGTAATCTTAAAAGTGTTCCAAGTCATAGATTCCGAAACGAGACGGGGTATCGTAGGAATCGCAAAGACTTGTACGAGTATGCATGATTCACATGGAGTGAATTTGTAGTGTTTCATGAGCAAGGAATTTGAGTCCAGTGCATACGAGTAGGTGGTTCAATGGAAGATTGAACGCATCGAACGACCCGAACAGAGAAACCCATTGTGGAAGCGCATGACGCATATCGGTGATGGGATACTTCTCAAGGAATATAATAGTGTACGATTTAGTCCTTTGACTTGAGGTATTAGGGCGAATTCGGTGCATGAAAGTGCGTACTTAGATCTAGGTATAGGCCACGTAGCTTGGTCATAACATGCCTAGGTTGGGTGCGTATGGACATGTACGCGGGTGGTTAGTACCAATATGGAATCTATTGACTCACTATAATGGGTGAGAGAATTTCCTATACGATTCTTAGATAATATATCCAAGGAATCCACGGTCGTGGTCGGTGACGGATTTGGGAAGGTGTTTCCAAATTTAGAAGGTCACAAAGGTATATTATCCTGAATTAGAAAGTATAGTTATCGAGACAAATTTAGAGGTGCCGATCAATTCACACACCCTAAGTCTTGATCGGGAATATTAGTCGATAGAAGGACCGTATGTACATGGCAATTATATGAGACGAGGTTCACAAATATCAATTCACCTGAAGTTGGGCTTCATGGGCTTGTGGCTAGATATCGACCATGAAGTGTGGGTACTCCTGAATTAATAGAGGATTTAATTCTAGGAGTGGTCAATTAAAGGTTGTTTAAATGACCGGAACAATTTATTGTTCATAAATTAAATCACGAAGGATTCGTGGGCCTGCTGCCAATTGATGGTGAACCCAGAGGGTCACACACAATACAATTGGACGGTAACTGTTATAAAAGGACATGAAATGAATTAATTGATTTAAAGGTAATTAAATCAATTAAATGAATTAAAAGTATTTAATTCAAGTGGGAGATTAATTAATAGACTAACTTAATTAATAATTGAGTTGCTAATTAATTATGCAAAAGAAATAATGATTTAATCGGACTGGGCATTTAATTAAGTAGTTAATTAAATAAAGGATTGCAAGACATGGGCCTTTATTAATTAAAGCCCATAAGGAGTCTTGCAAACCTAGGTCAGAAGGAGTTTATAAATAGAGCACAACTAGAGCTCAAATGGGTAACACCCTGAAAGAAAAACCCTAGCCTCCTTTCGCCCTAAGTAGCCGCCGCCCCCTCCTAGCTAGAAACCCTAGCTGCCGCCGCCGCCACCTGCTGCCGTGGGCTACCTTGGTGCCGCCGCCGCTATCTCCCTGTTCCATTGTGTTAGATCTTGATCTGTCAAGAGATTCAACACAATCCTGCAATAACAAATCTCCTGAATCCAGTTCTGAGCCTAAGATCTTGAGGTGTTGCCAGAATCCAATTGGTGTGGACTATCCCTGGAGGTGAGACACTTGGATCACTCCTGTGAACCAGATCCAGATTCAGAAACGAAGTCGGAGGTTTCCACCACCTTGCCTGTGGTGAGGTATATCGCAAAAACCCCCTTGTTAATTCATTGTGTGCGTTTTTGTTTCATGTTTTTGTATACATAATATGGAGACTTATTTTATGGGACCATTGGATGACTCGAAAAATTTTAAATTCCGCACTTTGTTGTATGACAAATCGAGCCATATCCCAACAGTGGTATCAGAGCCAACTCCATTATTATTATACAAAAGCCTGAACATAATTGTGTTCACCGTATATGTTTAATTATATGTATGAGAACGCATGATAATTATGTTCTGTAAGTTGATTCTTGCTTGTTATGACTAGATCTATCATTGGGTAAAACTGCTTTTCAAGATCTGTGGCGTTTTTTATAGTTTTTGAAAACTTCAGGACTTTTTGGGGCAAAAATCGCATATTAGGGTTTTTGGGGCTGAAAATTCGAAATTTTTGAAATCTGGAAATTTGAAAATTCTGGACTGTTCTTGCAATTCTGGTCGCATGGTTTTTGGGGTCGTTTTGAAATTTCTGAAAACTTTGGGGCTGTTTTGCAATTACCGAAACTTGAAGGGTCAATTTGAAAAATCGAAAATTTTCAAAATTCAAAATTTTATTTTCTGGTCTGCTGCCCGAAATTGCCCAGGGGTGTTTTTGTAACTTTTTAAAAGTTTTGGGGTCAAAATGCAATTTTCGAAAGTTGAGGGGTCGAAAATGAAATTTTCAAAAGTTGAAAAACAGAATCTGAAATTGAGCAGAAAATTAATTTTTTTATTTACCCGGATATTTATTTTGTCATAATTAGTAGTGACTAAAAAGCAAGAATCATAGGAAGGTAATTTTAAAAGGATGTTTTAAAATTAAGATAGAAGAAGGTAAAAGTTGTTTACATGTTTCTTGCTCTACGTGAACTGTTTACGTGGTTTTCGATCGAGCCGAGCCTTGACCTTAGGTTAGATGTGATTGGTTTAATTTATTGTTTGGTTTTTAATGGGCCTGCGAGCCTTTTATATTTTTGGGCCACTTTGAGCCTTTGTAATAGAATAGGGTTTTACTGCTTTCCTAGTTTAGGTTGGAGGCCCGTTTATAAGCAAGGTGGGAGCCCAAGAAGATATGAAGGCTATGTATGCGTGGTACACTGTGTAATAGCATAGGCCTGTTTGAGAACCCTTTAGATTGACCAATAGGGCCAACATCATTGGCTCGATGATGGCCTGCATAGGAGGCTCCCGATCGAAAACATATTGTGGTAGTATGCATGCTAGGCTTGTATGTCTTTTATTTATTAGTCGATTTATGATTACTTGTGTGTATGCGCGCTAGAATCTAGATCGTAATAAAAGATAAAGCATAATTGAAGCGGTGAGATCTCGAGGAGAGTTAGTATAACTTTCAAACCAGTAAACCCCCTCTTGAATTAAATATTAAGTCATATTGGATTAAAATAAAATGAAGTATTTATATAAATCCAAGCCTTCCATCAATAGGGACTAGCGTATGTTGTCTACTTATCGATAGAGGTGATCCAGAGTCTGGCACCCGAGTCGAAGAAAGGGACAATACGTGAAATTCCTTTATTCCTGTTTTAACTAAACATGACAAGGGTGAGGATTGGTCGGGATGTGAGGATCGACCGATAACTAGTTACGGAGAACTCACGACCGGGCCCGTTGCTCATCATGATTGATGGGTTAGACTTAACGATTAGTAACACTTATGATGTAGCAGTGCTAGATAAGTGCGAAAACCGAGGCAAAATAGCTTGAAGGTTGTGGAGTAACACAATTGGCAATAAGTATGCCTACCTGGGGAATTGATTGTATGGCCACGAGTCGTGGGTGCAATTAATTGCCGCTGGGACGTCAAGACCTACTAGGAAATAGAATTTCCCGAACAATTGAAGGGGTAATTGTTTCGATAAAATAGTGGGAGAACTTCTACGATAGAAAGTCCAACCTTCGTAGATTATAAGTATTATTCATTAACTAGTCCACTGAATGTTTGTCTTCTCTTTAAATTAGATACTGAGATATCAGTAATTATCCATTTTACTATTTATCCTCGACTAATAAAATAGCTGGATTAAAATATCGACTAGGCAAGAAACTTGAGAATTGTCTTAAATTCCAAGAATGGGAATGATGTTCTTAAATGACAAGCCTATGCCTTATGCGCTTCTGAGATAAGTCAAAATATAAGAAACGAATCACCCGTAGAATATGGGAATATTAATAATCGTTTCTCATATAAAGATGAATCTCAAAGGTGAAACGAATCACCTATAGAGTATGGGAATCTTAATGATCGTTTCCTCAAATAAGCATCAATATTGAACGAGCTAGGGAAATGACATGAGAAGCATGTCTGAAGCTTCTGAAACAAACACCTCAAAAGGCTTGTTTTGAGGACCAGTCTTCTGAAACAAACCTCCAACTCAAAAGGCTTGTTTTGAGGAGTAGTTTTGAATCAATATGATTCGAGACTTCTAAAGGAATTGTTTCAAAACTCGAGAATAATTGAAGGAACCAGTGTCAAGGATCACTGTCTTTGTTTTATTAATCTAGTTGAAAACTGGATCGATTAAACGTAAGCCTGCAAGTGATCTTAACATTAACTTCCTCCTAAATTATCCTCCTGCTCATTCAAATGACTCTTGAAATAAACTGATCTTATTTAATAAGTTGATCACATTTCATGAATCAACCAAAGAATTGGTTAAAGGCAAATAGGATAAACCTATCATGATCGTTTACACTTCGTGGACTGCAAAGTCATAGAAGAGTAAAATGAAGAAGAATTTATTCTCTTCTAATTCGACCATAAAGGTAGTCAAAAGAACGCAAGTAGCCTATAAGTCGAATTATCCCACTGCATCTAAGAAAGGCACTGATG
The DNA here is from genome assembly GCA_038501285.1 of Penstemon eatonii. Lineage (NCBI taxonomy): Eukaryota > Viridiplantae > Streptophyta > Magnoliopsida > Lamiales > Plantaginaceae > Penstemon > Penstemon eatonii. Next base: position 40,634,330 of record CM076710.1, on the reverse strand, counting down.
TGTTTAATTGATTAGATGATCTAATTAATTAAGCAACGTTTCAATTAAAGGGTTAATTGAAAAGGAAAAGGATTCAATTAAAGAAGTTAATTGAAAGGAAGTAAATTAATTGAATTAAACCATTAGCTCAATTTTATTTGAATTAATGTGTGAAATTCAAATTAATACAAAGATAATAATCCATAACTTTGGTACGCTAGACTTGGACACATCTCCAAGAGTAGGATTCAAAAGTTGGTTTCACCTAAGCTTCTTGAAAAATAGAACTTGGATGAACTTCCAACCTGCGAATCATGTCTCAAAGGAGAGATGACCAGATCTCCCGTCACAGGGAATCAAGAGCGAACCAAATAAAATTTGGATTTAATCCATGAGTATGGATCACTAAAGGTTACTGTAAGAGGAGATTATTCATACTTCGTACCTTTTTACTAAAGACCCTGGTCGTTAGTGAGAAATGAATCTAGTGAGATACAAATCCGAAAAACCTTTCAAGGTATTTCAATACGAAGTAGAGAATCAACAAAGACATAGTATTATTCGATCTGATTGAGATAGTAAATACTTGTCAACGATTCCTCAATTATCTTAATGAGAATGAGATTCTCATACAACAAACTCATCCTAAGACGCCTCAACTTATTGAAGTGTCTAAAGAGATGGAATCTAACATTGTTAGGCATTGTTCGATCCATATTGAGTTTTGTTAAAGCTTCCTTATGCATTCTAGGGGTTAGTGCTCCTGACTGCATCGAAGATACTAAGCAAAGTACCTTCAAAATTTGTGCCTACAAAGCTTTACCAAGAAAGGTATTGCAAAATACCTCTGTGCTCTTACCTCTGATCATGGAGATCTCCTGCCGATGGTAGAAACAAGAAAGGAGATAAATTGGCTAGTAGATCCAATTTGTATATAATTGTGGGGTATCCAACGAAATCCATTGGATACCTGTTCCACGACAATGAGAAACAATTGTTTCTCCTAGATACCCGTTCCTCTGTTGATGAATCTCTCGTCAAAGGAAATGGAAACGTCATGGAACTTGATGAAGTCCAAGATTTGGACCCATCCCCGCAAACAGTGGGAGTTAATCCAGAATTTACTAAACCTACTAGTACACCTACTCTTCGAAGGTCTAATCGAATTCGTAAGGAGCCAGAGCGATTTGGTTTCATTCACGAAAACGAGAATGTGGAAAGTAATCCAAAGACCTATCAAGAAGCGATGTCAGACATAGACTCGGGTACGTGGCTCGAAGCCATGCAAACGAAAATGGATCCCATCCATTCCAACAAGGTATAACCTTGATTGATCCACCCGAGGGATTTATCCCTATAAGTTATAAATTATAAGTGGAACTTCAAACTTGGAATGAATGGAGAAGTATTGACCTCTAAGAATCGACTAGTGGTAAAAGGGTTATTCACAATGTTCTGGAACAGACTTTGTTGAAACCTTTTCTCCATTAGCGATATCTGAATCCATTTAGATTCACATTTGTTCTGATGAGATAGTCAAGACTATTGACTTCATCAAAACGAACATGAACAATGAGTGTACAAAAGGATTAGTGGGAGCGCGATGAAGCTCATATTTTATATGTCGATAATGTTCTGGTTATCTGGGATGATATCGGAATATTAGCACAGACGAAAGCATGATTGTCCATGCAATTCTCCATGAAAGATTTAGGAGAAGCATCTTGCGTATTGGGATACGTATCTATAGAATAGATCAGAAAAAGATGCTGACACTCTCTAAATCTAAGTACATAGAATCAATACTGGAAATATTCAGTATGAAGAATTCAAGAAAGGATTGCTTCCAGTGAGACCCGTATCCCTTGTTCCAAAATCGATGTACCCTACATCAAATGAGAACAAAGGAGGATGTCTCAAATACCTTATGTTTTAAACAAAAGGTTGCATGTGGCATGCTTTACTATGTACTAGACCAGACGTAGAACATGCTCAAGTGTCGCGAGCAGTTGCTAGTCAAACTCCAGTGAAGAAGTACTGGACCACCGTAAAACATATCCTTAAGCTCTTGACAAAGACTAAGGATTTGTTCTTGGTCTACGGTGGTAGTGGAGAATTAAAATTCGAAGGATTCACTGATTCGAATTTTCAGTCTGATGTGGATGAATTAGATATATCCATTTTGGATACATATCCTGCATCAATGGGGTAACGGTGAATTTGAAAATGTTCCAAGAAAATCACCATAACCATTCAAACCACTGAAGCAAGATATATTGCAGCATTAAATGTAGCATTAAATGCGGCTTAAGAAAGTGTTTAGATATAAAACTTCATCCTATGGTTGGATGTAGTGCCTAGCATTGCGAAGCTCATGGTTATCTTCTATGATAACATTAGAGCTATTGTCAAAACAAAGCATTCGAGATCTTACCAGAAATCTAAACATAATTGAAAGAAAAGTATCATTTGATTAGAGGAATCATTGGTAGAGTTAACGCACGTAATGGATCGCGTCTACTCAGAAGACAACTTAGCGGATCCACTAAAAGAGGCTATATCATGAAATGAGTTCGAAGAACATCTTTAGAAAGATGGGTCCTAGAAACGTTTGTGATTGGCTTTAGGGCAAGTGGGAGATTGATGGAATAGTGCCCTGCAAGCCAATATATTTAGCTTGTAGTGAAACTATCATTATCTTTCTTTGGTATAAATGATTTAATACGCACGTTTATTTATACGAGTATAAGGATAAACAATGGCCAACTTCATCTTTCGCGAATACATTTAAGCGATTGGTTGAAACCCTTAGATTACATTTGACTATGGGACGATTCACTTCAGTACTGAGTGCAATCATGAAACAGTCTCAAAGGTCGTAATCTTAAAAGTGTTCCAAGTCATAGATTCCGAAACGAGACGGGGTATCGTAGGAATCGCAAAGACTTGTACGAGTATGCATGATTCACATGGAGTGAATTTGTAGTGTTTCATGAGCAAGGAATTTGAGTCCAGTGCATACGAGTAGGTGGTTCAATGGAAGATTGAACGCATCGAACGACCCGAACAGAGAAACCCATTGTGGAAGCGCATGACGCATATCGGTGATGGGATACTTCTCAAGGAATATAATAGTGTACGATTTAGTCCTTTGACTTGAGGTACTAGGGCGAATTCGGTGTATGAAAGTGCGTACTTAGATCTAGGTATAGGCCACGTAGCTTGGTCATAACATGCCTAGGTTGGGTGCGTATGGACATGTACGCGGGTGGTTAGTACCAATATGGAATCTATTGACTCACTGTAATGGGTGAGAGAATTTCCTATACGATTCTTAGATAATATATCCAAGGAATCCACGGCCGTGGTCGGTGACGGATTTGGGAAGGTGTTTCCAAATTTAGAAGGTCACAAAGGTATATTATCCTGAATTAGAAAGTATAGTTATCGAGACAAATTTAGAGGTGCCGATCAATTCACACACCCTAAGTCTTGATCGGGAATATTAGTCGATAGAAGGACCGTATGTACATGGCAATTATATGAGACGAGGTTCACAAATATCAATTCACCTGAAGTTGGGCTTCATGGGCTTGTGGCTAGACATCGACCATGAAGTGTGGGTACTCCTGAATTAATAGAGGATTTAATTCTAGGAGTGGTCAATTAAAGGTTGTTTAAATGACCGGAACAATTTATTGTTCATAAATTAAATCACGAAGGATTCGTGGGCCTGCTGCCAATTGATGGTGAACCCAGAGGGTCACACACAATACAATTGGACGGTGACTGTTATAAAAGGACATGAAAGGAATTAATTGATTTAAAGGTAATTAAATCAATTAAATGAATTAAAAGTATTTAATTCAAGTGGGAGATTAATTAATTGACTAACTTAATTAATAATTGAGTTGCTAATTAATTATGCAAAAGAAATAATGATTTAATCAGACTGGGCATTTAATTAAGTAGTTAATTAAATAAAGGATTGCAAGACATGGGCCTTTATTAATTAAATCCCATAAGGAGTCTTGCAAACCTAGGTCAGAAGGAGTTTATAAATAGAGCACAACTAGAGCTCAAATGGGTAACACCCTGAAAGAAAAACCCTAGCCTCCTTTTGCCCTAAGTAGCCGCCCCCTCCTAGCTAGAAACCCTAGCTTAAGCCGCCGCCACCTGCTGTCGTGGGCTACCTTGGTGCCGCCGCCACCATCTCCCTGTTCCATTGTGTTAGATCTTGATCTGTCAAGAGATTCAACACAATCCTGCAATAACAAATCTCCTGAATCCAGTTCTGAGCCTAAGATCTTGAGGTGTTGCCAGAATCCAATTGGTGTGGACTATCCCTGGAGGTGAGACACTTGGATCACTCCTGTGAACCAGATCCAGATTCAGAAACGAAGTCGGAGGTTTCCACCACCTTGCCTGTGGTGAGGTATATCGCAAAAACCCCCTTGTTAATTCATTGTGTGCGTTTTTGTTTCATGTTTTTGTATACATAATATGGAGACTTATTTTATGGGACCATTGGATGACTCGAAAAATTTTAAATTCCGCACTTTGTTGTATGACAAATCGAGCCATATCCCAACAGAGATTAGGTAGTATGATGGGTACATATTCTTCATTCTTTCCAACATCCAACTTCTGTAAATCAGTAGATAGATCTTGATTGGCATTTTGATTCTTTTCAGAAGATTGATTGGCTCATCAAATACTACATGAATGGATTCTTCTATTAGCAATGTTCTTTTGTTAAAAACTCTATAAGCCTTACTAACAGTAGAGTATCCTACAAAAACAGCTTCATCAGCCTTCCCTGCAAAAACAGTAAGGTGATTTTTCCCATTATTCAACACAAAACATTTACAACCAAATATCTTAAAGTAATGAATGTTTGGCTTCCTGTTGTTCCAAACTTCATATGGAGTCTTGTTCTGATTTTTGTTGATCATGCATCTGTTCTGGGTAAAGCAGACTGTATTTGTTGCTTCTGCCCAAAATCTTTGTGGCAGCTTAGCTTCAGCTATCATAGTCCTGACAGCTTCTTTCAGTGTTCTGTTTCTCCTTTCAGCAACACCATTCTGTTGGGGGTTCTAGCAGCTGAATACTCATGATGTATTCCTTTGATATTACAATACTCTTCAACAGTAGAGTTTGTGAACTCTGTCCCTCTATCTGATCTGATCTTTAATATTTTTATGCTTTTCTTATTCTGGATCAGTTCTATCAGATTAGTAAGATGTTCTTTGGTATCACTTTTCTTTTTCATGAATATCACCCAAGTATATCTTGAATAGTCATCCACAACAGCAAGGCAGTATTTCTTTCCACCATTGCTGACTGGATCAATGGGTCCAAATAAGTCCATGTGTAGCAGCTCCAAGATTCTTTCAGAAGATTGGTGCTTCTTGCTTTTGAACGATGACTTGATTTGTTTACCCTTCTGACAGGCGTCACAAAGCTTATCTTTGCTCATGACTGTTTTAGGAATCCCTTCTACCAGATCATTCTTTATCAATCTGTTGATGGTCTTGAATTTTAAATGATTCATTCTTTTGTGCCACAGCCAACTGACTTCACTTGGTGTTGATGCCACCAAACAAACACTTGAATTCTTGTCAGCAGAATTCCAGTCGACTATGTAGACATTTCCTTGTCGTCTTCTAGATAAAATTACCTTCTTTGTACCAATCTGTTCGACATAGCCCTTATCTGTTGAGAAGATGACTGAATATCCTTTGTCACAAAATTGACTTATGCTCAGCAGGTTGTACTTTAGGCCTTTAACATATGAGACGTCAGATATCTCAATGTTTCCTTTGATCAATCTTCCTTTAGCTACAATCTTGCCTTCTTTGCTGTCTCCAAAGGTAACCGTTGGACCATCCACAGCAACTGCATCAGTCAGCTCATGTATGCTTCCACACATGTGCCTTGAACAACCACTGTCCAAGTACCAGATCTTCTCTACTTTACTCCTACTCCTAATCCTAACCTACAAAACAAAAATAAAATTGTTTTAGGTACCCTTATTGAGAGGGTCCTGAAGGATTAGTTCCACCTTTGACAACCCAAGATGTTGATGTCTTAGGCTTCTTAGGCTTCTGAGTTTTGACAGGAGCATGAACAGTTTCATTTTTATCATAGTTATCAGATAAGTCATGTTGATGATTAGTATGATAAAAATAATGTTCATAAGCAGGGTAAGGTGCATGATAAGCAGGGTATGCATGCATTGGATGAGCAGGGTAAGGTGCATAGTAACTAGGAAATTGAGGTGCATGATACATAGGAGGATATGCAGCAGGTTGCACATAATAAGACTCATTTCCATACCAAGCATTTTGATTTTTCTTATTCTTATGCTTCTTTGGTTTACTAGAGGCTTGCTCATTAACAGACGACTTAGTTTTACCACTAGTCTGATTCGGTTTAGCTTTATTAGCAGACTTCTTAGGACTCTGCTTTTTGGTCTTACTAGTCTGTTTACCTATACTAGGCTCTCTGCTCTTTTTAGCCTTAGGAGATTTCTTCTCCTTTAACACGTTCTCAGGTGAAGCAGGTTTAGTAGTTTGAACATACAGAATGACCTTACTATTGTCAGCATATATTAATTTTTCAGTATGATTCAATTCTAGCTTATCCTGTTCTAAAGGCATCTTCTGTTTACTAGACATATGAGTGGATGCAACAGATGATTTCTCATGAGACTCAATAACTTTTTCAAGCTCCATGATTTTTCCTTTATAAACTTCACATTCAGCTTTCAGAGATTCATGTTCTTGCTCAAGCTATTTATATTGAGCTGATTCTCTTGGCTTTTCAGCTGTGAGTTTCAGTGAACTATTTTGCTCTTTTAGCAATATCATCTCTTCCTTAAGCTTTTTATATGCTTCAGCAATATCAGTATTGTTAAGCATCATTTGTTCAAATGAATTAAATAATTCATTATCAAGAGGAGTTACCGCATCCTCAGAGTCATCAGATTCCTTTGCCATCAGGCAGAGGAGAGCAGGTTTTTCTTCATCAGATGATTCTTCATCAGACGTGTCTGAATCTGAATCAGATGAGTAGACAGCAATCAGCTTTTCTGCTTCAGCCATCATTGTCTTGCCTCTCTGATGCTTTCTTTCTTTTCTGATTCTCTTTTCTTCTTCAGTGTATTTCTCTGCTTTTGGATATGGACAGTCTTTGATGAAGTGTCCCAATTTCCTGCAGTTATAACACATTAGTTTGGCTTTATAATCATCCTTATCTTGAGAAGAAAAGTTAGGTTTAGTAGTAGAAGCATTGTTGTATTTGTTCTTCATTTTTTTCTTGTAGAACTTCTTGAAATTGTTTATCAGCAATGCTACATCTCCAGCTGTGTACTCCTTTTTGTTGAGTAATGTGGCTTCATCAGATGAGTCCACTTCTTTGCTTTTCTGTGCTGGTCTTCTGGGATTTTCAGCAGCAACTAGGGCAGCTGTGGGTCCTGAAGTTGAGGTTTCTTCAATTCCCATTCTAGGCAGTTTATACTCATACGCCTTGTGTACTGAGAAAAGCTCTGTAAGAGAGATTTTTCCCAAATCTCTTGATTCTTCCATTGCTGTCACCTTCATGTTGAATTTTGTAGGTAAAGCCTTCAGCACTCTGATGGTTATCTCCTTGTCCGTGAAGGTTTTTCCAAGCTTTAAAACTTCATTCAATGTTCTGGTGAACCTGGTATCCATCTGATCAATGGTCTCTCCAGATTTCATCTTGAAGTTATCCAGCTTTTCCAGAGTAACACTCAGCTGATGCTCTTTAATGGCGTCGTTTCTTTCGCTCATGTCTCTGACTTTATCCCACATCTCCTTTGCAGTTTTGCAATGTTTGACTTTGTCAAACCGATCATTATCCAGGGCTTTAGTCATGATGAATCTTCCGACCTTATCCAGATTGAAAAGCTTTATTTCTTCTGGAGTCATCTCATGAAGATCTTTTTCCACCACGGTATCAATTTCATTTATCTTTATCGTCTTGGTGAATCTGAATGGACCTTTTATGATACATGTGTACATGTTATCATTATAAGCAGCCAGGAAAATCTCCATCTTGATTTTCCAGTCTTCGAAAGACATACCAGCAATGTGGGGAACATGGCTGATACAGTCCATTTTTCAAAAAGTTTTTGTTTTTCAAAAAGATGCTCTTTTTAAAAGTTATGAAAACCTTTGAAAAACACTTGGATCAAGCTCGTTGATCAGGCAGCTGATTCTAATGAACCACCTGCTCTGATACCACTTGTTGGTCCCAAGTGGTCAGATGAGGTCTAGAGGGGGGGTGAATAGACCTCTGAAAATTTTTAGACTTAAAAACTTTTCAGTCGTCTGTCAGCAGACTAAGCTTATGAAGAACAGTAAGCTTACTTGCTGATCGTGAATGAACAGCAAAGTGACCACTTATCTTATAACAACTTAGCTGATTACAGCAAACTTAGTTTTTCAAGAGTATACTTGCAGCGGATGTTTGAAAGTGTTTTTCACAAGTAGACTAAGTCCTTAAAAAGATTTTATCCCCAGTTTTAAACTCCTTTGAAAATCTTTTAACAATTCAAAGTGCAAACTTATGCAATTTCAAAATATGCAAGAAACTTAAATGCAAGAATAACACCAAGAATTTTTATTGTGGTTATATGGATAAAATCCTTTAGTCCACTCTTCCAGATCACTTAGATTCTGGGTTATACTATAAACACACAGTTTACAATATTTCTCCACTTATATCTAGACAACAAATGAAAAGGCTATAAGCTCGCAATAGAAAATCACTCAGAAAACCTATCCTCTGAAGTTAAATCACTCACAAAGACGGATTTAAACTTCGCACAACACTCAGCTAAATACAAAATCACTCAGAATGTATTTTTCTATTTTCTTCAACTGGGTTTCTGTCAACAGATGACTTCCACCAGACGAGTGAGCTGTTCGAGCTTCTTGAGACTTAGAAATTTTCTGCTTCAAAAACGAAATCTCAGAAATGTTGTTGTGTGTCTCTCTCTTCGAAATCAGCTCTATTTATACTTGGATTTGAAAATATGACCGTTGAAGCAAATCACACTTCAAATCCATAGCCTTAGCCCAAATTCATAACGGCTCCCTGCTACAGTACTTTTTCTGCTATACTTTCCTGTAGCTGCATTAAATTCACCATGCTGATCCGAGAATATTCTTCAATCATTTGCCATTACTACCCTTCTCTTGCATCATTAATTACTCCAAGTGCATTTATTACCGTTGAACTTATCTCATGATCTCTTCTACTCTGCTGATCGATGCAACTCTGCTGATAGATACTCTGCTGATCAAATACTGAACTAATCTGATTTGAGTCAGCTGATGACCTATCCTTCTGATTGTTGTTTCAGCATGAGATCAGTAGTTTTCTGGGCTTTGAATTTTGAACTCTTCTGATGTCTTCTTTACTTGTTCAAAATTCTTCTAAGGGACCTAAGCTTTCCATACTTAGTTGATTTTGACGTTTTGGAAATCATCAAAACCTTCCCTTATCTTCTTAATTTCTTTGCACTTCATCATCATCTTCATCCAACACGAACATACTGTCATAAAATATTGTTGTAGGAGAATCTTATCTTGGTTCAATGTTTGTCAAAAGTCTTCTAAGAAAAAATTCTTCACGAGTTGTGTCATTGGCAACAATATATTCTGGCGACATAGTCTTTTGCTTCTTTGATGCCCATGATATGATTTTTTAACCCAAACAAAATAAATATCCATCTATACTTTTTCGATTATCAACTGATCTGGCCCAATTACTGTTAGTATATCCTATACGTCTATTTTTTTTCTTTGACATATTTGATGCCAAAAGTTTTCGTACCTTGAAGGTAACGTAGAATTCTTTTTGTTGTTGCATAATGCAATTTACTCGGGTCCTGCATAAACCTCAAGATTAAGCTAATCGAATAGACAATGTGAGTTATGGTATGCGTGAGATAGATTAGTGATGCAGGCCGAACCCGCAACGTAAAGGAAATGAAAGGATAGATGACCGGGAATCACTCAACCGGCGGTAGCGGACTCACTCGACGCTACTAATCGCGGAATCACTCGATGCGACCAAGTCACTCACTTGTAAAAGAGGAATCACTCACTCTTAATGCAAGAATACTTGCAAACAAATATATTTTTAAACTTCAACTCTCTTTTTTTTATTCATTTGGAAGGAGTTTAAATAGGAGTTTTGGAACATCCTTCCAAAATATAGGAAATTACAAGTTGAATGACTCTTCATTTTAATATTCTAGAAAATAGATAATATTGACTTTGACTCATAAAAATTATAGAACATGACTTTAATATCTGATAACAATAATAATATTTCGAAAATAATGTAATAAACCAAGTAAAACACTTAGAAATACCAAAAGACATAAAAGAGTGTTGTTTCCCGAGTGCAGTCTGGCAGCCTTTAGTAAAATGGTCATAACTCTTTCCATAGACCTTCATTTCGTAAACCGTTTATTGCTATGAAAACTAGACTTCTTTGGCTTTCCAACCATGTATCACACTCCTTATAATTCATTGTAAATCGAAAATTATTGTTGTTCAAAGTTACCCTATCTGCTGGAACATATTCTGAAATTGCTCCTGCATCATTCTCCTCGACTTGAAAATTGAACTCGCCCTCGAGTTCGTGTTGAGATCGAAACACAATGAGACATGGATGGTTTTTAGCTCTTCTCTTGAGTTCCCTGCATTTTTAGGCTCCCTTATGTGTGCAACCTTTGTGACCTTAGTGTCACACCAACAATTATTGGTTTGTTTAGGACGTACCATCCAATAGCCACATAATTTCAATGTCATTCTTCCTTTGTACGAAAAAATTCTTCCACGGACCTTAATCGAGCTTTTCATCAATAAAAATATGAGTTTCAATAATGAAATAAAATTATTTCAACTTTGGCACGTTAATATCGAAGGCTCGATATACTCCACCCATTTAACTTGACAATTTAGCGATTCAAGTTGAGTTCCATGAGAGTGAAAGGAATCAAATATAAAATCAATGGTAGGTTGAGAACTTGTCATTGTAGAGAAGTAACCAAGAATATCATCTTCCACCTGATCATGAATATTTGATGTGTACTTAATGTCGTGTAATAATTTATTGCACGCCAAATAATCACTTTCAACACGTGTCTCATTCATAACGTGACTAACCAAGGGTATATCACGATTTTTAAAAATGGTATCTCCTTCTCCTTCTTCTTCTTGTTCACCATCAGATTCGTCATAAATAGGAAATCCTTTGTAAAGTCCTTCGTCAAAGCTTTGTGCATCTTCCTCTGATGGGGGCTATTTCGCACCCTACATACTACTCGGATCGAATGAAGAAGATAAGATCGATTCGACCAATTCAAACAGATCGGGATCATCTTATTGACCCGGCCAAGTGCAGCTCGCTTCGATAGAAGATTATACTCCGGACTCAAGAAGGATATTTGGGCCGAGTCCTATTAGGACTATGTTTCCTTGTAACGCTAGATTTAAAATTATATAAATACCTAGTTAATCATTGTATTAGACGACTACGAAATTCCTGAACTCTAAGAATACAGGATTTAACACTGCTTACAACAGCACAACTCAATAATATTCAATATTATTACAGAGCTTTTTACCTTCATATCGCGGTGTTCTTAGCTTTGTTTTGTGGTTTTACTTCTTGTTCTTGAATATTGCTTTTCTTTGTAACCGATCCATCCGGAATAAAGTAACAGAGCCCTATATAACACATATATAAATATCGAAAACCCCCCGATATCACAAATTCACTGATATTCAATTAGCCCGATGAAATTCGGCTAAATCAGTTGGCGCCCACCGTGGGGCTACGTTAATTATTCGATCGACACATGGCTCGCCCAAGGAAAAGCCCTCGCATTGGAGCAAGAAGTAATACGACCACCGGCCACAACACGTCCGAAGATCCACAAGACAACAACGATAACAACATTCCCAACACCAATGAAAATCTCCCAGATACCCGTTCCCGTCAGCAGGAACACCAAGGAGGTCTTACCGGTGCAATACAGGAAGAACCGGAACTCCCCGAAATACCCGTTCCTCTCCCAGGCACTCAGGAAAAACTGAGACAAATAGCAATGCTCTTCAAATCACTCTCTCCAGAAGAATTGCTAGTTTTAGACCAAATTCCTCGAAACGTTACGGCTCCCAGGACAACTCCTGCACCAGGAATGCCAAGGCCAAACGAACAAACCTCTCATCAAGCGGACAGCCCAGCAAGTGAGCGACGCTCGCTACACAGCCCACAGCAGGGCAATTCTAAACCCTCTGATAACCATCCCCGAAGAAAACCAGGTCGAAGAAGGCCACAGGCGGGTCGTAGCGGATCGAAGGAACGAACAATAATCCCTATCGAGGATGACATAGATGATGCTATCCCAGATCGACCACGAGCAACTCGATTCTCGAAAAGAGAAATTGAGAGAATAGTACAGGAACGACTGGAGCAACGCCTACGATCTGTTCAAAACTCGTGGACCCGAACCGCGGAACTCCAGGAGAGCCTTGCAGCATGTTCTCCCTTCTGCAGAGAAATAAAAGAAGCGCAATCCATTGGACAGGTCCCGGGTAGACTACCCCGATATGACGGAACCACCGACCCGGATGATTATATTTTTAGCTTCACTAATATAATGAATTTATATGCCCACTCTGCCGAATTCACCGCCAAGTTAATGGTGACCACATTCGAGGGCCTAGCGTTGGATTGGTTCGCAAAACAACCTGCCAACTCCATATTCAGTTTCCGGGAATTATGCAATAAATTGACGCAGCAGTTTGCCAGTCAGAAGAGGTAAAAACTCCCGATGAGCTACCTAGGAACCATACATCAACAAGAAGGGGAATCCCTGAGGAACTGGTTGGCAAGATTTAATGTAGAACTACTCAAGATCGATTCTCCGAATATTGATTACATAATTTCCATTCTCTTTGACCTCACAAAAAACAGGCAGTTCGGAAACGCTCTTAGTAGAAAGCAACCAAGAACGTTTGCCGACATCATGAGCTTGGCGTCTAAATATATGACCCAAGAGGAGATGAATTCCTTTAAGGACAAAAACAAAAATAAAGCCACAGCTTCAGGCTCTAAACGACATGACAGGATTCCTGACCAAAGGTCCGTGGATTATGAGCGATCTATCAGAAAAGGTAACGTCTTCCAACGATTGGAATACAGCAAAACCGACCGAGAAAGGCAACCTAATTTCTATAAAAAACCAAGAAACCCTGAACAACCAATCAGAAGCAGGGTGAATCAAGTGGAACACCCAAGGTTAAATGCTCCAATGGAAGAAATATTGGAAGTTCTAGAAAGAAATAACTGGATTCCCGAGGCGACGAAAATCACTCAGCCAAGACCAGGGTCTCGAAACTACGATCAATACTGTAAGTACCATAGGGCACATGGACACCGAACGGAGAATTGTTTTCACCTTAAGAGAGAAGTTGAAAAACTGATCGAACAGGGAAAATTAGACGAATACATAGAGCGAGATAATCGCAAAAGGGAAAGAAGTAGAAGCCCTCAGAACGGTAATCAAAGGAGAAGTTCTCATCGAAGGTCGCCTGAACGTCGACCTACTCAGGAGTTGAATCACGACCAGATCAATGGGACTATCCATACGATATCCGGGGGACCCGCGGGTGGAGATAGTCGTAACGCACGACGAAGGACAGCCCGATCCATAATTGGAAATTCTAAATATCCAAAAGAAATATGGACTCTGGAAAACAGCTCGACAAATCACCGGCCGATCAGCTTTAACGAAGGCGAAGTACCTAAAAACATCATTTGGGACACAAAAGAGGATAACCCCGATTTTCCTATGGTAGTATCGTTAGAGATAGCGAATTATAATGTAAGAAGAATCCTAATCGATAAAGGAAGCTCAGCAAATATCATCTCCCGGGAGGTTTTAGCCCAAATGAACTTGGGACAAATAAACCTACAAAAAGTAGCTACACCGTTAGTAGGCTTTGGAGGGTCCGAGATCATCCCCAGCGGAACAATATCTTTAAGTGTGTCACTTGGAAAGAAACCACTTCGGACAGTGAAGTTAGTAAAATTCCTAGTGGTAGAAACACCCTTCGCTTATAACGCTATATTAGGGCGACCAGCCCTTAACCTTTTCCGAGCTATAGTCTCTCCCTATCATCAGAAGATAAAGTTTCCGACCGATATGGGCATCGGAGAAATAATGAACGACCACTGTATGGCGTGGGATTGCTACAACACATCGTTAACTTTGAAAGAACACCCTAAGTCTATTACTCCGAGAAAGAGAAAGATCGAAGACGATCTCATTAGAAATGAGGTTGAAATTCCTACCACTGATCGATTAGATAAAAAGGGAAAAGAACCACTAGACTTATCCTTGAAACCCCCAGAACATAAAGATATAATCCTAGAAGAAGGCGACTCGTCGAAAACAACAAGAATAGGAACAGAACTGAGCAAAGAAGGGGAAATAATGTTAATCGACTTCCTCAGAGACAATGCCGACGTCTTCGCCTGGAGCGCGAATGACATTGAAGGAATCGATCCTCGGGTAATCAAGCATACCCTAAAAATTGACCCTTCAGCAAAACCCGCCAGACAGAAGAAGAGAAATCATGGACCAGTAAAAGATAAAATTATCAAAGCCGAGGTAGAAAGACTGCTTGAAGCAAGACAAATCCGAGAAATACATTTCTCGGAATGGCTATGTAATGTTGTACTAGTAGCAAAAGGGGGATAAAAAGGACAATAAATGGAGAATGTGTAATGATTTCACCGACTTAACAAGTTATGTCCACGCGACCCATACCCCCTCCCAAGGATTGACTTATTGGTCGACTCGACCGCTGGCTTCGCGATATTCAGCATGATGGACGCCTTCCAAGGGTTTTACCAAATATACATGGACGAGCGGGATCAAGAGAAGACCGCGTTCATAACCGAGCAGGGAGTATACTGCTTTATTGTAATGCCATTCGGATTGAGGAATGTCGGGGCTACTTACCAAAGGTTAGTAAACCTAATTTCAGAGAATTAATCGGAGAAATAATGGAAGTCTATGTAGACGACATGTTAGTCAAAAGTATGAATGAAGCGGATCACGTAAAACATCTAGATCGATGTTTCCAAATCCTAAGAAAATACCGTATGAAGTTGAACCCTGCGAAATGCACCTTCGGTGTTAAGTCAGGAAAATTTTTGGGATACTTGGTACACCAGCGAGGAATAGAAGCCAACCCAGAGAAAATTCGAGCCATAACTGAATTGAAACCTCCCAAAACCATCTCTCAAGTACAAAGCTTGGTTGGGAAAATCGTAGCGTTGAATAGATTCATATCAAAATCTGCGGACAGAAGCTTGCCCTTTTTCCAAACGCTTCGAAAAGCAAAAAACTTCACTTGGACCGAAGAATGCGAACGAGCCTTCGAACAACTCAAAGAATATTTGACGACACCACCGATGTTAGCCAAACCAACGGAAGGGGAACCGTTGTATATCTACATCTCCATCTCCGATACGGCCATTAGTTCAGTACTAATTAAGATAGAGGGCTCAGAGCATAAGCCTGTCTATTATCTCAGCAAGTTATTGCAAGGGGCGGAGAAGAATTACTTGGAAATAGAAAAATTCACGCTGGCCTTAGTAGTGGCTGCACGAAAACTTCGACCTTACTTTTTAACTTACAAAATAGTGGTTTTGACAAATCAACCGCTAAGACAAGTCTTAGCAAAACCAGAAGCCTCAGGAACACTAATTAAATGGGCGATCGAACTAAGCCAGTTCGAAATCGATTACAAACCAAGAATCGCTATTAAGGCACAAGTGTTGGCTGACTTTATATTAGAAACACCGACACAGGCAACTGAATCATCGAGCAGCCTCAACGACGATGTCTTGATCATAGAAGATCAAACTTGGTTAATGCATGTCGACGGTGCTTCATGCCGAGAAGGAGGAGGCGCCGGAATCAACTTCACCGGACCGAATAAGGAAGATTTGAATTACGCGATAACATTGGACTTCGTTGTAACAAACAATGAAGCTGAATATGAAGCATTGATTGCGGGAATGGAAATGGCGATTAAAGCCAACATAAAAAGTCTTAAAGTATTAACTGATTCAGAGTTAGTGCAAAGACAAATTGAAGGCCTATACGAGGCTAAAGAATTCAATATGGTCAAATACCTCGCCAAAGTGAAAACACTAGCTAAAAAATTTGAAAGCTTCGGTATTCAGAACATTCCGCGTTCGGAAAATAAATGGGCAGACCAGCTATCAAAGTTCACAGGATCCCATGACGGAAAGACCGAACGGGTAATCAACTGGTTGATCTCTAATACGCCAGCAATCGATATCGATGAAACACCGGTAGTCGATATAATGGAAATCGAAGAAGTCGAAGAAAACTGGATGACCCCGATGATAGACTATCTTCGAGAAGGAAAATTACCACCTGACCAAAATGAAGCTCGGAAAATAAGATATCGAGCTCCAAAGTATACACTTGTAGAAGGAAAACTCTACCGAAGATCAGTATCAGGAATTCTTCTGAAATGCGTCTCTGAATCACAAACCATTGATATACTACGAGAAAAACACGAAGGAGGGCATTGGCCTTAAAATGTCTCAGGACAGGTTACTATTGGCCTACCATCAATAAAGATGCCGCTCGATATGTCCAAGAATGTCATCACTGCCAGATCCATGCTAACATATGTCATCGACCAGCAGAAAACATGCATCCAATTCCAGTATGTTGGCCTTTCGATCAATGGGGAATAGACATCGTGGGGCCGTTCCCGGCGGCCAGATCCAAAAAAGCTTACGTCCTGGTCGCTGTAGAATATTTCAGCAAATGGATAGAATGCATCGCCCTCGCACGAATAACTCAATTCCAAGTGATCAACTTCCTATGGAAGTTCATAGTTTGTCGATTTGGAATCCCGAGGATCCTAATTTCCGATAATGGAACCCAATTCGCGGGAAAACAAGTAATAGAATGGTGTTCGAAACTGGGAATTCAACAAAATTTCACTTCGGTCGGGCATCCAAGAGCGAACGGACAAACCGAAGTAGCAAACCGAGAAATAATAAAATCTTTGGAAAAAAGATTAGGATCGGCCAAAGGAAAATGGCTTGATGAACTCCCAGGAGTACTATGGGCTAATCGAACCACAGTAAGGAGCTCAACCGGAGAAACCCCATTTAGCTTGGTATATGGGTCGGAAGCTGTTATTTCTGTTGAAACATTAATCCCAACGCCAAGAATAGAGATGTTCGATGATCAAGAAAATGAAAAGGTGAGAGAAAATGACATTGATTTAACAGAAGCTTTAAGAGATAAAGCTGCCGTACGCCTACAAGCCACTAAAGCAGATATGGAGAAAGCATACAATCAAAAAGTACGCATCCGAACTTTCAAAGAAGGAGACTTGGTCTTGAAAAAGGTAGAAGTATCCAAGCATGTGGGAAAGTTACAACAAAATTGGGATGGACCTTACATCGTCATTGGCGTAGGAAAGAAAGGTTCATACAAAATTGCACACTTGGATGGAACAGCCTTACCAAGAACCTGGAATGCGGTCAACCTTAGGAAATACTATGGTAAATAAATTTTAGCAGATTATACTGCATTGTTTTATTTTACTTTATCAAGTTTTAATCCTTGTAACAAAGGCCTTAGCCTACAGTTCAATTAGTAAAGATTTTTAGCATTTTCTATACATCGATTATTTCGGTTAACGCTCCTTGGAATTACACTATCATATTGATAAAAATTAGAACGAAACGAGTCGAGTATACATTGATCCGCTCAATAAACACTCCTCGATTTATATCAACGACAAAAAGGACTTTTTGGTGATGAACCTAAGTCTAAATTACAGATGAGTTGAGTAAACATCGATCCGTTCGATAAAAACTCCTCGATATATTCAAAAGCGAGTTGAGTATACATTGATCCGCTCAATACAAACTCCTCGCCCATATTTCAACAATCAAAAGGCTTTTGGGTTAAAAACCTAAGTCTAATAAAAAAGAGTCGAGTAAACATCGATCCGCTCGATAAAAACTCCTCGATATATCTTCAACGATCAAAAAGACTTTTTGGGTTAAAAACCTAAGTCTAATCAAAACGAGTTGAGTAAACATCGATCCGCTCGATAAAAATTCCTCGGTATATCTTCAACGATCAAAAAGACTTTTTGGGTTAAAAACCTAAGTCTAATCAAAACGAGTTGAGTAAACATCGATCCGCTCGATAAAAACTCCTCGATATATCTTCAACGATCAAAAAGACTTTTTGGGTTAAAAACCTAAGTCTAATCGAAAAGAGTTGAGTAAACATCGATCCGCTCGAAAAAAAAAAAAACTCCTCGATATATCTTCAACGATCAAAAAGACTTTTTGTGTTAAAAACCTAAGTCTAATCAAAACGAGTTGAGTAAACATCGATCCGCTCGATAAAAACTCCTCGATATATCTTCAGCAATCAAAAAGACTTTTTAGGTTAAAAACCTAAGTCTAATCAAAAAGAGTCGAGTAAACATCGATCCGCTCGATAAAAACTCCTCGGTATATCTTCAACGATCAAAAAGACTTTTTGGGTTAAAAACCTAAGTCAAATCAAATAACGAGTCGAGTATACATTGATCTGCTCAATAAAAACTCCCCGATTATATTTCAACGACGAAAAGACTTTTGGTAAGAAAACCTAAGTCTAAATTATAAAAAAGAGTCGAGTATACATTGATCCGCTCAATACAAACTCCTCGCCCATATTTCAACGATTAAAAGGCTTTTGGGTTAAAAACCTAAGTCAAATCAAATAACGAGTCGAGTATACATTGATCCTCTCAATAAAAACTCCTCGATTATATTTCAACGACGAAAAGACTTTTGGTAAGAAAACCTAAGTCTAAATTATAAAAAGAGTTGAGTATACATTGATCCGCTCAATAAACACTCCTCGAGCTATTCCTAAAGATCTGAAAGTAATCTACTAACGCGTCTAAGTCATGAATACGAATTAAGAACAAATCCCTCTGCTCGGGAAATGCCCCTCGTAAATAAATTATGACAACATCAAAGTTGCAAAAGAAGAATGCAAGGAATATAAATTTTGTTGATCTTTTACGTGTAAAAGAGTTACAAAAACTTGATTACAAAGCCTATCTACGATTACATGTGTTTGTATAAAACGATCCTACACTATGGACCGGCGATCTTCACGACAATGTCCACGGAAACACCAATCTCCTCCCTAGTACCTCGTCGATTATAATAAACCACCTAAGAAGCACGCTGCTCAGGATGGTCGACTTCTTTGGTTCGATGGCCAGGCTCTGAAGATCAAATGTTTCTCCAGACGAAATGAGCATTACCAGCCAGATAAACCGGCAATACTCATTCACCCACAACGAGACACTGCTTGTATAATGGGGTAGACTTTTACTCTGAAGCAGCATCTCTTTGGATGAGTCGTAAAGGATAAAACTTACCAGCGCAACCCAGTGGACGACCACTCCTGAGGTAACATCCAAGAATAAGGATGCCTGGTAAGTATGAACCCTCCATGTGCAAACAGAAACCACGGACCTCAAATATGTGAAAACAACATTTGAGGCCTCATGGGACCCGTTAGTACAAGGTAGGGCTTCCATGGGACCCGTCAGTACAAGGCAAGTGAAATCCAAGCCATTGTGATACAAATCACTATAATGTGACTTTTTGAATATTATGGGATCAGAAGGCAGAATGAAATCTAAAGAAACTGAAATCTCCATCTGTTATGAATAAAAGAGAAGGAAAATGCCTAGTTATTTATAGGAGCTCGTGAAAATGATCTTACGGATGATAGGAATTTGATCAAGGGGCGAAAATGCGACCCTTTGACTCCCTGAATTAAATGCAAGTAAGTTGGAACGGCACCTGTCTGACCAACTCAACCAGTCGATAAGAGAAGAATCTGCAGATCGAAGCGATCAATAAAATAATCCAAGTGGGCTTAAAGAAGCCCCAGCCCAGAAAAGTCTCCACGATCAATATGATGTTGGGATTCGGTAAGAAAAACAGCCCTAGGCACAGCGGAATATAAAAATTTCTAGGGCCTCTTAAAGAATCTTGCCAGGACATTCTCTAGTTGTATATATATGAATATAAATCAATGACAGTATAAGTTTTCTCGTTTATACCTGTCTCCTTGCAAATCCAAGTTGGCTAGATGAACTCTGAATTCTCTCACAGAAAATCGATCCAAGCTTTTTGTATAGCGCCCCACGTGTTGCGCCTCTACGAGTTGATACACCACAATATCACGAAAATAATATAACCTAATCGACTAGAACATAGGCTATATTAATTCAGGACTTTAAGAACGATTTTGGAACAAAGATCGAACACAAAAAAT
This sequence comes from Penstemon eatonii, assembly GCA_038501285.1. Classification (NCBI taxonomy): domain Eukaryota; kingdom Viridiplantae; phylum Streptophyta; class Magnoliopsida; order Lamiales; family Plantaginaceae; genus Penstemon; species Penstemon eatonii. The sequence goes on along the minus strand of CM076710.1, from coordinate 40,613,872 downwards.
TCTTCCAAAGTGGAAGCAGGGTTCGGCCGATCCAGGTAGGGAGAGGGAGAGAGATTTTTGCTTTGCTCAATTTTTTGCTTAAGGAGTTGTGTGAAAATTAACTAGAAGAAAGCTATTTATAGTTTTCTTTCTATCCTAGTCCTATTAGGACTAGGTCTTCTCTCTCCTACATGGGCCATGGCCCTATTTAATTAGAAGACCTAGTCTCCTAATTAATTCATGGCCCATATTAATTAATCTTTCAGGGCTTTATTTAATCTCCCAATTAAATAGCCCAATTAATTAAATCATCTCCCAATTAATTAATTAAACTCCAAGTCTAATTAAATTAATTATTCCATTAATTAATTAAATTCTAATTAATTAATTTACTCATAAATTAAATTCCAATTTAATTTATAATCTTGATCCAATTCCAATTGGATCCAATTTCGTTCCACATGGGTCGACCCAGTCGACCCACCCATTTAATCGACCCAGTCGATTTTGACCCAGTCGACCTAGTCGACTGGTTCGTTCCTGTTTCCTCGCTTTCGCTACTTGTGTATTGTGTATGCCCCCGTAGGTTCACCACATAATTGGCCGTGGGTTGTAATTAAATATTATTTAATTACTTGAGCAATTAATGCTCTAAATTAATCGAACACTCTGTCGATTAATCATTCCAAAATTAGCACCCCTGCTAATTTGGGAATTCTCCCACACTCCACGGTCGATGTCCAGTCACAAGCCCATGGAGCGCAATCACTGGTGAATTAATTCAGTGAACCTTTTATCATTTACAATTTCCATATACGACACAATCTCTCCATCGATCAATCTCCCAGTCGAGACTTAAGGGTATGGTCTTTCATCGGATTCCCTTATTTTTGTCTTGACCTTATGTTCTCTGATCTCGAAATAAATTCTTTCTGACTTGTTCTTTATGAGCTACTTACATAAAGTCGTCAGTTACCTTGGCCAAGGATTTCATCAGAATTAATTTCTCACAGAAATCCATAGGAGAATTTCTCGACCTATCAAGTCGAGTCAATGGATCCTTTGTTGATGATATGAATCTGCATACGAGTTCCTCTATACCCAACATGAGTCCACAGAGACTTTCTGGTGATCCCCAGTCAGTCGGAACTCATATCAAAGTATAGACGTTCTCGTACCAGATAAACCCTATCATCTCAAGTTGTTAGGGATCGTTCCTCGTATACTATTGCAAATTGGAATAACTTCAACCCCGATATGCGACTACCGCTTCCATGGTGAGTTATTTCCTAATTGGGGTATTCAGTGCGCTTGCCATCCCAGCAAGCCACCCACTTATGTGTATCGACTATCCCAGTCACGCTCGTGGACCCCAGCGTCCTCCAGTTCATCGGAGTATACACAATAGTGAGAGTCTAACCGAATCCAACGATGTCCTATCTCGATTGGATTCTACGACTCTTGAATATATTCTAGATCACGGCCTTAGAGATCAGTCCACGGGTTGTCCCATAGCCCTGTGATCTAAGGACTTCTATCCTTATGCGTAGACAAATATTACATAAGATAAAGTTGACCATTTAATATAAGTGCATTTATTAATCTAAATTGAATAGTTCCTCATTAATTACAATTAATGCTAGCCATACAGCTGGCTTGTAGGACACTATTTCTATCAATCTCCCACTTGTCCTAAAGCCAGTCTTTTATGTTCTTGAGTCCCATCTTATGCAGATGTTTCTCAAATGCCTTTTGAGGCAGAGGCTTCGTTAGCGGGTCCGCCGTATTATCTTCCGAGTCGACACGTTCCATCTTAATGTCTCCTCTACCAATGATATCTCTTATCACATGGTATCGTCTCTGTACGTGCTTGGATTTCTGATGAGATCTCGGCTCCTTTGCTTGCGCTATTGCCCCATTATTATCGCAGAAGATAGTAATGGGCTCAGCAATGCTAGGTATTACATCCAATTCCTGGATGAAGTTCCTCATCAAAACACCTTCCTTTGCTGCGTCACTCGCGGCAATGTATTCTGCTTCAGTGGTTGAATCCGCGGTTGTTTCCTGCTTGGAGCTCTTCCAGCTAACCGCACCACCATTGAGGCAGAAAACGTATCCTGATGTCGACTTGAAGTCGTCTACATCACATTGGAAGCTCGAGTCTATATAGCCTTCCAATTTCAATTCTCCTCCGCCGTATACCAAGAACAATTCCTTAGTCCTTCTCAGGTACTTCAGAATTGCCTTTACGGCTATCCAGTGCTGCTCACCTGGATCAGACTGGTAGCGACTTGTTACGCTAAGAGCGTACGCTACGTCTGGTCTCGTACATAGCATACCATACATTATGCTTCCTATCGCGGATGCATACGGTATTCGAGACATATTGCTTCTCTCCTCTGGAGTCTTTGGGGCCATAGACTTGGAGAGTGCAATTCCATGTCTCATTGGAAGCAATCCTCTCTTGGATTCTTCCATACTAAATCTTTTCAAGATTTTGTCTATGTACTGGGATTGGGAGAGGCACAGCAGTCCTTTTGATCTATCTCGGTAGATCCTTATACCTAGTACAAAGGATGCTTCTCCCATATCCTTCATTGAAAATTGTGTAGACAACCATGCTTTAGTTTCAGACAATGCTTTTACATTGTTTCCAATGAGAAGAATGTCGTCAACGTAAAGCACCAAAAATTCAACTGTACTCCCACTGATCTTCTTGTACACGCAAGGTTCGAACATGTTCTTGATGAATCCAAAAGTTTGGATTGTCTCATCAAAACGAATGTTCCAACTTCGGGAAGCTTGCTTCAGTCCATAAATGGACCTCTGGAGTTTGCACACCTTGTGTTCATCTCCTTTGGATGCATATCCTTTTGGTTGCTCCATGTAGATCTCCTTATCAATGTCTCCATTGAGAAAGGCAGTCTTTACATCCATCTGCCATATCTCGTAGTTATACCACGCAGCTATGGCCAGCAAGATCCGAATGGATTTGGGCATTGCGACTGGCGAGAAGGTCTCCTCAAAGTCGATACCTGGTCTTTGAGTGTATCCTTTTGCCACTAGTCGCGCCTTGTAGGTAATCACCTCTCCGTTCACTCCAAGCTTTCGCTTATAGATCCACTTGCAACCCACGGGAGCCACTCCCACTGGTGGATCTACCAAGGCCCAGACCTTGTTCGAGTGCATGGAGTCCAGTTCGGATTCCATGGCTTCGCGCCACTTTCCCGAGTCTATGTCTAGCATAGCCTCTTCGTAAGTCCTTGGGTCGGTTAGAGACTGTCCAGTCTCATGCAGCAGACCGTAGTACCTCTCGGGTTCTCTACGTTGTCTTTCTGACCTACGAAGTATCGGTGTACTTTCTGGTGCACTTTCATGCTCTTGTTCTCCCACTGCCTGTGGTGACGGGTCAGCTTGATCGACCTCTAAGGTCTTTTCAGCTTCAGTGACCTCATCTAGTTCTACGTTATTTTCTTTCTTGTCCACCAAGAAATCCTTCTCCAAGAAGTGAGCGTTCCTCGAGACAAACATTGTTTGTCTTGTAGGATCGTAGAACTCGTATCCTATTGAGTTTTCCGGATACCCCACGAATTTGCACAAAGTGGATTTAGTTTCCAATTTATCTCCCACTAGCTTTTTAACGTAAGCGGGAGATCCCCATATGCGCATGAATGCGTATGAGGGTGCCTTGCCAAACCATAGTTCGTATGGTGTCTTTTCTACGGATTTCGAAGGTACCATATTCAGTATCTTCGTTGCCGTGAGGAGGGCATGTCCCCAAAATGAAAGAGGTAAGTCAGTGGCACTCATCATGGATCGAACCATGTCCATCAATGTTCGATTCCTTCTCTCTGCTACTCCATTTAACTGGGGTGTTGCAGGAGGAGTCCACTGCGATAGTATTCCATGCTCTACAAGATAATTCAGAAATTCGTTACTAAGAAATTCTCCACCTCGGTCAGAACGAAGAGCCTTTATCGTATGACCAAGTTGATTCTCTACTTCCATCTTGAATTCTTTGAATCGCTCAAAGGCTTCAGACTTGTGTTTCAACAAGAACACATATCCATAACGACTATAGTCGTCAGTGAAAGTGATGAAGTAGTCATAGCCGCCTCGGGCGCTTTTTCTTAGTGGTCCACATACGTCAGTATGTATTAAGTCCAATGTTTGCTTGGCTCGCTCAGGGTTTCCTTTAAATGGCAACTTAGCCATTTTACCCTTTAGACATGGTTCACATGTTGGCATTTCATCAATGCGATTGATTTCAATCGCGCCAGATGATGCTAACTTTTGAATCCTTGACTTAGATATATGTCCAAGTCTAGCGTGCCATAATTGGGCAGATATTTCATTATCTTGTTTCCTTTTGTTTTGCTGTACGTGCATCACTAACTTAGGTGGTTCAATGGTATATAGTCCATCTTTTAATGTACCAGTGAAAAACATATTATCATTCATGAATAACGAAAAGGAACCTTTATTAATAGTAAAATTAAAACCTTCATTATCCAAAACAGGAATTGAAATAATATTTTTCACCAAACCAGGTACATAAAGAACGTTCCTAAGGACTAATTTATTACCACCTAAATCTAACTCCACTTCGCCTATGGCCTCGGCAGCAGCTCTAGCTCCATTGCCAAATCTCAGGATCCAATCCCCTGGCCTAAGTGGCCTTGTTGCTCCCATCACCTGTAAATCATTACAAAGATGAGAACCACAAGCAGTGTCTAGCACCCATGATGCACAGTTAATTGATAAATTAACTTCAACAAGGAATATACCTTTCGAGCTCTCCAAGAACTCTTTGCAGTTCCTCTTCCAGTGTCCAGGTTTCTTGCAGTAGAAACATTTCTGTTCACCAGACGAAGCTTTACGCTTCTTTCCCTTCCCTATGGGCCCAGATGGTGCTTTGCCTTTGCTTGAAGAAGCATTTCCCTTCCCCTTCCCTTTCTTTGTCCTTTTGGACTTGGATTGGGTTGAGGTAGCAACCATCACTGGCTTCTCTCTTTTCATGGAAGCTTCGGCAGTGGCGAGCATATTAGCCAACTCGTGAAGTTCAACATTCATCTTGTGCATGTTGTAATTCACTACGAATTGCTCGAATGATCTAGGCAATGACTGGAGGATTATATCCTGGCAGTAGGTCTTGTCCATCTTTACGTCAAGATGACTAAGCTTTTCAATGAGCCCAATCATTTTGATGCAGTGAGATCGAACATCAGCACCTTCAGCCATCCTCGTTTGTTGCAAAGCCTTAGCAGTTTCATACCGCTCATATCTACTTTGCACCCCAAATAGACCATTCAGGTGCGTGTAGATTTCAAAAGAAGACTTCATATGCTCGTGCTGCTTTTGAAGCTCATTCGACATGGATGCCAACATGAGACAACGTGACTGCAAGTCATCGTCAAGCCATAAATCAACGGCTTCTTTCTCAGTGTCGTCGGCATCCTTAGCAAGTTCGGGAGGGGGCCCATCAAGGACAAAACCTCGCTTTTCAGAAGCGAGAATGATCTTAAGGTTCCTGACCCAGTCATGGAAGTTTGGTCCAGTCAATTTGTTATGTTCAAGTATGATGGAAATCGGATTCTTAGACATTATATCTACAAAATGACGATAGAAGAAATAAATACGCGAAAGATTAAGTTAAAATGCACAATTTACAAACATGGTTTTTATTTGTAAATTACTCCCACTATTTTAATCAAAATCTTATGCCCCCACATAAGTTTCGGGATTTATAAATATCCTAGCGGGCTTAAGGCCCAAATGCAATCTCCTAGTACCCACGACTCGTTGGCCATACTATTTGATCCACTTGGTGGTCGACTAGGTCAACGGTTAACCATCGCAGCTAACCCTTAAGTTCATTTAGCCTCGTTTTTCGATATGGACCCACGACTCGTGAGACATCCATACTTACTAGCGTTAAATCATGTCCAATACTCGTGAAGAGAAATAGTTCAATCCTAGACGCCCCACGACTCGTGAGACAGCGCCTAAAACCTTGCTATCCCCTCCCTTGGCACTTAACTCGTGCATCGAGGCAATAGACATATTATCTTCCTATAGCTCGACCCACGACTCGTGAGACATCGAGATATATTTGTACAATATGCCTAAGACCTAGTAATTGGATAGGCTCGGACCATAGACACTATTCATATGCGCCCGTTATTCGATTTAATATTCTAATTGAATTTTAAGTTCAATTGGAGGTTTCTAAGTGTGCGAGGTCTCATCAGATTATGCTTATCTTGTTTACGTTTTCTATCCTAAGCATGCATCTCATACATCAAAGAATAATGTGCGAAAAAGTAAACATTCATCACCTAGCAAGATATGATTGGTCGATTGCCCATCCTATGCGATCCATCACGAGCCACGTGATGAATCAATTGGTCAGTCTAGGGTGAAAATTAAATGTCCTAACTATTACAATTTTTAAACCCATACATCATGGGCCTTCTTGTAATATCCAGCTTGATTGGGCCTCCATGTAATGAATTGGGCCTCCATGTCCTCCAAGGTAAATGGGCCTCCATGTGGATCTCCAAGTCTTCATGGGGTCTTCTCGGCTCCAAGCCTAATCTAAGCCTAGCTTACATAATTTAAATGGTCCTATTCTATTACATTTGTTTGCGCAAGCAAGGGCACCAATCAGGCCCATTTAATTACAACCCATAAAATAAATGAACCAAAACTACACAGGGCTTAAGGGCAAAATCGACCAATCCACATATTCACTCAAGAACATGCATAAATTCACATAAGGGCAAAAATGTAAATTTACCGGCTCCTTTAATTTTAATTCATAAAATTTATCCAAGTTAATTAATTTTGAATTAATAATTAACCTCTAAGATTAATTAGCTCTTACTTGAGCTTCAAGTAATCTACAAATCCTATCTTGATTAAGATTGGTTAATTAAGGTAATCTAAATCTCTAAGATTCTTACCTTATCCAAAACTCTAAGTTTCCCAATATTCCCAAATCTCCAAGATTCTCAAGATAATCCTATTTTGTTTAGATTAGTTTAATTAAGGTAGTGATTAATTCTAACAGAATAACTACCTTATCCAAAAACTCCAAGTTTCCTAATCTTCTAAAATTCTCCAAGATTTTCAGGACATCCAAAATAGGCAGAAATTGAATCCAACCAAAACTCAGCCACGGAGTGACGAACAGGGTGCCGCCACGTGGCAGCACACATGCGGCCACGGAGGCCGCGCGTGAGCCGCACGCAGCGGCTGCTGCTGCGCGTGACAGCACGCAGCAGCGTGCTGCTGCGCGTAGCCAACGCGCAGCAGACTGCCCGTAGGCAGCTGCCGTGCGCGGCACGCGCAGCCAGCGCGCTGTGTGCGTGCTGCCGCGTGCGGCAGCGTGCGGTGGCCGCCCAGCCGCGGTGCACTGCTGCGCACCGCCGCGTGCCACCGCGGTCGAACCCAATTTCAAAAAAAAAAAATTTTTTTTTTTTTGTTTTGATTACTTTTGATTTAATTAAAAAACAGTCCCAATTAAATCATAATCCAAAATTAAAATAACATGATAAAAATTACGAATCTAAAATTACCCATTAACTTCTAAGTTAACTATAAAGTCCTAAAACATACAAAGTTATAGAACTAGCCACATAAATCAAACATATGATTTAGTAAACACAGAATTCGCAAATTCATATATATACAAAGCCTAGAGTTGGCTCTGATACCACTGTTGGGATTCGGTAAGAAAAACAGCCCTAGGCACAGCGGAATATAAAAATTTCTAGGGCCTCTTAAAGAATCTTGCCAGGACATTCTCTAGTTGTATATATATGAATATAAATCAATGACAGTATAAGTTTTCTCGTTTATACCTGTCTCCTTGCAAATCCAAGTTGGCTAGATGAACTCTGAATTCTCTCACAGAAAATCGATCCAAGCTTTTTGTATAGCGCCCCACGTGTTGCGCCTCTACGAGTTGATACACCACAATATCACGAAAATAATATAACCTAATCGACTAGAACATAGGCTATATTAATTCAGGACTTTAAGAACGATTTTGGAACAAAGATCGAACACAAAAAATTCTTCCAAAGTGGAAGCAGGGTTCGGCCGATCCAGGTAGGGAGAGGGAGAGAGATTTTTGCTTTGCTCAATTTTTTGCTTAAGGAGTTGTGTGAAAATTAACTAGAAGAAAGCTATTTATAGTTTTCTTTCTATCATAGTCCTATTAGGACTAGGTCTTCTCTCTCCTACATGGGCCATGGCCCTATTTAATTAGAAGACCTAGTCTCCTAATTAATTCATGGCCCATATTAATTAATCTTTCAGGGCTTTGTTTAATCTCCCAATTAAATAGCCCAATTAATTAAATCATCTCCCAATTAATTAATTAAACTCCAAGTCTAATTAAATTAATTATTCCATTAATTAATTAAATCCTAATTAATTAATTTACTCATAAATTAAATTCCAATTTAATTTATAATCTTGATCCAATTCCAATTGGATCCAATTTCGTTCCACATGGGTCGACCCAGTCGACCCACCCATTTAATCGACCCAGTCGATTTTGACCCAGTCGACCCAGTCGACTGGTTCGTTCCTGTTTCCTCGCTTTCGCTACTTGTGTATTGTGTATGCCCCCGTAGGTTCACCACATAATTGGCCGTGGGTTGTAATTAAATATTATTTAATTACTTGAGCAATTAATGCTCTAAATTAATCGAACACTCTGTCGATTAATCATTCCAAAATTAGCACCCCTGCTAATTTGGGAATTCTCCCACACTCCACGGTCGATGTCCAGTCACAAGCCCATGGAGCCCAATCACTGGTGAATTAATTCAGTGAACCTTTTATCATTTACAATTTCCATATACGACACAATCTCTCCATCGATCAATCTCCCAGTCGAGACTTAAGGGTATGGTCTTTCATCGGATTCCCTTATTTTTGTCTTGACCTTATGTTCTCTGATCTCGAAATAAATTCTTTCTGACTTGTTCTTTATGAGCTACTTACATAAAGTCGTCAGTTACCTTGGCCAAGGATTTCATCAGAATTAATTTCTCACAGAAATCCATAGGAGAATTTCTCGACCTATCAAGTCGAGTCAATGGATCCTTTGTTGATGATATGAATCTGCATACGAGTTCCTCTATACCCAACATGAGTCCACAGAGACTTTCTGGTGATCCCCAGTCAGTCGGAACTCATATCAAAGTATAGACGTTCTCGTACCAGATAAACCCTATCATCTCAAGTTGTTAGGGATCGTTCCTCGTATACTATTGCAAATTGGAATAACTTCAACCCCGATATGCGACTACCGCTTCCATGGTGAGTTATTTCCTAATTGGGGTATTCAGTGCGCTTGCCATCCCAGCAAGCCACCCACTTATGTGTATCGACTATCCCAGTCACGCTCGTGGACCCCAGCGTCCTCCAGTTCATCGGAGTATACACAATAGTGAGAGTCTAACCGAATCCAACGATGTCCTATCTCGATTGGATTCTACGACTCTTGAATATATTCTAGATCACGGCCTTAGAGATCAGTCCACGGGTTGTCCCATAGCCCTGTGATCTAAGGACTTCTATCCTTATGCGTAGACAAATATTACATAAGATAAAGTTGACCATTTAATATAAGTGCATTTATTAATCTAAATTGAATAGTTCCTCATTAATTACAATTAATGCTAGCCATACAACTGGCTTGCAGGACACTATTTCTATCATATGATGGTCGCCCGACAGAAAAATTTAAAGATCATCAACAAAGGCTTGCAAGCTTAAACTGTTGAAGAAAGGATGCATACTTTTCTGGAGACAAAAAGACCAAACCCTCCACCATACGAGGGCCGTCACTGCCTAATACATCATATAGGCAACCATTAACAAAGCCATACAAGAATTCCTTCGGAGTCCAAGACATTTGACATAGAAATCAGGAGAATAGTCCTCCTTATTCGAAACTGCAAAGGAGTCACTGCCTAACATACCAAAGAATTGCTGAAGGAGGTCTGAACAGGTCAGATCTGGCCAAGAACCCTGCATTTTCCAATTCCTCCCATATCAAGGAAATGATATAATGATACATTGACTAAGGAACGTACACTTCCCAGAAAAACATAGAGTATAGAAAGATACTGAGGAAGGACATCTTCTATTAGTCTTATGAAAAGAAGAGCAAATTTCGACAGGAGAAATAATAAGCCTCCTTATATAAGATATATGTCACAAAAAGACAAAATTACAAGGCACGTCTTGAACATCGACCGAGATACTGAGCGTTCCCTAACAATTGATTATCGACGTAAAAAGAACCTACTATCTACATTTTTGAGGTACTGCGCAATTTTGGGTATAACCCATGGGACTATACTGGGTTGATCAACAAAGATTTGATTTGCAGAGCAAACATCAAGATCAAGCTAGCTTTTCTCTATCCTAAATATTCTCCGCAAAGATCAATTTCAGATACGTGTGCTAAACAATTCTGATTATTTCATGATGATTATATTTATGCATAAAGGCAAAATGTGCATAACAAGGAGAAGAAAATAGATATAGGCAAGAATCTGCCTACAAGAAGGTCATAATTTCCAATTTAGTACTTCTCCCATTACAAAAATTTCAGCCCAAACATATGCACAAAAATTGGGCAGCAAAAAAAAAAAAAAAAAAAATAGACAGTCTAAGGCCTGCCAGGTCGAACAAAGATCACTGCGAAGAACGGTCAGTAGGTCGACTACTAGAAACAGTCCTCCGAGGAGTCAAGTTGCCAGCAAACGCCATCAACTCCTCTTGACGCTTTAGATAACCGGCGTCATATATTTCCTCATAGGACCGCCGTTGAGACTCCTCTGCAAGGGCAGCAGCCCGAACCAAGTCGTTTTTCTCCTTCTCCCAGACAGACTTCTCCTCCTGCAATTTTTTCAAATCATCATTGACGAGCTGCAGCTGGAGAGTCTGCCCTGCGACCTTCGCCGACTCCGACGCCAACCATTTTCGGTAAGAATCCTTACTATTCCACAGTTCATCGTTTTGCACACCCAGCTGGAGTGCAAAGTACTTAGCCTGGAAAAAGAAAACAGCCTTTATGTAACAAGGCAGTCAAAACAAAAACAAATAAAACAATGAAAGATTCATCCACCTGTTCGCATATCTTCACTAGCGATTGAACAAGGCGTACGTTTGAAGTACCCTCAAGTTTTTTCAACTCTCCGGGCAGAATGGTGCTCAAACCCAGATCCCAAGAAAAAGTATCAGGCTCAACTGAGCCAGGCAATTCACTATTAGAAGCGACACCATCAGGGCGTGGAGTCTCTGACAGCATAATATCCTTAACTTGTTCAAGGATGCATCGATCGTCTAACGGACGGGGAGAGTCTCTCTCGTTGGGGCTAACGGAGGTTTCCTTGCCCGAAGCAGAAATAACGGTTCGACGACCAGACCTCGACCCAAACCGACCCCCAGAAGGTCCCCCAGATTCAAAAGAAACAGTCGTTACAGTGGTATCATGAAACAAATATTCAGGACAATCTTGCAAAATAGATTGCGTTACGGAAGGATTAACAGAAAAACCATCGCCAACTTGCCCTTCACTGGCAATCAGGGCAGTAGAAGCAGACAAAGGAAGGGAAATAGCAAAATCCCATCCATGAAGAACGTGCTCAAAGGAAGAAGCATTTGAACTAACAGCTATATTATAAACCGGTTCCTCGTTGGACATATCGCCAAAAGCTACTCGACCAGGGGAAGGCATGCTTCCTACTTGAGTGGAAGCAGAAAAGATTGGTTCTGAAAACGACGAGTTTACCACGGAGAGAGGTTCAGAAGCAATAACACGAGTATCGATCTCCGACCTAATTGTTTGGGACGAACAAGGAGGCTCCATCGACGGCCGATCTCTTCGAGATCTTTTGGATCTATTATCCCGAGCGCCCTCATGGGATGGTCGCTTCGAAGTATTACCAAAAAGGTTACTCATGATCGGATTATGGAAAAATACAAATTAATATCGAGAAAGTTTATCGACTAGCTAAAAGTATTCCGTTAAGAGAGGAGTATAGCAGTAAAAAAACAAGTCAAGTTTTTACCTTTCGTATTTATGCTACACGAAAGGACGCGACAGACCTAAAGAAAGGGCACGAAACGGGAAAACTGACCTTGGAGCAAACGCTAGAATTTGAAAAGACACACACATAATGATTACGGCAAATTAAATGACTTGTCTGAATTGTTACGGCGAATGTGAAAAGACACGACTGTCAGAGTACGAAACGTTTAGCGTACAAAGTAAGGAAAGCTGAAGTTACAATTAAAACCTACGAATGAATAATTGCAAAGATTATTTCAAAAATAAATCACTATTTCAAGAAGCCTGGTCGCTATCTGGAATCTTCTGTTCGCTACCGACGTCCTCAGTCATGCATATATTGTCTTCTTCTTCTTCTTCATCTTCTGGATCAATAAAAGTATTATCGAGCTCATCGTTAACATCAGAAGGAGGAATCGGCAATGGATTTCCAAATTCTTCGACAAGGTGAGCCAGAGGAAAACCTTGATATACGACATCTGGAACCTCGGAAGAAGAATAAAGTTTGCCATAGCGATTCAACCGAATGTGCGCCGCCTTAAAATACTCCTTTCGACGGTCGTCGATCATCTCTAAAGCGACCAGCTGATGAATCGCCTTCTTAAAAGTATTCTCAAGAAGAGGACCGACCATCTGATATACCAACGCCGTATGAACAGGAGAATTAAGGAATTCACGAACAACTCTTTCATCAGGATTCCTACCATATCGATCCCTAAGCCCACTAAGTGGGACATCCTTTTCGTACTCCTCTAAAGAAGTTTCAAGGTTTGATACCTGAGATTCAAGCTCACTAATTCGAGTCGTGCTCTGTAACTGCAATTCCTCTAACTTTCTAGCCATTTGATTGGCCTGCTCTTGAGCACGAGAAACCTCCATCACCCTGTCTATCATTTCTTGATCTTCGGTCCCGGTAGCACGAGTCTCTACAATGGGAACGGAAGAAGATGTTGAGGGACCAACCTCTGAACCGGAGGATTTATGAAGTAAAGCTTTATACTTCTCTTCCAGGAACTCACACTGTTGTTTCCAAAGTGCATTTTCATAGGCGTATGACGCGAGACAAGTTTTAGTCTGGAAGAACAAAGAGAGCAAGAAAAAGAGATGGATTAGTAAATTAAGGAAAACCCTTAAAATTATCTGTTAATATGATTGAAGGAAAAAGATATCACCTTCTCAGCATAAAGAGAAGCTCGCTGGAATTTCTCCAGAGGATCCTTATGAAGAAGCTTATTGAGATCGCGAGTAAAAACGCCAGACAAAAGAACACGGGTCGCCTTATCGACCGCGTTCTCACTATCATCATGAACAAGAGAATCCTTCTCGGAATAACCAGCGGCCCTCCTTCCCTCTAAATGATCCTCGATCATTTCGACCAGAGTAGGTTTTGGATGTTTATCTCCGAGTAAAGAAAGGTCGTCACCAGAACGTCCATAGTAACTCCTTTTTCTACCCACTGGATTATTAGTAGGATGAGGCATTGACCAGCTGCGACATCCTCGAATACCCAAAGAGGATCTAAGATGAAGAGGAGGATAACCAGATCCCGTGCCCTGACGAATAGGGGACTCACGAGAAGAATCAGGAGATTCCTCTCTATTCTCCTCAGATTCATGACCCAACTCCAGCTTCCTTTTTCGCGACGCTCTCTGCTCGATAGGGGCGTTCTCTACGGATTTGGAAGATTTCGACAGCACCATTTTTCCCTTCGAAGAATGTCGAGAGTTTTCTACCATATGGGCTGAAAAAGAAACAAAATAAAAGTTAGTTTCTCCGTATAAAAGGTGTAGTTACAGCACTAAGATAAAATAAAGTACTAACCAAGAGGTTCAGATGATGAACTGATGGGAAAGTTATGAACACTTAACCCCGCCTTACGAAGGAAAGCCTCCCCGATCAGAAGAGCGCTTTGATATTTGTTTGCACGCATTTCGGGGATCTCAGTGATAAACTGTACATCGTCAGGAACAAGTTCACCAGTCGGTAAGCGACCTCCAGGAATCCAACTGGAACCATGATCCCATGAAAAAGGCATGGTCGAACCATCCGCCAAACAAACATTAGACGGAGGACGAACAAAGAAGAAATGAGATTTCCATGAAGGATTACTAGAAACAGGGGCGTCAAAGATTGCTCGACTAGGCCGCTGACTAGCAAAGAAATATCCACGATTTGAAGAGCTAGAAATATTGAAACGGAAAAGTTGCGTAAAATTACGAAAAGAAGGTTTAAACCCCTTTGCGATCATCAAAACGGAAAAACAAACCACAAAAGCAACGGAATTTGGAACCAGCTGTGTCAAGCACACACTGAAAGTTTTCAAAACTTCGAGAAAGAGGGGAGACAAAGGAAGACGCAGTCCGCTATTGAAGTGAGCCGTATAAAAGGCTCGACATCCCTCCGGTGGAGACGTGACCCTATCAGTAGGGGAAGGAAGAATTATCTCAGAACCTTCCGGAAAATATTTGGTATAATTATTCACAACCTCCGGGAATGTTTCCACCGTATAGGCACAAGCTACGTCCTCAATTGGTTCGGAAATCTGAGGAACAGTACCTTTGCCCTTTTTTGCTCGGGCAGTCACATCTGCATCAGAAAGGATTCGTACTTTGAAAGTATCTTCTACAGGGACGACGAAGTCAGATACTGTAGTTTGTTCGCCCAAAGGATTAGAATGCAACTCCTCCTCGTTATCGGGGGCGACGATCTCTCTAGAAGAAGAAGAAGATCTTCTTACAAAAGCCATATATTCTGGTTCTCGGAAGATGAAGGTCGATAAAAGGAAAAATTTTATGAGATGAACGACTAATCAGGAAAATGATTACAAGTTGTAAGGAAGTATAAAAGAGAAATGGCGAACTCAAAAGTCATCTATTTATAATAAAATGAGACAAGACGTTTCGAACTCATCGCAGCTACTCATATTCCCGCCAAAAACGGAAGGATACGAAAGGCCTCCTGAATAGACGCGTGGCGATTCGTAATCGAACAGAGAAAACGACTATCTATGATGTGTAGCACTCTTTTCCTTACTTAAGATTTTTTCCCACAGGGTTTTTTCTTAAGAAAGGTTTTTAACGAGGCTCCATTCATAGAAAACAAACAGTCGTAAAGATTTATCTACTTCTACGAGCTTCTATTACCTATACGCTCGAAGAAGTGAGGGAGTACTGATGGGGGCTATTTCGCACCCTACATACTACTCGGATCGAATGAAGAAGATAAGATCGATTCGACCAATTCAAACAGATCGGGATCATCTTATTGACCCGGCCAAGTGCAGCTCGCTTCGATAGAAGATTATACTCCGGACTCAAGAAGGATATTTGGGCCGAGTCCTATTAGGACTATGTTTCCTTGTAACGCTAGGTTTAAAATTATATAAATACCTAGTTAATCATTGTATTAGACGACTACGAAATTCCTGAACTCTAAGAATACAGGATTTAACACTGTTTACAACAGCACAACTCAATAATATTCAATATTATTACAGAGCTTTTTACCTTCATATCGGTGTGTTCTTAGCTTTGTTTTGTGGTTTTACTTCTTGTTCTTGAATATTGCTTTTCTTTGTAACCGATCCATCCGGAATAAAGTAACAGAGCCCTATATAACACATATATAAATATCGAAAACCCCCCGATATCACAAATTCACTGATATTCCATTAGCCCGACGAAATCCGGCTAAATCATCCTCCTCAATCTCTTCATGAAAGAGTGGGAAGTGATTGTCTTCAAATTCTTCATCATAATGAGGGACGTCATCAACTTCGGTCTCTAGCTCCGTTTTGGCAATTTGTAATTCAACATATTTTTCACCATGAAGTTCACTTTCTTGAACTTGAAAATTAATTTCTCTACTCCAAGTGGTAGAAGTTGGCCTTCTAGCAAGAAGTTGAAATATCATTTTTCGAAGTTCTCCAATCTCGGCATAGATATCGAAATCTTCTACATCTTTTATACCACGATGTGACATGTTGTTTAATCAAAGTACGAGCAAGAACGACGTGAACCGCTCTGATACCACTTGATGCAGGCCGAACCCGCAACGTAAAGGAAATGAAAGGATAGATGACCGGGAATCACTCAACCGGCGGTAGCGGACTCACTCGACGCTACTAATCGCGGAATCACTCGACGCGACCAAGTCACTCACTTGTAAAAGAGGAATCACTCACTCATAATGCAAGAATACTTGCAAACAAATATATTTTTAAACTTAAACTTCTCTTTTATTTATTCATTTGGAAGGAGTTTAAATAGGAGTTTTGGAACATCCTTCCAAAACATAGGAAATTACAAGTTGAATGACTCTTCCTTTTAATATTCTAGAAAATAGATAATATTGACTTTGACTCATAAAAATTATAGAACATGACTTTAATATCTGATAACAATAATAATATTTCGAAAATAATGTAATAAACCAAGTAAAACACTTAGAAATACCAAAAGACATAAAAGAGTGTTGTTTCCCGAGTGCAGTCTGGCAGCCTTTAGTAAAATGGTCATAACTCTTTCCATAGACCTTCATTTCGTAAACCGTTTATTGCTATGAAAACTATACTTCTTTGGCTTTCCAACCATGTATCACACTCCTTATAATTCATTGTAAATCGAAAATTATTGTTGTTCAAAGTTACCCTATCTGCTGGAACATATTCTGAAATTGCTCCTGCATCAATTAGAGAGCCAACTAAGCTTCTGTACATCTTTGTATCAACTTTTACAGCACCATTATTCAGCATCAACTTTTCATTTAGTGCCAGTGGAGTAGATACGGGTTTGGAATTTATTATCTGGAACTTTTTCAACAAAATTTTCAAGATATTTTTCCTGAGAAATAAATATTTCCCCTTTGGTTTGACGAACTTGAATTCCAAGGAAATATTTCATTAAATCCAAATCAGTCATCTCATATTCTTGCATCATTGCCTTTCTGAATTCTTCTATCATCAATGGATTTGTACTTGTGTATATCAAATCGTCTACATAAAGATAAATAATAAGATATTTCTTCATGTATAATGGCGGTTCACTTTGACTTCTTTGAAATCCATTTTTTGGAATGTAATTATCGATCTTGTTGTTCCAGGCTCTTGGTGCTTGTTTTAACCCATATAGTACCTTTCTGAGGCGATAAACTTTATTTTCTTTGCCTTGGACAATATAACCTTCAAGTTGTTCGACATAAACTTCTTTACTCAAATCTCCATTGAGAAATGCTGATTCGACATCCAACTGATAAACTGGAAGTTCCATTTGAGCAGCTAATGCTAAGACAATTCATATTGTCTCCATTTGAGCAACTGGTGCAAATGTTTCATTGAAATCAATTCTAATTGTTGAGATAGCCTTTTGCTACTAGGCATGCTTCGTGCTTTTGAATTGAACCATCTTCTTTGTACTTCGTTTTGTAGACCCACTTAGTCCAATTATACTTATATTCTCCGGTAGATCCACTAGTTCCCCTGTTTTGTTCTTTTCGATGCTTGTTATTTCTTCATCCGTAGCATTTGTCCAGATTTCTTCTTTCACAACTTCTTCAAAAGTCTGTGGCTCACAAGCAAAAAAATGCCACATCACATGATTCATCAACTTCTCTTAAACTTCGAACCTCACGAACTGGAATTTTTAATTCTGGATAGAATTCCTCAGATGATCCTGGACATTTTTATTTAATGATGTGCTAGGCAAATTCACTTTATTTAATTTTGTATCTTCTACCCAATTCTATGATTGTTTCACACTTAAGATAACACCTCGAGATATAATAAGCTTATTTGTATTTGGCTTTAGTAAAAGATATTCCATTGATTAGTCACTACAACCAACAAATATAAGCTTTTCTCCTTTGTCATCAAACTTTTCTCGCTTCTCTTTAGAAATATGAGAATAAGCTAAGCAACCAAAAACTTTGAGGTTATTTACCTGTGGCTTTTCCTGATGCCATGCTTCATAGGGAGTCTTATTTGGAACTGCCTTTGTTGGTGAACGGTTTAAAATATAGACCGCTGTAAGTACAGCTTCTGCCCAAAAACTTTTCGGAAGTCTTTTTTCGGCCATCATGCTTCTTGCCATTTCAACGATCGTGCGAATTTTTCACTCTGCAACACCAATTTCTTGTGGAGTATATCGCACTTTTAGCAATCTCTGGATCCCTTTCTCCTTGCGATAATTTAAGAAGGCTTTTCCAATAAATTCTCATCCTCGATCTGTTATGAGAGTCTTTATTTTTCTGTAACTTCGATTTTCCACATTCGCTTTGAATTCCAGAAATTTTGGAAATGCTTCTGATTTTTGTTAAGAGATGGAGTTCGAGTTGGGCCACAAATATCTGCATGTATTAGTTCAAGTGGAACTTTGGCTCTGTAGGATGTCTTTGGAAATGGCAGGCGGTGCATTTTTTCATAAATACATCCTTAACATGTTGTGTCTCGATCTGCAATATTTGGAAGACCAAAAGCCTTATTTTTTTCTTTTTAAGAGATTGAGACCTTTGTAATTCAAATGTCCATACCTCAGATGCCATAGGTTATGGTCATCTTTTGTTGTGCTCTGGAGAATAATTTTCTTGTTCAACGGTAGATTAAGTCGAAAGACTTTATTTGAGCTCATCTTTATATTTGATATTATGAGATTTTTCTACTTATCAATAAAGACACAATGATCAGTATTAAACTTCACTTTATAATTCTTCTCTTGTGGTTCACCCACATTTAACAGATTTGAGTCAAATTTGGAACAAAAATATCTTTGATAAATTTGTTTGTCCTTTCTTTGTCTGGACTGCTACTGCTCCTTTCCCAACGATCTTATGTTCCTTATCATCTCCAAGTTTTACTTCAGATTAATAAATTTCATCAAGCTCCACAAACATTTTCTTATTTCCACACATGAGTACTACAGCCGCTATCAATGTACCACGTATTTTCAAATAGTTGTTGAGAATTCAAACATGAATAAAATAACTTATTGGCATCTTTTTCTTCTGTGTAATCGGCCTTATATTTCTCACCATCATCTCTATGCCAACAATCTATTTTTGAATGATTGGTGTTTCTGCATCTTTTACATTTGTAGCGGCAATTCTTTGTGTCGTGGTTATTTTTTCTGCATATTCGGCAAAATAAATATGAATTTTGATTTACATATCTTATGTTAAAGAAACCTCATCTTCCTAGACCTCGTCCTCGAATGTTTTGATTTCTTTCACGACCTCTACCTCTCGATAATCTGGAAGTGGAGGCCATATTCTTTTCTGGTTGGCCATCTCCTTTTTTATTTTTCTGGTCTGCTAGATTAAGCTTTACTTGAAAAGCTTATCCAAACTATGGTTTGAAAATTTGCTCATTCTTTTCTCATAAGCTTTTAAAGATCCCATGAGTTCGTCTAAAGGAAGTTTTGATAAATCTTTAGACTCTTCAATTGCAGCAACTATATGCTCAAATTTTGCCAACAAACTTCGCAAGACTTTTTCTACAAATCTTTTATCTTTGGCAGTATCACCATAACATCTAATTTGATTAACGATTGCAGAAATTCTAGAAAAAAATTCTCACTTAGTCTCACTATCTGATGAGGGGTAATTTGGATCTTCCATTTTTGGGAATCATTTCTGATCGAAGACCAGGAAATTCGACCTCGAAGATATAATTTCGATCTCCATGCCATGATCTCCCTTCAAACAGGTCCGATCACCAGGGAAGGGCTCTTGCTCGGAATCACTGTTGGGCCGATCCCAGGCCCAGGCCCTTGGGCCAGGAAATGTATCCATGTGGAAGGTTCACCTAGCACGTCGCCTTTACTATTGTTGGATGAAGATGAAGATGAAGACTAAAATATGATTTTACCGAATTTGGTTAGATTCGATAATATCAATATTTATTTGAATAACCGGGATCGGGAACAATTAAGGGCTTAGTTACTTTACTCAGGATGGATTAACACAAGATGATAACGTAGCAACAATAACAAAAGAAACATATGGATGACGTAAATCAAGGGCTATATTAGCTATATTATTGATTGAATAGTAAAATCACAATTAGTTTGAAGTATGTAAGCATAGGTAATGCAGAAGCGTTGCCCTAATACAACGTAAGTGATGCTTTTATATAGATTTTCTAATCCTAGCTTTACAAGGAAACATAATCCGAGTGGGTTCTGAGTAATATCCTTCCAAGATTCAGACTTCTGTTCTAGGTCGACGAGATATGTATTTTAGGTCGGGATGACCCTCAGCTTCGAATCATGCTTAAGGCTGTTTATAAGGTCGGAACGACCTCATTCTGCCCAAGTTTATGATTATCCTTTATGGTGTAAAATAGCCCCCATCAGTACTCCCTTACTTCTTCGAGCGAAATCGTAGCTGAAGCTCGTAGAAGTAGTCAATTACTGCGATGGACTTATGAATAATGCCTCATTAAAAATCCTACTCGGAAAAAACCCTTTGGGGTAAAGATCCGAATAAGGAAAAGAGTGCATCTTTTCATAAATAGTCGCAAGTTATATTGTCTTAAAAACTGATTGTTGGATGAGTAAGGTCCATTCATTTGTTCTTATAGACGGGAAAATGAAGCGTCATGAAGGGGCTAAAGTGTCTTTTCCGCCTTGTATATATATATATATATAACCGTTTTAATTTTCATAATTACTTTTTACCTTTCGCCTTCTGCTACTTTGTAGTAAAATTTTAAGTCGATAATCTCCGTAATCAGTATTTTTATCGAATTAGTATTTCTTTTGTCGAGATGGCCTCCCCTTTTAGAAATCCTAACTCCTCTTTCCCAGCACATGAGGACGTAGTCCCAACCATCGTTCTAGAGGGTTCTCAGAGTCCTTTTCCCGAGCAAAATGAGACATTGGAGGGAAATCCTGCTGAAATAAAAAAGGATACTCTAGTGGTTACTGTCACTACGGAAGAAGAGGTAGCCGCTAACGCCGCTGCCAAAACTAAATAACCCCCAAATTTTTGAGCCAATAGAGCTCCTGGCATGCTGATCTAAGAAGGATAATTTGGCCAACTTGCGAAGGGATTATAGTCGATTCTTTCCCTCGGGTTTTGAGATATTCCTTCCATTTTCCAGGAGAGAGTCAATACTCCACCTAAAGGCTGTCGTGCCTTTTATACTTCCCACTTTCAACATGGTCTTAGACTTCCTCTACCTCCCCTTTTCCATGCAATTCTGACCACCTTCTTCATTTCGTTGACCCAGCTAGTTCCCAACGTCATCGCCTTTGCTGTCTCTTTGCTGTTCTAATGGTTGCTAAACGTTTGAAACCAACCTTTCGCAACTTTTACCAATTCTTTCACTTTAGTATTTCTACTTCCTCCAACAATGGATATTTCTTCGTGAGCCAGAGGCCCGGTTGTGCTTCTTAGATTCTCCTATTTCCAGTAACAGAACGACCTGAAAATCTAGTTACTTCTTCGTTCGACTTCCTACACACCAAACGCTTGCAGACGGATCGACCGTACCCGTCGAGTATTCATGGGATCAAGATTCAGCCTGGACATTTGGTGGTCGAAAAATTAAAGGCGATCTGATTCCTGACGATCCTTGCCTTTTCAACATGATAGCAGAGATGAGGTCGGACAAGTATCAATGTGCTGTCCTTGTGAGAGAGGCTTTTCTTCGCAAAGCTGGTTTAAGTTCCATGGATTTTCCCATTTCTGCTGATAATCAATCTCTAGGTAAATCTCCTTGCTTGTTTTCAATATTTTTGTCGTATCATCTTTTACATATTTTGTATTTATTCTGCTCCCCTGGCAGCATCTTTGGTTGAGGGTTCTAGACACTCAAAGGTTGGAAAAATGATTCTTTCCAAATCCACTAAAACTCCCGACAATCGACCCATAGAGCAGAGAAATTCAAGAAAAAGGAGAAGAGATCAAGGCCACGATTCCGAAGATTATAGGGAGGAAACTCCAGAAGTTCCTAAGCCTACTAGGAATTTCCCTTTCGAGTCTACCTCTGCTTATACTGAGGCATCTTCGTCTTTGATCGGAACGGGCCTTGGATACCCCCCTATGAATCTCAAAGTTGCATATGGTATCCTTGGTTGCAAGACGTGGCCAGAGCGTAATTATACTGGCTCAGTGGTGAAGAAAAAGAGGCAATACTACGATCACCAAGGCCAATATTTTACGCATGTTGATGCCCTTAACCATAAGGCCTCTTTAGTGGAGAAGGTAGAAAATCATCTTGAAGGGAGATGAGCAGCAGGATACTCCGAGCGCGATGCGTTGGTGTCAGATGATAAGGAGAACGCCGCCGACAAAGCTACTCAACTTCTTCTGTCGACCATTTTCACCAGGGAAATGCTACATTTTCTTGACAAAGATCCTCTGGAAAGGCTTACAAAGGCAGCCCACGCCCACATTAAGACAAAGAGAATACCCTGTAATTCCTACATTTTTTTGTTCTATAATTTTAAGCTCTCTGATGTGTGGACTCTCTTTCTTCAGACCGGAGCTTACATGGTATCATCCATGTATGAAGCGTCGTTGCTAAATCAGTAATGCCAATTTTTGGACGAGAATAACAAAGTCCTGCTCTAAAAGGTTGTAGATTTGGAAAAGAAATTAGCAACAGCTGGCTCAGGCGCATCTTCCTCCAATCAAGCAGGTCCCAGCAGCAATCCTAATATGGGGAGAATATGGAGACTGACAATCCCCATATTATTATACTGTTATGGAGGCCACTAAGGCTCAAGAGCGGGATGATCAATTGACAAAGGAGCTAGAGGATCAGCAGCTCAAACATGCAACCAGAATAAGTGAGCTTGAGTCAAAAATAGTATCCCTTCAGACTTAACTTAAATCAGTTGGCGCCCACCGAGGGGCTAGGTTAATTATTCGATCGACATATGGTTCGCCCAAGGAAGAACGCTCGTAACGGAGCAAGAAGTAACACAACCAACCAGCATAATGCGTCTGAGGATCCACAGGGCAATACCGATAATAACGCCCCTGTATCCAACAACAGCCAGCAGCAGAACGAGCATCATCAGAATCAGGTGGAACCACAAGGGATCCCTACTGGCGCAGTACCAGAAGAACATGCGGCTCCAACAATCCCGGTCCCCCTGTCAGACGCTCAGGAGAAGTTACGACAGTTTGCTATGCTCCTTAAATCACTCTCCCCAGAGGAATTACTCGTACTTGAACAGGTTCCTCGAAACGTTAGAACTACTAGGGCAAATCCCACTCAGAGAACGCCGAGGCAAAATGATCAAAACTCTCAACAGGCTGACAGCCCGGCGAGCGAGCGGCGCTTGCTACACAGTCCGCGGCAGGGCAATTCAAAACCCTCCGATGACAACGTCAGAAGAAAAGTGGATTGAAGGAGACCACAACGCAACGAGTCAAAGGAACATACCATAATCCCCATCGAGGATGACGTGGGCGAGGCGATCCTGGATCGACCAAGAACAATGCGATTCTCGGAAAGAGAAATCAAAGGATGGTGCAGGAACGACTCGAGCAACGCTTACGATCCGTTCAAAACCCATGGACCAGAACCACAGAACTCCAGGAGAGCCTAGCAGCGTGCTCTCCCTTTTGCAGAGAAATAAAAGAGGCGCAATCAACCGGACAGGTTCCGGGTAGACTACCCAGATATGATGGAACAACAGATCCGGATGACTATATTTTTAGCTTCACGAACATAATGAACTTATATGCTCACTCGGCAGAATTCACCGCTAAATTAATGGTGACGACGTTGGAAGGACTCGCTTTGGACTGGTTCGCCAAGCAACCAGCCAACTCCATATTCAGTTTTCGGGAATTATGCAACAAATTGACACAGCAGTTTGCCAGTCAGAAGAGGCAAAAACTTCCAATGAGCTACTTGGGAACCATCTATCAACAAGAGGGAGAATCCCTAAGAAACTGGTTGGCAAGATTTAATGTAGAATTGCTCAAAATCGATTCCCGAAATATCGATTACATAATCTCTATTCTCTTCGACCTCACGAAGAATAGGCAGTTCGGAAATGCCCTCAGCTGAAAACAACCAAGAACGTTCGCCGACATCATGAGCTTGGCATCTAAATATATGACCCAAGAAGAGATGAATTCCTTTAAAGATAAGAACAAAAATAAAATTACGGCCTCGGGCTCCAAACGGCAAGATAGAATTCCTGCCCAAAGATCCATGGACTACGAACGGACGTTTAGAAAAGGCAACGTTTTTCAGCGATTAAAATACAATAAAAATGATGTGGACAGACGACCTAACATCTATCAAAGATCTAGAACCACAGAACCGGCAATCAGGAGCGGGGTTAATCAAGTAGAACACCCAAGGATAACTGTTCCGATAGAAGAAATCCTGCCCGTATAAGAAAGGAATAATTGGATCCCGGAAGCGAAGAAAATCGCTCAGCCCAGACCAGGTGCCCGAAACTATGAGTTGTATTGCAAATATCACAGAGCACATGGGCACCGCACTGAAGATTGTTTTCACCTTAGGAGAGAAATTGAAAAACTAATCGAACAAGGAAAACTAGACGACTATTTAGAGCGGGATAACCGCAAAAGAGGAAGAAGTAGGAGCCCTCGGAATAATAATCAAAGGAGGAATTCCCGTCGAAAGTCACCCGAGGATGGTCCTGCACAGGAGTCGAACCATGACCAGATCAATGGTAACATCTATACAATTTTCGGAGGACCCGCCGGCGGGGATAGTCGTAACGCTCGACGAAGAACTGCTAGATCCATAATCGGAGGCTTAAAACACTCGAAGAAAGTATGGACTCTAGAAAATAAATCAACAAACAACCAGCCGATCAGTTTTAACGAGGGCGAAGTACCCAAAAATCTAGTTTGGGACACAAAAGAGGATAACCCCGATTTCCCGATGGTGGTGTCGCTAGAAATAGCAAACTACAACGTCAAAAGGATCCTGATCGATAATGGGAGCTCAGCGAATATCATCTCTAGGGGGGTCCTAGCCCAGATGAACTTGGGATAAATAACACTCCAAAAGGTAGCTACACCGTTAGTGGGATTTGGAGGATCCGAAATTGTCCCCAGTAGAACAATAACTTTAAGTGTCTCACTCGGAAAGAAACCACATCGGACAGTGAAGCTGGTAAAATTTTTAGTAGTAGAAACTCCTTTTGCATACAATGCAATCTTAGGGCGACCTGCCCTCAACTTGTTCCGATCCGTTGTCTCAACTTACCATCAGAAGATAAAATTTCAGACTGATACAGGTATCGGGGAAATAGTGAATGATCATTGTATGGCATGGGATTGCTAAAACACATCATTAACTTTGAAAAACCCCCCTGAACCAATTACTCCGAGCAAAAGAAAGCTCGAAGACGATGTCGGTAGAAACGAGGTTGAAATCCCTAGCACTGACCGAATAGATAAAAAGGGAAAAGAACCGGTCGATTTAGCTTTAAAACCACTAGAACATAAGGATGTCATACTGGTGCAAGGGGACTCATCGAAAACAACGAGAATAGGTACTGAATTAACCAAGGAAGGGGAAGTAATGTTGATCAACTTTCTCAGAGATAATATTGATGTATTCGCTTGGAGTGCGAACGACATTGAAGGGATTGACCCTCGAGTAATCAACCACTCGCTAAAAATCGACCCTTTGACAAAACCTGCTAGACAAAAGAAGAGAAATCATGGGCCAGTAAAAGATAAAATCATCAAAGCAGAAGTAGAAAGGCTACTCAAAGCAAAACAAATTCGAGAAATACACTTCTCGGAATGGTTATGTAATTTGTTCTAGTAGCAAAAGGGGATAAAAAGGATAACAAGTGGAGAATGTGAAACGATTTTACCGACCTTAACAAATTATGCCCGCGCGATCCGTATCCCCTCCCAAGGATTGACTTATTAGTCGACTCAACCGCTGGCTTTGCGATCTTCAGCATGCTGGATGCTTTCCAGGGTTTTTATCAAATATACATGAATGAGCAAGACCAAGAGAAAACTGCATTCATAACCGAGCAAGGAGTATATTGCTTCATAGTTATGCCATTTGGGTTAAAGAATGCCGGGGCCACGTACCAAAGGTTAGTAAACCAAATGTTCAAAGAATTAATTGGAGAAATAATGGAAGTCTACGTAGACGACATGCTGGTCAAAAGCATGAATGAAGCGGATCACATAAGACATCTCGATCGATGTTTTCGAATAATGAGAAAATACCGCATGAAGCTAAATCCCGCCAAATGCACCTTTGGTGTTAAATCAGGAAAATTCTTGGGCTATCTGGTACATCAACGAGGAATCGAAGCCAACCCAGAAAAAATTCGAGCCATAACTGAAATGAAGCCTCCAAAGACGATCTCCCAAGTACAGAGCTTGGTAGGGAAAATCGTATCGTTAAACAGATTCATATCAAAATCGGCTGACAGAAGTTTGCCTTTCTTCCAAACCCTTCGAAAGGCGAAGAACTTTGTTTGGACCGAAGAATGTGATCGGGCTTTCGACCAGCTAAAAGAATACCTGACAACATCCCCGTTGTTGGCCAAATCGACTAAAGGAGAACCATTATACATCTACATCTCAATCTCCGATGCGGCCGTTAGTTCAGTTCTGGTCAAAATAGAAGGTTTAGAACATAAGCCTATCTATTACTTAAGCAAATTATTATAAGGGGCAGAGAAGAACTATTTGGAAATTGAAAAATTCGCCTTGGCCTTAGTAGTAGCAGCACGAAAACTCCGACCTTACTTTTTGACCTACAAAATCGTGGTATTGACCAACCAACCATTAAGACAAGTCTTAGCAAAACCAGAAGCCTCTGGAAGACTGATCAAATGGGCGATTGAACTCAGTCAGTTCGATATCGAGTTCAAACCAAGAATTGCGATTAAAGCCCAAGTCTTAGCCGATTTTCTATTAGAAACCTCGAGCCAGGCAATTGAACATCCTGAATCAACCAGCCTTGCCAATGATATCTTGATCGTAGAAAACCAGACCTGGTTAATGCACGTCGACGGTGCCTCATGCAGAGAAGGAGGAGGTGCTGGAATCAACTTTATCGGACCTAATGAGGAGGATATAAATTACGCGATAACTTTGGGCTTCGTCGTAACAAACAACGAAGCAGAATATGAAGCACTGATCGCAGGAATGGAAATGGCGACCAAGGCCAAGATACAAAACCTTAAAGTATTAACCGATTCAGATTTAGTACAGAGACAGATAGAAGGTCTTTATGAGGCTAAGGAATTTAATATGATAAAATACCTTGCCAAAGTGAAAAAATTGGCTGAAAATTTCGAAAGTTTTGGTATACAGAACATTCCGCGCGAAGAAAATAACTGGGCCGATCAGCTATCTAGGTTCATAGGTTCCCACGACGGAAAAACCGAAAGGGTGATCCACTGGCTAATCTCAAATACGCCGGCAATTGATATCGATGAGACACCGGTCGCAGAAATCATGGAAATTGGAGAAACCGAAGCAAACTAGATGACCCCAATGATAGAGTATCTCCGAGAAGGAAAAATGCCACTGGACCAAAACGAAGCTCAAAAAATAAAATACCGGGCTCCGAAGTATACATTAATAGAAGGACAACTTTACCGAAGATCAGTGTCGGGAATCCTTCTAAAATGCATCTCCGAATCTCAAACCAACGATATCCTCCGGGAGGTACACGAGGGAGATGCGGGGAATCAAAGCGGAGCGAGGGCCTTGGCTTTAAAATGCCTTCGAACAGGTTATTATTGGCCTACCCTCAACAATGATGCCATACAATATGTCCAAAAATGTCATCATTGCCAAGTCCATGCTAATATATGTCATCAACCAGCCGAAAACATACACCCAATACCAGTATGTTGGCCGTTCAATAAATGGGGAATGGACATTGTAGGACCTTTCCCAGCAGCCAGATCCAAGAAAGCATATGTTCTGGTTGCTGTTGAATACTTCAGCAAATGGATAGAATGCATCGCCCTTGCACAGATAACTCAGTTCCAAGTGATCAACTTCCTCTGGGAATTCATAGTATGTCGATTTGGCATCCCGAGAATTCTAATTTCTAATAATGGAACTCAATTTGCGGGAAAACAGGTAATAGAATGGTGTTCAAAACTAGGAATTCAGCAAAATTTCACTTCGATCGGGCATCCTAGAGCGAACGGACAGACTGAGCTAGCAAACCGAGAAATAATAAAATCCTTGGAGAAAAGATTAGGGGCAGCCAAGGGAAAATGGCTAGATGAACTCCCAGGGGTGTTATAGGCTAATCGGACCACGGTCAGAACTTCAACCGGGGAGACCCCGTTCAGTCTAGTACATGGCTAGGAAGCTGTTATTCCTGTTGAAACGTTAATTCCAACACCAAGAATTGAAATGTATGACGACCAGGAAAATGGAAAGACAAGAGAAAATGATATTGATTTAACAGAAGCTTTAAGAGAAAAAGCGACCGTACGTTTGCAAGTGACTAAAGCAAATATGGAAAGGGCGTATAATCAAAAGGTACGCATCCGAACCTTCAAAAAAGGGGACCTGGTCTTAAAAAAGGTAGAAGTATCCAAACATGTGGGAAAGCTACAACAGAATTGGGATGGACCATACGTTGTCATTGACGTAGGAATGAAAGGCTCATACAAAATTGCACACTTGGATGGAACAGCCTTACCAAGAACCTTGAATGCAGTCAACCTTAGAAAATACTATGGTAAATAAATTATAGTAGAATATGCCATTTTTTTCTTTTTAGTAAGTTTTATTCAGAAAAAAAAAAAAAAAAAAAAAAGGCCTTAGCCCACGGCTCAATTTTTAATATACCTGTTAGCAATTTTAAATATTAAATCGAGATCGAGTATAAATCGATTGTTTCGGTAAACACTCCTTGGAATTCTACTATCATATTGGTTGAGATCAAGATACAACGAGTTGAGTATACATTGATCCGCTCAATAAACACTCCTCGATCCAACCATACAAAGAGTTGAGTACACATTGATCCGCTCAATAAACACTCCTCGATCTAACCATACAACGAGTTGAGTACACATTGATCCGCTCAATAAACACTCCTCGATCCAACCATACAACGAGTTGAGTACACATTGATCCGCTCAATAAACATTCCTCGATCCAACCATACAACGAGTTGAGTATACATTGATCCGCTCAATAAACACTCCTCGATTAAGTTTTCAACGATTAAAAAGACTTCTGGTATAAAAACCTAAGTCTAAATAAAAAGAGTTGAGTATACATTGATCCGCTCAATAAACACTCCTCGATTAAGTTTTCAACAATTAAAAAGACTTCTGGTATAAAAACCTAAGTCTAAATAAAAATAGTTGAGTATACATTGATCCGCTCAATAAACACTCCTCGATTAAGTTTTCAACGATTAAATAGACTTATGGTATTAAAAACCTAAGTCTAAATAAAAAGAGTTGAGTATACATTGATCCGCTCAATAAACACTCCTCGATTAAGTTTTCAACAATTAAAAAGACTTCTGGTATAAAAACCTAAGTCTAAATAAAAAGAGTTGAGTATACATTGATCCGCTCAATAAACACTCCTCGATTAAGTTTTCAACAATTAAAAAGACTTATGGTATAAAAACCTAAGTCTAAAAACACTCCTCGATTAAGTTTTCAACGATTAAATAGACTTATGGTATTAAAAACCTAAGTCTAAAAGAAAAGAGTTGAGTATAAATTGATCCGCTCAATAAACGCTCCTCGATTAATTTTTAAACGATCACAAAGACTTTTGGTATAAAAACCTAAGTCTAAAAGAAAAGAGTTGAGTTTAAATTGATCCGCTCAATAATCGCTCCTCGATTAATTTTTAAACGATCACAATGACTTTGGTATAAAAACCTAAGTCTAAAAGAAAAGAGTTGAGTATAAATTGATCCGTTCGATAAATGCTCCTCGATGACAATCATAAATAAGATTAAGCCGAATTCAACAACAAGAAGAATGCAAGGAGTAAAAATAAAGTTATATTCATCTATGAATATGTAAAGAATTACAGGCAAAAGCTGAATATCAAATTACAAAAGTCTATATACGATTTACACATCATTACATTTGTTTAGATAAAACGATCCTATACTATAGATCGGTGATCTTCACGACAATGTCCACGAAAACATCAATCTCCTCCCTAGTGCCTCTATAGTTGTAACTGACCACCTAAGAAGCATGCTGCTCAGGATGGTCGACTTCTTTTGTTCGATGACCAGGCTCTGAAGATCAAATGTTCTTCCAGACGAAATGAGCTTTACCCGCCAGATAACCAGCAATACTCATTCACCCACAACAGAGATACTACTTTTACATTAGGGTTGAAATTTACTCTAGAGCAGCATCTCTTCAGGACCGTCGAAGAAGAAAAAATTTACCAGCACACCCCGATGGTCTATCAATCCGGAGGTAACATCCAAACACGGCGGTGCCTGGTAAGTATGAACCCTCCATGTGCAAACAGAAACCACGGACCTCAAACCCGTGTATACAATGTTCGAGGCCTCATGGGACCCGTTAGTACAAGGTAGGGCTGCCATGGGACCCGTCAGTACAAGACAGAAGAAATTTAAGTTATTATAATATGAATCACGATAATGTGACTTTTTGAATATTATGGGATCAGAAGGCAATGTGAAGTTCAAGAAAACTGATACCTCCATCCTTTTTGAGAGTTACAATAGAAATATGGAAACTGCCTCCCTATTTATAGGGATAGATCTAATTAATCCTACGGCTGGATGGAGATGTGATCAAGGGACAGAAATGCGATCTTTTGACTTCCCGTAATAAATGCAAGTAAGTTACGGCGCCTCCCTGATCGACTTAACGAATCGATGATAAAAGAGAAAGAAGATCGAAGCGATCAATGCACAATAAAGCAGATCTAAAAGAGCTTCAGACCAGGAAAGTTTTACACACTCATTTATGCTAGTCGCTCGGTAAGAGCTCGAAATCCTCAACAAAGGCATGCAAAGTTTACACCATTATAAAAAAATACTGGATCGCCTAGAGGCATAAGACCTAACCCTACAGCATATGGGGGTCGTCATTGCCTTATATATTATATGAAAAATTATTGATGGGCTATACAGTAACTCTATTGGAATCCAAGAAATCTGACACAGAAATCATGAGAATAATCGTCATTATTCAGGACTACAAAAAAATCACTGCCTAAAATTCCAAAGAATTGTTGAAGGAGGTCTGAACAGACTGGATCTAACAAATAAGTTTACATTTTCCAATTCCTCCCATATCAAGATATTTGATATATTTGGTACACTGGTTGCCTTATCTGAAGGACAAGGTACTCACAATCAGTACAGAAAAACATGGATTTCTAAGAAGATACATAGAACGATATCTTCTCAGCAAACATAAACCTAGGACGAGAAAAGCAGAGTTCAACAGAAGGAATAATAGCCTCCTTATATAAGATATACATAACAAAAGGACAAATTTAGAAGGCATTGATCGAACGTCGACTAGAACGCTGAGCGTTCCTTAAACAGTTATTCAATCAATTATCGACACGAGCGGCCTACTGTCCTCATTTTTATGCCTAAAGTGACTTTGGAAATAACCCAAAGGACCATACTTGGTCGATCATCATTCTTAATTTAAAAATTTTTGATGTACATAACAAAGTTATATCATTCAGTTACTTAAACACTGATCGAGCAAGATTAAGCTACATTTTTGAAGACTGGATATTCTCCCAGAAGATCAATATCAGATAAGTAAGCTAATCTCTCCTGATTATGTCGAGAAGCTATACTGATTCACAGCGACAAAATGTGCGTAACAAAAGATATCTACTAAGGATTGATCAAGATGTGGATCTAGTCACAAAAGAATATCATTTTCATTAAATTCATTCTCCCCGTACAAAAATTCAACACAAAAAGCCACACGGAAGGTTGGGCACTACAAAAAAAAAATTCAAGATAACCGGCTTTATAATCTTCTTCATAGGCCTGCCGACGAGACTCCTCCGCCAAGGCAGCAGCCCGAACCAAATCATTTTTCTCCTTCTCAAGGACGACTTTCTCCTCCTCTAATTTTTGAAGATCATCTTTGGCAAGCTGCAGTTGCAGGGTCAGCCCTGCGGCCTTCGCTGTCTCCGACTCCAAACGATGTTGATAGGCATCTTTACCGATCCACAGATCGTCATTTTGCACACCCAGCTGAAGTGCAAAATACTTAGCCTGAAAAAGAAAAAAGTGCTTACATAACAAGGGAATCAAAATAAAAGCGGAAAAAAGGATCAAAATATATTTACCTGCTCACATATCTTCACCAGCGACTGAACAAGGAGAATATTGGGGGTACCCTCGAGTTTCCTCAACTCGTCAGGCAAAATAGTGATCATGCCCAGGTCCCAGGACAAAGCATCGGGCTCAACAGAGCCAGGCAGTTCACTACCAAAAGGAACACCATCAGGACGTGGAGTCACCGACTGCATAATATCCTTAACTTGCTCGAGAACGCAGCGGTCATCTAACGGACGGGGGGATTCCCTCTCATTGGGACTAACCGAGGTCTCCTTACCCGAAGCAAAAATAACGGTTTGACAACCGGACCTTGATCCGGTTCGACCTCCAGAAGGCCCGTCAGATTCGAACGAAGTAGTAACAACAGTTGTATCATTAAACAAGTAATCAGGGAAATCTTGAGAAATAGGTTGTGTTGCGGAGGGATTTACAAAGGAACCCTGATTAATCACCTCCGAAACAACACCAACATGGCCTCCGCTAACAATCGGGGCAACAGAAGTAGAAAAAGGAAGAGAATTAACAGGAACATGTTCATATGTGCCATGTTCGAAAGAAGCAGTGCCTGAAGAAAAGGGTACGTCAAAAGCTTGCTCCATAAATGACGAGTCACCAAAGGCAACCCCACCATGGGAAGGTCTTGATGGGATAGTGCCCTGCAAGCCAATACATTTAGCTTGTACTGGAACTATCATTATCTTTCTTTAGTATAAATGACTTAGTACGCATGTTTATTTATATGTGTATAAGGATAAACAATGGCCAACTTCATCTCTCGCGAATACATTTAAGCGATTGGTTGAAATCCTTAGATGACATTTGACTATGGGACGATTCACTTAAGTACTGAGTGCAATCATTAAACAGTCTCAAAGGTCGTAATCTTAAAACTGTTCCAAGTCATAGATTTCGAAACGAGACGGGGTATCGTAGGAATCGCCAAGACTTGTACAAGTATGCATGATTCACATGGAGTGAATTTGTAGCGTTTCATGAGCAAGACATTTGAGGCCAGTGCATATGAGTAGGTGGTTCAATGGAGGATTGAACGCATCGAACGACCCGAACAGAGAAACCCATTGTGGAAGCGCATGTCGCATATCGGTGATGGGATGTTTCTCAAGGATTATAATAGTGTACGATTTAGTTCTTTGACTTGAGGTGATAGGGCGAATTCGGTGCATGGAAGTGCGTACTTAGTTCTAGGTATAGGTCACTTAGCTTGATCATAGCATGCCTAGGTTGGGTGCGTATGGACATGTACGCGAGTGGTTAGTACCAATATGGAATCTATTGACTCACTGTAATGGGTGAGAGAATTTCCTATACGATTCTTAGATAATATATCCGAGAAACCCGTGGCCACGGTCGGTGACGGATTTGGAAAGGGGTTTCCAAATTTAGGAGTCACACTGGAATATTATCCTGAATTAGAAAGTATAGTTATAGAGACAAATTTAGAGGTGCCGATCAATTCACACACCCTAAGTCTTGATCGGGAATATTAGTCGATAGAAGGACCGTATGTACATGGTAATTATATGAGACGAGGTTCACAAGTATCAATTCACCTGAAGTTGGGCTTCATGGGCTTGTGGCTAGACATCGACCATGAAGTGTAGGTACTCCTGAGTTAATAGGGGATTTGATTCTAGGAGTGGTCAATTAATGGTTGTTTAATTGGCCGGAGCAATTTATTGTTCATAAATTAAATCACGAAGAATTCGTGGGCCTGCTGCGAATTGATGGTGAACCCAGAGGGTCACACACAATACAATTGGACGGTGACTGTTGAAAAAGGACATGAAAGGAATTAATTGATTTAAAGGTAATTAAATCAATTAAATGAATTAAAGTATTTAATTCAAGTGGGAGATTAATTAATTAGTTGACTTAATTAATTAAATACTTAATTATGTTGCTAATTAATTATATAAAGGAAATATTGATTTATAAATTGGATTGGGCATTTAATTAAAGTGGTTAATTAAATGAAAGGCTTGCAAGACATGGGCCTTTAATTAAAAGCCCATAAGGAGTCTTGCAAACCTAGGTCAAAAGGGAGTCTATAAATAGGGTTCTACTAGAGCTCAAAAAGCTAACACCCTAGCACAAAACCCTGGCCTCTCTTCTCTGACCTAGCCGCCCCTAGCCGTCGCCGCCTCCTCTTGGCCGTGAGCTGCTACGCCGCCGCCGCACCACCTCCTTTGTTCCACCGTGTTAGATCTTGCATTGCCAAGTAGATCTGCACAGTCCTGCAACAACAAATCTCCTAGATCCAGTTCAGAACCTAAGACTAGGAGGTGTTACCAGAATCCAGTTGGTGTGGACTATCTTTGGAGGTGAGACATTTGGATCACTCCTGTGAACCAGATCCAGATTCAGAATCAGAATTGAAGGTTGCCACCACCTTGCCTGTGGTGAGGTAAATCGCAAAAACCCCCTTGTTTAATTACTCTGTGTGTTTTTGTTTCTTGCTTGCGTATAAATAATATGGAGAATCTAATATGGGACCTTGGGTGCTTCGAAAATTTTTAAATTTCGCACTTTCGTTTTTGTGACAATCGAGGCAACCCAACCACTATCCCAACAGTGGTATCAGAGCCAACTCCATCATTATTATACGAAAAGCCTGAACATAATGTGTTTTCATCGTATATGTTTGATTATGTATATGTAAACACGTGATAATTATGTTCTGTAAATTGATTCTTGCTTGTTATGACTGGATCTATGATTGGGTAAAACTGCTTTTTCAGATCTGTGCCGATTTTATAGTTTTTAAAAACTTCAGGACCTTTTGTGCAAAAATCGCATACAGGGTTTTTAGAGGGCTGAAAATTCGAAATTTTTGGATCTGGAAATTTCAAAATTTCTGGACTACTTTGCAAATCTGATCGCACGGTTTTTTGGGGTCAATTTGTAATTTCTGAAAACTTTGGGGCTGTTTTGCAATTACCGAAACTTGAGGGGTCAATTTGAAAAAAATAAAAAATTTTCAGAATTCAAAATATTATTTTTTGGTCTGCTGCCCGAATCTGCTTAGGGGTGTTTTTGTAACTTTTTAAATGTTTTGGGGTCAAAGTGCAATTTTCGAAAGTTGAGGGGCGAAAATGCAATTTTCAAAAGTTGAAAAACAGAATCTGAATTTGAGCAGAAAATTTATTTTTGTTTACCCGAATATTCATTTTGTCATAATTAGTAGTGACTAAAAAGTAAGAATCATAGGAAGTTAGTTTTAAAAGGTTGTTTTAAAATTAAGAAAGAAATAGGTAAAAGATGTTTGCATGTTTCTTGCTCTACGTGAATTGTTTACGTGGTTTTCGATCGAGCTGATCCTTGACCTTAGGTTAGAAGTGATTGGTTTAATTTATTGTTTGGTTTTTATTGGGCCTGCGAGCCTATTATATTTTTGGGCCACTTTGAGCCTTTGTAATAGAATAGGACTTTACTGCTTTTATTAGTTTAGAATGGAGGCCCGTTTACAAGCAAGGTGGGAGCCCAAGAAGATATGAAGGCCATGTATGCATGGTACATTGTGTAATAGCATAGGCCTGTTTGCAAACCCTTTAGATTGACCAATAGGGACAACATCATTGGCTCGATGATGGCCTGCATAGGAGGCTCCCGATCGAAAACATATTGTGGTAGTATGCATGCTAGGCTTGTATGGCTTTTATTTATTTTGTCGATTTATATTTAGCTTGTATGAGATGCGCGCTAGAATCTAGATCGTAATAAAAGATAAAGCATAATTGAATCGGTGAGATCTCGAGGAGAGTTAGCATAACTTTCAAACCAGTAAATCCCCTCTTGAATTAAATATTAAGTCATATTGGATTAAAATAAAATGAAGTATTTATATAAATCCAAGCCTTCCATCAATAGGGACTAGCGTATGTTGTCTACTTATCGATAGAGGTGATCCAGAGTCTGGCACCCGAGTCGAAGAAAGGGACAATACGCGAAATTCCTTGACTCCTGTTTTTTAACTAAACACGACAAGGGTGAGGATTGGTCGGGATGTGAAGATCGACCGATAACTAGTTACGGAGAATTCACGACCGGGCCAGTTGCTCATCATGATTGATGGGTTAGACTTAACGATTAGCAACACTTATGATGTAGCAGTGCTAGATAAGTGCGAAAATCGAGGCAAAATAGCTTGAAGGTTGTGGAGTGACACAATTGGCAATAAGTATGCCTACCTGGGGAATTGGTTGTATGTCCACGAGTCGTGGGTGCAATTAATTGCCGCTGGGACGTCAAGACCTACTAGGAAATAGAATTTCCCGAACAATTGAAGGGGTAATTGTTTCGATAAAATAGTGGGAGAACTTCTACGATAGAAAGTCCAACCTTTGTAGATTATAAGTATTATTCATTAACTAGTCCACTGAATGTTTGTCTTCTCTTTAAAATTAGATACTGAGATATCTGTAATTATCGATTTTACTATTTATCTCGACTAATTAAATAACTGGATCAAAATATAGACTAGGCAAGAAACTTGAGAATTGTCTTAAATTCCAAGAGTGGGAATGATGTTCTTAAATGAAAAGCCTATGCCTTATGAGCATACGAGATAAGTCAAAATAAAAGAAACGAGTCACCCGTAGAGTATGGGAATATTAATGATCGTTTCTCATATGAAGATGATTCTCAAAAGTGAAACGAATCACCTATGAAGTATGGGAATCTTAATGATCGTTTCCTCAAATAAGCATCAAGATTGAACGAGCTATGGAAGCAACATGAGGAGCATGTCTGAAGCTTCCACCTCAAAAGGCCTGTTTTGAGGACCAGTCTTCTGAAACAAACCTCCACTTCAAAAGGCTTGTTTTGAGGAGTAGTTTTAAATCGATTTGATTCAAGACTTCTAAGGAATTGTTTCAAAACTCGAGAATGAATGAAGGAACTATTGTCAAGGATCACTGTCTTTGTTTTATCAATCTAGTTGAAAACTGGATCGATTAAACGTAAGCCTGCAAGTGATCTTAACATTAACTTCCTCCTAAATTCTCCTCATGCTCATTCAAATGACTCTTGAAATACACTGATCTTATTTGATAAGTTGATCACATTTCATGAATCAACCAAAGAATTGGTTAAAGGCAAATAGGATAAACCTGTCATGATCGTTTACACTTCATGGACTGCAAAGTCATGGAAGAGTAAAATGAAGAAGAATTTATTCTCTTCTAAATTCGACCATAAAGGTAGTCAAAAGAACGCAAGTAGCCTAAAAGTCGAATTATCCCACTGGATCTAAGAAAGGCACTGATATGTTTAATTGATTAGATGATCTAATTAATTAAGCAACGTTTCAATTAAAGGGTTAATTGAAAGGGAATATGAATCAATTAAAGAAGTTAATTGAAAGGAAGTAAATTAATTGAATTAAACCATTAGCTCAATCTTATTGAATTAATGTGTGAAAATTCAATTAATACAAAGATAATAATCCATAACTTTGGTATGCTAGACTTGGACACATCTCCAAGAGTAGGATTCAAAAGTTGGTTTCACCTAAGCTTCTTGAAAAATAGAACTTGGATGAACTTCCAACCTGCGAATCATGTCTCAAAGGAGATATGACCAGATCTCCCGTCACAGGGAATCCAGGGCAAACCAAATCTGGATTTAATCCATGAATATAGACCACTAAAAGTTACTGTGAGAGGAGATTACTCATGCTTCGTACTTTTTGCTAATGACATTGGTCGTTAGTGGAAAATGAATCTAATGAGATACAAATCCGAAAAACCTTTGAATATTTTCAAGGTATTTCAATACGAAGTAGAGAATCAACAAAGACAAAGTATTATGACCATTCGATCTAGTTGAGATAGCAAATACTTGTCAAGGATTCCTCAATTATCTTAATGAGAATGAGATTCTCATATAACAAACTCCGCTTAAGACGCCTCAACTTATTGAAGTGTCTAAAGAGATGGAATCTAACATTGTTAGGCATTGTTCGATCCATATTGAGATTTGTTAAAGCTTCCTTATGCATTCTAGGAGTTAGTCCTCCTAACTGCATCGAAGATACTGAGCAAAGTACCTTCAAAGTAAGTGCCTGCAAAGCTTTACCAAGAAAGGTATGGCAAAATACCTTTATTTTATACTCTTACTTCTGAGTATAGAGATCTACTGCCGATGGTAGAAACGAGAAAGGAGATAAATTGGCTAGTAGATCCAATTTGTATATAATTATGGGGTATCCAACGAAATCCATTGGATACATGTTCCACGACAATGAGAAACAATCGTTTCTCCTAGATACCCATTCCTATGTTGATGAATTTCTCGTCAAAGGAAATGGAAACGTCATGGAACTTGATGAAGTCCAAGATTTGGACCCGTCCCCGCAAACAGTGGGAGTTAATCCAGAATTTACTAAACCTACTAGTACACCTACTCTTCGAAGGTCTGATCGAATTCGTAAGGAGCCAGAGCGATTTGGTTTCATTCACGAAAACGAGAATGTGGAAAGTAATCCAAAGACCTATCAAGAAGCGATGTCAGACATAGACTCAGGTGCGTGGCTGGAAGCCATGCAAACCAAAATGGATCCCATCCATTCCAACAAGGTATAACCTTGATTGATCCACCCAAGGGATTTATCCCTATAAGTTGGCTATAAATTGTAAGTGGATCTTCAAACTTGGAATGAATGAAGAGGTGTTGCCTCTAAGAATCGACTAGTGGTAAAAAGGCTATTCACAATGTTCTGGAACAGACTTTGATGAATCTTTTTCTCCATTAGCAATGTCTGAATCCATTAAGATTCACATTTATTCTGATGAGATAGTCAAGACATTTGACTTCATCAAAACGAGTATGAACCATGAGTGTACAAAAGGATTAGTGGGAGCGCGATGAAGCTCATATTTTGTATGTCGATAATGTTCTGGCCATCTGGTATGATATCGAAATGTTAGCACAGACGAAA
Source organism: Penstemon eatonii (assembly GCA_038501285.1). NCBI lineage: Eukaryota > Viridiplantae > Streptophyta > Magnoliopsida > Lamiales > Plantaginaceae > Penstemon > Penstemon eatonii. The sequence goes on along the minus strand of CM076710.1, from coordinate 40,574,560 downwards.
GCATGGTTGTCCATGCAATTCTCCATGAAAGATTTAGGAGAAGCATCTTACGTATTGGGATACGTATCTATGAAGTAGATCAGAAAAGATGCCGACACTCTCTAAATCTAAGTACATAGAATCAATACTTAAAATATTCAGTATGGAGAATCCAAGAAAGGATTGCTTCAAGTGAGACACTGTATCCCTTGTTCCAAAATCGATGTGCCCTACATCAAATGAGAATAAAGGAGAATGTCTCAAATACCTTATGTTCAAACAAAAGGTTGCATGTGGCATGCTTTACTATTTACTAGACCAGACGTAGAACTTGCTCAAGTATCGCGAGCAGTTGCTAGTCAAACCCCAGTGAAGAAGTACTGGACCACCGTAAAAGATATCCTTTAGCTCTTGACAAAGACTAAGGATTTGTTCTTGGTCTATGGTGGTAGTGGAGAATTAAAATTCGAAGGATTCACTGATTCGAATTTTCAGTCTGATGTGGATGAATTAAATATATCCATTTTTGGATACATATCCTGCCTCAATGGGGTAACGGTGAATTTGAAAGGGTTCCAAGCAAATCACCGTAACCATCTAAACCACTGAAGCAAGATACATTGCAGCATTAAATGTAGCATTAAATGCGGCTTAAAGAAAGTGTTTGGATATAAAACTTCATCCTATGGTTGGATGTAGTGCCTAGCATTGCGAAGCTCATGATTATCTTCTATGATAACATTGGAGCTATTGCTAAAGCAAAGCATTCGAGATCTTACCAGAAATCTAAACACAATTGAAAGAAAGGTACCATTTGATTAGAAAAATCATTGGTAGAGTTAACGCGGGTAATGGATCGCGTCGACTCAGAAGACAACTTAGCTGATCCACTAAAAGGAGGCTATATCATGAAATGAGTTCGAAGAACATCTTTAAAAAGATGGGTCCTAGAAACGTTTGTGATTGGCTATAGGGCAAGTGGGAGATTGATGGGATAGTGCCCTGCAAGCCAATACATTTAGCTTGTACTGGAACTATCATTATCTTTCTTTAGTATAATGACTTAGTACGCATGTTTATCTATATATGTATAAGGATAAACAATGGCCAACTTCATCTCTCGCGAATACATTTAAGCGATTGGTTGAAATCCTTAGATTACATTTGACTATGAGACGATTCACTTCAGTACTGAGTGCAATCATGAAACAGTCTCAAAGGTCGTAATCTTAAAACTGTTCCAAGTCATAGATTCCGAAACGAGACGGGGTATCGTAGGAATCGCCAAGAATTGTACAAGTATGCATGATTCACATGGAGTGAATTTGTAGCGTTTCATGAGCAAGGCATTTGAGGCCAGTGCATATGAGTAGGTGGTTCAATGGAGGATTGAACGCATCGAACGACCCGAACAGAGAAACCCATTGTGGAAGCGCATATCGCATATCGGTGATGGGATGTTTCTCAAGGATTATAATAGTGTACGATTTAGTCCTTTGACATGAGGTGCTAGGGCGAATTTGGTGCATGGAAGTGCGTACTTAGATCTAGGTATAGGTCACTTAGCTTGATCATAACATGCCTAGGTTGGGTGCGTATGGACATGTACGCGAGTGGTTAGTACCAATACGGAATCTATTGACTCACTGTAATGGGTGAGAGAATTTCCTATACGATTCTTAGATAATATATCCGAGAAACCCGTGGCCACGGTCGGTGACGGATTTGGAAAGGGGTTTCCAAATTTAGGAGTCACACTGGAATATTATCCTGAATTAGAAAGTATAGTTATCGAGACAAATTTAGAGGTGCCGATCAATTCACACACCCTAAGTCTTGATCGGGAATATTAGTCGATAGAAGGACCGTATGTACATGGTAATTATATGAGACGAGGTTCACAAGTATCAATTCACCTGAAGTTGGGCTTCATGGGCTTGTGGCTAGACATCGACCATGAAGTGTAGGTACTCCTGAGTTAATAGGGGATTTGATTCTAGGAGTGGTCAATTAAAGGTTGTTTAATTGACCGGAGCAATTTATTTTTCATAAATTAAATCACGAAGAATTCGTGGGCCTGCTGCCAATTGATGGTGAACCCAGAGGGTCACACACAATACAATTGGACGGTGACTGTTGAAAAAGGACATGAAAGGAATTAATTGATTTAAAGGTAATTAAATCAATTAAATGAATTAAAGTATTTAATTCAAGTGGGAGATTAATTAATTAGTTGACTTAATTAATTAAATACTTAATTATGTTGCTAATTAATTATATAAAGGAAATATTTATTTATAAATTGGATTGGGCATTTAATTAAAGTGGTTAATTAAATGAAAGGCTTGCAAGACATGGGCCTTTAATTAAAAGCCCATAAGGAGTCTTGCAAACCTAGGTCAAAAGGGAGTCTATAAATAGGGTTTTACTAGAGCTCAAAAAGCTAACACCCTAGCACAAAACCCTGGCCTCTCTTCTCTGACCTAGCCGCCCCCTCTCCCTTGCGCCGCCCCTAGTCGCCGCCTCCTCCTCTTGGCCGTGAGCTGCTACGTCGCCGCCGCACCACCTCCTTTGTTCCACCGTGTTAGATCTTGCATTGCCAAGTAGATCTGCACAGTCCTGCAAAAACAAATCTCCTAGATCCAGTTCTGAGCCTAAGATTAGGAGGTGTTACCAGAATCCAGTTGGTGTGGACTATCTTTGGAGGTGAGACACTTGGATCACTCCTGTGAACCAGATCCAGATTCAGAATCAGAATTGAAGGTTGCCACCACCTTGCCTGTGGTGAGGTAAATCGCAAAAACCCGCTTGTTTAATTACTCTGTGTGTTTTTGTTTCTTGCTTGCGTATAAATAATATGGAGAATCTAATATGGGACCTTGGGTGCTTCGAAAAATTTTAAATTCCGCACTTTCGTTGTTCTGACAATCGAGGCAACCTAACCACTATCCCAACAGGTCTACTTCCTACTTCACCAGAAGAAGAAAAGTTTGGTTGTACAAAAGATGAACTAACTACAGAAAAAGGTTCAGAAGGGATGACAGGAGTATCGGTCGTCGACCTACTAATGGAGGACGAACGAGGAGGTTCCATCGAGGGCCCCTCTGTTCGCGACTTTTTCAGTCTAGTATTCCTAGCATTCTCACGGGAAGGACGCTTCGATGTGTTACCAAAAAGATTACTTATGATCGGAATTCAAAAAGTAAAATTAAAATATCGAGAAAGCTTATCGACCTGCTGAAGAAAAAGTATTCTGTTAAGAAATGAGTAAAACAGTAAATAGCGAGTCAAGTTTTTACCTTTTATATTTATACTATACGAAAAGACGCGATAGACCCAAAGAAAGGGCGCGAAATACAGAAACTGGCCTTGGAATAAACACTAGAATTTGAAAAGACATACGCATAATGATTACGGCAAAGTTAATGACCTGTCTGAATTATTACAGAGAAGACGAAAGGATGTGACTGTCAGAATACAAAACGTTTATCTCACATAGGGATAAAAAAGTAATATTACAATTAGATTTACGGTAAACAGTTACAAAGGTTATTTCATAAGATCAATCTATCATACAGTTTGGTCGCTATCCGGAATTTTATGTTCGCTAGCGACGTCTCCTTTTTCTGCTGTGACAATATCTTCTTCCTCTTCCTCTGGATCGACAAAATTATCATCGACCTCGTCATTGATATCTGAAGGAGGAATCGGTAATGGTTTTCCAAACTCTTGGACGAGGTGAGCCAGAGGAAATTTTTGATAAACGACGTCCGGAAGCTCGGAAGGAGAATATGCTTCGCCATAACGGTTCAACCGAATGTGCGCCGTTTTAAAATATTCCTTTCGACGATCATCTATCATTTCAAAAGCGACCAACTGATGAACCGCCTTCTTGAACGTACTTTCTAGGAGCGAACAGACCATTTGATGTACCAACGCTGTATGAACAGGAGAGCTGAGGAATTCACGAATCACTTTTTCATCAAGATTCCGGCCATAACGATCCCTGAGTCCACTAAGAGGAATGTCCCTCTCATACTCCTCTAGAGAAGCTTGCAGACTTGATACTTGAGATTCCAACTCGCTAATCCGAGCAGTACTCTGAAATTGGAACTCTTCTAACTTTTTAGCCAATTGATTGGCTTGTTCTTGAGCACGGGAAGTCTCCAGAACCCTGTCTATAATCTCCTGGTCTTCAGTCCCCGTAGCCCGAGTCTCTATGACCGGAACGGAAGAAGTCGTTGAAGGACCAACCTCTGAATCAGAAGACTTATGAAGTAAAGTTTTATATTTCTCATCCAGAAACTCACATTGTTGTCTCCAGAGTGCAGTTTCATAGGCATATGAGGCCAAACAAATCTTAGTCTGAGAAAAAGAAAAGGAATAAAAAGAAATGAATTAGCAAACTAAAGGAATTCACGAAGAAAATTACCCTATAAACACAAATCACCTTTTCAGCATAAAGAGAAGCTCGCTGAAATTTCTCCAAAGGATCCTTCCGAAGAAGTTTATTCATGTCACGAGTAAAAATGCCGGACAAAAGAACACGAGTGGCCTTATCCACTGCATTTTCGCTCTCGTCGTGAACTAAAGAATCATTCTCAAGATAGCCAGCGGCTCTTTTTCCCTCTAAATGATCCTCGATCATTTCAACCAAGGTAGGTTTTGGATGATTATCGCCGAGTAAAGAAAGATCGTTACCATAACGACCGTAATAACTCTTCTTTCTCCCCACCGGATTATCATTGGGATGAGGCATCGACCAGCTGCGACATCCACGTATACCCAAAGATGTCCTAAGCTGGAGAGGGGGATAACCGGATCCCGTCCCCTGATGAATAGGAGATTCTTGAGAAGAATCTGGAGATTCCTCTCTATTCTCCTCAGAATCATGACTCAACTCCAATTTTCTCTTCCGAGACACTCTCTGCTCGATAGGAACATTCTCTATGGTTTTGGTGGATTTAGACAACACCATTTTTCCCTTCGAAGAATGTCGGAAATTTTCTATAATATGAGCTGAAAAAAGAAACACGGTCAAAGTCAGACCCTCTGCAGAAAAGAGATCATCACAAAGTTATGCTGAAATAAATGCTTACCAAGTGATTCAGATGACGAACTAATTGGAAAAACATGAGTACTCAATCCCGCTTTGCGAAGGAAAACTTCTCCAATAAGAAGAGCACTCTGATATTTATTGGCACGCATAGCCTGGATTTCACCAATAAACTGAGGATAGTCAGAAATAAGTTCACCAGTCGGCAGACGACCTCCATAAACCCACTTGGAGTCATGATCCCACGAAAAGGGCGTAGTCGAGCCATCCGCCAAATGAAGATCAGATGGTGGACGAAGAAAGAAAAAATGAGATTTCCAAGAAGGGTTGCTAGAAACTAGGGAGTCAATGATTGCGCGACTAGGCTTCTGGCTAGCGAAGAAATATCCGCGGTTGGAGGAACTAGAAATGTTAAAGCGAAACAATTGCGTAAATTACGAAAGGAGGGATGGAATCCTTTCGCTATCATCAAAACAGAGAAACAAACCACAAAGGCCACAGAATTAGGGACTAATTGAGTCAAGGACACACTGAATATTTTTAGAATATCAAGAAAAAGGGCAGACAACGATAGACGCAGACCACTATTAAAATGGGCCGTGTAAAAGGCTTGACATCCTTCCGGAGGTGATGTAACCCTATCAGAAGGAGAAGGGAGAACTATCTCGGAACCCTCCGGGAAATATTTGGCATAATTGTTCACAACCTCGGAGAAAGTATCCACAGTGTAAGCACAAGCTAGGTCCTCAATCGGTTCAGAAATTTGAGGAGTTGTGCATTTCCCTTTCTTAGCTCGGGCAGCAACATCCGTATCAGAAAGAATTTGTACCTTAAAGGTATCCTCAGCAAGAACAATGAATTCTGAAACTCCAGTTTGCTCGCTCGAAGGATTAGAATGCAACCCTTCCTCGATAATGGGAGTGACATTCTCCCTAAAGGAGGAAGAAGATTTTCTTAAAGAAGCCATTTTTTTGGATTCTCGGAGGATATAAGTCGATAAAAGGAAAACTTTAAATGATGAACGACTAAGCAAGAAAATGACGGCGAAGTGTAAGGAAGTATAAAGTGGAAATGACAAACTTAATAGTCACCTATTTATACTGAGAAGTGAAAAGACGTTTCGAACTCATCACAACTAATCACGTTCCCGCCGAAAACGGAAGAAGATAAAAAGCCTCCCCAAAGGGACGCGTAGCGGTTCATAATTGGAAAGAGAAAACGACTATACTTAGGATTTTTTCCCACAGAGTTTTTTCTTAAGTAAGGTTTTTAACGAGGCACGACTCATAGAAAATAACAGTCGTAAGAAACCGTCTACTTCTACGAGCTTCTACTACATATACGCTCGAAGAAGTGAGGGAGTACTGATGGGGGCTATTTCGCACCCCTTGTAATGTGCGGATCGACTGAAGTATAAAAGATCGGTTCGACCAGACAAGTCAGTTCGGGATCATCTTATCGACCCGGTAGAATACGACCCTCCTCAACAAGCAGACTACAATCCGGACTCAAGAAGGACAATTGGGCCGAGTCCTATTAGGATTATGTTTCCTTGTAAAGCTAGGTTTAATATGATATAAATACCTAGTTAATCATAGTATTACACACGCTTCACATACTCAACTTATGCCTGCATAACAGCATAATCCAAGATTATTCAATAAGAAAAGCTTTTTCTTCATATTCATATACATTGATTGTCTTTATTACTTATTATTCCTCTAAATTGTTCTTCCTTGAGATTGATCCATCCGGAATAAAGTAACAGAGCCCTTTAATTCGTATTAATTGAGAATCCCTAATATCACCTAATTACTGATATAATCTTACCCGACGAAATTCGGTTAAATCAACGATGATCTGGAAGCTTTGATAGATAGAGCTGGTGTGGATCCGAAGGAGAGGATTATCAGAGACTTCTTTGTATCTCATGTTCACACTGCCATGGTGAATCAGATGGTAGGACCGCTTCTGGAGAATACCTTCAAGAAAGCTATTCATCAATTAGTGGCGCTCGAACTGATTGAAGATCGTAAGGAAGAATACTTCGTTGCTATTGACGTCATCAAAGATCGGAATGGCCAGGAATATTCAGTTGAAGATGTTTTAACGGTCGAATACAAAGGTCTTCATCTGGCACATTGGGTAGAAGAGCTTGGGGTTCATCTGCCCATTTCTCCTCCCGATCGGGATCCTTCCGAGAAGGATGGGGAAGGTCCTTCAAATGAGAACCAACCAGATAATCCTCAGGGCGAGGAGAAGGAGGACGCAGATCATGAACATCTTTGAATGAAGAAAAATAGCTAGGGATTTGATTTGTATTTTTTTATGAATTTTGTATAATGGAGGCTTTATTAATTAATTTACTTTCTCCGGTCTTGCATGTCTCACATTATTTCATCATATAATTTATACATGAGTCTTTGTTGTCATAACGAGTGATTTATGTTTCCTCTATCAGATTTACTTCATCGAGCTAATATATCGACCTTCGTAGCCTTCTTTTTTAAATTTGTTTTTAGAGCCTTCCTCAGGGGCCGTCCCGTCCTTTCCTTTATTATAAATACTGGGGTAAAAACCTCTCACTATTGTACCATGTGTCCACACTTGATAAAATATTCTCTCCAATTAGTCGGGCTAGCATTTCGATTTACCAATTTCCATGATACTTTTTTGACAATGAGTTCTCTCTTTTCGAACACTTCCAAACGTTCTTCTCGCGATCCCACGAAAAACATTATTCCTAGAAAGAAATCGCGCAATGAAGGTACTTCTTCCGAGCCTTCTCAACCTCGTAATTCTCGAGCCAATCTTAACTCGGAAGTAGACAGAATTCATATTCCTTCGACTAACCCTCCCAATTCTTCAAACACTCCTCCAAATACTTCGACCACCTCTTCTCATTCCTAGACATACTCCCCCTGGACGAACCGTTCTTGGTGCTTCCGTTTTTGGGAATCAATCTTCACAGGTCGAGATTCCTTTGAATAATCTTTTTGTTGAGCATCGGTCTCACGAATCCGTTCAAACAGAAACTCCGAAAGGGAATTCCGTCGTCGACCTTCCTAAGTATGGTGATCAGCAAAAAAATGGCCAATCGAGAGGATGCGGTCAAGAATATATCTACTTGAGGGAGCCAAGGTATGGTTGGCCAAACCCTTGATCCACTTTCAGGGGGTATACTTCATAGATCAGAGGTGCAAGATCTCCTAGAGCACTTATTCGTTGATCCTATAACCTCCGCGCTACTTATGTCTACTGAAGAAGTTGGTACATCTTCACAAGGTCAGGAGGAGACCAGGTCATACCCAAATTGTGTATTCTGCTTCGGGAAAGACCTTCTGTTGAGTTCAAATCCGATGAGTTCTCCTATGACGTTGGATGATCGTTTTCTCCGGGAGCAGGTCGAGGACATAATTGAGTCCAGTCATCCTCGTCCTGATGGGATTCCTTCAGGCGCGGTTCAGTGATCCTTGTATCAAGTGATCCTGACCCCGTGTCCTGGAGTCTTGGATTTGGGTCAATTCTTCCCGGTGAGCTTAAGAAATATGATGATTACTCTTCGCTACGCCTGGTTCAATCCATCTTTAAGCACTTTGAGCAGGTACTCGTCCTTGGTTTGTTTTCTTGTGATACCTCGATGCACCATATTTCCGTTATTCTAATAACTTGTTTGTTTTCACTCAGGCGAAACACCAAGTCTTGCAACTAGGCCTTCAAAATGAAGATTCTTGGTTCAGCAGAGAGGCCTTGAAATCTCAGCTGGAGAATGAGACTGCTGCTCATCGGGCAACTTCGCTCGATAGAGACCTCCTTGTAGAGGATAACCAGAAGTTGCGTGCTGAAAAAGAGGAGCTTGCTCGGGCAATTGCTGCCATGTAGTCGGAGAAGGAGAAAGATGACCTGGCTCAGTTGAATCAAAATATAGAGAATATGATTGAGTCTCATATCCAACAGGCAAGAGAAGATTGTCGAGATGCTGCTTTTGATGAAGGTTTTGATAAAGGCTATCGACAACGCCAGGATGAAATGTTAACCTTTCTGGGACATGGCACTAATCCTTTTCGCTCACTGGAAGATCCAAGGCGTATGTCTCCAACCAGGCCCTCCAATTCCGAGTTTAATCCCGAGTAGCAGTAGTTTAGTTCTCTCCTTTTTTTTTTAAAAGAACAATGTAAATGAAAAAGTAAGAACTTTTGTCATTCGAGAATGGTGTTTTTCTGAACATTATGATGAAATACCATGTGCATACTGATTTAGTTATATCCTTCGTCGGGATATAGTACTAATCATACGTCGAGTAGACATAAGTCTTTTAACTAAAGACTATTGCCTAAGTGAAAGAGAGTATCTTACTGAAGATCCTATTATCTTCGACATCCCCGGTAAGATAAATAATAGAAGGATTACACAGACGAATTATAATTTATACAATTTCATTAGAATATTATGATTAATCGGCAAAAAAATATTATACAATTTTTTTTTAAATATATAATAAAAATTGAAAAAAATTTCAGACTGATATATAAAATAATATAATATATTATATTATATTATATTTTATTAATCAAAGAGTTAAATTACACAGTAGCCTTACATTTATCTGAACTTTCGTGTCTTGTAAAACATACCGAAAATAAATAAGCAAACGACTTTTTATTTAATGACTGTTGATCTTCTACTTTCCCAAATTTTAAACCAAAAGTATTGATTCGACATCTATCATATATCTGACGTCTAATTTTTCAGTAATGAAGTTGAGTTATTTAAAAGATTCATCATTATCTGAACTTGCGTGTCTTGTTAGACGTACCCCCCCCCCCCCCAAAAAAAATTATTTGTTTTATGACTTTTTATCTTCATTAACCCAAAATAATAATGAAGACTAATTTGATAAGAAAAATGAGGTGAATTTTAAAGATGAGATGATTATGAAAATTATGGGAACCAATCAAGGACTAACTTTGTTGAAAATATTATTTTAAAAAAAACATATTTATGAAAAATAAAATAAATACTTGTTAAGTTGTGTAATATAACAAATATACAGGCAAAAATTAATTTATTAATATGATTAAAATTTCTGATAATCAACAAAAAAATGTTATAAAGAATTTATAAAAAAAAATCTTGTAAAACGTACCAAAAATAAATAAGCAAATAACATTCTGGTTAAAGCCCGTTGATCTTTCTCTTACCCAAATATTTAAATATATGCATATTTAGAATTTCCTAATTTATCAAGGAATATATTTAAATATTTTTTTATAATTTAGTTTTTTTAAAGGGAATTTTTATGAAGTCAATTTAGGGATATTCTATAATTTGTTAAAATATGTGTTAGTTAGATGTTATAAAACAAATAACGACTTCTTATCTATAGAGTTACATTATTTTAAAGCTTTATCAATATCTAAACTCGCGTGCCTTGTAAAACATACCGAAATTAAATAAGCAAATATCATTTTATTTTAAGACTGTTGATCTTCCTCTTCCAGAAATATTTGAACATATTGTACACAATGTTCCTTGTTTATATTTTATTCAAAATATCGAAAGGTTAATGTTATTTTCCAATCTATAATATTGATTTACATATATGCATATTTAATATTTCTCAATTTTATCAGCAATTTTATTTTAATTTTAAATAATTTTTTTTTTGATTTTCCCAAGAGTTTAATCACTTTTGAGGCGATTTTTATATTATTTTTTGTAGTTTAGTTTAGTAAGAGTATTTTTTTTAAGTTAAATATAGGATTTTTTTTTCTATTTTAAATTACTTGACATTTTTTAATCCGATTTTTTTTTTTAATTTACCCTTTTCTAACATTTAGGCTAGGGAAATCAATAGTCAACATTCAATAAAACAAAATGCATTACATTCAACTAACTTTTTTATTTTCATTTCATTGGTTCATTTACGAGCAGTACCTAGGCCTGTCAGACGAGTTTATTTTATGTAAATTTTTTTTTTTGTAAACATTTTTTTATTTTATGTGATTTTAAACCATATAATTAATTTTTTCCCATTTGATTTTTTCCTTTCCCGAGATAAAGTTTTATATATTCAGCCAAGTTTAAAATGAATTTTTACCAAATCAACTGTTTTTTACATTTGTAGGTCAGAATTAAATATGAAATATTTATTACGACCAATTATATTTTACTAATACTTTTTTTTTTTCTCAACAAATTAGTTTTAACCTTTAATGAACTAAATAGGAGATCAACTAAGCAAAATATTTTATAAATATAATACATGAATATATAAAAATATGAAGACTAATTTGAGAACAAGCCTTTATTAGTTAATAATCTCGTAAAATTTGGAATAAACTTCTCATAATATTGTTTTCCCTGAACAATTTAAAACAAATTAACACTGTTTAATATAAGAGTACACCAAAACTGCGTACTGATCTGATATAAATTTATTTACTACATAATATATGCCCAAAGTTGGACAGAAATTTATTAGGTTTCATCGAATATATGTTTATATACTCAATATACTAATTAATTCCTACATTTGTTTTAATAAATAAAATTTGCACATAACATACTATATTATGTATTAATTCAAATTATCTTAATAATTATAAATACAGCGAGGCAGCTGTATTTTGCTTATAAATTGAGTTAACCTAATTAAATGACAGATTTAATTAAATAACTAAAACTTAGTAAATGAAACTGAAATAAATTAGTTAATCAACTGATAAGAAATAAATAAAACATAAGATCAAATTTACAGATCAATACACTATATAATAGTAACAATCAACTCAAATACTGAGATGAACAACTAAAGTGAAGCATAAATAACAAAGAAACAGCCACTTAGCTTGCATATTCCGATATTAATTCCAACTATAACCTGGCCGGTAGAACAACATATACTGTTGTTCGAATAGAACGATAACATATGCTCTTGGTCAAAGAAATATATATTGTTGAGTTGAGTAAAAGATAGAAATTAGAGTGAAATGCAGAGCATAAACTACCGAGTAATAAACTATATAATAACAATCAACTCAGTTAAGGAATAATAAAAAAATTTATTGCTTTCTAGAGTTTAGAATTATGGATTAGCTTATTACCAGTTTTAATATGAACATAATTTGTAAGCAATACTTTCATTAAAACTGTAAATAAATATATTCACTAAAATAGTTACGTAATTTAAAATTAAGAACCTAAATTTAAGAAAATGTATAAGTTAATTTGAAAATTTTATAAAATGTGTAAGTTGAATTGAAAAATTTATGAATAAGCATTAATTTTGATCGAACCTCAATTAAGTCAAAATAAGGTCACGATTATAATAGATAATTACTAAATAGTTCATTTTTTAAAGATAAATGTACCGAAAATAAATAAGCAAATAGCATGTTGTTTTATTAAGACTGTTGATCTTCATCTTCCCCAATTATTTAAACATATTCTATAAAATGTTCCTTGTTTATATTTTATTCAGAATATTGAAAGCTCCATGTTATGTTTCAATAGTATAATATTGATTTAAATATATGCATATTTAAAATTTCCTAATTTATCAGCAAATTTATTTTAATAATCCATTAATATTCAGTTTTTTTCCCCTATAACAATTTATAACAACATAACAATACAGTTTACTGTTGTGATAATAATTTATGTAAATCATGATAGATAACAAAGTTATACATAAAATTATTTCCTAGAAATAATGATGAAAATTGGTTTGATGAGGAGAAGTTGATTAATTTTAATGATAAACATATTTCTGAATATTCTGGGAACAAATCCTAGACTAAGTTTGTTGAAAATTTTATTGAAAACTTATATTTTACCCTTAAATATGTCTTTAAATTATAGGTTATGTTTTGTTTAAATCAATTTCAAGTAATTTTTTTTTATTTCCATGATTAATTTATTTACAATATTATGTTTAGATTATAAATTTTATTTATATAACTAAAAAAATGAAAAATTAGACTGAAACAATTAATGAAATGAATTGTAGAGAGATAATTTTTATTAGTATTAAGACTACTTTCATTTTAAATTATTTTATATATGTTAATAATTACATAATGATAAATACGTGTTTATAAAAAATAATCTACTAAAATATACGTTATATAAGTATTATAAAACAAATATTTTTTAAATAATTTTGTTAAATTAAATTTGCTTATATTTTCGAAGATTTATAATAGCTCAAAAAATAACAAATATTGTATTACATTGATAAGATTCTGAGTAGTTTACAACTCACCAAATACATCTTCAAATCAAAGTCTTACTACAAATTCTAACAGTCGTAATAGGTCGACAAGTAACAATAATTGTATTACACTGATAAAATTTTGAGTAGTTGCCAATTCACAAAATACATCTTTAAATAACAAAATTACTAAAAATTCAACATACTATTTTGGGAGTTATACAGTCGGAGTTATCCTCTTCTGTTAGAAGGATTTGAAGTTAGGAAAAATGTTTTCCAGCATTCTTACCAGCAAGTAGCTCAAACTTTACACAGAAGATTGACGTGAAGAAGGGAACAATTATCGATTAAGGTCTAATTCTTACCCGAAATACCACTTTACCACCAAAGGATAGCTTTAAAAAAAAAGGTCTTGTAGCATTTATATAAAAAGCAAAAATTAAAGAAAAGACAAACAATTATCTGAAAAAACGAACAAATTTCTGAAAAACAAATGAAACGGCACCATTTAAAAGTTAAACTTGCAAAATAAAAAAGCAAATACTTTTTTGATTAAGCGTGCCAAAAAATAAAATAAAATGGTCATTACCAATGAGAAAAATATTCCACGCAATGGATTAGACCAAACCCAGCTCCTCCTATCATTCTTGGGTCACTGTACATCCCAAATAAATAAAAGTAATATATTAAAAGTTTTCTATCAGGAACTAGAATAATTCCAACCCAAATTATAACCAAGGAATGGCATTTGGTGATATTCCAGATATGATGACATCCCTTAGATTATGTGATCCCATATTTAAGGGATCAGATAAGATAGGATTGTGCGATCATATTTTTCATAAATCATTTGTTGGTAATCTAGATGAAGAGCAAAAGACCTGATGTCTAATTGCTTGGAAAATATATAATGTTCTGCTTTCGAACAATTGTGTACAGGATATAACAAGATGCATGCATAACGAGTTAGAAGGAATCATTTTACAAAATTTGCTGAGTAAAATTAAAAACTTATTTAAACACAAGTAAAACCACCAATTTATATCAAAAAATATTCAGAACTGACTGTTCAAATTATCACAGATGTACTACCGAGATCAACGCATTGATTACAATATTCGTTTCGCTTCCCAAAGATTATGGCTTGTTTGGCGAAGGAATCGTGTTCGAGTTGAATTTTTCTAGGTCGATGCAAGGTCGACCAATCACAATAGTTCAAAAATCATATACTACATCACCTGAAAACAGGGGCGGACCTACATAAGGGCTAGTGGGGTCTATAGACCCCACTCAACTATATATTTATTTTAATAGTTCTATTGATCAAATAGATTCTTTGGTTCAGTGGATAAGAGATCCTAGATTTTGCACGGAGCCCTGAGTTCGAAACCTTGTTCATACATAATCCTACATTTTTGAAGTCCTTCTTCTTTTCTAATCATTATTATTTTATTTTATATTAGTTTTCTTCAAATAAATCCCTTTGGCTTAATGATTAACATTATCTAGAGTTCAAAACCTAGGATACGCATCTCCTTTTTACTTTTTCATAATCGTTTTTCTTTCTTAACAATAATTATTTTAGTCTATTTTTCTTTCTCAACAATTCTTCTTTTAATTTCATTCCCTTTCTTAATAGTTATTCTTTGATTTTTATTATTTCTTAGTAATATTTTTAATTTTATTTCTTTCTCAATAACAATCAAGAGAAATCAATTTTTATTTTATTATACGGTTACTTCTTCTTATTTTTTAAATTTATTAGTAATTACAACATAAATTTCTCCTCCCCCAAAAAAATATTGATCTAGCTCCGAACATGACTATCACGGATCGATTTCAAAAAATTAAAAATCGGCACGGTCAATTGTAGATGTAATTGGTGTCACTTGAAATTGTAATTAAAATACATATACATTTTTTTAGGGTCATAACGGGTACCATACGTAATTAAAGTAACTTATGAAAGGTTTTTTTTTGTCAAATTTCACCTCCTACTTTTTGTTTATCCTCATATATTTTCTTGTAAATGAGATATAAATTTTAAGTTTAGCTGTGTTATTGTATTTTTTTTTTGTATTTGAATTATTAAATTTATTACAGAACTTCAGCCCCCACTACACCAAATTCCTGGATCCGCCCCAGGCCCCTGCCTGAAAAATGAAACCTTATATATGTTAGATAGAAGATACTTTTTTACTAATGACTATTGCCTAAGTAAAACATAGTATATTACTCAAGCTTCTATTATCTTCGACACCCCCGGTAAGATAAATAATAAAAGGATTACACATACAAAATATAATTTATACAATTTCATTAGAAGATTATGATTAATCGGCAAAAAAATATTATAAATTTTTTTTAATATATATTAAAAAAATTGAAAAAAAAACTGGCTTCTTATATATATATATATATATATATATATTATATTAATCATAAAGTTAAATTACATAATAGCATTACCATTATCGGAACTCGCGTGTCTTCCAACGTACCGGAAAGAAATTAGCAAACGGCTTTTTGTTTAATGACTTAATATATTTCTTTCCCAAATTTTATACAAAAAGTAATGATTGGACATTTACCACATATCTCACATAAATTTACAACATTACAACTCCATTTAAATCGTATATGTAGAAAAAGTATTTTGTATCAAATAATAGAATAATTATATAAACAAAATATAATTTAAAATTTTTGGATATAATTTTTCAGTAATAAAGTTGAATTATTTAAAATAGAGTAAATCGCGTTTTTGGTCCTCCTTATGGATTAATTTTTGTACTTTCGTCCCTCTTAAATTTTTTATAGCAGATTGGTCCCTCTTATCAATGTAGTATATCACATTCGTCCCTCTTATAACACATTCGCCCTGCTTAAATTTTTTGTAGCAAATTCGTCCCTCTTATCAATATAGTGTAACACATTCGTCCATCTTAAATACAAAATAGATCACTTTAATTCAAAATATTAAAGTGGACAAAAGTTGATGTATTTTGTAAGAGAGACTAATGTGTTACACTACATTGATAAGAGGGACGAATTTGATACAAAAAATTAAAGATGGAAGAATGTGTTATAAGATGGACGAATGTGATACATTACATTGATAATAGGGACCAATTTGCTACAAAATATTTAAGAGGGACAAAAATACAAAATTTGACCCATAAGGAGAACTAAAAATGCTATTCACTCTTTAAAATATTCATTATTATCTGAACTTGCGTGTCTTGTTAAACTTACCCCCAAACAAAAAAACAAGTTATTTCTTTATAACTGTTTATCCTCATTCACCAAAAATAATGATTAAGACTTATTTGAAGAGGAGGAGGAAAATTTTAACGATGAGATTATTCTAAAAATTATGGGAACGAATCATGGACCAAGTGTTAGTTGAAAGTTTATAGACCGAATGAAGATGTGTTTTCAGAATTTTCCGAACCAGACGTGTATACGAATACTTAGGTTTAATCTTTGTAGATCGAAATAGTAGACAATTAAGCAAAACTTTTATTAAATTAATATTTTTACACCTTAACAATTTATAACGGATAATTACTAAATATAGTTTATAAAATTTGATAAGAATATTTTGATCAATCGATAACATTTGAAGAACGAAATATGATATCAATTAATGAAGAGATACTATTTAAATAATCAATGACTTTATAAGAATTAGAAGAATAATTTTAGACAAAGCTATTATTTAGAATTCCCAAATCATGAGAAAGTCATTCTCCGTCTCTGCATCTGAAACCTTTTTGAAGACCTTTACCAGATCAGCAATATCTGTTTCATTTCTTTGAAGAGCTCCATGAAGGTGATTTACATCAGCCTTGACATCTTCAACATTTTTGTTCAGACTGATCAGGTTTTGAGTCAGCATCAATGTGTTGTCTGATGGCAGGGGGAAGTTTTCAATTGCATCTCTGATCATCCTTGCATTTTCTTCCTGCATCTGTCTCATCATCAGCCTGTCTCTCTCTTCCATCTCTTGGAGAGAATGTTCCAGCATCATCTGAAAAGATTCCATCAATGATGAGTGCATGTCAGCTGTTGGAACAGAAGTTGAGGCTGGTTGATCTTCTTGGTGGACAGGAATGTCTTCCAGAACAACTTCAGCTTCAGCTTGGACAGGTGCTGAAGGATCTTGAACAACTGTATGTTCTTCCTCCTTAACAGTTTCAGGAGTTCCATCTATGAATATAACTGTTGTCTGATGGATCACTTTAGTAGTAGCAGTCATTGTTCCTTGAGCAGGTGCCTTTACTTTTGGTTTCTCCTGAAACTTACTGACTTCAAAACCAAATGTTATCTGTTGAACACCTGGCAGAGTGGGTAGATCACTAGGAGATCCTTGATAATATCTTGATCGTTCACTCCACTTCTCTAAAGCAGTATACATAGCAATCTACACAGCCCTTTGAATAGGATCATCTCATCTTCTCCTCTTGGCTGGCAGTGCATTCTTGATGTTTTCAGCTTCCTTAGCCACAATTCCTCTTGTATAGCCGTGGAAAACATCACGAACATGATCTGGATCCAATGCCTTGGTGATTGAAGACGTTTGAAGCCAGCTGAGGACCCATTTTTCCTCATCATCAAACTCCTTCGAGGACTGGATCTCTTCAACAGATTTGCTAACTCTGTAAGTTCTCCATTTGATGTATCTGATTTTCTCTTGGAGAAACAGAGTTCTTTGTTGTAGCTGTTTATCAAACTCTGCCAAAGTTGCTTCAAACCTGTCAAAAGCAACAGGGTTAGATTTAACAATTTCTAAGGCCCATTTTACCGCAAATGGCCTCTTTACCACCCTTTGGCCAGGAGGTAGGATCCGTCTGGCGTTCATGGACTCTCCAATTCTGATGCCTCCAGCCCTGCGCGGACCATGTGCATCTTTCTTGCTTAGCTCCAAAGCCTTAGCCACATCAACATCCTCTTGTGCTTGAAGTTCAGCATCAGTTCATTTCTTCCTTTGAGCCTCCTTTTTAGCTTCAATTTTGCTTAATTCTACTGCTCCGTGGAAGTCTTCAGCATCCCTTTTCTGTTGCTCTGCTTCCTCTCTTCTTTTCTTTTCAGCAGCATACACTTTTCTCCTTACAATCCTTTTTCTCTTTGTCTTCCCAGTTGTCTGAGTTGTTTCAGCAGCATCAGGTTCAGGGGCAGCAGTTGAAATTGGTGCAACTGCAAGGGGTTCGATGATCTGCACTTCAGGATCATCTTGAGGTTGCTTAACCTCAGCTGTTGGAGTGGTTGAGACAATCTGTTGAGCAGCTTTCTCATCAACTGACTCTTTGGCAGTATTCTTCTGTTCAGCTCCAGCAGGCCTCTCTGCTGGTGGAGGACTTTGTCTTACTAAGTCAGATAACTCAGTAGGCGATGACACAAAGGTCATCCTTTTTCTAACAATGGCCTGGTGTGGACCACTTTCCCTTGAAATGGTCTTGAAGTTGCTTAGTCTCTAAGTTGACTCCTTGTTCTGGCAGCAACATTCTCCAGTGGCTTCTAAGCAGAAATGGTTCTGGATGGAGAACCATAAGCAGCATTTTCAATTTCTTTTGATGTATGAGCTATGATGGCATCAACATCAAGTTTCTCTGCATTCTCTTCTGTTCTGGCTTTAACAGCTGGGTCAACTGTTTGAACAGAAGACATGGAAGTGTTGGTTTTTCTCTTCTTTGTAGCAGCTGTCTTCTTTGGTGCATCAGCAGCTTTCCTCTTAGGCTGCTCTTTCACAGCTAAATATGCGTGCATAGCCTTTGTTTGATGAATGACCTTTCCATTAGTCATTCCACAGCCAAGATTGAAGAACAAATGACTGAGAAATATCCTATGGTAGGTATTTCCCTTCTTGATGTGAGCAGCCAATATGTACCAGATATAAATAGCCCAGTTCACTTTCATCCCATAGTGAACAGCTATCATCGCGTGATATCTCTTCATCGGTACACTGTCCACTGAGAATGTGCAATTCTCAATAATTTTGGCAAACATATCAGCCATCCGCTGATATTCATCCCTCAGCTGGTTCTTCTTTATGTTCCCAGCCAAGATTTCTCCTTCATTCGCGCAAATGCTCCAGAAGTTGGCTTCCTCTGGTTCAGCCAGGATAGTGATGTCTGTTCTTCCCTCCATGGGCAGACCATATTTTTCGTGCAGAAGAGCTGGAGTGATGCATACATCAACTCCTCCAACACTAGCCCTTATCTCCTTTTTCATGAAATCTGGTCCGTCAGGTGAACCATAGTACTCCATAATTTGCTTGTTGTATACCATATCCTCATATGCTTCCATGAATTTTACAAGTTTTGCGGCCTGAAACTTCTCCAGAATCTCCTCCATTAATGGAGTTCCAGTAGAGTGAAAGGTTGAGTAGATGAGCTATCGTCCTTCCTCTTTGGATCCCATGATGAATTCTCTGGAAAAAAAATTAAGGAAAAGAGAGTAGATTTGCAGAAAAATGAAGGCAAAAACTCTCTCTGATGTTCTGAAAATTTGAGGGTGCGTAAAAGATCAGTAAGCTGATCAGATGTGAATTTATAGAGGTGAAGGAGGGTCTGTTTCCGTGTTTCACGCGAACCGTTAGATCAGTTATCTGTCAGACTTAATCGTGGGGCGAGATACGCGGGTTTCAAATTTCAAAAATCATTAGTCGCTTTTGTAAAAGCGTGTTTTAAAATGGCGACTTATGAGTAACACTTATACAAAACATCAGATGAGTAAACTTTAACTTATCTGACAGACGAGTGTTCTGACAGAGCCAGGCAGTTCACTACCAAAAGGAACACCATCAGGACGTGGAGTCACCGACTGCATAATATCCTTAACTTGCTCGAGAACGCAGCGGTCATCTAACGGACGGGGGGATTCCCTCTCATTGGGACTAACCGAGGTCTCCTTACCCGAAGCAAAAATAACGGTTTGACAACCGGACCTTGATCCGGTTCGACCTCCAGAAGGCCCGTCAGATTCGAACGAAGTAGTAACAACAGTTGTATCATTAAACAAGTAATCAGGGAAATCTTGAGAAATAGGTTGTGTTGCGGAGGGATTTACAAAGGAACCCTGATTAATCACCTCCGAAACAACACCAACATGGCCTCCGCTAACAATCGGGGCAACAGAAGTAGAAAAAGGAAGAGAATTAACAGGAACATGTTCATATGTGCCATGTTCGAAAGAAGCAGTGCCTGAAGAAAAGGGTACGTCAAAAGCTTGCTCCATAAATGACGAGTCACCAAAGGCAACCCCACCATGGGAAGGTCTTGATGGGATAGTGCCCTGCAAGCCAATACATTTAGCTTGTACTGGAACTATCATTATCTTTCTTTAGTATAAATGACTTAGTACGCATGTTTATTTATATGTGTATAAGGATAAACAATGGCCAACTTCATCTCTCGCGAATACATTTAAGCGATTGGTTGAAATCCTTAGATGACATTTGACTATGGGACGATTCACTTAAGTACTGAGTGCAATCATTAAACAGTCTCAAAGGTCGTAATCTTAAAACTGTTCCAAGTCATAGATTTCGAAACGAGACGGGGTATCGTAGGAATCGCCAAGACTTGTACAAGTATGCATGATTCACATGGAGTGAATTTGTAGCGTTTCATGAGCAAGACATTTGAGGCCAGTGCATATGAGTAGGTGGTTCAATGGAGGATTGAACGCATCGAACGACCCGAACAGAGAAACCCATTGTGGAAGCGCATGTCGCATATCGGTGATGGGATGTTTCTCAAGGATTATAATAGTGTACGATTTAGTTCTTTGACTTGAGGTGATAGGGCGAATTCGGTGCATGGAAGTGCGTACTTAGTTCTAGGTATAGGTCACTTAGCTTGATCATAGCATGCCTAGGTTGGGTGCGTATGGACATGTACGCGAGTGGTTAGTACCAATATGGAATCTATTGACTCACTGTAATGGGTGAGAGAATTTCCTATACGATTCTTAGATAATATATCCGAGAAACCCGTGGCCACGGTCGGTGACGGATTTGGAAAGGGGTTTCCAAATTTAGGAGTCACACTGGAATATTATCCTGAATTAGAAAGTATAGTTATCGAGACAAATTTAGAGGTGCCGATCAATTCACACACCCTAAGTCTTGATCGGGAATATTAGTCGATAGAAGGACCGTATGTACATGGTAATTATATGAGACGAGGTTCACAAGTATCAATTCACCTGAAGTTGGGCTTCATGGGCTTGTGGCTAGACATCGACCATGAAGTGTAGGTACTCCTGAGTTAATAGGGGATTTGATTCTAGGAGTGGTCAATTAATGGTTGTTTAATTGGCCGGAGCAATTTATTGTTCATAAATTAAATCACGAAGAATTCGTGGGCCTGCTGCGAATTGATGGTGAACCCAGAGGGTCACACACAATACAATTGGACGGTGACTGTTGAAAAAGGACATGAAAGGAATTAATTGATTTAAAGGTAATTAAATCAATTAAATGAATTAAAGTATTTAATTCAAGTGGGAGATTAATTAATTAGTTGACTTAATTAATTAAATACTTAATTATGTTGCTAATTAATTATATAAAGGAAATATTGATTTATAAATTGGATTGGGCATTTAATTAAAGTGGTTAATTAAATGAAAGGCTTGCAAGACATGGGCCTTTAATTAAAAGCCCATAAGGAGTCTTGCAAACCTAGGTCAAAAGGGAGTCTATAAATAGGGTTCTACTAGAGCTCAAAAAGCTAACACCCTAGCACAAAACCCTGGCCTCTCTTCTCTGACCTAGCCGCCCCTAGCCGTCGCCGCCTCCTCTTGGCCGTGAGCTGCTACGCCGCCGCCGCACCACCTCCTTTGTTCCACCGTGTTAGATCTTGCATTGCCAAGTAGATCTGCACAGTCCTGCAACAACAAATCTCCTAGATCCAGTTCAGAACCTAAGACTAGGAGGTGTTACCAGAATCCAGTTGGTGTGGACTATCTTTGGAGGTGAGACATTTGGATCACTCCTGTGAACCAGATCCAGATTCAGAATCAGAATTGAAGGTTGCCACCACCTTGCCTGTGGTGAGGTAAATCGCAAAAACCCCCTTGTTTAATTACTCTGTGTGTTTTTGTTTCTTGCTTGCGTATAAATAATATGGAGAATCTAATATGGGACCTTGGGTGCTTCGAAAATTTTTAAATTTCGCACTTTCGTTTTTGTGACAATCGAGGCAACCCAACCACTATCCCAACAGTGGTATCAGAGCCAACTCCATCATTATTATACGAAAAGCCTGAACATAATGTGTTTTCATCGTATATGTTTGATTATGTATATGTAAACACGTGATAATTATGTTCTGTAAATTGATTCTTGCTTGTTATGACTGGATCTATGATTGGGTAAAACTGCTTTTTCAGATCTGTGCTGATTTTATAGTTTTTAAAAACTTCAGGACCTTTTGTGCAAAAATCGCATACAGGGTTTTTAGAGGGCTGAAAATTCGAAATTTTTGGATCTGGAAATTTCAAAATTTCTGGACTACTTTGCAAATCTGATCGCACGGTTTTTTGGGGTCAATTTGTAATTTCTGAAAACTTTGGGGCTGTTTTGCAATTACCGAAACTTGAGGGGTCAATTTGAAAAAAATAAAAAATTTTCATAATTCAAAATATTATTTTTTGGTCTGCTGCCCGAATCTGCTTAGGGGTGTTTTTGTAACTTTTTAAATGTTTTGGGGTCAAAGTGCAATTTTCGAAAGTTGAGGGGCGAAAATGCAATTTTCAAAAGTTGAAAAACAGAATCTGAATTTGAGCAGAAAATTTATTTTTGTTTACCCGAATATTCATTTTGTCATAATTAGTAGTGACTAAAAAGTAAGAATCATAGGAAGTTAGTTTTAAAAGGTTGTTTTAAAATTAAGAAAGAAATAGGTAAAAGATGTTTGCATGTTTCTTGCTCTACGTGAATTGTTTACGTGGTTTTCGATCGAGCTGATCCTTGACCTTAGGTTAGAAGTGATTGGTTTAATTTATTGTTTGGTTTTTATTGGGCCTGCGAGCCTATTATATTTTTGGGCCACTTTGAGCCTTTGTAATAGAATAGGACTTTACTGCTTTTATTAGTTTAGAATGGAGGCCCGTTTACAAGCAAGGTGGGAGCCCAAGAAGATATGAAGGCCATGTATGCATGGTACATTGTGTAATAGCATAGGCCTGTTTGCAAACCCTTTAGATTGACCAATAGGGACAACATCATTGGCTCGATGATGGCCTGCATAGGAGGCTCCCGATCGAAAACATATTGTGGTAGTATGCATGCTAGGCTTGTATGGCTTTTATTTATTTTGTCGATTTATATTTAGCTTGTATGAGATGCGCGCTAGAATCTAGATCGTAATAAAAGATAAAGCATAATTGAATCGGTGAGATCTCGAGGAGAGTTAGCATAACTTTCAAACCAGTAAATCCCCTCTTGAATTAAATATTAAGTCATATTGGATTAAAATAAAATGAAGTATTTATATAAATCCAAGCCTTCCATCAATAGGGACTAGCATATGTTGTCTACTTATCGATAGAGGTGATCCAGAGTCTGGCACCCGAGTCGAAGAAAGGGACAATACGCGAAATTCCTTGACTCCTGTTTTTTAACTAAACACGACAAGGGTGAGGATTGGTCGGGATGTGAAGATCGACCGATAACTAGTTACGGAGAATTCACGACCGGGCCAGTTGCTCATCATGATTGATGGGTTAGACTTAACGATTAGCAACACTTATGATGTAGCAGTGCTAGATAAGTGCGAAAATCGAGGCAAAATAGCTTGAAGGTTGTGGAGTGACACAATTGGCAATAAGTATGCCTACCTGGGGAATTGGTTGTATGTCCACGAGTCGTGGGTGCAATTAATTGCCGCTGGGACGTCAAGACCTACTAGGAAATAGAATTTCCCGAACAATTGAAGGGGTAATTGTTTCGATAAAATAGTGGGAGAACTTCTACGATAGAAAGTCCAACCTTTGTAGATTATAAGTATTATTCATTAACTAGTCCACTGAATGTTTGTCTTCTCTTTAAAATTAGATACTGAGATATCTGTAATTATCGATTTTACTATTTATCTCGACTAATTAAATAACTGGATCAAAATATAGACTAGGCAAGAAACTTGAGAATTGTCTTAAATTCCAAGAGTGGGAATGATGTTCTTAAATGAAAAGCCTATGCCTTATGAGCATACGAGATAAGTCAAAATAAAAGAAACGAGTCACCCGTAGAGTATGGGAATATTAATGATCGTTTCTCATATGAAGATGATTCTCAAAAGTGAAACGAATCACCTATGAAGTATGGGAATCTTAATGATCGTTTCCTCAAATAAGCATCAAGATTGAACGAGCTATGGAAGCAACATGAGGAGCATGTCTGAAGCTTCCACCTCAAAAGGCCTGTTTTGAGGACCAGTCTTCTGAAACAAACCTCCACTTCAAAAGGCTTGTTTTGAGGAGTAGTTTTAAATCGATTTGATTCAAGACTTCTAAGGAATTGTTTCAAAACTCGAGAATGAATGAAGGAACTATTGTCAAGGATCACTGTCTTTGTTTTATCAATCTAGTTGAAAACTGGATCGATTAAACGTAAGCCTGCAAGTGATCTTAACATTAACTTCCTCCTAAATTCTCCTCATGCTCATTCAAATGACTCTTGAAATACACTGATCTTATTTGATAAGTTGATCACATTTCATGAATCAACCAAAGAATTGGTTAAAGGCAAATAGGATAAACCTGTCATGATCGTTTACACTTCATGGACTGCAAAGTCATGGAAGAGTAAAATGAAGAAGAATTTATTCTCTTCTAAATTCGACCATAAAGGTAGTCAAAAGAACGCAAGTAGCCTAAAAGTCGAATTATCCCACTGGATCTAAGAAAGGCACTGATATGTTTAATTGATTAGATGATCTAATTAATTAAGCAACGTTTCAATTAAAGGGTTAATTGAAAGGGAATATGAATCAATTAAAGAAGTTAATTGAAAGGAAGTAAATTAATTGAATTAAACCATTAGCTCAATCTTATTGAATTAATGTGTGAAAATTCAATTAATACAAAGATAATAATCCATAACTTTGGTATGCTAGACTTGGACACATCTCCAAGAGTAGGATTCAAAAGTTGGTTTCACCTAAGCTTCTTGAAAAATAGAACTTGGATGAACTTCCAACCTGCGAATCATGTCTCAAAGGAGATATGACCAGATCTCCCGTCACAGGGAATCCAGGGCAAACCAAATCTGGATTTAATCCATGAATATAGACCACTAAAAGTTACTGTGAGAGGAGATTACTCATGCTTCGTACTTTTTGCTAATGACCTTGGTCGTTAGTGGAAAATGAATCTAATGAGATACAAATCCGAAAAACCTTTGAATATTTTCAAGATATTTCAATACGAAGTAGAGAATCAACAAAGACAAAGTATTATGACCATTCGATCTAGTTGAGATAGCAAATACTTGTCAAGGATTCCTCAATTATCTTAATGAGAATGAGATTCTCATATAACAAACTCCGCTTAAGACGCCTCAACTTATTGAAGTGTCTAAAGAGATGGAATCTAACATTGTTAGGCATTGTTCGATCCATATTGAGATTTGTTAAAGCTTCCTTATGCATTCTAGGAGTTAGTCCTCCTAACTGCATCGAAGATACTGAGCAAAGTACCTTCAAAGTAAGTGCCTGCAAAGCTTTACCAAGAAAGGTATGGCAAAATACCTTTATTTTATACTCTTACTTCTGAGTATAGAGATCTACTGCCGATGGTAGAAACGAGAAAGGAGATAAATTGGCTAGTAGATCCAATTTGTATATAATTATGGGGTATCCAACGAAATCCATTGGATACATGTTCCACGACAATGAGAAACAATCGTTTCTCCTAGATACCCATTCCTATGTTGATGAATTTCTCGTCAAAGGAAATGGAAACGTCATGGAACTTGATGAAGTCCAAGATTTGGACCCGTCCCCGCAAACAGTGGGAGTTAATCCAGAATTTACTAAACCTACTAGTACACCTACTCTTCGAAGGTCTGATCGAATTCGTAAGGAGCCAGAGCGATTTGGTTTCATTCACGAAAACGAGAATGTGGAAAGTAATCCAAAGACCTATCAAGAAGCGATGTCAGACATAGACTCAGGTGCGTGGCTGGAAGCCATGCAAACCAAAATGGATCCCATCCATTCCAACAAGGTATAACCTTGATTGATCCACCCAAGGGATTTATCCCTATAAGTTGGCTATAAATTGTAAGTGGATCTTCAAACTTGGAATGAATGAAGAGGTGTTGCCTCTAAGAATCGACTAGTGGTAAAAAGGCTATTCACAATGTTCTGGAACAGACTTTGATGAATCTTTTTCTCCATTAGCAATGTCTGAATCCATTAAGATTCACATTTATTCTGATGAGATAGTCAAGACATTTGACTTCATCAAAACGAGTATGAACCATGAGTGTACAAAAGGATTAGTGGGAGCGCGATGAAGCTCATATTTTGTATGTCGATAATGTTCTGGCCATCTGGTATGATATCGAAATGTTAGCACAGACGAAAGCATGGTTGTCCATGCAATTCTCCATGAAAGATTTAGGAGAAGCATCTTACGTATTGGGATACGTATCTATGAAGTAGATCAGAAAAGATGCCGACACTCTCTAAATCTAAGTACATAGAATCAATACTTAAAATATTCAGTATGGAGAATCCAAGAAAGGATTGCTTCAAGTGAGACACTGTATCCCTTGTTCCAAAATCGATGTGCCCTACATCAAATGAGAATAAAGGAGAATGTCTCAAATACCTTATGTTCAAACAAAAGGTTGCATGTGGCATGCTTTACTATTTACTAGACCAGACGTAGAACTTGCTCAAGTATCGCGAGCAGTTGCTAGTCAAACCCCAGTGAAGAAGTACTGGACCACCGTAAAAGATATCCTTTAGCTCTTGACAAAGACTAAGGATTTGTTCTTGGTCTATGGTGGTAGTGGAGAATTAAAATTCGAAGGATTCACTGATTCGAATTTTCAGTCTGATGTGGATGAATTAAATATATCCATTTTTGGATACATATCCTGCCTCAATGGGGTAACGGTGAATTTGAAAGGGTTCCAAGCAAATCACCGTAACCATCTAAACCACTGAAGCAAGATACATTGCAGCATTAAATGTAGCATTAAATGCGGCTTAAAGAAAGTGTTTGGATATAAAACTTCATCCTATGGTTGGATGTAGTGCCTAGCATTGCGAAGCTCATGATTATCTTCTATGATAACATTGGAGCTATTGCTAAAGCAAAGCATTCGAGATCTTACCAGAAATCTAAACACAATTGAAAGAAAGGTACCATTTGATTAGAAAAATCATTGGTAGAGTTAACGCGGGTAATGGATCGCGTCGACTCAGAAGACAACTTAGCTGATCCACTAAAAGGAGGCTATATCATGAAATGAGTTCGAAGAACATCTTTAAAAAGATGGGTCCTAGAAACGTTTGTGATTGGCTATAGGGCAAGTGGGAGATTGATGGGATAGTGCCCTGCAAGCCAATACATTTAGCTTGTACTGGAACTATCATTATCTTTCTTTAGTATAATGACTTAGTACGCATGTTTATCTATATATGTATAAGGATAAACAATGGCCAACTTCATCTCTCGCGAATACATTTAAGCGATTGGTTGAAATCCTTAGATTACATTTGACTATGAGACGATTCACTTCAGTACTGAGTGCAATCATGAAACAGTCTCAAAGGTCGTAATCTTAAAACTGTTCCAAGTCATAGATTCCGAAACGAGACGGGGTATCGTAGGAATCGCCAAGACTTGTACAAGTATGCATGATTCACATGGAGTGAATTTGTAGCGTTTCATGAGCAAGGCATTTGAGGCCAGTGCATATGAGTAGGTGGTTCAATGGAGGATTGAACGCATCGAACGACCCGAACAGAGAAACCCATTGTGGAAGCGCATATCGCATATCGGTGATGGGATGTTTCTCAAGGATTATAATAGTGTACGATTTAGTCCTTTGACATGAGGTGCTAGGGCGAATTTGGTGCATGGAAGTGCGTACTTAGATCTAGGTATAGGTCACTTAGCTTGATCATAACATGCCTAGGTTGGGTGCGTATGGACATGTACGCGAGTGGTTAGTACCAATACGGAATCTATTGACTCACTGTAATGGGTGAGAGAATTTCCTATACGATTCTTAGATAATATATCCGAGAAACCCGTGGCCACGGTCGGTGACGGATTTGGAAAGGGGTTTCCAAATTTAGGAGTCACACTGGAATATTATCCTGAATTAGAAAGTATAGTTATCGAGACAAATTTAGAGGTGCCGATCAATTCACACACCCTAAGTCTTGATCGGGAATATTAGTCGATAGAAGGACCGTATGTACATGGTAATTATATGAGACGAGGTTCACAAGTATCAATTCACCTGAAGTTGGGCTTCATGGGCTTGTGGCTAGACATCGACCATGAAGTGTAGGTACTCCTGAGTTAATAGGGGATTTGATTCTAGGAGTGGTCAATTAAAGGTTGTTTAATTGACCGGAGCAATTTATTTTTCATAAATTAAATCACGAAGAATTCGTGGGCCTGCTGCCAATTGATGGTGAACCCAGAGGGTCACACACAATACAATTGGACGGTGACTGTTGAAAAAGGACATGAAAGGAATTAATTGATTTAAAGGTAATTAAATCAATTAAATGAATTAAAGTATTTAATTCAAGTGGGAGATTAATTAATTAGTTGACTTAATTAATTAAATACTTAATTATGTTGCTAATTAATTATATAAAGGAAATATTTATTTATAAATTGGATTGGGCATTTAATTAAAGTGGTTAATTAAATGAAAGGCTTGCAAGACATGGGCCTTTAATTAAAAGCCCATAAGGAGTCTTGCAAACCTAGGTCAAAAGGGAGTCTATAAATAGGGTTTTACTAGAGCTCAAAAAGCTAACACCCTAGCACAAAACCCTGGCCTCTCTTCTCTGACCTAGCCGCCCCCTCTCCCTTGCGCCGCCCCTAGTCGCCGCCTCCTCCTCTTGGCCGTGAGCTGCTACGTCGCCGCCGCACCACCTCCTTTGTTCCACCGTGTTAGATCTTGCATTGCCAAGTAGATCTGCACAGTCCTGCAAAAACAAATCTCCTAGATCCAGTTCTGAGCCTAAGATTAGGAGGTGTTACCAGAATCCAGTTGGTGTGGACTATCTTTGGAGGTGAGACACTTGGATCACTCCTGTGAACCAGATCCAGATTCAGAATCAGAATTGAAGGTTGCCACCACCTTGCCTGTGGTGAGGTAAATCGCAAAAACCCGCTTGTTTAATTACTCTGTGTGTTTTTGTTTCTTGCTTGCGTATAAATAATATGGAGAATCTAATATGGGACCTTGGGTGCTTCGAAAAATTTTAAATTCCGCACTTTCGTTGTTCTGACAATCGAGGCAACCCAACCACTATCCCAACAGGTCTACTTCCTACTTCACCAGAAGAAGAAAAGTTTGGTTGTACAAAAGATGAACTAACTACAGAAAAAGGTTCAGAAGGGATGACAGGAGTATCGGTCGTCGACCTACTAATGGAGGACGAACGAGGAGGTTCCATCGAGGGCCCCTCTGTTCGCGACTTTTTCAGTCTAGTATTCCTAGCATTCTCACGGGAAGGACGCTTCGATGTGTTACCAAAAAGATTACTTATGATCGGAATTCAAAAAGTAAAATTAAAATATCGAGAAAGCTTATCGACCTGCTGAAGAAAAAGTATTCTGTTAAGAAATGAGTAAAACAGTAAATAGCGAGTCAAGTTTTTACCTTTTATATTTATACTATACGAAAAGACGCGATAGACCCAAAGAAAGGGCGCGAAATACAGAAACTGGCCTTGGAATAAACACTAGAATTTGAAAAGACATACGCATAATGATTACGGCAAAGTTAATGACCTGTCTGAATTATTACAGAGAAGACGAAAGGATGTGACTGTCAGAATACAAAACGTTTATCTCACAAAGGGATAAAAAAGTAATATTACAATTAGATTTACGGTAAACAGTTACAAAGGTTATTTCATAAGATCAATCTATCATACAGTTTGGTCGCTATCCGGAATTTTATGTTCGCTAGCGACGTCTCCTTTTTCTGCTGTGACAATATCTTCTTCCTCTTCCTCTGGATCGACAAAATTATCATCGACCTCGTCATTGATATCTGAAGGAGGAATCGGTAATGGTTTTCCAAACTCTTGGACGAGGTGAGCCAGAGGAAATTTTTGATAAACGACGTCCGGAAGCTCGGAAGGAGAATATGCTTCGCCATAACGGTTCAACCGAATGTGCGCCGTTTTAAAATATTCCTTTCGACGATCATCTATCATTTCAAAAGCGACCAACTGATGAACCGCCTTCTTGAACGTACTTTCTAGGAGCGAACAGACCATTTGATGTACCAACGCTGTATGAACAGGAGAGCTGAGGAATTCACGAATCACTTTTTCATCAAGATTCCGGCCATAACGATCCCTGAGTCCACTAAGAGGAATGTCCCTCTCATACTCCTCTAGAGAAGCTTGCAGACTTGATACTTGAGATTCCAACTCGCTAATCCGAGCAGTACTCTGAAATTGGAACTCTTCTAACTTTTTAGCCAATTGATTGGCTTGTTCTTGAGCACGGGAAGTCTCCAGAACCCTGTCTATAATCTCCTGGTCTTCAGTCCCCGTAGCCCGAGTCTCTATGACCGGAACGGAAGAAGTCGTTGAAGGACCAACCTCTGAATCAGAAGACTTATGAAGTAAAGTTTTATATTTCTCATCCAGAAACTCACATTGTTGTCTCCAGAGTGCAGTTTCATAGGCATATGAGGCCAAACAAATCTTAGTCTGAGAAAAAGAAAAGGAATAAAAAGAAATGAATTAGCAAACTAAAGGAATTCACGAAGAAAATTACCCTATAAACACAAATCACCTTTTCAGCATAAAGAGAAGCTCGCTGAAATTTCTCCAAAGGATCCTTCCGAAGAAGTTTATTCATGTCACGAGTAAAAATGCCGGACAAAAGAACACGAGTGGCCTTATCCACTGCATTTTCGCTCTCGTCGTGAACTAAAGAATCATTCTCAAGATAGCCAGCGGCTCTTTTTCCCTCTAAATGATCCTCGATCATTTCAACCAAGGTAGGTTTTGGATGATTATCGCCGAGTAAAGAAAGATCGTTACCATAACGACCGTAATAACTCTTCTTTCTCCCCACCGGATTATCATTGGGATGAGGCATCGACCAGCTGCGACATCCACGTATACCCAAAGATGTCCTAAGCTGGAGAGGGGGATAACCGGATCCCGTCCCCTGATGAATAGGAGATTCTTGAGAAGAATCTGGAGATTCCTCTCTATTCTCCTCAGAATCATGACTCAACTCCAATTTTCTCTTCCGAGACACTCTCTGCTCGATAGGAACATTCTCTATGGTTTTGGTGGATTTAGACAACACCATTTTTCCCTTCGAAGAATGTCGGAAATTTTCTATAATATGAGCTGAAAAAAGAAACACGGTCAAAGTCAGACCCTCTGCAGAAAAGAGATCATCACAAAGTTATGCTGAAATAAATGCTTACCAAGTGATTCAGATGACGAACTAATTGGAAAAACATGAGTACTCAATCCCGCTTTGCGAAGGAAAACTTCTCCAATAAGAAGAGCACTCTGATATTTATTGGCACGCATAGCCTGGATTTCACCAATAAACTGAGGATAGTCAGAAATAAGTTCACCAGTCGGCAGACGACCTCCATAAACCCACTTGGAGTCATGATCCCACGAAAAGGGCGTAGTCGAGCCATCCGCCAAATGAAGATCAGATGGTGGACGAAGAAAGAAAAAATGAGATTTCCAAGAAGGGTTGCTAGAAACTAGGGAGTCAATGATTGCGCGACTAGGCTTCTGGCTAGCGAAGAAATATCCGCGGTTGGAGGAACTAGAAATGTTAAAGCGAAACAATTGCGTAAATTACGAAAGGAGGGATGGAATCCTTTCGCTATCATCAAAACAGAGAAACAAACCACAAAGGCCACAGAATTAGGGACTAATTGAGTCAAGGACACACTGAATATTTTTAGAATATCAAGAAAAAGGGCAGACAACGATAGACGCAGACCACTATTAAAATGGGCCGTGTAAAAGGCTTGACATCCTTCCGGAGGTGATGTAACCCTATCAGAAGGAGAAGGGAGAACTATCTCGGAACCCTCCGGGAAATATTTGGCATAATTGTTCACAACCTCGGAGAAAGTATCCACAGTGTAAGCACAAGCTAGGTCCTCAATCGGTTCAGAAATTTGAGGAGTTGTGCCTTTCCCTTTCTTAGCTCGGGCAGCAACATCCGTATCAGAAAGAATTTGTACCTTAAAGGTATCCTCAGCAAGAACAATGAATTCTGAAACTCCAGTTTGCTCGCTCGAAGGATTAGAATGCAACCCTTCCTCGATAATGGGAGTGACATTCTCCCTAAAGGAGGAAGAAGATTTTCTTAAAGAAGCCATTTTTTTGGATTCTCGGAGGATATAAGTCGATAAAAGGAAAACTTTAAATGATGAACGACTAAGCAAGAAAATGACGGCGAAGTGTAAGGAAGTATAAAGTGGAAATGACAAACTTAATAGTCACCTATTTATACTGAGAAGTGAAAAGACGTTTCGAACTCATCACAACTAATCACGTTCCCGCCGAAAACGGAAGAAGATAAAAAGCCTCCCCAAAGGGACGCGTAGCGGTTCATAATTGGAAAGAGAAAACGACTATACTTAGGATTTTTTCCCACAGAGTTTTTTCTTAAGTAAGGTTTTTAACGAGGCACGACTCATAGAAAATAACAGTCGTAAGAAACCGTCTACTTCTACGAGCTTCTACTACATATACGCTCGAAGAAGTGAGGGAGTACTGATGGGGGCTATTTCGCACCCCTTGTAATGTGCGGATCGACTGAAGTATAAAAGATCGGTTCGACCAGACAAGTCAGTTCGGGATCATCTTATCGACCCGGTAGAATACGACCCTCCTCAACAAGCAGACTACAATCCGGACTCAAGAAGGACAATTGGGCCGAGTCCTATTAGGATTATGTTTCCTTGTAAAGCTAGGTTTAATATGATATAAATACCTAGTTAATCATAGTATTACACACGCTTCACATACTCAACTTATGCCTGCATAACAGCATAATCCAAGATTATTCAATAAGAAAAGCTTTTTCTTCATATTCATATACATTGATTGTCTTTATTACTTATTATTCCTCTAAATTGTTCTTCCTTGAGATTGATCCATCCGGAATAAAGTAACAGAGCCCTTTAATTCGTATTAATTGAGAATCCCTAATATCACCTAATTACTGATATAATCTTACCCGATGAAATTCGGTTAAATCAACGATGATCTGGAAGCTTTGATAGATAGAGCTGGTGTGGATCCGAAGGAGAGGATTATCAGAGACTTCTTTGTATCTCATGTTCACACTGCCATGGTGAATCAGATGGTAGGACCGCTTCTGGAGAATACCTTCAAGAAAGCTATTCATCAATTAGTGGCGCTCGAACTGATTGAAGATCGTAAGGAAGAATACTTCGTTGCTATTGACGTCATCAAAGATCGGAATGGCCAGGAATATTCAGTTGAAGATGTTTTAACGGTCGAATACAAAGGTCTTCATCTGGCACATTGGGTAGAAGAGCTTGGGGTTCATCTGCCCATTTCTCCTCCCGATCGGGATCCTTCCGAGAAGGATGGGGAAGGTCCTTCAAATGAGAACCAACCAGATAATCCTCAGGGCGAGGAGAAGGAGGACGCAGATCATGAACATCTTTGAATGAAGAAAAATAGCTAGGGATTTGATTTGTATTTTTTTATGAATTTTGTATAATGGAGGCTTTATTAATTAATTTACTTTCTCCGGTCTTGCATGTCTCACATTATTTCATCATATAATTTATACATGAGTCTTTGTTGTCATAACGAGTGATTTATGTTTCCTCTATCAGATTTACTTCATCGAGCTAATATATCGACCTTCGTAGCCTTCTTTTTTAAATTTGTTTTTAGAGCCTTCCTCAGGGGCCGTCCCGTCCTTTCCTTTACTATAAATACTGGGGTAAAAACCTCTCACTATTGTACCATGTGTCCACACTTGATAAAATATTCTCTCCAATTAGTCGGGCTAGCATTTCGATTTACCAATTTCCATGATACTTTTTTGACAATGAGTTCTCTCTTTTCGAACACTTCCAAACGTTCTTCTCGCGATCCCACGAAAAACATTATTCCTAGAAAGAAATCGCGCAATGAAGGTACTTCTTCCGAGCCTTCTCAACCTCGTAATTCTCGAGCCAATCTTAACTCGGAAGTAGACAGAATTCATATTCCTTCGACTAACCCTCCCAATTCTTCAAACACTCCTCCAAATACTTCGACCACCTCTTCTCATTCCTAGACATACTCCCCCTGGACGAACCGTTCTTGGTGCTTCCGTTTTTGGGAATCAATCTTCACAGGTCGAGATTCCTTTGAATAATCTTTTTGTTGAGCATCGGTCTCACGAATCCGTTCAAACAGAAACTCCGAAAGGGAATTCCGTCGTCGACCTTCCTAAGTATGGTGATCAGCAAAAAAATGGCCAATCGAGAGGATGCGGTCAAGAATATATCTACTTGAGGGAGCCAAGGTATGGTTGGCCAAACCCTTGATCCACTTTCAGGGGGTATACTTCATAGATCAGAGGTGCAAGATCTCCTAGAGCACTTATTCGTTGATCCTATAACCTCCGCGCTACTTATGTCTACTGAAGAAGTTGGTACATCTTCACAAGGTCAGGAGGAGACCAGGTCATACCCAAATTGTGTATTCTGCTTCGGGAAAGACCTTCTGTTGAGTTCAAATCCGACGAGTTCTCCTATGACGTTGGATGATCGTTTTCTCCGGGAGCAGGTCGAGGACATAATTGAGTCCAGTCATCCTCGTCCTGATGGGATTCCTTCAGGCGCGGTTCAGTGATCCTTGTATCAAGTGATCCTGACCCCGTGTCCTGGAGTCTTGGATTTGGGTCAATTCTTCCCGGTGAGCTTAAGAAATATGATGATTACTCTTCGCTACGCCTGGTTCAATCCATCTTTAAGCACTTTGAGCAGGTACTCGTCCTTGGTTTGTTTTCTTGTGATACCTCGATGCACCATATTTCCGTTATTCTAATAACTTGTTTGTTTTCACTCAGGCGAAACACCAAGTCTTGCAACTAGGCCTTCAAAATGAAGATTCTTGGTTCAGCAGAGAGGCCTTGAAATCTCAGCTGGAGAATGAGACTGCTGCTCATCGGGCAACTTCGCTCGATAGAGACCTCCTTGTAGAGGATAACCAGAAGTTGCGTGCTGAAAAAGAGGAGCTTGCTCGGGCAATTGCTGCCATGTAGTCGGAGAAGGAGAAAGATGACCTGGCTCAGTTGAATCAAAATATAGAGAATATGATTGAGTCTCATATCCAACAGGCAAGAGAAGATTGTCGAGATGCTGCTTTTGATGAAGGTTTTGATAAAGGCTATCGACAACGCCAGGATGAAATGTTAACCTTTCTGGGACATGGCACTAATCCTTTTCGCTCACTGGAAGATCCAAGGCGTATGTCTCCAACCAGGCCCTCCAATTCCGAGTTTAATCCCGAGTAGCAGTAGTTTAGTTCTCTCCTTTTTTTTTTTAAAGAACAATGTAAATGAAAAAGTAAGAACTTTTGTCATTCGAGAATGGTGTTTTTCTGAACATTATGATGAAATACCATGTGCATACTGATTTAGTTATATCCTTCGTCGGGATATAGTACTAATCATACGTCGAGTAGACATAAGTCTTTTAACTAAAGACTATTGCCTAAGTGAAAGAGAGTATCTTACTGAAGATCCTATTATCTTCGACATCCCCGGTAAGATAAATAATAGAAGGATTACACAGACGAATTATAATTTATACAATTTCATTAGAATATTATGATTAATCGGCAAAAAAATATTATACAATTTTTTTTTAAATATATAATAAAAATTGAAAAAAATTTCAGACTGATATATAAAATAATATAATATAATATATTATATTATATTTTATTAATCAAAGAGTTAAATTACACAGTAGCCTTACATTTATCTGAACTTTCGTGTCTTGTAAAACATACCGAAAATAAATAAGCAAACGACTTTTTATTTAATGACTGTTGATCTTCTACTTTCCCAAATTTTAAACCAAAAGTATTGATTCGACATCTATCATATATCTGACGTCTAATTTTTCAGTAATGAAGTTGAGTTATTTAAAAGATTCATCATTATCTGAACTTGCGTGTCTTGTTAGACGTACCCCCCCCCCCCAAAAAAAAATTATTTGTTTTATGACTTTTTATCTTCATTAACCCAAAATAATAATGAAGACTAATTTGATAAGAAAAATGAGGTGAATTTTAAAGATGAGATGATTATGAAAATTATGGGAACCAATCAAGGACTAACTTTGTTGAAAATATTATTTTAAAAAAAACATATTTATGAAAAATAAAATAAATACTTGTTAAGTTGTGTAATATAACAAATATACAGGCAAAAATTAATTTATTAATATGATTAAAATTTCTGATAATCAACAAAAAAATGTTATAAAGAATTTATAAAAAAAAATCTTGTAAAACGTACCAAAAATAAATAAGCAAATAACATTCTGATTAAAGCCCGTTGATCTTTCTCTTACCCAAATATTTAAATATATGCATATTTAGAATTTCCTAATTTATCAAGGAATATATTTAAATATTTTTTTATAATTTAGTT
Source organism: Penstemon eatonii (assembly GCA_038501285.1). Classification (NCBI taxonomy): domain Eukaryota; kingdom Viridiplantae; phylum Streptophyta; class Magnoliopsida; order Lamiales; family Plantaginaceae; genus Penstemon; species Penstemon eatonii. The sequence continues at coordinate 40,537,397 of CM076710.1, read as the reverse complement.
TTTTTAAAGGGAATTTTTATGAAGTCAATTTAGGGATATTCTATAATTTGTTAAAATATGTGTTAGTTAGATGTTATAAAACAAATAACGACTTCTTATCTATAGAGTTACATTATTTTAAAGCTTTATCAATATCTAAACTCGCGTGCCTTGTAAAACATACCGAAATTAAATAAGCAAATATCATTTTATTTTAAGACTGTTGATCTTCCTCTTCCAGAAATATTTGAACATATTGTACACAATGTTCCTTGTTTATATTTTATTCAAAATATCGAAAGGTTAATGTTATTTTCCAATCTATAATATTGATTTACATATATGCATATTTAATATTTCTCAATTTTATCAGCAATTTTATTTTAATTTTAAATAATTTTTTTTTTGATTTTCCCAAGAGTTTAATCACTTTTGAGGCGATTTTTATATTATTTTTTGTAGTTTAGTTTAGTAAGAGTATTTTTTTTAAGTTAAATATAGGATTTTTTTTTCTATTTTAAATTACTTGACATTTTTTAATCCGATTTTTTTTTTTAATTTACCCTTTTCTAACATTTAGGCTAGGGAAATCAATAGTCAACATTCAATAAAACAAAATGCATTACATTCAACTAACTTTTTTATTTTCATTTCATTGGTTCATTTACGAGCAGTACCTAGGCCTGTCAGACGAGTTTATTTTATGTAAATTTTTTTTTTTGTAAACATTTTTTTATTTTATGTGATTTTAAACCATATAATTAATTTTTTCCCATTTGATTTTTTCCTTTCCCGAGATAAAGTTTTATATATTCAGCCAAGTTTAAAATGAATTTTTACCAAATCAACTGTTTTTTACATTTGTAGGTCAGAATTAAATATGAAATATTTATTACGACCAATTATATTTTACTAATACTTTTTTTTTTTCTCAACAAATTAGTTTTAACCTTTAATGAACTAAATAGGAGATCAACTAAGCAAAATATTTTATAAATATAATACATGAATATATAAAAATATGAAGACTAATTTGAGAACAAGCCTTTATTAGTTAATAATCTCGTAAAATTTGGAATAAACTTCTCATAATATTGTTTTCCCTGAACAATTTAAAACAAATTAACACTGTTTAATATAAGAGTACACCAAAACTGCGTACTGATCTGATATAAATTTATTTACTACATAATATATGCCCAAAGTTGGACAGAAATTTATTAGGTTTCATCGAATATATGTTTATATACTCAATATACTAATTAATTCCTACATTTGTTTTAATAAATAAAATTTGCACATAACATACTATATTATGTATTAATTCAAATTATCTTAATAATTATAAATACAGCGAGGCAGCTGTATTTTGCTTATAAATTGAGTTAACCTAATTAAATGACAGATTTAATTAAATAACTAAAACTTAGTAAATGAAACTGAAATAAATTAGTTAATCAACTGATAAGAAATAAATAAAACATAAGATCAAATTTACAGATCAATACACTATATAATAGTAACAATCAACTCAAATACTGAGATGAACAACTAAAGTGAAGCATAAATAACAAAGAAACAGCCACTTAGCTTGCATATTCCGATATTAATTCCAACTATAACCTGGCCGGTAGAACAACATATACTGTTGTTCGAATAGAACGATAACATATGCTCTTGGTCAAAGAAATATATATTGTTGAGTTGAGTAAAAGATAGAAATTAGAGTGAAATGCAGAGCATAAACTACCGAGTAATAAACTATATAATAACAATCAACTCAGTTAAGGAATAATAAAAAAATTTATTGCTTTCTAGAGTTTAGAATTATGGATTAGCTTATTACCAGTTTTAATATGAACATAATTTGTAAGCAATACTTTCATTAAAACTGTAAATAAATATATTCACTAAAATAGTTACGTAATTTAAAATTAAGAACCTAAATTTAAGAAAATGTATAAGTTAATTTGAAAATTTTATAAAATGTGTAAGTTGAATTGAAAAATTTATGAATAAGCATTAATTTTGATCGAACCTCAATTAAGTCAAAATAAGGTCACGATTATAATAGATAATTACTAAATAGTTCATTTTTTAAAGATAAATGTACCGAAAATAAATAAGCAAATAGCATGTTGTTTTATTAAGACTGTTGATCTTCATCTTCCCCAATTATTTAAACATATTCTATAAAATGTTCCTTGTTTATATTTTATTCAGAATATTGAAAGCTCCATGTTATGTTTCAATAGTATAATATTGATTTAAATATATGCATATTTAAAATTTCCTAATTTATCAGCAAATTTATTTTAATAATCCATTAATATTCAGTTTTTTTCCCCTATAACAATTTATAACAACATAACAATACAGTTTACTGTTGTGATAATAATTTATGTAAATCATGATAGATAACAAAGTTATACATAAAATTATTTCCTAGAAATAATGATGAAAATTGGTTTGATGAGGAGAAGTTGATTAATTTTAATGATAAACATATTTCTGAATATTCTGGGAACAAATCCTAGACTAAGTTTGTTGAAAATTTTATTGAAAACTTATATTTTACCCTTAAATATGTCTTTAAATTATAGGTTATGTTTTGTTTAAATCAATTTCAAGTAATTTTTTTTTATTTCCATGATTAATTTATTTACAATATTATGTTTAGATTATAAATTTTATTTATATAACTAAAAAAATGAAAAATTAGACTGAAACAATTAATGAAATGAATTGTAGAGAGATAATTTTTATTAGTATTAAGACTACTTTCATTTTAAATTATTTTATATATGTTAATAATTACATAATGATAAATACGTGTTTATAAAAAATAATCTACTAAAATATACGTTATATAAGTATTATAAAACAAATATTTTTTAAATAATTTTGTTAAATTAAATTTGCTTATATTTTCGAAGATTTATAATAGCTCAAAAAATAACAAATATTGTATTACATTGATAAGATTCTGAGTAGTTTACAACTCACCAAATACATCTTCAAATCAAAGTCTTACTACAAATTCTAACAGTCGTAATAGGTCGACAAGTAACAATAATTGTATTACACTGATAAAATTTTGAGTAGTTGCCAATTCACAAAATACATCTTTAAATAACAAAATTACTAAAAATTCAACATACTATTTTGGGAGTTATACAGTCGGAGTTATCCTCTTCTGTTAGAAGGATTTGAAGTTAGGAAAAATGTTTTCCAGCATTCTTGCCAGCAAGTAGCTCAAACTTTACACAGAAGATTGACGTGAAGAAGGGAACAATTATCGATTAAGGTCTAATTCTTACCCGAAATACCACTTTACCACCAAAGGATAGCTTTAAAAAAAAAGGTCTTGTAGCATTTATATAAAAAGCAAAAATTAAAGAAAAGACAAACAATTATCTGAAAAAACGAACAAATTTCTGAAAAACAAATGAAACGGCACCATTTAAAAGTTAAACTTGCAAAATAAAAAAGCAAATACTTTTTTGATTAAGCGTGCCAAAAAATAAAATAAAATGGTCATTACCAATGAGAAAAATATTCCACGCAATGGATTAGACCAAACCCAGCTCCTCCTATCATTCTTGGGTCACTGTACATCCCAAATAAATAAAAGTAATATATTAAAAGTTTTCTATCAGGAACTAGAATAATTCCAACCCAAATTATAACCAAGGAATGGCATTTGGTGATATTCCAGATATGATGACATCCCTTAGATTATGTGATCCCATATTTAAGGGATCAGATAAGATAGGATTGTGCGATCATATTTTTCATAAATCATTTGTTGGTAATCTAGATGAAGAGCAAAAGACCTGATGTCTAATTGCTTGGAAAATATATAATGTTCTGCTTTCGAACAATTGTGTACAGGATATAACAAGATGCATGCATAACGAGTTAGAAGGAATCATTTTACAAAATTTGCTGAGTAAAATTAAAAACTTATTTAAACACAAGTAAAACCACCAATTTATATCAAAAAATATTCAGAACTGACTGTTCAAATTATCACAGATGTACTACCGAGATCAACGCATTGATTACAATATTCGTTTCGCTTCCCAAAGATTATGGCTTGTTTGGCGAAGGAATCGTGTTCGAGTTGAATTTTTCTAGGTCGATGCAAGGTCGACCAATCACAATAGTTCAAAAATCATATACTACATCACCTGAAAACAGGGGCGGACCTACATAAGGGCTAGTGGGGTCTATAGACCCCACTCAACTATATATTTATTTTAATAGTTCTATTGATCAAATAGATTCTTTGGTTCAGTGGATAAGAGATCCTAGATTTTGCACGGAGCCCTGAGTTCGAAACCTTGTTCATACATAATCCTACATTTTTGAAGTCCTTCTTCTTTTCTAATCATTATTATTTTATTTTATATTAGTTTTCTTCAAATAAATCCCTTTGGCTTAATGATTAACATTATCTAGAGTTCAAAACCTAGGATACGCATCTCCTTTTTACTTTTTCATAATCGTTTTTCTTTCTTAACAATAATTATTTTAGTCTATTTTTCTTTCTCAACAATTCTTCTTTTAATTTCATTCCCTTTCTTAATAGTTATTCTTTGATTTTTATTATTTCTTAGTAATATTTTTAATTTTATTTCTTTCTCAATAACAATCAAGAGAAATCAATTTTTATTTTATTATACGGTTACTTCTTCTTATTTTTTAAATTTATTAGTAATTACAACATAAATTTCTCCTCCCCCAAAAAAATATTGATCTAGCTCCGAACATGACTATCACGGATCGATTTCAAAAAATTAAAAATCGGCACGGTCAATTGTAGATGTAATTGGTGTCACTTGAAATTGTAATTAAAATACATATACATTTTTTTAGGGTCATAACGGGTACCATACGTAATTAAAGTAACTTATGAAAGGTTTTTTTTTGTCAAATTTCACCTCCTACTTTTTGTTTATCCTCATATATTTTCTTGTAAATGAGATATAAATTTTAAGTTTAGCTGTGTTATTGTATTTTTTTTTTGTATTTGAATTATTAAATTTATTACAGAACTTCAGCCCCCACTACACCAAATTCCTGGATCCGCCCCAGGCCCCTGCCTGAAAAATGAAACCTTATATATGTTAGATAGAAGATACTTTTTTACTAATGACTATTGCCTAAGTAAAACATAGTATATTACTCAAGCTTCTATTATCTTCGACACCCCCGGTAAGATAAATAATAAAAGGATTACACATACAAAATATAATTTATACAATTTCATTAGAAGATTATGATTAATCGGCAAAAAAATATTATAAATTTTTTTTAATATATATTAAAAAAATTGAAAAAAAAACTGGCTTCTTATATATATATATATATATATATATATATTATATTAATCATAAAGTTAAATTACATAATAGCATTACCATTATCGGAACTCGCGTGTCTTCCAACGTACCGGAAAGAAATTAGCAAACGGCTTTTTGTTTAATGACTTAATATATTTCTTTCCCAAATTTTATACAAAAAGTAATGATTGGACATTTACCACATATCTCACATAAATTTACAACATTACAACTCCATTTAAATCGTATATGTAGAAAAAGTATTTTGTATCAAATAATAGAATAATTATATAAACAAAATATAATTTAAAATTTTTGGATATAATTTTTCAGTAATAAAGTTGAATTATTTAAAATAGAGTAAATCGCGTTTTTGGTCCTCCTTATGGATTAATTTTTGTACTTTCGTCCCTCTTAAATTTTTTATAGCAGATTGGTCCCTCTTATCAATGTAGTATATCACATTCGTCCCTCTTATAACACATTCGCCCTGCTTAAATTTTTTGTAGCAAATTCGTCCCTCTTATCAATATAGTGTAACACATTCGTCCATCTTAAATACAAAATAGATCACTTTAATTCAAAATATTAAAGTGGACAAAAGTTGATGTATTTTGTAAGAGAGACTAATGTGTTACACTACATTGATAAGAGGGACGAATTTGATACAAAAAATTAAAGATGGAAGAATGTGTTATAAGATGGACGAATGTGATACATTACATTGATAATAGGGACCAATTTGCTACAAAATATTTAAGAGGGACAAAAATACAAAATTTGACCCATAAGGAGAACTAAAAATGCTATTCACTCTTTAAAATATTCATTATTATCTGAACTTGCGTGTCTTGTTAAACTTACCCCCAAACAAAAAAACAAGTTATTTCTTTATAACTGTTTATCCTCATTCACCAAAAATAATGATTAAGACTTATTTGAAGAGGAGGAGGAAAATTTTAACGATGAGATTATTCTAAAAATTATGGGAACGAATCATGGACCAAGTGTTAGTTGAAAGTTTATAGACCGAATGAAGATGTGTTTTCAGAATTTTCCGAACCAGACGTGTATACGAATACTTAGGTTTAATCTTTGTAGATCGAAATAGTAGACAATTAAGCAAAACTTTTATTAAATTAATATTTTTACACCTTAACAATTTATAACGGATAATTACTAAATATAGTTTATAAAATTTGATAAGAATATTTTGATCAATCGATAACATTTGAAGAACGAAATATGATATCAATTAATGAAGAGATACTATTTAAATAATCAATGACTTTATAAGAATTAGAAGAATAATTTTAGACAAAGCTATTATTTAGAATTCCCAAATCATGAGAAAGTCATTCTCCGTCTCTGCATCTGAAACCTTTTTGAAGACCTTTACCAGATCAGCAATATCTGTTTCATTTCTTTGAAGAGCTCCATGAAGGTGATTTACATCAGCCTTGACATCTTCAACATTTTTGTTCAGACTGATCAGGTTTTGAGTCAGCATCAATGTGTTGTCTGATGGCAGGGGGAAGTTTTCAATTGCATCTCTGATCATCCTTGCATTTTCTTCCTGCATCTGTCTCATCATCAGCCTGTCTCTCTCTTCCATCTCTTGGAGAGAATGTTCCAGCATCATCTGAAAAGATTCCATCAATGATGAGTGCATGTCAGCTGTTGGAACAGAAGTTGAGGCTGGTTGATCTTCTTGGTGGACAGGAATGTCTTCCAGAACAACTTCAGCTTCAGCTTGGACAGGTGCTGAAGGATCTTGAACAACTGTATGTTCTTCCTCCTTAACAGTTTCAGGAGTTCCATCTATGAATATAACTGTTGTCTGATGGATCACTTTAGTAGTAGCAGTCATTGTTCCTTGAGCAGGTGCCTTTACTTTTGGTTTCTCCTGAAACTTACTGACTTCAAAACCAAATGTTATCTGTTGAACACCTGGCAGAGTGGGTAGATCACTAGGAGATCCTTGATAATATCTTGATCGTTCACTCCACTTCTCTAAAGCAGTATACATAGCAATCTACACAGCCCTTTGAATAGGATCATCTCATCTTCTCCTCTTGGCTGGCAGTGCATTCTTGATGTTTTCAGCTTCCTTAGCCACAATTCCTCTTGTATAGCCGTGGAAAACATCACGAACATGATCTGGATCCAATGCCTTGGTGATTGAAGACGTTTGAAGCCAGCTGAGGACCCATTTTTCCTCATCATCAAACTCCTTCGAGGACTGGATCTCTTCAACAGATTTGCTAACTCTGTAAGTTCTCCATTTGATGTATCTGATTTTCTCTTGGAGAAACAGAGTTCTTTGTTGTAGCTGTTTATCAAACTCTGCCAAAGTTGCTTCAAACCTGTCAAAAGCAACAGGGTTAGATTTAACAATTTCTAAGGCCCATTTTACCGCAAATGGCCTCTTTACCACCCTTTGGCCAGGAGGTAGGATCCGTCTGGCGTTCATGGACTCTCCAATTCTGATGCCTCCAGCCCTGCGCGGACCATGTGCATCTTTCTTGCTTAGCTCCAAAGCCTTAGCCACATCAACATCCTCTTGTGCTTGAAGTTCAGCATCAGTTCATTTCTTCCTTTGAGCCTCCTTTTTAGCTTCAATTTTGCTTAATTCTACTGCTCCGTGGAAGTCTTCAGCATCCCTTTTCTGTTGCTCTGCTTCCTCTCTTCTTTTCTTTTCAGCAGCATACACTTTTCTCCTTACAATCCTTTTTCTCTTTGTCTTCCCAGTTGTCTGAGTTGTTTCAGCAGCATCAGGTTCAGGGGCAGCAGTTGAAATTGGTGCAACTGCAAGGGGTTCGATGATCTGCACTTCAGGATCATCTTGAGGTTGCTTAACCTCAGCTGTTGGAGTGGTTGAGACAATCTGTTGAGCAGCTTTCTCATCAACTGACTCTTTGGCAGTATTCTTCTGTTCAGCTCCAGCAGGCCTCTCTGCTGGTGGAGGACTTTGTCTTACTAAGTCAGATAACTCAGTAGGCGATGACACAAAGGTCATCCTTTTTCTAACAATGGCCTGGTGTGGACCACTTTCCCTTGAAATGGTCTTGAAGTTGCTTAGTCTCTAAGTTGACTCCTTGTTCTGGCAGCAACATTCTCCAGTGGCTTCTAAGCAGAAATGGTTCTGGATGGAGAACCATAAGCAGCATTTTCAATTTCTTTTGATGTATGAGCTATGATGGCATCAACATCAAGTTTCTCTGCATTCTCTTCTGTTCTGGCTTTAACAGCTGGGTCAACTGTTTGAACAGAAGACATGGAAGTGTTGGTTTTTCTCTTCTTTGTAGCAGCTGTCTTCTTTGGTGCATCAGCAGCTTTCCTCTTAGGCTGCTCTTTCACAGCTAAATATGCGTGCATAGCCTTTGTTTGATGAATGACCTTTCCATTAGTCATTCCACAGCCAAGATTGAAGAACAAATGACTGAGAAATATCCTATGGTAGGTATTTCCCTTCTTGATGTGAGCAGCCAATATGTACCAGATATAAATAGCCCAGTTCACTTTCATCCCATAGTGAACAGCTATCATCGCGTGATATCTCTTCATCGGTACACTGTCCACTGAGAATGTGCAATTCTCAATAATTTTGGCAAACATATCAGCCATCCGCTGATATTCATCCCTCAGCTGGTTCTTCTTTATGTTCCCAGCCAAGATTTCTCCTTCATTCGCGCAAATGCTCCAGAAGTTGGCTTCCTCTGGTTCAGCCAGGATAGTGATGTCTGTTCTTCCCTCCATGGGCAGACCATATTTTTCGTGCAGAAGAGCTGGAGTGATGCATACATCAACTCCTCCAACACTAGCCCTTATCTCCTTTTTCATGAAATCTGGTCCGTCAGGTGAACCATAGTACTCCATAATTTGCTTGTTGTATACCATATCCTCATATGCTTCCATGAATTTTACCAGTTTTGCGGCCTGAAACTTCTCCAGAATCTCCTCCATTAATGGAGTTCCAGTAGAGTGAAAGGTTGAGTAGATGAGCTATCGTCCTTCCTCTTTGGATCCCATGATGAATTCTCTGGAAAAAAAATTAAGGAAAAGAGAGTAGATTTGCAGAAAAATGAAGGCAAAAACTCTCTCTGATGTTCTGAAAATTTGAGGGTGCGTAAAAGATCAGTAAGCTGATCAGATGTGAATTTATAGAGGTGAAGGAGGGTCTGTTTCCGTGTTTCACGCGAACCGTTAGATCAGTTATCTGTCAGACTTAATCGTGGGGCGAGATACGCGGGTTTCAAATTTCAAAAATCATTAGTCGCTTTTGTAAAAGCGTGTTTTAAAATGGCGACTTATGAGTAACACTTATACAAAACATCAGATGAGTAAACTTTAACTTATCTGACAGACGAGTGTTCTGAAAACATATATTACTAGTGAAAGCCAATAGCTAGTAATCTTCCTCTGCTGTTTGTCAATCCAGCAAGATAAATTAATCTTCAATCATCAAGAATTAAGAACCTTTGTGATGAACACATAACTTCAACTAACTGTCATCAACAAACTTCATCTTTTAATCAGAAGTACCGCTAGTCTTACACGTTCCCCCTGACTTTAACAATCCATAAGTTAACTAGTATATTGAGAGTTAACCTTGAAGATAATAAGATGAGTAAGCTGATGAACTCAAGTCTTCTGATGAGTTCCCCCTCAGCTTATGCATCCAATTTAGTGGTCCTAATTCAGCTCTTAGAGTTGAAAACCTTGCATCACTTAGTGGTTTGATAAAGATGTCAGCAATCTGATTGTCAGTATGAACATACTCAATGATAACATTTCCCTTTTCCACATGATATCTGATAAAATGATGCTTAATCTCAATATGTTTAGTCCTTGAATGATTTGTAGTATTCTGAGTAAGTGAGATGGTATTTGTATTATCACAGTAGATTGGAATTCCACTGATCTTTATGTTGTAATCTTCTAGTTGATGCTTCAACCAAAGTATCTGTGCACAACATGCTCCAGCAGCAATGTATTCAGCTTCAGCAGTAGAAATAGATACTGAAGTCTGTTTCTTACACATCCATGAGATCAGACGACTACCTAAAATTTGACAGGCGCCAATTGTACTCTTCCTATCAATCTTGCAGCCAGCAAGGTCAGAATCAGAATAACCTATAAATTCAAATCCAGATTCTCTAGGGTACCACAACCCCAATTCTTGAGTGTCTTTAAGGTATCTGAGTATCCTTTTGGCAGTTAAGAGAGGAGATTCTTTAGGATTTGATGGATATCTCGCACAAACCCCAACATAATACATAATATCAGGTCTGCTAGCTATTAGGTATAACAGTGACCCTATTATGCCTCTGTACTTGGTTATATCCACTGATTTGCCATCTTCATCTTTATCCAAGCGAAGTCCAGTAGACATAGGAACACTAACAGTAGAGCTAGTTTTCACATCAAATTTCATGAACAGATCTTTTGTGTATTTAGCTTGGTTGATGAATATTCCATCAGGCAACTGTCTAATTTGCAAACCAAGAAAATAATTTAGTTCACCCATCAGGCTCATTTCAAATTTATTCTGCATCAGCTTGGAGAACTTGTCACACATCTGTTGGTTAGTTGAACCGAAAATAATATCGTTTACATATATTTGCACAAGTAATATATGATCCTCCCATTCAACAGTAAACAAGGTTTTATCTACTTTACCTTTTCGAAATCCTTTGATTAAAAGAAAATCAGATAAAGTATCATACCATGCTCTTGGAGACTGTTTCAGTCCTTAGAGAGCTTTCTTCAGACGATACACCTTGTCTTCTCTTGGTATGATTCAAATCCAGGGTGTTGTTCAACATATACTTCTTCTTGCAATTCTCCATTGAGAAAGGCAGACTTCACATCCATCTGATAGACGGTAAAGTTCTTATGAGCAGCATAGGCAAGAAACAGTCTGATTGCTTCAAGTCTTGCTACTGGTGCGAATGTTTCATCAAAGTCAATGCCTTCTTATTGGCAGTAACACTTGGCCACTAGTCTTGCTTTATTTCTGGTGACAATACAATCTTCGTTCATCTTATTCCTGAATACCCACCTAGTGCCAATTACTCTTTGATGACTTGGTCTTGGAACTAAGTACCAGACTTCATTCCTTTCAAATTGATTCAGCTTTTCTTGCATAGCTTCAATCCAATTAGAATTACTAAGAGCTTCTTCAATCTGTTTGGGCTCAATTTGGGATAGGAAGCTGAAAAACATTGTATCATTTGCAACAGCTCTTCTTGTCTTTACTCTATCCAAGGGATCACCAATCACTAATTCTGGTGGATGATTCTTGAGCCATCTGAGATCTGGTTGCAAATCTGGATGTTGTCCTCTAAATTGATCTTGCAACACAACTGTTGGAGTTCCAGTAGTAGTCTGTTGAACAGTCTCTGGTCTGTCACCTGTTTCCAGCTTGTCTGTTTGACAATCAGCAGACTGATTTTGAACAGCATTTAAGTTTGCAGCTGAGTTGAGATCATGTAGTATGATGGGTACATATTCTTCATTTATTTCAACACTCAATTTCTGAAAATCCATAGACATATTTGGATTAGTACTTTGATTTTTCTCAGAAGATTGGTTGGTTCATCAAATACTACATGAATAGATTCTTCTACAATTAAAGTTCTTTTGTTAAAGACTCTATAAGCTTTACTAACAGTAGAGTAACCTATAAAAATAACTTCATCAGCCTTTTCTGCAAAAGCAGTAAGGTGATGTTTCCCATTATTTAAGACAAATCATTTACAACCAAAAATCTTTAAGTAATGAATGTTTGGCTTCCTGTTGTTCCAAACTTCATATGGAGTCTTGTTTTGATTTTTGTTGATCATGCTGTATTTGTGGCTTCTGCCCAGAATCTTTGGGGCAGCTTGGCTTCAGCTATCATCCTTTAGAGTTCTGTTTCTCCTTTCAGCAACTCCATTTTGTTGAGGGGTTCCGGTAGCAGAGTACTCATGACTGATGCCTCTGATGTTATTATACTCTTCAACAGTAGAGTCTGTGAACTCAGTCCCTCTATCTGATCTGATCTTTAATATCTTCATGCTTTTCTCATTCTGGATCAGCTCCATCAGATTAGTAAGATGCTCCTTGGTCTCACTTTTCTTCTTCATGAAAATCACCTAAGTGTATCTTGAATAATCATCCACAACAGCTAGGCAGTATTTCTTCCCACCATTGCTGATTGGATCAATGGGTCCAAATAAGTCCATATGTAATAGTTACAAAATCCTTGTAGAAGATTGGTGCTTCTTGCTCTTGAAGGATGACTTGATTTGTTTACCCTTCTGACAGGCTTCACAGAGCTTGGCCTTGCTCATGACTGTTTTCGGAATTCCTTCTACCAAATCATTCTTGATTAATCTGTTTATGGTCTTGAAATTCACATGATTCATCATTTTGTGCCACAGCCAACTAATTTCACTTGGTGTAGATGCTACCAAACAAACATTTGAATTTTTGTCCACAAAGTTCCAGTCGACTATGTAGACATTTTGTTGGATAAGGATGAAGATGAAGGCACTAAAGGAAATTTGATAAGGGAGGTTTTTATGCATTCCAAAACTTCATATTTGGCTAAGCATGGAGTAACTTAGCTGACAATCTTATCAAGGAATTTTGACTAAGTACAAGAAGACATCAGAAGAGTCAAAGTTTCAAGGTCCAAGACTTCTGATCTGCTGAAGTAAAGTTATCAGACTGATGAAAATCAGCCGACTCAAATCAGATTTGTTCAAGTTTGAGATCAGCTTAGTTCGTCATCAGACCTGGACTTTCGTCAGCCAAGTGAAGAAGATCATGAAGTGTTCCCAACGGTAATAAATGCCCCTTGGAGTAATAAATGCTGAAGTACGAGGTTATTTAAGACAAATGATTGAAGACTTGCTTCGCATCAGCTGGGTGCATTTAATGCTGCATTTAATGCTGCCTGCAGAATAGTACTGTTCACAGTACGGACAGACTGCAAAGAGCCGTTCGCGGATTTTAAGGACCAGTACTCGAGGAATTTGAATCCTGTCTCTCTAACGGACACTTTTCAATCCTCAAGTATAAATAGCTGAAAGAGACGAAGAAGAAATAAGCAACACAATCTCTGAGAAATTTTCGAAGCAAAATTCTTTAAGTCTCAAGAACAGCTCACTCATCAGCTGAGTCATTTGTTGACGAAAGCAGAGTTGAAGAATCAAGAAAAATACATCTTCTGAGTGATTTTGTAATCAAGAGTGTTGTGAGAAGTAGATATCCGTCTAAGTGAGTGATATTACTTCAGAGAATAGGTCTTCTTTGTGATTTCCTATTGCGAACTTGTGGTCGTTTCATTTGTTGTTCGACGCAAGCAGAGTATACTGTAAACTTTGTGATTATAGTATAACCCAAGATCTGTGTGACTTGGAAGAGTGGATTAAAGGATATTCAAATCCATATAACCACTATAAAAATTACTTGTGTTTTTACATTGCTTTTAAACCTGCACATTTTCTGTTTGCATAAAAACACATTAAGTTAACTGTTTGAAAAAGAGTTAAAAAGGAGTTTATAAAACTGGGTAAGCATTTTTCAAACTGCTAAGATTACTTGTGAAAAACACTTTGAAAATCCGCTGCAAGTACTCTAAGTATTAAAACTGATTTTAACAAAATCAGCTAAGTAACAATCAGACGAGTGGTCAACAAGACTGTTCAAAGATTTGTTCGCGAACAGAATTGTAACTAACTAATCTGATCAGCTTAGTCTGTTCAGTTGAGTAAAAGTTTTAAAGTTAATCAAAAGAAATTTTTAAAAAGGTTTATTCACCCCCCCCTCTAAACCTCTTCTGACCACTTGGGACCAACAAGTGGTATCAGAGCAGGTGGTTCATTTGAATCAGCTGCCTGATCAACGAGCTTGATCCAAGTGTTTTTCAAAGGTTTTCAAAACTTTTTCAAAAGAGCATCTTTTTGAAAAATCTAAACTTTTTGAAAAATGGACTGTATCAGCCATGTTCCCCACATTGCTGGTATGTCCTTTGAGGACTGGAAAATCAGAATGGAGATTTTCCTAGCTGCTTATAATGATAACATGTACACATGTATCATTAAGGGTCCATTCAGATTCACAAAGACCATAAAAATCAATGAGGTTGATACGGTTGTGGAAAAAGATCTTCATGAGATGACTCCAGAAGAAATAAAGCTTTACAATCTAGACAAAGTTGGGAGATTCATCATGACTAAAGCCCTGGACAATGATCGGTTTGACAAGGTCAAACATTGTAAAACTGCAAAAGAGATGTGGGACAAAGTCAGAGTTATGAGCGAAGGGAACGACGCCATAAAAGAGCATCAGCTGAGTGTTGCTCTAGAAAAGCTGGATAACTTCAAGATGAAATCCTCTGAAACCATTGATCAGATGGATACAAGATTTACAAGAATATTAAATGAAGAATTGAAGCATGGAAAAACCTTCACAGACAAGGAGATAACCATCAGAGTACTGAAGGCCTTACCTCCTAAGTTCAACATGAAGGTGACAGCAATGGAAGAATCAAGAGATTTGGGAAAAATCTCTCTTACTGAGCTGTTTTCTGTACTCAAGGCATTCGATTATAAATTGCCTAGGATGGGTATTGAAGAAACCTCAACTTCAGGACCCACAGCTGCCTTAGTTGCTGCTGAAAACACCAGGAGACCAGCACATAGAAGCCAAGATGTGGACTCATCTGATGAAGCATCACTACTCAACAAGAAGGAGTACACTGCTGGAGATGTAGCATTATTGATGAACAACTTCAAGAAGTTCTACAAGAGAAAGATGAAAAACAAATACAATCATGCTGCTTCTACTTCTAAACCTAACTCTTCTTCTCAAGAAAAAGATGATTATAAAGCAAAACTAATGTGTTATAACTGCAGGAAATTGGGACATTTCATCAGAGACTGTCCATATCCAAAAGCAGAGAAATACACTGAGGAAGAGAAGAGAATCAGAAAGGAAAGAAAGCATCAAAAAGGGAAAGCAATGGTAGCTGAAGCAGAAAAGCTTGCTGCTGTCTACTCATCTGATTCAGATTCAGACACGTCTGATGAAGAATCTTCTGATGAAGAGAAACCTGCTCTCCTCTGCCTGATGGCTAAGGAATCTGATGACTCAGAGGATGAGGTAACTCCTCAAGATAATGAACTTTTTAATTCCCTAGAGCAAATGATGTTGAATAATACTACTATTGCCGGAGAATTTGTTAAGCTTAAGGAAGAGATGAACTTGCTAAAAGAGCAAAATAGCTCACTGAAACTTAAAGCTGAAAAGCCTAAAGAATCAGCTGAGTATAAACAGCTTGAGCAAGAGCATGAATCTCTGAAAGCTGAATGTGAGGTCTATAAAGGAAAAATCATGGAACTTGAGAAAATTATTGAGTCTCATGATAAGTCAACTGTTGCATCCATGCATACATCTAGTAAACAGGAGACACCTTTAGAAAAGGATAAACTAGAATTGAATCATACTGAAAAATTCATTTCTGCTGACAATAGTAAGGTCATTCTGTATGTTCAAACTTCTAAACCTACCTCATCTGAGAAAGTGGTAAAGGAGAAGAAATCTCCTAAGGCTAAAAAGAGGAAAGAGCCTAGTGTAGGAAAACAGACTAGTAAACCCAAACAGAAGAGTCCTAGGAAGTCTTCTGATAAGGTTAAGACTAATCAGACTAGTGAGAAAACTAAGTCATCTGTCAATGAGCAAGCTACTAGTAAGCCAAAGAAGCATAAAAATAAGAAAAATCAAAATGCTTGGTATGGAAATGAGTCATATTATGTGCAACCTGTTGCATATCATCCTATGTATCATGCACCTCAATTTCCTAGTTACTATGCACCTTATCCTGCTCATCCAATGCATGCATATCCTGCTTATCATGCACCTTACCCTGCTTATGAACACTATTCTTATCATACTGATCATCAACATGACTTATCTGATACTTATAATAAAAATGAAGCTGTTCATGCTCCTGTCAAAACTCAGAAGCCTAAGAAGCCTAAGACATCAACATCTTGGGTTGTCAAAGGTGGAACTAATCCTTCAGGACCCTCTCAATAAGGGTACCTAAAACAATTTTAATTTTGTTTTGTAGGATAGGATTAGGAGTAGGAGTAAAGTAGAGAAGATTTGGTACTTGGACAGTGGATGTTCAAGACACATGTGTGGAAACATACATGAGCTGACTGATGCAGTTGCTGTGGATGGTCCAAAAGTCACTTTTGGAGACAGCAAAGAAGGCAAGATTAAAGCTAAAGGAAGACTGATAAGAGGAAACATAGAGATATCTGACGTCTCATATGTTAAAGGCCTCAAATATAATCTGCTGAGCATAAGTCAATTTTGTGACAAGGGATATTCTGTTATCTTCTCAACAGATAAGTGCTATGTTGAACAGATTGGTACAAAGAAGGTAATCTTATCTGGAAGACGACAAGGAAATATCTACATAGTCGACTGGAATTCTGCTGACAAGAATTCAAATGTTTGTTTGGTGGCATCAACACCAAGTGAAGTTAGCTGGCTATGGCACAAAAGAATGAATCATTTAAACTTCAAGACCATCAACAGATTAATCAAGAATGATTTGGTAGAAGGGATTCCAAAAACAGTCATGAGCAAAGATAAGCTCTGTGACTCCTGTCAGAAGGGTAAACAAATCAAGTCATCATTCAAAAGCAAGAAGCATCAATCTTCTGGAAGAATATTGGAGCTACTACATATGGACTTATTTGGACCCATTGATCCAGTCAGCAATGGTGGAAAGAAATACTGCCTAGCTGTTGTGGATGATTATTCAAGATATACTTGGGTGATTTTCATGAAGAAGAAAAGTGAAACCAAGGAACATCTTACCAATCTGATGGAACAGATCCAGAATGAGAAGAATATCAAAATATTGAAGATCAGATCAGATAGAGGGACAGAGTTTACAAACTCTACTGTTGAAGAGTATTGTAATATCAAAGGAATACATCATGAGTATTCAGCTGCTAGAACCCCTCAACAGAATGGTGTTGCTGAAAGGAGGAACAAAACACTGAAGGAAGCTGTCAGAACCATGATAGCTGAAGCTAAACTGCCACAAAGATTTTGGGCAGAAGCAACAAACACAGCATGTTTTACCCAAAACAGATGCTGTTGGGATTCGGTAAGAAAAACAGCCCTAGGCACAGCGGAATATAAAAATTTCTAGGGCCTCTTAAAGAATCTTGCCAGGACATTCTCTAGTTGTATATATATGAATATAAATCAATGACAGTATAAGTTTTCTCGTTTATACCTGTCTCCTTGCAAATCCAAGTTGGCTAGATGAACTCTGAATTCTCTCACAAAAATCGATCCAAGCTTTTTGTATAGCGCCCCACGTGTTGCGCCTCTACGAGTTGATACACCACAATATCACGAAAATAATATAACCTAATCGACTAGAACATAGGCTATATTAATTCAGGACTTTAAGAATGATTTTGGAACAAAGATCGAACACAAAAAATTCTTCCAAAGTGGAAGCAGGGTTCGGCCGATCCAGGTAGGGAGAGGGAGAGAGATTTTTGCTTTTCTCAATTTTTTGCTTAAGGAGTTGTGTGAAAATTAACTAGAAGAAAGCTATTTATAGTTTTCTTTCTATCCTAGTCCTATTAGGACTAGGTCTTCTCTCTCCTACATGGGCCATGGCCCTATTTAATTAGAAGACCTAGTCTCCTAATTAATTCATGGCCCATATTAATTAATCTTTCAGGGCTTTATTTAATTTCCCAATTAAATAGCCCAATTAATTAAATCATCTCCCAATTAATTAATTAAACTCCAAGTCTAATTAAATTAATTATTCCATTAATTAATTAAATCCTAATTAATTAATTTACTCATAAATTAAATTCCAATTTAATTTATAATCTTGATCCAATTCCAATTGGATCCATTTTTGTTCCATATGGGTCGACCCAGTCGACCCACCCATTTAATCGACCCAGTCGATTTTGACCCAGTCGACCCAGTCGACTGGTTCGTTCCTGTTTCCTCGCTTTCGCTACTTGTGTATTGTGTATGCCCCCGTAGGTTCACCACATAATTGGCCGTGGGTTGTAATTAAATATTATTTAATTACTTGAGCAATTAATGCTCTAAATTAATCGAACACTCTGTCGATTAATCATTCCAAAATTAGCACCCCTGCTAATTTGGGAATTCTCCCACACTCCACGGTCGATGTCCAGTCACAAGCCCATGGAGCCCAATCACTGGTGAATTAATTCAGTGAACCTTTTATCATTTACAATTTCCATATACGACACAATCTCTCCATCGATCAATCTCCCAGTCGAGACTTAAGGGTATGGTCTTTCATCGGATTCCCTTATTTTTGTCTTGACCTTATGTTCTCTGATCTCGAAATAAATTCTTTCTGACTTGTTCTTTATGAGCTACTTACATAAAGTCGTCAGTTACCTTGGCCAAGGATTTCATCAGAATTAATTTCTCACAGAAATCCATAGGAGAATTTCTCGACCTATCAAGTCGAGTCAATGGATCCTTTGTTGATGATATGAATCTGCATACGAGTTCCTCTATACCCAACATGAGTCCACAGAGACTTTCTGGTGATCCCCAGTCAGTCGGAACTCATATCAAAGTATAGACGTTCTCGTACCAGATAAACCCTATCATCTCAAGTTGTTAGGGATCGTTCCTCGTATACTATTGCAAATTGGAATAACTTCAACCCCGATATGCGACTACCGCTTCCATGGTGAGTTATTTCCTAATTGGGGTATTCAGTGCGCTTGCCATCCCAGCAAGCCACCCACTTATGTGTATCGACTATCCCAGTCACGCTCGTGGACCCCAGCGTCCTCCAGTTCATCGGAGTATACACAATAGTGAGAGTCTAACCGAATCCAACGATGTCCTATCTCGATTGGATTCTACGACTCTTGAATATATTCTAGATCACGGCCTTAGAGATCAGTCCACGGGTTGTCCCATAGCCCTGTGATCTAAGGACTTCTATCCTTATGCGTAGACAAATATTACATAAGATAAAGTTGACCATTTAATATAAGTGCATTTATTAATCTAAATTGAATAGTTCCTCATTAATTACAATTAATGCTAGCCATACAGCTGGCTTGCAGGACACTATTTCTATCAGATGCATGATCAACAAGCACCAAAACAAGACTCCATATGAAGTTTGGAACAACAGGAAGCCAAACATTCATTACTTTAAGATTTTTGGTTGTAAATGTTTTGTACTGAATAATGGGAAAAATCACATTACTGCATTTGCAGAAAAGGCTGATGAAGCTGTCTTTGTAGGATACTCAACTGTTAGTAAGGCCTATAGAGTTTTCAATAAAAGAACATTACTAATAGAAGAATCTATCCATGTAGTATTTGATGAACCAAGTCAATCTTCTGAAAAGAATCAAAGTGTTAATCAAGATCTGTCTACTGATTTACAGAAGTTAGACATTGGAAGAAATGAAGAATATGTTCCCATCATACTACCTAATCTCAGTTCAGCTTCTAACTCAAGTGCTGTTCAAAATCACAGTGCTGATTGTCTAACAGACGAGTTGCAAACAGCTGACAGACCAGAGACTGTTCAACAGACAACAAATGTTCAACAGACTACTACTAGAACTCCAACAGTAGTGTTGCAAGATCAAGACAGAGGACAACATCCTGATCTACAACCTGATCTCAGATGGCTCAAGAATCACCCACCTGAGTTAGTAATTGGTGATCCATTAGATAGAGTGAAAACAAGAAGAGCTGCTGCACAAGATGCTATGTTTGTCACCTTTCTATCTCAAATAGAGCCTAAGCAAATTGAAGAAGCTCTCAATGATTCCTTCTGGATAGAAGCCATGCAAGAAGAGCTGAATCAATTTCAAAGGAATGAAGTCTGGTACTTAGTTCCTAGACCAAGTCATCAAAGGGTAATTGGCACTAAATGGGTTTCAAAAATAAGATGAATGAAGATGGTATTGTTACCAGAAACAAAGCAAGATTAGTGGCCAAGGGTTATTGTCAAGAAGAAGGAATTGACTTTGATGAAACTTTTGCACCAGTAGCAAGACTTGAAGCAATCAGACTGTTTCTAGCCTATGCTGCTTACAAGAACTTCACTGTCTATCAGATGGATGTGAAGTCTGCTTTTCTCAATGGAGAACTGCAAGAAGAAGTATATGTTGAACAACCTCCTGGATTTGAAGTCTATCAAGAAGAGGACAAGGTATATCGTCTGAAGAAAGCCCTCTATGGACTGAAACAGGCTCCAAGAGCATGGTATGATACCCTATCTGATTTTCTTTTAATTAAAGGATTTCGTAAAGGTAAGGTAGATAAAACCTTGTTTACAATTGAATGGGAAAATCATATATTACTTGTGCAAATATATGTGGACGATATTATTTTTGGTTCAACTAACCAACAGATGTGTGATAAGTTCTCCAAGCTGATGCAGAATAAGTTTGAAATGAGCATGATGGGTGAACTTAATTATTTTCTTGGTTTACAAGTCAAACAGCTTCCTGATGGAATCTTTATAAACCAAGCTAAATACACAAGAGATCTGTTCAAGAAATTTGGTATGGAAACTAGCTCAACTGCTACAATTCCTATGTCTACAAGTCTTCGTTTGGATAAAGATGAAGATGGCAAATCAGTGGACATAACCAAATATAGAGGCATTATTGGTTCCTTGTTGTATCTAACAGCAAGTAGACCTGATATAATGTACTCAGTTGGAGTCTGTGCAAGATTTCAATCAAACCCCAAGGAATCTCATCTCTTAGCTGCCAAGCGGATATTGAAATACATTAAAGGCACTCAAGAATTGGGATTGTGGTATCCTAGAGAATCTGGATTTGAGCTTATTGGTTATTCAGATTCAGACCTTGCTGGCTGCAAGATTGACAGAAAGAGCACAACAGGTGCCTGTCAGTTCTTAGGTAGTCGTCTGATCTCATGGATGAGTAAGAAACAAACTTCAGTTTCTATATCTACTGCTGAAGCTGAATATATAGCTGCTGGAGCTTGCTGTGCACAGATACTTTGGTTGAAACATCAACTAGAAGACTACAACATCAAGATCAGTGGAATACCAATCTACTGTGACAATACAAGTGCAATCTCTCTTACTCAGAACACTACAAGTCATTCAAGGACTAAGCATATTGAGATCAAGCATCACTTCATTAGAGATCATGTGGAAAAAGGCAATGTTATGATTGAGTATGTTCATACTGACAATCAGATTGCTGATATCTTCACTAAACCTTTAAGTGAAGCAAGGTTCTCAACTCTAAGAGCTGAGTTAGGACTCCTCAATTTGGATGCATAAGCTGAGGGGGAACTCATCAGAAGACTGGAGTTCAACATCTTAATCATCTATTATTCATCTTCAAAGATTAACCTTCAACAGACTAGTTAACTTATGAACTCTTAAACTCAGGGGGAACGTGTAAGACTAGCGGTACTGCTGAATTAAAGAGGAAATTTGTTAATGACAGTTAGTTGAAGTTATGTTTTCATCAGAAGACTCAACTATCGAAGAACAAAGTTATATTATCTGGCTGGATTGACAAACAGCTGAGGAAGGTTATCAGCTATTGGCATTCTCTGATAACAGCATTGTCATCAGGACAGTAGTCCATCAGATAAGTGTTTATTATACTCATCTGATTACTTAAACAAAAGCGAACTATTTGAAACGCTCTATTTAAAACACGCTTTTATAAGTAACTGTTGGGCGGTACATATTCCCGCTCCTCATTAAATATCTTTTGAATTTGAAAAGTCGTAACTGACGCTGCACGATCAGCACTGACAAATTTGGAAGAAGTCCCTGTTCAACAGGCGACTGAAGAGAAGAAAGCTGATGCTGATGCTTCTGCTTCATCAGCTGATCAACATTCATCACTGATGGAAGCTCTCCAGATGCTTATGGAAAACTCACTGAAGGAACTGGAAGAGAAGCAAAATCAACAGCTAATGAAAGTCAAGGAGGAGCTGAAGGCTGAACTTAAGACAGAATTAGTAGAATCCAATAAACTTCAGCTGGAAACTGTTCAAGGATCAACAGCAGAGATCATCAAGAAAGAAATTAACAGTATTCCTATCCCTCAAGACAATTCATTGCAGTTAGTGCACAGTTTGAGAGAACTGAACAAGAATGTTGAAGATGAAATAACGTGAGGGGGAACTCACAATTTATATAACCCCAGTAAAATGTACGGAACAAAGGGACCAACCCCCCAAAACAGGGGAGGCAGGAGAAAAACGAAAACAACAAAGCGAGAAAGCAAAGCGAAAAAGCAAAATAAACCACCCACGCAGGGGCACAAAAAGGAACAAGCCAAAAAACCCACGCAGGGGCAAAAACAAAATAACAACCAAAACAAAAGTAGCAACTTCTTCCATCAGCCTCCATAATATAGTCACCTTTGAGCCCTGATTAGAAACGAAGCCACTAGCAAAAGTCCATCTATAGTCACCATCAATAGTCCGCTGAGCAACTCCTCAAACAGCCTCCAACATATAGCCACCTCTGAGCCCTGAGAGAAAAGTTGGACCACAAGCAAAACGTCCACCAACCAAAACAACCACGAGAAACAAGCAAAAATCCATCTATAGTTACCATCAATGGTCCTCTGATCAACTCCTCAAACAGCCTCCAACATATAGCCACCTCTGAGCCCTGAGAGTAAAGCTGGACCACCAACAAAAAGTCCACCAACCAAAGCAACAAAGTGGATGCCAAAGCACTAAAAAGCGCATCCACAACTCTACCAAAACAACCAACACCACCAACCTCTCACCGCAACCAAAACCAACATAAAATAGTGTGTGAAAAGTTCAAAGGCCTGGTTAAGTATAGAAGTGGTGATTTACAGGGATCAATTACCTGAACAAGAATGTTGAAGATGTGAAGGGTGATGTCAACCACCTTCACACTGCATTAAAAACGGCTGAGCACAAGATTGCTGATCTAACTGCAACCTTCATTCAAGTCAGTAAAGAAGAGAAGGAAATCAATCTAGGGATGTTTCAAGAAGTGGCAAAGGCTTCACAGGAAGTTCAGAATGAGATTGCAACTATCAACCTTAACATTGACTACTTCAATGATAAGACTGACGTCATCAGCACTGATATTCATCATCTCACAGCAAGTCATGATGTTGTCAATCAGAATCTAAAGGCTTTGTGTGCTGGAGTGAAGATTCCAACAGTTGCTCTCAACCCTGCTGTTGCACCTTCTAATGTCATCAAGGTTGATGATGACAAAAAGGGGGAAGATAAAAGGGAAGAACCAGCTAAGGAAACTAAAGACACAGCTGAAAAGACTGAAAAGCTTGGAAAGGTAGAAGAAGAAGAAAAGACTGAAAAAGAAACTACCAAGTACAAGAACACTGAAACTGCCAAGAAACCAATGGAGCTTATCAAAGAACAGCAACTCAAAGAGAAGATGGAAGCTGCCAAAGCAATCTTGGAAGAGGAAGCTGATGATGAAGAAGATGACGAAGAGTCATCTTATGAATATGAAGAAGTGCTTGAAGGATCAGATGAAGAAGCTGATAGTTAGAAATTATAAATTCATTGTAATCAGTTTACTTTATCTATTTCTTCAGAAATCTCATCTGATGAACTTGCATTGTAATATTTTTTTTCAAATATCAATATAAAGACAAATTCATTCCAACATATTATTTTCTATCTCAGAAATTTTTTGAGGATTACATTCTTTAGTTTAGGTATTCAACATGTACTTAGCTGAAGTTTTGTCATCATCAAAAAGGGGGAAATTGTTGGATAAGGATGAAGATGAAGGCACTAAAGGAAATTTGATAAGGGAGGTTTTGATGCATTCCAAAACTTCATATTTGGCTAAGCATGGAGTAACTTAGCTGACAATCTTATCAAGGAATTTTGACTAAGTACAAGAAGACATCAGAAGAGTCAAAGTTTCAAGGTCCAAGACTTCTGATCTGCTGAAGTAAAGTTATCAGACTGATGAAAATCAGCCGACTCAAATCAGATTTGTTCAAGTTTGAGATCAGCTTACTTCGTCATCAGACCTGCACTTTCGTCAGCCAAGTGAAGAAGATCATGAAGTGTTCCCAACGGTAATAAATGCCCCTTGGAGTAATAAATGCTGAAGTACGAGGTTATTTAAGACAAATGATTGAAGACTTGCTTCGCATCAGCTGGGTGCATTTAATGCTGCCTGCAGAATAGTACTGTTCACAGTACGGACAGACTGCAAAAGAGCCGTTCGCGGATTTAAGGACCAGTACTCGAGGAATTTGAATCCTGTCTCTCTTCAACGGACACTTTTCAATCCTCAAGTATAAATAGCTGAAAGAGACGAAGAAGAAATAAGCAACACAATCTCTGAGAAATTTTCGAAGCAAAATTCTTTAAGTCTCAAGAACAGCTCACTCATCAGCTGAGTCATTTGTTGACGAAAGCAGAGTTGAAGAATCAAGAAAAATACATCTTCTGAGTGATTTTGTAATCAAGAGTGTTGTGAGAAGTAGATATCCGTCTAAGTGAGTGACATTACTTCAGAGAATAGGTCTTCTTTGTGATTTCCTATTGCGAACTTGTGGTCGTTTCATTTGTTGTTCGACGCAAGCAGAGTATACTGTAAACTTTGTGATTATAGTATAACCCAAGATCTGTGTGACTTGGAAGAGTGGATTAAAGGATATTCAAATCCATATAACCACTATAAAAATTACTTGTGTTTTTACATTGCTTTTAAACCTGCACATTTTCTGTTTGCATAAAAACACATTAAGTTAACTGTTTGAAAAAGAGTTAAAAAAGGAGTTTATAAAACTGGGGAAGCATTTTTCAAACTGCTAAGATTACTTGTGAAAAACACTTTGAAAATCCGCTGCAAGTACTCTAAGTATTAAAACTGATTTTAACAAAATCAGCTAAGTAACAATCAGACGAGTGGTCAACAAGACTGTTCAAAGATTTGTTCGCGAACAGAATTGTAACTAACTAATCTGATCAGCTTAGTCTGTTCAGTTGAGTAAAAGTTTTAAAGTTAATCAAAAGAAATTTTTAAAGAGGTTTATTCACCCCCCCCCCCCCTCTAAACCTCTTCTGACCACTTGGGACCAACACATTTCCTTGTCGTCTTCCAGATAAGATGACCTTATTTGTACCAATCTGTTCAACATAGCACTTATCTGATGAGAAGATAACTGAAAATCCCTTATCACAAAATTGACTAATGCTCAACAAATTGTATTTGAGGCCTTTAACATAAGAGACGTCAGATATCTCAATGTTTCCTTTGATTATCTTTCCACACGCCACAATTTTGCCTTCTTTGTTGTCTCCAAATGTTACTTTAGGACCGTCTATAGTAACAACATCAGTCATCTCATGTATGTTGCCACACATGTGTCTTGAACATCCACTGTCCAAGTACCAAATTTTCTCTACTTTACTCCTACTCCTAATCCTAACCTACAAAACAAAGAAAGATTGTTTTAGGTACGCTTTATTGAGAGGGTCCTGGAGGATTAGTTCCACCCTTGACAACCCAAGATGTTGAAATCTTAGGCTTCTTAGGCTTCTGAGATTTGATAGGAGCATGAACAGGTTTATCTTCATCATATTCAGCAAATTTGTTATGTTGATAATCAGTATGATAAGGATGATGTTCATAAGCAGGGTAATGTGCATGATAAACAGGATATGCATGCATTGGATGAGAAGGGTAAGATGCATAGTAAGCTGGAAATTGAGGTGCATGATATACAGGTGGATATGCAGCAGGTTGCACAAAATATGACGACTCATTTCCATACCAAGCATTTTGATTTTTCTTGTTCTTATGCTTCTTTGGATTACTAGATGCTTGCTCATTAACATACGACTTTGTTTTATTACTAGTCTGACCGGTTTTACTCTTATCAGCAGACTTCCTAGGACTCTGTTGTTTAGTTTTACCACTCTGTTTTTCTAATTTTGGCTCTTTTCTTTTCTTAGCCTTAGGAGCTTTCTTCTCCTTTAATTCTTTTTCAGGTGAAGCAGGTTTAGTAGTCTGAACATACAAAATGACCTTACTATTGTCAGCAGATATAAACTTTTCAGTATGATTCAGTTCTAGCTTATCCTGTTCTAAAGGCATCTTCTGCTTACTAGACATGTGAATGGATGCAACAGATGACTTATCATGAGACTCAATGACTTTTTCAAGTTCCATGATTTTACCCTTATATACTTCACATTCAGCTTTCAGAGATTCATTTTCTTGCTCAAGCAGTTTGTATTCAACTGATTCTTTTGGTTTTTCAACCTTAGGTTTCAGTGAATTGTTTTGCTCTCTTAGCTATATCATCTCTTCCTTAGGCTTTGCAAATGCATCAACAAGACTTGTATTATTGACTACCATTTGCTCAAATGAATTAAATAATTTATTTTCAAGAGGAGTTACCTCATCCTCAGAGTCATCAGATTCCTTGGCCATCAGACAGATAAGAGCAGGGTTTTCATCTTCAGTAGACTCTTCTTCAGAAGTATCTGAGTCTGAATCAGACGAGTAGATAGCAACAAGCTTTTCTGCTTCAGCCAACAGTACCTTGCCTTTCTGATATTTTCTTTCCTTTGTGATTTTCTTCTCTTCTTAAGTGTACTTTTCAGCTTTAGGGTATGGGCAATCAGGGGCGGATCCAGGATTTTCACACTAGGGGGGCTAAGGTAGATAAAAAAATAATTTCAATAAAGCATAAAAATTATATTTCATTTACGAGAAAATATATTACTAGATACAAAAACTATGAATCGGAGTTTGACAAAAACAATCCCATAAATTACATTAGTTACATATAACACCCCATTATGCCTCCAAAAATTCGAAATATCTACGTATTTAAAATAACACACCGCGACGATATTTCATTTTCTGAAATCTGTCTATGATAGCATCATTTGAAATATCACTAAATATGTCTCTCACTATAAAGACAACTAGACTATCATTCAACCATTGATCGCCCATTCTGTTACGGAGTCGATTCTTCACCATCTTCATAGCCGAAAATGCTCTCTCTACTGATGCAGTTGTAATAGGGAGAATAAGCGACAGTGTCACGAGTTTGTAAACCAATGAGAATGCGACATGCCTTTTGGTTGCTACCAACTTCTGAGCAAGATCACCAATTACTTGCAAATTAGAAAAGTCTTCACTTGATCTAAGATCTCTATTGTAATTTTCAAGTTGATTAGGCAAAGTTGAGAGCTTAAGAAAAGAGAAGTCATTTGGATAAAGTTCCGCAAGACGAACAAGTTTTTTCTTGTCAAATGCCACAAGCAATCCGATGGATTTAAACAAGCAACACAAAGAAGCAACTCCGTGTTTACTTCATTGAAACGATTGTTTAACTCTTGTATTTGTCTATCTATTACTGAATTGAATCTCTCTACTTTGTAATGGTGTTCGACGGTTCTTTTTTCAGAAAGTTAAGTTGAATCATGAGAAATGAAAAAGAGGAGGACATAAGGGTCATTTTCATAAAATTTAGATCAGTTTTCGGATTTGTAATTCTGATTTTCTTTTTGCTGAAAGATTTTTTGATAAATGGGCCACAATTAATTGCTGAAAAATGAAATGGGCCTCAATTATTATTTAAATATTGATCCAGTAATATATATATATATATATATATATATACACATGGCCCGTTTGGTAGGACTTAATAGGGGGTATTATGTTATATTATATGAGTTAATATGGGCTAATACAACGTTTGGTGGCATTGCTCTAATACCGGGTCAAATGGATTAAATCCTTACGATCCGATATTAAGACTATATTATAATCCACCCAGGCATGGGTGGATTAGTTAATCGAGATAAATATGGATTAGGTAAATATAACTAATAACCTCAAATTTACATATTTCTTTTTTAACATATCATTAAATATCATAAATTCTTCTCAAATAAATCACAAATTAATATATATATCAATTTACAATTAACATGGACGCATTCAATCAAATCTACCAAACATGTTTTTAATCTGGCCTTCAATCCGGCTCCAATCTAATCCACCTTAATCTCATGCACCCTATGTAACGGCCCTCAACCAGCACCTGCCTTCTTATTTTGTTGTTAGATCCTTCAAGCCAATATATGTATGGATCGAAATTTTAATCCATGACAGATCAAGAAAGGTTGATCTCAGCTGCTCTGCATGCACTGAAGGGCTGTTATTTTTTTAGTTTCGGTGAATGGAGAAATTCCTTGGCAAACGGCGAGTGGCAATCACCCTTTTTTCCTAATTCCCCCCAGCTAATGGTAGTGATGTGTTGTCTTTGTATATAATGGGTGTAAAATACTTTTATTAAGAGAAAGACATGTGCCTATTTAAAACAAGAGTCAGCAATTTTTCTTCATCCTTGAATTGATGCCGTGTATGTATTTATTTAATGATGGTATATTATTTAACAAGAGTTAATAAAGAAAGCCATAAATGGTTAATATAATATGTATGCTTAATCCTAAAGGTTATCAATTCAAACTCTCAATTATTGTGCATATTTAATAAATTGGATTTCTTATTTCATTTAAAATTAATTTAAATACATTTTCGACTAATTTAAAAAAACGAGAGATTACATTTATATAAATTACAGGGTATTACATTCACCCCTCCTTCAAAGAATTTGGCCCCCAAATTCTCTCTCACTTAATTAAATCAAGATATACAAACTGAATCATGTTTCCAAATGAAATGGGTTCAAGAAGATAATATACTAAAGTATGTTTAAAGGTTTAAGATAAACAAGAAAAAGTCATTATCTGATCTCATGGGAGCAAGAAGAGGATGATTAGATGGGAACTTATTAACCAAGTGAAATTTAAATCAAGTGTCCAAAACTAATTTTTGATGGAAAATACGAATTTCAAACAATTAGATCCCGCGTGTGATCTTACGTGATTTCGTTGGTTCGATCAAGGGTGGGATGTAACACAATGATAACAATAATAAAGAAAAGCAAGGACCAAAGTAATTGTATTCGAATTGAATGAGTACAAAGTTAGGTATTCAAGGGTCCTATTCGAGCATTATTGAATGCCGTACAAGCTAGAGGGTGAAATACATAAGATCTTAAGCCTATATTTCCAAGCGGTTCCGAGCAGTAGCTTCGAGGAGGGAGCACCTGGAAAATCGTGTCTGGTATCATAAATGCATGGGGTATTTATAGCTGAAATCGGGGTCCAGGTGGTCTACCCGCAGTCATGCAGTTCTTTGGCCCATGAGTTTGGACCAGTGTTCGGCCCAACAGTAACTTTGGATCCTGGGCTATCTTGTACTAACGGTATTCAATCATTGGGGTCGAACTCGATCTTCCGAGATAAGTACTGCTCGATCTCATATTATTGTGAAGAAAAGCACAGCCCAAAATCTTCCTCATCAATACTCCCCCACTTCTCGAGCGTAAAGTGGAGCTTAAGCTCGAAGAAGTATGCATAGCCTCGGACAAAGAGATAGGATGAATCGACCTCGGCTTAACGTTTCGGGTATGCCTCATTAAAAACCTGGCTCGGAAAAACCCTTCTGGGATAAAAACCGGGTCAGGGAAAAAGAGTGCATACCTAAGAAACTTCACGATAGCGCCGTCTTCGACATCGTCCTTGTTGTTTGTTGCATGGATCTTCAATTTAGGAATTCCAGAAAGTACGGGGGCTGTAGGTGCAATTTCTGGAAATATGACTTTGAACTCATCTCTAGGGAGTTTAACCGTCGCGGTTACTCGGGGACCGATTTGCAATTTTCCCTTTTTGTCCCTGTATATATAGTTATACGGAGGGTCGCTGTTCCTCAAAAATTCAGAGGAAAGAACTTTTGATCGGAGCAGTTAGGTCGATAAGTGAGTTCTAGCAGCCAATTCTGAACAGTTTTTATATATATTCATTATGTCGAGTTCAGTAGACTTAAAGGGAAAATCTCCTTCAGAGGAAAAAGAGGTCGATAATCAGAAAGGGAAAGAGGTTGTAGAAACTCGATCGTTTGAGACCGAGAATCCGCAAAGCTCGAGTTCCGCCTCGGATTCTGGCGGGGAGGAACGGGAGTCGAATTCTGAAACGGAAAATAGCGAAGATGGAAACTCGGGCGAAGCAACAATTTCCGATGAGAAAAACGTAGAGGATGAGGAGCTTCCTTTGGGGAAAAATGAGCAGAAGAAATATAGACTGAATCGTAATGTGGTGGTCACGATCTTCAACTGGGAAGAGCCCTCGACTAGTGCAGGTCTAAACATGACTGAGGAGAGGGCAGACGAGATCATCTGTTCTTATAAGGAAACCGATTTTGAACAGTTGCAAGCAGAATTCGGTCAGTATCTAGGCGCCGGTTTTTCGATTGTGCTTCCTACTCCTGATCAACGGGTTACTGACCCTCCAGCGGGTTGTCAAGCCTTTTATTCCAAACATTTCCATTACGGTTTACGCATCCCCTTCCCTCCTTTGATAGAGAACCTTCTGGATGCATTCGTATTGACTCCTTGCCAGATCTTGCCGAATTCGATCGGTTTAATTATAGCCTTTTGTGTGCTGATGAAGGCCAAAGGGAAAAAGGTGGCCTTTCAGAACTTTTGGCGGATATTCCAGATGAGTGCTTCCACTTCTTCGAATGCAGGCTATGTATATTTTTCTCAGAGGCCAAAGATTTCGATCTTATCGGCCAACGTTAGCAGCAATTTGAAAGGGTGGAAGCAAGAGTTCTTCTTTGTTCGAGGACCAGAGTCTCCGCCCACTGAAGATAATCCCGAGCCTACTCCCTTCGATTGGCCTGGAGCAAAGACGTGGATATACGGTAAACGCCGTCTTGTGGGAAGTATGAAAAATGAGATAACAGATAAATTTCTGCAATCTCTTCGTGCTGACCCTCATCAGACTGCGTTGATGACTCAGGAAGCGGTCTTGCGGTTGGCCGAGCTCAGTACTTGCACTTTTCCTGCCGATCCGATCGATTACGGGAAAGCTCAGATCGATCCCGCTAACCCCCCTTCCACGTTAGCTGATATTGTCGATAAATTCCGTACATCGGTAGCTGGTCCACATGTTGCTTCCTTTTCGAAAGGTAATAAGGGTCGGCCTCGTCCTCAGACGTCGACAACTTTTCGAAAGGCGAAAAAATTCAAGGCCCAAGTCGGGACCACGTCAACCTCGAATGCCTTGGTGCTTATTCCCCCAATTTCCGAAGTAGGAACCTCTCGGTCTCGGGCCGAGACGGAGGGGATCTCCAACTCCCAGGGTCCCAGTATCCTTCGATCTGTTTTTCCGAACGTATCATCCAACCCGAACGACGAGGGGTTCAGTAACTATACTCTCCTGGAGGATCGTGCCAGAGAGATTTTGCAGACCAGAATGAATCGCAAAAGAAGTAGCAATGTTCCTGAGTCCTCCAGGAGAGTAAAGCCTTTTGGTCGAGGACCGAACCCTATACCATGTCGAGCTGGTCATTCCGAGCCAGATTTGGCTGATTTCATCGAGGATCATCTGCGAGGACCGAGGGCGGCCGGATATCCGGACTGTGGGACCGTTGAATCTGATTTGGGCTCCGAGGGTGAGCACACGGTGGATAAGTCTCTCCGGATGTTCCTGGCCGGGAGATTCAAGGATGATACTATCCAATCTTTTGTTAAGAAAGATTTTGAGATATTTGGCGATTATGCCCACGCTCACCAAATGGTACCGTCTAATTCTGAAAGTTTCTAGCTTTTCCCCTATAATCCTTATCTTGTGCATTTACGCATCTTTTCCTTTGCAGGCCGGAGACCTATTTACCCAAACTGCTCTTCGACTGTCCGTGCTGAGCGAAGAGTCTCAGGCGGTACAGAAAGCCTTATACGATGTTTTGAAGGATGAAGCTGCGAAGGCCAGTCAGCTAGAGGATGCCAAGATTAAGTTGTCTGGGGTCGAAGTAGAACTCGAGAGGACTAAGAAAGAGCTGGAAGCGAAGAGGGCCTTAGAGAATGAAGTGGAGAAATTAAAGCTGGAGCTTGAGCAAACCCAAGCGTCTGCCAAACAGTCTTATGAGCGAGGTCGATCCGAAGCCAGGCTTCCTGCCATAAGGGAGTTCCTAAAGTCTCCGATCCTTGACGCCTTGGTTCACTTGCGGTCGGGAGAAATTAATCAAGCCTTCTACTATAAAGGAGCTCAGCATCTCCTTACAGCCGCTAAGATTGAAGGCTCCCTCGACGACTACCTTCCTAACATGAATCCTTACAAGAATATCTTTGGTAAAGATTACAAAGCGTCTTCCATTCCTCCTAAGCTCGAGGATTTCGCCACTCATGAATTTGCTCCTTTTCTTGAGGAATTTGGTGTGCCGATGCCAAATCCTGATGCCCTCGAAGCCCAATCCGAAAGTGAAGATGTGGATATCGAAGGGGATTCCCTCGATCAGAGGGAACAAGGCGCTCCTTCTTCTGGTTCGAGTAAATCTGCGCCTGATGCGCAAAGTCATGATGGAGAAGGCAGCAGCTCGAGTAAAGGTGATTCTGACGGCTCGGAAAGCGGTTCTAGCGAATCAGAGGAACAAAATAGATCGGAACATGGTTCAGGCGTGAAAGAGTCTTAATCCAATAATGATTGCTATGTAATATGACTGACTTAACGAACCAATGTACTTATTTACTAATAATCTTTTGCTCTTGCATATTTAGTGGGTGCTTGAATTTGAATTTCTTTCCTTTATGCTATTTTTAGGCTATTGCCTGTTTGAACTTTCTGTTGAATTTTATAACGTCACTCTTGCGTACTCAGCTGCGTCATTGAATCTTTCTTGGGAGTAGTGATTTACCAATTATTGCGATTTTGCATGATGTCGTTTCTCTTATAAGTAGCAAGGGCACTTTTTGTTGCTTTCGCATTGATATTGCTCACAGTGTTCGGAGCTTCCTTAAAAAATTATTTTGGTTGGATCTTTACCCGAAAATCGAGGGATGAAAAAAAATTCGAACGCTCTTGTGATTTCTTCCACGCCTTTTTCCAAGCCAAGTGTTAGTAGAAAATTAAGGAAAAGAAATCGATCATCAATTACATCCATTAGTTCTGATCAGCAAAATTTCGATGAGGGGAATAAATACTCGACCGTTGCCCTTTCTTCGTGCTTGAAAATTAGGGGCTCCAACAAGAGAATAAAAAAGGTTTCTTTCGCGGAGGACGTCACTGGGCACGTCCCTTCTCAATCCGCACCTTCGTTGGTCAGCGGATCTTTGTTTAAAAGGGACATAGCTCCTTTTGACAAAGTGTCACATGAGAAATCTGACCTGACCCTTCTTCGGGCCGGTGTTTCTATCTCCGAGGCGGACTTTTCGACTGGAGAATATTCCTCGTTCCTGTTCTATTCTGGGTTGGAATCTCTTGCCCAAGTAATTCTTTCTCACCTCTTTGTCATGACTGTCTAATCTCTTTATTTATGCCATAACGTATTCTCTTATAAGTTCAGGCTAAGGTGGTCTTTTCTAAGCTTTATGCGTTGGCCAAACATGAGTTCGAACAGCGGGCTTCTATTTCGCTCGAGCTGATCGGGAAGAAGATTGAGCTGGAACGTGCATTGGAAGCTAATAGATTTTTCAAGGAGAGAATATCTCAGGACAAGTTAAGTTTGGAATTAGAGAAACTCAAAGGTATTTACGAACGTGAGAAGAGACACTCTGAGCTTCGCGAGAAAGAAGCTTACATTCGCGGGTATACTGATCGTAGTGCTGAAGTTCGAAAGATCCTTTCCGAAAATAATTTCGTTTAGTAATAGTGTGGTTTACCTTTGTATCATGAGTTTAGACTTTTCCTTGTAACACCATCCTTGTTGTAACGGTTTTCCTTTCTTGTTGTAGTATAACCCTTGTTGTAATGATATAATATTTGCTGGAATGATATTCTCCGTCTCTCTTTTTTTTTTTTTTTTTGGTCCCTCATTTCTCGGGAAGTGAAACGGTCAGAGCTTTTAATGCTCGTATCGTGGCCATTCTACCTGAAAGATCTATACCGTTGATGCCGAATTTTTTCCCCTATATATAGTTCTAAATTTACCTTCACTTTTACTTGTCTGTAAACGTCTCGTTCGATCGATATGGTTGTGTTTTTACTTTCGTCGAATAATTCCGTACTCCATTCGGTGTCAGTGATTATAGCATTCTAGATTTTTATTCGAACCTTCTTTTCCGAACTCTTCAGAGTACCCCTATGATAAATTTTCGGCTAGGGTATCGACAGGCGAAAAGAACTACGACTAGGGTACCGGCAGGCGACCTGCTTTCTCTGATTCCAAATCTTTGAGTCGGTCTCGACCTCCTGTACCCTGTCCTCTATCCAGTTGGGATAGTGGGTCTACTGCTGGAGGAGTTTTCCTGCTCTCGATCTCCACGTCTTCGAGGTGTCTTCTTGAAAGGTGTGGCCTTCGAGTTTACTAGGAGCGCCTCCAACTGGAGTTGCTTCCCTGTTTTTCGATTTGGTCCTTCATGGGCTTGTTTGCGAGGAAGCAGCGGATGAAGGGTAGAAGTGTACCAGCCTCACATTCCTCCTTCGGGTATCCATAGGGAATAACCATTTGTAATAGGGTTGGACCGGATGTAAAATATTCCGATTAGCTCAATTTCTTGAATGTAAACAAGATTTCACATGTAATTCATCTGAAAATTTATGAATGAACATCTTCTTTTATATTGTTGTTAATCTCTGAATTCGTAATTTGCAATTTTCACGAGATAGTCATTGAGATTCATAATTAAATTGAAGTTCGATCTTTCAACTCTTGAATCTTTTCGCGAGATATTTCTCATAATTTAGGTCCTTTTTCGGCGCCATAGTCGTCGTGGAGAAATTTTATAATAGAATTTAGATCAATCTTCAATAGAATGTTTGTTTCGATCTAAGGGGCATAGCAGAGGCTTTCACCCTTTTTCGATAATTTCGATTTAAGGGGCATAGCAGAGGCTTTCACCCTTTTAATAATTTCAATCTAAGGGGCATAGCAGAGGCTTTCACCCCTAGTCGTTTTCAGAGCGTTTTTTGCTCGAGGGTCATAGCAGAGGCTTTCACCCCTAGTCGTTTTCAGAGCGTTTTTTGCGCGAGGGTCATAGCAGAGGCTTTCACCCTTTTAATAATTTCGATCTAAGGGGCATAGCAGAGGCTTTCACCCTTAGTCGTTTTCAGAGCATTTTTAGCTCGAGGGTCATAGCAGAGGCTTTCACCCTTTTAATAATTTCGATCTAAGGGGCATAGCAGAGGCTTTCACCCCTAGTCGTTTTCAGAGCGTTTTTAGCTCGAGGGTCATAGCAGAGGCTTTCACCCTTTTTAATAGTTGATGGAGAAAAATATAGATCGATACTAGATGAATATAGATCGAGAATATCCAGAATATGATGAATAAACAAGAATTTAGGCGAAATAAACTTTCATCGAACAAATACTCAGTCTGAATAAACACTCCTCGAATAACTCAATCGAAATAAATCTTCATTGAATACGTAATTCACTAAATCACTAGAGACAAAGAAAATAGAACAAGATAACTAAAGAGTAGAAGCCTTTAAACGTAACTATCTTCCATAATATCTTCTTAAATTAACCGCATTCCATGCTCGAGGTAGAATCTCTCCGTTTGGGTGAGCAATCTTGTAAGAACCCTTTTTTCCAACTTCCACGATCACAAAGGGGCCCTCCCAATTGGGTTGTAGTTTACCGACGTGTTTTGATATTTCCACTTTCTTGAGCACCAGATCTCCTACCTTGAAAGACCGAATCCTCACACTTCGATTGTAAGATTTTTCCATGCTGGCCTTGGCGGCTTGAATTTTCAATTTCGCGCGGTCTCTTCGACCATCTGCGTGATCAACTTCCATTTGCCTCAGCGATTTGTTTTCTTCAGGATCATAAAATTTGACCCTGGGAGAAGGAATAAGATTCTCTACTGGGATAACAGCTTCTGACCCATAAACCAAACTAAATGGAGTTTCTCCAGTTGCCGCTTTGACTGTTGTCCTGTTGGCCCATAATACTCCTGGTAGTTCATCCAGCCATTTCCCCTTCGCCTCCGACAGGCGCTTCTCCAGAGATCGAACAATTTCCCGATTTACCACTTCGGTTTGTCCATTAGCCTGAGGATGGCCAACAGACGCGAAATTTTGTTGTATTCCGAACTTTTCACACCAATCCGTGATTCTTTTTCCTGCAAATTGCGTTCCATTATCTGATATCAGAACCCTGGGGATTCCGAACCTGCAGACTATATTTTTCATAGAAAATTAATAACTTGAAACTGGGTGATCTTTGTCAAGGCAACACATTCGACCCACTTGCTGAAATATTCTACAGCCACTAGTACGTAATTTTTCCTGGCTCGTGCTGTTGGGAAAGGTCCCACAATATCAATGCCCCATTTGTCGAAGGGCCAACAAATAGGAATCGAATGCATATGCTCGGCCGGTTGGTGTATCAAGTTCGAATGAATTTGACAGTGATGGCATTTTTTCACATAATCGACAGAATCGGAAAAAAGTGTAGGCCAATAATATCCAGATCTTGAGCATTTGAGAGCTAACGCTCGAGCGCCACAATGATTTCCTGCTTCCCCTTCATGAACTTCTCTTAATATGGTATTGTAGTGTGATTCGTGGATACACTTCAATAGAATTCCCAAAGAAGACCGCTTATAGAGTTGATTGTCCATCAAAGTAAATGATGGTGCTCTATATTTGATTCTCCGAGCCTCATTTGTGTCTTCCGGCAGTTTTCCATCCTTAAGGTAGGCGATAAGAGGATCGCTCCATGACCTACTTGGCTCTTCAATCTCCATAACATCAATTGTAGGGGCTGCGTCTAAGTCGATAGCAGACATATTCGATAGGAGCCAAGTGATCGTCCTCTCCGTTTTTTCGTCGGCCAGTCCTGTAAACTTTGATAATATGTCGGCCCAAAGATTCTCCTCTCTTGGTATAGGCTGAATGTCAAACTTATCGAACTCTGAGATTAACTTCTTTGCTTTGTTCAGATATTTTATCATGTTGAACTCTCTAGCTTCGTAAGTGCCTATCACCTGTCTGTAAACAAGTTCCGAATCTGTTAGCACGATAATCGACTTTACCTTTGCCTTAATGGCCATCTCTAGTCCAGCTATCAACGCTTCATATTCGGCCTCATTGTTGGTGACGACAAAGTCCAAGGTTATCGCGTAGCTCAGATCCTCAGCATTGGGCCCTTGGAAGTGAATCCCGGCTCCACCTCCCTCTTTGGTCGAAGATCCATCCACATGCATCAGCCATACTTGATTGTTTACTTCTTCCACCATACCTAATTCCGAGGTCGCTCCTTCTTTCACATTTGATATGTTGGTTGATTCGAGCACAAAGTCAGCTAGCACCTGTGCTTTCACAGCGACCCGTGGTCGGTATTCGTTTTCGAATTGGCTGAGCTCGACCGCCCATTTTATTAACTTGCCTGAGGCTTCTGGCTTGGACAGAACCTGTCTTAAAGGTTGGTTTGTTAAAACAATGATTTTGTACGTTTGGAAATACGGCCTTAATCTCCGGGCAGCTACAATTATGGCAAGTGCGAATTTTTCAATCTCCATGTAGTTCTTCTCGGCACCCTGCAACAATTTACTTAAATAGTAAACTGGTTTATGCTCGGCTTTATCAAGTTTAACCAGAACCGAGCTAATGGCCTCTTCTGACACAGCTATGTACAAATATAGGGGTTCCCCTTCAGATGGTTTTGCTAGCATTGGTGTTGAGGTCAAGTATGCTTTCAGCTCTTCGAAAGCCTTATCGCATTCAGCGTTCCACTCGAAGTTCTTAGATTTACGCAAGAGTTTGAAGAAAGGTAAGCTCTTGTCAGCAGATCTGGAGATGAATCTGTTCAATGAAATAATTTTCCCGATCAAACTTTGAACGTCTGAGAGTTTCCTTGGTGGATTAAGATCAGTGATTGCTCGGATTTTTTCGGGATTTGCTTCGATCCCCCTCTCATGAACTAAATACCCAAGGAACTTCCCTGATCGCACCCCAAATGTGCACTTTGCTGGATTTAGCTTCATCCCATACTTTCTCAGAATTTGGAAACACCTGTCCAGATGGTTAATATGATCCTTTTCGGACATGCTTTTTACGAGCATGTCATCTACGTATACTTCCATGATTTCTCCTATCAACTCTTTGAACATCATGTTGACTAACCTCTGATATGTTGCACCGGCGTTCCTTAAATCGAAAGGCATAACGATGAAGCAGTACACCCCTCGCTCGGTGATAAATGCCGTTTTGTCCTGATTTTTTTCATTCATGAAGATCTGATAAAATCCTTGAAAAGCATCCATCATGCTAAATAACACAAATCCCGCAGTGGAATCTACGAGCACGTCAATTCGAGGCAAGGGATAAGGGTCCCTCGGGCACAACTTGTTTAAGTCGGTAAAATCATTGCACATTCTCCATTTGTTCTCGACCTTTTCTCCCTTGGAGACTAAGACCACATTACATAGCCATTCCGTGAATTTTATCTCTTTGATTTGTCCCGCTGCTAGCAATCTATCGACCTCCGCGTTAATTATCTTGTCTTTTTCTCGTCCGTGATTACGCTTCTTCTGTCTCACTGGTCTGGCCTTCGGGTCAATATTTAAGGAATGCGTTATCACACGCGGGTCGATTCCCACTATGTCGTCCGAGCTCCAGGCGAAAACATCCACATTTTCCTGCAAGAATCTGACGAGCTTTGCTTCCAGGTCGTTACTCAATTCGGTTCCTATTTTTGTGTATTTTTCTGGGGACCCAGGGACCAAATTCACTTTTTTGTGGTCAGGTGCTTGCACACTCATGTCAAGAATTCTTCCTTTCTTTCCTTCTAGTATTTCATAATCGGAACTGGAGTTCCAGAGTTGGAGACCAACTCATTTATCTTTCTTTTGCCAGGGAGCTCGGGCTCCACTTTCTCCTTGATAGTTAAAGACGAACTATAGCATTCCCATGCCATGTATTGGTCGTTCCTCATTTCTCCTACTCCTCCCTCAGTTGGGAACTTTATCTTTTGATGGTAGGTAGATACAATAGCTTTAAAAGTATTCAGAGCAGGTCTACCCAAGATGGCGTTGTAAGCAAACGGCGTATCCACCACTAGGAATTTGATCATTCTTGTGACATTCTTTGGTTTGATCCCTAGAGTGGTACTCAACAGTATGGTCCCGAGCGGAATGATTTCCGATCCCCCGAAACCGACAAGAGGGGTGGTTACCTTATCCAAATGTGGATGACAGAGATTCATTCTTGTAAGAGCTTCCGACGAAATTATGTTTGCCGAGCTCCCATTATCGACCAGCACTCTTTTGACATCGAAATTTGCAATTTTTAGTGTCAACACCATGGAGAAGTCTGGTTCGTCTTCATTCGTGTCCCAACTGACATCCGCTGGTCGATCCGCCTCGCTAAAGCTGATGACTTGATTCTCCATCGATGGAAACTCCAAAGATAGAACTTCCCTTTTTGTGGACACTCCTGCCCTGATTGACCTTAAAGTTCTTTTTCTGGCATTCCTACTATCTCCACCCGCTGGTCCACCTGCGATCATGTTTATCACACCGTTCGACTGTTCTTCTGCCTGACCTTGAATTTGCCTCTGCCGAGCGTTAAGTTTCCTCGGACTACGGGATCTATACCGATTGTTATAGTTGCCGTTCTTAACGAATTCTTTGAGTTTTCCTTGGTTGATTAATTTTTCGATCTCGACCTTCAACTGATAACAATTTTCCGTACTATGACCTCTAGCTCGATGATATCGACAGTACTGGTCATATCCAGGCGCACCCGGCCTCGCCTGCGTGATCCTTTGGGCTTTCGGAATTAAATTCCCTTCTTCCAATACGGTCAGCACTTCTTCTTTTGAACTGTTAAGCTCAGTAAACTGAATTTTAACTGTTCTCGGAGCTCGATTTCGATCATAAGGAGGTCCGTATGAGTTCGGACCTTGGGGTGGCATATGCGGCTTAAAAGTGTTGATTCGCTGCCAAACGGATCCTTTATTCGACCCTCCGTAATCACCTGGTTTTGGGATCGGAGTCCGATCTTGTTTTTTGGTGATATGAGACTTATCTGAATGTGAGCTCTTCAATCTGTTCATCTCCTCCTGTATCATATATTTCTCAGCAATTTCCATTATTCGTTCAAAGGATTTTGGTTGCTTCCTACATAATGCATTCCCGAACTGAGTGCTTCTAGTTAGCTCAAACATCAATGAGGACAGATATTCAATCTGCGGGGTATCTACTTTTAAGAGCTCAATACTAAATCTCGCTAGCCATTGCCTCAATGTCTCTCCTTCCATTTGTTTCACAGTGCCAAGATGATTTGCTGGCAGTCTTGGCTTCCTTTGGCTAGCAAACTGATGCTTCAGCTTATCGCAAAATTCTTCAAAAGAAAATATGGAGTTCGGAGGTAATTTCCCGAACTAATCGAGAGCAATCCCTTCAAAAGTGGTGACCATAATCTTGCAACAGAAATTTTCCGAGTGTCCGTACAAGTTCATCACATTAACGAAGCTGTTAATGTGTTCTCCGGGGTCGGTAGTCCCGTTATACCGTGGGAGCCTGGTTGGCACTGTTTCTGTGTTTCGAGCCTCGCGTATCTCTCGACAAAAGGGTGAACAGCGCATGATATTATTCGAAACCTCCATCTCTCTTGGGTTTCCTCTGGTCAGGTTGTTCCCCGCTTGCCTGGCAGCTTGATTAGTGAAGGGAATCTCTATCATAGTATCCTGCTCTTCCAATTTTTTAGCCACCCTTTCCTGTACTATTATCTCCAATTCAGATTCGGTGATTCTCTTGTAAATTGGTTTGTTTCTTCTCACAGCGCCGGCGGTGTGACTTTCCCCCACGACAGAATCCTCCAGATCGTGCACTTGCGCAGGTGGGTTTTCACATCGGGCATTGGCTTTCGAGGGTGCAGCTCGACGTGGATGTGTCGATGACATATCATTTTCCTTCTGCAAGTTCGATGAAGGTATCTCTGGTCTTGCCTGAATCCCTGGTTGGTCGACAGGTGACTGATCTGCCCTCCCGCAATTCATGAATTCCCTGCACATTGTGCCTATTATAGATCTTAAGTCACCAATGGTCGTGTGTATTGGAATGTTATCTTGTGGAACCGCCGGTGGCGCCTCCGGTTGTTGTTGTGCGGCGCGCGATAGATTATCAGGTTCATTGTTAACAGAATTTTGTGCTCCCACTGCATGGGAAGGTTCTCCTCTAACATACGTATTCCTCCTTGTAGTAGGCATATTTCGATCTAATACTCGAACAGAGGCCCCTCGGTGGGCGCCAATTGATCTTACGTGATTTCGTTGGTTCGATCAAGGGTGGGATGTAACACAATGATAACAATAATAAAGAAAAGCAAGGACCAAAGTAATTGTATTCGAATTGAATGAGTACAAAGTTAGGTATTCAAGGGTCCTATTCGAGCATTATTGGATGCCGTACAAGCTAGAGGGTGAAATACATAAGATCTTAAGCCTATATTTCCAAGCGGTTCCGAGCAGTAGCTTCGAGGAGGGAGCACCTGGAAAATCGTGTCTGGTATCATAAATGCATGGGGTATTTATAGCTGAAATCGGGGTCCAGGTGGTCTACCCGCAGTCATGCAGTTCTTTGGCCCATGAGTTTGGACCAGTGTTCGGCCCAACAGTAACTTTGGATCCTGGGCTATCTTGTACTAACGGTATTCAATCATTGGGGTCGAACACGATCTTCCGAGATAAGTACTGCTCGATCTCATATTATTGTGAAGAAAAGCACAGCCCAAAATCTTCCTCATCAGCGTGTTAGTAAGATTATAGGAGACCCCCTCGGGATGTGCCCTCTAATTTAAATTCAATAAAAGGGGACCCAAAATTTGGGTTTGTTGGTGCTGCACTACGCGAACTATAT
The DNA here is from genome assembly GCA_038501285.1 of Penstemon eatonii. NCBI lineage: Eukaryota > Viridiplantae > Streptophyta > Magnoliopsida > Lamiales > Plantaginaceae > Penstemon > Penstemon eatonii. The sequence goes on along the minus strand of CM076710.1, from coordinate 40,495,079 downwards.
CACTCACGAACCACGAAATGCATTGACCGGTCGCTGCCACGAAAAATTTATCACTCACGAATCACGAAATGCATTGACCGGTCGCTGCCACGAAAAATCTTGTATACCAATAGCATTATCCCCTTGATGAAAAATCAAGTTTTACCGAGACCGACCACCATCACACGAACATTATTTTCACACCTGAATCTCCAATTAAAAGAAGTTTGAACAAGTAGTCACTGCAAAAGCATGTCAATTATCATTCAAGATGGCAAAAATACATGCAATTTAGACATTGCAAAGTATCAAAATCAATAATGTTCCATTGCCTTACTGCTAAACAAAATGGAATAGATATTTAAACAAAATTCCATCTGTGATGGTAGTTCACTACAATGGCATATTAGATATAGTCGTACCCATCTGTATTTTTCTGGTCTTTCCTATTCCTATTCCCAGTTCCAAAAACAATAATGTCAACTGTAGTCATAAATTAAATCACCATATCAATTTGAGTTTTTAAACTTAATGATGTTATTTTACCAGTCATGTTGATGAATTTATAAGATCCATGAATTCTCAAAAATAATACTCCAATGCTCATCAATCATCTCAAAATTGAAGTCCACATTAGAAAGAATTTACAGATACTACTACTGGAACTTGGGGCCATAACATGTTCATTGATTCAAATTTAGATTAGTCAAAGTCAATCCTAAGCAAAGTAAAGTCATGACTTTAAAACCTCAAATCAATTAGATCTAAAAAAATAATAGTGCAACAATGTATTACAAAACCACAACTTAGATGAATTAGCAATTCTTATCACCATTAAAACGCCAGTAACCATCCGCAAATTTAAGCTAAATTATTTTTCACAATCAAATGAAAAATAAAAACCTGTTCACTTGAACCATTCTTACAGAAAATGAATCTACAAGCAATTAAGGCCCAAAAGCGATACCGAAAGATGAGCCAAAATTACCATCCGACTCTCCTTTGTACCTAAAACACCATTTTGTAGCCTAATCATTGGAAGGGTGGTCGGAAAACCTCCATGCAAGAAGGCCCACTTTGTAGCCGCCACTTGCCGCCGCCGCCGTCACTTTTTCGGCAATAGTTTTCGACGAATAATGGTACCAATGAAAACTCTAGTCCGAGGAACCTATCCTGGCTTTTGAGCCGAAGCTCTGATACCATTTGTAACGGCCCTCAACCAGCACCTGCTTGCTTATTTTGTTGTTAGATCCTTCAAGCCAATATATGTATGGATCGAAATTTTAATCCATGACAGATCAAGAAAGGTTGATCTCAGCTGCTCTGCATGCACTGAAGGGCTGTTATTTTTTTAGTTTCGGTGAATGGCGAAATTCCTTGGCAAACGGCGAGTGGCAATCACCCTTTTTTCCGAATTCCCCCCAGCTAATGGTAGTGATGTGTTATCTTTGTATATAATGGGTGTAAAATACTTTTATTAAGAGAAAGACAAGTGCCTATTTAAAACAAGAGTCAGCAATTTTTCTTCATCCTTGAATTGATGCCGTGTATGTATTTATTTAATGATGGTATATTATTTAACAAGAGTTAATAAAGAAAGCCATAAATGGTTAATATAATATGTATGCTTAATCCTAAAGGTTATCAATTCAAACTCTCAATTATTGTGCATATTTAATAAATTGGATTTCTTATTTCATTTAAAATTAATTTAAATACATTTTCGACTAATTTAAAAAAACGAGAGATTACATTTTACATTTATATAAATTACAGGGTATTACTATTTTGTTGTTAGATCCTTCAAGCCAATATATGTATGGATCGAAATTTTAATCCATGACAGATCAAGAAAGGTTGATCTCAGCTGCTCTGCATGCACTGAAGGGCTGTTATTTTTTTAGTTTCGGTGAATGGCGAAATTCCTTGGCAAACGGCGAGTGGCAATCACCCTTTTTTCCTAATTCCCCCCAGCTAATGGTAGTGATGTGTTGTCCTTGTATATAATGGGTGTAAAATACTTTTATTAAGAGAAAGACAAGTGCCTATTTAAAACAAGAGTCAGCAATTTTTCTTCATCCTTGAATTGATGCCGTGTATGTATTTATTTAATGATGGTATATTATTTAACAAGAGTTAATAAAGAAAGCCATAAATGGTTAATATAATATGTATGCTTAATCCTAAAGGCTATCAATTCAAACTCTCAATTATTGTGCATATTTAAATAAATTGGATTTGTTATTTCATTTAAAATTAATTTAAATACATTTTCGACTAATTTAAAAAAACGAGAGATTACATTTTACATTTATATAAATTACAGGGTATTACACCCTACCAAACAGCCCCTATATTACTACTACTATTAAAAAAAAAATTGAGTGGGGTCTATAAGACCCCACTAGCCCAGCACTAGATCCGCCCCTGTGGGCAATCTTCGATGAAATGTCCCAATTTCCTGGAGTTGTAACACATTAGTTTGGATTTATAAGCATCCTTATCATGAGAAGAAGAAGTAGGGTTAGAAGTAGAAGCATTGTTGTATTTGTTCTTCATTTTTCTTTTGTAGAACTTCTTGAAATTGTTCATCAGCAATGCGACGTCTCTAGTAGTGAACTCCTTTTTGTTGAGTAGTGTGGCTTCATCAGATGAGTCCACTTCTTTGCTTTTATGTGATGTTCTTCTTGGATTTTCAGCAGCAACTAGAGCAACTGTGGGGTCTGAAGTTGAGGTTTCTTCAATACCCATTCTTGACAGTTTATACTCGTATGCCTTGAGTACGGAGAACAGCTCGGTAAGAGAGATCTTTCCCAAATCCCTTGATTCTTCCATGGATGTCACCTTCATGTTGAACTTCGGAGGCAGAGCCTTCAGTACTCTGACAGTAATCTCTTTGTCAGTGAAGGTGTTTCCCAGCTTTAGAACTTCATTCAGCGTCCTTGTAAACCTTGTATCCATCTGATCAATGGTTTCCGTAGACTTCATCTTGAAGTTGTCTAACTTTTCTAGAGCAACACTCAGCTGGTGCTCCTTTATGGCATCGTTTCCTTCGCTCATGTCACGAACCTTGTCCCACATTTCCTTCGCAGTTTTGCAATGCTTGACTTTGTAAAACCTGTCATTGTCCAGGGCTTTGGTCATGATGAAACGGCCAACATTGTCAAGATTGAACAACTTGATTTCTTCAATTGTCATCTTTTGAAGATCTTTATCCACGACAATATCTACTTCATCGACCTTGATTGTCTTGGTGAATTTGAATGGACCTTTAGTGATACATGTGAACATGTTGTCTTTATAGGCAGCAAGGAAGATTTCCATTCTAATCTTTCAGTCTTCAAAACTCATACCGCCAATGTGGGGAACATGGATGATACAGTCCATTTTCAAAAAGTTTTGATTTTCGAAAATATGCTCTTTTGAAAAAATTTAAAACCTTTGAAAAACACTCGGAACAAGCTCGTTGATCAGGCAACTGATTCTAATGAACCACTCGCTCTGATACCACTTGTTGGTTCCAAGTGGTCAGTTGAGGTCTAGAGGATGGGGGGGGGGGGGGAGTGAATAGACCTCTGAAAATTTTAGACTTTAAAACATTTTAAGTTATCTGTCAACAGACTAAGCTGATCGAGAATACTAAGCTGATCGCACGCACAGTTTGAACAACAGAGTTGACCACTTTTCAAATAATTACTTAGCTGATTTCAACAAAATCAGTTTTAAATAGAGTACTTGCAGCGGGTATTATCAAGTGTTTTTCACTAGTAAACTTAGTCTTTTTAAAGATTTTATCCCCAGTTTAAAACTCCTTTAAAATTTTTAAACATTTGATTCAAGTGTAAAACTTATGCAGTTTTGAAATATGCTAGAAAACTTATGCAAATGTAAACATCAGAATTTTTATAGTGGTTATATGGATTTAAATCCTTTAGTCCACTCTTCCAAGTCACTTAGATCTTGTGTTATACTAGAAAACACAAAGTTAACAGTATACTATGCTTGCGCCAATCAACAAATGAAAAGGCCACAAGTTCGCACTAGGAAATCACTAAGATAACCTATTCTACAGAATTTTATCACTCCCAAAGATGGATAAAATTCCTCACAACACTCTCTAACAAAATCACTCAGATTTGTTGGTTTTTCTTTGATCTTCAACTTCGGCTTTTGTCAACAAATGACTAAGCTGATGAGTGAGCTGTTCTTGAGTTCTTGAGACTTAGAAGAATTCTGCCTCGTAATTTCTCTCAGAAAATGTGTTGTTTTTGTCCTTCTTCTCTCAAACTCTTGAACTATTTATACTCTTGATTTAAAAAGTGTCCATTGAAGAAACACAAGCTTCAAATCCTCGAGTACTGGTCCTTGTTCTCTGAAAACGGCTCTCTGCAACTGCTACAGCACAGTCTGCTGTACTTTCTGTCAGCCGCATTTAATGCACCAAGCTGATACAAGGATTTCTTCAATCATTTGCCATAAATACCCTCATTCTTCAGCATTTATTACTCCAAGTGCATTTCTTACCGTTGGAGAGACTTTCTGATCATCTTCACTCAGCTAATTGAGTTCTCTCGTATGATGAAGTACTTAGTGATGAGAGTGTTTTCAGTGTATTGTAATGTTTGTATTATCGATGGATATGGTGTCGGTACTAACACTTCTCGTCAATGTGAAGGTAGTTAGGTCAATCAAACCTCTCTTCTATTTATTTTCGGGGATCTTAACCTGCAATAAAAAACAACCACGTCAGGTTAATGCCAGTGGTGACCCGGCGATAACCCTTCGATGCTTAAGTAAGTGTCGAGATGTTTGGATATCGAAATGGGTATTTAGTGCTCAGAGAATGCTTACCTTTTTCTTTATTAATGAGGGCTATTTATAGTTTTCATTCAGGTTGTTGGGTCGGATCCTGACAAGACCTTCCGGTTATAGCGAATGGGTCACGATAGGATGTTCGGGTCAGGATCTGATTTTACATATTTAGTTCGACTCTTTTGAATAAAAGGTATGGCGCATATCGAATGTGGCCATATCGACACGCGCGCATTTTGATGAAGGGGCTGGTCGATGTCCTTGTCTTGAGTAAGTCGATGTAATCCGATAGATATGGATTCGTGTTTTGACGAAGACTTGGTACATCAAGAGTCCCCCAAGTTCTAGAGTTCGAGTGAAGGTCGAAGTCTGGAAGTTTTAATTTGCTTTGCCAGTTTTATTTTGATTTTTGAATTTGATTTTTGAGTAATATAGTGGTAGTCCCCCAAGTTCTAGAGTTCGAGCGAAGGTCGAAGTCTGGAAGTTTTAAATTGCTTTGCCTCTTCGTTTTGCCAAACATGACTTTTCACATTCTGGAATTTCTTTTTATTCATTATATGCGCCCCAGAATATATATATTTGTTCTAGCGGGAATTTTGAATATTGATGAGAAGGCGAATCGTCGCGCCGTATTGGGGGGGGGGGGAGCAGGGAAGGTCGCGTCCTTTGGAGGGGTATTTTCGCAATTTACTGAAGAGGCATGAAGTGGTACTTATGCTCTATATATAGGTCATTTTTACCGCAAACGATTTCATCCCGTGAGTGAAAATTTGTTAACCTCGGAGCTCAGTTTCGTTAGCGATATAGTTTTAAAAACACTGTTGTTTGTCAGTCGATAATTCTTCTCATTTTCTAATATCGAGAGAAAATGTCGGAAGTGCCTTCGAGTCCAAATAGCGATTATGTCGATGCCGTTGTTGACGAGGTATATAGAAAGCAAGTCAAGGAAACGGATGTCGGTATGGATGAGAGGGCGGAGGAGTCTGGTGAAGAGGAGGATACCCGACCTTATCAAACCGAGGAATCCTATCACGAGTTTCAGCCCGGAGGCCATAGAAAATCTGGTGTTGCTATGTTGTCGGCCTTCTCGATACCGCCGGGATGGACCGTGACGATCCCTGGTGAGGATGATCGAATGCATGAGCCCTCGATAGGTAGCTTCGCTATTCACGAGGCATCGATGGAGCTAGGGTTCCGAGTGCCAATAGCTCCTGAGCTAGCTGACATCCTAAATGCTCTCGGTGTCCGACAGACACAAATCGTGCCCAATGGCATGGCGATGATCATAGCGTTCATAATCGTTATGAAAGCCCTTGGACAAGAGGCTTCCTTTGGAAATATCTGGTATTTGTTCAAGGTGAGCGGGTCTCCAAAGTCAGGTATTGGTTTCTATCAGGTTAAATCTCGAGGGAACCGGAGTTTCCTAACAAATGCTAGGAGTTCCCATGGAAAAGGGTGGAGATCGAGGTTTGTATTTCTTAGACCTCCTATCAATGTAGCCTTGAATGTGCACGCTCCATGGCGCACCGAGCCCATCGAGGTCCCTAACCCACCAAAACCAGACTTCTCGGCAGATTTTCTCGAGACTTTAGTTAAGTACAACTTAGATGTCAACAAGTTGATAGAGGAGCCTCGACTTCGCGCCTGTCTTTGTCGAGATCGAAGAGAAGAAATGACGACCCGAGTTTAGGTAATCAATTGACCTTTGATTAGTAGTGGTCACTTTTAGTATTGGAGTTAATTTCCTTACTTCATTTCTAATTTGTAGATGATGTGCTAATCGGGGCTGTAGTGCCCCCCAAGGGAGCTAAGCGTATTCTGCTGGGTCAGTCGAGCCACGGTTTTCAGAGTCGAGGGGCAACTTCCCGAGGTCGACAAGGTGGTGAGGCTCGGAGGATGTCAACTGGTCAGGATCCTGTGACTCGTCGAAAAGAAATAAGATGGGGAAAAAGACTTCGAGTTGAAGATGAAGTCGAGGACGCTCCTATCGAGAATCCTGTGCATCCGTTGAGGGAGGGAAAGATCAGGAGTGCATAGTATGAAGATGTCGACCTTAATTGGGATCTGTCGGAGTGGCTCGACTCTAAGCTTTCACACCCCGTGAACCTAGGTGACGACACTAGTGTGCTTAGGCGAGACTCGATGATGAGGGCTTTCGTAACGTTCATACATAGTATTTACCCGCGGGACCAGTAGCATTTATTGAAGTTCTCGATACAAGAGAACGTACACTACGGAGGTCGGATGATCGTCGGGGTAAGTAGTACTTGATCCGTATTTTCTTTATTGATTTCATGATACTAATAATGAGTATATTGATTTGATAGGCGATGCAATATTTGTTCCACGGGTACTATGAGGCCAAGCTAGCACTAAAGGAGCTCGACAATTGCAGGGAAAAATTGGCGAAGCTGAAGTTGGACCATGAGCAAGCCCTCAAAGAAATGGATCAACAGCTCGTAACTATGAGGCCGAACTAGCACTAAAGGAGCTCGACAGTTGCAGGGAAGAATTGGCGAAGCTGAAGTCAAACCATGAGCAAGCCCTCAAATAAAGGGATCAACAGCTCGTGGATGCCACTCGACAACTGAGTTTGGTGACAAGGGAGAACGACATGCTTCGCAGGGGTTACCCTCCGGAGGCCAGGATCATAACTTTTGAGCAAAGGCTTGAGATTGCTAGGGAGTTTGTCAATTCCCCGGTTTTTAATTATCTCGCTGATGTTAGGATGGGTCCCGAGCTGATTCGTATGCACCAGAAGACTGTAGACCAACTGATGCATCGGGGTTACTTGAATGCTGAGGAATTCAATTATGATATTATTGGTCCCAAGCTAAATGAGAAGTGTGAACTCGAAGTCAGCTCAACTGATTTGGAGGTCGAAGAAGCTATCGCTAGTGCGCATGAGTTTGGCAAGTTGTTACCTGAAAAATGAAGTCCATAGATTTTTTGTCATTACATTGTAATTAGGATGTCGACCTCTATTTTTGTCTAGAACTTAATGTAATTTAAATATCGATAGCTTTGAGCTACCCCTCGACAATAGATTTTTGTTATTCGGGGATTCTCGACTAATTTAACTAGTCTTTTATTCACGTATTGAAACCTCTGTTATTTTCCTTGGTAATTTGTTTCTTTAATTATCGTGGTGGACCTCCAGAGGGAATTTATTGGGCCTTGAAATTCTCATTGGACCTTTTCACTAACCGCCACATCTTTTTCAAAATTATTTTAAAAGAGCGCGCCTTTTGGATGTTTGTTGTTATTAATAAGCCTGCTTCCCTTGTTAACTATTCGTATTTTCCAAAGGAATACTTGTTATATCGGAGCGAAGTTCTCGGAGCTGCAGTCGGTTGAGTCATTCAGTCGGTTAAGTCGCAGTCTTTCATACGTTTTTAGGTACCATTTCTATCTTTGTTTTCTTTATGTCGAATCATTCGTTGTCTGTTGGTAGTGAATCGGTAGGCAAAGGTGAGGGTATGTCACCTAAGTCAATAATGTCGCATTTCGACATTCCTTTCGAGGGACAGCATCATAGTCCTCTTTCTGCGCATCTCTTAAGCATCGTCGAGTATGTTCCGCTGAGTTCGACATCAGAACGTTATCGTACGACCGAACACTTTAATACTATGTCGGCCAGTTGTTTACGTTTATCTGTCGAGTCGATTTTGGATAAGTTCCAATTTCCTAAGGCTTGGACTGTTCTTCATCCTACTCTTGATCAGAGAATGAATGACCCTCCTAGGGGTTGTAGGATGTTCCATATCGATACCTTCGAGAACGGTCTTCGTTTCCCTTTGGCAAAGGAATTCATTGACATAGTGAATGGTCTCGACCTTTGCCCAACTCAGCTAGTTCCTAATGTCGTTGGTTATATCATCGGCTTTTGTTTAGTCATGAAGTCGATAGGTCAACCAGCTTCCTTTGCCAAATTTTGTGCCCTTTTTAGTGTTAGTCCTTCCTGTTAGAGTAGTGCCCTGCAAGCCAATCGGTTGTCTTGTAAATACTCTTGTAATCAATCTTATTCATGATCAATAAAAGTTCGCATTGGCAATTCTTCATTTATTGTGATACATCTGAGCAATTTATGAAGCCCTTAGATCGTTGAAACTATGGAACATGGTGCATCCCTCTATGGAATATGTTCTACTATGGTTTAAGATCTTAAAAGCTTTCCAAGTCGTAGAATACAATTGAGACAGGGCATCATTGTATTCAGTAAGACTTGCACGAGTATGCATTCTTATTGCATGAGGATGGATAGTTCCATGGACATCGATATGGTAGATATCAATGCATATGAGTGGGTGGCTTGATGAGATCAAGCGCATCGAAACCCCGCTAGAAAAATCTCATCTTAGGAGTTTATCGGAGATGAAGATTTCTTCTACTTACGATAGTGTACGTAAATTGGTCCTTTGACTTGAGACGTTAGAGTGAACTTCATGCGGAGCGTTTATGCTTTGATGTGTTACTCGACTACTAATTAGCGAGTCATTATAGTTTCACGTTGGGTATGGATTGCTTCGTAGTGAGGTTAATGACGTCAATAAAGGATCCATTAACTCCCACCGTGATGTGGTTGGGCGATTTCCTATGCATTCTTTTGTATGGATTGATTCCGGGAATCTTCGGCCGAAGTGAGTGATGTTAGATTTGGAAAGGGAGTTTCCAAATGGGTAATCACTAATGGAAATCACCATAAAGAATAAAGACGCATAGTTATCAAGGCTAATAGGAATCCGTTGGACTCCATGTCCTAGGCCTCGATCGGGAAATAAGTTATTGGAAGGAGCGTACGTGCATGGTATGCGTAAGAGGATTGATGAGATCAATTCAAGAAAGGTTCACACTATATTTTCATCATTAGTTAGGACTCGTCGACCGTGACTAGACGACTACCTCGAGTGTTGGGTACTCTAGATTTGATGAGATCATATCTAAGAGTGATTGATTAAAAGTAGTTTAATTAATCTTTTTAATTAAATCACAAATGGTTTGTGAGCCCACGGCTAATTGATGGTGAACCCAAGGGGCCACACACAATAGCACAAGATGCAACTTAGTTCAATCTATTAAAGGTCAAATTGGATTTGACGAGAAGTAGTAATTAATTAATGGAGATTAATTAATTAAAGGACTCTATTAATTTAAGTGTTAAATTAATTTAGTCGAAATTAATTAGAAGGGTCTAATTAATTGAAGGAAGAAATAAATGGGTTTCTAATTTTGAATTAGAGATTGGATTTATTAATTGGGAAATAAATGTCCAATTAACCCATGACCAATCTATATTAGTCTTATGAGATGATCATATATGATATGATATAATGTTAATATATATATGTGATATATATATACAAGAGAGAGAAATAAATATCTTATCAAGAGTTAGTGGTGGCCCCCACCACTAACTTGTATCAAAAGTAGTGTGCTTGGGAAGCACAATAAAGCTACAAGTCTTATTGGTGGATTTGATCCAACAATAAACTACATTGAATAATGTACACACATAAAAGATAAGATATTGTCTTCATTCTCAAGAGGTAGTAGATGCAAGACAAAAACACACACTACACCTTTTAGTGTGTGTTCGGATTTCTCTCAAACCCTAGAAATAAAAGTTGTTTTCTTCATCTCTTTCTCTTCCTTCATCAAGTTTCTAACTTGATTCAAGTACTACTTCATTCTAGCTAATAGATTGAGGGTGTATTTGCAAGATCTAGTTCATCTTCTTTACTCCTTAAGTGCTATCACTTGTGTGTGTGGGCTAGCTTTGGAGGATCTACACTTGGAGATCTTGGTGTGGATATTCTTGAGGATCTTGAAGAAAGAAGTTTCAAAGGAGGAGATTCTAGCTTGGAGCTTGGAGGTGTTGAACCCGTGAGCTTGGAGATTCTTGAAGGTTTCGGGTGTTACTTGCTTGTCCCGATTCTTTGCGGCTCTTCACCTCCCAAGATTGGGAGAGGTATGACTTGATATCTTTCCTTCTAATATGAACTTTGTATGCATGATGATCCTAGGATAGTAATGGTAGAAGGTCTCCAAAGTTTTCTTGCAAAGTAGTTGAATTTTTGGGCCGTTTTGGCCTCGATTAAAATTTTTGTTTTCCGCTGCGTTTTGGCTGACCTTAGGACCATTACCATCAAGTGGTATCAGAGGCAAATCATGCTATTTCATATTAGATTCGTGATTCATAAGTGTTATGAATGTTTCCTTACGTTTTGGTGAAAACGGTTTGTTAAAATTTGAAGTGCATCAACCGATTTGCTTTCGGATTTAGGGGCCGTTTTTGTGGTTGATTATGGTTAGATAATGTTTGTGAACACTTTGTTGGATATAAGGATGTATGGAGTAAGGGTGGTTTTAGTTTGAAAATTGGTTTTTGGTGAAAAGACCGTATGTGCCGGGTTGTAGTGGAACAATCGCACCTACCGGTAAAATTGCCTAAATCTTGTTAGTCCTACGGTTTCCTAAGGTAATGTAGGGCTGTGGGTAAGCCTCTTTACTTATGGATAACTTTAGGATGAGCCGGATTGGTCATAAAATCGAAATTCAAACACCTATCGAGTTCCTACATCAAGTTATCTAAATTTGTGTTCTTTGGTCTCATTAAATTGGGACACCACAATGTACATGCCTTAATCCTTTAGAAATTGGTAGATAATCTTCTTGGTAAATTTACTTTATCGATGCCCATTGTGTGATGAATGTATGAGTGGATGATCTAGTGGCCTTGACCTTATGTGACTGGATATTAATCTTGTAATTCATTTGATGATTTGGGTTTGTAATTAAATGGGGCTTGCATGCCTCTTATTTCTTGACTTATGTCAATGTAAAGAGAGTAGGCGTTAGGTTGTGAGGTTTATTCAAGATGAAGGACTTGAAGGACTTATGAAGGACTTGAAGGACTTGGAGGACTTGAAGACCTTGAAGGCCATGTATGCATGGTGATGCATATGTAATAGAATAGGATTCTATTTCCATTTGTTTACTTACCCTAGATTGACCAATTGGGACATTCCTTGGCTCGGAATGGACCGCATAGGATCAGCCCATGATCATCCACCACGCGATAGGAGCATGCTAGGGCCGTTTATGCTTTGTTGGTATTTTATCCATTTGATGTATGTGATGCATGTTAGGATAGATCACCTAACAAAGATAAACAACTAAAATTTGGTGAGATCTTGCAATTTCAAATAATTAAAAACCTCCACTCGACCCAATCGAGTTTAATAATTAAGTCATAATGGGCAAGCGAGTTTTCGTAGTCCATGCCTTCCATCAATAGGGCTCGGTCATGAGTTGTATTCGATTCATCCGTTGTCTCACGAGTCGTGGAACGGGTGTAATTAGAGCAATATGATCGTTTCCTTGATGCACGAGTTAAAGTGCCAAGGGTAGGGCATATTCGGGTCATGGCGTTGTCTCACGAGTCGTGGAACGTCCATGATTGGGGTATGTCTTATCAAGATTGATGGTGTAGACTTAACGTTTAATAATATGGATGTCGCACGAGTCGTGGGTCCATACGAAAAGCGAGGCAAAATATTCTCAAAGGTCGTTTGGTAGAAACGATTGGCAATTTGTTGCCTACCTATTGAATTGACCACATGTCTCACGAGTCGTGGGTGTGGAAAATGTCTTTAGGACTTTGAGACCTACTAAGAAATTTGATTTCTCGTTTACCATGTGGGGGCATGGGATTCGATAAAATAGTGGGAGACCTTTATGGTTAGAAGTCCAAGATCATAAAGTATATTGAAAAATTGAATGAACGCTAAACATAATCTTTTTCGCCTTTGTAGATTTAAAAGTGTTTTAAAATGGCAAAGAACCCACTTCATTTGATACTTGACTCAAACAAACTCACCGGGCCAAATTACTCCGATTGGCTCCGCAACCTTCGCATTGTTCTCGATTCTGAGAAAAGGAGCTATGTCCTTACCGCCCCACCTCCTGTGGCTTTACCGACTGATTCATCGGATGAGGAGCGGGCCACCTTTGACAAATGGGTCGAAGATGATCTTCAAGCCCGTTGCCTCATGTTAGCCTCAATGTCAAGTGAGCTTCAAAAGCAACATGAGAACATGTCTCATGCTTCGGATATCCACCTTCACTTGTCCGAGTTGTACTCGACTCCGGGTCGGCAAGAACGTTACTTGGCAAGTAAGGAGCTTTTCCAAGCTCGCATGATTGAGGGTTCATCGGTCCGTGAGCATGGGCTTAAAATGATTGGACTCATCGAAAAGCTTGCTCGTCTTAACGTGGTTATGGACAATGAACTCTATATGGATTTGATCCTACAATCATTGCCCCGCTCATTTGACAACTTTGTGATGAACTTTAACATGCATAACATGGAAATTGGACTTCATGAACTTGTTAATATGCTTCACACGGCGGAAAGCTCGATAGTAAAGGAGAAACATGTGATGTTAGCTCCCATTCCTTCCAAGGGCCGAAAGGCAAAGGGAAAGAAAAAGAAGGGGAAAAGTTCCTCTAAGGACAAGAAGCCTCTTAAGGCCACTCCTAAAGTTGCGAAGGGAAAGGTGCCTAAGGGTATTTGTTTCCATTGTAATAAAGAAGGACATTGGAAGAGGAATTGTCCTCTTTACCTTAAAACCGTCCCAAATAAGAATCAAGGTATATTTTTCGTTGAAGTTAATATTTCCGTGAATAATCCTAATTGGGTGTTGGACACCGCTTGTGGTTCTCACCTTTGTAATGACAAACAGGTGATGAGAACAACAAGGCCCCTTAAACCCGAGGATTGGATTCTCCGCTTGGGCAATGGTGCAAAAGTTGCAGCCGAAGCAATAGGGGACGTAGAACTAGATGTAGGACATTGTAAGCTAGTCCTTAGAGATTGTCTCTATGTACCTACTTTAATCAAGAACCTTATTTCCATTCCTGTTTTGGATCAAGAAGGTTTTTGTTTTACCATTATGAATGGAATTTTTAGCATTTCAAAGAATGGTTCTTTATATGCAAAAGGTACACTAGCTAATGGATTGTATAATCTTGAAACGTCCATAACATCTAACACTATATTGCATGTTCACGATAATATTAAGAAACGAAAGGCAAATAACAACAACTCCGCATATCTATGGCATGCTAGACTTGGACATATTTCCAAGAAAAGGATTCAAAGGTTGGTGTCAAATGGGTCTCTAGAAATAGTGGACTTAGATGATTTCCCAACTTGCGAATCTTGCTTAAAGGGAAAAATGACCAAATTGCCATTTTCTGGGAAACCGGAACGTGCTTCAAGCACTTTGGATTTGATCCATACGGATATATGTGGACCACTAAGTGTTAGTGCTCGAGGAGGTTATAAGTACTTCATAACCTTTACCGATGATCATTCACGGTATGGATATGTGTATCTCTTAACACATAAGTCCGAAGCTTTTGAAAAGTTCAAAGAGTTTCGAAATGAAGTAGAAAAGCAACTCGGTAAAAGTATTAAGTCACTTCGATCCGATCGAGGTGGAGAATACTTGAGTAGCGAATTCCTCAGTTATTTGAAAGAGAATGGGATTCTCTCAAAGTGGACTCCTCCGGGTACTCCTCAATTGAACGGAATATCGGAGAGAAGGAATAGAACCCTGTTGGACATGGTTCGATCCATGATGAGTTTCACGGATTTACCGAGAAGCTTTTGGGGTTTGGCTCTTCTTACAGCTTCAAAGATACTAAACGTAGTACCTTCGAAAACTGTGCCTAAGACACCTCATGAGATGTGGTTCGGCAAAGCACCCTCTTATAAATTCATGAGAATTTGGGGGTCTCCCGCTTATGTCAAGAAGCTAGTGGGAGATAAGTTGGAAGCCAAGTCCACCTTATGCAAATTTGTGGGATATCCTAGAGAGTCTATTGGATATCAATTCTATGATCCTAAGGAACAAAATGTGTTTGTTTCTAGGAACGCCATTTTCTTGGAAGAACGTCTTCTTGATAATGAAAAGGTGGAGATAGAATTGGAGGAAGTTCGTGAGACGGATAAATCACCACAAGAGATGGAAACAAATGAGAGTAATGAGGAATCCACTAGTACACATCAACTTCGTAGGTCCACTCGTGAACGTAAACAACTCGAACCGTTTGGATTGATACATGAAACGGGGCAATTGGATATTGATCCAAGGACTTATGAAGAAGCTATGTTAGACATAGATTCGGGAAAATGGCGTGAAGCCATGAGAGCCGAATTGGACTCCATGTACTCAAACAAGGTATGGACCTTGGTAGATCCACCAAAGGGAGTAGTACCCGTTGGTTGCAAGTGGATCTATAAGCGAAAGCTTGGAGTAAATGGAGAGGTGTCGACCTACAAGGCAAGGCTAGTAGCGAAGGGATATACTCAAAGGCCGGGCATCGACTTTGAGGAAACCTTCTCACCGGTGGCCATGCCGAAGTCCATTCGGATCTTGCTTGCCATAGCTGCATGGTACGACTATGAGATATGGCAAATGGATGTGAAAACCGCTTTTCTCAATGGAGACATTGAAGAAGAAATTTATATGGAGCAACCAAAAGGTTTCACACCCAAAGGTAGTGAGCAAAAGGTTTGCAAACTGCAAAGGTCTATTTATGGACTTAAACAAGCATCCCGAAATTGGAACAAGCGTTTTGATGAGACAGTCAAATCGTTTGGCTTCATCAAGAACATCTATGAACCTTGTGTGTACAAGAAGGTTAGTGGGAGCTCGATAGAGTTTATTGTGCTTTATGTCGATGATATTCTTCTCATTGGGAATGAAGTAGGAATATTAGAGAAGACTAAAGCATGGTTATCTACAAAATAATCCATGAAAGATTTGGGAGAAGCTTCCTTTGTATTGGGAATACGGATCTATAGAGATAGATCTAAAAGGTTGCTAGGGCTATCCCAAATGTTGTACATAAAAAAGATACTAAAGAGGTTTAGTATGGATGATTCGAAGAAAGGGTTTCTTCCAATGCGACATGGAATCCATCTCTCCAAGTCGATGTCTCCCAAGACTGACGATGAAAGAGAAAGGATGTCAAAGATACCTTATGCGTCCGCTATAGGGAGCATAATGTACGCCATGCTATGTACTAGGCCGGATGTGGCACAAGCTCTTAGTGTCACAAGCCGCTTTCAATCCAATCCAGGTGAGAGTCACTGGAGTGCCGTAAAAGCAATCCTTAAATACTTGAGAAGAACTAAGGATTTGTTCTTGGTCTACGGTAATGGAGAATTAAATCTTGAAGGTCACACTGACTCTAGTTTTCAGTGTGATGTAGATGACTCCAAGTCTATGTCAGGTTTTGTATTTTACTTGAACGGAGGTGCAGTAAGTTGGAAGAGTTCCAAACAGGAAACTGTAGCCGATTCTACAACCGAAGCAGAATACATAGCTGCATGTGATGCTGCTAAGGAAGGTGTTTGGATGCGAAACTTCATCCAAGAGTTGGGTGTAGTTCCTAGCATTGCCGAACCCGTTGCTATCTTCTGTGATAACAATGGGGCCATTGCGCAAGCAAAGGAGCCAAGATCTCATCAAAGATCCAAGCACGTATTGAGGCGATATCATTTGATACGAGATATCATTGATAGAGGAGACGTGAGAGTGGCGCGCGTTGACTCAAAAGAAAATGTGGCGGACCCACTGACTAAACCATTGCCAATCAAGGCTTTTGAAGGACATCGCCTCAAGATGGGCCTTAAAGTTATGAACGATTGGCTTTAGTGCAAGTGGGAGATTGTTAGAGTAGTGCCCTGCAAGCCAATCGGTTGTCTTGTAAATAATCTTGTAATCAATCTTATTCATGATCAATAAAAGTTCGCATTGGCAATTCTTCATTTATTGTGATACATCTAAGCAATTTATGAAGCCCTTAGATCGTTGAAACTATGGAACATGGTGCATCCCTCTATGGAATATGTTCTACTATGGTTTAAGATCTTAAAAGCTTTCCAAGTCGTAGAATACAATTGAGACAGGGCATCATTGTATTCAGTAAGACTTGCACGAGTATGCATTCTTATTGCATGAGGATGGATAGTTCCATGGACATCGATATGGTAGATATCAATGCATATGAGTGGGTGGCTTGATGAGATCAAGCGCATCGAAACCCCGCTAGAAAAATCTCATCTTAGGAGTTTATCGGAGATGAAGATTTCTTCTACTTACGATAGTGTACGTAAATTGGTCCTTTGACTTGAGACGTTAGAGTGAACTTCATGCGGAGCGTTTATGCTTTGATGTGTTACTCGACTACTAATTAGCGAATCATTATAGTTTCACGTTGGGTATGGATTGCTTCGTAGTGAGGTTAATGACGTCAATAAAGGATCCATTAACTCCCACCGTGATGTGGTTGGGCGATTTCCTATGCATTCTTTTGTATGGATTGATTCCGGGAATCTTCGGCCGAAGTGAGTGATGTTAGATTTGGAAAGGGAGTTTCCAAATGGGTAATCACTAATGAAATCACCATAAAGAATAAAGACGCATAGTTATCAAGGCTAATAGGAATCCGTTGGACTCCATGTCCTAGGCCTCGATCGGGAAATAAGTTATTGGAAGGAGCATACGTGCATGGTATGCGTAAGAGGATTGATGAGATCAATTCAAGAAAGGTTCACACTATATTTTCATCATTAGTTAGGACTCGTCGACCGTGACTAGACGACTACCTCGAGTGTTGGGTACTCTAGATTTGATGAGATCATATCTAAGAGTGATTGATTAAAAGTAGTTTAATTAATCTTTTTAATTAAATCACAAATGGTTTGTGAGCCCACGGCTAATTGATGGTGAACCCAAGGGGCCACACACAATAGCACAAGATGCAACTTAGTTCAATCTATTAAAGGTCAAATTGGATTTGACGAGAAGTAGTAATTAATTAATGGAGATTAATTAATTAAAGGACTCTATTAATTAAGTGTTAAATTAATTTAGTCGAAATTAATTAGAAGGGTCTAATTAATTGAAGGAAGAAATAAATGGGTTTCTAATTTTGAATTAGAGATTGGATTTATTAATTGGGAAATAAATGTCCAATTAACCCATGACCAATCTATATTAGTCTTATGAGATGATCATATATGATATGATATAATGTTAATATATATATGTGATATATATATACAAGAGAGAGAAATAAATATCTTATCAAGAGTTAGTGGTGGCCCCCACCACTAACTTGTATCAAAAGTAGTGTGCTTGGGAAGCTCAAGAAGTGTGCTTGGGAAGCACAATAAAGCTACAAGTCTTATTGGTGGATTTGATCCAACAATAAACTACATTGAATAATGTACACACATAAAAGATAAGATATTGTCTTCATTTTCAAGAGGTAGTAGATGCAAGACAAAAACATACACTACACCTTTTAGTGTGTGTTCGGATTTCTCTCAAACCCTAGAAAGAAAAGTTGTTTTCTTCATCTCTTTCTCTTCCTTCATCAAGTTTCTAACTTGATTCAAGTACTACTTCATTCTAGCTAATAGATTGAGGGTGTATTTGCAAGATCTAGTTCATCTTCTTTACTCCTTAAGTGCTATCACTTGTGTGTGTGGGCTAGCTTTGGAGGATCTACACTTGGAGATCTTGGTGTGGATATTCTTGAGGATCTTGAAGAAAGAAGTTTCAAAGGAGGAGATTCTAGCTTGGAGCTTGGAGGTGTTGAACCCGTGAGCTTGGAGATTCTTGAAGGTTTCGGGTGTTACTTGCTTGTCCCGATTCTTTGCGGCTCTTCACCTCCCAAGATTGGGAGAGGTATGACTTGATATCTTTCCTTCTAATATGAACTTTGTATGCATGATGATCCTAGGATAGTAATGGTAGAAGGTCTCCAAAGTTTTCTTGCAAAGTAGTTGAATTTTTGGGCCGTTTTGGCCTCGATTAAAATTTTTGTTTTCCGCTGCGTTTTGGCTGACCTTAGGACCATTACCATCACTTCCCCCAAGTCGAATGAAGGTTTTTCTTTTGTTAAGTCAAAACCCAACGTTAGGTTTTTGAGTGACCTTAAGTCATCACATGGGAAAGGTTGGAAACATAGATTCGTTTTCGTTCGTGCTCCTAAGAACTTTGTCTGGAGGACCAAACTCGAGTGGAAGTCAAGCGGCATTCTTTTGAAGAATGTTCCCGAACCTTCCTGGGGGCCCAACTTTCCTTCGCAGCTATCGGAATCGACTTATGATATCAACCAACTTTTGCGGGAACCGATCTTGAGTTTGAGAGGGATGTCAATGGCTCCTTTATCTGTTGATAGTCCCTCGTTATGTAGTTATCGTTCCTTCTATTATTTTATTTTGGTCGATTTTATGAATAACTTTCTCGATTTTTGCAGAATCAGTTGTTATGGCGAGTCGAGCTGCTGCTTTGTCCGTGTTCAAGGCCAAGCAAAAGATGGCAGCTTCATCCTCTGTCGCTCCTTCGACGCACGGGAAAGAGGCGAGGACGAAGGTATCCCCCAATCCAGTACCATCCCTCTTCTGCCGAGTCCTCGGCCGGAAAAGCAGGGCTCGTCGGATAAGGGTAAGCGAACCCTGGCTCCAGAAGATTGGCAAAAAGAAAGTCCGTGTGTGAAGAGAGCCAAGTCTGGTGCGGCCCTCCCTCTGTCGACTAGCGACACTGTTGCCCCGTAAGAGACCATAGAGGCGATGGTCGAGAACCAGAAGAAAAGAATGGGTGATCAGGTTGCTAAAGGTTCGATGATAAACCCGGCGTTTCTTCGGACCGATGTTGGTCCCGAGGTGTGGGATAAGTTCTGCTCGACTTTATCTATGGTCGATCACGAGTCGTTGCTTAAGTTCGATACTGCCGACATCCTGCGTCTGCAAGCAGCTCTCCAATTAGCGGTATTCATTTACTATCACACTTTAATATCTATCGATTTACTAAATTAAACAAGTTGGTCGTTTCGTAACCCAGTATCGTGTCTTTGCAGAGTAATCAATTGATATTCCACAATGTCTGTAGGGCAGACTCGGCTCGAAAACGTGCCGAGAAATTTAAAGGACTTGACAAGGAGGCCAGGAAGCAGATATGTGCCCTTGAAGAAAAGGTGAAACTCCTCGAAGCAGAAGGTTCAACCAAGGACTCTCGAATTTCTTCGTTGGAAGTCGAGTTATCCTAGTTGAAAACTGACTTCGAGAAAAAGTTTGAGGAGAAGGAGGCTGACGGTTTTGCTAGGGGTCAGTAGGAGGCTCTAGATCGTCATCGTAGTTTGACGCCCGAGGAGAGGAAAGCAGTTGTCCTCGAGTTTTACAACAGCGTTGTGTATCAGGAGCTCGTGGATTGTCAGTTGGGCGATGATTTGATCCAGATGTTTGTTAGGGGGTGGAAGCAATGTCGTGCCTGAGGATTCCTTAATGGAAAATTTGATGAAAATAAGATGGATCCCAGTCTTGATGAGGACGGTAAGGAGGTCGACATCGTTGTTCTTGAAGTTGATAAGGAAGACCCCGAGAAGCATGAGTTCGGCTTTCTCCTTTGTATTCAAGATGAGAAAGCTGAGGCGGCAGCCAAAGTGGAGGTCCCTGAGACTTCGAAGGAGTCGACTCATCTTGACAGGCTTGACTACGAGACCCACCACGGTTTTGGTTCCATATGATTGATGTAATTTTATGATTCGAACTATTTATTTTCATTGATATCTCGTACTCTAAATCTCGATGATTCGTCTTCGAGTCATGCTCGAGTAGCATGTTTGATTTCAATAACTTGGCCTGTAATGATTATTTGATGACAATTTTCTTGATGATGACCGCTTATCATTTTATATTTTTTCAAATTATGTTAATTTGTATATTGACGGTCCTACTTGTCATCGTATGTCTGAAAAGTTACTGATCTCAAGGGATATGTCCTTACTGGCCATTGGATCATATTCGTGATTCTCTATATATATTGCTTCACTAGGCACCCACTTTAGTAGGATGGAAGCATGTCTTTTATGTATAGTTTTCCTATAACGTTTCTTTCGTGTCCACTATATCGTTACTCTGAGTTATCGATCAATGTTATTTGGTATGAGAGAAATTGGAAACTTTTCACCGTTTTGGTGTCGTTCCTTGTCGTTTAATCCTTCTCGGGGTTTCGACTTTTTTATATTAAACCGTCGACATGCACATAGATTGCACAACCATCGTAGGTTTGACGGGAAATACTATATCAGCTCGACGCACGAGGCGAGTTGTATGCTAATACTCGACATGAGCCCATCGGGTGATATCATATTAAGTCGACCTTCGAAGTGATTTGTATCCTAATGGACCTGATCGTGTCGAGCATTGCTTTGTATATCTGTGTTAGTTGGTATCGAGAGATTGGGAGCCTCAAACGTTTTTTATCTCAGCCGTTGATTCTGATGCCCTTGTACGGTTGGATCTAGTTCGCGTGGCTCTCCTTGGTAAGCGCAACGGACCCCATTTAATGCTCTTGATCCCGTCCATTGATCGTTTCACTTCCCAGCCGTCGGATTAATCCCAGAGGATCTATAAATGGGAGAGGGACCATTCCTTTTGTATCTCACTACAATCCAAATATGAATCCCCACACATATCCTCCGACATGCCCTTTTGTCGGGCTCTCTTCTCATAATATATCGATAAGGAATGTCTTCTTGACTCATGAATTCCTTCATCGAGTTCGCCCTCCTGATCGAGATGGGGACCAGGATATTTTCGATTGGGTGCTATCGGTAAAGGGGGTGTCCCCATGTGTCGGCCTCGTTGTTCGAATGGGTGGGATCGGTAAGGACAACGAGGTCGATCCCGGCGACTCCTCACCATTTTGGCGTCTAGCTATGGAAACCCTTCATGCTGGCAGCCGAGATCTTGAGTGGTCGTCGGTAGTGGTAGGTCGGTGGTCCTGTCGAAGCAATAGCAGCCGATCAGATGGTGGAGGACTTAAATTGTAAATCATCAATTTACAATTTTTTCCACTTCTGTCTCTCGGTCAATGCAGAGAGACTTATCTGCCATGGTAATTTGGTCTATGGGCCCCATTGTAGCTGTTGCTGATAGGGACTTGAACTGGCCCTCACCGACCCCATCGGGACTCAAAGAGTCGACTGCTTAAGTGCACCGATCAGTGAGAGAAAAAGCACATCCATAGCTTTATCTCTTACTGATCGGTGCATTTAGGAAGACGTGCTCAGGCGTCGAGGAAGATCCGTTCGTTCATCAAAGGTTGTAGTGGGCCGACGTCGGTATCTCGATGGGAGCAGCATCCATAGGTGAAGACGATGATGCGAAGGCGAAATGCGAAGACATAGATGTAGGATTTTTCATTCTCTATAATAGATCGAGGAAGTACTTGTAATAGCTTTGTATTGTGCAGTGATCGATCTAATGAATAAAATCTTTTCTTCGATGATATTCCCGGCTTCAATTTTATTTTTGCACTTGTAGGTCGATCTTCTAAAACCTACTTATATATATATCCGATATCTCAAAGTCATTCGAAAATTCGTAGAACAATTTCTTATTTACTCGTATAAATTCCAACAATTTAGATTGGCTATCATCTCGAAGTTCAGGACGACCAAGGAATGTAACGATCTTTTCTCGATTAGTGATAATTTTGATCGTCGATTTTTATTTCATTCATTAATAGTTTCGGACGTCGACTTTATTCCGATGCCCGCGGCCCTCGATGTTTTTTTAATTAGCTTATTTTTAGCTATCATTTTGTCAGTAGTCAGATTTTAAAATAGCTTGCCTTTTTGTCTTTAGCTTGTTAACAACTTTCTGTCAATTTTGTCTCGATGCCCACGGCTCTCGAGGAAATTGTTGAGCTAAGCTTATTAATAGCCCACTATATTTGTCGATTTTCGTCTCGATGCCCGCGGCTCTCGAGGAAATTGTTGAGCTAAGCTTATTAATAGCCCACTATATTTGTCGTTTTTCGTCTCGATGCCCGCTGCTCTCGAGGAAATTGTTGAGCTAAGCTTATTAATAGCCCACTATATTTGTCATTTTTCATCTCGATGCCCGCGGCTCTCGAGGAAATTATTGAGCTAAGCTTATTAATAGCCCACTATATTTGTTGTTTTATCTCGATGCCCGCTGCTCTCGAGGAAATTGTGGAGCTAAGCTTATTAATTGCCACTATATTTGTCGTTTTCGTCTCGATGCCCACGGCTCTCGAGGAAATTGTTGAGCTAAGCTTATTAATAGCCCACTATATTTGTCATTTTTGTCTTGATGCCCGCGGCTCTCGAGGAAATTGTTGAGCTAAGCTTATTAATAGCCCACTATATTTGTCGTCGTTCCCTCTGCAACTTAATAACTTGGAAAAGTAATTTCATGCATTAGATTCAAAATAAGGATAAAATAGATTACGATATTGCATAACTTAACTTAACATAAAATAAACGAAAAAGAAACGATTTCAGGCGTAGAATTTCCTTAGGTTTCTTCCATTCCAAGTTCGCTTGACAGGTTCTCCACTCATCTTTTCCAGTCGATAGGCTCCTTTCTTTCCTACTTCTAATACCTTAAATGGTCCTTCCCAATTGCTATCGAGCTTTCCTTTCTCCTTAGAAACGTCGATTCGCTTAAGCACCAAATCCCCAACTTGGAAGGATTTCAACCGTACGTTCTTGTCGTAAGCCCTAGCCATGGTTGTTTTGTACGACTGTATCCTAGTCGATGCTCTTTCCCTTCTCGCCTCCATTTGGTCGAGTTCAAACTTCCTTGCTGCCGAGTTGTTATCTTCGTTGTACAGCTCAACCCTGGGTGAAGGTTATTCAAGTTTTGCCGGCGCCACCGCCTCGGAACTTTACAACAAGCTAAAAGGAGTATCTCCCGTCGCAGTTTTCTCTTTTGTCCATTTAGCCCAAAGTACCCAAGGTAACTCATCTAGCCACGCCCCACTTGCTTCTGATAATCTCTTCTTCAGGAGCCTTAAGATTTTCCTGTTAGTTACCTCGATCTGCCCGTTTGTCTGCGGACAGCCTACCGACGTGATGCGTTGTGTGATCTTATGTTTTGCGCACCAATCGGTTACTCTTTTTCCGACGAACTGTCCAACGTTGTCAGATATGATGATTCTCGGTAACCCAAACATGCAGATTATTGACCAATAGAAGTTGATTATCTGAGTTTGCGTAATCTGTTTCAGAGGAACGACTTCTATCCATTTGCTAAAATACTCGACTCCCACGAGTAGGAAACGTTTCTGTCCTCTTGCTTTTGGTAACGGTCCTACTAAGTCGACACCCCACTGATCGAATGGCCATGCGATTGAGATGGACTCCATTTTTTGAGCCGGCTTTTGTGGCATGGTGGCATGGTATTGACATTTGGCACAACTTCTCGAATATTGAACGGCTTCTTTTACCATGGTAGGCCAATAATACCCCAATCGAGATATTCTCATCGCCAATGCCCTTCCTCCGGAGTAATTTCCGCATGATCCTTCGTATAATTCTCTCAGGACCAGTCCTGTCTGCGGACTCGTTATACATTTTTGTAGTACCTAGGTTAAAGAACGTCGATACAATTCGTCACCTATCATGGCATAATGTGGTGCCCTGTATTTTACCCTCCTTGCCTCATTGTTATCTACGGGGAGAGCTCCCTTCGTCAAGTATTCTATTAGAGCGGTTTTCCAACTTATTTCTTTGTTCTCGAGGTTCAATACATCGACACTTAGGGACTCGAGACGAGAATCGATCACTGGCTTAGTAGAAACCATCAATGTCATCTTCCTTGTAATAACGCCTTCAATCATATTACCAAATTTAGAAAAGGGCGTCGGCTCTTGTGTTCTCGGTCCTTCTGATGTATTCCCATTGGAAGTTCCTGAATTTCGAATATTGAGTTCTGACGAGGTCTAAGTACTTGATCATGGACTCCTCTTTGGCTTCGAATAGACCTTTAAATTGTCTTTCGACCAACGTCGAATCTGTGTAGGCGACCATGTTTCTGATTCCTGTCTCCGATGCCATTTTTAGACCGGCCGACAAGGCCTCGTATTCTGCCTCGTTATTAGACACCTGAAAATCCAACTTCAATGTGAATTCGAGCTCTTCGCTATTTGGCCCTTGGAAATTTATTCCAGCCCCTCCTCCAGTCGACGTGGAGGATCCATCGACATGCATTAACCATACTTCCTCATCCTCTTCTTCTGACATAGTGCTTTCGAGAACAAAATCCGCTGGAACTTGTCTTTTGATTGAAGTCCTCGGCACATAATCGATATAGTATTCTCCTAATTTGACTGCCCATTTGACTAACCTTCCCGATGCGTTAGGCTTCGAGAGGGTTTGTCCTAACGGTTGATTCGTTAAGACTGCGATCTTATGAGATTGGAAATAAGGTCGATGTTCTCGAGCAGTAGTTATTATAGCCAAAGTAAACTTCTCAATCTCCTTATAATTTTTCTCCGGGTCTTGCAAAGCCCTGCTGACATAGTAAATCGGATGGCAATCCTTTGTTTCCATTCTGACCAATACCGAACTAATTGCTTGAGACGACACAGCTGCGTAGAGATATAGTACTTCGCCATCATGAGGCTTTGCCAAAAGAGGTGGTGATACCAAATACGCTTTGACTTGGTCGAAAGCCTTATCACATTCCGAAAAGGCTTGGAGCTGATTTTACTCAAGATGATGAAATAGAGATTATCATCAATGGCTTGTCTGACTCTTTTTCTCATTTAATGGATCATTATGAAATTCCGAGCGATGGAATTAAGACTAGTGATTTACATAAGTTATTGGACAAATATGAGAAAGCCCTCGAAAGAGGAGAGGGTTTAAGTGAAGGAAAGAATTGTCCATTATGTAGGAAAGATAAGGCTATGTTTGATTTAAGGATTTCAGTGATGAAAGCGCTATGAAAAATATTTTTCCTTGCATCTAATGACGCAACATTGAGCTTCTTTTATTGTTCATTTGCATTTTACTTATCATTTTACTCACTGAAATCCATAAATCAAACATAGCCTAAAGAATTAAGGAAAATTGCTGCAAAGAAATTCCTGAAGAGAATGAACAAAGGTAAAACTTAGTTATTCTTTGATGTACGACATTTAAATAAGTCACTCAAATTTGTAAAAGTGTTTGCAGGTGATGATGACATTCCCTTTCTCTTGGGAAAAAGAGCGAGCCGAGTAAGACGAAGGAAAGAGTTTCTTCGAAAGATAAGGGAAAAGTACTTCAGGAGCTGGGTCAAGACGCACCTAGATTTTTCTTGTTAGCAAAAGTTTTTACTTGTTTTTCCATTAAGCATTAGTTATAGTTTTATCTATTTAAAGATTTATTTCGAACTTTGTACGAAATTTTTAGCTTTACCATTATGAATGGAATAATTTTAATTAAAGCTTTTAATTCGTACACAATTGCTTTACCGTTGTGAATAAAGCAAAGAAATGAACGTTGAAAAAACATATTGACAATTATGCTAAATCAAGAAAAGTAAAACAAATTAGATAATAATCCACATTCGAACATATTTCCCAAAAGAAGGACTCGATGGACTGTTTTCATTTATGGCTCTTGAAATATAGAACGTAGATGAACTCGTAACATGCGAATCCCGTCTGAATAGGGAAAATGATCGATTTACAAGGTATCTTAGGGACACCAAATGTTGAATGGATTTAATCCATAAAAATACATGTGGATCACTAAAGAATTAGTGTGAGAAATTAATTGCTTCATGATATATCCTGATGACATTTAGGATATAGGTACTTTGTGAAGTACAAGTTTTAGAAATGTTGAAGGGTTCAAAAGGGTTTCATATAGGCACTATGTAAAGTTCAAATATGGAGATGTTGAAAGGATTCAAAGGAGTTCCAAAACCGAAGCAATTAAGGGCATTAAAATATGACCATTCGATATTATCGAAATGATGCATACATAAGTCCTAAATTACTCAAATTATCTAAATCAAGAATAGAATTCTTTAATAGCATGTTCAATCTAATATAAGGAATCGAACTATCCAAGATTAGATTTATTCCTTAACTTAATTCCGGGAATCAAACCTCTGACTTTTTAAAGATACTTAGACTAGTAACTTTTAAAGTCAATTCTGATGGGGGCTATTTCACACCCTTTATAATAATCGGAATGACTAGTCCTTATACGCTCGGACCGACCAGGAGTCTAATTCACTAAAGGGCTGCTAGGTCTGATCTGCATTATCAATCCTCGGCGACCAAGAGCAATGTCCGAGTTCCATAAGGATTGCTATGCCTAGTCCTATTACGATTATGTTTCCTTGTAAAGCTAGGGTTACAGTCATATAAATACCTAGTTAAACATTGTATTAGGGACAACATACAATCAGAGCTAACGCCTACATACTTTGGCAATCTGATATCATATTTAATAGAAAAGCTTTTGCTATACTATTTACATATTCATCGTCTTGCTTACTCATTGTTCTTTACGTAACTGTTCTTCCTTGAGATTGTTCCATCCGTAATTAAGTAACAAAGCTCTATAACCTATACTTAATTTGACCTCTAAAACATACATCATTGATTTAATCTAACCTAACGAAAAATGGTTAAATTAGTTGGCGCCCACCGTGGGGCTAGGTTAATTATTCGATCGACATATGGCTCGCCCAAGGAAGAGCGCCCGTAACGGAGCAAGGAGTAACACGACTAACCCTCGTAACACATCTGAGGATCAACCGGACGATATAAACAATAACGTCCCTATAATAAATGACAATCGACAAGAGAACGAGTAGCTGCCGAATCAGGAGGAACCACAAGGGATAAATATCCAAAACCCCCAAGGACAACAAGGGATCCCCGCCAGTGCGGTACCAGAAGACCACGTGGCTCAAGCAATCCCTGTTCCCCTGTCAGACACTCGGGAGAAGCTGCGACAGATCGCTATGCTCTTTAATTCACTCTGCCCGGGGGAATTACTAGTACCCGAGCAGGTTCCTAGAAACCCTAGAGCGACTAGGGCAAATCATATTCAAAGGACGCCAAGGCAGGTCGATCAGATCTCGCAACAAGCAGACAACCCTGCAAGCGAGCAACGATCGTTGCACAGTCCGCAAAAGAGCAATTCGAAACCCTCCAATGAACATATCCGAAGAAAAACGGATCGAACGAGGCCGCAACCCGTCCGCCCCGGATCAAAGGAACATACCATAATCTCGAAGATGACATAGTTAACGCAATTGCTAATCGACCACGAACCATGCGATTCTCGGAAAGAGAAATTGAAAAGATGGTACAGGAACGTCTGGAACAATGTCTACGAACTGTTTAAAATCCAGGGGCTAGAAGCACGGAGATCCAAGAGAGCCTAGCAGCGTGCTCCCCCTTCTGCAAGGAAATAAAAGAAGCACAATCGTCGGGACAGGTTCCGGAACGACTACCCAAATATGACGGAACCACCGATCCGGATGACTATATATTCAGCTTTACAAACATAATAAACTTATATGCTTAATCGGCAGAATTCACTGCAAAGCTGATGGTCACCACATTCGAGGGACTAGCTTTGGATTGGTTTGCAAAGCAACCCACCAATTCCATATTCGGCTTTAGAGAATTATGCAATAAGCTAACTCAGCAGTTCGCTAGCCAGAAGAGACAGAAATTGCCAATGAGCAACCTAGGGACCATCCATCAACAAGACGGAGAAACCCTCCGTTCCTGGTTTGCAAGGTTTAACATAGAATTGTTTAAAATCGATTCCCCAAATATCGATTACATAATTTCCATTCTCTTCGATCTCACAAAAAACAGGCAATTCGGGAAAGCCCTCAGTAGAAAGCAACCAAGAACGTTTGCTGATATTATGACCTTGGCATCAAAATACATGACCCAAGAGGAGATGAACTCTTTTAAAGATAAGAATAAAAATAAAGCTCCCGCCTCCGGCTCCAAGCGGCAAGATAGAGTTCCTGCTCAAAAATCCATGGACTATGATCGATCCCTCAGAAGAGGCAATGTCTTCCAGCCATTAGAATTAATATAATCGGAGGGATCAAGGCAGACGACCTAATCTCTATCAAAAACCTAGATCGGCTGAGCCGGCGAACAGGAGCAGAATTAACCAAGTAGAATACCCCAGGCTGACCGTTCCAATAGAAGAAATCTTGGTAGTACTTGAGAGGAACAATTGGATCCCGGCAGCGAAGAGAATCGCTCAGCCAAGGCCAGGTGCACGAAACTATGATTTATACTGTAGATATCACCCGGCGCATGGGCATCGCACTGAAGATTGTTTTCACCTTAAAAGAGAAATCAAAAAACTAATCGAACATGGAAAATTAGATGACTACTTAGAACGGAACAACCACAAGAGGGGTAGAAGTCGAAGTCCTCGGAATAATAACCAAAGAAGGAGCTCCCAAAGAAGGTCCCCTAACGATGGTCGCCCACAAGAGTTGAACGATGGTCAGATCAACGGCACCATCCATACGATCTCGGGATGACCAACCGGCGGGGACAGTCGCAATGCTCGCCGCAGGACCACCAGGTCTATACTGGGAAGCGTCAAGTACCCAAAAGAAGTATGGACGCTGGAAAGCAAACCACCAAAGGACCAGCTGATCAGTTTCAATGAGAGCGAGGTACCAAAGAACTTTGTTTGGGACACAAAAGAGGACAACCCTGATTTCCCGATGGTGGTATCGCTGGAAATAGCGAACTACAACGTCAAAAGAATCCTGATCGATAATGGAAGCTCAGCGAACATCATCTCTAAAGAGGTCCTAGCTCAGATGAACTTGGGACAAATAACATTCCAAAAGGTAGCTACGCCTTTAGTAGGGTTTGGAGGTTCCGAAATTGTCCCCTGTGGCACAATAGCTTTAAGTGTATCACTCGGAAAGAAACCACGTCGTACGGTGAAGTTAATCAAATTCTTGGGTACTAGAAATCCCCTTTGCCTACAACGCGATCCTAGGGCAACCCGCCCTCAACCTATTCCGAGCGGTTGTTTCAACTTACCATCAGAAGATAAAATTTTCGACTGATGTGGGAATCGGAGAAATAGTAAACGATCATTGTATGGCATGAGACTGCTACAACACCTCCTTAACTTTGGGGAACCGCTCCAGATCGTTTGCCCCAGCTAAAAGAAAACTCGAAGATGACGTTGACAGAGTCGAAATTGAAATCCCCAGCACAGACCGAATAGATAAAAAGGGAAAGAAACCTATTGATTTGGCTTTGAAGCCACCGGAACACAATGATGTCCTACTAGTGCAGGGGGACCCAACAAAAATGACAAGAATAGGAACCGAACTCAGTAAGGAAGGGAAAGTAATGCTGGTAAACTTCCTCAGAGAAAACATAGATATCTTCGCCTGGAGTGCGAACGAAATTGAAGGGATTGATCCCAGAGTAATCAGTCATTCGCTAAAAATCGACCCCATGGCAAAACCTGCTAGACAAAAGAAGAGGAATCATGGGCCGATAAAGGATAAAATAATCAAGGCAGAAGTAGAAAGGTTACTCAAGGAAAAACAAATTCGAGAAATACACTTCTCGGAATGGCTATGTAATGTCGTGCTAGTAGCGAAAGGGAATAAAAAGGATAATAAGTGGAGAATGTGCAATGATTTCACCGACCTTAACAAACTATGTCCGCGCGATCCATATCCCTCCCGAGGATCGACTTATTAGTCGACTCAAACGCTGGTTTTGCAATTTTCAGCCTGATGGACGCCTTCCAAGGTTTTTATCAAATATACATGGACGAGCAAGACCAAGAGAAAACTGCCTTCGTAATAGAGCAGGGTGTTTACTGCTTCATAGTCATGCCATTTGGCCTGAGGAACGCCGGGGCCACTTACCAAAGGTTAGTAAACCTGATGTTCAAGGAGCTGATTGGAGAAATAATGGAAGTCTACGTAGACGATATGCTGGTCAAAAGCATGAATGAAGCTGACCATTTAAAGCATCTCGATCGATGCTTCCGAATATTGAGAAAATACCGAATGAAGCTGAATCCTGCAAAATGCACTTTCGGAGTTAAATCGGGAAAGTTTTTAGGCTACTTGGTACATCAACGAGGAATTGAGGCCAATCCAGAAAAAATTCGAGCTATAACCGAAATGAATCCTCCCAAAATGATCTCCCAAGTACAAAGCTTGGTAGGAAAGATCGTAGCGTTAAAAAGATTCATCTCCAAGTCGGCCAACTGAGGTTGAACCATTATACATTTACATATCAATTTCCGATGTGGCCATTAGTTCGGTTTTAGTAAAAGTAGAAGGCATGGAACATAAGCCTGTTTATTACTTAAGTATACTACTACAAGGGGCGGAGAAGAACTACTTAGAAATAGAAAAATTCGCTTTGGCCTTAGTAGTGGCGGCACGCAAACTTCGACCTTAATTTTTAACCTACAAAATTGTGGTGTTAACCAACCAACCGCTAAGACAGGTCTTAGCGAAGCCGGAAGCCTCTGGAAGATTCAAGTGGGCAATCGAGCTCGGTCAGTTCGAAGTCGAATACAAACCAAGAATTGCGATTAAGGCCCAAGTCCTAGCCGATTTCCTGTTAGAAACTCTGACCCAGACAACCGAGCATACTGAATCAACCAGCCATGACAATGATATCTTGATCGTAGAAAATCAGACCTGGTTGATGCATGTCGACGGTGCTTCATGCAGAGAGGGAGGAGGTGCCGGAATCAACTTTACCGGACCAAATAAGGAGGATATAAACTATGCTATTACATTGAACTTCGTAGTAACAAACAACGAAGCAGAATATGAAGCGCTAATCGCAGGAATGGAAATGGCGGTTAAGGCCAACATAAAGAGTCTTAAAGTATTAACCGATTCAGATTTAGTACAAAGACAGATAGAAGGTCTATACGAGGCAAAAGAATTTAACATGGTCAAATACCTCGCCAAAGTAAAGGAATTGGCTGAGAAATTCAAAAATTTTGGGATACAGAACATTCCACGATCGGAAAATAAATGGCCGATCAACTTTCTAGATTTATAGGGTCTCATGACGGTAAAATAGAAAGAGTAATCAACTGGTTAATTTCCAATACACCGGCAATTGAGATCTACGAGGCACCGGTCGCTGAGATGATGGAAATCGAAGAAGCTGAAAGAAACTGGATGACTCCGATGATAGACTATCTTCGAGAAGGAAAATTACCGCTTGATCCAAACGAAGCTCGGAAAATAAAATATCGAGCACCAAAATACACATTGTTAGAAGAAAAAC
This sequence comes from Penstemon eatonii, assembly GCA_038501285.1. NCBI lineage: Eukaryota > Viridiplantae > Streptophyta > Magnoliopsida > Lamiales > Plantaginaceae > Penstemon > Penstemon eatonii. The sequence continues at coordinate 40,463,106 of CM076710.1, read as the reverse complement.
TTTACCGAAGATCGGTATCAGGAATTCTTCTAAAATGCATCTCCGAATCTCAAACCAACGATGTCCTTCGAGAGGTATATGAAGGAGAAGCAGGAAATCACAGTGGAGCAAGGGCCTTAGCCTTAAAATGCCTTAGAACAGGCTATTATTGGCCTACCATCAACAATGATGCCATGCAATATGTTAAAAAATGTCATCATTGCCAAGTTCATGCAAATATAAGTCATCAAGCAGCCGAAAACATGCGCCCAATACCAGTATGCTGGCCATTTGATCAATGGGGGATGGACATCGTGGGGCCTTTCCCAATAGCCAGGTCTAAGAAAGCATATGTTCTAGTCGCTGTCGAATATTTCAATAAATGGATAGAATGCGTCGCCCTTGCTCGAATAACTCAATTCCAAGTGATCAACTTCCTATGGAAGTTTATAGTATGTCGATTTGGCATCCCCAAAATCCTGATCTCTGATAACGGAACGCAATTCGCCGGAAAATAAGTAACGAAATGGTGTACCAAGCTAGGAATTCAGCAAAACTTCACTTCAGTTGGCCAACCAAGAGCAAATGGACAAACTGAAGTAGCGAACCGAGAAATAATAAAATCTTTGGAGAAAAGATTAAGGGCAGCCAAAGGAAGATGGCTAGATGAACTCCCCGGAGTACTTTGGGCTAATCGAACGACAGCCAAAACTTCAACCGGGGAGACTCCATTCAGTCTAGTATATGCTCGGAAGCTGTAATTCCAGTCGAAACACTAATTCCAACACTAAGAATTGAAATGTATGATGACCAGGAAAACGATAAGGCAAGAGAAAGTGATATCGACTTGATAGAAGCATTAAGAGAAAAAGCGGCCGTACGATTGCAAGTCGCTAAATCAAACATGGAGAAAGCCTACAATCAAAAAGTACGCATACGAACCTTCAAAGAAGGGGACTTGGTGCTAAAAAAGGTAGAGGTATCCAAGCATGTGGGAAAATTACAACAGAATTGGGATGGACCATACATTGTCATTAATGTAGGAAAGAAAGGTTCATACAAAATTGCACACTTGGACGGAACACCCCTACCAAGAACTTGGGATGCAGTCAACCTAAGAAGATACTATGGAAAATGAATCCTAGTAAATAGTCCTGATTAATTTCTTCCGATTTAGTCTATTATATTTTTATTTCTCATATAGTTCGTTGTAATGAAGGCCTTGGCCTGAGATTAATTTTCAAAATTTTATCAATGGTTACAATTTTGAATACCAAATCAAAGATTCACTTGAAGTTAAGGCCGAAGTATCAAACGAGTTGAAGTATAAATCGATCAATTCGATAAACGCTCCTCGAAATTCTGCGATCAACTTGGTTGAATCCAAAAATTGATCCAAGAGTATAACGAGTTGAATAAAATTGATTCGCTCAATAAACGCTCCTCGATCTAAATAATAACGAGTTGAGTATAAATCGATCCGCTCGATAAACACTCCTCGACCTCCATGACGATGACTAAGATAGGTTAAAATCAGAAAATTGGTAAAAAAACCTAAGTCTCAAAACGAGTTGAGTAAAATTGATCCGCTCAATAAACGCTCCTCGACCTCTAATAAATAACGACTTACAAAGGGTGTAAAACCCAAGTCTCAAAATGAGTTGAATAAAATTGATTCGCTCAATAAACACTCCTCGACCTCCATAAAAAGGTTAATAAACCTAAGTCCCAAAAACGAATTGAGTATAAATCGATCCGCTCGATAAACGCTCCTCGATCTCCATAATAAAAAAGGTTAAAACCAAGAACTTTGGTAAAAAACTGAAATCTTAAACGACGACAAAAAGGCTAAAACCAAGAACTTTGGTAAAATACCTAAGTCTTAAAATGAGTTGAGTATAAATCGATCCGCTTGATAAATGCTCCTCGATCTCCACAATAACGATAAAAGTTAGAAGCCGAAAGGTTTGGTAGAAAACCTAAGTTTTTCACGGTTGAGTAAAAGCCTATCAGCTCTACAATCGCTCCTCGATATCGATGATGAATAAGAACAGGTCGAAAGAAATCAACAACAAGAAATATGAAAGTAGTAATATTGAAGTATTATTCATTTGAGTTCTGAGAGCAGGTCTCAAATTACATACGAAGATTTTATCAGAGTACAAAGAACTTAATACAATCTACATATCATCACAACTGTTTAGATAAAATAATCCTATTCTATAGATCAGTGGTCTTCACGACAATGTCCATGGAAACATCAATCTCCTCCCTAGTGCCTCGATGATTGTGATTGACCACCTAAGAAGCATGCTGCTCGGGATGGTCGACTTCTTTGGTTCGATGGCCAGGCTCTGAAGATCAAATGTTCTTCCAGACGAAATGACCATTTCCAGCCAGATGCCCGATAACGGCCACTCGCCCAAAATGAGATACTGCTTGTATAATGGGGTTGATTTTTACTCTAAAGCAGCATCTCTCGAGGACCGTCGCAAAAGTGAAAACTTACCAGCACATCCCGGCGGCCTATCACTCCGAAGGTAACCTCCAAGAATAGGGATGCCTGGTAAGTATGAACCCTTCATGTGTTAACAAAACACCATGGACCTCAACCCCGTGAAGACTAAAGATGAGGCCACATGGGACCCGTCAGTACTAGGTAGGGCATCAATGGGACCTGTCAGTACAAGGCAAATGATGTTTGAGTTATTATATGATATTGATTCGTGATAATGAGACTTTTTGAAGGTTATGGGATCACTGGGCAAAATGAAACCCAAAGAATATGATATTTTCATTTCGTACGGTATGAATAGATATGGAAAGAAACTGAATCTCTATTTATAGGGTAAGCGTTAAGATAATCCTACGGTTGGATAGAGGTCTGATCAAGGGACGAAAATGCGACCTTTTGACTTCCCGTAATTAATGCGAGTAAGTTGGAACGGCTCCTCTATGGTCGGAAAGATCATTCGATTGTAAAGATGAATCAAGATCGAAGCGATCAACACAAATAAAGCGGATCTGAAGAGCTCCAGACTGAAAAAACTTGCACACTTACAAATGTTAATCGCTTGATAAAGAACAAGAGATTCTCGACGCAGACATATAAGTTTGCAGCAATAGACAGGTACTAGTTCGTTTAGAGGTATAAGATCTCATACTCCGGCATATGAGGTCGTCACTGCCTCATATATCACATGGCAGATTGTAAATTAACTATATTAGACCTCTACTAGAGTCCAAGAAATCTGACACGAAAATTAGAGGAATGATCGTCAACATTCCAGCCTACAAAATCGTCACTGCCTAACATTCCAAAGAATTGCTTAAGGAGGTCTGAACAAGCTAGATCTAACTAATGATTCTACATTTTCCAATTCCTCCCATATCAAAAAATGGACATATTGATACACTGGTTGCTTTATTTGAGGAACATGGAACTCACAATCAGTACAAAGAAACATGGATTTTAAGAAGATGAATAGAACGATAGTCTTTTCATGAGCTTGGATATTTTTATGAGGAAATGACAACATCCTTATATAAGATATCCATGACAAACGGACAATTTTACAAAGCATTGATCGATTATCGACAAGAGCGCTAAGCGTCCTTCACAATTCTTCAATAAATTGATTATGGACGACCTACAGTCAACATTCTAATGTCCAAAGTGACTGCATAAATAGCCTCAGCAACTATGCTTGATCGATCATCATACTTATACTTGATTAAAAGTTTGATTTGCTAAGGAAACACTACATCATTCAGCTATTCAAGACTGATCAGCCAAGAACGAGCTACTTTTAAACAAACGATGAGTCCGCTAAAATCTCCTGCTTATTTAGAAAATTTATACTTATTTATAACGATAAAATTGTGCATGACATAATTTATCAAAATATATCTATTGACTGAACTCAATCAAGGCATGAAACTGATCAAAACAGATCGTCATTGTCATTAATTTTCTTTTACATACAAAAATATTCAGCATCGACAACTACATAAAGATTGGGGCCTGCATTGTCTAAAAAAAAAAAAAAAAAAAAAGAGAAAAGCATTCCACTATAGCAGCTTGATCAGAACAGGTCATTAAGGTGGCTTGCCATCGCCGGGCCGACTAGCAGAAGCATCCCTCCGAGGAGTCGCATTACCCACAAATGCCATTAAATCCTCCTGACGTTTCAGATAACCGGCTTCATAACCTAGTTCATACGCCTGCCGACGAGACTCCTCTGCAAGGGCGTCAGCCTGGACCAAGTCACTTTTCTCCTTCTCAAGAACAGACTTCTCTTCCCGCAATTTCTCAAGATCATCATTGAGAAGCCTGAGTCGGAGGGTCTGTCCTTCGACCTTCGCGGTCTCCGAGTCCAAGCGTTGCTTATGGCTCTCCTTACTGAGCCATAGATTGTCATTTTGCACACCCAGCTGCAGCGCGAAATACTTGGCCTAAAAAGAAAAAGGTCATACGTAACAAAGCAATCAAAATAATAGCAAGAAATATAGCCGGAAATATAATTACCTGCTCGCACATTTTGACGAGCGATTGAACAAGGCGAACATTGGGAGTACCTTCGTGCTTCCTCAACTTACCAGGCAAGATAGTGCTCAGACCTAAATCCCAGGACAAAGCGTCGGGCTCGAGAGAGCTGGGCAGTTCACTATCGAGGGGAATACGGTCAGGCCGAGGAATCACTGACTCCGTTATATCCCTAACCTGCTCAAGAATACAACGGTCGTCTAACATACGAGGGGATTCCCTCTCGCTAGGACTCACCGAGGTCTCCTTGCCCGAAGCAGAGATAACGGTCCGCCGATCGAACCTAGAGCCTGCTCGACCTCCAGAAGGCCCGCCGGTTTCAAAAGAGGTGGTCACAACAGTGGTATCATTAAATAAGAAGTCAGAAAAATCCTGAGGAACAGACTATCTCATGGATGGATTCAAAAAGGAATCTCCGCTAACTGCCCCCGCGGCAGCATTCCCTTGGCTTCCGCCAATAACTAGGTCAGTAGAAGCAGTGGAAGGAACGAAGTTATCTGGAACACGCTCATGTAGGCCATGCTCGAAAGAAGAAACACCTAAAGAAACGGGTATATTAAAGGTTTGTTCCATATTGGACATATCTCCGAAGGCCACCCGACCGGGGGAGGGCCTCCTTTCGACCTTACCAGAAATGGGGAAATCCTGTTGAGTAAAAGTTGAAATAATTACGGGAAGAGTTTCGGAAGGAATAACGGGAGTCTGAATCTCCGACCTCCTAATCGAGGGGGGATGAGGAGGATCTACCGAAGGCCCCTCAGTACGGGACCGTTTAGGTCTCGGATTTCGACTACCCTCACGGGAAGAGCGCTTCGAAGTGTTGCTGAAAAGGTTGCTCATATTCAGAAATAGAAAAGAATATTTAACTAATGAGAAAGCTTATCGACCTCCAACGAGAGAGTATTCTATCGGAGTTGAGTAAAAAGGGTAAATAGCGAGTAAAGTTTTTACCGAATGTATTTATACTAAACTAAAAGACGCAGGAGACCCTATGAATGGGCGCGAAACAGGAAACCTGACCTATGAACAGCCGCAAGGATTCGAAAAGACATAAGCATAATGATTACAACTAAATTAATGACTTGTCTAGATTATTATCAATTGAGAAGCCGAAAAGACATAACTGTCAGAATACGAATCGTCTAATTTACAAGAGGATAAAAAAGTAAAATTACAAATCAAGTTATGTTGGTTATTGTCAAAGTCATTTCTTAAGGCCAGATTGGTCGCTCCCCACTTCACACAACCTGGTCGCCACCTGGAACACCATGATCGCCAGCGGTCTCTCTTTCATTCGCTCCCTCATTCACTGCCTCCACATTCTCCTCCTCTTCATCTTGATCGATAAAATTATTATCGACCTCCTGGTTAATATCCGAAGCAGGAGTCGGCAACGGCTTCCCGAACTCTTCGACAAGGTGAGCCAATGGAAATTGTTGGTAGATAACATCTGGCAGCACGGAAGGAGAGTATTCCTCGCCATAACGATTCAGGCTGACGTGCGCTACCTTGAAATATTCCATTCGACGATCTTCAATTAATTCCAGAGCAACCAGCTGATGAATCGCCTTCTTTAAAGTACTCTCAGGAGCGGACCGACCATTCGATACACTAAAGCTGTATAAACTGGAGAACTAAGGAACTCGCGAATCACCCTTTCATCGGGATTCCTACGATAACGATCTGTGAGTCCGCTAAGAGGAAGGTCCCTATCGTACTCCTCCAGTGAGGCTTGAAGACTTACTACCCGAGATTCCAGTTCGCTAATCCTATTAGTACTCCGAAGTTGATAATCTTCCAATTTCTTAGCCAACTGATCAACCTGCTCTTGAGCGCGAGAAGTCTCCAAAACTTTATTTATGATCTCCTGGTCATCAGTTCCCATAGCCTGAGATTCTATGACCGAAAGTTGAAAAGAAGAGGATGTCGAGGGACCAGCCTCTGAACCGGAAGCCTTGTGAAGCAATGCCTTGTATCTCTCGTCCAAAAATTCACATTGTAGTATCCAGAGAGCAGCTTCATAGGCATACGAGGCCAAGCAAGTCTTGGTCTGAAAAATAAATGAAACAAATTTGTGAGTTAAAGATTTCGTTAGGTAAATCAAGGTACGAGCATACATAACAACAAATAACCTTCTCAGCATAAAGGGAAGCTCTTTGAAATTTCTCCAAAGGATCTTTTCGAAGGAGCTTATTCATATCGCGAGTAAAAACACCGGTAAGAAGAACACGAGTTGCCTTGTCCACAGCATTCTCGCTATCATCATGAACCAAAGAATCGTTCTCAGGATAGCCAGCCGCTCTTTTCCCTTGTAAATGGTCTTCAATCATCTCAACAATAGTGGGTTTCGGATGATTCTCACCAAGTAAAGAAAGATCCTCACCAGAACGATCATAGTAATGCCTTTCTCTCTCTACCGGCTTATCGTTGGGATGAGGCATCGACCAGCCGCGGCATCCGCGAATGCCAAGGGAAGCCTGAAATTGGAGAGGAGGATAACGCGATCCCGTCCCTTGACGAATAGGAGATTCTTGGGGTGAATCCGGAGATTCCTCTCCGTTATCTTCCGAATCATGCCTCAGGTCCAATTTTCTCTTCCTGGACGCTCTCTGTTCGATGGGAAGATTCTCGATTGTTTTAGTGGATTTTGACAGAACCATCTTCCCCTTAGAAGAGCGCCGAGAATTTTCTACCATAAGAACTAAAATAAAATAAATTCCGAATTAGACTTGATACTAAAAGTGAATATAACGTTAATTTGATGCTAGTATAAAGTACTTACTCAACGATTGAGAAGGGGAAGAGATTGGGAAAGTATGAGGACTCAATCCCGCTTTACGGAGAAAAGCCTCGCCGATAAGAAGAGCACTCTGATATTTGTCGGCACGCATATCCTTGATTTCACCGATCAATTGAGGATCGTCAGGGATAAAATGGCCCATCACCAAGCGACCGCCGGAAATCCACTCGGAATTGTGGTCCCACGAAAATGGCTCAGTAGAACCATCTGCTAGACGGAGGTGAGAAGGGGGTTGTAAGAAAAAAAAATGAGATTTCCAGGAAGGATTGCTGGAAACTGGGGAGTCAAGATAGAGCGACTAGTCTTTTGGCTGGCGAAAAAGTATCCGCGGTTGGAAGAGCTAGAAATATTAAAACGAAATAATTGTGTAAAATTACGAAAAGATGGCTGGAATCCTTTCGCTATCATCAAAACAGAAAAGCATACCACAAAGGCCACGAAATTTGGGACTAATTGTGTCAAGGATACGCTAAATATTTTCAAAATGTCAAGAAATAAGGCGGACAAGGGAAGACGTAAACCGTAGTTGAAATGGGCGGTATAAAAGGCCCGACAACCCTCCGATGGAGAAGTAACCCTATCGGAAGGAGAAGGAAGGACAATCTTAGAACCTTCTGGAAAGTATTTCGCATAATTATCCACGACCTCATGGAAAGTCTCTTCAGTGTAGGCACAAGCGAGGTCCTCGATCGGTTCAGAAATTTGAGGAACCGTACCCTTGCCTTTCTTGGCCCTGGCAGCGACGTCAGTATCGGATATCATTTGGACTTTAAAAGTGTCCTTATCCGGAATAGTGGTTTCAGACATTCCGGTCTGCTCAGTTGGAGGGCTCGGAGGTACCCCCTCCTCGATGGTAGAAGTAACTCTTTCCCTTGAAGACGATGAAGGCTTCTTTGAAATTGAAGCCATTTTTGGGATCCTCGGAAAATATAGGTCGGTAAAAGCAAGTTGGGAAAGAAATTATCGAGTAAGAAAGTTACTGTGAAAATGTGGGAAGTAGAAAGTAAAAAGTGACTAAAACAACGATCACCTATTTATAAAGAGAGATGAAAAGACGTTTCGAACTTCTCACGGCTGATCACATTCCCGCCAAACGGTAAAAGTCGAAACGCTTCCTCAAAAGACACGTCACGGTTCAAGATCGGATTGACAAAATGACTATCTATGAGGCGTAGCACTCTTTTCCTTACTTAGGATTTATTCCCAAAGGGTTTTTTCCATGTAAGGTTTTTAACGAGGCACAATTCATAGAAAATACAGTCGTAATCGACCATCTACTTCTACGAGCTTCTATTACATATGCGCTCGAAGAAGTGAGGGAGTACTGATGGGGGCTATTTCGCACCCTTTATAATAATCGGAATGACTAGTCCTTATACGCTCGGACCGACCAGGAGTCTAATTCACTAAAGGGCTGCCAGGTCCGATCTGCATTATCAATCCTCGGCGACCAAGAGCAATGTCCGAGTTCCATAAGGATTGCTGTGCCTAGTCCTATTAGGATTATGTTTCCTTGTAAAGCTAGGGTTACAGTCATATAAATACCTAGTTAAACATTGTATTAGGGACAACATACAATCAGAGCTAACGCCTACATACTTTGGCAATCTGATATCATATTTAATAGAAAAGCTTTTGCTACACTATTTAACATATTCATCGTCTTGCTTACTCATTGTTCTTTACATAACTGTTCTTCCTTGAGATTGATCCATCCGGAATAAAGTAGCAAAGCCCTATAACCTATACTTAATTTGACCTCTAAAACATACATCATTGATTTAATCTAACCCAACGAAAAATGGCTAAATCAAATTCCTACAAGACCGTACTAACTAAAGTATGTTATATCACCCATGAATGATAAATTGGATAGTGGATCCGATTTGAGCAAATTTATAGGGTATCCGACGAAATCCATTGGACACCTGTTCTTGTTGGGTTGCCTCGATTGTCAGAACAACAAAGAGTGCGGAATTTTAAAAAAATTCGAAGAACCCAAGGTCCCATATGTTAGATCTCCATATTATGTATACGAAAGCATGAAACAAAACATACAATGTATTAAAACAAAGGGGGTTTCGATTTTTACCTCACCACAGGCTAGGTGGTGGCAACCTCCAACTCTGATTCTGATTCTGGTTCACGGGAGTGATCCAAATGTCTCACCTTCAGAGTTTAGTCCACACCAACTGGATTCTGACAACACCTCCTAGTCTTAGGCTAAGAACTAGATCTAAAAGGTTGGTTAATGTAGGACTGTGCAGATCTACTTGGCAGGGCAAGATCCAGCACGGAGGAACGAGGGAGAAATCACGGCGGCACTATAGCAGCTCACGGCTAACAGAAGGCGGCGGCTATTGGTTGCGGCGCAAGGTTTGGGGCGGCGGCTACTAGGGCAGAGAAGACTTAGGGTTTTTGCTAGGGTGTTAGCTTTTTGAGCTCTGGTAGAACTTTATTTATAAGTCTTCTACTTGACCTAGGTTTGCAAGACTTCTTATGGGCTTTTAATTAAAGGCCCATGTCTTGCAAGCCTTCTTTTAATTAACTACTTTAATTAAAAACCCAATCCATATCGATTAATAAATTAATATTTCCCTTGGATAATTAATTAGCAATTTAGTTAATTATATTAATCAATTAAATCAACTAATTAATTGATCTCCCACTTGAATTAATACTTTAATTCATTTAATTGATTTAATTACCTTTAAATCAATTAATTCCTTTTACATCCTTTTATAACAGTCACCGTCCAATTATATTGTGTGTGACCCTCTGGGTTTACCATCAATTGGCAGCAGGCCCACGAATTCCTCGTGATTTAATTTATGAACAATAAATTGCTCCGGTCAATTAAACAACCTTTAATTGACCACTCCTAGAATCAAATCCTCTATTAACTCAGGAGTACCCACACTTCTTGGTCGATGTCTAGCCACAAGCCCATAAAGCCCAACTTCAGGTGAATTGATATTTGTGAACCTCGTCTCTCTTATAATTGCCATGTACATACGGTCTTTCTATCGACTAATATTCCCGATCAAGACTTAGGGTGTGTGAATTGATCGGCACCTCTAAATTTGTCTCGATAACTATACTTTCTAATTCGGGATAATATTCCAGTGTGACTGCTAAATTTGGAAACCCCTTTCCAAATCCGTCACCGACTACGGCCGTAGATTCCTTGGATATATTATCTAAGAATCGTATAGGAAATTCTCTCATCCATTACGATGAGTCAATAGATTCCATATTGGTACTAACCACTAGCGTACATAACTATACGCACCCAACCTAGGCATGTTATGATCAGGCTAAGTGATCTATACCTAGATCTAAGTACGCACATTAATGCACCGAATTCGCCCTAGCACCTCAAGTCAAAGGACTAAATCGTACACTATTATAAGCCTTGAGAAACATCCTATCACCGATATGCATCATGCGCTTCCACAATGGGTTTCTCTGTTCGGGTCTTTCGATGCGTTCAATCCTCCATTGAACCACCTACGCATATGCACTGGCCTCAAATTCACTCCATGTGAATCATGCATGCTCGTACAAGTCTTGGCGATTCCTACGATAACCCGTCTCGTTCGGAATCTATGACTTGGAACAGTTTTAAGATTACGACCTTAGAGACTGTTTCATGATTGTACTCAATACTGAAGTGAATCGTCCCATAGTCTAATGTAATCTAAGGATTTCATCTAATCGCTTAAATGTATTTGCGAGAGATGAAGTTGGCCATTGTTTATCCTTATATACATATAAATAAACATGCGTATTAAGTCATTTATACTAAAGAAAGATAATGATAGTTCAAGTACAAGCTAAATATATTGGCTTGCAGGGCACTCTCCCATCAATCTCCCACTTGCCCTAAAACCAATCACAAACGTTTCTAGGACACATCTTTCTAAAGATGTTCTTCGAACTCATTTCATGATATAGCCTCTTTTAGTGGATCCGCTAAGTTGTCTTCTGAGTCGACGCGATCCATTATGTGCGTTAACTCTCCCAATAATTTCTCTAATCAAATGGTACCTTTCTTTCAATTGTGTTTAGATTTCTGGTAAGATCTCGAATGCTTTGCTTAGGCAATAGCTCCAATGTTATCATAGAAGATAACCATGAGCTTCGCAATGCTAGGTACTACATCCAACCATAGGATGAAGTTTTATATCCAAACACTTTCTTAAGCCGCATTTAATGCTGCAATAGATCTTGCTTCAGTGGTTTAGATGGTTACGGTGATTTGCTTGGAACCCATTCAAATTTACCGTTACCCCATTGAGGCAGGATAAGTATCCAAAAATGGATATATTTAATTCATCCACATCAGACTAAAAAATTCGAATAAGTAAATCCTTCAAATTTTTAATTCTCTACTACCACCGTAGACCTAGAACAAATCCTTAGTCTTTGTCAAGAGCTTAAGGATATCTTTTACGGTGGTCCAGTACTTCTTCACTAGAGTTTGACTAGCAACTGCTCGCGACACTTGAGCTTGTTCTACGTCTGGTCTAGTGCATAGTAAAGCATGCCACATGCAACCTTTTGTTTGAAACATAAGGTATTTGAGACATTCTCCTTTATTCTCATTTGATGTAGGGCACATCGATTTTGGAACAAGGGATACAGTGTCTCACTGGAAGCAATCCTTTCTTGGATTCTTCATACTGAATATTTTCAGTATTGATTCTATGTACTTAGATTTAGAGAGTGTCAGCATCTTTTCTGATCTACTTCTATAGATACGTATCCCAATACGCAAAATGCTTCTCCTAAATATTTCATGGAGAATTGCATGGACAATCATGCTTTCGTCTGTGCTAACATTCCGATATCATCCCAGATAACCAGAAAATTATCGACATATAAAATATGAGCTTCATCACGCTCCCACTAATCTTCTTGTACACTCTTGGTTCATACTCATTTTGATGATGTCAAATGCCTTGACTGTCTCATCAGAACAAATGTGAATCTTGAATGGATTCAGACATTGCTACTGGAGAAAAAAGGTTTCATTAAAGTCTGTTCCAGAACTTTGTGAATACCCTTTTTACCACTAGTAGATTCTTAGAGGCAACACCTTTCCATTCATTCCAAGTTTGAAGATCCACTTACAACTTATAGCCAACTTATAGGAATAAATCCCTCGGGTGGATCAATCAAGGTTATACCTTGTTGGAATGGATGGGATCCATTTCGGTTTGCATGAATTCCAGTCATGCAAGTTCGTCTACATCCAAATGTAGCTTCTTCGTATATGGTGAAACCATATCTTTCAAGCTCTTCATGAACTTGATCAGATCTACGAAGTATTGGTGTACTTGATGGTTCAGTAGTTTCTGGATTAACTCCGACTGTTTGTGGGGACGGGTCCAAATCTTGGACTTCATCAAGTTCCATGACATTTCCATTTACTTTGACGAGAAATTCATCAACAGAGGAACGGGTATCTAGGAGAAATGATTGTTTCTCATTGTCGTGGAACATGTATCCAATGGATTTCGTTGGATACCCCACAATTATATACAAATTGGATCTACTAGGCAATTTATCTCTTTTCTCGTTTCTACCATCGGCAGGAGATCTCCATACTCAGAGGTAAGAGCATAGAGGTATTTTGCCATACCTTTCTTGGTAAAGCTTTGTAGGCACGAACTTTGAAGGTACTTTGCTCAGTATCTTCGATGCAGTCAGGAGGACTAACTCCTAGAATGCATAAGGAAGCTTAAGAAAATTCAATATGGATCGAACAATGCTTAACAATGTTAGATTCCATCTCTTTAGACACTTCAATAAGTTGAGGCGTCTTAGGAGGAGTTTGTTGTATGAGAACCTCATTCTCATTAAGATTATTGAGGAATCCTTGACAAGTATTTGCTATCTCAACCAGATCGAATGGTCTTAATACTTTGTCTTTGTTGATTCTCTACTTCGTATTGAAATACCTTGAAAATTTTTAAAGGTTTTTTCGGATTTGTATTTCACTAGATTCATTTTCCACTAACGGCCAAGGTCATTAGTACGAAGTATGAGTAATCTCCTCTCACAGTAACTTTTAGTGATCCATATTCATGGATTAAATCCAGGTTTGGTTCGCTCTGGATTCCCTGTGACGGGAGATCTGGTCATCTCTCTTTTGAGACATGATTCGTAGGTTCGAAGTTCATCCAAGTTCTATTTTTCAAGAAGCTTAGGTGAAACCAACTTTTGAATCCTACTCTTGGAGATGTGTCCTAAGTCTAGCGTACCAAAGTTATGGATTATTATCTTTGTATTAATTGAATTTCACACATTAATTCAATAAAATTGAGTTAATGGTTTAATTCAATTATTTTACTTCCTTTCAATTAACACTTTAATTGATTCATTTTCCTTTTCAATTAACCCTTTAATTGAAACGTTGCTTAATTAATTAGATCATCTAATCAATTAAACATATCAGTGCCTTTCTTAGATACAGTGGGATAATTCGACTTTTAGGCTACTTGCGTTCTTTTGACTACCATTATGGTCGAATTTAGAAGAGAATAAATTCTTCTTCATTTTACTCTTCTTTGACTTTGCAGTCCATGAAGTGTAAACGATCATGACAGATTTACCCTATTTGCCTTTAACCAGTACTTTGGTTGATTCATAAATGTGATCAACTTATCAAAAAAAATCAGTGTATTTCAAGAGTCATTTGAATGAGCGAGAGGAGAATTTAGGAGGAAGTTAATGTTAAGATCACTTGCAGGCCTAGATTTAATCGATCCTAGTTTTTCAACCAGATTGATAAAACAAAGTCAGTGATCCTTGACACTAGTTCCTTCAATTATTCTCGAGTTTTGAAACAATTCCTTAGAAGTCTCTGTTGGGATTCAGTAAGATAAACAGCCCTAGGCACAGCGGAATTTAATAATTTTTAGGACCTCTTACGGAATCTTGCCAGGATACTACTCTAGTTGTATATATATGAATATAAATAAAACGATAGTATAAGTTTACACGTTATACCTATCTCCTTGCAAATCCTTTAGCTAGCAAACGAACTATGATTTCTCCCACAGTGAAAATCGATCCAAGCTCTGCAGTAGCGCCCCACGTGTTGCGCCTCTACGGGTTGATACACCACAATTACACGAAAATAATAAATCTTGATCAGCTAGAACACAAGATATATTATGATCTAGGATATAGGAACGATTTTGGAACAAAGTCGAAAACGAAAAATTCTTCCACAGGAAGAAGTGGGTTCGGTCGACTAGTGGGGAGAGGGAGAGAGAATTTTGCTCTTGCTCAATTTTTGCTTATGGAGTTGTGTGAAAAATAACTACAAGAAAGCTACTTATAGTTATCTCCCTAACCTAGTCCTATTAGGACTAGGGTTCTTCTCTCCTACATGGGCCATGGCCCTCTTTAATTTAGAAGACCAAGTCTCCTAATTAATTCATGGCCCAGTTAATTAATTTGACCAGGCTTTATTTAATCTCCCAATTAAATAGCCCAATTAATTAACTTAATCTCCCATTTAATTAAATCAGACTCTAAGTCCATTTAATTAAAATCCTTTCCAATTAATTAATTAAATCCAACTTAATTAATTAATTCACAAATTAAATTCCAATTTAATTTATGATCCTGATCCAATTCCAATTGGATCCCATTTTGTTCCAATTGGGTCGACCCAGTCGACCCACCCATAATAATCGACCCAGTCGATTATTTACCCAGTCGACCCAGTCGACTCGGTCGTCCTTATTTCCTCGCTTTCGCTTCATGTGTATTGTGTATGCCCCCGTAGGTTCACCACATAATTGGCCGTGGGTTATAATTAAATATTATTTAATTATTCGAGTAAGATTTACTCTAAATCAATCGAACACTCTGTCGATTGACCATTCCAAAATTAGCACCCCTGCCAATTTGGGAATTCTCCCACACTCCACGGTCGATGTCCAGCCACAAGCCCATGGAGCCCAATCACTGGTGAATTAATTCAGTGAACCTTTTATCATTTACAATTTCCATATACGACATAATCTCTCCATCGATCAATCTCCCAGTCGAGACTTAAGGGTATAGTCTTTCATCGGTTTCCCTTTTCCTTTGTCTTGACCTTATGAATTCTGGTCTCGAAATAATTCTCTTTGACTTAATCTTTATGAGCTACTTACATAAAGCCGTCAGATACCTCGGCCGAGGATTTTACCAGAATTAATTTCTCACAGAAATCCATAGGAGAATTTCCCAACCTATCAAGTCAGGTCAATGGATCCTTTGTTGATGATATGAATCTGCATACGAGTTCCTCTATACCCAATATGAGTCCACAGAGACTTTCTGGCGATCTCCAGTCAGTCGGGACTCAAATCAAAGCATAGACGTTCTCGCACCAGATAAACCCTATCATCTCAAGTAGTTAGGGATCGTTCCTCGTATACTATTGTAAATTGGAATAACTTCAACCCCGATATGCGACTACCGCTTCCATGGTGAGTTATTTCCTAATTGGGGTATTCAGTGCACTTGCCATCTCAGCAAGCCACCCACTTATGTGTATCGACTATCCCAGTCACGCTCGTGGACCCCAGCGTTCTCCAGTTCATCGGAGTATACACAATAGTGAGAGTCTAACCGAATCCAACGATGTCCTATCTCGATTGGATTCTACGACTCTTGAATATGTTCTAGATCACGGCCTTAGAGATCAGTCCACGGGTTGTCCCATAGCCCTGTGATCTAAGGACTTCTATCCTTATGCGTAGATAATTATTACATAAGATAAAGATGACCATATATATAAATGCATTTATTAATCCAATCGAATGGTCCTTTTAATTAAATGCAGCCAAAATAGTTGGCTTGCAGGACACTATTCTATCAATCTCCCACTTGTACTAAAGCCAACTTTTCATACTTCTGATTCCCATCTCAGACAGATGTTTTCGAATGCCTTTGAGGCAATGGCTTAGACAGCGGGTCCGTCGTATTATCCCTTGAGGTGACACGTTCCATCTTTATGTCTCCTCTACCAATGATAAAACATATCAAATGGTATCGTCTTAGTTCGTGCTTGGATTCTGATGAGATCTCGACTCCTTCGCTTGCGAGATAGCTCCATTATTATCACAGAATATAGTAATGGCTCGACAATGCTAGGTATCACATCCAATTCCTGGATGAAGTTTTTCATCCAAACACTTTCCTTTGCTGCTTTACTCGCGGCAATGTATTCTGTCTCGGTGGTTGAATCTGCGGTAATGTCTTGCTTGGAGCTCTTCCAGCTTACCGCACCACTATTGAGGCAGAACACGTATCCATATGTCGACTTGAAGTCGTCTACATCACATTGGAAGCTAGAATCAGTATAGCCTTCCAATTTCAATTCTCCTCCACCGTATACCAAGAACAATTCCTTAGTCCTTCTCAGGTACTTCAGAATTGCCTCTACGGCTATCCAGTGCTGCTCACCTGGATCAGACTGGTAGGAACTTGTAACGCTTAAAGCGTATGCTACGTCTGGTCTCGTACATAACATACCATTCATTATGCTTCCTATTGCGGATGCATATGGTACTCGAGACATATTGCTTCTCTCTTTAGGCGTCTTTGGGGCCATAGACTTAGAGAGTGCAATCCCATGTCTCATTGGAAGCAATCCTCTCTTGGATTCTTCCATATTAAATCTCTTCAAGATTTTATCTATGTACTGGGAATGGGAGAGGCCCAGCAGTCCTTTTGATCTATCTCGGTAGATCCTTGTACCTAGTACAAAGGATGCTTCTCCCAAATCCTTCATTGAGAATTGTGTAGATAACCATGCTTTAGTTTCGGACAACACTTTCACATTCCAATGAGAAGAATGTCATCAACGTAAAGCACCAAAAATTCAACTGTACTCCCACTGATCTTCTTGTACACGCAAGGTTCGAACACGTTTTTGATGAATCCAAAAGTTTGGATTATTTCATCGAAACGGATGTTCCAACTTCGGGAAGCTTGCTACAGCCCATAAATGGACCTCTGGAGTTTGCACACCTTGTGCTCATCTCCTTTGGATGCATATCCTTTTGGTTGCTTCATGTAGATCTCCTTTTCAATGTCCCCATTGAGAAAAGGCAGTCTTCACATCCATCTGCCATATCTCGTAGTTATACCACGCAGTTATGGCCAGCAAGATTCGAATGGATTTAGGCATTGCGACGGGCGAGAAGGTCTCCTCAAAGTCGATGCTTGGCCTTTGAGTGTATCCTTTTGCCACTAGTCGCGCCTTGTAGGTTATTACCTCTCCGTTCACTCCAAGCTTTCGCTTATAGATCCACTTGCAACCCACGGGAGCTACTCCCACTGGTGGATCTACCAAGGCCCAGACCTTGTTCGAGTGCATGGAGTCCAATTCGAATTCCATGGCTTCACGCCACTTTCCCGAGTCTATGCCTAGCATAGCCTCTTCGTAAGTCCTTGGGTCGGTTAGAGACTGTCTAGTCTCACGCAGCAGACCGTAGTACCTCTCGGGTTCTCTACGTTGTCTTTCTGACCTACGAAGTATCGGTGTACTCTCTGATGTACTTTCATGCTCTTGTTCTCCCACTGCCTGTGGTGATGGGTCAGCTTGATCGACCTCATCTAGTTCTACGTTGTGTTCCTTCTTGCCTAGGAAGAAATCCTTCTCCAAGAAGTGTGCGTTCCTTGAGACAAACGTAGTTTATCTTGTAGGATCGTAGAACTTGTATCCTATAGTGTTTTCTGGATACCCCACGAATTGCATAAGATGGACTTTACATCCAACTTATCTCCCACCAGCTTATTCACATAAGCGGGAGACCCCATATGCGCATGAATGCATATGAAGGTACAATACCAAAACTCATATCACGTGATATGTTTTGGATCTGGCTTCAGAGATACTTAGCTCAGTATCTTCGATTTTCTCGATCAAGTTTCATTTGTTTGAATAAGGAATTTCATGTAAGATTTCTGAATGGACATTTACATGTCCAGAATGCTCAACAACTGACAATGTTTTGAGCGAGTCTTACATTTCGAGAATCTAATTCTCTATTAAATAATCAATGGCGTACTGCCAATGCATGTTCGATTTTGAATCGATCCAAATCTCTCACATGCTTTCATTGATTAGGCTCTCTTCTTTATTCCAAAAGTAATTTGGAATTGTACATCACAACGTACTTTTACCCACGAGGGTACTAGAGACGCCTTATCTCCCACTAATTCTTTAGTGTTTCCACACACTTTTAAATGGATTAAATCCATTGCAATTGTATATGCCTCTTGGTTGCCTAGCAACCAACTACTAAATCTAATTTCCATTAAGCAAGATTCGAAAGTCGGTTACTATGTGTAGCATCCCAGTCAAGCTCGACCCAGTCGAGCTCAGTCTTTGAATCTTTTAATTCGGAAATATGTTTTAGTGTTCGTGTATCGCCTTTCGTTTTTTACAACGACTCAAGTGTGTGAAATCTTGATTATTTATATTTTATTGACTATGCATATTATATTTAGTCGATATATGAGTATCCATACTCATTTGCTTATGTACACCTTTTGCGTATAAATCTTATAGCGCAATCAGCTCCAACCATTATGGAACTATCACATCCCTTAAGACAAGAGATGGTATAAGCAAATTCCAATGATCTAAATAATTCATGGCTTTAGATGCATTGAATGCATCAATGAGTGCTTCATCGGGCATCCAACACCCTTATGCATTACTTTAACCATAAGGTTAAGTTCAATAAAATTTAATCATCCCTTATGGGATGAATATGTTCAATTCCCTCTTCCCTTGATCTTAATCCATGGAAGAATCATATTGATTGACTTTTCAACTTATCATCCTTACAGAAAAAAACCTCCAAGGTTATTTCCCTTTAAAGAGGATACATTCCTCTTCTTCCATCTCTCGAGCCTTTTGAGGCCTTTTCACAAGATGTTACTTCCCATTTATGGGAGATTTCATGTTTGCCTACAAGAAAATTTGGGCTTGAGAACCATCCTCAACCCTCTGGTGAAACTTATCACCTTTCTTATTTGAAGAGTAACTTCGAAAAAGGCAGCCTGGTGAAACCTATCACCATTCCAGTCGAAGTGTAACTTCGAAAGGAAACACAATGAAATCTTTGTAAGGAGATTAGTCCTTGCTTGGACTTGAGAATAATTTCTCAAGTTTTGAAGTCATTCAAAATTCATTTGGGTTCAGTCAATTTATTTGTTTCAAGTATGATGGTAAATATTCATGGATACATAACTTATGAAAAAACTCTCATAAACATGACGATAAATACGCGGCAGATTAATATCAATGCATAATTTACAAACTTGGTTTTCATTTGTAAATTACTCCCACTATTTTTGTCGAATACTTATGCCCCCACATAAGGTTCGGGAAATAAAAATTTCCTAATGGGCTCAAGGCCCAAATGCAATCGCTCAGTACCCACGACTCGTTGGCCATACCAATTGATCCATTTGGTGGGCGATCACGTCGCCGGTTAACCATCCCAGCTAACCCTTGAGTTCATTTAGCCTCGGTTTTCGTTATGGACCCACGACTCGTGAGACATCCATACTTACTCGCGTTAAATCATGTCCAATACTCGTGAAGAGAAATAGTTCAATCCTAGACGCCCCACGACTCGTGAGACAGCGCCTAGAACCTTGCTATCCTCTCCCTTGGCACTAATCTCGTGCATCGAGGCAATAGACATATCATCTTCCTATAGCTCGACCCACGACTCGTGAGACATCGAGATATATTCGTACAATATGCCTAAGACCTAGTAATTGGATAGGCTCGGACCATAGACACCATTCATATGCGCCCGTTATTCAATTTAATATTCTAATTGAATTTTAAGTTCAATTGGAGGTTTTTAAGTTTTCTTCGTGCGAGGTCTCATCAGATTATGCTTTATCTTGTTTACGTGATCTATTCTAAGCATGCAAGACATACATCAAAGAATAATAGTAAACATATATCACCTAGCATTGCACATATGATTGGTCGATTGCCCATCCTATGCGATCCATTACGAGCCACATGATGGACCAATTGGTCAGTCTAGGGTGGAAATTAAATGTCCTAACTATTACAATTTTCAAACCCATACATCATGGGCCTTCTTGTAATATCCACCTTGATTGGGCCTCCATGTAATGAATTGGGCCTCCATGTCCTCCAAGGTTATGGGCCTCCATGTGGATCTCCAAGTCTTCATGAGGTCTTCTCGGCTCCAAGCCTAATCTAAGCCTAGCTTATAAATATAAATGGTCCTATTCTATTACATTCGTTTGCGCAAGCAAGGGCACCAATCAGGCCCATTTAATTACAACCCATAAAATAAATAAACCAAAACTACACAGGGCTTAAGGGCAAAATCGACCAATCCACATATTCACTCAAGAACATGCATAAATTCACATAAGGGTAAAAATGTAAATTTACCGGCTTCATTAATTTTAATTCGCAAAAATTCATCCAAGTTAATTAATTTTGAATTAACAATTAATCTCTAAGATTAATTTAGCTCTTACTTGAGCTCTAAGTAATCTACAATTCTTATCTTGATTAAATTGGTTAATTAAGGTAATCTAAATCTCTAAGATTCTTACCTTATCCAAAACTCTAAGTTTCCCAAAATTCCCAAATCTCCAAGATTTTCAAGATAATCCTATTTTGATTAGATTAGTTAACTAAGGTAGTGTCCAAATCCTTCAAGATTTATACCTTATCCAAAACTCCAAGTTTCCTAATTTAATAAGATCTCTAAGATCTTTAATCTTGGTAACTTACTAGAAGAGTTTAATTATAATTAAATCTCTTATCACAATTGAAACTCTAAGTTTCCTTGATTAATAAGATCTCTAAGATCTTTAATCTTGGTAATTAACTAGAAGACATTAATTGTAATTAAATGTCTTATCACAAATGAAACTCTAAGTTTCCTTGTTTAATAAGATCTCTAAGATCTTTTAATCTTGGTAACTTACTAGACATTAATTCTAGTTAAATGTCTTATCACAAATGAAACTCTAAGTTTCCTTGTTAATTAGATCTCTAAGATCAATACAAGATTCACCAAGATTTCATAACAACCAAATCTCCAAGATTTTCAGATTTATCAAAATAGGCAGAATAAGAGTCCAACCAAAAATCAGCCACTACGTGACCAATCGAGGACTGCCACGAGGCCAATCACACGCGACCACAAAGTCCGCGCGTGGGCTGTCCTTGGCAGCGCGCGGCTGCGCGTGGCAGCGCACAGCAGCGAGCGGCTGTGCGTGACAGCACGCGACAGACAGCCCGTAGGCTGCTGCCGTGTGCCGCACGCGCAGCCAGCGTGCTGCTCGCATGCTGCCGTGGGCAGCGGTGGGCGCCTACGCCGCGTGCCACCGCGGTTGGATTCCAATTTTTTTTTTTTGTTGTTGTTTCGATTACTATTTGATTTAATTAAAACATATCCAATTAATTAAATCCAAATCCAAAAATTAAAAATTAACGTGATAAAATTTCGAATCAAAATTTCCTTTTAACTCCAAGTTAACAGATCTACGTCCTAAAACATATACAGTTAAAGAACTAGCCACATAAATCAAACATATGATTTAATAAACACAGAATTTGCAAATTCATATATATACAAAGCCTAGAGTTGGCTCTGATACCACTGTTGGGATTCAGTAAGATAAACAGCCCTAGGCACAGCGGAATTTAATAATTTTTAGGACCTCTTACGGAATCTTGCCAGGATACTACTCTAGTTGTATATATATGAATATAAATAAAACGATAGTATAAGTTTACACGTTATACCTATCTCCTTGCAAATCCTTTAGCTAGCAAACGAACTATGATTTCTCCCACAGTGAAAATCGATCCAAGCTCTGCAGTAGCGCCCCACGTGTTGCGCCTCTACGGGTTGATACACCACAATTACACGAAAATAATAAATCTTGATCAGCTAGAACACAAGATATATTATGATCTAGGATATAGGAACGATTTTGGAACAAAGTCGAAAACGAAAAATTCTTCCACAGGAAGAAGTGGGTTCGGTCGACTAGTGGGGAGAGGGAGAGAGAATTTTGCTCTTGCTCAATTTTTGCTTATGGAGTTGTGTGAAAAATAACTACAAGAAAGCTACTTATAGTTATCTCCCTAACCTAGTCCTATTAGGACTAGGGTTCTTCTCTCCTACATGGGCCATGGCCCTCTTTAATTTAGAAGACCAAGTCTCCTAATTAATTCATGGCCCAGTTAATTAATTTGACCAGGCTTTATTTAATCTCCCAATTAAATAGCCCAATTAATTAACTTAATCTCCCATTTAATTAAATCAGACTCTAAGTCCATTTAATTAAAATCCTTTCCAATTAATTAATTAAATCCAACTTAATTAATTAATTCACAAATTAAATTCCAATTTAATTTATGATCCTGATCCAATTCCAATTGGATCCCATTTTGTTCCAATTGGGTCGACCCAGTCGACCCACCCATAATAATCGACCCAGTCGATTATTTACCCAGTCGACCCAGTCGACTCGGTCGTCCTTATTTCCTCGCTTTCGCTTCATGTGTATTGTGTATGCCCCCGTAGGTTCACCACATAATTGGCCGTGGGTTATAATTAAATATTATTTAATTATTCGAGTAAGATTTACTCTAAATCAATCGAACACTCTGTCGATTGACCATTCCAAAATTAGCACCCCTGCCAATTTGGGAATTCTCCCACACTCCACGGTCGATGTCCAGCCACAAGCCCATGGAGCCCAATCACTGGTGAATTAATTCAGTGAACCTTTTATCATTTACAATTTCCATATACGACATAATCTCTCCATCGATCAATCTCCCAGTCGAGACTTAAGGGTATAGTCTTTCATCGGTTTCCCTTTTCCTTTGTCTTGACCTTATGAATTCTGGTCTCGAAATAATTCTCTTTGACTTAATCTTTATGAGCTACTTACATAAAGCCGTCAGATACCTCGGCCGAGGATTTTACCAGAATTAATTTCTCACAGAAATCCATAGGAGAATTTCCCAACCTATCAAGTCAGGTCAATGGATCCTTTGTTGATGATATGAATCTGCATACGAGTTCCTCTATACCCAATATGAGTCCACAGAGACTTTCTGGCGATCTCCAGTCAGTCGGGACTCAAATCAAAGCATAGACGTTCTCGCACCAGATAAACCCTATCATCTCAAGTAGTTAGGGATCGTTCCTCGTATACTATTGTAAATTGGAATAACTTCAACCCCGATATGCGACTACCGCTTCCATGGTGAGTTATTTCCTAATTGGGGTATTCAGTGCACTTGCCATCTCAGCAAGCCACCCACTTATGTGTATCGACTATCCCAGTCACGCTCGTGGACCCCAGCGTTCTCCAGTTCATCGGAGTATACACAATAGTGAGAGTCTAACCGAATCCAACGATGTCCTATCTCGATTGGATTCTACGACTCTTGAATATGTTCTAGATCACGGCCTTAGAGATCAGTCCACGGGTTGTCCCATAGCCCTGTGATCTAAGGACTTCTATCCTTATGCGTAGATAATTATTACATAAGATAAAGATGACCATATATATAAATGCATTTATTAATCCAATCGAATGGTCCTTTTAATTAAATGCAGCCAAAATAGTTGGCTTGCAGGACACTATTCTATCAGTCTCGAATCATTTTGATTCAAAACTACTCCTCAAAACAAGCCTTTTGAGGTGGAGGTTTGTTTCAGAAGCTTCATACATGCTCCTCATGTTGCTTCCATAGCTCGTTCAATCTTGATGCTTATTTGAGGAAACGATCATTAAGATTCCCGTACACTATAGGTGATTCGTTTCACTTTTGAGATTCATCTTTATAGGAGGAAACGATCATTAATATTCCCATATTCTACGGGTGATTCGTTTCTATTATTTTGACTTATCTCGGAAGCGTATAAGGCATAGGCTCGTCGTTTAAGAACATCATTCCCACTTTTGGTTAAGACAATTCTCAAGTTTCTAGCCTAGTCGATATTTTGATCCAGTTATTTTATTAGTCGAGGATAAATAGCATAATGAATAATACAGATATCTCAGTATCCTAAAGAGAAGACAAACATTCAGTGGACTAGTTAATGAATAATACTTATAATCTACGAAGGTTGGACTTTCTATCGTAAAAGTTCTCCCATTATTTTATCGAAACAATTACCCCTTCAATTGTTCGGGAAATTCTATTTCCTAGTAGGTCATGACGTCCCAGCAGCAATTAATTGTAACCACGACTCGTGGCAATACAACCAATTCCCCAGGTAGGCATAATTATTGGTAATTGTGTCACTACACAACCTTCAAGTTATTTTGCCTTGGTTTTCGCACTTATCTAGCACTGCTACATCATAAGTGTTACTAATCGTTAAGTCTAACCCATCAATCATGATGAGCAATGGGCCCGATCTGAACTCCCCGTAACTGGTTATCGGTCGATATTCACATCCCGATCAATCCTCACCCTTGTCGTGTTTAGTTAAAAACAGGAGTCAAGGAATTTCGCGTATTGTCCCTTTCTTCGACTCGGGTGCCAGACTCTGGATCACCTCTATCGATAAGTAGACAACATACGCTAGTCCCTATTGATGGAAGGCTTGGATTTATATAAATAATTCATTTTATTTTAATCCAATATGACTTAATATTTAATTCAAGAGGGGTTCTGCTGGCTTGAAAGTTATACTAACTCTCCTCGAGATCTCACCGATTCAGTTATGCTTTATCTTTTATTACTATCTAGATTCTAGCGCGCATCTCATACAAGCTAAATATAAATCGACAAATAAATAAAAGCCATACAAGCCTAGCATGCATACTACCACAATATGTTTTCGATCGGGAGCCTCCTATGCAGGCCATCATCGAGCCAATGATGTTGGCCCTATTGGTCAATCTAAAGGGTTAGCATACAGGCCTATGCTGTTACACAATGTACCACGCATACATGGCCTTCATATCTCCTTAGGCTCCCACCTTGCTTGTAAACGGGCCTCCATCCTAGACTAGGAAAGCAATAAAACCCTATTCAATTACAAAAGCTCAAAGTGGCCCAAAAATATAACAGGCTCGCAGGCCCAATAAAAACCAAACATTAAATTAAACCAATCACATCTACCCTAAGGTCAAGGCTCGGCTCGATCGAAAGCCACGTAAACAGTTCACGCAGAGCAAGAAATACGCAAACATCCTTTACCTATTTCTTTCTTAATTTTAAAACAACATTTTAAAACTAACTTCCTATGATTCTTACTTTTTAGTCACTACTAATTATGACAAAATAAATATTCGGGTAAACAAAAATAAATTTTCTGCTCAAATTCAGATTCTGTTTATCAACTTTTTAAAATTGCATTTTCGCCCTTCAACTTTCTAAAATTGAACTTTGACCCCAAAACTTTTAAAAAGTTAAAAAACACCCCAGAACAGATTCGGGCAGCAGACCAGAAAATAAAATTTTGAATTCTGAAAATTTTTCATTTTTCTCAGACCTCTGAATTTTCAGTAATTGCAAAACAGTCCCCAAACTTTCAAAAATTACAAAACGACCCCAAAAAACTATGCGACCAGATTTGCAAAACAGTCCAGTATTTTTGAAATTTCCAGATTCTAAAAATTCGAATTTTCAGCCCTTTAAAATCCTAATATGCGATTTTATTGCACAAAAGTCCTGAAGTTTTCAAAAACTATGAATTCGCCACAGATCTGAAAAAGCAGTTTTACCCAATCATAGATCTAGTCATAACAAGCAAGAATAAATTTACAGAACATAATGATCACGTTTTTACATATACATAATTAAACATATACGATGAACACACATTATGTTCAGGCTTTTCGTATAATAAGTATGGAGTTGGCTCTGATACCACTGTGGGGTTGCCTCGATTGTCAGAACAACAAAGAGTGCGGAATTTTAAAATTTTTCGAAGCACCCAAGGTCCCATATGTTAGATCTCCATATTATGTATACGAAGCATGAAACAAAACACACAATGTATTAAAACAAAGGGGGTTTCAATTTTTACCTCACCACAGGCTAGGTGGTGGCAACCTCCAACTCTGATTTTGATTCTGGTCCACGGGAGTGATCCAAATGTCTCACCTCCAGAGTTTAGTCCACACCAACTGGATTCTGGCAACACCTCCTAGTCTTAGGTTAAGAACTAGATCTAAGAGGTTTGTTAATGTAGGACCGTGCAGATCTACTTGGCAGGGCAAGATCCAGCACGGAGGAACGAGGGAGAAATCACGGCGGCACTATAGCATCTCACGGCTAATAGGAGGCAGAGGCTATTGGTGGCGGCGCAGGGTTTGGGGCGGCGGCTACTAGGGCAGAGAGACTTAGGGTTTTTGCTAGGGTGTTAGCTTTTTGAGCTCTGGTAGAACTCTATTTATAGAACTCTGGTAGACTTAGGTCTTGCAAGCCTTCTTTTAATTAACTACTTTAATTAAAAACCCAATCCATATTAATTAATAAATTAATATTTCCCTTGGATAATTAATTAGCAATTTAATTAATTATATTAATCAATTAAATCAACTAATTAATTAATCTCCCACTTGAATTAATACTTTAATTCATTTAAATGATTTATTACCTTTAAATCAATTAATTCCTTTTACATCCTTTTATAACAGTCACCGTCCAATTGTATTGTGTGTGACCCTCTGGGTTCACCATCAATTGGCAGCAGGCCCACGAATTCCTCGTGATTTAATTTATGAACAATAAATTGCTCCGGACCACTCCTAGAATCAAATCCTCTATTAACTCAGGAGTACCCACACTTCATGGTCTATGTCTAGCCACAAGCCCATGAAGCCCAACTTCAGGTGAATTGATATTTGTGAACCTCGTCTCTCTTATAATTGCCATGTACATACGGTCTTTCTATCGACTAATATTCCCGATCAAGACTTAGGGTGTGTGAATTGATCGGCACCTCTAAATTTGTCTCGATAACTATACTTTCTAATTCGGGATAATATTCCAGTGTGACTGCTAAATTTGGAAACCCCTTTCCAAATCCGTAACCGACTACGGCCGTAGATTCCTTGGATATATTATCTAAGAATCGTATAGAAAATTCTCTCATCCATTACGATGAGTCAATAGATTCCATATTGGTACTAACCACTCGCGTACATAACTATACACACCCAACCTAGGCATGTTATGATCAGGCTAAGTGATCTATACCTAGATCTAAGTACGAACATTCATGCACCGAATTCGCCCTAGCACCTCAAGTCAAAGGACTAAATCGTACACTATTATATGCCTTGAGAAACATCCCATCACCGATATGCGTCATGCGCTTCCACAATGGGTTTCTCTGTTCGGGTCGTTCGATGCGTTCAATCCTCCATTGAACCACCTACTCATATGCACTGGCCTCAAATGCCTTGCTGATGAAACGCTACAAATTCACTCCATGTGAATCATGCATACTCGTACAAGTCTTTGCGATTCCTACGATACCCCGTCTCGTTCGGAATCTATGACTTGGAACAGTTTTAAGATTACGACCTTAGAGACTGTTTCATGATTGCACTCAATACTGAAGTGAATCGTCCCATAGTCAAATGTAATCTAAGGATTTCATCCAATTTCTTAAATGTATTCGCGAGAGATGAAGTTGGCCATTGTTTATCCTTATACACATATAAATAAACATGCGTATTAAGTCATTTATACTAAAGAAAGATAATGATAGTTCAAGTACAAGCTAAATATATTGGCTTGCAGGGCACTATCCCATCAGTTCTATGATCCTAAAGAACGAAAGGAGATCGTTTCTAGGGATACCCAATTCTTAGAGAGTGGTACCCTCGCTAATAGAAATAGGATTATCATAGAACTTGATGAAGTCTTAGATACTGTGAAACCCCAACTAAATTTGTCAAAAATAGATAATTTTTAAATGTATTCATATTTCAAATATTTATAAAACATGCCCAGAACTTCTAATGATACCCTTATATGGTCCCTAAATTTTCAGTAAAATAGTTATAGTCTAATATATTATTATTTTCTCAATTTTTGTGTTAAACAAGTCATAATATCCATAAAATCTATGGAAGAAATAGTAAAGCTCATGGTATATAAAATGAAAGACTAAAAAAAGTATTAGAATAGATTGTGGATATTCTACTAGTTTATGATTTAATGACTAAATTACTCGATTAGAAAAAGTTTAAATCACAATTCATCATGTCAAAACTTATTTATACAAACTATATAACCTTAAATTATGTGATAAATATATTAGTTCCCAAATCTTATACAAGTATATGAGGAAGAAAGCATGAGAAAATTTACTGTAAACTAATGGATCTTATAGTTGTAAATGATCGATGTTCTTAGGTCATGTGAATTATCGTATTTAAAGATCCTCAAATATGTTTTCCAAAAAAAAGCCTTAGGGAGACATTAATTTTCCCAAGATGCCCTTAATTTCCCCTATAAATTAATGACTTCCCCTTACCATTCATTCACCCCTTCCATACACAGTACACACACCCACACACTTTCACTTCGCTTCTTCAATTCTCAACCATCTTCTCCAAGCTCCCCTTCATAAATAAAGTATCTACACACCTAAAATATGTAATATAGAGTTCCAAAACTAATTTTAATGTCTTTAATAAGTAAAATTCATGGGGAAACTTGAAGAAGAAAAGCAGGGCAGCCCCTGTTTTACTGTAGCAGCATTTGATGGTTCGATTGAGGGCCTTAATGGACGAATTTCTTCGAACTGAATCACTGCCATGTAGCCCTTTGAGTGTAGAACAAATTCCCTTTGGCCCTTCTTGAATATCATCATCACACAAGGAGTAATTGAGGTATGAACTACAACTGCCCTAATCTGCGCAGCTATCGTATTTAGGCCATAATCTGATATTGGCAAGGTCTTTTATTAAAATAAATACATGGTTGGAAAGGCAACAAACAGTAGATTATTGTTGTGGTGGCGGTGACGAGCACCTCCGGCGCGTCAGTACGTTGGTGGCGCGATTTCTGAACAGTACCGGCGAGTGGGTCACACACGCCAAAACTGTTTTGGGTGTTTTGATTCTTTTGGGTTATTTGCACAAGTTTTGGCCCTATATCCTAAATTTTAACACTTTGATACTTAGTTAATCAAATAATATGATTAATAGTGGATTTAAACTTGCATAATGAATGAATATATATTAACTTTGATGCTACTTTTTCTTGTTAGACACCATTAAACAACCTTTAATTTTTTAAACCCTATTAACTTGAATATGGTTGAATATTTTCTATGGTATTATAACACTTTACCTTGTATATTATGAGTTAGAATATTGGATTAAATTTTGATAAAATTTCAATTAATATATTGCTAGGCCTCCAAGAATTCTTTTGGGCGATCTAATAAATAATCCGGGACTTTTTGAGCCTTTTCACATGTTTGAGTTAATTTTCCCAAATTTGGCCTTCTATCTTAATATAAATCCACTTTGATGCTTGAATGTTGAAATAAGATCATTATTATATGATCAAAATGTGCGAATGGGATAAATATAGACGCTAGTTCTTGTTGTGGGATTTAATTGAAAAGTTTATAAATTATTGAAGATTATAACTTGAATATTGTTGATTCTTCAATTCAAAAGATGTTATTGTTAATACTTCAACTTGAATACTATGTTGATTAAGTTATAAAAATGATTAAATATTTGATCCAATTTAATAAAAAGGCTGTCATGAATAAATACTATCTAGGCTTCTAAAAGATTACTCTTGGATGTTGTTGCAAGTTTTCACATTAACTTAAGATTGTTTCGTAAGTGCAAAACTCAAATACTAAGTGGAACTAGTTTGAGTTAGAAAATCATATAATTCGATTTAACATCATTTTGATACATGTGTAGAAAGTTATTGAAATCACAAGCATAACTGCCGATGTTAAATGAAAACAGGCCACAAGCAGCAGGTTGTTTGTTTTACTTTTTACACTATAACATGGTGAATTTACAAAAATACATGCTTGAAATGAATAATAAATTTATGAGTTAGGCACGATTAGGTTCACGTACAAAAGAATCACAAGTATAGGATTAATGGTTGAATTTGTGGGATAAGATGGATTTGAAAAGTATAGTTTATGGTTGGGATACAAACATTGATATTGTTTACTTGAATTAGGTCTTGGGGATACGCCAACATTTGGACTTGAAGGTGAGGTTTCCCGTTCTTTGTGTACCCATATTGGCATAACTCCCTGAGGAAAAAGGACAAGATTTTGTGATTCATATACCTCTTTCTTCACCTCTAACAATTCAATACGTATCAAATATTTTTAATAATCTCTCTCTCAATTATGTTTCTTGCTATATTCCATTTTATTATGAATTCGGATTTACATTGCCGTGTGTCAATTTTGTTCAAGCATTTTGGTACTTCTGATCTTTTGCTATTGAACATTATTCAAGCATCTAGTTATTTGATACTTCGTTATTTCTAAAGGTGATACTAATTCCTTATGATCTTGCCATGAATAATTTTCTATTATCTTTTTTAACTCAACTCACTTTTGTCTGAAAAATTTATCATTTGCTCATTTGGTTATACAACATCCTGATATATTTTGCTCTGCATGGTTATCAAACATTTTTCAAGTATGTTCTTGTTGATCGTCAAATGCTATCTTGGTATTGAGCCGTGTATGAACAACAGACTACGTCCGGATTCTAGTTCAATTTATTTCATTTCTTAATACCCTTGGGGACGCCCTTGGGAAGTTGGGCCCTGGGACTAACAGATGTGACTGATGGGCGGCATTGGGCCGTCAGTGTATGGTCTCTTTGTTTAGTACCTCTCAGTGATCCAGTTTCGTGCATAGTTGGAGGTAGCTGTGCTCTGAGCTGGATCGACATGCGCTCGGGCATGCCATCTGTTTTGTTCTCGAGGTAGCTCCTCGATGGGAGGTATAAGTGTTGGGATTCGGTAAGATAAACATCCCTAGGCACAGCGGAATTTAAAATCTTATAGGACTTCTTACGGAATCTTGCCAGGATACTACCCTAAGTGTATATATATGAATATTAAAACGACAAGAATAATTAGATCCAAATTATACCTGTCTCCTTGCAAATCCAAGTAGCTCAGCAAAGTTGTGTTTTCTCCCTCGATTAGATCGATCCAAAGGCCTGCTACCAGCGACCCACGTGTTGCGCTTCCACGAGTTGATACACCACAATATCACGAAAATTAATATATCCTAATCTACTAGAACATAGGGTATATTAATATCTAGGATTTAAGAACGACTTTGGAACTAAATTCGAAAACGAAAAATTCTTCCTAAATGGAAGAGGGTTCGGCCGATCTAGTGTGTAGGGAGAGGGAGAGAGAATTTTCTTTGCTCAGTTTTTGCTCTTAGAGTTGTGTATGATATATGACGTCAAGTCCCCTATTTATAGGTATCTCATTAACCTAGTCCTATTAGGATTAGGACTTTAATTCTCCTACATGGGCTATGGCCCACTTTAATTAGAAAACCAAGTCTTCCTAATTAATTCATGGCCCAGTTAATTAATTTGACCAGACTTTATTTAATCTCCCAATTAAATAGCCCAATTAATTAACTGCTCTCCCAATTAATTAAATCAGACTCCAAGTCTATTTAATTAATTATTCCTTCAATTAATTAAACCCAACTTTAATTAATTAACTCACAAATTAGATTCCAATTTAATTTATGATCTTGATCCAATTCCAAATGGATCCTATTTAGCTCCAATTGGGTCGACCCAGTCGACTCGGTTGTTCTCTTTTCCTCGCTTTCGCTTCATGTGCATTTTGTATGCCCCCATAGGTTCACCACATAATTGACCGTGGGTCATAATTAAATATTATTTAATTATTCGAGTAACATATACTCTAAATTAATCGAACACTCTGTCGACTGATCATTCCAAAATTCGCACCCCTGCCAATTTGGGAATTCTCCCACACTCCACGGTCGATGTCCAGCCACAAGCCCATGGAGCCCAATCACTGGTGAATTAATTCAGTGAACCTTTTAACTCATTTACAATTTCCATATACGACATAATCTCTCCAACGATCAATCTCGCAGTCGAGACTTAAGGGTATGGTTTTTCACCGGTCTCCCTTTTATTTTGTCTTGACCTTATGTATTCTGGTCTCGAAATAAATTCGCTTTGACTTAATCTTTATGAGCTACTTACATAAAGTCGTCAGATACCTTGGCCAAGGATTTTACCAGAATTAATTTCTCACAGAAATCCATAGGAGAATTTCCCAACCTATCAACTCGGGTCAATGGATCCTTTGTTGATGATATGAATCTGCATACGAGTTCCTCCATACCCAACATGAGTTCACAGAGACTTTCTGGTGATCTCCAGTCAGTCGGAACTCATATCAAAGCATGAACGTTCTCGCACCAGATGAACCCTATCACCTCAAGTAGTTAGGGATCGTTCCTCGTATACTATTGTAAATTGGAATAACTTCAACCCGATATGCGACTACCGCTTCCATGGTGAGTTACTCCCTAATTGGGGTATTCAGTGCGCTTGCCATCCCAGCAAGCTACCCACTTATGTGTATCGACTATCCCAGTCATGCTCGTGGACCCCAGTGTTCTCCAGTTCATCGGAGTACACACAATAGTGAGAGTCTAACCGAATCCAATGATGTCCTATCTCGATTAGATTCTACGACTCTTGAATATGTTCTAGATCACGGCCTTGGAGATCAGTCCACGGGTTGTCCCATATCCCTGTGATCTAAGGACTTCTATCCTTATGCGTAGATATTTATTACATAAGATAAAGATGACCATTTAATAAAGTGCATTTATTAATCGAAATTGAATAGTTCCTTATTACAATAAATGCTAGCCATACAGCTGGCTTGCAGGACACTATTTCTATCAATCTCCCACTTGTCCTAAAGCCAGTCTTTTATGTTCTTGAGTCCCATCTTAAGCAGATGTTTCTCAAATGCCTTTTGAGGTAGAGGCTTCGTTAGCGGGTCCGCGGTATTATCTTCTGAGTCGACACGTTTCATCTTAATGTCTCCTCTACCAGTGATATATCTTATCACGTGGTATCGACTTTGTACGTGCTTGGATTTCTGATGAGATCTCGGCTCCTTTGATGCGTTATTGCCCCATTATTATCACAGATGATAGTAATGGGCTCACCGATGCTAGGTATCACATCCAATTCTTGGATGAAGTTGCTCATCCAAACACCTTCATTTGCTACATCACTCGCGGCAATGTATTCTGCTTCGGTGGTTGAATCTACGGTAGTGTCTTGCTTCGAGCTCTTCCAGCTCACCACACCACCATTGAGGCAGAACACGTATCCAGATGCTGACTTGAAGTCATCTACATCACATTGGAAGCTCGAGTCTGTATAGCCTTCCAATTTCAATTCTCCACCACCGTATACCAAGAACAATTCCTTAGTCCTTCTCAGGTACTTCAGAACTACCTTTACAGCTATCAGTGCTGCTCACCTGGATCAGACTGGTAGCGACTTTTAACGCTTAAAGCGTATGCTACGTCTGGTCTAGTACATAGCATACCATACATTATGCTTCCTATTGCGGATGTATATGGTACTCGAGACATATTGCTTCTCTCCTCAGGCGTCTTTGGGGCCATAGACTTAGAGAGTGCAATTCCATGTCTCATTGGAAGCAATCCTCTCTTGGATTCTTCCATGTTAAATATCTTCAAGATTTTATCTATGTACTGGGATTGGGAGAGGCCCAGCAGTCCTTTTGATCTATCTCGGTAGATCCTTATACCTAGTATAAAGGATGCTTCTCCCAAATCCTTCATTGAGAATTGTGTAGATAACCATGGTTTAGTTTCGGACAATACTTTCACATTGTTTCCAATGAGAAGAATGTCGTCAACGTAAAGCACCAAAAATTCAACTATACTCCCACTGATCTTTTTGTACACGCAAGGTTCAAACACGTTCTTGATGAATCCAAAAGTTTGGATTGTTTCATCGAAACGGATGTTCCAACTTCGGGAAGCTTGCTTCAGTCCATAAATGGACCTCTGGAGTTTGCACACCTTGTGTTCATCTCCTTTGGATGCATATCCTTTTGGTTGGTCCATGTAGATCTCCTTGTCAATGTCCCCATTGAGAAAGACATTCTTCACATCCATCTGCCATATCTCGTAGTTATACCATGCAGCTATGGCCAGCAAGATTCGAATGGATTTAGGCATTGCTACGGGCGAGAATGTCTCCTCAAAGTCGATACCTGGCCTTTGAGTGTATCCTTTTGCCACTAGTCGCGCCTTGTAGGTTATTACCTCTCTGTTTACTCCAAGCTTTCGCTTATAGATCCACTTGTAACCCACGGGAGTCACTCCCGCTGGTGGATCTACCAAGGCCTAGACCTTGTTTGATTACATGGAGTCCAATTCGGATTCCATGGCTTCGCGCCACTTTCCCGAGTCTATGTCTAGCATAGCCTCTCCGTAAGTCCTTGGGTCAGTTAGAGACTGTCCAGTCTCATGCAGCAGACCGTAGTACCTCTCGGGTTCTCTACGTTGTCTTTCTGACCTACGAAGTATCGGTGTAATTTCTGGTGCACTTTCATGCTCTTGTTCTCCCGCTGCCTGTGGCGACGGGTCAGCTTGTTCGACCTATTCGGCCTTTACAGCTTCTGTGACCTTATCTAGTTCTACGTTGTTTTCCTTCTTATCCACCAAGAAATCCTTCTCTAAGAAGTGTACGTACCTCGTGACAAACGTAGTTTGTCTTGTAGGATCGTAGAACTCGTATCCTATTGAGTTTCCTGTATACCCCACGAATTTGCACGAAGTGGATTTAGTTTTCAATTTATCTCCCACTAGCTTTTTTACGTTTGTCTTGTAGGATCGTAGAACTCGTATCCTATTGAGTTTTCTGTATACCCCACGAATTTGCATAAAGTGGATTTAGTTTTCAATTTATTTCCCACTAGCTTTTTAACGTAAACGGGAGATCCCTATATGCACATGATTGCGTATGAGGGTGCCTTGCCAAACCATAATTCGTATGGTGTCTTTTCTACGGATTTAGAAGATACCATGTTCAGTATCTTCGTTGCCGTGAGGAGGGCATGTCCCCAAAATGAAAGAGGAAGGTCAGTGGCACTCATCATGGATCGAACCATGTCCATCAATGTTCGATTCCTTCTCTCTGCTTACTCCATTTAATTGGGGTGTTGCAGGAGGAGTCCACTGCGATAGTATTCCATGCTCTACAAGATAATTCAGAAATTCATTACTAAGAAATTCTCCACCTCGGTCAGAACGAAGAGCTTTTATCGTATGACCAAGTTGATTCTCTACTTCCATCTTGAATTCTTTGAATCGCTCAAAGGCTTCAGACTTGTGTTTCAACAAGAACATATATCCATAACGACTATAGTCGTCAGTGAAAGTGATGAAGTAATCATAGCCTCCTCGGGCGCTTTTTCTTAGTGGTCGACATACGTCAGTATGTATTAGGTCTAATGTTTGTTTGGCTAGCTCAGGGTTTCCTTTAAATGGCAACTTAGCCATTTTACCCTTTAGACATGGTTCACAAGTTGGCATTTCATCAATGCGATTGATTTCAATCGCGCCAGATGATGTTAACTTTTGAATCCTTGACTTAGATATTTGTCTAAGTCTGGCGTGCCATAATTGGGCAGATATTTCATTATCTTGTTTCCTTTTGTTTTGTTGTACGTGCATAACTAACTTAGGTGGTTTTATGATATAAAGTCAATATTTTAATGTACCAAATGAAAAACGAAAAACAGGAGCTTTTATTAATATCAACATTATCCAAAAACATGAACAAAAGTTTTTCACTAAAACCAGGTACATAAATGAAAATTTTCTAATGACTTTTATCAAACCACCTAAATCTACTTTTGCCTACGACCTTGGTAGCAGCTCCAGTTCCATTGCCTTATTCAAGGATCCAATCCTCAGGCTCCAGTTTCCTTGTTGCTCCCATCACCTGTAAATCATTACAAAGATGAGAACTCCAGTCAGTGTCTAACACCAAAGATGCACAGTTAATTGAAAAATTAACTTCAACAAGGAATATACCTGTTCGAACTCTCCATAGGTTCGAATTTAATCCTTTTCCTTGACCTTGTGCAGTAATGATTTAACCGTTTTTCGTCGGGTTAATTTAATATCAGTGAATTTGTGATATCGGGGGTTTGGATATTGAATTATTCAGTATATTGGGTTCTGTTACTTTATTCTGGATGGATCGTTTACAAAGAAAAGCAATAATCAAAGGCAAGAAGTAAAACCATTAACGAAATTAAGAACGCAATGATATGGAGGTAAAGTTCTGCAACAATAATGGATATTATTGAGTTCTATTGTTATCAATGTATTCTTGTGTAATCTCAGAATTAAGAGAATTCGTAGTTGTCTTATACAACGAATAACTAGGTATTTATATTATGCTAAACCTAGTATTACAAGGAATCATAGTCCTAGTTGGACTCGGCCCAACCTATCCTTCCTGGGTCCAGAGTGTAATCTTTACTCGGAGCGAGCGGCATCAGGCTGGGTCAGTAAGAAGATCCCGATCCTTTGTAATTGGTCGAACCGGTCTTATAATCTCTGTTCGATCTGATCAGTATGTAGGGTGCGAAATAGCCCCCATCAGTACTCCCTCACTTCTTCGAGCGTATAGATAATAGGAGCTCGTAGAAGTAGATAAATCTGATCGACTGTTTCTTTTCTATGAACGGAGCCTCGTTAAAAACCTTACTTAAGAAAAAACCCAGTGGGAAAAAATCTTAAGTAAGGAAAAGAGTGCTACGTATCATAGATAGTCGTTTCTTCTGTCTAATCGTGGATCGCCACGCGTCTATTCAGGAGGCTTTTTGTATCCTTCCGTTTTTGGCGGGAATTTGAGTAGCTGTGATAAGTTCGAAACGTCTTTTCTCATTTCCTTATAAATAGGTGACTTTCGAGTTTGCCATTTCTCTTTTATATTTGCTTTTAGATCGCAGTCATTTTCTAGTTTGGTCGTTCGTCGTATAAAATTTTCCTTTCATCGACCTTCTTCTTCCGAGAACTAGAATATAGATGGCTTCCGTTAGAAGATCTTCTTCTTCTCCTAGAGAGATCATTGCCCCCGATAACGAGGAGGAGTTACATTCTAATCCTCTGGGTGAACAGACTACGGTATCTGACCTTGTTATCCCTGTAGAAGATACTTACAAGGTACGAATCCTTTCCGATGCGGATGTAGCCGCCCGAGCCAAAAAGGGCAAAGGTACTGTTCCTCAGATTTCTGAACCAATTGAGGATGTAGCTTGCGCATATACAGAGGAAACGTTCCCTGAAGTCGTGAATAACTATACCAAATATTTTCCGGAAGGTTCTGAAATGATTCTACCATCCCCTACTGATAGGGTCACTTCTCCACCGGAGGGATGTCGAGCCTTTTACACGGCTCACTTTAATAGCGGACTGCGTCTTCCTTTGTCTCCCCTTTTTCTGGAAGTTCTAAAAACTTTCAGCGTGTGCTTGACACAACCGGTTCCAAATTCTGTTGCTTTTGTGGTTTGTTTTTCCGTTCTGATGATTGCAAAGGGATTTAAACCTTCTTTCCGTAATTTTACGCAACTTTTTCGTTTTAATATTTCTAGTTCTTCAAACCGTGGATACTTCTTCGCTAGTCAGCGGCCCAGCCGAGCAATCTTTGATGCTCCGGTTTCTAGTAATCCTTCTTGGAAATCTCATTTCTTCTTTGTTCGTCCTCCGCCTAATCTCCGTTTGGCGGATGGTTCGATCACGCCTTTCTCGTGGGATCATGGTTCCAGGTGGATTCCCGGAGGTCGCTCACCGACTGGTGAACTTGTTCCTGACGATGTACAGTTTATCACTGAGATTCCCGAGATGCGTACAAACAAATATCAAAGCGCTCTTCTGATTGGGGAATCTTTTCTTCGTAAAGCGGGGTTAAGCGTCCATAATTTTCCCATCAGTTCATCATCTGAGCCTCTAGGTTAGCATTTTATTTGATCTTTAGTATTGTCACTATACTTTTTATATGGAGAAACTAACTTTATTTTGTTTCTTTCTCAGCTCATATGGTAGAAAGCTCCCGACACTCTTCGAAGGGAAAAATGGTGCTGTCGAAATCTTCCAAGTCAGTGGAGAATAATCCTATCGAGCAGAGGGCGTCTCGAAAGAGGAAATTGGAATTGGGTCACGAATCCGAGGAGAATAGAGAGGAATCTCCGGATTCTCCACGCGAGTCCCCTATTCGTCAGGGCATGGGATCCGGTTATCCTCCGCTTCATCTTAGAACATCTTTGGGTATTCGAGGATGTCGTAGCTGGTCGATGCCTCATCCCACTAATAATCCAGTTGATAGAAAGAGGAGTTACTATGGACGTTCTGGTGACGACCTTTCTTTACTCGGGGATAAACATCCAAATCCTACTCTGGTCGAAATGATCGAGGATCATTTAGAGGGAAGGAGGGCCGCTGGTTATTCCGAGAAGGATTCTCTTATTCATGATAATAACGAGAATGCGGTCGATAAGGCGACCCGTATTCTTTTATCTGGCGTTCATACTCGCGATCTTAATAAGCTTCTTCATAAGGATCCTTTGGAGAAATTCCAGCGAGCTTCTCTCTATGCTGAAAAGGTGAGATCCTTTTTCTTTCTATTATTTTGATGAAGTGATCTTTTAAGATTTTCTCAATTTGCTAACTTGTTTCTTTCTGACCCTTTCGTTATTTCAGGTCAACACCTGTCTGACATCATACGCCTATGAAAATTCTCTTTGGAAACAACAGTGCGATTTCCTTGAAGAGAAGTATAAAGCTTTACTTCACAAGTCTTCTGGTTCAGAAGTTGGTCCCTCAACATCTTCCTCTATTCCTGTCGTAGAGACTCGTGCTGCCGGGACCGAAGACCAAGAAATGCTAGATAGAGCGATAGAGGTTTCTCGCGCTCAGGAACAAACCAATCAAATGGCAAGAAAATTAGAAGAATTGCAGTTGCAGAGCACGACTCGGATTAGTGAGCTTGAATCTCAAGTGTCAAGCCTTGAAGCTTCTTTAGAGGACTATGAAAACGACGTCCCACTTAGGCAAAGAGATCGGTATGTTAGGAAATCCGACGAACAAGTAGTTCGAGAATTCCTCAACTCTCCTGTTCATATGGCGTTGGTGTACCGGATGGTCGGTCCTCTTCTTGAGAATACCTTTAAAAAATCGATTCATCAACTGGTCGCTTTGGAGATGATCGAGGATCGTCGGAAGGAGTATTTTAAGGCAGCTCATATCCGGTTGAACCGTTATGGCGAGCTTTATTCTTCTTCTGAGGTTCCAGATGTCGAATATCAAGGTTTTCCTCTGGCTCATCTTGTCGAGGAATTTGGAAATCCATTGCCGATTCCTCCTTCTGATGTTAACGATGAGCTCGATAATACTTTCATCGATCCAGTAGATGAAGAAGAAGACGAAGACGATATAGGCATGACTGAGGTCGTCAATAGTGAGCAGAAGATTTCGGATAGCGACCAGGCTTCTTAAAGTAGTGATTTATTTTTGAAATAATCTTTGTAATTATCCGCTTGTAGGTTAAATTGTAGCTTAGCTTTCCCTACTTTGTACACTAAACGTTTCTTATTCAGACAGTCGTGTCCTTTCACATTCGCTGTAATGATTCAGACAAGTCATTTAATTTGCCGTAATCATTATGTATGTGTCTTTTCAAATTCTAGCGTTTGCTCCAAGGTCAGTTTTCCTGTTTCGCGCCCTTTCTTCGGGTTAGTCGCGTCTTTTCGTGCAGTATAAATACGAGAGGTAAAATTTGACTTGTCTTTTTTACTGCTATACTCCTCTCTTAACATAATACTCTTTCTTGAGCTAGTCGATAAACTTCCTCGATATTAATTTATATTTTTCCGTAATCCGATCATGAGTAACCTTTTCGGTAATACTTCGAAGCGACCTTCTCGTGAGGGCGCTAGGGATAATAGATCGAAGAAATTTCGAAGAGAAGGGCCTTCGATGGAGCCTCCTCGTTCGTCCTCAGTTAGTAGCTCGATGATCGATACTCCTATTACCACGTCCCAACCTTTATCAGAAGTTAGTTCGTCGCTCCTCCAACCAAACTTTTCTTCTACCCCCGCGGGAGGTAATAGGTCTTCCCCAGGTCGATTAGCTTTCGGAGATCCATCCAACATGGAACCGGTTTACGACATACCTGTTTCTTCAGGTTTTTCTTCTTACGAGTATGGATCTCATGGAGGGGATTTTGTTAGTTCCCTTCCTTTTTCTACTTCTACTGCCCTGCTAGTTAGTGAAGGGCAAGTCGGTGATGGTTTTTCTGTCAATCCTTCCATAACGCAGTCTATTTCGCAATATGGTCCTGAATATCTATTTCATGATACCACTGTAACGACTGCTTCTTTTGAGTCTGGGGGACCTTCTGGGGGTCGATCTGGGTCGAGGTCAGGTCGTCGGACCGTTATATCTGCTTCCGGCAAAGAGACCTCTGTTAGTCCCAACGAGCGGGATTCCCCTCGTCCGTTAGATGATCGCTGTGTGCTTATGCAGGTTAATGACATTCTTTTGTCGGAGACTCCACGTTCCGACGGTGTCCCTTTGACAAGCGAGCTGCCTGGTTCTGTTGAACCTGATGCTTTGTCTTGGGACTTAGGTATGAGTACTATTTTGCCCGGCGAATTGAGGAAGCTCGAAGGTACTTCCAATGTTCGCCTTGTTCAATCTTTGGTGAAGATATGTGAGCAGGTAGACATTTTTGTTCTTTGTTTTGAATTCTTTGTTGTACAGTGGTTTTTCTTACTCTTTCTGTTTTTAGGGCAAGTATTTTGCACTCCAGCTGGGTGTGCAAAATGATGAACTGTGGAATAGTCGGAGAGCTCTTCAAGGTCAGTTGGAGTCCGAAAAAGCTAAAAGCAAGGGTTTGGAGCTGCAGCTGCAAGTTGATAAAGATGCTCTCCAAAGATTGGAGGCCAAAAAAGTTGTGCTTGAAAAAGAGAAAAATGATTTAACTCAGGCTGCTGCCCTTGCAGAGGAGTCTCGACTGCGGTCCTATGAGGAGGGATATGACGCCGGTTATCTAAAGCGTCAAGAGGAGTTGATGGCTTTTGCTGGCAACTTGACTCCTCGGAGGACTGTTTCTGGTAGTCGACTTGCTGATCGTTCTTCTTAGCGACTTTAGTTTGACCTGGCAGGCCTTGGACTGTCTATTTTTTTTTTTTTTTTTTTTTTTTTTTTTTTTTTATCGCCCAATCTTTTGTGCAGTTATTTGGGCTGAAATTTTTGTAATAGAAGGAGTAGAAATTTGAAAACGATGATCTTTTGTAGGCAGATTCTTGCCTGATCAAATGTCTCCTGTATATATACTTTGTTATGCTCGTTCTTCCCATGTGCATGGATATAGTCATCATGAAATAATCATTATGGAGTAGCATACTCGCGTTTCTAGATAGAGAAAAGATAGCTTGTCCTTGTTTTATCACTGTTTTAGTAACTGATTTTGCTTTTGCCAATCACAACTTTTGTCGATCAAAATTTGTATACTCCATTCTGGTCGATGTTCGATCCGTGCTTTGTAAATTTGTCCCTTTATGACATATTTCTTATATAAGGAGGTTATTGTTCCACCTGTTTGAACTTCGCTTTTCTTCTCATCAAAGGGAAATTTCCCTCTCCGTGCTTTTCATAAATCCATGTCTTTCATCATTAACTTTTTAACTATACTTTTCTCTTGCCAGTATATCATACTCTTGATATGGGAGGAATTGGAAAATGTAATAATTCTGGCCAGATCTGACCCGTTCAGACCTCCTTCAGCAATTCTTTGGAAAATTAGGCAGTGACGGCCTTATAGTTTCGAATAGGGAGGGCTATTCTCCTGATTTCGATGTCAGATTTCTTGGATTCTAAGTGGAATTCTTGTATGGCCAACTTAGTAGTCCCCCAATGATGTATGAGGCAGTTACGACCCCCGTATGGTGGAGGCTCTGGTCGTTTTTAGGCAATTATTCTCTTTCAACGGTTCAACTTTGCATGCCTTCGTTGAGGAGTTCTTAATATTTTCTATTAGGCGACCCTCATATATGATCGTGCAGATCGTTTTGGTCTTTGAACTTCTTTAAGTTTTCTTGGATTATTTTGTTGATCGCTTCGATCTGTAGATTTGTTTCTCCCCGATCAGTTGAATCGATCAGACGGGCGCCGTTCCAACTTACTTGCATTTATTTCGGGAAGTCAAAGGGTCGCGTTCTCGTCCCTTGATTAAACTCCTATCGTCCGTAGGATCATTCTCACGGGAGCCTATAAATAAGTAGGCAGTTTCCTTATTTTCCATTCATAACAATGGATATCTCGGTTTCCTTAGATTTCATTTTGCCTTCAGATCCCATAATGTTTAAGAAGTCACATTATCGTGATTTGTTCGTTCGCAGTAAAGGAATTGTCCCCAGTCTTGTATTGACGGGTCCCATGTCAGCCCTTCCTTGTATCGACGGATCCCATGAGATCTCCGCTTTAGTCTTCATCACTTTAGAGGTCCGTGGTTTCCGTCTGCACATGGGGGGTTCATACTTGCCAGTCACCCTCGCTCTTGGATGTGACTTCCGGAGTGATAGATCGCCGGGGTGGCTGGTAAACTTACCGTTTCACGACGGTCCCGAAGAGATGCTGCTCTAGAGTAAAATGTTTTATAGATAAAGTAAAAGCAGTATCTTCTTCTGGGTGAGTGAGCATTGCTAGCTTATCTGGCTGGTAGTGTTCATTTCATCTGGAATCACATACGATCTTCAGAGCCCTGCCATCGAACCAAAGAAGTCGACCATCCTGAGCAGCATGCTTCTTAGGTGGTTTATTATGATCGATGAGGTACTAGGGAGGAGATTGGTGTTTCCGTGGACATTGTCGTGAAGATAGTCGATCCCGTAGGATCAATTTAACTAGATCATTGTAACGATCTTTAGATAGCAAGCAGATTTTTGTAACGTAGAATATTTGTATGTAATTGATTTGATGAATAAAATATTATTTATTTCTTGCATCTTCTTTGTCGTTTGATAATTTTATTTACGAGGAGTAATTTCCGAGCAGATGAATTCATACTTGATTTACCTTTCAAAACTTTAGGAGTATCAGCGGATCTTATTTAGATCGTTAGGAGTAGATCGAGGAGTTTTTATTGAGCGTATCAATGTGTACTCAATCTTGCTATAATTTAGACTTAGGATTTCATAACAAAATCCTTCTTTGTCGTTGTAATTAATCGAGGAGTTTTTATTGAGCGGATCAATATTTACTCAACTCGTTTTGTTTAGACTTAGGTTTTTAACCCAAAAATCTCTTTGATCGTTGAACATATATCGAGGAGTTTTTATCGAGCGGATCGATGTTTACTCAACTCGTTTTGTTTAGACTTAGGTTTTTAGTACCTGAAGTCTTTTAATCATTATAGATATATCGAGGAGTTTTTATCGAGCGGATCGATGTTTACTCAACTCGTTTTGTTTGGACTTAGGTTTTAATACCTGAAGTCTTTTAATCATCATAGATATATCGAGGAGTTTTTATCGAGCGGATCGATGTTTACTCAACTCGTTTTGTTCAGACTTAGGTTTTTAATACCTGAAGTCTTTTAATCATTATAGATATATCGAGGAGTTTTTATCGAGCGGATCGATGTTTACTCAACTCGTTTTGCTTGGACTTAGGTTTTAATACCTGAAGTCTTTTAATCATCATAGATATATCGAGGAGTTTTTATCGAGCGGATCGATGTTTACTCAACTCGTTTTGTTTGGACTTAGGTTTTAATACCTGAAGTCTTTTAATCATTATAGATATATCGAGGAGTTTTTATCGAGCGGATCGATGTTTACTCAACTCGTTTTGTTCAGACTTAGGTTTTTCGTACCAAAAGTCTTTTTGATCATTAAATATATATGTTGAGGAGTTTTTATCGAGCGGATCGATGTTTACTCAACTCGTTTTTGTCGTCGGGATGAGGAGTGTTTATTGAGCGGATCAATGTATACTCGACTCATTTATAATTCAGACTTAGGTTTATCACCAAAAAGTCTTTGTTGCTGTTGATATAGATCGAGGAGTGTTTATTGAGCGGATCAATGTATACTCGACTCGTTTCGTTCTAATATTTATCAATATGCTAGTGTAATTCCACAGAGCGTTAATCGAAATAATCGATGTATAGAAAATGCTAAAATTTTTACTATTTGAACTCTAGGCTAGGGCCTTCGTTACAAGGATTAAAACTTGATAAAGTAAAAATAAAACAATGCAGTATAATCTGCTAAAATTTATTTACCATAGT
This sequence comes from Penstemon eatonii, assembly GCA_038501285.1. Lineage (NCBI taxonomy): Eukaryota > Viridiplantae > Streptophyta > Magnoliopsida > Lamiales > Plantaginaceae > Penstemon > Penstemon eatonii. The sequence continues at coordinate 40,418,320 of CM076710.1, read as the reverse complement.
ATTTCCTAAGGTTGACTGCGTTCCAGGTTCTTGGTAAGGCTGTCCCATCCATGTGTGCAATTTTGTATGAACCTTTCTTTCCTACGCCAATGACGATGTAAGGTCCATCCCAATTTTGTTGTAACTTTCCCACATGCTTGGATACTTCTACCTTTTTCAAAACCAAGTCTCCTTCTTTGAAGGTTCGGACGCGTACTTTTTGATTGTATGCTTTCTCCATATTTGCCTTAGTGGTTTGTAGGCGTACAGCAGCTTTATCTCTTAAGGCTTCTGTTAAATCAACGTCATTTTCCCTCGCCTTTTCATTTTCTTCTTTATTGAACATCTCTATTCTTGGAGTTGGAATTAAAGTTTCCACAGGGATAACAGCTTCCGACCCATACATCAAGCTGAATGGGGTTTCCCCAGTTGAATTTCTTACCGTAGTTCGATTAGCCCACAAAACTCCTGGTAGCTCATCGAGCCATTTTCCTTTGGCGGCTCCTAACCTTTTTTCCAAAGATTTTATTATCTCTCGGTTTGCTACTTCAGTTTGTCCATTTGCTCGAGGATGTCCTACCGAGGTAAAATTTTGTTGAATTCCGAGTCTTGTACACCATTCTATTATCTGTTTTCCCGTGAATTGAGTTCCATTATCGGAGATAAGGACCCTTGGGATGCCGAATCGACATACTATGAATTTCCAGAGGAAGTTAATAACTTGGAATTGGGTTATTCGTGCGAGGGCGACGCATTCTATCCATTTGCTAAAGTATTCTACAGCGACCAGGATTTCTTTGATCTAGCTGTTGGGAAAGGTCCCACGATGTCCATTCCCCATTGATCGAATGGCCAACAAATCGGGATAGGGTGCATATTTTCTGCTGGTCGATGGCATATGTTAGCATGAATCTGGCAGTGATGACATTCTTGGACATATTGAGCGGCATCTTTATTGATGGTTGGCCAATAGTAACCTGTTCTGAGACATTTTAAGGCCAATGCCCTCGATCCACTGTGATTTCCTGCGTCTCCTTCATGTATTTCTCGCAGTATATCCATGGTTTGTGATTCAGGGATGCATCTCAGGAGAATTCCCGATACTGATCGTCTGTAGAGTTTTCCTTCTATAAGTGTATACTTTGGGGCTCGATATTTTATTTTCCGAGCTTCATTCTGATCAGATGGTAGTTTTCCATCTTGAAGATAGTCTTTCATTGGGTTCATCCAGTTTTCTTCGGCTTCTTCGATTTCCATTATATCGATTATCGGTATTTCATCGATATCGATTGCTGGTGTATTAGATATCAACCAGTTAATCACCCGTTCGGTCTTTCCGTCATGGGATCCTGTGAATTTTGATAGCTGATCGGCCCATTTATTTTCCGAACGTGGGATGTTCTGGATACTGAAGCTTTCAAATTTCTCAGCTAGAGATTTCACTTTGGCGAGGTATTTGATCATATTGAACTCTTTAGCCTCGTATAGGCCTTCTATTTGTCTTTGTACTAATTCCGAATCAGTTAGTACCTTAAGACTCTTTATGTTGGCTTTTATCGCCATCTCCATTCCTGCGATTAACGCTTCATATTCGGCTTCATTGTTTGTTACGACGAAGTCCAATGTTATCGCGTAATTCAAATCTTCCTTATTTGGTCCAGTGAAGTTAATTCCGGCGCCTCCCCCTTCTCGGTATGAAGCACCGTCGACATGCATTAACCAAGTTTGATCCTCGATCATCAAAACATCGTTGTTGTGGCATCTCGACGATTCAGTGGCCTGCGTCGGTGTTTCTAGTATAAAATCGGCCAACACCTGGGCCTTGATGGCAATCCTCGGTTTGTAGTCTACCTCGAACTGGCTGAGTTCGATGGCCCATTTGATTAGTCGTCCGGAGGCTTCTGGTTTTGCTAGGATTTGTCTTAACGGTTGATTCGTCAAAACGATGATTTTGTAGGTTAAGAAGTAGGGTCGGAGTTTTCGTGCAGCCACTACCAAGGCCAGCGTGAATTTTTCTATTTCCAAGTAATTCTTCTCCGCCCCTTGTAATAACTTGCTGAGATAATAGACAGGCTTATGCTCTGAACCCTCTATCTTAATTAGGACTGAGCTAACGGCCGTATCGGAGATGGAGATGTATAAGTACAATGGTTCCCCTTCTGTCGGTTTGGCCAACATCGGAGGGGATGTTAAATATTCTTTGAGTTGTTCGAAAGCTCGTTCACATTCTTCGGTCCAAACGAAGTTTTTCGCTTTTCGAAGTGTTTGGAAAAAGGGCAAGCTTCTATCCGCCGATTTAGATATAAATCTATTCAACGCTACGATTTTCCCAACCAAGCTTTGCACTTGAGAGATGGTCTTGGGAGGTTTCATTTCAGTTATGGCTCGAATTTTTTCTGGGTTGGCTTCTATTCCTCGCTGGTGTACCAAATATCCCAAAAATTTTCCTGACTTAACACCGAAGGTGCATTTTGCGGGGTTCAACTTCATACGATATTTTCTTAAGATTTGGAAACATCGATCTAGATGTTTTACGTGATCTGCTTCATTCATACTTTTAACTAACATGTCGTCTACATAGACCTCCATTATTTCTCCGATTAACTCCCTGAACATTAGGTTTACCAATCTTTGGTATGTAGCCCCAGCGTTCCTTAATCCGAACGGCATTACTATAAAGCAGTATACTCCCTGTTCGGTTATGAATGCGGTCTTCTCTTGGTCGCGCTCGTCCATGTATATTTGGTAAAAGCCTTGGAAGGCGTCCATCATGCTGAACAGCGCAAAGCCAGCAGTCGAGTCGACCAATAAGTCGATTCTTGGGAGGGGGTAAGGGTCGCGTGGACATAACTTGTTAAGGTCGGTGAAATCATTACACATCCTCCATTTGTTGTCCTTTTTATCCCCCTTTGCTACTAGTACAACATTACATAGCCACTCCGAGAAATGTATTTCTCGGATTTGTTTTGCTTCCATCAGTCTTTCAACTTCGGCTTTAATGATTTTATCTTTCACTGGTCCATGATTTCTTTTCTTCTGTCTGGCGGGTTTCGCCGAAGGGTCAATTTTTAGGGTATGCTTGATTACTCGAGGATCGATCCCTTCGATGTCATTTGCACTCCAAGCGAAAACGTCCACGTTATTTCTTAGAAATTCGATTAACATTACTTCTCCTTCTTTGCTCAATTCTGTACCAATTCTTGTCCTTTTGGACGAGTCGCCTTCTACTAGAATTATATCTTTATGTTCTGGGGGTTGCAAGGATAAATCTAGTGGTTCTTTCCCCTTTTTATCTAATCGATCAGTAATAGGAATTTCGTCCTCATTTCTAATTGGATCGTCTTCGATCTTTCTCTTGCTCGGAGTAATAGGGTTAGGATGTTCTCTCAAGGTCAGCGACGTGCTGTAGCAATCCCACGCCATACAGTGGTCATTCGTTATTTCTCCAATGCCGCTATCGGTCGGAAATTTTATTTTCTGGTGATAGGTAGAGACCACAGCTCGAAAAAGGTTAAGGGCTGGTCGCCCTAATATAGCGTTATAAGCGAAGGGTGTTTCTACCACTAGGAATTTTACCAGCTTCACTGTTCGAAGTGGCTTCTTTCCGAGCGATACACTCAAAGATATTGTTCCGCTGGGGATGATCTCGGACCCTCCAAAGCCTACTAACGGTGTGGCTACCTTTTGTAGGTTTATTTGTCCGAGGTTCATTTGTGCTAAAACCTCCCTGGAGATGATATTTGCTGAGCTTCCATTATCGATTAGGATTCTTTTCACATTGTAATTCGCTATTTCTAACGACACTACCATAGGGAAATCTGGGTTATCTTCTTTCGTATCCCAAGTAATGTTTTTAGGTACTTCGCCTTCGTTAAAGCTAATCGGCTCGTGATTTGTTGGCCTATTTTCTAACGTCCATATTTCATTTGGATATTTAGAACTTGCAATTAAGGATCTGGCCATTCTTCGTCGAGCATTGCGACTATCTCCACCCGCAGGCCCCCCGGATATAGTGTGGATAGTTCCATTGATCTGGTCGTGATTCAACTCCTGAGTAGGTCGATGTTCTGGTGACCTTCGATGAGAACTTCTCCTTTGAGTTCCGTTCCGGGGGCTTCTGCTTCTTTCCCTTTTGCGATTATCTCGTTCTATGTATTCGTCTAGTTTTCCTTGCTCGATCAGTTTTTCAACTTCTCTCTTAAGGTGAAAACAATTTTCCGTTCGATGCCCATGTGCCCTATGGTACTTACAGTATTGATCATAGTTTCTAGACCCTGGTCTGGGCTGAGCGATTTTCCTCGCCTCAGGAATCCAATTATTCCTTTCTAGAACTTCCAAGATTTCTTCGATTGGAGCATTTAATCTTGGGTGTTCTACTTGATTCACTCTGCTTCTGATTGGTGGTTCAGGGTTTCTTGGTCTTTGGTAGAAATTAGGTTGCCTTTCTCGGTCGGCTCCGCTGTATTCCAGTCGCTGGAAAACGTTACCTCTCTTGGAAGATCGCTCGTAATCCAAGGATCTTTGGGCGGGAATCCTATCATGCCGCTTAGACCCTGTAGCCGTAACTTTGTTTTTGTTTTTATCCTTAAAGGAATTCATCTCTTCTTGAGTCATATACTTAGATGCTAGGCTCATGATGTCGGCGAACGTTCTTGGTTGTTTTCGGTTGAGGGCGTTTCCAAACTGCCTGTTTTTAGTGAGGTCGAAGAGGATAGAAATTATGTAATCGATATTCGGAGAGTCGATTTTGAGTAACTCTACGTTGAATCTTGCCAACCAATTTCTTAGGGATTCCCCCTCTTGTTGGTATATTGTTCCTAGGTAACTCATCGGCAGTTTTTGTCTCTTCAGACTGGCAAATTGCTGTGTTAGTTTATTGCATAATTCTCGGAAACTGAATATGGAATTGGCCGGCTGTTTGGCAAACCAATCCAACGCGAGTCCTTCGAATGTTGTCACCATTAGCTTGGCAGTGTATTCGGCGGAGTGGGCATATAGATTCATAATGTTCGTAAAGCTAAAAATATAATCATCCGGGTCAGTGGTTCCATCGTAGCGAGGTAGTCTGCCCGGGACTTGTCCGATCGATTGTGCCTCTTTTATTTCCCTGCAGAAGGGAGAACAGGCCGCAAGGCTTTCCTGGAGTTCCGTGGTTCGGGCCCACGGATTTTGAATAGTCCGTAAGCGTTGTTCAAGTCGGTCCTGCACCATCCTTTCAATTTCTCTTTCCGTCAGTCGAGCCGTTCGTGGTCGATCAGGGATTGTATCATCTATATCATCCTCAATAGGGATAATTGTTCGTTCCCTGGATCTACTACGCCTCGCCGGGGTTTTTCTGTGACCTCGTTTCCTTCGAGGATTGTTGTCGGAGGGTTTGGAATTGTCCTGTTGTGGACTGTGTAGCGAGCGGTGCTCGCTTGGTGGGCTATCAGCTTGTTGAGATACATGATCGTTTTGTCCGGGCGTTCTCCGAGCAGGAATTGTCCTGGCAGCCCTAGGGTTTTGCGGAATTTGATCAAGCACAAGTAATTCTTCCGGGGAGAGTGATTTAAAGAGCATCGCTATTTGTCGTAATTTCTCCTGAGCACCCGGGAGAGGAGCAGGGATCTCGGGGACTTCCGGCTCTTCCTGTATCGTGCCGGGAGGACCTCCTAGGGGTTCATGATCTCGGGGATGGGTATTCTGTAAATTCTCGTCGGTGTTGGGAACGTTATTATTGTCGTTCTCCTGTGGATCTTCAGATATGTCATGACCGGTGGTTGTGTTACTTCTTGCTCCGATACGAGCGCTTTTCCTTGGGCGAGCCATATGTCGATCGAATAATTAACCTAGCCCCTCGGTGGGCGCCAACTGATTTAACCGTTTTTCGTCGGGTTAATTTAATATCAGTGAATTTGTGATATCGGGGGTTTGGATATTGAATTATTCAGTATATTGGGTTCTGTTACTTTATTCTGGATGGATCGTTTACAAAGAAAAGCAATAATCAAAGGCAAGAAGTAAAACCATTAACGAAATTAAGAACGCAATGATATGGAGGTAAAGTTCTGCAACAATAATGGATATTATTGAGTTCTATTGTTATCAATGTATTCTTGTGTAATCTCAGAATTAAGAGAATTCGTAGTTGTCTTATACAACGAATAACTAGGTATTTATATTATGCTAAACCTAGTATTACAAGGAATCATAGTCCTAGTTGGACTCGGCCCAACCTATCCTTCCTGGGTCCAGAGTGTAATCTTTACTCGGAGCGAGCGGCATCAGGCTGGGTCAGTAAGAAGATCCCGATCCTTTGTAATTGGTCGAACCGGTCTTATAATCTCTGTTCGATCTGATCAGTATGTAGGGTGCGAAATAGCCCCCATCAAGTAAGGAGCTCTGGTTTCCATTTGCATTGGCTTTGAACGCCGCCCAGTCTTTTCGCCATCCCTCGCTTTCTTTCCAAAAGAAGCCTCATGTTCCTCGAGCATTTGTCGCAGGACATGTACAGTGATCTCTCGCCTCTAGAGATTCAAGTCCGCGATAAATCGGTCATATGATCTAGGAAGAGATTGTAGAATAAGATCCACTTGAAAATCATTGTCCATCACGACACCCATATTATCGAGTTCAGACAGAAGTCGAATCATCTTGTGTACGTGGATTCCGACAAGTTTCCCTTCTCTTTCTTGCTTGCAAGAGTTCCCTCGTGATCGCGAATCTGCGACGACCATCTCTAATCCCATAAAGGAATTTGAGATTCGAGAGAATCTCTTTTGCGGATGCCACATGCTCATTTTGCAAACGCAGATCAAGTGACATATATTCCAACATGTATTCACGAGCTAAGCCATCATCCAGTTTCCATTTGGTGATGCTTTTTCGGAGCTCATCAGGAACATCATGTGAAATAGTAATGGGTGGTGGAACAGACAAAACATACGATATGTTTCAGCTTCAAACAGTCCATTCAAATGATGCATCCAAATGCAAGTTGGGTCCAGTTAAAATATTGCGTTCAAGTGATGAGATGGACAAATCTCTAAGTGCTCTAAGCTCTTTTGACATCATATTTATAAAACGATGAGAGAATAACTAAATACGCGAAAGATTAACCCGAGAGGTTAATCTTTCTGACATCATATTAACCATCGCAGCTAACCCTTAAGTTCATTTATCCTCGTTTTTCGATATGGACCCACGACTCGTGAGACATCCATACTTACTAGCATTAAATCACGTCCAATACTCGTGGAGAGAAATAGTTCAATCCTACCACGACTCGTGAGACAGCGCCTAAAACCTTGCTATCCCCTCCCTTGGGACTAAATTCGTGCATCTAGGAAATAGATATATCATCTTCCTATAGCTCGACCCATGACTCGTGAGTCATCGAGATATATTCGTACAATATGCCTAAGACCTAGTAATTGGGTAGGCTCGGACCACAGACTCCATTCATATGCGCCCGTTATACGATTTAATATTCTAATTGAATTTTAGGTTCAATTGGAGGTTTTACGTTTTTCTTGTGCGAGGTCTCATCAGATTATGCTTTTATCTTGTTTACGTGATCTATTCTAAGCATGCAAGACATACATCAAAGAATAAAAGTAAACATACATCACCCAGCAGGATATGATTGATCGATTGCCCATCCTATGCGATTCATCACGAGCCATGTGATGGATCAATTGGTCAGTCTAGGGTGAAAATTAAATGTCCTAACTATTACAATTTTCAAACCCATGCATCATGGGCCTTCTTGTAATATCCATCTTGATTGGGCCTCCATGTAATGAATTGGGCCTCCATGTCCTCCAAGGTTATGGGCCTCCATGTGGATCTCCAAATCTTCATGAGGTCTTCTTGGCTCCAAGCCTAATCTAAGCCTAGCTTACAAATTTAAATGGTCCTATTATATTACGTTTGTTTGCGCAAGCAAGGGCACCAATCAGGCCCATTTAATTACAACCCATAAAATAAATAAATCAAAACTATACAGGGCTTAAGGGTAAAATCGACCAATCTACATATTCACTCAAGAACATGCATAAATTCACATAAGAGCATAAATGTAAATTTACCGGCTCCTTTAATTTTAATTCACAAAATTTATCCAAGTTAATTAAATTTGAATTAATAATTAATCTCTAAGATTAATTAACTCTTACTTGAGTTCTAAGTAATCTTTAAAACTTATCTTGATTAAAATTGGTTAATTAAAATAGTTTCCAAATCTCCAAGATTCCTATCTTATCCAAAACTCTAAGTTTCCCAATGTTCCTAAATCTCCAAGATTCTCAAGATAATCCTATTTTGACTAGATTAGTTTAATTAAGGTAGTGTTTAAATCTAACAAGATAACTACCTTATCCAAAAACTCCAAGTTTCCTAATCTTCCAAAATTCTAAGATTTTTAGAATTTCCAAAATAGACAGAATTAGAGTCCAACCAAAATTAACAAGTCGAGGCCAATCAGAGACTGCCACGTGGACAGCACACGCGCGACCACGAAGTCCGTTCGTGGCTGCTCGCGGCAGCCGCTGCTGCGCGTGGAAGCATGTTGCAGCATACGGCTGTGCGTAGCAGGACGCGGCTGGCAGCCCGCAGGCTGCTGTCGTGTGCTGCACGTGCGGCCAGCGTGCTGTTCGCATGCTGCCGTTGGCAGCAGCTCGCGGTGGCCGCCCAGCCGCGGTGCGCTGCCGCGCACTGCGGTTGGATCCAATAATTTTTTTTTTCGATTACCCATGATTTAATTAAGCAGATCTAGTCAATTAAATCACAATCCAAAATAAAAACTATCATGATAAAATTTTCGAATCAAAATTATTCATTAACTCCAAGTTAAACTATACAGTCCTAAAACATGTAAAGTTTAAGAACTAGCCACATAAATCAAACATATGATTTAATTCCCAGAATTTGCAAATTCATATATATACAAAGCCTAGAGTTGGCTCTGATACCACTGTTGGGATTCGGTAAGATAAACATCCCTAGGCACAACGGAATTTAAAATTTTATAGGACCTCTTACGGAATATTGCCAGGATACTACCCTAGGTGTATATATATGATTAAAACGACAAGAATAATTAGATCCAAATTATACCTGTCTCCTTGCAAATTCAAGTAGCTGAGCAAAGTTGCGTTTTCTCCCTCGGTTGGATCGATCCAAAGTCCTGCTACCAGTGCCTCACGTGTTGCGCCTCTACGAGTTGATACACCACAATATCACAAAAAATAATATATTCTAATCGACTAGAACATAGGGTATATTAATATCTAGGATTTAAGAACGACTTTGGAACTAAAATCGAAAACAAAAAATTCTTCCTAAATGGAAGATGGTTCGGCCAATCTAGTGTGTAGGGAGAGGGAGAGAGAATTCTCTGTGCTCAGTTTTTGCTCTTAGAGCTGTGTATGAGATATGACATCAAGTCCCCTATTTATAGGTGTCTCATTAACCTTAGTCCTATTAGGATTAGGACTTTAATTCTTCTACATGGGCTATGGACCACTTTAATAGGACGACTTTGTAAGCTGCCACAGGAAAAACTCCTTTCAGCTTGGTTTACGGTTCCGAAGCTGTTATTCCCTTTGAAACTCTTATAGCTATTCCCAGGGTCGAATTTTATGATTCCAAAGAAAATCAATCGTTGAGGGAAATGGAGGTTGATCATGCCGACAGCAGAAGTGATCGTGCTAAATTGAAAATTCAAGCTACAAAGTCCAACATGGAGAAGGCCTATAATCACAAAGTTAGAATCCGAACCTTTAAGGTTGGAGATCTAGTGCTAAAAAAGTAGAAGTCTCGAAGCATGTTGGCAAACTTCAGCCTAATTGGGATGGACCTTACGTAGTTGTCGAAGTCGGGAAGAAAGGCTCATACAGGATTGCTTATCCGAATGGAAAAGTCCTGCCTCGAGCTTGGAACGCTGTTAATTTGAGAAAATATTATGGAAAATGAAGACTATTTTGCGATTTCTAGCGTATCTACTATTTTTTGGTATCTTGTTCTGTTTCTTTTTTATCTCGTGTTATCAAAGATTATCTATTCAATGAAAAAGTCTTATTCGCCAGAGATTTTATCAATTCATTATGCGATCAAGAAAATATTATAGTGCTTTGACCAATCTCTATACAAATCAATCAAATATCGAACAAGGGTGAAAGCTGTTGCTAAGACCCTCGAAGAAAAATTGACCAAGGGTGAAAGTTGTTGCTATGCCCCTTGGGTCAGCAAAATGGGTGACGACCCTCGAAATCGATTAAGGGTGAAAGTCATTGCTACGCCCCTTAGATCGAAATAATAAAAAGGGTGAAAGCAGTTGCTAAGACCCTCGAAATCGACTAAAGGGTGAAAGCTGTTGCTATGCCCCTTAGATCGAAATAATAAAAAGGGTGAAAGCTGTTGCTAAGACCCTCGATATTGACTAAGGGTGAAAGCCGTTGCTATGCCCCTTAGATCGAAATAATAAAAAGGGTGAAAGCTGTTGCTAAGATCCTCGAAGTCGACTAAGGGTGAAAGCCGTTGCTATGCCCCTTAGATCGAAATTAAAAAAAAAGGGTGAAAGTTGTTGCTAAGACCCTCGGAATCGACTAAGGGTGAAAGCCGTTGCTATGCCCCGTAGATCAAAATAATAAAAAGGGTGAAAGTTGTTGCTAAGACCCTCGAAATCGACTAAAGGTGAAAGTCGTTGCTATGCCCCCTAGATCAAAAAATTTCCAATTTGGCCGATGATTAATCTGTACGGTGCAATGATCAAATTATGGAGAAGATATCAAAGTAATATCGATTATCGTTTATTCTTATTAAGCGGCAAGACAAGTTCAATTATTAGTGTATGATTTATCAAATTGTCAAAAATTGGGTTTCGATTATTTTACCGAAAGATCGATTTCGTACAAATACGAACAAGAAAAGCAAAGGAGAATTTAAGGACTATAATATAAAGATTTCTTTCATTCATAAACTTCTCAAAAAATTACGAGAGATTTCTCGATTACAATAAGCAAAGTCGAGCTAAAAGTGGAAAATTACATTTAGTACTATCCTATAACAAATGATAAGCCCTACGCTAGGGATCTTCGTTCAATCAGCAGGGCTGGGAAAAGCTAGTTCTACATCTACCCTTCATCCAAGAATGCAGGGGTCGGATGTGCACCCGGATAAGCCGACTCCTCACTCTAGATATGAATTACAGAAGTGAGCTCCCGGAAGCTTGGTAGTGCTTTTTCCAGCATTCTTGCTACCGCTCCCCTGCTGATTAGTTCGCACATTTATCCAAGTCGAAGCAGCAGGAAGCAATCCCTAAGAAATTACCCCACGCAATATCGAAGGCAACATTCTTCAAGAAACATCTTGAAGAAGTTGAGATCGAGAGCAGGAGAACTTCTCCAAGAGTTGACCCACTATCCGACTGGATGGAGCGACAGGATACAGGAATCCGAACCTGTCTCGGATACGTGATACCTAAGAAAGCAGGTCGTCTGCCGATATCCTAGTCGCAATACTATTCGTCTGTCGGTATTCTTGTCGAAGCAAAATCTTCTTTGGAAGCAAAGGAAGAATCGGAAAAAAGAGTCCGAACTCCAATCTCGAACATTATTATTGGGGATAAATGGTTGACCATTGAAAAAGGAAAAAAATCGAGCATAAGGATCGAACAAAATTTTTACAGAAAATTTTATAGATATCAATGGTTCAGATCTCTTGTAAATGAATGGTTGCGATACGAGCGATAAATGCGCCGACCGATCCGCTTCCCGATAAATAGGGGGCTGATTGGCTAAAGGAGATAAATCATTCAAACTCAAGATCGGAAAGATAAGTTATCAAAAAATCGTGGATCGAGGGAAAATATCCGAACACTGGCATTAATACACTTGCATCCGGTCTACAAGGATTGAATAATATTAACAAGGATCTAAGTATAAAACATTTTACGACGATTATGGTCGGAATCGTTAAAGTTGAGCTAGATAATTGGCGAGGCAATCAATTATGTCGCAAAAGCCGGTCGAGGACTACCATCTCGAATAAAGTAAAATTATAACAAGTATAAAAATACAGAGATACATATCATATTACATTTTGGTGTATTAAGTCCAATCTATTATACCCAGATCCTACTACGTTCTACAGTCCTAGCAAATTGTCGACAGTCTTTTTCTCCCGTTGGTTGGACTCGACATCTTTGGCCTGTATAATGACTACATAAGAAGAAATGGATTCAAGGCAAATCCTTATTATAGCGGCATCAGAACCTAATCAATTGGTTACTGCGCATCGATGGCTAACGACCGAGATTAGGAGACCTTCCCGACTCCCGAGGAATAGAGGTTAAGATTAAAAAAGTTGTCGAAAATTGGAAATCAGCTGCCATAATCGAAGAAAATATAATCATTGGAAAACAACATATCAACTGGAAGGAGCGGAGCATGGCCTAATACACAGTCCGAAATATAGAATCAAGAACACACGATATAAATTAATATTAATCAGAGTACAGCACAAGTACGAAAATAAAATTACAACAGATCCAATAATTAAAACATCTACATAAGTTTATTATCGGAAAAAATCCTCCGAATCTCAACATTACGGTCATCATACCCACGAGCATAAGCCTTCTGTTCACGAAGCTCAAAGTCCTTCTTCTCCTGCTCATAAAGTCCTTTGAGCACTTCGAGCTCCTTGCTCAACTTTTGGTGGATTTCTTCCCCCTGATCCTTAGCGGCCTTCTCCTTCTCTAAAGATAGTTTTTCCTCAAGGACATGGTCCAACTCGATTTTCTTCTTCTCCAGTTCGAGGGCGACAGCAGCATGTCGATTCAATTCTCGTTCAGCTAAAATTTTGAGCTCGAGGAATTCTTGTCCAGCCTACCTTACGAATGGATCGGTTACTAAAAAAAAATAGAGAGAAACGTGAAAGAGAGAATTCGATCCAGACTGACACAACTCTGAAGGGCTTTTTCCCTTAGACGCGCCCGCTTCAGAAATAGAGATATCAGCCTGCAGAAGACTCTTAACGGGATTCTCAAGTACCACCTTCGGAGCAGACTCATCTTTCAACTCTCTAAGCGGGGAAGGAAAGATCACTGGAGAAGCAGAAGCAAGACGAGGTTCGGAAATATTCTCACCTTTCAGGACTCAGCAGACGCTCCAAAAACTAAAGAGCCTTCACCAGTATCTGCCAGTTTAGGTTTCTTGCCCAAACCTCCTATTGGGGAACCAGCTGCAAGATCACTGGTCAACAACTCATTCCCAGCGACAAGGTTCTGCAAGGTCTCGATCGGGGAGAATAAGGCCTTTTATTCGAAACAAGGACTGAGGCTTTCTGCCTAGCTAACGCTTGATTTGATATATCAAGAGGTTTCGATGGAGAGCCCTCAGACTCCTCATCGAGATCCTCATCTAAAATTGATTTGCTAGGTATAACCTTAACATGTTTTATTGAAGCCTGCTTCTCTTTCTTAATCTCCCCTCCCTTAGAAGTTTTTGGGGAAGACGCGGAAGTTTTTGGAGAGGCCTTGGAGGATCTATTTTCCTTAGTTGATTTTTGATCTTTGGGCGGGCCTTTACTCTTGGCACCACCAAATAACGACTTAGGGTCGATGGGATTACCCAATATTTGGTCCATGATGAACGAAGAAATAAGTTTGAAAGTTCGAAAATATATACTAAGCGCGGAGCTCCGATCTCAAAGTTTAAGGGTTTTATGCCAAATGATCTGAAACAGTCCTTGTATTTATAGAGGTGACACACTACTTTTGCAATAATTGAACCATTGCGTCTCTCAAGAAATTCAATAGGGAACAATAGAATTCGACCTTAAAGATAATGAAGATTTCAGACTGTAATATGTACATGGAACTTATAAGAGGTGAGGTTCACGAATATCAATTCACCTGAAGTTGGGCCTCATGGGCTTGTGGCTAGACATAGACCATGAGGTATGGGTACTCCTGAATTAATAGGAAAATTAATTTTGTAGTGGTCAATTGAAAGTGTTTATTTGTTCGGAGCAATTGATTGCTTATTAATTGCTCATTAATTAAATCACGAAAGTCGTGGGCCTGCTGCCAATTGATGGTGAACCTAGAGGGTCACACACAATAAGTTGGACAGTAACAGTCGAAAAAGGAAACACTTGATTTAAAGAAGTTAAACCAATAAATGAATTAAATTATTAATTCAAATAGAAGAATAACTAATTAGAATCATCTAGTTAATTTAAAAATAAATTAAAGTGTTACTTCGAAATGGAGAATCATTAAATAGAAGTGTCTAATTAATTAATCAATTGGAATTTCCGATTGATTAAATCCTCAATTAAAATATTAATTGGAGAAAAATTAATTAATTAATAGTGGATTAATTAATTAAGCACATGGGCCGATTATATGGAAATATTAATTGATCTTGGATTAGTTATATTTTTGCATAGGGCCGATTTTTGTGCTAGGGGAATGTTAATTAATTAATAATAGATTTATTAAATTAAACATAGCCGATTTTATGTGTTGAAATTAATCTTGGATTAATTTCCTAATGGCCGATCTTGATAGTGAATTTTGGGAGAAGTTATATCTTTTGAAGAGATATGACATATCTTGTTTCCTTCTGAGATAAGGAAAGATATGCAAAAGATATATCATATATCTAGAAGGAATCTTCTAAATATAGGAGATATATCATAATCTCTACACATAACAAGATAATCATAACTAACTAACCCTAACATGAAAACAAAGAGGCTGAAATTTTCAGCAATCCTCTCGCCAATTCCCTGTTCGGCCAACACACCAAAAACGCCCCTCTATTTATTTTGTTTCTCCAAGCAGCTTCTCTGGATCTAGATCCAGTTTCTGAAAAAGGGAAATCTCTTTATTCCTAGTTTTAAGCCTGAGGTTTAAGGAGGTCATTCAATCTAACTGGTGTGGACTCTCTCTAGAGGCACAACACTTGGGGTGCTCTAGTGAACTTTTGAAGACCGGAGAAAAACCACCACCTTGCCTGTGGTGAGGTAATTTCCTAAATTACCTATTATTTAATGTTTTTGAATTATGATTCAATCCCTATTTTTCGTATGAGTTAGATAACCGTAATCCTGGGCTTCGGGTTTTATGCGTGTATAAATTTTTGTAAATATTTCGCACGTTGTTTTGACAAGTGTACACCGTAGAAACCCAACAGTGGTATCAGTGATGGTAATGGTCCTAAGGTCAGCCAAAACGCAGCGGAAAACAAAAATTTTAAACGGGGACAAAAAGGCCAAAAAAGCAACTACTTTGCAAGATAAACTTTGGAGACCTTCTACCATTACTATCCTAGGATCATCATGCCTTCAAAGTTCATATTAGAAGGAAAGATATCAAGTCCTACCTCTCCCAATCTTGGGAGGTGAAGAGCCGCAAAGAATCAGGACAAAAGAGTAACACCCGAAACCTTCAAGCTCACGGGTTTTGTACCTCCTACGAAACTTCTTTCTCCAAGCTCACGGGTTCCGTATCTTCTTCGAAACTCCTTGCTCCGAGCTCACGGGTTCCGTACCTCCCACGAAACTTCTTGCTCCGAGAACCTCAAGAAAATACCACACCAAGATCTCCAAGTGTAGATCCTCCAAAGTTTGTCCACACACACAAGTGATAGCACTTAAGGAGTAAAGATGATGAACTAGATCTTGCAAATACACCCTCAATCTATTAGCTAGAATGAAGTAGTACTTGAATCAAGTTAGAAACTTGATGAAGGAAGAGAAAGAGATGAGAAAAACAACTTTTCTTGCTAGGGTGTGAGAGAAATCCATACACACACTAAAAGGTGTAATGTGTGTTTTTGTCTTGCATCTTCTACACTATCTAGAATGAAGACAATATCTTATGACTTGTAAAAAATGCAATGTAGTTTATTGTAGGATCAAATCCAACAATAAGACTTGTAGCTTTATTGTGCTTCCCAAGCACACTACTTTTGATACAAGTTAGTGGTGGGGGCCATCACTAACACATGATAAGATATTTATTTCTCTCTTTATATATATATATATATATATATATAACATATACATATATGTATATCAACATTATTTCATATTAAATATGATCATCTCATAAGACCAATTTAAATTGGTCTTGGGTTAATTGGACATTTATTTCCCAATTAATAAATCCAATCTCTAATTCAAAATTAGAAAACCATTTATTTCTTCCTTCAATTAATTAGACCTTCTAATTAATTTCGATAAATTCATTTAATACTTAAATTAATATAGTCCTTTAACTAATTAATCTCCATTAATTAATTATTACTTCTAGCTTACAGGTTTTGTACCTCTTACGAAACTTCTTGTCAAATCCAATTTGACTTTTAATAGATTGAACTAAGTTGCATCTTGTGCTATTGTGTGTGGCCCATTGGGTTCACCATCAATTAGCCGTGGGCTCACTAACCATTTGTGATTTAATTAAAAAGATTAATTAAACTACTTTTAATCGATCACTCTTAGATATGATCTCATCAAATCTAGAGTACCCGACACTCGAGGTAGTCGTCTAGTCACAGTCGACGAGTCCTATCTAATGATGAAAATAAAGTGTGAACATTTCTTGAATTGATCTCATCAATCCTCTTACGCATACCATGCACGTACGCTCCTTCCATTAACTTATTTCCCGATCGAGGCCTAGGACATGTAGTCCAACGGATTCCTATTAGCCTTGATAACTATGCGTCTTTATTCTTTATGGTGAATCCTTTTAGTGATTACCCATTTGGAAACTCCTTTCCAAATCTAACATCACTCACTTCGGCCGAAGATTCCCGGAATCAATCCATACAAAAGAATGCATAGGAAATCGACCAACCACATCACGGTGGGAGTTAATGGATCCTTTATTGACGTCATTAACCTCACTACGAAGCAATCATACCCAACGTGAAACTATAATGACTCGCTAATTAGTAGTCGAGTAACACATCAAAGCATAAACGCTCCGCATGAAGTTCACTCTAACGTCTCAAGTGAAAGGACCAATTTACGTACACTATCGTAAGTAGAAGAAATCTTCACCTATGATAAACTCCTAAGATGAGATTTTTCTAGCGTGGTTTCGAAGCGCTTGATCTCATCAAGCCACCCACTCATATGCATTGATATCTACCAGATCGATGTCCATGAAACTATCCATCCCCATGCCAAAGAGAATGCATACTCGTGCAAGTCTTACCGAATACAATGATGCACTATCTAAATAGTATTCTATGACTTGGAAAGCTTTTAAGATCTTAAACCATAGCAGAACATATTCCATAGAGGGATGCACCATGTTCCATAGTTTCAACGATCTAAGGGCTTCATAAATTGCTTAGATGTATCACAATAAATGAAGAATTGCCAATGCGAACTCTTATTGATCATGAATAAGATTGATTACAAGAGTATTTACAAGAAAATCGATTGGCTTGCAGGACACTACTCTTACAATCTCCCACTTGCACTAAAGCCAATCGTTCATAACTTTAAGGCCCATCTTAAGGCGATGTCCTTCAAAAGCCTTGATTGGCAATGGTTTAGTCAGTGGGTCCGCCACATTTTCTTTTGTGTCAACGCTCGCCACTCTCACGTCTCCTCTATCAATGATATCTCGTATCAAATTATATCGTCTCAATACGTGCTTGGATCTTTGATGAGATCTTGGCTCCTTTGCTTGCGCAATGGCCCCATTGTTATCATAGAAGATAGCAACGGGTTCGGCAATGCTAGGAACTACACCCAACTCTTGGATGAAGTTTCGCATCCAAACACATTCCTTAGCAGCATCACATGCGGCTATATATTCTGCTTCAGTTGTGGAATCGGCTACAGTTTCCTGTTTGGAACTCTTCCAACTTACTGCACCTCCGTTCAAGCAAAATACAAAACCTGACATAGACTTGGAGTTATCTACATCACACTGAAAACTAGGGTCAGTGTGACCCTCAAGATTTAATTCTCCATTACCGTAGACCAAGAACAAGTCCTTAGTTCTTCTCAAGTACTTAAGGATTGCTTTTACGGCACTCCAGTGACTCTCACTTGGATTGGATTAAAAGCGGCTTGTGACACTTAGAGCTTGTGCCACATCCGGCCTAGTACATAGCATGGCGTACATTATGCTCCCTATAGCGGACGCATAAGGTATCTTTGACATCCTTTCTCTTTCATCGTCAGTCTTGGGGGACATCGACTTGGAGAGATGGATTCCATGTCGCATTGGAAGAAACCCTTTCTTCGAATCATCCATACTAAACCTCTTTAGTATCTTTTCTATGTTCAACATTTGGGATAGCCCTAGCAACGTTTTAGATCTATCTCTGTAGATTTGTATTCCCAATACAAAGGAAGCTTCTCCCAAATCTTTCATGGAGAATCTTGTAGATAACCATGCTTTAGTCTTCTCTAATATTCCTACTTCATTCCCAATAAGAAGAATATCATCGACATAAAGCACTATAAACTCTATCGAGCTCCCACTAACCTTCTTGTACACACAAAGTTCATAGATGTTCTTGATGAAGCCAAACGATTTGACTGTCTCATCAAAACGCTTGTTCCAATTTCGGGATGCTTGTTTATGTCCATAAATGGAACTTCGTAGTTTGCAAACCTTTTGCACACTACCTTTGGGTATGAAACCTTTTGGTTGTTCCATATAAATTTCTTCTTCAATGTCTCCATTGAGAAAAGCGGTTTTCACATCCATTTGCCATATCTCATAGTTGTACCATGTCCAACAGAGTTCTATTCCTTCTCTCCGATACTCCGTTCAATTGAGGAGTACCCGGATGAGTCCACTTTGAGAGAATCCCATTCTCTTTCAAATAACCGAGGAATTTGCTACTCAAGTATTCTCCACCTCGATCAGATCGAAGTTACTTAATACTTTTACCGAGTTGCTTTTCTACTTTATTTCGAAACTCTTTGAACCTTTCAAAAGCTTCGGACTTATGTGTTATGAGATACACATATCCATACCGTGAATGATCATCGGTAAAGGTTATGAAGTACTTATAACCTCCTCGAGCACTAACACTTAGTGGTCCACATATATCCGTATGGATCAAATCCAAAGTGCTTGAAGCACGTTCCGGTTTCACAGAAAATGGCAATATGGTCATTTTTCCCTTTAAGAAAGATTCGCAAGTTGGGAACTCATTCAAGTCAACTATTTCTAGAGACCCACTTGAGACCAACCTTTGAATCCTCTTCTTGGAAATATGTCCAAGTCTAGCATGCCATAGATATGCGGAGTCATCGTTATTTGCCTTTCGTTTCTTAATATTATCGTGAACATGCAATATAGTATTAGATGTTCTGGACGTTTCAAGATTATACAATCTATTAGCTAGTGTACCATTTGCATATAAAGAACCATTCTTTGAGATGCCAAAAATTCCATTCATAATGGTAAAACAAAAACCTTCTTGATCCAAAACAGGAATGGAAATAAGGTTCTTGATTAAAGTAGGTACATAGAGACAATCTCTAAGGACTAGCTTACAATGTCCTACATCTAGTACTACGTCCCCTATTGCTTCGGCTGCAACTTTTGCACCATTGCCCAAGCATGGAATCCAATCTTTAGGTTCAAGAGGCCTTGTTGTTCTCATCACCTGTTTGTCATTACAAAGGTGAGAAGCACAAGCGGTGTCCAACACCCAATTAGCATTATTCACGGAAATATTAACTTCAACAAAAAATATACCTTGATTCTTATTTGGGACGGTTTTAAGGTAAAGAGGACAATTCCTCTTCCAATGCCCTTCTTTATTACAATGGAAACAAATACCATTAGGCACCTTTCCCTTCGCAACTTTAGGAGTAGCCTTAAGAGGCTTCTTGTCCTTAGAGGAACTTTTCCCCTTCTTTTTCTTTCCCTTTGCCTTTCGGCCCTAGGAAGAAGAGTGATTGGGGCTATTTCGCACCCCTTATAATGTTCGGATCGACTAAGGAATATAAGATCGGTTCGACCAGACGAGTCAGTTCGGGATCATCTTATCGACCCGGTAGAATACGACTCTCCTCAACAAGCAGACTACAATCCGGACTCAAGAAGGACGATTAGGCCGAGTCCTATTAGGATTATGTTTCCTTGTAAAGCTAGGTTTAATGTGATATAAATACCTAGTTAATCATTGTATTACACACGCTTTACATACTCAACTTACGCCTGCATACAGAAAGAATCTAAGATTATTGAAAAGAAAGGCTTCTGATATACTATTATATTCATTGATTGTTGTTGCGGAATTTACACACGCAAATAAACGCAAGTGCACGTATCGAACAAGTAATAAAAAGTAAGTATAAGAGTATCGTCTCCACAGGGACTTGACTAATGTCTACCAATTCCAATTCCTAATTCACTTTTAATATGGTTCCAAATTCAAATGTAGTTTTGGAGTTTTAACTAAATTAACTAAACTAGTTAACTAATCTAAATACTTGGATTGAGTTCGAATAATGAGAAGAGAAACCTAGGGTTATAATCCACTATGTTATCTATCGATTGCTCAATTAAGATTTTCGTAATTATTGTGGTGACAAGAGTGCTACCCGAGGATTCAAGTATATTCCTACGTATCTTCCGAATTACATAAGAACCTAATGTATTATACAAATCGATCCTATTCCTAGGTGATTCATAAATAACACAAAGCATTAAACACAAACCTCATGTAACGGGTATAAACGCCTTAAGTATATTCCTATCCTAAGAATCGTTTACTATTCAATTTCCTATCTAATCCTAATCTCCCTTTTCCAAGTTCAAAAAGAATATTAAATCTAACAACTAGGTGATCAGTCAAGTTGCAAGCATAGAGAACGAAATTAAATCAAACACAAGAATTGCCCCTAACTACGAATAATCCAATAAAAATAATCAAAGTAACATAGTTTCATAAAAACCCTAGATCCTAAAGAATTAGTTCATGATAAACATAAGACGACAATAATAAAGGAAAACAAATCTGAGTTCATGTGGTTTTATTGACAAAACGATGAATCTGAGATGAAGATCTTCAATATTGCGTTCTTCTTGCTTGGGTGATCTTCAAGACTTTTCTCTTTTCTTCTTCAATCTTTCTCCAAGTAGATCTTTGATGTTGTAGGTGTATTCTATGAAATAATTAAGTTTAGAGCTGATCAAAGATGTGTAATTTCGTGACCTAGAAGTCCTTATATAGATCTACCAAGTTGAGTCCAAGTAGGAGACTTTGGGCCCAAGGATTCTCTTAAAATCCCGCTGAAAATCGCGACAGATTTGCGCGACAGTTTTGCAAGTGTCATAACTCTCAGCTCCGAACTCCAAATTAAGATCCGTAAAATCTGTGGTGTAGCTAACTCATTCCTCTACATCATAGTCGAAATTCAACTTCATTGGAGCTTCCTTGAAAGAGTTATGATCCTCGGAGTGCATAACAACATTTCTGACAGCATTTTCATTCTTCGTTCTTGCACTAGTTGACTTCATTTGATCTTTAATTCGTTGTTCTTCGCTTTCAATCATGTCTTTAAATCCAAAATAGCTCGGCCTATAAATATGAACACAATATATATGAAAATATCTCAATTCATGCACAAATCAATCAAACCAATGACTCGAGCGACAAAACACAAAACTAACTAAAATTACCTAAGATTCTACCACAACTCTAATAAAAGTAATCGAATGAGTTAAGGAAATAGACTTGATAACACTGTTTTCACAGAGTTATCACACCCCCAAACTTAAACTATTACTCGTCCTCGAGTAATGACAAAAACTAAAACAACTACACGAACATTTACAATCATGCATCCCAAGTCAAACTACTAACCATCAATTTCAAAACGTTATGCATTCTATCATGTAGTTCCTGCGTGTGTGTGTATACATAAAACGAGAATGTCAGAATCACCTAGATCCATATAGCTTCGAAATCATTGAGCCTAATTGCATGAATTCCTAAATTGTCAAACATATTCTCCATTTCCTCAGGTTATCATACTAATTACTAAGTTCTAGCAAAGCTTTCAGTCGAAGTTATGGAATCCTTTAAGTTTGAACTTTCACTTAGCATTTTCTTCATTAATGAACATAACTTAAGTATATTTAGCACCACTCACACTCATAACTCGTTCTAAAGAAGCAGTCAAAATAGAGGAGTGCAGGTATAAGTCTCAAGCGATGAGGTTTTTCAGGTCTCATACAAGTGAGGTTATTTTCTTTGAATTTAACTTATAGTTTTTTCAATTATTTGCTTCAGTTAGTTCTTGTTAAAGTTATCCTTCCCCCCAAACTTAGGCAAAACTATCACTTAGATCCTTAGCATTTTAACCCTCGAATCTAGAGATCATGTAGGCAAGAAAGGATTTCTTAAGCTCTATTCTAACTATAATTCTCTAACGTCATCCTAAAATCTCGATTATGTATTCGTGCTTAAAATGTGCAGGAAAAACAGTCAAAAAGACATAAAATTTCAAAAAAAATAGTCAAAGTCGACCTAGCATGCACGAAGTAAATGCGACCTCACCCCCAAACTTAAACTAAGCAGTGTCCTCACTGTGACATAAACACACGAGTTGAAACATGCCATATTAACCAAACAGGAAATATGAGAATTTGCACATGCAGTCAGTAATAAAACCACCAACAAAATATAACAGAGATAAGGAAAAAGAATACGTCCCCACGAGGCTGTGTCTGGCGGTCTCCTGCATATCTGTCCATCCTACGCATCATCCTCGGGACCGCTCGACTTCGTGGTACCATTTGGTTCACTCCACCAAAACAATCAATTCCCAAGTAGCACACCGAAACCGAAAATGTAATCAATCTCAACTACCCACACAATCAAGCAACGATCCAAGTATCTACACTCCGTTCAAGAACCCGTTCCTCCACAATCCGCAAATATTCACACACCAAAATCCAAGAATAGCAAAACAAGCCCTCAAACTAGTAATCGAAATCGAAATCAAGAAACGAACCAAGAACGGAAAAAAAACATTTCTGTTACTGATGCACGTCACGTAAGAGATGGCCAACTGGGATGGAGGACCTGCGGCGGTGAGGCTATCGTGGTGGTGTTAGGGTTTCGGCTAGTGGCTGATGGGGGCAAGGGAGAGTGGCGGATTTGGGGTTGCAGCGGTGTTAGGGTTTCTGGGCGGCGTGGCCTAGGCTGGGCGCGGCTGTTTTGTGGCGGAAAAGGGTGCAGTGGTGAGGCTGAGTGGACTGGTGTTCGCGGTTCGCGGCTTGGTGCGTGGTCGGCGGTTTGGTGTGGTGCTGCTATGTTCGCGTGGGTGAGGAACGGCTTGCGGTGGGGCAGATCTGAGGGATTTGAGGGTCGCGGTCGCGGCTGAAGGAGAGAACGAGCAGGTCGCGGCGGTGGTGCGGGTCTGGGTTCGTGGTCGCGGCTCGGTTGCGTGTTGGAGAGAACAGGGGCGGCGGCGTCCGGTTGCGACGGGAACGGGTGCGGGAGAGAGTGGTTGCGGTCGATTAGGGTTTTCGGGGCGGGATGGTCGCGGCCAGATCTGAGAGAGAGAGAAGGTGAGGCGCGGTCCGTGGCTGGGGTTAGGGTTTCCGGTCGTGGCTGTGGAGTGGGTAGATCTGCGCAGTGGTCGGCGGTTGTGTTCGCGTGGTCGGCTGTGTGTGACTGATGTGCGACGGGAAAGAGGGAGATGAAGGCGGCTGGGTTGAGGCTGGACGCGGCTGTTCGCTTGGAGAAGGGAGTGGCGGCGGATATGGCTGGGTGCGGCGGCTTAGGAAGGAGGCAGGTCGCGGTGGTCGCGGTTGAAATAGGGTGTCGCGGCGGTGAAGCGGCGGTTTCAGGGGGCTGAAATTGGTTGGTTGGTTTGTGAAATTGGAGAATAGGGAAGGGGGAGGGAGGGTATTTTTCTGAATTTTTTTTTTTTTTTTTTTTTTTTTTTTTGAGGCCATGGCTCGATTCAATTTGAGCCATGGCCTGAAGTTGCTGGAAATTGGCTCTTTTGGGCACTTGAAGTGGAGCCATGGCCTTATTCAGGTAGTGCCATGGCTTAAGGCTGCTGGAATTTGTGCATTTTATTGAGCCATGGCCTGACTAAAGTTGTGCCATGGCTTCAAGCTTCTGGAATTTACACTCTTTTTGCTCAAAATTGAGCCATGGCCTTGCTCAAATTGTGTAATGGCTTGATTATTCTTCTTCTCCAAAACGCCCCAGTCCATAAAATATTCATCTCCTCGTTACCTTGCACCGCGATACGCCTGCAAAATCCGACAAAACACCACAGATCACACAAAAACTAAAACAAAACGAAACAAAAAACGCAAAAACAAGAACAAATAAAAGCTTGGGTTGCCTCCCAAGAAGCGCTTAGGTTTAAGTCCTTAGCTCGACTTTGATACTTCCCTTTTAAGGTGGCCAATAATCAAATAGGGTTCCATCCGGATCAAGCATAAGTCCGGGCCTTTTTGCTTTCTTTGTTGTCCCGAAATTTGGTCTTTCCCTTGTAAGCTCAATTGGGACAAATTTGAACCTCGTATCGAATCGACAAGCTCTATCCCCAGATTCAAATCTCTTGTAATCTTTACCAACTCTTATCCAAGTCACGCTTTGAGGATGGGTATGCATATTGTAGTTCGTTTTATAATCAACCCTTCCGTTTTGCATCGCTCTTACTAATATCTCATCCACACCAAAATAAGATTCATCGCTTTTTGACTCATAAATTGGAGGTATGATAAACTCAATTGTATCCTCCTCTATCTCCATTACCTCAATCTCATCTATCAACGTCATTGACTTGTTGATTTCGATGTATTCCCTGATTTGATCATCCTCCGGAATGGTTAAGATATTTTCTTCTGCATCCGAGATCTCCTCGTTATGACGAACATCGAAACTTGTCAATTTATTGCGATGTGGCTGCTCTATTTCATTCTCAAAAATATGAGAATTTGTCTCGCTCGGCTTAGTATCTGATAACATCGAATTATCATCTTCATTCAAGAGTGAGTCTTGAGGTTTGTGCTGCCTATCTTGAGCTAATTGAGCCATTTGGGTTTCTAGGTTTCGAAGAGATGCATTTGTATGGTTTATGAACTGCTTCAGCGTTTCTTCTAGCGACAGTTTGTTATCCACTAGTGGTTGTTGTAGTTGACCTTGAGATCCAAGAGGATTTTGTTGTTGCTGAGTTGTGGCATTGTTTGATCCCTGTCCAGCGTGCTGATTATTGCTCCATGAAGAGTGCGGATGGCTTCGCCACTCGGGATTATAGCTGTTAGAATAGGGGTTATAACCTCGGTTGTTTCGATTATTTCCCACATAGCATGCTGACTCTGAATTTGAAGGACAGTTTTCATACGGATGCTCTCCCCCACAAATGATACAGTAAACCTTTGGGTTATGGATCATATTCACTGGTTGCGCTTGAAATGAGTTAGCTCCAGGTTTATCCATAATTAAATTGAATGCCTCCCTTTCAGATCCGATCTTTTTCATCTCCTCCATACAATCGGTGAATGCTATCATAAATGCAATACTTGGTTCTGTTGATGGTTGAGAATAAGCTTGATCAATTTTAGATCCGATCATTTTCATCTCCTCAATACAATCTTTGAATGCCATCATAACTGCAATACTTGGATCTATTGGTGGTGGCTGAGAATACTCTTGATAACTTGGACGTATGAACGAGTTGGTCATCATGAAGTTTGTGTATTGATTACTATCCAGATCATCGCTCCATGGAAAATTTGGGTTAGTCCCCCACCCTGAATTGTAGTTGTTGGGGTGAAGATTATGACCATACTGACTATCCTGAAATTGATCCATGTATAACCATGAATTTGAATTCCGTGGGCAACGATCGTACGAGTGTTCACCTGCACAATACACACAAGTCGTTCCTTCATTAAGCAAATGATAACTGCTATGATTCATATCAAATGAAGAGAACGAAAAAAAGAATAACTAACTAGGAACCAACCAAAAGAAAAATCAAAAATAAAAATTGGCAAATAAATGTTGCAAGTCCCCGGCAACGGCGCCAAAAACTTGTTGCGGAATTTACACACGCAAATAAACGCAAGTGCACGTATCGAACAAGTAATAAAAAGTAAGTATAAGAGTATCGTCTCCACAGGGACTTGACTAATGTCTACCAATTCCAATTCCTAATTCACTTTTAATATGGTTCCAAATTCAAATGTAGTTTTGGAGTTTTAACTAAATTAACTAAACTAGTTAACTAATCTAAATACTTGGATTGAGTTCGAATAATGAGAAGAGAAACCTAGGGTTATAATCCACTATGTTATCTATCGATTGCTCAATTAAGATTTTCGTAATTATTGTGGTGACAAGAGTGCTACCCGAGGACTCAAGTATATTCCTACGTATCTTCCGAATTACATAAGAACCTAATGTATTATACAAATCGATCCTATTCCTAGGTGATTCATAAATAACACAAAGCATTAAACACAAACCTCATGTAACGGGTATAAACGCCTTAAGTATATTCCTATCCTAAGAATCGTTTACTATTCAATTTCCTATCTAATCCTAATCTCCCTTTTCCAAGTTCAAAAAGAATATTAAATCTAACAACTAGGTGATCAGTCAAGTTGCAAGCATAGAGAACGAAATTGAATCAAACACAAGAATTGCCCCTAACTACGAATAATCCAATAAAAATAATCAAAGTAACATAGTTTCATAAAAACCCTAGATCCTAAAGAATTAGTTCATGATAAACATAAGACGACAATAATAAAGGAAAACAAATCTGAGTTCATGTGGTTTTATTGACAAAACGATGAATCTGAGATGAAGATCTTCAATATTGCGTTCTTCTTGCTTGGGTGATCTTCAAGACTTTTCTCTTTTCTTCTTCAATCTTTCTCCAAGTAGATCTTTGATGTTGTAGGTGTATTCTATGAAATAATTAAGTTTAGAGCTGATCAAAGATGTGTAATTTCGTGACCTAGAAGTCCTTATATAGATCTACCAAGTTGAGTCCAAGTAGGAGACTTTGGGCCCAAGGATTCTCTTAAAATCCCGCTGAAAATCGCGACAGATTTGCGCGACAGTTTTGCAAGTGTCATAACTCTCAGCTCCGAACTCCAAATTAAGATCCGTAAAATCTGTGGTGTAGCTAACTCATTCCTCTACATCATAGTCGAAATTCAACTTCATTGGAGCTTCCTTGAAAGAGTTATGATCCTCGGAGTGCATAACAACATTTCTGACAGCATTTTCATTCTTCGTTCTTGCACTAGTTGACTTCATTTGATCTTTAATTCGTTGTTCTTCGCTTTCAATCATGTCTTTAAATCCAAAATAGCTCGGCCTATAAATATGAACACAATATATATGAAAATATCTCAATTCATGCACAAATCAATCAAACCAATGACTCGAGCGACAAAACACAAAACTAACTAAAATTACCTAAGATTCTACCACAACTCTAATAAAAGTAATCGAATGAGTTAAGGAAATAGACTTGATAACACTGTTTTCACAGAGTTATCAATTGTCTTTATTACCGATTGTTCCGTCTAATTGTTCTTCCTTGAGATTGATCCATCCGGAATAAAGTAACAGAGCCCTTTAAATCATATTGATTGAGAATCCCTAATATCACCTATTTACTGATATAATCTTACCTGACGAAATTCGGCTAAATCAGTTGGCGCCCACCGTGGGGCTAGGTTAATTATTCGATGGAAATATGGCTCGCCCAAGGAAGAGCGCTCGTAATGGAGCAAGAAGTAACACAACTAACCCTCATAACACATCTGAAGATCCACAGGGCAATACTGATAACAACGCCCCTGAGACCAACGACAATTTGCAGGAACCTCTTCCGCACCAGCAGGAACCACAAGGGATTCCTACCGGTACAATACCGGAAGAATCTATACCTCCAGCGATCCCTGTTCCCCTCTCGGACGCTCAGGAGAAGATGCGACAGATTGCTATGCTCTTTAAAGCTCTCAGTCCTGAGGAATTACTCGTACTCGAACAGTTTCCTCGAAACCCTA
The DNA here is from genome assembly GCA_038501285.1 of Penstemon eatonii. Classification (NCBI taxonomy): domain Eukaryota; kingdom Viridiplantae; phylum Streptophyta; class Magnoliopsida; order Lamiales; family Plantaginaceae; genus Penstemon; species Penstemon eatonii. Next base: position 40,390,296 of record CM076710.1, on the reverse strand, counting down.
GGACTACTAGGGCAAATCCAATTCATAGGACGCCAAGGCATAATGATCAAATCTCTCAACAAGCTGATAGCCCGGTAAGCGAGCACCGCTCATTACACAGTCCGCAAAGAGGGAACTCAAAACCCTCCGATGACAATCTCCGGAAAAAACCGGGTCAAAGAAGACCGCAGCCTGGACGCTGCGGGTCCAAAGAACATACGATAATCCCCATCGAGGATGATGCAGGCAATACAATCCCTGATCGACCACAAACTATGCGGTTCTCGGAAAGAAAAATCAAAAAGATGGTACAGGAATGGCTTGAGCAACGCTTGCGATCTGTTCAAAACCCGTGGGCTAGAACCACGGAACTCCAGGAGAGCTTAGCGGCCTGCTCTCCCTTCTGCAGAGAAATAAAAGAGGCACAGTCAAGCGGACAAGTTCCGGGTAGACTACCCAGATACGACGGAACCACTGATCCAGATGACTATATCTTTAGCTTCACAAACATAATGAGCTTATATGCTCACTCGGCAGAGTTCACCGCTAAGCTGATGGTGACCACATTAGAAGGACTAGCTTTGGACTGGTTTGCCAAGCAAGCAGCCAACTCCATATTCAGTTTTCCGGAATCATGCAACAAACTGACACAGCAGTTCGCCAGTCAAAAGAGACAAAAATTGCCAATGAGCTATTTAGGAACCATTTATCAACAAGAGGGCGAATCCTTAAGGAACTGGTTGGCAAGATTTAATGTCGAATTGCTCAAAATCGAATCCCCCAATATTGATTACATAATCTCCATTCTCTTCGACCTCACAAAGATTAGGCAGTTCGGAAATGCCCTAAGCCGAAAGCAACCAAGAACGTTCGCTGACATCATGAGCTTGGCATCTAAGTATATGACCCAGGAAGAGATGAATTCTTTTAAACATAAGAACAAAAACAAAGCATCGGCCTCAGGCTCCAAACGACAAGATAGAATTCCTGCCCAAAGATCCATGGACTATGAACGATTTTTTAGAAAAGGCAACGTCTTCCAGCGATTAGAATACAATAAAAACGACCAGGACAGACGACCTAACATCTATCAAAGACCTAGAACAACTGAGCCAGCAATCCGGAGCAGGGTCAATCAAGTAGAGCACCCGAGGCTAACCGTTCCTATAGAAGAAATCTTGGATGTACTAGAAAGGAATAATTGGATCCCAGAAGCGAAGAAAATCGCTCAGCCCAGACCAGGTGGACGAAACTATGACTTATACTGCAAATATCACCGGGCACACGGGCACCGCACTGAAGATTGTTTTCACCTTAAAAAAGAGATAGAAAAGCTGATCGAACAAGGAAAACTAAATGACTATTTGGAGCGGGATAACCGCAAGCGAGGAAGAAGCAGGAGTCCTCGGTATAACAACGAAAGAAGAAATTCCCGTAGAAGGTCCCCTAATGATGGTCCCCCACAAAAATTAAATAATGACCAGATTAACGGTACCATCCACACGATCTCAGGGGGACCCGCAGGCGGAGACAGTCGTAATTCTCGCCGAAGGACTGCTAGATCCATAATCGGAAGCTTAAATTACCCGAAAGAAGTATGGACCCTAGAAAACAAAGTAACGACCCACCAGCTAATTAGTTTCAACGAGGGCGAAGTACCTAAAAACCATGTTTGGGACACGAAAGAGGATAGCCCTGATGGAATAGTGCCCAACAAGCCAATATTAATTAGCTTGTTGAAGTACTATTTTCTTATGGTTTATAATTATCACGCCGTTCATTCATAGTATGTGAAACTGAACAATGGCCAACTTCATCTCTCGCGAACCTATCTAAGCGATTGGATGAAATCCTAAGGTCACAATAGACTATGGGACGATTCACTTCAGTACTGAGTGCAATCATGAAACAGTCTCAAAGGTCGTGATCTTAAAACCGTTCCAAGTCAAAGATTCCAAACGAGACGGGGTATCATAGGAATCGCCAAGACTTGTACAAATATGCATGATTCACATGGAATGAATTTGTAGAGTTTCATGAGCAAGGAATTTGAGTCCAGTGCATATGAGTAGGTGGTTCAATGGAGGATTGAACGCATCGAACGACCCGAATAGAGAAACCCATTGTGGAAGCGCATGACGCATATCGGTGATGGGATGTTTCTCAAGGCTTATAATAGTGTACGATTTAGTCCTTAGACTTGAGGTACTAGGGCGAATTCGGTACATGAATGTGCGTACTTAGATTTAGGTACTGGTCACGTAGCATGGCCACAAAGTGCCTAAGTTGGGTGCGTACAAAAGTGTACGCGAGTGGTTAGTACTAAGAGAGGATCTAACGCCTCATCCTGATAAGATGAGAGAATTTCCTATACGTTTCTTAGAAAATTGATTTCGAGGAATCTATGGCCATAGTCGGTGATGCATTTGGAAGGAGTTTCCAAATTTGGCAGTCACACTGAAATCATTGTCGGAAAATTAGAAAGTATAGTTATCGAGATAATTAGAGGTGCCGATCAATTCACACACCCTAGGTCTCGATCGGGAAATCAGTCGTAGAAGGACCGTATGTACATGGCAATTATAAGAGGTGAGGTTCACAATAAATCAATTCACCTTTGATTGGGCTTCATGGGCTTGTGGCTAGACATCGACCATGAAGTGTGGGTACTCCGGAATTAATAGAGGATTTAATTCTAGGAGTGGTCAATTAAAAGTAGTTTAATTGATCGGAGCATTTAATTGCTCGTTAATTAAATCACGAAAGTCGTGGGCCTGCTGCCAGTTGATGGTGAACCCAGAGGGTCACACACAATACAATTGGACGGTGACTGTCTTAAAGGAAAGAAAATGATTTAAAGTTGTTAAATCAAGGTAATTGAATTATGGTATTAATTCAATTGGAGATTATTAATTAGATGACTAATTGATTAATTGATAATTAATTAATTAGAGTTATCTGATTAATTGTGGAATTAATTAAAGTAGTTAATTAATTGGAAGAATAAATAATTAACCAATTTGAGTATTGGATAATTATGGGTTGATTTTGGAATTATCTAAAATTAGGGGCTAGGGGCGATTTTGGTGATTAAAAGGAAAAGGAGTTTTGTTTCTTGAAAAACAAGTTTGAAGAGATTTATCAAATCTCACATTCCTAAGTTGATAAGGAATGAAGATTTGATAAATAAGGGAAGGAGATATCTTTTTAGAGAAGGACTCTTCTCTTATAAATACTCCTTCTCTTCTCTTCATTATTGAGTAGAAGTTTTGCACAAGTTTTGAAAAACCCTAAAAAGCTTTTGAGAGAAAAAGGTTTTTGCTGAATATTTAGAGATAAAAATCGAGTGAGATTAGATTTTTCGAACAAGATATTTTAATTACAAAATCGCCCCCTATAGTTTTTCGCCCCTAACCCTAATCGTCCAACCTAGTCTTGGCCGAACCCAAATCGCACCAGATTTGACCCTGGCCGAACCCTGCTCGATCACACAAGCTCTGTGAGTTGATTTTTCCATTGGTATCTCCCGTTCCTTTGCTGACAAACCTGCAAGATCCAGTTCGTAGCCTAAGACTTGTAGGCGTCACTACAATCCGATTGGTGTGGACTAGCTTTGGAGGTGAGACACATGGATCACTCAAATTGTGAATCAAACCAAACACCTGGAGGACACAACCACGACTTGGAGGTCAGGTAATTTGCGATTAACCCCCTTGTGTTTTTATTGATGTTTGATTCATCCTTATTCGTATAATAACTATGGAGAAAGAATTCATGGGACTATTAGGAACTCGAAAAAATTTTAAAATTCCGCACTTTGTTGTATTGACAATCGAGCCCTAGCCAAAATATCCCAACAGTGGTATCAGAGCCAACTCCATACGTTTTTATACGAAAACCTGAACATAATGTGTTTTCACTGTATATGCTTGATTGTATGTATGAGAACGCATGTTAATTATGTTCTAGTGATTGATTCTTGCTTGTTATGACTGGATCTATGATTGGGTAAAACTGCTTTTTTAGATCTGTGGCGAATTTATAGTTTTTCGAAAAATCAGGGCTTTTATGCAAAAATCGCAAAACATGAAAATTAGGGCTGAAAATTGAATTTTCTATTTCTGGAAATTTTTGAAAAATCTGGGTTATTTCTGAAAATCTGATCGCACGCAATTTTGGACCATTTTGCAATTTTCGAAAATTCGAGGACTATTTTGTAATTTCCGAAACTTCAGGGGTCTGTTTGCAAATTCAAAAATTTTCTGGATATCAAAATTTTATTTTCTGGTCCTTCTATCCGAAAACTGTTTTGGGGGTATTTTGTAACTTTTCAAAAGTTTTGGGGTCAAAAGTGCAATTTCCAAAAATATAGGGGCCGAACTGCAATTTTCAAAAGTTGAAAAATCAGAATCTGAAATTAAGGCAGAAAAGTTGTTTTGTTTATCCGAGAATTTATTTTGTCATAATTAGTAGTGACTAAAAAGCAAGAATCATAGGAAGTTAGTTTTAAAATGTGTTTTAAAATTAAGATAGAAGAAAGTAAAAGTTGTTTACATGTTTCTTTGCTCTACGTGAACTGTTTACGTGGTTTTCGATCGCGCCGAGCCTTGACCTTAGGTTAGATGTGATTGGTTTAATTTAATGCATGGTTTTTATTGGGCCTGCGAGCCTGTTATTATTTTTGGGCCACTTTGAGCCTTTGTAATAGAATAGGGCTTTACTGCTTTCATAGTTTAGGATGGAGGCCCATTTACAAGCAAGGTGGGAGCCCAAGAAGAATTGAAGGCCATGTATGCGTGGTACATTGTGTAATAGCATAGGTTCTTTGAGAACCCTTTAGGTTGACCAATTGGGCCAACATCATTGGCTCGATGATGGCCTGCATAGGAGGCTCCCGATCGAAGACATATTGTGGTAGTATGCATGCTAGGCTTGTATGGCTTTTATTTATTAGTCAATTTATGATTGCTTGTGTGTATGCGCGCTAGAATCTAGATCGTAAATAAAAGATAAAGCATAATTGAAGCGGTGAGATCTCGAGGAGAGTTTCTTCAAACATTCAAAACCAAAAATTCCCCTCTCGAACAAATATTAAGTCATATTGGGTTAAACATAAAATGAGGTTTTATAAAATCCAAGCCTTCCATTAATAGGGACTAGTGTATGTTGTTTACTTATCGATAGAGGTGATCCAGAGTCTGGCACCCGAGTCGAAGAAAGGGGCAATACACGAAATTCCTTGATTCTAGTTTTCTTAAAACTCGACAAGGGTAGGGACTGGTCGGGACGTGAAAATCGACCGATAACTAGTTACGGAGAATTCATGACCGGGCCCGTTGCTTATCATGATTAATGGGTTAGACTTAACGCTTAGTAACATTTATGATGTAGCAGTGCTAGATAAATGCGAAAAACGAGGCAAAATAGCTTGAAGGTTGTGTAGTAGACACAATTGGTAATATGTATACCTACCTAGGGAATTAATTGTATGGCCACGAGTCGTGGGTGCAACTAATTGCTGCTGGGACGTCAAGACCTACTAGGAAATAAATTTTTCCCGAAACTAGAAGGGGTTACTGTTTCGATAAAAATAGTGGGAGAACTTTTTCGATAAAAAGTCCAAATTTCGTTAATTATAAGTATTAATATTAAACCTGTCTGCTTATAGTCGTCTGTTTTTAAATGTTAGCCATTTACCATCCACTGTCCGATACTCGATGCGTTTGAGAACCGAACCAACTTTGAAAAAGGTGATGTGCAATTTCCTATACGAAACCGACATGGCTAAGTTTGACAATGTTAGGGAATATTGTTCTTACTTAAGCAAGACATTCGAGCTGATCAAAGGGTTTGGAGCCCAATTGACTCTCGAAGATGAGATAACGATAACCCTACAAGGATTATCTGAGACCTTCACTCATTTTATGCAACATTGCATTATTCCGCCTGATGGAATACAAACAAAGCAATTGCATGAGTTGTTAGACAAATATGAAGAAGCTCATCAATGTGGTTTTGGTCTATATGATTGGAATTGCCCTCTGTGTAAGTACGAAGAGAAAATAAGGAAGCTTGTTGAAAAGGATTTCCTGGAAAGACTTGACTACGGTATGACTTTTTAAGTTATACACTTGTTGAATCTTTTTGATGTAAGACATCTGATTAAAACTTTCATTTCTATAAAAGCATTTACAGGCGATGATAGTCTTCCCGCTCAACCTAAAAGGAGGAAAATCCTTGAAAGGGAGATGCAAGTAGTGCAGAGCGAGATGAGGAAACTGGAATTCCGGGACTGGGTCAAGGAAGAATTGTACCTAGACATTCCTTTTTAGCAAAGAAGTTTTTCTTAGTTTTTCGTATTAGCATGAGTTTTAAGTTTTAGTTTACTTTGAGTATTATTTCACATTTTGTACGAGACCTTATTGCTTTACCATTGAGAAATGGAATTGTTGGGTTTGTGCCTCGATTGTCAATACAACAGAGTGCGGAATTTAAAATTTTTCAAGACACACCCACAGTCCCAAAAATAAAGTCTCCATATTATGTATACGAAAAGCAAGAAACGAACGCAAGCATAAATAAAACATAGGGGGTTAATCGAAATTACCTCACCACAGCTCGGTGGTGGTTACCTCCAGGCTTCATGTTCGATTCACAATATAGTGATCCAAGTGTCTCACCTCCAGAATGTATCCACACCAACTGGATTGTAGCAACACTTCCAAGTCGTAGGCTAAGAACTGGAACTTGAAAGTTTGTCAACAAAGGTACTTCTGAACTTGATCAGGACTTTGATCTAGGTTCGGGTTTGGAGATCAATTGGAGGAAGACCAAACACGCAGGGCTTATGCGGCTGGATTTGGTTCGGCCAAGCTTGGATCGGCCAGGTTAGGTTCGGCCGAGCTAGGATGGGCGACTAGGGTCCGGGGCGAAATAGTTTGGGGCGGATATGCAATTTATAAAACTTATTTCGAAAATCAGATTTTTCTTTCTCAAAAATCGGTTATGACTTTTCTCTCAAAAATCTTGCAGAGTTTTTCCTCTCAAAAGTTTTCAGTTTTGTTTTTCTCACTTGTTTTTGAATGAAGAGAGGAGAAGAAGTATTTATAGGAGAAGAGTCCTACTCCTATAAGATATCTTCTTCCTTGTTTATCAAATCTTTTCTTCCTTATCTAAGATTTGATATATCTCTTCTTGCTTATCTTCCAAGATTAAAAACTTCCTTTTCCTTATCTTTAAAAATCGCCCCTATCACTTCTATTTGTGATAATTACAAATCGACCCCTTTGTCATTTAATTGGCTAATCCGAAAATTACCAATTAAATTTATTCTTCCAACTTAATTAATTAACCACTTTAATTAATTTCATAATTAATCAGATAACCCTTAATTAATTAATTGAACATTAATTAATTAAATATCTAATTAATAATCTCTCATTTGAATTAATGCTTTAATTCAATAACTTTGATTTAACAACTTTAAATCTTTCACATTTCCCTTAATGACTGTCACTGTCCAATTGTATTGTGTGTGACCCTCTGGGTTCACCATCAATTGGCAGTAGGCCCACGACTCTCGTGATTTAATTAACGAGCAATTAAATGCTCCGATCAACTTTAAACTATCTTTAATTGACCACTCCAGAATTAATTTCCTTATTAATTCAGGAGTACCTACACTTCATGATCGATGTCTAGCCACAAGCCCATGAAGCCCAACTTCAGGTGAATTGATATTTGTGAACCTCACCTATTATAACTGCCATGTACATACGGTCCTTCCATGACTGATTTCCCGACCGAGACCTAGGGTGTGTGAATTGATCGGCACCTCTAAATATCTCGATTATGTACTTTCTAATTCAGGATAGTAATTCCAGTGTGACTGCTAAATTTGGAAGCCCCTTCCAAATTCGTCACTGACCATGGCCACGGGTTTCTCGGAACTATTATCGAAGAACGTACAGGAAATTCTCCCACCTTATCAGGATGAGTCGATGGATCCTTTCTTAGTACTAACCACTCGCGTACACTTCCGTACGCACCCAACTTAGGCATGTTATGACCAAGCTAAGTGGCCTATACCTAAATCAAAGTACGCACTTTCATGCACCGAATTCGCCCTAGCACTTCAAGTCTAAGGACTAAATCGTACACTATTACAATCCTTGAGAAACATCCCATCACCGATATGCGACATGCGCTTCCACAATGGGTTTCTCTGTTCGGGTCGTTCGATGCATTCGATCCTCTATCGAACCACCTAGTCATATGCACTGGCCTCAAATGCCTTGTTCATGAAACTACAACAAATTCACTCCATGTGAATCATGCATAATCGTACAAGTCTTGACGATTCATTCGATACCCCGTCTCGATATGAATCTATGACTTGGAACGTTTTCGAGATCACGACCTTTGAGACTGTTTCATGATAAGTGCACTCAGTACTGAAGTGTATAGTCCCATAGTCTATTGTGAACTCAGGATTTCATCCAATCGCTTAGATAGGTTCGCGAGAGATGAAGTTGGCCATTGTTTAATTCACGTACTATGAATAAACGGGCGTATTAATTATAAACCATAAGAAGATAGTCCTCAAACAAGCTAATTTAGATTGGCTTGCCGGGCACTATTCCATCAATCTCCCACTTGCCCTAAAGCCAATCACAACATTTCTAAGACCCATCTATACCAAGATGTCCCTCGAACCATTTGTGAAAGAGCTTCATTAGTGGATCTGCTAAGTTTGTCCTTGTCGAGATGAAGTAATGCTTCTACTCGTCTCAACCACCTTTGACTTGTTCAATCATATGGTGTTGTGTTTAGATTCTTGATGAGATCTCGATTTTCTTTCATTGAGCAATAGCTTTGTTTAAATCGGTTAGGATTATAACAAGCTTTCGTCATGCTAGGTAATTCATCCAATGGATGAATGTTTTCTCATCTAAACACCTTTTGTGTGTGTGCAGCATCACAATGGTGCTTTTATTCTGATTGAGTTGGCAATGGTATACTATTGGAATTTCTTCCAATATACCTCTGCTCCATCGAAACAGAATAAATCATCCACTTTTGACTTTGAAAATCTCGAATTAATAAATCCTTCGAGTTTCAATTCTCCACTATTACCATAGACCAGCAACATATCCTTTAATTATCTTCGAGGATTGCTTTATGGTAGTCCAGTGTCCTTGACTGGAGTTTGACTTATTAGTAGCTCGTGAAATATCAGAGCTTTTGATGAGTCAGGTCATGTACAAGACTTTGCATGCTACATGCAATCCAAACGCTTAAGCATAAGGCTTCTTGAGACAATTTCTTCTTTACTTATTAAATGCAGGGCATTCACATTAAATAAGACAGAGAAATTCATATCTCTATGGAATTGATCCTTTCTTGAATTTTCCATATAGTCTTTGTACTTAGATTTGTGAATTTCAACATCTACTTTTCTTTATCTACTTTAGATACGTATCGCCAGTACGTGAGATGCAATTCCAAATCTATTCATGGAGAATTGCGTGATTAACACGCTTTCGTCTGTGCTTCTCTGATATTCTTATATCAATCTTGATGTATAGAACATCTTCTTGTTACTTTTCGAACTCAACTGTACTCCCACTGATCCTTTTGCACAAATGGAATCCATATGCCTTTTGACAATTCAACATTCTTGATTGACTTATCAAGTTGCATGTTCCAATTCGGAAAAAGTCATAGATTGACCTTTGGATTTGAATAGAGATCATCTCATCAATTGTGAGATGCAGAATCCATTTCCAATAGTCATATCTCGGTAGTCAACAACCACCTTTCTATGGCTAATAGTTTCAAAATGGGTTTTGACGTTTTAAATGGAGAGAAGGTATTTTCATAGATCTTTTAAAGGACTTTTGAATAATCACCTATCGCCATTTAGCGAGTCAAACTTATCACTTTGAATCTTATGGCTTCATGCCATATCCCTTGATTTATGTCTAAACATATTTTTCTTTGTAATCTTGGATTAAATATCTAATCACTCAATTTCGTAAAATGGAATTGTGAGTTCCTTACGAATTTGATTAGATTACTAAGAATTTGTGCAAAAATCGGTTCATTGGGTTTCGGGGTTTACTCCCACTATTTGTGGGGATGGGTCCAATGTCTTTTGGACTTCATCAAGTTTTATGACATTCCCTTATTTCCTTTGACAAAAGATTCGTCAACATAGGAATAAGCTACTCACGAGATACTTTCGTTTCTCGTTGTCATAGAACAGGTATCCAATGGATTTCTTTGGATACCCCACAAATATTTGTATGAATCGGACCTACCATCGAATTTCTCATACATGGGTATTCTCTCATTTCATAAATGATTTGGTAGTGTAAGAACTTTCTTCGGAAGGCACTACACCAACTTTCTTGAAGAGTCAGGAGAGGCTATCCCCTTAATGTGAATGAAGGAAGTTTAGCAAAATCATAGTTGTGAATCGAACTAGGTTCGACCCCCCTTCTTGATTTGCTTCATGAGAATTCTATTCTCGTTTTAGATAATCGTGGAATTAATTGCTTATGTTTCAGCAAGCTTGATTAGATCAAAAGTGCTTTCGTCATAATGCATTTAGTTGCTTCATTTCCAAGACGTCTGTTGAATTGCTTCAATAGTCTCAGAATTGTACTTCAATTAAGACACATATACTTTGACGATTAAGAAATCGTAAGTATATCTGAAGTAACGTTCTTCTTGAACTAGTGCTTTTAGTTCTTCCACGTTTGTCCTAATGGATTGAATCCATTCGGTTGAATTGTTTGGAATGCTAAATATTCCATTAATTTCGGTTATCATTCCTTCAAGATTTGAAAGTTATGAATTTATCCAAGTTCCTTATTTCAAGAACAATAGATAAAAGCTTCCCTTTCGTATCTATCTTCAGGAAGAATGTCCAAAAAGAACATTTCAATCGTGGACGATTATTTTGCCACGTTTTCGATTCAGCATATAGTTTTTCGTAGTTTTGAATTTGTTTATCATTGTTTTTATTTCTATGCTTTAAAGCATCAATATTTGTACAAAGTTAAATAGCTTTAATTAAATAAATTCCATTCTCAATGGTAAAGCAATAATGTCTTGTACAAAAATTTGAAATAAAATCTCAAAGACAAACTAAAACTAAAGACTTATGCTAATACGAAAAACTAATATCTCTTTATGCAAAGTTCTAGGTCTAGATAGTCCTTGACCCAATCCCTGAAGTGATTCTCCCTTATCTCTCTATGCATTGATTGCATCCTCCTTTTAAGGAATTTCTTCCTTTTAGGTCGAGAGGGAACACCATCATCACCTGCAAACACTTTTACAGACATGAAAGTTTTATCAGATGTCTTACATCATAAAGAATTTAACAGGTGTATAACTTAAAAGTCATACCATTGTTAATTCTGTTCAGGAATTTCTTTCCAGCATAATCCTTCATTTGTTCTTCATAGTCACATATATGGCAGCCCCACTCATATAGACCATATCCAAGTAGATGGACATCCTCATATTTGTCTAACAACTCATGCAAGTGTTTTGTTTCAATTCCATCAAACGGAATATCACAATGTTGCAAGAAATGATCGAAGTCTTCAGACAAGCCATTGAGAGTAATGGTTATCTCATCTTCTTTAGATATTCGAGTTCCAAACTTTCTGAGTCGTTTGAACATCTTGGCTAAGTAAGAACAATATTCTCTGACATTGTCAAACTTATCCATGTTTGTCTCATAGAGTGAATAGCTCATAAAGTTCCCCAAAGTTTGTTCGGTTTGAAAACGTAACACAACTTGTTTGAATGGGACAGTGGATGGTGAATGGCTAACAAAAATAGACAACATATAAGCAGACAGGTTTAACATTAATACTTATAATTAACGAAATTTGGACTTTTTATCGAAAAAGTTCTCCCACTATTTTATCGAAACTGTGACCCCTTCTAGTTTCGGGAAATTCTATTTCCTAGTAGGTCTTGACGTCCCAGCAGCAATTAATTGTACCCACGACTCGTGGCCATACAATTAATTCCCTAGGTAGGTATACATATTACCAATTGTGTCTACCACACAACCTTCAAGCTATTTTGCCTCGTTTTTCGCATTTATCTAGCACTGCTACATCATAAATGTTACTACGCGTTTAAGTCTAACCCATTAATCGTGATAAGCAACGGGCCCGGTCGTGAACTCCCCGTAACTAGTTATCGGTCGATATTCACATCCCGACCAATCCCTACCCTTGTCGTATTTAGTTAAAAATAGGAATCGAGGAATTTCGTGTATTGCCCCTTTCTTCGACTCGGGTGCCAGACTCTGGATCACCTTTATCGATAAGTAGACAACTCACACTAGTCCCTATTAATGGAAGGCTTGGATCTATAAAACTTCATTTTATAGTTTACCCAATATGATTTAATATTTATTCGAGAGGGGATTTTCGGTTTTGAAAGTTTGAAGAAACTCTCCTCGAGATCTCACCGTTTCAATTATGCTTTATCTTTTATTACGATCTAGATACTAGCGCGCATACACACAAGCAATCATAAATCGACAAATAAATAAAAGCCATACAAGCCTAACATTCATGCTACCACAATATGTTTTCGATCGGGAGCCTCCTATGCAGGCCATCATCGAGCCAGTGATGTTGGCCCTATTGGTCAATCTAAAGGGGTTCAAACAGGCCTATGCTATTACACAATGTACCACGCATACGCGGCCTTCAATTCTTCATGGGCTCCCACCTTGCTTGTAAACGGGCCTCCATCCTAGACTAGGAAAGCAGTAAAGCCCTATTCTATTACAAAGGCTCAAAGTGGCCCAAAACAATAACAGGCTCGCAGGCCCAATAAAACCAAACATTAAATTAAACCAATCACATCTACCCTAAGGTCAAGGCTCGGCGCGATCGAAAAACCACGTAAACAGTTCACGTTGAGCAAGAAACATGTAAACATCTTTCACTTTCTTTCTTAATTTTAAAACTACCTTTTAAAACTAACTTCCTATTGATTTCTTACTTTTAGTCACTACTAATTATGACAAGAAAAATTCTCGGATAAACAAAACAAGTTTTCTGCTTTAAAACAGATCCGGATTTTCAACTTTTGAAAAATTGCAGTTCGGCCCCTGTACTTTCGGAAATTGCACTTTTAACCCCAAAAACTTTTGAAAAGTTACAAAACACCCCAAAACAGTTTTCGGACAGAAGGACCAGAAAATAAAAAATTTTTGAATCCAGAAAATATTTCGAATTGCAAACTGACCCTTGAAATTTCGGAAATTACAAAATAGCCCATAAATTTTCGAAAATTGCAAAGTGGTCCAAAAACCCGTGCGATCAGAATTTCATAATCAGCCCATAAATTTCTAAAATTTCCAGAAACAGAAAATTAATTTTCAGCCCTTATTTTCAAGATTTGCGATTATTGCAAAATAGTCCTGATTTTTCAAAAACTATAAAAAAAACGCCACAGATCTGGAAAAACAGTTTTACCCAATTATAGATCCAGTCATAACAAGTAAGAATCAATTGACAGAACATAATTCTAAAGTGTTTTCATACACATAATCAAACATATACGATAAACACATTATGTTCAGGCTTTTACGTATAATAAGTATGGAGTTGGCTCTGATACCACTGTTGGGTTTGTGCCTCGATTGTCAATACAACAGAGTGCGGAATTTAAAATTTTTCAAGACACACCCACAGTCCCAAAAATAAAGTCTCCATATTATGTATACGAAAAGCAAGAAACGAACGCAAGCATAAATAAAACATAGGGGGTTAATCGAAATTACCTCACCACAGCTCGGTGGTGGTTACCTCCAGGCTTCATGTTCGATTCACAATATAGTGATCCAAGTGTCTCACCTCCAGAATGTATCCACACCAACTGGATTGTAGCAACACTTCCAAGTCGTAGGCTAAGAACTGGAACTTGAAAGTTTGTCAACAAAGGTACTTCTGAACTTGATCAGGACTTTGATCTAGGTTCGGGTTTGGAGATCAATTGGAGGAAGACCAAACACGCAGGGCTTATGCGGCTGGATTTGGTTCGGCCAAGCTTGGATCGGCCAGGTTAGGTTCGGCCGAGCTAGGATGGGCGACTAGGGTTCGGGGCGAAATAGTTTGGGGCGGATATGCAATTTATAAAACTTATTTCGAAAATCAGATTTTTCTTTCTCAAAAATCGGTTATGACTTTTCTCTCAAAAATCTTGCAGAGTTTTTCCTCTCAAAAGTTTTCAGTTTTGTTTTTCTCACTTGTTTTTGAATGAAGAGAGGAGAAGAAGTATTTATAGGAGAAGAGTCCTACTCCTATAAGATATCTTCTTCCTTGTTTATCAAATCTTTTCTTCCTTATCTAAGATTTGATATATCTCTTCTTGCTTATCTTCCAAGATTAAAAACTTCCTTTTCCTTATCTTTAAAAATCGCCCCTATCACTTCTATTTGTGATAATTACAAATCGACCCCTTTGTCATTTAATTGGCTAATCCGAAAATTACCAATTAAATTTATTCTTCCAACTTAATTAATTAACCACTTTAATTAATTTCATAATTAATCAGATAACCCTTAATTAATTAATTGAACATTAATTAATTAAATATCTAATTAATAATCTCTCATTTGAATTAATGCTTTAATTCAATAACTTTGATTTAACAACTTTAAATCTTTCACATTTCCCTTAATGACTGTCACTGTCCAATTGTATTGTGTGTGACCCTCTGGGTTCACCATCAATTGGCAGTAGGCCCACGACTCTCGTGATTTAATTAACGAGCAATTAAATGCTCCGATCAACTTTAAACTATCTTTAATTGACCACTCCAGAATTAATTTCCTTATTAATTCAGGAGTACCTACACTTCATGATCGATGTCTAGCCACAAGCCCATGAAGCCCAACTTCAGGTGAATTGATATTTGTGAACCTCACCTATTATAACTGCCATGTACATACGGTCCTTCCATGACTGATTTCCCGACCGAGACCTAGGGTGTGTGAATTGATCGGCACCTCTAATTATCTCGATTCTGTACTTTCTAATTCAGGATAGTAATTCCAGTGTGACTGCTAAATTTGGAAGCCCCTTCCAAATTCGTCACTGACCGTGGCCACGGGTTTCTCGGAACTATTATCGAAGAACGTACAGGAAATTCTCCAACCTTATCAGGATGAGTCGATGGATCCTTTCTTAGTACTAACCACTCGCGTACACTTCCGTACGCACCCAACTTAGGCATGTTATGACCAAGCTAAGTGGCCTATACCTAAATCAAAGTACGCACTTTCATGCACCGAATTCGCCCTAGCACTTCAAGTCTAAGGACTAAATCGTACACTATTACAATCCTTGAGAAACATCCCATCACCGATATGCGACATGCGCTTCCACAATGGGTTTCTCTGTTCGGGTCGTTCGATGCATTCGATCCTCTATCGAACCACCTAGTCATATGCACTGGCCTCAAATGCCTTGTTCATGAAACTACTGTTGGGATATAGCTCGATTTGTCAAACAACAAAGTGCGGAATTTAAAATTTTTCGAGGTATCCAATGGTCCCATAAAAGATGTCTCCACATTATGTATACAAAAGCAAGAACAAAAACGCACACAATGAATTAACAAAGGGGGGTTTTTGCGATATACCTCACCACAGGCAAGGTGGTGGAAACCTCCGGTCTTCGATTCTGATTCTGATCCGGTTCACAGGAGTGATCCAAGTGTCTCACCTCCAGGGATAGTCCACACCAATTGGATTCTGGCAACACCTCAAGATCTTAGGCTCAGAACTCGATGCAGGAGATTTGTTATTGAAGGATTGTATGAGATCTCTTGACAAATCAAGATCTAATACAATGGAAGGGGAGATCACGGCGGCGGCGGCACCAGGGAGCTCACGGCAGCACAGTGGCGGCGGCTTATGGTGGCGGCGGCGGCTAGCAGCTAGGGTTTCTAGCTTGGAGAGGGGGCGGCGCTTTTAGGCAGAGGGAGGCTAGGGTTTTTCTCTTAGGGTGTTAGCTTTTAAGCTCATGTAGTTCCCCTTTTATAGACTCCTTCTGACCTAGGGTTTGCAAGACTCCTTATGGGCTTTAATTAATAGAAGCCCATATCTTGCAATCCTCCATTTAATTAACTACTTTAATTAAATGCCCAGTCCAATTAAATCAATATTTCTTTTAATTAACTAGCAACTCAATTATTAATTAAGTTAGCCAATTAATTAATCTCCCACTTGAATTAAATACTTTTAATTCATTTAATTGATTTAATTACCTTTAAATCAATTAATTCCTTTCATGTCCTTTTATAACAGTCACCGTCCAATTGTATTGTGTGTGACCCTCTGGGTTCACCATCAACTGGCAGCAGGCCCACGAATCCTTCGTGATTTAATTTATGAACAATAAATTGTTCCGGTTAATTAAACAACCTTTAATTAACCACTCCTAGAATTAAATCCTTTATTAATTCAGGAGTACCCACACTTCATGGTCGATGTCTAGCCACAAGCCCATGAAGCCCAATATCAGGTGAATTGATATTTGTGAACCTCGTCTCATATAATTACCATGTACATACGGTCCTTCTATCGACTAATATTCCCGATCAAGACTTAGGGTGTGTGAATTAATCGGCACCTCTAAATTTGTCTCGATAGCTATACTTTCTAATTCAGGATAATATACCTTTGTGACCTTTCTAAATTTGGAAATCCCTTTCCAAATTAGTCACCGACTGCGGCCGCAGATTCCTTGGATATATTATCTAAGAATCGTATAGGAAATTCTCTCACTCATTACAGTGAGTCAATAGATTCCATATCGGTACTAACCACTCGCGTACATGTCCATACGCACCCAACCTAGGCATGTTATGACCAAGCTACGTGGCCTATACCTAGATCTAAGTACGCACTTCCATGCACCGAATTCGCCCTAGCACCTCAAGTCAAAGGACTAAATCGTACACTATTATATTCCTTTGAGAAACATCCCATCACCGATGTGCGTCATGCGCTTCCACAATGGGTTTCTCTGTTCGGGTCGTTCGATGCGTTCAATCCTCCATTGAACCACCTACTCGTATGCACTGGACTCAAATTCCTTGCTCATGAAACACTACAAATTCACTCCATGTGAATCATGCATACTTGTACAAGTCTTGGCGATTCCTACGATACCCCGTCTCGTTCGGAATCTATGACTTGGAACACTTTTAAGATTACGACCTTTGAGACTGTTTCATGATTGCACTCAATACTGAAGTGAATCGTCCCATAGTCAAATGTAATCTAAGGGTTTCAACCAATCGCTTAAATGTATTCGCGAAAGATGAAGTTGGCCATTGTTTATCCTTATACATATATAAATAAACATGCGTATTATTATAAAATCAAAGATCGTTTCATACAGGATAGATCTATTACAAGCAAACAGAACTGGCTTGCAGGGCACTATCCTATCAATCTCCCACTTGCCCTAAAGCCATTCACCTACGGTTCTAAGTCCCATCTTTTCTAGATGACTATCGAACGCCTTTTGTGAAAGTGGCTTAGTTAGTGGGTCAGCTACGTTGTCTTCCGATTTGACATACTCCATGTGCATGTCACCTCTACCCATGATCTCCCTGATCACGTGGTATTTCCTCTGTACGTGTTTGGATTGATGGTGTGATCTCGGCTCCTTCGCTTGAGCTATCGCCCCGTTGTTGTCACAGAAGACGACTACAGGTTCAGCAATGCTAGGAACAACATCCAATTCTTGGATGAAGTTTTTCATCCATACACTTTCTTTTGCTGCATCTGATGCTGCGATATATTCTGCTTCTGTGGTTGAATCAGCAGTGGTAGACTGTTTACAGCTCTTCCAACTGACTGCTCCACCATTGATGCGGAATATGTATCCAGAGTTGGATTTGAAGTCATCCACGTCAGACTGGAAACTTGCATCAGTGAATCCTTCAAGTTTCAGTTCTCCACTACCACCGTAGACCAAAAACATATCCTTAGTCCTTCGCAGGTACTTTAGGATTGCTTTTACGGCAGTCCAGTGCTCTTCGCCTGGATTTGACTGATAGCGGCTCGTTACACTTAGAGCGTGTGCTACGTCTGGTCGAGTACATAACATCGCATACATTATACTCCCTATAGCAGAGGCATAAGGTATGAGAGACATTCTCGTCTTTTCTTCGTCAGTTGTAGGGCACATAGACTTAGAAAGAGAGATACCATGTCTCATTGGAAGCAATCCTCTCTTGGATTCTTCCATCTTGAATCTTTTCAAGATTGTGTTAATGTACTGAGATTGGGAGAGTCCAATCATCTTCTTCGATCTATCCCTATAGATACGGATTCCCAATTCGTAAGATGCGTCTCCCATATCTTTCATAGAGAACTGCGCGGATAACCACGCTTTAGTCTGTGCTAACATCTTGATATCGTCTCCGATTAACAAAATGTCATCGACGTACAAAACAATGAATTGTATCGAACTCCCACTATTCTTCTTGTACACACAAGGTTCATATACGTTTTTGATGAAGCCAAATGCCTTGACTGTCTCATCAAATCGTATGTTCCAGGTTCGGGATGCCTGTTTGAGGCCATATATCGACCTTTGAAGTTTACACAATTTGTGCTCACTTCCTTTGGACGCAAAACCTTCAGGTTGTTGCATAAAGATCTCCTTGTCAATGTCTCCATTGAGGAAGGCGGTCTTTACGTCCATTTGCCATATCTCATAATCATGCCATGCGGCAATGGCAAGTAATATCCGAATGGATTTGGACATCGCTACGGGAGAGAAGGTTTCCTCATAGTCTATTCCAGGCCTTTGAGAATACCCCTTCGCCACTAAGCGTGCCTTGTGAGTTAAAACCTCTCCATTCATTCCAAGCTTACGCTTGAAGATCCATTTGCATCCTACAGGGATAGTTCCCTCAGGTGGATCAACCAAGGTCCAAACCTTGTTGGAATGCATGGAATCCATTTCGGATTGCATGGCTTCGAGCCACGCACCCGAGTCTATGTCTGACATCGCTTCTTGATAGGTCCTTGGATCATTATCGCCTCTTTCGTTTTCGTGAATGAAACCAAATCGCTCTGGCTCCTTACGAATTCGATCAGACCTTCGAAGAGTAGGTGTACTAGTAGGTTCAGTAAATTCTGGTTCAGCTCCCACTGTTTGTGAGGATGGGTCCGATTCCTGGACTTCATCAAGTTCTACGATTGTCCCATTTCGATTGGAGAGGAAATCCTCTTCCAAGAAGTGGGCGTTCCTAGATACGAACGTATTACGTTCTTTAGGATCGAAGAACAGGTATCCAATGGATTCCTTTGGATACCCCACAAATTTGCACAAACTAGATCTACTATCTAGCTTATCTCCCTTCTTGTTCTTTACATACGCAGGAGATCCCCATACTCGTAGATACGAATACACGGGCGCCTTACCATACCATACTTGGTGCGGTGTTGTCGGCACTGACTTCGAAGGTACTATGTTTAGTATCTTCGATGCAGTTAATAGGGCCAAGCCCCAAAATGAAAAGGGAAGGTCAGCAAAGCTCATCATGGAACGAACCATGTCTAACAAAGTTCGGTTCCTCCGCTCGGACACTTCATTGAGTTGGGGCGTCCTAGGGGGAGTTCGCTGGGTGAGAATTCCATTCTCTTTTAGATAATCAAGGAATTCTTGGTTTAAGTACTCACCACCTCTATCAGAACGAAGTGCTTTAATACTATGTCCAAGTTGATTCTCAACTTCCATTCGAAACTCTTTGAATTTCTCAAAAGTTTCGGATTTGTGTTTCATGAGATACACATATCCATAACGACTAAAATCGTCGGTGAATGTTACGAAGTAAGAGAATCCTCCTCTCGCATTGACACTCAATGGTCCACAAACGTCAGTATGGATTAAATCCAATGTTTGCTTGGTTCGCTCGGGATTCCCTGTGAAGGGTGATTTGGTCATCTTTCCTTTGAGACAAGATTCGCAAGTTGGGAGTTCATCCAAGTTCTTTATTTCAAGAGCCTTAGAGGAAACCAACTTTTGGATCCTACTCTTGGAAATATGTCCAAGTCTAGCGTGCCAAAGTTGTGGAGTTTGATTATCATATTTTCTTTTTCTAGATTGAATGTGCATAACGTCGGATTTAACAGGTTCTAGGGAATAAAGACCATCCATCAAAGTACCACAAGCATACATTAAACCACCTTTAAATATGCATAAAGATCCATTTTGAATGGAAAAATTAAAACCATCAATGTCTAGCATTGGTATAGAAATGATGTTCTTAATTATTGTTGGTACGTACAGACAATCCCTTAAAACCAAAGTAAAATTTCCTAAAACCAATTCGACGTCCCCAATAGCCTCAGCGGCGATCCTAGCACCGTTTCCAAAACGCAGGATTCTATCCCCGGGCTTCAGGTATCTTACTGCTCCCATCAACTGCAAATCATTGCAGATATGAGAACCTGCTGCGGTGTCTAACACCCACGATGCACAGTTAATAGAAATATTAACTTCAACCAAGAAAATACCTTTGGCTACCAATTTCATCTTTAGGTAGTCTGGGCAGTTCCTTTTCCAGTGCCCTGCTTTCTTGCAGTGGAAACATTCGTCTTCTGGGCTCTTGCGCTTCTTTTCAACCACCTTTTTGATTGCCTTCGAAGAAACTACCTTCTTCTTCTTCTTACCTCTCTTGGGCTTTGCAGCCTTCGATTGGTGTGCAATCATTACCGGCTTCTCTTTCTTGAGAGTCGATTCCGCCGTTACCAACAAATTGGTCAGTTCGTGAAGGGCAAGGGTTCTGTCCTCCATGTTGAAGTTCAACACGAACTGGTCAAAAGAACGGGGCAGCGAATGGAGAAGGAGGTCAGTGCTAAGATCAGCGTGCAAGTCTACTTCCAATCGCCCTAGTTTTTCAACCAGGTTGATGAAGCGTAGACAGTGATCCTTGACACTGCTTCCCTCAGCCATCTTGAGATAAAACAACTCCTTAGTGGTTGCGAACCTTTCGGTACGAGACCTCTCTCCAAACATCTGCTGGAGGTGGAGAAGTATCTCTCTAGCAAGCGGCATAGCAGCATGCTGTTTCTGCAGTTCATTCGACATCGAGGCTAGCATGAGACATCGAACCTGAAGATCATCATCAACCCTTTTAGCATGGGCGGTTCGTTGTTCCTCAGTAGCTCGTGCTGCGGGTGCAGCAGGCATGGGTGTATCGAGCACATAGCTACGTCGCTCGGAGTCGAGGACGATTCTGAGATTTCTCAGCCAGTCAACAAAGTTTGAGCCATTCAATTTGTTTGCGTCGAGGATAACAGATAATGGATTCTTAGACATTGTACTTAATATCTACAATTGGAAAGAAGACAACATTAAGCTAACTGATCTTATGTCTAATACTTATAATTATCGAATTTGGACTTATTTTCGAAAAAGTTCTCCCACTATTTTATCGAAACAATCACCCCTTTGATTGCTCGGGAATTTTAATTCCTAGTAGGTCTTGACGTCCCAGCAGCAATTAATTGCACCCACGACTCGTGGCCATACAACCAATTCTCCAGGTAGGTATACATTTTACCAATTGTGTTACTCCACAACCTTCAAGCTTATTTTGCCTCGGCTTTCGCACTTATCTAGCACTGCTACATCATAAGTGTTACTAATCGTTAAGTCTAACCCATCAATCGTGATGAGCAACGGGCCCGGTCGTGAGTTCTCCGTAACTAGTTATCGGTCGATCCTCACATCCCGACCAGTCCTCACCCTTGTCATGTTTAGTTAAAACAGGAGTCAAGGAATTTCACGTATTGTCCCTTTCTTCGACTCGGGTGCCAGACTCTGGATCACCTCTATCGATAAGTAGACAACATACGTTAGTTCCTATTGATGGAAGGCTTGGATTTATATAAATACTTCATTTTATTTTAATCCAATATGACTTAATATTTAATTCGAGAGGGGGTTTCTGGTTTTGAAAGTTATGCTAACTCTCCTCGAGATCTCACCGATTCAGTTATGCTTTATCTTTTATTACGATCTAGATTCTAGCGCGTAGCCAAATATAAATCGACAAATAAATAAAAGCCATACAAGCCTAGCATGCATACTACCACAATATGTTTTCGATCGGGAGCCTCCTATGTGGGCCATCATCGAGCCAATTGATGTTGGCCCAATTGGTCAATCTAAAGGGTTCTCAAACAGGCCCTATGCTATTACACATTGTACCATGCATACATGGCCTTCTTATCTTCTTGGGCTCCCACCTTGCTTGTAAATGGGCCTCCATCCTAAACTAGGAAAGCAGTAAAGCCCTAATCTATTACAAAGGCTCAAAGTGGCCCAAAAATAATAATAGGCTCGCAGGCCCAATAAAAACCAAGCAATAAATTAAACCAATCACATCTACCCTAAGGTCAAGGCTCGTCTCGATCGAAAAACCACGTAAACAGTTCACGTAGAGCAAGAAACATGTAAACATCTTTTACTTTCTTCTATCTTAATTTTAAAACATCCTTTTAAAACTAATACCTATGATTCTTGCTTTTTTTTTAGTCACTACTAATTATGACAAAATAAATATCCGGGTAAAAAAATTAATTTTCTGCTCAATTTCAGAATCTGTTTTTTCAACTTTTGAAAATTGCATTTTCGGCCCCTCAACTTTCGAAAATTGCACTTTGACCCCAAAACTTTTAAAAAGTTACAAAAACACCCCTGGGCAGTTTCGGGCAGCAGATCAGAAAATAAAATTTTGAATTTTTTTGAAAATTTTCGATTTTTCAAATTGACCCCTCAAGTTTCGGTAATTGCAAAACAGCCCCTAAGTTTTCAGAAATTGCAAAACGACCCCAAAAACTGTGCGACCAGAATTGCAAAAACAGTCCAGAATTTTCAGATTTTCAGATTTCAAAAATTTCGAATTTTCAGCCCTCAAAAACCCTGATTTGCGATTTCTACCCCAAAAGTCCTGAAGTTTTCAAAAACTATAAAAACGGCACAGATCTTGAAAAGCAGTTTTACCCATTGATAGATCTAGTCATAACAAGCAAGAATCAACTTACAGAACATAATTATCACGTGTTCTCATACATATAATTAAACATATACGGTGAACACAATTATGTTCAGGCTTTTGTATAATAATAATGGAGTTGGCTCTGATACCACTGTTGGGATATAGCTCGATTTGTCAAACAACAAAGTGCGGAATTTAAAATTTTTCGAGGTATCCAATGGTCCCATAAAAGATGTCTCCACATTATGTATACAAAAGCAAGAACAAAAACGCACACAATGAATTAACAAAGGGGGGTTTTTGCGATATACCTCACCACAGGCAAGGTGGTGGAAACCTCCGGTCTTCGATTCTGATTCTGATCCGGTTCACAGGAGTGATCCAAGTGTCTCACCTCCAGGGATAGTCCACACCAATTGGATTCTGGCAACACCTCAAGATCTTAGGCTCAGAACTCGATGCAGGAGATTTGTTATTGAAGGATTGTATGAGATCTCTTGACAAATCAAGATCTAATACAATGGAAGGGGAGATCACGGCGGCGGCGGCACCAGGGAGCTCACGGCAGCACAGTGGCGGCGGCTTATGGTGGCGGCGGCGGCTAGCAGCTAGGGTTTCTAGCTTGGAGAGGGGGCGGCGCTTTTAGGCAGAGGGAGGCTAGGGTTTTTCTCTTAGGGTGTTAGCTTTTAAGCTCATGTAGTTCCCCTTTTATAGACTCCTTCTGACCTAGGGTTTGCAAGACTCCTTATGGGCTTTAATTAATAGAAGCCCATATCTTGCAATCCTCCATTTAATTAACTACTTTAATTAAATGCCCAGTCCAATTAAATCAATATTTCTTTTAATTAACTAGCAACTCAATTATTAATTAAGTTAGCCAATTAATTAATCTCCCACTTGAATTAAATACTTTTAATTCATTTAATTGATTTAATTACCTTTAAATCAATTAATTCCTTTCATGTCCTTTTATAACAGTCACCGTCCAATTGTATTGTGTGTGACCCTCTGGGTTCACCATCAACTGGCAGCAGGCCCACGAATCCTTCGTGATTTAATTTATGAACAATAAATTGTTCCGGTTAATTAAACAACCTTTAATTAACCACTCCTAGAATTAAATCCTTTATTAATTCAGGAGTACCCACACTTCATGGTCGATGTCTAGCCACAAGCCCATGAAGCCCAATATCAGGTGAATTGATATTTGTGAACCTCGTCTCATATAATTACCATGTACATACGGTCCTTCTATCGACTAATATTCCCGATCAAGACTTAGGGTGTGTGAATTAATCGGCACCTCTAAATTTGTCTCGATAGCTATACTTTCTAATTCAGGATAATATACCTTTGTGACCTTTCTAAATTTGGAAATCCCTTTCCAAATTAGTCACCGACTGCGGCCGCAGATTCCTTGGATATATTATCTAAGAATCGTATAGGAAATTCTCTCACTCATTACAGTGAGTCAATAGATTCCATATCGGTACTAACCACTCGCGTACATGTCCATACGCACCCAACCTAGGCATGTTATGACCAAGCTACGTGGCCTATACCTAGATCTAAGTACGCACTTCCATGCACCGAATTCGCCCTAGCACCTCAAGTCAAAGGACTAAATCGTACACTATTATATTCCTTTGAGAAACATCCCATCACCGATGTGCGTCATGCGCTTCCACAATGGGTTTCTCTGTTCGGGTCGTTCGATGCGTTCAATCCTCCATTGAACCACCTACTCGTATGCACTGGACTCAAATTCCTTGCTCATGAAACACTACAAATTCACTCCATGTGAATCATGCATACTTGTACAAGTCTTGGCGATTCCTACGATACCCCGTCTCGTTCGGAATCTATGACTTGGAACACTTTTAAGATTACGACCTTTGAGATTGTTTCATGATTGCACTCAATACTGAAGTGAATCGTCCCATAGTCAAATGTAATCTAAGGGTTTCAACCAATCGCTTAAATGTATTCGCGAAAGATGAAGTTGGCCATTGTTTATCCTTATACATATATAAATAAACATGCGTATTATTATAAAATCAAAGATCGTTTCATACAGGATAGATCTATTACAAGCAAACAGAACTGGCTTGCAGGGCACTATCCTATCAACTACAACAAATTCACTCCATGTGAATCATGCATAATCGTACAAGTCTTGACGATTCATTCGATACCCCGTCTCGATATGAATCTATGACTTGGAACGTTTTCGAGATCACGACCTTTGAGACTGTTTCATGATAAGTGCACTCAGTACTGAAGTGTATAGTCCCATAGTCTATTGTGAACTCAGGATTTCATCCAATCGCTTAGATAGGTTCGCGAGAGATGAAGTTGGCCATTGTTTAATTCACGTACTATGAATAAACGGGCGTATTAATTATAAACCATAAGAAGATAGTCCTCAAACAAGCTAATTTAGATTGGCTTGCCGGGCACTATTCCATCAGGAATTTATTTAATTAGAGCAATTTAACTTTGTACAAATGTTCATGTTTTGATACATAGAAATAAACAATGATAAACGAATCGAAACTTTGAAGACTATATGCTAAATCGAAAACGAGTAAGACAAACTGGATAATCGTCCGCGCTTGAAATGTTCACTCTGGGCATTCTTCCTAAAGAGAGATGCGAAAGGAAAGTTTTTATTTACTGATTCCTGAAATAATGAACTTAGGTAAATTCATAACTTTCAAATCTTGAAGGAATAATAACCAAAGTGAAGGATTGCTAAGGCATTCCAAAACATTTCGATCGACATGAACTAAAAGCACTAGTTCAAAAGAAATCTACTTCATATATACTTGCGATTTTTAATCGTCAAAGTTTATGTGTACTATATTGAAGTACAATTCTGAAACTATTGAAGTAATTCAATAGAAGCTTTGGAAATGAAGTAACTAGATGCATTATGTCAAATGCAATTTGATTTAATCAAACCTGCTGAAACATAAGCAAACTTAACACTTCGATTATCTAAGACGAGAATAGAATTCTCATGAAGCAAATCAAAGAAGAAATCGAACATTGTTTGATTCTCGACTATGATCTTGCTGAGTTTCCTTCATTCACTTTAGGGGATACCTTCCCTTAACTCTTCAAAATACTTGGTATAGTATATTTCGAAGTAAGTCCTTACATCGCCATGTCTTTTAAGACATAGCAGAACACCCTTATATGAGAAATTAGATGGTAGATCTAGTTCATATAATGTTTATGGGGTATTCAACAAAACCCATTGAATACCTGTTCCACGACAATGAGAAACGAAAAGCATCTCGTAAGTAGCTTGTTCCTCTGTTGACAAGACCTTGTCAAAGGAAATAAGGAATGTCGTAGAACTTGATGAAGTCCAAGGATTGGACCCGTCCCCATGAACAGTGGGAGTAAACACTAAAAGAAACTGCTGAATCAATCCACGCACAAAGAAATCGTAATCTGATCAAATTCTTAAGGAACTCAAAAATTCCATTTTACGAAATTGAGAAATTGGATTCTAATCAAAGATTACAAAGAGATTATGTTAAACGTGATCTAAGGGATATGGCACATAGCCATAAGATTCGAAATTGAAAACTTTGACTCACTTAAAAGGCAATAGGTCATTATTCAAAAGTCCTTTTAGGATTGATGAAAATGCCTTATATCCATTAGCTACGTCAAAATTCATTTCGAAACTATTAGCCATAGAAAGGTGGTTTTGACTACCAAGACATGACTATTGGATATGAATCCTGCATCTCACAATTGAAAGTTGATGAGAAGATCTCTATTCAAATCCAAGGGTCCATCTATGATTTTTTCCCAAACTTGGAACATGCAACTTGATAAGTCAATCAAGAATGTTGAATTTGTCAAAAGGCATATGGATTCCAATTGTGCAAAAGAATCAGTGGGAGTGTAGTTGAGTTCGAAGCGCAACGAGATGATGTTCTGTACATCAAACAAGATATAAGCATATCAGAGAAGCACAGACAAAAGCGTGTTCTTCAAGCAATTTTCCATGATAAGATTTGGAATTACATCTCACGTACTGGCAATACGTATCTATGGTAGATAGAAGGAAGTAGATGTTGCAATTCACCAAATCTAAGTACAAAGACTATATATTGATTGAATTCAATATGGAAGAATCCAAGAAAGATTGTTTCCAAAGAGACAGAAACCATCTCACTTATTTAATGAGCCCTAAATTAATAAGTAAAGAAGTAACTGTCTCAAGAAGCCTTATGCTTGGCATTTGGGTTGCATGTAGCATGCAAAGTCTTGTACTAGACCTGACTCATCAAAATACTCTGATCATTCACGAGCTACTGATAGTCAAACGCCAGTCAAGGACACTGGTCTACCATAAAAGCAATCCTCGAAGATAATTAAAGGATATAATGCTGGTCGGTGGTAGTAAGTGAAAAATTGAATACTCGAAAGATTTAGAAATTCGAGATTCCCAGTCTGAAGTGGATAAATTATTCTGTCTCGATAGAGCAAAGGTAAATTGGAAGAGATTCCAATAATATACCATTGCCGATTCAAACAAGAATAAAGAGGCACCATTATGATGCTGCACAAAAGAAGGTGTTTAGATGAGAAACTTTAATCCATTAGATGAAATACCTAGCATGACAAAAGCCTATCGTAATCTTAACCGATTTAGATAAGGTGATTGCTCAATGAAAGGAAATCGAGATCTCACCTATAATCTGAACACAATACCGTATGATTGAACCAGTCATGGGTAGTTGAGACGAGTATTACTTCATCTCGACAAAGACAACTTAGCAGATCCACTAATTAAGCTCTCTCACAAATGGTTCGAGGGACATCTTGGTATAGATGGGTCTTAGAAATGTTGTGATTGGCTTTAGGGCAAGTGGGAGATTGATGGAATAGTGCCCAGCAAGCCAATATTAATTAGCTTGTTGAAGTACTATTTTCTTATGGTTTATAATTAATACGCCGTTCATTCATAGTATGTGAAACTGAACAATGGCCAACTTCATCTCTCGCGAACTTATCTAAGCGATTGGATGAAATCCTAAGGTCACAATAGACTATGGGATGATTCACTTCAGTACTGAGTGCAATCATGAAACAGTCTCAAAGGTCGTGATCTTAAAACCGTTCCAAGTCATAGATTCCAAACGAGACGGGGTATCGTAGGAATCGCCAAGACTTGTACAAATATGCATGATTCACATGGAGTGAATTTGTAGAGTTTCATGAGCAAGGAATTTGAGTCCAGTGCATATGAGTAGGTGGTTAAATGGAGGATTGAACACATTGAACGACCCGAACAGAGAAACCCATTGTGGAAGCGCATGACGCATATCGGTGATGGGATGTTTCTCAAGGCTTATAATAGTGTACGATTTAGTCCTTAGACTTGAGGTACTAGGGCGAATTCGGTACATGAATGTGCGTACTTAGATTTAGGTACTGGTCACGTAGCATGGCCACAAAGTGCCTAAGTTGGGTGCGTACAAAAGTGTACGCGAGTGGTTAGTACTAAGAGAGGATCTAACGCCTCATCCTGATAAGATGAGAGAATTTCCTATACGTTTCTTAGATAATTGATTTCGAGGAATCTATGGCCATAGTCGGTGATGCATTTGGAAGGAGTTTCCAAATTTGGCAGTCACACTGAAATCATTGTCGGAAAATTAGAAAGTATAGTTATCGAGATAATTAGAGGTGCCGATCAATTCACACACCCTAGGTCTCGATCGGGAAATCAGTCGTAGAAGGACCGTATGTACATGGCAATTATAAGAGGTGAGGTTCACAATAAATCAATTCACCTTTGATTGGGCTTCATGGGCTTGTGGCTAGACATCGACCACGAAGTGTGGGTACTCCGGAATTAATAGAGGATTTAATTCTAGGAGTGGTCAATTAAAAGTAGTTTAATTGATCGGAGCATTTAATTGCTCGTTAATTAAATCACGAAAGTCGTGGGCCTGCTGCCAGTTGATGGTGAACCCAGAGGGTCACACACAATACAATTGGACGGTGACTGTCTTAAAGGAAAGAAAATGATTTAAAGTTGTTAAATCAAGGTAATTGAATTATGGTATTAATTCAATTGGAGATTATTAATTAGATGACTAATTGATTAATTGATAATTAATTAATTAGAGTTATCTGATTAATTGTGGAATTAATTAAAGTAGTTAATTAATTGGAAGAATAAATAATTAACCAATTTGAGTATTGGATAATTATGGGTTGATTTTGGAATTATCTAAAATTAGGGGCTAGGGGCGATTTTGGTGATTAAAAGGAAAAGGAGTTTTGTTTCTTGAAAAACAAGTTTGAAGAGATTTATCAAATCTCACATTCCTATGTTGATAAGGAATGAAGATTTGATAAATAAGGGAAGGAGATATCTTTTTAGAGAAGGACTCTTCTCTTATAAATACTCCTTCTCTTCTCTTCATTATTGAGTAGAAGTTTTGCACAAGTTTTAAAAAACCCTAAAAAGCTTTTGAGAGAAAAAGGTTTTTGCTGAATATTTAGAGAGAAAAATCGAGTGAGATTAGATTTTTCGAACAAGATATTTTAATTACAAAATCGCCCTCTATAGTTTTTCGCCCCTAACCCTAATCGTCCAACCTAGTCTTGGCCGAACCCAAATCGGACCAGATCTGACCCTGGCCGAACCCTGCTGGATCACACAAGCTATGTGAGTCGATTCTTCCATTGGTATCTCCCGTTCCTTTGCTGACAAACCTGCAAGATCCAGTTCGTAGCCTAAGACTTGTAGGCGTCACTACAATCCGATTGGTGTGGACTAGCTTTGGAGGTGAGACACATGGATCACTCAAATTGTGAATCAAACCAAGCACCTGGAGGACACAACCACGACTTGGTGGTCAGGTAATTTGCGATTAACCCCCTTGTGTTTTTATAGATGTTTGATTCATCCTTATTCGTATAATAACTATGGAGAAAGAATTCATGGGACTATTAGGAACTCGAAAAAATTTTAAAATTCCGCACTTCGTTGTATTGACAATCGAGCCCTAGCCAAAATATCCCAACAAGCCCCGACTTCCCGATGGTGGTATCGCTAGAAATAGCGAATTACAACGTCAAAAGAATCATAATCGATAATGGAAGCTCATCGAATATCATCTCTAAAGAGGTCCTAGCCCAGATGAACTTGGGACAAATAACATTCCAAAAAGTAGCCACGCCTTTAGTAGGATTCGGGGGATCAGAGATTGTCCCCATTGGCACAATAACTTTGAGTGTCTCACTCGGGAAGAAACCATATCGGACGGTGAAGCTAGTAAAATTTTTAGTAGTAGAAACTCCCTTTGCTTACAATGCGATCCTAGGGCGACTAACAGTCAACCTATTCCGAGCTGTAGTTTCAACATACCATCAGAAAATAAAATTTCCAACTGACGCAGGGATCGGAGAAATAGTGAACGATCATTGCATGGCATGGGACTGCTACAACACATCACTAACCTTGGGAAATCGCCCAAGATCGATTACCCCAAGCAAAAGAAAGCTTGAAGACGACGATGATAGAATCGGAGTTGATATCCCTAGCACCGACCGAATAGATAAGAAGGGAAAGGAACCAGTGGATTTAGCTTTAAAACCACCGGAACATAAAGATGTCCTATTGGTACAAGGGGACCCAACAAAAACAACAAGAATAGGAACCGAATTAAGCAAAGAAGGGGAAGTAATGTTGGTCAACTTTCTCAGAAATAATGTAGACATCTTCGCCTGGAGCGCGAACGACATTGAAGGGATTGAACCCCGGGTAATCAGTCATTCACTAAAAATCGACCCTTTGGCAAAACCTGCTAGACAAAAGAAGAGGAATCATGGGCCAATAAAGGATAAAATAATTAAGGCAGAAGTAGAAAGGCTACTCAAGGATAAACAAATTCGAGAAATACATTTCTCGGAATGGCTATGTAATGTTGTGCTAGTTGCAAAGGGAGACAAAAAGAATAACAAATGGAGAATGTGCAACGATTTCACCGACCTTAATAAATTATGCCCGCGGGATCCATATCCTCTCCCAAGGATCGACTTATTAGTCGACTCAACCGCTGGCTTTCAATTTTCAGTATGATGGATGCTTTCCAAGGTTTCTATCAAATATACATGGATGAGCGGGACCAAGAGAAAACTGCGTTCATAACCGAGCAGGGAGTATATTACTTTATAGTGATGCCGTTTGGCTTGAAGAACGCCGGGGCCACTTACCAAAGGTTAGTTAACCTGATGTTTCAAGAATTAATTGGAGAAATAATGGAAGTATATGTAGACGATATGCTGGTCAAGAGCATGAATGAAGTCGATCATGTGAAGCACCTCGATCGATGCTTCCAAATATTGAGAAAGTATCGAATGAAACTAAACCCTGCAAAATGCACTTTCGGGGTTAAATCCGAAAAAATTTTGGGATATCTGGTACATCAACGAGGAATCAAGGCCAACCCAGAAAAAATTCGAGCCATAACTGAATGAAGCCTCCAAAATCGATCTCCCAAGTACAGAGCTTGTTAGGTAAAATCGTGGCATTAAACAGATTCATATCCAAGTCGGCTGACAGAAGTTTGCCGTTTTTCCAAACCCTTCGGAAAGCGAAAAACTTTGCTTGGACCGAAGAATGCGACCAGGCCTTTGATCAATTAAAAGAATAACTAACGACGTCCCCGCTATTGGCCAAACCAACCGAAAGAGAACCATTATATTTATACATATCGATCTCCAAAGTGGCCATCAGTTCGGTATTAGTTAAAGTGGATGGCCTAGAACACAAGCCTGTTTATTACTTAAGCAAACTACTGCACGGGGCCGAGAAAAACTACTTGGAAATAGAGAAATTCGCCTTGGCCTTAGTAGTGGCAGCAAGAAAACTCCGACCCTATTTTCTAACCTATAAAGTTGTGGTATTAACCAACCAACCATTAAGACAGGTCTTAGCAAAGCCAGAAGCCTCTGGAAGACTGATCAAATGGGCGATCGAACTCGGTCAGTTCGATATCGAGTACAAACCAAGAATTGCAATTAAAGCCCAAGTCTTAGCTGATTTTCTATTATAAACTCCGAGCCATGCAGCTGAACATCCTCAATCAACCAGCCATGCCAATGATATCCTGATCGTAGAAAATCAAACCTGGTTAATGCACGTCGACGGCGCTTCATGCCGAGAGGGAGGAGGTGCTGGAATCAACTTTACTGGAAAAAATAAGGAGGATATCAATTACGCAATAACACTAGACTTCATCGTGACAAACAACGAAGCAGAATATGAAGCATTGATCGCAGGAATGGAAATGGCAATCAAGGCCGACATAAAGAATCTTAAAGTATTAACTGATTCGGAGTTAGTACAAAGACAAATAGAGGGCCTATATGAGGCAAAGGAAATTAACATGATCAAATATTTGGCCAAAGTAAAAAAATTGGCCGAAAAATTCGAAAGTTTTGGGATACAGAACATCCCACGATCGGAAAATAGATGGGCCGATCAACTCTCCAGATTTACTGGATTTGACGACGGAAAGAATGAGAGAGTAATCAATTGGTTAATTTCTAATACACCAGCGATCGATATCGATGAAACACCGATCACTCAAGTAATGGAAATCGAAGAAGCCGAAGCAAACTGGATGACTCCAATGATAGAATATCTTCGAGAAGGAAAATTAACCCTGGACCAAATCGAAGCTCGTAAAATAAAATATCGAGCTCCAAAATATACATTAATAGAAGAAAAACTTTACCGAAGATCAGTATCGGGAATTTTTCTAAGATGCATCTCCGAATCTCAAACCGATGATATACTCCAAGAAGTACATGAAGGAGAAGCAGGAAATCACAGCGGAGCAAGGGCCTTGGCTTTAAAATGCCTTAAAACTGGATATTATTGGCCTACCATCAACAATGATGCAACCAAATATGTCATCATTGTCAAATACATGCTAATGTAAGTCATCAACCAGCCGAAAACATGCACCCCATACCAGTATGTTGGCCATTCGATCAATGGGGAATGGACATTGTGGGACCTTTTCCAGCAGCAAGATCCAAAAAAGCATATGTTTTAGTCGCTGTAGAGTATTTCAGTAAGTGGATAGAATGCATTGCCCTTGCTCGAATAACCCAATTCCAAGTGATCAATTTCTTATGGAAATTCATAGTATGTTGATTCGGAATCCCAAGGATTCTAATCTCTGACAATGGAACCCAATTTGCAGGAAAGCAGGTCTTAGAATGGTGTGCAAAACTAGGAATTCAGCAAAATTTCACCTCGGTTGGGCATCCTAGAGCAAATGGACAAACTGAAGTAGCGAACCGAGAAATAATCAAATCATGCGAGAAAAGATTAGGGGCAGCCAAAGAAAAATAGATAGATGAACTCCCAGGAATATTTTGGGCTAATCGAACCACAGTCAGGACCTCAATCGGGGAAACCCCATTCAGCCAAGTATATGGCTCCGAAGCTGTTATTCCGATCGAAACTCTAATTCCAACACCGAGAATTGAAATGTATGACGATCAGGAAAATGAAAAGACAAGAGAAAATGATATTGATTTAACAGAAGCTTTAAGAGAAAAAGCGGTCGTACGTTTGCAAGTCACTAAAGCAAATATGGAAAGGGCGTATAATCAAAAGGTACGCATCCGAACCTTCAAAGAAGGGGACCTGGTCTTGAAAAAGGTAGAAGTATCCAAACATGTGGGAAAGTTACAACAAAATTGGGATGGACCATACGTTGTCATTGGTGTAGGAAAGAAAGGCTCATACAAAATTGCACACTTGGATGGAATAGCCTTACCAAGAACCTGGAATGCAGTCAACCTTAGAAAATACTATGGTAAATAAATTATAGTAGATCATGCTGTTTTATTTTTTTTAGTAAGTATTATTCATTGTAGTAAAGGCCTTAGCCTACGGTTCAATTTTTAAAGATTTTAGCAATTTTAAAATATTAAATCAAGATTGAGTATAAAATCGATTGATTCGGTAAACACTCCTCGGAATTCTACGATCGTATTGGTTGAGATCAAGATACAACGAGTCGAGTATAAATTGATCCGCTCAATAAACGCTCCTCGATCCAACCAAAAAATGAGTCGAGTATAAATTGATCCTCTCAATAAACGCTCCTCGATCCAACCATACAACGAGTCGAGTATAAATTGATCCGCTCAATAAACGCTCCTCGATCCAACCATACAACGAGTTGAGTATAAATTGATCCGCTCAATAAACGATCCTCCATCAAACCATACAAAGAGTTGAGTATAAATTGATCCGCTCAATAAACGCTCCTCGATTTATCTTTAACAATCAGACATACTTTGGTATGAAAACCTAAAGAGTCCGAACAAAGAGTTGAGTATAAATTGATCCGCTCAATAAACGCTCCTCGATTTATCTTTAACAATCAGACAGACTTTGGTATGAAAACCTAAAGAGTCCGAACAAAACAGTTGAGTATAAATTGATCCGCTCAATAAACGCTCCTCGATCTACTTCAAAAGGCTTTTGGTATTAAAACCTAAGTCTAAATAAAAAAAAAAAAGGAGTTGAGTATAAATTGATCCGCTCAATAAACGCTCCTCGATCTATTTATAGCGATTAAAAAGGCTTTTGGTATTAAAACCTAAGTCTAAATGAAAAAGAGTTGAGTATAAATTGATCCGCTCAATAAACGCTCCTCGATCTACTTCAAAAGGCTTTTGGTATTAAAACCTAAGTCTAAATAAAAAAAAAAAAAAGGAGTTGAGTATAAATTGATCCGCTCAATAAACGCTCCTCGATCTATTTATAGCGATTAAAAAGGCTTTTGGTATTAAAACCTAAGTCTAAATGAAAAAGAGTTGAGTATAAATTGACCCGCTCAATAAACGCTCCTCGATCTACTTCAAAAGGCTTTTGGTATTAAAACCTAAGTCTAAATAAAAAAAAAAGGAGTTGAGTATAAATTGATCCGCTCAATAAAAGCTCCTTGATCTATTTATAGCGATTAAAAAGGCTTTTGGTATTAAAACCTAAGTCTAAATGAAAAAGAGTTGATTATAAATTTATCCGCTCAATAAACGCTCCTCGATCTATTTATAGCGATTAAAAAGGCTTTTGGTATTAAAACCTAAGTCTAAATGAAAACGAGTTGAGTATACATTGATCCGCTCAATAAACGCTCCTCGATCTACTTTTAACGAGTAAAAGGTTTTTTTTTTTTTGTATAAAACCTAAGTCTAAACAAAAAGAATCGAGTATAAATTGATCCGCTCAATAAACGCTCCTCGATCTACATCCAACGATCAAAAAGATTTGGTAAATACACCTAAATCTTAGAAATAAGTTGAGTATAAATCGATCTGTTCGATAAACGCTCCTCACAAATAAGATTAAGACGAAATCAACAACAAGAAGAATGCAAGGAATAAAAATAAAGTTTTATTCATCTGTGAACATGTAATAAATTACATATAAAAGCTTTGATCAGATTACAAAGGTCTAAATACGATTTACACATCGTTACAATTGTTTAGATAAAATGATCCTATTCCATAGATCAGGGATCTTCACGACAATGTCCACGGAAACATCAATCTCCTCCCTAGTGCCTCGATGATTCTGATCGACCACCTAAGAAGCATGCTGCTCAGGATGATTGACTTCTTTAGTTCGATGGCCAGGCTCTGAATATTAAATGTTCTTCCAGACGAAATGAGCATTACCAGCCAGATAACCGGCAATACTCATTCACCCACAACAGAGATACTGCTTTTACATTAAAGTTGATTTTTACTCTAGAGCAGCATCTCTTCGGGGCCGTCGTGAACATTAAAATTTACCAGCACACCCCGGTGGTCTATCAATCCGGAGGTAACATCCAAACGCGGCGGTGCCTGTTAAATATGAACCCTCCATGTGCAAACAGAAACCACGGACCTCAAACATGTGAAGACAAAGGTTGAGGCCTCATGGGACCCGTTACTACAAGGTAGGGCTTCCATGGGACAGGTCAGTACAATGCAGATGAAATTTAAGTTATTATGATATGAATCACGATAATGTGATTTTTTGAATATTATGGGATCAGAAGGCAAAATGAAATTTAAGGAAACTGAGATCTCCATCCCTTTTTGAGAGTTACAAGTGATATACGGAAATCGCCTCCCTATTTATAGGGATAGATCTGAGTAATCCAACGGTTGGGTAGATATTTAATCAAGGGATGGAAATGCGACCTTTTGACTTCCGGTAATTAATGCGAGTAAGTTGGAACGACACCTCTCTGATCTACTCAACGAATCGATGACAAAAGAAACTTTAGATCGAAGCGATCATAGAACAATCGAAGCAGATCTAAAGGAGCTCCGGACCAGAAAAGTTTGCACGCTCACATATGATAGTCGCCCGACAGAAAGCTTAAGATCCTCAACGAAGGCATGCAAGTTTACAACGTTATGAAATAATACTGGCTCGCCTAGAAGTATAAGACCAAACCCTCCAGCATACGAGGGTCGTCACTGCCTCATATATTATAAGGAAAATTATTAATTGGCTATACAAGAACTCCACTAGAGTCCAAGATGTCTGACACCGATATTAAGGCGGTAATTACCATCATTCCAGACTGCACTATCGTCGCTGCCTAACATTCCAAATAATTGCTGAAGGAGGTCTGAACAGGCCAGATCTGGCTAATAATTCTACATTTTCTAATTCCTCCCATATCAAAGAAATGATATATTGATACACTGGTTGTTCGGTTTGAGGAACATGGAACTCACAATCAGTACAGAGAAACATAAATTTTAGGAAGATACCTAGAGAGATATCTTCTCTTCAAAC
Organism: Penstemon eatonii; assembly: GCA_038501285.1. NCBI lineage: Eukaryota > Viridiplantae > Streptophyta > Magnoliopsida > Lamiales > Plantaginaceae > Penstemon > Penstemon eatonii. The sequence goes on along the minus strand of CM076710.1, from coordinate 40,353,368 downwards.
TTAGTCCTATGGTAAGAAAAGCAGAGCTCAACAGAAGGAATGATAGCCTCCTTATATAAGATATACATGACAAAAAAGACAAATTTACAAGGCATTGATTGAACATCGACCAGAACGCTGAGCTTTCCTTAACAGTTATTCAATCGATTATCGATACAAGTGGCCAAATGTCTACATTTTAATGTATAACGTGACTTTGGATATAACCCAAGGGACCATACTTGGTTGATCATCATTCTTAATTTAAAAAGTTTGATTTGCAGAACAAACGTTATATCACTCAGTTACTTAAACACTGATCGAGCAAGACTAAGCTACATTTTCAAAGACTAGATATTCTCCCAGAAGATCAATATCAGATAAGTATGCTAATCTATACTGATTATTTCAAGAAGTTATATTAATGCATAACAGCAAAATATGCATAACAAAATATATCTAAGGATTGAAATACATGGATCTGCCCGTAAAAGATCATAGCTTTAATTAAATCATTCTCCCCGTACAAAAACTTTAGCCCAAGCAACTACACAAAAAGTTTGGGCACTACCAAAAAAAAAAAAAAAATAGAGAAGAAACTCAAAATAACAACCGGGTCGAACAGGTCATCGAGAAAGGTTGTTATCAACAGGCCGACTAGCAGAAACAGTCCTCCGAGGAGTCAAGTTACCTACAAACGCCATCAACTACTCCTGACGCTTTAGATAACCGGCATCGTAACCTTCTTCATAGGCCTGCCGTCGAGACTCCTCTGCTAGGGCAGCAGCCTGAACCAAATCACTTTTCTCCTTCTCCCAGACAGACTTCTCTACTTGCAATATTTTTAGGTCATCATTGGCAAGCTGCAGCTGGAGAGTCTGCCCTGTCGCCTTCGCCGTCTCCGACTCCAAACGACGTTGATAAGCTTCCTTACCGATCCACATATCGTCATTTTGCACACCCAACTGGAGTGCAAAATATTTGGCCTAGAAAAGAAAAGAATAAGGAAAGCCCCTACACAACAAGGCAATCAAAATAAAAGTAGGAAAAATAATTAAAGATGTGTCTACCTGCTCGCATAACTTCACCAGCGACTGAACAAGGCGAACATTGGAAGTACCCTCAAGCTTCCTCAACTCACCAGGCAAAATAGTGCTCAGGCCTAGGTCCCAGGACAAAGCATCAGGCTCAACAGAGCCAGGCAGTTCACTAACAGAAGGAATACAGTCAGGGCGTGGAGTCGCTGATAGAGTAGTGCCCAGCAAGCCAATATTAATTAGCTTGTTGAAGTACTATTTTCTTATGGTTTATAATTAATACGACCGTTCATTCATAGTACGTGAAACTGAACAATGGCCAACTTCATCTCTCGCGAACTTATATAAGCGATTGGATGAAATCCTAAGATCACAATAGACTATGGGACGATTCACTTCAGTACTGAGTGCAATCATGAAACAGTCTCAAAGGTCATGATCTTAAAACCGTTCCAAGTCATAGATTCCGAACGAGACGGGGTATCGTAGGAATCGCCAAGACTTGTACAAGTATGCATGATTCACATGGAGTGAATTTGTAGCGTTTCATGAGCAAGGCATTTGAGGCCAGTGCATATGAGTAGGTGGTTCAATGGAGGATTGAATGCATCGAACGACCTGAACAGATAAATCCATTGTGGAAGCGCATGACGCATATCGGTGATGGGATGTTTCTCAAGGCTTATAATAGTGTACGATTTAGTCCTTAGACTTGAGGTGCTAGGGCGAATTCGGTGCACAAGTGTGCGTACTTAGATTTAGGTACTGGTCACGTAGCCTGGCCACAAAGTGCCTAAGTTGGGTGCGTACACGACGAGTGGTTACTACTAAGAAAGGATCTATCGACTCATCCTGATAAGATGAGAGTATTTCCTGTACGTTCTTCGATAATATATTCCAAGAAATCCATGGCCATGGTTGGTGACGGATTTGGAAAGTATTTCCAAATTTAGCAGTCACACCGGAATTATTATCCAGAATTAGAAAGTACATTATCGAGATAATTAGAGGTGCCGATCAATTCACACACCCTAGGTCTCGATCGGGAAATCATCGTAGAAGGACCGTATGTACATGGCAATTATAAGAGGTGAGGTTCACAATAATCAATTCACCTTTGATTGGGCTTCATGGGCTTGTGGCTAGACATCGACCATGAAGTCTGGGTACTCCTAAATTAATAGGGAAATTAATTCTAGGAGTGGTCAATTAAAAGTTGTTTAATTGGTCGGAGCATTTAATTGCTCGTTAATTAAATCACGAAAGTCGTGGGCCTGCTGCCAGTTGATTGTGAACCCAGAGGGTCACACATAATACAATTGGACAGTGACTGTCTTAAAGGAAAAACAAATGATTTAAAGTTGTTAAATCAAAGTAATTGAATTATGGTATTAATTTAATTGGAGATCATTAATTAGATGTCTGATTGATTAAGTTTAATTAATTAGAGTTATCTGATTAATTATGAAATTAATTAAAGTAGTTAATTAATTGGAAGTAGAAATAATTAACCAATTTTAGTATTGGATAATTATGGGGTTGATTTCGCAATTAACTAAAATAAAGGTAGGGGGCGATTTTGTGTAGGACAAGGAAAATGAGTTTTAGTCTTGGAAAGCAAGGAAGAAGAGATCTATCAAATCTTGCATTCCTATGTTGATAATGAATAGGAGATTTGATAGATAAGGGAAGAAGATATCTTCTAAGAGAAGGACTCTTCTCTTATAAATACTTCTTCTCTTCTCTTCATTTATAACTAAGGTTCAACTTTTGAAAACCCTAAAAAGCTTTTGAGAGAAAATACTTTGCTGAAAATAAAGAGAGAAAAATCGATTTACATAGTGAGGAAAATCAGATTTTTCGAACAAGAATTTTAATACCAAATCGCCCCCTTTACTTTCGCCCCAAACCCTAGTCGCCCAAATTGATCTTGGCCGAACCCAAACTCGACCAGATCTGCCCTGGCCGAACCCTGCTCGATCACACAAGCCCTGTGATTCGATTCTTCCATCTGTATCTCCTAATCTCGATCAAGATCTTAAGTCCAGATCTGAAATCCTTGCTGACAAACCTGCGAGATCCAGTTCTGAGCCTAAGACTTGTAGGCGTCACTACAATCCGATTGGTGTGGACTAACTTTGGAGGTGAGACACATGGATCACTTAAGCTGTGGATCGAACCAAACACATGGAGGAAACCACCACAAATCCGTGGTGAGGTAAATTGCGATTAAACCCCCTATGTTTAATTAAGTGTTTGATTCATGCTTTTCGTATAATAAACTGTGGAGAAAGATTTATGGGACATATAGGGACCTCGAATATTTTTAAATTCCTCACTTTGTTGTATTGACAATCGAGCCCCTAGATAGAATATCCCAACAGTGGTATCAGAGCCAACTCCATACGTTTTTATACGAAAAGGCCTGAACATAATGTGTTTTCACTGTATATGCTTGACTGTATGTATGAGAACGCGTGATAATTATGTTCTGTCGAATGATTCTTGCTTGTTATGACTGGATCTATGATTGGGTATAATTGCCTTTTAAGATCTGTGGCGAATTTATAGTTTTTCGAAAAATCAGGACTCTTTGTGCAAATAATCGCATATCGCAAAATTAGGGCTGAAAATTGAATTTTCTATTTCTGGAAATTTTTGAAAAATCTGGGCTGTTTCTGAAAATTAGATCGCACGGGTTTTAGGTCCATTTTGCAATTTCCGAAAATTCAAGGACTGTTTGTAATTTCCGAAAGTTCAGGGGTCAGTTTGCAAATTAGAAAATTTTCTGGATTTCAAAATTTTATTTTCTGGTCCTGTCCAAAAACTGTTTTGGGGGTATTTTGTAACTTTTCAAAAGTTTTGGGGTCAAAAGTGCAATTTCCGAAAGTATAGGGGCCAAACTGCAATTTTCAAAAGTTGAAAAAATCAGAATCTTAATTTGAGGCAGAAAACTTGTTTTAATTTATCGGAGAATTTATTTGTCATAATTAGTAGTGACTAAAAAGCAAGAATCATAGGAAGTTAATTTTAAAAGGTAGTTTTAAAATTAATAAAGAAATACGTAAATGATGTTTGCATGTTTCTTGCTCTACGTGAACTGCGTGGTTTTCGATCGCGCCGAGCCTTGACCTTAGGTTAGATGTGATTGGTTTAATTTAATGCATGGTTTTTATTGGGCCTGCGAGCCTGTTATTATTTTTGGGCCATTTTGAGCCTTTGTAATAGAATAGGGCTTTACTGCTTTCCTAGTCTAGGATGGAGGCCCGTTTACAAGCAAGGTGGGAGCCCAAGAAGAATTGAAGGCCATGTATGCATGGTACATTGTGTAATAGCATAGGCCCATTTACAAACCCTTTAGATTGACCAATTGGGCCAACATCATTGGCTCGATGATGGCCTGCATAGGAGGCTCCCGATCGAAAACATATTGTGGTAGTATGCATGCTAGGCTTGTATGGCTTTTATTTATTAGTCGATTTATGATTGCTTGTGTGTTTGCGCGCTAGAATCTAGATCGTAAATAAAAGATAAAGCATAATTGAAGCGGTGAGATCTCGAGAAGAGTTTCCTTAAACTTTCAAAACCGAAAATTCCCCTCTCGAATAAATATTAAGTCATATTGGGTTAAATATAAAATGAGGTTTTATAAAATCCAAGCCTTCCATTAATAGGGACTAGTGCATGTTGTTTACTTATCGATAGAGGTGATCCAGAGTCTAGCACCCGAGTCGAAGAAAGGGGCAATGCACGAAATTCCTTGATTCTAGTTTTCTAAAACTTGACAAGGGTAGGGACTGGTCGGGACGTGAAGATCGACCGATAACTAGTTACGGAGAATTCATGACCGGGCCCGTTTCTTATCATGATTAATGGGTTAGACTTAACGCGTAGTAACATTTATGATGTAGCAGTGCTAGATAAATGCGAAAAACGAGGCAAAATAGCTTGAAGGTTGTGTAGTAGACACAATTGGTAAAATGTATACCTACCTAGGGAATTAATTGTATGGCCACGAGTCGTGGGTGCAACTAATTGCTGCTGGGACGTCAAGACCTACTAGGAAATAGATTTTTCCCGAAACTAGAAGGGGTTATTGTTTCGATAAAAATAGTGGGAGAACTTTTTCGATAAAAAGTCCAAATTTCGTTAATTATAAGTATTAATATTAAACCTGTCTGCTTATAGTTGTCTATTTTATTGTTAGCCATTTACCATCCAAACGATGCTTAGTGCGCATTAGAAACGAACCAACTTTGGGGTCCATTATGCGCAATTACCTTCACGAGACGAGCATGGCTGAGTTTAACAATGTTAGAGAATATTGTTCTTACTTAACCAAAATGTTCAAACGAATAAAAAAGTTTGGAACACAATTTTCTTTAGAAGATGAGATAGAAATTACTCTCAATGGCTTGTCTGACATCTTCACTCATTTCATGCAACACTGTGAAATTCTGCTTGGTGGAATTGAAACAAAGCAATTGCATGAGTTGTTAGACAAATATGAACAAGCTCATCTAAGAGGTCTTGGACTGCATGAAGATAATTGCCCACTGTGTAAGCACGAAAGGAAAATAGGAAAGCTTACTGAAAAGGAATTCCTGGATAGACTTAACTACGGTATGATTTTTAAAAATTATACATTTTTTTAAATCCTTTTGATGTAAGACATCTGATAAAACTTTCATTTCTGTAAAAGAGTTTACAGCAGATGAAACCATTCCCTCTCAACCTAAAAGGAGGAAATTCCTTGAAAGGAAGATGCATGAAGCGCAGAGAGAGTTAAGGGAAATCGAATTCAGGGACTGGGTCAAGGAAGTACTCAACCTAGACATTCCTTTTTAGAAGAAGTTTTTTCGTATTAGCAAAAGTTTTTAGTTTTAGTTTATTTTGAGTATTATTTCAAATTTTGTACAATACTTTATTGCTTTACCATTGAGAATGGAATTTATTTAATTAGAGCGATTTGACTTTGTACAAATGTTGATGTTTTGAAACATAGAAATAAACAATGATAAACAAATCAAAACTTCGAAGACTATATGCTGAATCGAAAAACCTGGATAATCGTTCACTGAAATGTTTATTTTGGACATTCTTCCAAAAGAAAGATTCGAAAGGAAAGGTTTTTGTCTACTGTTCTTGAAATAAGGAACTTGGATAAAACTCCGAACTTTCAAATCTTGTCTTAAAGGAATAATAACCGAAATAAAGGATTGCAAGGCATTCCAAACATTTCAAATTAATTAGAACTAAAAGCACTAGTTCAAAAGAAGTACAATTCTGAAACTATTGAAGTAATTCAATAGACGTTTTGGAAATGAAGTAACTAGATGCATTATGTCAAAAGCAATTTGATCTAATCAAACTTGCTGAAACATAAGCAACTAAATCCTCGATTATCTAAAGGAGAATAGAATTCTAAACAAAGCAAATCAAAGAAGAAGATCGAGCTTTGATAAAACTTGGTTCGACTCTCGACTGTGATCTTGCTAAATTCCTATATTCACATTAGGGGATAGCCTCCCCTGACTCTTCAAAAGTACTTGGTCTAGTATTTTGAAGTAAGTTCTTACACCGCCATGTCATCTAAGACATAGCAACACACCCTTATATGAGAAATTAGATGGTAGATCTGATTCATATAAAGTTTGTGGGGTATCCAACAAAATCCATTGGATAACCTGTTCTACGACAAAGAGAAACGAAAGTATCTCGTAAGAAGCTTGTTCCTCTGTTGAAAAAACTCTTGTCAAAGGAAATAAGAGACGTCATAGAACTTGATGAAGTCCAAGGAACTGGACCCATCCCCACAAACAGTGGCAGTAAACCCCGAAACCTACTGAACCGATCCATGCACAAATTAGTAATCTGATCAATTCGTAAGGAACTCAAAATTCCATTTTACGAAATTAAGAAACTGGATTCTAATCCTAGATTACAAAAGAACTAAGGGATATGGCATGAAGCCATAAGATTCAAAGTGGAAACTTTGACTCACCTAATGGCGATAGGTCACTCTTCAAATGTCCTTCTAGGACCAATGAAAGTACCTTCTCCGTTTGCTACGTCAAAATCCATTTCGAAACTATTAGCCATAGAAAGGTGGTTTTTCACTGCCGAAGAATGACTGTTGGATATGAATCCTGCATCTCACAATTGAAAATTGATGAGAAGATCTCTATTCAAATCCAAAGGTCAATCTGTGACTTTTTCCCGAACTTGGAACATGCAACTTGATAAGTCAATCAAGAATGTTGAAGTTGTCAAAAGGCATATGGATTCCAAATTGTGCAAAAGGATCAGTGGGAGCATAGTTAAAATTCACAACGCAACGAGATATTGATCTACACATACGATATAAGAATATCAGAGAAGCACAGACGAAAGCGTGTTATTCACGCAATTTTCCACGATATGATTTGGAATTACATCTCACGTAATGGCAATACGTATTTATGGAGATAAAAGCAAAGTAGATGTTGTTGGGTTTGTGCCTCGATTGTCAATACAACAGAGTGCGGAATTTAAAATTTTTCAAGACACACCCACAGTCCCATAAATAAAGTCTCCATATTATGTATACGAAAAGCAAGAAACGAACGCAAGCATAAATAAAACATAGGGGGTTAATCGAAATTACCTCACCACAGCTCGGTGGTGGTTACCTCCAGGCTTCATGTTCGATTCACAATATAGTGATCCAAGTGTCTCACCTCCAGAATGTATCCACACCAACTGGATTGTAGCAACACTTCCAAGTCGTAGGCTAAGAACTGGAACTTGAAAGTTTGTCAACAAAGGTACTTCTGAACTTGATCAGGACTTTGATCTAGGTTCGGGTTTGGAGATTAACTGGAAGAAGACCAAACACGCAGGGCTTATGCGGCTGGATTTGGTTCGGCCAAGCTTGGATCGGCCAGGTTAGGTTCGGCCGAGCTAGGATGGGCGACTAGGGTTCGGGGCGAAATAGTTTGGGGCGGTTATGCAATTTCTAAAACTTATTTTCGAAAATCAGATTTTTCTCTCAAAAATCGGCTATAACTTTCTCTCAAAAGTTTTGCAGAGTTTTCTCTCAAAAGTTTTCAGTCTCCTTTTTAAATGAAGAGAGGAGAAGAAGTATTTATAGGAGAAGAGTCCTACTCCTATAAGATATCTTCTTCCTTGTCTATCAAATCTTTTCTTCCTTATCTAATTAGGAATCTAAGATTTGATATATCTCTTCTTGCTTATCTTCCAAGATTAAAAACTTCCTTTTCCTTATCTTCAAAAAATCGCCCCCTATCACTTCTATTTGTGATAATTACAAATCGACCCCTTTGTCATTTAATTGGCTAATCCGAAAAATTACCAATTAAATTTATTCTTCCAATTTAATTAATTAACCACTTTAATTAATTTCATAATTAATCAGATAACCCTTAATTAATTAATTGAACATTAATTAATTAAATATCTAATTAATAATCTCTTACTTGAATTAATGCTTTAATTCAATAACTTTGATTTAACAACTTTAAATCATTCACATTTCCCTTAATGACTGTCACTGTCCAATTGTATTGTGTGTGACCCTCTGGGTTCACCATCAATTGGCAGTAGGCCCACGACTCTCGTGATTTAATTAACGAGCAATTAAATGCTCCGATCAACTTTAAACTATCTTTAATTGACCACTCCAGAATTAATTTCCTTATTAATTCAGGAGTACCTACACTTCATGGTCGATGTCTAGCCACAAGCCCATGAAGCCCAAATTCAGGTGAATTGATATTTGTGAACCTCACCTATTATAACTGCCATGTACATACGGTCCTTCCATGACTGATTTCCCGACCGAGACCTAGGGTGTGTGAATTGATCGGTACCTCTAATTATCTCGATTCTGTACTTTCTAATTCAGGATAGTAATTCCAGTGTGACTGCTAAATTTGGAAGCCCCTTCCAAATTCGTCACTGACCGTGGCCACGGGTTTCTCGGAACTATTATCGAAGAACGTACAGGAAATTCTCCCACCTTATCAGGATGAGTCGATGGATCCTTTCTTAGTACTAACCACTCGCGTACACTTCCGTACGCACCCAACTTAGGCATGTTATGACCAAGCTAAGTGGCCTATACCTAAATCAAAGTACGCACTTTCATGCACCGAATTCGCCCTAGCACTTCAAGTCTAAGGACTAAATCGTACACTATTATAATCCTTGAGAAACATCCCATCACCGATATGCGACATGCGCTTCCACAATGGGTTTCTCTGTTCGGGTCGTTCGATGCATTCGATCCTCTATCGAACCACCTAGTCATATGCACTGGCCTCAAATGCCTTGTTCATGAAACTAAAACAAATTCACTCCATGTGAATCATGCATAATCGTACAAGTCTTGACGATTCATTCGATACCCCGTCTCGATATGAATCTATGACTTGGAACGATTTCGAGATCACGACCTTTGAGACTGTTTCATGATAAGTGCACTCAGTACTGAAGTGTATAGTCCCATAGTCTATTGTGAACTCAGGATTTCATCCAATCGCTTAGATAGGTTCGCGAGAGATGAAGTTGGCCATTGTTTAATTCACGTACTATGAATAAACGGGCGTATTAATTATAAACCATAAGAAGATAGTCCTCAAACAAGCTAATTTAGATTGGCTTGCCGGGTACTATTCTATCAGATGTTGCAATTCACCAAATCAAAGTACAAAGACTGTATATTGATTAAATTCAATGTGGGATAATCCAAGAAAGGATTAGTTCCAAAGAGACGAAACTCTCTTACTTATTTAATGAGCCCTAAATTTAATAAGTAAAGAAGTAACTGTCTCAAGAAGCCTTATGCTTTAGCATTTGGATTGCATGTAGCATGCAATGTCTTGTACTAGACCTGACACATCAAAATGCTCTGATCATTCAAGAGCTGCTGATAGTCGAACACCAGTAAAGGACAATGGACTACCATTAAAGCAATCCTCGAAGATAATTAAAGTGTTGGTCCCAAGTGGTCAGATGAGGTCTAGAGGGGGGGGGGGGTGAATAGACCTCTGAAAATTTTTGAACTTAAAAACTTTTCAGTCTTCTGTCAGCAGACTAAGCTGATGAAGAACAGTAAGCAGACTAGTCTGATCGTGAACAAATCTTGAACAGACGACTGACCACTCTTCTTTCAATGACTTAGCTGTTTTATCAGCAAAACAGTTTTCCAAGAGAATACTTGCAGCGGATTGTTTGAAAGTGTTTTTCACAAGTAAACTAAGTTCCAAAAGATTTTATCCCCAGTTTAAAACTCCTTATAAAATCTTTTTGATTGATTCAAAGTGTTTAAAATGCAAACTTTAAAATATGCAAGAAAACATTAAAAGCAAGATAACACAAAGAATTTTTATAGTGGTTATATGGATAAAAATCCTTTAGTCCACTCTTCCAGATCACACAGATTCTGGGTTATACTATAATCACAAAGATTACAATATTTCTCCACTTACACCTAAACAACTAATGAGAAGGCTGTAAGCTCACAATAGGAATTCACAAAGAAAACCTATCCTCTAAAGTAGAATCACTCACACAGATGGATTCTCACTTCGCACAACACTCAGCTATTACAAAATCACTCAGATAATGTTTTTCTGATTTCTTCAACTGGGTTTCTGTCAACAGATGACTTCCACCAGACGAGTGAGCTGTTCGAGCTTTTGAGACCTAGAGAAATTCTGCTTCAAAATTTCGATCTCTGATTGTTGTTGTGTTTTTCTCGATTTGAAATTCAGCTCTATTTATACATGGAGATGAAATTATGACCGTTGAAGGCAAGTCACAAATCAAATCCATCCTTCAGCTCTTTTTGAAACGGCTCCCTGCAGCATTCCGTACTGTGTACAGTACCTTTCTGTCCATCGCATTTAATGCTGCATTTAATGCACTCTGCTGATCCGAGGATATCTTCAATCATTTGCCATTACTACCCTTCTCTTACAGCATTTATTACACCAAGTGCATTTATTACCGTTGGACTAATCTCTTGACCTCTTCTACTCTGCTGATCAAAACGACTCTGCTGATAGATACTCTGCTGATCAAATACTGAACTAATCTGATTTGACTCGGCTGATGATCTACCCTTCTGTTTGCTGATTCAGCAAGAGATCACTAGTCTTCTGAGCTTTGAACTTTGAACTCTTCTGATGTCTTCTTTTACTTGTTCAAAATTCTTCTAAGGGAACTAAGCTTTCCATACTTAGCTGATTATGATGTTTTGGAAATCATCAAAACCTTCCCTTAATTACTTGTCTTCTTTCATCTTCATCTTCATCCAACAATTTCCCCCTTTTTGATGATGACAAAACTCCAGCTAAGTACCTGTACCTAAACTAAAGTTTTGATCCTCAAAAATTTCTGAGATAGAAATGATGTGTTGGAGTCAAACTTGCAATTTTATAGATAATGAACTGATTACATTTTACAAGTTGAAAGATGAAAAGTACAAAATAAAAAAAAAATTACAAGGATTTTTAATATAAGGAAAATCTAGCCAAGGCTAGTCTTCTGTCTTCTTTTCTTCCTTGTCTTCTTTCTCAGATTCTTCTTCAGATAATTTAGAAGTCTCAGCTTCCAAATTTTCAATGAATCTTTTCTTTAGCAGCTCTAACTTCCTTTTCTTGACATCTGGATCAAGCTGTTCTTCAGCTGAATCTTTGGCAGCAGCTAGTTCTTTGTCTGACTTGGCTTTTGCTTCAGATTCTTCCTCTTCAGCTTGGTCTTCTTCTTCTGTTATTCTCTTATCTGTTGGTCTGCTTGATTCTTCCATATTTTTAGCAGTCTCACCAGCAGATTCTTCTAACACTTCAGTTGCTTCATCTTGGTTGTCTTCTTCCTCTTCAACAGATCTTCTGACTCTTTCATAGGAAGTTCCAACTCTCATCTGTCCAAATATCCTTTCTTCCCCCTTTTTGTCATCATCAGCAGGGACAGGTGGATATTGTGGTGCAACTGGTGTAATTAGAAGAGAATCACATAGAAGTTTGATGTTCTCTTCCATTGCATTGATCTGAGCTTGCTGTCTGAGTTGATTGGCTTTGAATGCTCTCATCTCCTTGAGCAGATCTTCTCCTTGATCACCTAATTGGATTTGAGTTCCCAGAATCCAATTTGATGAAGCCTTGAAGTCGTTCATCATGTTGCCCATAACTTCATCTTCTGCTTGGAGTGCCAATTCAACAGTCTATTCAATGTTTTTCCAACCTTCAGTAGTGCTTTGTGTCCTTCTCCTTAGTATATCCATATCCTGACATATAGATTGTACATTCTGAGCAGTATCTTTCATTAAATCAGTAGGAACAGCAGCAGCAACCTTCTGAATAGGTTGATGAACAGCAGCTAACACTTCTGCTTTTAACTCTTCTTTCATCTCCTTCATGGACTTGGTAAACAATTGATGAATGGAGTCTAACAGATTTGTCTCTGTTGTAGCAGCAGGTGTTTCTTTGGTAAGTTGCTCTGTTGGTTGAATTGTCAGTGCAAGGGACTGATCTGCTGAGCTATCAGCAAGGCTTGGAGTGCTTTCCTTCTCCTTAGCCTGATCATCTCCTTTATCAGCAACTTCTTTCTCCTTTAACTGATCTGCTGGAATTTCTTCTTCCTTCTTTGATTCATCAGCAGCATCAGACTTATCATCCTGCACTTTGTCTTGATCAGATGGGTCTGAAGTACCCTCAATTTGCTTTGGTTGATCAGAAGACTTGTCTCTCTCTTCATTTGCAGGTGATATTATCTTCTTGACAGTTTCAACTGTCTGCATCAGTCCTTCATTGTCCACTGCAGACCTGTTACAAATCCAAGTAAAGTTGTCAAGAGGAATAAAAGTAGTTGTTGGTTCCTCTGGCAGCTCTTCATAGGGTTTGATGTTTGGTCCATAGACAATGTGCTTGATGTTAGGAAGTGGGACCAGTGAGCTTGGTTGTCCCCTTAACCTCCTTGCTTTCTTGGCCCAAAGCTCCATTGCTTGAGCAATAGCCAACTTAATAGATCTTTCTTTGAGATCTACTGAGTCATCAAAATCCTCAGAAATGGATGCAAAGATCTTCTTGGCCTCTTCCTTGACTATGTGACATATCCTCATCCTTAACCTGTCCAGGAAGAATTCTGAATCAAGTGCTTGAATAAGTGAGTTTGTCTCAAGCCATTTCAATACCCAATCTTCTGTAGCCTTGAATTCTTTCCACTTGGCCATTTCAGCAGGACTCTTTGTTAATCTGAATTCTCTCCATCTGTTGTATTTAATCTTTTCAGAATGGAAGAGTGTCAGACGGTTGACTCTTTCATTTTCAGCGTCCAGTCTTCTGAGAAATTCTTCAAAAATTGCAGGGTCTTCCCTGACAATTTCAAGAGATAATCTTATTTCTTCTCTTCTCTTTTCCTTAATCTTAGGTGCAGGCATAGCTGGTATTGGTTTATTTGGATCTCTTTGCTCACCAATAACTATCCCACCAGTACGCTGAGGACCATGAGCATCCTTAATGCTTGCTTCAATGACAGCAGCCAACTCTGCTGCCTCAAAAGCATCTCTCTGCTCTTGAGTCATCTTGCTGGCTTCTTCTTCCAGCCTTTTTAACTCTAGGCTTTTCAGCCTATCTTCTTCTGCTTTCTCAGCAGCAATCCTATGCTTTTCAGCAGCGTCCAGTCTCATCTTTTCTGCAGCAGTCACATAAGTTGAGGTTTTGCCAATCCTCTTTCTTCTAGATTCAGGGCTCTCAACTGCTTGGATAGGTGTTGCAGCAACTGGAGTAGGATGCAGCAACAGAATTTTTCCCTCTAGTGATGTACTAGTCTGCTGTTCCTTTTCTTTATCAGCAGATAGTGCAGCAGTTGAGGCTTCTGTTGTCACTTCAACTGTAGGAACACTTTCAGGCTCAGCAGTAGCAGCCTTAGCAGCTTCAACAACTGGTTCTTCAACATTTAATGGCCTTTCTGCTTCAGTTGTTGTCTTTCTTACAGTTTCAACAGGCTCTTCAGGGAAAGTGACCTTTCTCTTAGCCTTTGACTTAGGAATTTTCTTGACAGCAGGGGGGTTGGCAGTAGGAGGTCCCCTTGCTTCACTCCTAGTCCTTAGTCTCTTCAATCTTTGAAGTGGAATTTCCTCTTCAGATTCAGTTTCTTCAGAGGATGACCCTGTCTTCATATTTTCAATTTCATCAGTGAAGTCATCTACCACCTTCTTAGAGACTTCAATTTCGGGTTCTGCTGATCCAGCCATAACAGCAGACTGTGCTGTTGGCTCAGCAGACTGACTAGTCTGACCTTCCTTCTTGCTCTTCTTAGAAGGAGTCTTCTTAGACTGTTTGGGGGCTTTTCTCTTTGGTTTTTCCACCAGTTGCCTCACTGGTTCGTAGAGTTTGAATTCTTTGCTTCCATGGGTTTGTTTTCCTCCACCCATAGGGCATTGCAGAGAAGCAAACAAGTTACTCAGCAGAATGGCATGAGAATGCCTTTTGTCACTTAACAGCTCATAAACATGAGCAGCCCAGTTCACTTTCATCCCATAGTAAATGCAAATCATGGTGTAGAGTCTTTTCCTTGGCAACCCATCCAAAGAACCCGTAGCACAATCTAGAACATTTGCTATGATATCAGCAAATCTTTGGTATTCATCCTTCAGCTGGGTCTTCATCAATGTCCCAGTCATCTTCTCTCCCTTCTTAGCACAAATACCCCAAAATTCCTCTTCTTTTTCTGACCCTAACGAGGTCACATCTCCTCCCTTGTCTGTCAACTTATAAACTTCATTAAGAACAGCAGCAGATACAGCGATTTTCTTACCACCAATGACAGCAGTCATAACAGTGTCATCATCGTTGAATTTTCTGGTCAGATAGAAGTGGTAGACATCCTCTAGGTAGACTCTATCTTCGTGAGCCTCCAAAACAGGAACCAATGATGCTTCTTTGATCTTTACCAGTAGAGAGCGCATTAAATCGGTGCCAGAGAAATGAAATTTGCTGTAGTTGAAGTATCTTCCCTCAACAATCTTGTCCATTTTCGGAGATTTGAGAGTAGATTCTGCAAAAGAACAGTGAACTTTCGAAGCAGTAGGGTTTGAGAGTTAGAGAGTTTGAGAGTTTTTGAGTGCGTAAGATGACTATTCTGTTCAGATCGGATTTTATAGGTTTCCTTCTGATTTGGTTTTCGTGATTTATCTAAACCGTTGATTTAATCTGACAGTTTTTAATCGTGCGGATGAGAGTCGCGGATTTCAATTTTATTATTTTAATGTCAGATGGGCGGGAAACTCTATCGACACTAATCTGTTTACTTATAAAAGCGTGTTTCTAAAGATACGTTTTATGACCATGCTTATATAAGATATCAGATGAGTAGAGTTTAACTTATCTGACAGACGAGTGATCTGTTATCTGATATTACTAGAGAATGCCAATAGCTAGTAATCTTCCTCTGCTGTTTGTCAATCCAGCAAGATAAAATAATCTTCAATCTTCAAGAATTAAGAACACATCTTCATGATAACATAACTTCAACTAACTGTCATTAACAGATTTCATCTTTTAGAGCAGAAGTACCTCTAGTCTTACACGTTCCCCCTGTCTTTAAGAATTCATAAGTTAACTAGTCTGTTGAGAGTTAATTCTTGAATGAAATAATCTGATGACTAAGCTGTTGAACTTCAGTCTTCTGATGAGTTCCCCCTCAGCTTATGCATCCAGGTTAAGTAATCCTAACTCAGCTCTTAGAGTTGAGAACCTTGCTTCACTTAGAGGTTTGGTGAAGATATCAGCAATCTGATTATCAGTATGAACATACTCAATCAAAACATTGCCTTTTTCAACATGATCTCTAATGAAATGATGTTTAATCTCAATATGTTTAGTCCTTGAATGACTTGTAGTGTTCTGAGTAAGTGAGATTGCACTTGTATTGTCACAGTAGATTGGAATTCCACTGATCTTGATGTTGTAGTCTTCTAGTTGATGCTTCAACCAAAGTATCTGTGCACAGCAAGCTCCAGCGGCTATATATTCAGCTTCAGCAGTAGATATAGAAACTGAGGTTTGCTTCTTACTCATCCATGAGATCAGACGACTGCCTAAGAACTGACAGGCACCTGTTGTGCTCTTTCTGTCAATCTTGCAGCCAGCAAGGTCTGAATCTGAATAGCCAATTAGTTCAAATCCAGATTCTCTAGGATACCACAATCCCAATTCTTGAGTGCCTTTAATATACTTCAATATTCTCTTGGCAGCTAAGAGATGAGATTCTTTGGGGTTTGATTGAAATCTTGCACAGACTCCAACTGAGTACATTATATCAGATCTGCTTGCTGTTAGATACAACAATGAACCAATAATGCCTCTATATTTGGTTATGTCCACTGATTTGCCATCTTCATCTTTATCCAAACGAAGACTTGTAGACATAGGAATGGTAGCTGTTGAGCTAGTTTCCATACCAAATTTCTTGAACAGATCTCTTGTGTATTTTGCTTGGCTGATGAATATCCCATCAGGCAACTGTCTAACTTGCAATCCAAGAAAATAGTTAAGTTCACCCATCATGCTCATTTCAAACTTATTCTGCATTAGCTTGGAGAACTTATCACACATCTGTTGGTTAGTTGAACCAAAAATAATATCGTCCACATATATTTGCACAAGCAATATATGATTTTCCCATTCAATTGTGAACAAGGTTTTATCTACCTTACCTTTACGAAATCCTTTAATTAAAAGAAAATCAGATAGGGTATCATACCATGCTCTTGGAGCCTGTTTCAGTCCATATAAGGCTTTCTTCAGACGATATACTTTATCCTCTTCTTGGTAGACTTCAAATCCTGGAGGTTGTTCAACATACACTTCTTCTTGCAATTCTCCATTGAGAAAAGCAGACTTCACATCCATCTGATAGACAGTGAAGTTCTTGTGAGCAGCATAGGCAAGAAACAGTCTGATTGCTTCAAGTCTTGCTACTGGTGCAAAAGTTTCATCAAAGTCAATTCCTTCTTCTTGACAATAACCCTTGGCCACTAGTCTTGCTTTGTTTCTGGTGACAACACCATCTTCATTCATTTTATTTCTGAAAACCCACTTAGTGCCAATTACTCTTTGATGACTTGGTCAAGGAACTAAGTACCAGACTTCATTCCTTTCAAATTGATTCAACTCTTCTTGCATAGCTTCTATCCAGAAGGAGTCATTTAGAGCTTCTTCAATTTGTTTAGGCTCTATTTGAGATAGGAATGTGACAAACATAGCATCTTGTGCAGCTGCTCTTCTTGTTTTCACTCTATCTAAAGGATCACCAATGACTAACTCAGGGGGGTGATTCTTGAGCCATCTGAGATCAGGTTGCAAATCAGGATGTTGTCCTCTGTCTTGATCTTGCAACACTACTATTGGAGTTCCAGTAGTAGTCTGTTGAACATTTGCCGTCTGTTGAACAGTCTCTGGTCTGTCAGCTGTTTGCAACTCGTCTGTTAAACAATCAGCACTGTGATTATGAACAGCACTTGAGTTAGCAGCTGAACTTAGATTAGGTAGTATGATGGGAACATGTTCTTCATTTCTTCCAACGTCTAACTTCTGTAAATCAGCAGACAGATCTTGATTTACACTTCGATTCTTTTCAGAAGATTGACTTGGCTCATCAAATACTACATGGATAGATTCTTCTATTAGTAATGTTCTTTTGTTAAAAACTCTATAAGCCTTACTAACAGATGAGTATCCTACAAAGACAGCTTCATCAGCCTTTTCTGCAAATGCAGTAAGGTGATTTTTCCCATTATTCAATACAAAACATTTACAACCAAAAATCTTAAAGTAATGAATGTTTGGTTTTCTATTGTTCCAAACTTCATATGGAGTCTTGTTTTGATTTTTGTTGATCATACATCTGTTTTGGGTGAAGCATGCTGTGTTTGTTGCTTCTGCCCAAAATCTTTGAGGCAGCTTAGCTTCAGCTATCATGGTTCTGACAGCTTCTTTTAGTGTTCTGTTTCTCCTTTCAGCAACACCATTCTGTTGAGGGGTTCTAGCAGCTGAATACTCATGATGTATTCCTTTGATGTTACAATACTCTTCAACAGTAGAGTTTGTAAACTCTGTCCCTCTATCTGATCTGATCTTCAATATCTTAATACTCTTTTCATTCTGGATCAGTTCCATCAGATTGGTAAGATGTTCCTTGGTTTCACTTTTCTTCTTCATGAAAATCACCCAAGTATATCTTGAATAATCATCCACAACAGCTAGGCAGTATTTCTTTCCACCATTGCTGACTGGATCAATGGGTCCAAATAAGTCCATATGCAACAGCTCCAATATTCTTTCAGAAGATTGGTGCTTCTTTTCTTTGAATGATGACTTGATTTGTTTACCCTTCTGACATGCATCACAGAGCTTGTCTTTGCTCATGACTGCTTTTGGAATCCCTTCTACCAAGTCATTCTTGATTAATCTGTTTATGGTCTTGAAGTTTAAATGATTCATCCTCTTGTGCCATAGCCAACTGACTTCACTTGGTGCAGATGCTACCAAACAAACACTTGAATTCTTGTCAGCAGAATTCCAGTCAACTATGTAGATATTTCCTTGTCGTCTTCCAGATAAAATTACCTTCTTTGTACCAATTTGTTCAACGTAGCACTTATCTGTTGAGAAGATGACTGAATATCCCTTGTCACAAAATTGACTTATGCTCAGCAGATTATATTTTAGGCCTTTAACATAGGAGACGTCAGATATCTCTATGTTTCCCTTGATTAATCTTCCTTTAGCTTTAATCTTGCCTTCTTTGCTGTCTCCAAAAGTGACTTTTGGACCATCCACAGCAACTGCATCAGTCAACTCATGTATGTTTCCACACATGTGCCTTGAACATCCACTGTCCAAGTACCAAATCTTCTCTACTTTACTCCTACTCCTAATCCTAACCTACAAAACAAAAATAAAATTGTTTTAGGTACCCTTATTGAGAGGGTCCTGAAGGATTAGTTCCACCCTTGACAACCCAAGATGTTGAAGTCTTAGGCTTCTTAGGTTTCTGAGTTTTAGGAGCATGAACAGTTTCATTTTTATCATAGTTATCAGATAAGTCATGTTGATGATCAGTATGATATGAATAATGTTCATAAGCAGGGTAAGGTGCATGATAAGCAGGGTATGCATGCATTGGATGAGCAGGGTAAGGTGCATAGTAATTAGGAAACTGAGGTGCATGATACATAGGATGATATGCAGCAGGATGCACATAATATGACTCATTTCCATACCAAGCATTTTGATTTTTCTTATTCTTATGCTTCTTTGGTTTACTAGGTGCTTGCTCAACTTGTTTAGACTTATCTTTACCAACAGACTGGTTCAATTTAGCTTTATCAGCAGACTTTTTAGGACTCTGCTGTTTGGTCTTACTAGTCTGATTTCCTACACTAGGCTCTTTGCTCTTTTTAGCCTTAGGAGATTTCTTCTCCTTTACCACTTTCTCAGTTGCGGTAGGTCTAGAGGTTTGAACATATAGAATGACCTTACTATTGTCAGCAGAAATAAATTTTTCAGTATGATTCAATTCTAGCTTATCCTTTACTAAAGGTGTCTCCTGTCTCTTAGATGTATGCGTGGATGCAACAGTAGACTTATCATGAGACTCAATAATTTTCTCAAGTTCCATGATTTTTCCTTTATAAACCTCACACTCAGCTTTCAGAGATTCATGTTCTTGCTCAAGCTGTTTATATTCAGCTGATTCTATTGGCTTCTCAGCTAAAAGTTTCAGTGAACTATTTTGCTCTTTTAGCAGGATCATCTCTTCCTTAAGCTTTTTATATGCTTCAGCAATACCAGTATTGTTAAGCATCATTTGTTCAAATGAATTAAATAATTCATCATTAAGAGGAGTTACCTCATCCTCAGAGTCATCAGAGTCCTTTGCCATCAGGCACAGGAGAGCAGGTTTTTCTTCATCAGAAGATTCTTCATCAGACGAGTCTGAGTCTGAATCAGATGAGTAGACAGCAGCTGGCTTTTCTGCTTCAGCCATCATTGCCTTTCCTCTCTGATGCTTTCTTTCTTTTCTCATTTTCTTCTCTTCCTCAGTGTACTTCTCTGCTTTTGGATATGGGCAGTCTCTTATGAAGTGTCCCAATTTCCTGCAGTTGTAACACATCAGTTTTGATTTATAATCCTCTTTATCTTGAGAAGAAAAGTTAGGTTTAGAAGTAGAAGCAGCATGATTGTATTTGTTTTTCATCTTTCTCTTATAGAACTTCTTGAAGTTGTTCATCAATAATGCTACATCTCCAGCAGTGTACTCCTTTTTGTTGAGTAGAGTGGCTTCATCAGATGAGTCCACTTCTTTGCTTTTCTGGGCTGGTCTTCTGGTGTTTTCAGCAGCAACAAGTGCAGCTGTGGGTCCTGAAGTTGAGGTTTCTTCAATTCCCATCCTTGGCAGTTTATACTCATACGCCTTGAGTACGGAGAACAGCTCTGTTAGAGAAATCTTGCCCAGATCTCTTGATTCTTCCATTGCTGTCACCTTCATGTTGAACTTGGAAGGTAGAGCCTTCAGTACTTTGACAGTGATTTCTTTGTCAGTGAAAGTCTTTCCCAGCTTCAAAACTTCATTCAGAGTTCTGGTGAATCTGGTATCCATCTGATCAATGGTTTCTCCAGACTTCATCTTGAAGTTGTCCAGCTTTTCCAATGCAACACTGAGCTGATGCTCTTTAATAGCATCATTTCCTTCACTCATGTCTCTGACCTTGTCCCACATCTCCTTTGCAGTTTTGCAATGTTTGACTTTGTCAAACCGATCATTATCCAGGGCTTTGGTCATGATGAATCTCCCAACTTTATCTAGATTGTAAAGCTTTATCTCTTCTGGAGTCATCTCATGAAGGTCTTTCTCCACAACCGTATCTACTTCATTTATCTTTATGGTCTTTGTGAATCTAAATGGACCTTTAATGATACATGTATGCATGTTGTCATTATAGGCAGCAAGGAAAATCTCCATTCTGATTTTCCAGTCCTCAAAGGACATACCAGCAATGTGGGGAACATGGCTGATACAATCCATTTTTCAAAAAGTTTTTATTTTTCAAAAAGATGCTCTTTTGAAAAGTTTTGAAAACCTTTGAAAAACACTCGGATCAAGCTCGTTGATCAGGCAGCTGATTCTAATGAACCACCTGCTCTGATACCACTTGTTGGTCCCAAGTGGTCAGATGAGGTCTAGAGGGGGGGGGGGTGAATAGACCTCTGAAAATTTTTGAACTTAAAAACTTTTCAGTCTTCTGTCAGCAGACTAAGCTGATGAAGAACAGTAAGCAGACTAGTCTGATCGTGAACAAATCTTGAACAGACGACTGACCACTCTTCTTTCAATGACTTAGCTGTTTTATCAGCAAAACAGTTTTCCAAGAGAATACTTGCAGCGGATTGTTTGAAAGTGTTTTTCACAAGTAAACTAAGTTCCAAAAGATTTTATCCCCAGTTTAAAACTCCTTATAAAATCTTTTTGATTGATTCAAAGTGTTTAAAATGCAAACTTTAAAATATGCAAGAAAACTTTAAAAGCAAGATAACACAAAGAATTTTTATAGTGGTTATATGGATAAAAATCCTTTAGTCCACTCTTCCAGATCACACAGATTCTGGGTTATACTATAATCACAAAGATTACAATATTTCTCCACTTACACCTAAACAACTAATGAGAAGGCTGTAAGCTCACAATAGGAATTCACAAAGAAAACCTATCCTCTAAAGTAGAATCACTCACACAGATGGATTCTCACTTCGCACAACACTCAGCTATTACAAAATCACTCAGATAATGTTTTTCTGATTTCTTCAACTGGGTTTCTGTCAACAGATGACTTCCACCAGACGAGTGAGCTGTTCGAGCTTTTGAGACTTAGAGAAATTCTGCTTCAAAATTTCGATCTCTGATTGTTGTTGTGTTTTTCTCGATTTGAAATTCAGCTCTATTTATACATGGAGATAAAATTATGACCGTTGAAGGCAAGTCACAAATCAAATCCATCCTTCAGCTCTTTTTGAAACGGCTCCCTGCAGCATTCCGTACTGTGTACAGTACCTTTCTGTCCATCGCATTTAATGCTGCATTTAATGCACTCTGCTGATCCGAGGATATCTTCAATCATTTGCCATTACTACCCTTCTCTTACAGCATTTATTACACCAAGTGCATTTATTACCGTTGGACTAATCTCTTGACCTCTTCTACTCTGCTGATCAAAACGACTCTGCTGATAGATACTCTGCTGATCAAATACTGAACTAATCTGATTTGACTCGGCTGATGATCAACCCTTCTGTTTGCTGATTCAGCAAGAGATCACTAGTCTTCTGAGCTTTGAACTTTGAACTCTTTTGATGTCTTCTTTTACTTGTTCAAAATTCTTCTAAGGGAACTAAGCTTTCCATACTTAGCTGATTATGATGTTTTGGAAATCATCAAAACCTTCCCTTAATTACTTGTCTTCTTTCATCTTCATCTTCATCCAACATAAAGGATATAAGCTGGTCTGTGGTAGTAATGGAAAATTAAAAAACTCGAAGGATTTAAAATTTCGAGATTTCCAGTCTAAAGTGGATGATTTATTCTGTCTCGATGAAGCTAAGGTAAATTGGAAGAAATTCCAATAGTATACCATTGCCGACTCAATCAGAATAATAGCACCATTATGATGCTGCACAAGAGAAAGTGTTTAGACGAGAAACATTCGTCCAATGATTGGATGAATTACCTAGCATGGCAAAAACCTGTTATAATCTTAACCGATTTAAACAAGGCAATTGCTCAATGAAAAGGAAACGAGATCTCACCGATGATCTGAACACAATATCATATGATTGAACAAGTCATAGATAACTGAGACAAGTAAAAGTACTACGTTATCTCAACAAAGACAAACTTAGCGGATCCACTAATTAAGCTCTTTCACAAATGGTTCGAGGGACATCTTGGTATACATGGGTCCTAGAAATGTTGTGATTGGCTTTAGGGCAAGTGGGAGATTGATAGAGTAGTGCCCAGCAAGCCAATATTAATTAGCTTGTTGAAGTACTATTTTCTTATGGTTTATAATTAATACGACCATTCATTCATAGTACGTGAAACTGAACAATGACCAACTTCATCTCTCGCGAACTTATATAAGCGATTGGATGAAATCCTAAGATCACAATAGACTATGGGACGATTCACTTCATTACTGAGTGCAATCATGAAACAGTCTCAAAGGTCGTGATCTTAAAACCGTTCCAAGTCATAGATTCCGAACGAGACGGGGTATCGTAGGAATCGCCAAGACTTGTACAAGTATGCATGATTCACATGGAGTGAATTTGTAGCGTTTCATGAGCAAGGCATTTGAGGCCAGTGCATATGAGTAGGTGGTTCAATGGAGGATTGAATGCATCGAACGACCCGAACAGAGAAACCCATTGTGGAAGCGCATGACGCATATCGGTGATGGGATGTTTCTCAAGGCTTATAATAGTGTACGATTTAGTCCTTAGACTTGAGGTGCTAGGGCGAATTCGGTGCACAAGTGTGCGTACTTAGATTTAGGTACTGGTCACGTAGCCTGGCCACAAAGTGCCTAAGTTGGGTGCGTACACGACTGTACGCGAGTGGTTAGTACTAAGAAAGGATCTATCGACTCATCCTAATAAGATGAGAGTATTTCCTGTACGTTCTTCGATAATATATTCCTAGAAATCCATGGCCATGGTTGGTGACGAATTTGGAAAGTATTTCCAAATTTAGCAGTCACACCGGAATTATTATCCAGAATTAGAAAGTACAGTATCGAGATAATTAGAGGTGCCGATCAATTCACACACCCTAGGTCTCGATCGGGAAATCATCGTAGAAGGACCGTATGTACATGGCAATTATAAGAGGTGAGGTTCACAATAATCAATTCACCTTTGATTGGGCTTCATGGGCTTGTGGCTAGACATCGACCATGAAGTGTGGGTACTCCTAAAGTAATAGGGAAATTAATTCTAGGAGTGGTCAATTAAAAGTTGTTTAATTGGTCGGAGCATTTAATTGCTCGTTAATTAAATCACGAAAGTCGTGGGCCTGCTGCCAGTTGATGGTGAACCCAGAGGGTCACACACAATACAATTGGACGGTGACTGTCTTAAAGGAAAAGCAAATGATTTAATGTTGTTAAATCAAAGTAATTGAATTATGGTATTAATTCAATTGGAGATCATTAATTAGATGTCTGATTGATTAATGTTTAATTAATTAGAGTTATCTGATTAATTATGAAATTAATTAAAGTAGTTAATTAATTGGAAGTAGAAATAATTAACCAATTTTAGTATTGAATAATTATGGGGTTGATTTCGCAATTAACTAAAATAAAGGTAGGGGGCGATTTTGTGTAAGACAAGGAAAATGAGTTTTAGTCTTGGAAAGCAAGCAAGAAGAGATCTATCAAATCTTGCATTCCTAAGTTGATAAGGAATAGGAGATTTGATAGATAAGGGAAGAAGATATCTTCTAAGAGAAGGACTCTTCTCTTATAAATACTTCTTCTCTTCTCTTCATTTATAACTAAGGTTCAACTTTTGAAAACCCTAAAAAGCTTTTGAGAGAAAATACTTTGCTGAAAATAAAGAGAGAGAAATCGATTTACATAGTGAGGAAAATCAGATTTTTCGAACAAGAATTTTAATTGCAAATCGCCACCTTTACTTTCGCCTCAAACCCTAGTCGCCCAAATTGATCTTGGCCGAACCCAAACTCGACCAGATCTGCCCTGGTCGAACCCTGCTCGATCACACAAGCCCTGTGATTCGATTCTTCCATCTGTATCTCCTAATCTCGATCAAGATCTTAAGTCCAGATCTGAAATCCTTTCAGACAAACCTGCGAGATCCAGTTCTGAGCCTAAGACTTGTAGGCGTCACTACAATCCGATTGGTGTGGACTAACTTTGGAGGTGAGACACATGGATCACTTAAGCTGTGGATCTAACCAAACACATGGAGGAAACCACCACAAATCCGTGGTGAGGTAAATTGCGATTAAACCCCCTATGTTTAATTAAGTGTTTGATTCATGCTTTTCGTATAATAAACCGTGGAGAAAGATTTATGGGACATATAGGGACCTCGAAAATTTTTAAATTCCGCACTTTGTTGTAGTGACAATCGAGCCCCTAGATAGAATATCCCAACAGTCGCCGACTGCATAATATCCTTAACTTGCTCGAGGATGCAACGGTCATCTAACGGACGGGGGGATTCTCTCTCGTTGGGACTAACCGAGGTCTCCTTACCCGAAGCAGAAATAACGGTCCGACGACCGGACCTTGACCCAATTCGACCTCCAGAAGGCCCGCCGGATTCGAAGGAAGTAGTAACAACAGTTGTATCATTAAATAAAAAATCAGAAAAATCGTGGGAGACAGATTTTGTCATGGACGGATCCAAAAAAGAATCTCCACCAACTGCCCCCATGGCATCTCCCCTTTGGTGTCCGCTGACAAGTTGGGCGGTAGAAATAGTGGAAGGAACGGAGTTATTAGGAACCCCTCCATGAAAACCATGCTCAAAAGAAGAAATAGTGGAAGAAACAGGTATATTAAAAGTCTGCTCCACGTTGGACATATCACCAAAAGCCACCCGACCAGGGGAAGGCCTACTTCCTACTTCACCAGAAGAAGAAAAGTTTGGTTGTACAAAAGATGAACTAACTACAGAAAAAGATTCAGAAGGGATGACAGGAGTATCGGTCGCCGACCTACTAACGGAGGACGAACGAGGAGGTTCCATCGAGGGCCCCTCTGTTCGAGACTTCTTCAGTCTGATATTTTTAGCGTTCTCACGGGAAGGACTCTTCGACGTGTTACCAAAAAGATTACTCATGATCGGAATTCAAAAAGTAAAATTAAAATATCGAGAAAGCTTATCGACCTGCTGAAGAAAGAGTATTCTGTTAAGAAATGAGTAAAGCGGTAAATAGCGAGTCAAGTTTTTACCTTTTATATTTATACTATACGAAAAGACGCGATAGACCCAAAGAAAGGGCACGAAATACAGAAACTGATCATGGAATAAACACTAGAATTTGAAAAGACATACGCATAATGATTACGGCAAAGTCAATGACTTGTCAGAATTATTACAGAGAAGACGAAAGGACGTGACTGTCAGAATATGAAACGTTTATCTTACAAAGGGATAAAAAAGTAATATTACAATTAAACCTACGGTAAATATTTACGAAGGTTATTTCACAGATCAATGTATCACACAGCTTGGTCGCCGTCCGGAATCTTCTGTTCACTAGCAATGTCTCCTTGTTTTGCTGACTCGATATCGTCTTCCTCTTCCTCTGGATCGATAAAATTGTCATCGACCTCGTCATTAATATCTGAAGGAGGAATCGGCAATGGTTTTCCAAACTCTTTGACGAGGTGAGACAAAGGAAATTTTTGATAAATGACGTCCGGAAGCTCGGAAGGAGAATATACTTCGCCGTAACGGTTCAACCGAATGTGCGCCATTTTAAAATATTCCTTTCGACGATCATCTATCATTTCAAAAGCGACCAACAGATGAATCGCCTTCTTGAACGTACTTTCTAGGAGCGGACCGACCATTTGATATACCAGCGCTGTATGAACAGGAGAGCTGAGGAATTCACGAATCACTTTTTCATCAGGATTCCGGCCATAACGATCCCTGAGTCCACTAAGAGGAATGTCCCTCTCATACTCCTCTAGAGAAGCTTGAAGACTTGATACTTGAGATTCCAACTCGCTAATTCGAGCAGTACTCTGAAGTTGGAACTCTTCTAACTTTTTAGCCAATTGATTGGCTTGTTCTTGAGCGCGGAAAGTCTCCAGAACCCTGTCTATAATCTCCTGGTCATCAGTCCCCGTAGCCCGAGTCTCTACGACCGGAACGGAAGAAGTCATTGAGGGACCAACCTCCGAATCAGAAGACTTATGAAGAAAAGTTTTATATTTCTCATCCAGAAACTCACATTGTTGTTTCCAGAGAGCAGTTTCATAGGCATATGATGCCAAACAAGTCTTAGTCTGAAAAAAGAAAAGGGGTAAAAAGGAATGAATTAGCAAACTAAAGTGATCCTCGAAGAAAATTACCCTATAAGCACACTAAAAAAGAGATCACCTTTTCAGCATAAACAGAAGCTCGCTGAAATTTCTCCAAAGGATCCTTCCGAAGAAGCTTATTCATGTCACGAGTAAAAACGCCGGACAAAAGAACACGAGTGGCCTTATACACTGCATTTTCGCTCTCGTCGTGAACTAAAGAATCATTCTCAGGATAGCCAGCGGTTCTTTTTCCCTCTAAATGATCCTCGATCATTTCGACCAAAGTAGGTTTTGGATGATTATCGCCGAGTAAAGAAATATCGTTACCAGAACGACCATAATAACTCTTCTTTCTCTCCACCGGATTATCATTAGGATGAGGCATCGACCAGCTGCGACATCCACGTATACCCAAAGATGTCCTAAGCTGGAGGGGGGGATAACCGGATCCTGTCCCCTGACGAACAGGGGATTCTTGAGAAGAATCTGGAGATTCCTCTCTATTCTCCTCAGAGTCATGACTCAACTCCAATTTTCTCTTCCGAGACGCTCTCTGCTCGATAGGAACATTCTCTATGGTTTTAGTGGATTTAGACAACACCATTTTTTCCTTTGATGAATGTCGGGAATTTTCTACCATATGAGCTGAAAAAGAAACACGGTCAAAGTCAGACCCTCTGCAGAAAAGAGATCATCATAACACTATGCTGAAATAAATGCTTACCAAGTGATTCAGATGACGAAGTGATTGGAAAAACATGAGTACTCAATCCCGCTTTGCGAAGGAAAACTTCTCCAATAAGAAGACCACTCTGATATTTATTGGCACGCATAGCCTGGATTTCACCAATAAACTGAGGATAGTCAGGAATAAGTTCATCGGTCGGCAGACGACCTCCATAAACCCACTTGGAGTCATGATCCCACGAAAAGGGCGTAGTCGAGCCATCCGCCAAATGAAGATGAGATGGTGGACGAACAAAGAAAAAATGAGATTTCCAAGAAGGGTTGCTAGAAACTGGGGAGTCAAAGATTGCGCGACTAGGCTTCTGGCTAGCGAAGAAATATCCGCGATTGGAGGAACTAGAAATGTTAAAGCGAAACAATTGCGTAAAATTACGAAAGGAGGGTTGGAATACTTTCGCTATCATCAAAACAGAAAAACAAACCACGAAGGCCATGGAATTAGGGACTAATTGAGTCAAGGACACACTGAATATTTTTTAAATATCAAGAAAGAGAGCAGACAACGGAAGACGCAGACCACTATTAAAATGGGCCGAGTAAAAGGCTCGACATCCCTCCGGCGGTGATGTAACCTTATCAGAAGGAGAAGGGAGAACTATCTCGGAACCCTCCGGGAAATATTTGGCATAATTGTTCACAACCTCGGAGAAAGTATCCACAGTGTAAGCACAAGCTAGATCCTCAATCGGTTCAGAAATTTGAGGAGCTGTGCGTTTGCCTTTCTTGGCTCGGGCAGCGACGTCCATATCAGAAAGAATTTGTACCTTAAAGGTATCCTCAGCAGGAACAATGAATTGTGAAACTCCAATTTGCTCGCTCGAAGGATTAGAATGCAACGCCTCCTCGATAATGGGAGTGACATTCTCCCTAAAGGAGGAAGAAGATTTTCATATAGAAGCCATTTTTTGGGTCATCGGAGGATATAAGTCGATAAAAGGAAAATTTTAAATGATGAACGACTGAGCAAGAAAATGACTGCGAAGTGAAAGGAAGTATAAAGTAAAAATGACAAACTTAATAATCACCTATTTATAGTGAGAAGTGAAAAGACGTTTCAAACTCCTCACAACTAATCACGTTCCCGCCGAAACGGAAAATGATGAAGGGCCTCCCCGAAGGGACGCGCAGCGGTTCATAATTGGGAAGAGAAAACGACTATCTATGATGCGTAGCACTCTTTTCCTTACTTAGGATTTTTTCCCACAGGGTTTTTTCTTAAGTAAGGTTTTTAACGAGGCACGACTCACAGAAAATAACAGTCGTAAGAAACCATCTACTTCTACGAGCTTTTACTACATATACGCTCGAAGAAGTGAGGGAGTACTGATGGGGGCTATTTTGCACCCCTTATAAAGTTCGGATCGACTAAGGGATATAAGATCGGTTCGACCAGACGAGTCAGTTCAGGGTTATCTTATCGACCCGGTAGAATACGACTTTCCTCAACAAGCAGACTACAATCCGGACTCAATAGGATTATGTTTCCTTGTAAAGCTAGGTTTAATGTGATATAAATACATAGTTAATCATTGTATTACACACGCTTTACATACTCAACTTACGCCTGCATACAGAAAGAATCTAAGATTATTGAATAGAAAGGCTTCTGATATACTATTATATTCATTGATTGTCTTTATTACCGATTGTTCCATCTAATTGTTCCTCCTTGAGATTGATCCATCCGGAATAAAGTAACAGAGCCCTTTAAATCATATTGATTCAGAATCCCTAATATCACCTATTTACTGATATAATCTTACCCGACGAAATTCGGCTAAATCAAAGAGGGAGAAAACATCACATGTTTCTCATTTACTATAGAGCTTTCCGCCGTGTGAAGCATATTAACAAGTTCATGTAGTCCAACTTCCATGTTATGCATGTTAAAGTTCATCACAAAGTTGTCAAAATAGCGAGGCAATGATTGAAGGATCAAATCCATATAGAGTTCATTGTCCATAACCACGTTAAGATGAGCAAGCTTTTCAATGAATCCAATCATTTTAAGCTCATGCTCACGGACCGATGAACCCTCAATCATGCGTGCTTGGAAAAAACTCCTTATCTCAGAATCAAGAACAATGAGAATGTTGCGGAGCCAATCGGAGTAATTTGGCCCGGTGAGTTTGTTTGAGTCAAGTATCAAATGAAGTGGGTTTTTTCCCATTTAAAACACTTTTAAATCTACAAAGGCGAAAAAGATTATGTTTAGCGTTCATTCAATTTTTCAATATACTTTATGATCTTGGACTTCTAACCATAAAGGTCTCCAACTATTTTATCAAATCCCATGCCCCCACATGGTAAACGAGAAATAAATTTCTTAGTAGGTCTCAAAGTCCTAAAGATATTTTCCACACCCACGACTCGTGAGACGTATGGTCAATTCAATAGGTAGACAACAAATTCCCAATCGTTTCTACCAAACGACCATTGAGAATATTTTGCCTTGCTTTTCGTATGGACCCACGACTCGTGCGACATCCATATTATTAAACGTTAAGTCTACACCATCAATCTTGATAAGACATACCCCATTCATGGACGTTCCATGACTCGTGAGACAACGCCATGACCCGAATATGCCCTACCCTTGGCACTTTAACTCGTGCATCAAGGAAACGATCATATTGCTCTAATTACACCCGTTCCACGACTCGTGAGACAATGGATGACCGAGCCCTATTGATGGAAGGCATGGACTACGAAAACTCGCTTGTCCATTATGACTTAATTATTAAACTCGATTGGGTCGAGTGGAGGTTTTTAATTATTTGAAGTTGCAAGATCTCACCAAATTTTAGTTGTTTATCTTTGTTAGGTGATCTATCCTAACATGCATCACAAACATCAAATGGATAAAATACCAACAAATCATAAACGGCCCTATCATGCTCCTATCTCGTGGTGGATAATCATGGGCCGATCCTATGCGGTCCAATCCGAGCCAAGGAATGTCCCAATTGGTCAATCTAGGGTAACCAAACAAGTGGAAATAGAATTCTATTCTATTACATATGCATCACCATGCATACATGGCTTTCAAGGTCTTCAAGTCCTCCAAGTCCTTCAAGTCCTTCACAAGTCCTCCAAGTCCTTCTTCTTGAATAAACCTCACAACCTAATTCCTACTATCTTTACATTGACATAAGTCAAGAAATAAGAGGCATGCAATCCCCATTTAATTACAAACCCAAATCATCAAATGAATTACAAGATTAATATCCAATCACATAAGGTCAAGGCCACTAGATCATCCACCCCTACATTCATCACACAATGGGGCATCGATAAAGTAAATTTACCAAGAAGATTATCTACCAATTTGTAAAGGATTAAGGAATGTACTTTGTGGTGTCCCAATTTAATGAGACCAAAGAACACAAATTTAGATAACTTGATGTAGGAGCTCGATAGGTTTTTGAATTTCGGTTTTATGACCAATCCGGCTCATCCTTAAGTTATCCATAAGTGAAGAGGCTTACCCACAGCCCTACATCACCTTAGGAA
The DNA here is from genome assembly GCA_038501285.1 of Penstemon eatonii. Lineage (NCBI taxonomy): Eukaryota > Viridiplantae > Streptophyta > Magnoliopsida > Lamiales > Plantaginaceae > Penstemon > Penstemon eatonii. Next base: position 40,321,961 of record CM076710.1, on the reverse strand, counting down.
ACCGTAGGACTCACAAGATTTAGGAAATTTTACCGGTGGGTGCGATTGTTCCACTACAATCCGGCACTTACGGTATTTTCACTAAAAACCAAATTTCAAACTTAAACCACCCTTAATCCATACATCCCTGTTGGATAAGGATGAAGATGAAGGCACTAAAGGAAATTTGATAAGGGAGGTTTTGATGCATTCCAAAACTTCATAAGATTGGCTAAGTATGGAGTAACTTAGCTGATAAACTTATCAAGGAATTTTGACTAAGTAATGAAGACATCAGAAGAGTCAAAGTTTCAAGGTCCAAGACTTCTGATCTGCTGAAGTAAAAGTATCATACTAGTGAAGATCAGCCGACTCAAATCAGATTTGTTCAAGTTTGAGATCAGCCGAGTTCACCATCAGACTTATACTTTAGTCAGCCAAGTGAAGAAGATCATGAAGTGTTCCCAACGGTAATAAATGCCCCTTGGTGTAATAAATGCTGAAGTACGAGGATATTTAAGACAAATGATTGAAGAAAAGCTTCGCATCAGCCGAGTGCATTTAATGCTGCATTTAATGCTGCCTGCAGAATAGTACTGTTTACAATACGGACAGACTGCAAAAGAGCCGTTCGCGGATTTTAAGGACCAGTACTCGAGGAATTTGAATTCTGTCTCTTTTCAACGGACACTTTTCAATCCTCAAGTATAAATAGCTGAAAGAGACGAAGAAGAAACAAGCAACACACTTTCTGAGAGAAATTTCCAAAGCAAAATTCTTTAAGTCTCAAGAACAGCTCACTCATCAGCTGAGTCATTTGTTGACGAAAGCAGAGTTGAAGAATCAAGAAAAATACATCTTCTGAGTGATTTTGTAAACAAGAGTGTTGTGCGGAGTTGTGATCCATCTTTGTGAGTGATCAAACTTCAGAGAATAGGTTTTCTGTGTGATTCCCTATTGCGAACTTGTGGTCGTTTCATTTGTTGTTCGACGCAAGCAGAGTATACTGTAAACTTTGTGATTATAGTATAACCCAAGATCTGAGTAACTTGGAAGAGTGGACTAAAGGATATTCAAATCCATATAACCACTATTAAAATTACTTGTGTTTTTACATTGCTTTTAAATCTGCATATTCTCTGTTTGCATAAAAACACATTAAGTTAACTGTTTGAAAAAGTATTAAGAAGGAGTTCATAAAACTGGGGAAACGTTTTTCAAACTACTAAGATTACTTGTGAAAAACACTTTGAAAATCCGCTGCAAGTACTCTAAGTATTAAAACTGATTTTAACAGAATCAGCTAAGTAACTATCAGACGAGTGGTCAACAGACCTGTTCAAAGATTTGTTCGCGAACAGAATTGTAACTTACTAATCTGATCAGCTTAGTCTGTTCAATTAAAGTAAAGTTTTAAAGTTAAAATTGAAAGAAAATTTTAAAGAGGTTTATTCACCCCCCCCCCCCTCTAAACCTCTTCTGACCACTTGGGACCAACAAGTGGTATCAGAGCGGGTGGTTCATTAGAATCAGCTGCCTGATCAACGAGCCTGATCCAAGTGTTTTTCAAAGGTTTTTAAAACTTTTCAAAAGAGCATCTTTTTGAAAAACCAAAACTTTTTGAAAAATGGATTGTATCAGCCATGTTCCCCACATTGCTGGTATGTCCTTTGAGGACTGGAAAATTAGAATGGAAATCTTTCTAGCAGCCTACAATGACAACATGTACACATGTATCATTAAAGGTCCATTCAGATTCACAAAGACCATCAAAATAAATGAAGTAGATACGGTTGTGGAGAAAGACCTTCATGAGATGACTCCTGAAGAAATAAAGCTTTACAATCTAGATAAAGTTGGGAGATTCATCATGACTAAAGCCCTGGATAATGATCGGTTTGACAAGGTCAAGCATTGCAAGACTGCAAAGGAGATGTGGGACAAAGTCAGAGACATGAGTGAAGGCAATGATGCAATTAAAGAGCATCAACTCAGTGTTGCCTTGGAGAAGCTGGACAACTTCAAGATGAAAGCTGGAGAAACCATTGATCAAATGGATACCAGATTCACCAGAACTCTGAATGAAGTTTTGAAGCTGGGAAAGACTTTCACTGACAAAGAGATCACTGTCAGAGTACTGAAGGCTCTACCTTCCAAGTTCAACATGAAGGTGACAGCAATGGAAGAATCAAGAGATCTGGGCAAGATTTCTCTTACAGAGCTGTTCTCCGTACTCAAGGCTTATGAGTATAAACTGCCTAGAATGGGAATTGAAGAAACCTCACCTTCAGGACCCACAGCTGCACTAGTTGCTGCTGAAAACCAAAGAAGACCGGCTCAAAGAAATGCTGAAGTGGACTCATCTGATGAAGCCACTCTACTCAACAAAAAGGAGTACACTGCTGGAGATGTTGCACTGTTGATGAACAACTTCAAGAAGTTCTACAAGAGAAAAATGAAGAACAAATACAACAATGCTTCTACTTCTAAACCTAACTTTTCTTCTCAAGAAAAAGATGATTATAAAGCAAAACTAATGTGTTATAACTGCAGGAAATTGGGACACTTCATCAAAGACTGCCCATATCCAAAAGCAGAGAAGTACACTGAGGAAGAGAAGAAAATGAGAAAAGAAAGAAAGCATCAGAGAGGAAAAGCAATGATGGCTGAAGCAGAAAAGCTGACTGCTGTCTACTCATCTGATTCAGATTCAGACTCGTCTGATGAAGAATCTTCTGATGAAGAAAAACCTGCTCTCCTGTGCCTGATGGCAAAGGACTCTGATGACTCTGAGGATGAGGTAACTCCTCTTAATGATGAATTATTTAATTCATTTGAACAAATGATGCTTAACAATACTGGTATTGCTGAAGCATATAAAAAGCTTAAGGAAGAGATGATCCTGCTAAAAGAGCAAAATAGTTCACTGAAACTCTTAGCTGAAAAGCCAAGGGAATCAGCTGAATATAAACAGCTTGAGCAAGAGCATGAATCTCTGAAAGCTGAATGTGAGGTCTATAAAGGAAAAATCATGGAACTTGAGAAAATCATTGAGTCTCATGATAAGTCAACTGTTGCATCCATGCATACATCTAGTAAACAGGAGACACCTTTAGAAAAGGATAAACTAGAATTGAATCATACTGAAAAATTCATATCAGCTGACAATAGTAAGGTCATTCTGTATGTTCAAACTTCTAAACCTACCTCATCTGAGAAAGTGGTAAAGGAGAAGAAATCTCCTAAGGCTAAAAAGAGCAAAGAGCCTAGTGTAGGAAATCAGACTAGTAAGACCAAACAACAGAGTCCTAAGAAGTCTGCTGATAAAGCTAAATTGAGTCAATCTGTTGGTAAAACTAAGTCGAAATCAAATGAGCAAGCATCTAGTAAACCAAAGAAGCATAAAAACAAGAAAAATCAAAATGCTTGGTATGGAAATGAGTCATATTATGTGCAACCTGCTGCATATCATCCTATGTATCATGCACCTCAATTTCCTAGTTACTATGCACCTTATCCTGCTCATCCAATGCATGCATATCCTGCATATCATGCACCTTACCCTGCTTATGAACATTATTCATATCATACTGATCATCAACATGACTTATCTGATAACTATGATAGAAATGAAATTGTTCATGCTCCTAAAACTCAGAAGCCCAAGAAGCCTAAGACTTCAACATCTTGGGTTGTCAAAGGTGGAACTAATCCTTCAGGACCCTCTCAATAAGGGTACCTAAAACAATTTTACTTTTGTTTTGTAGGTTAGGATTAGGAGTAGGAGTAAAGTAGAGAAGATGTGGTACTTGGACAGTGGATGTTCAAGGCACATGTGTGGAAACATACATGAGTTGACTGATGCAGTTGCTGTGGATGGTCCAAAAGTTACCTTTGGAGACAGCAAAGAAGGCAAGATTAAAGCTAAAGAAAGATTAATCAAAGGAAACATAGAGATATCTGACGTCTCATATGTTAAAGGCCTGAAATATAATCTGCTGAGCATAAGTCAATTTTGTGACAAGGGATATTCAGTCATCTTCTCAACAGATAAGTGCTACGTTGAACAGATTGATACAAAGAAGGTAATTTTATCTGGAAGACGACAAGGAAATATCTATATAGTTGACTGGAATTCTGTTGACAAGAATTCAAGTGTTTGTTTGGTGGCATCTGCACCAAGTGAAGTCAGTTGGCTATGGCACAAGAGATTGAATCACTTAAACTTCAAGACCATAAACAGATTAATCAAGAATGATTTGGTAGAAGGGATTCCAAAAGCAGTCATGAGCAAAGACAAGCTCTGTGATGCATGTCAGAAGGGTAAACAAATCAAGTCATCATTCAAAGAAAAGAAGCACCAATCTTCTGGAAGAATATTGGAGCTGTTGCATATGGACTTATTTGGACCCATTGATCCAGTCAGCAATGGTGGAAAGAAATACTGCCTAGCTGTTGTGGATGATTATTCAAGATATACTTGGGTGATTTTCATGAAAAAGAAAAGTGAAACCAAGGAACATCTTACAAATCTGATGGAACTGATCCAGAATGAGAAGAGTATCAAAATATTGAAGATCAGATCAGATAGAGGGACAGAGTTTACAAACTCTACTGTTGAAGAGTATTGTAATATCAAAGGAATACATCATGAGTATTCAGCTGCTAGAACCCCTCAACAGAATGGTGTTGCTGAAAGGAGAAACAGAACACTAAAGGAAGCTGTCAGAACCATGATAGCTGAAGCTAAACTGCCTCAAAGATTTTGGGCAGAAGCAACAAATACAGCATGCTTTACCCAAAACAGATGTATGATCAACAAAAATCAGAACAAGACTCCATATGAAGTTTGGAACAACAGAAAACCAAACATTCATTACTTTAAGATTTTTGGTTGTAAATGTTTTGTATTGAATAATGGGAAAAATCACCTTGCTGCATTTGCAGAAAAGGCTGATGAAGCTGTCTTTGTAGGATACTCATATGTTAGTAAGGCTTACAGAGTTTTTAACAAAAGAACATTACTAATAGAAGAATCTATCCATGTAGTATTTGATGAGCCAAGTCAATCTTCTGAAAAGAATCAAAGTATTAATCAAGATCTGTCTACTGATTTACAGAAATTAGACGTTGGAAGAAATGAAGAATATGTTCCCATCATACTACCTAATCTAAATTCAGCTGCTAACTCAAGTGCTGTTCAAAATCACAGTACTGATTGTCTAACAGACGAGTTGCAAACAGCTGACAGACCAGAGACTGTTCAACAGACTACAAATGTTCAACAGACTACTACTGGAACTCCAACAGTAGTGTTGCAAGATCAAGACAGAGGACAACATCCTGATCTGCAACCTGATCTCAGATGGCTCAAGAATCACCCACCTGAACTAGTGATTGGTGATCCTTTAGATAGAGTGAAAACAAGAAAAGCTGCTGCACAAGATGCTATGTTTGTCACATTTCTATCTCAAATAGAGCCCAAGCAAATTGAAGAAGCTCTCAATGATTCCTTCTGGATAGAAGCTATGCAAGAAGAGTTGAATCAATTTGAAAGGAATGAAGTCTGGTACTTAGTTCCTAGACCAAGTCATCAAAGAGTAATTGGCACTAAGTGGGTATTCAGAAATAAGATGAATGAAGATGGTGTTGTCACCAGAAACAAAGCAAGATTAGTGGCCAAAGGTTATTGTCAAGAAGAAGGAATTGACTTTGATGAAACTTTTGCACCAGTAGCAAGACTTGAAGCAATCAGACTGTTTCTAGCCTATGCTGCTCATAAGAACTTCACTGTCTATCAGATGGATGTGAAGTCTGCTTTTCTCAATGGAGAATTGCAAGAAGAAGTGTATGTTGAACAACCTCCAGGCTTTGAAGTCTATCAAGATGAGGATAAAGTATATCGTCTGAAGAAAACCTTATATGGACTGAAACAGGCTCCAAGAGCATGGTATGATACCCTATCTGATTTTCTTTTAATTAAAGGATTTCGAAAAGGTAAGGTAGATAAAACCTTGTTCACAATTGAATGGGAAAATCATATATTACTTGTGCAAATATATGTGGACGATATTATTTTTGGTTCAACTAATCAACAGATGTGTGATAAGTTCTCCAAGCTGATGCAAAATAAGTTTGAAATGAGCATGATGGGTGAACTTAATTATTTTCTTGGATTGCAAGTTAGACAGTTGCCTGATGGAATATTCATCAGCCAAGCAAAATACACAAGAGATCTGTTCAAGAAATTTGGTATGGAAACTAGCTCTACTGCTACAATTCCTATGTCTACAAGTCTTCGTTTGGATAAAGATGAAGATTGCAAATCAGTGGACATAACCAAATATAGAGGCATTATAGGGTCATTGTTGTATCTAACAGCAAGTAGGCCTGACATAATGTACTCAGTTGGAGTCTGTGCAAGATTTCAATCAAACCCCAAAGAATCTCATCTCTTAGCTGCCAAGAGGATATTGAAGTACATTAAAGGCACTCAAGAATTGGGATTATGGTACCCTAGAGAATCTGGATTTGAACTTATTGGCTATTCAGATTCAGACCTTGCTGGCTGCAAGATTGACAGAAAGAGCACAACAGGTGCCTGTCAGTTCTTAGGCAGTCGTCTGATCTCATGGATGAGTAAGAAGCAAACCTCAGTCTCTATATCTACTGCTGAAGCTGAATATATAGCTGCTGGAGCTTGCTGTGCACAGATACTTTGGTTGAAACATCAACTAGAAGACTACAACATCAAGATCAGTGGAATACCAATCTACTGTGACAATACAAGTGCAATCTCTCTTACTCAAAACACTACAAGTCATTCAAGGACTAAGCATATTGAGATCAAGCATCACTTCATTAGAGATCATGTTGAAAAAGGCAATGTTTTGATTGAGTATGTTCATACAGACAATCAGATTGCTGATATTTTCACTAAACCTTTAAGTGAAGTGAAGTTTTCAACTCTAAGAGCTGAGCTAGGACTACTTAATTTGGAAGCATAAGCTGAGGGGGAACTCATCAGAAGACTAGAGTTCAACAGCTTAGTTATTCGTTATTATCTTCAAGGATTAACTCTCAACAGACTAGTTAACTCATAAATTCTTAAACTCAGGGGGAACGTGTAAGACTAGCGGTACTTCTGAATTAAAGATGAAATTTGTTAATGACAGTTAGTTGAAGTTATGTTCTCATCAGAAGACTCAACTTTCGAAGATTAAAGACATTTTATCTAGCTGGATTGACAAACAGCTGAGGAATGTTATCAGCTATTGGCATTCTCTGATAACAACTATGTCATCAGGACAGTAGTCCATCAGATAAGTATTTATGTTACTCATCTGATTACTTTAATAAAAGCTGAACTATTCAAAACGTTTTATTCAAAATACGCTTTTATAAGTGACTGTTGGGCGGTACATATTCCCGCTCTTCATTAAATATCTTTTGAATTCGAAAAGTCGTAACTGACGCCGCACGATCAGCACTGACAGAAAAACGGATCTAACGGTTGGCGGATATCACGAAATTCAAGACACCCCAACTCTATAAATCCCCATCTGATCAGTCGAGTCGCTCTTTACGCACTCTAAGCATTCAAAAGTACTTGTGAGAAAAATATCTGCAATTCTCTGCATACCTCTCTCTGTTTTTCTAACTTTCAACAGATCAACAATGGCCGCTGAAGGTATGTTTCTCGTCTATGACTCTTACTACCAATCCGGTACGGATCTGATGAAAGAACTGCTCGAAAAGTTCAAAGCTGCTTCGCTGGTAAACTTCATGGAATACCACGAAGGAATTATCTGGACTGACCAAGTGATGGAGTACTACAACACTGCGAAAGCTGACTATAACTCACTAGCAATTAAGGCTACTGTGGGAGACAAATCTATCACTATCACTCCTGCTGTTCTTCACGAGACGTTTGGGCTTCCTAACAGTGGACAACATGACGTCACTGTGCTGACAGAGGACAAACACCAACAGTTCTGGGCGATCTGCGCCAAAGAGGGAGAAACGTTGTCTGGAAATATAAGGAAGAAGCAACTGAAGGATGAATATCAGCGGATGGCTGATATGGTGTCCAAGCTGATTGAGAACTGCACATTCTCACTGGATGCTGTTACCATGAAGAGGTTCAGCATCATGGCTGCCATATACTATGGACTGGAGATCAACTGGTCAATCATAGTCTGGTACATATTAGCTGACTTTCTTGATGATAAGAAAGGAAAAGGCCCCACCACCAACCACAGAATCACTCTCAGTTATCTGCTGTCAAAACTGGGTTGTGATATGAAGAATGGAAAAGAGATCCATAAATCCAAGGCAGTATCCAAGTACTTGCCTGTTCAAAAGAGGAAGGCTGGTGAACCGGAGGAAGCTGATGTTGAGGAACCAAAAGAGGTTCCTGCCAAAAGGCAAAGGAAACTGGTCAAGACTGCTGACTTAGCTGTTGAGACCAAAAAGAAGAAGGCTGCTGATGAGCCTAAGAGGAAAGTTTCCAAGCCGATGGAGAAAGTGACTTCTGCTGCTGAAGCCACTAAGATTGTTGAAAACATAATTGCTGATGTAAGGACTGGATTCCCTGCATCACCATCAAGAACTCCATCAGCAGAGAGGCCTGCTGAAGGGATCTCTCAACGAACAAGAAGTCAACAGAGAGATACAGCTACAACCACTTACCGTGAAGGGAGAACCAAGAAGACTGCTAGAAAGCAGATGACTTTCATAGAAGAACCAACGTTTTTGGAAAATGTAGCTAGGGAAGACCCTGAAGCTGCTGAAAGGCCTGCTGAAACAGTTAAGACTGTTGAGACTGACAAAGCTGATGAGCAACAGCCAAGTCAAGTCACATCAACAGCTGAGGTTGCTCAACCTCAAGAAGATCCAGACGTCCAAATCATCTATCCTATTGCTGCTGCTCCCATATCATCTGCTGGACCAGCCCCTGCTGATAAAGGCAAGAGAAAAATAGTGCTGAGGAAAAAGAAAGTTTCCAAAGCTGACAAGAAGGCAAGGGAGGAGGCTGAACAAAGAAAACAGGATGAGTTGGAGGAAAAGAAGGCACTTGAGCTAAGCAAAGCTCAAGAAGCAAAGGATGAAGCCAGAAGACGCATGTCTGAAGCAGAGAGGAAAGCTGTTGAAGATGCTGAATTTGCAATGGTTTTGGAATTGAGCAATGTTGATGCCTATGGACCTGTCCATGGAGGTGGCATCAAGATTGGAGAAGGCAAGAATGAAGAAGACAAAAAGAAGATATTACTGCCTGCCCCCAAAGTCAAGTCAAAAGACAAGTTTGAAGTCAGAAAAGCATTTGAAATAGTATATGCTGATAAGGAGCTTTTCAAGAAGTTTGAGAAATCTCTAGCTTACTATGATCAGAAGCTTATGTTGAAGACTTTGTTCAACCAAGAGAAACCAAGATATATCAGTTGGAGAGACAACAGGCTGAACAAGTCAATAACAGAACTTCAAAGCATTAAGGAGTTAGCTGATGAAGAACAATGGGTTCTAACTTGGCTGAAGACAAACTCCATTCAAAAGGCCCTTGATCCCGGCTATGTAAGAGACATCATGCATAGTTATGCAAAAGGTTTTGCATTGGAGGAGGCCAAGAAAATTCAAAACACCTTGTCTGATAAGAAGAAAAAGTCTGAAGATGCTGAAGAAAGAGCAATTAAGTTTGCTGTTATGACCGCCCTGAAGAGATGGGCTAAAAAGTCAAAGTATCAGCAAGGATGTTCAAGTGACTTGCCACTGCTGCCAAGTATTCAACAAATCATTTTTGGCAAGGAAGTACAGCCGTACTATGAAGTCCCAAAGGGTAACAATGCCTTTGTCAACCCTTGGATTATTGTAAGGCAGATTAGACAGACAACTTGCTTCAACGATGATGGAACCATTACTAATCTGTTCTACGATGATGTCACTGATGAGCACAAAGAAGCTGATAAGTCCTTAGCTATTGAGCTGCCAGCTAAGACTTCTGAAGACCATCAGATGACAGACATGAAGGAAGTCCCTGTTCAACAGGCGACTGAAGAAAAGGAAGCTGATGCTGATGCTTCCACCTCATCAGGTGATGAACACTCATCACTAATGGAAACCTTCCAATTACTTATTGAAAATCAAATAAAAGAGATGGAAGAGAGGAACAGTCTGCAGTTACAGAAGATGAAGAAAGAATTGGTTGAATCAAACACTCAACAGATGGAAAGAACGCACCTTCTAACTGCCAGTACTATCAAATTGGCTATTGATAGTCTACCTATTCCTCAAGATCATTCCTTGCAGTTGGTACACAGCTTAAGAGAACTGAACCAAAACGTAGAAGATGTGAAGGGTGATGTCAACCACCTTCACACTGCATTAAAAACAGCTGAGCACAAGATTGCTGATCTGACTGCAACCTTCATTAAAGTCAGTCAAGAAGAGAAGGAAATCAATCTTGGGATGTTGCAAGAAGTGGCAAAGGCCTCACAGGAAGTTCAAAATGAAATTGCAACTATCAACCTTAACATTGACTACTTCAATGACAAGACTGACGTCATCAGCACTGATATTCATCATCTAACAGCTAGTCATGACGTTGTTAATCAGAATCTAAAGACTTTATGTGCTGGAGTGAAGATTCCAACAGTTGCTCTCAACCCTGCTGTTGAACCTTCTAATGTCATCAGAGTTGATGATGACAAAAAGGGGGAAGATAAAAGGGAAGAACCAGCTAAAGAAACTGCTGTTGAAGAACCAGCAAAGGAATATGCTGCTGAAGAATCAACTAAGGAGGAAACTACTGCTGCAACAACTGAAGCCAAAGAAACTGAAGAAACAGCTGACAAGACTGAAGCTGAAGCTGACAAGATTGCAGAGCTTGGAACGGTAGAAGAAGAAGAAAGGACTGAAAAAGAAGATACCAAGTACAAGAATACAGAATCTGCAAGGAAGGCCATGGAAGCTTTGAAAGCTCTTCAAGAACAGCAACTCAAAGAAAAGATGGAAGCTGCCAAAGCAACCTTGGAAGAAGAAGCTGATGATGAAGAAGATGATGAAGAATCATCTTATGAGTATGAGGAAGTGCTTGAAGGATCAGATGAAGAAGCTGATAGCTAGAAATTGTAAAATCTTTGTAATCAGTTTACTTTTATCTATTCCTCAGAAATCTCATCTGATGAACTTGTACATGTAATACTTTTTCAATATTAATGAAAAGTCAAGTTCAATCCAATAAACTTTTTCTATCTCAGAAAATTTTGAGGATTACAATCTTTAGTTTAAGTATTCAACAGGTACTTAGCTGAAGTTTTGTCATCATCAAAAAGGGGGAAATTGTTGGATAAGGATGAAGATGAAGGCACTAAAGGAAATTTGATAAGGGAGGTTTTGATGCATTCCAAAACTTCATAAGATTGGCTAAGTATGGAGTAACTTAGCTGATAAACTTATCAAGGAATTTTGACTAAGTAATGAAGACATCAGAAGAGTCAAAGTTTCAAGGTCCAAGACTTCTGATCTGCTGAAGTAAAAGTATCAGACTAGTGAAGATCAGCCGACTCAAATCAGATTTGTTCAAGTTTGAGATCAGCCGAGTTCACCATCAGACTTATACTTTAGTCAGCCAAGTGAAGAAGATCATGAAGTGTTCCCAACGGTAATAAATGCCCCTTGGTGTAATAAATGCTGAAGTACGAGGATATTTAAGACAAATGATTGAAGAAAAGCTTCGCATCAGCCGAGTGCATTTAATGCTGCATTTAATGCTGCCTGCAGAATAGTACTGTTTACATTACGGACAGACTGCAAAAGAGCCGTTCGCGGATTTTAAGGACCAGTACTCGAGGAATTTGAATTCTGTCTCTCTTCAACGGACACTTTTCAATCCTCAAGTATAAATAGCTGAAAGAGACGAAGAAGAAACAAGCAACACACTTTCTGAGAGAAATTTCCAAAGCAAAATTCTTTAAGTCTCAAGAACAGCTCACTCATCAGCTGAGTCATTTGTTGACGAAAGCAGAGTTGAAGAATCAAGAAAAATACATCTTCTGAGTGATTTTGTAAACAAGAGTGTTGTGCGGAGTTGTGATCCATCTTTGTGAGTGATCAAACTTCAGAGAATAGGTTTTCTGTGTGATTCCCTATTGCGAACTTGTGGTCGTTTCATTTGTTGTTCGACGCAAGCAGAGTATACTGTAAACTTTGTGATTATAGTATAACCCAAGATCTGAGTGACTTGGAAGAGTGGACTAAAGGATATTCAAATCCATATAACCACTATAAAAATTACTTGTGTTTTTACATTGCTTTTAAATCTGCATATTCTCTGTTTGCATAAAAACACATTAAGTTAACTGTTTGAAAAAGTATTAAGAAGGAGTTCATAAAACTGGGGAAACGTTTTTCAAACTACTAAGATTACTTGTGAAAAACACTTTGAAAATCCGCTGCAAGTACTCTAAGTATTAAAACTGATTTTAACAGAATCAGCTAAGTAACTATCAGACGAGTGGTCAACAGACCTGTTCAAAGATTTGTTCGCGAACAGAATTGTAACTTACTAATCTGATCAGCTTAGTCTGTTCAATTAAAGTAAAGTTTTAAAGTTAAAATTGAAAGAAAATTTTAAAGAGGTTTATTCACCCCCCCCTCTAAACCTCTTCTGACCACTTGGGACCAACAATCCCTATATCCAATAAAGTGTTCATAAACATTATCTAACAATAATCAACCACAAAAACAGTCCCTAAATCCGAAAGCAAATCTGTTGATGCACTTCAAATTTTAACAAACCGTTTTCATCAAAACGTAAGGAAACATTCATAACACTTATGAATCACGAATATAATATGAAATAGAATGATTTGGCTATGATACCACTTGATGGTAATGGTCCTAAGGTCAGCCAAAACGCAGCGGAAAACATTTTAATCGTGGACAAAAAGGCCCAAAAAGCAACTACTTTGCAAGATAAACTTTGGAGACCTTCATATTAGAAGGAAAGATATCAAGTCATACCTCTCCCAATCTTGGGAGGTGAAGAGTCGCAATGAATCGGGACAAAAGAGTAACCTCCGAAACCTTCAAGCTCACGGGTTTTGTACCTCCTACGAAACTTCTTTATCCAAGCTCACTGGTTCCGTATCTTCTTCGAAACTCCTTGCTCCAAGCTCACGGGTTACGTACCTCCTACGAAACTTCTTGCTCCGAGAACCTCATGAAAATACCACACCAAGATCTCCAAGTGTAGATCCTCCAAAGTTAGCCCACACACACAAGTGATAGCACTTAAGGAGTAAAGAAGATGAACTAGATCTTGCAAATACACCCTCAATCTATTAGCTAGAATGAAGTAGTACTTGAATCAAGTTAGAAACTTGATGAAGGAAGAGAAAGAGATGAAGAAAACAACTTTTCTTGCTAGAGTGTGAGAGAAATCCGAACACACACTAAAAGGTGTAGTGTGTGTTTTTGTCTTGCATATCTTATCTTATGACTTGTAAAAAATGCAATGTAGTTAATTGTAGGATAAAATCCACCAATAAGACTTGTAGCTTTATTGTGCTTCCCAAGCACACTATTTTTGATACAAGTTAGTGGTGCGAGCCACCACTGACACATGATAAGATATTTATTCTCTCTTGTTATATATATATATATATATATATATATATATATATATATATATATATATATATATATATATATATATATATATATATATATATATATATATAAATATATAAATGTATGTATATCAACATAATTTCATATTAAATATGATCATCTCATAAGACCAATTTAAATTGGTCTTGGGTTAATTGGACATTTATTTCCCAATTAATAAATCCAATCTCTAATTCAAAATTAGAAACACATTTATTTCTTCCTTCAATTAATTAGACCCTTCTAATTAATTTCGACTAAATTAATTTAACACTTAAATTAATAGAGTCCTTTAATTAATTAATCTCCATTAATTAATTATTACTTCTAGCTTACAGGTTTTGTACCTCTTACGAAACTTCTTGTCAAATCCAATTTGACTTTTAATAGATTGAACTAAGTTGCATCTTGTGCTATTATGTGTGGCCCCTTGGGTTCACCATCAATTAGCCATGGGCACACAAAACCATTTGTGATTTAATTAAAAAGATTAATTAAACTACTTTTAATCAATCACTCTTAGATTCGATCTAATCAAATCTAGAGTACCCAACACTCGAGGTAGTCATCTAGTCACGGTCGACGAGTCCTAACTAATGATGAAAATAAAGTGTGAACCTTTCTTGAATTGATTTCATCAATCCTCTTACGCATACCATGCACGTACGCTCCTTCCAATAACTTATTTCCCGATCGAGGCCTAGGACATGGAGTCCAACAGATTCCTATTAGCCTTGATAACTATTCGTCTTTATTCTTTATGGTGAATCATTTTAGTGATTACCCATTTGGAAACTCCTTTCCAAATCTAACATCACTCACTTCGGCCGAAGATTCCCGGAATCAATCCATACAAAAGAATGCATAGGAAATCGCCCAACCACATCTCGGTGGGAGTTAATGGATCCTTTATTGACGTCATTAAACTCACTACGAAGCAATCCATACCCAATGTGAAACTATAATGACTCGCTAATTAGTAGTCGAGCAACACATCAAAGCATAAACGCTCCGCATGAAGTTCACACTAACGTCTCAAGTCAAAGGACCAATTTACGTACACTAACATAAGTAGAAGAAATCTTCATCTCTGATAAACTCCTAAGATGAGATTTTTCTAGCGGGGTTTCGAAGCGCTTGATCTCATCAAGCCACCCACTCATATGCATTGATATCTACCATATCGATGTCCATGGAACTATCCATCCCCATGCAAAAGAGAATGCATACTCGTGCAAGTCTTACCGAATACAATGATGTCCTATCTCAATATTATTCTATGACTTGGAAAGCTTTTAAGATCTTAAACCATAGTAGAACATATTCCATAGAGGGATGCACCATGTTCCATAGTTTCAACGATCTAAGGGCTTCATAAATTGCTTAGATGTATCACAATAAATGAAGAATTGCCAATGCGAACTTTTATTGATCATGAATAAGATTGATTACAAGAGTATTTACAAGACAACCGATTGGCTTTCAGGGCACTACTCTAACAATCTCCCACTTGCACTAAAGCCAATCGTTCATAACTTTAAGGCCCATCTTAAGGCGATGTCCATCAAAAGCCTTGATTGGCAATGGTTTGGTCAGTGGGTCTGCCACATTTTCTTTTGAGTCAACGCGCGCCACTCTCACGTCTCCTCTATCAATGATATCTCGTATCAAATGATATCGCCTCAATACGAGCTTGGATCTTTGATGAGATCTTGGCTACTTTGCTTGCGCAATGGCCCCATTGTTATCACAGAAGATAGCAACGGGTTCGACAATGCTAGGAACTACACCCAACTCTTAGATGAAGTTTTGCATCCAAACACCTTCTTTAGCAGCATCACATGCGGCTATATATTCTGCTTCAGTTGTGGAATCGGCTACAGTTTCCTGTTTGGAACTCTTCCAACTTACTGCACCTCCATTCAAGCAAAATACAAAACCTGACATAGACTTGGAGTCATCTACATCACACTGAAAACTAGAGTCAGTGTGACCCTCAAGATTTAATTCTCCATTACCGTAGACCAAGAACAAATCCTTAGTTCTTCTCAAGTACTTAAGGATTGCTTTTACGGCACTCCAGTGACTCTCACCTGGATTGGATTAAAAGCGACTTGTGACACTTCGAGCTTGTGCCACATCCGGCCTAGTACGTAGCATGGCGTACATTATGCTCCCTATAGCGAACGCATAAGGTATCTTTGACATCCTTTCTCTTTCATCGTCAGTCTTGGGGGACATCGACTTGGAGAGATGGATTCCATGTCGCATTGGAAGAAACCCTTTCTTCGAATCATCCATACTAAACCTCTTTAGTATCTTTTCTATGTTCAACATTTGGGATAGCCCTAGCAACGTTTTAGATCTATCTCTATAGATTTGTATTCCCAATACAAAGGAAGCTTCTCCCAAATCTTTCATGGAGAATCTTGTAGATAACCATGCTTTAGTCTTCTCTAATATTCCTACTTCATTCCCAATGAGAAGAATATCATCGACATAAAGCACTATAAACTCTATCGAGCTCCCACTAACCTTCTTGTACACACAAGGTTCATAGATGTTCTTGATGAAGCCAAACGATTTGATTGTCTCATCAAAACGCTTGTTCCAATTTTCGGATGCTTGTTTATGTCCATAAATGGAACTTTGTTGCCGCTGTTACAAAATAAGCTGTTACAGAAAGAGCTGAAGATTTTCTCGTAGAAGCTCAAAGAAAGAATACACCACCAAAAATGACCTTTATAAGTATTATGACTCACTTCTTAGTTTAGATACTTGTAAATCTCTAGCACCGCGGCTCGAGCAATCCGATTCAAGGGAATCTTCAATCGAGGCTTAGATTCCATTATCTTTTGTTTAGTTATAGAGGCTCATCTTTCATTGATAGGAATGCAGGTAATAGCTATGAATTGCTTAAGACCAGGAATTAGCCAAGATTTTGGCTGAGCCTTGGCCCGTTACTCCAAATCTGGGATTCGAATCCTCGACACGGAACACCAACCCAATCTCGACAAAGAAAATTCAAGGTGTATAATGTTTGCCATTCTATTATTCACACAAACCCTTCGATGACTTATCGGCTGCCTTGCTTGAGGAATAGTTTCACGAAAATGGAGACGAACCGGAATAACGTCCGATCTTGTTTCTGGATTGAGTAGAAAAGGGATATATGATCGTTACAAGTATCTAAACTAAGAAGTGAGTCATAATACTTATAAAGGTCATTTTTGGTGGTGTATTCTTTCTTACCATATAGTACCGACATGAAAATGGATTTGACCACTTTTCTAGTTAACTTAGATTCGATGAGCTGAAGAAGTCTTCCGACCATCTATGAGTATGAGACTTTCGATTACCGGACGGAGAAAAGAAAACTAACTAACCTTAGATCTCGGGTCGGCTATCGGTAAAGGAAGCATAGGCCTCTAACTCGGTTCAGTTTTTTTGGCACTCGGTTCCTTCGTCTTAAGTCAAGTTCCGTTTACTTTTTCAATTCGGAACTCTTAGTCGAGCTGATGGCGAGGGAGGCAAAGCAACCTGACTTCAGGAGCTAACAGGCAATTACGGGAAATCCTAAATCCCAACCGAGCTACGAGAATCCCTCCTACTCCGCTCTTCTCAATTACTAGTTTGCAAACCTTTTGCTCACTACCTTTGGGTATGAATCCTTTTGGTTGCTCCATATAAATTTCTTCTTCAATGTCCCCATTGAGAAAAGCGGTTTTCACATCCATTTGCCATATCTCATAGTCGTACCATGCGACTATGGCAAACAAGATCCGAATGGACTTCGGCATGGCCACCGGCGAGAAGGTTTCCTCAAAGTCGATGCCAGGCCTTTGAGTATATCCCTTCGCAACTAGCCTTGCCTTGTAGGTTGACACCTCTCCATTTACTCCAAGCTTTCGCTTATAGATCCACTTGCAACCAACGGGTACTATGATCTACCAAGGTCCATACCTTGTTTGAGTACATGGAGTCCAATTCGGCTCTCATGGCGTCACGCTATTTTCCCGAATCTATTTCTAACATAGCTTCTTCATAAATCCTTGGATCAGTATCCAATTGCCCCGTTTCATGTATCGATCCAAACCGTTCGGGTTGTTTATGTTCACGAGTGGACCTACGAAGTTGTTGTGTACTAGTGGTTTCCTCATTACTCTCATTTGTTTCCATCTCTTGTGGTGATTCATCCGTCTCACGAACTTCCTCCAATTCTATCTCCACCTTTTCATTATCAAGAAGACGTTATTCCAAGAAAATGGCGTTCCTAGAAACAATCACATTTTGTTCCTTAGGATCATAGAATTGATATCCAATAGACTCTCTAGGATATCCCACAAATTTGCATAAGGTTGACTTGGCTTCCAACTTATCTCCCACTAGCTTCTTGACATAAGCGGGAGACCCCCAAATTCTCATGAATTTATAAGAGGGTGCTTTGCTGAACTATATCTCATGAGGTGTCTTAGGCACAGTTTTCGAAGGTACTACCTTTAGTATATTTGAAGCTGTAAGAAGAGCCAAACCCCAAAAGCTTCTAGGTAAATCCGTGAAACTCATCATGGATCGAACCATGTCCAACAGAGTTCTATTCCTTCTCTCCGATACCCCGTTCAATTGAGGAGTACCTGGAGGAGTCCACTTTGAGAGAATCCCATTCTCTTTCAAATAACCAAGGAATTCGCTACTCAAGTATTCTCCACCTCGATCGGATCGAAGTGACTTAATACTTTTACCGAGTTGCTTTTCTACTTCATTTCGAAACTCTTTGAACCTTTCAAAAGCTTCGAACTTATGTGTTATGAGATACACATATCCATACCGTGAATGATCTGTTGGGTTGCCTCGATTGTCAGAACAACAAAGAGTGCGGAATTTTAAAATTTTTCGAAGCACCCAAGGTCCCATATGTTAGATCTCCATATTATGTATACGAAAGCATGAAACAAAACACACAATGTATTAAAACAAAGGGGGTTTCGATTTTTACCTCACCACAGGCTAGGTGGTGGCAACCTCCAACTCTGATTCTGATTCTGGTTCACGGGAGTGATCCAAATGTCTCACCTCCAGAGTTTAGTCCACACAAACTGGATTCTGGCAACAACTCCTAGTCTTAGGCTAAGAATTAGATCTAAGAGGTTTGTTAATGTAGGACTGTACAGATCTACTTGGCAGGTCATGATCCAGCACGGAGGAACGAGGGAGAAATCACGGCTGCACTATAGCAGCTCACGGCTAACAGGAGGCGGCGGCTATTGGTGGCGGCAGAGGGTTTTGGGGCGGCGGCTACTAGGGCAGAGAAGACTTAAGGTTTTTGCTAGGGTGTTAGCTTTTTGAGCTTTGGTAGAACTCTATTTATAAGTCTTCTACTTGGCCTAGGTTTGCAAGACTTCTTATGGGCTTTTAATTAAAGGCTTATGTCTTGCAGGCCTTCTTTTAATTAGCTACTTTAATTAAAAACCCAATCCATATTAATTAAAAAATTAATATTTCCCTTGGATAATTAATTAGCAATTTAATTAATTATATTAATCAATTAAATCAACTAATTAATTAATCTCACACTTGAATTAATACTTTAATTCATTTAATTGATTTAATTACCTTTAACTCAATTAATTTCTTTTACATCCTTTTATAACAATCACCGTCCAATTGTATTGTGTGTGACCCTCTAGGTTCACCATCAATTGGCAGCAGGCCCACGAATTCCTGGTGATTTAATTTATGAACGATAAATTGCTCCGTTCAATTAAACAACCTTTAATTGACCACTCCTAGAATCAAATCCTCTATTAACTCAGGAGTACCCACACTTCATGGTCGATGTCTAGCCACAAGCCCATGAAGCCCAACTTCAGGTGAATTGATATTTGTGAACCTCGTCTCTCTTATAATTGCCATGTACATACGGTCCTTCTATCGCCTAATATTCCCGATCAAGATTTAGGGTGTGTGAATTGATCGGCAACACTAAATTTGTCTCGATAACTATACTTTCTAATTCTGGATAATATTCCAGTGTGACTGCTAAATTTTGAAACCCCTTTCCAAATCCGTCACCGACTACGGCCGGAGATTCCTTGGATATATTATCTAAGAATCGTATAGGAAATTCTCTCATCCATTACGATGAGTCAATAAATTCTATATTGGTACTAACCACTCGCGTACATAACTATACGCACCCAACCTAGGCATGTTATGATCAGGCTAAATGATCTATACCTAGATCTAAGTACGCACATTCATGCACCGAATTCGCCCTAGCACCTCAAGTCAAAGGACTAAATCGTACACTATTATAAGCCTTGAGAAACATCCCATCACCGATATGCGTCATGCGCTTCCACAATGGGTTTCTCTGTTTGAGTCGTTCGATGCGTTCAATCCTCCATTGAACCACCTACTCATATGCACTGGCCTCAAATGCCTTGCTCATGAAACGCTACAAATTCACTCCATGTGAATCATGCATACTCGTACAAGTCATGGCGATTCCTACGATACCTCGTCTCGTTCGAAATCTATGACTTGGAACAGTTTTAAGATTACGACCATAGAGACTGTTTCATGTTTGCACTCAATACTGAAGTGAATCGTCCCATAGTCAAATATAATCTAAGGATTTCATCTAATCGCTTAAATATATTCGCGAGAGATGAAGTTGGTCATTGTTTATCCTTATACACATATAAATAAACATGCGTATTAAGTCATTTATACTAAAGAAAGATAATGATAGTTCAAGTACAAGCTAAATATATTGGCTTGCAGGGCACTATCCCATCATCATCATTGGTAAAGGTTATGAAGTACTTATAACCTCCTCGAGCACTAACACTTAGTGGTCCACATATATCAGTATAGATCAAATCCAAAGTGCTTGAAGCACGTTCCGGTTTCCCAGAAAATGGCAGTTTGGTCATTTGTCCCTTTAAGCAAGATTCGCAAGTTGGGAACTCATCCAAGTCAACTATTTCTAGAGACCCATTTGAGACCAACCTTTGAATCCTCTTCTTGGAAATATGTCCAAGTCTAGCATGCCATAGATATGCGGAGTTATCGTTATTTGCCTTTCGTTTCTTAATATTATTGTGAACATGCAATATAGTATTAGATGTTCTGGACGTTTGAAGATTATTCAATCCATTAGCTAGTGTACCATTTGCATATAAAGAACCATTCTTTGAGATGCTAAAAATTCCATTCATAATGGTAAAACAAAAAACATCTTGATCCAAAACAGGAATGGAAATAAGGTTCTTGATTAAAGTAGATACATAGAGACAATCTCTAAGGACTAGCTTACAATGTCCTACATCTAGTACTACGTCCCCTATTGCTTCGGCTGAAACTTTGGCACCATTGCCCAAGCGGAGAATCCAATCTTTAGGTTCAAGAGGCCTTGTTTTTCTCATCACCTGTTTGTCATTACAAAGGTGAGAACCACAAGCGGTGTCCAACACCCAATTAGCATTATTCACGGAAATATTAACTTCAACTAAAAATATACCTTGTGTTCTTATTTGGGACGGTTTTAAGGTAAAGAGGACAATTCATCTTCCAATGCCCTTCTTTATTACAATGGAAACAAATACCATTAGGCACCTTTCCCTTCGCAACATTAGGAGTAGCCTTAAGAGGCTTCTTGTCCTTAGAGGAACTTTTCCCATTCTTTTTCTTTCCCTTTACCTTTCGGCCCTTAGAAGAAGAGGGAGCAAACATCACATGTTTCTCCTTTACTATAGAGCTTTCCGCCGTGTGAAGCATATTAACAAGTTCATGTAGTCCAACTTCCATGTTATGCATGTTAAAGTTCATCACAAAGTTGTTAAAATAGCGGGGCAATGATTGAAGGATCAAATCCATATAGAGTTCATTGTCCATAACCACGTTAAGATGAGCAAGCTTTTCAATGAGTCCAATCATTTTAAGCTCATGCTCACGGACAGATGAACCCTCAATCATGTGTGCTTGGAAAAAACTCATTATCTCAGAATCGAGAACAATGAGAAGGTAGCGGAGCCAATCGGAGTAATTTGGCCCGGTGAGTTTGTTTGAGTCAAGTATCAAATGAAGTGGGTTATTTCCCATTTTAAAACACTTTTAAATCTACAAATGCGAAAAAGATTATGTTTAGCGTTCATTCAATTTTTCAATGTACTTTATGATCTTGGACTTCTAACCATAGAGGTCTCCCACTATATTATCGAATCCCATGCCCCCACATGGTAAACGAGAAATCAAATTTCTTAGTAGGTCTCAAAGTCCTAAAGATATTTTCCACACCCACAACTCGTGAGACGTATGGTCAATTGAATAGGTAGACAACAAATTGCCAATCGTTTCTACCGAACGACCATTGAGAATATTTTGCCTCGCTTTTCGTATGAAGCCACGACTCGTGCGACATCCATATTATTAAACGTTAAGTCTACACCATTAATCTTGATAAGACATACCCTAATCATGGACGTTCCATGACTCGTGAGACAACGCCATGACCCGAATATGCCCTACCCTTGGCACTTTAACTCGTGCATCAAGGAAATGATCATATTGCTCTAATTACACCCGTTCCACGACTCGTGAGACAATGGATGACCGAGCCCTATTGATGGAAGGCATGGACTACGAAAACTCGCTTGTCCATTATGACTTAATTATTAAACTCGATTGGGTCGAGTGGAGGTTTTTAATTATTTGAAGTTGCAAGATCTCACCAAATTTTAGTTGTTTATCTTTGTTAGGTGATCTATCCTAACATGCATCACATACATCAAATGAATAAAATACCAACAAATCATAAATGGCCCTAGCATGCTCCTATCTCGTGGTGGATGATCATGGGCCGATCCTATGCGGTCCAATCCGAGCCAAGGAATGTCCCAATTGGTCAATCTAGGGTAAGCAAACAAATGGAAATAGAATCATATTCTATTACATATGCATCACCATGCATACATGGTCTTCAAGGTCTTCAAGTCCTCCAAGTCCTTCAAATCCTTCACAAGTCCTCCAAGTCCTTCTTCTTGAATAATCCTCACAACCTAATGCCTACTCTCTTTACATTGACATAAGTCAAGAAATAAGAGGCATGCAAGCCCCATTTAATTACAAACCCAAATCATCAAATGAATTACAAGATTAATATCCAATCACATAAGGTCAAGGCCACTAGATCATCCACCCAACATTCATCACACAATGGGGCATCGATAAAGTAAATTTACCAAGAAGATAATCTACCAATTTCTAAAGGATTAAGGCATGTACTTTGTGGTGTCCCAATTTAATGAGACCAAAGAACACAAATTTAGATAACTTGATGTAGGAGCTCGATAGGTGTCTGAATTTCGGTTTTATGACCAATCTGGCTCATCCTTAAGTTATCCACAAGTGAAGAGGCTTACCCACAACCCTACATCACCTTAGGAAACCGTAGGACTCACAAGATTTAGGCAATTTTACAGGTGGGTGCGACTGTTCCACTACAATCCGGCACTTACGGTCCATATATCCAATAAAGTGTTCATAAACATTATCTAACCATAATCAACCACAAAAACAGTCCCCAAATCCAAAAGCAAATCGGTTGATGCACTTCAAATTTTAACAAACCGTTTTCATCAAAACGTAAGGAAACATTCATAACACTTATGAATCACGAATATAATATGAAATAGCATGATTTGGCTCTGATACCACTTGATGGTAATGGTCCTAAGGTCAACCAAAACGCAGCGAAAAACAAAATTTTTAATCGGGGACAAAAAGGCCCAAAAAGCAACTACTTTGCAAGATAAACTTTGGATATCTTCTACCATTTACTATCCTAGGATCATCATGCATTCAAAGTTCATATTAGAAGGAAAGATATCAAGTCATATCTCTCCCAATCTTGGGAGGTAAAGAGCCGCAAAGAATCGGGACAAAAGAGTAACCCCCGAAACCTTCAAGCTCTCGGGTTTTGTACCTCCTACGAAACTTCTTTCTCCAAGCTCACGGGTTCCGTATCTTCTTCGAAACTCCTTGCTCCGAGCTCACGGGTTCCGTACCTCCTACGAAACTTCTTGCTCCAAGAACCTCAAGAAAATACCACACCAAGATCTCCAAGTGTAGATCCTCCAAAGTTAGCCCACACACACAAGTGATAGCACTTAAGGAGTAAAGAAGATGAACTAGATCTTGCAAATACACCCTCAATCTATTAGCTAGAATTAAGTAGTACATGAATCAAGTTAGAAACTTGATGAAGGAAGAGAAAGAGATGAAGAAAACAACTTTTCTTGCTAGGGTGTGAGAGAAATCCGAACACACACTAAAAGGTGTAGTGTGTGTTTTGTCTTGCATCTTCTACACTATCTAGAATGAAGACAATATCTTATATTATGACCTTTGTTGGATAAGGATGAAGATGAAGGCAGTGAAGACAAATTGATAAGGGAGGTTTTGATGCATTCCAAAACTTCATATGTGGCTAAGTATGGAGTAACATAGCTGACAATCTTATCAAGGAATTTTGACTAAGTACAAGAAGACATCAGAAGAGTCAAAGTTTCAAGGTCCAAGACTTCTGATCTGCTGAAGTAAAGTTATCAGACTGATGAAGATCAGCCGACTCAAATCAGATTTGTTCATGTTTGAGATCAGCCATGTTCGCCATCAGACCTGCACTTTCGTCAGCCAAGTGAAGAAGATCATGAAGTGTTCCCAACGGTAATAAATGCCCCTTGGAGTAATAAATGCTGAAGTACGAGGTTATTTAAGACAAATAATTGAAGACTTGCTTCGCATCAGCTGGGTGCATTTAATGCTGCATTTAATGCTGCCTGCAGAATAGTACTATTCACAGTACGGACAGACTGCAAAAGAGCCGTTCGCGGATTTTAAGGACCAGTACTCGAGGAATTTGAATCCTGTCTCTCTTCAACGAACACTTTTCAATCCTCAAGTATAAAAAGCTGAAAGAGACGAAAAAAAAAAGCAACACAATCTCTGAGAAATTTTCGAAGCAAAATTCTTTAAGTCTCAAGAACAGCTCACTCATCAGCTTAGTCATTTGTTGACGAAAGCAAAGTTGAAGAATCAAGAAAAATACATCTTCTGAGTGATTTTGTAAACAAGAGTGTTGTGCGGAGTTGTGATCCATCTTTGTGAGTGATCAAACTTCAGAGAGTAGAATTTCTTAGTGATTTTCTATTGTGAGCTTATAGCCTTTTCATTAGTTGTCTAGGTATAAGTGGAGAAATATTGTAATCTGTGTGATTATAGTATAACCCAGAATCTAAGTGATCTGGAAGAGTGGACTAAAGGATTTTTATCCATATAACCACTATAAAAATTCTTTGTGTTTTTACTGTGCTTTTAAACTTGCATATTTACTGATTGCATAAAACACATTAAGTTAACTGTTTGAAAAAGAATTTAAAAGGAGTTTGCAAAACTGAGGAAACATTTTTCAAACTGCTAAGACTACTTGTGAAAAACACTTTATAAATCCGCTGCAAGTACTCTAAGTATTAAAACTGATTTTAACAAAATCAGCTAAGTCACCATCAGACGAGTGGTCAACAAAACTGTTCAAAGATTTTTTCACGAGCAGAATTGTAACTAACTGATCTGATCAGCTTAGTCTGTTCAGTTAGGGTAAAAGTTTTAAAGTTAAAATTGAAGAAATTTTTTAAAGAGGTTTATTCACCCCCCCCTCTAAACCTCTTCTGACCACTTGGGACCAACAAGTGGTATCAGAGCAGGTGGTTCATTAGAATCAGCTGCCTGATCAACGAGCTTGATCCGAGTGTTTTTCAAAAGTTTTCAAAACTTTTCAAAAGAGCATCTTTTTGAAAAATCAAAACTTTTTGAAAAATGGATTGTATCAGCCATGTTCCCCACATTGCTGGTATGTCCTTTGAGGACTGGAAAATCAGAATGGAGATTTTCCTAGCTGCTTATAATGATAACATGTACACATGTATCATTAAAGGTCCATTCAGATTCACAAAGACCATCAAGATAAATGAAGTGGATACGGTTGTGGAAAAAGACCTTCATGAGATGACTCCAGAGGAAATAAAGCTTTACAATCTAGATAAAGTTGGGAGATTCATCATGACTAAAGCCCTGGATAATGATCGGTTTGACAAGGTCAAACATTGCAAAACTGCAAAGGAGATGTGGGACAAAGTCAGAGACATGAGCGAAGGCAATGATGCAATAGAGGAGCATCAGCTCAGTGTTGCCTTGGAAAAGCTGGATAACTTCAAGATGAAATCTGGAGAAACCATTGACCAGATGGATACCAGATTCACCAGAACTCTGAATGAAGTTTTAAAGCTGGGAAAGACCTTCACTGACAAAGAGATTACCGTCAGAGTACTAAAGGCCCTACCCCCAAAGTTCAACATGAAAGTGACAGCAATGGAAGAATCAAGGGATTTGGGAAAAATCTCTCTTACTGAGCTGTTCTCTGTACTCAAGGCATTCGAGTATAAACTGCCTAGGATGGGAATTGAAGAAACCTCAACTTCAGGACCCACAGCTGCACTTGTTGCTGCTGAAAATCAAAGAAGACCAGCTCAAAGAAATGTAGAAGTGGACTCATCTGATGAAGCCACAATACTCAACAAGAAGGAGTACACTGCTGGAGATGTTGCACTGTTGATGACCAATTTCAAGAAGTTCTACAAAAGAAAAATGAAGAACAAATACAACAATGCTTCTACTTCTAAACCTAACTTTTCTTCTCAAGATAAAGATGATTACAAAGCAAAACTAATGTGTTACAACTGCAGGAAATTGGGACACTTCATCAAAGACTGCCCATATCCAAAAGCAGAAAAGTACACTGAAGAGGAGAAGAAAATGAGAAAAGAAAGAAAGCATCAGAGAGGCAAGGCTATGATGGCTGAAGCAGAAAAGCTGACTGATGTCTACTCATCTGATTCAGATTCAGACACGTCTGATGAAGAATCGTCTGATGAAGAAAAACCTGCTCTCCTGTGCCTGATGGCAAAGGAATCTGATGACTCTGAGGATGAGGTAACTCCTCTTAACAATGAATTATTTAATTCATTTGAACAAATGATGCTTAACAATAATGGTATTGCTGAAGCATACAAAAAGCTTAAGGAAGAGATGATATTGCTAAAAGAGCAAAATAATTCACTGAAACTTTTAGCTGAAAAGCCAAAGGAATCAGTTGAATATAAACAGCTTGAGCAAGAACATGAATCTCTGAAAGCTGAGTGTGAAGTTTATAAAGGAAAAATCATGGAACTTGAAAAAGTTATTGAGTCTCATGAAAAATCATCTGTTGCATCCACGCATACATCTAGTAAACAGAAGATACCTTTAGAACAGGATAAGCAAGAAGTGAACCATACTGAAAAATTCATATCAGCTGACAATAGTAAGGTCATTCGGTATGTTCAAACTGCTAGACCTACTTCATCTGAGAATGTGTTAAAGGAGAAGAAATCTCCTAAGGCTAAAAAGAGCGAAGAGCCTAGTGTAGGAAATCAGACTAGTAAGACCAAACAACAGAGTCCTAAGAAGTTTGCTGATAAAGCTAAAGTCAATCAGACTAGTGGTAAAACTAAGTCAAAATCAATTGAGCAAGCATCTAGTAAACCAAAGAAGCATAAAAACAAGAAAAATCAAAATGCTTGGTATGGAAATGAGTCATATTATGTGCAACCTGCTGCATATCATCCTATGTATCATGCACCTCAATTTCCTAGTTACTATGCACCTTACCCTGCTCATCCAATGCATGCATATCCTGCATATCATGCACCTTACCCTGCTTATGAACATTATTCTTATCATACTGATCATCAACATGACTTATCTGATACTTATGATAAAAATGAAACTGTTCATGCTCCTGTAAAAACTCAGAAGCCTAAGAAGCCTAAGACTTCATCATCTTGGGTTGTTAAAGGTGGAACTAATCCTTCAGGACCCTCTCAATAAGGGTACCTAAAACAATCTTACTTTTGTTTTGTAGGTTAGGATTAGGAGTAGGAGTAAAGTAGAGAAGATTTGGTACTTGGACAGTGGTTGTTCAAGACACATGTGTGGAAACATACATGAGTTGACTGATGCAGTTGCTGTGGATGGTCCAAAGGTTACATTTGGAGACAGCAAAGAAGGCAAGATTAAATCTAAAGGAAGATTAATCAAGGGAAACATAGAGATATCTGACGTCTCATATGTTAAAGGCCTAAAGTATAATCTGCTGAGCATAAGTCAATTTTGTGACAATGGATATTCAGTCATCTTCTCAACAGATAAGTGCTATGTTGAACAGATTGGTACAAAGAAGGTAATCTTATCTGGAAGAAGACAGGGAAATATCTATATAGTTGACTGGAATTCTGCTGACAAGAATTCAAGTGTTTGTTTGGTGGCATCTGCACCAAGTGAAGTCAGTTGGCTATGGCACAAGAGAATGAATCATCTAAACTTCAAGACCATAAACAGATTAATCAAGAATGATCTGGTAGAAGGGATTCCAAAGGCAGTCATGAGCAAAGACAAGCTATGTGACGCATGTCAGAAGGGTAAACAAATCAAGTCATCTTTCAAAGGCAAGAAGCACCAATCTTCTGGAAGAATATTGGAGCTATTACATATGGACTTATTTGGACCCATTGATCCAGTCAGCAATGGTGGAAAGAAATACTGCCTAGCTGTTGTGGATGACTATTCAAGATATACTTGGGTGATTTTCATGAAGAAGAAAAGTGAAACCAAGGAACATCTTACCAATCTGATGGAACTGATCCAGAATGAGAAGAGTATAAAAATATTGAAGATCAGATCAGATAGAGGGACAGAGTTTACAAACTCTACTGTTGAAGAGTATTGTAATATCGAAGGAATACATCATGAGTATTCAGCTGCTAGAACCCCTCAACAGAATGGTGTTGCTGAAAGGAAAAACAGAACACTGAAAGAAGCTGTCAGAACCATGATAGCCGAAGCTAAGCTGCCTCAAAGATTTTGGGCAGAAGCAACAAATACAGCATGCTTTACCCAGAACAGATGTATGATCAACAAAAATCAGAACAAGACTCCATATGAAGTTTGGAACAACAGAAAACCAAACATTCATTATCTTAAGATTTTCGGTTGTAAATGTTTTGTATTGAATAATGGAAAAAATCACCCTACTGCATTTGCAGAAAAGGCTGATGAAGCTGTTTTTGTAGGATATTCAACTGTTAGTAAAGCCTACAGAGTTTTTAACAAAAGAACATTACTAATAGAAGAATCTATCCATGTAGTATTCGATGAGCCAAGTCAATCTTCTGAAAAGAATCAAAGTGTTAATCAAGATCTGTCTACTGATTTACAGAAGCTAGACATTGGAAGAAATGAAGAATATGTTCCCATCATACTACCTAATCTAAGTTCAGCTGCTAACTCAAGTGCTGTTCAAAATCATAGTGCTGATTGTCTAACAGACGAGTTGCAAACAGCTAACAGACCAGAGACTGTTCAACAGACAACTAATGTTCAACAGACTACTACTGGAACTCCAACAGTAGTGCTGCAAGATCAAAACAGAGGACAACATCCTGATCTGCAACCTGATCTTAGATGGCTCAGAAATCACCCACCAGAGTTAGTGATTGGTGATCCATTAGATAGAGTGAAAACAAGAAGAGCTGCTGCACAAGATGCTATGTTTGTCACCTTTCTATCTCAAATAGAGCCTAAGCAAATTGAAGAAGCTCTAAATGATTCCTTCTGGATAGAAGCTATGCAAGAAAAGCTGAATCAATTTGAAAGGAATGAAGTCTGGTACTTAGTTCCTAGACCAAGTCATCAAAGGGTGATTGGCACTAAATGGGTATTCAGAAATAAGATGAATGAAGATGGTGTGGTCACCAGAAATAAAGCAAGATTAGTGGCCAAGGGTTATTGTCAAGAAGAAGGAATTGACTTTGATGAAACTTTTGCACCAGTAGCAAGACTTGAAGCAATCAGACTGTTTCTAGCCTATGCTGCTTACAAGAACTTCACTGTCTATCAGATGGATGTGAAGTCTGATTTTCTCAATGGAGAACTGTAAGAAGAAGTATATGTTGAACAACCTCCTGGATTTGAAGTCTATCAAGAAGAGGACAATGTATATCGTCTGAAGAAAGCCCTATATGGACTGAAACAGGCTCCAAGAGCATGGTATGATACCCTATCTGATTTTCTTTTAATTAAAGGATTTCGTAAAGGTAAGGTAGATAAAACCTTGTTTACAATTGAATGGGAAAATCATATATTACTTGTGCAAATATATGTCGACGATATTATTTTTGGTTCAACTAACCAACAGATGTGTGATAAGTTCTCCAAGCTGATGCAGAATAAGTTTGAAATGAGCATGATGGGTGAACTTAACTATTTTCTTGGCTTGCAAGTTAGACAGTTGCCTGATGGAATATTCATCAACCAAGCAAAATACACAAGGGATCTGTTCAAGAAGTTTGGTATGGAAACTAGCTCAACTGCTACAATTCCTATGTCTACAAGTCTTCGTTTGGATAAAGATGAAGATGGCAAATCAGTGGACATAACCAAATATAGAGGCATTATTGGTTCATTGTTGTATCTAACAGCAAGTAGACCTGATATACTGTACTCAGTTGGAGTCTGTGCAAGTTTTCAATCAAACCCCAAAGAATCTCATCTCTTAGCTGCCAAGAGGATATTGAAATACATTAAAGGCACTCAAGAATTGGGATTGTGGTATCCTAGAGAATCTGGATTTGAACTTATTGGTTATTCAGATTCAGACCTTGCTGGCTGCAAGATTGACAGAAAGAGCACAACAGGTGCCTGTCAGTTCTTAGGTAGTCGTCTGATCTCATGGATGAGTAAGAAACAGACTTCAGTTTCTATATCTACTGCTGAAGCTGAATATATAGCTGCTGGAGCTTGCTGTGCACAAATACTTTGGTTAAAGCATCAACTAGAAGACTACACATCAAGATCAGTGGAATACCAATCTACTGTGACAATACAAGTGCAATCTCTCTTACTCAGAACACTACAAGTCATTCAAGGACTAAGCATATTGAGATCAAGCATCACTTCATTAGAGATCATGTGGAAAAAGGCAATGTTATGATTGAGTATGTTCATACTGACAATCAGATTGCTGATATTTTCACTAAACCTTTAAGTGAAGTAAGGTTTTCAACTTTGAGAGCTGAGCTAGGACTACTCAATTTGGAAGCATAAGCTGAGGGGGAACTCATCAGAAGACTAGAGTTCAACAGCTTACTCATCTCTATTATCTTCAAGGATTAACTCTCAACAGACTAGTTAACTTATGAATTCTTAAACTCAGGGGGAACGTGTAAGACTAGCGGTACTTCTGAATTAAAGATGAAATTTGTTAATGACAGTTAGTTGAAGTTATGTTTTCATCAGAAGACTCAACTATCGAAGATTAAAGTTATTTTATCTAGCTGTATTGACAAACAGCTGAGGAAGGTTATCAGCTATTGGCATTCTCTGATAACAGCATTGTCATCAGGACAGTAGTCCATCAGATAAGTGTTTATTATACTCATCTGATTACTTAAATAAAAGCGAACTATTTAAAACGCTCTATTTAAAACACGCTTTTATAAGTAACTGTTGGGCGATACATATTCCCGCTCCTCATTAAATATCTCTTGAATTTGAAAAGTCGTAACTGACGCCGCACGATCAGCACTGACAGAAAAACGGATCTAACGGTTGGCGGATTTCACGGAAACCGACATACCCCAACTCTATAAATCCCCATCTGATCAGTCGAGTCGCTCTTTACGCACTCTAAACATTCAAAAGTACTTGTGAGAAAATTACTTGCAATTCTCTGCAAATTTCTCTCTGTTTTCCTAACCTTCAACAGATTAGCAATGGCCGCTGAAGGTATGTTCCTCGTGTATGATTCCTACTACCAATCCGGTACAAATCTGATGAAAGAACTTCTGGAGAAGTTCAAATCTGCAAACTTGGTAAATTTCATGGAATACAATGAGGGAGTGATCTGGACTGATCAAGTGATGGAGTACTACAACACAACTAAAGCTGATTACAACGCACTGGAGATTAAGGCTACAGTGGGAGGTAAATCTATCACTATTACTCCTGCTGTTCTGCACGAAACGTTTGGACTTCCTAACAGTGGACGACATGACGTCACTGTACTGACGGAAGATAAGCACCAACAATTCTGGGCGATCTGCGCCAAGGAGGGAGAAGTGCTTTCTGGAAACGTAAGGAAGAGACAACTGAGAGATGAATATCAGCGGATGGCTGATATGGTGGCTAAGCTGATTGAGAACTGCACCTTCTCACTGGATGTTGTTTCCATGAAGAGGTTCAGCATCATGGCTGCCATCTACTATGGACTGGAGGTCAACTGGTCAATCATAGTTTGGTACATCTTGGCTGATTTCCTTGATGCAAAGAAAGGAAAAGGCCCCTCAACCAACCACAGGATCACGCTCAGTTACCTACTGTTCAAGCTGGGGTGTCCAATGCTGAATGGGAAGGAAATTCATAAATCCAAGGCAATGTCCAAGTACTTGCCTGTTCTAAAGAGAAAGGCTGATGAGCCTGAAGCTGAAGATGAGGAACCCAAGGAGGTTCCTGCCAAAAGGCAAAGAAAACTGGTCAAGACTGCTGAGTTAGCCGTTGAGTCCAGAAAGAAGAAGGCTGCTGATAAGCCTAAGGAAAAGAAAATGGAGAAAGTGACTTCTGCTGATGAAGCCACTAAAGCCATCAAGTCAGTAGTGGCTGATGTAAGGACTGGATCCTCTGCATCACCATCAAGAACTCCATCA
The DNA here is from genome assembly GCA_038501285.1 of Penstemon eatonii. Taxonomy (NCBI): domain Eukaryota; kingdom Viridiplantae; phylum Streptophyta; class Magnoliopsida; order Lamiales; family Plantaginaceae; genus Penstemon; species Penstemon eatonii. Next base: position 40,289,457 of record CM076710.1, on the reverse strand, counting down.
GCAGAGAGGCCTGCTGAAAATGTTTCTAAGAGGACAAGGAGTCAGCAGAAGGATACTGCTACTTCAAGAACTGTTCAAGGCTTAACTAAGAAAGCTGCTAGAAAGCAGATGACCTTTATAGAGGAACCCACGGAGTTAGAAAATGTAGCTAGGGAAGACCCTGACGCTGCCGAAAAGCCTGCTGAAACAGTTGAGACTGTTGCGACTGACAAAGCTGATGTGCAACAGTTGCCTCAAGTCACATCAACAGCTGAGGTTGCTCAACCTCAAGCAGATCCAGACGTCCAAATCATACATCCTATTGCTGCAAATCCTATCTCGTCTGCTGGACCAGCCCCTGCTGATAAAGGAAAAAGGAAGATAGTGCTGAGGAAAAAGAAAATTTCCAAGGCTGACAAGAAGGCAAGGGAAGCTGCTGAACAGAGAAAGCAGGATGAGTTGGAGGAGAAGAAAGCACTTGAGCTGAGCAAAGCTCAAGAAGCAAAGGATGAAGCCAGGAGGCAAATGTCTGAAGCAGAGAGAAAAGCTGCTGAAGACGCAGAAATGGCTATGGTGTTGGAATTAAGCAAAGTTGATGCCTATGGACCTGTCCATGGAGGTGGCATCAAGATTGGAGAAGGCAAAGATGGAGAAGAAAAGAAAAAGATATTACTGCCTGCCCCCAAAGTCAAGTCAAAGGATAAATTTGAAATTCGAAGAGCCTTTGAAATAGTATATGCTGATAAGGATCTTTTCAAGAAGTTTGAGAAGTCTTTGGCATACTATGATCAAAAGCTCATGTTGAAGACTCTGTTCAACCAGGAAAAACCAAGGTATATAAGTTGGAGAGACAACAGGCTGAACAAGTCAATAACAGAACTTCAAAGTATGAAGGAGTTGGCTGATGAAGAACGATGGGTTCTAACCTGGCTGAAAACAAACTCCATTCAAAAGGCCCTTGATCCCAGCTATGTAAGAGATGTAATGCATAGTTATGCAAAAGGCTTTGCATTGGAGGAGGCCAAGAAGATCAAGAGCACCTTGCCTGATAAGAAGAGAAAGTCTGAAGATGCTGAAGAAAGAGCAATTAAATTTGCTGTTATGGCTGCTTTGAGGAAATGGGCAAAGAAGTCAAGGTATCAGCAAGGAACCTCAAGTGACTTGCCACTGCTGCCAAGTATACAGCAAATAGTTTTTGGCAAGGAAGTACAAGAGTACTATGAAGTGCCACCAGGTAACAATGCATTTGTCAACCCCTGGATCATTGTGAGGCAAATAAGACAAACTACATGCTTCAATGATGATGGCACCATCACAAATCTATTCTATGATGAAGTCACTGATGAACACAAAGAAGCTGATAAGTCCTTAGCTATTGAATGGCAAGCTAAGACTTCTGAAGATCATCAGGAGACTGTTATGGAAGAAGTCCCTGTTCAACAAGCGACTGATGAGAAGCAAGCTGATGCCACTGCTTCTTCTTCATCAGCTGATCAACATTCATCACTGATGGAAGCTCTCCAGATGCTTATGGAAAACTCACTAAAGGAACTGGAAGAGAAGCAAAATAAACAGCTAATGAAAGTCAAGGAGGAGCTGAAGAGTGAACTTAAGGCAGAATTGGAAGAATCAAACAGACTTCAGCTGGAAACTGTTCAAGGATCAACAGCAGAGATCATCAAGAAAGAAATTGACAGTATTCCTATTCCCCAAGACAATTCATTACAGTTAGTGCACAGTCTGAGAGAGCTGAACAAGAATGTTGAAGATGTGAAGGGTGATGTGAACCACCTTCACACTGCATTAAAGACAGCTGAGCACAAGATTGCTGATCTAACCTCAACCTTCATTCAAGTCAGCAAAGAGGAGAAGGAAATCAACTTGGGTATGTTGCAAGAAGTGGCAAAGGCATCACAAGAAGTTCAGAATGAAATTGCAACTATCAACCTTAACATTGATTACTTCAATGATCAGACTGACGTTATTAGCACTGACATTCATCATCTCACAGCAAGTCATGATGTTGTCAATCAGAATCTAAAGGCTTTGTGTGCTGGAATGAAGATTCCAACAGTTGCTCTCAACCCTGCTGTTGCATCTTCTAATGTCATCAAATCTGATGATGACAAAAAGGGGGAAGATAAAGGGGAAGAACCAGCTAAGGAAACTGCTGCTGCAACTGATAAAGTCAAGGAGACTGAAGACACTGCTGACAAATCTGAAAAACTTGGAAAGGTAGAAGAAGAAGAAAAGGCTGAAAAAGAAACTACCAAGTACAAGAACACTGAATCTGCCAAGAAAGCAATGGAGCTAATTAAAGAGCAGCAACTCAAAGAGAAGATGGAAGCTGCCAAAGCAATCTTGGAAGAGGAAGCTGATGATGAAGAAGATGACAAAGAGTCATCTTACGAATATGAAGAAGTGCTTGAAGGATCAGATGAAGAAGCTGATAGTTAAAAATTGAAAAATCTTTGTAATCAGTTTACTTTTATCTATTCTTCAGAATCCTCATCTGATGAACTTGTACTTGTACTTATTTATCAAATCATTAATAAAAGTTCAAGTTTCTGTTTCCAACATATATTTTCTATCTCAGAAAATTTTGAAGGTTACAATCCTTAGCTTAGGTATTTAACAGGTACTTAGCTGAAGTTTTGTCATCATCAAAAAGGGGGAAATTGTTGGATAAGGATGAAGATGAATGCACTGAAGACAAATTGATAAGGGAGGTTTTGATGCATTCCAAAACTTCATATGTGGCTAAGTATGGAGTAACTTAGCTGACAATCTTATCAAGGAATTTTGACTAAGTACAAGAAGACATCAGAAGAGTCAAAGTTTCAAGATCCAAGACTTCTGATCTGCTGAAGTAAAGTTATCAGACTGATGAAGATCAGCCGACTCAAATCAGATTTGTTCATGTTTGAGATCAGCCGAGTTCGCCATCAGACCTGCACTTTCGTCAGCCAAGTGAAGAAGATCATGAAGTGTTCCCAACGGTAATAAATGCCCCTTGGAGTAATAAATGCTGAAGTACGAGGTTATTTAAGACAAATAATTGAAGACTTGCTTCGCATCAGCTGGGTGCATTTAATGCTGCATTTAATGCTGCCTGCAGAATAGTACTATTCACAGTACGGACAGACTGCAAAAGAGCCGTTCGCGGATTTTAAGGATCAGTACTCGAGGAATTTGAATCCTGTCTCTCTTCAACGGACACTTTTCAATCCTCAAGTATAAAAAGCTGAAAGAGACGAAAAAAGAAAAGCAACACAATCTCTGAGAAATTTTCGAAGCAAAATTCTTTAAGTCTTAAGAACAGCTCACTCATCAGCTTAGTCATTTGTTGACGAAAGCAAAGTTGAAGAATCAAGAAAAATACATCTTCTGAGTGATTTTGTAAACAAGAGTGTTGTGCGGAGTTGTGATCCATCTTTGTGAGTGATCAAACTTCAGAGAGTAGAATTTCTTAGTGATTTTCTATTGTGAGCTTATAGCCTTTTCATTAGTTGTCTAGGTATAAGTGGAGAAATATTGTAATCTGTGTGATTATAGTATAACCCAGAATCTAAGTGATCTGGAAGAGTGGACTAAAGGATTTTTATCCATATAACCACTATAAAAATTCTTTGTGTTTTTACTGTGCTTTTAAACTTGCATATTTACTGATTGCATAAAACACATTAAGTTAACTGTTTGAAAAAGAATTTAAAAGGAGTTTGCAAAACTGGGGAAACATTTTTGAAACTGCTAAGACTACTTGTGAAAAACACTTTATAAATCCGCTGCAAGTACTCTAAGTATTAAAACTGATTTTAACAAAATCAGCTAAGTCACCATCAGACGAGTGGTCAACAAAACTGTTCAAAGATTTGTTCACGAGCAGAATTGTAACTAACTGATCTGATCAGCTTAGTCTGTTCAGTTAGGGTAAAAGTTTTAAAGTTAAAATTGAAGAAATTTTTTAAAGAGGTTTATTCACCCCCCCCCCTCTAAACCTCTTCTGACCACTTGGGACCAACACTTTTAAAAAATGCAATGTAGTTAATTGTAGGATCAAATCCACCAATTAGACTTGTAGCATTATTGTGCTTCCCAAGCACACTACTTTTGATACAAGTTAGTGGTGGGAGCCACCACTAACACATGATAAGATATTTATTCTCTCTTGTTATATATATATATATATATATATATCACATATATATATATATATATATATATATATATATATATATGTATATCAACATTATTTCATATTAAATATGATCATCTCATAAGACCAATTTAAATTGGTCTTGGGTTAATTGGACATTTAGATCCCAATTAATAAATCCAATCTCTAATTCAAAATTAGAAACCCATTTATTTCTTCCTTCAATTAATTAGACCCTTCTAATTAATTTCGACTAAATTAATTTAACACTTAAATTAATAGAGTCCTTTAATTAATTAATCTCCATTAATTAATTATTACTTCTAGCTTACAGGTTTTGTACCTCTTACGAAACTTCTTGTTAAATCCAATTTGACTTTTAGTAGATTGAACTAAGTTGCATCTTGTGCTATTGTGTGTGGCCCCTTGGGTTCACCATCAATTTGCCGTGGGCTCACAAACCATTTGTGATTTAATTAAATAGATTAATTAAACTACTTTTAATCAATCACTCTTAGATATGATCTCATCAAATCTAAAGTATCCAACACTCGAGGTAGTCGTCTTGTCACGGTCGACGAGTCCTAACTAATGATGAAAATAAAGTGTGAACCTTTCTTGAATTGATCTCATCAATCCTCTTACGCATACCATGCACGTACACTCCTTCCAATAACTTATTTCCCGATCGAGGCCTAGGACATGGAGTCCAATGGATTCCTATTAGCCTTGATAACTATGCGTCTTTATTCTTTATGGTGATTCTTTTTAGTGATTACCCATTTGGAAACTCCTTTCCAAATCTAACATCACTCACTTCGGCCGAAGATTCCCGGAATCAATCCATACAAAAGAATGCATAGGAAATCGCCCAACCACATCACGGTTGGAGTTAATGGATCCTTTATTGACGTCATTAACCTCACTACGAAGCAATCCATACCCAACGTGAAACTATAATGACTCGCTAATTAGTAGTCGAGTAACACATCAAAGCATAAAAGCTCCGCATGAAGTTCACTCTAACGTCTCAAGTCAAAGGACCAATTTACGTACAATATCGTAAGTAGAAGAAATCTTCATCTCTGATAAACTCCTAGGATGAGATTTTTCTCGCGGGGTTTCGATGCGCTTGATCTCATCAAGCCACCCACTCATATGCATTAATATCTACAGTATCGATGTCCATGGAACTATCCATCCCCATGCAAAAGAGAATGCATACTCGTGCAAGTCTTACCGAATACAATGATGCCCTATCTCAATAGTATTCTATGACTTGGAAAGCTTTTAAGATCTTAAACCATAGTAGAACATATTCCATAGAGGGGTGCACCATGTTCCATAGTTTCAACCGATCTAAGGGCTTCATAAATTGGTTAGATGTATCACAATAAATGAAGAATTGCCAATGTGAACTTTTATTGATCATGAATAAGATTGATTACAAGAGTATTTACAAGACAACCGATTAGCTTGCAGGGCACTACTCATACGAAAATGGATCTGAACACTTCAAAATTTATGTATATATTTATTTGTCGTGTTATGTGCATGGATTTTGCTGATTATGATTTATTATGTGATCGGGTAAATAGCATAATTCGTATTTGGGCCAGATCTGTAATTTTTGAAACTTATAGGACTAAGCTGCAATTTATGATTTTGGTAAAATCTGGACAGAATCTGAGATTTTATTTTTCTGCAAATTCTGGGCTGAAACTGTAATTCTGTTTTTCTCGAAATTAGGGCCTGTTTGTAATTTTCAAAAGTTATGGGGCTATTTTGTAATTTACGTATCTTCAGGGGGCAGTTTTGCAATTAATGAAAGTTTCTGGAATTAAAGTATTAATTTCTATTTTCTGGGCCGATTTGCATGTTCTGGAATTTTTGGGGCTAATATATTATTTCCGAAAGTTTTGGGGTCAAAACATATTATTCAAAAATTGAGGGACCAAACTGTAATTTTCAAAAGTTGAAATTTCCAGAACCTGTTTTATGCTTAAAAGGTGTTTTAATTATCCGAAGGATTTTTTTTTTTGAAAGCAATTATCCGAAGGATTAATTTTATCATAATTAGTGGAGACTAGAGCGAGAACCATGAGATATTTTAAAAGGGGTTTTAAAATAGAAATTGTGATTTATTTTAAAAGGGATTTTAAAATAAAAAAAAGTTAAAGATTATTTTAAAACAGGTTTTAAAATTAGAATCTTGGGTTATTTTAAAAGGTAGTTTTAAAATAATATTAGAATTAAGAAAAATATGCTTTTGCTTGTTTCTTGCACTACGTGAACTGTTTACGTGGTTTTCGATCGCGCCGAGCCTTGAACCTAGGGTAGATGTGATTGGTTTAATTTAATTATGTTGGTTTTTATTGGGCCTGCGAGCCTTAAGTTTTTGGGCCACTTTGAGCCTTTGTAATATATTAGGGCTTTACTGTTTTAATAGTTTAGGATGGAGGCCCATTACAAGCGAAGTGGAGGCCCAAGAAGGAATGAAGGCCATGTATGCATGGTTGCTTATGTAACATGTTAAATTCTTTATGGACCCAATTAGATTGACCAATTGGGCCAACATCATGGCTCGATGATGGCCCGCATAGGAGGCTCCCGATCGAAACATACTGTGGTAGCATGCATGCTAGGTGTGAATGTTTTATATTATTTGCTGATTTATTTTGGCTTGTGCGCTAGAAATTAGATCACTATTGAATTAATGCGGTGAGATCTCGAGGAGAGTTACCTCAAACTTTTTAAAACCGAAAATCCCCTCTTGAATAAAATATTAAGTCATATTGGGTTACCTATAAAATGAAGTTTTATAAATCCAAGCCTTCCATCAATAGGGACTAGTGTAGGTTGTCTACTTATCGTTGAAGGTGATCCAGAGTCTGGCACCCGAGGCGAAAAAAGGGACAATACACGAAATCTCTCGATTCTTGTTTTTAAATAAACTTGACAAGGGTGGGGATTGGTCGGGGCATGCGATCGACAGGGAGTCCTAGGGGTTGACATGTCCGGGCCCGTTGCTCATCAAGATTGATAGGGTTAGACTTAACGAGTAGTACCATTTATGATGTAGCAGTGCTAGGTAAATGTGAAAATCGAGGCAAAATAGCTTGAAGGTTGTGTAGGGACACAATTGGTAAGAGTATACCTACCTAGGGAATTAATTGTATGGCCGCGAGTCGTGGGTGCAATTAATGTCTGCTGGGACGTCAAGACCTACTCGGAAATAGAATTTCCCGAACAATGAAAGGGGTTATTGTTTCGAGAAAATAGTGGGAGAACTTTTTCGATAGAAAGACCAATTTTCGTTAATTATAAGTATTTATCTTAAACCTATTTGCTTACTGTTGTCTTTTATTATTTACTTTAGCCATGCCAATATTCACAATCATGTGCGAACAAACATTAACACAACTCATGATGTATTCACTCCACGAGACAAGAACGATCAGGTTTAACAATGTTAGTGAATATTTTTCTCACCTGATCAAGATAATGAAACGAATCAAAAGGCTTGGAGCTGATTTGACTCAAGATGATGAAATAGAGATTATCATAAATGGCTTGTCTGACTCTTTTTCTCATTTTATGGATCATTATGAAATTCCGAGCGAAGGAATTAAGACTAATGATTTACCTAAGTTATTGGACAAATATGAGAAAGCCCTCGAAAGAGGAGAGGGTTTAAGTGAAGGAAAGAATTGTCCATTATGTAGGAAAGATAAAGAATTGAGGAAAATTGCAGCAAAGAAATTCCTGAAGAGAATGAACAAAGGTAAAACTTAGTTATTCTTTGATGTACGACATCTAAATAAGTCACTCACATCTGTAAAAGTGTTTGCAGGTGATGATGACATTCCCTTGCTCTGGGGAAAAAGAGCGAGCCGAGTAAGACGAAGAAAAGAGTTTGTTCGACAGATAAGGGAAAAGTACTTCAGGAGCTGGGTCAAGACGCACCTAGATGAAATTTTTAGCTTTACCATTATGAATGGAATAATTTTAATTAAAGCTTTTACTGCGTACACTATTGCTTTACCGTTGTGAATAAAGCAAAGAAATGAACGTTGATAAAACCTATTGACAATTATGCTAAATCAAGAAAAGTAAAACAAATTAGATAATAATCCACATTCGAACATATTTCCCAAATGAAGGACTCGATGGACTGTTTTCATTTATGGCTCTTTAAATTTAGAACTTAGATGAACTCGTAACATGCGAATCCCGTCTGAATAGGGAAACTGGTCGATTTACAAGGTATCTTAGGGACACCAAATGTTGAATGGATTTAATCCATAAAAACACATGTGGATCACTAAAGCATTAGTGTGAGAAATTAATTGCTTCATGAAATATGCTGATGACATTTAGATATAGGTACTTTGATGTACAAGTTTTGGAAATGTTGAAGGTTTCAAAAGGGTTTCATATAGGCACTATGTAAAGTGCAAATATGGAAATGTTGAAAGGATTCAAAGGAGTTCCAAAACCGAAGCAATTAAGAGCATTAAAATATGACCATTCGATATAATCGAAGTGATGCATACATAAGCCCTAAATTACTCAAATTATCTAAATCAAGAATAGAATTCTTGAATAGCAAGTTAAATCTAATATAAGGAATCGAACTATGCAAGATTAGATTTATTCCTTAATTAGTATTGCTAAAATTCCTAATTTAATTCTGGGTTTCAAACCTCTGACTATTTAAAGATACTTGGACTAGTAACTTTTAAAGTCAATTCCTACAACACCGTACTAACTAAAGTATGATATATAACCCATGAATGATAAATTGGATAGTGGATCCGATTTGAGCAAATTTGTAGGGTATCCAAAAAAATCCATTGGATACCTGTTCTATGATCCTAAAGAACGAAAGGAGATCGTTTCTAGGGATACCCAATTCATAGAGGGTGGTAACCTCGCTATTAGAAATTGGATTATCATAGAACTTGATGAAGTCTTAGATACAGACCCATCCCTACAAATAGTGGGAGTATTTTTCCAAACCTACTGAACCAAAATTTTGTACACCAAAATTTCGAAGATCCGATCGAATTCGAAAAGAACTTGTTCGTTCAAGAAAATGATCAATTGGATAATGATCCAAGAACTTGCGAAATATCTATGTATAACATAGATTCGGGCACATAGCTTGAACGCCATGTGATCTAAGTGGATTGTCAATAATTCATTTGGAAACACTGAACCATAGAAGCTTGGTATGACTGCGAAGCATAACCATTTGGATTTATTTCTAAAGGTAAATCTATGACTCTAGACCAGTATCCCGAAACTGGAACATACGACTAGATGAGACAGTCAAGGTAGTTGACTTTATCAAAATTGCATGTAAATATGAATGTACAAAAGAATCAATGGAAGTTTTGTATTGTTCGTAAAATAAACATGATAATAACATTAAAGTTGACATAGAGATGTAAGAGTGTTAAAACGCAGACGAAAGCGTGTTTGATCACGCAATTCTTCATTAAAAGAATTAAGGGATACATCTCACGTATTGGCAATACGTATCTATGGAGATAGATTAGAGAAGATGTTAGAATTCCCAAATCTTAGTACATGGACAGAAACTGAACGAATTCAGTATGGAAAGGATCCTAGAGAGGACCGCTTCCATAGAGATATAAAATATCTCTCAAAATCAATGTGCCCTACATATGATGAGTAAAGAGGATATTATCTCTTTACACCTTCCAAATAAAAAGGTGGCATAATATATGCAACGTCATGTACGAGACCAGACTAAACATATGCTATGAATATCATAAGCTACTGTTAGTCAAACACCAGTGAGGAGTATTGGATTACCGAAAAAAAAGGCAATCCTTAAGAACTCTAGGAGTTCTGAGGATATATTGTTGGTCAGCGGTAATAATGAAGAACTGAAACTCGAAGGATTTAGTTATTCGAGTTTCCCGTTTGATGTGAATATAATATTATGTCATGATGGGGCAACGATGATTTGAAAGGGTTCAAATGGACAATCGATGCCAAGTTAACCACTAGAACAGAATATTTTGCAGTATTGTATACAACGAAAGAAAGTGTTTGGATGAAAACTTCTTCCAATAAATTGGAATTAGTACCTAGCATTGCAAGGCCCATAGTTATCTTCTATGATAACATAAAGCAATTGCTTAAGCAAAGGAATCAAGATCTAACCCATGATCTAAACACAAATTAAAGTATACCATATGATTTGAAAAAAATCATAGGTAGAAAAAGACATGGATATGGACCACGTCAAAAGACAACATAGCAAATCCACTAATTAATTCATACTCACAAAAGAGTTCGACGGACATCTCTGAGAAGATGGGCCTTAGAAATGTTGTGGTTGGCTTTAGGGCAAGTGGGAGATTGAAAGGATAGTGCCCAACAAGCCAACAAATACGAGCTTGTAAAGGGACTACCTTAGAAAGCAATCTTATGGTTCATGAGATAATACGCCCGTTTATTCATAGTACGTGAATTAAACATTGCCATCTTCATCTCTCGCTAACTTATCTAAGCGATTAGATGAAATCCTAAGATCGCATTCGACTATGAGACGATTCACTTTAGTACTGAGTGCAATCATGAAACAGTCTCGAAGGTCGTGATCTTAAAACTGTTCCAAGTCGTAGATTCCTATCGAGACGGGTATCAAGGGAATCGCTAAGACTTGTATGGAGTGAATTTTTAGAGTTTCATGAACAAGACATTTGATGTCAGTGCATATGACTAGGTGGTTCGATAGGGGATCGAACGCATCGAACGACCCGAACAGAGAGACCCATTGTGGAAGTGCATTAAGCATATCGGTAATGGGGAGTCTCTCAAGACTTATAACAATGTACGATTTAGTCCTCGAACTTGAGGTACTAGGGTAAATTCGATACACGAGAATACGTACTTTGATTTAGGAACCGATCACATAGCCTGATCATTGTGCGACTACTTTGGGTACGTATAATAATCGTGTATGCGGATGGTTAGTACTAAGATAGGATCTATCGACTCATCTTGATAAGATGAGAGAATTTCATGTACGTTCTTAGATAATAGATTCCGAGAAACCCACGGCCGTGGTCAGTGACGGATTTGGAAAGGGGTTTCTAAATTTAGCAGTCACACTGAAATTATTATTCTGAATTAGAAAGTACATAATTGAGATAATTAGAGGTGCCGACCAATTCACACACCCTAGGTCTCAATCGGGAAATTAGTCGTTAGAAGGATCGTATGTACATGACACTTATAAGAGGTGAGGTTAACGAATATCAATTCACCTGAAGTTGGGCCTAATAGGCTTGTGACAAGACATCGATCATGAGGTGTGGGTACTCCTGAATTAATAGGAAAATTAATTTTGGAGTGGTCAATTAAAAGTGTTTAATTGATTGGAGCAATTGATTGCTTATTAATTGCTCATTAATTAAATCACGAAAGTCGTGGGCCTACTGCCAATTGATGGTGAACCTAGAAGGTCACACATAATACAGTTGGACAGTGACAGTCGTAAAAGGAAACATTTGATTTAAGGAAGTTAAATCAATAAATTAATTAAATTATTAATTCAAAGAGAAGAATAATTAATTAGAATCATCTAGTTAATTAAAAATGAATTAAAGTCTTAATTCGAAGTGGAGAATTATTAATTAGAAGTGTCTAATTAATTAATCAATTGGAATTTTAGATTGATTAAATCCTCAATTAAAATGTTAATTGGAAAGATTAATTAATTAATAGTGGATTAATTAATTAAGCACATGGGCCGATTATATGGAAATATTAATTGATCTTGGATTAGTTATATTTTTCCATAGGCCGATTTTTGTGCTAGGGGAATGTTAATTATTTAATCATAGATTGATTAAATTAAACATAGCCGATTTTATGTGTTGAAATTAATCTTGGATTAATTTCCAAATGGCCGATCTTGATAGGGAATTTTGGGAGAAGTTATATCTTGTGAAGAGATATGGCATATCTTGTTTCCTTATGAGATAAGGAAAGATATGCAAAAGATATATCATATATCTAGAAGGACTTTTCTAAATATATGAGATATATCACAATCTCTACACATAACAAGATAATCATAACTAACTAACCCTAATAAGAAAAAAAAAGAGGCCGAAATTTTCAGCAATCCTCTCGCCAATTCCCTGTTTGGCCAACACACCAAAATTGCCATCTCCCTATTTTGTTTCTCCAAGCATATTCTCTGGATCTAGATCCAGTTTCTGAAAAAGGAAAACATCTCTTTATTCCTAGTTCTAAGCCTGAGGTTTAATGAGGTCATTCAATCTAACTGGTGTGGACTATCTCTAGAGGCACAACACTTGGGGTGCTCTAATGAACTTTTGAAGACCGGAGAAAAACCATCACCTTGCCTGTGGTGAGGTAATTTATTAAATTACTTATTATTTAATGTTTTTGGATTATGATTCCATCCCTATTTTTCGTATGAGTTGGATAACCGTAATCCTGGGCTTCAGTTTGTATGCGTGTATAAATTTTTTTAAATATTCCGCACGTTGTTTTGACAATTGTACACCGTAAAAACCCAACATGATGAAATCAAGTTTAAACACTTTCACAAAATATTTGACATTGAAGCTGTAAATCTTGAATTTAAGGTAATTTTCATCTTAATTCGGGAATATCAGCAATTAAATTATCAATCAATTTAAACTAATCTTAAGCAAAATATTTGAACCAAATAAGGTAAATTTCATTTTAATTTAGGAAAATCAGCAATTAACTAAAGAAAATTACTTTAAGCCAATTTTAAACTAATTCCAAAAAATATGTAAACCAAATTTGGGAAAATTTCATCTAAACACAGGGAAAATCAATTACATAAACCAATTAAATTTCTGCTAATTTAACCTAATGGTAAATTTCATTTATATTAGGAAAACCAATAATTAATTATGCAATCAGTTTACTTAATTATCACCAAGGTTTTTTTTTATTCTTTACGATTTTCCTTAACTAGCGCGCTAATTGGCGCTATGGGCTATTGCGCTAAAGCCCAAATAGCGCACATAGAGAGCGCTAAGTGAATAGCGCGCAGCGTGGAAGTCTCGCTATAGCGAAAAGCGCGCTATACTATGACTACAACATATCTATGGTCGGGTTAGGTAGGAGGTCAGATCTTTTTCGGATCCTATAGAATCTTTTTTAAATGAAAAATTAGCTAGAAAAAACATGCATCTTACCCATTTGATCGAGAGTTTACCCCAAAACCATAAGTCCGATATATTCAAGTTCTCAATCTTGAGAAACCTTATTGTCCCCATGACGCTGGACACCTCCCATGCAAATATCTAGCAACTAAAATTCGAGTCAAAATCAATGACATAGACAAAGAGAAACGTCAATAAATTTCGAATATTTCTTAATTTCAAACATTTCAAATTTAGTGACATGTACAATAACTTTGCGTATCTCAAAAGTAAATTGAAATTGGTATTTTTATAGATAAATATGATATAGAAGACTAGAGAATGGGATCAACCAAATTGTAGGACATAGATCTAGGAGGAGTTGCACCGAACTGCAAGATATGTTCAATGATTTCCTCTAATATACCTAACTGATAACGCCGTGAAAACGTCGTTATTACCTATCTCTTTAAGCCAAAAACATCTTGTTTTGATCCGAGTTTCTGTTTGTTCCGCGTGTTTTCGTGTCTTTTGTGCTTTTGGCTCCTTCGTTTGGCCTTTGTTCGATTTTTGTGTTTTTGTTCGTGTTTTGATCGTTTTCTACATGGTTTGTAGGTATTGACATCTTAGAGTGATTCGGAGTTGCGTATCAATGATGCGAGTCGTTCTACCCACCCCGCAAGTCAAGCTTGAGCTTCAAAGGAAATAGAACCCGAAGCAAATTTTACAAGAACGAAGATAGCTACTCACTCAAGCATGCACAACTTTATCATGGCTGATCCAAATAAAATGTCATAGATGAGTGAGTTAGCTATGCTACGGACTTTACGGATCCACATTCGGAATCAAAGGATATGCTGTTCGGAAGGAAGTGCGGCCGAGTAGGAAACCTACGGCCTGTTTCTCGTAAACCTCGCGGCCGCGAGACCCCCGCTACCAGCAGATATTTTCTGCTGGAAAGGCAGGGGGTTTTTGGTATAATCCCCCTCTGATCCCACTTGTATTTTTAGGCATCTTGGGGGACTTTTTGGCCTTAGTTGCCATTGTTTGGAGGGTAACTTTGTCATTAGGGCTTGAAGTTTTTGCTAGGTTAAAGGGTTAAGTTGGAGAAATCATATAAAAACTTCTACTTCACACTTTTCATCTCTTGCCTCTTTTTGAAAGACTTCAACTTTTAGCTTGCACTTTTGATTGAAGAACAACAAAGGCTTGAGGGAGAAGTTGATATAGATTTCACTACCTAAGCTTACTCTAACTCTCTTACTTTGTTCGTTTACATTTATGGCTTTCATTAATGTAATGAATGATATAATTATTGCTATGAATAGCTAATCTATTTTATTCTTGGTTTTTATTGATCCTATGTTCGATTCTTGATTAAATGATGATATGATGATTTATATGATGCTTACATGTGTTCGTTAATGTGATTTCGTGCTTATTGTTCGTCTTAAGGTTTGGCCAACTTTGAGGTGAAAGTTATGGATTCTTGATTGCTAGACATAGTGATTTTGAGGATTTGATTGTGAAATTGGATTGTGAATTGATTCTAGGATAGACATATACCTAGGTCCTTTCATATTCGTTGAAGGTGTGAGTTTAATGCTTCGATTAGATCTTAGTCCATTTAGGCATAAATTGGATTAGTTTAATTATATAGGTTTGTATACAACTCGAAAGATACATACAAACGTCCTTGAATCCTTGAATAGCAAACATAAGCATTAGTTATCGACTGTCGTGTTGGGATTCGGTAAGAAAAACAGCCCTAGGCAAAGCGGAATATAAAAAATTTCTAGGGCCTCTTAAAGAATCTTGCCAGGATATTCTCTGGTTGTATATATATGAATATAATTAAACGACAGTATAAGTTTTCTCGTTTATACCTGTCTCCTTGCAAATCCTCGGCTAGCAAGACGAACTCTGAATTCTGCCTCGGTAAGATCGACCCACACCTTTGTTTAGCGCCCCACGTGTTGCGCCTCTACGAGTTGATACACCACAATATCACGAAAATTAATATATCCTAATCAACTGGAACATAGGGTATATTAATATCTAGGTTTTAGAACAACTTTAGAACGAAGAATCGAAGACGAAAATTCTTCCTAAAGTGGAAGTGAGTTCGGCCGATCCAGGGAGGGAGAGGGAGAGAATTTTGCTCTTCTTGATTTTTCTTGTGGAGTTGTGTGTGAGATATGAGACCTAGTCTCTTATTTATAGATATCTCATAAAACCTAATCCTCCTAGGATTAGGATACTAATTCTCCTACATGGGCCATGGCCCTCTTTAATTAGAAGACTAAGTCTTCTAATTAATTCATGGCCCATATTAATTAATCTTTCAGGGCTTTATTTAATCTTCCAATTAAATAGCCCAATTAATTAAATCATCTCCCAATTAATTAATTAAACTCCAAGTCTAATTAATTATTCCATTAATTAATTAAATCATAATTAATTAATTTACTCATAAATTAAATTCCAATTTAATTTATAATCTTGATCCAATTCAAATTGGATCCATCTTCGTTCCATATGGGTCGACCCAGTCGACCCACCCATTTAATCGACCCAGTTGATTTTGACCCAGTCGACCCAGTCAACTGGTTCGTTCCTACTTCCTCGCTTTCGCTTCATGTGTATTGTGTATGCCCCCGTAGGTTCACCACATAATTGGCCGCGGGTTGTAATTAAATATTATTTAATTACTCGAGCAATTAATACTCTAAATTAATCGAACACTCTGTCGATCAATCATTCCAAAATTAGCACCCCTGCTAATTTGGGAATTCTCCCACACTCCACGGTCGATGTCCAGTCACAAGCCCATGGAGCCCAATCACTGGTGAATTAATTCAGTGAACCTTTTTATCATTTACAATTTCCATATACGACACAATCTCTCCATCGATCAATCTCCCAGTCGAGACTTAAGGGTATGGTCTTTCATCGGATTCCCTTATCTTTTGTCTTGACCTTATGTTCTCTGATCTCGAAATAAATTCTCTTTGACTTGTTCTTTATGAGCTACTCACATAAAGTCGTCAGTTACCTTGGCCAAGGATTTCATCATAATTAATTTCTCACAGAAATCCATAGGAGAATTTCTCGACCTATCAAGTCGAGTCAATGGATCCTTTGTTGATGATATGAATCTGCATACGAGTTCCTCTATACCCAACATGAGTCCACAGAGACTTTCTGGCGATCCCCAGTCAGTCGGAACTCACATCAGAGCATAGACGTTCTCGCGCCAGATAAACCCTATCATCTCAAGTTGTTAGGGATCGTTCCTCGTATACTATTGTAAATTGAAATAACTTCAACCCCGATATGCGACTACCGCTTCCATGGTGAGTTATTTCCTAATTGGGGTATTCAGTGCGCTTGCCATCCCAGCAAGCCACCCACTTATGTGTATCGACTATCCCAGTCACGCTCGTGGACCCCAGCGTCCTCCAGTTCATCGGAGTATACACAATAGTGAGAGTCTAACCGAATCCAACGATGTCCTATCTCGATTGGATTCTACGACTCTTGAATATATTCTAGATCACGGCCTTGGAGATCAGTCCACGGGTTGTCCCATAGCCCTGTGATCTAAGGACTTCTATCCTTATGCGTAGACAAATATTACATAAGATAAAGTTGACCATTTAATAAAAGTGCATTTATTAATCAAAATTGAATAGTTCCTCATTAATTACAATTAATGCTAACCATACAGCTGGCTTGCAGGACACTATTTCTATCATGTCGAGTCATTTATCTTGAATTGAACCAGGTGACGTAAAATCCTAGAAGTCTTTATCATATTAACAAGTACTTAGATCTCTCTTACTCATTTCACTTTAGTTGTATAAACAAACTACAATCTCACTACTATCTTTCACATAAGTTCAAGTAAAGTCTCAAGATAGCTTTTGGTAATTAATTGAACAATTCCTCGTGGGTTCGACACTCATTTATCACTATATTACTTGTAATGACCGTATACTTGCGTAGTTTGCGTACTAGTATTTGGAACGCAACAAGTTTTTGGCGCCGTTGCCGGGGAGTTGTAACGATTATTGCTAAATTATATTCTTGCGTATCTTAGCTTGGATTTATTTTTACTTTGTGATCTTTGTCTTCATTGGTACCTTTCTCTTAGTGCATGCCAAGAGCTTCGACACTACCCCTTGCTCCTGTTGATCCGGAGATTGAGAGGACCTTTCGAAAGCGAAGAAATGCAAAGAAGAAAAAGGACAAGGGTAAATCTTTACCTATGGAAAATCAAAGAATCGATCCGGCTATGGTGAACCCTATACAAATTGCTCCCGATGAGCCAAATAATAGGAATCGACCTATTAATGAGTATGGTACACCTAGGTTGGATGAGCTCGGTTCTTGCATAGTCATACCTATAATTACGGCACCTAACTTTGAGCTCAAGCCGGTAATGTTCAATATGCTAAATGCCGCGGGTCAATTTGGAGGTCATTCTAGTGAAGATCCTCATGCTTACTTGAGAAAGTTTATGATGATTAGTGATTCATTCCTCATTGCGGGTGCAACAAAGGATGCTTTGAGGTTGATGCTATTTGCATACTCATTGAGAGACCTCGGAAAAGATTGGTTGGATTCTCTACAACCCCAATCAATAACTTCTTGGGAAGATCTAACGGGGAAGTTCTTGAGGAAGTTTTTCCCTTTCCCGAAGACTACTAAATTGAGGAATGATATCTTAGGCTTCCGGCAATTAGATCAAGAGTCTTTGTATGAAGCTTGGGAGAGATTCAAAGAGTTGTTGAAGAAATGTCAACACCATGGCATAGCCGAGTATATTCTAATGCAAACATTCTATAATGGGTTGCATGGACCTACTAGAGCTTTAGTCGATGCAACTGCGGATGGTGCTATGCTTTCCAAGTCTTACGATGAATCGTGGGAAATTCTTGACACCATGGCCTATAACAATTACTCATGGACGGCCGAGAGAGCAACTTCTGCTAAATCTACTCCAGGAAGACTTGAATTGGATGCAATTACGGCATTTAGTGCCCAATTGGCGGCTTTGAGCAATAAAGTGGATAAACTAGGCCGAAAGCCGGAGATAGTCCAACAAGTACAAGCCATGCCACCTAGTTATGTGACATGTGGAGGAGCTCATGCCTATGAGATGTGTCCCGGAAATCCCGAGGTAGTGAATTACCTTGGGAATAACTATCGAAACAATCAAGGACACCAATCATACCAAAACAACTATGTCCCTCATTGGCAAAAATATCCAAACTTCTCTTGGAGTAATCCAAATAATGGCCAACAACCTTATCAAGGAGGCCATCAATCCTACGCATCCCCCGGCTTTCAAGAAAGACAAAAATAGCCCATTGAATTGAAACCAGCTTGGGAGGATGCATTTGGTGAGTTCATGAAGCACACCACCAAATACATGGTTGACAACGATTCTAAATTGGAAGAGGTTTCTAAACAGTTGCAAGAACACTCCGGGGCATTAAGGAATCTTCAATTGCAACTGGGGCAGGTTGCACAAGCTTTAAGTGCAAGACCCCCGGGAGCTCTGCTGAGTACAACTGAATCGCCGAATCAAGGTACAATTGAGCATTGCAAGGCTATTTCCTTGAGAAGTGGAAAAGAATATTAAGGTCCGGTCATGCCTAATGAAAATTCGATGGAGACCGATGTGATTCAACGCGGAAAAAAGGAACCAATAGCCAATGAAGTGGAGTTGGTAGAACAAACACCCAAAAAACCAATTCCTTTGACGCCCGTAAGCAAGCCAACTCCTCCTTTCCATCAAAATTTTCAAAAGTAGAAAGATGAAAAACAATTCGAAAAATTCATGGGTATTTTGAAACAATTGCATATCAATATTCCTTTGGTAGAAGCTCTCGATCAAATGGCAAAGTATGCGAAGTTCATGAAAGATGTGCTATTAAAGAAAATAAGGTTTGGAGAATATGAAACGGTTGCTTTGACTGAGGAATGTAGTGCCATGGTCCAAAAGAAGTTTCCTCCAAAGCTAAAGGACCCCGGAAAATTCACCATCCCGATTGCCATTGGATATAAATACCAAGGGAAGGCCTTGTGTGATTTAGGTGCAAGCATAATCCTCATGCCTATGTCGGTGTTTAAGAAATTGGGTATTGGAGAAACTCGACCAACTACCGTGACGCTTCTGCTTGCCGACCGCTCTATCACGTACCCGAAGGGAAAAATTGAAGACGTGTTAGTTAAAGTCGACAAATTCATATTTTCGGCCGACTTCATCATTTTAGATTGTGAGGCGGACGAAGATGTTCCAATCATCCTAGGAAGACCATTCTTAGCTACGGGACAAACTCTCATAGACGTGTCAAAAGGAGAACTCACAATGCGTGTAGAAAACGAGGAGGTTAAATTTTAATGCTTTCGGTGATATTTCTAATTCGATAACCCCTATTGTTTGCTACATGATTGACAAGGTGAGAAAGAATGAGTCACGGAATAATGAAGTCCACAATGAAACCAAGAAAGATAATCCGTTTAAGGTGGGCCCAAGGAAGAGAAAAAGGCATCGAAAGAAGAATTCGGAGATGAGAAAGACGATCAAATGGGAGGAAACAAAGAAGGATGAACAATGTTCTCCTAAGCTCCTAGCTTGCGGTGGCATGAAGAATGGGGCAATGAGAGTCAAATGGAGTCCGAAAGGGATTCAAAGTCACCCAAGCTAGTTTCAATGTATCCAAGTCGAGCTCATGACTATAAACAAGCACTCCTTGGGAGGCAACCCAAGCTTTTTGTTTTCCTTTTTCGTTGTTTTCCTTTTTCGTTGTTTTTGTTGTTGTCGTGTCGTGTCGTGTCTTTTGATTCTCGTTCTTGTGTGTTGTGTTGTAGGCGAATGAGTGCGCATGAAAGATCGAGGATTAACAAGTTGAAATCGAGTGAGATCGAGCTAACAAGCCATGAATTGCGAACAATGTAAGATTAATGTTAACCACGGGATGCACAGACACCATGATCGACAAAGGGGCGTAACCTTTACATTTTTTAACTCCATTTGGTTTACTTTGCGCTTACAAATCTATATATATATGTACGTACTTGATTGGTTTTTATTAGCCATGCTTGCTTGGATTAAATAGAACCGTGCTCTTTCAATTACCGTTTTCTTTTGTTTTGTTTTTTGTTGTTGTTTTTGTTTTGCTTGTTTTTCCTTCGTTCGTTGTTTTGTCGTGTCGACCTCACTCCGTTTTTCTAAATCCACACAATGGGGACATTGTGCGTTTTAAGTGTGGGGGGAGAGGTCGCAAGTACTTGCTTACATGCTAGGTCAACCAGCCAAAATTTTTCAAATTCTTATTATTATTTGAGTATGCTTCTACAAAATTTGAGCACATTGGCTAAGGTTAGGTTGAACTTCAGGTGGATAAAGAACTTTAGTGATAATAGGTTCTAGGACTCCTTTTGTTTAACTTAGATTCTCTCCAAACGTTAGTTTGAAAAGTAAGTGTGAAATGAGCAAAATGGCCTAAGTTTTGGGGAGTAAACCCTTTTCAAGAACGAAATACCTTTGAACACGTAGCTCTTAAAAGAAATGAGTAAGGTTGCTAAAATGTATGCACTTCTATGAGAGAAAAAGAAAGGATAGGCCTTCAAGTGACGAAATTATTGGATCATTCTTGTAATTACTCTATCTCATTATTCTAGTGCAAGAATTGTAATAGCAAATCTATACGTACGCACGAAAGAAAAAAAAAGAGTGGAGCTAGTAGCCCAGAAAAGAACAAAAAAATGTATAAAAGTACATACAAAGTTCGCTTTCATTGTAAATCAAAAGAAAAACAAGTATCGTGAGAAAAGAGTTAGGAGCTAAAATCGTCAATTAATTCAAGAATGGGGATAACACTCTTAAATTGCCTATAACTTAGTCTCGTGAAGTGATTTGAGCATTAAGTTTGTAATCTACGGTGAGAAGAGACTCTTTGTCAAACATTAGAAGTCCGTGCAAATAGAACCGATGATTTTGACCTATCTGGACGTATTCACCTGAGATAGAATCTAGCCGAAGCCATCACACACACACTTGGAGCTTGTTTAAAGAATAATTTGAAATTGTTAATTTTGGCATTTTGATCTTAAGCATGCTTGTTTTGTTCTCGTTTGTTTTCTCTGCTCGGGGACGAGCAAGCGTTTAAGTTTGGGGGTTTTTATAACCCCGTGAAAATGTCATTATTACCTATCTCTTTAAGCCCAAAACATCTTGTTTTGATCCGAGTTTTTGTTTGTCCCGCGTGTTTTCGTGTCTTTGGTGCTTTTGGCCCCTTCGTTTGGCCTTTGTTCGGTTTTTGTGTTTTTGTTCGTGTTTTGATCGTTTTCTCCGTGGTTTGTAGGTATTGACATCTTAGAGTGATTCAGAGTTGCATATCAAAGATGCGAGTCGTTTTACCCACCCCGCGAGTCAAGCTTGAGATTAAAAAAAAATAGAACCCGAAGCAAATTTTACAAGAATGAAGATAGCTACTCACTCAAGCATGCAAAACTTTATCATGGATGATCCAAATAATCTGAATTTTTGATGTGTCATATATGAGTGAGTTATCTACGCTACGAACTTTACGGATCCGCATTCTGAATTCGGAATCAAAAGATATGCTGCTCGGAAGGAAGTGCGGCAGAGCAGGAAACCTACGGCCTATTTCTCGCGGCCGCGAGGTTAAGTCTCGCGGCCGCGAGACACATGCTACCAGTAGATATTTTCTGCGGGAAAGGCAGGGGGTTTTTGGTATAATCCTCCGTTGATCCCACTTGTATTTTTAGGCATCTTGGGGGACTTTTTGGCCTTAGTTGCCATTGTTTGGAGGGTAACTTAGGCATTAGGGCTTGTAGTTTTTGCTAGGTTAAATGGTTAAGATGGAGAAATCATACAAAAACTTCTACTTCACACTTTTCATCTCTTGCCTCCTTTTGAAAGACTTCAACTTTTAGCTTGCACTTTTGATTGAAGAATAACAAAGGCTTGAGGGAGAAGTTGATATAGATTTCACTACCTAAGCTTACTCTAACTCTCTTACTTTGTTCATTTACATTTATGGCTATCATTAATGTAATGAATGATATAATTATTGTTATGAGTAGCTAATCTCCTTTATTCTAGGTTTTTATTGATCCTATGTTCGATTCTTGATTAAATGATGATATGATGATTGATATGATGCTTACATGTGTTCGTTAATCCGATTTCGTGCTTATTGTTCGTCTTAAGGTATGGCCAACTTTGAGGTGAAAGTTATTGATTCTTGATTGCTGGACATAGTGGTCTTGAGGATTTGATTATGAAATTGGATTGTGATTCGATTCTAGGATAGACATATACCTAGGTCGTTTCGTATTCGTTAAAGGATTGAGTTTAATGCTTCGATTAGATCTTAGTCCATTTAGGCATAAATTGGATTAGTTTAATTCGATAGGTTTGTATGCAACTCGAAAGATACATATAAACGTCCTTGAATCCTTGAATAGCAAACATAAGCATTAGTTATCGATTGTCGAGTCATTTATCTTGAATTGCACTAGGTGACGTAAAATCCTAGAAGTCTTTATCCTATTAACAAGTACTTAGATCTCTCTTAATCATTTCACTTTAGTTGAATAAACAAATTTAACTACAATCGCACAACTATCTTTCACATAAGTTCAAGTGAAGTCTCAAGATAGCTTTTGGTAATTAATTGAACAATTCCTCGTGGGTTCGACACTCATTTATCACTATATTACTTGTAACGACCGTATACTTGCGTAGTTTGCGTACTAGTATTTGGAACGCAACACTAACGTTAATCGAAATTGATTTTTCTTAAAGATATAAAATATAGTAGACCATAGCATGGTAGCAATCACTTGTTGCTTTGTGAAATAACAAGTGCATTGATTACCGTCACATGAATCAGAATTTAAACAACCACACAAAAAAGCCAAAAAATTTAATTGATATCATGCATGAATGATGAAATCAAGTTTAAACACTTTCACAAAATATATGACATTGAAGCAGTAAATCAATTTAAGGTAATTTTCATCTTAATTCGGGAAGATCAACAATTAAATTATCAATCAATTTAAACTAATTTTAAGCAAAATATTTGAACCAAATTAAGATAAATTTCATTTTAATTTAGGAAAATCAGCAATTAACTAAAGAAACTTACTTTCAGCCAATTTTAAACTAATTCCTAAAAATATGTAAACCAAATTAAGGTAAATTTCATCTAAACACAAGGAAAATCAATTAAATAAACCAACCAAATTTCTGCTAAATTAACCTAATGGTAAATTTATTTATATTAGGAAAACCAACAATTAATTATGTAGTCAATTTACATAATTATCGTTATGGTTTTTTTTTTCTTTTTTTCGATTTTCCTTAAATAGCACGCTATTTAGCGCTATGGGCTATTGCGCTATAGCCCAAATAGTGCACAAAGCGCGCGCTAAGTGAATAATGCATGCGCCGTGTGCAGCGAGGCGAGGAAGTCTCGCTATAGCGAAAAGCGCGCTATACTATGACTACAACAGATCTGTGGTCGGGTTAGGTAGGAGGTCAGATCTTTTTCGGATCCTATAGAATATTTTTTAAATGAAAAATTAGCAAGAATAAACAAGCATCTTACCCATGTGATCGAGAGTTTTACCCTATAACCATAAGTCTAATATATTCAAGTACTCAATCTCAAGAAACCTTATTGCCTTCTCAATTTGTTCGCCACCATGACGCTGGACACTTCCCATGAAAATATCTATTGTTGGATAAGGATGAAGATGAAGGCACTAAAGAAATTTTGATAAGGGAGGTTTTGATGCATTCCAAAACTTCATGAATTGGCTAAGTAAGGAGTAACTTAGCTGATGATCCCTTTGGAAGGAATTTTGACTAAGTAAAGAAGACATCAGAAGAGTCAAATTCAAGGTCCAAGACTTCTGATCCTGCTGAAGTAAAGTTATCAGACTGATGAAAATCAGCCGACTCAAATCAGATTTGTTCAAGTTTGAGATCAGCTTAGTTCGTCATCAGACTTGTACGTTCGTCAGCCAAGTGGAAAGGATCATAAAGTCATCCCAACGGTAATAAATGCCCCTTGAGTAATAAATGCTGAAGTACAAGGTTATTAAAGACAAATGATTGAAGATTTGCTTCGCATCAGCTGGGTGCATTTAATGCTGCCTGCAGAATAGTACTGTTCATAGTACGGTCAGACTGCAAAAGAGCCGTTCGCCGAAATTAAGGACCAGTACTCGAGGTTTTTGAAATCTGTCTTTCTTCAACGGACATTTTTCAATCCTCAAGTATAAATAGCTGAGAGAGACGAAGAGATAGAAGAACAACACAACTCTGAGAAGAATTACCAAAGCAAAATCTCTTAAGTCTCAAGAACAGCTCACTCATCAGCTTAGTCATTAGTTGACGAAAGCAGAGTTGAAGAATCAAGTCAAATACATCTTCTGAGTGAATTTGTAAACTGTGAGTGTTGTGAGGAGAGCTTATCCATCTTTGTGAGTGATAAGTCTCTGTAGAATAGGAGTTTCTTTGTGATTTCCTATTGCGAACTTGTGGTCGTTTCATTTGTTGTTCGACGCAAGCATAGTGTACTGGTTACTTTGTGTTTCTAGTATAACCCAGAATCAGAGTTGATCTGGAAGAGTGGATTAAAGGATATTCAAATCCATATAACCACTATAAAAATTGACTGTGTTTTTACCTAACTGTTCATTGCATATTTTAAGACTGCATAAAAACACTTTACTTGTAAGTTTGAAAAAGATTTTAAAAGTTGTTTAAAAATTGGGGATAACATTTTCAAACTAATCAGACTACTTGTGAAAAACACTTTATTAATCCGCTGCAAGTACTCTAAGTTTCAAAACTGATTTTAATTAAATCAGCTAAGTAAATATCAGTTAAGTGGTCTACAAAGCTGTTTAAAGATTTGTTCGCAAACAGCAGAGTATATTACTGTTCTGGAATCAGCTTAGTCTGTTTATTTTCAGAAAAGTTTTAAAGCAATTTTTAGAGGGAAAAGTTTTAGAGGTCTATTCACCCCCCCCTCTAGACCTCATCTGACCACTTGGGACCAACAAGTGGTATCAGAGCAGGTGGTTCATTAGAATCAGCTGCCTGATCAACGAGCTTGATCCGAGTGTTTTTCAAAGGTTGTTAAAATATTTCAAAAGAGCATTTTTTTTGAAATTTAAAACTTTTTGAAAAAAAAAATGGATTGTATCAGTCATGTTCCCCACATTGCTGGTATGTCTTTTGAGGATTGGAAAATTAGAATGGAAATTTTCCTTGCTGCCTACAATGACAACATGTACACATGTATCATTAAAGGTCCATTCAGATTCACAAAGACCATAAAAATCAATGAAATTGATACGGTTGTTGAAAAAGACCTTCATGAGATGACTCCAGAAGAAATATAGCTTTACAATCTAGATAAAGTTGGGAGGTTCATCATGACTAAAGCCCTGGATAATGATCGGTTTGACAAGGTCAAACATTGCAAGACTGCAAAGGAGATGTGGGATAAAGTCAGAGATATGAGCGAAGGCAATGATGCAATAAAAGAGCATCAGCTAACTGTTGCTTTGGAGAAACTTGACAACTTCAAGATGAAGTCTGGAGAAACCATTGATCAGATGGATACCAGATTCACCAGAACTCTGAATGAAGTTTTAAAGCTGGGAAAGACCTTCACTGACAAAGAGATCACCGTCAGAGTACTAAATGCCCTACCCCCAAAGTTCAATATGAAGGTGACAGCAATGGAAGAATCAAGGGATTTAGGAAAAATCTCTCTTACTGAACTGTTCTCCGTACTCAAGGCATTCGAGTATAAACTGCCTAGAATGGGAATTGAAGAAACCTCAACTTCAGGACCCACAGCTGCACTTGTTGCTGCTGAAAACACCAGAAGACCAGCACAGAAAAGCAAAGATGTGGACTCATCTGATGAAGCCACTCTACTCAACAAAAAGGAGTACACTGCTGGAGATGTTGCACTGTTGATGAACAATTTCAAGAAGTTCTACAAAAGAAAAATGAAGAACAAATACAACAATGCTTCTACTTCAGAACCTAACTTTTCTTCTCAAGATAAAGATGATTATAAAGCAAAACTAATGTGTTACAACTGCAGGAAATTGGGACACTTCATCAAAGATTGCCCATATCCAAAAACAGAGAAGTACACTGAAGAAGAGAAGAAAAGGAGAAAAGAAAGAAAGCATCAGAGAGGCAAGGCTATGATGGCGGAAGCAGAAAAGCTGGCTGCTGTCTACTCATCTGATTCAGATTCAGACACGTCTGATGAAGAATCGTCTGATGAAGATAAACCTGCTCTCCTCTGTCTAATGGCAAAGGAATCTGATGACTCCGAGGATGTGGTAACTCCTCTTGACAATGAATTATTTAATTCATTTGAGCAAATGATGCTTAACAATACTGGTATTGCTGAAGCATACAAAAAGCTTAAGGAAGAGATGATATTGCTAAAAGAGCAAAATAATTCACTGAAACTTTTAGCTGAAAAGCCAAAGGAATCAGCTGAATATAAACAGCTTGAGCAAGAACATGAGTCTCTGAAAGCTAAGTGTGAAGTTTATAAAGGAAAAATCATGGAACTTGAAAAGATTATTGAGTCTCATGAAAAATCATCTGTTGCATCCACGCATACATCTAGTAAACAGAAGATGCCTTTAAAACAGGATAAGCAAGAACTGAACCATACTGAAAAATTCATTTCAGCTGACAACAGTAAGGTCATTCTGTATGTTCAAACTGCTAGACCTACTTCACCTGAGAATGTGTTAAAGGAGAAGAAATCTCCTAAGGCTAAAAAGAGCAAAGAGCCTAGTGTAGGAAAACAGACTAGTAAGACCAAACAGCAGAGTCCTAAGAAGTCTGCTGATAAAGCTAAAGTCAATCAGACTAGTGGTAAAACTAAGTCGACTGTAAATGAGCAAGCTACTAGTAAACCAAAGAAGCATAAGAACAAGAAAAATCAAAATGCTTGGTATGGAAATGAGTCTTATTATGTGCAACCTGCTGCATACCCTCCTATGTATCATGCACCTCAATTTCCTAGTTACTATGCACCTTATCCTGCTCATCCAATGCATGCATATCCTGCATATCATGCACCTTACCCTGCTTATGAACATTTTCCTTATCATACTGATCATCAACATGACTTATCTGATAACTATGATAATAAAGCTGTTCATGCTCCTGTTAAAACTCAGAAGCCTAAGAAGCCTAAGACATCAACATCTTGGGTTGTCAAAGGTGGAACTAATCCTTCAGGACCCTCTCAATAAGGGTACCTAAAACAATTTTAATTTTGTTTTGTAGGTTAGGATTAGGAGTAGGAGTAAAGTAGAGAAGATTTGGTACTTGGACAGTGGATGTTCAAGACACATGTGTGGAAACATACATGAGCTGACTGATGCAGTTGCTGTGGATGGTCCAAAAGTCACTTTTGGGGACAGCAAAGAAGGCAAGATTAAAGCTAAAGGAAGACTGATAAGAGGAAACATAGAGATATCTGACGTCTCATATGTTAAAGGTCTCAAATATAATCTGCTAAGCATAAGTCAATTTTGTGACAAAGGATATTCAGTCATCTTCTCAACAGATAAGTGCTACGTTGAACAGATTGGTACAAAGAAGGTTATTTTATCTGGAAGAAGACAAGGGAATGTCTACATAGTCGACTGGAATTCTGCTGATAAGAATTCAAGTGTTTGTTTGGTGGCATCAACACCAAGTGAAATTAGCTGGCTATGGCACAAAAGAATGAATCATTTAAACTTCAAGACCATCAACAGATTAATCAAGAATGATTTGGTAGAAGGGATTCCAAAAACAGTCATGAGCAAAGACAAGCTCTGTGACGCATGTCAGAAGGGTAAACAAATCAAGTCATCTTTCAAAAGCAAGAAGCACCAATCTTCTGGAAGAATATTGGAGCTACTACATATGGACTTATTTGGACCCATTGATCCAGTCAGCAATGGTGGAAAGAAATACTGCCTAGCTGTTGTGGATGATTATTCAAGATATACTTGGGTGATATTCATGAAGAAGAAAAGTGAAACCAAGGAACATCTTACTAATCTGATGGAACTGATCCAGAATGAGAAGAGCATAAAAATATTGAAGATCAGATCAGATAGAGGGACAGAGTTTACAAACTCTACTGTTGAAGAGTATTGTAATATCAAAGGAATACATCATGAGTATTCAGCTGCTAGAACCCCTCAACAGAATGGTGTTGCTGAAAGGAGAAACAGAACACTAAAGGAAGCTGTCAGAACCATGATAGCTGAAGCTAAACTGCCTCAAAGATTTTGGGCAGAAGCAACAAATACAGCATGCTTTACCCAGAACAGATGTATGATCAACAAAAATCAGAAAAAGATTCCATATGAAGTTTGGAACAACAGAAAACCAAACATTCATTACTTTAAGATTTTTGGTTGTAAATGTTTTGTATTGAATAATGGGAAAAATCACCTTACTGCATTTGCAGAAAAGGCTGATGAAGCTGTTTTTGTAGGATACTCAACTATTAGTAAAGCTTATAGAGTTTTCAACAAAAGAACATTACTAATAGAAGAATCTATTCATGTAGTATTTGATGAGCCAAGTCAATCTTCTGAAAAGAATCAAAATGTTAATCAAGATCTGTCTACTGATTTACAGAAGTTGGATATTGGAAGAAATGAAGAATATGTTCCCATCATACTACCTAATCTAAGTTCAGCTGCTAACTCAAGTGCTGTTCAAAATCACAGTGCTGATTGTCTAACAGACGAGTTGCAAACAGCTGACAGACCAGAGACTGTTCAACAGACTACTAATGTTCAACAGACTACTACTGAAACTCCAACAGTAGTGTTGCAAGATCATAACAGAGGACAACATTCAGATTTGCAACCTGATCTCAGATGGCTCAAGAATCACCCACCAGAGTTAGTGATTGGTGATCCTTTAGATAGAGTGAAAACCAGAAGAGCTGCTGCACAAGATGCTATGTTTGTCACCTTTCTATCTCAAATAGAGCCCAAACAAATTGAAGAAGCTCTAAATGATTCCTTCTGGATTGAAGCTATGCAAGAAGAGTTAAATCAATTTGAAAGGAATGAAGTCTGGTATTTAGTACCAAGACCAAGTCATCAAAGGGTAATTGGCACTAAATGGGTATTCAGAAATAAGATGAATGAAGATGGTATTGTTACCAGAAACAAAGCAAGATTAGTGGCCAAGGGTTATTGTCAAGAAGAAGGAATTGAATTTGATGAAACTTTTGCACCAGTAGCAAGACTTGAAGCAATCAGACTGTTTCTAGCCTATGCTGCTCACAAGAACTTCACTGTCTATCAGATGGATGTGAAGTCTGCTTTCCTCAATGGAGAATTGCAAGAAGAAGTATATATTGAACAACCACCTGGATTTGAAGTCTATCAAGAAGAAGATAAGGTATATCGTCTAAAGAAAGCCCTCTATGGACTGAAACAGGCTCCAAGAGCATGGTATGATACCCTATCTGATTTTCTTTTAATTAAAGGATTTCGTAAAGGTAAGGTAGATAAAACCTTGTTTACAATTGAATGGGAAAATCATATATTACTTGTGCAAATATATGTGGACGATATTATTTTTAGTTCAACTAACCAACAGATGTGTGATAAGTTCTCCAAGCTGATGCAGAATAAGTTTGAAATGAGCATGATGGGTGAACTTAATTATTTTCTTGGATTGCAAGTTAGACAGTTGCCTGATGGTATATTCATCAGCCAAGCAAAATACACAAGAGATCTGTTCAAGAAGTTTGGTATGGAAACTAGTTCAACTGCTACAATTCCTATGTCTACATGTCTTCGCTTGGATAAAGATGAAGATGGCAAATCAGTGGACATAACCAAATATAGAGGCATTATTGGGTCATTGTTGTATCTAACAGCAAGCAGACCTGATATAATGTACTCTGTTGGAGTCTGTGCAAGATTTCAATCAAACCCCAAAGAATCTCATCTCTTAGCTGCCAAGAGGATATTGAAGTACATTAAAGGCACTCAGGATTTGGGATTGTGGTATCCTAGAGAGTCTGGATTTGAGCTTATTGGATATTCAGATTCTGACCTTGCTGGCTGCAAGATTGATAGAAAAGGCACAACAGGTGCCTGTCAATTCTTAGGTAGTCGTCTGATCTCATGGATGAGTAATAAACAGACTTCAGTTTCTATATCTACTGCTGAAGCTGAATACATAGCTGCTGGAGCATGTTGTGCACAGATACTTTGGTTGAAGCATCAACTGGAAGATTACAACATAAAGATCAGTGGAATTCCAATCTACTATGATAATACAAGTGCAATCTCTCTTACTCAGAACACTACAAGTCATTCAAGAACTAAACATATTGAGATCAAGCATCACTTCATTAGAGATCATTTGGAAAAAGGCAATGTTATGATTGAGTATGTTCATACAGACAATCAGATTGCTGATATTTTCACTAAACCTTTAAGTGAAGTAAGGTTTTCAACCTTAAGAGCTGAACTAGGACTACTTAATTTGGATGCATAAGCTGAGGGGGAACGTATCAGAAGACTAAAAGTTCAACAGCTTAATCATCTATTATTCATCTTCAAGGATTAACCTTCAACAGACTAGTTAACTTATGAACTCTTAAAGTCAGGGGGAACGTGTAAGACTAGCGGTACTTCTGAATTAAAGAGGAAATTTGTTAATAACAGTTAGTTGAAGTTATGTTTTCATCAGAAGACTCAACTATCGAAGAACAAAGTGATATTATCTGGCTGGATTGACAAACAGCTGAGGAAGGTTATCAGCTATTGGCTTTCACTGATAACAACATTGTCATCAGGACAGTGGTCGATCAGATAAGTATTTATTTTACTCATCTGATTACTTATATAAAAGAGGAACTATATAAATCGTTTTATTCAAAAATACGCTTTTACATGTAACTGAAGGGCGGTACATATTCCCGCTCCTCACTAAAATATTTTTTGAATTTGAAAGGTCGTAACTGACGCCACACGATCAGCACTGACAGGAAAACGGATCTAACGGTTGGCGGATGTCACGGAAACCGACATACCCTAACTCTATAAATCCCAATCTAATCAGCCGTGTAGTTCTTTACGCACCCATAACATTCAAAAGCACTTGTGATTAAATTGCAAATTCTCTGCAAAAATTCTTCCTGTTTTCTCTAACATTCAACAGATCGAAATGGCTGCTGAAGGTATGTTCTTAGTCTATGAATCCTACTATCAATCTGGTACGGATTTGATGAAGGAGCTGTTGGAGAAATTTAAATCGGCTCAGTTGGTGAATTTCATGGAATATAACGAAGGCATAATCTGGACCGACCAGGTTATGGAATATTACAAGACGGCAAAGGCTGACTTCAACAAAAGAGAAATCAAGGCTACAGTGGGTGACAAATCTGTTGTCATCACTCCAGGAGTTTTTCATGAACAATTTGGTCTCTCCAAGTCTGGAAGACAAGATGTTATTGCGCTGACTGAAGCAAAGCACCAACAGTTTTGGGCGATATGTGCCAAGGAAGGAGAAATGTTGACTGGCAACATTAGAAAGAAACAGCTAAAGGACGAATATCAGAGGATGGCTGATATGGTCTCTAAGCTGATAGAGAACTGCACCTTTTCACTAGATGCTGTTACCAGGAAGAGATTCAGCATCATGGCTGCCATATACTTTGGGATGGAAGTCAACTGGTCCCTTATAATATGGTCCATCTTCGCTAATTTCTTGGAAGTGAAGAAAGGAAAAGGCCCCTCCACCAACCATAGGATCACACTCAGTTACCTTCTGTCAAAACTGGGATGTGTTATGACCAATGGAAAGGAGATTCATAAATCAAAGGCAATGTCAAGTATTTGCCTGTGTTGAAAAGGAAGGCTGATGAGCCTGAAGAAGCTGAAGAAGAGGAGCCAAAGGAGGTTCCTGCCAAACGGCAAAGGAAATTAGTTAAAACAGCTGACTTAGCTGTTGAGACTAAGAAGAGAAAGGCTGCTGTTGAGCCTAAAAAGACAGAAAACAAACAGATGGAGAAAGTGACTTCTGCTGATGAAGCCACTAAAGCCATCAAATCAGTAGTGGCTGATGTAAGGACTGGATCCCCTGCATCACCATCAAGAACTCCATCAGCAGAGAGGCCTGCTAAAAATGTTTCTAAGAGGACAAGGAGTCAGCAGAAGGATACTGCTACTTCAAGAACTGTTCAAGGCTTAACTAAGAAATCTGCTAGAAAGCAGATGACCTTTATAGAGGAACCGACGGAGTTGGAAAATATAGCAAGGGAAGACCCTGCAAATGCTGAAAAGGCTGCTGAAATTGTTGAGCCTGCCAAGGCTGTTGAGACTGCTGCACTTGACAAAGCTGATGAGCAACCGCCAAGTCAAGCCCCTCAACCAGCTGAGACATCCAAGTCTCAAGAAGATCCAAACGTCCAAATCATCCACCCTATTGCTGCTCAACCCATCTCGTCTGCTGGACCAGCCCTTGCTGACAAAGGAAAAAGAAAAATCGTGCTAAGGAAAAAGAAAATTTCCAAGGCTGATAAGAAGGCTAGGGAGGAAGCTGAGCAAAGGAAGCAGGATGAGTTAGAAGAAAAGAAGGCAATTGAGCTGAGCAAAGCTCAAGAAGCAAAGGATGAAGCTAGACGAAAAATGTCGGAGGCAGAGAGAAAAGCTGCTGAAGACGCAGAAATGGCTATGGTCTTGGAGATAAGCAAAACTGATGCTTATGGTCCAATCCATGGAGGAGGTATTACAATTGGAGAAGCAAAAGATGAAGATAAAGAGAAAAAGCCCAAGATGCCTGCTCCTAAGATCAAGTCAAAGGATAAATTTGAAATTCGAAAAGCCTTTGAGATAGTATCTGCTGATAAAGAGCTTTTCAAGAAATTTGAGAAGTCCTTAGCATACTATGATCAGAAGCTCATGCTGAAGACCTTGTTCAAACAGGAGAAACCAAGATACATCAGTTGGAGAGACAACAGGTTGAACAAGTCTATAGCAGAACTTCAAGGTCTGAAGGAGTTAGTTGATGAAGAACAATGGGTTCTGAATTGGCTAAAAACAAACTCTATTCAAAAAGCTCTTGATCCAAGTCATGTCAGAGATGTAATGCATAACTATGCAAGAGACTTTGCTCTGGCAGAAGCCAAAAAGATCAGAAGCACCTTGCCTGATAAGAAAAGAAAATCTGAAAACGCTGAAGAAAGGGCACTCAACTTTGCTGTTATGGCTGCCTTGAGGAAATGGGCAAAGAAGTCAAGGTATCAGCAAGGAACCTCAAGTGATTTACCCCTTCTGCCAAGTATACAGCAAATAATTTTTGGCAAGGAAGTAAAAAAATACTATGAAGTGCCTAAGGGTAACAATGCCTTTGTTAACCCTTGGATCATTGTGAGGCAGATCCGTCAGACAACCTGCTTCAATGATGATGGCACCATCACAAATCTATTCTATGATGATGTCACTGATGAACACAAAGAAGCTGATAAGTCCTTAGCTATTGAATGGCAAGCTAAGACTTCTGAAGATCATCAGGAGACTGTTATGGAAGAAGTCCCTGTTCAACAGGCGACTGGTGAGAAGGAAGCTGATGCTACTGCTTCTGCTTCATCAGCTGATCAACACTCATCACTGATGGAAGCCTTCCAGATGTTAATGGAAAATTCACTAAGGGAACTGGAACAGAAGCATAAACAACAGCTGATGAAGTTCAAGGAGGAGCTGAAGAGTGAACTTAAGGCAGAATTGGAAGAATCAAACAGACTTCAGCTGAAACTGTTCAAGGATCAACAGCAGAGATCATCAAGAGAGAAATTGACAGTATTCCCATTCCTCAAGATCATTCATTGCAGTTAGTGCACAGTTTGAGAGAGTTGAACAAGAATGTTGAAGATGTGAAGGGTGATGTGAATCACCTTCATACTGCATTAAAGACAGCTGAGCACAAGATTGCTGATCTAACTTCAACCTTCATTCAAGTCAGTAAAGAGGAGAAAGAAATCAATTTAGGGATGTTGCAAGAAGTGGCAAAGGCTTCACAAGAAGTCCAACGTGAAATTGCAACTATAAACCTTAACATTGACTACT
Source organism: Penstemon eatonii (assembly GCA_038501285.1). Taxonomy (NCBI): domain Eukaryota; kingdom Viridiplantae; phylum Streptophyta; class Magnoliopsida; order Lamiales; family Plantaginaceae; genus Penstemon; species Penstemon eatonii. Next base: position 40,254,927 of record CM076710.1, on the reverse strand, counting down.
TCAATGATCAGACTGACGTCATAAGCACTGATATTCATCATCTTACAGCAAGTCATGATGTTGTAAATCAAAATCTCAAGGCTTTGTGCGTAACTATGAAAGTTCCAACAGTTGCACTCAACCCTACTGCTAAACCTGATGAAGTCATCAGAGCTAATGATGACAAAAAGGGGGAAGATAACAGGGATGATTCAACTAAGGAAATTCCTGCTGCTGATGAAGCCAAGAAGACTGAGGAGCCTACTGAAACTACAACCAAGACTGCTGAAGAAAAACTTGGAAAGGTAGATGAAAAAGAAAAGATTGAAGAAGAACCTACCAAGTACAAGAACACTGAATCTGCCAGGAAAGCAATGGAGCTAATTAAAGAACAGCAACTCAAAGAGAAGATGGAAGCTGCCAAAGCAATCTTGGAAGAGAAGCTGATGATGAAGAAGATGACGAAGAGTCATCTTATGAATATGAAGAAGTGCTTGAAGGATCAGATGAAGAAGCTGATAGTTAGAAATTGAAAAATCAATTGTAATCAGTTTACCTTTATCTATTCTTCAGAAATCTCATCTGATAAAACTTGTAATATGTAACTTACTCAAATATCTATAAAATTGCAAGTTTTAAATCCAACAGACTATTTCTAACTCAGAAATTTTTGAGGATTACATTCTTTAGTTTAGGTATTTAACAGGTACTCAACTGAAGTTTTGTCATCATCAAAAAGGGGGAAATTGTTGGATAAGGATGAAGATGAAGGCACTAAAGAAATTTTGATAAGGGAGGTTTTGATGCATTCCAAAACTTCATGAATTGGCTAAGTAAGGAGTAACTTAGCTGATGATCCCTTTGGAAGGAATTTTGACTAAGTAAAGAAGACATCAGAAGAGTCAAATTCAATGTCCAAGACTTCTGATCCTGCTGAAGTAAAGTTATCAGACTGATGAAAATCAGCCGACTCAAATCAGATTTGTTCAAGTTTGAGATCAGCTTAGTTCGTCATCAGACTTGTACGTTCGTCAGCCAAGTGGAAAGGATCATAAAGTCATCCCAACGGTAATAAATGCTGAAGTACAAGGTTATTAAAGACAAATGATTGAAGATTTGCTTCGCATCAGCTGGGTGCATTTAATGCTGCATTTAATGCTGCCTGCAGAATAGTACTGTTCATAGTACGGTCAGACTGCAAAAGAGCCGTTCGCTGAAATTAAGGACCAGTACTCGAGGTTTTTGAAATCTGTCTCTCTTCAACGGACATTTTTCAATCCTCAAGTATAAATAGCTAAGAGAGACGAAGAGATAGAAGAACAACACAACTCTGAGAAGAATTACCAAAGCAAAATCTCTTAAGTCTCAAGAACAGCTCACTCATCAGCTTAGTCATTAGTTGACGAAAGCAGAGTTGAAGAATCAAGTCAAATACATCTTCTGAGTGAATTTGTAAACTGTGAGTGTTGTGAGGAGAGCTTATCCATCTTTGTGAGTGATAAGTCTCTGTAGAATAGGAGTTTCTTTGTGATTTCCTATTGCGAACTTGTGGTCGTTTCATTTGTTGTTCGACGCAAGCAGAGTGTACTGGTTACTTTGTGTTTCTAGTATAACCCAGAATCAGAGTTAATCTGGAAGAGTGGATTAAAGGATATTCAAATCCATATAACCACTATAAAAATTGACTGTGTTTTTACCTAACTGTTCATTGCATATTTTAAGACTGCATAAAAACACTTTACTTGTAAGTTTGAAAACGATTTTAAAAGTTGTTTAAAAATTGGGGATAACATTTTCAAACTAATCAGACTACTTGTGAAAAACACTTTATTAATCCGCTGCAAGTACTCTAAGTTTCAAAACTGATTTTAATTAAATCAGCTAAGTAAATATCAGTTAAGTGGTCTACAAAGCTGTTTAAAGATTTGTTCGCAAACAGCAGAGTATATTACTGTTCTGGAATCAGCTTAGTCTGTTTATTTTCAGAAAAGTTTTAAAGTATTTTTTAGAGGGAAAAGTTTTAGAGGTCTATTCACCACCCCCCCCCCCTCTCTAGACCTCATCTGACCACTTGGGACCAACATCTAACAACAAAAATACGAGTCAAAATCATTCACATAGACAAAGTGAAACGTAAATAAATTTCGAATATTTGTAACAGATCAAATTTAGTGACATGTACATTGCCTTTGCATATCTCAAAAGTAAATTGAAATTAGTTTTTTTTATAGAAAAATATGATATAGAAGACTTGAGAATGGGAGCAACCGACTTAAAAAGTTGTAGGACAGAGATGTAAGAGGGGTTGCACCGAATTGCAAGATATGTTCAATGATTTCCTCTAGTATACCTAACGTAAATCGAAATCAATTTTTCTTAAAGATACAAAATATAGTAGACCATAGCATAGTAGCAATCACTTGTTGCATTGTGAAATAACAAGTGCATTGATTACCGTCACTTGAATAAGAATTTATACAACCACACAAAAAAGCAAAACAAATCATTGATATCATGCATTGAATGATGAAATCAAGTTTAAACACTTTCACAAAATATATGACATTGAAGTAGTAAATCTTGAATTTAAGTTAATTTTCATCTTAATTCGGGAAGATCAAGAATTAAATTATCAATCAATTTAAATTAATTTTAAGCAAAATATTTGAACCAAATTAAGGTAAATTTCGTTTTAATTTAGGAAAATCAGTAATTAACTTTCAGCCAATTTTAAGCTAATTCCTAAAAATAAGTAAACCAAATTAAGGTAAATTTCATCTAAACACAGGGAAATTCAATTACATAAACCAACCAAATTCCTGCTAATTTAACCTCATGGTAAATTTCATTTATATTAGGAAAACCAACAATTAATTATGCAATCAATTTTCTTAACTATCAACAAGGTTTTCTTTTTTCTTTTTTCCGATTTTCCTTAAATAGCCCGCTATTTGGCGCTATGGACTATTGTGCTATAGCCCAAATAGCGCACATAGAGCGCGCTAAGTGAATAGCGCATGCGTAGGGTGCATCAAGGCGAGGAAGTCTCGCTATAGCTAAAAGTGCGCTATGCTATGACTACAACAGATCTATGGCCAGGTTATGTAGGAGGTCAGATTTTTTTCGGATCCTATAGAATCTTTTTTAAATGAAAAATTAGCAAAAAAAAAAGATGCATCTTACTCATGTGATCGAGAGTTTACCCCAAAACCATAAATCCGATATATTCAAGTACCCAATCTCGAGAAACCTTATTGCTGGACACCTCCCATGCAAACATCTAGCAACTAAAATTCTAGTCAAAATCAATGACATAGACAAAGAGAAACGTCAATAAATTTCTAATATTTCTTAATTTCAAACAGATCAAATTTAGTGACATGTACAATACCTTTGCGTATCTCAAAAGTAAATTGAAATTAGTTTTTTATGGATAAATATGATATAGAAGACTAGGAAATGGGAGCAACCAACATAAAAAGTTGTAGGACATAGATCCAGGAGGGGTTGCACCGAACTGCAAGATATGTTCAATGATTTCCTCTAATATACCTAACGTAAATCGAAATTAATTTTTCTTAAAGATACAAGATATAGTAGACCATAGCATGGTAGCAATCACTTGTTGCATTGTGAAATAACAAGTGCATTTATTACCGTCACTTGAATCATTATTTATACAATCACACGAAAAAGCAAAAAAAATTAATAGATATCATGCATTGAATTATATAATCAAGTTTAAACACTTTTCACAAAATATATGACATTGAAACAGTAAATCAATTTAAGGTAATTTTCATCTTAATTCGGGAAGATCAACAATTAAATTATCAATCAATTTAAACTGATTTTAAGCAAAATATTTGAACCAAAGTAAGGTAAATTTCATTTTAATTTAGGAAAATCAGCAATTAACTAAAGAAACTTACTTTCCGCCAATTTTAAACTAATTCCTAAAAATATGTAAACCAAATTAAGGTAAATTTCATATAAACACGGGGAAAATCAATTACATAAACCAACCAAATTTCTGCTAAATTAACCTAATAGTAAATTTCATTTATATTAGGAAAACCAACAATTAATTATGCAATCAATTTACTTAATTATCAACAAGGTTTTTTTTTTTTTTTCCGATTTTCCTTAAATAGCGCGCTACGGGCTGATAGGATAGTGCCCTGCAAGCCAGTTCTGTTAGCTTGTAATAGATCTATCCTGTATGAAATGATCTTTGATTTTATAATAATACGCATGTTTATTTATATATGTATAAGAATAAACAATGGCCAACTTCATCTTTCGCGAATACATTTAAGCGATTGGTTGAAACCCTTAGATTACATTTGACTATGGGACGATTCACTTCAGTACTGAGTGCAATCATGAAACAGTCTCAAAGGTCGTAATCTTAAATCTGTTCCAAGTCATAGATTCCTAAACGAGACAGGGTATCGTAGGAATCACCAAGACTTGTACAAGTATGCATGATTCACATGGAGTGAATTTGTAGTGTTTCATGAACAAGGAATTTGAGTCCAGTGCATACGAGTAGGTGGTTCAATGGAGGATTGAACGCATGGAACGACCCGAACAGAGAAACCCATTGTGGAAGCGCATGACGCATATCGGTGATGGGATGTTTCTCAAGGAATATAATAGTGTACGATTTAGTCCTTTGACTTGAGGTACTAGGGCGAATTCGGTGCATGAAAGTGCGTACTTAGATCTAGGTATAGGCCACGTAGCTTGGTCATAACATGCCTAGGTTGGGTGCGTATGGACATGTGCGCGAGTGGTTAGTACCGATATGGAATCTATTGACTCACCGTAATGGGTGAGAGAATTTCCTATACGATTCTTAGATAATATATCCAAGGATTCTGCGGCCGCAGTCGGTGACGGATTTGGAAAGGGGTTTCCAAATTTAGAAGGTCACAAAGGTATATTATCCTGAATTAGAAAGTATAGCTATCGAGACAAATTTAGAGGTGCCGATCAATTCACACACCCTAAGTCTTGATCGGGAATATTAGTCGATAGAAGGACCGTATGTACATGGCAATTATATGAGACGAGGTTCACAAATATCAATTCACCTGAAATTGGGCTTCATGGGCTTGTGGCTAGACATCGACCATGAAGTGTGGGTACTCCTGAATTAATAGAGGATTTAATTCTAGGAGTGGTTAATTAAAGGTTGTTTAATTAACCGGAACAATTTATTGTTCATAAATTAAATCACGAGGGATTCGTGGGCCTGCTGCCAGTTGATGGTGAACCCAGAGGGTCACACACAATACAATTGGACGGTGACTGTTATAAAAGGACATGAAAGGAATTAATTGATTTAAAGGTAATTAAATCAATTAAATGAATTAAAAGTATTTAATTCAAGTGGGAGATTAATTAATTGGCTAACTTAATTAATAATTGAGTTGCTAGTTAATTAAAAGAAATATTGATTTAATTGGACTGGGCATTTAATTAAAGTAGTTAATTAAATGGAGGATTGCAAGACATGGGCTTCTATTAATTAAAGCCCATAAGGAGTCTTGCAAACCCTAGGTCAGAAGGAGTCTATAAAAGGGGAACTACATGAGCTTAAAAGCTAACACCTAAGAAAGAAAAACCCTAGCCTCCCTCTGCCCTAAAAGCGCCGCCCCCTCTCCAACCAAACCCTAGCCGCCGCCGCCACCACTAGCCGCCGCCACTGTGCTGCCGTGAGCTCCTTGGTGCCGCCGCCGCCGAGATCTCCTCCTCCATTGTATTAGATCTTGATTTGTCAAGAGATCTCATACAATCCTTCAATAACAAATCTCCTGCATCGAGTTCTGAGCCTAAGATCTTGAGGTGTTGCCAGAATCCAATTGGTGTGGAATATCCCTGGAGGTGAGACAATTGGATCACTCCTGTGAACCGGATCAGAATCAGAATCGAAGACCGGAGGTTTCCACCACCTTGCCTGTGGTGAGGTATATCGCAAAAACCCCCTTTGTTAATTCATTGTGTGCGTTTTTGTTTAAGTTTTTGTATACATAATATGGAGACATCTTTTATGGGACCATTGGATACCTCGAAAAATTTTAAATTCCGCACTTTGTTGTTTGACAAATCGAGCTATATCCCAACAGTGGTATCAGAGCCAACTCCATTATTATTATACAAAAGCCTGAACATAATTGTGTTCACCGTATATGTTTAATTATATGTATGAGAACACGTGATAATTATGTTCTGTAAGTTGATTCTTGCTTGTTATGACTAGATCTATCAATGGGTAGAACTGCTTTTCAAGATCTGTGCCGTTTTTATAGTTTTTGAAAACTTCAGGACTTTTGGGGTAGAAATCGCAAATCAGGGTTTTTGAGGGCTGAAAATTCGAAATTTTTGAAATCTGAAAATCTGAAAATTCTGGACTATTTTTGCAATTCTGGTCGCACGGTTTTTGGGGTCGTTTTGCAATTTCTGAAAACTTAGGGGCTGTTTTGCAATTACCGAAACTTGAGGGGTCAATTTGAAAAATTGAAAATTTTCAAAATTCAAAATTTTATTTTCTGGAATCTGCCCGAAACTGCCCAGGGGTGTTTTTGTAACTTTTTAAAAGTTTTGGGGTCAAAGTGCAATTTTCGAAAGTTGAGGGGCCGAAAATGCAATTTTCAAAAGTTGAAAAACAGATTCTGAAATTGAGCAGAAAATTAATTTTTGTTTACCCGGATATTTATTTTGTCATAATTAGTAGTGACTAAAAAGCAAGAATCATAGGAAGTCTGTTTTAAAAGGATGTTTTAAAATTAAGATAGAAGAAAGTAAAAGATGTTTACATGTTTCTTGCTCTACGTGAACTGTTTACGTGGTTTTCGATCGATACGAGCCTTGACCTTAGGGTAGATGTGATTGGTTTAATTTATTGCTTGGTTTTTATTGGGCCTGCGAGCCTATTATTGTTTTTGGGCCACTTTGAGCCTTTGTAATAGAATAGGGCTTTACTGCTTTCCTAGTTTAGGATGGAGGCCCATTTACAAGCAAGGTGGGAGCCCAAGAAGATAAGAAGGCCATGTATGCATGGTACAATGTGTAATAGCATAGGGCCTGTTTGAGAACCCTTTAGATTGACCAATTGGGCCAACATCATTGGCTCGATGATGGCCCACATAGGAGGCTCCCGATCGAAAACATATTGTGGTAGTATGCATGCTAGGCTTGTATGGCTTTTATTTATTTGTCGATTTATATTTAGCTACGCGCTAGAATCTAGATCGTAATAAAAGATAAAGCATAACTGAATCGGTGAGATCTCGAGGAGAGTTAGCATAACTTTCAAAACCAGAAACCCCCTCTCGAATTAAATATTAAGTCATATTGGATTAAAATAAAATGAAGTATTTATATAAATCCAAGCCTTCCATCAATAGGACTAACGTATGTTGTCTACTTATCGATAGAGGTGATCCAGAGTCTGGCACCCGAGTCGAAGAAAGGGACAATACGTGAAATTCCTTGACTCATGTTTTTAACTAAACATGACAAGGGTGAGGACTGGTCGGGATGTGAGGATCGACCGATAACTAGTTACGGAGAACTCACGATCGGGCCCGTTGCTCATCACGATTGATGGGTTAGACTTAACGATTAGTAACACTTATGATGTAGCAGTGCTAGATAAGTGCGAAAGCCGAGGCAAAATAAGCTTGAAGGTTGTGGAGTAACACAATTGGTAAAATGTATACCTACCTGGAGAATTGGTTGTATGGCCACGAGTCGTGGGTGCAATTAATTGCTGCTGGGACGTCAAGACCTACTAGGAATTAAATTTCCCGAGCAATCAAAGGGGTGATTGTTTCGATAAAATAGTGGGAGAACTTTTTCGAAAATAAGTCCAAATTCGATAATTATAAGTATTAGGCATAAGATCAGTTAGCTAAATGTTGTCTTCTTTCCATTTGTAGATATTAAGTACAATGTCTAAGAATCCATTATCTGTTATCCTCGACGCAAACAAATTGAATGGCTCAAACTTTGTTGACTGGCTGAGAAATCTCAGAATCGTCCTCGACTCCGAGCGACGTAGCTATGTGCTCGACACACCCATGCCTGCTGCACCCGCAGCACGAGCTAGTGAGGAACAACGAACCGCCCATGCTAAAAGGGTTGATGATGATCTTCAGGTTCGATGTCTCATGCTAGCCTCGATGTCGAATGAACTGCAGAAACAGCATGCTGCCATGCCGCTTGCTAGAGAGATACTTCTCCACCTCCAGCAAATGTTTGGAGAGAGGTCTCGCACCGAAAGGTTCGCGACCACTAAGGAGTTGTTTCATCTCAAGATGGCTGAGGGAAGCAGTGTCAAGGATCACTGTCTGCGTTTCATCAACCTGGTTGAAAAACTAGGGCGATTGGAAGTAGACTTGCACGCTGATCTTAGCACTGACCTCCTTCTCCATACGCTGCCCCGTTCTTTTGACCAGTTCGTGTTGAACTTCAACATGGAGGATAGAACCCTCGCTCTTCACGAACTGACCAATTTGTTGGTAACGGCAGAATCGACTCTCAAGAAAGAGAAGCCGGTAATGATTGCACACCAATCGAAGGCTGCAAAGCCTAAGAGAGGTAAGAAGAAGAAGAAAAGTGTTTCTTCGAAGGCAATCACCAAGGTGGTTCAAAAGAAGCGCAAAAGCCCAGAAGACGAATGTTTCCACTGCAAGAAAGCAGGGCACTGGAAAAGGAACTGCCCAGACTACCTAAAGATGAAATTGGTAGCCAAAGGTATTTTCTTGGTTGAAGTTAATATTTCTATTAACTGTGCATCGTGGGTGTTAGACACCGCAGCAGGTTCTCATATCTGCAATGATTTGCAGGTGATGGGAGCAGTAAGATACCTGAAGCCCGGGGATAGAATCCTGCGTTTTGGAAACGGAGCTAGGATCGCTGCTGAGGCTATTGGGGACGTCGAATTGGTTTTAGGAAATTTTACTTTGGTTTTAAGGGATTGTCTGTACGTACCAACGATAATTAAGAACATCATTTCTATACCAATGCTAGACATTGATGGTTTTAATTTTTCCATTGAAAATGGAGTTTTTAGCATATTTAAAGGTGGTTTAATGTATGCTTGTGGTACTTTGATAGACGGTCTTTATTCCCTAGAACCTGTTAAATCCGACGTCATGCACATTCAATCTAGAAAAAGAAAATATGATAATCAAACTCCACAACTTTGGCACGCTAGACTTGGACATATTTCCAAGAGTAGGATTCAAAAGTTGGTTTCCTCTAAGGCTCTTGAAATAAAGAACTTGGATGAACTCCCAACTTGCGAATCTTGTCTCAGAGGAAAGATGACCAAATCACCCTTCACAGGGAATCCCGAGCGAACCAAGCAAACATTGGATTTAATCCATACTGACGTTTGTGGACCATTGAGTGTCAATGCGAGAGGAGGATTCTCTTACTTCGTAACATTCACCGACGATTTTAGTCGTTATGGATATGTGTATCTCATGAAACACAAATCCGAAACTTTTGAGAAATTCAAAGAGTTTCGAATGGAAGTTGAGAATCAACTTGGACATAGTATTAAAGCACTTCGTTCTGATAGAGGTGGAGAGTACTTAAGCCAAGAATTCCTTGATTATCTAAAAGAGAATGGAATTCTCGCCCAGCGAACTCCCCCTAGGACGCCCCAACTCAATGGAGTGTCCGAGCGGAGGAACCGAACTTTGTTAGACATGGTTCGTTCCATGATGAGCTTTGCTGACCTTCCCTTTTCGTTTTGGGGCTTGGCCCTATTAACTGCATCGAAGATATTAAACATAGTACCTTCGAAGTCAGTGCCAACAACGCCGCACCAAGTATGGTATGGTAAGGCACCCGTGTATTCGTACTTACGAGTATGGGAATCTCCTGCGTATGTAAAGAACAAAAGGGGAGATAAGCTAGATAGTAGATCTAGTTTGTGCAAATTTGTGGGGTATCCAAAGGAATCCATTGGATACCTGTTCTTCGATCCTAAAGAACGTAATACGTTCGTATCTAGGAACGCCCACTTCTTGGAAGAGGATTTCCTCTCCAACCGAAATGGGACAATCGTAGAACTTGATGAAGTCCAGGAATCGGACCCATCCTCACAAACAGTGGGAGCTGAACCAGAATTTACTGAACCTACTAGTACACCTACTCTTCGAAGGTCTGATCGAATTCGTAAGGAGCCAGAGCGATTTGGTTTCATTCACGAAAACGAAAGAGGTGATAATGATCCAAGGACCTATCAAGAAGCGATGTCAGACATAGACTCGGGTGCGTGGCTCGAAGCCATGCAATCCGAAATGGATTCCATGCATTCCAACAAGGTTTGGACCTTGGTCGATCCACCTGAGGGAACTATCCCTGTAGGATGCAAATGGATCTTCAAGCGTAAGCTTGGAATGAATGGAGAGGTTTTAACTCACAAGGCACGCTTAGTGGCGAAGGGGTATTCTCAAAGGCCTGGAATAGACTATGAGGAAACCTTCTCTCCCGTAGCGATGTCCAAATCCATTCGGATATTGCTTGCCATTGCCGCATGGCATGACTATGAGATATGGCAAATGGACGTAAAGACCGCCTTCCTCAATGGAGACATTGACAAGGAGATCTTTATGCAACAACCTGAAGGTTTTGCGTCCAAAGGGAGTGAGCACAAATTGTGTAAACTTCAAAGGTCAATATATGGCCTCAAACAGGCATCCCGAACCTGGAACATACGATTTGATGAGACAGTCAAGGCATTTGGCTTCATCAAAAATGTATATGAACCTTGTGTGTACAAGAAGAATAGTGGGAGTTCGATACAATTCATTGTTTTGTACGTCGATGACATTTTGCTAATCGGAGACGATATCAAGATGTTAGCGCAGACTAAAGCGTGGTTATCCGCGCAGTTCTCTATGAAAGATATGGGAGACGCATCTTACGTATTGGGAATACGTATCTATAGGGATAGATCGAAGAAGATGATAGGACTCTCCCAATCTCAGTACATTAACACAATCTTGAAAAGATTCAAGATGGAAGAATCCAAGAGAGGATTGCTTCCAATGAGACATGGTATCTCTCTTTCTAAGTCTATGTGCCCTACAACTGACGAAGAAAAGACGAGAATGTCTCTCATACCTTATGCCTCTGCTATAGGGAGCATAATGTATGCGATGTTGTGTACTCGACCAGACATAGCACACGCTCTAAGTGTAACGAGCCGCTATCAGTCAAATCCAGGCGAAGAGCACTGGACTGCCGTAAAAGCAATCCTAAAGTACCTGCGAAGGACTAAGGATATGTTTTTGGTCTACGGTGGTAGTGGAGAACTGAAACTTGAAGGATTCACTGATGCAAGTTTCCAGTCTGATATGGATGACTTCAAATCCAACTCTGGATACATATTCCGCATCAATGGTGGAGCCGTCAGTTGGAAAAGCTGTAAACAGTCTACCACTGCCGACTCAACCACAGAAGCAGAATATATTGCAGCATCAGATGCAGCAAAAGAAAGTGTATGGATGAAAAACTTCATTCAAGAACTGGATGTTGTTCCTAGCATTGCTGAACCTGTAGTCGTCTTCTGTGACAACAACGGGGCGATAGCTCAAGCGAAGGAGCCGAGATCACACCATCAATCCAAACACGTACAGAGGAAATACCACGTGATCAGGGAGATCATGGGTAGAGGTGACATGCACATGGAGTATGTCAAATCGGAAGACAACGTAGCTGACCCACTAACTAAGCCACTTTCACAAAAGGCGTTCGATAGTCATCTAGAGAAGATGGGACTTAGAACCATAGGTGAATGGCTTTAGGGCAAGTGGGAGATTGATAGGATAGTGCCCTGCAAGCCAGTTCTGTTAGCTTGTAATAGATCTATCCTGTATGAAACGATCTTTGATTTTATAATAATACGCATGTTTATTTATATATGTATAAGAATAAACAATGGCCAACTTCATCTTTCGCGAATACATTTAAGCGATTGGTTGAAACCCTTAGATTACATTTGACTATGGGACGATTCACTTCAGTACTGAGTGCAATCATGAAACAGTCTCAAAGGTCGTAATCTTAAATCTGTTCCAAGTCATAGATTCCTAAACGAGACAGGGTATCGTAGGAATCACCAAGACTTGTACAAGTATGCATGATTCACATGGAGTGAATTTGTAGTGTTTCATGAACAAGGAATTTGAGTCCAGTGCATACGAGTAGGTGGTTCAATGGAGGATTGAACGCATCGAACGACCCGAACAGAGAAACCCATTGTGGAAGCGCATGACGCATATCGGTGATGGGATGTTTCTCAAGGAATATAATAGTGTACGATTTAGTCCTTTGACTTGAGGTACTAGGGCGAATTCGGTGCATGAAAGTGCGTACTTAGATCTAGGTATAGGCCACGTAGCTTGGTCATAACATGCCTAGGTTGGGTGCGTATGGACATGTGCGCGAGTGGTTAGTACCGATATGGAATCTATTGACTCACCGTAATGGGTGAGAGAATTTCCTATACGATTCTTAGATAATATATCCAAGGATTCTGCGGCCGCAGTCGGTGACGGATTTGGAAAGGGGTTTCCAAATTTAGAAGGTCACAAAGGTATATTATCCTGAATTAGAAAGTATAGCTATCGAGACAAATTTAGAGGTGCCGATCAATTCACACACCCTAAGTCTTGATCGGGAATATTAGTCGATAGAAGGACCGTATGTACATGGCAATTATATGAGACGAGGTTCACAAATATCAATTCACCTGAAATTGGGCTTCATGGGCTTGTGGCTAGACATCGACCATGAAGTGTGGGTACTCCTGAATTAATAGAGGATTTAATTCTAGGAGTGGTTAATTAAAGGTTGTTTAATTAACCGGAACAATTTATTGTTCATAAATTAAATCACGAGGGATTCGTGGGCCTGCTGCCAGTTGATGGTGAACCCAGAGGGTCACACACAATACAATTGGACGGTGACTGTTATAAAAGGACATGAAAGGAATTAATTGATTTAAAGGTAATTAAATCAATTAAATGAATTAAAAGTATTTAATTCAAGTGGGAGATTAATTAATTGGCTAACTTAATTAATAATTGAGTTGCTAGTTAATTAAAAGAAATATTGATTTAATTGGACTGGGCATTTAATTAAAGTAGTTAATTAAATGGAGGATTGCAAGACATGGGCTTCTATTAATTAAAGCCCATAAGGAGTCTTGCAAACCCTAGGTCAGAAGGAGTCTATAAAAGGGGAACTACATGAGCTTAAAAGCTAACACCTAAGAAAGAAAAACCCTAGCCTCCCTCTGCCCTAAAAGCGCCGCCCCCTCTCCAACCAAACCCTAGCCGCCGCCGCCACCACTAGCCGCCGCCACTGTGCTGCCGTGAGCTCCTTGGTGCCGCCGCCGCCGAGATCTCCTCCTCCATTGTATTAGATCTTGATTTGTCAAGAGATCTCATACAATCCTTCAATAACAAATCTCCTGCATCGAGTTCTGAGCCTAAGATCTTGAGGTGTTGCCAGAATCCAATTGGTGTGGACTATCCCTGGAGGTGAGACAATTGGATCACTCCTGTGAACCGGATCAGAATCAGAATCGAAGACCGGAGGTTTCCACCACCTTGCCTGTGGTGAGGTATATCGCAAAAACCCCCTTTGTTAATTCATTGTGTGCGTTTTTGTTTAAGTTTTTGTATACATAATATGGAGACATCTTTTATGGGACCATTGGATACCTCGAAAAATTTTAAATTCCGCACTTTGTTGTTTGACAAATCGAGCTATATCCCAACACGGGCTATTGCGCTATAGCCCAAATAGCACACATAGCGCGCGCTAAGTGAATAACGCATGCGCAGGGCGCAGCGAGGCGAGGAAGTCTCGCTATAGCGAAAAGCGCCCTATAGTATGACTACATCAGATCTATGGTCGGGTTAGGTAGGAGGTCAGATCTTTTCAAGTACTCAATCTCGAGAAACCTTATTGCCTTCTCAATTTGTTCGCCCCCATGACGCTGGACACCTTCCATGAAAATATCTAACAACAAAAATTCGAGTCAAAATCATTGACATAGACAAAGAGAAACGTAAATAAATTTCGAATATTTCTAACAAATCAAATTTAGTGACATGTACATTGCCTTTGCATATCTCAAACGTAAATTGAAATTAGTTTTTTTATAGAAAAGTTTGATATAGAAGACTAGAGAATGGGAGCAACCAACTTAAAAAGTTGTAGGACATAGTTGTAAGAGGGGTTGCACCGAATTGCAAGATATGTTCAATGATTTCCTCTAGTATACCTAACGTAAATCGAAATTAATTTTTCTTAAAGATACAAAATATAGTAGACCATAGCATGGTAGCAATCACTTGTTGCATTGTGAAATAATAAGTGCATTGATTACCATCACTTGAATTAGAATTTATACAACCACACAAAAAAGCAAAAAAAATTAATTGATATCATGCATTGAATGATAAAATCAAATTTAAACACTTTCACAAAATATATGACATTGAAGCAGTAAATCTTGAATTTAAGGTAATTTTAATCTTAATTTGGGAAGATCAACAATTAAATTATCAATCAATTTAAACTAATTTTAAGCAAAATATTTGAACCAAATTAAGGTAAATTTCATTTTAATTTAAGAAAACCAGCAATTAACTAAAGAAACTTACTTTTAGCCAATTTTAAACTAATTCCTAAAAATATGTAAACCAAATTAAGGTAAATTTCATCTAAACACAGGGAAAATCAATTACAAAAACCAACCAAATTTCTGCTAAATTAACCAAATGGTAAATTTCATTTATATTAGGAAAACCAACAATTAATTATGCAATCAATTTACTTAATTATCACCATGGTTTTTTTCTTTTTTTCGAATTTAACTTAAATAGCGCGCTATTTGGCGCTATGGCCTATTGCGCTATAGACCAAATAGCGCACATAGCGTTCGCTAAGTGAATAATGCATGCGCATGGCGCAGCAAGGCGAGGAAGTCTCGCTATAGCGAAAAGCGCGCTATACTATGACTACAACAGATCTATGGTCGGGTTAGGTAGGAGATCAGATCTTTTTCGGATCCTATAGAATCTCTTTTAAATGAAAAATTAGCAAGAAAAAATATGCATCTTACCCATGTGATCGAGTGTTTACCCCAAAACCATAAGTCCGATATATTCAAGTACTCTATCTCGAGAAGCCTTATAAATAGTTGTTTTTTCCAACTTGCTAGATGATAAGAAAAATTAAAAAACCTGAAATTCTATTTAATGTAATATACATTTACCATAGTCTATAATTTAAATCTCGACTTGTCTTAAAAGTGATTGTCGTTTTAACTACCCAAAGCGACTTCTATAAAGTTTCAATAGAGATCTAAACATGAGCAAGATCTCGTTTATATATACTCTGGTTTTAAGATAAGTCAATATATAATTATGTAACGTGACAAATGTATAATCATTAAGATATATTACCATGTTTACTAATTTGTTCATCATCTAATGGAATAAACAACTAATTATATCTAAGAATTTTCATCGTGTTGAGCTGAGGACTCTTGCCAGAAGATTTTTTTGAGCTACAAACTCCTAATGATAGTTCCAAATATAAGATGCTATATCAATTAATTGAAGAAGTCAAAGGCCACTTAGATAAAAAGTTCAACAACCAAATAATTAAGCTTTATGAAAATATTATCTACAAATCATCTTCAGCCAGTAAAGTGCTAGGACTTCCCTCTGTTGCCATTGAGAATGTTGATAAACCGTTGAGTGTAAATTTCAGTTTGATTCCAATTGCATGGGTAAACAAGTATTTATTTTATTACTTTTGCGTATCTGAAATGAAATTAAAGTGTCTTGATTAAGTAGTTTTTATTTTCTCTAGTTATATCCGAGTTTAAAACTTAACTGTAATAGAACTTAGGTTAGGCTCAGGATTCAAGATACATAATCCAATGATCGACTTGAATGTTCCTCTAGTTCCTGACTTTGTAGAAGTGTCACACGAGTTTGATGCAACGAAGAAATCTGGCCTGGGTGACAACTTGGAGAAGATTGTGAAGACCATAAGTTATTAGAAACATGAGGGCCATATCAACGAGGTATTTAGGAAGAAATTTTTAACTTGGTTCAGCTTGAAAGCTGGAGACCAAGGGCACAGAATAGTTTGAGAGTTAAAGCAACCCATGGTTGAAACGTAACTAGTTCGGCGGACTAGCTCACATATACATTTTCGGATGTTATATTCAACCAAAGTGTATGAATATTGAGTTGAATAATTAGTTTGCG
This sequence comes from Penstemon eatonii, assembly GCA_038501285.1. Taxonomy (NCBI): domain Eukaryota; kingdom Viridiplantae; phylum Streptophyta; class Magnoliopsida; order Lamiales; family Plantaginaceae; genus Penstemon; species Penstemon eatonii. The sequence goes on along the minus strand of CM076710.1, from coordinate 40,238,623 downwards.
TGCTCGTTTGTTGCATATTATTAGTGTGTGTATCCATTGAATTGAACTACATATGTGGTAATATATTAAGCATTGTTGTCGGGAATTGTTGTAGCATTTGTTGTTGTGTGGATTCATTTAAGAGTTGTTACATTCTTTCGGCCAAATAATTTATTTGACTATCTATTATGGATGTAATTGTCTAAATTTTATGTTTTAACTTATTGATTGATAGTGTTGATTTCGGATTACTTTTAATAAATCATTAAATTTGTTTTCTCTTTTTTGTTTTCCTTATACCCAATTGCTCTGAATGATAGAAAAAAATACAATTACTTCGTCCATTTTAGTGGTTCTCATTTTTCTTTGTTTGTTTTTCCTATGTAGTTCCTAACGTTTTGTAATCGTCATAATTTCTAATGAAAAATTATCAAATTCTCTAGCCGATCTCAAGTGGTTAATAAGGTCCAGAGGGTGAAAAATAGAACCTCTAAAATTTTCTGTAATATTTTTTTTATAAAGTTATTTAGCAGTTGAGTTTGCATTCGGCTTAACATAATTACGTAGAGGGTTGCACACAGTTGACATCTTAGTAACTTAGTCTACTAATTTTAATCACCTGACTTTTGAGTAGTTTCTCTTTAATGATATGTTTTTTAAATCAAAAGTCAACAAATTTACTTGTTTATTCTTAATACTTCTTAGAAAGAAATATTAACATGGTTTTAAATCCATTTTGAGCTTACAAAACTTTTAAGTAGGGATGTCAATGATTCGGATTCAGGTCGAGTCAATATCGACCCAAATTCAACTCTATTTATTTCTTATATCGAACTAGATTCTAGTTGGATCCGAATATTTTCCGGGTCTAAATTTCTAAACCAACAGATCTATGGTCGGGTTAGTCAGGAGGTCAGATCTTTTTCGGATCCTATAGAATCTCTTTTAAATGAAAAATTAGCAAGAAAAAACATGCATCTTACCCATGTGATCGAGAGTTTACCTCAAAACCATATGTCCGATATATTCAAGTACTCAATCTCGAGAAACCTTATTGCCTTCTCAATTTGTTCGCCCCCATGACGCTGGACACCTCCCATGCAAACATCAAGCAACAAAAATTCGAGTCAAAATCAATGACATAGACAAAGAGAAACGTCAATGAATTTCGAATTTTTCTTAATTTCAAACAGATCAAATTTAGTGACATGTACAATGCCTTTGCATATCTCAAAAGTAAATTGAAATTAGTTTTTTTATAGATAAATATGATATAGAAGACTAGAGAATGGGAGCAACCAACTTAAAAAGTTGTAGGACATAGATGTAAGAGGGGTTGCACCGAACTGCAAGATATGTTCAATGATTTCCTCTAATATACCTAACGTAAATCGAAATTAATTTTTCTTAAAGATACAAAATAAAGTAGACCATAGCATGGTAGCAATCACTTGTTGCATTGTGAAATAACAAGTGCATTGATTACCGTCATTTGAATCAGAATTTATGCAACCACACAAAAAATACAAACAAATAATTAGTTGATATCATGCACTGAATGATGAAATCAAGTTTAAACACTTTCACCAAATATATGACATTGAAGCAGTAAATCTTGAATTTGATGATATTTCATTAGAAAGCTTGATTTAGTTTGAATGAAAACAAAGAGAAATGAGAACAACGTAAATGAACAAATTGATTATATTTCTCCGCCATTCATAGAAACTGGGGATAAAAAAAAGAAAATAAAAAGAAAACTAAATTTTATGTCTTAAGAAAAAAATCCGAAATCAACTTGATCAATCAATTAGTTATAGGACAAGCATAAATACATTCAAGTTAAAATTTAAAAGATATTACAACCAATATTAGATAGTCAAATAAATTACTTCCCCGAAAAAATGTCACAACTTTTAAATGAATCCGCGCATCAAATAGTTCTAGACATCAAGGTTTTAATAAAGTACCACGTGTGTAATTCAATGGATACACAAAACAATAATTAGAAATAGACGATAACGCAATCAACATTCTTTAACTCAATACTGATGCACTCTAGTTGAATATAACATTTGAAAATGTATGTGTAATTTATTCAACCAAACTAATTGGCGTGTCACCCATGGTTTGCTAAAACGCACAGATTGTTCTGTGCTCATGGTCTCCAGCAGAATCAAGCAAGAAATTTCTTCCTGAAAATCTCGCGAATATGGTCATCACGTTCCAAGCAACATATGGTCTTCACAATCGTCCTAAAATTGTCATCCAAACCCGATTTTTTTGTTGCATTAAACTCCTGTGGCACTTCATTCAAATCAGGAAGTAGAGGGACGTTCAAGTCAATCATTGTAATATGGCCCTTGAACCTTGAGCAAAATTTTATTTACAGTCAAGTTCTGAGACTCGACTGCAACCGGAGTAAATAAAAACTTCCCCCTCAAAACATTTTCATTTCAAATAAAAAATGCTAAAATTAAAAAAAAATATACATATTCACTTGAGATAAAATAGTAATATTCACACAACAATTTATCCGCACTCGCAATCGCAACAGAGAGGAGTCCTAGCACTTTTGGCTGAACATGATTTGAAGATAATATCTTTACAATCTCTAAGGTTAACTATTGGGCTGCTGAATTCTTCTTTTAAGTTGGTTTTGCTTCTTCAAATAATTTATGAAGCTTCTTATATTTGAAAGTATCATTAAGGAGCATGCAACTCAACAAAATCTTCTGGCAAAAGTCTGCTACGCGACGAAAATCCGTAGTTGTAAGTAGTTGTTTTTTTTCCAACATTTGCTGGATGATAAGAAAAATTAATTTATTTGTAATCTATGTATGAATTTTTGTCTAATAAAGGCTATTGTTAATTTATTTTTTCCCCCTTCTTTCATGTATCACAACATTTTCTCAGACAATTTAGACATAAATCTTTGGTACCATAATGCGCAATTTATATATCTTATATCGGAATTATTTTTTTCGAGCTAATAAATCGATTTCTGATGGGGGCTATTTCGCGCCCCTTATAATAATCGAAATGACTAGACCTTATACGCTCAGACCGACCAGGAGTCTAATTCGCTAAAGAGCTGTCAGGTCCGATCTACATTATCAATCCTCGGCGACCAAGAGCGATGTCCTAATTCCATAAGGATTGCTATGACTAGTCTTATTAGGATTATATTTCCTTGTAAAGCTAGGGTTATAGTCATATAAATACCTAGTTAAACATTGTATTAAACAAGATATACAATCAAAGCTTACGCCTAGATACTTTGGCAATATGATATCATATAGAAAAGCTTTTGCTATACTATTTACATATTCATCGTCTTGCTTACTTATTGTTCTTTACATAATTGTTCTTCCTTGAGATTGATCCATCCGGAATAAAGTAACATAGCCCTATAACCTATACTGAAATTGACCTTTAAAACATACATCATTGATTTAATCTAACCCGACGAAAAACGGTTAAATCAGTTGGCGCCCACCGAGGGGCTAGGTTAATTATTCGATCGACATATGGCTCGCCCAAGGAAGAGCCCCCGTAACGGAGCAAGGAGTAACACGACAAACCCGCGTAACACATCTGAGGATCAACCGGACGATACTAACAACAACGTCCCTTTAAGTAATAACAATCAACAAGAGAATGAGCAGCTGCCGAATCAAGAGGGACCACAAGGGATTAACATCCAAAACCCCCAAGGACAACAAGGGATCCCCGCCAATGCGGTACCAGAAGACCATGTGGCTCCAGCGATCCCGATTCCACTGTCAGACACTCGGGAGAAGCTACGACAGATCGCTATGATCTTTAATTCACTCTGCCCAGGAGAATTACTAGTACCCGAGCAGGTTCCTAGAAACCTTAGAGCGATTAGGGCAAATCCTATTCAAAGGACACCGAGACAAGTCGATCAGATCTCGCAACAAGCGGGCAGCCCTGCAAGCGAACAACGATCACTGCACAGTCCGCAAAAGAACAATTCGAAACCCTCCGATGAACATGTCCGAAGAAAAACGGGTCGGACGAGGCCGCAACCCGTCGGCCCCGGATCAAAGGAACATACCATAATTCCCATCGAAAATGATATAGTTGACATAATTCATAATCGACCACGAACCACGCGATTCTCGAAAAGAGAAATTGAAAAGATGGTACAAGAGCGTCTGGAACAACGCCTACGAACTGATCAAAATCCATGGGCCAGAAGTACGGAGATCCAAGAGAGCCTAGCTGCGTGCTCCCCCTTCTGCAAGGAAATAAAAGAAGCACAATCCTCGGGACAGGTTCCGGGACGACTACCCAGATATGACGGAACCACCGACCCAGATGATTATATATTCAGCTTTACTAACACAATAAACTTATATGCTCACTCTGCTGAAGTCACAGCAAAACTGATGGCCACCACATTCGAGGGGCTAGCTTTGGACTGGTTAGCAAAACAACTCACCAATTCCATATTCAGCTTTAGGGAATTATGCAACACGCTAACTCAGCAGTTCGCTAGCCAGAAGAGACAAAAAATTGCCAATGAGCTACCTAGGGACCATCCATCAACAAGACGGAGAAACCTTCCGTTCCTGGTTGGTGATGGAATAGTGCCCAGCAAGCCAATGTTAATTAGCTTGTTGAAGTACTGTTTTCTTATGGTTTATAATTAATACGCCGTTCATTCATAGTATGTGAAACTGAACAATGGCCAACTTCATCTCTCGCGAACCTATCTAAGCGATTGGATGAAATCCTGAGGTCACAATAGACTATGGGACGATTCACTTCAGTACTGAGTGCAATCATGAAACAGTCTCAAAGGTCGTGATCTTAAAACCGTTCCAAGTCATAGATTCCAAACGAGACGGGGTATCATAGGAATCACCAAGACTTGTACAAATATGCATGATTCACATGGAGTGAATTTGTAGAGTTTCATGAGCAAGGAATTTGAGTCCAGTGCATATGAGTAGGTGGTTCAATGGAGGATTGAACGCATCGAACGACCCGAACAGAGAAACCCATTGTGGAAGCGCATGTCGCATATCGGTGATGGGATGTTTCTCAAGGCTTATAATAGTGTACGATTTAGTCCTTAGACTTGAGGTACTAGGGCGAATTCGGTACATGGATGTGCGTACTTAGATTTAGGTACTGGTCACGTAGCTTGGCCACAAAGTGCCTAAGTTGGGTGCGTACAAAAGTGTACGCGAGTGGTTAGTACTAAGAGAGGATCTAACACCTCATCCTGATAAGATGAGAGCATTTCCTGTACGTTCTTCGATAATATGTTCCTAGAAACCCATGGCCATGGTTGGTGACGAATTTGGAAGGTATTTCCAAATTAGGCAGTCACACCGGAATTATTATCCAGAATTAGAAAGTACAGAATCGAGATAATTAGAGGTGCCGATCAATTCACACACCCTAGGTCTCGATCGGGAAATCAGTTGTAGAAGGACCGTATGTACATGGCAATTATAAGAGGTGAGGTTCACAATAAATCAATTCACCTTTGATTGGGCTTCATTGGCTTGTGGCTAGACATCGACCATGAAGTGTGGGTACTCCGGAATTAATAGAGGATTTAATTCTAGGAGTGGTCAATTAAAAGTAGTTTAAATGATCGGAGCATTTAATTGCTCGTTAATTAAATCACGAAAGTCGTGGGCCTGCTGCCAGTTGATGGTGAACCCAGAGGGTCACACACAATACAATTGGACGGTGACTGTCTAAAAGGAAAGCAAGTGATTTAAAGTTATTAAATCAAGATGATTGAATTATGGTATTAATTCAATTGGAGATTATTGATTAGATGACTAATTGATTAATTAATAATTAATTAATTAGAGTTATCTGATTAATTATGGAATTAATTAAGGTAGTTAATTAATTGGAAGAATAAATAATTAACCAATTTGAGTATTGGATAATTATGGGTTGATTTTGGAATTATCTAAAATTAGGGGGCATAGGCGATTTCTAGTAGTTGAAAGGAAAAAGAGTTTTGTTTCTTGAAAAGCAAGTTTGAAGAGATTTATCAAATCTCATATTCCTAAGGATAAGGAATAAAGATTTGATAAACAAGGAAAGGAGATCTTTTTGGAGAAGGACTCTTCTCCTATAAATACTCCTTCTCTTCTCTTCATTCATAACACAAGTTTTTGCACAAGTTTTGAAACCCTAAAAAGCTTTTGAGAGAAAATATTTTTGCTGAAAATTGAGAGGAAAAATCGAGTAAGATTGTTTTTCGAGCAAGAAGTTTTAATTACAAAATCGCCCCATAGTTTTTGCCCCTAAACCCTAGTCGCCCAATTAGACTTGGCCGAACCCAAATCGGACCAGACCTAACCCTGGCCGAACCCTGCTCGACCACATAAGCTCTGTGAGTCGATTCTTCCATTGTTATCTCCCGTTCCTTTGCTGACAAACCTGCGAGATCCAGTTCGTAGCCTAAGACTTGTAGGTGTCACTACAATCCGATTGGTGTGGACTAGCTTTGGAGGTGAGACATATGGATCACTCTATCTGTGGATCGAACCAAACACTTGGAGGACACGGCAACCACAACTTGGTGGTCAGGTAATTTGCGATTAACCCCCTTCGTGTTTTATTGATGTTTGATTCATCCTTATTCGTATAATAACTATGGAGAAAGAATTCATGGGACTGTTAGGAACTCGAAAAATTTTAAAATTCCGCACTTCGTTGTATTGACAATCGAGCCCTAGCCTAGATATCCCAACAGTGGTATCAGAGCCAACTCCATACGTTTTTATACGAAAAGGCCTGAACATAATGTGTTTTCACTGTATATGCTTGATTGTATGTATGAGAACACATGTTAATTATGTTCTAGTTATTGATTCTTGCTTGTTATGACTAGATCTATGATTGGGTAAAACTGCTTTTTTAGATCTGTGACGAATTTATAGTTTTTCGAAAAATCAGGGCTTTTATGCAAAATCGCAAAACATGATAATTAGGGCTGAAAATTTAATTTTCTGTTTCTGGAAATTTTTTGAAAAATCTGGGTGTTTTCTGAAAATCTGATCGCACACTATTTTGGACCATTTTGCAATTTTTGAAAATTCAAGGACTGTTTTGTAATTTCCGAAACTTCAGGGGTCTGTTTGCAAATTCGAAAATTTTCTGGATTTCAAAATTTTAATTTTCTGCTCATTCTGTCCGAAAACTGTTTTGGGGGTATTTTGTAACTTTTCAAAAGTTTTGGGGTCAAAAGTGCAATTTCCGAAAGTATAGGGGCCGAACTGCAATTTTCAAAAGTTGAAAAATCAGAATCTGAAATTAAGGCAGAAAAGTTGTTTTGTTTATCCGAGAATTTATTTTGTCATAATTAGTAGTGACTAAAAAGCAAGAATCATAGGAAGTTAGTTTTAAAAGGTGTTTTAAAATTAAGATAGAAGAAAGTAAAAGTTGTTTACGTGTTTCTTTGCTCTACGTGAACTGTTTACGTGGTTTTCGATCGCGACGAGCCTTGCCCTTAGGTTAGATGTGATTGGTTTAATTTAATGCATGGTTTTTATTGGGCCTGCGAGCCTGTTATTATTTTTGGGCCACTTTGAGCCTTTGTAATAGAATAGGACTTTACTGCTTTCCTAGTTTAGGATGGAGGCCCATTTACAAGCAAGGTGGGAGCCCAAGAAGAATTGAAGGCCATGTATGCGTGGTACATTGTGTAATAGCATAGGTCCTTTGAGAACCCTTTAGATTGACCAATTGGACCAACATCATTGGCTCGATGATGGCCCGCATAGGAGGCTCCCGATCGAAAACATATTGTGGTAGTATGCATGCTAGGCTTGTATGGCTTTTATTTATTAGTCGATTTATGATTGCTTGTGTGTTTGCGCGCTAGAATCTAGATCGTAAATAAAAGATAAAGCATAATTGAAGCAGTGAGATCTCGAGGAGAGTTTCTTCAAACTTTCAAAACGAAAATTCCCCTCTCGAATAAATATTAAGTCATATTGGGTTAAATTATAAAATGAGGTTTTATAAAATCCAAGCCTTCCATTAATAGGGACTAGTGTATGTTGTTTACTTATCGATAGAGGTGATCCAGAGTCTGGCACCCGAGTCGAAGAAAGGGGCAATGCACGAAATTCCTTGATTCTAGTTTTCTTAAAACTTGACAAGGGTAGGGACTGGTCGGGACGTGAAAATCGACCGATAACTAGTTACGGAGAATTCATGACCGGGCTCGTTGCTTATCATGATTAATGGGTTAGACTTAACGCGTAATAACATTTATGATGTAGCAGTGCTAGATAAATGCGAAAAACGAGGCAAAATAACTTGAAGGTTGTGTAGTAGACACAATTGGTAATATGTATACCTACCTAGGGAATTAATTGTATGGCCACGAGTCGTGGGTGCAACTAATTGCTGCTGGGACGTCAAGACCTACTAGGAAATAGATTTTTCCCGAAACTAGAAGGGGTTACTGTTTCGATAAAATAGTGGGAGAACTTTTTCGATAAAAAGTCCAAATTTCGTTAATTATAAGTGTTAATATTAAACCTGTCTGCTTATAGTTGTCTGTTTTTAAATGTTAGCCATTTACCATCCACTATCCGATCCTCGATGCGTTTAAGAACCGAACCAACTTTGAAAAAGGTGATGTGCAATTTCCTCTACGAAACCGACATGGCTAAGTTTGACAATGTTAGGGAATATTGTTCTTACTTAAGCAAGACATTCGAGCTGATCAAAGGGTTTGGAGCCCAATTGACTCTCGAAGATGAGATAACGATAACCCTTCAAGGATTATCTGAGACCTTCACTCATTTTATGCAACATTGCGTTATTCCGCCTGATGGAATACAAACAAAGCAATTGCATGAGTTGTTAGACAAATATGAAGAAGCTCATCAACGTGGTTTTGGTCTATATGATTGGAATTGCCCTCTGTGTAAGTACGAAGAGAAAATAAGGAAGCTTGTTGAAAAGGATTTCCTGGAAAGACTTGACTACGGTATGACTTTTTTAAGTTATACACTTGTTGAATCTTTTTGATGTAAGACATCTGATTAAAACTTTCATTTCTGTAAAAGCATTTACAGGCGATGATAGTCTTCCCGCTCAACCCAAAAGGAGGAAATTCCTTGAAAGGGAGATGCAAGTAGTGCAGAGCGAGATGAGGAAACTGGAATTCCGGGACTGGGTCAAGGAAGAATTGTACCTAGACATTCCTTTTTAGCAAAAGAAGTTTTTCTTAGTTTTTTCGTATTAGCATAAGTTTTAAGTTTTAGTTTACTTTGAGTATTATTTCACATTTTGTACGAGACGTTATTGCTTTACCATTGAGAAATGGAATTTATTTAATTAGAGCAATTTAACTTTGTACAAATGTTGATGTTTTGAAACATAGAAATAAACAATGATAAACAAATCAAAAACTTTGAAAAACTATATGCTAAATCGAAAACAAGCAAAACAAACGAGATAATCGTTTACGCTTGAAATGTTCATTTTGGACATTCTTCCTAAAGAGAGATGCGAAAGGGAAGTTTTATTTACTGTTCCTGAGATAATGAACTTGAGTAAAATCGGAACTTTCAAATCTTGAAGGAATGATAACCGAAGAGAAGGATTGCTAAGGCATTCCAAAACATTTCAATCGACATGAACTAAAAGCACTAGTTCAAAAGAAATCTACTTCATATATACTTACGATTTCAATCGTTAAAGTATATGTGTACTTGGCTGAAGTGCAATTCTGAAACTATTGAAGTAATTCAATAGACGTTTTGGAAATGAAGTAACTAGATGCATTATGTCGAAAGCAATTTGATTTAATCAAACCTGCTGAAACATAAGCAACTTAACACCTCGATTATCTAAGACGAGAATAGAATTCTCATGAAGCAAATCAAAGAAGAAATCGAACTTTGTTTGATTCACGACTCTGATCTTGCTCAGTTTCCTTTATTCAAATTAGGGGATACTTTCCCTTGACTCTTCAAAGATACTTGGTATAGTATATTTCGAAGTAAGTCCTTACATCGCCATGTCTTTTAAGACATAGCAGAACACCCTTATATGAGAAATTAGATGGTAGATCTAGTTCATATAAAGTTTATGGGGTATTCAACAAAATCCATTGAATACCTGTTCCACGACAATGAGAAACGAAAAGCATCTCGTAAGTAGCTTGTTCCTCTGTTGACAAGACCTTGTCAAAGGAAATAAGGAATGTCGTAGAACTTGATGAAGTCCAAGGATTGGACCCGTCCCCATGAACAGTGGGAGTAAACACTGAAAACTGCTGAATCAATCCATGCACAAAGAAATCGTAATCTGATCAAAAATCGTAAGGAACTCAAAATTCCATTTTACGAAATTGAGAAATTGGATTCTAATCAAAGATTACAAAGAGATTATGTTAAACATGATCTAAGGGATATGGCACATAGCCATAAGATTCGGAGTTGAAAACTTTGACTCACTTAAATGGCAATAGATCATTATTCAAAAGTCCTTTTAGGATTGATGAAAATGCCTTATGTCCATTAACTACGTCAAAATTCATTTCGAAACTATTAGCCGTAGAAAGGTAGTTTTGACTACCGAAGGCATGACTATTGGATATGAATCCTGCATCTCACAATTGAAAATTGATGAGAAGATCTCTATTCAAATCCAAGGGTCAATCTATGATTTTTCCCAAATTTGGAACATGCAAATTGATAGTTGATCAAGAATGTTGAATTTGTCAAAAGGCATATGGATTCCAATTGTGCAAAAGAATCAGTGGGAGTGTAGTTGAGTTCGAAACGCAACAAGATGATGAACAGTACATCAAGTAAGATATAAGAATATCAGAAAAGCACAGACGAAAGCGTGTTCTTCACGCAATTCTCCATGATAAGATTTGGAATTACATCTCGCGTACTGGCAATGCGTATCTATGGTAGATAGAAGGAAGAAGATGTAGTGATTTACCAAATCAAAGTACAAAGACTATATTGATTGAATTCAATATGGAAGAATCCAAGTAAGGATTAGTTCCAAAGAGACAAAGTTTCTCTTACTTATTTAATGAGCCCTAAATTAATAAGTAAAGAAGTAACTGTCTCAAGAAGCCTTATGCTTGGCATTTGGATTGCATGTAGCATGCAAAGTCTTGTACTAGACCTGACTCGTCAAAATGCTCTGAACGAGCTACTGATAGTCAAACACCAGTCAAGGACACTGGTCTACCATAAAAGCAAATCCTCGAAGATAATTAAAGGATGCAACGCCGGTCTATGGTAGTAGTGGAGAATTGAAACTCAAAGGATTTTTGAAATTCGAGATTTCCAGTCTAAAGTGGATAATTTATTCTGTTTTGATAGAGCAAGGTAAATTGGAAAGAATTCCAATAATATACCATTGTCGATTCAAACAAGAATAGAAGGGCACCATTATGATGCTGCACAAAAGAAAGTGTTTAGATGAGAAATTTTCATCCAACGACTGGATGAAATACCTAGCATGACATTTGCCTATCATAATCTTAACCGATTTAGATAAGGCGATTGCTCAATGAAAGGAAATCGAGATCTCACCTACAATCTGAACACAATACCGTATGATTGAACCAGTCATGGGTAGTTGAGACGAGTAGAAGTATTACTTCATCTCGACAAAGACAACTTAGCAGATCCACTAATTAAGCTCTCTCACAAATGGTTCGAGGGACATCTTGGTATAGATGGGTCTTAGAAATGTTGTGATTGGCTTTAGGGCAAGTGGGAGATTGATGGAATAGTGCCCAGCAAGCCAATGTTAATTAGCTTGTTGAAGTACTGTTTTCTTATGGTTTATAATTAATACGCCGTTCATTCATAGTATGTGAAACTGAACAATGGCCAACTTCATCTCTCGCGAACCTATCTAAGCGATTGGATGAAATCCTGAGGTCACAATAGACTATGGGACGATTCACTTCAGTACTGAGTGCAATCATGAAACAGTCTCAAAGGTCGTGATCTTAAAACCGTTCCAAGTCATAGATTCCAAACGAGACGGGGTATCATAGGAATCGTCAAGACTTGTACAAATATGCATGATTCACATGGAGTGAATTTGTAGAGTTTCATGAGCAAGGAATTTGAGTTCAGTGCATATGAGTAGGTGGTTCAATGGAGGATTGAATGCATCGAACGACCCGAACAGAGAAACCCATTGTGGAAGCGCATGTCGCATATCGGTGATGGGATGTTTCTCAAGGCTTATAATAGTGTACGATTTAGTCCTTAGACTTGAGGTACTAGGGCGAATTCGGTACATGGATGTGCGTACTTAGATTTAGGTACTGGTCACGTAGCTTGGCCACAAAGTGCCTAAGTTGGGTGCGTACAAAAGTGTACGCGAGTGGTTAGTACTAAGAGAGGATCTAACACCTCATCCTGATAAGATGAGAGCATTTCCTGTACGTTCTTCGATAATATGTTCCTAGAAACCCATGGCCATGGTTGGTGACGAATTTGGAAGGTATTTCCAAATTAGGCAGTCACACCGGAATTATTATCCAGAATTAGAAAGTACAGAATCGAGATAATTAGAGGTGCCGATCAATTCACACACCCTAGGTCTCGATCGGGAAATCAGTTGTAGAAGGACCGTATGTACATGGCAATTATAAGAGGTGAGGTTCACAATAAATCAATTCACCTTTGATTGGGCTTCATGGGCTTGTGGCTAGACATCGACCATGAAGTGTGGGTACTCCGGAATTAATAGAGGATTTAATTCTAGGAGTGGTCAATTAAAAGTAGTTTAAATGATCGGAGCATTTAATTGTTCGTTAATTAAATCACGAAAGTCGTGGGCCTGCTGCCAGTTGATGGTGAACCCAGAGGGTCACACACAATACAATTGGACGGTGACTGTCTAAAAGGAAAGCAAGTGATTTAAAGTTATTAAATCAAGATGATTGAATTATGGTATTAATTCAATTGGAGATTATTGATTAGATGACTAATTGATTAATTAATAATTAATTAATTAGAGTTATCTGATTAATTATGGAATTAATTAAGGTAGTTAATTAATTGGAAGAATAAATAATTAACCAATTTGAGTATTGGATAATTATGGGTTGATTTTGGAATTATCTAAAATTAGGGGGCATGGGCGATTTCTAGTAGTTGAAAGGAAAAAGAGTTTTGTTTCTTGAAAAGCAAGTTTGAAGAGATTTATCAAATCTCATATTCCTAAGGATAAGGAATAAAGATTTGATAAACAAGGAAAGGAGATCTTTTTGGAGAAGGACTCTTCTCCTATAAATACTCCTCTTCTCTTCATTCATAACACAAGTTTTTGCACAAGTTTTGAAACCCTAAAAAGCTTTTGAGAGAAAATATTTTTGCTGAAAATTGAGAGGAAAAATCGAGTAAGATTGTTTTTCGAGCAAGAAGTTTTAATTACAAAATCGCCCCATAGTTTTTGCCCCTAAACCCTAGTCGCCCAATTAGACTTGGCCGAACCCAAATCGGAACAGACCTAACCCTGGCCGAACCCTGCTCGACCACATAAGCTCTGTGAGTCGATTCTTCCATTGTTATCTCCCGTTCCTTTGCTGACAAACCTGCGAGATCCAGTTCGTAGCCTAAGACTTGTAGGTGTCACTACAATCCGATTGGTGTGGACTAGCTTTGGAGGTGAGACATATGGATCACTCTATCTGTGGATCGAACCAAACACTTGGAGGACACGGCAACCACAACTTGGTGGTCAGGTAATTTGCGATTAACCCCCTTCGTGTTTTATTGATGTTTGATTCATCCTTATTCGTATAATAACTATGGAGAAAGAATTCATGGGACTGTTAGGAACTCGAAAACGCACTTCGTTGTATTGACAATCGAGCCCTAGCCTAGATATCCCAACAGTTGGCAAGGTTTAACGTAGAATTGCTTAAAATCGATTCCCCAAATATCGATTACATAATCTCCATTCTATTCGATCTCACCAAAAATAGGCAATTCGGGAATGCCCTCAGTAGAAAGCAACCAAGAACGTTTGCTGATATTATGACCTTGGCATCAAAGTACATGACCCAAGAAGAGATGAACTCTTTTAAAGATAAGAATAAATATAAAGCTCCCGCCTCCGGTTCCAAGCGGCAAGATAGAATTCTTGCTCAAAAATCCATAGATTATGATCGATCCATTAGAAGAGGCAATGTCTTCCAGTGATTAGAATATAATCAAAATGATCAAGACAGACGACCTAATTGTTGGGATATAGCTCGATTTGTCAAACAACAAAGTGCGGAATTTAAAATTTTTCGAGGTATCCAATGGTCCCATAAAAGATGTCTCCATATTATGTATACAAAAACTTAAACAAAAACGCACACAATGAATTAACAAAGGGGGTTTTTGCGATATACCTCACCACAGGCAAGGTGGTGGAAACCTCCGGTCTTCGATTCTGATTCTGATCCGGTTCACAGGAGTGATCCAATTGTCTCACCTCCAGGGATAGTCCACACCAATTGGATTCTGGCAACACCTCAAGATCTTAGGCTCAGAACTCGATGCAGGAGATTTGTTATTGAAGGATTGTATGAGATCTCTTGACAAATCAAGATCTAATACAATGGAGGAGGAGATCTCGGCGGCGGCGGCACCAAGGAGCTCACGGCAGCACAGTGGCGGCGGCTAGTGGTGGCGGCGGCGGCTAGGGTTTGCTTGGAGAGGGGGCGGCGCTTTTAGGGCAGAGGGAGGCTAGGGTTTTTCTTTCTTAGGTGTTAGCTTTTAAGCTCATGTAGTTCCCCTTTTATAGACTCCTTCTGACCTAGGGTTTGCAAGACTCCTTATGGGCTTTAATTAATAGAAGCCCATGTCTTGCAATCCTCCATTTAATTAACTACTTTAATTAAATGCCCAGTCCAATTAAATCAATATTTCTTTTAATTAACTAGCAACTCAATTATTAATTAAGTTAGCCAATTAATTAATCTCCCACTTGAATTAAATACTTTTAATTCATTTAATTGATTTAATTACCTTTAAATCAATTAATTCCTTTCATGTCCTTTTATAACAGTCACCGTCCAATTGTATTGTGTGTGACCCTCTGGGTTCACCATCAACTGGCAGCAGGCCCACGAATCCCTCGTGATTTAATTTATGAACAATAAATTGTTCCGGTTAATTAAACAACCTTTAATTAACCACTCCTAGAATTAAATCCTCTATTAATTCAGGAGTACCCACACTTCATGGTCGATGTCTAGCCACAAGCCCATGAAGCCCAATTTCTGGTGAATTGATATTTGTGAACCTCGTCTCATATAATTGCCATGTACATACGGTCCTTCTATCGACTAATATTCCCGATCAAGACTTAGGGTGTGTGAATTGATCGGCACCTCTAAATTTGTCTCGATAGCTATACTTTCTAATTCAGGATAATATACCTTTGTGACCTTCTAAATTTGGAAACCCCTTTCCAAATCCGTCACCGACTGCGGCCGCAGAATCCTTGGATATATTATCTAAGAATCGTATAGGAAATTCTCTCACCCATTACGGTGAGTCAATAGATTCCATATCGGTACTAACCACTCGCGCACATGTCCATACGCACCCAACCTAGGCATGTTATGACCAAGCTACGTGGCCTATACCTAGATCTAAGTACGCACTTTCATGCACCGAATTCGCCCTAGTACCTCAAGTCAAAGGACTAAATCGTACACTATTATATTCCTTGAGAAACATCCCATCACCGATATGCGTCATGCGCTTCCACAATGGGTTTCTCTGTTCGGGTCGTTCGATGCGTTCAATCCTCCATTGAACCACCTACTCGTATGCACTGGACTCAAATTCCTTGTTCATGAAACACTACAAATTCACTCCATGTGAATCATGCATACTTGTACAAGTCTTGGTGATTCCTACGATACCCTGTCTCGTTTAGGAATCTATGACTTGGAACAGATTTAAGATTACGACCTTTGAGACTGTTTCATGATTGCACTCAGTACTGAAGTGAATCGTCCCATAGTCAAATGTAATCTAAGGGTTTCAACCAATCGCTTAAATGTATTCGCGAAAGATGAAGTTGGCCATTGTTTATTCTTATACATATATAAATAAACATGCGTATTATTATAAAATCAAAGATCGTTTCATACAGGATAGATCTATTACAAGCTAACAGAACTGGCTTGCAGGGCACTATCCTATCAATCTCCCACTTGCTCTAAAGCCATTCACCTATGGTTCTAAGTCCCATCTTCTCTAGATGACTATCGAACGCCTTTTGTGAAAGTGGCTTAGTTAGTGGGTCAGCTACGTTGTCTTCCGATTTGACATACTCCATGTGCATGTCACCTCTACCCATGATCTCCCTGATCACGTGGTATTTCCTCTGTACGTGTTTGGATTGATGGTGTGATCTCGGCTCCTTCGCTTGAGCTATCGCCCCGTTGTTGTCACAGAAGACGACTACAGGTTCAACAATGCTAGGAACAACATCCAGTTCTTGAATGAAGTTTTTCATCCATACACTTTCTTTTGCTGCATCTGATGCTGCAATATATTCTGCTTCTGTGGTTGAGTCGGCAGTGGTAGACTGTTTACAGCTTTTCCAACTGACCGCTCCACCATTGATGCGGAATATGTATCCAGAGTTGGATTTGAAGTCATCCACATCAGACTGGAAACTTGCATCAGTGAATCCTTCAAGTTTCAGTTCTCCACTACCACCGTAGACCAAAAACATATCCTTAGTCCTTCGCAGGTACTTTAGGATTGCTTTTACGGCAGTCCAGTGCTCTTCGCCTGGATTTGACTGATAGCGGCTCGTTACACTTAGAGCGTGTGCTATGTCTGGTCGAGTACACAACATCGCATACATTATGCTCCCTATAGCAGAGGCATAAGGTATGAGAGACATTCTCGTCTTTTCTTCGTCAGTTGTAGGGCACATAGACTTAGAAAGAGAGATACCATGTCTCATTGGAAGCAATCCTCTCTTGGATTCTTCCATCTTGAATCTTTTCAAGATTGTGTTAATGTACTGAGATTGGGAGAGTCCTATCATCTTCTTCGATCTATCCCTATAGATACGTATTCCCAATACGTAAGATGCGTCTCCCATATCTTTCATAGAGAACTGCGCGGATAACCACGCTTTAGTCTGCGCTAACATCTTGATATCGTCTCCGATTAGCAAAATGTCATCGACGTACAAAACAATGAATTGTATCGAACTCCCACTATTCTTCTTGTACACACAAGGTTCATATACATTTTTGATGAAGCCAAATGCCTTGACTGTCTCATCAAATCGTATGTTCCAGGTTCGGGATGCCTGTTTGAGGCCATATATTGACCTTTGAAGTTTACACAATTTGTGCTCACTCCCTTTGGACGCAAAACCTTCAGGTTGTTGCATAAAGATCTCCTTGTCAATGTCTCCATTGAGGAAGGCGGTCTTTACGTCCATTTGCCATATCTCATAGTCATGCCATGCGGCAATGGCAAGCAATATCCGAATGGATTTGGACATCGCTACGGGAGAGAAGGTTTCCTCATAGTCTATTCCAGGCCTTTGAGAATACCCCTTCGCCACTAAGCGTGCCTTGTGAGTTAAAACCTCTCCATTCATTCCAAGCTTACGCTTGAAGATCCATTTGCATCCTACAGGGATAGTTCCCTCAGGTGGATCGACCAAGGTCCAAACCTTGTTGGAATGCATGGAATCCATTTCGGATTGCATGGCTTCGAGCCACGCACCCGAGTCTATGTCTGACATCGCTTCTTGATAGGTCCTTGGATCATTATCACCTCTTTCGTTTTCGTGAATGAAACCAAATCGCTCTGGCTCCTTACGAATTCGATCAGACCTTCGAAGAGTAGGTGTACTAGTAGGTTCAGTAAATTCTGGTTCAGCTCCCACTGTTTGTGAGGATGGGTCCGATTCCTGGACTTCATCAAGTTCTACGATTGTCCCATTTCGGTTGGAGAGGAAATCCTCTTCCAAGAAGTGGGCGTTCCTAGATACGAACGTATTACGTTCTTTAGGATCGAAGAACAGGTATCCAATGGATTCCTTTGGATACCCCACAAATTTGCACAAACTAGATCTACTATCTAGCTTATCTCCCTTTTTGTTCTTTACATACGCAGGAGATCCCCATACTCGTAAGTACGAATACACGGGTGCCTTACCATACCATACTTGGTGCGGCGTTGTTGGCACTGACTTCGAAGGTACTATGTTTAATATCTTCGATGCAGTTAATAGGGCCAAGCCCCAAAACGAAAAGGGAAGGTCAGCAAAGCTCATCATGGAACGAACCATGTCTAACAAAGTTCGGTTCCTCCGCTCGGACACTCCATTGAGTTGGGGCGTCCTAGGGGGAGTTCGCTGGGCTAGAATTCCATTCTCTTTTAGATAATCAAGGAATTCTTGGCTTAAGTACTCTCCACCTCTATCAGAACGAAGTGCTTTAATACTATGTCCAAGTTGATTCTCAACTTCCATTCGAAACTCTTTGAATTTCTCAAAAGTTTCGGATTTGTGTTTCATGAGATACACATATCCATAACGACTAAAATCGTCGGTGAATGTTACGAAGTAAGAGAATCCTCCTCTCGCATTGACACTCAATGGTCCACAAACGTCAGTATGGATTAAATCCAATGTTTGCTTGGTTCGCTCGGGATTCCCTGTGAAGGGTGATTTGGTCATCTTTCCTTTGAGACAAGATTCGCAAGTTGGGAGTTCATCCAAGTTCTTTATTTCAAGAGCCTTAGAGGAAACCAACTTTTGAATCCTACTCTTGGAAATATGTCCAAGTCTAGCGTGCCAAAGTTGTGGAGTTTGATTATCATATTTTCTTTTTCTAGATTGAATGTGCATGACGTCGGATTTAACAGGTTCTAGGGAATAAAGACCGTCTATCAAAGTACCACAAGCATACATTAAACCACCTTTAAATATGCTAAAAACTCCATTTTCAATGGAAAAATTAAAACCATCAATGTCTAGCATTGGTATAGAAATGATGTTCTTAATTATCGTTGGTACGTACAGACAATCCCTTAAAACCAAAGTAAAATTTCCTAAAACCAATTCGACGTCCCCAATAGCCTCAGCGGCGATCCTAGCTCCGTTTCCAAAACGCAGGATTCTATCCCCGGGCTTCAGGTATCTTACTGCTCCCATCACCTGCAAATCATTGCAGATATGAGAACCTGCTGCGGTGTCTAACACCCACGATGCACAGTTAATAGAAATATTAACTTCAACCAAGAAAATACCTTTGGCTACCAATTTCATCTTTAGGTAGTCTGGGCAGTTCCTTTTCCAGTGCCCTGCTTTCTTGCAGTGGAAACATTCGTCTTCTGGGCTTTTGCGCTTCTTTTGAACCACCTTGGTGATTGCCTTCGAAGAAACACTTTTCTTCTTCTTCTTACCTCTCTTAGGCTTTGCAGCCTTCGATTGGTGTGCAATCATTACCGGCTTCTCTTTCTTGAGAGTCGATTCTGCCGTTACCAACAAATTGGTCAGTTCGTGAAGAGCGAGGGTTCTATCCTCCATGTTGAAGTTCAACACGAACTGGTCAAAAGAACGGGGCAGCGTATGGAGAAGGAGGTCAGTGCTAAGATCAGCGTGCAAGTCTACTTCCAATCGCCCTAGTTTTTCAACCAGGTTGATGAAACGCAGACAGTGATCCTTGACACTGCTTCCCTCAGCCATCTTGAGATGAAACAACTCCTTAGTGGTCGCGAACCTTTCGGTGCGAGACCTCTCTCCAAACATTTGCTGGAGGTGGAGAAGTATCTCTCTAGCAAGCGGCATGGCAGCATGCTGTTTCTGCAGTTCATTCGACATCGAGGCTAGCATGAGACATCGAACCTGAAGATCATCATCAACCCTTTTAGCATGGGCGGTTCGTTGTTCCTCACTAGCTCGTGCTGCGGGTGCAGCAGGCATGGGTGTGTCGAGCACATAGCTACGTCGCTCGGAGTCGAGGACGATTCTGAGATTTCTCAGCCAGTCAACAAAGTTTGAGCCATTCAATTTGTTTGCGTCGAGGATAACAGATAATGGATTCTTAGACATTGTACTTAATATCTACAAATGGAAAGAAGACAACATTTAGCTAACTGATCTTATGCCTAATACTTATAATTATCGAATTTGGACTTATTTTCGAAAAAGTTCTCCCACTATTTTATCGAAACAATCACCCCTTTGATTGCTCGGGAAATTTAATTCCTAGTAGGTCTTGACGTCCCAGCAGCAATTAATTGCACCCACGACTCGTGGCCATACAACCAATTCTCCAGGTAGGTATACATTTTACCAATTGTGTTACTCCACAACCTTCAAGCTTATTTTGCCTCGGCTTTCGCACTTATCTAGCACTGCTACATCATAAGTGTTACTAATCGTTAAGTCTAACCCATCAATCGTGATGAGCAACGGGCCCGATCGTGAGTTCTCCGTAACTAGTTATCGGTCGATCCTCACATCCCGACCAGTCCTCACCCTTGTCATGTTTAGTTAAAAACATGAGTCAAGGAATTTCACGTATTGTCCCTTTCTTCGACTCGGGTGCCAGACTCTGGATCACCTCTATCGATAAGTAGACAACATACGTTAGTCCTATTGATGGAAGGCTTGGATTTATATAAATACTTCATTTTATTTTAATCCAATATGACTTAATATTTAATTCGAGAGGGGGTTTCTGGTTTTGAAAGTTATGCTAACTCTCCTCGAGATCTCACCGATTCAGTTATGCTTTATCTTTTATTACGATCTAGATTCTAGCGCGTAGCTAAATATAAATCGACAAATAAATAAAAGCCATACAAGCCTAGCATGCATACTACCACAATATGTTTTCGATCGGGAGCCTCCTATGTGGGCCATCATCGAGCCAATGATGTTGGCCCAATTGGTCAATCTAAAGGGTTCTCAAACAGGCCCTATGCTATTACACATTGTACCATGCATACATGGCCTTCTTATCTTCTTGGGCTCCCACCTTGCTTGTAAATGGGCCTCCATCCTAAACTAGGAAAGCAGTAAAGCCCTATTCTATTACAAAGACTCAAAGTGGCCCAAAAACAATAATAGGCTCGCAGGCCCAATAAAAACCAAGCAATAAATTAAACCAATCACATCTACCCTAAGGTCAAGGCTCGTATCGATCGAAAACCACGTAAACAGTTCACGTAGAGCAAGAAACATGTAAACATCTTTTACTTTCTTCTATCTTAATTTTAAAACATCCTTTTAAAACAGACTTCCTATGATTCTTGCTTTTTAGTCACTACTAATTATGACAAAATAAATATCCGGGTAAACAAAAATTAATTTTCTGCTCAATTTCAGAATCTGTTTTTCAACTTTTGAAAATTGCATTTTCGGCCCCTCAACTTTCGAAAATTGCACTTTGACCCCAAAACTTTTAAAAAGTTACAAAAACACCCCTGGGCAGTTTCGGGCAGATTCCAGAAAATAAAATTTTGAATTTTGAAAATTTTCAATTTTTCAAATTGACCCCTCAAGTTTCGGTAATTGCAAAACAGCCCCTAAGTTTTCAGAAATTGCAAAACGACCCCAAAAACCGTGCGACCAGAATTGCAAAAATAGTCCAGAATTTTCAGATTTTCAGATTTCAAAAATTTCGAATTTTCAGCCCTCAAAAACCCTGATTTGCGATTTCTACCCCAAAAGTCCTGAAGTTTTCAAAAACTATAAAAACGGCACAGATCTTGAAAAGCAGTTTTACCCATTGATAGATCTAGTCATAACAAGCAAGAATCAACTTACAGAACATAATTATCACGTGTTCTCATACATATAATTAAACATATACGGTGAACACAATTATGTTCAGGCTTTTGTATAATAATAATGGAGTTGGCTCTGATACCACTGTTGGGATATAGCTCGATTTGTCAAACAACAAAGTGCGGAATTTAAAATTTTTCGAGGTATCCAATGGTCCCATAAAAGATGTCTCCATATTATGTATACAAAAACTTAAACAAAAACGCACACAATGAATTAACAAAGGGGGTTTTTGCGATATACCTCACCACAGGCAAGGTGGTGGAAACCTCCGGTCTTCGATTCTGATTCTGATCCGGTTCACAGGAGTGATCCAATTGTCTCACCTCCAGGGATAGTCCACACCAATTGGATTCTGGCAACACCTCAAGATCTTAGGCTCAGAACTCGATGCAGGAGATTTGTTATTGAAGGATTGTATGAGATCTCTTGACAAATCAAGATATAATACAATGGAGGAGGAGATCTCGGCGGCGGCGGCACCAAGGAGCTCACGGCAGCACAGTGGCGGCGGCTAGTGGTGGCGGCGGCGGCTAGGGTTTGCTTGGAGAGGGGGCGGCGCTTTTAGGGCAGAGGGAGGCTAGGGTTTTTCTTTCTTAGGTGTTAGCTTTTAAGCTCATGTAGTTCCCCTTTTATAGACTCCTTCTGACCTAGGGTTTGCAAGACTCCTTATGGGCTTTAATTAATAGAAGACCATGTCTTGCAATCCTCCATTTAATTAACTACTTTAATTAAATGCCCAGTCCAATTAAATCAATATTTCTTTTAATTAACTAGCAACTCAATTATTAATTAAGTTAGCCAATTAATTAATCTCCCACTTGAATTAAATACTTTTAATTCATTTAATTGATTTAATTACCTTTAAATCAATTAATTCCTTTCATGTCCTTTTATAACAGTCACCGTCCAATTGTATTGTGTGTGACCCTCTGGGTTCACCATCAACTGGCAGCAGGCCCACGAATCCCTCGTGATTTAATTTATGAACAATAAATTGTTCCGGTTAATTAAACAACCTTTAATTAACCACTCCTAGAATTAAATCCTCTATTAATTCAGGAGTACCCACACTTCATGGTCGATGTCTAGCCACAAGCCCATGAAGCCCAATTTCTGGTGAATTGATATTTGTGAACCTCGTCTCATATAATTGCCATGTACATACGGTCCTTCTATCGACTAATATTCCCGATCAAGACTTAGGGTGTGTGAATTGATCGGCACCTCTAAATTTGTCTCGATAGCTATACTTTCTAATTCAGGATAATATACCTTTGTGACCTTCTAAATTTGGAAACCCCTTTCCAAATCCGTCACCGACTGCGGCCGCAGAATCCTTGGATATATTATCTAAGAATCGTATAGGAAATTCTCTCACCCATTACGGTGAGTCAATAGATTCCATATCGGTACTAACCACTCGCGCACATGTCCATACGCACCCAACCTAGGCATGTTATGACCAAGCTACGTGGCCTATACCTAGATCTAAGTACGCACTTTCATGCACCGAATTCGCCCTAGTACCTCAAGTCAAAGGACTAAATCGTACACTATTATATTCCTTGAGAAACATCCCATCACCGATATGCGTCATGCGCTTCCACAATGGGTTTCTCTGTTCGGGTCGTTCGATGCGTTCAATCCTCCATTGAACCACCTACTCGTATGCACTGGACTCAAATTCCTTGTTCATGAAACACTACAAATTCACTCCATGTGAATCATGCATACTTGTACAAGTCTTGGTGATTCCTACGATACCCTGTCTCGTTTAGGAATCTATGACTTGGAACAGATTTAAGATTACGACCTTTGAGACTGTTTCATGATTGCACTCAGTACTGAAGTGAATCGTCCCATAGTCAAATGTAATCTAAGGGTTTCAACCAATCGCTTAAATGTATTCGCGAAAGATGAAGTTGGCCATTGTTTATTCTTATACATATATAAATAAACATGCGTATTATTATAAAATCAAAGATCGTTTCATACAGGATAGATCTATTACAAGCTAACAGAACTGGCTTGCAGGGCACTATCCTATCAATAATGTCTATCAAAGACCTAGATCGGCCGAGCCGGCGAACAGGAGCAGAATCAACCAAATAGAATACCCCAGGCTGACCATTCCAATAGAAGAAATCTTGGTAGTACTTGAGAGGAACAATTGGACCCCGGCAGCGAAGAGAATCGCTCAGCCAAGGCCAGGTGCACGAAACTATGATTTATACTGTAGATATCACCGGGCACATGGGCATCGCACCGAAGATTGTTTTCACCTTAAAAAAGAAATTGAAGAACTGATCAAACAAGAAAAATTAGATGACTATTTAGAACGAAATAACCGCATAAGGGGTAGAAGTCGGAGTCCTCGGACTAATAACCAAAGAGGAAGCTCCCGAAGAAGGTCGCCTAACGATGGCCCCCCACAAGAGTTGAACGATGGTCAGATCAACGTCACCATCCATCCGATCTCAGGAGGACCAGCCGGCGGGGACAGTCGCAACGCTCGCCGCAGGACCACCAGATCCATACTGGGAAGCGTCAGGTACCCAAAAGAAGTGTGGACGTTAGAAAGCAAATCACCTAAGCACCAACTGATCAGTTTCGATGAGAGCGAAGTACCAAAGAACTTTGTTTGGGACACAAAACAGGACAACCCTGATTTCCCTATGGTGGTATCGCTGGAAATAGCGAACTATAACGTCAAAAGAATCCTGATCGACAATGGAAGCTCAACCAACATCATCTCTAAAGAGCTCCTAGCTCAGATGAACATGGGACAAATAACATTCCAAAAGGTAGCTACGCCTTTAGTAAGTCTGGAGGTTCCGAAATTTCCCCTGTGGCACAATAGCTTTAAGTGTATCACTCGGAAGGAAACCACGTCGTATGGTGAAGCTAATCAAATTCTTGGTAGTAGAAACCCCCTTTGCCTACAACGCGATCCTAGGGCGACCTGCCCTCAACCTATTCTGAGCGGTTGTTTCAACTTACCATCAGAAAATAAAATTTCCAACTGACGTGGGAATCGGAGAAATAGTAAACGATCATTGTATGGCATGGGACTGCTACAACACCTCCTTAACCTTGGGGAACCGCTCCAGAACGTTTACCCCAGCTAAAAGAAAACTCGAAGAAGATGTTGACAGAGTCGAGATTGAAAACCCCAGCACAGACCAAATAGATAAAAAGGGAAAGGAACCGATTGATTTAGCTTTGAAACCACCGGAACACAAAGATGTCCTACTAGTGCAAGAAGATCCAACGAAAACAACCAGAATATGAACCGAACTCAGTAAGGCAGGGGAAGTAATGCTGGTAAATTTCCTCAGAAAAAACATAGATATCTTCGCTTGGAGTGCGAACGACATTGAAGGGATTGATCCCAGAGTAATCAGTCACTCGCTAAAAATCGACCCCATGGCAAAACCTGCTAGACAAAAGAAGAGGAATCATGGGCCGATAAAGGATAAAATAATCAAGGCAGAAGTAGAAGGGCTACTCAAGGCAAAACAAATTCGAGAAATACACTTCTCGGAATGGCTATGTATTGTCGTATTAGTAGCAAAAGGGGATAAAAAGGATAATAAGTGGAGAATGTGCAACGATTTCACCGACCTTAACAAGCTATGTTCGCGCGATCCATATCCTCTCCCGAGGATCGACTTATTAGTCGACTCAACCGCTGGTTTTGCAATTTTCAGCATGATGGACGCCTTCCAAGGTTTTTATCAAATATACATGGATGAGCGAGACCAAGAGAAAACTGCCTTCATAACCGAGCAGGGTGTTTACTGCTTCATAGTCATGCCTTTTGGCCTAAGGAACGCCGGGGCCACTTACCAGAGGTTAGTAAACCTAATGTTCAAAGAGTTGATTGGAGAAATAATGGAAGTCTACGTAGACGATATGCTGGTCAAAAGCATGAATGAACCTGACCATGTAAAACACCTCGATCAATGCTTCCGAATCTTGAGAAAATACCGAATGAAGCTGAATCCTGCAAAATGCACCTTCAGAGTTAAATCGGGAAAGTTTTTAGGCTATTTGGTACATCAACGAGGAATTGAGGCCAATCCAGAAAAAATTCGAGCTATAACCGAAATGAAACCTCCCAAAACGATCTCCCAAGTACACAACTTGGTAGGAAAGATCGTAGCGTTAAACAGATTCATCTCCAAGTCGGCCGACAGAAGTTTGCCTTTATTTCAAACTCTACGAAAAGCAAAAAACTTTGTTTGGACCGAGGAATGCGACCAGGCCTTCGACCGGCTAAAGGAATATCTGACGACCTCCCCATTATTGGCCAAACCAACCGAGGGATAACCATTATACATTTACATATCAATCTCCGATGTGGCCATTAGTTCGGTTCTAGTAAAAGTAGAAGGCGTGGAACATAAGCCTGTTTATTACTTAAGTAAGTTACTGCAAGGGGCGGAGAAGAACTACTTGGAAATAGAAAAATTCGATTTGGCCTTAGTAGTGGCGGCACGCAAACTCCGACCTTACTTTTTAACCTACAAAATTGTGGTGTTAACCAACCAACCGCTAAGACAAGTCTTAGCGAAGCCGGAAGCCTCTGGAAGATTGATCAAGTGGGAAATCGAGCTCGGTCAGTTCGAAATCGAATACAGACCGAGAATTGCAATTAAGGCCCAAGTCCTAGCCAATTTCCTGTTAGACACTCCGACCCGGACAACCGAACATACTGAATCAACCAGCCATGCCAATAATATCTTGATCGTAGAAAATCAGACCTGGTTGATGCATGTCGACGATGCTTCATGCAGAGAAAGAGGAGGTGCCGGAATCAACTTTACCGGACCAAATAAGGAGGATATAAACTATATTATTACGTTGGACTTCGTAGTGACAAACAACGAAGCAGAATATGAAGCGCTAATCGCAGTAATGGAAACGGCGGTTAAGGCCAACATAAAGAGTCTGAAAGTATTAACCGATTCTGAGTTAGTACAAAGACAGATAGAAGGTCTATACGAGGCAAAGGAATTTAACATGGTCAAATACCTCGCCAAAGTAAAGGAATTGGTTGAGAAATTCGAAAATTTTGGGATACAGAACATCCCACGATCAGAAAATAAATGGGCAGATCAACTGTCTAGATTTACAGGGTCTCATGACGGTAAAACGGAAAGAGTAATCAATTGGTTAATTTCCAATACACCGGCAATAGATATCGACGAGGCACCGGTCGCTGAGATGATGGAAATCGAAGAAGCTGAAAAAAACTGGATGACTCCGATGATAAACTAACTTCGAGAAGGAAAATTACCGCTTGATCCAAACGAAGCTCGAAAAATAAAATATCGAGCTCCAAAATACACATTGTTAGAAGAAAAACTTTACCGAAGATCGGTATCGGGAATTCTTCTAAAATGCATCTCCGAATCTCAAACCAACGATGTCCTTCGAGAAGTACACGAAGGAGAAGCAGGAAATCACAGTGGAGCAAGGGCCTTAGCCTTAAAATGCCTTAGAACAGGTTATTATTAGCCTACCATCAACAATGATGCCATGCAATATGTTCAAAAATGTCATCATTGTCAAGTTCATGCTAATATAAGTCATCAACCAGCCGAAAACATGCACTCAATACCAGTATGCTGGCCATTCTGATTTAACCGAATTTCGTCGGGTAAGATTATATCAGTAAATAGGTGATATTAGGGATTCACAATCAATATGATTTAAAGGGCTCTGTTACTTTATTCCGGATGGATCAATCTCAAAGAAGAACAGTTAGATGGAACAATCAGTAATAAAGAAAATCAATGAATATGATAGTGTAGCAAAAGCTTTTCTATTGAATAATCTTAGATTATGTTGTTATGCAGGCGTAAGTTGAGTATGTAAAGCGTGTGTAATATAATGATTAACTAGGTATTTATATCATATTAAACCTAGCTTTGAAAGGAAACATAATCCTAATAGGACTCGGCACAATCGTCCTTCTTAAGTCCGGATTGTAGTCTCCTTGTTGAGGAGAGTCGTATTCTATCGGGTCGATAAGATGATCCCGAACTAACTCGTCTGGTTGAACCGATCTTTTATCCCTTAGTCGATCCAAACATTATAAGGGGTGCGAAATAGCCCCCATCAGTACTCCCTCACTTCTTCGAGCGTATATGTAGTTAAAGCTCGTAGAAGTAGATGGTTTCTTACGACTGTTATTTTCTGTGAGTCGTGCCTCGTTAAAAACCTTACTTAAGAAAAAACCCTGTGGGAAAAAATCCTAAGTAAGGAAAAGAGTGCTACGCATCATAGATAGTCGTTTTCTCTTTCCAATTATGAACCGCTACGCGTCCCTTTGGGGAGGCTCTTTATCTTTTTCCATTTTCGACGGGAACGTGATTAGTTGTGAGGAGTTCGAAACGTCTTTTCACTTCTCAGTATAAATAGGTGACTATTAAGTTTGTCATTTTTACTTTATACTTCCTTTCACTTCGCAGTCATTTTCTTGCTTAGTCGTTCATCATTTAAAGTTTTCCTTTTATCGACTTATATCCCCCGAGGATCCAAAAAATGGCTTCTATAAGAAAATCTTCTTCCTCCTTTAGGGAGAATGTCACTCCCATTATCGAGGAAGGGTTGCATTCTAATCCTTCGAGCGAGCAAACTGGAGTTTCAGAATTCATTGTTCCTGCTGAGGATACATTTAAGGTACAAATTCTTTCTGATATGGACGTCGCTGCCCGAGCCAAGAAAGGCAAAGGCACAACTCCTCAAGTTTCTGAACCGATTGAGGATCTAGCTTGTGCTTACACTGTGGATACTTTCTCTGAGGTTGTGAACAATTATGCCAAATATTTCCCGGAGGGTTCCGAGATAGTTCTCTCTTCTCCTTCTGATAGGGTTACATCACGGCCGAAAGGATGTCGAGCCTTTTACACGGCCCATTTTAATAGTGGTCTGCGTCTTCCGTTGTCTGCCCTCTTTCTTGATATTTTAAAAATATTCAGTGTGTCCTTGACTCAATTAGTCCCTAATTCCGTGGCCTTCGTGGTTTGTTTTTCTGTTTTGATGATAGCGAAAGGATTCCAACCCTCCTTTCGTAATTTTACGCAGTTGTTTCGCTTTAACATTTCTAGTTCCTCCAATCGCGGATATGTCTTCGCTAGCCAGAAGCCTAGTCGCGCAATCTTTGACTCCTAAGTTTCTAGCAACCCTTCTTGGAAATCTCATTTTTTCTTTGTTCGTCCACCCTCTTATCTTCATTTGGCGGATGGCTCGACTACGCCCTTTTCGTGGGATCATGACTCCAAGTGGGTTTATGGAGGTCGTCTGCCGACCGGTGAACTTATTCCTGACGATCCTCAGTTTATTGGTGAAATCCAGGCTATGTGTGACAATAAATATCAGAGTGCTCTTCTTATTGGAGAAGTTTTCCTTCGCAAAGCGGGATTGAGTACTCATGTTTTTCCAATTACTTCGTCATCTGAATCACTTGGTAAGCATTTATTTCAGCATAACATTGTGATGATCTCTTTTCTGCAGAGGGTCTGACTTTGACCGTGTTTCTTTTTAAGCTCATATGGTAGAAAATTCCCGACATTCTTCAAAGGGAAAAATGGTGTAGTCAAAATCCACCAAAACCATAGAGAATGTTCCTATCGAGCAGAGAGCGTCTCGGAAGAGAAAATTGGAGTTGAGTTATGACTCTGAGGAGAATAGGGAGGAATCTCCAGATTCTTCTCAAGAATCTCCTATTCGTCAGGGAACATGATCCGTTATCCCCCTCTCCAGCTTAGGACATCTTTGGGTATACGTGGATGTCGCAGCTGGTCGATGCCTCATCCCAATGACAATCCGGTGGGGAGAAAGAAGAGTTATTATGGTCGTTCTGGTAACGATCTTTCTTTACTCGGCGATAATCATCAAAAACCTACCTTGGTTGAAATGATCGAGGATCATTTAGAGGGAAAAAGAGCCGCTGGCTATCTTGAGAATGATTCTTTAGTTCACGACGAGAGCGAAAATGCAGTGGATAAGGCCACTCGTGTTCTTTTGTCCGGCGTTTTTACTCGTGACATGAATAAGCTTCTTCGGAAGGATCCTTTGGAGAAATTTCAGTGAGCTTCTCTTTATGCTAAAAAGGTGATCTGTGCTTATAGGGTAATTTTCTTCGTGGATTCCTTAAGTTTGCTAATTTATTTCTTTTTATTCCTTTTCTTTATCTCAGACTAAGACTTGTTTGGCATCATATGCCTATGAAACTGCTCTCTGGAGACAACAATGTGAGTTTCTGGATGAGAAATATAAAACTTTACTTCATAAGTCTTCTGATTCAGAGGTTGGTCCCTCAACGACTTCTTCCGTTCCGGCCGTAGAGACTTGGGCTACGGGGACTGATGACCAGGAGATTATAGACAGGGTTCTGGAGACTTCCCGTGCTCAAGAACAAGCCAATCAATTGGCTAAAAAGTTAGAAGAGTTCCAATTTCAGAGTACTGCTCGAATTAGTGAGTTGGAATCTCAAGTATCAAGTCTTCAAGCTTCTCTAGAGGAGTATGAGAGGGACATTCCCCTTAGTGGACTCAGGGATCGTTATGGCCGGAATCCTGATGAAAAAGTGATTCGTGAATTCCTCAGCTCTCCTGTTCATACAGCGCTGGTATATCAAATGGTTGGTCCGCTCCTAGAAAGTACGTTCAAGAAGGCGGTTCATCAGTTGGTCGCTTTTGAAATGATAGATGATCGTCGAAAGGAATATTTTAAAATGGTGCTCATTCGGTTGAACCGTTATGGCGAAGTATATTCTCCTTCCGAGCTTCCGGACGTCATTTATCAAAAATTTCCTCTGGCTCACCTTGTCAAAGAGTTTGGAAAACCATTGTCGATTCCTCCTTCAGATATTAATGACGAGGTCGATGACAATTTTATCTATCCAGAGGAAGAGGAAGAAGATATTGTCACAGCAGAAGAAGGAGACGTCGCTAGCGAACAGAAAATTTCGGATAGCGACCAAGCTGTATGATATATTGATCTTGTGAAATAACCTTTGTAACTGTTTACCGTAAATCTAATTGTAATATTACTTTTTTATCCCTTTGTGAGATAAACGTTTTGTATTCTGACAGTCACGTCCTTTCGTCTTCTCTGTAATAATTCAGACAGGCCATTAACTTTGCCGTAATCATTATGCGTATGTCTTTTCAAATTCTAGTGTTTATTCCAAGGCCAGTTTCTGTATTTCGCGCCCTTTCTTTGGGTCTCTCGCGTCTTTTCGTATAGTATAAATATAAAAAGGTAAAAACTTGATTCGCTATTTACCGCTTTACTCATTTCTTAACGGAATACTTTTTCTTCAGCAGGTCGATAAGCTTTCTCGATATTTTAATTTTACTTTTTGAATTCCGATCATGAGTAATCTTTTTGGTAACACATCGAAGCGTCCTTCCCGTGAGAACGCTAAAAATATCAGACTGAAGAAGTCTCGAACAGAGGGACCATCGATGGAACCTCCTCGTTCGTCCTCCGTTAGTAGGTCGGCGACCGATACTCCTGTCATCCCTTCTGAACCTTTTTCTGTAGTTAGTTCATCTTTTGTACAACAAACTTTTCTTCTTCTAGTTAAGTAGGAAGTAGGCCTTCCCCTGGTACGGTTGCCTTTGGTGATTCGTCATTTATGGAGCAAGCTTTTGATGTACCCTTTTCTTCAGGCACTTCTTCTTTCGAACATGGCACATATGAACATGTTCCTGTTAATTCTCTTCCTTTTTCTACTTCTGTTGCCTCGGTTGTCAGCGGAGGCCAAGTTGGTGTTGTCTCGGAGGTGATTAATCAGGGTTCCTTTGTAAATCCTTCCGCAACACAACCTATTTCTCAAGATTTCCCTGATTACTTGTTTAATGATACAACTGTTGTTACTACTTCGTTCGAATCCAGCGGGCCTTCTGGAGGTCGAACTGGGTTAAGGTCCGGTCGTCGAACCGTTATTTCCGCTTCGGGTAAGGAGACCTCGGTTAGTCCCAACGAGAGGGAATCCCCCCGTCCATTAGATGACCGTTGCATCCTGGAGCAAGTTAAGGATATTATGCAGTCGGTAACTCCACGTCCTGACGGTGTACCTTCCGTTAGTGAACTGCCTGGCTCTGTTGAGCCTAACGCTCTGTCGTGGGATCTGGGCCTGAGCACTATCTTGCCTGGCGAGTTGAGGAAGCTGGAGGGTACCCCCAACATTCGCTTTGTTCAGTCGCTGGTGAAGATATGTGAGCAGGTAAATATATTTTTGATTATTTTTCCCGCTTTTATTTTGATTGCATTGTTATGTAAGGGCTTTCTTTTTCTTTTCTTTTCCAGGCTAAATATTTTGCACTCCAGCTGGGTGTGCAAAATGATGATCTGTGGATCGGCAAGGATGCCTATCAATGTCGTTTGGAGTCAGAGAAGGCGAAGGCCGCATGGCAGACCCTCCAACTGCAGCTTGCTAACGATGATCTCAAAAAATTACAAGAAGAGAAGTCTGTCTGGGAGAAGGAGAAAAGTGATTTGGTTCAGGCTGCTGCCCTAGCAGAGGAGTCTCGACGGCAGGCCTATGAAGAAGGTTACGATGCCGGTTATCTAAAGCGTCAGGAGGAGTTGATGGCGTTTGTAGGTAACTTGACTCCTCGGAGGACATTTTCTGCTAGTCGGCCTGTTGATAACAACCCTTCTCGGTGACCTGTTCGACCCGGTTGTTATTTTGAGTTTCTTCCCTTTTTTTTTTTTGTGTGTACTGCCCAAACTTTTTTGTGTAGTTGCTTGGGCTGAAGTTTTTGTTCGGGGATAATGATTTAATTAAAGCCATGATCTTTTACGGGCAGATCCATGTATTTCAATCCCTAGATATATTTTGTTATGCATATTTTGCTGTTATGCATAAATATAACATCTTGAAATAATCAGGAGAGATTAGCTTGCTTATCTGATATTGGTCTTCTCGGAGGATATCAGTTTTCGAAAAAAGTAGCTTAGTCTTGCTCGATCAGTTTTTTAAGTAACTGAATGTTATAACGTTTGTTCTGCAAATCAAACTTTTAAATCAAGTATAAGAATGATGATCAACCAAACATGATCCCTTATGATTGTCCAGAAGTCGTGTTAGACATAAAAATGTGGACAGCAGGCCATCCATGAAGATAGTTGATTGAATACTTGTTAAGGAACGCTCAGCGTTGTCGTCGCTGTTCGACCAGTCCCTTGTAAATTTGTCCTTTTGCCAAGGATATCTTATTTAAGGACTCTGTCATTTCCACTGTTGAGCTCCGCTTTTATCATAGGTTTAAGTTCGCTGAACCTTGTGAAAAGATATCGTTCTAGGTATCTTCTTAAAATCCATGTTTCTTGGTACTGATTGTGAGTTCCATGTTCCTCAAATAAAGCAACCAGTGTATCAAATATGTCAAAAATTTTGGATATGGGAGGAATTGGAAAATGTAGACTTATTAGTTAGATCTACTCTGTTCAGACCTCCTTCAGCAATTCTTTGGTATGTTAGGCAGCGGCGATAGTGCAGTCTGGAACGATGGTAATTATTGCCTTAATATCTATGTCAGGCTTCTTGGACTCCAGTTGAGTTCTTATATAGCCAATTATTAATTTTCCATATAATATATGAGGCAGTGACGACCCTCATATGCTGGAGGGTTAGATCTTACACTTCTAAGTGAACCAGTAACGTTTCATAATGGTGTAAACTTGCATGCCTTTGTTGAGGATCTCAAGTTATTCGTCGAGCGACTAGCATATGTGAGCGTGCAAACTTTTCTATTCTGGAGCTCTTTTAGATCTGCTTCGATTGTTTTGTGATCGCTTCGATCTAAAGTTTCTTTTGTCATCGATTCGTTGAGTCGATCGGAGAGGTGTCGTTCCAACTTACTCGCATTAATTACGGGAAGTCAAAAGGTCGCATTTCTGTCCCTTGATCAAATCCCTTTTTAATCGTTATAAATAGATCGAGGAGTGTTTATTGAGCGGATCAATGTATACTCAACTCTTTTTCATTTAGACTTAGGTTATAATACCAAAAGCCTTTTAATCGTTATAAATAGATCGAGAAGTGTTTATTGAGCGGATCAATGTATACTCAACTCTTTTTCATTTAGACTTAGGTTATAATACCAAAAGCCTTTTAATCATTATAAATAGATCGAGGAGTGTTTATTGAGCGGATCAATGTATACTCGACTCGTTGTATGGTTGGATCGAGGAGCGTTTATTGAGCGGATCAATTTATACTCGACTCGTTGTATCTTGATCTCAACCAATACGATTGTAGAATTCCGAGGAGTGTTCACCGAATCAATCGATTTATACTCAATCTTGATTTAATATTTAAAATTGCTAACAGATATATTAAAAATCAAATCGTAGGCTAAGGCCTTTATTACAATGAATAAAACTTACTAGAAAAAAAATAAAACAGCATGATCTACTATAATTTATTTACCATAGTATTTTCTAAGGTTGACTGCATTCCAGGTTCTTGGTAAGGCTGTTCCATCCAAGTGTGCAATTTTGTATGAGCCTTTCTTTCCTACATCAATGACAACGTATGGTCCATCCCAATTTTGTTGTAACTTTCCCACATGTTTGGATACTTCTACCTTTTTCAAGACCAAGTCCCCTTCTTTGAAGGTTCGGATGCGTACCTTTTGATTATACGCCCTTTCCATATTTGCTTTAGTGACTTGCAAACGTACGGCCGCTTTTTCTCTTAAAGCTTCTGTTAAATCAATATCATTTTCTCTTGTCTTTTCGTTTTCCTGATCGTCATACATTTCAATTCTCGGTGTTGGAATTAGTGTTTCGATCGGAATAACAGCTTCAGAGCCATATACTAGGCTGAATGGGGTTTCCCCGGTTGAGGTCCTGACTATGGTTCGATTAGCCCAAAGTACTCCTGGGAGTTCATCTAGCCATTTTCCTTTGGCTGCCCCTAATCTTTTCTCCAAAGATTTGATTATTTCTCGGTTTGCCACTTCTGTTTGTCCATTTGCTCTAGGATGCCCAACTGAGGTGAAATTTTTTTGACTTCCTAATTTTGCACACCATTCTAGGACCTGCTTTCCCGCAAATTGGGTTCCATTATCAGAGATTAGGATTCTAGGGATTCCTAATCGACATACTATGAATTTCCATAAGAAATCGATCACTTGGAATTGGGTTATTCGAGCAAGGGCAATGCATTCTATCCACTTACTGAAATACTCTACAGCGACTAAAACGTATGCTTTTTTGGATCTTGCTGCTGGAAAAGGACCCACAATGTCCATTCCCCATTGATCGAATGGCCAACATACTGGTATGGGGTGCATGTTTTCAGCTGGTTGATGACTTACATTAGCATGTATTTGATAATGGTGACATTTTTGGACATATTTGGTTGCATCCTTGTTGATGGTAGGCCAATAATATCCAGTTCTAAGGCATTTTAAAGCCAAGGCCCTTGCTCCGCTGTGATTTCCTGCTTCTCCTTCATGTACTTCTCGGAGTATATCATCGGTTTGAGATTCGGAGATGCATCTTAGAAGAATTCCCGATACTGATCTTCGGTAAAGTTTTTCTTCTATTAATGTATACTTTGGAGCCCGATATTTTATTTTACGAGCTTCGTTTTTGTCCAGGGGTAATTTTTCTTCTCGAAGGTACTCTATCATTGGAGTCATCCAGTTTGCTTCGGCTTCTTCGATTTCCATTACTTGAGTGATCGGTGTTTCATCGATATCAATCGCTGGTGTATTAGAAATTAACCAATTGATTACTCTCTCAGTCTTTCCGTCGTCAGATCCAGTAAATCTAGAGAGTTGATCGGCCCATCTATTTTCCGATCGTGGGATGTTCTGTATCCCAAAACTTTCGAATTTTTCAGCCAATTTTTTTACTTTGGCAAGATATTTGACCATGTTAAATTCCTTTGCCTCATATAGGCCCTCTATTTGTCTTTGTACTAACTCCGAATCGGTTAATACTTTAAGATTCTTTATGTCGGCCTTGATTGCCATTTCCATTCCTGAGATAAATGCTTCATATTCTGCTTCGTTGTTTGTCACGACGAAGTCTAGTGTTATTGCGTAATTGATATCCTCCTTGTTTGGCCCGATAAAATTGATTCCAGCACCTCCTCCCTCTTGGCATGAAGCACCGTCAACGTGCATTAACTAGGTTTGATTTTCTACGATCAGGATGTCATTGGCATGGCTGGTTGATTCAGGATGTTCAACTGCCTGGCTAGGAGTTTCTAATAGAAAATCGGCTAAGACTTGGGCTTTAATTGCAATTCTAGGTTTGTACTCGATATCGAACTGACCGAGTTCGATCGCCCATTTGAAGTCTTCCAGAGGCTTCTGGTTTTGCTAAGACCTGTCTTAATGGTTGGTTGGTAAATACCACAACTTTATAGGTTAGAAAGTAGGGTCGGTGTTTTCTTGCTGCCACTACTAAGGCCAAGGAGAATTTCTCTATTTCCAAGTAGTTTTTCTCGGCCCCCTGCAGTAGTTTGCTTAAGTAATAAACAGGCTTGTGTTCTAGGCCATCCACTTTAACTAATACCGAACTGATGGCCACTTCGGAGATCGATATGTATAAATATAATGGTTCTCCTTCGGTTGGTTTGGCCAATGGCGGGGACGTTGTTAGTTATTCTTTTAATCGATCGAAGGCCTTGTCGCAATCTTCGGTCCAAGCAAAGTTTTTCGCTTTTCGAAGGGTTTGGAAAAACGGCAAACTTCTGTCAGCCGACTTGGATATGAATCTGTTTAATGCCACGGTTTTACCTACCATGCTCTGTACTTGGGAGATCGTCTTTGGAGGCTTCATTTCAGTTATGGCTCGATTTTTTTTTGGGTTGGCCTCGATTCCCCGTTGATGTACCAGATATCCCAAATATTTTTCGGATTTAACCCCGAAAGTGCATTTTGCAGGGTTTAGTATCATTCGATACTTTCTCCATATTTGGAAGCATCGATCGAGGTGCTTCACATGATCGACTTCATTCATGCTTTTGACCAGCATATCTTCTACGTATACTTCCATTATTTCTCCAATTAATTCTTTAAACATCAGGTTAACTAACCTTTGGTAAGTGGCCCCGGCGTTCTTCAAGCCAAACGGCATCACTATAAAGCAATATACTCCCTGCTCGGTATGAACGCAGTTTTCTCTTGGTCCCGCTCATCCATATATTTTTGATAGAAACCTTGGAAAGCATCCATCATACTGAAAATTGCAAAGCCAGCGGTTGAGTCGACTAATAAGTCGATCCTTGGGAGAGGACATGGATCCCGCGGGCATAATTTATTAAGGTCGGTGAAATCGTTGCACATTCTCCATTTGTTATCCTTTTTGTCTCCCTTTGCTACTAGCACAACATTACATAGCCATTCCGAGAAGTGTATTTCTCGAATTTGTTTTGCCTTGAGTAGCCTTTCTACTTCTGCCTTAATTATTTTATCCTTTATTGGCCCGTGATTCCTCTTCTTTTGTCTAGCAGGTTTTGCCAAAGGGTCGATTTTTAGTGAATGACTGATTACCCGGGGGTCAATCCCTTCAATGTCGTTCGTGCTCCAGGCGAAGATGTCTACATTATTTCTGAGAAATTTTACCAACATTACTTCCCTTTCTTTGCTTAATTCCGTTCCTATTCTTGTTGTTTTTTGGGTCCCCTTGTACCAATAGGACATCTTTATGTTCCGGTGGTTTTAAAGCTAAATCCACTGGTTCCTTTCCCTTCTTATCTATTCGGTCGATGCTAGGGATATCGACTCCGATTCTATCATCGTCGTCTTCAAGTTTTCTTTTGCTTGGGGTAATCGATCTTGGGCAATTTCCCAGGGTTAGTGATGTGTTGTAACAGTCCCATGCCATGCAATGATCGTTCACCATTTCTCCGATCCCTGCGTCAGTTGGAAATTTTATTTTCTGATGGTATGTTGAAACTACAGCTCGGAATAGATTGAGTGCTGGTCGCCCTAGGATCGCATTGTAGGCAAAGGGAGTTTCTACTACTAAAACTTTTACTAGCTTCACCGTCCG
This sequence comes from Penstemon eatonii, assembly GCA_038501285.1. Taxonomy (NCBI): domain Eukaryota; kingdom Viridiplantae; phylum Streptophyta; class Magnoliopsida; order Lamiales; family Plantaginaceae; genus Penstemon; species Penstemon eatonii. The sequence goes on along the minus strand of CM076710.1, from coordinate 40,200,748 downwards.
ATATGGTTTCTTCCCGAGTGAGACACTCAAAGTTATTGTGCCAATGGGGACAATCTCTGATCCCCAGAATCCTACTAAAGGCGTGGCTACTTTTTGGAATGTTATTTGTCCCAAGTTCATCTGGGCTAGGACCTCTTTAGAGATGATATTCGCTGAGCTTCCATTATCGATTAGGATTCTTTTGACGTTGTAATTCGCTATTTCTAGCGATACCACCATTGGGAAGTCATGGCTATCCTCTTTTGTGTCCTAAACAAGGTTTTTGGGTACTTCGCCCTCGTTGAAACTAATTAGCTGGTGGGTCATTGTTTTGTTTTCTAGGGTCCTTACTTCTTCGGGTACATTAAGCTTCCGATTATGGGATCTAGCAGTCCTTAGCCGAGCATTACGACTGTCTCCGCCTGTGGGTCACCCTAAGATCGTGTGGATGGTACCGTTAATCTGGTCGTTATTTAATTCTTGTGGGGGACCATCATTAGGGGACCTTCTACGGGAATTTCTTCATTCGTTGTTATACCGAGGACTCCTGCTTCTTCCTCGCTTGAGGTTATCCGCTCAAAATAGTCATTTAGTTTTCCTTGTTCGATCAGCTTTTCTATCTCTTTTTTAAGGTGAAAACAATCTTTAGTGCGGTGCTCATGTGCCCGGTGATATTTGCAGTATAAGTCATAGTTTCGTCCACCTGGTCTGGGCTGAGCGATTTTCTTCGCTTCTGGGATCCAATTATTCCTTTCTAGTACAGCCAAGATTTCTTCTATAGGAACGGTTAGCCTCGGGTGCTCTACTTGATTGACCCTGCTCCGGATTGCTGGCTCAGTGGTTCTAGGTCTTTGATAGATATTATGTCGTCTGTCCTGGTCGTTTTTATTGTATTCTAATCGCTGGAAGACGTTGCCTTTTCTAAAAGATCGTTCGTAGTCCATGGATCTTTGGGCAGGAATTCTATCTTGCCGTTTGGAGCCTAAGGCCGTAACTTTGTTTTTGTTTTTATCTTTAAAAGAATTCATCTCTTCCTGGGTCATATACTTAGATGCCAAACTCATGATGTTAGCGAATGTTCTTGGTTGCTTTCGGCTTAGGGCATTTCCGAACTGCCTATTCTTTGTGAGGTCGAAGAGAATGGAGATTATGTAATCGATATTGGGGGATTCGATTTTAAGCAATTCGACATTAAATCTTGCCAACCAGTTCCTTAGGGATTCGCCCTCTTGTTGATAAATGGTTCCTAAATAGCTCATTGGCAATTTTTGTCTCTTTTGACTGGCGAACTGCTGTGTCAGTTTGTTGCATAATTCTCGAAAACTGAATATGGAGTTGGCTGGTTGCTTGGCGAACCAGTCCAAGGCTAGTCCTTCTGACGTGGTCACCATCAACTTAGCAGTGAATTCCGCCGAGTGAGCATACTAGCTCATTATGTTTGTGAAGCTAAAAATATAATTATCTGGAACAGTGGTTCCGTCGTATCTGGGTAGTCTACCGAGTACCTGTCCAGTCGACTGTGCCTCTTTTATTTCTCTGCAGAAGGGAGAGCAGGCCGCTAAGCTTTCCTGGAGTTCCGTGGTTCTGGCCCACGGGTTTTGAACATATCGTAAGTGATGGGGGCTATTTCGTAGTCCTTATAATACTTGGATCGACTAAGGGATATCAGATCGGTTCGACCATACAAACCCATTCAGAAGCATCCGTCGACCCAGTGGGATACGACCTTCCTCAGCGAGGAGACTACAAATCCGGACTCAAGAAGGACAAATGGGCCGAGTCCTACTAGAATTATGTTTCTTTGTAAAGCTAGGTTATTTGTGATATAAATACCTAGTTAAATCATTGTATTAGACAATTCATACAAACGGAGCTTACGCCCAAAAGTACTACATAATCTAAAGATTATTCAATAATAAAAGAGCTTTCTCTTGATATTCATACAAATTTTACGTTGGTTGTCATAATTAGTTGTTGTTCCCTCAAAATTGTTCTTCTTTGAGATTGATCCATCCTGAATAAAGTAACAGAGCCCTTTAAATCATTAAATCAGTTGGCGCCCACCGAGGGGCCAGGTTAATTATTCGATCGACATATGGCTCGCCCGAGGAAGAGCGCTCGTAACGGAGCAAGAAGTAACACCACCAACCAACATGATGCGTCTGAGGATCCGCGGGGTAATACCGATAATAACGCCCCTGTATCCAACGATAATCAGCAACAGAATGAGCATCATCAGAATCGGGAGGAACCACAAGGGATCCCTACTGGCGTAGTACCGGAAGAACGCGTGGCTCCAACGATCCCGATCCCCTTGTCAGATGCTCAGGAGAAATTTCGACAGATCGCTATGCTCCTTAAATCACTCTCCCCAGAGGAATTACTCGTACTCGAACAAGTTCCTCAAAACGTTAGAACTGCTAGGGCAAATCCCGCTCAAAGAACGCCAAGGCAAAACGATCAAATCTCCCAACAAGCTGATAGCCCGGCGAGCGAGCGACGCTCGCTACACAGTCCGCAGTAGGGGAATTCAAAACCCTCCGATGACAACGTCCGAAGAAAAGCGGATCGAAGGAGACCACAACGCAACGAATCAAAGGAACACACCATAATCCCCATCGAGGATGACGCTGGCGAGGCAATCCCGAATCGACCAAGAACAACGCGATTCTCGGAAACAGAAATCAAAAAAATGGTACAAGAACGACTCGAGCAACGCTTACGATCCGTTCAAAACCCGTGGGCCAGAACCACAGAACTCCAGGAGAGCCTAGCAGCGTGCTCCCCCTTCTGCAGAGAAATAAAAGAGGCACAGTCAATCGGACAGGTTCCGGGTAGACTACCCAGATACGACGGAACCACTGATCCAGATGACTATATCTTTAGTTTCACAAACATAATGAACTTGTATTCTCACTAGGCGGAGTTCACCGCTAAGCTGATGGTCACCACGTTAGAAGGATTAGCTTTGGACTGGTTCGCCAAACAACCAGCCAACTCCATATTCAGTTTTCGAGAATTATGCAACAAACTAACACAACAATTCGCCAGTCAAAAAAGACAAATAGAGGGCCTATATGAGGCAAAGGAATTTAACATGATCAAATATCTGACCAAAGTGAAACAACTGGCTGAAAAATTTGAAGAATTTGGGATACAAAACATTCCAAGATCGGAAAATAAATGGGCCGATCAACTCTCTAGATTTACAGCATCCAACGACGGAAAGACTGAAAGAGTGATCACTTGGCTAATGTCTAATACACCAGCAATCGATATCGATGAAACACCGATCACTGAAGTAATGGAAATCGAAGAGGCCGAAGCAAATTGGATGACTCCGATGATAGAGTACCTTCGAGAAGGAAAACTGCCGCTCGATCAAAACAAAGCTCGTAAAATAAAATATCGTGCTCCAAAATATACGTTAATAGAAGAAAAACTTTACCGAAGATCGGTATCGGGAATTCTTCTAAGATGCATCTCCGAATCTCAAATCGATGATATACTCCGAGAAATACACGAAGGAGAAGAAGCAGGGAATCACAGCGGAGCGAGGGCCTTGGCTTTAAAATGCCTTCGAACAGGTTATTATTGGCCTACCCTCAACAATGATGCAATACAGTATGTCCAAAAATGTCATCATTGCCAAGTCCATGCTAATATATGTCATCAACCAGCCGAAAACATACACCCGATACCAGTGTGTTGGTCGTTCGATCAATGGGGAATGGACATTGTAGGACCTTTCCCCGCAGCTAGATCCAAGAAAGCATACGTTCTAGTTGCTATTGAGTATTTCAGCAAATGGATAGTATGCATCGCCCTTGCACGGATAACTCATTTTCAAGTGATCAACTTCCTCTGGAAATTCATAGTATGTCGATTTGGCATCCCGAGAATTTTGATTTCGGATAATGGAACCCAATTTGCGGGAAAATAGGTAATAGAATGGTGTTCAAAACTAGGAATTCAGCAAAATTTTACTTCGGTCGGGCATTCTAGAGCGAACGGACAGACTGAGGTAGCAAACCGTGAAATAATAAAATCCTTGGAAAAAAGATTAGGAGCAGCCAAAGGAAAATGGCTCGATGAACTCCCAGGAGTACTTTGGGCTAATCGAACCACTGTCCGGACCTCAACCGGGGAAACCCCATTCAGTCTAGTATATGGCTCGGAAGCTGTTATTCCTGTCGAAACGTTAATTCAAACACCAAGGATTGAAATGTATGACGACCGGGAAAATGAAAAGATAAGAGAAAATGATATTGATTTGACTGAAGCTCTAAGTGAAAAAGCGGCCGTACGATTGCAAGCCACCAAATCAAACATGGAAAAGGCTTTCAATCAGAAGGTACGTATCCGAACCTTCAAAGAAGAGAACATGGTCTTGGAAAAGGTAGAGGTATCCAAGCATGTGGGAAAGCTACAACAAAATATGGATGGACCTTACGTTGTCATTGGTGTAGGAAAAAAGGCTCATACAAAATTGCACACTTGGATGGAACAGCCTTATCAAGAACCTGGAATGCAGTCAACCTTAGAAAATACTATGGTAAATAAATTTTAGTAGAACATGCTGCTTTATTTTGTTTTATTTTAGTAATTTTTATTCTTTGTAATAAAGGCCTTAGCCTACAGTTCGATAATTAAAGATTCTAGCGATTTTAAATATTAAATCGAGATTGAGTATAAATCGATTGATTCGGTAAACATTCCTCGCAATCCTACGATAAGTATTGGTCAAGTCCAAGAAACAAACGAGTCGAGTATACATTGATCCGCTCAATAAACACTCCTCGATCTAACAATAAACGAGTCGAGTATACATTGATCTGCTCAATAAACACTCCTCGATCTAACAACAAACGAGTCGAGTATACATTGATCAGCTCAATAAACACTCCTTGATCTAACAACAAACGAGTCGAGTATACATTGATCCGCTCAATAAACACTCCTCGATCTTGTTGGGATAGTGGTTGGGATGCCTCGATTGTCATAACAACGACAGTGCGGAATTTAAAATTTTTCGAAGCACCCAAGGTCCCATAAGAATTCTCCATATTAATTATACGCAAGCAAGAACAAAAACACACATAGAAATAAAACAAGGGTGTTTATGCGATATACCTCACCACAGGCAAGGTGGTGGCAACCTTCGATTCTGATTCTGCAACTGGATCTGGATCTAGATCTGGTTCACAGAAGTGATCCAAGCGTCTCACCTCCAAAGTAAGTCCACACTAATTGGGTTCTGGCAACACCTCAAGATCTTAGGCTCAGAACAGGATTCAGGAAGTTTGTCGAAGCAGGATTGTGTAGATTCACTTGACAGGTCAAGATCTATCACAGAGGAACGGAGGGAGATGATCGGTGGCACAAGAGCAGCCCACGGCAGCAGGGTGGCGGCGTCTCTTGGTGGCGGCGGCGGCTAGGGCTTCTAGCACTAGGGGGCGGCGGCTAGGGTTGAGAGGAAAGCTAGGGTTTTCTTCTTAGGGTGTTAGCTTATGAGCTCAAGTAGATCCCCTTTATATAGACTCCTTATGGACTTTTAATTAAAAGTCCATGTCTTGCAAGCCCTCTTCATTTAATTAATTACTTAATTAAATGCCCAGTCTAATTAAATCATTATTTCTTTTATATAATTAATTAGCAACTCAATTAAGTATTTAATTAATTAAGTTAGCCAATTAATTAATCTCCCACTTGAATTAAATACTTTTAATTCATTTAATTGATTTAATTACCTTTAAATCAATTAATTCCTTTTAGTATCCTTTTCAACAGTCACCGTCCAATTGTATTGTGTGTGACCCTCTGGGTTCACCATCAATTGGCAGCAGGCCCACGAATTCCTCGTGATTTAATTTATGAACAATAAATTGCTCCGGTCAATTAAACAACCTTTAATTGACCACTCCTAGAATCAATTCCTCTATTAACTCAGGAGTACCTACACTTCATGGTCGATGTCTAGCCACAAGCCCATGAAGCCCAACTTCAGGTGAATTGATACTTGTGAACCTCGTCTCATATAATTACCATGTACATACGGTCCTTCTATCGACTAATATTCCCGATCAAGACTTAGGGTGTGTGAATTGATCGGCACCTCTAAATTTGTCTCGATAGCTATACTTTCTAATTCAAGATAATATACCTTTGTGACCTTCTAAATTTGGAAACCCCTTTCCAAATCCGTCACCGACTGCGGCCGCAGATTCCTTGGATATATTATCTAAGAATCGTATAGGAAATTCTCTCATCCATTACGATGAGTCAATAGATTCCATATCGGTACTAACCATTCGCGTACATGTCCATACGCACCCAACCTAGGCATGTTATGACCAAGCTACGTGGCCTATACCTAGATCTAAGTACGCACTTTCATGCACCGAATTCGCCCTAGTGCCTCAAGTCAAAGGACTAAATCGTACACTATTATAATCCTTGAGAAACATCCCATCACCGATATGCGTCATGCGCTTCCACAATGGGTTTCTCTGTTCGGGTCGTTCGATGCGTTCAATCCTCCATTGAACCACCTACTCATATGCACTGGCCTCAAATGCCTTGCTCATGAAACATTACAAATTCACTCCATGTGAATCATGCATACTTGTACAAGTCTAGGCGATTCCTACGATACCCCGTCTCGTTCGGAATCTATGACTTGGAACAGTTTTAAGACTACGACCTTTGAGACTGTTTCATGATTGCACTCAATACTGAAGTGAATCGTCCCATAGTCAAATGTAATCTAAGGGTTTCATCCAATCGCTTAAATGTATTCGCGAGAGATGAAGTTGGCCATTGTTTATCCTTATACATATATAAATAAACATGCGTATTATTATAAAATCAAAGATCGTTTCATACAGGATAGATCTATTACAAGCTAACAGAACTGGCTTGCAGGGCACTATCCTATCAATCTCCCACTTGGCCTAAAGCCATTCACCTATGGTTCTAAGACCCATCTGCTCTAGATGACTATCGAACGCCTTTTGTGAAAGTGGCTTAGTTAGTGGGTCAGCTACGTTGTCTTCCGATTTGACATACTCCATGTGCATGTCTCCTCTACCCATGATCTCCCTGATCACGTGGTATTTCCTCTGTACGTGTTTGGATTGATGGTGTGATCTCGGCTCCTTTGCTTGAGCTATCGCCCCGTTGTTGTCACAGAAGACGACTACAGGTTCAGCAATGCTAGGAACAACATCCAATTCTTGGATGAAGTTTTTCATCCATACACTTTCTTTTGCCGCATCTGATGCTGCAATATATTCTGCTTCTGTGGTTGAGTCGGCAGTGGTAGACTGTTTACAGCTTTTCCAACTGACCGCTCCTCCATTGATGCGGAATATGTATCCAGAGTTGGATTTGAAGTCATCCACATCAGACTGGAAACTTGCATCAGTGAATCCTTCAAGTTTCAGTTCTCCACTACCACCGTAGACCAAAAACATATCCTTAGTCCTTCGCAGGTACTTTAGGATTGCTTTTACGGCAGTCCAGTGCTCTTCGCCTGGATTTGACTGATAGCGGCTCGTTACACTTAGAGCGTGTGCTATGTCTGGTCGAGTACACAACATCGCATACATTATGCTCCCTATAGCAGAGGCATGAGGTATGCGAGACATTCTCGTCTTTTCTTTGTCAGTTGTAGGGCACATAGACTTAGAAAGAGAGATACCATGTCTCATTGGAAGCAATCCTCTCTTGGATTCTTCCATTTTGAATCTTTTCAAGATTGTGTTATTGTACTGAGACTGAGAGAGTCCAATCATCTTCTTCGATCTATCCCTATAGATACGTATTCCCAATACGTAAGATGCGTCTCCCATATCTTTCATGGAAAACTGCGCGGATAACCACGCTTTAGTCTGCGCTAACATTTTGATATCATCTCCGATTAACAAAATGTCATCGACGTACAAAACAATGAATTGTATCGAGCTCCCACTATTCTTTTTGTACACGCAAGGTTCATATACGTTTTTGATGAAGCCAAATGCTTTGACTGTCTCATCAAATAGTATGTTCCAGGTTCGGGACGCCTGTTTGAGGCCATAGATTGACCTTTGAAGTTTACACAATTTGTGCTCACTCCCTTTGGACGCAAAACCTTCAGGTTGTTGCATAAAGATCTCCTTGTCAATGTCTCCATTGAGAAAGGCGGTCTTTACGTCCATTTGCCATATTTCGTAGTCATGCCACGCGGCTATGGCAAGCAGTATCCGAATGGATTTCGACATCGCCACGGGAGAGAAGGTTTCCTCATAGTCTATTCCAGGCCTTTGAGAATACCCTTTCGCCACTAAGCGAGCTTTATGAGTTAATACCTCTCCATTCATTCCAAGCTTGCGCTTGAAGATCCATTTGCATCCTACAGGGATAGTTCCCTCAGGTGGATCGACCAAGGTCCAAACCTTGTTGGAATGCATGGAATCCATTTCGGATTGCATGGCTTCGAGCCACGCACCCGAGTCTATGTCTGACATCGCTTCTTGATAGGTCCTTGGATCATTATCACCTCTTTCGTTTTCGTGAATGAAACCAAATCGCTCTGGCTCCTTACGAATTCGATCAGACCTTCGAAGAGTAGGTGTACTAGTAGGTTCAATAAATTCTGGTTCAGCTCCCACTGTTTGTGAGGATGGGTCCGATTCCAGGACATCATCAAGTTCTACGATTGTCCCATTTCGGTTGGTGAGGAAATCCTCTTCCAAGAAGTGGGCGTTCCTAGATACGAACGTATTACGTTCTTTAGGATCGAAGAACAGGTATCCAACGGATTCCTTTGGATACCCCACAAATTTGCACAAACTAGATCTACTATCTAGCTTATCTCCCTTCTTGTTCTTTACATACGCAGGAGATCCCCATACTCGTAGATACGAATACACGGGTGCTTTACCATACCATACTTGGTGCGGTGTTGTTGGCACTGACTTCGAAGGTACTATGTTTAGTATCTTCGATGCAGTTAACAGGGCTAAGCCCCAAAACGAAAAGGGAAGGTCAGCGAAGCTCATCATGGAACGAACCATGTCTAATAATGTTAGGTTCCTCCGCTCGGACACTCCATTGAGTTGGGGCGTCCTAGGGGGAGTTCGCTGGGCGAGAATTCCATTCTCTTTTAGATAATCAAGGAATTCTTGGCTTAAGTACTCTCCACCTCTATCAGAACGAAGTGCTTTAATACTATGTCCAAGTTGATTCTCAACTTCCATTCGAAACTCTTTGAATTTTTTAAAAGTTTCGGATTTGTGTTTCATAAGATACACATATCCATAACGACTAAAATCGTCGGTGAATGTTACGAAGTAAGAGAATCCTCCTCTCGCATTGACACTCAATGGTCCACAAACGTCAGTATGGATTAAATCCAATGTTTGCTTGGTTCGCTCGGGATTCCCGGTGAAGGGTGATTTGGTCATCTTTCCTTTGAGACAAGACTCGCAAGTTGGGAGTTCATCCAAGTTCTTTATTTCAAGAGCCCTAGAGGAAACCAGCTTTTGAATCCTACTCTTGGAAATATGTCCAAGTCTAGCGTGCCAAAGTTGTGGAGTTTGATTATCATATTTTCTTTTTCTAGATTGAATGTGCATGACGTCGGAATTTGTAGGTTCTAAGGAATAAAGACCATCTATCAAAGTACCACGAGCATACATTAAACCACCTTTAAATATGCAAAAAGCTCCATTTTCAATGGAAAAATTAAAACCATCAATATCCAGCATAGGAATAGAAATGATGTTCTTAATAATGTTTGGTACGTACAGACAATCCCTTAAAATTAAAGTAAAATTTCCTAAAACCAATTCGACGTCCCCAATAGCCTCAGCGGCGATCCTAGCTCCGTTTCCAAAACGCAGGATTCTATCCCCGGGCTTCAGGTATCTTACTGCTCCCATCACCTGCAAATCATTGCAGATATGAGAACCTGCTGCGGTGTCTAACACCCACGATGCACAGTTAATAGAAATATTAACTTCAATCAAGAAAATACCTTTGGCTACCAATTTCATCTTTAGGTAGTCTGGGAAGTTCCTTTTCCAGTGCCCTGCTTTCTTGCAGTGGAAACATTCGTCTTCTGGGCTCTTGCGCTTCTTTTCAACCACCTTTGTGACTGCCTTCGAAGAAAATACCTTCTTCTTCTTCCTACCTTTCTTGGGCTTTGCAGCCTTCGATTGGTGTGCAATCATTACCGGCTTCTCTTTCTTGAGAGTCGATTCTGCCGTTACCAACAAATTGGTCAGTTCGTGAAGAGCGAGGGTTCTATCCTCCATGTTGAAGTTCAACACGAACTGGTCAAAAGAACGGGGCAGCGTATGGAGGAGGAGGTCAGTGCTAAGATCAGCGTGCAAGTCTACTTCCAATCGCCCCAGTTTTTCAACCAGGTTGATGAAACGCAGACAGTGATCCTTGACACTGCTTCCCTCAGCCATTTTGAGATGAAACAACTCCTTAGTGGTCGCAAACCTTTCGGTACGAGACCTCTCTCCAAACATCTGCTGGAGATGGAGAAGTATCTCTCTAGCAAGCGGCATGGCAGCATGCTGTTTCTGCAGTTCATTCGACATTGAGGCTAGCATGAGACATCGAACCTGAAGATCATCATCAACCCTTTTAGCATGGGCGGTTCGTTGTTCCTCACTAGCTCGTGCTGCGGGTGCAGCAGGCATGGGTGTGTCGAGCACATAGCTACGTCGCTCGGAGTCGAGGACGATTCTGAGATTTCTCAGCCAGTCAACAAAGTTTGAGCCATTCAATTTGTTTGCGTCGAGGATAACAGATAATGGATTTTTAGACATTGTACTTAATATCTACAAATGGAAAGAAGACAACAATAAGCTAACTGATCTTATGTCTAATACTTATAATTAACGAATTTTGGACTTGTTTTCGAAAAAGTTCTCCCACTATTTTATCGAAACAATCACCCCTTTGACTGCTCGGGAAATTTAATTCCTAGTAGGTCTTGACGTCCAAGCAGCAATTAATTGCACCCACGACTCGTGGCCATACAACCAATTCTCCAGGTAGGTATACTTTTTACCAATTGTGTTACTCCACAACCTTCAAGCTTATTTTTCCTCGGTTTTCGCACTTATCTAGCACTGCTACATCATAAGTGTCACTAATCGTTAAGTCTAACCCATCAATCGTGATGAGCAACGGGCCCGGTCGTGAGTTCTCCGTAACTAGTTATCGGTCGATCCTCACATCCCGACCAGTCCTCACCCTTGTCATGTTTAGTTAAAAACAGGAGTCAAGGAATTTCACGTATTGTCCCTTTCTTCGACTCGGGTGCCAGACTCTGGATCACCTCTATCGATAAGTAGACAACATACGTTAGTCCCTATTGATGGAAGGCTTGGATTTATATAAATACTTCATTTTATTTTAATCCAATATGACTTAATATTTAATTCGAGAGGGGAATTTCTGGTTTTGAAAGTTTGTACTAACTCTCCTCGAGATCTCACCGGTTCAGTTATGCTTTATCTTTTATTACGATCTAGATTCTAGCGCGCATCTCATACAAGCTAAATATAAATCGACAAAATAAATAAAAGCCATACAAGCCTAGCATGCATGCTACCACAATATGTTTTCGATCGGGAGCCTCCTATGCAGGCCATCATCGAGCCAATGATGTTGGCCCTATTGGTCAATCTAAAGGGTTTACAAATGGGCCCTATGCTATTACACATTGTACCATGCATACATGGCCTTCTTATCTTCTTGGGCTCCCACCTTGCTTGTAAATGGGCCTCCATCCTAAACTAGGAAAGCAGTAAAGCCCTATTCTATTACAAAGGCTCAAAGTGGCCCAAAAACATAATAGGCTCGCAGGCCCAATAAAAACCAAACAATAAATTAAACCAATCACATCTAACCTAAGGTCAAGGCTCGGCTCGATCGAAAACCACGTAAACAATTCACATAGAGCAAGAAACAAGCAAACATCCTTTACTTATTTCTTTCTTAATTTTAAAACTACCTTTTAAAACTAACTTCCTATGATTCTTACCTTTTAGTCACTACTAATTATGACAAAATGAATATTCGGGTAAACAAAAATAAATTTTCTGCTCAAATTCAGATTCTGTTTTTCAACTTTTGAAAATTGCAATTTCGCCCCTCAACTTTCGAAAATTGCACTTTGACCCCAAAACTTTAAAAAGTTACAAAAACACCCCTGGGCAGATTTGGGCAGATTCCAGAAAATAATATTTTGAATTCTGAAAATTTTCGATTTTTCAAATTGACCCCTCAAGTTTCGGTAATTGCAAAACAGCCCCAAAGTTTTCGGAAATTACAAATTGACCCCAAAAAGCGTGCGACCAGATTCGCAAAAACAGTCCGTAATTTTGAAAATTCCAGATTCCAAAAATTCGAATTTTTCAGCCCTCTAAAACCCTATATGCGATTTTTAGTATAAAGAGTCCTGAAGTTTTCAAAAACTGTAAAAACGGCACAGATCTAAAAAAGCAGTTTTACCCAATCATAGATCCAGTCATAACAAGTAAGAATCAACTTACAGAACATAATTATCACGTGTTTACATATACATAATTAAACATATATGGTGAAAACACATTATGTTCAGGCTTTTCGTATAATAATGATGGAGTTGGCTCTGATACCACTGTTGGGATAGTGGTTGGGATGCCTCGATTGTCATAACAACGACAGTGCGGAATTTAAAATTTTTCGAAGCACCCAAGGTCCCATAAGAATTCTCCATATTAATTATACGCAAGCAAGAACAAAAACACACATAGAAATAAAACAAGGGTGTTTATGCGATATACCTCACCACAGGCAAGGTGGTGGCAACCTTCGATTCTGATTCTGCAACTGGATCTGGATCTAGATCTGGTTCACAGAAGTGATCCAAGCGTCTCACCTCCAAAGTAAGTCCACACCAATTGGGTTCTGGCAACACCTCAAGATCTTAGGCTCAGAACTGGATTCAGGAAGTTTGTCGAAGCAGGATTGTGTAGATTCACTTGACAGGTCAAGATCTATCACAGAGGAACGGAGGGAGATGATCGGCGGCACAAGAGCAGCCCACGGCAGCAGGGTGGCGGCGTCTCTTGGTGGCGGCGGCGGCTAGGGTTGAGAGGAAAGCTAGGGTTTTCTTCTAGGGTGTTAGCTTATGAGCTCAAGTAGATCCCCTTTATATAGACTCCCTCAACCTAGGTTTTGCAAGACTCCTTATGGGCTTTTAATTAAAAGCCCATGTCTTGCAAGCCCTCTTCATTTAATTAATTACTTAATTAAATGCCCAGTCTAATTAAATCATTATTTCTTTTATATAATTAATTAGCAACTCAATTAAGTATTTAATTAATTAAGTTAGCCAATTAATTAATCTCCCACTTGAATTAAATACTTTTAATTCATTTAATTGATTTAATTACCTTTAAATCAATTAATTCCTTTTAGTATCCTTTTCAACAGTCACCGTCCAATTGTATTGTGTGTGACCCTCTGGGTTCACCATCAATTGGCAGCAGGCCCACGAATTCCTCGTGATTTAATTTATGAACAATAAATTGCTCCGGTCAATTAAACAACCTTTAATTGACCACTCCTAGAATCAATTCCTCTATTAACTCAGGAGTACCTACACTTCATGGTCGATGTCTAGCCACAAGCCCATGAAGCCCAACTTCAGGTGAATTGATACTTGTGAACCTCGTCTCATATAATTACCATGTACATACGGTCCTTCTATCGACTAATATTCCCGATCAAGACTTAGGGTGTGTGAATTGATCGGCACCTCTAAATTTGTCTCGATAGCTATACTTTCTAATTCAGGATAATATACCTTTGTGACCTTCTAAATTTGGAAACCCCTTTCCAAATCCGTCACCGACTGCGGCCGCAGATTCCTTGGATATATTATCTAAGAATCGTATAGGAAATTCTCTCATCCATTACGATGAGTCAATAGATTCCATATCGGTACTAACCATTCGCGTACATGTCCATACGCACCCAACCTAGGCATGTTATGACCAAGCTACGTGGCCTATACCTAGATCTAAGTACGCACTTTCATGCACCGAATTCGCCCTAGTGCCTCAAGTCAAAGGACTAAATCGTACACTATTATAATCCTTGAGAAACATCCCATCACCGATATGCGTCATGCGCTTCCACAATGGGTTTCTCTGTTCGGGTCGTTCGATGCGTTCAATCCTCCATTGAACCACCTACTCATATGCACTGGCCTCAAATGCCTTGCTCATGAAACACTACAAATTCACTCCATGTGAATCATGCATACTTGTACAAGTCTAGGCGATTCCTACGATACCCCGTCTCGTTCGGAATCTATGACTTGGAACAGTTTTAAGACTACGACCTTTGAGACTGTTTCATGATTGCACTCAGTACTGAAGTGAATCGTCCCATAGTCAAATGTAATCTAAGGGTTTCATCCAATCGCTTAAATGTATTCGCGAGAGATGAAGTTGGCCATTGTTTATCCTTATACATATATAAATAAACATGCGTATTATTATAAAATCAAAGATCGTTTCATACAGGATAGATCTATTACAAGCTAACAGAACTGGCTTGCAGGGCACTATCCTATCAGATCTAACAACAACGAGTCGAGTATACATTGATCCGCTCAATAAACACTCCACGATTATATTTCAACAATTAAAAGACTTCTAGTATTGAAAACCTATGTCTCAATAAAGCGAGTCGAGTATACATTGAACCGCTCAATAAACACTCCCCGATTATTTTTTAACGATTAAAAGACTTCTGGTATTGAAAACCTAAGTCTCAATAAAGCGAGTCGAGTATACATTGATCCGCTCAATAAACACTCCTCGATTATTTTTTAACGATTAATAGACTTTTGGTATAAAAACCTAAGTCTAAACAAAAAGAGTTGAGTATACATTGATCCGCTCAATAAACACTCCTCGATTATTTTTTAACGATTAATAGACTTTTGCTATAAAAACCTAAGTCTAAACAAAAAGAGTTGAGTATACCTTGATCCGCTCAATAAACACTCCTCGATTATTTTTTAACGATTAAAAGACCTCTGGTATTGAAAACCTAAGTCTCAATAAAAAGAGTTGAGTATACATTGATCCACTCAATAAACACTCCTCGATTATTTTTTAACGATTAATAGACTTTTGGTATAAAAACCTAAGTCTCAATAAAAAGAGTTGAGTATACATTGATCCGCTCAATAAACACTCCTTGATTATTTTTTAACGATTAATAGACTTTTGGTATAAAAACCTAAGTCTAAACAAAAAAGAGTTGAGTATACATTGATCCGCTCAATAAACACTCCTCGATTATTTTTTAACGATTAATAGCCTTTTGGTATAAAAACCTAAGTCTAAATAAAAATAGTTGAGTATACATTGATCCGCTCAATAAACACACCTCGATTATTTTTTAACGATTAATAGACTTTTGGTATAAAAACCTAAGTCTAAACAAAAAGAGTTGAGTATACATTGATCCGCTCAATAAACACTCCTCGATTATTTTTTAACGATTAATAGACTTTTGGTATAAAAACCTAAGTCTATACAAAAAAGAGTTTAGTATACATTGATCCGCTCAATAAACACTCCTCGATTATTTTTTAACGATTAATAGACTTTTGGTATAAAAACCTAAGTGTAAACAAAAAAGAGTTGAGTATACATTGATCCGCTCAATAAACACTCCTTGATTATTTTTTAACGATTAATAGACTTTTGGTATAAAAACCGAAGTCTCAATAAAAAGAGTTGAGTATACATTGATCCGCTCAATAAACACTCCTCGATTATTTTTTAACGATTAATAGAATTTTGGTATAAAAACCTAAGTCTAAACAAAAAAGAGTTGAGTATACAGTGATCCGCTCAATAAACGCTCCTCAATCTATTTTTAACGATTATAAGGCTTTTGGTATAAAAACCTAAGTCTAAATGAAAAGAGTTGAGTATAAATCGATCCGCTCGATAAACGCTCCTCGATGATAAATATAAACTAAGATTGAGACGAAATCAACAACAAGAAGAATGCAAAGAGTAATAATGAAGTTTTATTCATCCGTGCTCAAGGAACATGTAATAAATTACATACAAAAAGCTTTGATTAGATTACGAAAGTCTATATAGGATTTACACATCGTTACAATTGTTTAGATAAACTAATCCTATTTTATGGATTGGTGCTCTTCACGACAATGTCCACGGAAACATCAATCTCCTCCCTAGTGCCTCGTTAATAATGACTGACCACCTAAGAAGCATGCTGCTCAGGATGATCGACTTTTTTAGTTCGATGGCCAGGCTCTGAAGATCAAATGTTCCTCACTACGAAATGAGCATTACCAGCCAGATAACCGGCAATACTCATTCACCCACAACAAGATACTGCTTTTACATTAAGAGTCAAAACATTTTACTCTGAAGCAGCATCTCGCAAGGACCGTCGCGGTGAGCACTTTACCAGCACACCCCGGTAGTCTACCACTCCGGAGGTAACATCCAAGAGAAGGGGTGCCTGGTAAATACGAACCCTCCATGTGCAAACAGGAAACCACAGACCTCAAACCCGTGGATACAAAGTTCGAGGCCTCATGGGACCCATTAGTACAAGGTAGGGCTTCCATGGGACCCGTCAGTACAAGGCAGATGAAATTTAATTCATTGTGATATGACTCATGATAATGAGACTTTTTGAATATTATGGGATCAGAAGGCAAAATGAAATCTAAGGACACTGAGATCTCCATATTTTTTGAGAAAATAAAAGATATGGAAATTGCCTACTTATTTATAGGCACTTGTACAAATTATCCTACGGCTGGATAGATATTTGATCAAGGGACGGAAATACGACCTTTTGACTCCCTATAATAAATGCAAGTAAGTTGGAACGGCGCCTCCATGATCGGCAAACGAATCGATAATAAAAGAGAAAAAAGATCGAAGCGATCAATGCACAATAAAAAAGCATAGCTAAAAGAGATCCAAAACAGAAAGTCTGCACGCTCGCATATGCTAATCGCTTAACAAAGAGCGAGAGATCCCCGACAATACACCAAAGTATCAACTCAACTAAAGAAATAAAGGATTTCATACTCCGACCTACGAGGCCGTAACTACCTCAAATGTCACGTAAAATAATTATCACCTAACCACGTTTAGACCTCAGTTGGAATCCAAGAAATCTGACATGGAAATCAGGAGAATAGCCGTCATTCCTCAAGATTACGATAAAGTAACTGCCTAACATTCCAAAGAATTGCTGAAGGGGGTCTGAACAAGCTAGATCTGGCTAATAATTCTATATTTTCCAATTCCTCCCATATCAAAGAAATGATATATCGATACACCGGTTGCTTTATTCGAGGAGCAAAGAACTCACAATCACTACAGAGAAACATGGATCTTAAGAGCTTATCTGGAACGATTTTATAGATTCCAAAAATTTAAAAGAAGAGTAGAGCTCAACAGAAGAAATGACAACGTCCTTAAATAAGATATCTTTAACTAAAGGACAAATTTACAAGGGACTGGTCGAATAGCGACGACAAAGCTGAGAATTTCTTTAAAATATTCGATCAACTATCTACATGGACTCCTTGTTGTCCATATTTTTATGTCTAACACGACTTCTGAAAGACTATAAGGGATCATGCTTGATGGATCATCGTTCTTATACTTCATTTGAAAAAAGTTTGATTTGCAGAACAAACATTATATCATTCAGTTACTCAAACACTGATCAAGTAAGACTAAAGCTACATTTTCAGAGACTAGATGTCCTCCGAGAAGACCAACATGAGATAAGTATACTAATCTATACTGATTATTTCAAGAAGTTATATTTATGCATAAACTGCAAAATATGAACAACAAAATATATCTACGGATTGAAATTCATCAAGGCATAGATTTGTCTGTAAAAGATCACAGTCTCAGTTAAATCTACCCATACAAAAAACTGCAGCCTGATAAGGGGTAATTTGGACTCAAACATTACTACAGCCTAGTGAGGTCGAAATTCATCATTCTCGATCTCATGAGCATAAATTCGAGCCCAAAGCACAGGAATCCTACGCTGACTCTGCTATGGAAGTTTAAGATCCAAAGTCACTGTTGGGCCGACCTCAGGCCCAGGCCTGTGGGCTGAGTAATACACACATATGGGTGGTTCACCTGGTTCCAGGTCTCAGCTATAAATACCCCAAGCATTTATGACGACACAACTTCCCAGGTGCACTTCCTCCGAGGCTTCAGCTCGGAATTACTTAGAAAATATAGTATAGGCTTTCTTATATGTATTTCACCCTCTAGCTTGTACGGCATCCAATAATGCTCGGATAGGACTCTCAATTCCTGTAGTCTGTACTCGATCACTCTGAATATAATACTATTGATCTTTTATCTCCATTTACATATATTAGCGCAGCATTTTACACTATCCTTATCGAACTAACGAAAACGCGTAAGATCAATTGGCGCCCACCGTGGGGCCTTATTCGAGTATTAGATCGAAATATGCCTACTACGAGGAGGAATACGTATAACTGAGGAGAACCCTCCCATGCAGCAGGAGCGCAGAATTCGGTCAATAATGAGCCCGATAATCTGTCGCGTGCGGCTCAACAACCAGAGGTTCCACCGGTTGTACCACAGGATAATGTTCTAATTCACACGACAGTTGGGGATCTAAGGTCCATCATAGGCACGATGTGTCGGGAATTTCAGAACGGGGGAAGGGTTGATCAATCGCCTGTAGATCAACCAGCAGTTCATGGGAGACCTGAAATACCATCTTCGAACATCCAGAGGGAGAACAGTGTATTGCGATCTATATCGCATGCGCCAGTAACAAACCCTCCTCGGGGTATACCATCGAGAATCAATGCTCGATCAGAAATTCCGCCGAAATCAGTACATGATGTGAAGATTCAATAGTAGGGGAGAGCCACCCTTCTGGTGCTGTCAGGAACAAAAAATCGACCTACAAAAGAGTTACTGATGTTGAACTGGAAAAAATAGTGCAAGAGAGAGTGGCTAAGGAGTTGGAGAAGGAAGATACATTGATAGGAATTCCTCGCGGTAATTGTGCTGACAGGCGAGCGGGAAATGTTCCGAATAGAGAGAGTCCGCGAGACAGGGAGGTTTCAAACAGTATCATGCGTTGTTCGCCGTTTTGTCAAGAAATACGCGAAGCTCGAAACGCGGAAACTGTACCGACCAGGCTCCCACGGTATAACGGGACTACCGATCTCGGGGAACACATTAACAGCTTTACTAATGTGATGAACTTGTACGGACATTCTGAGGACTTTTGTTGCAAGATCATGGTTACTACCTTTGAGGGAATTGCCCTCGACTAGTTTGGAAAGTTGCCACCTAACTCCGTATTTTCCTTCGAGGAATTTTGCGATAAATTAAAACATCAATTTGCTAGTCAAAGGAAACCGAGGTTACCACCAAATCATTTGGGAACTGTAAAACAATTGGAAGGAGAAACTTTGAGACAATGGTTAGCAAGGTTTAGTATCGAACTTCTCAAAGTTGACACTCCGCAGATTGAATATCTGTCCTCATTAATGTTCGAACTAACAAGAAGCACTCAGTTCGGGAACGCCTTGTGTAGAAAATAGCCGAAATCTTTTGAGCGAATTATGGAAATCGCTGAGAAATACATGATTCAGGAAGAGATGAATAAGCTGAAAAGCTCGCATACTATGAAACTTCCTCTAAACAAGAAACAGGATCGGGCTCCTATCCCAAAGCCCGGTGATTACGGAGGATCGAACAGAGGGTCTGTTTGGCAACGAATCAACACCTATAAACCACATATGCCGCCCCAAGGGTCGAATTCCTATGGACCTACCTATGAATGAGCTCGACCTCCTAGAGCGGGAAAAATCCAGTTTACCGAACTTAACAGTTCAAAGGAAGAGGTGTTAACTATGCTAGAAGAAGGAAATTTGATTCCCGAGGCTCAAAGAATCACGCAGGCTAGGCCAGGTACGTTGGGTTACGACCAATACTGTCGATACCACCGGGCTCGGGGGCACAACACCGAAAACTGTTACCAACTGAAAGTCGAGATAGAGAAGCTAATTGCACAAGGAAAACTCAATGAATTTGTCAAAGGAGGTAACTATAACAATCGTTATAGGTCCAGGAGCCCGCGGAAATTTAATACTCAACAGAAGCAGGGTCGAAATCAGACGGAAGAGCGGTCAAACGGAGTGATAAACATGAATGCTGGCGGACAAGCAGGAGGAGATAGCAGAAATGCTAGAAAAAGAACGCTGAGATCGATAAGGGCTGGGGTCTCTACAAATAGGGAAATTCTATCCTTGGAATTTCCCTCCATGGAAAATCAGGTTGTAAGTTTCAGTGAAGCCGATCGACCCGCGGATGTCAATTGGGATGTAAACGAAGATGATCCGGATTTTTCCATGGTATTGACATTAAAGATTGCCAATTTCGAAGTCAAGAGAGTACTGGTCGATAATGGAAGCTTGGCAAACATTATCTCTTCGGAAGCTCTCACAAGGATGAACCTTTGTCACCCACATTTGGATAGAGTAACAACTCCTTTGGTTGGTTTTGGGGGATCGGAGATCGTCCCGCTTGGGACCATTCTCTTGAGCACGACTCTGGGAACCAAGCCGAAGAATATAACAAGAATGATCAAATTCCTAGTGGTAGATACGTCATTCGCTTACAATGCCATATTAGGGAGACCAGCTCTAAACATGTTCAAAGCGGTTGTATCTACCTATCACCAAAAGATAAAGTTCCCGACCGAGGGAGGAGTAGGGGAAATGAGGAACGACCAATACATGGCCTGGGAATGCTATAATTCATCTTTAAGCATTAAAAAGAAAGTGGAACCCAAACTCCTGATTAAGAGAAAAATAGCGGAATTGGAGCCTGGCATAAAATCCACAATTCCCGACTGCGAAAAATTACAAGGAAAGAAAGGAAAAAATGTCGACATGAGTGTGCAAGCACCTGGCCACAAAAAAGTAACTCTAGTTCCGGGATCCCCTGAGAAATTCACCAAAATTGGAACAGAGTTAAGCGAGGGCATGGAAACCATGCTCATTGAATTCTTACAGAAAAATGTGGACGTTTTTGCCTGGAGCTCAGACGATATAATTGGAATCGACCCACGGGTGATTACACATTCATTGAATATCGATCCAAAGGCAAAACCTGTAAGGCAAAAGAAGCGCAATCATGGTCGCTAAAAGGACAAAATAATCAATGCGGAGGTCGATAGATTACTAGCAGCGGGTCAGATCAGGGAAATAAAGTTCACAGAATGGCTATGTAATGTAGTCCTAGTTTCTAAGGGCGAAAAGATCGAAAATAAATGGAGAATGTGTAATGACTTTACGGATCTAAACAAATTGTGCCCAAGAGATCCTTATCCATTACCTCGGATTGATATGCTTGTAGATTCAACCGCGGGGTTTGTATTTTTTAGTATGATGGATGCTTTCCAAGGATTTTATCAGATCTTTATGAATGAAAGAGACCAGGATAAAACAGCGTTCATCACCGAGCGAGGAGTCTACTGCTTCATTGTCATGCCTTTCGGCTTAAGGAATGCGGGCGCAACCTATCAAAGGTTAGTCAATATGATGTTTAAAGATTTGATAGGGGAAATTATGGAAGTTTATGTAGATGACATGCTCGTAAAGAGTATGACGGAGGAGGACCACATTAACCATCTTGATCGATGTTTTGGAATTCTAAGGAAGTATGGAATGAAGTTGAATCCCGCCAAGTGCACTTTTGGCGTGCGATCGGGAAAATTCCTCGGATATCTCGTCCATGAAAGAGGCATCGAAGCCAATCCCGAAAAGATTCGAGCAATTACCGATCTACATCCACCAAGAAAGCTCTCAGATGTTCAAAGCCTGATTGGGAAGATTATCTCATTAAATAGATTCATCTCACGATCTGCTGACAAGAGTTTACCATTCTTCAAACTGTTGCGTAAATCTAAGAACTTCGAGTGGAATGAAGAATGCGATAAGGCTTTCGAAGACCTGAAAGCATACTTAACCTCACCACCAATGTTGGCCAAGCCATTCGATGGAGAACCTCTATATTTATATATAGCAGTGTCGAAAGAGGCTATTAGCTCGGTCTTGGTGAAGCTCGATAAATCTGAGCATAAGCCAGTGCACTATTTGAGCAAGTTATTGCAGGGTGCGGAGAAAAATTACTTGGAGATTGAGAAATTCGCGCTTGCCTTGATGGTAGCTGCGTGAAGGTTAAGGCCTTATTTTCAAACATACAAGATCATCGTCTTAACGAATCAGCCTCTAAGACAGGTCCTGTCAAAGCCTAAAGCATCCGGCAGATTGATAAAATGGCCGATCGAGCTGGGTCAGTTCGAGATCGAATATCAACCACGAGTTGCGATAAAGGCACAGGTATTGGCTGACTTCATAGTCGAGTCAACAGGCATATTAAATGCGGAAGAAGGGGCGATCTCTGAGGTAAGAATGGTCGAGAAAGCAAAAGATCAGGTATGGCTGATGCACATGGATGGTTCCTCGACTAGGGAAGGAGGTGGAGCAGGAATTCATTTTCAAGGACCCAATGGTGAGGACTTGAGTTATGCTATCACTTTGGACTTCGTTGTTACAAACAACAAAGCGGAGTATGAAGCGCTAATCGCTGGATTGGAAATGGCCATAAAGGCAAAGGTAAAATCAATTGTTGTATTAACAGATTATGAACTCGTTCATAGACAGGTGAAAGGCACTTACGAGGCCAGGGAGTTCAATATGATCAAATATTTGAACAAAACAAAAAAGTTGATCTCTGAGTTCGACAAGTTTGATATTCATCCCATACCAAGGGAGGAAAATATTTGGGTAGATCTATTATCGAAGTTCATAGGACTTGCTGATGGGAAGAATGAAAGGATAATCACATGGTTATTATCGAATACATCTGCTATCGAACTAGATGTGATTCCCTCAGTCGACATCATGGAAATCGATGAGCCTAGAATTTCCTGGATCGACCCTCTTATTGCTTATCTCAGAGAAGGGAAGCTTCCAGAAAACTCAAACGAAGCTCGAAGGATCAAATACCGAGCGCCATCGTTCACTCTAGTTGACAATCAACTCTATAAAAGATCTTCTTCTGGAATTTTATTGAAATGTATTTCCGAAATGCACTATAATGCTATTTTAAAAGAAGTTCACGAGGGAGAGGTAGGAAGTCATTGCGGTGCTCGAGCATTAGCTCTTAAATATTCGAGGTCAGGATATTATTGGCCTACTCTATTTTCTGATTCTGTTGATTATGTGAAGAAATGCCACCATTGTCAAATTCATTCGAATTTGATCCATCAACCGGCCGAACATATGCACTCAATTCCGATCTGTTGGCCTTTTGACAAATGGGGCATCGATATTGTGGGGCCCTTTCCAACAGCAAGAGCCCGGAAAAATTACGTATTGGTTGCGGTAGAATATTTCAGCAAATGGGTCGAATGCGTTGCTCTGACAAAGATTACTCAGTTCCAAGTTATAAATTTCTTGTGGAAAAATATTGTCTGCAGGTTCGGAATTCCCAGGATTTTGATATCTGATAACGGGACACAGTTCGCCGGAAGAAGGATCACAGAGTGGTGCGAAAAATTCGGAATACAGCAGAATTTCGCATCAG
The DNA here is from genome assembly GCA_038501285.1 of Penstemon eatonii. NCBI lineage: Eukaryota > Viridiplantae > Streptophyta > Magnoliopsida > Lamiales > Plantaginaceae > Penstemon > Penstemon eatonii. Next base: position 40,177,025 of record CM076710.1, on the reverse strand, counting down.
TGGGGCATCCTCAAGCTAATGGACAAACTGAAGTCGTGAACAGAGAGATCGTTCGATCTCTGGAAAAACGTCTATCTGAGGCAAAAGGAAAATGGCTCGACGAACTGCCAGGGGTATTGTGGGCCAATAGGACTACTGTTAAAGCTGCAACAGTAGAAACTCCATTCAGTCTGGTCTATGGATCAGAAGCTGTTATTCCAGTCGAGAACCTCGTACCTTCTCCCAGGGTCGAATTTTATGATCCCGAGGAAAACCAATCTCTAAGGGAAATGGAAGTTGATCACGCAGATGGTCGGAGGGACCGAGCAAGGTTGAAAATTCAATCCACCAAGTATAGCATGGAAAAATCCTATAATTGAAACGTTCGAATCCGAACATTCAAAGTGGGAGATTTAGTGCTCAAGAAGGTAGAAGTATCAAAGCATGTCGGAAAACATCAACCTAACTGGGATGGCCCCTTTGTGGTCGTTGAGGTTGGAAATAAAGGTTCTTACAAAATTGCTCATCCTAATGGAGAGGTCCTACCTCGAGCCTGGAATGCCGTTAATTTGAGAAGATATTATGGAAGATGAAGATGAATAGTTAATATTCTAGGCTATTGCTATTTAGGCATCTCGTTCTGTTTCTTTGTTTCTCGCAATTAAGAAAACTATATGATCAACGAAAGTTTATTTCTAATTAAGTTGTTTATTCAATGGAAGTTCATTTCGTCAAAATCATCATTTATTCGTCATATTCTGGATATTCTAGATCTTCATTCATTTATTATCAATCTCTATTGTTCTCCATCAACTATTAAATGGGTGAAAGCTGTTGCTATGACCCACGGGCTAAAAATGCTCTGAAACGACTAAGGGTGAAAGCCGTTGCTATGCCCCTTAGATCGAAATTATCAAATAGGTGAAAGTTGTTGCTATGACCCTCGGGCTAAAAATGCTCTGAAACGACTAAGGGTGAAAGCCGTTGCTATGCCCCTTAGATCGAAATTATCAAATGGGTGAAAGGTGTTGCTATGACCCTCGGGCTAAAAATGCTCTGAAACGACTAAGGGTGAAAGCCGTTGCTATGCCCCTTAGATCGAAATTATCAAATGGGTGAAAGCTGTTGCTATGACCCTCGGGCTAAAAATGCTCTGAAACGACTAAGGGTGAAAGTCGTTGCTATGCCCCTTAGATCGAAATTATCAAATGGGTGAAAGGTGTTGCTATGACCCTCGGGCTAAAAATGGTCTGAAACGACTAAGGATGAAAGCCGTTGCTATGCCCCTTAGATCGAAATTATCAAATGGGTGAAAGCAGTTCGCTATGACCCTCGGGCTAAAAATGCTCTGAAACGACTAAGGGTGAAAGCCGTTGCTATGCCCCTTAGATCGAAATTATCAAATGGGTGAAAGCTGTTGCTATGACCCTCGGGCTAAAAATGCCATGAAACGACTAAGGGTGAAAGCCGTTGCTATGCCCCTTAGATCGAAATTATCAAATGGGTGAAAGCTGTTGCTATGACCCTTGGGCTAAAAATGCTCTGAAACGACTAAGGGTGAAAGTCGTTGCTATGCCCCTTAGAACGAAATTATCAAATGGGTGAAAGTTGTTGCTATGACCCTCGGGCTAAAAATGCTCTGAAACGACTAAGGGTGAAAGCCGTTGCTATGCCCCTTAGATCGAAATTATCAAATGGGTGTAAGTTGTTGCTATGACCCTCAGGCTAAAAATGCTCTGAAACGACTAAGGGTGAAAGCCGTTGCTATGCCCCTTAGATCGAAATTATCAAATGGGTGAAAGCTGTTGCTATGACCCTCGGGCTAAAAATGCTCTGAAACGACTAAGGGTGAAAGCCGTTGCTATGACCCTTAGATTGAAATTACCTAATGGGTGAAAGCTGTTGCTATGACCCTCGGGCTAAAAATGCTCTGAAACGACTAAGGGTGAAAGCCGTTGCTATGCCCCTTAGATCGAAATTGTTAAATGGGTGAAAGCTGTTGCTATGACCGTCGGGCTAAAAATGCTCTGGAACTACTAAGGGTGAAAGCCGTTGCTATGCCCCTTAGATCGAAATTGTTAAATGGGTGAAAGCTGTTGCTATGACCCTCGGACTAAAAATGCTCTGAAACGACTAAGGGTGAAAGCCGTTGATATGCCCCTTAGATCAAAATTGTTAAATGGGTGAAAGCGGTTGCTACGACCCTCGGGCTAAAAATGGTCTAAAGCGATTAAGGGTGAAAGCCGTTGCTACGCCCCTTAGATCGAAAATTATAATCAAGATCGATTGAAATTCTATCACATCCCTTCTGCGTGATTGCTGATTTAAAGGTCAAGAATATTACTCGAGCAAAGAAAAATATTTCTTCTAACTTGGGGAATCCCCAAGAATTCAGTGTTCAACAAAGAGAGTATCATTTGAAAGCTGTTTTATGAAGCTACAAGACCATGAATCATTAGATGACAAGAATAAAAGTTCATTTCTGTTAAAAGTTTTCGATTTGCATCATAAATTAACGAGATCGTGGAGCGACAAAATTGCAGATGATCGAAGTCACTATCCGTTAAAATAAAGATAGAAAAAGAGAATTATAAAGATAGACAAATGCATTTAGAAGCTGTTTGAACAATTACAAATGATTCATCGAAATACAGAGATAAAGATACAACAAAGAAGACTCAAATTCGAAAACGTTACATTCGTTCCTATTCTACTACAAATGCTACAAATAAGCTGGAAGTCTTCGAAGCCAAATAAAAAAAAAACAGGGGAACAATGTCGGAGCTTGCCTCCCGGAATCGTAGTAAATCCGAGACCTCCGTCCAATAAACCAGCGGCGAGAAAACAGTTTTCCAGCATTCTTGCTACTGGATCCCCGCTAGCTCTCCAAGACTATTATCCGGTCAAGGAAAGATGGATGCATATCTAGTCCACTAACCGACCGGATGAAACGATAGGGTATCGAAATTCTAACCCGTCTCAGGAGAGATGAATCCAAAGAAGCAGGTCGCCTGCCAGTACCCTAGTCGCAATCCTTTTCGCCTGTCGATACCCTAGTCGAAAATGTTTCCCATATAAGGATGCTGAGGAGGTCGAGAAAGAAAGTTCGAATTCGAATCTCGAACACCTTAATCGCAGAAATCAAGTGGAACATGAAGTTGATCGATGGGAGTAAAAACACAACCATGCCGATCGAACAAAACATTTACAGACAAGTAAAAATATGAAGCTAATTTTGGAACTATATATAGGGGGAGGAATTTAGCATCAACGGTGTAGATCTGGTGGGATGAACGGCCACGATACGAGCATTAAACGCTCTGCCCGTCCCACTTCCCAAAAAAAAAAAAAAAAAAGAGAAGATGGAAGAAAGAACAACATTTCGACAATATTATCATTACAACAAGATTGTGTTACAACGAAGAAAAATCTTAGCAAGCTTATGTTACAACGAAGGAAAATCTTAATACAACTAAACGAAATTATTCTCGGAAAGGATTTTTCGAAATTCAGCACTGCGATCAGCATACCCATGGGTATAAGCTTCCCTCTCCCGAAGCTCGGAATTTTTCTTCTCACGTTCATAGATATCTTTGAGTCTCTCTAATTCCGAGCTCAACTCATTCCGAGACAGTTTCTCCTTAAGAAATCTATTAGTCTCCAGTGCGTGATCCAGCTCAACCTTCTTCCTGGCCAGCTTGAGAGTAATAATAGCTCGTTGTTCGATCTCACACTTTGCCAACGCATAGAGACCAGAGAACTCTTCGCCAGCCTGAACTTATGAGAAGACATATCAAGGCTAAAGATAAAGAAACTAGAAAATCAGGATAAGGAAATTAGCAAGAATTACCCGGGTAAGAAAATCCGACCCAGACTGAAACAAGAATGAAGAATATTCTATGTTTGATAGAATTGCCTCGGAGATAGAAATATTGGCCCGAAGAAGGCTCAGAGCGGATTTCTCATGTTGAACTTTATCGAAATGAATTATATCCCTCTTAAAGGGAGAAACGCTAGAAGGAAACAATAAATTGAAAGACTCAGCAGCTTCCGAAGGCACGGACCGAACAGGAAAAGATGCGCGCACAGATACATCCTCTCCAAAAGAAACCTTTTTAATTTTCTTGTTTGAGCCTTTGGTTTTCAAGCACGAAGAAAGGGCGACAGTCGAAGATTTACCCCCTCCATGGAAGGTCAGCTCGTCGGGAGTAATGGACTTAACCGGAGCTTGTCTCTTTTTCATTATGTTTCTACTATCATTGGGTTTGGGGAAATGCACGAAAGGAATTACAGAAACGTTCGAATTTTCATTCATCTCTTTTTTTCGGATAATTATTCGACCGTAACAATCTCCCAAAGCTCCGATCACTGTGTATGATGTTATCGTAAAGACAAGGTAAAATGGCCTTAGTATTTATAAGAGACACGACATCATGCGAATTACAATAATTGGTAAGTCACCACTCCCAAGAAGGATTCGATGACGCAACCAAGTATGCAAGAATGACGTTATAAAGTTCAACAAAATGGTCAAATAAGCAATAAATTAAGCATGGCACTAAGGGAAAGATGTAAGTTCGAGCATCCAACAGATAGAAAAAAGCAGGAGACTATAAAAATAAATTTACAATTACAATAGTTCGCTAAGTAAATCCTATTACATGATAATCATTAACGGCTGGATTCCTTCACACCAGAACCATGGTCCGATCTCTCTTGTTCTTTCCCTTCACTAGAATCGCTTCCCGAGCTATCCGAATCATCACTACTCGAGCTGCTCCCTTCTTCATCATCACCTTGCACGTCAGCTGCAGATTTACTCGGATTGGAAGATGGAGTGCCTTGCTCTCCCTGATCGCGGGAATCCCTTTCAATATCAATATCTTCATCCTCAGATTGAGCTTCGAGCACATCAGGATTTGGCATCGGCACTCCAAATTCATCAAGAAATGGAGCGAAGTCGTGGTCGGCTAAGTCTTCAAGCTTGGGAGGAAGAGAAGAAGCCTTATAATCTTTCCCGAAAATGTTCTTATAAGGATCCAATAAGGAAGATAATCGTCAAGGGCGCCTTGAATCCTTCCAGCTGAGAGGAGATGCTGAATTCCTTTATAATAGAAAGCTTGATTAATTTCACCCGACCGCAAGCGAACTAAGGCGTCAAGAAAGGTTGACTCTAAAAATTCTCTTATGGCGGGAAGTCTGCCCTCTTCACGGCCTCGAGCATAGGCCTGTTCGGATAATGCCTTAGCTTGCTCAAGATCCGATCTCAATTTGGTTACCTCTTCCTCGAAGGCCCTTTTTCCGTCAAGGCCCTTCTTAACTTCCTCGAGCTCCTTTTCGACCTCAGATAACTTGGTCGTAGTATCCCTCAACTGATCAGCCTTGGTAGCCTCCGCCGTAAGGACATTGTGAAGGGCACTCTGAGCCATTTGAGATTCCTCATTTAAGGTGGCCAGTCGGTAAGCTTGATGACTGAACAAGTCTCCGACCTAGAGAAGAAATTAAACATTAAAGGCGAAGCAAAGATTTTAAGGAAAAGTTAGTATTTGTGAAAAACTTATATACCTTTTGCAGAGCATAGGCATAATCACCCGCGAGCTCGAAATCGCTTTTAAGAAACAGCGCGGTATTATCATCCTTAAATCTCCCTGCCATGAACATCCGAAGGGACTTATCCACCGCATGTTCCCCGTCTGGGCCCAAATCAGACTCGATGGTCCCATTTTACAGAAATCCAGCGGCCCTAAGTCCCTGGAGATGGTCCTCTATGAAATCAGCCAGGTTCGGCTCGGAATGACCCGCCTCGTTCGGATTAGAAGAGCCGGTTGGAAAAATGGATCGGAGATCAAAAGTTCGAGATTGAGAAATTCCCTCGGTCGCAGAATGAGGGTGGGAAGTTCCCGCAATGGTAGTTTGGGAAAAAGTCACCACAGCGTTCGGAACCACGGCGGTATCGACCCCAGGAGCGAATTTTACTACCTTACGGGAAACCTTCGATGTTTGGCGACGAGGTCGACCTTGGATACCCTTCGAAAAGGAAGCAACGATCGGACCGGCTATCGATGTTCGGAACTTATCAACGATCCCAGCTGAGGAATAAAAGGGAATTAGCTATAGCCGTAAAAAGATAAATCAAGATAATTCGACGCACCTAATATGGAGGGGGCATTGGCAGGATCGATTGAAGCTTTTCCATAATCGATTGGAAGGGCAGGAAAAGAGCACGTGCTGAGCTCAGCTAATCGCAAAACAGCCTTCTGTGTCATTAAAGGAGTCTGATGAGGATCGGCTCGAAGGGATTGCAAGAATTCGTCTGAGATCTCATGAATCATGTCTCCCTTAAGACGTCGTTTGCCATAGATCCATGATTTGGCACCAGGCCATTCATGCGGAGTAGGCTCGGGATCATCCTCAGAAGGCGGAGAATCTGGACCACGAACAAAAAAGAATTCTTGTTTCCAACCTTTCAAGTTGCTACTAACATTGGATGATAAGACCGATGTTTTCGGTCTATGAGAAAAATATATGTAACCTATGTTCGAAGCCGTGGAAGAGCTCATTTGAAAAATTCTCCAGAAATTTTGGAAGGCTGCCTTTTTTCCTTTGGCTTTCATCAGCACGCAAAAGGCTATTATAAGCCCGATCGAGTTCGGCAGAATTTGAGAAGGGGTTAGCTGAAACGCTTCCAGAATACTACAGATCAAAGGCGGGAGAGGAATGCGTAGGCCATAGTGGAAATGTTTAGTATAAAAAGCTTGACATCCCCCAGGAGGGTCGGTAAATCGTTGTTCGGGGCTCGGAATGACAATTAAATATCCGGTGCCGATATACTGACCAAACCCCGTCTCCAATTGCTCCCGATCTTTCTCAGTAAAGGAACAAATGATCTCATCTGCCCTATCCTCGGTCATATTTAACCCCGCACTGGTCGACGGCTCCACCCAGTTGTAGATCGTAACAACAACACTTCCGCCTATTCTATACTTCTTTTGTTCATTCTTCCCTAAAGGAAGGTCGCCATCCTCTTCGAGTTCCTCGTCGGAGACTGTCGCCTCGCCCGAGTTATTACCTCCGGTCTCCTCTGATTCAGTATCCGATCCTCCCCCCTCTCTGTCGGATTCGGAACTGGGAGTTGGGTCTCCTATGTTCTCCATCACGGATGGTCGAACATCCTCAATTTGCCCCTCCTCAGGATTATTTTCTCGACCCCCCACTACCAGGGACTTGCCTTTCGGATCTATGGAACTGGACATGTTAATTATGCGAAGATTGGTCGAAAGAGATTACTAAAGTTCACTTATCGATCTATTTGCTCCGATCTAGGGTTTTCTCTCAGAATTTGTGCTGAACAGCGGCCCGCAATCGAGATGCATATATATAGGGACAAAATGGGAAATTGCAAATCGGTCCCCGAGTAACCGCGACGGTTAAACTCCTCAAGGGTGAACTTGAAGTCATATTTCCAATAATTTCACTTATGACCCAAATACTTATTGAAGTGTATAAAGAGATGGAATCTAACATTGTTTGTTCGATCCATATTGAGATTTGTTAAAGCTTCCTTATGCATTCTAGGGGTTAGTCCTCCTGACTGCATCGAAGATACTGAGCAAAGTACCTTCAAAGTACGTGCCTGCAAAGCTTTACCAAGAAAGGTATGGCAAAATACCTTTATACTCTTACTTCTGAGTATGGAGATCTCATGCCGATGGTAGAAACAAGAAAGGAGATAAATTGGCTAGTAGATCCAATTTGTATATAATTGTGGGGTATTCAACGAAATCCATTGGATGATAGGATAGTGCCCTGCAAGCCAACAAAATAGCTTGTAATAGGGAACATTATTTTATCTTGAAAGAATCTTTGATTTATCAATTAATACGAACTGTTTATTTTATTGAGAATTAATAATATAAACAAATGGCCATCTTCATCTTTCGCGAACACATTTAAGCGATTGGTTGAAACCCTGAGATCACTCATGACTACGGGACTATTCACTTCAGTATTGGGTGCGATTAATCATGAAACAATCTCAAAGGTCGTGATCTCAAAAATGTTCCAAGTCATAGATTCATATCGAGACGGGGTATCGAATGAATCGTCAAGACTTGTACGATTATGCATGATTCACTTAAAGTGAATTTGTTGTTGTTTCATGAACAAGACATTGTTAATGTCAGTGCATATAACTAGGTGGTTCGATAGGCGATCGGACGCATCGAATGACCCGAACAGAGAGACCCATTGTGGAAGTGCGTAAAAAGCATATCGGTGGTGGGATGTCTCTCAAGACTTATAACAGTGTACGATTTAGTCCTTAGACTTGAGATGCTAGGGCGAATTCGGTATACGGGTGTGCGTACTTTGATTTAGGAGCCGGGCACATAGCTTGTCCATTGTGCGCCTACGTTGGGTACGTATAGTCGTATGCGCTGATGGTTAGCATCAATATAGGATCTACTGACTCATTGTAATGGATGAGGGAATTTCCTGTACATTCTTCGATGATACATTCCGAGAAATCCATGGCCATGGTCAGTGACGGATTTGGAAAAGGGTTTCCAGATTTAGCAGTCACACTGGAAGTATTATCCTGAATTAGAAAGTACAGAATCGAGATGATTAGAGGTGCCGACCAATTCACACACCCTAGGTCTCGATCGGGAAATTAGTCGTTAGAGGGACCGTATGTACATGGTACTTATAAGAGGTTTAAGGTTCACTGAAGTCAATTCACCTGAAGTTGGGCCTCATGGGCTTGTGGCTAGACATCGACCATGAGGTTTAAATAATTAATTGCTCATTAATTAAATCACAGAAATGTGAGCCTGCGGCCAATTGATGGTGAACCTAGAGGGTCACACACAAAAGCTGGAACTGTGATAGTCAGTCGTAGAACGAATTGATTTAAAGGGGTTAAATCAAAGAAAAGAATTAAAGGGTTAATTCTTAGAGAGAGAAAATTAATTGGATTTATCTAATTAATTAAATATTTAATTAAGGGACTAATTAAATAAATGGGCCATTTAATTAAAATGGTTAATTAAATGACTTGGGCTTATTTAATTAAAAGGACTACTTAAATAAGAGGTATGGGCTAACTTATCTGATGGCCCATTATCCAAGAAAGAGATAAGGTCAAGAAGAGATAAGGATAAGGATAGAGATTAGGGATAGGGTTGGACTCTACTATAAAAGGGGAGTCTTGGAGACTCAAAAGACTAACAGCAAGAAAACACTAGCAACCCTAATCTCTCCTCTCTCTTGGCTGCCCCCTTCTCCCCATTTGCCCTAGCCGCCGCCCTACACTACCAAGCCGCCGCCGCCCCTGGTTGTAGATCGGCCGTGCAGCACCTCTCTCCATCTTCTTGTTCTACATCTAGAGTTGGATCTGAATCCAACTCTTGAATCTGAAGTGTTTTTTTCCTAGTTCGTAGCCTGTGGATTGAAGCAATCATAGATCCAGCTGGTGTGGACTATTCTCTAGAGGCACAACACTTGGGGTGCTCTAGTGATCCGAAAAAGAAGACCGGAGAAACCACCACCTTGCCTGTGGTTAGGTAAAATCTTAATTTTACTACTTTATTTATTTTAGTATTTATGTGCTGAAATAAATTCAACCTTATTCATATGTGCTAATAAGAACCCTGGGATGTGGTGTATAAAAATTTTAAATTCCGCACCGTTGTAGTTGACAATTATACCCACAAAACCAACATTGGATACATGTTCCACGACAATGAAGAAACAATCGTTTCTCCTAGATACCCGTTCCTCTGTTGATGAATCTCTCGTCAAAGGAAATGGAAACATCATGGAACTTGATGAAGTTCGAGATTTGGACCCGTCCCCGCAAATAGTGGGAGTTAATCCAGAATTTACTAAACCTACTAGTATACCTACTCTTCGAAGGTCTGATCGAATTCGTAAGAAGCCAGAGCGATTTGGTTTCATTCACGAAAACGAGAATGTGGAAAGTAATCCAAAGACCTATCAATAAGCGATGTCAGACATAGAAACGGGTGCATGGCTCGAAGCCATGCAAACCAAAATGGATCCCCTCCATTCCAACAAGGTATAACCTTGATTGATCCACCCAAGGGATTTATCCCTATAAGTTGGCTATAAATTGTAAGTGGATCTTCAAACTTGGAATGAATGGAGAGGTGTTACCTCTAAAAATTGATTAGTGGTAAAAAGGCTATTCGCAATGTTCTGGAACAGACTTTGATGAAACCTTTTCTCCATTAGCAATGTCTGAATCCATTTAGATTCACATTTGTTCTGATGAGATAGTCAAGACATTTGACTTCATCAAAACAAGTATGAACCATGAGTGTACAAAAGGATTAGTGGGAGCGCGATGAAGCTCATATTTTATATGTGGATAATGTTCTGGATATCTGGTATGATATCGGAATGTTAGCACAGACGAAAGCATGATTGTCCATGCAATTCTCCATGAAAGATTTAGGAGAAGCATCTTGCGTATTGGGATACGTATCTATAGAATTAGATCAGCAAAGATGCTGACACTCTCTAAATCTAAGTACATAGAATCAATACTGGAAATATTCAGTATGAAGAATCCAATTGCTTCCAATGAGACGTTGTATCCCTTGTTCCAAAATCGATGTGCCCTACATCAAATGAGAATAAAGGAGAATGTCTCAAATACCTTATGTTTCAAACAAAAGGTTGCATGTGGCATGCTTTACTATGTACTAGACCAGACGTAGAACATGCTCAAGTGTCGCGAGCAGTTGCTAGTCAAAACTCCAGTGAAGAAGTACTGGACCACCGTAAAAGATATCCTTAAGCTCTTGAAAAAGACTAAGGATTTGTTCTTGGTCTATGGTGGTAGTGGAGAATTAAAATTCGAAGGATTCACTGATTCGAATTTTCAGTCTGATGTGGATGAATTAATTATATCCATTTTCGGATACATATCCTGCATCAATGGGGTAACAGTAAATTTGAAAGGGTTCCAAGCAAATCACCGTAACCATCTAAACCACTGAAGCAAGATATATTGCAGCATTAAATGTAGTATTAAATGCGGCTTAAGAAAGTGTTTGGATATAAAACTTCATCCTATGATTGGATGTAGTGCCTAGCATTGCGAAGCTCATGGTTATCTTCTAAGATAACATTAGAGCTATTGCTAAAGCAAAGCATTCGAGATCTTACCAGAAATCTAAACACAATTGAAAGAAAAGTACCATTTGATTAGAGAAATCATTGGTAGAGTTACCGCACATAATGGATCGCGTCGACTCAGAAGACAACTTAGCGGATCCACCAAAAGAGGCTATATCATTAAATGAGTTCGAAGAACATCTTTAGAAAGATGGGTCCTAGAAACGTTTGTGATTGGCTTTAGGGCAAGTGGGAGATTGATGGGATAGTGCCCTGCAAGCAAATATATTTAGCTTGTATTGGAACTATCATTATCTTTCTTTAGTATAAACGACTTAATACGCACGTTTATTTATATGTGTATAAGGATAAACAATGGCCAACTTCATCTCTCGCGAATACATTTAAGCGATTGGTTGGAATCCTTAGATTACATTTGACTATGGGACGATTCACTTCAGTACTGAGTGCAATCATGAAACAGTCTCAAAGGTCGTAATCTTAAAACTGTTCCAACTCATAGATTCCGAACGAGACGGGGTATCGTAGGAATCGCCAAGACTTGTACGAGTATGCATGATTCACATGGAGTGAATTTGTAGCGTTTCATGAGCAAGGCAGTTGAGGCCAGTGCATATGAGTAGGTGGTTCAATGGAGGATTGAACGCATCGAACGACCCGAACAGAGAAACCCATTGTGGAAGCGCATGTCGCATATCAGTGATGGGATGTTTCTCAAGGATTATAATAGTGTACGATTTAGTCCTTTGACTTGAGGTGCTAGGGCGAATTCGGTGCATGAAAGTGCGTACTTAGATCTAGGTATAGGCCACTTAGCTTGGTCATAACATGCCTAGGTTGGGTGCGTATGGACATGTACGCGAGTGGTTAGTACCAATATGGAATCTATTGACTCACTGTAATGGGTGAGAGAATTTCCTATACGATTCTTAGATAATATATCCGAGAAACCCGTGGCCACGGTCGGTGACAGATTTGGAAAGGGGTTTCCAAATTTAGGAGTCACATTGGAATATTATCGTGAATTAGAAAGTATAGTTATCGAGATAAATTTAGAGGTGCCGATCAATTCACACACCCTAAGTCTTGATCGGGAATATTAGTCGATAGAAGGACCGTATGTACATGGTAATTATATGAGACGGGGTTCACAAGTATCAATTCACCTGAAGTTGGGCTTCATGGGCTTGTGGCTAGACATCGACCATGAAGTGTGGGTACTCCTGAGTTAATAGAGGATTTGATTCTAGGAGTGGTCAATTAAAGGTTGTTTAATTGACCGGAGCAATTTATTGTTCATAAATTAAATCACGTAGAATTCGTGGGCCTGCTTCCAATTGATGGTGAACCCAGAGGGTCACACACAATACAATTGGACGGTGACTGTTGAAAAATGACATGAAAGGAATTAATTGATTTAAAGGTAATTAAATCAATTAAATGAATTAAAATATTTAATTCAAGTGGGAGATTAATTAATTGGTTGACTTAATTAATTAAATACTTAATTAAGTTGCTAATTAATTATATAAAAGAAATATTGATTTATTTGGATTGGGCATTTAATTAAAGTAGTTAATTAAATGAAAAAGGGCTTGCAAGACATGGGCCTTTAATTAAAAGTCCATAAGGAGTCTTGCAAACCTAGGTCAAAAGGGAGTCTATAAATAGGGTTCTACTAGAGCTCAAAAAGCTAACACCCTAGCAAAAACCCTAGCCTCCTATTCTCTGACCTAGCCGTCCCCTCTCCCTGCACCGCCAACCTAGCGGCGCCGCCACCTGCTGCCGTGAGTTGCCCTAGCGCCACCACCGCCGCCTCTCCCTTGTTCCACCGTGTTAGATCTTGCATTGCCATGTAGATCTGCACAGTCCTGCTTCGACAAATCTCCTAGATCCAGTTCTGAGCCTAAGACTATGAGGTCTTGCCAGAATCCAGTTGGTGTGGACTATCTTTGGAGGTGAGACACTTGGATCACTTCTGTGAACCAGATCCAGATCCAGATTCAGAATCAGAACTAAAGGTTGCCACCACCTTGCCTGTGGTGAGGTAAATCGCAAAAACCCCCCTTGTTTAACTACTCTGTGCGTTTTTGTTTCTTGCTTGTGTATATATAATATGGAGAATCTTATATGGGACCTTGGGTGCTTCGAAAAATTTTAAATTCCGCACTTTCGTTGTTCTGAAAATCGAGGCAACCCAACCACTATCCCAACAGTTGAGTTGTTTACCGATTTTCTGTTACTGGATTGTTACTGCACTGTACTGTTTACTGTTATTGTGTGGGCCCCTATTCTTGGTGCGCTGAATCGTGGGTAACCTGGAAGGTTAGGGCCGGAGGGTTACCTCGATCTACAGTAGACCCGCTGCACGAGCCAAGTGTGGAGGTTACACTTGGGGAGTAAATGTCAAACTCCTGGCTTTTGATGTCAATGCGCACTGTTATGTAAGGTCGCACTTTACTTGGAGTGTTCGGTAGTGGTTTTCCTGACTGTGGATTGGAGGGTAAGAGGAGGACAGCATCAACAAATATTGGTTACTTGTTTAATGTGCTTAAATTATTATAGCATATGTTCATTTACTGTACTATTATATATGCTCATGTATATTATGTTGCATCCACACACAAGTGCAATACAGCCTCACTAAGTTGGACGATCAACTTATGCATTCCGTGTTTCAATCTTTTCAGATACAGGTGTTCGGGGTAAACGCTAGTTCATGTTGCGGTTAGGTCATCACAGTTGCGGTCCCACCCTAGCTCCAGAGAGTAGTTGAACTTGATGGGACACCTCGATTGTCAGAACAACAAAAGTGCAGAATTTAAAATTTTTCGAGGCACCAATCAGTCCCATAAATCTGTCTCCATATTTATATATACGAAAGGGTTGAATCAAACGGTAATTAAAACGTAAAGGGGGTGATATGCGATTTTACTTCACCACAGCTCGGTGGTTGTTACCTCCGGACTTCATGTTTGATTTACAACGCAGTGATCCAATTGTCTCACCTCCAAAGTTGATCCACACCAGTTGGATTGTAGAGACACCTCCAAGTCGCAGGCTATGAACTAGATCTTGAAGGTTGTCAGTAAAGGAACGTGCAGACTTGATCAGGACTTAGATCTGGATCTGGCTTAGGGGATCGACTGGAAGAAGGCTGAGCCACAGGGCTTATGCAGCTGTGTCAGGTTCGGCCAATTGGGTTCGGCCAGGGCTGGGTTCGACCAAGGTTGGTTTCGGCCAATGTTGGCCGAGCTTGGTTGGGGCGAAAAGCTTGGGGCGATTTTGTAGTTAATAAAAACTTGTGCAATTTTCAGATTTCTATTTTCTTTCTTGTGTTATGAAAAATTGTTTTTCTCCTCAAAAATTCATTAGCTTTCATTAGTCTTTTTGAAGAGATGTGAAGAAGTATTTATAAGAGAAGAGTCCTTCTCTTATGAGATATCTTCTTCCCATCTTTATCAAATCCTATTCCTAATCAACTTAGGAATAAAATTGATAAATCTCTTATCTTCCTTGTTTTGCAAGAAACAAAACTTTTCCATTTTTACATATGCAAAATCTCCCCCTAGCCCAATTCATGCCAATCAAAAATCGACCCTTGTGCTATAATTATCAATTCCGAAAATTGGGTAATTATTTAATCTTCCAACTTTATTAATTAACCACTTTAATTAATTTCATAATTAATCAGATAATCCTAATTAATTAATTAGTGATTAATCAATTAGATATCTAATTAATATTCTCCCACTTGAATTAATACCTCAATTCAATAACTTTGTTTAACATCTTTAAATCATTCATTTTCTTTTACGACTGTCACTGTCCAACTGTATTGTGTGTGACCCTCTGGGTTCACCATCAATTGGCAGCAGGCCTACGACTTTCGTGATTTAATTAACGAGCAATTAAATGCTCCGATCAATTAAACACTTTTAATTGACCACTCCAGAATTAATTTCCTTATTAATTCAGGAGTACCCACACTTCATGGTCAATGTCTAGCCACAAGCCCATGAAGCCCAATTAAAGGTGAATTGATATTTGTGAACCACGCCTCTTATAAATGCCACGTACATACGGTCCTTCTAAAGACTAATTTCCCGATCGAGACCTATGGTGTGTGAATTGATCGGCACCTCTAATTATCCCGATTCTGTACTTTCTAATTCTGTATAATAATTCCAGTGTGACTGCTAAATTTGAAAACCCCTTTCCAAATTCTTCACTGACCATGGCCATGGATTTCTCGGAACATATTATCTAAGAAATTACAGGAAATTCTCCCACCTTATCAGGATGAGTCGATGGATCCTTTCTTGTTACTAACCACTCGCGTACACAACTGTACACACCCAACATAGGCACTTAGTGGTCAGGCTACGTGACCAGTTCCTAAATCCAAGAACGCACACTCATGCACCGAATTCGCCCTAGCACCTCAAGTCTAAGGACTAAATCGTACACAATTATAAGCCTTTAGAAACATCCCATCACTGATATGCGTCATGCGCTTCCACAATGGGTTTCTATGTTCGGGTCGTTCGATGCATTCGATCGTCTCTATCGAACCACCTAGTCATATGCACTGGCCTCAAATGCCTTGCTCATGAAACGCTACAAATTCACTCCATGTGAATCATGCATAATCGTACAAGTCTTAGCGATTCCTTCGATACCCCGTCTAGTTCGGAATCTATGACTTGGAACGTGTTTTAAGATCACGACCTTAGAAACTGTTTCATGATTGCACTCAATACCGAACTGAATCATCCCATAGTCTTAATGTGACCTCAGGATTTCATCCAATCGCTTAAATAAGTTCGCGAGAGATGAAGTTGGCCATTGTTTAATTTACGTACTATAAATAAACAGGCGTATTAATTATAAACCATAAGAAAACAGTTTTCCAACAAGCTAATTAATATTGGCTTGCTGGGCACTATCCTTTCAATCTCCCACTTGCCCTAAAGCCAATCACAACTTTTCTAACACCCATCTTATAAAGATGTCCCTCGAACCCTTTTGTGAAAGAACTTAATTAGTAGATCTACTAAGTTGTCCTTGTTGAGATGATGCAACCCTTCTACGCGTCTCAACTACCTATGATTTGTTCAATCATTTGGTTTAGTGTTTAGATTATCGGTGAGATCTCGTTTCCCTTTCATTGAGTAATTGCCTTATCTAAATCAGTTAAGATTACGATATGCCTTTGCCATGCTAGGTACTTCATCCAATCCTTGAATGAATGTTTCTCATCTAAACGCTTTCTTCTGCTGCATCCCAATGCTGCGTATATTCTGTCTGAGTTGGCAATGGTATACTATTGGAATTTCTTCCAATTTACCTTTGCTCCATCGATAGAATCAATCATCCACTTTAGACTGGAAATCTCGAATCACTAAATCATTCGAGTTTCAATCCTCCACTACTACCACAGACCAGCAATATATCCTTTAATTATCTTCGAGGATTGCTTTTTCGGTAGTCCAGTGTCCTTTACTGACGTTAGACTAACAGTAGGTCGTGAAAGATCAGAGCTTTTGATGAGTCAGGTCTTGTACAAAACTTCACATGTTACATGCAATCCAAATTCCAAAGCATAAGGCTTCTTGAGACAATTTCTTCTTTACTTATTTATATGTAAGGCTCATTAAATCAGAAAGAGAGATTTGTGTCTCTTTGGAAACAATCCTTTCTTGGATCCTTTCATATTGAATTTATTCAATATTCCGTCTTTGTACTTAGATTCGGTGAATTGCAACATCTACTTTACTCTATCACCGATATACGTCATGCGCTTCCACAATGGCATTTTCTCTATTCGGGTCGTTCGATGCATTCGACCGTCTCTATCAAACCACCTAGTCATATGCACTGACCTCAAATGCCTTGCTCATGAAACGCTACAAATTCACTCCATGTGAATCATGCATAATCGTACAAGTCTTAGCGATTCCTTCGATACCCCGTCTAGTTCGGAATCTATGACTTGGAACGTGTTTTAAGATCACGACCTTAGAAATTGTTTCATGATTGCACTCACTAACGAAGTGAATCGTCCCATAGTCTTAATTTGACCTCCGGATTTCATCCAATCGCTTAGATAAGTTCGCGACAGATGAAGTTGGCCATTGTTTAATTTACGTACTATAAATAAACAGTCGTATTAATTATAAACCATATGAAAATAGTTTTCCAACAAGCTAATTAATATTGGCTTGTTGGGCACTATCCTTTCAGAACTTTTGTTTAAATTCTTATTTGATTTTAAGATTTTCGTTTGATTCAAATCTCCTATAATGTCTAAGTTGATTTTTATTATATCTTGGTATTTTCGCTAATTTTGTAATATGGGAATATCTATCGAAAATTATTTTAAATTTTATCAAATATTACTCTTAATCTTCTTGTATTTCTTTTGGGTCCCACAATTTCACCGTGTCATGTCATCAGTTAAAATTTGTTTTAATTACATCCGCTTTAAACTTAGTATTTTAAAATGTTCTTATGTCGTATTAAATCGCTTCCGCTTTTGAACTTTTAATTTATCGTTTCCGCTTAAAACCTTTAATTCTCGATTTTAATTTATAGTTCTTTTTAAAGGTTTCAATATGTTAACTCTTTTTCAACATAATAATAACTTTTCGACCATTATTCGACGGACCCGCGGAGCGGAGCCGTCACATATAAGGGTAAAATCATGGAACTTGAAAAGGTCATTGAGTCTCATGATATGTCATCTGCTGCATCCACTCATATGTCTAGTAAGTATAAGATGCCTTTAGAACAGGATAAGTTAGAACTTAATCATATTGAAAAATTCATATTTGCTGACAATAGTAATGTCAATTTGTATTCAGACTACTAAACCTGCTTCACTTGAAAAAGAATTAAAGGAGAAGAAAGCTACTAAGACTAAGAAGAGCAAAGAGCCAAAATTAGAAAAACAGACATGTAAAACTAAACAGCAGAGTCCTAGGAAGTCTGCTGATAAGAGCAAAACTAATCAGACTAGTAATAAGACTAAGTCGTCTGTTAATGAGCAAACAACTAGTAAACCAAAGAAACATAAGAACAAGAAAAATCAAAATGCTTGGTATGGAAATGAGTCATCATATTATGTGCAACCTGCTGCATATCCACCTCAATTTCCACAATACTATGCTCCTTGCCCTACTCATCCAATGCATGCATATCATGCACCATACTCAGCTTATGAACATCATCCTTATCAAACTCATTATCAACGAAACACACATGCTGAATATGATGAAGATAAACCTGTTCATGCTCCTGTCAAAGCTCAGAAACCTAAGAAGCCTTAGACTTCAACATATTGGGTTGTCAAGGGTGAAACTAATCCTGCAGGACCCTCACAATAAGGGTACCTAAAACAATTTTCTGTTGTTTTGTAGGTTAGGATTAGGAGTAGGAGTAAAGTAGAAAGGAAGTGGAACTTGGACAGTGGATGTTCAAGACACATATGTGGCAACATACATGAGCTGACAGATGATGTAGCTGTAGACGGTCCAAAAGTTACATTTGGAGACAACAAAGAAGAAAAGGTTGTAGCATGCGGAAAGCTGATCAAAGGCAACATTGAGATATCTGACGTCTCTTATGTTCAAGGCCTCAAATACAATCTGCTGAGCATTAGTCCATTTTTTGACAAAGGTTTCTCGGTTATCTTCTCATCAGATAAGTGCTACGTTGAACAGATTGGTACAAAGAAGATCATCTTATCTGGAAGACGACAAGGGAATATCTATATAGTCGACCGGAATTCTGTAGACACGAATTCAAATGTCTGTTTGGTGGCATCTACACCAAGTAAGATTAGTTGGCTATGGCACAAAAGGATGAACCATGTGAATTTCAAGACCATCAACAGATTAATCAAGAATGATTAGGTAGAGGGAATTCCAAAGACAATCAAGAGCAAAGACAAGTTGTGTGACACCTGTCAGAAGGGTAAACAAATCAAGTCATCTTTCAAAAGCAAGAAGCACCAATCTTCTTCAAGGATATTGGAGCGGCTACACATGGACTTATTTGGACCCATTTATCCAATTAGCAACGGTGGAAAGAAAAACTGCCTAGCTGTTGTGGATGAGTATTCATGATACACTTGGGTGATTTTCATAAAGAAGAAAAGTGAAAACAAGGAGCATCTGACTAATCTGATGGAACTGATCCAGAACGAGAAAAGTATGAAGATATTAAAGATCATATTAGATAGAGGGACTGAGTTTACAAACTCTACTGTTGAAGATTATTGTAATGCCAGATGAATCAGCCATGAGTACTCTGCTGCTAGAACCTCTCAACAAAACGGAGTTGCTGAAAGGAGAAACAGAACTCTGGAAGAAGCTACCAGAACTATGATAGCTGAAGCAAAACTGCCTCAAAGATTTTGGGCAGAAGCCACAAATACAGCCTGCTTCACCCAGAGCAGATGCATGATCAACAAGAATCAGAGAAAGACGCCGTATGAAGTTTGGAACTATAGGAAGCCAAACATTCATTACCTTAGAATATTTGGTTGTAAATGCTTTGTTTTAAATAATGGGAAAAATCACCTCACTGCTTTTGTAGGATACTCTACTAACAAAAGAACTGAATATGTAGTATTTGATGAACCAAACCAATCTTCTGAAAAGAATCAAAGTACTAATTCAAATCTGTCTACTGATTTTCAGAAATTGAGTGTTGAAAAGAATGAAGAATATATATCCATCATACTACCTGATCTCGGCTCAGCTGCTTGCTCAAGTGTTGTTCAAAATCAGTCTACTGATTGTCTAACAGACGAGTTACAAACAACTGACAGACCAGAGACAATTCAACAGACCACAAATGTTCAACTGACTACTACTGGAACTCCAATAGTAGTGTTGTAAGATCAATCAAGAGGTCAACATTCTGATTTGCAACCTGATCTCAGATGGCTCAAGAATCGCCCTCCAGAATTAGTGATTGGTGATCCTTTGGATAGAGTAAAAACCAGCAGAGCTGCTGCAAATGATGTTATGTTTGTCAGCTTTCTATCACAAATAGACCCTAAGCAAATTGAAGAAGCTCTCAGTGATTCTAACTGGATTGAAGCTATGCAAGAGGAGCTAAACCAATTTGAAAGGAATGCACTAAGTGGGTTTTCATAAATAAAATGAATGAAGATGGTATTGTCACAAGAAATAAGTAAGACTAGTGGCCAAATGATAATGCCAGGAAGAAGGCATTGACTTTGATGTGACATTTGCACCAGTGGCAAGACTTGAAGCAATCAGACTAGTCTCGCCTATGCTGCTCACAAGAACATCACTGTCTATCAGATTGATGTGAAGTCTACTTTTCTCAATGGGGAATTGCAAGAAGAAGTATACGTTGAACAAACACCTGGATTTGAAGTTTATCTAAAAGGAGATAAGGTGTATCGTCTGAGGAAAGCCCTCTATGGACTAAAACAGGCTCCAAGAGCATGGTATGACACTTTATCTGATTTTCTTTTAATTAAAGGATTTTGAAAAGGTAAAGTAGACAAAACCTTGTTCAATGTTGAATGGGAAGACCAAATTTTAGTTGTGCAAATATATGTGGACGATATTATTTTTGGTTCAACTAACCAACAGATGTGTGACAAGTTCACCAAGCTGATGCAAAACAAGTTTGAAATGAGCATGATGGATGAACTGAACTACTTTCTAGGTCTGCAAGTTAGACAGTTGCCTGATGGAATTTTCATCAACCAAGCTAAGTACACAAAGGATCTGTTCAAGAAATTTAGTATGGAAACTAGCTCTACTATTAGTGTTCCCATGTCTACTGGACTTCGTTTGGATAAAGATGAAGTTGGCAAATCAGTGGACATCACCAAGTACGGAGGCATAATAGGGTCACTGTTATATCTAACAGCTAGCAGAACAGATATTATGTATTATGTTGGGGTTTGTGCGAGATATCAATCAAATCCTAAAGAATCTCATCTCTTAGCTGCCAAAAGGATTATTAGATATCTTAAAGGCACACCAGATTTGGGATTATGGTACCCTAGAGAATCTGGATTTGAGCTTATTGGCTATTCGGATTCTAACCTTGCTGGTTGTAAGATTGATAGGAAGAGTACTACAGGTGCTTGTCAATTCTTGAGAAGTCGTGATCTCATGGATGAGTAAGAAGCAGACTTTAGTTTCTATCTCCACTGCTCAAGTTGAATACATTGCTGCTGGAGCATGTTGTGCACATATACTTTGGTTGAAGAATCAACTAGAAGATTACAACATAAAAATCGGTTGAATTACAATCTACTGTGACAATACAAGTGCTATCTCACTTACTCAGAATACTGCAAGTCATTCAAGGACTAAACACATTGAAATCAAGCACCATTTTATCAGAGATCATGTGGAAAAGGGAAATGTCATCATAGAATATGTTCACACTGACAATCAGATTGTTGACATCTTCACCAAATCACTAAGTGACGCAAGGTATTCAACTCTAAGAGCTGAACTAAGACTACTAAATTTGGATGCATAAGCTGTGGGGGAACTCATCAGAAGACTCGAGTTCATCAGCTTACTCATCTTATCATCTTCAAGGTTAACTCTCAACAGACTAGTTAACTTATGGATTCTTGAAGTCAAGGGGAACATGTAAGACTAGCGGTACTCTTGATCTACAGATGATATTTGTTAATGACAGTTAGCTGAAGTTATGTACTCAGAAGATTTGTTCTTAATTCTTAATTCTTAAAGATTGAAGATTAATTTAACTTGTTGGATTGACAAACAACAGAGGAAGATTACTAGCTATTGGCTTTCACAAGTAATAATCTGATATCAGATCACTCGTCTGTCAGATAAGTTAAAACTCTATTCGTCTGATATATTATATAAGTGTGTACTATAAACATATTATTTTAAAACGCGCTTTTATAAGTAACAGACTAGTGTCGATTGAGTTTCCCGCCCATCTGACATTAAAATATAAATTTTGAAATCCATAAATCTCGCCCACATGATCTAAAAACTGTCAGATTAATCTAACGGTTCACGTAATTCACGGAACCGAAATTGATAGAAATCTATAAATTCCGATCTGATCAGAGAAGTCGAGTTACGCACCCTAAATATTCCAAAGCACTTAAGAAATCACTAACTCTCTGTTCTTGTGTTCAAAGCTTTTTAATCTTTCAATTTCACTTAAACTCGATCAAATGGCCGAACCAGAAGGGAGATATCTAAGCTACGCTGGGTTCTACGCATCAGGAACCCCACTCATGAGGAGTTTGCTGGAGAAAATCAAAGATTCTGGATTAGTCACAGTACTTGAAGCCCACGAAGAACTAGTTTTCTTGGAGGATATCGCTGTTTTCTACGCTGATAGGAAGATTGATATGGGTAAAAGTACAATGATTGGGAAGGTTGGGGGAAAACTAATATGCATTTCCCCTGCTGTTCTGAGTGAAGTTTACGGTTTAATGAATGAGGGAGGAGAAGTTACTGCTTTGGGATCAGAGAAAGAAGAGGAATTCTGGGCTATCTGTGCGAAGGATGGGGAAGAGATTTCAGGCACGATGATGAAAACTCAGCTGAAGGATGAGTTTCAAAGGTTCGCTGACATCATCGCCCAGATGCTGGAATGTTCAACCAGGTCCCTGGATGGGTTACCCAGAAAGAGGTTTCACACAATGGCTTGCATCTATTACAGCCTTGATGTGAACTGGGCTGCTCATATGTTCAACATCTTGGCTGTCAAGAAGAATGGGCACGCCATTTTACTGAGGCATCTGTTCATGGTATTAAGATGCTAGATGGTTAATGGTAAGGCGGCCCATCCTTTGAAGAGGTTTCACAAGTATGAATCTATAAGAGTTGAACAGAAAGCTGCAACAACCCCTAAAAAGAAAGGAAAGGGGAGTACAAAATAGGCTGATGCAACGAAGAAGGCAAAGACTGCTGGACAGACCAGTAAGCCTACTGATCAAACAGCAGACCCTACTGTTGAAGCCAGATCAGTAAAGTCTGCTTAAGAAGTAGTTAATAGGATAGTCACTCAAGTGATGAATGAGTTGGGAGAGAGTGCAATGTTGGGATAGTGGTTGGGTTGCCTCGATTGTCAGAAAAACGAAAGTGCGGAATTTAAAATTTTTCGAAGCACCCAAGGTCCCATATTAGATTCTCCATATTATTTATACGCAAGCAAGAAACAAAAACACACAGAGTAATTAAACAAGGGGGTTTTTGCGATTTACCTCACCACAGGCAAGGTGGTGGCAACCTTCAGTTCTGATTCTGAATCTGGATCTGGATCTGGTTCACAAAAGTGATCCAAGCGTCTCACCTCCAAAGATAGTCCACACCAACTGGATTCTGGTAACACCTCTTAGTCTTAGGCTCAGAACTGGATCTAAGAGATTTGTCAAGGGAGGACAGTGCAGATCTACTTGGCAGAGCAAGATCCAGCACGAAGGAACAAGGGAGAATGTGCGGCGGCACTATAGCAGCTCACGGCCAGCAAGGAGCGGCGGCTATTGGTGGCGGCGCAGGAGAGGGGCGGCGCTTAGGTGCAGAGAAAGAGGCTAGGGTTTTTTGCTTGGTTCTTCTTCTTTCTGAGCTCTTGTAGAACTCTATTTATAAGAGTTCCTTTTGACCTAGGTTTGCAAGACTCCTTATGGGCTTTTAATTAAAAGCCCATGTCTTGCAAGCCATTTAATTAACTACTTTAATTAAATGCCCAATCCAAATAAATCAATATTTCTTTATATATAATTAATTAGCAACTTAATTAAGTATTTAATTAATTAAGTCAGCCAATTAATTAATCTCCCATTTGAATTAAATACTTTAATTCATTTAATTGATTTAATTACCTTTAAATCAATTAATTCATTTTATGTCCTTCCATAACAGTCACTTTCCAATTGTATTGTGTGTGACCCTCTGGATTCACCATCAATTGGCAGCAGGCCCACGAATTCCTCGTGATTTAATTTATGAACAATAAATTGCTCCGGTCAATTAAACAACCTTTAATTGACCACTCCTAGAATCAAATCCTCTATTAACTCAGGAGTACCTACACTTCATGGTCGATGT
This sequence comes from Penstemon eatonii, assembly GCA_038501285.1. NCBI lineage: Eukaryota > Viridiplantae > Streptophyta > Magnoliopsida > Lamiales > Plantaginaceae > Penstemon > Penstemon eatonii. Next base: position 40,152,780 of record CM076710.1, on the reverse strand, counting down.
CTAGCCACAAGCCCATGAAGCCCAACTTCAGGTGAATTGATACTTGTGAACCTCGTCTCATATAATTACCATGTACATACGGTCCTTCTATCGACTAATATTCCCGATCAAGACTTAGGGTGTGTGAATTGATCGGCACCTCTAAATTTGTCTCGATAACTATAATTTCTAATTCAGGATAATATTCCAGTGTGACTGCTAAATTTGGAAACCATCCGTCACCGACCGTGGCCACGGGTTTCTCGGATATATTATCTAAGAATCGTATAGGAAATTCTCTCATCCATTACGTGAGTCAATAGATTCCATATTGGTACTAACCACTCGCGTGCATGTCCATACGCACCCAACCTAGGCATGTTATGATCAAGCTAAGTGACCTATACCTAGATCTAAGTACGTACTTTCATGTACCGAATTCTCCCTAGCACCTCAAGTCAAAGGACTAAATCGTACACTATTATAATCCTTCAGAAACATCCCATCACCGATATGCGACATGCGCTTCCACAATGGGTTTCTCTGTTATGGTCGTTCGATGCGTTCAATCCTCCAGTGAACCACCTACTCATATGCACTGGCCTCAAATGCCTTGCTCATGAAACGCTACAAATTCACTCCATGTGAATCATGCATACTCGTACAAGTCTTGGCGATTCCTACGATACCCCGTCTCGTTTCGGAATCTATGACTTGGAACAGTTTTAAGATTACGACCTTTGAGACTGTTTCATGATTGCACTCAGTACTGAAGTGAATCGTCCCATAGTCAAATGTAATCTAAGGACCGAATTTCAACCAATCGCTTAAATGTATTCGCGAGAGATGAAGTTGGCCATTGTTTATCCTTATACTCATATAAATAAACATGCGTACTAAGTCATTTATACTAAAGAAAGATAATGATAGTTCCAGTACAAGCTAAATGTATTGGCTTGCAGGGCACTATTCCATCAATCTCCCACTTGCCCTAAAGCCAATCACAAACGTTTCTAGGACCCATCCTTTTAAAGATGTTCTTCGAACTCATTTTATGATATAGCCTCCTTTTAGTGGATCCGCTAAGTTGTCTTCTGAGTCGACGCGATCCATTACGCGCGTTAACTCTACCAATGATTTTTCTAATCAAATGGTACCTTTCTTTCAATTGTGTTTAGATTTCTGGTAAGATCTCGAATGCTTTGCTTTAGCAATAGCTCGCGATACTTTTACGGTGGTCCAGTACTTCTTCACTGGAGTTTGACTAGCAACTGCTCGCGATACTTGAGCAAGTTCTACGTCTGGTCTAGTACATAGTAAAGCATGCCACATGCAACCTTTTGTTGGAAACATAAGGTATTAGAGACATTCTCCTTTATTCTCATTTGATGTAGGGCACATCGATTTTGGAATAAGGGATACAGTGTCTTACTGGAAGTAATCCTTTCTTGGATTCTTCATACTGAATATTTCCAGTATTGATTCTATGTACTTAGATTTAGAGAGTGCCTGCATCTCTTTCCGATCTATTCTATAGATACGTATCCCAATAGGCAAGATGCTTCCCCTAAATCTTTCATGGAGAATTGCATGGACAACCATGCTTTCGTCTGTGCTAACATTCTGATATCATACCAGATATTCAGAACATTATCGACATATAAAATATGAGCTTCATCGCGCTCCCACTAATCCTTTTGTACACTCATGGTTCATACTCGTTTTGATGAAGTCAAATATCTTGACTATCTCATCAGAACAAATGTGATCTAAATGGATTCAGACATTGCTAATGGAGAAAATGTTTCATCAAAGTCTGTTACAGAACATTGTGAATAGCCTTCTTACCACTAGTCAATTCTTAGAGGCAACACCTCTCCATTCATTCCAAGTTTGAAGATCCATTTATAACTTATAACCAACTTTATAGGGATAAATCCCTTGGGTGGATCAATCAAGGTTTTTACCTTGTTGGAATGGATGGGATCCATTTTGGTTTGCGTGGCTAGTTTATGTCTGACATCGCTTCTTGATAGGTCTTTGGATTACTTTCCACATTCTCGTTTTCGTGAATGAAACCAAATCGCTCTGGATCCTTACGAATTCGATCAGACCTTCGAAGAGTAGGTGTACTAGTAGGTTTACTAAATTCTGGATTAACTCCCACTGTTTGCGGGGACGGGTCGAAATCTTGGACTTCATCAAGTTCCATGACGTTTCCATTTCCTTTGACGAGAGATTCATCAACAGAGGAACGGGTTTCTAGAAGAAATGATTGTTTCTTATTGTCGTGGAACAGGTATCCAATGGATTTCGCTGGATACCCCACAATTATATACAAATTGGATCTACTAGCCAATTTATCTCCTTTATCGTTTCTACCATCGGTAGGAGATCTCCATACTCAGAGGTAAGAGCATAGAGGTATTTTGCCATACCTTTCTTGGTAAAGCTTTGTAGGCACGTACTTTGAAGGTACTTTGCTCAGTATCTTCGATGCAGTCAGGAGGACTAACCCCTAGAATGCATAAGGAAGCTTTAACAAATCTCAGTATGGATCGAACAATGTTAAACAATGTTAGAATCTATCTCTTTAGACATTTCAATAAGTTGAGGCGTCTTAGGAGGAGTTTGTTGTATGAGAATCTCATTCTCATTAAGATAATTGAGGAATCCTTGACAAGTATTTGCTATCTCAACTAGATTCATTTTTCACTAACGACCAAGGTCATTAGCAAAAAATACGAAGTATGAGTAATCTCCTCTCACAGTAACTTTTAGTGGTCCATATTCATGGATTAAATCCAGATTTTGGTTCGCTCTGGATTCCCTGTGACGGGAGATCTGGTCATATCTCCTTTGAGACATGATTCGCAGGTTGGAAGTTCATCCAAGTTCTATTTTTCAAGAAGCTTGGGTGAAATCAACTTTTGAATCCTACTCTTGGAGATGTGTCCAAGTCTAACGTACCAAAGTTATGGATTATTATCTTTGTATTAATTGAATTTCACACATTAATTCAATAAGATTGAGTCAATGGTTTAATTCAATCAATTTACTTCCTTTCAATTAACTTCTTTAATTGCTTCCTTTTCCCTTTCAATTAACTACTTTAATTGAAACGTCGCTTAATTAATTAGATCATCTAATCAATTAAACACATTAGTGCCTTTCTTAGATCCAGTGGGATAATTCGACTTTTAGGCTACTTGCGTTCTTTTGACTACCTTTATGGTCGAATTTAGAAGAGAATTAATTCTTCTTCATTTTACTCTTCTATGACTTTGCAGTCCATGAAGTGTAAACGATCATGACAGGTTTATCCTATTTGCCTTTAACCAATACTTTGGTTGATTCATGAAATGTGATCAACTTATCAAATAAGATCAGTTTATTTCAAGAGTCATTTGAATGAGCGGGAGGAGAATTTTGGAGGAAGTTAATGTTAAGATCACTTGCAGGCTTACGTTTAATCGATCCAGTTTTCAACTAGATTGATAAAACAAAGACAGTGATCCTTGACAATAGTTCCTTCATTCATTCTCGAGTTTTGAAACAATTCCTTAGAAGTCTCGAATCAAATCGATTCAAAACTACTCCTCAAAACAAACCTTTTGAGGTGGAGGTTTGTTTCAGAAGACTGGTCCTCAAAATGGGCCTTTTGAGGTGGAAGCTTCAGACATGCTCCTCATGTTGCTTCCATAGCTCGTTCAATCTTGATGCTTATTTGAGGAAACGATCATTAAGATTCCCATACTTCATAGGTGATTCGTTTCACCTTTGAGATTCATCTTTATATGAGGAAACGATCATTAATATTCCCATACTCTACGGGTGACTCGTTTCTTTTATTTTGACTTATCTCGGAAGCGCATAAGGCATAGGCTTGTCATTTAAGAACATCATTCCCATTCTTGGAATTTAAGACAGTTCTCAAGTTTCTTGCCTAGTCGATATTTTGATCCAGTTATTTTATTAGTCGAGGATAAATAGTAAAAATGGATAATGATAAGGGATATTTCGGATTCTGGCCTTTCTTCATAATTATACGAGCTCGAGCAGTATTTATCTCGAAAGATCGAATTCGACCCCGACGCCCGAATATATCATAAGCCCAGGATCCCAGGTTACTGTTGGGCCAAGCTCTGACCCAAACTTATGGGCCGAAGAATTCCTTATCTGCGGATGGACTACCTGAACCCCAACTTCTACTATAAATACCCCATGCATTTATGATACTGGACACGATTTTCCAGGTGCTCCCTCTTCGAAGCCACTGCTCGGAATTACTTGGAAAGATAGGTTTTAGATCTATTGTATTTCGCCCTCTAGCTTGTACGGCATCCAAAGATGCTCGAGTAGGACCCCCATACTTGTATTGTGTACTCAATCCATCCGAATACAAATACATTTAATCTTTATTTTCCTTTTAATTTCATTACTATTGCGTTATATTCCACCCTTGATCGAACCAACGAAAACACGTAAAATCAATTGGCGCCCACCGTGGGGACCTATTCGAATATTCGATCGAAATATGCCTACTACGAGGAGAAATACGTATATCAGAGGAGAGCCCTCCCAAGCAGTGGGAGCACAAAATTCTGTCAACAATGAACCTGACAACTTATCGCGCGCTGCCCAGCAACAACCAGAGGCACCGCCAATGGTTCCGCAAGATAACATCCCAATACATACGACCATCGGTGATTTAAGGTCTATAATAGGCACCATGTGCAGGGAATTCATGAACAGTGGAAGAGTAGATCAGTCGCCTGTCGACCAACCTGGGGTTCAAGGAAGACCTGAAATACCTTCGTCGAACTTACAGAAGGAAAATGATATGTCGCTTGCCCCCTCAGCGCGTCCACATAGGACTGCGCCCTCGAAAATCAACGCTCGATCCGAAAACCCACCTGCACAAGTGCACGATCTAGAGGACTCAGTCGTGGGGGAAAGTCATACCGCCGGCGCTGCGAGAAGAAATAAACCGCCTTACAAGAGAATTACCGAATCTGAATTGGAAATGATAATACAGGAAAGGGTGGCTAAAAAATTGGAAGAGCAGGATACTATGATAGAGGTTCCCTTCACTAATCAAGCTGCCCTGCAAGCAGGGAATGCCCTAACTAGGGGAAACATACGAGAGAGGGAGATCTCGAATAATATCATGCGATGCTCTCCTTTTTGTCGAGAAATACGTGAAGCTCGAAACACGGAAACGGTGCCAACCAGGCTCCCACGGTATAACGGGACTACCGACCCCGGTGAACACATTAATAGCTTTGTCAATGTTATGAACTTATATGGGCACTCGGATAACATCTGTTGCAAGATTATGGTCACCACTTTTGAAGGGATTGCCCTCGATTGGTTCGGAAAGTTACCTCCGAACTCCATATTCTCTTTTGAAGAATTTTGCGACAAGCTGAAGCATCAGTTCGCTAGCCAAAGGAAGCCGAGACTACCAGCGAATCATCTGGGCACTGTGAAACAGTTGGAAGGAGAGACGTTGAGGCAATGGCTGGCAAGATTTAGTATTGAGCTTTTGAAAGTGGATACCCCGCAGATTGAATATCTGTCCTCATTAATGTTCGAACTGACGAGAAGCACCCAGTTCGGAAATGCGTTGTGCAGAAAGCAACCGAAATCCTTCGAACGGATAATGGAAATTGCTGAAAAATATATGATACAGGAAGAGATGAACAAATTGAAAAGTTCACACCTAGATAAGTCTCATCTCAACAGAAAACAAGACCGGGCTCCGATCCCAAAACCGGGTGATTATGGAGGATCGAGTAAAGGATCCGTTTGGCAGCGAATCAACACTTTTAAGCCACGAATGCCACCCCAAGGACCGAATTCATACGGACCTCCATATGATCAAAGTCGAGCCCCAAGACCGGGTAAAATTCAATTTACTGAGCTTAACAGTTCCAAAGAAGAAGTGTTGACTGTATTGGAAGAAGGAAATCTAATTCCGGAAGCCCAAAGGATCACACAGGCGAGGCCAGGAGCACCTGGATATGACCAATACTGTCGATATCATCGAGCGAGAGGCCACAGTACGGAAAACTGTTATCAATTAAAGGTCGAGATCGAAAAGTTAATCAACCAGGGAAAACTCAAAGAATTCGTTAAGAATGGCAACTATAACAATCGCTACAGATCCCGTAGCCCGAGAAAACTTATCACTCGACAGAGGCAAATTCAAAGTCAGGCGGAAGAACGATCGAACGGTGTGATCAACATGATTGCAGGAGGACCGGCGGGTGGAGATAGTAGGAATGCCAGAAAAAGGGTTTTAAGGTCCATCAGGACAGGAGTATCCACGAAAAGGGAAGTTCTATCTTTGGAATTCTCATCAATGGAGAATCAGGTCATCAGCTTTAGCGAAGCGGATCGACCCGCAGATGTTAGTTGGGATACGAACGAAGATGATCCAGACTTTTCCATGGTACTAACATTAAGAATTGCAAATTTCGAGGTCAAAAGAGTACTGGTCGATAACGGAAGCTCGGCGAACATAATTTCATCAGAAGCTCTTACGAGAATGAAACTCTGTCATCCACGCTTGGATAAGGTAACCACCCCTTTAGTCGGTTTCGGAGGATCAGAGATCACTCCGCTCGGAACTATACTTTTGAGTACCACTCTAGGATCAAAACCGAAGAATGTCACGAGAATGATAAAGTTCCTAGTGGTGGACACGCCGTTTGCTTACAATGCCATCTTAGGAAGACCCGCTCTGAATACTTTTAAGGCTATCGTATCCACCTACCATCAAAAGATAAAGTTCCCAACTGACGGAGGAGTAGGTGAAATGAGGAACGACCAGTACATGGCTTGGGAATGTTACAGTTCGTCCTTGACTATCAAGGATAAGGTGGAGCCCGAGCTCCCTAACAAAAGGAAGATAAATGAATTAGTTTCTAACTCCGGAACTCCGATCCCTGATTATGAAAGACTAGATGGAAAGAAAGGAAGAATCATTGACATGAGTATGCAAGCACCTGATCACAAAAAGGTGAACTTGGTACCTGGATCTCCAGAAAAATTCACAAAAATAGGAACGGAGCTAAGTGATTGTATGGAAGCAAAGCTCATCGGATTCTTACAAGAAAATGTGGATGTCTTCGCATGGAGTTCGGACGACATAGTAGGAATCGACCCACGTGTAATAACGCATTCCTTAAATATTGACCCAAAGGCCAAGCCGGTAAGGCAGAAGAAGCGTAATCACGGACGAGAGAAAGATAAGATAATTAACACAGAGGTCGATAGATTGCTGGCAGCAGGACAAATCAAAGAGATAAAATTCACGGAATGGCTGTGTAATGTGGTCCTAGTCTCCAAGGGGGAAAAGATCGAGAACAAATGGAGAATGTGCAATGATTTCACCGACTTGAACAAATTGTGTCCGAGAGACCCTTACCCCTTGCCTCGAATTGATATGCTCGTAGATTCTACTGCGGGATTTGTGTTGTTTAGCATGATGGATGCATTTCAGGGATTTTATCAGATCTTTATGAACGAAAGAGATCAGGACAAAACGGCATTTGTCACTGAACGAGGGGTGTACTGCTTCATCGTTATGCCTTTCGGTTTAAGGAACGCCGGCGCAACGTATCAGAGATTGGTCAATATGATGTTCAAAGAGTTCATAGGGGAGATCATGGAAGTATATGTAGACGACATGCTCGTGAAAAGCATGTCTGAAGAGGATCATATTAATCATCTTGATAGGTGCTTCAAAATTTTGAGAAAGTATGGGATGAAATTAAATCCAGCAAAATGCACATTTGGGGTGCGATCGGGAAAAGTTCCTTGGGTATTTAGTTCATGAGAGGGGGATCGAAGCTAATCCAGAAAAAATCCGAGCAATCACTGATCTCCGTCCACCGAGGAAACTTTCAGACGTTCAAAGTTTGATCGGAAAAATCATCTCATTGAATAGATTCATCTCCAGATCCGCTGACAAGAGCTTACCTTTTTTCAAACTATTGCGTAAATCTAAGAACTTTGAGTGGAACGCTGAATGCGATAAGGCTTTCGAAGACCTGAAAGCATACTTAACCTCGACGCCCATGCTAGCAAAACCATCCGAAGGGGAACCTCTTTATTTGTACATAGCTGTGTCAGAAGAAGCCATTAGCTCGGTTTTGGTCAAGCTAGATAAAGCTGAGCACAAACCAGTTTACTATTTGAGTAAATTGTTGCAGGGCGCCGAAAAGAACTATATGGAGATTGAAAAATTTGCACTTGCCTTAATTGTGGCCGCTCGGAGATTAAGACCCTATTTTCAAACGTATAAAATCATTGTTTTAACTAACCAACCCTTAAGACAGGTTCTGTCCAAACCAGAAGCTTCAGGCAGATTAATTAAGTGGGCGGTCGAGCTCAGCCAATTCGAAATTGAATACCGACCACGAGTCGCTGTTAAGGCGCAAGTGCTAGCTGATTTTGTGCTTGAATCAACCAACATATCGAACGGAAAAGAAGGAACAACCTCGGAACTAGGTATGGTGGAAGAAGCAAACAATCAAGTTTGGCTGATGCATGTCGATGGATCTTCGACCAAAGAAGGCGGTGGAGCTGGAATTCATTTCCAAGGGCCCAATGCTGAAGACCTAAGCTATGCAATAACTTTGGACTTTGCTGTCACCAACAATGAGGCCGAGTATGAAGCACTGATAGCTGGATTAGAGATGGCTATTAAAGCAAAGGTAAAATCGATTATCGTACTAACAGATTCAGAACTTGTTCACAGACAGGTGAAGGGCACCTACGAGGCCAAAGAATTCAACATGATTAAATATCTGAACAAAACGAAGAAGTTAATTTCGGAGTTCGATAAGTTTGATATTCAACCGATACCAAGAGAAGAGAATCTCTGGGCCGATATATTGTCAAAATTTACAGGACTGGCGGACGGAAAGACTGAAAGAACAATCACTTGGCTGCTATCGAATATGTCTGCTATCGAGTTAGATGCAGCCCCTGCTATTGATGTTATGGAAATTGAAGAGTCAAGTAGGTCATGGAGCGACCCTCTTATCGCCTACCTTAAGGACGGAAAACTGCCGGAAGATGCGAATGAGGCTCGGAGAATCAAATATAGAGCGCCGTCATTTACTTTGATGGGCAATCAACTCTATAAACGATCTTCTTCGGGAATTCTATTGAAATGTATCCGTGAATCGCACTACGATGCCATATTAAGGGAGGTTCACGAAGGGGAAGCGGGAAGTCATTGTGGCGCTCGAGCGTTAGCTCTTAAATGTTCAAGATCTGGATATTATTGGCCTACACTTTTTTCAGATTCGGTCGAGTATGTGAAGAAATGCCATCACTGTCAAATCCATTCGAACTTGATACACCAACCGGCCGAACATATGCATTCGATCCCTATTTGTTGGCCCTTTGACAAATGGGGCATCGATATTGTGGGACCGTTCCCAACAGCGCGGGCCAGAAAAAATTACGTACTAGTGGCTGTGGAATATTTCAGCAAGTGGGTCGAATGTGTTGCCTTGACAAAGATCACCCAATTTCAAGTTATCAATTTTTTATGGAAAAATATAGTCTGCAGGTTCGGAATTCCCAGAGTTCTGATATCAGATAACGGAACGCAGTTCGCAGGGAAAAGGGTCACGGATTGGTGTGAAAGATTCGGAATACAACAAAACTTTGCGTCTGTTGGCCACCCTCAGGCTAATGGACAAACTGAAGTAGTGAACCGGGAAATTGTTCGATCTCTGGAGAAACGATTATCGGAGGCAAAGGGAAAATGGCTGGATGAACTACCTGGAGTATTATGGGCCAACAGAACAACGGTTAAAGCGGCAACCGGTGAAACTCCATTTAGTCTGGTCTATGGGTCGGAGGCTGTCATCCCAGTCGAGAATCTTGTACCTTCTCCCAGGGTCGAATTATATGATCCCGAAGAAAACCAATCGCTGAGGCAAGTGGAGGTTGATCATGCCGATGCTCGAAGGAACCGCGCAAAGTTGAGAATTCAAGCAGCCAAGGCCAACATGGAAAAGGCTTATAATCGAAATGTGAGGATTCGATCCTTCAAGCTAGGGGAATTAGTGCTCAAAAAAGTAGAAGTATCCAAGCACGTCGGAAAACTACAGCCCAATTGGGAGGGCCCTTTCGTGGTCGTAGAAGTTGGAAGGAAAGGTTCTTATAAGATTGCCCACCCAAATGGAGAAATTCTACCTCGAGCATGGAACGCGGTCAACTTAAGAAGATATTATGGAAGATAGTCACGTTTAAAGCCTCTGCTTTTTATTTATCTTGTTCTATTTTTGTTATCTCTAGTGATTAAGTGAATTACCTATTCAATGAAGATTTATTTCGATTAAGTTATTCGAAGAATGTTTATTCAGACTGAATTTTTATTCGATGGAAGCTTATTTCACCTAAATTCTTGTTTAATCATCATATTCTGGATATTCTCGATCTATATTCATCCAATGTCATATATTTTTCTCCGACGACTATCAAAAAGGGTGAAAGCCTCTGCTATGACCCTCGAGCTAAAAATGCTCCGAAAATGACTAAGGGTGAAAGCCTCTGCTATGCCCCTTAGGTCGAAGTTATTTAATGGGTGAAAGCCTCTGCTATGACCCTCGAGCTAAAAATGCTCCGAAAATGACTAAGGGTGAAAGCCTCTGCTATGCCCCTTAGGTCGAAGTTATTTAATGGGTGAAAGCCTCTGCTATGACCCTCGAGCTAAAAATGCTCCGAAAATGACTAAGGGTGAAAGCCTCTGCTATGCCCCTTAGGTCGAAGTTATTTAATGGGTGAAAGCCTCTGCTATGACCCTCGAGCTAAAAATGCTCCGAAAACGACTAAGGGTGAAAGCCTCTGCTATGCCCCTTAGGTCGAAGTTATTTAATGGGTGAAAGCCTCTGCTATGACCCTCGAGCTAAAAATGCTCCGAAAACGACTAAGGGTGAAAGCCTCTGCTATGCCCCTTAGGTCGAAATTATTTAATGGGTGAAAGCCTCTGCTATGACCCTCGAGCTAAAAATGCTCCGAAAACGACTAAGGGTGAAAGCCTCTGCTATGCCCCTTAGATCGAAATTATCATATTAACTCTTCACGAAGGCTATGATGCTGAAAAAGGTCTAAATTATGAGAGATTCAACGAAAGATTTGACAGCAAAATAAACGAAAAATTTTCATTCATACAACTTTCGGATAAATTACATGTGAACTATTATTTACATTCAAGAAACCGAACTAATCGGAATATTTTACATATAGTTCAACCCGACTACATATGTTTATTCCTGTGAGGAAAATCAGACCGCTACACTTCTACCCTTCATCCAACGCTTCACAGCAATCGGTTGATAAGAATCCAAGTCGAGAAACAGGGGAGCAAGTCCAGTTGGAGACATTCCTAGTAAGTTCGAAAGACCACACCCTTCAGGAAGCCGCCTCGAAGACATGGAGATCGAACATAGGGAAACCTCTCCAGTGGTAGACCCACTATCCCGACCGAATGAAGCGACAGGATATCGGAATCCTAACCCGTCTCAGGAGAGATGACTCCAAAGAAGCAGGTCGCCTGCCGGTACCCTAGTCGCAATTATTTTCGCCTGTCGATACCCTAGCCGAAAGATTTTTCATATAGGATTGCCGACAAAACTAGGAAAGAAGGTTCGAATGAAAATCTCGAACATTTCAATTACTGACAATGTGCGGAACTGGCAGCCGATCGACAGAGGTAAAAACACAACCATATTGATCGAATGAAACGTTTACAGAGGGGTAAAAAACGAGAATAGCATGGAAAGCTATATATAGGGGATATAATTCGGCATCAACGGCTCATATATCTCTGAATGAATGGCCACGATACGAGCATTTAAAGCTCTGACCTTTTCACTTCCCGAGAATTGAGGGATTATTATTAAAAAAAAAAAAAAAAAAAAAAAAAAAAAAAAAAGGAGGAGGGAGAGAGAGACGGAGAATATTATTACAGCAAATATTATATCAATACAACAAGAGTTATACTACAACAAGGAAGGAAAACCATTACAACAAGAGTGGTGCTACAAGGAGGACTCTTAACTCGTAATACGGAGGAAAACCACAGAGTTACTAAACGAAATTATTTTCGGTAAACGAAATTATTTTCGGAAAAGATCTTTCGAACTTCAGCACTACGATCAGTATACCCGCGAATGTAAGCTTCTTTCTCACGGAGTTCAGAGTGTCTCTTCTCACGTTCGTAAATACCTTTGAGTTTCTCTAATTCTGAACGAAACTTGTCCTGAGATATTCTCTCCTTGAAAAATCTATTAGCTTCCAATGCACGTTCCAACTCGATCTTTTTCCCGATAAGCTCAAGTGAAATAGAAGCCCGCTGCTCGAACTCATGTTTGGCCAAGGCATAAAGCTTAGAAAAGACCACCCTAGCCTGAACGTATAAGAAGATATGTTATAACAGAAATAATGAGATTAAACAGTCATGACAAAGAGATGAGAAGGAGTTACTTGGGCAAGAGTTTCCAACCCAGAATAAAACAGAAACGAGGAATGTTCTCCAGTCGAAGAGTCACCCTCGGAGATAGAAACACTGGACCGAAGAAGAGTCAGGTTGGTTTGCTCGTGAGACACCTTATCAAAAGGAGCTATGTCCCTTTTAAACAAAGATTCACGGACCAATGAAGGTACGGCTTGAGAAGGGACATGCCCAGTGACATTCTCCGCGAAGGAAACCTTTTTTCTCTTATTGGAGCCCCTAGTTTTCAAGCACGAAGGAAGGGCAACGGTCGAGTATTTGTTCCCCCCGTGAAAGTTTCGCTGCTCAGAGTTAGCGGATGTAATTGATGACCGATCTTTTTTCCTTAATTTTCTACTAACACTCGGCCTGGAAAAAGGCATGCAAGGAATCACAAGAGCGTTCGAACTTTTATCCATCTCTCAATGTTCGGGCAAAGATCCAACCAAAATAATGTTTAAAGAAGCTCCGAACGCTATGAGCAATATCAATGCGAAAGTAATAAAAGGTGCTCTTGCTACTTATAAAAGAAACGACGTCAGGCAAAATCCCAATGATTGGTAAATCACTACTCCCAAAAAAGATCCAATGACGCAGCTGAATACGCAAGAATGACGTTATAAAATTCAACAAAAAGTTCAAACAGGCAATAGCTCAAAAATAGCATAAAGAAAAGAAATTCATATTCAAGCGCCCACCAAGTAGGCAAGAGGAAAAGATTACAAGCAAACAAGTACATGGATTCACTAAGTCAATCCTATTACATGGCAATTGTTATTGGTTAGATTCTTTCACGCCCGAACCGTGGTCCGATCTATCTTGTTTCTCCGACTCGCTAGAACCGCTTTCCGAATCATCAGAGTCATCTTCATTTGAACTGCTGCCTTCTCCATCGTGATTTTGTGCATCAGATGCAGATTTACTCGAAACAGAAGAAGGAGTGCCTTGCTCACTCTGACCGCCGGAATCCCCTTCGATATCCACGTCTTCGCTTTCGGATCGGGCTTCGAGCTCATCAGGATTTGGCATCGGTGCACCAAATTCCTCAAGAAAAGTAGCAAACTCATGAGTGGCGAATTCCTCGAGCTTAGGAGGAAGGGAAGATGTTTTATAATATTTGCCAAAAATATTCTTGTAAGGATTCAGCTTAGGAAGGAAGTCATCGAGGACGCCTTCAATCTCAGCAGCTGTGAGAAGGTGTTGAGCTCCTTTAAAGTAGAAGGCCTGATTGACCTTCCCTGACCGTGACCGAACCAAGGCATCAAGGATCGGAGATTTTAGGAACTCCCTTATGGCGGGAAGCCTGGCTTCGGCTCGACCCCGTTCATAAGACTGATTAGCAGACACTTTGGTTTGCTCAAGTTCCTGCTTTAATCTCTCCACTTCCCCCTCTAAGGCCCTCTTTGTTTCCAACTCTTTTCTAATCATCTCGAGTTCAGCTTCGACCTCAGACAACTTAATCTTGACATCCTTTAGCTGACTGGTCTTCGCAGCTTCATCCTTCAGAACGTCGTATAAAGCTTTCTGTACCGCCTGAGACTCTTCGCTCACTACGGATAGTCGAAGAGCGGTTTGGGTAAATAAGTCTCCGGCCTATAAAGGAAAAGACACGAAAAAACGTGAGATAAGGATTATAAGGATAAAGCTGAAAAACTTTTGAAATTAGATAGTACCATTTGCTGGGCATGGGCATAATCGCCAAATATCTCAAAATCTTTCTTAGCAAAAGATTGGATAGTGTCATCTCGGAATCTCCCGGCCAGGAACATTCGGAGAGACTTATCCACTGTGTGCTCACCATCGGGGCCCAAATCAGATTCGATGGTCCCACAGTCCGGATATCCGGTAGCCCTCGGTCCTTGCAAATGATCCTCGATAAAGTCTGCCAGATCGGGCTCGGAATGACCAGCCCGACATGAAATAGGATTCGGCCCTCGAGCAAAAGGCTTGACTCTCCTGGAAGACTCAGGAACATCGCTACTTCTTTTGCGATTCATCCTGGCCTCCAACATCTTTCCGGCACGATTCTCCAGGAGGGTATAGTTACTGAACCCCTCGTCGTTAGGGTTAGAGGAGATGTTCGGAAACACAGATCGAAGAGATCCCGTATCCTGGAAATCAGAGGTCCCCTCCACATCGGCCCTAGACCGAGAGATTCCAGCTTGGGAAATCGGGGGAGCAGTTACTAAAGCATTCGAGGTCGACGCAGTCCCAACTGGGGCCTTGGACTTTTTCGTTTTTCGAATGATCGATGATGTCTGAGGACGAGGTCGACCCTTATTACCCTTCGAAAAGGAAGCAACGTGCGGACCAGCTACCGACGTACGGAATTTGTCGACTATATCAGCTAACGTGGAAGGAGGATCAGCAGGATCAATTTGAGCTTTCCCGTATTCGATCGGGTCGGCAGGAAAAGTGCAACTGCTGAGCTCGGCCAATCGCAAGACTGCTTCTTGGGTCATTAAAGCAGTCTGATGAGGATCAGCACGAAGAGATTGCAGAAATTTATCTGTTATCTCATTTTTCATATTCCCCACAAGACGTCGTTTTCCGTATATCCACTCCGTTGCTCCAGGCCATTCAAAGGGAGTTGGCTCGGAATTATCTTCGGAAGGCGGAGACTCTGGTCCTCGAACAAAGAAGAATTCTTGTTTCCACCCCTTCAAGTTGCTGCTAACATTAGCCGACAAGATCGAAATTTTAGGCCTTTGAGAGAAATATACATAGCCTGCGTTCGAAGAAGTGGAAGCACTCATCTGGAACACCCGCCAAAAATTCTGGAAGGCCGCCCTCTTTCCCTTAGCCTTCATCAGCACGCAAAAAGCTACAATTAGGCCGATCGAATTCGGTAAGATCTGGCAAGGAGCCAACTTAAAAGCATCCAGAAGGGTTTCTAGCAGAGGAGGGAAGGGGATGCGTAAGCCATAATGGAAGTGTTTGGAGTAAAAGGCTTGACAGCCGGCGGGAGGATTGGTAACTCGTTGATCGGGAGAAGGAAGCACGATCGAAAAGCCAACGCCTAGATACCGACCGAATTCTTCTTGCAACTGCGTCAAGTCCGTCTCCTTATAGGAACAGACGATTTCATCTGCCCTCTCCTCAGTCATGTTCAGAGCTGCGCTAGTCGAGGGCTCTTCCCAATCATAAATCGTAACCACTACATTACGATTCAGTCTATATTTCTGCTGCTCATTTTTACCCAAACGAAGTTCTTCATCCTCTATACCTTCCCTCTCAGAAACTGTTGCTTCGTTGGAATTTTCGTCTTCACTATTTCCAGACTCGGAATTTGACTCCCGCTCCTCTCCACTGGAGTCCGAGGAAGAACCCGAGCTTTGCGGATTCTCGGCCGCAGATGGTTGAGTCTCCACTATTTCTTTCCCTTTCCAGCTATCGACCTCACTTTCCTCTAAAGGAGATTTTCCCTTCAAGTCTGCTGTGCCCGACATAATAAATATGTGAAGACCGCTCGAAAATGGCTGTGAGACTCTCTTGTCGACCTGTTTGCTCCGACTTAAAAGTTCTCTTCTCAGAATCTATGAGGAACAGCAACCCTCTGTATAACTATATATACAAGGACAAAATGGGAAATTGCAAACCAGTCCCCGAGTAACCGCGACAGTTGAACTCCTTGAGGTAAATTTGAAGGCATATTTTCGGAAATTGCACTTACAGCCCCATACTTTCTGCAATTCGTAAAAATAGAAAAACCACACCACGAATAACAAAGATGATATAAAGACGATGCTGTTACGAAGTTTCTCAGGGATGCACTCTTTTTCCCTGATCCGGTTTTTATCCCAAAGGGGTTTTTCCGAGTCAGGTTTTTAATGAGGCATACCCGAAACGACAAGCCTAGGATGATTCATCCTGCTCCTTTATCCTTGGCAACAATTACTTCTTCGAGCTTAAGCTCCACTTACGCTCGAGAAGTGGGGGAGTATTGATAAGGGATATTTCGGATTCTGGCCTTTCTTCATAATTATACGAGCTCGAGCAGTATTTATCTCGAAAGATCGAATTCGACCCCGACGCCCGAATATATCATAAGCCCAGGATCCCAGGTTACTGTTGGGCCAAGCTCTGACCCAAACTTATGGGCCGAAGAATTCCTTATCTGCGGATGGACTACCTGAACCCCAACTTCTACTATAAATACCCCATGCATTTATGATACTGGACACGATTTTCCAGGTGCTCCCTCTTCGAAGCCACTGCTCGGAATTACTTGGAAAGATAGGTTTTAGATCTATTGTATTTCGCCCTCTAGCTTGTACGGCATCCAAAGATGCTCGAGTAGGACCCCCATACTTGTATTGTGTACTCAATCCATCCGAATACAAATACATTTAATCTTTATTTTCCTTTTAATTTCATTACTATTGCGTTATATTCCACCCTTGATCGAACCAACGAAAACACGTAAAATCAGATAATTACAGATATCTCAGTATCCTAAAGAGAAGACAAAAATTTAGTGGACTAGTTAATGAATAATACTTATAATCTACGAATGTTGGACTTTCTATCGTAGAAGTTCTGCCACTATTTTATCGAAACAATTACCCCTTCAATTGTTCGGGAAATTCTATTTCCTAGTAGGTCTTGACGTCCCAGCGGCAATTAATTGCACCCACGACTCGTGGCCATACAACCAATTCCCCAGGTAGGCATACTTATTGCCAATTGTGTCACTCCACAACCTTCAAGCTATTTTGCCTCGGTTTTGACACTTATCTAGCACTGCTACATCATAAGTGTTACTAATCGTTAAGTCTAACCCATCAATCATGATGAGCAACGGGCCTGGTCGTGAGTTCTCCGTAACTAGTTATCGGTCGATCCTCACATCCCGACCAGTCCTCACCCTTGTCGTGTTTAGTTAAAAATAGGAGTCAAGGAATTTCGCGTATTGTCCCTTTCTTCGACTCGGGTGCCAGACTCTGGATCACCTCTATCGATAAGTAGACAACATACGCTAGTCCCTATTGATGGAAGGCTTGGATTTATATAAATACTTCATTTTATTTTAATCCAATATGACTTAATATTTAATTCGAGAGGGGATTTACTGGTTTGAAAGTTATGCTAACTCTCCTCGAGATCTAACCGATTCAGTTATGCTTTATCTTTTATTACGATCTAGATTCTAGCGCGCATACACACAAGCAATCATAAATCGACTAATAAATAAAAGACATACAAGCCTAGCATGCATACTACCACAATATGTTTTTGATCGGGAGCCTCCTATGTGGGCCATCATCGAGCCAATGATGTTGGCCCTATTGGTCAATCTAAAGGGTTCTCATGAAGCCCTATGCTATTACACAATGTACCATGCATACATGGCCTTCATATCTTCTTGGGCTCCCACCTTGCTTGTAAACGGGCCTCCATCCTAAACTAGGAAAGCAGTAAAGCCCTATTCTATTACAAAGGCTCAAAGTGGCCCAAAAAAAAAAAAAATATAAAAGGCTCGCAGGCCCATTAAAAACCAAACATTAAATTAAACCAATCAAATCTACCCTAAGGTCAAGGCTCGGCTCGATCGAAAACCACGTAAATAGTTCACGTAGAGCAAGAAACATGCTAACAACTTTTACCTATTCCTTTCTTAATTTTAAAACAACCTTTTAAAACTAACTTCCTATGATTCTTACTTTTTAGTCACTACTAATTATGACAAAATGAATATTCGGATAAACAAAAATAAATTTTCTGCTCAAATTCAGATTCTGTTTTTCAACTTTTGAAAATTGCATTTTCGCCCCTCAACTTTCGAAAATTGCACTTTGACCCCAAAACTTTTAAAAAGTTACAAAAACACCCCTAAGCAGATTCGGGCAGCAGACCAGAAAATATAATTTTGAATTCTGAAAATTTTCAATTTTTTAAACAGACCCCTGAAGTTCCGGTAATTGCAAAATAGTCCCCAAACTTTCGGAAATTACAAAACGACCCCAAAAATATGTGCGACCAGATTTGCAAAACAGTCCAGTAATTTTGAAATTTCCAGATTCGAAAAAATTTAATTTTCAGCCCCTAAGACCCTAATTTGCGATTTCAATTGCACAAAAGTCCTGAAGTTTTCAAAAACTATAAAATCGGCACAGATCTGAAAAAGCAGTTTTACCCAATCATAGATCCAGTCATAACAAGTAAGAATCAATTTACATAACATAATTATCACGTGTTTACATATACATAATTAAACATATACGGTGAAAACACATTATGTTCAGGCTTTTCGTATAATAATGATGGAGTTGGCTCTGATACCACTGTTGGGATAGTGGTTGGGTTGCCTCGATTGTCAGAACAACGAAAGTGCGGAATTTAAAATTTTTCGAAGCACCCAAGGTCCCATATTAGATTCTCCATATTATTTATACGCAAGCAAGAAACAAAAACACACAGAGTAATTAAACAAGGGGTTTTTTGCGATTTACCTCACCACAGGCAAGGTGGTGGCAACCTTCAGTTCTGATTCTGAATCTGGATCTGGATCTGGTTCTCAAAAGTGATCCAAGCGTCTCACCTCCAAAGATAGTCCACACCAACTGGATTCTGGTAACACCTCTTAGTCTTAGTCTCAGAACTGGATCTAAGAGATTTGTCAATGGAGAACAGTGAAGATCTACTTGGCAGAGCAAGATCCAGCACGAAGGAACAAGGGAGAATGTGCGGCGGCACTATAGCAGCTCACGGCCAGCAAGGAGCGGCGGCTATTGGTGGCGGCGCAGGAGAGGGGCGGCGCTTAGGTGCAGAGAAAGAGGCTAGGGTTTTTTGCTTGGTTCTTCTTCTTTCTGAGCTCTTGTAGAACTCTATTTATAAGAGTTCCTTTTGACCTAGGTTTGCAAGACTCCTTATGGGCTTTTAATTAAAAGCCCATGTCTTGCAAGCCTTTCATTTAATTAACTACTTTAATTAAATGCCCAATCCAAATAAATCAAAATTTCTTTATATATAATTAATTAGCAACTTAATTAAGTATTTAATTAATTAAGTCAGCCAATTAATTAATCTCCCATTTGAATTAAATACTTTAATTCATTTAATTGATTTAATTACCTTTAAATCAATTAATTCATTTTATGTCCTTCCATAACAGTCACCGTCCAATTGTATTGTGTGTGACCCTCTGGGTTCACCATCAATTGGCAGCAGGCCTACGAATTCCTCGTGATTTAATTTATGAACAATAAATTGCTCCGGTCAATTAAACAACCTTTAATTGACCACTCCTAGAATCAAATCCTCAATTAACGCAGGAGTACCTACACTTCATGGTCGATGTCTAGCCACAAGCCCATGAAGCCCAACTTCAGGTGAATTGATACTTGTGAACCTCGTCTCATATAATTACCATGTACATACGGTCCTTCTATCGACTAATATTCCCGATCAAGACATAGGGTGTGTGAATTGATCGGCACCTCTAAATTTGACTCGATAACTATAATTTCTAATTCAGGATAATATTCCAGTGTGACTGCTAAATTTGGAAACCCCTTTCCAAATCCGTCACCGACCGTGGCCACGGGTTTCTCGGATATATTATCTAAGAATCGTATAGGAAATTCTCTCATCCATTACGATGAGTCAATAGATTCCATATTGGTACTAACCACTCGCGTGCATGTCCATACGCACCCAACCTAGGCATGTTATGATCAAGCTAAGTGACCTATACCTAGATCTAAGTACGCACTTTCATGTACCGAATTCGCCCTAGCACCTCAAGTCAAAGGACTAAATCGTACACTATTATAATCCTTGAGAAACATCCCATCACCGATATGCGACATGCGCTTCCACAATGGGTTTCTCTGTTTGGGTCGTTCGATGCGTTCAATCCTCCATTGAACCACCTACTCATATGCACTGGCCTCAAATGCCTTGCTCATGAAACGCTACAAATTCACTCCATGTGAATCATGCATACTCGTACAAGTCTTGGCAATTCCTACGATACCCCGTCTCGTTTCGGAATCTATGACTTGGAACAGTTTTAAGATTACGACCTTTGAGACTGTTTCATGATTGCACTCAGTACTGAAGTGAATCGTCCCATAGTCAAATGTAATCTAAGGATTTCATCCAATCGCTTAAATGTATTCGCGAGAGATGAAGTTGGCAATTGTTTATCCTTATACTCGTATAAATAAACATGCGTACTAAGTCATTTATACTAAAGAAAGATAATGATAGTTCCAGTACAAGCTAAATGTATTGGCTTGCAGGGCACTATTCCATCATGCAACAGTAGCATCTCCAGAAAGAACTAAGTCAGATGAACCAGTTCAGTTGGAATTAAGAAGAAGAACAAGGAGCTCTGCTAAGAGGCTTGTAATTGAGCCTAAGCTTGACAAAGTCCAAGGCCAAAATGAGAGTGACTTTCTCAGAGGAACCAACTGAAACTGTGAGGGAGGATACATCAACAGCGGAAAGACCAGTAGAATAACCAGAGAAGTCCGTTGAAGAACCTGCTGTTAGTTCAGAGTTAGTCCAGTTTGTTGAACCAGAACAGTAGACTAGCTCAGCTGGTCAGGATGAAATCCTGCTCATCCATCCAGCACCAATTGAAGCTCAACCTTTGAAGGTTGTGGAGAACCCCGCTGCCAAGAGGAAGAGGACTGGCAAAGAGAAAAATTCGGCTGCTCAGAAGAGAAAAGAGGAAAGATAGCTGAAAAAGAAAGAGGATGCAGATTTCCAAGAAGCAGTTAGGTTGAGTGAGCTGGATACTCAGACCAAAACAACGACACCAGAAAAATTAGCTACAAAGGAAGCTGCAGACTTGGCTGCTGCTATAGAAGCCAGTACCAAGGAATCACATGGTTCAAGGTATACTGGTGGCATCAGAATTGGGGAAGAAAGAGACCAAAATCAGCCAAGGCAAATGATGCCAAGACCCAAGGAAGCCAAAAAGGAAAAATTAGAACTGAAGTATGTTATGTCAGTAGTGTTGGATAATCTAGAAGCATACAAAAGGTTCAAGGCTGAATTGGAGAGATACAACAACATGCTCATGCGTCAAAGTATGTTTGTCAGAGAGAAAATCAGGTACAACAGATGGAGGGACTACAAACTGACTAAGACAAAGGAGCAGATCATGGAGTGGAAGGCATTCTCAGCTGAAGAAGTTTGGGTATTAAGCTGGCTGAAGACTGGTTGCCTGAAGTAAGCCCTTGACTAAGACATTTTCATGGATATGATAAGATGGAGACTACGAAAAATGGCTAAGTCTGAAGCCAAGAAGATCAAGGAATCTGTTCCAGAGGATCCTGCTGAAGGAGAGGACCTGCTGGACAGAGCAGTAAATTTGGCCATTTCCATTACCCTGGAAATGTGGTCAAAGAAGACTAGATGCCAGAAGGGACAGACGAGTTCAATGATTCCCCTACCTAGTCTTCAATAGATTCTTTTTGGACCGACAGTAAAAACATATGAAGAACTGCCAGAGCAGACGACAACACCCTTCACCCCTGCGTGGGTCTTTACTCATCAAACTGTCTTCTCACCTGACGGTTCTGATGTTGTGACTATTGCAGATGAACCAAAGAGAGTCCAAGAACCAACTGTTGAAAAAGCTAAGGAGAAGGAAAGCACTCCTGGCCCAACAGATATACCATCTACTTCTGCATCAGCTTCCTCATCTGTTAGACCAACTCTTCTGGATTCCATTCAATAGATGATTTCAAATGCTGTCAAGGAGATGGAGGAGAATAATAAAGAGCACTTAAAGGAGGTCAAGGAGTTAGTATCTACTCTGTTGACCAATACTGCTGAAAGACAACCACCACCCGCAGTTCCCAATTCCCTGTTGGCTGAAAAGATTGCTGAGATTAAGCAGGACATTCAGACTATCAGGCTGGATCTGGAAACTTTAGGAACACGAATGCAGAATAACACTGCTTGTTGGAATGGAGTCAACAAAGTTGTTGCTGATGCACTTACTGCCCATTAGCAATCTAGCAGAAGTATGATGAAAGCCTTCACCACAGCTGCTGACCTAATTTTTGAGACTAAATGTACGCTGCTGGAACGAAATGAAGCATACATAAAAAAGGTTGAAGTTCTTGCTAAAGAGCATCAAGCAAGAAAGGATGTACATATGGACGCAGTTGAAGAGAACATCAGACTACTGTGTGAAGCAATCAAAAGGGGACCCTAGAGTTGCCTGTTGAACTACTTTTCGACCCTAGAGTCAAGGCTGCTGCTGATGACAAAAGGGGAGAAGAGAATAATGCATCAACATCAAAGGTGACTGATGCTGATAAAGCTGCTGAACTTGAGCCAGAAAAGCCTGCTGAACAAGTATCTGAAAAACTGGAAGAGTCTGCTGAGAAAACAGAGGACAATGCTAGCAGGCATGTTAATCAGCCGACTGAAGAGCAGAAGGATAAAGAAGAAGTAGCTGATGGAAGGATATCTCTTCTGATTCTGAAGATTCCAAAGAACCAGCAAAAACTGATAAAGAAATCGATGCATCCAAGGACTCACCAGAAGCACAGCTGAATCCATATAAGAAGTACAAAGACTTGGAGAAGTTAAAAAGAGGAGTTTATGCTTTAAACACTTCAAATGATGAAGAAGAAGAAGAAGAAGAAGAAGAAGATGATCTAGTATCATCAGAAGAGGAAAAAGCAGAAAAGAAAGAAGAAGACAAGGAAGAAAAGAAGGAGGAAAATCAAGAAGAGAAGAAAGACTAAACTAGGAAACTAGACTAGGATACTTACTTTCCTTGTAATCCTTTGTACTTTACATTTATGTTATCTATCTCATATGCCAAAACTTGTAACTTGTAATCAGTTCTCTT
This sequence comes from Penstemon eatonii, assembly GCA_038501285.1. Taxonomy (NCBI): domain Eukaryota; kingdom Viridiplantae; phylum Streptophyta; class Magnoliopsida; order Lamiales; family Plantaginaceae; genus Penstemon; species Penstemon eatonii. The sequence continues at coordinate 40,129,456 of CM076710.1, read as the reverse complement.
ATTTATAAAAGTTCAAGTTTTGTTTCCAATACATAATTTCTATTTCAGAAGTTTTTTAGGATAAATTTTTTTAGCTTAGGTACAGGAACTTAGCTGATGGTTTGTCATCATCAAAAAGGGGGAAATTGTTGGATGAAGATGAAGATAGAGTGCAAAGATTTTAGGAAGGTTTTGATGATTTACAAAACGTGAAAATCAGCTAAGTAAGGAATGCTTAGATCCCTTAGAATAATTTTGATCAAGTTAGAAGATTATCAGAAGGGTCAAAATTCAAAGGTTCAGAAAACTACTGATCTTGTGCTGAATCTGTAATCAGAAGGGTAGGATATCAGCTGACTCAAATCAGATTAGTTCAAGTTTGATCAGCAAAGTGTCCATCAGAAGGGTTACTTCGATCAGCAAAGTAGAAGAGATCAAGAAGTCTGCCAAATGGTAATAAATGCACTTGAAGTAATAAATGCTGCAAGAGAAGGGTATTAACGGAAAATGACTGAAGACATTCTCGTATCAGTTGGGTGCATTTAATGCGACTGACAGAAAAGTACAGCAGAATGTACAGTACAACAGTTGCAGAAGAGCCATTCCGGAAAAATGGGGACCAGTACTTGCAGAGTTGAAATCTGTCTTTTCTTCAACGGATAGAATTCAAAATCAAGTATAAAAGTTCTCTTATTTATAAAATTTGAAGTTTTGTTTCCAATACATAATTTCTATCTCAGAAATTTTTTAGGATCAAAATTTTTAGCTTAGGTACATGTACTTAGCTGAAGGTTTTGTCATCATCAAAAAGGGGGAAATTGTTGGATGAAGATGAAGATAGAGTGCAAAGATTTGAGGGAGGTTTTGATGATTTACAAAACGTCAAAATCAGCTAAGTAAGGAATGCTTAGATCACTTATAAGAATTTTGATCTAGTTAGAAGATTATCAGAAGGGTCAAAATTCAAAGGTCCAAAAGACTATTAATCTTGTGCTGAATCCGTAATCAGAAGGGTAGGATATCAGCTGACTCAAATCAGATTAGTTCAAGTTTGATTAGCAGAGTGTCCATCAGAAGGGTTACTTCGATTAGCAGAGTAGAAAAGATCAAGAAGTCGGCCAAATGGTAATAAATGCACTTGAAGTAATAAATGCTGCAAAAGAAGGGTATTAATGGCAAATGATTGAAGACATTCTCGTATCAGTTGGGTGCATTTAATGATGAAGACATAAATGGAAATTTGCAGAATGATGAGGACATAAGTGGAAATTCGCAGAATAATGAGGACGTAAATGGAAAATCGCATTTTGAAGAATCAGTCAAAGTTCCACAAGGTCCAGTGACGAGAGCAAGAGCCAAACGTTTCAAGGAAGAAGAACTCAATGAGTTAATAAATCAAGCACAACAAAAGGAGTTGGATGTGTTCGGAAATGAACAACCAAATTTTGTCAACATTATACAAGTCCAACTAAATGCAATTTCTCAAGAAGGGAATGGATAAGATGAATAGCATATTTAGTTAGTAATAAATTCGAAATTATCTATTATATTTAGTAGCAGGACTTTATTTGTTTCCTAGTTTATTAGTGGTTTTTGTTTCCTAGTTGTTTAGGGGGATTTATTTCCTAGTCTAAGTAGATTACTCTAGAAGTCATATTCCTATTCTTGATAGGACTTAATTTTCAGCTTATATATAGGCATAGTATGTAATAGAAGACATACAACATGATTATTATTATTTTAGTCAGAAGGAATTCTCTAGTTTCTTTAAAGAACTCTTTTGAACTTATCAAGGATTTTTCAATTTGTCTAATTCTTGTGGCGTTTTTTCATCGACTTATCAAACGATTCATCCATCATCGTTTGTGGCGTCCTACCGAACTTATCAAGAAGACTTGTGGCGTTCAACATTGACTTATCAAACGATTCAGTCAACATCGTTTGTGGCATCCCCGTGAACTTATCAAGGCGACTTGTGGCGTTCATCCATCCTAAACCTGATTGTAGAACGATCTTTCAATTCCTTATAATGCAGGTCTCGTTATCCGTGGCGAGGTTCGTATCATTTGGTACCAGAACCAAATTCTAGTCTCAGGTTTGCGTATCTTTATAATTTTCTAGTTTTTTCGGAGAAAAAAAAAAGTCGAACAAAAAAACACATTTCGAAAAAAAAAGAGGTCGAACAAAAAAAAAAAAAGAGAGTTCGCCAAAAAAAAAAAAAAAAAAAGTCCAAAAATTTAAACAAACTTTTCTTTATTCAGCTTCCTAGTTTGAGTTTGATAGTTTCTAGACTTAGAGTGTGTTCACACTGAAAATTCTTCTAAGTTTTGCACCTGCCTTATTGAAAGAATCTTCCTAGATTTGGTTTGATAGTTTTCTTGTCCTAGAGTTTGATCACATTGAATATCTTTGTGTTGTTTTAAATTAGTTCAAAAAGAAGCAAAGAGAATTCCAAGAGTGGAAAAAGGCAAGAGAGTTGGATTATTTGAGGGTAAAAGCCATAATTTTTTTGCAAAAACACGAGTGTTGAGTGAATCATTAATTTGAGTGAAACACGTAAGGGTGTGAAATTGTGAGGTCCTTTATTTTATTTATATTTGTTCTAACCTTTTTCTTGCAGCAAATCATGTCTGATCCCAAAAACATAAACAACTCTGGAGAACAGTCGGGAAAGTTTGATATGAAGTTTCTGTCGGAAGCTTTAATGGGAGAGATGAAGAGATTATTGAGGACGGAGTTGGAACAAGTTCATGAAAGGTTGGATAGGGTAGAAAGTGTAACTGAGGGACATCGAAAAACTACTTCTAATATGAATAGGGGGAGAGCTCAACCTAGGGACTTAAAATTTGAGAATGAGGAAGACTATGATGATAGGTTTAGTGAAGAAGATCAAGGGTCATCTAGTCGCCATAGGAGAAATCGTGGTTAGGATAGAGAAGTTAGAAATAGGGAGGATAATAACTTGGGTAATATTAAGATAAACATTCCTTCGTTTCAAGGGAGAAACGACCCCGAAACCTATCTTGAGGGGGAAAAGAAACTGGAGCGAGTTTTTGATTGCCACGACTACTCCGTGATAAAAAAAGGTAAAACTTGCAGCCACTGAGTTTACTGATTATGCTAATGTTTGGTGGGATCAATTGGTGTTAAACAAGAGACGAAATGGAGAACAACTGGTGGACACTTGGGAGGTGATGAAAACAGTAATGAGAAAGCATTTTGTACCTAGCCACTATTATCGGGATTTGTACAAGAAGTTGCAAGGGCTGGTACAAGGAAATCGGAGTGTCGAAGACTACTACCAAGAGATGGAGTTAGCCATGATCCGAGCAAACATAGAGGAGGACCGAGAGGATACTATGGCACGATTTTTAGCTGGCTTGAATCAAGAAATTGCCAATCGAGTAGAATTGCAGCATTATGTGGAGTTAGAGGACATGCTGCATATGACTATTAAAATTGAGAGCCAACTTAAAAGAAGGGGTGCTAATTCGTGGAAACAGAATACATTCAAGAAAGAGGAGAAGCAAGTCTCAACCAAGGCTAGATTTGAGTCAAAACAAGAGCAACCAACTCGTAGCAATCAAGGTAAAACTGATTACTCTACTACTCGAAATCGTGATATTAAGTGTTTTAAATGTCAAAGTAGGGGGCACATAGCAAACCAATGCCCAAATAGAAGAGTAATGGTGATACGAGACAATGGAGAAATTGAAACCGATAGTGAGGAGGACACTAAATCTATGCCACCGTTGGAGGATGCTAATGAGGTAGAATACGCTGTCCATGGGGAGTTGTTGGTTGCAAGAAGAGCCTTAAGTGTGAAAATCAAAGAAAGTGACGAAGTACAGAGGGAAAACATTTTTCATACTAGATGCCATGTCCAAAACAAAGTATGTAGTATGATTATTGATGGAGGGAGTTGTTACTAATGTTGCTAGCACAACTATGGTTGAAAAGTTAGGATTGCCGACTACCAAGCATCTAAAACCCTACAAACTGCAATGGCTTAATAATACTGGTGAAATAAGGGTAGAAAAACAAGTCCTTATTCCTTTTCGCATAGGAAAATATGAAGATGAAGTTTTGTGCGATGTTGTACCTATGCAAGCTGGACATTTGTTACTAGGACGTCCATGGCAGTTTGATCGACGTGTTAAGCATGACGGTTTCACTAACAAGTACTCATTTGTACATGACCAGCGTACCATCACTCTAGTACCTTTGACTCCAAGACAAGTTTATGAAGATCAAGTGAGGTTACAAAAAGAGAGTGAGTAAGAAAAAAGGAGTGTTGTAGGAAAAGAAATCGAGAGACAAGAAAAACAAAGAGTGGACGAGGAAAAAAAGAGTAGATAAAAAGGAGAGGTTTCAATGAATGAACAAAAGAATGAGAGAACAAAAAGAAATATCTATGAGAGAGTGGGTCACATTAAAAAAGCGATGTTCTCAAGTCAACCAATAATTGTTCTTGTGTACAAAGAGGCATTGAATACTAACAACTCTAACTCTTTTTTGCCTAGTTCAGTTGCATCTCTTTTGCAGGAATTTAAGGATGTCTTTCCCGAGGAAATTCCTCCTGGTTTACCACCTATTCGAGGGATTGAACATCAATTTGACTTTGTACCCGGTGCTTCCATTTCAAACCGACCAGCCTATTGTAGCAACCCTGAAGAAACAAAAAAGTTACAACAGCAAGTTAGTGAATTGATGGAAAAGGGTTCCGTAAGAGAAAGCATGAGTCCATGCACTGTTCCAATAATTTTGGTTCCTAAAAAGGATGGGACGTGGAGAATGTGTGTTGATTGTCGAGCCGTCAACAATATAACAATCAGGTATCCCCATCCTATTCCTCGTCTTGATGATATGCTTGATGAATTGCATGGTGCTTGTGTATTTTCTAAAATTGATTTGAAAAGTGGCTACCATCAAATAAGGATGAAAGAAGGTGATGAATGGAAAACGGCTTTTAAAACAAAGTTTGGTTTATATGAGTGGTTGGTTATGCCATTTGGTCTAACTAATGCACCAAGTACTTTCATGCGATTAATGAACCATGTTTTACGTGCTTTCATAGGAAAATTTGTAGTTGTCTATTTTGATGATATTCTTATTTATAGCAAAAATAAAGAAGATCATGTTAAGCATTTACATTATGTTCTTGAAGTACTACGAAAGGAGAAATTATTTGCTAACATGAAGAAGTGCACTTTTTGCACCGATAAGCTTGTGTTTCTTGGTTTTGTTGTGAGTGCACATGGTATACAGGTTGATGAGGATAAAATTCGAGCAATTCAAGAATGGCCGAGTCCCACAAGTGTAGGACAAGTTAGGAGCTTCATGGACTTGCTAGCTTATATAGGAGATTTGTGAAGAACTTTAGCAGCATTGCAGCACCACTTACTGAGGCTATCAAGAAGAATGTTGGGTTTAAGTGGGAAGACGAGCAAGAAAGGGCTTTCGAATTGCTCAAAGAGAAATTAACTAATGCTCCTTTATTAGCTCTTCCTACCTTTACACTAACATTTGAAATTGAATGTGATGCATCAGGATTAGGTGTTGGAGCAGTCCTCATGCAATGAGGAAAACCAATTGCTTTTTTTAGCGAGAAACTAAGCGGGGCAGCTCTAAACTACCCTACTTACGACAAAGAGTTGTACGCATTGGTGCGAGCTTTGCAAACATGGCAACACTATCTTTGGCCTAAGGAGTTTGTGATTCACACGGATCATGAGTCGTTGAAACACTTGAAGAGTCAACAAAAATTGAGTAGGAGACATGCACGATGGGTGGAATTCATTGAAACATTTCCCTATGTCATCCGATACAAGAAAGGTAAAGAGAATGTTGTCGCGGATGCACTTTCTAGAAGGTATGTCTTACTCTCCACTATTGATGCAAAATTACTTGGTTTTGAGAATATTAAAGAATTATATCCTTTAGACCATGATTTTTCTGAGGAATTTCGAAATTGTGAGAAAAATTAAGTGGGTAAGTTCTTTAGACATAAGGGTTTCTTGTTTCGAGAAAATAAGTTATGTGTTCCTAATTGTTCTTTGTGTGAATTGTTAGTAAGGGAATCACATGGTGGAGGTCTAATGGGGCACTTTGGAGTTATTAAATCCTTAGCGATTTTGCAAGAACATTTTTATTGGCCTCATATGAGAAAGGATGTTGAGAGAATTTGTGAGAGATGTGTCACTTGTAAGCAAGCAAAATCTAGAGTACAACCTCATGGTTTATACATGCCACTACCAATTTCTAGTGATCCCTGGATTGATATTTCAATGGATTTTGTTTTAGGTTTACCTAGGTCTAAACGAGGTAGGGATTCTATTTTTGTGGTTGTAGATAGGTTTTCTAAAATGGTGCATTTCATTCCATGTACGAAAACTGATAATGCTTCTAATATTGCTGACTTATTCTTTCGAGAAATTGTTAGATTACATGGAATGCCTCAAACCATTGTTTCAGATAGAGATGCTAAGTTTTTGAGTTACTTTGGGAAAACCTTGTGGTGTAAGTTAGGGACTAAGTTGTTATTTTCCACCACTTGTCATCCACAAACTGATGGTCAAACCGAAGTAGTAAATAGGACTTTATCTACTTTGTTGAGGGCTATAATTAAAAAGAATATCAAAACATGGGAAGAATGTTTACCACATGTTGAGTTTGCTTACAATCGTACCATTCATTCTGCTTCTAAGTTTTCTCCATTTGAAATAGTTTATGGTTTTAACCCCTAATTAACTCCATTGGATTTAACACCATTACCTTTGTCTGAAAGAGTTAACTTGGATGGAAAGAAAAAGGCTGAATTTGTTAAGCAGATACATGAAAAGGCAAGATTCGATATAGAGAAGAAGACGGAACAATATGCAAAGCAAGCCAACAAAGGGCGTCGCAAGGTAGTTTTTGAACCTGGAGATTGGGTTTGGTTGCACATGAGGAAATAAATATTTCCATCCCAAAGGCGTTCGAATCTTCTCCCAAAGGGAGATGGTCCTTTTTCAAGTTCTTGAGCGTGTCAATAACAATGCCTACAAGCTAGACATACCAGGTGAGTACAATGTTAGCACTACATTCAATGTTACTGATTTAAGTCCTTTTGATGTAGGTGTTGATTTGAGGGCATATCATTTTCAAGAGGAGGGGAATGATGAGGACATAAATGGAAATTCACAGAATGATGAAAACATAAATGGAAATTCGTAGAAAAATGAGGACGTAAATGGAAAATCGCATTTTGAAGAATTAGTCAAAGTTCCACAAAGTCCAGTGACGAGAGCAAGAGCCAAACGTTTCAAGGAAGAAGAACTCAATGAGTTAATAAATCAAGCGCAACAAAAGGAGTTGGATGTGTTCGGAAATGAACAACCAAATTTTGTCAACATTATAGAAGTCCAACTAAATGCAATTTCTCAAGAAGGGATGGATAAGAATAATAGCATATTTAGTTAGTAATAAATTCGAAATTATCAATTATATTTAGTAGTTGGACTTTATTTGTTTCCTAGTTTATTAGTGGTCTTTGTTTCCTAGTTGTTTAGGGGGATTTATTTCCTAGTCTAAGTAGATTACTCTAGAAGTCCTATTCCTAGTCTTGATAGGACTTAATTTTCAGCTTATATATAGGCATAGTATGTAATAGATGACATACAACTTAATTATTATTATTTTAGTGAGAAGGAATTCTCTAGTTTCTTTAAAGAACTCTTTTGAACTTATCAAGGATTTTTCAATTTGTCTAATTCTTGTTTCGTTCATTCATCGACTTATCAAACGATTCATCCATCATCGTTTGTTGCGTCCTACCTAATTTATCAAGAAGACTTGTGGCGTTCAACATCGACTTATCAAACGATTCAATCAACATTGTTTGTGGCGTCCCCGTGAACTTATCAAGGCGACTTGTGGCGTTCATCCATCCTAAACCTGATTGTAGAACGATCTTTCAATTTATTATAATGCGGGTCTCCTTATTCGTGGCGAGGTTCGTATCATTTAATGCGACTGACAGAAAAGTACAACAGAATGTACAGTGCAACAGTTGCAGAAGAGCCGTTCTGGAAAAATGGGGACCAGTACTTGCAGAGTTGAAGTCTGTCTTTTCTTCAACGGATAGATTTCAAAATCAAGTATAAATAGAGTTGGATTCAAGAGTTAGAGACAACATAACAACTGAGATCAATTCGCGAAGCAAAATTGTAAGTCTCAAAAGCTCTAACAGCTCACTCGTCTGCTGAAGTCATTTGTTGACAGAAGCAAGTTGAAGTTCAAAGTTAAATCATCTTCTGAGTGAATCTGTATTAGAAGAGTGTTGTGAGAAGTATAGATCCATCTAAGTGAGTGATCTAGCTTCAGAGGATAGGAGTTTCTGAGTGATTTCCTATTGTGAACTTACGGCTCATCATTTGTTGTAGAGCGTAAGTAGAGTATATTTTAAACTATGTGTTTATAGTATAACACAAGATCTAAGTGACTTGGAAGAGTGGACTAAAGGAATTTTATCCATATAACCACTATAAGTATTATGTGTGTTCTTACCATGCATTATTTTCTTGCACCTTTCAAAATTGCAAATGAATACTTGGAAAACTTTAAGAAAGAATTTTACAAAATGAGTTTATAAAAACTGGGGATAAAATTCTTTGTAAGACTACTTGTGAAAAACACTGTTTATATCTGCTGCAAATATTCTGATGGAAAATTTGATTTTGATGTAATCAGCTAAGTTATCATCAGAAGAGTGGTCAACTCTGCTGTTCAAGCTTAGTGCACGATCAGCCGAGTGAGCTTACATTTCTTGATCAGCTTAGCCTGCTGAAAGAAGACTTGAAAATTTTTAAAATCCTAAATTTTCAGAGGTCTATTCACCCCCCCCCCCCTCTAGACCTCAACTGACCACTTGGGACCAACATGATTTGCCAAGCTTTCTTTACTTGGCTGATTCTGATGTTTTGGAAATCATGAAAACCTCCCTTAACTTCTTGCACTCTATCTTCATCTTCTTCCAACATATTTTATTGCGAAGATATTTGAATGTACAACTAGTGCCTTGGATGGGCTGCCCAAGAGATGATATGCATCTATTATGGATTGAAGTTGAATTGGGTTGTTTACATATTCAAGATCTTAACATTCAAGAAGACTGGACATGTCATCCTACTTAGTCACTTACTAATGGCACTCAGATGCACACTTGGAGCAGGAAAATTGGTACATAAGCTGGAGGAGCTCAAGGTGTATGAGCCTATGAAGAGGCTAAATCGGAATCAATGACTGAAAAGAAACAGTATAAGAGAAAAGCTGCTAAAACTACTGTTCCTGCTAAGCCTACTGTTGAGGCTAAGAAAGGCAAAATCGAGGTTAAGGCTTCTAAGCTTGCTGATCAAACAGCTGAAACCTTGAATGCTGATAAAATCATCTCCGAAGTTGCCAATGAGATAGATAAGATGGTTATCGAAGCATCTCCCAAAAGAACTGAATCAGAAGAACCAGCATTGGAAAACATGTCAAAGAGGACAAGGAGCTATGTGAAGAATCCTGCAATTGTACCCTCTCTGGTTCATACAAAGGCAACTGGTCGAAAAAGATTGATGTTAGGAGGTCAGAAGGTTACTTTTTCTAAAGTTAGAAAAGATCCTCCTTATGCTGAAAGACCAGTAGAATAAGAAAGATAATAACTTCAATCAGATAACTTCTGAGGTATCTGAAACTCCAGCTGATCAGTTCATTGTTATGTCAACAGAGGTCACCGAACCTCGTCAAGAACAAACGACAAAGGTCCCTGAAACAGTCGCTACCAGAAGAAAAAGAACTTTTAATCTTAGAGTCAATTACTACAAGAAAAGAAAAGAGGCTGAGCAGAAAAAAGAAGTAGAGTTGGCTGCCAAGGAAGAAGAATACTTGACTAGAGCTCTTGAAGCTAGCAAAACTGATGCTCACTAGACTACACAAGGTGTTGGAATTGTTATAGGGGAGCCAAAGAAAGATGGCTTCGTTATGCCAAAACCAACAATTGCAAAAAGGAAGAAAATGGAGGTAAAACACGCATTGGAGATCATCCAAAGTGATCCAGAGGCCTTCTATCTTTTTGAATCAGAGTTGAAAAGGTATAATAACCTATTGCACAACAAGAGTACTCTCCTAGCTGAGAAGATCAGATATGACAGATGGAGAAAGTACCGTCTTCTAAAATCAGAGGAGGAAATCCTTGCCTGGAAAGTGCTAGTCCCTCCAAAGCTGACAAAGAATTTCAATCAACACTTCTTGACTCCATGAAGGCTACGATTGAATCATCACTGAAGGAAATGGAGGAGAGGAACAAGGAATCTATGAAAAGATTTGAGGAGATGGTCTCATCCTTAGTTCAAAGCACAATGCCCCACTGCTTCAAGAAGAACTGAACAACCTCAGAGCCGAAGTTCAAACTATAAGGGAAGATGTTTAGAAGTTCAGTGAGAGGATTGAAAATAATCAATCTGGCTGGAAAGCGATTAACTTGGTTGTTGCGAATGCTATGGAAGATGAAGAAGAAAAGACTACAAAAATGATGAAAGCATTATGTGCAAGTTCTGATTTAATACTTCAGTCCCAAGTTTAGCTTGGTGAAAGCATTGATACAACTTTGTACAAGACTGAAGGATTCGCATCTCAGCAACAACACAAAGTGAATCAACTTAATGGCCATGGTTCAAAACATCAGGATGCTATGTAATGCAGTTTACATTACTCCTATGCAAGTTGAAGAACTCTACCCTGCTGATGATGACAAAAAGGGGGAAGAGGAATCAGCTAACAAGAGAAATGTTGAAGTCACCGTAGAAGTTACTGAAGAAGTTCCAAGGTTCTGAATAGGCCACTGATAAGCCTGCAGAAGACACTAAGGCTGCTGATGTAATTGAAGAAACTGCTTATGCTGATGATGTTGAAGAAGTTAAAATAAATGAAGAAGAACCCAAGGATGTGGGAAATGATGATAAAGAACTTGCTACTTCTAGGGATTCTACTTAAGAACAACTTGATCCACACAGAAAATACAAAAAGATAGAGAAGATAAGAGCAAGGATTGAGGTTGCAACTGAAAAAGAAGATAAGACTTTAAAAGCCAATAAACTAGCTCTAGACTTCTCAAACAGTGAAAGTGATCATGAAGAAGAAGAAGAAGAAGATTAGATTAGATCACTTATCTTATCACTTCATTGTAAATTTATGTAACTTTTCATCAATGTAATCTATATATTTGTAACATGTTATCAATCAATAAAAGATTACAAATTCCAACTCAATTTCTATCTCTTCACTATAGTTTCACCTAAATATTTCAACTTGTGGGATGTTTTCTAAAATATATGTGAAGAATTTTCATATGATATTATTTTTAACAAACAAATTTTGTTATCATATTATAATATATTAAAGGAAAATTTACATAGATGCCCCTGGCTATTACCCTAATTACAGGATTTATCCAATTTTTTTAAATATTACAAACACACACCCCTCGACCAAAACTATATTACAAAGACATCCCCTGCTACCCCCTAAAAAATTACAATTGTTTATTTTCCAAAATTAAGTTGGGGTTTTTGTTACTTTCATCAAGACGAGTTCATAGACACCAACCTTGTCAAATTTCATCTAGTAATTTGGGAGAAATGGCGATCGAGTTTGAAATTTCAGATGTATGGTTCTTCGCGAACCAAACTTTTAACAACAATTTTCTCAAGTTACTAGATGAAATTTGATAAGATTGGTATTATTTTTTCCCGTTATCAAGACGAGTTCACAGACACCAACCTTATCAAATTTTATCAAGTAATTTGGGAGAAATAGTTGTTCAAAATTTGATATTTAAAAACCCTGTATCCAAAATTTCAAACTCGGTTGCCATTTTTTGGCTGCTATTTATCAAAATTAAGTTGAGACTTTTTTGGCCTTTTTTCCTCACATTAAGATGAGTTCATAGACACTAACCTTATAAAGTTTCATCAAGTAATTTGAGAGAAATAGTTGTTCAATGTTTGGTTCGCGAAGAACCATAGATCCGAAATATCAAACTCGGTCGCCATTTCGCCCAAATTACTCGATGAAATTTGACAAGGTTGGTGTCTATGAACTCATCTTGAGGAGAGTAGCAAAAGCCCCAACTTAATTTTGGAAAATAGACAATTGTAATTTTTGAGGGGATAGCAGGGGGTGTCTTTGTAATATAGTTTTGATCTAAGGGAGTGTCTTTGTAATATTTGAATCAATAGAGTAAAATCCTGTAATTAGGGTAATATCCAGGGGTATCTATGTGAATTTTCGTGAATTGAATGAATGTGTTATCATTATTATTTATAGCAAAATATTAATATATTATTTTTTGGATATCTTAATAGTTAAAATTAATTTAATATGCACCTACTTTCAGTTATAATTAATTATCTAAATCAATATTATAATAATATCTTATCATCCATTTCAATCATTACCTTAGTATAATATTATATCTCAACTTCATAAAGTCTTTTATTTGAGACATGTCATAAAATTTTCACCCTTAAACAAGAAAATCCAAAATCATATCTCAATTATTCAAGATTCACTATCTATATTTTACTAACAAAAATCAATTCAAATTGTATTTTAAATATTTCGACAAAACCACCCAAAAAATTTTGAAACATTGAAACATAGTGAAAATCGATCCAAACAGACCTTATCATCTTCAACAGTAATTATCTCTTATTTTAAAATAAAAAACAGATGCTAATGTGGCACACAATATAGGGATATTTTAGAATTTCCTTAATTATATAATATCTTGGATACCTTCTAAAAGGATTTAATAGATGACGCACCTTTCTTAAAAATTAACAAACTAGCCATGTAAAACAACCTATCTTTCAACCAAACCCCTTCAGGCGCAACAACAATGGTTGGATCAATGGCTTTCGATTTGAGAGGCAGGGAAGTTGCAAATTCTGGGGATAGGATTCGAATGGCTTTCATGAGGTATGATTCGAATCACAAGCTGCAAATTGATTTTGCATCATTTCAAATTAGGTCAACATTCGTTTCAGTAGAATTGTGAAAATTAACTGGTAGATAGTTTATAATTTCATGTTGGTTTAATGAATTTCGTGACGAAGTCGTTCTGCTTTGTCCTTTCTTAATCTGAATAGATATTTTTTTTATTTGTGGCACTTAATTTCTGTAAGTTTGGCATAGTGTTGGAGATTTTGTTTGGATCTCTTTTGAAACATTATAGGTGTTTTTCAAACTAAACTAAATTCACTTTCCAAAGCAACAATCACTTATACGTTGTATAAATTGAAGAGATTGGACTTCTCAAATCCTAACATAATATAACATTTTCACAACGCAATTTTTTGAGATGAATTCTTACAAAATTAATTTCAGGTTACTGAATTAAGTACTTGTAGGATAACTTTCAACTGCTAGGCCAAACTCATGTTCCTATGAGGACTAATGGAAATTTGGTACTATAAATAAGAAATAAGACGCCTTTTTTTTCTTTTCTAAATTTATCTGAATCAACTTAATCGAGATTTAAGAGTGCTTTTTATGATGTGCGGAATCTATTTTGCTTGGAAATGCATATATACTGTAAATATGTTGCTAGAAATTTGATTACTAATGTATTTATATTCATTTCATGTTTGCATCATGGTAGAGACCACCAAACATGAACTTTATTGACAATTCTCTGCTTTTTCTACTATATCTTTTGTAGTCTGTAACAAGTAGTTATTGGGTAAATTCCACTTTGCCCTTTTTTAAATACCCATTGCATTATTTTGCCCCTCCAACTATTTCACGTGCTCAAATAACTCACCTTCCATCAATTTGCAATTCTTATGCATAACTAACCTTCTTATTTCAGTTAGAACAGAATTACTTCCTCTGTCCCATAATTTTTGCTTCTTTTTTTTTTTTTTTTTTTTGGGAATTTCCGAAAACAACACTCCCTTTCCTAATGACATTCCTCATTCACAGCCACTACATTTGAGGGCATAAATGTATGTTTGCCAAAAAGTTCAACTTTTTAACTATCACCTAAAACTTCGTGTCAAAAGTAAAAGAAGTAAAAATAACGGGAAGGATGGAGTAATATTCTATATTGTTGATGAGATTAAAACATTAGTATTAACATTATAGATTTTAATTTGATATTACCTCATCTGGACATAATTGGGCCTGTTCGTTTGGCGTTTCCCAAAAAATTTTCGTGTTTGGGAAATGCCAAACAACCATGTTTTCTATTTTCTGAAATAAAATTTTCACCTCTCAATTTTCTCAAACTACTCTCTGAAAACCCAAACAAACAACAATTTTTTTATCTCTAAATAAAACTTATACAAACTCTACTCTGATTTGACAAAAAGTAACATATCTCTTACACAATTTATCTCATAACAAACATGATTTGACATAAAGTCTTACACATCTTAAACCTACAACCTAACTCTTCCAAAAAAGAAAAAAAAAACTACACCTACTTTATTTCTCAAACCAATCTCTCAAAACCCAAACAATTAACATTACGCAAATCGAGATTATTTCACAAACCTCCACTACTCTCCCAAACTACTTTCTCAAACACCAAACAAACAGGCTTAATAAGATTACCACAAATAGTATGTTTAAACTTCATTACTTTACTTCATAAATTTTGACGTGCATAATTATTTATTGTTATCAAATCTCTAAGTAAATTCTTGTTTTTTTCCCGAAACGATATCACTTATCACAATTTTTTAACTCTAAATTTGAACAGTCTTGAGCAAAAAAAAAAAAAATTGTCTCCCTTCTTTCCGTAATAATGGTCTATTTGTGCACAAATGATAGGTAGAGGCGGCAAAATGATGCAAGCAGTAGTAGTAGGGGCAAAGCATGAAACAGTAATAGTCAAAAAGGGTAAAATGAAATTTACCCTAATTATATGATAAATTATTGCTATTAATTGTCACAATGATTGTTTTATAAGATTCGGATGTTTAGAATGAGTATACAATTTGTTTGATAAATATCAATAAATTATTTTATATTACCGATCTTCATGTAATGTTTGTTTGTAAAGTTTATGTTAACTACTTAATCGATAAAGTTGGGGATTGCCATAACAAAGATTAGCAGTTAGAATTAAAGAATTGTATGTTTAAAATGTAATGGTTGATATCCATATCAGAAATCATTAAAAATTAATGGTCATACTTGTTGTCTTTGCAAACAAAGAAACCCAAGATAATTGATCTTAAACTTTTAAGCAATTCTACAATCTACCCATTTTTTGGGAGTCTAAGGACAACTTGTCTAACATCAGCAATTTGTATTTGCATTAAGTATACTTTCGTTTAAAATTGGAATTCAATTTGGTAGTATTATTCAATATATTGGAAAGCACAACTATAGTTTTACAGCATACTTGTACCTTTTACATGCGGACGCACAAACAATATATATTGATATTTAGCTTTCCTTGGAGAAATGAAAATTGTTGGCCAAATGATGATTTTACACCACTAGAGTTTTAGGATACATAAATTGAAAGAGTCAATGTCAAAAGGAAATCAATAACTTGATAATTAACCTGAAGCTCATTTGCTTCTCTTGCATTACTTTGTCATGCGATTGATAGCATTGCAAAAACCTGGTTAAAATCTCTTGAATTTACCCCAATTAGAGATGGTCAATTTCAGTACAATGTATTGGTAGTTAATAGATTTGAAAAATAGCTGCTGCAAATAACTATCTTAACTTGTAGCTCAACCATCTAATGCTTCACATGTGAATTATATTAATTCACAGGTAAAAGAAAAAGACATTTATATTAGTAAGAAAAAGGGAATTTTACATATAAAATCATTGAGTTGTAAAAGCAAAGGAATAGTACATGAACTAAATAAGGTGTCGGATCAAACCCACAGTTATTCCTAGCATTAATGTTGCAGGAATTTGCTTTTATACTTAGAATGTTGGTCCAGTTACGAAGTATCTGTGTTAGGTTTGGGATGTGCAAAAGATGTTCATGATTTACTGCTTATGTGGCCTATACTTTATGACAATGTTTAAATTTGAGTTCATCATTCAATCTTGATATCAACTATTTTTTGTATTTTTGTTTGGTATTATAAATTTTGATTCAAGCGAAAGTACACTTTTTATTTCACAATATATAACAAGCGATTGCTACCAGACTATGGCCTACTACATTTTGCATCTATAAGAAAAACTAATTTCGATTTACTTTCGATATATTAGAGGAAATTATTGAACTTGTTTTCCAGTCCAATGCAACTCCTCTTAGATATGTCCTTCAACTTTTTTAGTTGGTTGCTCCCATTCTTTAGTCTTCTATCATATTTTTCTAAATAAACTAATTTCATCTTGACTTTGATATACAGAAAGGCCTTGAACCTCTCACTAAATTTGTCTTGTTTAGAGTTAAGAAATACCCATTATTCCTTGAATCCAGAATCCCTATAAAATGCATGCAGTAGTACTAAGATGTTAAGAAATGTTAAGCTTGCTCTCTTATTTTATGTTATAATGGTTGGGTGATCTTTTCAAATAAGGTAGTTTACATTGGTACACTGATGAGGTTTATGCTAATGATGTAAAAAATACTTCTAGACAACGTCAAAAGTTGCGGTAATGTCACAGAGGTTGTGATGGTTGTCCTATGACTATAATCTTCCTACAAGAAGTTCATTCTTAATCCAAAAGGACTTAACTCATTATTTTAATGTGTAATTAATTTTATTCATAGGATAGTCTTCATTTGCGAGTGTTTATGTTTTTTTTATCAGAGAACGTAGCCATTTATTATAGTTTTATTTATTACAGGTGCACGAGTTGCTATGTGAATTCTATTTAGTTTTTCCTCTCTCCCGGAATTGAAAAACTGATAATCCATCCAGAATTAAGGAATTTATAATAGGATGTAAATATATAAACTCTGGAATGAAAAATATAATGGATGCATTCTCGAAAAAAGAACCATGTTTTCTTCTAAAAGATGCTTATAATTTTTCAAAATACATGTGGTCTTACCAGCGGCATTCTTGTTAATTATCTGGTTAGCCTTCCTAGTTTCAATATTGGGGGGAAATGAGCAACTACTTGAATTGACTTTAGAACAATAGTCAAGAACTCGTTTGAGTCGGTTATTGGCACTTAATAAACTAAGCTTAAACACCTTTTATTGGTTGAGAGCTTTGGGCGCTCGGCAAGAGCTTGATTTCAAAGCTTAAATTTGTAAAATATATGTAAAGATTCCAACTAACTCTAGTTCGCTAGGTTTTAAGTTGTGATTGTGGTTAGTTTAGAAATCATATCAAGCCCAATCACAATTCTAGACTTTAATAGCTTGTTTGGTTGTCAGGAAAGTGAGGAAAAATTGTTGGGAAAGGAAAAGGAAAGGAAAGGAAAGGAAAAGGAAAAGAAAGTCATTTTTTTCTACATGTTTGGTTGTGAGGAAAACTATTTTCTTGCAATTGTTTGGTTGTTAAGAAAGTTTAAAAACATAATATTTTTGATAAATATTTTTGTTTGATTATGAAATACGTTTTCTTTGTTGATAAAATATTGTATGAATAATCACGTTTTCATTATATTAACTTTATTATAAATTAATTTGACGCTATTTTATATTTTTAGTCACCGAATTTATATCCATCTTCAAAGTTCACAGGGGATTATTGTTAATTTTTAAAATTACAGAGGGTTATTGATAAATTTTTTAGGTAAAAAAGATGTTTTTGCGTCATTTTGTGGAGGTATAATTGTTATATGACTTGAGAAGATATTTTTTTGCTAATAATAAATAAGCACAAAGGGGCTTTCGGTAAGAAAAAAATCACAAATGAGGGATTTTGATTGTTAGACGAAGTACAAGGGGTGTTTTGCAATTTACTTTAAAATTTTCCCACGATTTTTCCGTGATTTCCCCATCAAATTGGTGGGGAAATTTTTTCTTCACAAAATTTTCCTGCAGGAAAGTTGAAGGAAAATATAACTTCATTTCCTGCTATCCAAACAACATGTGAGAGAAAAAAAAACCGACTTTCCATCACTTTCCCACACTTTCCCGGCAACCAAACAATACATAATAGAAATTCAAACCATGTTTAGAAAATATGTTGGTTGACTAACTAGATTCATTTACACCCATACTTTTATCTCCCATAGCTGATGAAAATTCTTCAATACACCACCTATAACAAAAATCTCAAGTCTATACAAATTTGTTGTCAAAAGCTAAACCTGTCCCAAACAGAGAAATTAAGCATAAAATACTTAAAAATGATGCTATTCGGGATGATAACGTGAAATTAGTTGTTGATATGCCCAAGAAACTGAAACATAAGGAGGAATAACTTTTAAAAAAAAGATTGATTGAATTGGATCTCATTGTTTGAATCAAGGATACAACTTTCAGCCTACTTTGGAATAAATCTTAAAGTTATTTAAATGTTACCAAGGAAAATTCAACAAGATTCAAGATAAGACAATGTATAACTGCTAAAAAACATGTCTTACAAATATATTTACTAGATTTTTTTACTTTGTAGGTTTAAGTTGGTTGAGTTGACATTTATATCTGATTTAGTTTACTTTGATATAAAATGAAATGAAGGAGATGATATATTTAGTAAGATGCTATGGAATCTTCAAAAACTGATTCTGTCATGAAGTGATAATATGCATATTCCATAATCAATGTTCTTTATTTACTTTGTCTGACTCATTTTTTTTCTTTAGATACTTCAAAATCTTATACCTTTATATATTTGGTCACCACTCACCAGTTTTACAAACATTAAATCTGGCTACTAGCATGAAGTAGATGCTTGAGAATACAAATATAGTGATAACAAGACTTGATTTGCATGTTGATACTGATGTCTGATATAAATTATGATGTGTTTCAGTTATTCATTATATTTTGTGGTACCAATAGGCGATTAGTCTATTAGAATGGACTAGTCACTACAAAGTAGCGAACTCAAGTTCAAATCCTTGTTGGGTGAGGTTCTCATGCCTCAAAAGGAATTAAACCCTTTGGGAAACCAAAAAAAATTATATTTTGTGGTGAAATTATTGGTGTAATACACTCCTGACATTTTTTTTTTACATTTGTTTTTGTCTATGTCATTAATTCCACTCGAATTTTCGTTGATTTGCATGGGAGGTGCAGCTGGATTCACTTCCATCACACTCAAAACAAAAGGATGGGAGCTACCATGTCTTTGTTAAACCTTAAGATAGTAGTAGTTTTTTGTTTCTCGGCGATGGACCTAGCTCCTGAGCTTCATCCCCCCTCCCACCATGGCGATATGGGGGCGAACAAAATGAAGAGGCATAAGGTTTCTCATGAAACCACCAGAAAATACCGGACTTATGTTTTTAGAATAAACTATCTATCAACATGGGTAAGCTAATTGTTTTTTCTTGCTAATTTTTCTTTCAAGCACCATATAAATTGTTTGTTTTAGGTTTCTATCAATATATTATCTATATTTTTCACTTTGAAAGTTTTGATCAGTTTGTATGAGCGTAAAATATGTGGATCGATCTATCTTAGTTTTTTGGGAAATTTACATAAACACCGCCTAATATAATGTCTACTTACAAGAAATTATCAACATTTTAGTAGTTACAAGTACACCTCCTCGATCTAAACTATATTAGTCACCCCTTACAATAAAGGGTGCATTTGTAATATATTTATGCTACAGGGGGTGCCCTTGTAATTTTTGAAAAGATTGGTAAGTTTTATGCTGGGGGGTGTCTATGTAAATTTCCTAGTTTTCAGAAGATATGGGGTGCAATACAACTAAAGCAAACTATTATTTACTACTGAGAAAAAATCTAGATTTATTTCGAAAAAGATCTAAATATGTATAATTAATATTACTAATGTTTCTGGCAAGTTGTTATTTTCATTTATGGGTTGGAACCAAAAAATTCGAAATAATCCTTTAGTTTTATAATGTGTGGAACACTCTTAAATAAATACCATATATGTTTATATGTTGTAAATTTTATATGTGGAAGCTGATTACTGGAAGAGTAGAAAACAATAACGTTTTGGATAGGCGTACAAGTTCTATATCTTTGAAGGTATAACTTCAGCCTCACTTTGACTTATGTTTTAGTAAGAGAATATTCATTTGATATGTTATTATCGATTGCTTAATTTGTTATTCCATAACTGACTTTCTGCTTTATGTCCTCATTATGTTATAGAGTACAAATGCCACAATTGATTCAAATAAGTTATTTGAATACTTTCTCCTTGATATTGATACTCATAAAGATCTCAAACTTGTAGTCTGATTGGAAAATATATGTGAATCCAACTAACATAATATAACTTTTATTTTGACCTAGAGCATTGAAGAGAGAAGTAATGTGAACTCAAGTTTCTTCAGCTCCAAACAGAATTTTATTCTCTCTGAGATACTATTGTGTGGATAAGTAATGTCCAACCACCTTCGAAGAACAACAGGTAAAGTTCCACAAAAGATATTTTCACGAGGCATCAAGATTTGGATGTTTTCATATACTTCGAGATTCGAAAAAGAATTATCCTAAATGCCGTAAACCTTTTCATACATTGAAAATTATGCATTTTATGGCTAACATAAAATAATCACCCTCTATTGATTTCTAATCGAAGTACTGTTGTCTATAATTGAAATTTATTTATTTGCATAATTTATAATGGTAAATTCTACATTATTTGGTAAAATTACAAGTAACGAAATGGTTTAACTGCTTATGGAAGTTATTTCATGGCTAAATTGACTTTTGGCATCAATGTCCAATGTCACGGTAAAGCTTGTTGTATATCTATCTTTTACGTATATGCTAAAGTTGGATTGCAATGTATATTGGTACAAACTAATGTGTTCATCTAATTGATCAAGATCATCAAAATATCGAGGCTCAATGGCCTTCAAGGCCACATACTAAAGATGGAAAAAATATAAAGTACTTATCAAGGATTTTGCTTTAAATTAATTTAAATCGCTGAAGGTTTTGATAGGTTGTAGCCATATTAACCGATCAAATTTGATAATATTTACATTGCACTTGTTGGTCCCAAGTGGTCAGATGAGGTCTAGAGGGGGGGTGAATAGACCTCTGAAAATTTTAAGACTTAAAAACTTTTTTGTCGTCTGTCAACAGACTAAGCTAATGAAGAACAGTAAGCTGACTGTGCTGATCGTGAACAAATCTTGAACAGCAGAGTGACCACTTATCTTACAGCAACTTAGCTGATTTCAGCAAAATGAATTTTTCAAGAGTTTACTTGCAGCGGATAATTAGAAAGTGTTTTTCACAAGTAGAATAAGTCTTTAAAAAAAAATTATCCCCAGTTTAAAAATTCCTTTAAAATCTTTCAATCAATTCAAAGTGTTTACTTATGCAATTTGAAATATGCGAGGAAAACTTAAATGCAAATCAACACAAAGAATTTTTATAGTGGTTATATGGATGAAAATCCTTTAGTCCACTCTTCCAGATCACTTAGATTCTGGGTTATACTATAAACACACAGTTTACAATATAACTCCACTTACACCTAAACAACAAATGAAAAGGCTGTAAGCTCGTAATAGGAAATCACTCAGAAAACCTATCCTCTGAAGTTAAATCACTCACAAAGACGGATTTAAACTTCGCACAACACTCAGCTAAATACAAAATCACTCAGAATGTATTTTTCTATTTTCTTCAACTGGGTTTCTGTCAACAGATGACTTCCACCAGACGAGTGAGCTGTTCGAGCTTCTTGAGACTTAGAAACTTTCTGCTTAAAAAAAAAACGAAATCTCAGAAATGTTGTTGTGTGTCTCTCTCTTCGAAATTAGCTCTATTTATACTTGAATTTGAAAATATGACCGTTGCAGCAAATCACACTTCAAATCCATAGCCTTAGCCCAAATTCAGAACGGCTCCCTGCTACAGTACTTTTTCTGCTGTACTTTCCTGTAGCTGCATTAAATGCACCATGCTGATCCGAGAATATTCTTCAATCATTTGCCATTACTACCCTTCTCTTGCAGCATTAATTTCACCAAGTGCATTTATTACCGTTGAACTATCTCATGATCTCTTGTACTCTGCTGATCGATGCAACTCTGCTGATAGATACTCTGCTGATCAAATACTGAACTAATCTGATTTGAGTCAGCTGATGGTCTACCCTTCTGATTTCTGTTTCAGCGTGAGATCAGTAGTCTTCTGGGCTTCGAATTTTGAACTCTTCTGATGTCTTCTTCACTTGTTCAAAATTCTTCTAAGGGACCTAAGCTTTCCATACTTAGCTGATTTTGACGTTTTGGAAATCATCAAAACCTTCCCTTATCTTCTTATCTTCTTTGCACTTCATCTTCATCTTCATCCAACAATTTCCCCATTTTTTATGATGACAAAACTTCAGCTAAGTACCTGTACCTGAACTAAAGTTTTGATCCTCAAAAATTTCTGAGATAGAAATAGTCTATTGGATTTCAAACTTGAATTTTTTTTTTTATAGATTCTGAAAAGATTACATATTACAATTTTGGTAGATGAGATGTGCAAAAAGTAAATTACAAAGATTTCAAGCATAAGTAACCTAGACTAAACTAGTCTTCTGTTTTATCTTCTTGCTTGTCCTCTTTTTCTTCTTCAGGTGTGGAAGACTCAGCTTCTATTTCCTTGAAGAACTTTTGTTTCAACAGCTCCAACTTCTTTTGTTTAGCATCAGGGTTAAGCTGTTCTTTAGCTGAGTCCTTGGCAGCAGCAATCTCTTTGTCAGTTTTTGCTGTTTCCTTAGGAGTTTCTTCAGCTTCAGTTTTATCAGCTTCTTCTGCATTTGACTGATCTATTGGTCTGCTGTTTCCTTCATTTTCTTCATCAGCAATCTCATCTTCAGCAGATTCCCCCAGTAATTCAGTGTCTTCAAATCTGTCTTCTTTTTCACTAAGTACCCTATCTTCCCCCTTTTTGTCATCATCAGCAGGGTTGATTGGATATTTAGGTAAGACTGGTGGGATTTGAAGTGATTCACACAGAAGTTTGATGTTTTCTTCCATGGCATCATGTTGAGCTTGTTGTCTGAGTTGATTGGCCTCAAAGCTTCCATTCTGTTGAGAACAACTTCTCCTTGGTCACCTAGCTGAATCTGAGTTGCCAGAACCATATCAGTAGATGCCTTGAAGTCCTTCATCATATTTTCTAAAGCTTCATCCTCAGCTTGAATAGCTATTTCAACTGTTTCAGTAATCTCCCTCCAACCAGCAGCCGTACTTTGAGTTCTTGCTCTAATAACATCCATGTCTTGTCTGATAGCTTCCACATTATGAGCAGTATCTTCTATCAGCAAAGTAGGAAAAGTAGCAGCTTGTCGAGTTGGTTGACTTAAAGCAGTCAAAAGATTAGCAGTGATCTTCTCCTCCAGTCCCTTCATAGAACTTGAAATTATCTGTTGAATGGAATCCAACAGACTTGGTTGTAAAGAATGAGAAGAAATATCAGTTGGAATAGGAGGTAAGGCAGGAGTTGCCTTCTCAGTGATCTGTTCTGCTGCTTGAGTTGTCTCTTCTGTAATCTGATCTGCTGGACCAGAAGCAGTCTCTTCTTCTTTGGTCTCATCAGCTTGACTAGGAGTGCTTTCCTTCTCCTTAGTCCGATCATTTTGCTCAGCAGTAACCTCCTTTTCTTTAATCTGAACAGCTTGATTTGGAGTGATTTCCTCTTCCTTTGATTTATCAGCTGGTTCAGACTTGTCATCTTTATCTTTGGTTTGATCAGCAGGGTCAGAATTTCCTTCTTTTTCCTTAGTTTTATCTTCAGGATCAGAAGTTCCTTCTTTCTCCTTATTCTGATCAGCAGGTGGTTGAACCTTCTTAACAGATTTAACAGTTTTCATCAAACCTGCATTATCCAAAGTAGACCTGTGAGAAATCCAAGTAAAATCATCAAGGGGAATAAACGGGGAGATTGGATCCTCAGGCAGCTCTTCATATGGCCTAATAGTAGGTCCATAAACAATTTGTTTCAAACTAGGAAGGGGAATCATAGTGCTTGGTTGCCCCTTCATCTTTCTAGTCTTTCTGGCCCAAGTTTCCATTGTTTGGGAAACTGCCAGCTTGATTGATCTTTCCTTGAGGTCTTCATCTTCAGCAAACTCCTCAGGAACAGATTCATAAAGCTTCTTTGCCTCAGCCTTTACAATGTGACTGATCCTCAGTCTCAATTTGTCCAGAAAGAATTCTGAGTCTAGTGCTTTGAGTAAGAGAACCTATCTCAAACCACTTTAGCACCCAGGCTTCTTCATCAGCAAAGGGCTTCCAACTTGCAATTTGATCTTTGCTCTTTGTCAGACGATAGTCTCTCCATCTGTTATATCTGATCTTCTCTTTATTGAACATCGTCAGACGAGTGATCTTTGCATTTTCAGCATCCAACCTTTTAATAAACTCTTCAAAAGCATCAGGGTCATCTCTGACAATCTCCAATGCCAGTTTGACCTCTTCTCTTCTTTTAGGTAGTATTGCTGGAGTAGGCATAATTGGTTTAGGCTTGGTGGGATCTCTCTGTTCACCAATTACAATGCCACCAGTATGCTTTGGACCATGTGAGTCCTTAGTGCTTGCTTCGATAGCAGCAGCCAACTCTGCTGCCTCAACAGCATCCCTTTGTTCTTGAGTCATTTTACTGGCCTCTTCTTCCAATCTCTTGAGCTCAAGGGCCTTAAGGCGATCTTCCTCAGCCTTTTCTTCGGCCTTCCTTTTCCTTTCTGCCTCATCTAATCTTTTCTTTTCAGCAGCAGTAAGGTAGGGAATCACAATCTTACCAGTCCTTCTCTTCTTTGCTTCAGGACTTTCCACTGTTTGAAGTGGAGTGGCAGCAACAGGAGTAGGGTGCAGAAGAAGTGCATCCCCTTCATTTGTTGTACCAGTCTGCTGTTCTTCTCTAACTTCAGCAGACAGTGCAACAGATGAGTCTTCAGCAGGCTTAGCAGCAGGTTCTTCAGTAACAATTGGTCTTTCTGCTGATGCTGATATCTCCCTCACTGTTTCATGTGATTCTTCAGAGAATGTAACCTTTCTCTTTGCCTTTGATTTTGTAATTCTTCCTTCAGGTTTGGTTCTTGGAGGTCCTTTCACAGAACTCCTTGTCCTCATTCTCTAGGCAGGTTGAATAGGGACAGCTTCTTCTGATTCTGTCCTTTCTGGAGATGATCCAGTCTCCATCTTTTCAATCTCTTTAGTAAAGTCATCAATGACTTTCTCAGGGATCACAATTTCAGGCTGTGCTGATCCAGCTTCAACAGTAGTGCTTACTGTTTGATCAGTAGGCATACTGGTCTGACCAGTCTTTTTGCCTTTCTTTGCAGGTTCCTTTGCAGCTTTAGTAGTAGCCTTTCACTTAGAAGTGACTACACTTCTTACTGGCTCGTACACCTTGAACTCTTTGCCACCATGAATGGTCTTGCCGTTTGCTAATGGACATCCCAAACTCAAGAACAGATGACTCAATAGAATCCCATAGTTCTTCTTCTTGTCACTCAGCAGATCATAGACGTGAGCTGCCCAGTTGACCTTCAGTCCATAATGGATGCAAATCATGGTGTAGTACCTCCTCCTTGGCAACAATCTAAAGAACTTGTACTGCAGTCCAGTACCTTCGCAATTATATCAACGAATCTCTGATACTCATCTTTCAATTGAGTTTTCATCAGAGACCCTGTCAACTCCTCTCCCTCCTTGGCGCAAACTTGCCAAAAATCTTCCTCTTTCTTAGACTCAAGGTCTGTAACATCTCCTCCTTCATTCGTAAGCTTATACACTTCACTTAAAACAGCAGCCGAAATACAGATCTTCTTTCCCCCAATCGTAGCAGTCATGATAGTTCCTTCATCATTAAACTCTCTTGTTTTGTAGAAGTGTTCTACATCATCCAGGTAAACATGCTCCTCATGAGCCTCTAAGATTGGAACCAGTGATGCTTCCTTAATCTTCACCAAGATTTCCCTCATCAGATCAGTACCGGTTTTGAAGAATTTGTCGTAACTAAGGTATCTTCCCTCAGCAATAGCCATTTGAGAGGTTAAGTGATGTAAATCTGTAGAAAACGGAGAGCTAGAAAACAGATAGCTTAGAGAGTTAGAGAATTTTGGAATTTTGTGTGCGTAAGTCGACTAATCTGTTCAGATCGGATTTTATAGGTTTCCTTAGGTTTTGGTTATCGTGATAAATTTGAACCGTAAGATCAATCTGATAGTTTTTAAATCGTGCGGGTGAGAATTGCGGACTTCAAATTTATTGTTTTAATGTCAGATGGGCGGGAAACTCAATCGGCACTTATCTGTTACTTATAAAAGCGTGTTTCAAAAGATGCGATTTATAACCATGCTTATATAATGTATCAGATGAGTAGAGTTTAACTTATCTGACAGACGAGTGATCTGTTATCTGATGTTACTAGAGAAAGCCAATAGCTAGTAATCTTCCTCTGCTGTTTGTCAATCCAGCAAGATAAATTAGTCTTCAATCTTCAAGAATTAAGAACACATCTTCTAATAATATTACTTCAACTAACTGTCATTAACCAATTTCATCTTTAGAACAGAAGTACCGCTAGTCTTACACGTTCCCCCTGTCTTTAGGAATTCATAAGTTAACTAGTCTGCTGAGAGTTAATTCTTGAACACAATAATGGATGACCGTGCTGATGAACTTCAGTCTTCTGATAAGTTCCCCCTCAGCTTCATGCATCCAAATTTAATAGTCCTAGTTCAGCTCTTAGAGTTGAAAACCTTACTTCACTTAGAGGTTTGGTGAAATTATCAGCTATCTGATTGTCTGTATGAACATACTCAATCATAACATTTCCTTTCTCAACATGATCTCTAATGAAGTGATGCTTGATCTCAATATGCTTAGTCCTTGAATGACTTGTAGTATTCTGAGTAATAGATATTGCACACTTGTGTTATCACAGTAGATTGGAATTCCACTGATCTTGATATTGTAATCTTCCAATTAATGCTTCAACCATAGTATTTGTGCACAGCATGCTCCAGCAGCTATATATTCAGCTTCAGCAGTAGATATGGATACTGAAGTTTGTTTCTTACTCATCCATGATATCAGACGACTGCCCAAAAATTGACAAGCACTTGTTGTGCTCTTTCTATTAATTTTGCAGCCAGCAAGGTCTGAATCTGAAAATCCAATAAGCTCAAATCCAGATTCTCTAGGATACCACAATCCCAATTCTTGAGTGCCCTTAATATATTTCAGAATTCTCTTGGCAGCTAAGAGATGAGATTCCTTAGGATTTGATTGAAATCTCGCACAAACCCCAACTGAGTACATGATATCAGGTCTGCTTGCTGTTAGATATAACAGTGACCCAATAATGCCTCTGTATTTGGTTATGTCCACTGATTTGCCATCTTCATCTTTATCCAACCGAAGACTAGTAGACATAGGAACAGTAGCAGTAGAGCTGGTTTCCATACCAAATTTCTTAAACAGATCTCTTGTGTATTTTGCTTGGTTGATGAATATTCCATTAGGCAACTGTCTAACTTGCAAACCAAGAAAATAATTGAGTTCACCCATCATGCTCATTTCAAACTTGTTCTGCATGAGCTTGGAGAACTTGTCACACATCTGTTGGTTAGTTGAACCAAAAATAATATCGTTTAAATATATTTACACTATCAATATATGATTCTCCCATTCAATTGTGAACAAGGTCTTGTCTACCTTACCTTTACGAAATCCTTTAATTAAAAGAAAATCAAATAGGGTATCATACCATGCTCTTGGAGCCTGTTTCAGTCCATAGAGGGCTTTCTTTAGACGATACACCTTGTCTTCCTGTTGATAAGCTTCAAATCCAGGTGGTTGTTCAACATACACTTCTTCTTGCAATTCTCCATTTAGAAATGCTGACTTCACATCCATCTGATAGACAGTGAAGTTCTTGTAAGCAGCATAGGCAAGAACAGTCTGATTGCTTCAAGTCTTGTTACTCGTGCAAATGTTTCATTCCTTCTTCTTGACAATAACCTTTGGCCACTAATCTTGCTTTATTTCTGGTAACAATACCATCTTCATTCATCTTATTTCTGAAAACCCATTTAGTGCCAATTACTATTTGATGATTTGGTCTAGGAACTAAGTACCAGACTTCATTTCTTTCAAATTGATTCAACTCTTCTTGCATAGCTTCTATCCAGAAAGAATCACTGAGAGCTTCTTCAATTTGCTTAGGCTCTATTTGAGATAGAAAACTAGCAAACAGAGCATCTTGTGCAGCAGCTCTTTTTGTTTTCACTCTATCCAGGAGATCACCAATCACTAACTCTGGTGTGTGATTTCTGAGCCATCTAAGATCAGGTTGCAAATCTGGATGTTGTCCTCTGTTTTGATCTTGCAACACTACTGTTGGAGATTCAGTAGTAGTCTGTTGAACAGTCTCTGGTTTGTCAGCTGTTTGCAACTCGTCTGTTAGACAATCAGCACTGTGATTTTAAACAACACTTGAGTTAGTAGCTGAATTGAGATTTGGTAGTATGATGGGTACATATTCTTCATTCTTTCAAATATCCAACTTCTGTAAATCAACAGACAGATCTTGATTAGTAATTTGATTCTTTTCAGAAGATTGACTTGGCTCATCAAATACTACATGAATGGATTCTTCTATTAGCAATGTTCTTTTGTTAAAAACTCTATAAGCTTTACTAACAGTAGAGTATCCTACAAAAACAGCTTCATCAGCCTTTTCTGCAAAAGCAGTAAGGTGATTTTTCCCCTTATTTAACACAAAGCATTTACAACCAAAAATTTTAAAGTAATGAATGTTTGGTTTCCTGTTGTTCCAAACTTCATATGGAGTCTTGTTCTGATTTTTGTTGATCATGCATCTGTTCTGGGTAAAGCAGGCTGTATTTGTTGTTTCTGCCCAAAATCTTTGTGGCAGCTCGGCTTCAGCTATCATAGTCCTGACAGCTTCTTTCAGTGTTTTGTTTCTCCTTTCAGCAACACCATTCTGTTGACGGGTTCTAGCAGCTGAATACTCATGATGTATTCATTTGATATTACAATACTCTTCAACAGTAGAGTTTGTGAACTCTGTCCCTCTATCTGATCTGATCTTCAATATTTTTGTGCTTTTCTCATTCTGGATCAGTTCCATCGGATTAGTAAGATGTTCCTTGGTTTCACTTTTCTTTTTCATGAATATCACCCAAGTATATCTTGAATAATCATCCACAACAGCTAGGCAGTATTTCTTTCCACCATTGCTGACTGGATCAATGGGTCCAAATAAGTCCATGTGTAGTAGCTTCAAGATTCTTTCAGATGATTGGTGCTTCTTGCTTTTGAATGATGACTTGATTTGTTTACCCTTCTGACATGCGTCACAGAGCTTATCTTTGCTCATGACTATTTTAGGAATCCCTTCTACCAGATTATTCTTTATCAATCTGTTTATGGTCTTGAAGTTTAAGTGATTCATCCTTTTGTGCCATAGCCAGCTAACTTCACTTGGTGTAGATGCCACCAGACAAATGCTTGAATTCTTATCAGCAGAATTCCAGTCGACTATGTAGACATTCCCTTGTCGTCTTCCAGATAAAATTACCTTCTTTGTACTAATCTGTTCAACATAGCACTTATCTGTTGAGAAGATGACTGAATATCCTTTGTCACAAAATTGACTTATGCTCAGCAGGTTGTACTTTAGGCCTTTAACATATGAGACGTCAGATATCTCGATGTTTCCTTTGACTACTCTTCCTTTAGCTACAATCTTGCCTTCTTTGCTGTCTCCAAAAGTAACATTTGGACCATCCATAGCAACTGCATCAGTTAGCTCATGTATGCTTCCACACATGTGCCTTGAACAACCACTGTCCAAGTACCAAATCTTCTCTACTTTACTCCTACTCCTAATCCTAACCTAAAAATAAATAAAAAATTTTTAGGTACCCTTATTGATAGGGTCCTGAAGGATTAATTCCACCTTTGACAACACAAGATGTTGACGTCTTAGGCTTGAATTTGACAGGAGCATGAACAGTTTCATCTTTATCATAATTAGCAGATAAATCATGTTGATGATCAGTATGATAAGAATAATGTTCATAAGCAGGGTAAGGTGCATGATAAGCAGGGTATGCATGCATTGGATGAGCAGGGTAAGGTGCATAGTAACTTGAAAACTGAGGTGCATGATACATAGGATGATATGCAGCATGTTGCACATAATAAGACTCATTTCCATACCAAGCATTTTGATTTTTCTTATTCTTATGCTTCTTTGGTTTACTAGAGGCTTGCTCATTAACAGACGACTTAGTTTTAACACTAGTCTGATTCAATTTAGCTTTATCAGCAGACTTCTTAGGACTCTGCTGTTTGGTCTTACTAGTTTGTTTACCTACACTAGACTCTTTGCTCTTTTTAGCCTTAGGAGTTTTTGTCTCCTTTAACACTTTCTCAGGTGAAGCAGGTTTAGTAGTTTGAACATACAGAATGACCTTACTATTGTCAGCAGATATAAATTTTTCAGTATGATTCAATTCTAGCTTATCCTGTTCTAAAGGTATTTTCTGTTTACTAGACATATGAGTGGATGTAACAGATGATTTCTCATGAGACTTAATAACTTTTTCAAGTTCCATGATTTTACCCTTATAAACTTCACATTCAGCTTTCAGAGACTCATGTTCTTGCTCAAGCTTTTTATATTCAGCTGATTCTCTTGGCTTTTCAGCTGTGAGTTTCAGTGAACTATTTTGCTCTTTTAGCAATATCATCTCTTCCTTAAGCTTTTTATATGCTTCAGCAATAGTAGTATTGTTAAGCATCATTTGTTTAAATGAATTAAATAATTCATTATCAAGAGGAGTTACCTCATCCTCAGTGTCATCAGATTCCTTGGCCATCAGGCAGAGGAGAGCAGGTTTCTCTTCATCAGAAGACTCTTCGTCTGAAGTGTCTGAGTCTGAATCAGATGAGTAGACAGCAGTCAGCTTTTCTGCTTTAGCCATCATTGCCTTGCCTCTCTGATGCTTTCTTTCTTTTCTGATTCTCTTCTCTTCTTCAGTGTACTTTTCTGCTTTTGGATATGGACAGTCTTTGATGAAGTGTCCCAATTTCCTGCAGTTATAACACATTAGTTTGGCTTTATAATCATCCTTATCTTGAGAAGAAAAGTTGGGTTTAGAAGTAGAAGCATTGTTGTATTTGTTCTTCATTTTTCTCTTGTAGAACTTCTTGAAATTGTTCATCAGCAATGCTACATCTCCAGCTGTGTACTCCTTTTTGTTGAGTAATGTGGCTTCATCAGATGAGTCCACTTCTTTACTTCTCTGTGTTGGTCTTCTTGGGTTTTCAGCAGCAACTAGGGCAGCCGTGGGTCCTGAAGTTGAGGTTTCTTCAATTCCCATTCTAGGCAGTTTATAGTCGAATGCCTTGAGTACGGAGAACAGCTCTGTAAGAGAGATCTTTCCCAAATCTCTTGATTCTTCCATCGCTGTTACCTTCATGTTGAACTTAGGAGGTAAAGCCTTTAGTACTCTGACTGTGATTTCTTTGTCAGTAAAGGTTTTTCCCAACTTTTGAACTTCATTGAGTGTTCTTGTGAACCTGGTATCCATCTGATCAATGGTCTCTCCAGACTTCATTTTGAAGTTGTCCAGTTTCTCCAAAGCAACAGTAAGCTGATGCTCCTTTATAGCATCATTGCCTTCACTCATATCTCTGACTTTATCCCACATCTCCTTTGCAGTTTTGCAATGTTTGACTTTGTCAAACCGATCATTATCTCATGATGAATCTTCCGACTTTATCCAGATTGAAAAGCTTTATTTCATCCGGTGTCATCTCATGAAGATCTTTCTCCACCACGGTATCAACTTCATTTATCTTTATCGTCTTGGTGAATCTGAATGGACCTTTTATGATACATGTGTACATGTTATCATTATAAGCAGCTAGAAAAATCTCCATTCTGATTTTCCAGTCTTCAAACGACATACCAGCAATGAGGGGAACATGGCTGATACAGTCCATTTTTCAAACGACATACCAGCAATGAGGGGAACATGGCTGATACAGTCCATTTTTCAAAAAGTTTTTATTTTTCAAAAAGATGCTCTTTTGAAAAGTTTTGAAAACCTTTGAAAAACACTTGGATCAAGCTCGTTGATCAGGCAGCTGATTCTAATGAACCACCAGCTCTGATACCACTTGTTGGTCCCAAGTGGTCATATGAGGTCTAGAGGCGGGGGGGGGTGAATAGACCTCTGAAAATTTTAAGACTTAAAAACTTTTCTGTCGTCTGTCAACAGACTAAGCTTATGAAGAACAGTAAGCTGACTGTGCTGATCGTGAACAAATCTTGAACAGCAGAGTGACCACTTATCTTACAGCAACTTAGTTGATTTCAGCAAAATCAGTTTTTCAAGAGTTTACTTGCAGCGGATAATTAGAAAGTGTTTTTCACAAGTAGACTAAGTCTTTAAAAAGATTTTATCCCCAGTTTAAAAATTCATTTAAAATCTTTCAATCAATTCAAAGTGTTTACTTATGCAATTTGAAATATGCGAGGAAAACTTAAATGCAAATCAACACAAAGAATTTTTATAGTGGTTATATGGATGAAAATCCTTTAGTCCACTCTTCCAGATCACTTAGATTCTGGGTTATACTATAAACACACAGTTTACAATATATCTCCACTTACACCTAAACAACAAATGAAAAGGCTGTAAGCTCGCAATAGAAAATCACTCAGAAAACCTATCCTCTGAAGTTAAATCACTCACAAAGACGGATTTAAACTTCGCACAACACTCAGCTAAATACAAAATCACTCAGAATGTATTTTTCTATTTTCTTCAACTGGGTTTCTGTCAACAGATGACTTCCACCAGACGAGTGAGTTGTTCGAGCTTCTTGAGACTTAGAAACTTTCTGCTTCAAAAAAAATGAAATCTCAGAAATGTTGTTGTGTGTCTCTCTCTTCGAAATTAGCTCTATTTATACTTGGATTTGAAAATATGACCGTTGAAGCAAATCACACTTCAAATCCATAGCCTTAGCCCAAATTCAGAACGGCTCCCTGCTACAGTACTTTTTCTGCTGTACTTTCCTGTAGCTGCATTAAATGCACCATGCTGATCCGAGAATATTCTTCAATCATTTGTCATTATTACCCTTCTCTTGCAGCATTAATTTCACCAAGTGCATTTATTACCGTTGAACTATCTCATGATCTCTTCTACTCTGCTGATCGATGGAACTCTGCTGATAGATACTCTGCTGATCAAATACTGAACTAAACTGATTTGAGTCAGCTGATGGTCTATCCTTCTGATTTCTGTTTCAGCGTGAGATCAGTAGTCTTCTGGGCTTCGAATTTTGAACTCTTCTTATGTCTTCTTCACTTGTTCAAAATTCTTCTAAGGGACCTAAGCTTTCCATACTTAGCTGATTTTGACGTTTTGGAAATCATCAAAACCTTCCCTTATCTTCTTATCTTCTTTGCACTTCATCTTCATCTTCATCCAACAGCACTTATTTTAGTTGTGAGTCCATTGTGGAAATGTTTAGTGAAAGTGGAAAGGTTTGATTTTAGTGCAATGCCTCATTTATTTTATGACAAACTTTTATGGCACAAAAAGTAAGTGTATGTATGCAAAATTTATTGACTAAAGAAATTCTACGAGAAGTTTAACTAATTTAAAGGACGCCTCATACCAACATGTGAACTCATGTTCAAATTTCTATTGGGAGATGTTCTCACTTAATGTGACTGGCGGGCCTCGAAAGGGATTAAACCCTTGGAAAACCCAAAAAAAAAAAAACATCACATGGTAGATTTTTTTTTCCTGTGTCCTTTAATGTATCAAGGTTGTATAAATATTTGATTACTGTAGTTAGAAATATTACTCTCTATTGTCACATTATTTGTATTAGTAGGTGTTTAGCCATATGGCTCTCCCTCTTCGACAACTATAAGCAGAAATCAGTGGTGACTTTCCTTGTCCAAGATCATGTGGAACAAAACTCCTCCTTTTTTTTCTTACACTCCTTTTGAACTTTCCACATTAAGGCAATTGCACAAAATTTTGCATTGATTTTGGAGATTCTATGGTAGATTTTTATCAATTCTTTCAAGCTTAAAATCCTCAACATTTAAATGACTGTTTTAAGACATATTCAAGTTTGATTTCTTTTTCAGATGGCTTGAAATGAGGGATAAACACTTAAGAGCTTAAACCAACGTATTTGGATGGAGATGAATTTATATATTATACTTGTTTTTCTCTCATTGCACAAAGATTTTTCATGTTATAATTATATAGAAAAGTTGTTTATAACATATTTTCTGAAGACAAGTTTTAGTTGGCATATTCAATTTGGAGCAGATAGTTAGTATCCATTTTACGCTTCAGATGCCTAGTGAAAAGATGTTGATTGTTTGTGTAGATTCAATTTTATTTGATTTATCTAAAAATTATCTAACTCGATTTTGGTACATTATATTGCTTGTTCGGAAAATAGATATAATTTGACCGGGAACACAACAAGTACTATGGAAAATATTGTGGGTTTTTAAAGAAAAATATGAGTTGTCCTTACCTACTTATATTGGTTGGCAATTAAATGTTGTAGTTAGAGGCTCTTTCACGGCTAAATTAAACCCTAGTTGTTCTCATCTATAAATATTGGTTGGCCGCTACATTTTAGAGGCTCACTCATTCCAATTCACAAGCTCTTTCACGGCAACTCAGAGGCGCGCTCATTCGATATCGGTGAAGGTATACTTCTTTTTAGATTTACATTTTTTTATATTCAAAAACAAGATTAGTGTAATAAAGAATTGAAGAGAAAATACTTTTTTTTTTTATTTATAATTGATTAATTGTAAATCATGATGTGATATTAGTTGGCTATTGACTACCGTCCCCTTGATAGAGAGATGACCCTCATTAATGTTTTTCGAAATCAATTGTTCGAATGAATTCATCTAGCTTTCTTTTGTATATTTAAGATGAGAATCAATGTTTTCTTGCAATTGCTGCTATCCAAACTTTCAAGATTGAATTAAGTTTGTTTGTCGCTAGACAATTTTTACATTTAACCTAACATAATTATTGCCCAATTGTTTATATTTCGAAAAATTGATTTAACCTAACATAATTATTGCCCAATTATTGCCTAAAATATGCTTGAAAAATTGGAAGTATGTATATTTCATACAAATTTCCATGTTCATTTCTCGTTCATTCTCCCCGACAATCCAAAAAGAGAAAACATAGGAGGCCCTTTGCACCTGTGACAATAACTCAATTTGTATGAAATATACATACTTCCAATTTTTCAAGCATATTTTGTGATTTTTTGTCATATAATTGGTGTTTCTTAATGTTTTGTAGAGCCCATGTTTCTTGATTTTCAAAATACCAATTTGTTCATCAAAGACCCATTATGGTTGGTGTTTTTCTGTCTCAAATAATATTATGCTAGATAAACTACATGGGCTTCTAAGAACCACAAGGCTTTGGTTCTATTCATAAAGTGTTCTTCATTTTTTTTTATCACTGACTACTTTTTGGTGTTCTCATTTAGGGCGACTTGTAGAGTAATTGTTATAAAATTATTTTAAACATCGTCTTACAACATATTTTGATTAGTTTAAGCTATAATTCCCTGGAAATGAAATAGTACAAAATGATATAATAGAAAAGAACAAGGAATTTTTTTCACAATAGTTCCCTTGAAGAATAAATTTTTTCCTCATTTAATTAAAGAGAAATCAACGACAAATTGTCATATTGGAAATATGTGCAGGACATGTTTAAGTTAGTATGCTATCAAGTTAAGAAATGTTGTTAATGTAATTATTTTTAAAATGTATTAACTATTAATGAACATGTATGATTTTGATCCTCCAAAATGTATTAAAGTATTATAATCTTCATTAAATTTTAGCAATGCGATATTAGATTAGTCATTTAAGTAAAAGAAGATTGATTTTTATATCTTAGTATTTTCACAGTCCATCCATATGAAGTTCATAACTAAAGCATGATGGTTAATTAAATACTTACTTAAAAATTGTTATCCTACAAGAAATTAGAATGATTGACATGCTTGCTAAACTAAGATGAATGCCTTTTTTTCCCATGTTAGTTGCTTTCATATTGGACATAGGATATTTTCACGCATGCCGATTTCCATTTATTTTTCCATGATTATGTTTATTATATTTTTCATCTTTTTGGATATGGATATGAAACCTATATTCTTTTTTATGTTGTGTGATATCTTGTTTTACAAGATGAACCAATTTCACAACAATTATAAATCCTCGATGGCGATGTCCTAGCTACTTTGCTTCTATGTGAGTCTTATATTGTTTATGACCATTTTATAATTCACCATTTTATTTATTTGAGATGGTTATAAATTGCATTAAATTGACTAAGAAAAACTCTTGTTTAGTTATTAACTTCTTTTAGTCATGTTTAATAATTTTCATAGCCAAGATATTCAATCATTCATTATAGATATTATACGTGTTATTTACAGAGATAGAGCTATATTACCAGATGCCTATTAATACTATAAAATTGTGGTTATCTGGATTGATTATGTAAAAATTGTTAAGGAAAAAAATACTATCACACTAGAGATTATCTACTGCTATTTTATGGATATAGAGCTACATCACAAGACGCCTATGGGTACTATCAAGATGTAATTATCTAAGTTGGTTATGTGAATGTTGGTAATTAAATACTTAATATGACAGTTTAGGTGGCTATATAAATATAAGAAAACCTTATTATTGAACATTGGTATAGTGCACTTAAAAATAATGTTTTGATCTATAATTCGTAATTGTGTCAAAATAAGTAGTACCAGATACTACCTATATGTCTTTCACTTGCATGTTTTATTGTGGGCTTAACCTTGGCCATTTTCCATTGGGTTGTGCTTTTCATTGTTATTTTGTATGATGTAACAATAATTCTATATTAGTTTAAATTTCAAAATTATTTAGAGAATATTTGCTAGCTCCAGACCACTAGTGTAAGTTATCATGTAATATTAATGGCTTGGATTGAATCCATAATTAATTCCATCATTTTTCATCAATTAGCATGGTTTTACGAGGTTTTTTAAAGCAATGATTTCATTGGTGTATTACTGGCATAATTTAACTTCTGCTTGGATAAGAATGACCTAATTTTTTTTTTTTTAAAATTATTTTTGTTGTATAATATGCAATGTTGCTAAGCACTCTATTGTCCTGTCTTTTTATATACCAGAAAACACTAAAGCGTGAAATGGCTGAAGAAGTTCCAAGGACCAGTAACTCAAGAAAGAGGGCATCTTTAGGTCTGAAGGATCCCAATCTCATGAAAAAATATAGGAAGGGGAAGAATATTGTTGTAGATGTCCCACCAACTTATGGTGTGAAGATTTGTGAAAATCTTGCATGCAAAGCCACTCTATCCTCTGAGGTGAAATTTTGCAAGAGGTGCTCTTGCTGCATTTGCAAGCGCTATGACGACAATAAGGACCCAAGTAAATGGTTGGAGTGCACAACCGATTCTGATTTTGATGGGTCGTGTGGCTTTTCTTGCCACATTGAATGTGCTCTAATAGAAAAAATAAAGGATGGAAGTTATTGTTGCGCAAGATGTGGCAAACTTTCTTCCTTAATTAAGTAAGTATGCACGTTTAGTTTTCTCCTACTACAATGCACACAAGTTATGTCATTTCTAGCCTTCTTATATCCATTATTTTATGACTTTAGCTTCATTAAACTTTTCTTATGTTGCCACCAAAAATAGTTTACTATGTTTATTCTCTTAAAACATTTAGTTTCACCATTTATCAAGAATGGAAGCAACGGCAAGCGAGAATTGATAGGGCCATATGCATTAACATTATGGATAACCATATCTACTTAAAATGTTTTTTTATGCAGCCTTGTTTCTTATTCTTTTATATAATTAATAATTCTAACGGAAATAAACATAAGAAATTCGCTATATACAGTGAATTTACGATTTTTTTGTCTATTTGTGCAACTCTAGTTCATATCCTTTTTGTTTAACTTGATTTTAAGATAAGTTGAAGTTCACATTATATAGACTATGTTGATGGTGTATTTCATTAAAACAGATTTTTAGGTTTCCTAATATTTTATCATCTAGCAGATGTTGGAAGAAGCAGTTAGTTAAAGCTATGGAATGTCGTCGCGTTCATGACTTATGCTCTAGGATTTTCTTGAGCTACAAACTCCTTCATGGTAGTTCCAAATATAAGGAGCTCCATAGATTTATTGAAGAAGTCAAGGACCACTTAGAAGAAGAGTTCAACGGTCCAATAGATGAATTTGGGAGAGATAAAAGACGAATTGTATGTAGATTATCATCAGCTGATAAAGTGCGAGGACTCATCTCTGCTGCAATCGAGAACGCTGATAAAATATTGAGCTTAAATTCCAGTTTGGTTCCAATTTGCGATGGTAAACATGGATTTTTTTATTTTATTTTTACTTTTGCATCTTTGAAATGAAATGCAAATGTCTTGTATGAGTATATTCTATTTTCTTCGGTTGCAGCCGAGCCTCAGAATTTAACTGTCACAAAACTTGGATTAAGCTCAGGGTTCAAGGTCTGATTTGAATGAAGTGCCACATGAGTTTGATGCAACTAAGAAAAATGGTTTGGATGACAATTTTGAGAAGATTGTGAAGACCATGTGTTGCTTGGAACGCGAGGGCCATATTAACGAGGTATTCAGGAAGAAGTTTTTGACTTGGTTCAGCTTGAAAGCTGGAGATCAAGAGCGCAGAAAAATTTGTGGGTTTGAGCAAGCCATGGCTAACACACCAACTATTTTGGCGGACCAGTTGAAAGATACATTTTCATATTTTATATTCGACAAGAGTGTGTGAATATTGAGTTGAAGAATTTTGTTTGCATTTTCATTTATTTCTTATTATTGGTGTGTGTGTGTGTCTTTAAACTAAATGTGGTACATTATTAGGCCTTGATGTCTAGAACTATTTTAGTTGTAGGTCATTTTTGTTTATGCGAGATTCATTTCAAAGTATTAGATTGTTTCGACTAAATACTTTGTTTGACTATCTTGGTTGCAATATCTTCTTATTTTTAACTTTAAATATATTTATGATTTGTTTTATAACTAATTGATTGATCGTGTTGATTTCAATTTTTTTTAATAATTCGTTAAATCTGGTTATTATTTTAATTTATTCCCAGTTGTTATGAATGGAGAAGGAAGATATTCAATCGGTTCATTCCTTTAAGTGGTTCTCATTTCTCCTTATTTGTTATACTATTATTAACCAAGTAGTTCCTATATTTGCACTCAGTCATTCTTTCTAATGAAACATGATCGAATTTTCTTGTTGGTGAAGTGGCTAATGAAGTCTAGAGATGGAGAAATAGAATTGTAACAACAAAATTTCGAGTCTTACGATTTTATTAGACATGAAAAATAATTGTACAAACATAATTTAAAGAACTTAGAAAAAATGTGTTACAATCACTTTTTGATCCTCTATGCTAATCTCCAATGATGCGAATTTGAGATTTCATGAATTTGAATTTGGATTGATGATTTGAATCTTCATGACGGATAATTTGAACACTGCCTCGAATGCTTTGATCTTGTGGGACTTTGATCTCCTTTGGAACGTCGCGAATCTCAAACAACGTTAACTTGAGGGCTTAATAGCTCGATCTCAAATTAAAAGTTGGATTTGTTGAAGAACGTCATGAACTTGATGAAGGAGTTCTTTCATTTGATGAATAACATCTCGCTTGATGAATAACTTTGTAGAGGGGATTTTGCCCTTCTACAATTTTGTGCTCTGGAATTTAATTTTTTTAGTTGTATTTTAAGTTGTCGAAGATAGGTAAGTCTGCAAATCTGTCATATTCACCTGATGATGTGGCACAATTTGATTGGCTCTGAATATCTTTTGTGACAAGTAAATATATTTGATTATATGTTATTGCCTTGCAAAAGATATTTCTATGCAAATATTGCATTGTGTAGAAATTTCCTATACAAAATTGTCTTCTTTGTGGAGATTTAATGTAATTTGCAAAGTCACTCCAATTTGACAATATCAATTTTGGCAATAAAATTTACTCTTCTACAAATGTCCCCTCGAGATTTGTTTACGAAATGCATTATCTTTAAGTAGATAAGTCTCGACTTTTCTTCACGCCTTTGCGAAATTTGAAGACAACAATTTGTTTTTCTTTAGATTAGATTAGTCTCGACTTATCTTCACGCCTTTGCGAAATTTGAAGCCAACAATTTGTTTTTCTTTTTAATGAATTTGATTGAGCTCAAAATTGTTTCAAGCTGCCCACATATCCCAAAAGGTTAATCAAGTCATAATGTTTCAAAACATCAAATTTGATTTGATGGATGTTTTTCACATTCATACTCATGTGAACAAAGAGTAACACACATTTTTTACTCGTATGTCAAGGAGTATTTTGAAGTTGAGATTTGGCAGACCTTTTTCAACTCGTGTCCAGGATAATTTGAAATTTGTAGACTTTCTTGTCTCTTCCACTTGAGACTTTGATTTGAAATTTACGGACCTTTTTTACTCATGTCTGGAGTTTTGATTTGAGTTTTGTATACTTTTTCATCTCGTCTAATGGAAGCCTTGATTTTAAAATTTACAGACCTTTTTTACTAATGTCTGGGAGTTTCGATTTGAGTTTTGTAGACTTTTATGTCTCGTCTACTGGGGGCTTTGATTTTGAAATTTGCAGACATTTTATTCTCATGTCTTGGAGAGTTTGATTTGGAAGTTGTAGTCTTTTTTCGTCTTGTTTACTGGAGACTTTGAGATTGATGTTTACAAACAGTTTATACACATATTAAGAAGTACTGATTTGATTTATAAATAGTCCATACTCATATTAAAAAATGATTAATTTGATTTGTAAGCAATTTATTATCGTGTTAAGGAGTAATTAATTTGATTCTTAAATATTTATACTCGTGTTAATGAGTATTGAGTTTGACATGTAAACAATTTATCCTCGTGTTTAAGAAGTAATGAGTTTGATTTGCAAACAGTTTATTCTCGCGTTAAGAGGTAATGTTTTTGATAGTTTAAGCTCTAATCGGGGAGTAACATATAATGATCTTAATTTGAAGATTTTAGGTAGTTTAAGCCCTTATCATGAGCAATGGATTTGAAATTTTAAAATTGTAAACAATTTATACTTATGTTATGGAGATTTCACTTGAACTTTGGAGATTTTGTAGACAATTTTGTCATGTTCGGGCACCTTAGGCAAGACACTTCCCATGGGTGAATCCAGCAACATGGTTCAAGTAACAATTGAAATGGAAC
Source organism: Penstemon eatonii (assembly GCA_038501285.1). NCBI lineage: Eukaryota > Viridiplantae > Streptophyta > Magnoliopsida > Lamiales > Plantaginaceae > Penstemon > Penstemon eatonii. Next base: position 40,087,999 of record CM076710.1, on the reverse strand, counting down.
ATATGATAATATAAGAGCAATTAGATAAGAATTAGGGATAGAGATAAAGAAGACAGAGATTAGAAGAGAGAGAATTGAGATGAGGGGAAAATGTTATTAATTCATTCATTCCCTTTCTTTATACAACTCTTCTACTATTTAATCAAGAAATAGCAGAAACTACTCACAAATGTAAGGGGCAAAAATGTAATAAAAGTCTGTTGCGGTGCACTAGTCCTCCCTTCTTGAAAATCCATGTGTCTGTCTTTCATTGGCTAACTGCACATAAAACCTCTATAGTGATAGTGCCAACCCAAAATTTTATAATAGCACAATCCACAATTGCATACCAAAATCTATTTAAACCATAACCAATCAAGCTACATTCCCTTTTGAAAAAATTATGAACGACATTATGCACAACATTCTCCTCATTTGTTATTGCCTGAGTGATTATACAAAATAACTTCCTTTGGACATTTGAAGCAACATCAATGGATTTGCTTGCATTAATGCCTCCGACAACCCTATTCGGTCAACCTTGCACTTACCAATTTTCCAAACAAAAAAACCATGGATTCCACTCTCAATAATACCACCATTCCAACACTTCTTCATCTGATTCATAGAGCTCATAAAACATCACACATTCTGAAACCGACGTAGACCGGTTGTGCATTCCTCTTTGACAATACGATTTGCTCTGTGACCATGGGAGAACCATATCCCAAAAGCTAGCTATTGAAGTTGGAGAGCCCAAGGTCATAAATCCCACATTAGTATCTCATTTTACCAATGTGGGATAAGGTCCCATACCCTTCAACTAGGATCATCACATTCCACCATGCTTCCTTTGTCGACGCCCACGTTGGCCCACTCTAGTTGCTTAATCCGGTTGCCCAATCTAAGTGGCTTCACTCGACTTTGTGGTAGCCCTTTCTTAGATCGTTCCTTCCTAGGTAGCCCCTTCTGTGTGCGTAGTAAAATGTGTAAAGGTCTGCTCTGATACCAAATGTCATGTCCAGGCTCCTTGGTCGAGACACTTCTGTTGTTCCCAAGTGGTTTAATGAGGTCTAGAGGGGGGAGAGGGTGCAAAGAGAACTTTGTACCTTTAGAGCCTTTCTCTTTTTCTTCAATAAGTAGAGTTCGCTTATCAGCAAGGTAAGATGACTAAGCTGATTTTGCTAAGCTTATCAGCAGAGCAGCTTACATGACTAAGTTAGCTTATCAAAATTAAAATAATCAGAGTTTCAAAACAATGATGCAGCGAATAATGTCTATATGTTTTCAAACAATGTTTTCAACTCGATTAAACTTTTAAAGCACAAAGAAAATTTTATCCCAAGTTAAAAATTCTTCACAAAAGACTCTTCTTTTAAAGTATTTACTTAGCTTTTGAAATATGTAATTCAAGACAAGTACAATAAATAACACAAGAAATTTTATAGTGGTTTGGCGGGAACAAATCATCTTAGCCCACTCTTCTAAATCACATAGATTTAGGTTATACTGGAAATACAAAGTAATTTAGTACACACTTGAGCTTCTACAATAAATGACAAGCCTCAAGTAGAACACTTAGTTCCTAGGTAGTTCACTCAAAAAAGCCTACTCTAAGTCCATCTCCAATTGTAGGGACATCGCCAGAGCTCCGGAGACCTAGGGTGGCCCTTGCCTCTCCCCTAGCCTTGCCTGGTCGTCTTCAATGGTAGGGATCCGAGCCCCAATTAATTTCAATTTTATTTTTTCCCCCTCCCCTCCCACTATTAGAATAATATTTTTAATCTTGTTTAAATTAAAATTAATAATAGTGATAACTATTTTAAGAACATAAATAAATTAATATTAATATTAAAATATAAAATTAAAGTGAGTTGATAATAATAAAATTAAAATTGATTCAAGAGAGGAAAATACAACAAACAAGAAGGAAATACAACAAAGAATATTAAATAAATAGCACACACGCGAATTACAATTCTAATAAATTATTAATGATTTGTCAATTAAAAATTGGTGGCCATATGTATGTATTATATACTAGCAAATATACTAACATTTATACTAATAAATTTTATTAAATAATTCAATTCTGCAAATTTAATTTAATTTACGAGAAAATTTTAATTTTATTTTATATGTCCTTATATAATTAATAATAAAACATTAAAACATTAAATAAAACAAAAAAAATTTGTCCAATCAGGGGGCGTCAAGTAGAGCCACCTAACTTAACGAGGGACGCGTGTTCTTCTTTCTCTTCTTAACGCAGCCCCCGGGTCGCGGACAGGGATAGCCCTAGCCCAATCTATGGCCCATTCCCACACCAATGCCGACCCCACCCCGCAGCCCCAACCACTGGAGATTGTTTCCTCGTCCACCCCGACCCCTACCATCTTCATTGGAGATGGCCTAAAGCACTCAGCTTATAAACTTTACAACAAATGATAAGCCTTAAGTATGAACACTAATTTCACTCTTAGAAAATCACTCAGAACTTTTTGTTATCATCAAAACCATGTTAACTCATGTAAGTTGTTCGTTGAGTTAATCCAACAGACCTCCTAAAAAGGCCTCTATAATCCTCCAAATAGAGTCCAACAGGTGCTCCGTAGTGAACCTTTTCTTAATCTGACAAAAATTAGTAGTTTTAAAATCCAGTCAAAATCCATAATTATCGATCACGTGAGCAGCACATGATGCTTCGAGCCAACTTTTAAATTGACTAAAATTGGACTAAACTTACTTGAATTATTAGATAATTTTGTAAGCACATACCAGTTTTTTTTCCCCTTAAAATCTTTCGAAAATTATTGTCTAGGTTTGTTCAGAGCTCGGTTAATTGATCGAACATAACCGAGCCAATGCAATTCAGTTCAATTTTCGATTTCTCCATTATGAGGATTTCAGTGTTGGATTCATATCGATTTTTAAGTTCGGTTAACCTAAGCTATTTGTGTTGCTCTTTATAACAAATTAAGATTTTAGATTATTTCTTACATTTTATGTTGTTGTATATTTGAATTTTTGGAGATGAGTAAGTAAAAATGTGTAGTTGTTTTTTTGGAGATTATATGGAAAGAAGAGAAATAATGTGTAGGGGACATGCTATGTCAAATCATGTTTGTTATTCTTTCCAAATCTTTTTAATGGTCAATATTGATCTTTTTACACAGATTAAGAAACTCTTTAACTAGTCACTTTCTAAAATGTCAAAAATACTCCTTTAATGATTGATATAACTAATGCAATTAACCTTTGTGTTGGTCCCAAGTGGTCAGAAGAGGTTTAGAGGGGGGGGGGGGTGAATAAACCTCTTTAAAAATTTCTTCCAAATTTTACTTTAAAACTCTTTTCTAACTGAACAGACTAAGCTGATCAGAGTAGTAAGTTACAATTCTGTTCGCGAACAAATCTTTGAACAGCTTTGTTGACCACTCGTCTGATTGGTACTTAGCTGATTTTGTTAAAATCAGTTTTAATACTTAGAGTACTTGCAGCGGATTTTTCAAAGTGTTTTTCTCAAGTAATCTTAGCAGTTTGAAAAATGTTTCCCCAGATTTATAAATTCCTTTTAAGTATTTTTCAAACAGTTAACTTAATGTGTTTTATGCAACTGAAAATATGCAAGTAAGATGCAAATAAAAACACAAGCAATTTTTATAGTGGTTATATGGATTTGAATATCCTTTAGTCCACTCTTCCAAGTCACAAAGATCTTGGGTTATACTAAAAACACACAGTAATCAGTATACTCTGCTTACGCCTTACAACAAATGAACAGGCCGTAAGTTCGCAGTAAGAAATCACAAAGAAATCCTACTTCTCTGAAGTAATATCACTCACTTAGACGGATATTTACTTCTCACAACACTCTTGTTTACAAAATCACTCAGAAGATGTATTTATCTTTGTTCTTCAACTTCGCTTTTCGTCAACAAATGACTAAGCTGATGAGTGAGCTGTTCTTGGGACTTAAAGAATTTTGCTTCGAAAATTTCTCAGAGATTGTGTTGCTTGTTTCTTCTTCGAAAAATTCTCAGCTATTTATACTTGAGGTTTGAAAAATGTCCGTTGAAGAGAGACAGGATTCAAATTTCTCGAGTACTGGTCCTTAATTTCCGCGAACGGCTCTTTTGCAGTCTGTCCGTACTGTGAACAGTACTATTCTGCAGGCAGCATTAAATGCAGCATTAAATGCACCCAGCTGATGCGAAGCAATTCTTCAATCATTTGTCTTTAATAACCTTGTACTTCAGCATTTATTACTCCAAGGGGCATTTATTACCGTTGGGAACACTTTATGATCTTCTTCACTTGGCTGACAAAAGTGCAAGTCTGATGGCGAACTCGGCTGATCTCAAACTTGAACAAATCTGATTTGAGTCGGCTGATCTTCATCAGTCTGATAACTTTCCTTCAGAGGATCAGAAGTCTTGGACCTTGAAAATTTTGACTCTTCTGATGTCTTCTTGTACTTAGTCAAAATTCCTTGATAAGTTTATCAGCTAAGTTACTCCATACTTAGCCAAATATGACGTTTTGGAATGCATCAAAACCTCCCTTATCAAACTTCCTTTAGTGCCTTCATCTTCATCCTTATCCAACAGTTTCCCCCTTTTTGATGATGACAAAACTTCAGCTAAGTACCTGTTAAATACCTAAACTAAAGCATGTAATCCTCAAAAATTTTCTGAGATAGAAAATAGTATGTTGGATTGAACTTGACTTTTTATTGATATTGAAAAAGAATTACAAGTACAAGTTCATCAGATGAGAATTCTGAAGAATAGATAAAAGTAAACTGATTACAATGATTTTACAATTTTTAACTGTCAGCTTCTTCATCTGATCCTTCAAGCACTTCTTCATATTCATAAGATGACTCTTCGTCATCTTCTTCATCATCAGCTTCCTCATCCAAGATTGCTTTGGCAGCTTCCATCTTCTCTTTGAGTTGCTGTTCTTTGATTAGCTCCATTGCCTTCTTGGCTGATTCAGTGTTCTTGTACTTGGTAGTTTCTTTTTCAGTCTTTTCTTCTTCTTCTACCTTTCCAAGTTTCTCAGTCTTGGCAGCAGTGTCTTCAGTCTCCTTGGCTTCATCAGTTGCAGCAGCAGTTTCCTTAGCTGGTTCTTCCCTTTTATCTTCCCCCTTTTTGTCATCATCAGATTTGATGACATTAGAAGGCACAACAGCAGGGTTGAGAGCAACTGTTGGAATCCTCATTTCAGCACATAGAGCCTTCAGATTTTGATTGACAATATCATGACTTGCTGTAAGATGATGAATATCAGTGCTGATGATGTCAGTCTGATCGTTGAAGTAGTCAATGTTAAGGTTTATAGTTGCAATTTCATTTTGAACTTCCTATGAAGCTTTTGATACTTCTTGCAACATCCCTAATTTGATTTCCTTCTCTTCTTTACTGACTTGAATGAAGGTTGCAGTTAGATCAACAATCTTGTGCTCAGCTGTTTTTAATGCAGTATGAAGGTGGTTCACATCACCCTTCACATCTTCAACATTCTTGTTCAGATCTCTTAAGTTGTGCACTAACTGCAATGAATTGTCTTGAGGAATAGGAATACTGTCAATTTCTTTCTTGATGATCTCTGCTGTTGATCCTTGAACAGTTTCCAGCTGAAGTCTGTTGGACTCTGCCAACTCTATTTTAAGTTCATTCTTCAGCTCCTCCTTGACCTTCATCAGCTGCTTACTATGCTTCTCTTCCAATTCCTTCATAGAATTTTCCATCAATATTTGGAAAGCTTCCATCAGTGATGAGTGTTCATCACCTGATGAAGCAGAAGCAGCAGCATCAGCTTCCTTCTCATCAGTCGCCTGTTGAACAGGGACTTCTTCCATATCTGTCATCTGATGATCTTCAGAAGTCTTAGCTTGCCATTCAATAGCTAAGGACTTGTCAGCTTCATTCTTTTTATCAGTGACATCATCGTAAAACATGTTAGTGATTGTGCCATCATCATTGAAGCAGGTTGTCTGTCGGATCTGCCTCACAATGATCCAAGGGTTAACAGGAGCATTGTTTCCCTTTGGCACTTCACTGTATTCCTTTACTTCCTTGCCAAAAACTATTTGCTGAATACTTGGCAGCAGTGGCAAGTCACTTGAGCATCCCTGCTGATATGTTGACCTTTTTGCCCATCTCTTCAAGGCTGTCATAATAGCAAATTTGATTGCCCTTTCTTCAGCATCTTCAGATTTTCTCTTCTTATCAGGCAAGGTGCTTTTGATCTTCTTGGCCTCCTCCAATGCAAAGTCTTTTGCATAGTTATGCATGACATTTCTGACATAGCTGGGATCCAAGGCCTTCTGAATGGAGTTTGTTTTTAACCAATTTAGAACCCATTGTTCTTCATCAGCTAACTCCTTCAGATTTTGGAGTTCTGCTATTGACTTGTTCAACCTGTTGTCTCTCCAACTGATGTATCTAGGTTTCTCCTGATTGAACAGAGTCTTCAGCATGAGCTTTTGATCATAGTATGCCAAGGACTTCTCAAACTTCTTGAAGATCTCCTTATCAGCATACACTATCTCAAAGGCTCTTCTAACTTCAAATTTGTCCTTTGACTTGATCTTGGCAGCAGGCATTTTGAGCTTTTTCTCTTTATTTCCATCTTTGCCTTCTCCAATTTTGATACCTCCTCCATGGATAGGTCCATAGGCATCAACTTTGCTCATTTCGATCACCATAGCCATTTCAGCATCTTCAGCAGCTTTTCTATCTGCCTCAGACATTTTTCTCCTGGCTTCATCCTTAGCTTCTTGAGCTTTGCTCAGCTCAAGTGCCTTCTTTTCTTCCAACTCTTCTTGTTTCCTTTGTTCAGCTTCCTCCCTTGCTTTCTTGTCAGCTTTGGAAATTTTCTTTTTCCTCAGCACTATTTTCCTTTTGCCTTTATCAATTGGAGCAGGAGCTGGTCCAGCAGATGATATGGGAGCAGCAGCTATAGGATGGATGATTTGGACATCTGGATCATCCTGAGGTTGAGCAACCTCAACTGTTGGTGAGACTTGACTTGGCTGTTGCTCATCAGCTTTGTCAGTCGCAGCAGTCTCGATTGTTGTAATAGGCTCAACAGGTTTAGCAGTCTTTTTAGCATTTTCAGGGTCTTCCCTAGCCACATTTTCTAGTTCCGTGGGTTCTTCTATGAAAGTCATCTGCTTTCTAGGAGACTTTTTGGTTCTTCCTTCACGGTAAGTAGAAGCAGCTGTATCCCTCTGTTGACTTCTTGTTCTTTGAGAGATACCTTCAGCAGGTCTCTCTACTGATGGAGTTCTTGATGGTGATGCAGGGGATCCAGTCCTTACATCAGCAGTTATCTTTTCAATAATTTTAGTGGCTTCAGCAGCAGAAGTCACTTTCTCCATCTGCTTGGTTTCTTTCTTTTTAGGCTCATCAGCAGCCTTCTTCTTTTTGGTCTCAACAGCTAAGCTGGCTGTTTTGACTAACCTCCTTTGCCTTTTGGCAGGAACCTCCTTTGGTTCCTCATCAGCAGCTTCCTCAGGCTCATCAGCCTTCCTCTTTTGAACTGGTAGATATTTGTTCATGGCTTTGGACTTGTGAATTTCCTTACCATTCGTCATAGTGCATCCCAGATGTGACAGTAGGTAGCTGAGAGTTATTCTGTGGTTGGTGTGAGGTTCTTTTCCTTTCTTCACTTCAAGGAATTCAGCAAGGATGTACCAGATAATTATGGACCAGTTGACTTCCAATCCATAATAGATAGCAGCCATAATGCTGTACCTCTTCATAGTAACAGCATCAAGGGAAAAGGTGCAGTTTTCCATCAGCTTTGACACCATATCAGCCATCCGCTGATACTCGTCCTTCAGCTATCTCTTCCTGATATTCCCAGACAGTATTTCTCCTTCCTTGGCGCAGATCGCCCAAAATTCTTGGTGTTTTGCTTCAGTCAGTACAGTGACATCATGACGTCCACTGTTACGAAGCCCAAACTGTTCGTGAAGAACGGTGGGAGTGATGACAACAGATTTGTCACCAACTGTAGCAGTAATCTCCAACTTATCGAAATCAACCTTAGCCGTCTTGTAGTATTCCATAACCTGGTCAGTCCAGATTATTCCTTCATTGTACTCCATGAAGTTCACCAAAGTTGCAGATTTAAACTTCTCCAGAAGTTCCTTCATCAGTTTTGTGCCAGATTGGTAATAGGAATCATACACAAGGTACATGCCTTCAGCAGCCATTGCGGATCTCTGATGGACTATTGTCCTGACGACAATGCTGTTATCAGAGAATGCCAATAGCTAATAATCTTCCTCAGCTGTTTGTCAATCCAGCTAGATAATATAATTTTATTCTTCGATATTTGAGTCTTCTGTTGAAAACATAACTTCAACTAACTGACATTAACAAATTTCATCTTCAATTCAGAAGTACCGCTAGTCTTACACGTTCCCCCTGAGTTTAAGAATTCATAAGTTAACTAGTCTGTTGAAAGTTAATCCTTGAAGATAACAGTGATGAGTAAGCTGTTGAACTAATCTTCTGATAAGTTCCCCCTCAGCTTATGCATCCAAATTAAGTAATCCTAGCTCAGCTCTTAAGGTTGAAAACCTTACTTCACTTAAAGGTTTAGTGAAAATGTCAGCAATTTGATTGTCAGTATGAACATACTCAATCACAACATTGCCTTTTTCCACATGATCTCTAATGAAGTGATGCTTGATCTCAATATGCTTAGTCCTTGAATGACTTGTAGTATTCTGAGTAAGTGAGATTGCACTTGTATTGTCACAGTAGATTGGAATTCCACTGATTTTGATGTTGTAATCTTCTAGTTGATGCTTCAACCATAATATCTGTGCACAGCAAGCTCCAGCAGCTATATATTCAGTTTCAGCAGTAGATATGGATACTGAAGTCTGTTTCTTACTCATCCATGAGATCAGACGACTACCTAAGAACTGACAGGCACCTGTTGTGCTTTTTCTGTCAATCTTGCAGCCAGGAAGGTCTGAATCTGAATAACCAATAAGCTCAAATCCAGATTCTCTAGGATACCACAATCCCAATTCTTAAGTGCCTTTAACATATTTCAATATCCTCTTGGCAGCTAAGAGATGAGATTCTTTGGGGTTTGATTGGAATCTTGCACAGACTCCAACTGAGTACATTATGTCAGGTCTGCTTGCTGTTAGATATAACAGTGACCCTATAATGCCTCTGTATTTGGTTATGTCCACTGATTTGCCATCTTCATCTTTATCCAAACGAAGACTTGTAGACATAGGAATAGTAGCAGTAGAGCTAGTTTCCATACCAAATTTCTTGAACAGATCTCTTGTGTATTTAGCTTGATTTATAAAGATTCCATCAGGCAACTGTTTAACTTGTAAACCAAGAAAATAATTAAGTTCTCCCATCATGCTCATTTCAAACTTATTCTGCATCAGCTTAGAGAACTTATCACACATCTGTTGATTGGTTGAACCAAAAATAATATCGTCTACATATATTTGCACAATCAATATATGACTCTCCCATTCAATAGTGAACAAGGTTTTATCTACCTTACCTTTATGAAATCCTTTAATTAAAAGAAAATCAGATAGGGTATCATACCATGCTCTTGGAGCCTGTTTCAGTCCATAGAGGGCTTTCTTCATACGATATACCTTATCCTCTTCTTGATAAACTTCAAATCCAGGAGGTTGTTCAACATATACTTCTTCTTGCAGTTCTCCATTGAGAAAGGCAGACTTCACATCCATCTGATAGACAGTGAAGTTTTTGTAAGCAGCATAGGCTAGAAACAGTATGATTGCTTCAAGTCTTGCTACAGGAGCAAAAGTCTCATCAAAGTCAATTCCTTCTTCTTGACAATAACCTTTGGCCACTAATCTTGCTTTGTTTCTGGTAACAATACCATCTTCATTCATCTTATTTCTGAAAACCCATTTAGTGCCAATAACTTTTTGATGACTTGGTCTAGGAACTAAGTACCAGACTTCATTCCTTTCAAATTGATTCAACTTTTCTTGCATAGCTTCTATCCAGAAAGAATCATTTAGAGCTTCTTCAATTTGTTTTGGCTCTATTTGAGATAGAAAAGTGACAAACATAGCATCTTGTGCAGCAGCTCTTCTTGTTTTCACTCTATCTAATGGATCACCAATCACTAACTCTGGTGGGTGATTTCTGAGCCATCTTAGATCAGGTTGCAGGTCTGGAAGTTGTCCTCTGTTATGATTTTGCAACACTACTGTTGGAGTTGCAGTAGCAGTCTGTTGAACATTTGCAGTATGTTGAACATTTGCGGTCTGTTGAACAGTCTCTGGTCTGTCAGCTGGTTGTAACTCGTCTGTTAGACAATCAGTGATCTGATTTTGAACAGCACTTGAGTAGGCAGCTAAGTTAAGATCAGGTAGTACGATGGGAACATATTCTTCATTCCTTCCAACACTTAACTTCTGTAAATCAGTAGATAGTTCTTGATTAGTGCTTTGATTCTTTTCAGAAGATTGGTTTGGTTCATCAAATACTACATGAATGGATTCTTCTATTAGTAATGTTCTTTTGTTAAAAACTCTGTAAGCCTTACTAACAGTAGAGTATCCTACAAAAATAGCTTCATCAGCCTTTTTTGCAAATACAGTAAGGTGATTTTTTCCATTATTCAAAACAAAACATTTACAACCAAAAATTTTAAAGTAATGAATGTTTGGTTTTCTGTTGTTCCAAACTTCATATGGAGTCTTGTTCTGATTTTTGTTGATCATGCATCTGTTCTGAGTAAAACAGGCTGTATTTGTTGCTTCTGCCCAAAACCTTTGTGGCAGCTTAGCTTCAGCTATCGTAGTCCTGACAGCTTCTTTTAGTGTTCTGTTTCTCCTTTCAGCAACACCATTCTGTTGAGGGGTTCTAGCAGCTGAATACTCATGATGTATTCCCTTGATACTACAATACTCTTCAACAGTAGAGTTTGTAAACTCTGTCCCTCTATCTGATCTGATCTTCAATATCTTTATGCTTTTCTCATTCTGGATCAGTTCCATCAGATTTGTAAGATGTTCCTTGGTTTCACTTTTCTTCTTCATGAAAATCACCCAAGTATATCTTGAATAATCATCCACAACAGCTAGGCAGTATTTCTTTCCACCATTGCTGACAGGATCAATGGGTCCAAATAAGTCCATATGTAGCAGCTCCAATATTCTTTCAGAAGATTGATGCTTCTTGCTTTGGAACGATGACTTGATTTTTTTACCCTTCTGACAGGCGTCACAAAGCTTATCTTTGCTCATGACTGTTTTAGGAATCCCTTCTACAAATCATTCTTGATTAATCTGTTGATGGTCTTGAAGTTTAAATGATTCATCCTTTTGTGCCACAGCCAACTAACTTCACTTGGTGTTGATGCCACCAAACAAACATTTGAATTCTTAACAGCAGAATTCCAGTCGACTATGTAGACATTCCCTTGTCTCCTTCCAGATAAAATTACCTTCTTTGTACCAATCTGTTCAACGTAGCACTTATCTGTTGAGAAGATGACTGAATATCCTTTGTCACAAAATTGACTTATGCTTAGCAGATTATATTTGAGGCCTTTAACATATGAGACGTCAGATATCTCTATGTTTCCTCTGATTATCCTTCCTTTAGCTTTAATCTTGCCTTCTTTGCTGTCCCCAAAAGTAACTTTTGGACCATCCACAACAACTGCATCAGTCAGCTCATGTATGTTTCCACACATGTGTCTTGAACATCCACTGTCCAAGTACCAAATCTTCTCTACTTTACTCCTACTCCTAATCCTAACCTACAAAACAAAAATAAAATTGTTTTAGGTACCCTTATTGAGAGGGTCCTGAAGGATTAGTTCCACCTTTGACAACCCAAGATGTTGATGTCTTAGGCTTCTTAGGCTTCTGAGTTTTAACAGGAGTATGAACAGTTTCATTTTTATCATAATTATCAGATAAGTCATGTTGATGATCAATATGATAAGAGTAATGTTCATAAGCAGGGTAAGGTGCATGATAAGCAGGGTATGCATGCATTGGATGAGCAGGATAAGGTGCATAGTAACCTGGAAATTGAGGTGTATGATACATAGGAGGATATGCAGCAGATTGCACATAATATGACTCATTTCCATACCAAGCATTTTGATTTTTCTTATTCTTATGCTTCTTTGGCTTACTAGTAGCTTGCTCATTAACAGACGACTTAGTTTTACCACTAGTCTTATTGACTTTAGCTTTATCAGCAGACTTCTTAGGGCTCTGCTGTTTGATCTTACTAATCTGTTTACCTAAACTAGGTTCTTTGCTCTTTTTAGCCTTAGGAGTTTTCGTCTCCTTTACAACTTTCTCAGGTGAAGCAGGTTTAGTTGTCTGAACATAAAGAATGACCTTACTATTGTCAGCTGATACAAATTTTTCAGTATGATTCAGTTAAAACTTTTCCTGCTCTAAAGGTATCTTCTGTTTACTAGATGTATGCGTGGATGCAACAGATGATTTCTCATGAGACTCAATAACTTTTTCAAGTTCCATGATTTTTTCTTTATAGACTTCACATTCAGCTTTCAGAGATTCATTTTCTTGCTCAAGCTGTTTATATTCAGCTGATTCTCTAGGCTTTTCAGCTGTGAGTTTCAGTGAACTATTTTGCTCTTTTAGCAATATCATCTCTTCCTTAAGCTTTTTATATGCTTCAGCAATAGTAGTATTGTTAAGCATCATTTGTTCAAATGAATTAAACAATTCATTGTCAAGAGGAGTTACCTCTTCCTCAGAGTCATCAGATTCCTTTGCCATCAGGCAGAGGAGAGCAGGTTTTTCTTCATCAGACGATTCTTCATCAGACGTGTCTGAATCTGAGTCAGATGAGTAGACAGCAGCCAGCTTTTCTGCTTCCGCCATCATAGCCTTGCCTCTCTGATGTTTTCTTTCTTTTCTCATTTTCTTCTCTTCTTCAGTGTACTTTTCTGCTTTTGGATATGGGCAGTCTTTGATGAAGTGTCCCAATTTCCTGCAGTTGTAACACATAAGTTTGGCTTTATAATCCTCTTTATCTTGAGAAGAAAAGTTAGGTTTAGAAGTAGAAGCATTGTTATATTTGTTCTTCAATTTTCTTTTGTAGAACTTCTTGAAATTGTTTATCAGCAATGCAACGTCTCCAGCAGTGTACTCCTTTTTGTTGAGTAGTGTGGCTTCATTAGATGAGTCCACATCTTTACTTCTGTAGGCTGGTCTTCTTGGGTTTTCAGCAGCAACCAGTGCAGCTGTGGGACTTGAAGTTGAGGTTTCTTCAACACCCATCCTAGGCAGTTTATACTCATACGCCTTGAGTACTGAGAACAGCTCTGTAAAAGAAATCTTGCCCAGATCTCTTGATTCTTCCATGGCTGTCACCTTCATGTTGAACTTGGGAGGTAGAGCCTTCAGAACTCTGACGGTTATCTCCTTGTCATTGAAGATTTTTCCAAGCTTCAGAACTTCATTCAACGTCCTTGTAAACCTTGTATCCATCTGATCAATGGTTTCCGCAGACTTCATTTTGAAATTGTCCAGCTTTTCTAGAGCAACAATCAGCTGATGCTCTTTTATGGCGTCGTTTCCTTCGCTCATATCTCTGACTTTATCCCACATTTCCTTTGCAGTTTTGCAATGTTTGACTTTGTCAAACCGATCATTGTCCAGGGCTTTAGTCATGATGAATCTTCCGACTTTGTCAAGATTGAACAGCTTGATTTCTTCAGCAGTCATCTCATGTAAGTCTTTCTCCACAACCGTATCAACTTCATTGATTTTTATGGTCTTTGTGAATCTGAATGGACCCTTAATGATACATGTGTACATGTTGTCATTATAAGCAGCTAGGAAAATCTCCATTCTGATTTTCCAGTCTTCAAACGACATACCAGCAATGTGGGGAACATGGCTGATACAGTCCATTTTTCAAAAAGTTTTGATTTTTCAAAAAGATGCTCTTTTGAAAAAGTTTTTTTAAAACCTTTGAAAGATACTTGGATCAAGCTCGTTGATCAGGCAGCTGATTCTAATGAACCACCTGCTCTGATACCACTTGTTGGTCCCAAGTGGTCAGAAGAGGTTTAGATGGGGGGGGGGGGGGTGAATAAACCTCTTTAAGAATTTCTTCCAAATTTTACTTTAAAACTCTTTTCTAACTGAACAGACTAAGATGATCAGAGTAGTAAGTTACAATTCTGTTCGCGAACAAATCTTTGAACAGCTTTGTTGACCACTCGTCTGATTGTTACTTAGCTGATTTTGTTAAAATCAGTTTTAATACTTAGAGTACTTGCAGCGGATTTTTCAAAGTGTTTTTCTCAAGTAATCTTAGCAGTTTGAAAAATGTTTCCCCAGATTTATAAATTCCTTTTAAGTATTTTTCAAACAGTTAACTTAATGTGTTTTATGCAACTGAAAATATGCAAGTAAGATGCAAATAAAAACACAAGCAATTTTTATAGTGGTTATATGGATTTGAATATCCTTTAGTCCACTCTTCCAAGTCACAAAGATCTTGGGTTATACTAAAAACACACAGTAATCAGTATACTCTGCTTACGCCTTACAACAAATGAACAGGCCGTAAGTTCGCAGTAAGAAATCACAAAGAAATCCTACTTCTCTGAAGTAATATCACTCACTTAGACGGATATTTACTTCTCACAACACTCTTGTTTACAAAATCACTCAGAAGATGTATTTATCTTTGTTCTTCAACTTCGCTTTTCGTCAACAAATGACTAAGCTGATGAGTGAGCTGTTCTTGAGACTTAAAGAATTTTGCTTCGAAAATTTCTAAGAGATTGTGTTGCTTGTTTCTTCTTCGTCTCTTTCAGCTATTTATACTTGAGGTTTGAAAAATGTCCGTTGAAGAGAGACAGGATTCAAATTCCTCGAGTACTGGTCCTTAATTTCCGCGAACGGCTCTTTTGCAGTCTGTCCGTACTGTGAACAGTACTATTCTGCAGGCAGCATTAAATGCACCCAGCTGATGCGAAACAATTCTTCAATCATTTGTCTTTAATAACCTTGTACTTCAGCATTTATTACTCCAAGGAGCATTTATTACCGTTGGGAACACTTTATGATCTTCTTCACTTGGCTGACAAAAGTGCAAGTCTGATGGCGAACTCGGCTGATCTCAAACTTGAACAAATCTGATTTGAGTCGGCTGATCTTCATCAGTCTGATAACTTTCCTTCAGCGGATCAGAAGTCTTGGACCTTGAAAATTTTTACTCTTCTGATTTCTTCTTGTACTTAGTCAAAATTCCTTGATAAGTTTATCAGCTAAGTTACTCCATACTTAGCCAAATATGAAGTTTTGAAATGCATCAAAACCTCCCTTATCAAACTTCCTTTAGTGCCTTCATCTTCATCCTTATCCAACACTTTGAGTATTTGAGATTTTTGTGTAAGCCTAGAAGTAAGAAATGATAAAACTGGATAAAAAATATTGGGAAAGAAATGTAACAATTAATTTGAAAATTTTACAACTTTGACAATGAAAAAATAAACGGGGGAGTACGTGAGATAAGTAGTGTAAAAGGAAAATTCTTGAATAGACAAGATCTAAGAGATATTTCCTAGATTTAGAAGTCTCCTAGACGAGTTATGAACGTTTCCATGTAAGAAATATGTTATTTTGTGTCAAATCAATGTGAAGTTTGGTTAGGGTTTTTTTGGGATAATTTTTTTCCGGAAATTTACATAGACACCCCATGACTATAAGCCTAATTATAAGAAATTCTCCTCCTGTGACACCCCCTCGACCAAAACAATATTACAAGAAGACACCTCACGGCGTTAATTTTTTAGGGTAGATAAATGACGTCATCAAAAATATTTAATGTTTTTCCAATTTTGCCCCCAAGGGGTGTATTTGTAATATATTATGTGTTACAAGGGTATCTTTGTAACCTTGTAATAAACATTGTAAATAAATTTATTAAATTTTGAAATTATAACAAACGAATTTAAATTTAATAAATTTATTTACAGTAACACAATTCAATAAATAAAGCTTTAATAACTTTACAATATGACGTTTATTTTCATTCAAAAATCAAACAAACCAAATTAAAATTTATTAAAGTTATTTACAATAACACAATTATTTAATAACATATATTTTCTTACAAAAAAAACCATTTTAAAATTTAATTATTTATTTACAATAACAAAATTGGTAAATAAAGTTTCATTTTAATAAAAAAATATTTTTCTTACAAAAATAAAACAAACCAATATAAAATTTAATAAATTTATCTACAATAACACAATTCGAATTCTTGAAGTTCTTACAATTGTTTTTGGGGATCTAGGGCTTGGTGATTTTGTTACGGGATTATTGCATTTTTGGTGCCACAGCTTAAGCTCACTAGCATTTTTACCCCATATCTTTTTGGGTTGGCACATTTGGTGCCACACCTTCAACTTCAGTGGCAATTTTGGTCCAAATTGACGCCCAATTTCAAAATTAGCCCGAAATCACCCATGTGTAAATTGTGAATTTTGACAAAATCTAAGTGGTTCGAGTTTTTCTATGTATGTAGGGAGATATTATAAAGGTGGGAAAGTACAAGGGTCAATTTGCGAATTGAGAGGGGCTGATTTTGCGAAGATGGAAACATCCGCCATTGACGTGAGCTTGAAAATGCGGAATCTTCAATTCAACACCAAATTGGACAAGGTTGGTACCAAAATGACCGCCACACCGAGGGGAGTCTACGGCTGAAAGGGGAGGCGGTGGGTCAAGCTCCATCGTCGACGGCGACGTAAAATCGAAAAAACGCACCAAATTCGTAGATCTGAAAATAGAGTGATGGGATAAACATGGAATTCTTGTAATTAGGCTTATAGTCAGGGGGTGTCCATGTAATTATTTTTTTTAAGATTAGATTTTTTTGAAAATTGAGAAAGATAGGTTCTTTCTAAAAAGAAAAAAAATTGTTTGTTTTTCTTTAAGATATCCCCGAAATGCTTTATGAAAAAGCGAGATAAACATGTCCTCAAAAGTCCATACTAATATATTAGAAAAAAAAATCACAAAAGAGGGCCTGACTACTGTAATTTCTCTAATTTAAATTGTCTTTCCTTTCTTGAGTGAATATATGTAGGGGCTAAAATGAAATAGTTCCATTTACACAATTCGTTTCAGCAATTAAACTCAAATTCTCACACAAAACCGGTACAAGAGATTGATTCTTTTTCCATATTTCTTCTCTCCTCCTTGTCTAATCACATACGAATTTCTCACAATCATGGTGCTCGAGGTTAGCCTTATATTTCATATTTTTTTTTTGCACAATCAGGGTCTTATTTTTACTATAATTAATTGCTTATTTGAAAATAGGCGACAATGATATACATCGACAATTCATAGTGGATGCGGAACGGCGATTACTCCCCCAATCGATTCCAAGCTCAAGCCGACGCCGTTAATTTAATCTGCGGCGCTAAAACTCAAGTATTTTTTTGTATAGTTATTACTTTCTGGTGTCTCTAATTTTGCTGGTTTTGTTATTATTTCTTATTTATTCTGTGACGTACATTATTATTTTGAGTAATTGTTTTGTTGGAGTATGTTGATTTGTTTATTTTATTGTAAATTTTCAATCGAATCCTGAGAATACCGTGGGGGTACTAACAATGGCCGGAAAAAGGGTTCAAGTATTGGTCACTCCTACTAGTGATCTTGGAAAGCACTTGGCTTGCATGCACGGTAATGTTTTGCCATTGAGTTTTAGTGCATCTAAATTTCCGAATTTTACTAATTTAGGAGAGGGCAAGGCAGGAAGCGGCTGCAAAGAAAGCTGCAGAAGACAAGAGAAAATAGAACAACAGTCCATTGTTTCTCGTGATGCTAGCATGACAGAAAATGTGGATGCTGGAACTTCAGAGCCTAAAAAGAAAAACATGTGATCTAACGCTTGTAGTCTCTTTTGCATTGAACTCTCTTTTTTCATCTCTTATGTTTGTATAAAATGCATGATGTTATGATCTGAATCTTAGTAAGATCTTTTCTCTGAAGTATTTCTCGTGCAATATGTTGCATGGCTCATGACATCTACTCCTGGACATTTTTAGAGTTGTTGTGGTTGCTTGCTAATTAGTCAGTTATCAGCCTGTGCAATGGGATTGTGCCACTTGTAAGTTTTTGAATGTTAATTCTTAATTAAATAATTAAAATGAATTTATTTTCCATGATGACCTCTCGATCATGGAAGTGTAGTTACTCAAATATGATGGTATTTCTTGATAAGTGCGATTTTGAAAGGACCGCATATTCAGGTTTAACCTATATGAAGGTTACGAGTTGAGCTTGCATGAACTTTGTTGGCTCGTAATTCAGAAATTTGAATATAAAGTCACTTTTTCTATAGTTCTTAGATAGGTATGAAGTCCATGTAGTGTTGTAGACAATGTCAGAGAAAGATTCCTTCTGGTCCTAATCAAATTTTATAAGTTTAATTTATGTTAACTACAGCTCAATAAAATTATTATTTTCTTTTGCCTACTTAGCTTACATACTTATCCCTTTTGCATGATAAAGTTGTTTTCCTATCTCTGTTAAGTGGTGTAGTTCGTGGAGAAATTAGCTGAAACATCTAAGTTCATGCTCTGAATTCTTATGCATGTTCATATATTAACATTTGATTGTAACATGTTTCATTTAAATTACAGGACGATGAGAATGCACTGTTACAGCAGGCACTTGCTATGTCGATGGATGATTCTTCATCTGATGTTGCTATACGGGACACTGACATGTCAGATGCATCTGCTGATGATCATGATCTGCAACTTGGTGAGAAATTATGTTGGTTAGAATTTTTTTCCATTTTCTGTAAGTTCATTTTTGTTGCATTTGATGATGTATAGATTGCGTAGATTTTATACATTATTCTTTTCTGTGAAGAGCAAACTTGTATTTCCTTACTTTTATTGTTGTAAAAGAACAATCAGTTACATTGAAGAATGAGGGACCTTTCCATAAAGTTGTTCCCTTTATTGAAGTGATGTTTTACAAATTTTTGTGGCACATTGTTTCAGTATGTCGTAGAATTTTTATCAGGGCATCTCTTTCCAAAGAAAAATAAAATATGATCGAGAGTCCTGCTTGGTTATCAGAACCTTTTGACTTAAATTGATCATAAAAATATGTGGAGATTGATCATTTGTTTATATCTGAAACACCGTGACTTCGTTTTCCGACTTGCTCATTTTTATGTGGCCCTTCTCATACATTTTTCTTGGTTGGTTGTTGTAGCCCTTCAATAGTCTATGCAAGAAGGTGCAATAGATCAATCAAACCAGACAGATATGAATAAGCTCTTGGCAAATCAATCCTTTGTTTTCTCCGTTCTTGCTTCAGTAAGCCTACATGTCTTTACATTTTTTCCAGTTTCACTATTATCATCAACTTATTTGACATATATGTTGTATACTCGAGAACTTAGACTGCCACTCATTGTCTTTACATTCCTTGGTCGATTGCTTTAACATCTTCCAGGAGTTCATCCTAATGATCCCCATGTAAAAGATTTGCTTGCTTCAATGCAGAGTCAGTCTGAGGTGAGTTCAATTATTGATATTCATGGAAGCAATTGAATTAGATGAACATTTTATTTAGTTATATTATACCTTAATAAACTCTCTCTTTCTCTCTCCCCTCTCTCTATCTCTCGCTCAAACAATTAATTGGCCAAAATATTCAAAATTGTTTTGATATAACAATCAGTTCTTTTTCAATTTTTCGGTAATTAATTGGAAATTTAGATGTTACAGGCCGTGTAATACATGAATGCATTCTCCTATTGACATGTGTCCTCGTTGTGAACTAGCATTGACAAGGTCAGTTTTGAAAACATCAAAAATAAAATAAAATTGGACACAAGTCATTAGGAGAATGTAGCCTTGCAATGCACGACATGTAGTATCTAAGTTCCCGTTTTGTTTACCTTGCCAAAATGCTAGAACTCTTGAAGTAAAAGAAGATCAATATTGTCCTTGATGAAAGATCTTTTGAACCTTTTATTTGAGGAGTTGTTATCTAATAGTTTTTGTTGGATGAAGATGAAGATGAAGACTAATATTGAAGGGAGGTTTTGATGATTTCCAAAACATCAAGATTAGCTAAGTAATGGAAGCTTAGCAAATCCCTTGTAAAGAATTTTGACCAAGCAAAATCAGAAAGGTCAAAATTTATGGTCGAGGAGACTACTGATCTGTTGCTGAAGAACGAAATCAGATTGGTGAAATTCAGCCGACTCAACATATTTGTTCAGTTTGGGATCCGCCGAGTATTCATCAGACGAGAGACAAATGATTGAAGAAGTAAATGCTGAAGAGGAAAGGTATTTATGACAAATGATTGAAGAAGTAAATGCTGAAGAGGAAAGGTATTTATGACAAATGATTGAAGAAGAACCTCGTACCAGTTGGGTGCATTTAATGCGACTGACAAAGAAGTACAGCAGAACGCACAGTGTACAAAAAAAAAGGTAGCCGTTCCTGAGAAACAGGGACCAATGCTCGAGAAAATGACTTATGTTTTCTTCAAAAGACAGATTTCTAGTCTCAAGTATAAAAGGAAGCTTGTTCGAAAAGTTCAAGAGAGACACAACACACATTAAGAGCATTCGAAGCAAAATCTCTGTTTATCTTAAAAGAGCTCAAGAACAGCTCACTCATCAGCTTAGTCATTTGTTGACAAAAGCCGACGTTGAAGATAGAAGAAAATCATAAGAAATCTGAGTGATTCTTGTTAGAGAAGTGTTGTGAGGAGTAGATATCCATCTTAGTGAGCGATATTACTTCGGATAATAGGTTTTCTTTCTGATCTCCTATTGTGAACTTACGGCCAGTTCATTTGTTATTTGGCATAAGCAGAGTATATTGTAATATTTGTGATTATAGTATAACCCAAGATCTAAGTGACTTGGAAGAGTGGACTAAAGGATTTCAATCCATATAACCACTATAAAAATATCGGTGTTTTACATTCATTCTTTTCTTGCATATTTTAAAAGTGCATATAATTGTTAAAACTGTTTTGAAAAGAAGACTGTAAAATGGGGATAAAACATTGAAACCAAGTTTGATTGTTTGTGAAAAACACTTTACAAATCCGCTGCAAGTAACTTATCTTGGAGTTCTAATTTTACTAAAATCAATTAAGTTAATCAACAGAGGTGGTCAACTCTGCTGATCTAAGCTGTGTGCGTGAACAACTCAGTAACTTCACCTGACTTGATCAGCCTAGTCTGCTCATTTGACAAGTTGGAGTTAAATTTTGAAGTACTAAAATTTTCAGAGGTCTATTCACCACCCCCCCCTCTCCCACTCTTCTAAACCTCATCTGACCACTTGGGACCAACAAGTGGTATTAGAGCGGGTGGTTCATTAGAATCAACTGCCTGATCAACGAGCTTGATCCAAGTGTTTTTCAAAGGTTTTAAAAGTTTTCAAAAGAGAACATTTTTTTTTTGAAAAACCAAAACATTTTGAAAATGGATTGTATCAGCCATGTTCCCCACATTGGCGGTATGAGCTTCAGGGATTGGAAGATACGCATGGAAATATTCTTTGCTGCTTACTACGATAACATGTTTACATGTATCACAAAAGGTCCCTTCAAAATCACCAAGACCATTAAAGTTGACAATGAGGAAATAATGGGGAATAAAGAACTTGACGAGATGACAGCTGTGGAAGTCAAGCTGTTCAATCTGGACAAGGTTGGCCGTTTCATCATGACCAGAGCCCTAGACAATGACCGATTTGACAAGGTCAAGCACTATAAAACAGCTAAAGAAATCTGGGATAAGGTTCGTGAAATGAGTGAAGGAAATGATGCCATTAAAGAGCACCAATTAAGTGTAGCTCTAGAAAAGTTGGATAACTTCAAGATGAAATCTGGAGAAACCATTGATCAAATTGATACAATGTTCACAAGAACACTCAATGAAGTCTTGAAGCTAGGAAAGACCTTCACGGATAAAGAAATGTCTGTTAAAGTGTTGAAGGCACTGCCTCCCAAATTCAACATGAAGATTACAGCTATGGAAGGATCAAGGGATCTGGGGAATATCTCTCTTACAGAGTATCTGTATTCAAGGCATACGAGTATAAACTGCCTCGAATGGGTATTGAAGAGACATCAAATTCAAGTCCCACAGCTGGACTGGTTGTTGCTGAAAATCCTAGAAGATTAGCAAACAAAAGCAAAGACGTGGACTCATCTGATGAAGCCACACTACTCAATAAAAAGGAGTACACTGCTGGAGAATTTGCAATGTTGATAAACAACTTCACGAAGTTCTACAAGAGAAAACTAAAGAACAAATTCAGCAATGCTTCTACTTCTAACCCTGTCTCTACTTCTCTTGATAGTAAGGATTCCTATAAAATCCAATCTAATGTGCTATAATTGCAGGAAATTGGGACATTTCATCAGAGAATGTCCATATCCAAAAGCTGATAAATATACTGAGGAAGAAAAGAAACTCAGAAAGGAGCGAAAACATCATAAAGGCAAAATGCTGATGTCTGAAACTGAAAAGCCTGCTGCTATCTACTCGTCTTACTCGGACTCAGATACTTCAAAAGAAGAATCTACTGAAGATGAGCATTCTGCACTTCTATGTCTGATGGCCAAAGAATCAGATGACTCTGAGGATGAGGTAACTCATACTGAAAATGAATTGCTTAATTCATTTGAGAAAATGATTGTTAATAATACGAGTATTGTTGATGCATTTGCAAAGCTTAAGGAAGAGATGACATTGCTGAAAGAGCAAAACAGTTCTCTGAAACTTAAGGTTGAAAAACCAAAAGAATAAGTTGAATATAAACTGCTTGAGCAAGAGAATGAATCTCTGAAAGCTGAATATGAAGTCTATAGGGGTAAAATCGTGGAACTTGAGAAAATTATAGAGTCTCATGATAAATTTTCTGCTGCATCAGATCACATGTCCAGTAAACAGAAAATGCCTTTAGAACAGGATAAGTTAGAACTGAATCATACTAAAAAAATTATATCTGCTGACAACAGTAAGGTCATATTGTATGTTCGGACTACTAAACCTGCTTCACCTGAGAATGAACTAAAGGAGAAGAAAGCTCCTAGGTCTAAAAAGAGCAAAGAGCCTAAGATAGAAAAACAGACTAATAAAGCTAAACAACATTGTCCTAAGAAATCTGCTGATAAGAGTAAAACCAATCAGACTAGTGAAAAAACTAAATTGTCTGTTGTTGAGCAAGCAAAGAGTAAACCAAAGAAGCATAAGAACAAGAAAAATCAAAATGTTTGGTATGGAAATGAGTCATTATACTATGTACAACCTACTGCATATCCACCATTGTATCATGCACCTTAGTTTCCACATTACAATGCTACCTATCCTGCTCAACCTATACATACATATCCTGCATATCATGAACCTTACTCTGCTTATGAACTTTATCCACATCATACTGATTATCAACATAATGCATCTGCTACTTATGATGAAGAGAAAACTGTTCATGCTCCTGCTAAGACTCAAAAGCCTAAGAAGCCTAAGACACTTGGGTTGTCAAAGGTGGAACTAATCCTCCAGGACCCTCTCAATAGAAGGTACCTAAAACAATTTTATTTTGTTTTGTAGGTTAGGATTAGGAGTAGGAGTAAAGTAGAAAAGAAATGGTACTTGGACAGTTGATGTTCAAGGCACATGTGTGGAGACATATGTGAGCTGACTAATGCTGCTGTTGTGGACGGTCCTAATGTTCAAGGGAATATCTATGTAGTCGACTGGAATTCTGTGGACAGGAATTCAAATGTTTGTTTGGTGGCCTCTACACCAAATGTAATTAGTTGGATATGGCACAAAAGAAAGAATCATGTGAATTTCAATACCATCAACAGATTAATCAAGAATGATATGGTAGAAGAAATTCCCAAGATAGTCATGAGCAAAGATAAGCTCTGTGATGTCAGTCAGAAGGGTAAACAAATCAAGTCATCATACAAGAGCAAGAACCACCAATCTTCATCAAGAATATTGGAGCTACTACATATGGACTTATTTGGACCCATTGATCCAATCAGCAATGGCGGAAAGAAATACTACCTAGCTATTGTGGATGATTTTTCAAGATACACTTGGGTTGTCTTCATGAAGAAGAAAAGTGAAACCAAGGAGCATCTAACAAATCTGATGGAACTGATCCAGAATGAGAAAAGCATGAAAATATTGAAGATCAGATCAGATAGAGGAACTAAATTTACAAACTCTACTGTTGAAGAGTATTGTAACATCAGAGGAATCAGTCATGAGTACTCTGCTGCCAGAACCCCTCAACAAAATGGAGTTGCTGAAAGGAGAAACAAAACTCTAAAGAAAGCTACCAGAACCATGATAGTTGAAGCAAAACTGCCCCAAAGATTTTGGGCAGAAGCCACAAATACAGCATGCTATACCCAGAAGAACAAATGTATGATCAACAAGAGTCAAAACAAGATACTTTATGAAGTCTGGAACAACAAAAGGCCTAATATTCATTATCTTAGGATTTTTGTTTGTAAATGTTATGCTTTGAATAATGGGAAAAATCACCTTACTGCTTTTGCAGAAAGGCTGATGAAGCTGTTTTTGTAGGATACTCTAGTGTTAGTAAAGCTTACAGAGTCTTTAACAAAAGAACTTTACTGGTAGAAGAATCTATTCATGTAGTATCTGATGAACCAAATCAATCTTCTGAAAAGAATCAACGTACAAGTCCAGAAATGTCTACTGATTTTCAGAAGTTGAGTATTGGAAGAAAAGAAGAATATGTACCTATCATACTACCTGATCTCAACTCAGCTGCTAACTCGAGTGCTGTTCAATATCAGCCTGCTGATTGTCTAACAGACTAGTTGCCACCAGCTGACAGACTAGAGGCTGTTCAACAAACTAATACTGGAACTCGAACAGTAGTGTTGCAAGATCAATCAAGAGGACAACATCCAGATTTGCAACCTGATCTCAGATGGCTCAGAAATCACCCACCTGAATTGGTGATTGGTGATCCATTGGATAGAGTAAAGACCAGAAGAGCTGCTGCAAATGATGCATTTTTTGTCAGTTTTCTGTCCCAAATTGAGCATAAATAAGTTGAAGAAGCTCTTAGTGATTCTCACTATATTGAAGAAATGCAAGAAGAGCTAAATCAATTTGAAAGAAATGAAGTCTGGTACTTAGTACCTAGACCAAATCATCAAAGAGTCATTGGCACTAAGTTGGAATTTAGAAATAAGATGAATGAAGATGGTATTGTCACCAGAAACAAAGCAAGATTAGTGGCCAAGGGTTACTGCCAGGAGGAAGGCATTGACTTTGATGAGACATTTGCACGAGTAGCAAGACTTGAAGCAATAAGACTGCTTCTCTCCTATGCTGCTCATAAGAACTTCACTGTCTATCAAATGGATGTGAAGTCAACATTTCTCGATGAAGAATTGCAAGAAGAAGTGTACGTTGAACAACCACCTAAATTTGAAGCTTATCAAGTAAGAGATAAAGTATATCGTCTAGAGAAAGCTCTCTAAGGACTGAAACATGCTCCAAGAGCATGGTATGATACTTTATCTGATTTTCTTTTAATCAAAGAATTTCGAAAAGGTAAAGTAGACAAGACCTTGTTCACTATTGAATTGGAAGATCATATATTACTTGTGCCAATATATGTGGACGATATTATCTTTAGTTCAACTAACCAACAGATGTGTGAAAAGTTTTCCAAACTAATGCAAAATAAATTTGAAATGAGCATGATCGGAGAACTTTACTTTCTTAGTTTGCAAGTAAGACAGTTGCCTGATGGTATATTCATCAACCAAACTAAGTACACAAAAGATCTGTTTAAAAAATTTGGTATGTAAACTAGCTCATCAGTTAGTATTCCTATGTCCACTGGACTTCGTCTGGATAAAAATGAAGATGGCAAATCAGCTGACATAACCAGATATAGAGGCATAATAGGATCACTGCTATATGTAACAGCTAGCAGACCTGACATTATGTAATCAGTCGGGGTTTGTGCGAGGTATCAATCAAATCCTAAGGAATCTCATCTCTTAGCTGCCAAGAGAATACTTAGATATCTTAAGGGCACACAAGAATTGGGATTGTGGTATCCTAGAGAATCAGGACTGAACTCATTGGTTATTCAGATTCTGACCTTGTTGGCTGCAAAATTGATAGGAAGAGCACTACAGGTGCTTGTAAATTTTGGGTAGTTGTCTGATCTCATGGATGAGTAAGAAGCAAACTTCAGTATCTATCTCTACTGCTAAAGCTGAATACATTGTTGCTGGAGCATGTTGTGCACAAATACATTAGTTGAAGCATCAACTAGAAGACTACAATATCAAGATCAGTGGAATCCCAATCTACTGTGATAACACAAGTGCAATCTCACTTACTCAGAACACTACAAGTCATTCAAGGACAAAGTATATCGAGATCAAACATCATTTTTTAGTATCATGTGGAAAAAGGGAATGTCATCATTGAATATGTGCATACTGACAATCAGATTGCTGACATCTTCACCAAACCACTAAGAGATGCATGGTTTTCAACTTTAGAGCTGAGCTAGGACTACTTAATTTGGGTTCATTAGCTAAGGGGGAACTTATCAGAAGACACAAGTTCATCAGCTTACCTAAATGAATCTTCAACTTCAAATTTAACTTTCAACAGACTAGTTAACTTATGGATTCTTGAACTTGGGGGGAATGTGTAAGACTAGCAGTACTCTTGATTAAGGATGATATTTGTTAATGACAGTTAGTTAAAGTTAGGTGTTCAAGAAGATCTAATGAAGACTGAAGATTAATTATCTTGCTGGATTGACAAACAACAAAGGAAGATCACTAGCTATTGGCTTTCACTAGTGATATCTTTTATCAACCTGAACGTCCATTAGCTAAGTAACATGTTTGTTTATTGACCTGATGAATTACAAAAGTGATATATGTGTATATCTTAAATCACGCTTTTATAAAATTAAACTAAGGACGGTTCGTATTCCCGCCTTATGTGTTGATAAAATCTAAAAGTTTGAATTGCGTAATTATCTCTCACACGATCAAACAGGTCGTATTAACTGATCAACGGTTGGAGTTAATCACAAAAATCGAAAAAGGTTCAAACTCTCTATATAAACTAAACTAATCAGACTACTCATCTTTTACCCACCCACAGACATTCAAAACCCTAGAGAGAAAATTTTGCTTTCAATTAACTGCAAATCTACTCCCTTCTTTCAATTTCGTTCCAAATTTCATCATGGTTTCAAGTGAAGCTAATGCTGAAGGAAGATATTTGAACTATGAAACGTTCTATGCTACGGGAACTCCTTTGATGAAGGAGATTCTGGAAAAGTTCAAAAATGCCCTGCTGGTAGAATTCATGGAAGCGCATGAAAAAATGGTTTTTAAAGACCAAACCATGGAATTTTACAGCCCTTCAAGCACAACAGACTACAACATGCTAGAAATCCGAGCGAAGGTTGGAGGAGTTGATGTGTGTATTACACCTCAACTGTTGAATGAAAAGTACAAATTGCCTATTCAAGGTAGGACTGACATCTCAACCCTAGCAGAACCTTATGAAGTTACTTTCTGGAACTTGATAGCCAAGAAAGATGAAATTATGTCCAGAAACATAAAGAAAGATAAATATCAGAGAATGGTAGATATCTTCTCTAAAATCATTGAAAACTGCTGTTGCGGATTTTACACACGCAAATAAACGCAAATGCACGTATCGAACAAGTAATAAAGAGTAAGTATAAGAGTATCGTCTCCACAGGGACTTGACTAATATCTACCAATTCCAATTCCTAATTTACTTTTAATATGGTTCCAAATTCAAATGTGCTTTTGGGTTCAATTTAACTAGATTAACTAAGTGATTTAACTAATCTAAATACTTGGATTGAGTTCGAATAATGAGAAGAGAAACCTAGGGTTATAATCCACTATGTTATATGTCGATTGCTCAATTGAGATTTTCGTTGTTATTGTGATGACAAGAGTGCTACCCGAGGATCCAAGTATATTCCTACGTATCTTCCGAATTACGTAAGAACCTAATGTATTATCCAAATCGACTCTATTCCTAGGTGATTCATAAATAACACAAAGCAATAAACACGAACCTCATGTAACGGGTATAAACGCCTTAAGTATATTCCTATCCTAAGAGTCATTTACTATTCAATTTCCTATCTAATCCTAATCTCCCTTTTCCAAGTTCAAAAAGAATATTAAATCTAACAACTAGGTGATCAATCAAGTTGCAAGCATAGAGAACGAAATTAAATCAAACACAAGAATGACCCCTAACTACGAATAATCCAATAAAAATAATCAAACTAACATAGTTTCATAAAAACCCTAGATCCTAAAGAATTAGTTCATGATAAATATAAGAAGAAAAATAATAAAGAAAAACAAATCAGAGTTCAAGTGGTTTTATAGACAAAACGATGAATCCGAGATAAAGATCTTCAATATTGCATTCTTCTTGCTTTGGTGATCTTTAAGACTTCTCTCTTTTCTTCTTCAATCTTTCTCCAAGTAGATCTTTGATGTACTAGGTGTATTCTTTGAAATAAATATCTTTAGAGCTGATCAAAGATGTCTAATTTCGTAACCTAGAAGTCCTAATATAGATCTACCAAGTTGAGTCCTAGTAGGAGACTTTGGGCCCAAGAATTCCATTAAAAGCCCGCCGAAAATCGCGACAGATTTGCGCGACAGTTTTGCAAGTGTCTTAACTTCCAGCTCCGAACTCCAAATCAAGATCCGTAAAATATGTGGTGTAGATAACTCATTCCTCTACACCATAGTCGAAATTCAACTTCATTTCAGCTTCCTTGAAAGCGTTATGGTCCTCAGAGTGCATAATAACATTTCTGACAGCTTTTTCCTTCTTCGTTCTTGCACTACTTGACTTCATTGATCTTTAATTCGTTGTTCTTCATTTTCAATCATGTATTTAGATCCAAAATAGCTTAGACCAACAAATATGAACACAATATATAAGAAAATATCTCAATTCATGCACAAAACAACCAAACCAATGACTCGAGCGACAAAACACAAAACTAACTAAAATTGCCTAAGATTCTACCAAAATTCTAATAAAAGTAATCGAATGAGTTAAGGAAATAGACTTGACAACACTGTTTTCACAGAGTTATCAACTGCACTTTCTCTTTGGATAGTGTACCTATGAAAAGGTTTCATACAGTGATTGTAGTTCATTACGGTTCGGAGGTAAACTGGGCTTACTATGTGTGGTATATCTTGGCTGACCACATCAAGAAGAAACAACCTCAGCTGTTAATTCTCCATCAAGGACGGACTCTGACAATCAAACTTTGGAAGTTATTGCTACAAGAACCAGGAATGCAAAGAAAGATACAAAGACTCCCAAAGGCAAACACACCAAAGCCACCATCGAAAAATAGATGACACCTATACAGTGACCTACTAGGTTGTCAGATCTTGTTAAAGATGATCTTCAAGAACAGGAAAAATTTGCTGGAATTGAAAAAGAGTCTGCTGTCACAGAGTCAATTGCTGAACAGACTACTTCAACTCCAATAGTTGAGGCTTCACAACCTCAAGATGATGCTGACATACTGATGGGGGCTATTTTATACCCCTTATGATATTCGAATCGACCCAAGAAGATCAGCTCGGCTCGACCATGTAGCTCATGTGCAACCACAGGTCGACCATGATGGAATAGTGCCCTCCAAGCCAATATATTTAGCTTGTAGTGAAACTATCATTATCTTTCTTTAGTATAAATGACTTAATACGCATGTTTATTTATATGTGTATAAGGATAAACAATGGCCAACTTCATCTCTCGCGAATACATTTAAGCGATTGGATGAAACCCTTAGATTACATTTGACTATGGGACGATTCACTTCAGTACTGAGTGCAATCATGAAACAGTCTCAAAGGTCGTAATCCTAAAACTGTTCCAAGTCATAGATTCCGAAACGAGACGGGGTATCGTAGGAATCGCAAATACTTGTACGAGTATGCATGATTCACATGGAGTGAATTTGTAGTGTTTCATGAGCAAGGAATTTGAGTCCAGTGCATACGAGTAGTTGGTTCAATGGAAGATTGAACGCATCGAACGACCCGAACAGAGAAACCCATTGTGGAAGCGCATGACGCATATCGGTGATGGAATATTTCTCAAGGAATATAATAGTGTACGATTTAGTCCTTTGACTTGAGGTACTAGGGCGAATTCGGTGCATGAAAGTGCGTACTTAGATCTAGGTATAGGCCACGTAGCTTGGTCATAACATGCCTAGGTTGGGTGCGTATGGACATGTACGTGGGTGGTTAGTACCAATATGGAATCTATTGACTCATTGTAATGGATGAGAGAATTTCCTATACGATTCTTAGATAATATATCCGAGAAACCCGTGGCCACGGTCGGTGACGGATTTGGAAAGGGGTTTCCAAATTTAGCAGTCACACTGGAATATTATCCTGAATTAGAAAGTATAGTTATCGAGACAAATTTAGAGGTGCCGATCAATTCACACACCCTAAGTCTTGATCGGGAATATTAGTCGATAGAAGGACCGTATGTACATGGCAATTATATGAGACGAGGTTCACAAATATCAATTCACCTGAAGTTGGGCTTCATGGGCTTGTGGCTAGACATCGACCATGAAGTGTGGGTACTCCTGAATTAATAGAGGATTTAATTCTAGGAGTGGTCAATTAAAGGTTGTTTAATTGACCGGAACAATTTATTGTTCATAAATTAAATCACGAAGGATTCGTGGGCCTGCTGCCAATTGATGGTGAACCCAGAGGGTCACACACAATACAATTGGACGGTGACTGTTATAAAAGGACATGAAAGGAATTAATTGATTTAAAGATAATTAAATCAATTAAATGAATTAAAAGTATTTAATTCAAGTGGGAGATTAATTAATTGGCTAACTTAATTAATAATTGAGTTGCTAATTAATTATATAAAAGAAATAATGATTTAATTGGGCTGGGCATTTAATTAAAGTTGTTAATTAAATGAAGGATTGCAAGACATGGGCTTTTATTAATTAAAGCCCATAAGGAGTCTTGTAGACCTAGGTCAGAAGGAGCTTATAAATAGAGCACATCTAGAGCTCAAATGTGTAACACTCAAAAAGAAAACCCTAGCCTCCTTTTGCCCTAGTAAGCGCCGCCCCCTAGCTAGAAACCCTAGCCGCCGCCGCCACCATTGAGCAGCCGCCACCTGCTGCCGTGGGCTGCCTTGGTGCCGCCGCCGCCATCTCCCTGTTCCGTTGTGTTAGATCTTGATCTGTCAAGAGATTCAACACAATCCTGCAATAACAAATCTCCTGAATCCAGTTCTGAGCCTAAGATCTTGAGGTGTTGCCAGAATCCAATTGGTGTGGACTATCCCTGGAGGTGAGACACTTGGATCACTCCTGTGAACCAGATCAGAATCAGAAACGAAGCCGGAGGTTTCCACCACCTTGCCTGTGGTGAGGTATATCGCAAAAACCCCCTTGTTAATTCATTGTGTGCGTTTTTGTTTCTTGTTTTTGTATACATAATATGGAGACTTCTTTTATGGGACCATTGGATGACTCGAAAAATTTTAAATTCCGCACTTTGTTGTATGACAAATCGAGCCATATCCCAACAGTGGTATCAGAGCCAACTCCATTATTATTATACAAAAGCCTGAACATAATTGTGTTCACCGTATATGTTTAATTATATGTATGAGAACGCATGATAATTATGTTCTGTAAGTTGATTATTGCTTGTTATGACTAGATCTATGATTGGGTAAAACTGCTTTTCAAGATCTGTGGCGTTTTTATAGTTTTTGGAAACTTCAGGACTTTTTGGGGCAAAAAATCGCATATTAGGGTTTTTGGGGCTGAAAATTCGAAATTTTTGAAATCTGGAAATTTGAAAATTCTGGACTGTTCTTGCAATTCTGGTCGCACGGTTTTTGGGGTCGTTTTGCAATTTCTGAAAACTTAGGGGCTGTTTTGCAATTACCGAAACTTGAGGGGTCAATTTGAAAAATCGAAAATTTTCAAAATTCAAAATTTTATTTTCTGGTCTGCTGCCCGAAACTGCCCAAGGGTGTTTTTGTAACTTTTTAAAAAGTTTTGGGGTCGAAATGCAATTTTCGAAAGTTGAGGGGTCAAAATGAAATTTTTCAAAAGTTGAAAAACAGAATCTGAAATTGAGCAGAAAATTAATTTTTATTTACCCGGATATTTATTTTGTCATAATTAGTAGTGACTAAAAAGCAAGAATCATAGGAAGGTATTTTTAAAAGGATGTTTTAAAATTAAGATAGAAGAAAGTAAAAGATGTTTACATGTTTCTTGCTCTACGTGAACTGTTTACGTGGTTTTCGATCGAGACGAGCCTTGACACTAGGGTAGATGTGATTGGTTTAATTTATTGCCTGTTTTTCATTGGGCCTGCGAGCCTATTATTGTTTTTGGGCCACTTTGAGCCTTTGTAATAGAATAGGGCTTTACTGCTTTCCTAGTATAGGATGGAGGCCCATTTACAAGCAAGGTGGGAGCCCAAGAAGATAAGAAGGCCATGAATGCATGGTACATTGTGTAATAGCATAGGGCCCGTTTGAGAAACCTTTAGATTGACCAATTGGGCCAACATCATTGGCTCGATGATGGCCCGCATAGGAGGCTCCCGATCGAAAACATATTGTGGTAGTATGCATGCTAGGCTTGTATGGCTTTTATTTATTTGTCGATTTATATTTAGCTTGTATGAGATGCGCGCTAGAATCTAGATCGTAATAAAAGATAAAGCATAATTGAAGCGGTGAGATCTCGAGGAGAGTTAGTATAACTTTCACACCAGTAAACCCCCTCTTGAATTAAATATTAAGTCATATTGGATTAAAATAAAATGAAGTATTTATATAAATCCAAGCCTTCCATCAATAGGGACTAGCGTATGTTGTCTACTTATCGATAGAGGTGATCCAGAGTCTGGCACCCGAGTCGAAGAAAGGGACAATACGTGAAATTCCTTGACTCCTGTTTTTAACTAAACAAGACAAGGGTGAGGATTGGTCGGGATGTAAGGATCGACCGATAACTAGTTACGGAGAACTCACGACCGGGCCAGTTGCTCATCATGATTGATGGGTTAGACTTAACGATTAGTAACACTTATGATGTAGCAGTGCTAGATAAGTGCGAAAACCGAGGCAAAATAGCTTGAAGGTTGTGGAGTAACACAATTGGCAATAAGTATGCCTACCTGGGGAATTGGTTGTATGGCCACGAGTCGTGGGTGCAATTAATTGCCGCTGGGGCGTCAAGACCTACTAGGAAATAGAATTTCCCGAACAATTGAAGGGGTAATTGTTTCGATAAAATAGTGGGAGAACTTCTTCGATAGAAAGTCCAACCTTCGTAGATTATAAGTATTATTCATTAACTAGTCCACTGAATGTTTGTCTTCTCTTTAAATTAGATACTGAGATATCAGTAATTATCCATTTTACTATTTATCCTCGACCAATAAAATAGCTGGATTAAAATATCGACTAGGCAAGAAACTTGAGAATTGTCTTGAATTCCAAGAGTGGAATGATGTTCTTAAATGACAATCCTATGCCTTATGCGCTTATGAGATAAGTCAAAATATAAGAAACGAATCACCCGTAGAATATGGGAATATTAATGATTGTTTCTCATATATATAGATGAATCTCAAAAGTGAAACGAATCACCTATAGAGTATGGGAATCTTAAATGATCGTTTCCTAAAATAAGCATCAAGATTGAAAGAGCTATGGAAGCAACATGAGGAGCATGTCTGAATTTCCACCTCAAAAGGCCCGTTTTGAGGACCTATCTTCTGAAACAAACCTCCACCTCAAAAGGCTTGTTTTGAGGAGTAGTTTTGAATCAATATGATTCAAGACTTCCAAGGAATTGTTTCAAAACTCGAGAATAATTGAAGGAACTAGTGTCAAGGATCACTGTCTTTGTTTTATCAATCTAGTTGAAAACTGGATCGATTAAACGTAAGCCTGCAAGTGATCTTAACATTAACTTCTTCTTAAATTCTCCTCCCGCTCATTCAAATGACTCTTGAAATAAACTGATCTTATTTGATAAGTTGATCACATTTCATGAATCAACCAAAGAATTGGTTAAAGGCAAATAGGATAGACCTGTCATGATCGTTTACACTTCATGGACTGCAAAGTCAAAGAAGAGTAAAATGAAGAGGAATTTATTCTCTTCTAATTCGACCATAAAGGTAGTCAAAAGAATGCAAGTAGCCTATAAGTCGAATTATCCCACTGCATCTAAGAAAGGCACTGATGTGTTTAATTGATTAGATGATCAAATTAATTAAGCAACGTTTCAGTTAAAGGGTTAATTGAAAACGAAAAGGATTCAATTAAAGATGTTAATTGAAAGGAAGCAAATTAATTGAACTAAACCATTAACTCAATTTTATTGAATTAATGTGTGAAGTTCAAATTAATACAAATATAATAATACATAACTTTGGTACGCTAGACTTGGAAACATCTCCAAGAGTAGGATTCAAAAGTTGGTTTCACCTAAGCTTCTTGAAAAATAGAACTTGGATGAACTTCCAACCTGCGAATCATGTCTCAAAGGAGAGATGACCAGATCTCCCGTCACAGGGAATCAAGAGCGAACCAAATAAAATCTGGATTTAATCCATGAGTATGGATCACTAAAGGTTACTGTGAGAGGAGATTACTCATACTTCGTACCTTTTTGCTAAAGACCCTGGTCGTTAGTGGAAAATGAATCTAGTGAGATACAAATCCGAAAAACCTTTCAAGGTATTTCGATGCGAAGTAGAGAATAAACAAAGACAAAGTATTGCGACCATTCGATCTAGTTGAGATAGCAAATACTTGTCAAGGATTCCTCAATTATCTTAATGAGAATGAGATTCTCATACAACAAACTCCTCTTAAGACGCCTCAACTTATTGAAGTGTCTAAAGAGATGGAATCTAGCATTGTTAGACATTGTTCGATCCATATTGAGTTTTGTGAAAGCTTCTTTATGCATTCTAGGGGTTAGTGGTCCTGACTGCATCGAAGATACTAAGCAAAGTACCTTCAAAGTTTGTGCCTGCAAAGCTTTACCAAGAAAGGTATGGCAAAATACCTCTATGCTCTTACTTCTGAGTATGGAGATCTCCTGCCGATGGTAGAAACGAGAAAGGAGATAAATTGGCTAGTAGATCCAATTTATATATAATTGTGGGGTATCCAACGAAATCCATTGGATACCTGTTCCACGACAATGAGAAACAATCGTTTCTCCTAGATACCAGTTCCTCTGTTGATGAATCACACGTCAAAGGAAATGGAAACGTCATGGAACTTGATGAAGTCCAAGATTTGGACCCGTCCCCGCAAACAGTGGGAGTTAATCCAGAATTTACTAAACCTACTAGTACACCTACTCTTCAAAGGTCTGATCGAATTCGTAAGGAGCCAGAGCGATTTGGTTTCATTCACGAAAACGAGAATGTGGAAAGTAATCCAAAGACCTATCAAGAAGCGATGTCAGACATAGACTCGGGTGCGTGGCTCGAAGCCATGCAAACCGAAATGGATCCCATCCATTCCAACAAGGTATAACCTTGATTGATCCACCCAAGGGATTTATCCCTATAAGTTGGTTATAAGTTATAAATGGATCTTCAAACTTGGAATGAATGGAGAGGTGTTGCCTCTAAGAATTGACTAGTGGTAAAAAAGGGCTATTCACAATGTTCTGTAACAGACTTTGATGAAACCTTTTCTCCATTAGCAATGTCTGAATCCATTTAGATTCACATTTGTTCTGATGAGATAGTCAAGACATTTGACTTCATCAAAACGAGTATGAACCATGAGTGTACAAAAGGATTAGTGGGAGCGCGATGAAGCTCATATTTTATATGTCGATAATGTTCTGAATATCTGGTATGATATCAGAATGTTAGCACAGACGAAAGCATGGTTATCCATGCAATTCTCCATGAAAGATTTAGGAGAAGCATCTTGCCTATTGGGATACGTATCTATAGAATAGATCGGAAAGAGATGCCGACACTCTCTAAATCTAAGTACATAGAAATTAATACTGAAAATATTCAGTATGAAGAATCCAAGAAAGGATTGCTTCCAGTGAGACCCGTATCCCTTGTTCCAAAATCGATGTGCCCTACATCAAATGAGAACAAAGGAGGATGTCTCAAATACCTTATGTTTCAAACAAAAGGTTGCATGTGGCATGCTTTACTATGTACTAGACCAGACGTAGAACATGCTCAAGTGTCGCGAGCAGTTGCTAGTCAAACTCCAGTGAAGAAGTACTGGACCACCGTAAAAGATATCCTTAAACTCTTGACAAAGATTAAGGATTTGTTCTTGGTCTACGGTGGTAGTGGAGAATTAAAATTCGAAGGATTCACTGATTCGAATTTTCAGTCTGATGTGGATGAATTATATACATCCATTTTTGGATACATATCCTGCATCAATGGGGTAACGGTGAATTTGAAAGGGTTCCAAAGCAAATCACCGTAACCATTCAAACCACTGAAGCAAGATATATTGCAGCATTAAATGTAGCATTAAATGCGGCTTAAGAAAGTGTTTAGATATAAAACTTCATCCTATGGTTGGATGTAGTGCCTAGCATTGCGAAGCTCATGGTTATCTTCTATGATAACATTGGAGCTATTGTCAAAGCAAAGCATTCGAGATCTTACCAGAAATATAAACATAATTGAAAGAAAGGTACCATTTGATTAGAAAAATCATTGGTAGAGTTAACGCGGGTAATGGATCGCGTCGACTCAGAAGACTACTTAGCGGATCCACTAAAAGAGACTATATCATAAAATGAGTTCGAAGAACATCTTTAGAAAGATGGGTCCTAGAAACGTTTATGATTGGCTTTAGGGCAAGTGGGAGATTGATGGAATAGTGCCCTGCAAGCCAATATATTTAGCTTGTAGTGAAACTATCATTATCTTTCTTTAGTATAAATGACTTAATACGCATGTTTATTTATATGTGTATAAGGATAAACAATGGCCAACTTCATCTCTCGCGAATACATTTAAGCGATTGGATGAAACCCTTAGATTACATTTGACTATGGGACGATTCACTTCAGTACTGAGTGCAATCATGAAACAGTCTCAAAGGTCGTAATCCTAAAACTGTTCCAAGTCATAGATTCCGAAACGAGACGGGGTATCGTAGGAATCGCAAAGACTTGTACGAGTATGCATGATTCACATGGAGTGAATTTGTAGTGTTTCATGAGCAAGGAATTTGAGTCCAGTGCATACGAGTAGGTGGTTCAATGGAAGATTGAACGCATCGAACGACCCGAACAGAGAAACCCATTGTGGAAGCGCATGACGCATATCGGTGATGGGATATTTCTCAAGGAATATAATAGTGTACGATTTAGTCCTTTGACTTGAGGTACTAGGGCGAATTCGGTGCATGAAAGTGCGTACTTAGATCTAGGTATAGGCCACGTAGCTTGGTCATAACATGCCTAGGTTGGGTGCGTATGGACATGTACGTGGGTGGATAGTACCAATATGGAATCTATTGACTCATTGTAATGGATGAGAGAATTTCCTATACGATTCTTAGATAATATATCCGAGAAACCCGTGGCCACGGTCGGTGACGGATTTGGAAAGGGGTTTCCAAATTTAGCAGTCACACTGGAATATTATCCTGAATTAGAAAGTATAGTTATCGAGACAAATTTAGAGGTGTCGATCAATTCACACACCCTAAGTCTTGATCGGGAATATTAGTCGATAGAAGGACCGTATGTATATGGCAATTATATGAGACGAGGTTCACAAATATCAATTCACCTGAAGTTGGGCTTCATGGGCTTGTGGCTAGACATCGACCATGAAGTGTGGGTACTCCTGAATTAATAGAGGATTTAATTCTAGGAGTGGTCAATTAAAGGTTGTTTAATTGACCGGAACAATTTATTGTTCATAAATTAAATCACGAAGGATTCGTGGGCCTGCTGCCAATTGATGGTGAACCCAGAGGGTCACACACAATACAATTGGACGGTGACTGTTATAAAAGGACATGAAAGGAATTAATTGATTTAAAGATAATTAAATCAATTAAATGAATTAAAAGTATTTAATTCAAGTGGGAGATTAATTAATTGGCTAACTTAATTAATAATTGAGTTGCTAATTAATTATATAAAAGAAATAATGATTTAATTGGGCTGGGCATTTAATTAAAGTTGTTAATTAAATGAAGGATTGCAAGACATGGGCTTTTATTAATTAAAGCCCATAAGGAGTCTTGTAGACCTAGGTCAGAAGGAGCTTATAAATAGAGCACATCTAGAGCTCAAATGTGTAACACTCAAAAAGAAAACCCTAGCCTCCTTTTGCCCTAATAAGCGCCGCCCCCCTAGCTAGAAACCCTAGCCGCCGCCGCCACCATTGAGCAGCCGCCACCTGCTGCCGTGGGCTGCCTTGGTGCCGCCGCCGCCATCTCCCTGTTCCGTTGTGTTAGATCTTGATCTGTCAAGAGATTCAACACAATCCTGCAATAACAAATCTCCTGAATCCAGTTCTGAGCCTAAGATCTTGAGGTGTTGCCAGAATCCAATTGGTGTGGACTATCCCTGGAGGTGAGACACTTGGATCACTCCTGTGAACCAGATCAGAATCAGAAACGAAGTCGGAGGTTTCCACCACCTTGCCTGTGGTGAGGTATATCACAAAAACCCCCTTGTTAATTCATTGTGTGCGTTTTTGTTTCTTGTTTTTGTATACATAATATGGAGACTTCTTTTATGGGACCATTGGATGACTCGAAAAATTTTAAATTCCGCACTTTGTTGTATGACAAATCGAGCCATATCCCAACAGACCAGATCCGAGACAACTCTCCACAGCGGCCAGGCTGTAATCCGAACTAATGAAGGATAGATATCCCGAGTCCTAATAGGATTATGTTTCCTTGTATGGCTAGGGTTTGTATCATATAAATACTTAGATCATCATTGTATTACAACAACATATCAGAGCTTACGCCTACATACTTGGGCATTCTGAGATTAATATAATAAAAGAGTTTTTGCTATACATATTGATTATCTAT
The DNA here is from genome assembly GCA_038501285.1 of Penstemon eatonii. Classification (NCBI taxonomy): domain Eukaryota; kingdom Viridiplantae; phylum Streptophyta; class Magnoliopsida; order Lamiales; family Plantaginaceae; genus Penstemon; species Penstemon eatonii. The sequence goes on along the minus strand of CM076710.1, from coordinate 40,048,721 downwards.
TCGTTCGTTACATTACTGTTTATTGTTCTTCCTTGAGATTGATCCATCCGAGATAAATTAACTAGGCCCTATAATCTCCATATAATTTTACCCCAATAAACCATTATTATTGATTTAATCAAACCCTACGAAAAACGGTTAAATCAGTTGGCGCCCACCGAGGGGCACAGTTAATTATTCGATAGACATATGGCTCGCCCGAGGAAGAACGCTCGCAGCGAGGCAAGAAGCAACACGACGCATCCACATATGACGTCAGACGACTTACAAAATGATACGACAAATGACAATCCAATCATTAACGATGATGATAATCAACGAGAAAACAATCAATTGCCGAATCATGAAGAACGCCAAGGGATCCATGTCCAAAATTATCAAGGACAACAAGAAATTGTCGCCAATACGGTACCAGAAACCCCCGTGGCTCCTACAATCCCTGTCCCTTTAGCGGAAACACAGGAGAAATTAAGACAGATCGCAATGCTATTTAACTCATTATACCCAGGAGAACTGCTGGTTCCCGAGCATGTGCCCAGAGACCCTAGAGCGACTAGGGTGAATCCGCGTCTCGAAAAGAGAGATCGAAAAGATGGTACAAGAACGTCTGGAACAACGTCTATTGACCGTTCAAAATCCGTGGGCCAGGAACACGGAGGTCCAAGAAAGCTTAGCAGTATGCTCTCCCTTTTGTAGGGAGATAAAAGAAGCTCAATCATCCGGGCAGGTTCCAGGACGACTACCGAGATATGACGGAACCACCGATCGTGACGATTACATATTCAGGTTTACGAACATAATGAATTTATATGCTCACTCAGCAGAATACACCGCAAAACTAATGGTGACCACATTCGAAGGATTAGCTTTGGATTGGTTCGGAAAACAACCCACCAATTCCATATTCAGTTTTCGTGAGTTATGCAAGAAACTGACTCAGCAATTTGCTAGCCAGAAAAGACAGAAACTGCCGATGAGCTACCTTGGAACCATTCATCAACAAGAAGGAGAATCCTTGAGAAACTGGTTGGCGAGATTTAACGTGGAATTACTGAAAATTGATTCCCAAAATACTGATTACATAATCTCCATCCTTTTCGATCTCACCAAAAACAGACAGTTTGGGAATGCTCTAAGCAAAAAACAACCGAGAAATTTTGCGGATATTATGACTCTGGCATCAAAATATATGACTCAAGAAGAGATGAACTCTTTCAAGTACAAGAATAGGAACAAAGCCCCCGTCTCCCGATCGAGGCGGCAAGAGAAAGCTCCTGTTTCAAAACCTATGGATTACGATCGATCCTTCAGAAAAGGAAACATTTTTCAACGATTAGAGTATAATCGGAACGATCTGGACAAAAGACCTAATGTCTATCCTAGATCAAGATCCGCCGAACTACCAAACTGGAATCGAGTAAACCAGGTGGAATACCCCCGATTGACGGTTCCTATCGAAGAAATTCTTGTAGTACTTGAAAGGAACAATTGGATTCCGCCAGCAAAAAGAATTGCACAACCAAAGCCAGGAGCTAGAAACTACAATCTATATTGTAGATACCATCGGGCCCATGGACATCGCACCGAAGATTGTTTCCACCTGAAGCAGGAAATCGAAAGGCTGATTGAACAAGAAAAGTTGGACGACTATCTCGAAAGAAACAATCGCAAGAGAAAAAGAAGCAGGAGTCCTCGAGAGCTAATAATCAGAGAACAACCCCGGGAATAAGGTCCCCTAATAATGGTCTGCCACAAGAATTGAACAATGATCAAATCAACGGCACCATCCATACGATCTCCGGAGGACCGGCGGGGGGAGACAGTCGTAATGCTCACCGTAGAACCACGAGATCAATTGAAGGGAACCTTAGAAATCCGAAGGAAGTATGGACGCTCGAAAGTAAACTACCTAAAGAACAACTCATTAGCTTCAATGAGAACGAAGTACCAAGGAATATTGTTTGGGATCTGAAGGAAGATAACCCTGACTTCCCGATCGTAGTATCTCTCGAGATAGCGAACTACAATGTTAAAAGGATCTTAATCGATAATGGCAGCTCAGCGAACATCATATCTAAGGAAGTCCTAACACAGATGAACTTGAGAGAAATAACACTTCAAAAAGTACCCACTCCTTTAGTGGGATTTGGTGGCTCAGAAATAGTCCCCTATGGGACTATAAACTTGAGTGTCTCGTTGGGAAAGAAACCGCATCGAGCAGTAAAAATGATAAAGTTCTTATTCGTAGAAACTCCTTTTGCATATAATGCGATATTAGGACGACCTGCCCTCAACCTATTTCGCGCAGTAGTATCAACATACCATCAGAAGATAAAATTTCCGACAGATTCCGGGATCGGAGAAATAGTGAATGATCACTGCATGGCGTGGGAGTGTTATAACACCTCCCTAACACTGGGAAACCGATCCAAACCGTTTACTCCAGCTAAAAGGAAGCTCGAGGACGACATCGAAAGAGCTGAAGTCGAGATCCCTAGCACTGACAGGATAGATCGGAAGGGAAAGGAGTTGGTCGATTTAACCATAAAACCACCAGAACACAAGGATATTATGCTCGTACAAGGAGATCCTTCAAAAACGACCAGGATCGGAACCGAGCTTAGTCCGGAAGGGGAACTAATGTTAATAAATTTTCTCAGGAATAATGTTGACATCTTCGCTTGGAGTGCGGACGACATTGAGGGTATTGACCAAAGAGTAATCACACATTCTTTAAAAATTTATCCAATGGCAAAACCAGCAAGACAAAAGAAGAGGAATCATGGGCCGACAAAGATTAAGATAATCAAAGCAGAAGTCGAGAAGCTACTCAAAGCTAAACAGATTCGAGAAATACATTTCTTGGAATGGCTATGCAATGTTGTCTTAGTGGCTAAAGGAGATAAAAAGGATAATAAATGGAGGATGTGCAACGATTTCACGGACCTCAATAAATTATGTCCACGAGATCTCTACCTTCTCCCGAGGATCGACCTATTGGTCGACTCAACGGTAGGATTCACTATTTTCAGTATGATGGACGCCTTTCAAGGTTTCTATCAAATCTACATGGATGAGCGAGACCAAGAGAAAACTGCTTTCATAACAGAGCAGGGAGTATATTGCTTTATTGTTATGCCATTCGGCCTAAGGAATGCTGGTGCCACTTACCAAAAACTAGTTAACTTAATGTTTAGGGAGCTTATCGGAGAAATAATGGAAGTATACGTGGACGATATGTTGGTCAAAAGCATGAATGAAGCCGACCACGTAAAACACCTCGATCGATGTTTCAAGATATTGAGAAAATACCGCATGAAACTCAATCCCGCAAAATGTACCTTTGGGGTTAAATCCGGGAAGTTTTTGGATATATGGTTCATCATCAAGGAATTTAAGCTAATCCCGAAAAGATTCGAGCCATAACAGAGATGAGACCACCTAAGACAATATCCCAAGTGCAAAGCTTAGTAGGAAAATTGTCTCATTAAACAGATTCATATCCAAGTCAGCAGATAGAAGTTTGCCCTTCTTCCAAACTTTACAGAAGGCAAAGAACTTTGTTTGGACCTAGGAATGCGATCAAGCATTCAACCAACTAAAGGTGTACTTAACTTCTTCCCCATTATTAGCCAAACCAACCGAAGGTGAACCGTTATACATTTACATATCAATCTCCACAGTTGCCATTAGCTCAGAATTAGTAAAAATAGAAGGCACTGAACATAAGCCTATCTATTATCTAAGTAAATTACTACAAGGAGCGGAGAAGAATTATTTGGAGATAGAAAAATTTGCATTAGCCTTAGTGGTGGCAGCACGCAAACTCCGACCATACTTTTTGACCTATAAAATAGTCGTGCTCACAAACCAACCACTAAGACAAGTTCCGGCAGATTGATTTAGCCTTAGTGGTGGCAGCAAAGCCAGAAGCCTCTGGCAGATTGATTAAATGGGCGATCGAATTAGGACAATTCGAAATTGAATATAGACCACGAATTGCTATTAAGGCTCAAGTTCTGGCCGACTTCTTATTAGAAACTCCAACTTCGATACAAGAACCTAACGACGCAACCGTTCATGATAATGATATCTTGATTGTCGAAAATCACACCTGGTTAATGCATGTCAATGGTGCCTCGAGTAGAGAGGGAGGCGGAGCTGGAATCAATTTCACCGGGCCAAACAATGAAGACATAAATTATGCAATCACGTAAGATTTCGTGGTAACTAATAACGAAGCAGAGTATGAAGCATTAATTGCAGGAATGTAAATGGTCATCAAAGCTAACATAAAAAGCCTCAAAGTATTAACTGACTCAGAGTTGGTACAGCGACATATTGAAGGCCTATACGAAGCAAAGGAATTCAACATGATCAACTACCTCGCCAAAGTAAAAGAGTTGGCTGGAAAATTCGAGAACTTCGAAATACAGAATGTTCCCCGCTCAGAGAACAAATGGGCTGATCAACTTTCTAGATTCACGGGATCGAGAGATGGCCGAACAGAAAGAGTGATCAATTGGTTCATCTCGAATACCCCAGCAATAGACATTGACGACACACATGTCGCTGAAATGATGGAAATTGAAGTAGCAGAATGGAACTGGATGACTCCAATGATGGATTACCTTCGGGAAGGAAACCTGCCACTTGGTCTAAATGAGGCTCAAAAAATAAAATAGCGAGCACCAAGATACACGATGTTAGAGGGAAAACTCTATAGAAGATCGGTATCAGGAATTCTACTAAAATGCATTCCTGAACCTCAAACCAATGATGTACTTCGAGAAATACACGAGGGGGAGGCAGAGAACCACAGTGGAGCCAGGGCCTTAGCTTTGAAATGTCTCCGTACAGGATACTATTGGCCTAACTTAAACAAAGATGCCGTTGAATATGTGCAAAAGTGTCACCATTGCCAAGTTCACGCTAATGTAAGCCATCAACCCGCCGAAAAGATGCACCCTATACCTGTGTGTTGGCCTTTTGATCAATGGGGAATAGACATTGTGGGACCTTTCTCAGTGGCCAGGTCAAAGAAAACTTATGTTCTAGTTGATGTCGAGTATTTCAGTAAATGGATAGAATGCATCGCTCTGGCTCGGATAACGCAGTTTCAAGTAATTAATTTCCTGTGGAAGTCCATAGTATGACGATTTGGCATCCCACGAATCCTTATCTCTGACAATGGAACTCAATTCACGGGAAAACAAGTGTTGGAATGGTGCTCTAAGTTGGGAATTCAACAAAACTTTACCTCGGTAGGACACCCATGAGCCAACGGACAAACTGAAGTAGCAAACCGTGAAAGAGTCAAATCTTTGGAAAAAAGATTAGGGGCAGCCAAAGGGAGATGGCTGGACGAACTCCCTGGAGTGCTTTGAGCGAATCGGACAACTGTCAAGGCCTCGACTGGCGAGACCCCGTTCAGTTTGGTTTACGGCTCGGAGGCTGTGATTCCAATCGAAACATTGGTCCCGACACCGAGAATCGAGATGTATGATAGCGAGGAAAATGGAAAAGCTAGAGAAGATGATATCGACCTGACCGAAGCCTTAAGAGAAAAAGCTGCAGTACGATAATCGAATATGGAAAAAGCCTACAACCAAAAGGTCCGCATACGAACCTTCAAAGAAGGGGACTTAGTACTGAAGAGGGTAGAGGTGTCCAACCACGTCGGAAAATTGCAACAGAATTGGGATGGACCTTACATCGTCGTTGGTGTAGGAAAGAAAGGTTCATACAAAATTGCACACATGGACGGAACACCCCTACCGAGGACTTGGAACGCACTTAACCTGAGAAGATACCATGGACGATGAATCCTAGAAGTTATCCTTACCTTTTTTTTTTTATAATCTTAATTGTTATTTATTTTCGTCAAACTTCTCGTACTGTTTGTTGCAATAAAAGCGCTTAAAATATCTTTTGAATTATGTCCATTGGTTATGAGTTATTAGCCAAATCGAAGATTCAAAGGTTGAAACCAATAATTGGTAAACAACCTAAATACAAAATTGAGTAAAATCGATCCGCTCGATAAACACTCATCGATCTCCAAAAATGACGACTAAAAGGTTAAAGTCAATTATTGGTAAAAAAATCTAAGTACAAAATTGAGTAAAATCGATCCGCTCGATAAACACTCATCGATCTCATTGATCTCCAAAAAACGAAAGATTAAACGGGTTAAAGCCAACTATTGGTAAAAGACCTAAGCACAAATTGAGAAAAATCAAAGCAAGAACAAGTGTATGAAGATAAAAGATATAGAGAAATATAAAGCTTTATTCATCCGAGTACAAAGAACATTTTTTCGATTTACATATCATTACAAATACAAAAGTGGAAAATCATATTTGATAGAACGGAGCTTTTCACGACAATGTCCACGGAAACATCAATCTTCATCCAGGTGCCTAGACGTTTCTCTTCAACCACCTAAGAAGCATGCTTCTCAGGATGGTCGACTTCTTTAGTTCGATGGCCAGGCTCTGAAGATCGATCCTCCCTTTAATCGGAATGGCCATTACAAACCAGATATCTTGTAGCAGTCATTCGACCAAAACGAGCTCCTGCTTGAGAAGATTGTTGCAGTTATTCATCCGAAACAGGATCTCGCGAGGACCATCGCAAAACATAAAATTTACCAGCACACCCCGGCGGTCTATCACTCCGGAGGTAACATCCAAGGACAGGGATGCCTGGTAAGTATGTACCCTCCATGTGGAAACAAAATACCATGCACCCCAACCCCATGAAGACAAAAGTTGAGGCCACATGGGACCCGTCAGTACTAGGTAGGGCATCAATGGGACCTGTCAGTACAAGGCAAATGATGCTTGAGTTATTATAAGATAGTGGATCACGATAATGTGACTTTTTGAAAATTATGGGATCACTGGCCAAGATAAAACCTAAAGAAACTGATATATCCATTTCGTACGGTATGAATAGATATGGGAAGAAACTGCCTATCTATTTATAGGGAGATTTTAAGTTAATCCTTCGGTTGGATAAAAATTTGATCAAGGGACGAGAATGCGACTGTTGACTTCCCCTATTTAATGCGAGTAAGTTGGAACGACGCTAGATTAGTCGATAAAGCTGCTCAATGAGAATGAGATATGAAGGCGAAACGACTAGCATGTGAAAATCCATACATGTTCAAGTTGATTTATTAAGAGACAACTTAAAACTTTACAAAGAATGCTCAACCGACAATCAGAATCCTTGGGAAAAGGAGATGTACAACGAGGAATAAGTACTTCTACCAAAAATGAATGATCTATACTTATTACGATCTAACGCGGGAAAGATAAAATAGTTCATCGTTTTGACGACTAATGAGAACCCAATGACCTAGAATCCAGCTTTCCTCTTAGAGTCCAAGAAATCTGACGGACTAGTAGAAGAGGTAGTCGTCCTTGCTAGGGCACACAGACTTGTCACTGCCTCATATATCAAAGAATTGCTTAAGGAGGTCTAAACAAGCTGGATCTAACTGATGGTTCTACATTTTCCAATCCCTCCCACACCAAAAATATGACCTGAGGGCATAATGGTTGTTTTATTTGAGGAAAATGAAGCTCACAGTCAGTACACAGAAACATCAAATGGTAGCAGACAAGCTTTACTAAGAGATTCAATTTTAAGAAAAAGTAATGCTTGAAGAAAAGTTGCAAAGAAGCCCTTATATAGGACTTCATAAAAGACAAAATTATGTCTGACAACGGCGACTGATCGATCATCGATGAACATGATAAGCTTACTACCCAGCTTCTTTGAAAGTTGAAAAGATGAAAGACTTGTCCAGATAAGATCATATTCCAACAATCAACAATTTTTGAAATCCAATATGATTACAAGGGTTGGCTAAGGACTATACATAGTCAACGAAAAGGTGAACATGAATTAATTACTTCAGTAGAAATTACAAGTTCAAATTTCTATTACTCAAATGTGATCGCCTAAATCTCTGACTTGCAACAAGGCTTACTAAGTCCGACACCTCGACAATAAAGAATAAGACTATGAGTAACTTCTTAATTTTTGAAAGATCTCATGTCTGGTCGACATCAGCATATTACTCTTTTCCACAATACTGGTCGCCCTCAAGCAAGCATTTTTTAAGATAATTAATGCAGGTTATGCTAAGCCAATCCAGATAAGCTTCTATGGAGCTCTATGTTTAAATCACTTACTTAACAAGCAGTTTAAATTTGCTTACAAAAGTAATGGGGTACAGATGTTTTAAATCCAAATTTGTCTACTCGGTCAGGGAATTCAATTTACTTCTCCATAAAGATTGAAATTAACATAGAATATTTACAGCAAAAATATTGTGGTCATACAAAAAATGCTAAGGATAAATTATCCCCTAGCGACTACATTAAAGGCTTTGTTTCACACAAAAAAAAAAAAAAAAAAAAAGAAGGAAGAAACAAGTTATCAGGACTGATCGCCACCAGAGGGTCTGCTCGAAGAAGCACCCTTCCGAGGAGTAGCTGTATCAAGAAATTCCTTCAGCTCCTCTTGACGCGTCTGATAACCTTCTTCAAAAGCTAACTGACGAGATTCCTCCGAACCAGCATTAACCCGAGTCAGATCATCCCGCTCCTTCTCAAGAGCTGCTTTCTCATCACGCATTTTCTTCATATCGTCATCAAGAAGCTCGAGCTGAAGAGAAAGCCCCCTAACCTTGTCCCTCTCTGTATCCAGTTGACGCCGCAGGAACTCCATGCTCGAAAATAACTCAGCACTCTGGATACCCAAGTGCAGAGCGTAGTATTTCCCCTGAAAAGAAAAGGAAGTGTAAGCAGAAAGAAATTGAGAACCTCTTAAGGGAACAAGCTAAAAAGGATAAATAAATACTCAAAATGCTTGAAGAGAGATTGCACGAGGTGAAGATTGGAAGAACCCTCATGCCTTTTCGGCTCGCCCGGCAAGATAGTGATAAGACCCAGGTCCCAAGACAAAAGATCGGGCCCACCTGAATCGGGAAAGACCGAATCAAGGGGAATCTTATCATGACGAGGGGACTGGAACTCAGTTATTTCCTTAACCTGCTCCAGGATACAACGCTGGTCGTAGAAACGCGGTGATTCTATCAAAAGAATCTCTTTCCCAGAGTCCGAGTATTGGAACCTCCGATCAGATCTCTGCTCGATCCGATCTCCAGAAGAAGCACCAACCTCAAAGGAGGTGGTTACTGTTGTAGTATCTGAAAATAAGAAATCCGAAAAACTTGGATTTATGGTTTGTGTTAAAGATGGATCCAAAAATGGGCCGCCGCTGCCTGGCCCCACAGTAACATCCCTTTGGCCCTGGCAAACGACCAACTCAGTAGCAGAAGAAGAAGAAATTGGGTTATCAAGAGCATAGTCGTGCGACATATGCTTAGAAGAATGAATGGTTGAAGAAACAGGAATGTTTAAAGATTGCTCCGTGTTGGACATATCTCCGAAAGCAATCCGACCAGGAGAAGGTCTCCTTTGAAAATTTGAAGAAATAATGTGATTTTGCAAAGAAGAGTCAGAGCGAGCATTCATGTCGCTTGAACGACTCGAAGGGATAACAGAGGTTTGCACCCGCAAGCTCCTAACGGTTTGGGATCGAGGAGGGTCAGCCAAAGGCTCCTCATTGCGGGACCTCTTTCACCTATAATTTCGGAGGTTCTCACGCGAAGAACGTTTGGATGTATTACCCAAGAGATTACTCATTCTCGAAAAATTCGAGAAAACTGGGAATATCGAATGAGACTTATATATCTACTGGGGAGAATATTTTATCTAAAAGGGAACGCGTCGTAAAATAACGATGAACTTTTTACCTCGAGTATTTATACTAAGTGAAAAGAGGTGACAGACCTTGGGAAGACGCGTGAAACGGAGTATCTGACCAATGAACAGTTACGCGAATTCAAAAAGATGCAAACATAATGATTATGCTGGGATTAAATGACTTATGTCGTCATAATAAAAACTGGGAATACAAATCGTCTCTCTGCAAAGATTAAGAAAGTAATATTACAAGTCACACTGACAATTATTATTCCTAAAAAGTTATTTATCGCCCCCATCCAAAGTCCGTTGGTCGCTCCCTCCTATCTCCTGTTGATCACCAGCGACGACACTCTGGTCGCCAAATACCTCTCCTTCTCCATTTGCATTGGTCGCTGTTTCTGGGTTCTCCCCCTCATTTTCCTGATCGATTAAATTATTATCGACTTCGGGATTGATATCTGAAGAAGGTGTCGGTAAAGGTACTCCAAACTCCTCAACCAAATGAGCCAACGGAAAATGTTTATATTCAACAGTTGGAAGATCTGAAGAAGAATACTCCTCGCCATAACGATTAAGGCTGACATGTATGGTCCTGAAATATTCACTTCGGTGATCCTCGATTAATCCCATAGCGACCATCTGATGGATCGCTTTCTTAAAGGTACTTTCGAGGAAGGGACCAACCTTCTGATACACCAAGGCGGTATGAACCGGAGAATTAAGAAACTCACGGATCACCTTCTCGCTAGGATTTCTACCGTATCGATCGATAAGTCCACAAAGAGGAAGATTCTCTTCATACTCATTCAAAGAAGCCTGAAGACTAGCAACTTGTGACTCCAATTCGCTGATACGAGTTGTATACTGGACTTGGTGATCGTTCAACTCCTTGGCCAGCTGATTAACTCGCTCTTGGGCACGAGATGTCGCCAAAATACTATTTAAAACATGGGGATTGTCAGTCCCCATATCCTGAGTACCTTCGACCTGAAGTGGACGAGATGAAGATGTGGAAGGACCGGCTTCTGTCGCACCACCTTCCGAAACAGGCACCTTCTGAAGTAAAGCCTTATTCCTCTCCTCGAGAAATTCGCATTGTTGCCTCAAAAGGGCTGCTTCATAAGAGAATAACAGAAGACAAGTACTAGTCTGAGGAATCGAAAGGATAAACTATTTGAGTGGAAAATCCTTTGAAAAATTATCATAAGAAGAAAGGCACGTAAGCATAGAGAGAAGCCTTCTGCAACTTCTCCAAGGGATCATTATGGAGCATCTTATTAATGTCGCGTGTGAAAACGCCGGAGAGAAGGATACGAGTAGTCTTATCTGTTGCATTCTCCTTCTCATCGTAGATCAAAGAATCATGCTCAGAATAACCGGCCGCTCTCTTTCCCGCTAGATGATCTTCGATCATCTCGACAAGGGTAGGCCTTGGATGCTGTTCGCCAAGTAATGTAAGGTCCTCACCAGAGCGACCGTAGAATTGCTTTCTTCTTTTAGCTGCCGTGCCAGATGAATTGGGCATCGACCAACTACGACAACCACGAATACCGAGGAAAATTCTGAGCTGCAGAGGAGGATAACCCTGTCTTGTCCCTGTAGGACCCGGATATTGTGAAGAAGAAGGTTCCTGATGAGTCTCCTGGGAAGGATCTGAGGATTCCTCTCTATAATCATCAGAATCTTGGCCTAAATACAATTTCCTCTTTCTTGACTCCCTTTACTCAATGGGATGATTTTCCATCGTCTTTGTAGACATCGAAAGAACCATCTTTCCTTTGCTAGAGTGCCTGGAATTCTCTACCATGGAGACTGAAGAAAACAAAATCCAATCAAAGATGTTATTCAAAGTAAAGATAAAGTAAATACAACGGTGAGATATAACGCTTACCGAGCAACTGAGAAGAAGAAGAGATAGGGAAAATATGAGAACATAGGCCAGCCTTACGAAGAAAAGCTTCGCCAATAAGAAGAGCGCATTGATATTTGTCAGCACGCATTTCCACTATCTCTTCCACCAACTTTGGATCGTCGGGAATCAACTGACCCTCAACGGAGCGACCACCAAAAATCCATTTGGAATCATGGTCCCTTGAGAAAGGTTTGCTGGAGCAATCAGCTAAACTAATATGAGTGGGAGGACGAACGTAGAAAAAGCGAGATTTCCAGTCGGAATTGCTGGAAACTGGAGAATAAAAGATACATGAACAAGATTTTTGACTAGCAAAAAAGTAACCATGATTGGAAGAGCTAGAAATATTAAAATGAAATAACTGAGTTAAATTACGAAAGGAGGGTTGGAACCCTTTAGTGATCATCAGGACAGAAAAGCAAACGACGAAAGCTACGGAGTTAGGGACCAGTTGTGTTAAAGAAACGCTAAATATTTTCAATATATCCAGAAATAAGGGAGACAAAGGAAGACGAAGACCATGATTAAAATGGGCAGTATAAAAAGGTCGACAGCCTTCCGGTGGAGAGGTAACCCTATCGGTGGGAGATGGAAGAAAAATTTCGGAGCCCTTCGGGAATACTTCGTATAATTATCCAGAACCTCGCGAAAACTCTAGTCCGTATAAACATAGGCAAGGCTTTCGAATGGGTCGGATACCTGGGGCTTGGTACCTTTGCCCTTCTTAGCTTTGGACGCGACCTCGGCATCGGAAATGATCCGCACCTTGAAAGTGTCTTCGTCAGGAATGTGTATTTCCGAAGGTCCCGTTTGTTCTGGGGAGGACTGGGAGAAGCCCCCACATCGATAATAGGAACGACTTCCTCAGCAGAAGAGGATGAGAGGTTTTTCGGGATTGAAGCCATATTATTGATCCTCGGAAAAGTAATGATCAATGAATACACTATTTAGATGATTTATCGACTAAAAGAGTTACTGCTAGAAAATAGGAGATGGAAAGTAAAAAATGGGTGAAACTAAGATCGCCTATTTATATAGGAGGCTGAAATGATGCTTCAATCCTTTCGCGACTATTCATATTCCCGCCAACCAATAAAGAAGGACTGCCTCCTCGAAATTGGCCAGCAAAACAGCTCGGAGTCGACATAACGACTCTCTATGAAACGTTGCACTCTTTTCCTTGCTTAGGATTTTTTCCCATAGGGTTTTTTCTAAGTAAGGTTTTTAATGAGGCACAATTCATAGAGAAGTCAGTCGTACGAGGTTCATTACTTCTACGACCTTCTATTACATATACGCTCAAAGAAGTGAGGGAGTACTAATGGGGGCTATTTTATACCCCTTATGATATTCGAATCGATCCAAGAAGATCAGCTCGGCTCGACCATGTAGCTTATGTGAAACCACAGGTCGACCAGATCCGAGACAACTCTCCACAGCGACCAGGCTGTAATCCGAACTAGTGAAGGATAGATATCCCGAGTAATAATAGGATTATGTTTCCTTGTATGGCTAGGGTTTGTATCATATAAATACTTAGATCATCATTGTATTACAACAACATATCAGAGCTTACGCCTACATACTTGGGCATTCTGAGATTAATATAATAAAAGAGCTTTTGCTATACATATTGATTATCTATTCGTTCATTACATTACTGTTTGTTGTTTTTCCTTGAGATTGATCCATCCGGAATAAATTAACTAGGCCTTATAATCTCCATATAATTTTACCCCAATAAACCATTATTATTGATTTAATCAAACCCTACGAAAAACGGTTAAATCACATATAGATCCTTGAACCAATCAATGTTGCACCCATTGCATCTGCCATCCCAGAACCTACTGCTGCTACCCAAGTTCAGACAACTACAAGCAAGAAAAGAAAGAGAATTGGGAAAGGAAAGAAGAAGGTATCTGCTGCTGGAAAGAAAAGAATGGAAGAAGAAGAGCAAAAGAAAAGGGATAAAGAAGAATTTCAGAAGAAATTAATGACCGAAGCTGAATTAAAGGCCAAAGAGGGTGAAGAATTGGCTAAAGCATTGGAACTTAGCAAGACTGATGCGCACGGTCCTAGAAGGGCTGGAGGAATCAAAATTGGCGAAACAATGAATGCAACACAAATTTTGCCTCCTGGACTTAGACAAGAAAAGCCGATATATGAGGTAAAGAAAGCACTTGACATTGTTAGAAATAACTTGAATATCTTTGCCAGATTTGAGGCTGAGCTGGAGAGAATTGATAAAATTCTGCAAAGAAGAGCTGCATTCCTCCCAGAAAAGATAAGGTATAACAGATGGAGAGAATACAGACTGAACAAGTCTGCTGATGAAATCAAGGCGTGGAAGGAGTTTGCCAGTGAAGAAAAATGGGTTCTGAATTGGCTCCACACTTCGTCCATAGTCAAAGCCTTGGACATAGACCACGTTCATGATGTTTTCCATGGCTATGCAAAAGCCATAGTGGAAAAAGAGGCCAAAACTATCAAGGATACCGTGCCAGAACGGAGAAGAAGAAATAAAAATCAAATTGATAGGGTTGTGAAGATAGTCTTTACAACTTTGGAAAAGTGGGTAGAAAGATCCAGATACGGTCAAGGAACTTTTAGTGACCTGCCCAGCTCACCAAGTTGGCAACATATAGCATTTGGTTCTGAAGTAAGTCAGTTCCAGGAGCCACCTAAGGTGAAGAAACATACTAAGGAATGGTTGCCCGCACTCCTGATCAATCAGACGACTGTTGTGTCTGAGGATGGAACTGCTGAAATAGTCCAAACAACAATCAGAGAAGAACATGCTGCTGGACAAGATCTCTTAGCCATTGGATGGAAGGCTGATGATGATACTGTTCTTCATGATGCACCTGTTCAATAGGATGAAGCTGTTGCATCTACTTCTGTCCCTACTGCTGATATCCATTCATCGCTCATGGATTCAATGCAGATGCTGATTGAAGACTCTTTCAAGGGAATGGAAAAAAGAAATAAATTACTGATGAAGCAGTTGGAAGAGGCAAATGCAAAATTCCTGCAAAATGCCATTGGAAATCTTCAGCTTCAACAAGATAATTCACCAGGATTGACTCAAAGGCTTCAAAGCCTAGATCAAAACGTCGAAGATTTGAAGGCAGATGTACATCACTTGCACACTGCTCTTCAAAGAACTGAGTCAAACATTGCTGATGCAATAAGGGTCATGAAGGAAGTCGGTATTGCTGAAATTGATAAGACTGCTGCCATTATACAAGAGTTCAAAGCTATGACTGACGCAACTCAAAAGGAGATATCAACACTTCATCTGAATGTTGATTATATTAATGACCAGGCTGGTGAAATCAAATCAACTCTGACTCATTAAGACATTCATCTGAAGACTATGGATCTAAACATCAAAAACTTGTGTGGTGCTGTCAACATTCAATCAGCTGATCTCAACCCTGCTAATGATGACAAAAAAGGGGAAAAGAAAAGAGAAAAGGAATCTGCTGATAATGTTGCTGCTACACCTGCTCAAGGAACAAATGAGATTACTGCCACTATTGAGAAGACAAATGAAGAGGAAGTTACTGATGAAGAAGCTGTTGAAGAATAATCTGAGAATGTAGCCAAATCTGACAAAGAGATAGTTGTTGGGTATGTTTAGGGTTGCCTCGATTGTCAGAACAACTTACAGTGCGGAATTTTAAAATTTTTCGAAGCACCCAATGTCCCATATATTAGATCTCCATATTATGTATACGAAAGCATGAAACAAAACACACAATGTATTAAAACAAGGGGGTTTCGATTTTTACCTCACCACAGGCAAGATGGTGGCAACCTTCAACTCTGATTCTCAATCTGGATCTGGTTCACGGGAGTGATCCAAATGTCTCACCTCCAAAGATAGTCCACACCAACTGGATTCTGGCAACACCTCTTAGTCTTAGGCTCAGAACTGGATCTAAGAGATTTGTCAATGGAGGACTGTGCAGATCTACTTGGCAGAGCAAGATCCAGCACGAAGGAACAAGGGAGGATGTGCAGCGGCTATTTGTTGCGGCGCAGAGTTGGGGCGGCGACGCTAAGAGCAAGATAGAGGCTAGGGTTTTTGCTAGGGTGTTCACCTTGTTCTTCTACTTTGAGTTCATGTAGAACTCCATTTATAAGCCTCTTACTTGACCTAGGTTTGCAAGACTTCTTATGGGCTTTTAATTAAAGGCCCATGTCTTGCAAGCCTTCTTTTAATTAACTACTTTAATTAAATGCCCACTCCATATTAATTAATAAATTAATATTTCTTTAGATAATTAATTAGCAATTTAATTAAGTATTTAATTAATTAAATCAACTAATTAATTAATCTCCCACTTGAATTAATACTTTAATTCATTTAATTGATTTAATTACCTTTAAATCAATTAATTCCTTTTATGTCCTTCCATAACAGTCACCGTCCAATTGTATTGTGTGTGACCCTCTGGGTTCACCATCAATTGGCAGCAGGCCCACGAATTCCTCATGATTTAATTTATGAACAATAAATTGTTCCGGTCAATTAAACAACCTTTAATTGACCACTCCTAGAATCAAATCCTCTATTAACTCAGGAGTACCCACACTTCATGGTCGATGTCTAGCCACAAGCCCGTGAAGCCCAACTTCAGGTGAATTGATACTTGTGAACCTCGTCTCATATAATTACCATGTACATACGGTCCTTCTATCGACTAATATTCCCGATCAAGACTTAGGGTGTGTGAATTGATCGGCACCTCTAAATTTATCTCGATAACTATACTTTCTAATTCAGGATAATATTCCAGTGTGACTGCTAAATTTGGAAACCCCTTCCCAAATCCGTCACCGACCACGGCCGTGGATTCCTCGGATATATTATCTAAGAATCGTATAGGAAATTCTCTCATCCATTACGATGAGTCAATAGATTCCGTATTGGTACTAACCACTCGCGTACATGTCCATACGCACCCAACCTAAGTGACCTATACCTAGATCTTAAGTACGCACTTTCATGCACCGAATTCGCCCTAGCACCTCAAGTCAAAGGACTAAATCGTACACTATTATAATCCTTGAGAAACATCCCATCACCGATATGCGACATGTGCTTGCACAATGGGTTTCTCTGTTCGGGTCATTTGATGCGTTCAATCCTCCATTGAACCACCTACTCATATGCACTGGCCTCAAATGCCTTGCTCATGAAACGCTACAAATTCACTCCATGTGAATCATGCATAGTCGTACAAGTCTTGGCGATTCCTACGATACCCCGTCTCGTTCGGAATCTATAACTTGGAACAGTTTTAAGATTACGACCTTAGAGACTGTTTCATGATTGCACTCAGTACTGAAGTGAATAGTCTCATAGTCAAATGTAATCTAAGGATTTCATCCAATCGCTTAAATGTATTCGCGAGAGATGAAGTTGGCCATGGTTTATCCTTATACACATATAAATAAACATGCGTACTAAGTCATTTATACTAAAGAAAGATAATGATAGTTCCAGTACAAGCTAAATGTATTGGCTTGCAGGGCACTATCCCATCAATCTCCCACTTGCCCTAAAGCCAATCACAAACGTTTCTAGGACCCATCCTTTTAAAGATGTTCTTCATTTCATGATATAGCCTCCTTTTAGTGGATCCGCTAAGTTGTCTTCTGAGTCGACGCGATCCATTACGCGCGTTAACTCTACCAATGATTTTTCTAATCGAATGGTACTTTTCTTTCAATTGTGTTTAGATTTCTGGTGAGATCTCGAATGCTTTGCTTTAGCAATAGCTCCAATGTTATCATGGAAGATAATCACGAGCTTCGCAATGCTAGGCACTACATTCAACCGAAGGATGAAGTTTTATATCCAAACACTTTCTTAAGCCGCATTTAATGCTACATTTAATGCTGCAGTATATCTTTCTTCAGTGGTTTAAATGGTTACGGTGATTTGCTTGGAACCCTTTCAAATTTACCGTTACCACATTGAGTCAGGATATGTATTCAAAAATGAATGTATCTAATTTATCCACATCAGACTGAAAATTCGAATCAGTAAATCCTTCGAACTTTAATTTTCCACTACCACCGTAGACCAAGATCAAATCCTTAGTCTTTGTCAAGAGCTTAAGGATATCTTTTACGGTGGTCCAGTACTTCTTCACTGGAGTTTGACTAGCAACTGCTCGCGACACTTGAGCATGTTCTACGTCTGGTCTAGTACATAGTAAAGCATGCCACATGTAACCTTTTGTTTGAATCATAAGGTATTTGAGACATTCTCCTTTATTCTCATTTGATGTAGGGCACATCGATTTTGGAACAAGGGATACAGTGTCTCACTGGAAGCAATCCTTTCTTGGATTCTTCATACTGAATATTTCCAGTATTGATTCTATGTACTTAGATTTAGAGAGTGTCAGCATCTTTTCCGATCTATTTCTATAGATACGTATCCCAATACGCATGATGCTTCTCCTAAATCTTTCATGGAGAATTGCATGGACAACCATGCTTTCGTCTGTGCTAACATTCCGATATCATCCCAGATAACCAGAACATTATCGACATATAAAATATGAGCTTCATCGCGCTCCCACTAATCTTCTTGTACACTCATGGTTCACACTCGTTTTGACGAAGTCAAATGCCTTGACTGTCTCATCAGAACAAATGTGAATCTTGAATGGATTCAGACATTGCTATTGGAGAAAATGGTTTCATTAAAGTCTGTTCCAGAACTTTGTGAATAGCCTTTTTACCACTAGTAGATTCTTATAGGCAACGCCTCTCCATTCATTCCAAGTTTGAATATCCACTTACAACTTATAGCTAACTTATAGGGATAAATCCCTCGGGTGGATCAATCAAAGATTATACCTTGTTGGAATGGATGGGATCCATTTCGGGTTTGCATGAATTCCAGTCATGCAAGTGCGTCTACATCTAAATGTAGCTTCTTCGTATATGGTGAAACCATATCTTTCAAGCTCTTTATGAACTTGATCAGATCTACGAAGCATTGGTGTACTTGATGGTTCAGTAGTTTCTTGATTAACTCCCACTGTTTGTGGGGAAGGGTCCAAATCTTGGACTTCATCAAGTTCCATGACTGATCTTACTGGATTTCGTTAGTTCGATCAAGGGTGGGATGTAATACAATAATAACAATAATAAAAGGAAAGTAAAGACCAAAGTAATTGTATTCGAATTGAAGGGGTACAAATACAAGTATTTAGGGTCCTATCCGAGCATTATTCGATGCCGTACAAGCTAGAGGGCGAAATACATATGATTCTAAGCCTATGCTCCCAAACGGTTCCGAGCAATAGCTTCGAGGAGGGAGCACCTGGAAAGTCGTCTGGTATCATAAATGCATGGGGTATTTATAGCTGATCTGACGGGCTTGGGCCTGGGCTCGGCCCAACAGTACCCTTCGAACTTGGGTTCTGAAATGAGCTCGGAACAGTTAATATTATGCCGTGGACCAATTTCTTGCTCTCTGGGGATGGTATCTAGTATCATTCGAACAGCATCGGGCCCATAGAGGCAAGGAATCTAAATTACCCCTCATCAATACTCCCCCACTTCTTGAGCGTGAAGTGGAGCTTGCGCTCGATGAAGTACAAGTTGCGTCCCACATGATTATGCGATGAGCCATTCATAATGTCTTTAGGATATGCCTCGTTAAAAACCTAGCCCGGAAAAACCAATTGGGATAAAAACCGAGCCAGGGAAAAAGAGTGCATATATAAGAAGACATGTGTTGGTGCATTGTAAAGATAACCTTGTCGGAGGATCTTGAAATTGTTATATCCTTTATGGTTCCGCGATGTGTTGTTCGATCCCTTAATGTGTGCTTTCCAAATTTTTCGATCATAACAAAGAGGACTTACGAAATTCTTAGGAAAAATTTGCGAAGAACTTATTCCGTAATCTTAAAAAGTGAAGGATCAAAGTGCTATTATGTGAGGAATAACTCTGAGTTTTTACCCAGGGTAAGTTCAACCGTCGCGGTTACTCGGGGACCTGTCTGCAATTTTACTTTTTTAACCCCGTATATATACGACGATTCGTTGAAAAATTATTTACATATTACGTCCTCTCTTGAGTTCGAAGCGTTTGAGTTCGAAACAGCATTTGTCATTTGTATATTTGTTTCTCAATCCATAATGTCGAGCTCTAGAAGTGTCAGGGGCAAGAATAAGGTCGGAGAAAACCCAGAGTCCGATCCTTTGCTAAAGCTCGTTGATGATTATGAGGATGGGGAATTTTGTCAAGGACGCGAGGATGAGGATCCGAGCGAGGATCTTGAAGAAAATGAGGTCGAGAAACGCAGCATCGGCGAGGGTGCTTACGTCAGGATTTTCAAACATACGCAACCATCTACCGCCGTCATTCCGAACAAGTCAGAGCTTCCTGCCAGCCAGACTTCCTGCTGTTTTTCGAAGAAGGATCTCTCTTTCCTCGAGGCGGAGTTCGGGAAATTTCTTCCTAAAGGGTTTTCAATCGTCATCCCCTCTTATACCGAACGCGCTACCGAATCCCCGGCTGGCTGTCAGGCCTTTTACGAGGATCAATTTTCTTATGGTTTGCGTATCCCGTTCATTCCCCTTGTTAGAAATGTCTTGAACTTCTTTTCGCTTTCCCCTGCTCAGCTTCTCCCGCATTCTGTAGCGTATTTAGCAGCGTTCAGCGCTCTTATGGAGGCAAAAGGGGAAGAGGCCTCCTTTAGCAATTTTTGGCAGATATTCCGAATGGACCCATGTAAGGGTTCGAATTTGGGGTTCGTGTCCATCCGCCCACGGTCGAAACGGCCTTTTCTCACGAAAATAACAACGGATAAGAGTATAGGTTGGAAGAGGAGATTCTTTTTTGTGAAGGGTCCTGATCTTCCAATGTCTGAAGGTAGTTCGAAAACAAGACCGTATCGATGGGATGGTGCAAATACCTGGACATACGGTTCTCGCAGAATCAAAGAGAAGCTCAGCCATCGTCTTTCTGATGAACTCCTGGATCAGTTGCAGTCTAACCCTTACCAGACTAGATTCCTGATTCAGGAAGGCGTTTTGCGATTGGCCGGGTTGAGTCATTGTAATTATCCTACTCCGGCGATTAAATACCCTAGCCAATCTTCCGAAGGATCCCTCCTGCGAACCTCTAGTGCTCCGACCCTTGCTCCTCTTTCTCTGGGTATGCTTCTTATCTTTAACTTACTTTTGGGTTTTATTAAACAATCCTCCTTGTTTAAACTCGTGCCCGATTCGTATTATCCTTGCAGGTCGAGTTGTCGAGAAATTTCGAGTATCCGCATCTTTGATTCCTGACTTAAGAGGGGTTGGCACTATGAGTTCCCTGAATTCTGCCACGGCCGGACCTCTTCGATCGTTATTCTCCCCTGATACTTCCGCTCTTTCGTCTGTCGGCTACAGTCAACATTCCTGGAATCGGATTCAGGGTATTCAGGAATACGAGAAGCTTCTGGGCCAGAAAAGAAATGCCGAACACCCAGGGCCCTCGAGGAGGATAAAACCCTTTGGCGTGAGTTCTGCTTCTGTCCCTTGTCGAGAAGGTAGGTCGGAGCCTGATGTGGCAGATTTTATGGACGAGCATTTTCGTAGTAGCAGAACTGCTGGATATCCTGAGGATGGTACCATTATGACCGATCTGGATATGAATGGGGAGAACGAATTCGACAAAGCCACTAGAATCTTTATGGCTACTCGGTTTAAGAGGGATATGCTGCTCCATTCCGTCAAAGGTGATTTCGAGGTTTTGAGCGATTTCTCCCGAACATATCATGAGGTGAAAATCTATCTCCTATTTATTTCCTTCTAGAGTCCTTAAATCTTGCTGATACCCGAAAATGTCTCTTAGGTGGGGGATTTGTTCGCCCTCCAATCCTATCGTTTGGCGCTATTGGAGCAGGAATCGCAGGACGCTCATGATGCATATGCGCAGATTTTTTCTGACAATCAAGCTCTTCGATCTCAACTGGCAGAAACTCAGCGAGAATTATCCCAAGTAAAGAAGGAGCTCAAGGAAGCGACTACGAAAAATTCCTCCTCCGTAGAAGAAGATTTACTAGCATCTGTTAAGGAGAGAAGTGCCCTCGAGGAAGAGCTAAAGAAGATAAAGGTTGAACTCGAGCTAGCGAAGCAAGACTCCGAGCGTGCGTATGCCCAAGGCCGGGAAGAAGCCGAGATCCCTGCCATACGAGAATTCCTGGAATCCCCTGTCTTGGACCCCTTAGTTCAAAGGAAAATGGGAGAAATCCTTCAGACGATCTTTTATAAAGGGGTTCAACAATTGGTCGCGGCCAAGAAGATTCCGGATGATATGGACGAGTACTTTAAGCACATGAACCCTTTTAAGAACGCTGAAGGGAAGGATTACAAAGCTTTCTCTCTACCCAAGATGGATGCTAATTGGCAAGATCATCGCTTTGCCCCCTTAGTCGAGGAGTATGGCATTCCGATGCCTAACCCTGATGTGCTCGAGCGTTTAACCGACGATCCTCCCGTGTCGGAGGAAAAAGGCGAAGATGTCAACATAGGCGATGTATCGGATAAAGAAGGCGATCGAACTCTTGACCACACCGAGTAATTGCTCCGCTTCTAACATGTATCGCCTGACTTTCTATTTAGCGAGTTATCGGAACCGAACGTGCTGGAAGGGGCGATTCATAGTTTTGTAGTTAGGAACTAATCGTGTATACCCATGTAACTCACTTTTGTAAACGGATTTGTTTCTTTTTTGATTTGACTGCTGTAACTTGTAAATTCCGATCTTACTAATATCCAGATACCTTTTTAATTTTCAAGGTTTGATAACTTTATGCTCGGATATCGCCCTTTCCATACGGGATTTTTCTTTAAAGGTTGCGTCGATCCATTATCGTAATCACAGGGCGTAGTGTCTATAAATATTAGGGTTTCTTTTCATTATTCATACGACATCTTGCTTATAGAGATCGGAGCTTTTGCCATATCTTCTGCCTTCTTCGAATCCTTCTAAGAGTAATAGTCCGAACTGTAGGCCCCAAATCCGCTTATCATGGAAAACGTATTAGGGAAAGCTATCGATCCCAAATCGTTATTTGGCGGTTCGAAAAATAAGAATCCGAGCAAGGAGCATAAAGTTGCCAAGGAGGCCAAAACCTCCAAATCTTCTTCCAAGACCTTTGTGTCTTCCCCAAAAGCTCCTAAAGGGGAAGACAACAAGAAAGAGAAAAACACTTCTTCAAAACAAAACAAGGGCAGTTCTAGCAAGTCAATTTTGGACGAGGAGCTCGAGGCTGCGCTCGGGGGTTCTTCCCCGAAAGTTGTCGATCCTTCAAACAAAGATCCCGTGAGAGAAAATACTTCTGTTCCTTCTTCAAACAAAAGGCCTTATTCTGACGGGGCCACTCCCATTGAGGCTTTACAAAATCTTGCCATTGGTGGTAAATCATCTCCCGATACTTCGACCGTTCCTCCCGCAGGAGGTCTCAACAAGAAACTCAAGTTAGGAATAGGTGGGGGGGCTTCTGCTGAAGCTTCAGGAATTGATAATCCTCCCGATCCCCTTGTTGACTCCAATCCTCCAAAAGTTACTTCTTCCGCGCCTGAAGGGTCGAAAGATGGGTCTGATCCCATGGATAGTCTGTTGCAGGTTAATTTTACTTCTTCGGAGACTAACATGCCCAAAGGAAGGAACCTGTCCAAGGAGAGAAACATAGAGGAGTTGTTCGAGTCTGGACAGCATTTCCTATTTCAGGTATAACTAACCCTTTTTTTTTTTTTTTTTTTTTTTTTTACGAACAGTGCCTATTCTTTGACAGGCCGGACAAGATTTTATTGAGCTTAAAACTTTTGCTGAGCGGGAGACGAATCATCGTGCTGCTATTTCCCTCGAGCTGGAAGAGAAGAAAGCCGAATTCGACCGTGTTTTCGCGGAGAAGCTTGCTTTAGAGAAGGAGAAGTCTGTTAAAGAAAAGGGAGAGATCCACAAGCAGCTGAATGAGGAGCTTGACAAACTGAAAAGTCTTTATGAGCAGGAGAGGCAAGAATTCACGCGTCTAGAAAAGGAGGCTTATGACCGTGGATATGAATCTGGATATGGGGCTCGGAATGCCGAGCTTCGAAAGATTTTCTCCGACAATAAACTTCTCTAGATGTTGCTTCTCATTTACCCGGGCTTGTAGTATGGTTATATTGTTTTTACTCATGTGATCATGAATAATTTCAGACACTTTTATCCCCTATGGTTTGTAATAATCTATTAGTTTCTCGGATTACAAGTTTGTCCATAATTTAATATACTCTCTTCTGTCCATGCTTTTGTTTGCTTACTTCGTTTGGTCTTATGCTTGTGATCTTCGCTCTTTGATATTGGTATATTACTTCTGCTCGATTTTCAGAATATATCACTTTCTCTTCCCGATGAAATTCTCGGGAAGCGCAACAGTCTTTCGATCTTGACCGTTCCTTTCGTTTTCTGCTAGCCGTTGGATTTTGAGAATAGTACTTATAAAAAGATCTTCAATTTGTATCTTTATAAAATTATTTCTAAAGCAGACTCCTTCGACCATGCTGGTTAAAAGATCTTGTTGCATGGCCCAATATTTTGAATTTCGAGTTAGGATCTATACTGCAGATCATAGGCTAACTGGTGCTTCGACCTCGACTAGGGTATCTGCAGGCGAACATTATTCAGACCTTGGAGACCGGTCAGTTTTATTGCTGACCACCCACGACCCGGGCAGTCCCCTCGACCCTCCGTGGTTTAGGAGAAGTTTAAGCATCAAATCTTTTTAGGGATCTCCAGCGGCTTGTTCGGTTCCTCCTCGAGGATGCAAGGGGTGGAGCTTCGAGGGTCGAGGCCCTCAATAAAGTATTCTCGTTATACCTAGAAAAAGATGCCTTACCCTTCTCCTTTTTGAGGAATCAAAAATAAAGACAAAAGCCTGTTGGCTTGACAGGCTCCTCCAATTCGAGTAGGGACATTATCGTCCGCCGAAAATTTCATAGGATTGGATGACTATGAAGTCCCTATTTCGCTCGGATACAAAGATTAGTCTTCGTAGGTGTTTCTAGAATTATAAAATGTAATAGGAGTTGATATCTTTGTAACTTGTAACTCTTCAATGTATCAAACTTTGAAAATAATAATTTCTCGATTAATTTCCTACATTCGTTCTTATCTGCTTTACTAAAGCTCTTTACCGATCTTGGTCCATCTTCGGACGAGTTATTGATAATGGTTCCTTGATCAATTATTGTCCGACTATTTCTTTGTGACTTTCTTTGACGATCGGAAATTAAACTATAATTATTTCGAGCATTGCTGAATTTGGCTGTTTCTTCATTTACCCACATTGTTCCTGAATTTTCGGGAAATGGAACGGTCGCTGTATTTATTGCTCGCATTTTGGCCATTAGTTCTGTTCAGCTTTTGTGATTGAGTTTTTACCGTTACATCCCGTCTTCTTCTAACTAAACGGTCCCTGATTTATCGGGAATCTGAGTGGTCAGAGCGCTTTTATTATACATATTGCCACCGTTCATCTGAAGAGATCTACACCGTTGATACGGGATTCTTCCCCCTATAAATACTTCTGAATTTTCCTCCATATTTTTACTTGTCTGTAACCATTTCATTTAATCAACATGGTTGCATTTTTACCTCCATCAACCATCTTTATTTTCGATTCGGTCTCAGCAATAAAAGCATTCGAGATTCGGACACGAATTCTCTTTTTCGATCTCTTCGGCGTCCCTGTATGGGGAATAATTTCGACTAGGGTATCGACAGGCGAAAAGGATTGTGACTGGGGTACCGACAGGCGACCAGCTCTCTCTGATGCCATCTACTTGAGACTGGTTAGAGCTCCTGTATCCTGTCAATCCACCCAGTCGGATAGTGGGTCGACTGCTGGGGAAGTTTTTCCGCACTCAATATCCACTTCTTCAAGATGTGCCTTGAAGAATGTTTCTTCCAAGATTGCGTGGAATAATTTTTCCAGAGATTGCTTCCCTGTCTCTCGATCTGGTCCGACATGGGACGACCATTGAGGAAGCGAAGGATGAAGGGTAGAAGTGTTGTTCGAGCTCCGCTTTCCTCTGATTATGAAAATGTTTTAGGGTATGGTTAATTTGTAATAGGGTCACGTTGAACGTGGATTTTTAGCTTAGCTCGATTTTCTTTATTATTGTAATCACGAAATTTCTTGTAACCGTTCGAAAGATAAGAATATTTACTTTCTCCCTTATCCTTATCGCAGAACTTTCTTGTAACCGAGCACCGACTTCTTCGCCCCTAACATATGAGCAACAAATACCATTTTCGAATGATCTCAATAAAGAATAATTGACGTTCTTCAATCACTGATATTCAGATATGAGCGATAATTGGCCTTTGTAGACCGATCAAAATTTAATAATACTAGGTTAATAATGATAGGCCATTTTGGCGGATTGTGATTGCTGTAGTTCGAAATAGGATGTATATCGGAATCTCGTACACTTTGGGTCGTAGCAACGGCTTTCAACCATTTAAAAAATATCGATCTAAGGGTCATAGCAACGGCTTTCACCCTTAGTCGTTTGAGAGCATTTTTTAGCTTGAGGATCATAGTAGAGGCTTTCACCCATTAATATTTTCGATCTAAGGGGCATAGCAGAGGCTTTCACCCTCAGTCGTTTTCAGAGCATTTTTAGCTCGAGGGTCATAGCAGAGGCTTTCACCCATTAATATTTTCGATCTAAGGGGCATAGCAGAGGCTTTCACTCTTAGTCGTTTTCAGAGCATTTTTAGCTCGAGGGTCATAGCAGAGGCTTTCACCCATTAATATTTTCGATCTAAGGGGCATAGCAGAGGCTTTCACCCTTAGTCGTTTTCAAAGCATTTTTAGCTCGAGGGTCATAGCAGAGGCTTTCACCCATTAATATTTTCGATCTAAGGGGCATAGCAGAAGCTTTCACCCTTAGTCGTTTTCAGAGCATTTTTAGCTCGAGGGTCATAGCAGAGGCTTTCACCCATTAATATTTTCGATCTAAGGGGCATAGCAGAGGCTTTCACCCTTAGTCGTTTTCAGATCATTTTTAGCTCGAGGGTCATAGCAGAGGCTTTCACCCATTAATATTTTTGATCTAAGGGGCATAGCAGAAGCTTTCACCCTTAGTCGTTTTCAGAGCATTTTTAGCTCGAGGGTCATAGCAGAGGCTTTCACCCATTAATATTTTCGATCTAAGGGGCATAGCAGAGGCTTTCACCCTTAGTCGTTTTCAGAGCATTTTAGCTCGAGGGTCATAGCAGAGGCTTTCACCCATTAATATTTTCGATCTAAGGGGCATAGCAGAGGCTTTCACCCTTAGTCGTTTTCAGAGCATTTTTAGCTCGAGGGTCATAGCAGAGGCTTTCACCCATTAATATTTTCGATCTAAGGGGCATAGCAGAGGCTTTCACCCTTTTTTGATAGTAGATGGAGACGAGAAGGGATTGAACAATAGACGAACCGAGGTCGATAATATAAGAAAGAGATGAATGAATATAAATATTGATGAGATTAGTTTTCACTGAATATATAACTCTGATTGAAATAAATTTTGACGAGATAATAGTCTTCTGTAATCATTAGAAAAGCTGAATCATAGAGAAATAGCCAAATAGTGAATAATTTTAGGGCTTAAAAATGAATTCTATGCCTTGTCGAGAAAACTCTTTGTCTATAAGTTCCCAATCTTGTTATGTCTGATTTTTTCTAAATAATTCCTCATTTATCGGGAATTGCAAGGGTCGACAAATCTCATCCATTCATTTCGCGAATTATCTGCCGCCGGATTCCTTCATCTTTTAGTTATAAAAAAGGGGCGTCATGCTATTTGAGATTTTCTTATTCGCTGTATCAATGCATCTTATCTGTCCGACCATGCTAATCAAAATTGTTACTCCATCCATTCAATTATTTGAGCTCAGACTTCGAACAATCTTTAAGGATGACAGTCTTCTAACTCGTCCTCGCTTAGAATATCGTCAGGCAAGTGCAATTTCCATCTTGAAAGCCAATATGCCAGATTCAGGAAGTCCACAGGCTGTCGCGCATGTCTTTGATTAGGGACCTGTTGCTACAATGCATTTAGGAAGACATAGCAGGGGGCGAACTATCCAGAGTTTAGTCACTCGATAAGCCATGTGCTCGCCCTTTTATCCTCGGAAGATTGTAAATAAAGTTAAAAGCCTGCCGGTCCGAAGGAGATTCCATGGTCGGAGCTAAGTTATCCCTGATAAACAATAGGAGAAGAGACCGAGAATTTCATAGGATTGTAGAAAATAATAGCGTTCTGATGTAATATGAGGGCTTGAGCTATGCTCGATATGTATTTCCCATATTTTGTATTTTCCGAGATAATATAAATACATTTCTTCTCCGTTTTGCTGATAAAAATAGACATAATTAGATAAACTCTCATCTTTAATATCTCCATTCCGATCCTCTAATATTAATAAAGAAATAATCAAACATCGTTTGCTCGATTAAGTAATAGACAAATATTTTAGTGGCGCTAAAATCAATAAAGAATATCTGGCAATTGAACTTTGGTAGTGCATAGTTGCGTGATTTTTCAGGTCGATATTTCTGTTCGAATAGTCCGATTACGATTCCTCCGAGTCGAACAGCGTTACTTGACGGTCTGGTATTTAGAATATCATAATTCTCCTATACGCCCTGTTGAATCATGTGTCCTTGTCACCAAACAGGACCCTATTTCTCGGGAAATGTAACCGTCAGTCCATTTACCTCCTATATCCCAACCGTCCGTGCACCGTTATCTGGACCGTTGGTTCACAAACTTGGCTGCTATATATAGTTCCCCTTTGGTGATCTGATATTTTTCATTTCTTCATTACGTTTTGTCCGATCAATATGGGTCGAACTCCACTTTCGATTCATTTAGCTTCCGAAATAATGGAATTTGAGATAAGAACCCGAACCTTATTTCCCGACTTCAGTCCTTTTGATGTAATCTTCGCTTAGAATATCGACAGGCAAAAGGAGTTGCGCTTAGAATACCGGCAGGCAACCTACCTTCCTGGATATACTTTGTCTTGGGTAGGTTTGCACCCTGGTTTTCTGGCGCAGTACTCGATCGGGCAGCCGGCTTATCTGAGAGGAGTTCTTTAAATCTGAGGCATCAGCTTCCTCGAGGGCTTTCTTGAAACATAGCTCCCTCGAGCCTGCTTGGGGTGCCGTCGCTGAGATAATCTTCTGCTGCGCCGGTTTGGATCTGTCGGTAGATAATGATTGATTTCAACAATCATTATTTACAGATGAAGACCAAGGTCGGTTTGGAGTTCCGAAGAGAAGCTTCGATCCGGCTTTCATTTCGTACGAAGACGGATGTGCGACACGTGGCTAGTGATTATCAAGAAGAATCACTGCTGAGTTCTGCATCTGGGGCGAATGAAGACCGAGAACGTGATGGGGTAGAATTATTCGTAGAACTCACAATAGGATAGGAATGATTGTATTGTACTTCTTGAGTTCGAATCTCATTCGAGGCTTTATTTTGTAACTTATTTGAAGAATTTGAATGATAAAGCTTTTATTCTCTTAATCGAATTTCGCCATTTAATCTTCCTTTTATTAGTCGAACGACTGCTGATATTTAGATCCAACTTATAACTTGTTGTCGTTGTTCAAATATTCAACTCATCCCTATCGAATCAAAAAAAATATAGGTAACTCATAAGTAATGTATAAGAATTATGCAACTGAACCCAAAGATAGTTGATTCGAAGAATTTTTCTTTTGAAGATAATAAATATTACGATCGGAAAAATAAATTCCGACCATCGATAAGCTCTAATTGCGTAGATTTTCTAAGTCTACGACGTTAATGATTATCGAAGAAAATGGTTCCTTTGTGGAAAATAAATCCATTGAAGAAAAAGATAAGCCGCGACAATCCCAGGATAAAGTTGCTAACATTAAGTTCGGAAATTCATTGGATAGGTATTATTTTCAACTTCGAACGCTCGGGTGGTTGGGGGATCACCTCGAATAGTGATTGGCGGAGTTTCTGACCAGTAAAGCCTTTTGCTGGCATACATATTTCTCCTCGTAGTAGGCATATTTCGATCTAATACTCGAATAAGGCCCCATGGTGGGCGCCAATTGATCTTACTGGATTTCGTTAGTTCGATCAAGGGTGGGATGTAATACAATAATAACAATAATAAAAGGAAAGGAAAGACCAAAGTAATTGTATTCGAATTGAAGGGGTACAAATACAAGTATTTAGGGTCCTATCCGAGCATTATTGGATGCCGTACAAGCTAGAGGGCGAAATACATATGATTCTAAGCCTATGCTCCCAAACGGTTCCGAGCAATAGCTTCGAGGAGGGAGCACCTGGAAAGTCGTCTGGTATCATAAATGCATGGGGTATTTATAGCTGATCTGACGGGCTTGGGCCTGGGCTCGGCCCAACAGTACCCTTCGAACTTGGGTTCTGAAATGAGCTCGGAACAGTTAATATTATGCCGTGGACCAATTTCTTGCTCTCTGGGGATGGTATCTAGTATCATTCGAACAGCATCGGGCCCATAGAGGCAAGGAATCTAAATTACCCCTCATCAATGACGTTTCCATTTCCTTTGACGAGAACTTCATCAACAGAGGAACGGGTATTTAGGAGAAACGATTGTTTCCCATTGTCGTGGAACAGGTATCCAATGGATTTCGTTGGATACCCCACAATTATATACAAATTGGATCTACTAGCCAATTTATCTCCTTTCTCGTTTCTACCATCGGCAGGAGATCTCCCTACTCAGAAGAAGAGCACAGAGGTATTTTGCCATACCTTTCTTGGTAAAGCTTTGTAGGCACGAACTTTGAAGGTACTTTGCTCAGTATCTTCGATGCAGTCAGGAGGACTAACCCCTAGAATGCATAAGGAAGCTTAAGAAAACTCAATATGGATCGAACAATGCCTAACAATGTTAGATTCCATCTCTTAGACACTTCAATAAGTTGAGGCGTCTTAGGATGAGTTTGTTGTATGAAAATCTCATTCTCATTAAGATAATTGAGGAATCCTTGACAAGTATTTGTTATCTCAATTAGATCGAATGGTCGTAATACTTTGTCTTTGTTGATTCTCTACTTCGTATTAAAATACCTTGAAAGATTTTTCGGATTTGTATCTCACTAGATTCATTTCTCACTAACGACCAGGGTCTTTAGCAAAAAGGTACGAAGTATGAGTAATCTCCTCTCACAGTAACCTTTAGTGATCCATACTCATGGATTAAATCCAGATTTTGTTTGGTTCGCTCTGGATTCCATGTGACGGGAGATCTGGTCATCTCTCCTTTGAGACATGATTCGCAGGTTGGAAGTTCATCCAAGTTTTATATTTCAAGAAGCTTAGGCGAAACCAACTTTTGAATCCTACTCTTGGAGATGTGTCCAAGTCTAGCGTACCAAAGTTATGGATTATTATCTTTGTATTAATTTGAACTTCACACATTAATTCAAATAAAATTGAGCTAATGGTTTAATTCAATTAATTTACTTCCTTTCAATTAACTTCTTTAATTGATTCCTTTTCCCTTTTTAATTAACCCTTTAATTGAAACGTTGCTTAATTAATTAGATCATCTAATCAATTAAACACATTAGTGCCTTTCTTAGATCCAGTGGGATAAATCGACTTTTAGGCTACTTGCGTTCTTTTGACTACCTTTATGGTCGAATTTAGAAGAGAATAAAGTCTTCTTCATTTTACTCTTCTTTGACTTTGCAGTCCATGAAGTGTAAACGATCATGACAGGTTTATCCTATTTGCCTTTAACCAGTACTTTGGTTGATTCATGAAATGTGATCAACTTATCAAATAAGATTAGTGTATTTAAAGAGTCATTTGAATGAGCAAGAGGAGAATTTAGGAGGAAGTTAATGTTAAGATCACTTGCAGGCCTACGTTTAATTGATCCAGTTTTCAACTAGATTGATAAAACAAAGACAGTGATCCTTGCCACTAGTTCCTTCATTTATTCTCGAGTTTTGAAACAATTCCTTAGAAATCTCGAATCAAATCGATTCAAAACTACTCCTCAAAACAAGCCATTTGAGGTGGAGGTTTGTTTAAGAAGACTGGTCCTCAAAACAGGCCTTTTGAAGTTTGTTTCAGAAGCTTCAGACATGCTACTCATGTTGCTTCCATGGCTCATTCAATCTTGATGCTTATTTGAGGAAACGATCATTAAGATTCCCATACTCTATAGGTGATTCGTTTCACTTTTGAGATTCATCTTTATATGAGGAAACGATCGTTAATATTCCCATATTCTACGGGTGATTCGTTTCTTATATTTTGACTTATCTCGGAAGCACATAAGGCATAGGCTCGTCGTTTAAGAACATCATTCCCCTTTTTGGAATTTAAGACAATTCTCAAGTTTCTTGCGTAGTCGATATTTTGATCCAGTCATTTTATTATTCGAGGATAAATAGTAAAATGGATAATTACAGATATCTTAGTATCTAAAGAGAAGACAAAAATTTAGTGGACTAGTTAATGAATAATACTAAATCTACGAAGGTTGGACTTTCTATCGTAGAAGTTCTCCCACTATTTTACCGAAACAATTACCCCTTCAATTGTTCGGGAAATTCTATTTCCTAGTAGGTCTTGACGTCTCAGCGGCAATTAATTGCACCCACGACTCGTGGCCATACAACCAATTCCCCAGGTAGGCATACTTATTGCCAATTGTGTCACTCCACAACCTTCAAGCTATTTTGCCTCGATTTTCGCACTTATCTAGCACTGCTACGTCATAAGTGTTACTAATCGTTAAGTCTAACCCATCAATCATGATGAGCAACGGGCCCGGTCGTGAATTCTCCGTAACTAGTTATCGGTCGATCTTCACATCCCGACCAGTCCTCACCCTTGTCGTGTTTAGTTAAAAACAGGAGTCAAGGAATTTCGCGTATTGTCCCTTTCTTCGACTCGAGTGCCAGACTCTGGATCACCGCTATCGATAAGTAGACAACATACGCTAGTCCCTCTTGATGGAAGGCTTGTATTTATATAAATACTTCATTTTATTTTAATCCAATGTGACTTAATATTTAATTCAAGAGGGGATTTACTGGTTTGAAAGTTTAAAGCAAACTCTCTCGAGATCTCACCGCTTTAATTATGCTTTATCTTTTATTACGATCTAGATTCTAGCGCGCATCTCATACAAGCTAAATATAAATCGACAAATAAATAAAAGTCATACAAGCCTAGCATGCATACTACCACAATATGTTTTTGATCGGGAGCCTCCTATGTGGGCCATCATCGAGCCAATGATGTTGGCCCTATTGGTCAATCTAAAGGTTCTTAAACAGACCTATGTTATTACACAATGTACCATGCATACATGGCCTTCATATCTTCTTGGGCTCCCACCTTGCTTGTAAACGGGCCTCCATTCTAAACTAATAAAACAGTAAAAGCTTTATTCTATTACAAAGGCTCAAAGTGGCCCAAAAATATAAAAGGCTCGCAGGCCCAATAAAAACCAAACATTAAATTAAACCAATCACATCTACCCTAAGGTCAAGGCTCGGCTCGATCGAAAACCACGTAAACAGTTCACGTAGAGCAAGAAACGTGCAAACAACTTTTACCTATTTCTTTCTTAATTTTAAAACATCCTTTTAAAACTAACTTCCTATGATTCTTACTTTTTAGTCACTACTAATTATGACAAAATGAATATTCGGGTAAACAAAAATAAATTTTCTGCTCAAATTCAGATTCTGTTTTTCAACTTTTGAAAATTGTATTTTGGCCCCTCAACTTTCGAAAATTGCACTTTTACCCCAAAACTTTTAAAAGGTTACAAAAACACCCCTAAGCAGATTCGGGCAGCAGACAAGAAAATAAAATTTTGAATTTTGAAAATTTTCAATTTTTCAAATAGACCCTTGAAGTTTCGGTAATGTCAAAACAGTCCCCAAACTTTCAAAAATTACAAAACGACCCCAAAAACCGTGCGATCAGATTTGCAAAGTAGTCCAAATATTTTGAAATTTCCAGATCCAAAAATTTTGAATTTTCAGCCCTCTAAAAACCCTGTATGCGATTTTTGCACAAAAATTCCTGAAGTTTTCAAAAACTATAAAATCGGCACAGATCTGAAAAAGCAGTTTTACCCAATCATAGATCCAGTCATAGCAAGCAAGAATCAATTTGCAGAACATAATTATCACGTGTTTACATATACATAATTAAACATATACGATGAAAACACATTATGTTCAGGCTTTTCGTATAATAATTATGGAGTTTGCTCTGATACCACTGTTGGGTATGTTTAGGGTTGCCTCGATTGTCAGAACAACTTACAGTGCGGTATTTTAAAATTTTTTGAAGCACCCAAGGTCCCATATATTAGATCTCCATATTATGTATACGAAAGCATGAAACAAAACACACAATGTATTAAAACAAGGGTTTTTCAATTTTTACCTCACCACAGGCAAGATGGTGGCAACCTTCAACTCTGATTCTCAATCTGGATCTGGTTCACGGGAGTGATCCAAATGTCTCACCTCCAAAGATAGTCCACACCAACTGGATTCTGGCAACACCTCTTAGTCTTAGGCTCAGAACTGGATCTAAGAGATTTGTCAATGGAGGACTGTGCAGATCTACTTGACAGAGCAAGATCCAGCACGAAGGAACAAGGGAGGATGTGCGGCGGCACTATAGCAGCTCACGGCCAGCAAGGGGCGGCGGCTATTTGTGGCGGCGCAGAGTTGGGGCAGCGGCGCTAAGAGCAAGAGAGAGGCTAGGGTTTTTGCTAGGGTGTTCACCTTGTTCTTCTACTTTGAGTTCATGTAGAACTCTATTTATAAGACTCTTACTTGACCTAGGTTAGCAAGACTTCTTATGGGCTTTTAATTAAAGGCCCATGTCTTGCAAGCCTTCTTTTTATTAACTACTTTAATTAAATGCCCACTCCATATTAATTAATAAATTAATATTTCTTTAGATAATTAATTAGCAATTTAATTAAGTATTTAATTAATTAAATCAACTAATTAATTAATCTCCCACTTGAATTAATACTTTAATTCATTTAATTGATTTAATTACCTTTAAATCAATTAATTCCTTTTATGTCCTTCCATAACAGTCACCGTCCAATTGTATTGTGTGTGACCCTCTGGGTTCACCATCAATTGGCAGCAGGCCCACGAATTCCTCGTGATTTAATTTATGAACAATAAATTGTTCCGGTCAATTAAACAACCTTTAATTGACCACTCCTAGAATCAAATCCTCTATTAACTCAGGAGTACCCACACTTCATGGTCGATGTCTAGCCACAAGCCCATGAAGCCCAACTTCAGGTGAATTGATACTTGTGAACCTCGTCTCATATAATTACCATGTACATACGGTCCTTCTATCGACTAATATTCCCGATCAAGACTTAGGGTGTGTGAATTGATCGGCACCTCTAAATTTGTCTCAATAACTATACTTTCTAATTCAGGATAATATTCCAGTGTGACTGCTAAATTTGGAAACCCCTTCCCAAATCCGTCACCGACCACGGCCGTGGATTCCTCGGATATATTATCTAAGAATCGTATAGGAAATTCTCTCATCCATTACGATGAGTCAATATATTCCATATTGGTACTAACCACTCGCGTACATGTCCATACGCACCCAACCTAGGCATGTTATGATCAAGCTAAGTGACATATACCTAGATCTAAGTACGCACTTTCATGCACCGAATTCGCCCTAGCACCTCAAGTCAAAGGACTAAATCGTACACTATTATAATCCTTGAGAAACATCCCATCACCGATATGCGACATGCGCTTCCACAATGGGTTTCTCTGTTCGGGTCGTTCGATGCGTTCAATCCTCCATTGAACCACCTACTCAAATGCACTGGCCTCAAATGCATTGCTCATTAAACGCTACAAATTCACTCCATGTGAATCATGCATAGTCGTACAAGTCTTGGCGATTCCTACGATACCCCGTCTCGTTCGGAATCTATGACTTGGAACAGTTTTAAGATTACGACCTTAGAGACTGTTTCATGATTGCACTCAGTACTGAAGTGGATCGTCCCATTGTCAAACGTAATCTAAGGATTTAATCCAATCGCTTAAATGTATTCGCGAGAGATGAAGTTGGCCATTGTTTATCCTTATACACATATAAATAAACATGCGTACTAAGTCATTTATACTAAAGAAAGATAATGATAGTTCCAGTACAAGCTAAATGTATTGGCTTGCAGGGCACTATCCCATCAATAGTTGCATCCAAAGACTCTGCTGAAGAACAGCTTGATCCATTTAGGAAAACCAGCAGAATGCAAGAGCTCAAAGAAAAGGTTGAAGCTGCTCAAAGAAATTTAGCTCCTACTGATGTCTTTCCTAGTGAAGAAGATGAAGATGGTGAAGATGATGAAGATGATGAAGAAGAAGAAGAATGAAGTGAAGAAACTGATGACCAATCTAAAGATTCTAAACTAGTTTACTTTTTGAAAATTTTGTATCAGTTTACTTCTCTACATCTCATCTAAGTTGAACTTGTAATTGTAATCAAATTCCTATCTATGAAAGTTCAAGTTACTTCCAACACACTATTTCTATCTCAGAAATTTTTGAGGACTTAACTTTAGTTTAGGTACAGATACTTAGCTGAAGTTTTGTCATTATCAAAAGGGGGGGAAATTATTAGATAAAGATGAAGTTGAAGACTAATATTGAAGGGAGGTTTTGATGATTTCCAAGACATCAAGATCAGCTAAGTAATGGAAGCTTAGCAAATCCCTTGTAAAGAATTTTGACCAAGCAAAAAAGATAAATCAGAAGGGTCAAAATTTATGGTCGAGGAGACTAGTGATCTTTTGCTGAAGAAGGAAATTAGATTGGTGAAATTCAGCCGACTCAACAGATTTTTTCAGTTTGGGATCCGTCGAGTATTCATCAGACGAGAGACTTCAGACAGCTGAGTGGATGTGATCAGACAAGTCACCTCAACGGGAATAAATGCACTTGAAGAAGTAAATGCTGAAGAGGAAGGGTATTTATGATAAATGATTGAAGAAGAACCTCATATCAGCTTGGTACATTTAATGCGACTGACAAAGAAGTACAGCAGAACGCATAGTGTATAGTCGCAGGTAGCCGTTCCTGAGAATCAGGGACCAATGCTCGAGAAAATAACTTCTGTTTTCTTCAACGGACAGATTTTAAGCCTCAAGTATAAAAGGAAGCTTGTTCGAAAAGTTCAAGAGAGACACAACACACATTGAGAGCATTCGAAGCAAAATATCTGTTTATCTCAAAAGAACTCAAGAACAGCTCACTCATCAGCTTAGTCATTTCTTGACAAAAGTCGATGTTGAAGATAGAAGAAAATCATAAGAAATCTGAGTGATTCTCTTAGTGTTATGAGGAGTAAATATCCATTTTATTGAGCAATATTACTTCGAAGAATATGTTTTCTTTGTGATCTCCTATTGTGAACTTACGACTAGTTCATTTATTGTTTGGCGTAAGCACGGTATATTGTAATCTTTGTGATTATAGTATAACCCAAGATCTAAGTGCCTTGGAAGAGTGGACTAAATTATTTCAATCCATATAACCACTATAAAAATATCGATGTTTTACATTCTGCATTCTTTTCTTGCATATTTTAAAAAATACATACAATTGTTAAAACAGTTTTGAAAAGAAGATTGTAAAACTGGGGATAAAACTTTGAAACCAAGTTTGATTGCTTGTGAGAAACACTTTACAAATCCGCTGCAAGTAACTTATCTTGGAACTCTGATTTTACTAAAATCAGCTAAGTTAATCAACAGAGGTGGTCAACTCTGCTGCTCAAAG
Organism: Penstemon eatonii; assembly: GCA_038501285.1. Classification (NCBI taxonomy): domain Eukaryota; kingdom Viridiplantae; phylum Streptophyta; class Magnoliopsida; order Lamiales; family Plantaginaceae; genus Penstemon; species Penstemon eatonii. The sequence goes on along the minus strand of CM076710.1, from coordinate 40,011,091 downwards.
CTGTGTGCGCGAACAGCTCAGTAACTTCATTTGACTTGATCAGCCTAGTCTGCTCATTTGAAAAGTTGGAGTTAAATTTTAAAGTACTAAAATTTTCAGAGGTCTATTCACCCCCCCCCCCCTCCCTCCTCTAGACCTCATCTGACCCCTTGGGACCAACAATTTTACTTCTTTTGTTAACTTCTTGGAGGATGTTCAAGTCTTCTATAAAGAGCTAAGACCCTTTCATGTAGATGTTTTTAAATTGAAAATTTTTACCTTTCAAAAAATAAAAAAAGGTTGAATTATGAATAAAATACCCACTGTCAACTACAAGAGTCTATGCCATTTTTGTATTATTTCAAAAAATATATTCAAGTTTTAAGGGTATTGAATATTTTCACGATGAAACATACTGCTCTTTTAGTACACATCTTTTTGTCCCTTAATTCATCACTTATTTATGTGGTTCCAACAGAACAAGGATGGAGGGAAGACACCAAAAGAGGATGAAAGAAGTGAATACGATATAGTTAATGTCCACTTTCAGGTGAAGTTCCAAGTCTTGCGATTATGAGTTTCGATTGTTCTATCAAGTGTTTGATCCATTAATCTAAATGAGAATTTTCTTGCACAGGTTAAGAAACCTTTTTCACGTACAGAGTTCTATGACACGCTCTATATGGCCCTTGTCATGGAGAAATTTGATTTCATTTAGAGGCGGATTTTCCATGAGCTATCTTATGTCATGATAAAGAAAATTTAATGAACAGGTTTCGCATGACCTAATGAGCTTAGATTTTTATGTTTCTGAAATCTGAAGTTTACATTAAATGGAAACTTCAATGAAAATATACATCATACTTGTTCTTGTTCACTGAAATGCCTTCTTGATAATGTTGAATTTCTCTATGGTTTCCAGTTTAGTTTCTAGTTGGTTGTGTGTTAAATAGAGTAATGGTTATCAAATTACTCATTTTTTACATGACCAAAAAAAAAGAGTAATGGTCATTTCCATCTGAAGATTGCTTTCTATTTTGCATCCATGGATCAAAATAAAAATTTCATATCGAAAGCATGTTTGTGTCAGCTAAATATTAGAAACTTTTTCTAGAACTATGAATAGAAAAATTTGTAAAAAAAATAACTAAACTAATACAATGAAATAATACGAAGACAAACAAATAGTTTCGGAATTACACTTAAATTTTATTTTTGTCGTTTCAAAAATGAAATTTTTTGATGTTTTCAACGCAGACGGTGAAAACAGTAATCCATGTTTGCAACCCCAATGGTTTCAAGTTAGCTGATCCTATTTGCCATTTTCTAATGTGAATTTCAGGGTCTATATGGATTTATTTTTACTTTATTTCGTTTGGTTTTGATTTCGAAAAATAGTTTGAATGGACTTGTTTAAACCTTTGAAACAACATTTGGTTTGAGTTTGATGGATGGTTTTGTGGTTATTAAAAAAGTTGACATATGATTTGAATTGAGTTTGGATATTAAGGTTTGAGGGGGGCGAAAGACAAAATCTCTCTCTTGTTATATTTTACATTTTTGCTTTGGTTAGCCATTTTAGGCTTCGAGCCAACTTTTGACTTTTGAATATCAGATTTATGTCATTGAAATAGGTCAAACTTTGTATGAATTGTGATATTTATAAAATTATATATATAAGTGCTCGAAATTTATCAAAACAATATTCCACTTTCAATCTAACCAAAATAAAATGAAACAAAAATAAAATCTTATTTTAATATTATTATTGAAAAAATATAAATGAAACAAAACATGTTATAATGGATTTTCCTTGCAAAGTAAAATTACTGTTGGTCCCAAGTGGTCAGTTGAGGTCTAGAGGGGGGGGGGAGGGGGTGAATAGACCTCTGAAAATTTTGCAACTTTAAAATTTAAACTTCAACTTTTGAATGAACAGACTAAACTGATCAAGTTAGGAGAAGTTACAAGGCTGTTCTCGCACACAGCTTTGAGCAGCAGAGTAGACCACTTCAATTGATTCACTTAGCTGATTTTAATTTAAATCAAAGTTCCAAGATGAGTTACTTGCAGCGGATTTTGCAAAGTTTTAAAGTTTTAAATCAAAACTTGGTTTCAAAGTTTTATCCCCAGTTTTACAAAATTCTTTTCAAACAGTTTTGGCAAAAGTATGCTTCTTTTGAAATATGCAAGAAAACAATGCAAAATGTAAAACACCGATATTTTTATAGTTGTTATATGGATTAAAAATCCTTTAGTCAACTCTTCCATGTCACTTAGATCTTGGGTTAAACTATAGTCACAAAGATTACAATATACTCTGCTTACGCCGAACAACACATAAACTGGCCGTAAGTTCACAATAGGAGATCACAAAGAAAACCTATCTTCAGAAGTAATATCACTCACGCAGATGGATATCTACTCCTCACAATACTTTTCTTTTACAAGAATCACTTAGATTTCTTCTTTCTTCAACGTTTGCTTTTGTCAACAAATTACTAAGCTGATGGGTGTTCTTTTGAGACATAGAAAGATTTCGCTTCTGAATGCTCTCAAAAGTGTGTTGTTTCATATTATGTCCTTCCGAACTATTCGAACAAGCTTCCTTTTATACTTGAATTTGAAATCTGTCCGTTGAAGGATAACAGAAGTCTTCATCTCGAGCATTGGTCCCTATCTCTTAGGAACGGCTACCTGCGACTGTGTACTGTCATATCCACTGTACTCCTTTGTCAGTCGCATTAAATGCATTCCGCTGATACGAGGTTTTTCTTCAATCATTTATCATAAATACCCTTCCTCTTCAGCATTAATATCTCTAAGTGCATTTATAAGCGTTGAGGTGACTTGTCTGATCACATCCACTCAGCTGTCCGAAATCTCTCGTCTGATGAACACTCGGCTGATCCTAAACTGAACAAATATGTTGAGTCGGCTGAATCTCACCAATCTGATTTCCTTCTACAGCAATAGATCAGTCGTCTCTTCGACCATAAGTCTTGATCCTTCTGATTTGTCTTTTATGTTTGATCAAAACTTCTTGACAGGGGATTCACTAAGCTTCTATTACTTAGTTGATCTTGATGTTTTAGTAATCATCATAACCTCCCTTCAATATTTGTCTTCGTCTTCATCTTTATCCAACAATTTTCCCCTTTTTGATGACGACAAAACTTCAGGTAAGTACCTGTACCTATACTAAAGTTAAGTCCTCAAAAATTTCTGAGATAGAAATAATGTGTTAGAAGTAACTTGAACTTTTATAGATATGACTTGATTACAATTACAAGTTCAAGCAGATGAGATCAAAGGAAGTAAACTGATACAAAAATATTCAATAGAAGGACTAGCTTAGAATTTCTAGACTATTCATCAATTTCTTCACTATTTTCTTCTCTTTCTTCAATTTCTTCATCCTCTTCTTCATCTTCATCTTCTTCGCCTTCAGAAGCTAGATTTCTGTATGCAGCATCAATCCTTATCTTGCGACGTTCTAAGTTTTTGTATTTCACATAGGGATCGAGTTGCTCATCAGGTGTATCCTTGGTAGCAGCAATCTCTTTGTCAGATTTTGCTTTTTCCTTGGTTTCTTCTTTCTTAGCATCTTGGTCAGCTTCCTTGGCAGCTTCTTCATCTCCAGCTTTCTCTTCAAGTACTGGTTCCTTTGACTCGTCATCTTAAGTTGGTTTTTCTTGAGCAACAGAGTCCTTTTAAGCAGTACCTTGAGCAGCAGCTGTGACTGATCTCTCTTCCCCCTTTTTGTCATCCTCAGCAGGGTTGAGTTCAACAGACGAGATATTTATAACAGCACAAAGTTTCCTGATGTTTAGATCCATTATGTCCAGTTGAGCAGTTTGATGAATTTGAATAGATTTGATCATGCCGGTTTCTTCTTGAGCTTTGTCAGCAAAGGTTTGAACCTCCCTAACTAAGGCTAAATTCTTCTCAGCTTCCAATTCTCCAACTTGTCTGAATATTCTTGTCAGTTCTGCAATGTCTGACTCGTTTCTTTGAAGAGTTGTGGGAAGGTGACTTATGTTAGCCTTGACGTCTTCAATACTTTTGTTCATTTGGAGATTGCTCTAAGTTAGCATTAAGGAATTCTCCGCCGACAGAGGGAAATTGTCAATGGTTTCTCTTACCATTTTAGCATTTTCTTCTTGCATCTGCCTCATTTGCAACCTATTCCTTTCTTCCATCTCCTTGAGAGTGTTTTCAAGTAACATTTGAAAGGAATCCATCAGTGACAAGTGTAGGTCAGCTGTTGGAATAGAGGTTGAAGCAGGGATATTTTCCTGGTGGACAGGCGCATCCTTAAGAACAGCTTCATCTTCAGCTTTCCACTCAATTGCTAAAGGTGTTTTGATAGTAGCCTGTTCCATTTTTGTGGTTTTTCAGCAGTTCCATCTTCATTCAGGACCGTTGTCTGATTGATCAGTAGAGCAGGTAACCATTCTTTTGTAGGTGTCTTCTTTTTAGGTTGCTCTTGGAACTTGCTAATTTCGGAGCCAAATGCTATTTCTTGAACACTTGGTAAGTGGGGCGGGTCACTTGAAGAACCTTGACCATATCTAGCTTTCTTAGCCCACTTCTCCAAAGCAGTGTGTACAGCGATTTGCACAGCCCTTTCTATGGGATCATCTTCTCTTCTTCTTTTGGCTGGCAATGCCTTTTCGATGTTTTCAGCTTCCTTAGCAACCATGTATTGCGTATATCCATGAAAAACATCGTGCACATAGTCTGTATCCAAGGCTTGAGTGACTGAAGAAGTGTGAAGCGAGCTGAGGACCCACTTTTCTTCATCAGCAAACTCTTTCCTGGCTTGGATTTCTTCCACAGACTTGCTGACTCTGTAATCTCTCCATCTTGTATATCAGATCTTTTCTTGAAGAAACATAGTTCTTTGTTGCAGCTTGTTGTCAAACGCTTCGAGAGCTTCTTCAAATCTACTAAATACAAGTGGATTACTGTGAACAATATCAAGAGCTCTTCTTACTTCGAATTTCTTTTTCTCTTGTCTTTGTCCTGGAGGTAGAATATGTCTGGCGTTCATAGTTCCACCGATCTTGATACCACCGGCCCTGCATGAACTGTAAGCATCCTTCTTGCTTGGTTCTACTACTTTAGCCAGTTCTTCCTCCACTTTTGCCTTGAGTTCGGCATCAGTCATCTGCCTTCTTTGAGCTTCTTTAATAGCTTCAGCTTTGCTTAGCTCAATGGCTTTGCGTAACTCTGCCTCATAACTCTTCCTTTGTTCTGCTTCTTCTCTTTTTTTCCTGTCAGCAGCAGATATCTTTTTCTTGACAAGTCTCCTTTTCTTCTGAGGCTTGGACGTCTGAGCAGTAGCAGTAGGTTCAGGGGCAGCAGTTGCAATAGGATTGGCAATCATTGGTTCGAGGATTTGAACATCATCATCCTCTTGAGGTTGTGATGCCTCAACTACTAGAGTGGAAGTGGTATGTTCAGCAGTTGACTCTGTGAAAGCAAACTCCTTTTCAAACTCAATAGATTTGTCAGGTCTTTGAAGATTTTCTTTAACAGAATCCAACAACCTAATAGAAGACTTAATAGGTGTCATCTGTTTTCTGATGGTAGCTATGGTGTGTTTTCCTTTGGGAACCTTTGTATCTTTCTTTACATTCCTTGTCCTTGTTGCAATGGTTTCCAAGGTCTGATCGTAAGAGTCCGTCCTTGGCACTGTGAATGACCTTCCCATGGGTCATAGAGCATGTTAAACTAGCAAACAAGTGGCAGAGAAAAATCCTGTGATGGGTCTTTCCAATTTTTACATGGTCTGCCAGTATGTACCAAACAAAAGTTGCCCAATTTACATCCAATCCATAGTAAACAGCAATCATAGCATGATACATTTTCATTGGTATGCTGTCAAGAGATAAAGTGCAGTCTCAATGGCTTTCTAGAAAATATCAGCCATCCTCTGATATTCATCTTCAATTACTTAGCTGATCTTGATGTTTTGGAAATCATCAAAACCTCCCTTCAATATTTGTCTTCGTCTTCATCTTTATCCAACAATTACTATACAAGAATTATCCATAATTATGTGTTTTTAAATTGAGATTCCTTATTTATCGAATAATATGTTTAAATGTTATTACATATCTTTAAAAGTAAATAAAAAAGTTATAATCTTCGTCATCTAATCGTTTCCTTGGGCTATAGATATTGCATCCCAATAAAGTTGAGTATGAGTATTTTAAATATATTTTTTTTTATAAAATAAAATATATAAAGTATTTGAAAAAAAAATGATAGTCTAGAATATAATACTAAACTTGAATCGACCTAAAATTTAACCTCCCAAAGAGATATTTTTAAATCTTGATTTTATTTTATAGGTTTACCCACAGTTGAATATGATCTAATTGAATTTTATAATTTCCATTGTCTAATCTGAAAGCAGAGAGGATTTTGAGATTGAAGAGTTGGGGACTAAATTAACTAATAGATAAATTTTTTGACAATAATATCCATATTATTTTATTTGCACAAGCCGAAAAAATTTAAAATACCATGATATGTTTCCAATAAGTATATTACTAAGTATACATTTGCTGAGTTTATAGTTGTAAATTGTAACTAAAATTGATTTAAATTAATATAATATGATTTTCAAAAGTCAAAACTTAATTTAATTGTCAATTCCCGCTAAAGATTATTTTTCTAATTTATTAATTGTGTTTGTAGTTGATTTATCTGTATACTTTGTTAGTAATTAGGAAAATGTCGATATAATGATTGACCACTAGGGCTGAAAATCAAACCAAGCTACTCGATACTCGACTCGAGCTCGTTCGATAAAAGCTCGTTTGAGCTCGGTTCGTCACACTAATCAAACAAGCTTGAACATCTTTTTTCGTTCAATAACTTTTTAAGCTCGGCTCGAGCTCGACTCGATAAGGTAAAAATTGAAAAAACACATGTAAAATATCAAGCTACTCGATACTCGGCTCGAGCTCGTTCGATAAAAGCTCGTTTGAGCTCGGCTCGATTGAAAATCAAACCAAGCTCAAACACAAAATTTCAAGCTCGATAAAAATTGAACCAAGCTTGAACAGTATGTCGTTCGGTACTACTCGGCTCGATTACAGCCCTATTGACCACCATCTTAAAAAAATTAACTTAATCCACTATTTACTCTGCTAAACCTAGCATTTGATATAAGAGTAAAAGTTGATCACATATATACTCAATTCAAGTTAAATCATGACAAATTCGGATAAAAGGGTCCTCTAACCCGTAAAAGAGAGGGAGATTATGTCTCAGTCGACTCTGAGATGCGGTCCCTTTTCTCTTCTCTAGACGAGAGTACTGTCAAAACCAGCCAGCCAACTTCGAGCCAGAGAGTAGGAAAATTCACAAGATACTCCCCTCACAAAAGGGTATAAAGTCTATTTGCCAATTGTCGAACATAAGTGTCAATTGCAAATAAAAAAATCTACTAATCAAAATTGGGTCTCTCTAAGAAACTACATTCGGGGCTTGGCTTTTCTTCAAATTCCCCTCATATTTTCAATCCTCAAAGGATGAATCCCAAGTTTCTTCTCCAATGGATAAAAACATGTACAAATGTTGTTGCTAGATGCAGAAACATGCACTGCAAAAGTATCAGAATAACTTAGATTCAGCATCATCGCGACTGCAATTGAATTGAATCTCCAATGCAAGGTCCCAAACAAGATTTTATCCGCGATTTCGTCCAACATTGAAAAAAATCAACATGCACATCCTTGGTATCCCTTTTTACTCAATATAACGGTAACTTACATTTGCTTATGCTACGATGCCTGCCAAAACTAGTCACGGGACGACCAGAAGGAACCTGAAGATGATCTTCATTGTACTTTATAGAGAAGAGACACAAACCATGAGGTGGAACCGATAAAGCATATTAAGCCAGTTCCTTGCGGTCGAGAGATGCCAAAATCTTGGGAACAATGTCAATTGGAACTGCCTTTCTCCCAACTTGAAGCAACAATGCAACCTATAAAGAAAGACGAGAGGAAGAAGGATTCAATTTTAATGGATTCGTTTATAGAAATAAAATAATTAGCATGGAGAGGAAATGAGTCAAATACCGTGTTCCGAACTTGTCTGTAGAGAAAACCAGATCCTTCAACTTCAAGTTGCAAGAGAGGTCCCTGCAAGAAAAGCACATGGATTTTCAATGAAAAATAGAAGTTTTTAATATGTTTATCAAGTTTATCTCAATTGCATATAATGTTCTGTAGCTTAAAATCCGGGCATTAAAGCTTCTAATGGCTAGGTCATAGGAAAGACAAAACTAGGTGAAGATAAAACTAGATTATTGCAGAAATTGGAAATTTGAAGACGCAAATAGAAAGATGTGGTTTTTAATTGATCAAATTACATTTATAGTCTGTTAACTTTCGGGTCATGACAAAAATGGTCTTTAATCTATCCCGTGTTTGGATGGGTTTGACCAAGCCAAGGTGGACAATAATTTTTCCCACAAACACTAGCAAAGCAAAGTGAAAAAACTTTGTGAGCTTAAGAAGTACCATTTCATTCACATCAAACCTAAGGATATTCTTCACTTGATTTGGCATCCGATCATTACGGGATACATTGGCAAAAGCTGAGAAGTCATGCTTTCCTACAAAAAGCTTTGCAGCATCCCTCATTGCAGCTACGTTGAGTTTATAAAAACTATGGTAAGCATAGTGCCTAAGAAATGGATCCATAATCGCATCATTGTAAACCTTGTAAACGTAAATCTTGCTTTCAATAGAAAAACGAGCATGAAATTCAGGCACCACAGGTCTAATTTCTCTAATTCTGATATCACATGGAAGAAGACCGTTTATTGCTTTGTGAATGTCTTCTAAGTTTTCATAATTAAAAGGCATCATGAAGTGTGCCACCTGAAAAAAGCAAGTAATTTTATTATGGGTAATTAGTTACATATACACCTACTAAGGTTAGGTGAAATTACAGAACACCAAATGAAAAAATTATTAAAATTTTAAGACAGACCTGACCATAGGCATGAACTCCTGCATCGGTTCTACTTGCACCAACAAAATGAATATCGGCCCTTTTTAATTTAGTTGTTTGAGTCAAAGCTTCTTCCACAATACATAGTACAGTTGGGATTGACTTTTGATATTGCCATCCTGCAGTTTATTCAAACAACAACTATGAGAAGGCACAGATTGTGAAAAGCAACCATCATTTGATATCATATTTTCTTTTCTTGGTAATTCATGCATGTCCTCTTTCAATGTATCTTCTTGGCTTGGGTTCATGTTACATTAAAAATTCTCATTTTCAAGAATAATATCAGTATGTATTGTGTGGATTGGAGGAATATGTGAGAAATTGAAAATGGTAGCAATAAAACATTGTGAGTATGGAGAAGAAATTGAAAACTGAACCTCGATTGAAAAGAGCAGACGGAAAACCTGAATATCTTGTGCCATCGTAAGCAATTATTATGCGCCACTTGTAGCCAGAAAGATTAAGATTTGTTTCACTATGCTCCCAGCTCCCCATCAGTACAAAAATCATCCTACCTAATCATAACATCAAATCAAATTACAAATAAAGTTCCCAAATCTATCCTCCATCTACCACAGAAAAACACCACAGAAAAGACTACCCAATATAATATAATAAATATACTAATATACAAACAACCACCAATCCCTTAATTAAGGCTGTTCTTGAGATAACAGGAAAAACGAGATGAAGTAAACTCCATAATCAAAATAAACTCTTCCAGTCGGGTAAGCTTACTTTGGATCTATCCTTTTCCGGGTCATCCCTCAAGCGCCATGGAAGAAACTCACTCTCATCTTCTTCCGTTTCTTCATCATTATCATTATCAATTTCATAAAATTCTCTGTGGGTTTGCAAATTATTGGGTCTCGCTCTTATAACGTGCGAGGGAAGATGTTTGGAAATCGGAAAAAGAAGATTGGAAGAAAATGAGTTAATTGAGGGCATTTATTTGATTATGATGGGTTTGAAATGTAAGATTGTAGAGTGGTTCTGCAGCAAGATTGGGCAAGAATAAACATTGAACGGGTGGGTTTAACAAGGGTTTTTGATTTGAAGCTTATCTTGAGCTCAGGAGAAATGAATGACATGTAAGAGTATTAGGTCTGATAGGTGGAATTTGGAACGAGGAACAAGAGATATCGAATCTTAACTGCGGCAGTGTGGGAGTAATCTCTCTAAAAATGAGGGGGTTTTTTGTGCGCAGTGAGTACTGGTCCCAGTTTTTGTTGTCAGTTGAGTCACCATAATTTACCTCCTCTCACAATCCCGTCAAAAAGGGGGTGAGGGACGCTCGGGGTGAGCAATTTCACCTTTTGGAACAAGATAATAGTGGTAGCGCTTTTTTTCTTTGGAATTTCATTTGACAGTTATTTATTGGGCCTAGCTTAGTAATCGAGTGTACTATGATATCTTTTAATTAATAGGCCCAATACATCATTTGATGCTAAGGAAAATAATTATATCACAGTTCTTTGTTACAACTCATATTTTATCTTTTTAAAAGTTAATTATGTTATTTACTATTTGTTAAACTTCTTGAAATAATTTTTAAATTTATTAACAATTCACTCAACTTTCAAAAATTACAAAAAAGTACTAAATTTTTTCGATATTACTCATATAAAAAATAGTTCAATACTTTTCAAATGATAATTGAACATTCATCAATATTTGAATATAAATATCTCAACTTTAAAAAATTACAAAAGAACACCTAAAGTATACGATATTACTCATATAAAAAATAATTCATTACTTTCCAAATGTTAATTTATCATTTATCAATATTTAAAATTAAATATCTCGAAAATTACAATAAAAATATAATACTTATATAAGGTTGTGATTTGTGAATAACTGAATACTTATTCATCAAAAAAGAAAAAGAAAAAGTAAAAAACTTGTAAGTCCGTCTAAAATGAGATTTCGAGGAATGGAGAGCACATAAGATAGCATTTATCTTGGTGACAAATCTCCCCTTAAAATTTAAGTTCAAAATAACATATTTTCTCAAAGATAAATTTACCCTTTTTATGAGTAAACTTCAACAACACCCCTTATATTTTTCTAATTAAAAAAACATATGTTCTTTTTATTACCTGAACTTCTTTTTTATATATTATTGGCAAAAAATATCTCTCTCAAGTCGAAATTGTCATTTTATCCCATCAAATAATGAAAAAACATCCCCTTAAATTAAAATATTATCAATAACCCCTGACAATATTAAATTCTGGCAATAAACCCCTGTTATTTTAAAAAAAAAATTGATAAAAACTTTCATTTTATTTATGAAGTCCACTTTAAAAATTTGACAAAAATCTTATCCCCCAAAGTTACATATTATTGCACTTTACCATCCATATGTACAAAATAATCACTTAATTACTGCCTAAAATTATTTTATTTAAGTTTTGTTCGGCCGAAAATATAAATGTGCCCCTCACACGAAATTTCAAAATTAGTCACAACACTTCTTACAAGTCCAAATACTTCGTTCATGTAAAAGAACTTGAAATCCGATGTGAAGTAGAAAAATATTTTATATTTATAGAGAAAGTAAAATGCACATCATGTTTTGACCAATTTACCCTTAAAATACATGTGAGGCGCATATATGAGTTTTTCGGTAATCGAAATTGGCATAAAATCATTTGAAGGGGAAAAATGCAACGGGTTTCATACGTACTTATTTTATACTTTAGGTGGTAAAATTCAAAATATGTATTATAATACAAAAGATATGACAATGATTTGATTTGTGTTAAAAAATTAGAACTAAGTGAGATTGCCAAAAAAGAAAATCCTAATAAAAAAATGAAAGTAGGGTTGCGTGGGTACGAGGAATTGGGGCTGGGCGGTGTTGTGGTCTCGGAGGTGAAAGAAGAGGAATTGGGCGGGGTTGCAATAATTGCAATTACCCCCATCATGATTTTAGGTATTTTGTGCTCAATTGTAAATATTCCCTTAAGAGATAAAAATGGTGACTTAACGGTCACATATTTGGCATGTGACTTTTTTCATCCAAAAATTAACGGCCGAATGAAATATAAAAAAAGTTATCCAATTTTTGTACGAAATGTGTCTTTTTTGAAAAATTTGATATGAAATATATAAAGTAGACATAAATTTAGTATGAAAAATGCAATTTTCTCGATTTTTGTTTTTGTTTTGAGAAGAGATCTGAAATTAATTAAAGATTAGAAAGATTATTTTAAACATATTAATTAAAGGGTTAGTATGTAACTTAACATATATTTATTTTTTCTAAATGTCCGATGCCACATTATCATTGAACATTTTGACCAGAAATTGTGGTTCAGATTTATTGTTAACTTTTTTAATAGCTGAGATGAGGTATCTTATATACACATATGTTCTATAAAATCTTATTTTAGAAGTACCCTACTTTAAATTTTATATAATTGGGTTGCCCAAGTGTTTGATGTACTTATTTCTTCATGAAAAGTAAGATTGTGTCAGATTCACTTCTAATATCTTATCAGAACAACCGAAACAAAAATTCTTATCAGATGTCATGTCTATCTAGTGCAATCTTGGTTTTTAAACATAAATAAATTTATATGTTTTTAAAATTTCTATTTCATGAGATTAGTTTCGGGTTAGAGTCCCGAGAACCTACCCTCCAAATACGGATCTTATTCTTCTCAAACCCACAAAGTCCAAATCTCTAGCAATAAGTTTTGAACGATAGTGAACATGTTTAAATGCAAGATCTACACTTCGTAACATAAAAATAATGATCATACCTAACAATCGTATCAACTTAAATAAAATTAAAAAAACTTGACTACAAATATCACCCAAAAAATCCTCGAGGGCAAATACAAAGAATAATTTAGAAAATTTGCACGTATTATTTATGAAAGGAAAAGCTAACTTCCAATACTATTGTTGGTGCCATTGATTAGTATATATACCAAAATCATTGCCAAATAAACATTAAATTTCAGGTTCTTGATGGTGTCTCAAGTTTGGATTTGCTCTAGACTGATCATCACCTAATTATACTCTAAAGCCAGTGGAGTTAGAAGCTATCATGAAATTAATTTAATCATTTGAGCCGACATCAACCTATATATAATAAAATGTCAAAATATTAATAATAGTAAAACATAAGAAAAACTAAATAAAATTAGTTCACTAACCATATGATATACGATTATGATCAAAAGGTGATTGATTTAGTGGAAGAGACTAGTCACTACAAAGTAGCGAACTCTTGTTCGTATTCCTGTTAGGAGAAGTATCCACTTAATGAGTCCAATCTGTCTCAAAAGGGATTAAAAGTTTAAAACCCTTCGGAAAAAAAATAAAAAAATATACGATTATGGACCCATAACCTCAAAATAGATTAGCCCATATAGTTTGTAAATGATAATTTAAGGTGATTTTGGGTTGGTGCGTTCGGTAGTGGGTCACTTTTAGTGTCCTTTAATGATTGGAAAAATATTCACTACCAAAAAGCCTAGCATAGGAGATAATAGTTAACCTTAAAGATCCAACTTGTTTTAATCATAATTCTTTTTAAGATAAACGGCCATTACAATTAAATCAGAAAATTTATTGAATTATAATCAATTTATAATGAAAATCAATATTAATAACTTTGATTAGTAAATATAAATTATACGAGCCCTTCATTCCGTCATATGAAATAATTTTTTTATCAGTTAAATTTAGTATACTGTACTAGACTATTATTTTACCACATAAGTTAAGAGTATAATAACTAGCCACAAATATAGTTCGTGGATTAATTATCATCACAAAAAAGTTTCTTCATATCCATGTTACTTCTATTTAACTGAGTAAGATTAACTAGTAATTTGCTTCATAATTTATTTTCAATCACTTTACTAATTGATCTATAATCGTTATTTTATTAACTTTTGCTTGTTTTCTATAACAAATTAGTTATGTAAAATTTCTCCGTCTTTTAAATTTTCCTCAAATCACATTTTATTTATTAGACAAAATAAATGGAGGTGGAAGATGATTAATTAGTCCAATCAAACTAGAATTATATATATTGTATAATGACCATCATTATAAATTAGAAGATTAAAAAAAATCCAATATGTCCATCCTAATATCGAGGAGGGTACCCTTCAAGATTTAGGGCTCCCACCAAAACGGTGGCAATTATAAACAAGAAGGATATTTAATCACTAATTACACATAGAATTGAAGGTTTCTTTATTTTGACTAAGAAAATAGTTAGCGGAAATCCATGACAAATTGCACAAAAGCGTATAGGTTTTTTTTGTGCTTCTCAGTGTTCTAAAGTAGTCAAAATAGAGTTGGCTAACGAATCATCTAAGTTGGAACTTGGAATCTATCATAACATACTTTTTTTATGTCTAAATTTTCACACGGGAGAAAACATGTATTAAGTGGGGAAAAATATCACAAGACTTTGTAAATAATTATTCCATAAAGAATTATAAATTGGAAATGGAAAAATAAGAAATAGGGAATAAGAAATCAGGCTGCGGAACTACAAGAATCGGTACTTTTAGCCATGGCCCAAGGTCGTGGCCAATAGTAGTGTTGGGGTGGCCAATAGCTATTGACCTCAACAAAGCCACGACTTTCTTCCGATTTATTAGAGAGGCTAGCCAATACATTGGCCACGGCTAATGTTCATAGCTAATGTTATGGCTACCTAAGAAACCGTGGCTTCTACTGCCGAGGCATTAGCTAATGAAATTTATTTATGAACATTGGCCACAACTTTTTGTCCGTGGCCTATAGGAGTCCCAATTTTTTATTTTTTTTTTTAATTTATTACAGTTTCCAGAAAATTTCATTTATTTACATGATATCCACCTATAACCTATGTTGCACGGATACGGGTACGGCGATATGAATGGATACGATACAAATATGGCGATATGGTTTTTTAAAATTTATAGAATACGATACGGCTAAAATACGTGTGTGTGGATTTAAATATATATTATAATAAGAAATTATTGCTTTAAAAATATATAATAAAAATCGTGTAACATATATTTAGTTCACTTTTTATTCCATATTAAAATGAATAATGCTATCTACATCTTATATAAGTGTTCAAGTAAAACTATAGTATTAATAACATAGGCAAGTCTTTAGCCCTATATATATTTTCAAGCGTTTTATGTAGATTTACATTGATAATATACATAATCTAGAAATTATTTGTAGAAATGCATGCTCTCAAGTATTCTGGGCATTTCCAATACGCCTTTCTTTGTATCCGATAAGTATCCTTTTTATTTTTTATTTTCTTATTATTGAAAACGACACGGTGGAGTATTTTACAGGTATTGTACAAGTATCTGAATATCCAAGTATCCAATACGCATACGATACTGCATGGTATATAATTTCGGAGTATCCGTGCAACCTAGTCTATAACATGCATCTTGAAACAACAAGCAATTGCATTTTATAACCATATTACAATTCTCTAGTATTTACAATATCCCAACTCTTAACAATATTCCAATTATTAAAATATCCAATTTTCTTCATTCTCCTTCTCAATACACAAAACAAGTATGGTGCTAAGGATTATAATCATTGCTCAAAATCTAGTATGTACAAGAAATATAAGTCATAAACTAAAAAGGAAAACCAAACGACAGTAACTAGGAGAGTATTATCTGAAAATCGGCAAATTTTTCACCAGATTCAAAGTAAACCGCAAAACTTCACTTTGCGTTGAAGATCTCATTCCTCTGGAAAATTCCTTACACCGAAGAACTCCAACAAGACCTGGAAAAAGAAATGTTAACAATCATAAAGGGCAAATAAAAAAATGTTTGTATTTTAGATAAATATAAAGAAAATGTTTCCACTTATCTGGGAAAACACAAGTATCCAACAATTCTGTCCAAACTAGCAAATTCATGTAAAGGGTCTATAATCAAAACTTTATGTGATAGTAGGTCATGATAAAGCATTAACAATGGAAAAAAAGGTTTCCTTTATAAGCTTCTAAACAAACACAAATGTTTGTTGTTTAATAGTGGTAGATCTTACACTAGGATGCAAAGATTTAAAAACGAATAAACACAATATGCACAGAACTGTCCACTTAAATTAATGAATGAAATTACTAAACTAATTTAGTCATTACCCTGCACAAATATCAGCAGCAGCAACCAAAACACCTATACAATCACTCGATTCTACCAAAAAAAAACTAGGCAAAATTCAGACCCTGTTTCAATCGACTTTGAGAATACTCAAACAACCATTTTTGCAACTACCTTAATATACTAATAACCATAACATATCTTAATTCAGTATGTCTCTGTGACTCTAAACTACCTCAATTATATTTTGAAAAGTTTGTCAAATCTTACCATGATTTGTTTCTATAGACCACTTGAAGTGCCACTTGCACTAGCTCCATATGTAATTGATACATCATGAACCTGCATTTGAGTATATAAAAAAGTATTGTTGCTAAATAGATTATAAAGTTGTTAGATTTTCATACTTGTCTCATATTGAAAGGCCTAAACGAGCTAGGAAATGGTCTAAGTGGGGCAGTAGATGATCAAAGTGGTGTAGTAGGTGCTCTAAATGGAGTAGTAGGAAAATTCCCAAGACCAAAACAAGACACCACATTCTCCAACACTTCTAGGGTCATTTTGTTTCGTGCCTGAGATGTAACTAATTTTGCACGAGCCATATTTTGTGCCATTTGCTCCACTAATCCTCTCATCTGCCCTCTTTCCCCTCTCATTTGCTTCATTTGATCTATTTGCCTTTGTTCTATTAATCCCCTCATTTGCTCCATTTATCTTCTCACTTGATCCATTTCCCCATCACCTCTTCTTTTCTTCACTCAAGTCTTCTCGAATCTTTTCCTTGATAGCATCATTTAAAGAAGAGGCATAGGAATGATGTTGTTTTGATGGTTTAACACCTTGGCATGCAGCCCTTACGCGACCAGACCATCAACTCCCAATTCTTCTATCCATAACCTCTCATCATATTCTTGAGTGTGCTCTCCTTCAGGTACTTGAGTTGCTTTATCTATCAACGTATTCTGCATTCAAAATAGGAGAATATGACATTTAAAACAATGCATTGCAATATACATGATTAACCAATGTACAAAATATTTAAAACAACCACAAATTTTATCTGTTCGAAAATTAGGTCACACGAATACCTTAACTTTTCTCTGATTTTAGAAAATATTGTAAAATACTGGATTTTTTGCACTTTGTAGGAAATAAGCATTTTGCACCCTCAAAATTAAGATTCAGCAGTTTGCACTCTCGAAATATAAGAAATAGGCACTTTGCAACCCCAAGATATGAAAAATTCAACACTTTGCACCCTCTCTTATTTTCACGAAAAAATGAACACCGGATTCAAGGGCAAAATAGGTAATTCAGTTGTAGATCTTTGGCACTTTGCACCCCCAAAACATTAAAAATTGGTACCTTGACCCCCGAAACAGAATTAGCACTTAACACCCTTGAATTATGAACAACTCAGCAACTTGGATCCCCGAAACACATAATTAACATTAACACCCTCAAATTAAGAAAAACTCAAGCCCCTCAAATTTACAAAAACGGGGGTTGCTAAACTAAAATAATTGCATAGAGATGGAGCATTATGCAAAATTATGGAGCTATTTTGAGGAAATATTGGAGACAAATCCTGGGACAACCATAAAAATCAAGTGCAAGCACAATATATAAAAACATCACGTCGAGTTATTTCGGAAAAAAATGAGGAGTTTGAGTTATTTTTCCAATTTGAAGGTGTTGAGTGTTAATTTTGTGTTACGGGGTGTAAAGTGCCCATTATTGTGTTTCAGAGGTGCAAATTGCTGAATTGTTCTTAATTCGAGGTTGCTAAGTGCTAATTCTATATCGACGGTGCAAAGTGTCAATTTCTCATGTTTTGGGGATGCAAAGTGCCAAAGATCTACAATTGAATTACCTATTTTGCCCTTGAATCCGGTGTTCATTTTTTCTTGAAAATAAGAGAGGGTGCAAAGTGTTGAATTTTTCATATTTCGGGAGTGCAAAGTGCTAAATATGAGTTTCAGGGATGCAAAGTGCCTATTTCCTATATTTCGAGAGTGCAAAGTGCCTATTTTCTATATTTTGATGATGCAAAGTGCCTATTTTCTATATTTTGATGATGCAAAGTACAAAAAACCCTAAAATATTGGAGTTGGTGCAAACTTTTTTTATGCAAAATAAACAACATCTTGCACTAAATCAAAACCGACTTTCTCACTAAAGCTCACTGGTTGGTCTTATCATAGAAACACTACAAGAATTACTAGTGGTGGCCAATGCAAATTGACTACGACCTTACTACGACTAATTGACCGACTTTTTAGTGAGGGTGGCCAAAACTTTGACTTCGGCTAAACGGCGTGGCCAATGCATTGGCTACCCCTAATGGCCTTGGCCTAGAGAGCCGTAGCCAAAACTTGGCTAAATGGTTGGAGCCGTGGCCAATATGCTTTGGCCTCAGCCAAATGACCCGTGCCAAAGTATATCAGCCAAAGGAGCCGTGCCAAAGTATATCAGCCAAAGAAGTAGTGGTCTAAATTCTCTTCAGCCAAACCGAGCTATTTTTTCATATTTTTAATTGATGTTTTTTTCTTTTTTGATAAATAGGCTTTTTCCAATGTAAATTTAAAGAAAATAATATGATATATAATTATAAGAATCACATATATACTCATACCATTTACTAAATCATCTCATACAAACAAAATATCTCAAAATATAATCATCAGTCTACTTCATGTTATTTTCTAGTCCAATAACCAAAATGTAAATATTGCATTAAAACGAGCAAAAACTTCCACTAAAGTCTAATATATTTTTAATTAATTCTTCCCTGAAATTAAAACCCAACAGTTTATACTACTTCAACTTTAGCCCGAGCATCCCTTGTCATATTTTAACACTTGCATTAATGGATGAAATCAAATATGCAAATTAAAAATATTGGAAAAATCAATCAACTATAAAAGACAAATTAAACATAAGGGGATATATTCTTTCACAACTTAATTCAATGAGAACAAAAAGTGAACACAATAAACACTACATTTTACCTTATCATGCCATACTAATTTCTAATTTCTAAAAATCAACTGAATGAATCCATGATAATTCTCTAGTCTAATTCAATCATAAGCACCATTAACCAAATAAGGAACTTACCAAGAATTTGTGTTTATAAATCACTCGGTGTACCACTTGGACCAGCTCCATGGGGTCTAGATTCAACGGGAACCTACCGTTGGATGAAGATGAAGATTAAAGAACAAAGAAGTTAGAAGTTAAAGGGAGGTTTTGATGATTTCCAAAACATCATAACCAGCTAAGTAAGGAATACTTATTAAAATCCCTTAGAAGAATTTTGATCAACTTAAAGATAAATCAGACAAGTCAAAATTCAATTTGGTCCAGAAGACTACTGATCTGCTGCTGAAGGAAGAAATTAGTTTGATGAAAATCACCCGACTCAAATCAGATTAGATCAAATTTGAGATCAGCTCAATACATCATCAGACGAAAGATTCTAATCAGGCAAGTGAAGACGATCAGGAAGTCTCCTCAACTGTAATTGATCTTACGTGGTTTCGTATATGATCAAAGAAGTGAAGAAAAATAGCTAAAGACACAATTAAATGAATGAAAGATCAGTAATATATATATTCCGAACGTACGAGTATAGATTACGAATGATGGCGGTCCTATTTGAGC
This sequence comes from Penstemon eatonii, assembly GCA_038501285.1. Classification (NCBI taxonomy): domain Eukaryota; kingdom Viridiplantae; phylum Streptophyta; class Magnoliopsida; order Lamiales; family Plantaginaceae; genus Penstemon; species Penstemon eatonii. The sequence goes on along the minus strand of CM076710.1, from coordinate 39,991,289 downwards.
ATTATAGGATGCCGTACAAGCTAGAAGGAATAATACATTATAAGTGACCTATGCTAACTTTCCAAGATGGCTCCGAGCAGCAGCTTCGAGTAGAGAGCACCTGGGAAAGCGTGTCTGGCGTCATAAATGCTGGTGGTATTTATAGTTGAAATGGTGAGCTAGCTGGTCCATCCGCAGGGATATATTTCTCGGCCCAAAGGCTTGGGCCTGTGATCGGCCCAACAGTAACCTCCGATCATGAGCTCTCTCTGGTTGATCGGATTGCAAAGACTGTGACTTGGGCTCGATTCTACACTTCCAAGGTTGGGATTCATGTTCTTCGCTCTTGTCAGGGCTCCTCAAAGATCCAAAATATCCCTCATCAATACTCCCCCACTTCTCGAGCGCAAAGTGAAGCTGAAGCTCGAAGAAGTATGTACTGCTTCGATCATGGGGATGAGCAAACCATCTATAATGTGCTTCGGATATGCCTCGTTAAAAACCTAACTCGAAAAAACCCATTGGGATAAAAACCGAATTATGGAAAAAGAGTGCACATCTTGGAAACAATCTAATGGCTTTACTGTGATGATATAAAATTTGACATTAACAACCTTCATCTGGCCTTTCGAATTTATTCATGAACAAAGTATACTTCCACATTGGTTAACGTACTGCCGCAATCGGCTCCTTATTTTCGATCACAGGACAAAGCGAAAGAATGGGTCGATAAATGAACATCGATACCCAAGAGGCGTGTCTTTTCATATGTGGCTTCTTGGCTTCCATTTTCAGAAAGTATAGGGGTCTAAATGCAATTACCAGAAAGATAGTTTTGAATTATCCCTGAGGGAGTTCAACCGTCACGGTTATCCGGGGTCCGGCTTGCAATTTTACCTTTTTAACCTTGTATATATATGTTGACTTGTTGAAAATTATTTACAGGGCAACTTTCTTCCTAAGATCGGAGCATAGAGATCGAATGAGCTATTATTTTTGGATACTCGCTTCTTTCTAACAATGTCTAGTTCGAGAAATCTGAGGGGCAAGCGTAAAGTTGGAGAAGACCAAGAATTTGATCCTGTCTTGAGGCTTATTGATAATTTCGAGGAAGGGGAATTTGATCCCGAGCGTGAGGATGTTGATCAGGTTGAAGATCTTGAGGAAAACGTGGTCGAGAAGCATAGCATCAGTGATAATGCCTTTGTTAGGATATAAAAACCAGAAGGTCCTTCTAGAATGGTCGGTCATAATAAGGTTGAGCTTGGCGCCGATCAAACTTCCTGCATTTTTGGTAAGGACGACCGCCCTTATTTGGATAAAGAGTTCGGGAAATTTCTTCCTAAGGGTTTTTCGATCGTCATCCCTTCTTATCGTCAACGCGCGACTGATCCTCCAGCGGGGTGTCAGGCATTTTATGAAAAGCAATTTTCTCATAGATTGCGCATCCCTTTTATTCCCCTGATCAGAAGCATTTTAACGCCTTTTTCTCTTTCCCCCGCTCAGATTCTTCCGAACTCTATTGCGTACATTGTAGCATTCAGCGTTCTTATGGAAGCCAAAGGGGAAGAGGCTTCCTTTCGGAATTTCTGGCAAATGTTCCAGATGGATATGTCTAAGGGCTCAAATGCGGGGTTCGTATATTTCTCTCAACGGTCGAGTCGGCCCATCCTTTCGAGTGTGGCTATGGATAAAACCAAGGGCTGGAAAAGAAGGTTCTTCTTCGTGAAAGGTCCTGATATCCCCGTCTCGGAAGGAAGTTCGAAAACTAGACCATACCGATGGGATGGCGTAGGGTCTTGGGTATACGGTCGCCGCAGAATCAAGGAAAAGCTTAGTCATCACCTTTCTGACGAACTATTGGAACAGCTGCAGGCCAATCCCTACCAGACCATGCTACTTTTTCAAGAAGGGGTTTTGAGGATGGCAGGTCTGAGTAAATGCGATTACCCCGCTCCGATGGTTGAATTTTCTCTTTCTTCGTCAACTCGATCCCTTGACGGGTCTATCCGATCATTCGGAAATACGTCCGAACCGGCCGCTTTACCTCGCGCCCCTCTTACTTCAAGTATGCTACTATCATTCGTATTTTAATGCGCGATAAATTGTATTTTCTCATCTAGCTTTCTAAATGCATTGCATTTTCTTTGCAGATCAAACTGTTGAGAAGTTCCGACTGTCCCTTTCTCGCTCGATCGAGACTGCCACTTTCAGGCGTGTACCAAACCAATCCCAGCAAATAAAGGAAATCAATCCGGAAGGAATGGAAATAAGTAATTTGGTCGTTGACCCGATTGATATGCCAGCTATACTCCCAGCTTTGAGAGTGGTTGGCGGCACAAGTTCATCGAATCCGGCTGTAGCGGGTCCTTTACGCAGCGTATTCTCGATTGAGACTTCTAATCCATCATCCACTGGTTACAGTCAATATTCCTGGAACCGTATTTTGGGTATACAAGAACATGAGGAGCGTATGGCTCGGAAACGAAATGCTGACCATCCAGGGCCTTCGAGGAGGGTAAAACCGTTTGGCAGGAGCTCCGACTTGGTTCCTTGTCGTCCAAGGTAGATCTGAATCGGATGTAGCAGACTTCATGGATGAGCATTTTCGCGGGTGTAGAGCCGCCGGATATCCGGAGGAAGGAACCATTTTGTCCGATCTCGGACCTGATGGTGAAAATGAGTTTGACAAATCCACAAAAATCTTTATGGCCGGACGGTTCAAGCGGGATTTGCTTCACCATACCGTGAAAAGCGACTTCGAAGTCCTGAGTAACTTCTCTCTAACCTACCAGGAGGTAATAATTGTTAAGTTTTGAGTACTTTATCTTTCTTGATTCTTAAATAGTTTGCTGACGTGCTTTACTTCTTCACAGGCTGGGGATTATTTCGCCCTTTAAACATATCGTTTAGCATTGCTGGAACAAGAGTCACAAGAGGCTCACAATGCGCTCGCACAGACTCTGGCCGAGAATAGAACGCTTCAAGCTCAACTGGACGACGCTATGAGTAGACGAACAGATAACCGTCGTGAATTATCTAAAACCAAGAAGGAATTAGAGAGTAGTAACAAAAAACACACCCTGTCCGTGGAGGAATATTAGGTGTCAATAGTTAAGGAGAAAAGTGCTCTCGAGGAGGAGCTTAGGAAAGCTAAGATTGAGCTCGAACAAGCCAAGCAAGACTCCGAGCGTGCATATTCTCAGGGGCGGGAAGAGGCAGTGATCCTAGCTATAGGAGAGTTTTTGAAGTCTCCTGTTCTTGATCCCTTGGTTCGAAGAAGGATAGGCGGGATTCTCCAAACTATTTTCTACAAAGGGGTTCAACAGCTAGTCTCGGCCGAGATAATTCCGGATAAGATGGACGAATATTTTCGACATATGGATCCTTATAAGAATGCTAAAGGAAAAGACTACAAAACTTCGTCATTGCCCCAGTAAACCTTGAGCTGGCAGGATCACCATTTTGCCCCGTTTGTTGAGGAATTTGGCGTTCCAATGCCGAATCCTGATTTGCTTGAGTTATCCGGCAATGACCCCCAATCTGCCTTAGGGGAAGATATTATGTTGACATAGATGGCGAAACCGATGATCAAAATGATCAACTCGACCGTCAAGTAGGGCAATAGGGTGGTGACGGCGAAGGTAGCGGCAGCTCCGACAATGGATCAGTTAGCTCGGAAGGAAGTGATTCAAAGTCTAGTAGCTAGAACCCGATCACAACTATGTAATAGGAGTAATAGTTGATGTAATAGGATTCTTCCTCAATGTTTTTCGTTTTATATAATCCATAAAATCCTTAACTTGTAAATACTTGTTTATCCACCTTTTGCCTTTTTACCGTTCGAAGTCTTCTTTATTTTTTTGGTCGAATGCTATAGTTCCTTATTGAGTTTCTTGAGAGTCGCACCGGTTCATTTATTGTAAATGTAGGGTGTAGCCTCTATAAATACAAGGACTGTTTTGAATCATTTTGCCTATAACCCTTAAGCATTGAGATCGGAGCTCCGCGCTTAATATTTATTTTCGAACTTTCAAATTTATTTCTCCGCTCATCATGGATCAAATATTTGGTAAAGCTATCGATCCCCTGTCGTTGTTGGGTGGCTCCAAGAGCAAAGGTCCGCCCAAAGATCAGAAGTCGACCAAGGATAAGAAGTTGGGCTTCTCCAACAACTTCCGCGTCTTCCCCCAAAGCCTCTAAGGGAGGGGACTAAGAAAGAAAAGCAGGCTTCAACCAGACATGTCAAGATTATTCCTAGCAAATCGATTTTAGATGAGGATCTCGACGAGGAATTTGAGGGCTCCCCGTCGAAACCTCTTGATAATTCCAAACGAGCGTTGGCTAGACAGAAGGCTTCGGTTCTTGCTTCGCATAAAAGGCCTTATTCTGATGGGATCACCCCCATTGAGACCTTGCTGAAGCTTTTTTATGGAAATAAGTTGTTGGCCGGTGATTCTGCAGCTGGTTCCCCAAAAGGAAGTTTGGGCAAGAAACTTAAACTGACAGATACTGGTGAAGGCTCTTTAGTTTCTGGAGCAACTGATGGGATAGTGCCCTGCAAGCCAATATATTTTAGCTTGTATAAGGACTATCATGTGATAATCTTTCTCTAGTATAAATGAATTAATACGATCGTTTGTTTATGTTATGTAAATCAAACAATGGCCAACTTCATCTCTCGCGAATAACTTAAGCGATTGGATGAAACCCTGAGATCACTTATGACTAAGGGATTATTCACTTCAGTATTGGGTGCGATTAATCATGAAACAGTCTCAAAGGTCGTGATCTCGAAAATGTTCCAAGTCAAAGATTCCTATCGAGACGGGGTATCGAGGGAATCGCAAAGACTTGTAGGATTATGCATGATTCACATGAAGTGTATTTGTTGTCGTTTCATGAACAAGACATTTTGATGTCAGTGCATATGACTAGGTGGTTCGATAGGGGATCGAACGCATCGAACGACCCGAACAGAGAGACCCATTGTGGAAGTGCGTAAAAGCATATCGGTGATGGGATGTCTCTCAAGACTTATAACAGTGTACGATTTAGTCCTTAGACTTGAGATGCTAGGGCGAATTCGGTATACGGGTGTGCATACTTTGATTTAGGAGCCGGGCACATAGCTTGTCCATTGTGCGCCTACGTTGGGTATGTATAGTCGTATGCGCGGATGGTTAGCATCAAAATGGGATCTACCGACTCGACGTAGTTCGTTGAGAGAATTTCCTATACATTCTTAGATAATATATTCCGAGAAACCCGTGGCCACGGTCGGTGACGGATTTGGAAAGGGGTTTCCAGATTTAGCAGTCACACTGGAATCATTATCCTGAATTAGAAAGTATAGTTATCGAGATAATTAGAGGTGCCGATCAATTCACACACCCTAGGTCTCGATCGGGAAATTAGTCGATAGAGGGACCGTATGTACATGGTACTTATAAGAGGTGAGGTTCACTGAGATCAATTCACCTGAAGTTGGGCCTCATGGGCTTGTGGCTAGACATCGACCATGAGGTGTGGGTACTCCTGAATTAATAGGGAGATTAATTCTGGAGTGGTCAATAAAGGAAGTTTATTGATCGGAGCAATTAATGAAATATTAATTGTTCACAAATTAAATCACGAAAGTCGTGGGCCCGCGGCCAATTGATGGTGAACCTAGAGGGTCACACACAATACAATTGGACTGCAACAAATCATATAAGGAAAGTTTGATTTAAAGGGTTAAATCAAAACGTAAGAATTAAAGTATTAATTCTTGAAGGAGAAAAATATTAATTAGAGGTAGTCTAATTGATTAATGGAGAAGGCTTAATTAATTAATTTTATTAATTAATTAAATGGGATGAATTAATTAAAGGAATTTAATTAATTAAAGAGTCCATTTAATTATAGAGTTTAATTAATTAAAGAAGACCTAGTTAGTTGAGGAAATATAGGATAAGATTCTATCTTCCTAACTAGATAAGAATAAAACTAGGTCAGGACTCTTTATATATAAGGAGTAGAAGACTCCACAAAAAACCCTAGCCTACATACACCATAAGCCACGAAATTCCTACCTAGGAATTTGTGCCGCCACCCCTCTTCTTGTTGAGGTTCGGCCGAACCCTGTAGTATTCTACAGGGTTCATGCAATTTCTCCTTCTGATCTTCCTTGTTTGATTACCCTTGAATCCTAGTTCTGAGCCTGAGGATTCAAAGGGGTTGCTTCATCCAATTGGTGTGGATACCGCTAGAGGCACAACACATGGGGTGCTTCTCACGAACCAGATCCATCAGATCTGAATGAAGACCGAAGGAAAAACCACCACCTTGCCTGTGGTGAGGTAAATTGCTATTTACCATCTTATTTATTTTAGTAATTATTTGCTAAAATGAATTCAACCTTATTCATATGTGCTAAGAACCCTGGGAATTGGTGTATGAAAAATTTTAAAATTCCGCACCGTTGTAGTTGACAATCATACCCATAAAATCCCAACAGCAACAGCTGAATCCTCGAAAGTTGAGGATCTTTTCGACCCTCGCGCTACTTCTGCTTCTCCTGTGATCTTTTCTTCCCCGCTGAAAGATAAGTCTGCTCCGAAAGTGGTATTCAAGAATCCTGTTAAGAGTCTCCTGCAGGCTGATATCTCCATTTCTGAAGCGGGCATGTCTAAGGGAAAAAGCCCTTCGGAACTGTTTCAATCTGGATCGAATTATCTCTTCCAGGTTTTTCTCTCTGTCTCTTCTTCTTCTTTTTTTTTACTAACCCACTTATTCATAAGGTAGGATGGACAAGAGTTCCTCGAGCTCAAAGTGTTAGCTGAGCGGGAATTGAGCCAACATGCTGCTGTTGCCCTCGAACTGGAGAAGAAGAAAACCGAATTGGACAGCGTACTCGAGGAGAAACTGGCTTTAGAGAAGGAGAAGGCCGCCAAGGATCAGGGGGAAGAAATCCACCAACGGTTGAGCAAAGAGCTCAAAGTGCTCAAAGGACTTTATGAACAGGAGAAGAAGGACTTTGAGCTTCGTGAACAGAAGGCTTATGCTCGTGGGTATGATGACCGCAGTGCCGAGCTTCGGAAGATTTTTTCCGATAATAAACTTCTGTAGATGCTTTAATTGTTGAACCTGTTGTAATTTTATCTTTCCATTTCGCATTTGTGCTGTAACTCTGAATAAGTTTTAATTTGTTTCGTGTGTTTCCATTTCTGCATTTCGGACCGTGTACTGGGCCATGCGCCATTTTCATGATTGTTATGCCGTTCTTCGATGGCTATATCTATTCTCTTAATTATGCTGGCATGTTCTCTACTTTTTAATCAACCTACTCCGAGCATAATTGTCATAAAATATTTTATGCTTCGATAATTGTTACTACTATTCGATCTTTGTACAGCGGGCGCAAATGTATTGATGCGAATGTTCGAATATTCTCCTTCGACCGATAGTTTTTGATTAATTCAAATTTTCGATCTCGAGTCAAACGATTTATCTTTTTTATCCAAACAGTCCCATATTCATCGGGAAGCGGAACCGTCGGCGCATTTATCGCTCGTATCGCGACCGTTCATTCCAGGAGATCTGAGCCATTGGTGTTTATTTCCTTCCCCTATAAATACTTCTGACTGGTTGTCATTTTACCATCGTATTTTTACTTTTCTTGTAAAAATTTTGTTCGATCTGTATGCACGATTTTTTACCTTTAATGGCCAATCATTTATCCCCCATAAAAATGTTCGAGATTCGAATTCGTACTTTCTTTCCTTTGCTTTCAAAGAAATTTTTGCTTCGACTAGAATATCGACAGACTAATAGCATTGCGACTAGGATATCGGCAGACGACCTGCTTTCTCGGATATCATATATCCAAGACAGGCTCGGACTCCTGTATCCTGTCGCTCTACCCAGTCGGATAGTGGGTCAACTCCTGGAGGAGTTTTCCTGCTCTCGATCTCAACTTCTTCAAGATGTTTCTTGAAGAATGTTGTCTTCGAGATTGCATGGAATAATTTCTTTAGGGATTGCTTCCTGCTACTTCGATCTGGGTGATCGTGTGAGCTAACCAGCAGGGGAGCGGTAACAAGAATGCTGGAAAAATCCCTACTGATCCGACCCCTGCATTCTTGGATGAAGGGTAGATGCAGAAGTAGCTCTACTCAGCCCCTGCGATTGAACGAAGATCCCTAGTGTAGAGCTTGTCCTTTGTAATAGAATAGCACTGAATGTAACCTTCAAATTTTAGCTCGAATTTACATATTGTAATAGAGTAGCATTGAAATCTTTTGTAACTATTTGAAAGCTTATGAAATAAAGGCTTATTTTTACTTCATTGTCCTTGTATTTTCCTTTGCTTTTCTTGCTCGTACTTCAACAAGATTGCTCTTTTGATAGAATAATCGAACATCCAACTCTGAAAACAGTGACTCGATAATTATTGACTTGCGTTGCTACTTAATCAGGATAATCGATAATTGATATTTCTTTGATATTCTTTGCAAATCTCGATCATTGCAACTTGTAAATCGATCATTGATAGGAACGGAAAATATTTGACAACTTGAGCTAAGGGGCATAGCAACGGCTTTCACCCTTGGTCGATTTCGAGGTTCTTAGCAATAGCTTTCACCTATTTTCTTTTATTTTCGATCTAAGGGGCGTAGCAACGGCTTTCACCCTTAGTCGATTTCGAGGGTCTAAGCAACAACTTTCACCCTTTTCTTTTATTTTCGATCTAAGGGGCGTAGCAACGGCTTTCACCCTTAGTCGATTTCGAGGGTCTTAGCAACTGCTTTCACCCTTTTATTTTATTTTTGATCTAAGGGACGTAGCAACGGCTTTCACCCTTAGTTGATTTCGAGGGTCTTAGCAACAGATTTCACCCTTTTCTTTTATTTTCGATCTAAGGGGCTTAGCAACGACTTTCACCCTTAGTCGATTTCGAGGGTCTTAGCAACAACTTTCACCCTTTTCTTTTATTTTCGATCTAAGGGGCGTAGCAACGGCTTTCACCCTTAGTCGATTTCGAGGGTCTTAGCAATAGCTTTCACCTATTTTCTTTTATTTTCGATCTAAGGGGCGTAGCAACGGCTTTAACCCGTAGTCGATTTCGAGGGTCTTAGCAACAGCTTTCACCCATTTTCTTTTATTTTCGATCTAAGGGGCGTAGCAACGGCTTTCACCCTTAGTCGATTTCGAGGGTCTTAGCAATAGCTTTCACCCTTTTCTTTTATTTTCGATCTAAGGGGGCGTAGCAACGGCTTTCACCCTTAGTCGATTTCGAGGGTCTTACCAACAGCTTTCACCCTTTTCTTTTATTTTCGATCTAAGGGGCGTAGCAACGGCTTTCACCCTTAGTCGATTTCGAGGGTCTTAGCAACAGCTTTCACCCTTTTCTTTTATTTTCGATCTAAGGGGCATAGCAACGGCTTTCACCCTTAGTCGATTTCGAGGGTCTTAGCAACAACTTTCACCCATTTTCTTTTATTTGCGATCTAAGTGGCGTAGCAACGGCTTTCACCCTTAGTCGATATTTTATTGATATACTTAGAGATTGGGCATAGCCTCATAATATCTTCATGATCAGATAATGAACTAATAATATTTCAGGCGAATAAGACTTGTCATTGAATAGATAAGATAATGAATTAATAATATCTCTGGCGAATAAGACTTTCCATTGACTAGATAATCCTTGACAACATAAAACAAACTGAAACAGAACGAGATAGCAAAATAAAAGATAGGCTAGAAATCGCTAGATAGTCTTTATCTTCCATAATAACTTCTTAAATTAACAGCATTCCAAGCCCGAGGCAGGACTTCTCCATTTGGATGAGCAATCTTGTAAGAACCTTTCTTCCCGATCTCGACAATTATATAAGGTCCATCCCAATTAGGCTGAAGTTTGCTAACATGCTTAGAAACCTCTACCTTTTTTAGCACTAGATCTCCAACCTTAAAGGTTCGGTTTTTAACTTTCTGATTATAGGCCTTTTCCATGTTGGCCTTTGTAGCCTGGATTTTCATCTTAGCACGATCTCTTTTGCTGTCGGCATGATCGACTTCCATTTCCCTTAATAACTGATTTCTTTCGGAATCATAAAATTTGACCCTGGGAGTGTAACACCCCGTAAATTTAAAATATTTTAAAATAAAGTTATTGAATTAATAACCCGATTTTGTGTGGCGTATTTTATTTTTAATAAACATAGTATTTCTTTAAACCTAAACGTACAATTAAAATTTTCGAGCACAAAAAAAATTGAACTCTATTTTGTGCTTTGTGTGCATTAATTATTTCTTATGAAATATTGGACTTAGAAATAATTTGGAAAACATGTCTATTGCATTTTAAAAATATTGGGGTCATTTTGTTATTAGGTTGGACCAAAGTGTGCGAAATTTTTTTGATTTAGGGGTTATTTTGCACTTTTCAAAATTTTGGGGATCAAAAGTGCAAAAACCGCCGATTTTCCTTCCTTGGCTGATCATGCCATGATTTCTCCTACTTGTAGTTCAAAAATCAACCCTTGGAGACATGGAATAGACCCTATTATGTATAATCATGCCCATACCCCTTCTCCATTGACACCATACCCCTATCTCCAATCAAACACTCCACCCCTTTCCCATTCAAACACTTCACCACTCTTTTTATCCACCAAAATCAGATTTTATGTCTCCCCTTCACCATTTGTCTTCTTAAAGAAAATAAGAGAGAGAGAGATAGAAGAGGCAACACAAAGAAAATTTTCGGGTATACTCAGCACAGTCTCGGTTTTTCGACCATTCCGCCTTCGTCCACCGTTGGATTGTGCCCAAATTTTTCCTGAAGGTCCTACACACATGGGGCTACATATTGACCGTTCGGATCGTCGTTTGGATCTCCCAAAGTGAATCTCCAGTCGTTACACATTTAGAAAGATAGTTTTCGGGTATACTCAGCACAGCCTCGGTTTTTCGACCATTCCGTCTTCGTCCACCGTTGGATCATGCCCAAATTTTGCGTGAAGGTTCTACACACATGGATCAACATATTGACCGTTCGGATCGTCGTTTTGATCTCCCAAAGTGAATCGACAGCCATTGGAAAATGGTGAAAAGTAAGGATTTGAGGGCCTTTTTATGAACCACCACCGGAGCCGCCACCACTGCCACCGGAGCTACAACCACCACCCTCGGAGGTCTGGAAATGAAGAGAGTTTCACCACCTTCGTTGCTTTGGGTAAAAATCCGTCTATGCATGTGTTCTTTAATATTTGTGACTTTACATTCTTTTCTTCATAGTATATATTAAGAAGTTTAGTTTATCCTTATAGCTTTTGTGATAAGTTGTTGAGTTTATATTTAATATTAGATATTTAATGTGACTTTAGTTTTGTTAAATATTGATTATATGTTTGGATCTTGATTTATTTTTGTGAAAAAGTTATTGGTTTTAATTTCCGAAACTTTGGGGGGTATTTTTGAAAGGTTTTAAAAGTTGAAGGGCTTAGGTTGCGATTCTTGTTGGGATTAAAAAGGGACTGAAAATATAAGTTTTTGTTTGATATTTGGTTAGGTTTACTTGAAAAGCATTTGTTTTAAAGTTTGTTCAGATATTTTGCAAAAATGGGAGTTTTTGAAAAATTTGGGGTTATTTTTGTAAATCTGAAAATAAGGGGTTAAAGTTGCTGTTTTTACATGGTTCTTTTATAAACTATTGATTAATTGATTTGAAGTAGTGTTTTATTCATTTTAGTTATAAGATTGAAAATTTGTAAATTTTTCCGAAGAAAGTTTATAATTAAAGAACTTTTTGTTTCTCAATGTTAGTTTGTGAAAAAAAAAAAAAAATTATTAAAACTTATTGTTAATCTTAGTTTTATATTGAAATTATGCTTGATTATTTTTAAATTATTGCTTAAATGCTTGAATCTTGAATTATTTTTTTCAAGAAAGTTGATTTTTCTATGTTTTCAAAACTATGAGGGTATTTTCGAAAAGTTTTAAACTTGTGGGAATTTTAAAGATTTGGTTTTTGAAGTAACAAGATACTTAATACTTTTATTTGATTTTCGATATGAGTTTAGTTAAAAATCTTTTGATTTAAAGTTTGTTGCAAATTTTCGAAAAAATGGATGTTTTTAAAAGTTTAGGGGCTGTTTTGTAAATCTGGAAAATGAAGGGAAAATTTTGCTATTTTGGCGCTGTTTTTGTAATTAGAATTTCGAGTTTTGAAAATAATAACTTTTAGTTGGAGTTTGATGTCGAAAGTTCTAAGTTCTTGTGTGCGATGTGTTAGTTTAGGAAATCCTTGTGTAGGATTTTCATCGGTAATGTTTAAGTAAGGTTGTTAAATACATTCTAAGTCGTATACGTACTTGCTCAGGTTTCGGATACACATCATTGTGGAATTTTGATCGCCGTAATAAGCTTTTCAGGTGAGTGCTATGTGTTACTTGTGTGTAAGTCCGAATGTGCTAGTAGGTCGAGTCATAACTGTAACTTAGTTCCTAAACGCACAAGCATGTGATGTATGATAACATAAAGAACTCGGCTGCTAGGACAAGTTACACATTGAATTATTGTTTATGTCTATGTGCTTATGAGTCATTGATATTGTATGTTGAACTGTTATTGAGTTGTTTACCGATTTCCTGTTAATAAACTGCTACTGTTATTGTTACTGTACTGTACTTTTTACTGTTACTGTGTGGGCCCCTATTTTGGTGTGCGGAATCGTGGTTAACCCGGAAGGTAAGGGCCGGAGGGTTACCTCGATCCACCGTAGACCTGCTTCACGAGCCAAGTGTGGAGGTTACACTTGGGGAGTGAATGTCAAACTCCTGGCATTTGACGTCAATGCGCACTGTTATGTAAGGTCGCACCTTACTTGGAGTGTTCGGTGGTGGTATTCCTGACTGTGGATTGGAGGGTAAGAGGAGGACGGCATCAACAAATGTTGGTTACTTGTTTAACGTGCTTAAATTGTTATAGCATATGTTCATTTCTGTACTGTTGTATATGCTCATGTATATTATGTTGCATCCACGCACATGTGCACTATAGCCTCACTAAGTTGGACGATCAACTTAGGCATTCCGTGTTTCATTCTTTTCAGTTTCAGGTATTCTGGAATTAATAGTCGGGTTGCGGTTAGGTCATCACGGTTGCGGTTCCACCCTAGTATTTGGGAAAGTAGTTATATTTTATTGTAGAATTATGTTCTTTTCGATTTTGTTTAAAACCTTGCTCCGAATATTTGAATCGTTAAAGTTGATTTATATTTTCGTAAACGATACAAGATTTTCATAAATTACTTATTTATCTCTCTCGGTTGATTTTGTTCAAATATTTTGATATGTTATGATTAATGCTTCCGCTTGAAACGTCTACTACGAAAAATTGATTTTATTTGTTCATAAAAAAAAAAAACTTAGTAATTTAAATTGTTCTTATTTTATTTTAAACCGCTTCCGCTTAAAACCTTTCATTCTCGATTTTAATTTATCGTTTCTTTTAAAATGTTTCGATAATTTTAACTCTTTTTAAAATAATAATAACTTCTCGACTGTTATCCGACGGACACGCGGAGTAGGGCCGTCACAGGGAGAATCTATAAGATTTTCAACGGGGATAACAGCTTCCGACCCGTAAACCAAACTGAAAGGGGTTTCTCCCCTGGCAGCTTTTACGGTCGTCCTATTCGCCCATAAGACTCCTGGAAGTTCATCGAGCCACTTTCCTTTTGCATCAGATAAGCACTTTTCCAGAGATCGAACAATCTCTCTATTCACAACTTCCGTTTGTCCATTGGCCTGCGGGTGCCCTACTGATGCAAAGTTCTGTTGTATTCCGAACCTCTCACACCATTCCATGACCTTTTTGCCGGCGAATTGTGTTCTGTTATCGGAGATTAGAACTCTAGGAATCCCGAACATGCAGACAATGTTTTTCCATAGGAAATTAATGACTTGAAACTGAGTGATCTTAGTTAGAGCAACGCATTCTACCCATTTGCTGAAATATTCTACAGCGACCAACACATAGTTTTTCTTGGCCCTGGCCGTTGGAAAAGGACCTACGATATCGATTCCGTATTTGTCAAAAGGCCAACAGATCGGAATAGAGTGCATTTGTTCAGCCGGCTGATGGATCAAATTCGAATGAATTGACAATGGTGACATTTCTTCACATAATCAAATGAGTCAGAAATAAGAGTGGGCCAATAATATCCTGCTCTCGAACATTTTAGAGCTAATGCTCGAGCACCACAGTGATTCCCTGCTTCTCCCTCGTGAACCTCTTTCAAAATTATATGATACCGACCTTCGGAAACACATTTCAATAAGATTCCAGAGGAGGATCGCTTATAGAGTTGATCATCAATTAAGGTAAATGACGGAGCTCGGTACTTGATTCTTCGGGCTTCATTGGTATTTTCAGGCAGTTTTTCTTCCTTTAAATAATCGATGAAAGGATCGATCCAAGAGATCATTTGCTCGTCAATTTCCATGACGTCAATACAAGGAAAAGCATCTAGATCGATGGCAGATGCATTCGACAAAAGCCATGTAATTATCCTTTCATTCTCTCCATCCGCAATACCAGTGAACTTTGATAACAAAGCGGCCCATATATTTTCTTCCCTCGAAATAGGCTGAATATCGAACTTTTCGAATTGTGAGATCAAACTTTTGGCTTTGTTCAAATATTTAATCATGTTGAATTCTTTTGCATCATAGACGCCTTTAACCTGCCTATGGACAAGTTCAGAATCGGTTAACACAATAATTGATTTTACCTTTGCTTTCAGAGCCATTTCTAATCCCGCGATCAGAGCTTCGTACTCTGCTTTGTTGTTCGTAACGACAAAGTCCAAGGTAATGGCGTAACTCAAATCCTCGCCACAGGGTCCTTGAAAATGAATTCCTGCTCCACCTCCTTCCTTGGTCGAAGAGCCGTCCACGTGCATCAACCAAACCGGATCCTTATTCTCTTTAACCACATTTACTTCGGAAGTCGGTTCATTCTCTAGGTTTTTCAAGCTAGTGGATTCGACTAGGAAGTCAGCTAGCACCTGAGCTTTTATTGCGGTTCGAGGTTGGTACTCAATTTCGAATTGACCCAACTCGACTGCCCACTTTATTAATCTGCCGGACGCTTCTGGCTTTGATAAAACCTGTCTCAATGGTTGGTTAGTTAAAACAATAATCTTATAAGTCTGAAAATAGGGCCTCAATCTTCGTGCTTCTACTACCAAAGCGAGTGCGAATTTCTCGATTTCCATATAATTCTTCTCGGCACCTTGCAACAATTTGCTCAAATAGTAGACTGGCTTGTGCTCTGATTTCTCTAATTTTACTAATACCGAACTAATAGCTTCCTCCGAAACGACTATGTAAAGGTACAAGGGCTCTCCGTCGGAGGGCTTGGCCAACATCGGCGGTGAGGTTAAGTATGCTTTTAGATCTTCAAAAGCCTTGTCACATTCAGCACTCCATTCGAAATCCTTTGATTTCCGCAATAATTTGAAGAATGGCAAGCTCTTGTCAGCGGATCGAGAAATGAACCTGTTTAAAGAAATAATTTTCCCGATCAAACTTTGAACGTCTGAAAGTTTTCTCGGTGGTTGAAGATCGGTAATTGCTCGAATTTTTTCTGGGTTGGCTTCGATCCCTCTTTCATGGACGAGATATCCGAGGAACTTTTTCGACCGCACGCCGAAAGTGGATTTTGCCGGATTCAATTTCATTCCATATTTTCTTAGAATAACGAAGCATTTATCGAGATGCTTGATGTGGTCTTCCTCCGTCATACTCTTTACCAGCATGTCATCTACATAGACCTCCATAATTTCTCCTATCAATTCCTTAAACATCATATTGACCAATCTTTGATAAGTTGCACCTGCATTTCTTAAACCAACGGCCACTATGAAGCAGTAGACTCCTCGCTCGGTAATGAAAGCAGTTTTATCCTGATCCCTTTCGTTCATAAAGATTTGATAGAATCCCTGAAAAGCAGCCATCATGCTAAAAAATACAAAACCCGCGGTGGAGTCTCTAGCATGTCGATCCGAGGCAACGGGTAAGGGTCTCTTGGGTACAACTTGTTTAGATCAGTAAAATCGTTACACATTCTCCATTTATTATCGACCTTGACACCTTTAGAAACCAGAACTACATTACATAACCATTCGGTAAACTTAATTTCTCTGATTTGACCGGCAGCTAGTAACCTATCGACCTCCGCATTGATGATTTTATCTTTCTCGCGTCCGTGATTATGCTTCTTCTGTCTCACGGACTTGGCCTTTGGATCGATGTTTAAAGAGTGGGTTATCACACGTGGGTCGATCCCCACGATATCATCCGAACACCAAGAGAAAACATCTACATTTTTTTGTAAAAAGTCGATGAGCATGGTTTCCATTCCTTCACTTAACTCCGTTCCGATCCTGGTAAACTTCTCAGGGGATCCCGGGACCAAGGTTACCTTCTTATGATCGGGTGCTTGCATGCTTATGTCAACATTATTTCCTTTCTTTCCTTGTAGCTTTTCATAATCGAGAATTGGTAAATTCGAAATTGATTCGGATTCTAAATCAGATAATTTTCTTTTCGTCGGGATTTCAGGTTCAACTCTCTTCTTTATACTCAAAGACGAGTTATAACATTCCCAAGCCATGTATTGATCGTTTCTCATCTCCCCAACTCCTCCATCAGTTGGAAATTTCACCTTTAGAAACAACTGCCTTGAAAGCATTCAAGGCCGGTCTTCCCAGTATGGCGTTGTAAGCGAAAGGTGTTTCCACCACCAGAAACTTTATCGTTCTCGTCACCATCTTCGGTTTTTTCCCGAGAGTCGTGCTCCATAGAATGGTTCCTAGTGGAACAATCTCCGAGCCTCCAAATCCGACTAAGGGAGTTGCTACTCGATCCAGATAAGGATGTTGAAGATTCATCCGTGTAAGAGCTTCGGAGGGTATAATGTTTGCCGAACTTCCATTGTCAACCAAAATTCTTTTGACCTCAAGGTTAGCAATTTTTAGAGTTAGTACCATGGAAAAGTTTGGGTCATCTTCACTTATATCCCAAGTGACGTCTGAGGGTCGATCTGCATCGCTGAAGCTTATAACTTGATTTTCTATGGATGGAAATTCCAAAGAGAATATTTCCTTCTTGGTCGTAACAGCTGTTTTTATCGACCTCATCGTCCTCTTTCTCGCATTCTTGCTGTCTCCTCCCGCCGGCCCAACAGCAATCATATTTATTACTCCGTTCAACTGCTCATCTGCCTGATTTCGACCCTCCCTTTGTTGACTGATAAATTTTCGAGGACTCCTGGATCTATAACGGTTGTTATAGTTATCGCTTTTAACAAACTCCTTAAGTTTTCCTTGCACGATTAATTTTTCGATTTCAACCTTCAATTGGTAGCAATTTTCAGTGCTATGTCCCCGAGCTCTATGATATCGGCAATATTTGTCATAACCCATCGCTCCTGGTCTTGCTTGGGTAATTCTTTGTGCCTCGGGAATTAAATTCCCTTCCTCCAATACAGTCAAAATTTCCTCTTTTGAGGTATTCAACTCGGTAAAATGGATTTTTCCAGGTCGTGGAGGCTGATTTTGATCGATAGATGGACCATAGGTATTCGTTCTTTGGGTCGGCACCTGCGGTTTGTAGGTGTTGAGTCGTAGCCATACTGATCCTCTATTCGATCCTCCATAATCACTTGGTTTTGGAGTTGGAGCTCGATCTTGCTTTTTGTTGAGAGGGAGTTTTATGTTGTGCGCATTTTTTAGCTTATTCATCTCTTCCTGAATCATATACTTCTCAGCAATCTCCATTATCCGCTCGAAAGACTTTGGTTGCTTCCTGCATAATACATTTCCGAACTGTGTGCTCCTTGTCAATTCGAACATTAGAGAAGTCAAATATTCGATTTGTGGGGTATCAACTTTCAGAAGTTCGATACTGAATCTTGCCAGCCATTGCCTCAAAGTTTCTCCATCCAATTGCTTAACCGTTCCCAAATGATTCGCTGGCAACCTAGGTTTTCTCTGGCTCGCAAATTGGTGTTTCAACTTGTCACAAAATTCGTCGAAAGAAAATGTAGAATTTGGCGGCAATTTTCTGAACCAATCAAGGGCAATTCCTTCGAATGTGGTGACCATGATTTTGCAGCAAAAGTCTTACGAGTGTTCATATAAATTCATCACATTGATGAAACTGTTGATATGTTCTACGGGGTCGGTAGTCCCGTTATACCGTGGTAACCTTGTTGGTACTGTTTCAGTATTTCTAGGTTCTCGTATCTCTCGGCAAAATGGCGAGCATCGCATGATACTATTTTCGATCTCCCTATCCCGGATAGTTTCTCTATTTTGAATTAAGTCAGTGCGCCTAGCGGCTGTATTGGCTTGACGAACTTCCATCACCATGTCTTCCCCATCCAATTTCTTGGCAACTCGCTCTTGCACCATTCTTTCCAGCTCAGAATCTGTAATCCTCTTATAAATCGGTTTTTTGCTTTTCATCTTATCTATAGGTTGACTCTCCCCTACTACCGAATCCTCGACATCATGTACCGTCTTTTGAGGAATTCCTAGTCGAACGTTAGTCTTTGACGGGGCTGCTCGGGAAGGTTTGGTGCCGGTGCATTTGATATAGATCGGGGTACGCTTTTCTCCTTCTGGATGTTCGAAGAAGGAAATTCTGCTCTACCATGCACTGCTGGCTGATCTACGGGTGATTGTTCGGCCCTTCCACTATTCAGAAACTCCCTGCACATAGTGCCTATGATAGACCTCAGATCAGCGACAGTCGTGTGGATAGGTGTATCGTCCTGGGGAATGACTGGTGGAGCTTCTGGTTGTTGAGCCACTCGAGATAGATTATCGGGCTCATTGTTAACTGAGTTTTGTGCTCCGGCTGCGTGAGAAGGCTCTCCTCGAATATATGTATTTCTCCTCATAGTAGGCATTTTTCGATCTAACACCCCAATAAGGCCACACAGTGGGCGCCAATTGATCTTACGTGATTTCGTATATGATCAAAGAAGTGAAGAAAAATAGCTAAAGACACAATTAAATGAATGAAAGATCAGTAATATATATTCCGAACGTGCGAGTACAAATTACGAATGATGGGGGTCCTATTTGAGCATTATAGGATGTCGTACAAGCTAGAGGAATAATACATAATAAGTGACCTATGCTAACTTTCCAAGATGGCTCCGAGTAGCAGCTTCGAGTAGAGAGCACCTGGGAAAGCGTGTCTGGCGTCATAATTGCTGGTGGTATTTATAGTTGAAATGGTGAGCTAGCTGGTCCATCCGCAGGGATATATTTCTCGGCCCAAAGGCTTGGGCCTGTGATCGGCCCAACAGTAACCTCCGATCATGAGCTCTCTCTGGTTGATCGGATTGCAAAGACTGTGACTTGGGCTCGATTCTACACTTCCAAGGTCGGGATTCATGTTCATCGCTCTTGTCAGGGCTCCTCAAAGTAGAGTCCAAAATATCCCTCATCAGTAATAAATGCACTTGGAGTAATAAATGTTGAAGAAGGAGGGTATTTATGGCAAATGATTGAAGAAATCTTCGTATCAGCTCAGTGCATTTAATGCAGTTGACAGAAAGTACTGCAGACAATACTGTAGCAGTCGCAGAGAGCCGTTTGCAGAGTTTAAGGACCAGTACTCGAGGTGTTTGAATCTTGTCTTTCTTCAACGGACACTTTTCAAACCAAGAGTATAAATAGTTCGTGAGTTTGAGAGAGAAGAAAAACAACACACAACTGAGTTCATCATGTGAAGCAAAATCTTCTAAGTCTCAAAACTCAAGAATAGCTCACAAGCCTGCTGAAGTTATTTGTTAACTAAAGCTGAGTTGAAGTTCAAAAGATAAATCATTTTCTGAGTGAATCTGTTAAGAGAGTGTTGTGAGAAGCTGTTATCCATCTTTGTGAGTGATAAATCTTTGTAGTATAGGATTTCTGAGTGATCTCTTGTAACGAACTTGTGGTCTTTTCATTTGTTGTTTGGCGCAAGTAGAGTATATTGTAATCTGTGTGATTATGGTATAACCCAAGATCTAAGTGACTTGGAAGAGTGGACGAAAGGATTTAAATCCATATAACCACTATAATAATCATTGTGTTCATTTTTGCATAAGTTTTCTTGCATTATTTAAAATTTTCATAAACATACATTTGAACAAACTACTTAAAGATTTTAAAAGGAGTTTCAAACTAGGGATAAAATCCTTACAAGACTTAGTTAACTTGTGAAAAACACTTTAAAACATCCGCTGCAAGTAACCTGATTAAAACTGATTTCACTGAAATCAGCTAAGTACTTATCTAAAGAGTGGTCAACTTTGCTGCTCAAACTTTGTGTGCCAACAGCTTAGTCAGCTTACTGTTTACGATCACCTTAGTCTGCTAACAGTCAAGTGAAAAGTTTTTAAGTCTAAAATTTTCAGAGGTCTATTCACACCCCCCCCCTCTAGACCTCGTCTGACCACTTGGGACCAACAAGTGGTATCAGAGCAGGTGGTTCATTAGAATCAGCTGCCTGATCAACGAGCTTGATCCAAGTGTTTTTCAAAGGTTTTCAAACTTTTTCAAAAGAGCATATTTTTGAAAAATTAGAACTTTTTGAAAATGGATTGTATCAGCCATGTTCCCCACATTGGCGGTATGAGTTTTGAGGACTGGAAGATCAGGATGGAGATCTTCTTAGCTGCTTACAATGACAACATGTATACATGCATTACCAATGGTCCATTCAAATTCACCAAGACTATAAAGGTTGATGAAGTAGACATAGTGGTGGATATAGATCTTCAAGAGATGACAGCCGAAGAAGTCAAGTTGTTCAATCTTGATAAAGTTGGTCGTTTCATCGTGACCAAAGCCCTGGACAATGATATGTTTGATAAAGTCAAGCATTGTAAAACTGCAAAGGAAATGTGGGACAAGGTTCCTGACATGAGCGAAGGAAAGGACGCCATAAAAGAGCATCAGCTGAGTGTTGCTCTGGAAAAGCTAGACAGCTTCAAGATGAAGTCTCCGGAAACCATTGATCAGATGTATACAATCTTTACAAGGACATTGAATGAAGTTCTCAAGCTAGGAAAAACCTTCACTGACAAGGAGATAACCGTCAGAGTGCTGAAAGCCTGCCTCTAAAATTCAACATGAAGGTGACAGCCATGGAAGAGTCAAGAGATTTGGGAAAGATCTCTCTTACCGAGTTGTTCTCAGTACCCAAGGCATACGAGTATAAACTACCAAGAATGGGTATTGAAGAAACCTCAACTTCAGGCCCTACAGCTGCCTTGGTTGCTGCTGAAAATCCAAGAAGAACAGCACACAAAAGAAAAGAAGTGGACTCATCTGATGAAGCCACATTACTCAACAAAAAGGAGTACACTGCTGGAGACGTTGCATTGCTGATAAACAACTTCAAGAAGTTCTATAAAAGAAAAATGAAGAACAAATACAACAAATGCTTCTACTTCTAACCCTACTTCTTCTTCTCAAGATAAGGATGCTTATAAATCCAAATTAATGTGTTTCAACTGCAGGAAATTGGGACATTTCATCAGAGACTGCCCATATCCTAAAGTTGAGAAGTACACAGAAGAAGAGAAGAGAATCAGAAAAGAAAGAAAACATCAGAAAGGCAAAGTGCTGATGGCTGAAGCAGAAAAGCTGGCTGCCATCTACTCATCTGATTCAGACTCAGATACTTCTGAAGAAGAGTCAACTGAAGATGAGAACCCTTCTCTTATCTGCCTAATGGCTAAGGAATCTGATGACTCTGAGGATGAGGTAACTCCTCTTGAAAATGAATTGTTTAATTCATTTGAGCAAATGATGGTTAATAATACTAGTATTGCTTATGTATTTACTAAGCTTAAGGAAGAGATGATATGGCTAAGAGAGCAAAACAGTTCACTGAAATTTAAGGTTGAAAAACCGAAAGAATCAGCTGAATATAAACTGCTTGAGCAAGAGAATAAGTCTCTGAAAGCTGAATGTGAAGTCTATACGGGTAAAATCATGGAACTTGAAAAGATCATTGAGTCTCATGATAAATCATCTGTTGCATCCACTCATATGTTTAGTAAACAGAAGATACCTTTAGAACAGGATAAGTTAGAACTGAATCATACTGAAAAGTTTATATTTGTTGACAATAGTAAGGTCATCCTGTATGTTCAGACTACTAAATCTGCTTCACCTGAGAAAGAATTAAAGGAGAAGAAAGCTCCTAAGGCTAAAAAGAGAAAAGAGCCTAAATTAGAAAAACAGACTGGTAAAGTCAAACAACAGAGTCCTAGGAAGTCTGCTGATAAAACTAAAAGCAATCAGACTAGCAATAAAACTAAGTTGTCTGTTAATGAGCAAGCATCTAGTAAACCAAAGAAGCATAAGAATAAGAAAAATCAAAATGCTTGGTATGGAAATGAGTCATATTATGTGCAACCTACTGCATATCCACCTATGTATCATGCACCTCAATTTTCAACTTACTATGCATCCTACCCTGCTCATCCAATGCATGCATACCCTGCTTATCATGCATCCTATTCTGCTTATGAACATCATCCTTATCATACTGATTATCAACATAACAAATCTGCTGAATATGATGAAGATAAACCTGTTCATGCTCTTGTCAAATCTCAGAAGCCTAAGAAGCCTAAGACCTCAACATCTTGGGTTGTCAAGGGTGGAACTAATCCTCCAGGACCCTCTCAATAAAGGGTACCTAAAACAATTTTACTTTGTTTTGTAGGTTAGGATTAGGAGAAGGAGTAAAGTAGAAAATATCTGGTACTTGGACAGTGGATGTTCAAGACACATGTGTGGAAGCATACATGAGCTGACTGATGCTGTTGCTGTGGATGGTCCTAAAGTAACCTTTGGAGACAGCAAATAAGGCAAGATTGTAGCTTGTGGAAGAACAACCAAAGGCAACATTGAGATATCTGACGTCTCTTATGTTAAAGGCCTCAAATACAATTTGCTGAGCATAAATCAATTTTGTGACAAGGGATTTTCAGTTATCTTCTCATCAGATAAGTGCTATGTTGAACAGATCGGTACAAAGAAGGTCATCTTATCTGGAAGGCGACAAGGAAATGTCTACATAGTCGACTGGAATTCTGTGGACAAGAACTCAAATGTTTGTTTGGTGGCATCTACACCAAGTGAAGTTAGTTGGCTGTGGCACAAAAGAATGAATCATGTGAATTTCAAGACCATAAACAGACTAATCAAGAATGATCTGGTAGAAGGAATTCCAAAGACAGTCATGAGAAAAGATAAGCTCTGTGACGCCTGTCGGAAGGGTAAACAAATCAAGTCATCTTTCAAGAGCAAGAAGCACCAATCATCTACAAGGATTTTGGAGCTGCTACACATGGACTTATTTGGACCTATTGATCCTATCAGCAATGGTGGAAAGAAGTACTGCCTAGTTGTTGTGGATGACTATTCAAGATACACTTGGGTGATCTTCATGAAGAAGAAAAGTGAAACCAAGGAGCATCTTACAAAACTGATGGAGCTGATCTAGAATGAGAAAAACATGAAGATATTAAAGATTAGATCAGATAGAGGGACTGAGTTCACAAACTCAACTGTTGAAGAGTATTGTAACATCAGAGGCATCAGTCATGAGTACTATGCTGCCAGAACCCCTCAACAGAATGGAGTTGCTGAAAGGAGAAACATAACTCTAAAAGAAGCTACCAGGACTATGATAGCTGAAGAAAAGCTGCCCCAAAGATTCTGGGCAGAAGCCACAAATACAACCTGCTTTACCCAAAACAGATGCATGATCAACAAACACCAAAACAAGACTCCATATGAAGTTTGGAACAACATGAAGTCAAATATTCATTACTTTAAGATTTTTGGTTGTAAATGCTTTGTGTTAAATAATGGGAAGAATCACCTTACTGCTTTTGCAGAAAAGGCTGATGAAGCTGTTTTTGTAGGATACTCTAATGTTAGTAAAGCTTATAGAGTCTTTAACAAAAGAACTTTACTTGTAGAAGAATCTATTCATGTAGTATTTGATGAACCAAATCAATCTTCTGAAAAGAATCAAAGTACTAATCCAAATCTGTCTACTGATTTTCAGAAATTGAGTATTGAAAGAAATGAAGAATATGTAACCATCATACTACCTGATCTCAACTCAACTGCTAACTCAAATGCTGTTCAAAATCACCCTGCTGATTGTCTAACAGACAAGTTGCAAACAACTGATAGACCAGAGAATGTTCAACAAACAACTCGTGTTCAACATACTACTACTCAAACTCCAACAGTGGTGTTGCAAGATCAAATCAGAGGACAACATCCAGATTTGCAACCTGATATCAGATGGCTCAAGAATCACCCACCTGAATTAGTGATTACTGATCCTTTGGATAGAGTAAAGACAAGAAATGCTGCCGCAAATAATGCAATGTTTGTCAGCTTCTTGTCTCAAATAGAGACCTAACAGATTGAAGAAGCTCTTAGTGACTCAAACTGGATTGAAGCTATGCAAGAGGAGCTAAATCAATTTGAAAGATTAGAAGCAATTAGACTGTTTCTGGCCTATGCTGCTCATAAAAACTTCACAGTCTATCAGATGGATGTGAAGTCTGCCTTTCTCAATGGAGAATTGCAAGAAGAAGTATATGTTGAACAACCACCTGGATTTGAATCATATAAAGAAGAAGACAAGGCGTATCGTCTGAGGAAAGCTCTCTATGGACTGAAACAGGCTCCAAGAGCATGGTATGATACTTTATCTGATTTTCTTTTAATCAAAGGATTTCGCAAAGCTAAAGTTGACAAGACCTTGTTTACTGTTGAATGGGAGGATCATATATTACTTGTGCAAATATATGTAGACGATATTATTTTCGGTTCAACTAACAAACAGATGTGTGACAAGTTCTCTAAGCTGATGCAGAACAAATTTGAAATGAGCATGATGGGTGAACTAAACTATTTTCTTGGTTTGCAAGTTAGACAGTTGCCTGATGAAATATTCATCAACCAAGCTAAATACACAAAATATCTGTTCAAGAAATTTGGTAAGGAAACTAGCTCTACTGTTAGTGTTCCTATGTCTACTGAACTTCGATTGGATAAAGATGAAGATGGAAAATCAGTAGATATAACCAAGTACAGAGGCATCATAGGGACATTGTAATATCTAACAGCTAGCAGACCTGATATCATGTACTCTGTTGGGGTTTCTGCGAGATATCAATCAAATCCTAAGGAATCTCATCTCCTGGCTGCCAAGAGGATACTCAGATACCTTAAAGGCACTCAAGAATTGGGATTATGGTACCCTAGAGAATCTAGATTTGAACTTATAGGATATTCAGATTCTGACCTTGCTGGCTGCAAGATTGATAGGAAGAGTAAAACTGGCGCCTGATCTCATGGATGAGTAAGAAACAGACTTCAGTATCCATCTCTACTGCTGAAGCTGAGTACATAGCTGCTGGAGCATGCTGTGCACAAATACTTTGGTTGAAACATCAACTAGAAGATTACAACATAAAGATCAGTGGAATCCCAATCTACTGTGACAATACAAGTGCTATTTCTCTTACTCAGAACACCACAAGTTATTCAAGGACTAAGCATATTGAGATTAAGCATCATTTCATCAGAGATCATGTGGAAAAGGGAAATGCTATAATTGAGTATGTTCATACTGACAATTAGATTGCTGACATATTCATTAAACCACTAAGTGATGCAAGGTTTCCAACTCTAAGAGCTTAACTAGGTCTATTAAATTTAGATGCATAAGCTGAGGAGGAACTCATTAGAAGACTGGAGTTTATCAGCTTACTCATCATATCATCTTCAAGGATAAAGGTTAACTCTCAACAGACTAGTTAACTTATGGATTCTTAAATTCAGGGGGAACGTGTAAGACTAGCGTTACTTCTGATTAAAAAGATGAAATTTGTTGACGACAGTTAGTTGAAGTTAAGTTTTCATCAGATAAGTTCTTACTTCCTGAAGACTGAAGATTAATTTATCTTGCTGGATTGACAAACAGCAAAGGAAGATTACTAGTTATTGGCTTTCACTAGTAATATATGTTTTCAGAACACTCGTCTGTCAGATAACTATAAATTTACAGGTCTGATTATTTGTATAAGTGTTGTTACTAAAAACGTTATATTTAAAAGCACGCTTTTACAAGTCGACTGAAGAGGTTCGCATTCCAGACAGTCATTAAATGCTTTTTGAAATTTGAATCGCGCGTATCTCGTCCCCACGATCAATGCTGATAGAAAGCTGATCTAACGGCTCGCGTGAAACACGAAAACCGATGCGCCCTCACCTCTTTAAATTCAGATCTGATCAGCTCACTGTTCTTTTACGCACCATCAAATTTTCAGAGCACTTAGAAGAAATTTTTGCACTCCTATTTTCTACAAATACTTTCTTTTTCACTTATCTTTCAGAAAAATGGCTAAGGAAGAAGGAAGATATCTTGTTTACTCCACTTTCCACTATTCTGGAACCCCTCTCATGAAGGAGATTCTGGAGAAGTTTCAAGCGGCTAATTTGGTGAAGTTCATGGAGGCTCATGAGGACAGAGTCTTCATCGATCAGATCATGGAGTATTACGGCTCAGCTGGCAAGCCAGATTTCGACAAAAAGGAATTCAAGGCTATTGTTGGTGACAAGGAAATCTGTATTACCCTTGCCCTGCTGAACGAAAAGTATGGTCTGCCTAACACTGGAAGAACATACATCACTACAAAGGTTGAACCAAAAGAGGAAGAATTCTGGAGTATCTGCGCCAGGGAAGGAGAAATCCTGGCTGGTAACATAAAAAAGAAGCAGTTGAAGGATGAGTATCAGCGGATGACTGATATGTTCGCGAAGATCATTGAGAATTGCACATTCTCTTTGGACAGCGTGCCTATGAAAAGGTTTCACGCCCTGATCGTTGTTCACTATGGTTTTGAAGTGAACTGGGCTACGTTTGTTTGGTATATCTTGGCTGATCATATCAAGAAAGGAGTCACCTATCATAGGATATTCCTCAACCACCTGTTTATGGATCTTCATTGTGCAAAGACCAATGACAAGGTCATTCATCAATCCAAGCCTATGCACACCTATCTGGCTATTGCAGAACAGCCAAAGAGGAAAGCAGCTGAAGAGCCTAAGAAGAAAGTTGCTGGTAAGACGAGAAAAGTTACAATTTCTGAGCCTTCTGTTCAAATAGCTAAGCCAACTGTTAAAGCTAAGACAGAAGAGGAGCGTGCTGTTGATGCAATTATCTATCAGACAACAAAGGAGATAGATGATATGGCTTATGGTTCACCATCAAGAAACATTTCTGAAGAAAAGCATGCTGAAAATGTTGCTAAGAGGACAAGGAGTCAACTGAAGGACTCATCAACATCTAAGCCCATTCAAGAAAGGGTAGTGCACACAAAGTCCACTGCCAGAAAGACGATGACCTTTGTGTCATCTCCTACTAAGTTATCTGACTTAGTTAGGGAAAGTCCTCCATCAGCAGAGAGGCCTGCTGGAGCAGATAAGGAATCTACTGTCAAGGAGTCAGCTGCTGAATCAGGTAGTCAACAAATCACCAAAGTCACTCCAACAGTTGAGGCTGCCCAACCTCAAGATGATCCTGACGTGCAGATCATCATACCAAAAGCAGTTGTTCCAATTTCAACTGCAGCACCAGAACCAGCTGCTGCACCAGCTCAGACATCTGCCAAACCGAAAAGAAAAAGAATTGTTAAGATAAGAGTGTTTGCTGCTGAGAAAAAGAGAAGGGAGGAGGAAAAAGAAAAGAAAAATGCTGAAGATGACTTCCGCAGAGCAGTGGAGTTAAGCAAAATTGAAGCAGAGAAAGCTGCTAAAAAGAAACAGCTGACTGAAGCTCAGCTGAAAGCTTTAAAAGATGCTGATTTGGCCAAAGCTATTGAACTGAGCAAGCAGGATGCTCATGGACCAAGAAGAGCTGGAGGAATTAAGATTGGAGAATCCTTAAATGCAAGACAGATTCTTCCTCCTGGCCAAAGGGTGGAAAAGTGTTCGTTTGCTGTCAAATGGGCATTAAACATTGTTAATTCACACCCTGGAGCTTTTGCAAGGTTTGAAGCTACCCTTGCTGACTTTGACAAAAAGCTACAACAGGCGACTTTGTTTATCCCGGAGAAGATCAGATACAACAAATGGAAGAACTACAGAGTCAACAAGTCTCTTGAGGAGATGAAGTCTTGGAAGGAGTTTGATGAAGAAGAAAAATGGGTACTGAGCTGGTTGCAAACCTCCTTAATCACCAAGGCTTTAGACCCTGACTATGTTAGGGATTGATAGAGTAGTGCCCAGCAAGCCAATATTAATTAGCTTGTTGAAGTACTATTTTCTTATGGTTTATAATTAATACGACCGTTCATTCATAGTATGTGAAACTTAACAATGGCCAACTTCATCTCTCGCGAACTTATCTAAGCGATTGGATGAAATCCTAAGGTCACAATAGACTATGGGACGATTCACTTCAGTACTGAGTGCAATCATGAAACAGTCTCAAAGGTCGTGATCTTAAAACCGTTCCAAGTCATAGATTCCGAATGAGACGGGGTATCGTAGGAATCGCCAAGACTTGTACAAGTATGCATGATTCACATGGAGTGAATTTGTAGCGTTTCATGAGCAAGGCATTTGAGGCCAGTGCATATGAGTAGGTGGTTCAATGGAGGATTGAATGCATCGAACGACCCGAACAGAGAAACCCATTGTGGAAGCGCATGACGCATATCGGTGATGGGATGTTTCGCAAGGCTTATAATAGTGTACGATTTAGTCCTTAGACTTGAGGTGCTAGGGCGAATTCGGTGCACAAGTGTGCGTACTTAGATTTAGGTACTGGTCACGTAGCCTGGCCACAAAGTGCCTAAGTTGGGTGCGTACACGACTGTACGCGAGTGGTTAATACTAAGAAAGGATATATCGACTCATCCTGATAAGATGAGAGTATTTCCTGTACGTTCTTCGATAATATATTCCTAGAAATCCATGGCCATGGTTGGTGACGAATTTGGAAAGTATTTCCAAATTTAGCAGTCACACCGGAATTATTATCCAGAATTAGAAAGTACAGTATCGAGATAATTAGAGGTGCCGATCAATTCACACACCCTAGGTCTCGATCGGGAAATCATCGTAGAAGGACCGTATGTACATGGCAATTATAAGAGGTGAGGTTCACAATAATCAATTCACCTTTGATTGGGCTTCATGGGCTTGTGGCTAGACATCGACCATGAAGTGTGGGTACTCCTAAATTAATAGGGAAATTAATTCTAGGAGTGGTCAATTAAAAGTTGTTTAATTGGTCGGAGCATTTAATTGCTCGTTAATTAAATCACGAAAGTCGTGGGCCTGCTGCCAGTTGATGGTGAACCCAGAGGGTCACACACAATACAATTGAACGGTGACTGTCTTAAAGGAAAAGAAAATGATTTAAAGTTGTTAAATCAAAGTAATTGAATTATGGTATTAATTCAATTGGAGATCATTAATTAGATGTCTGATTGATTAATGTTTAATTAATTAGAGTTATCTGATTAATTATGAAATTAATTAAAGTAGTTAATTAATTGGAAGTAGAAATAATTAACCAATTTTAGTATTGGATAATTATGGGGTTGATTTCGCAATTAACTAAAATAAAGGTAGGGGGCGATTTTGTGTAAGACAAGGAAAATGAGTTTTAGTCTTGGAAAGCAAGCAAGAAGAGATCTATCAAATCTTGCATTCCTAAGTTGATAAGGAATAGGAGATTTGATAGATAAGGGAAGAAGATATCTTCTAAGAAAAGGACTCTTCTCTTATAAATACTTCTTCTCTTCTCTTCTCTTCATTTATAACTAAGGTTCAACTTTTGAAAACCCTAAAAAGCTTTTGAGAGAAAATACTTTGCTGAAAATAAAGAGAGAAAAATCAATTTACATAGTGAGGAAAATCAGATTTTTCGAACAAGAATTTTAATAGCAAATCGCCCCCTTTACTTTCGCCCCAAACCCTAGTCGCCCAAATTGATCTTGGCCGAACCCAAACTCGACCAGACCTGCCCTGGCCGAACCCTGCTCGATCACACAAGCCCTGTGATTCGATTCTTCCATCTGTATCTCCTAATCTCGATCAAGATCTTAAGTCCAGATCTGAAATCCTTTCTGACAAACCTGCGAGATCCAGTTCTGAGCCTAAGACTTGTAGGCGTCACTACAATCCGATTGGTGTGGACTAACTTTGGAGGTGAGACACATGGATCACTTAAGCTGTGGATCGAACCAAACACATGGAGGAAACCACCACAAATCCGTGGTGAGGTAAATTGCGATTAAATCCCCTATGTTTAATTAAGTGTTTGATTCATGCTTTTCGTATAATAAACTGTGGAGAAAGATTTATGGGACATATAGGGACCTCGAAAAATTTTAAATTCCGCACTTTGTTGTATTGACAATCGAGCCCCTAGATAGAATATCCCAACAGTGGTATCAGAGCCAACTCCATACGTTTTTATACGAAAAGGCCTGAACATAATGTGTTTTCACTGTATATGCTTGATTGTATGTATGAGAACGCGTGATAATTATGTTCTGTCGAATGATTCTTGCTTGTTATGACTGGATCTATGATTGAGTATAATTGCCTTTTAAGATCTGTGGCGAATTTATAGTTTTTCGAAAAATCAGGACTCTTTGTGCAAATAATCGCATATCGCAAAATTAGGGCTGAAAATTGAATTTTCTGTTTCTGGAAATTTTTGAAAAATCTGGGCTGTTTCTGAAAATTAGATCGCACGGGTTTTAGGACCATTTTGCAATTTCCAAAAATTCAAGGACTGTTTTGTAATTTTCGAAAGTTCAGGGGTCAGTTTGCGAATTCGAAAATTTTCTGGATTTCAAAATTTTATTTTCTGGTCCTTCTGTCCAAAAACTGTTTTGGGGGTATTTTGTAACTTTTCAAAAGTTTTGGGGTCAAAAGTGTAATTTCCGAAAGTATAGGGGCCGAACTGCAATTTTCAAAAGTTGAAAAAATCAGAATCTTAATTTGAGGCAGAAAACTTGTTTTAATTTATCCGAGAATTTATTTGTCATAATTAGTAGTGACTAAAAAGCAAGAATCATAGGAAGTTAATTTTAAAAGGTAGTTTTAAAATTAATAAAGAAATACGTAAAGGATGTTTGCATGTTTCTTGCTCTACGTGAACTGCCTACGTGGTTTTCGATCGCGCCGAGCCTTGACCTTAGGTTAGATGTGATTGGTTTAATTTAATGCATGGTTTTTATTGGGCCTGCGAGCCTGTTATTATTTTTGGGCCATTTTGAGCCTTTGTAATAGAATAGGGCTTTACTGCTTTCCTAGTCTAGGATGGAGGCCCGTTTACAAGCAAGGTGGGAGCCCAAGAAGAATTGAAGGCCATGTATGCATGGTACATTGTGTAATAGCATAGGCCCATTTACAAACCCTTTAGATTGACCAATTGGGCCAACATCATTGGCTCGATGATGGCCTGCATAGGAGGCTCCCGATCGAAAACATATTGTGGTAGTATGCATGCTAGGCTTGTATGGCTTTTATTTATTAGTCGATTTATGATTGCTTGTGTGTTTGCGCGCTAGAATCTAGATCGTAAATAAAAGATAAAGCATAATTGAAGCGGTGAGATCTCGAGGAGAGTTTCCTTAAACTTTCAAAACCGAAAATTCCCCTCTCGAATAAATATTAAGTCATATTGGGTTAAATATAAAATGAGGTTTTATAAAATCCAAGCCTTCCATTAATAGGGACTAGTGCATGTTGTTTACTTATCGATAGAGGTGATCCAGAGTCTGGCACCCGAGTCGAAGAAAGGGGCAATGCACGAAATTCCTTGATTCTAGTTTTCTAAAACTTGACAAGGGTAGGGACTGGACGGGACGTGAAGATCGACCGATAACTAGTTACGGAGAATTCATGACCGGGCCCGTTTCTTATCATGATTAATGGATTAGACTTAACGCGTAGTAACATTTATGATGTAGCAGTGCTAGATAAATGCAAAAAACGAGGCAAAATAGCTTGAAGGTTGTGTAGTAGACACAATTGGTAAAATGTATACCTACCTAGGGAATTAATTGTATGGCCACGAGTCGTGGGTGCAACTAATTGCTGCTGGGACGTCAAGACCTACTAGGAAATAGATTTTTCCCGAAACTAGAAGGGGTTATTGTTTCCCGAAACTAGAAGGGGTTATTGTTTCGATAAAAATAGTGGGAGAACTTTTTCGATAAAAAGTCCAAATTTCGTTAATTATAAGTATTAATATTAAACCTGTCTGCTTATAGTTGTCTATTTTATTGCTAGCCATTTACCATCCAAACGATGCTTAGTGCGCATTAGAAACGAACCAACTTTGGGGTCCATTATGCGCAATTACCTTCACGAGACGAGCATGGCTGAGTTTAACAATGTTAGAGAATATTGTTCTTACTTAACCAAAATGTTCAAACGAATAAAAAAGTTTGGAACACAATTGTCTTTAGAAGATGAGATAGAAATTACTCTCAATGGCTTGTCTGACATCTTCACTCATTTCATGCAACACTGTGAAATTCTGCTTGGTGGAATTGAAACAAAGCAATTGCATGAGTTGTTAGACAAATATGAACAAGCTCATCTAAGAGGTCTTGGACTGCATGAAGATAATTGCCCACTGTGTAAGCACGAAAGGAAAATAGGAAAGCTTACTGAAAAGGAATTCCTGGATAGACTTAACTACGGTATGATTTTTTAAATTATACATTTGTTAAATCTTTTTGATGTAAGACATCTGATAAAACTTTCATTTCTGTAAAAGAGTTTACAGCAGATGAAACCATTCCCTCTCAACCTAAAAGGAGGAAATTCCTTGAAAGGAAGATGCATGAAGCGCAGAGAGAGTTGAGGGAAATCGAATTCAGGGACTGGGTCAAGGAAGTACTCAACCTAGACATTCCTTTTTAGAAGAAGTTTTTTCGTATTAGCAATAGTTTTTAGTTTTAGTTTATTTTGAGTATTATTTCAAATTTTGTACAAGACTTTATTGCTTTACCATTGAGAATGAAATTTATTTAATTAGAGCGATTTGACTTTGTACAAATGTTGATGTTTTGAAACATAGAAATAAACAATGATAAACAAATCAAAACTTCGAAGACTATATGCTGAATCGAAAAACCTGGATAATCGTTCACTGAAATGTTTATTTTGGACATTCTTCCAAAAGAAAGATTCGAAAGGAAAGGTTTTTGTCTACTGTTCTTGAAATAAGGAACTTGGATAAAACTCCGAACTTTCAAATCTTGTCTTAAAGGAATAATAACCGAAATAAAGGATTGCAAGGCATTCCAAACATTTCAAATTAATTAGAACTAAAAGCACTAGTTCAAAAGAAGTACAATTCTGAAACTATTTAAGTAATTCAATAGACGTTTTGGAAATGAAGTAACTAGATGCATTATGTCAAAAGCAATTTGATCTAATCAAACTTGCTGAAACATAAGCAACTAAATCCTCGATTATCTAAAGGAGAATATAATTCTAAACAAAGCAAATCAAAGAAGAAGATCGAGCTTTGATAAAACTTGGTTCGACTCTCGACTGTGATCTTGCTAAATTCCTATATTCACATTCGGGGATAGCCTCCCCTGACTCTTCAAAAGTACTTGGTCTAGTATTTTGAAGTAAGTTCTTACACCGCCATGTCATCTAAGACATAGCAACACACCCTTATATGAGAAATTAGATGGTAGATCTGATTCATATAAAGTTTGTGGGGTATCCAACAAAATCCATTGGATAACCTGTTCTACGACAAAGAGAAACGAAAGTATCTCGTAAGAAGCTTGTTCCTCTGTTGACAAAACTCTTGTCAAAGGAAATAAGAGACGTCATAGAACTTGATGAAGTCCAAGGAACTGGACCCATCCCCACAAACAGTGGGAGTAAACCCCGAAACCTACTGAACCGATCCATGCACAAATTAGTAATCTGATCAATTCGTAAGGAACTCAAAATTCCATTTTACGAAATTAAGAAACTGGATTCTAATCCTAGATTACAAAAGAACTAAGTGATATGGCATGAAGCCATAAGATTCAAAGTTGAAACTTTGACTCACCTAATGGCGATAGGTCACTCTTCAAAAGTCCTTCTAGGACCAATGAAAGTACCTTCTCCGTTTGCTACGTCAAAATCCATTTCGAAACTATTAGCCATAGAAAGGTGGATTTCACTACCGAAGAATGACTATTGGATATGAATCCTGCATCTCACAATTGAAAATTGATGAGAATATCTCTATTCAAATCCAAAGGTCAATCTGTGACTTTTTCCCGAACATGGAACATGCAACTTGATAAGTCAATCAAGAATGTTGAAGTTTGTCAAAAAGGCATATGGATTCCAAATGTGCAAGAAAATCAGTGGGAGCATAGTTAAAATTCGCAACGCAACGAGATATTGATCTACACATACGATATAAGAATATCAGAGAAGCACAGACGAAAGCGTGTTATTCACGCAATTTTCCATGATATGATTTGGAATTACATCTCACGTACTAGCAATACGTATTTATGGAGATAAAAGCGAAATAGATGTTGCAATTCACCAAATCAAAGTACAAAGACTGTATATTGATTAAATTCGATGTGGGATAATCCAAGAAAGAATTAGTTCCAAAGAGACGAAACTCTCTTACTTATTTAATAAGCCCTAAATTTAATAAGTAAAGAAGTAACTGTCTCAAGAAGCCTTTTGCTTTAGCATTTGGATTGCATGTAGCATGCAATGTCTTGTACTAGACCTGACACATCAAAATGCTCTGATCATTCAAGAGCTGCTGATAGTCGAACACCAGTAAAGGACACTGGACTACATTTAAAGCAATCCTCGAAGATAATTAAAGGATATAATGCTGGTCTGTGGTAGTAATGGAAAATTGAAAAACTCGAAGGATTTAGAATTTCGAGATTTCCAGTCTGAAGTGGATGAATTATTCTGTCTCGATGGAGCGAATGTAAATTGGAAGAAATTCCAATAGTATACCATTGCCGACTCAATCAGAATAATAGCACCATTATGATGCTGCACAAGAGAAAGTGTTTAGATGAGAAACATTCGTCCAATGATTGGATGAATTACCTAGCATGGCAAAAGCCTGTCATAATCTTAACCGATTTAAACAAGGCGA
Organism: Penstemon eatonii; assembly: GCA_038501285.1. Classification (NCBI taxonomy): domain Eukaryota; kingdom Viridiplantae; phylum Streptophyta; class Magnoliopsida; order Lamiales; family Plantaginaceae; genus Penstemon; species Penstemon eatonii. Next base: position 39,956,019 of record CM076710.1, on the reverse strand, counting down.
TTGCTCAATGAAAAGGAAACGAGATCTCACCGATGATCTGAACACAATATCATATGATTGAACAAATCATAGATAACTGAGACACGTAAAAGTACTACGTTATCTCAAACAAAGACAAACTTAGCAGATCCACTAATTAAGCTCTTTCACAAATGGTTCGAGGGACATCTTGGTATAGATGGGTCTTAGAATTGTTGTGATTGGCTTTAGGGCAAGTGGGAGATTGATAGAGTAGTGCCCAGCAAGCCAATATTAATTAGCTTGTTGAAGTACTATTTTCTTATGGTTTATAATTAATACGACCGTTCATTCATAGTACGTGAAACTGAACAATGGCCAACTTCATCTCTCGCGAACTTATCTAAGCGATTGGATGAAATCCTAAGGTCACAATAGACTATGGGACGATTCACTACAGTACTGAGTGCAATCATGAAACAGTCTCAAAGGTCGTGATCTTAAAACCGTTCCAAGTCATAGATTCCGAACGAGACGGGATATCGTAGGAATCGCCAAGACTTGTACAAGTATGCATGATTCACATGGAGTGAATTTGTAGCGTTTCATGAGCAAGGCATTTGAGGCCAGTGCATATGAGTAGGTGGTTCAATGGAGGATTGAATGCATCGAACGACCCGAACAGAGAAACCCATTGTGGAAGCGCATGACGCATATCGGTGATGGGATGTTTCTCAAGGCTTATAATAGTGTACGATTTAGTCCTTAGACTTGAGGTGCTAGGGCGAATTCGGTGCACAAGTGTGCGTACTTAGATTTAGGTACTGGTCATGTAGCCTGGCCACAAAGTGCCTAAGTTGGGTGCGTACACGACTGTACGTGAGTGGTTAGTACTAAGAAAGGATCTATCGACTCATCCTGATAAGATGAGAGTATTTCCTGTACGTTCTTCGATAATATATTCCTAGAAATCCATGGCCATGGTTGGTGACGAATTTGGAAAGTATTTCCAAATTTAGCAGTCACACCGGAATTATTATCCAGAATTAGAAAGTACAGTATCGAGATAATTAGAGGTGTCGATCAATTCACACACCCTAGGTCTCGATCGGGAAATCATCGTAGAAGGACCGTATGTACATGGCAATTATAAGAGGTGAGGTTCACAATAATCAATTCACCTTTGATTGGGATTCATGGGCTTGTGGCTAGACATCGACCATGAAGTGTGGGTACTCCTAAATTAATAGGGAAATTAATTCTAGGAGTGGTCAATTAAAAGTTGTTTAATTGGTCGGAGCATTTAATTGCTCGTTAATTAAATCACGAAAGTCGTGGGCCTGCTGCCAGTTGATGGTGAACCCAGAGGGTCACACACAATACAATTGGACGGTGACTGTCTTAAAGGAAAAGCAAATGATTTAAAGTTGTTAAATCAAAGTAATTGAATTATGGTATTAATTCAATTGGAGATCATTAATTAGATGTCTGATTGATTAATGTTTAATTAATTAGAGTTATCTGATTAATTATGAAATTAATTAAAGTAGTTAATTAATTGGAAGTAGAAATAATTAACCAATTTTAGTATTGGATAATTATGGGGTTGATTTCGCAATTAACTAAAATAAAGGTAGGGGGCGATTTTGTGTAAGACAAGAAAAATGAGTTTTAGTCTTGGAAAGCAAGCAAGAAGAGATCTATCAAATCTTGAATTCCTAAGTTGATAAGGAATAGGAGATTTGATAGATAAGGGAAGAAGATATCTTCTAAGAAAAGGACTCTTCTCTTATAAATACTTCTTCTCTTCTCTTCTCTTCATTTATAACTAAGGTTCAACTTTTGAAAACCCTAAAAAGCTTTTGAGAGAAAATACTTTGCTGAAAATAAAGAGAGAAAAATCAATTTACATAGTGAGGAAAATCAGATTTTTCGAACAAGAATTTTAATAGCAAATCACCCCCTTTACTTTCGCCCCAAACCCTAGTCGCCCAAATTGATCTTGGCCGAACCCAAACTCGACCAGATCTGCCCTGGCCGAACCCTGCTCGGTCACACAAGCCCTGTGATTCGATTCTTCCATCTATATCTCCTAATCTCGATCAAGATCTTAAGTCCAGATCTGAAATCCTTTCTGACAAACCTGCGAGATCCAGTTCTGAGCCTAAGACTTGTAGGCGTCACTACAATCCGATTGGTGTGGACTAACTTTGGAGGTGAGACACATGGATCACTTAAGCTGTGGATCGAACCAAACACATGGAGGAAACCACCACAAATCCGTGGTGAGGTAAATTGCGATTAAATCCCCTATGTTTAATAAGTGTTTGATTCATGCTTTTCGTATAATAAACTGTGGAGAAAGATTTATGGGACATATAGGGACCTCGAAAATTTTTAAATTCCGCACTTTGTTGTATTGACAATCGAGCCCCTAGATAGAATATCCCAACAGGGATGTCTTTCATGGCTACACTAGGGGAATTGTGGCCAGGGAAGCAGAAAAGATCAAGAACGCACTGCCAGCAAAGAGGAGAAAGAGTGATGATCCAGTCAAAAGAGCTGTGCTGATTGCTGTCTATCAAGCCTTAGAGAAGTGGTCTGAAAGGTCAAGATACTTCAAAGGATCCCCAAGTGACCTCCCCACTTTACCAAGTGTACAACAAATTGCATTTGGTCATGAGGTAAGTACTTTTCAGGAGGTGAAAGTATTTAAGGCACTAGCTTGTATGCCTTCAATTACTAAGGTTATCTATTAGACGACATCCATATCAGCAGATGGAACTTCTGAAACAATAAAGGTGGAAGAACAGGCTGCTGTTCAAAAAAAAGTTGTCCAGAATGAGGGAGAAAATGTTCCAACTGAAGTTGGAGCTATTGTTCCACACTGTTCAAGATACTGCAGAACCAGATCAAAAGGATGAAGAAGAAGTTCTGGCAGATATTCTAGTCCACCAAGATGAACCATCAGCGTCATCTTCCATTCCAACAGCTGATAAACATTTCACTTTAATGGAATCTATCCAACTGCTGCTGAAACCGCCTCTTAAGGTGATGGAAGAAAGGAACAAGCTAATAATGAAAGAGATGGAAGAAAGGAATAAACTGATGATGAAAGAGATGCAAGAGGAAAACAGAAGACTGATCAAAGATGCTATTGACAATTTCCCTTTGCCGCCTGATAACTCCCTGCAGCTGACTCAGAATCTGATCAGCTTGAATAAGAATGTTGAAGATGTGAAGTCTGATGTAAATCACCTTCACACAGCTCTTCAAAGAAATGAGGGAGACATTGCTGATCTAGTAGGCTTGATCACCAAACTGTCAAATGCTGAAACGGAGAAGAACCTTCTATTCATAGGACAATTGGACAACACTGCAAACAAAGTTCATGATGAAGTTTCTACCTTGCAACTCAACATGGACTAACTCAATGATCAGGCTGGCACACTCAAGACTACTCTGAATCATCATACTGCTCAACTTGACACAGTGGAAGAAAACATTAGAAGACTTTGCACTGTCGTCAATATCTCAGCTGCTGAACTTAACCTCGCTGATGATGACAAAAAGGGGGAAGAGAAGTCAGCTACAGCAACTGCAGCTGTTCAAGTACCTGAACAACAAAAGGACTCTGTTGAAGAAGAGAAACCTGCTGAAGAGAAGTCGGAGCCTGTACTTGAAAAACAAGCTGAAGTTGAGAACAAAGCTGATGAAGCAAAGAAAGCTGATGCTGCTGAAGAAAAGGTAGTTGAAGCTAAAGCAGATGTTAAGGAAACTGATGCTGAACAAGTTGCTGAAGAAGAAGAAGAAGAATCCAAGGAACCAGCAAAATCTGATAAAGAGATTGCTACATCTAAGGATAAACCAGAGGAGCAACTTGATCGACATGTGATGTACAAGAACTTTGAACGCATCAAAAGAAAGGTTGAAGAAGCAGATCGCCAAATGAAGATGGAAGCTGCTAAGAAAAACCTGCTGTCTGATGATGCTAATGAAGAAGAAGATGAAAGTATTGATGAAGAAGAAGAAGAAGAAGAAGAAGAAGAGCATGAGGAAATTGAAGAAGAAGTAACTGATGATGAATCAGATTACTAGGACTTATCTGTTTTCCTGTATCAATTTATGTTTCCTTGTAATTTCATCTAAAAGCTTGTAACTTGTACTGAATTTTCAACTATCAATAAAAGTTCAAGTTTTTACTCCAACATATAATTTCTATCTCAGAAATTTGTGTGGATTAAAACATTAGTTTAGGTATAGGTACTTAGCTGAAGTTTTGTCATCATAAAAAATGGGGAATTGTTGGATGAAGATGAAGATTAAAGAACAAGAAAGTTAGAAGTTAAAGGGAGGTTTTGATGATTTCCAAAACATCATAACCAGCTAAGTAAGGAATACTTATTAAAATTCCTTAAAAGAATTTTGATCAACTTAAAGATAAATCAGACAAATCAAAAGTCAATTTGGTCCAGAAGACTACTGACCTGCTGCTGAAGGAAGAAATCAGTTGGATGAAAATCAGCCGACTCAAATCAGATTAGTTCAAGTTTGAGATCAACTCAATACATCATCATACGAGAGATTCTTATGAGCCAAGTGAAGACGATCAGGAAGTCTCCTCAACGGTAATAATTGCACTTGGAGTAATAAATGCTGAAGAAGGAGGGTATTTATGGCAAATGATTGAAGAAATCCTCGTATCAGCTCAGTGCATTTAATGCAGCTGACAAAAAGTACTGCAGACAGTACTGTAGCAGTCGTAGAGAGCCGTTTGTAGAGTTTAAGGACCAGTACTCGAGGTGTTTGAATCTTGTATTTCTTCAACGGACACTTTTCAAACCAAGAGTATAAATAGTTCGTGAGTTTGAGAGAGAAGAACAACAGCACACAATTGAGGTCATCATGTGAAGCAAAATCTTCTAAGTCTCAAAACTCAAGAACAACTCACAAGCCTGCTGAAGTTATTTGTTAACTAAAGCTGCGTTGAAGTTCAAAAGATAAATCATTTTCCGAGTGAATCTGTTAAGAGAGTGTTGTGAGAAGCTGTTATCCATCTTTGTGAGTGATAAAACTTTGTAGTATAGGATTTCTGAGTGATCTCCTGTAACGAACTTGTGGCCTTTTCATTTGTTGATTGGCGCAAGCAGAGTATATTGTCATATGTGCGATTATAGTATAACCCAAGATCTAAGTGACTTGGAAGAGTGGACTAAAAAATTTAAATCCATATAACCACTATAAAAATCATTGTGTTCATTTTTGCATAAGTTTTCTTGTATTCTTTAAAATTTGCATAAGCTTACATTTGAAGAAACTGCTTAAAGATTTTAAAAGGAGTTTAAAACCGGGGATAACATCCTTACAAGACTTAGTTTACTTGTGAATAACACTTTAAAACATCCGCTGCAAGTAACCTGATTAAAACTGATTTTACTGAAATCAGCTAAGTACTTTTCTAAAGAGTAGTCAACTCTGCTACTCAAACTTTGTGTGCGAACAGCTTAGTCAGCTTACTGTTTACGATCATCTTAGTCTGCTTACAGTCAAGTGAAAAGTTTTTAAGTATAAAATTTTCAGAGGTCTATTCACCCCCCCCCCCCTCTCTAGACCTCATCTGACCACTTGGGACCAACACCTACATTTGAATTTGAATATCATATAAGAAACTAACTATGATAAACAGATTGTTCAATTTTGAGATTTTCTTACCGATGTAACGCCAAAAGGTCTAAATGCACCAGAAAATGGACCAGTAGGTGCTCTAAACGGAGCAGTAGGAAAGTTGCTAAGACCAAAATAAGACACCATATCCTCAGCCACTGCTTGGGTCATTTCATTTCGGGCCTTAGATGTAACCACTTGTGCATGAGTCATCCTTTGTATCATTTGTTCCATTAACACATTCATTTGCTCCCTTTCCTCTCTCATTTGCTCCATTTCCTTCCTCATTTGCTCCCTTTCCTCCCTCATCTCCTCCTTTAATTCTCGACTCAATTCTTCCCGAATCTTTTCTTTGATAGCATCATTTACAGATAAGGCATGTCGATATTGCGATGGTTTAATACCTTGTCCACCACACCTTACACGACCATGACCATCTAATCCCATTTGCTCAACCCAAACCCTTTAATCAGATCTCAAAACATCAACTAAAGAAATACTCGAATTATTCAGTACAATACACAGTTAACCATTAAAATAAAGTAAATTAGATGCTATCTCAAAAGCCTTTAAGTTCCCAAATGCATTTTACTATCAATATGCTTAATCCATGAACCTGTAGTTTCAATAACATTAGTATATCCTAAGATTGCACCCAACCAACAACCATTCCATATATAAGTCTCACCACTATTGTGATTGTTTAAAACTTGGAAAACTGAAACACTTTGATGAGATGCTGCTTAACAAGTCTTTCTTTTGTTGAAGGCTTTTTGTAAAAACACTCCAACGCATATATACACATGTAGATTTTTTTTTTGGGTTTCCCAAGGGTTTTATCCCTTTCGAGCCGGGTTAGGCACATTAATGTGGGTACCTCTCCTAACAGAGATTCGAACTTGAGTCCGCTACTTGGTAGTGACTAATTCCTTTCACTAGACCAATCACCTATTGGTATATACACATGTAGATATGTCTCTGTTATTTGTAAGAAAACAATTATATGAAATTGTTGAGTAAAAATTAATAATCTTACTTTGTTTAATTTTGTAGTATAATACATCACTAAGAGCGGAAAAGATTCTTTTAAAAAACTCAAGAGGAAATACAAAAAGATTATTCGAAATGAAATAACCTCAAACTTGTCCTGTAAAAATATTGTTAATTTTTTTTGGGGTAATATAAACTTATTTGAGATATTGATGGGAACGAAGTTGGTAACTTAAAGTCTATCAGTGGTGGACGTTCTATGTCAATCTATATTTTAGGTGGATCGTTGGTGGCATCATTTTTATATGGTGTAGCAAAAGCTGCTTCCTTACTTACAAATGTTAGAACATGGAGTTAGGAACTATGAGTTTAATTAAAAGGAAACGAAGAAGTTCATTACTCGTGCTATAAGTTTACGCCTAAGTTTGGTTGTAGTTCTTGAAGGGGCAGAAAACGCATCCAACCTAACTGAGGATGAAGTAAGAGAAGAAATTAATGATATGATAAAGTTACTTGAAAATCCTCCAGCCACACTAATTTTATGAAGAATTGGGGAAATACTTGCGGTCATGTTATGTTTTTTCTCTTATGGATAATAATTTAAATTATATACCAAAATCCAAGTAAGGTTTCATTAAATTTCTATGTTTTTCTTTATGGATTGTAAGCTGGATTATATCTATTGATCAAAATAAAAAATTTCAGTGAACTTTTAATTTTTTTGTGGTATATCTTTTTTGACATACAAAGGGTCATTTCTCATCTTTGACAGTGACATACCTTCTTCAACTCGAAAACCTACTTAGAGGATTCTTCTTGCAAATCGGTAATTTAAATTACTTGAAGATTAGGTTATACTTTTTCCTTCAAATGTTTTTTTTCTTTTGGTTTTTGATGGTGTGCAAAAGAAATAACATGTTTTTGTTTTTTTTATTGTTTCAATAATTATTGTTTACCTGTATTTCCTTCTGCAACAGATCATGGAGACATGGGTAACACTTTTTTTTTGTGCATGAACATCTTTATTTTCTTATTCTTTTGTTATATTGACAAACATTGACAATTGCAAATTGAAAGATTCTTCGAAATTTATCGTGAATCCAAACCCTCTGAATCCGGATAAGAATTACATTGTAAATCCACACCCTTTGGATGAAAATTTCATTGTGAATCCAAATCATTAACCCCCAAGTTATCCAAGAATATAGATCACCTCCACAAACACTGGAGTTGGCCAAGAAGATGTCAATCCTTCCACAAATACTGAAGTTAACATTGAGCTTATTAGCGATGTTGATCTTTCAAACACTGGAGCTATTTTAAACTAAAAGGATTTTTTAGCACAATTTTTCAAAAACTCTTTGGCGAACATTATTTTAAATTGTTTTGAAAAACTTCTCATAATTAAACATTATAAGCACTAAAGAAACTATAATTTGTTGTATTACAACTTGGATGCTAACTTCGATTGATTTCTTGGATGATTTGCAAATGAAATGACTTTGCAATTTATGCTACTCAATATTTCTAATGGACGGTGAAACCAACTCAATCTATTGACTAGGACTCCACATCTAGAAACTTCCTACCAACTAGAATATTTAACAAAGTTTTCTACTGCATTTCTACATTGTTGCCTTTTAAGACATTCTAAACACTTATATGTTATTCTAATATGGCCTAGAATGTTTCAGCATGTTCCGTCTTCGTGTAGGATCTAGAATAATATAATGTGCGCATATGTAGAGTTCATACATTGACTAAGGGAATAACTTCATCAAAGTTGTCTCGACCTTGCTCATTCTTATTGTAACGCCCCTCAAATTTCAAGTCCTTTATTATTGTTTTAATTAATTTTTTTTACAAGTACAATTTTTGAAGAATTTATTAAATTCAAATTTTATTTTTGCTTTAATTAAAAGTTAAAAAAACTATTCAAAAATTATATTGATTTTACCAAATTTCGTTGGAGTTCGGCAAGTATCAATATTTGGTATGATGGGAACAGTTTAACTGATTTCATCGAACTTCGTGTGGATATGGTAATATCAATAGATTAATGAGTACATAGACTAATAATCAATATTATCGAACTAGATTTGAGGGCAGATTAAGTTACTCAGGATGGTGCAATACCAAGAAAAATATAATGAATAATAAAAAAACGTAGTCGTAAAAGAGAATCAATTGATATTGTTGTATTATTACTCTTTTGGAGTATTTCAGATCCTCCCATAATACAATGACAATTCTCCTATTTATAATACAAGAATCCTAGGTTTAAAAGGATCCTAGTCCTTGTAGGATAATATTCAGCGCGGCCCATAGTGGTCCAAAAGCCTTATTAGGCCGATAAGATACAAAACATAAAATTGGGATGACCATTTAGTTTGATATAAAGCCTGCACAATTTATAGGTGTGAAATAGCCCCCATCAGTACTCCCCCACTTCTCGAGCATAAGTGCAACTCTAGCTCGGAGAAATAAAAATAAGCCTTTGAATTGATTCCTGCTGCTTATCTCGACCATGCCTCATTAACAACATTGCTCGAAAAAACCCATTGGGATAAAAACCGACCAAGGAAAAAGAGTACATATCCATTGAGATATACGGATAGTTGAAGTGTATATGCTATATGCTAGTAGCTCTTAACATTCTATAACTTCTTTAAGGGCTGGAGTTGCATTTTTATGATGCAGGAAAATGAATTGTCGCCTACAAGCTAATGGCTAAATTACCATTAACCCATATAAACAGCAGCGAGATCGGAGTAGTTAAAAATTCTATAAGTCGACATTTCTCCGAAAAATGTAATTCTTCGACCCTTCTTAGCCAAACGTTGACCTTAGAAACGAAACAAGATCTTGTCATCCCGAATGATGCCGAGATCGAACAAAAAATAGGAAGCGCAGAATAGAGGCTTGGCAGCTCAAATTTCGATCAATTTTTAGAAGATCTCTGAAACTAGATAGCCTTATAGTTCTAATATCGTAGATCTATAAAGGATTTATGAATCCCAATCGATCTTTAGATTTTGAGCAAGAATGACTGTTATTTAGTAGTATTTCTACGATCTCATTAATAATAAAGTATTTGCTTTTGAATTCTCCTTTGTCTTCATTTTCTTTGAATGAACAAATTAACTTGTTCATCAGTTCATAGTATTGAAGATCGATCTCATACAAATTATCTTGTTTATCTTAGATCCATACAAATTTAATTGTATAAGCGTTAATTTTGTAGTCCTTGTAGATAGCTGAGCGTATACCGAACTAACGGTTTTACTCAAATTAATAAAATGGATTGTATAGAATTATTTGTTTTAACCTTTTTGGATATTGTTAATCTGAGATTGAAGATCGTAGATCAAGCTTTACTGAACGACAGTTTATGCTCATAAAATCGGAATTTTCACAGCTTAAAGGTTTTATCCTTTTAGAGATCATAAATTATAGATCCTATATCGAGCTTTATTGATCAATGATTTATGCTCAAAAGATTGGAATTTTTACCAACTTGAAGGTTCTATTCTTTTATGGATCATAGATCATAAATCGAGCTTTATCGGTCGACGGTTTTACACTTAATATTTCGATCAAAGAGTTTTTACCAGATTAAAGGTTTTATTCCTTATTTTTCGATCAAGAGTTTATACCAAATTAATAGTTTTACTCAATATTTTTGATCAAGAGTGTGTATCAAATTAATGGTTCTACTCAATATTTTCGTCCAAAGGTTTATACCAAATTAATGATTTTACTCTATATTTTCGATGAAGAATTTATACCAAATTAATGGTTCTACTCAAGATATTCGATCCTCAGGACGAATAAAAGTTCTTGCCTGATTTCGATCGCAGAGTCATATCAATAAATTTTACTCAACGTTTTCGATCAAGAGTGTTGGATAAAGATGAAGATGAAGTGGAATGAAGACAAGATGATAAGGGAGGTTTTTATGATTTCCAAAACATCATAATCAGCTAAGTATGGAATGCTTAGATCCCTTAGAAGAATTTTGACCAAGTAAGAAAACATCAGAAAGGTCAAAAGTTCAAGGTCCAGAAGACTACTACTGATCTTATGCTGAATTCGAAATCAGAAGGGTAGATTATCAGCTGACTCAAATCAGATGAGTTCATGTTTTGATCAGCAGAGTATCCATCAGAAGGGTTGATTCCATCAGCAGAGTAGAAAGGATCAAAGAGTCTGCCCAACGGTAATAAATGCACTTGGTGTAATAAATGCTGCAAGAGAAGGGTATTAATGGCAAATGATTGAAGTTATTCTCGGATCAGCAGGGTGCATTTAATGCGACTGCAGAAAAGTACAGCAGACTGTACAGTGCAGGTAGCCGTTCCAGATTTTGGGGGACCATGCTATGGATTTGAAATATGTCTCTCTTCGACAGTCATTTTTCAAATTCAAGTATAAATAGAGCTAATTTCAAGAGCTAGAGACACAACAACACAACTCTGAGAAAATTTCCGAAGCAAAATCTCTCTAAGTCTCAAGAACAGCTCACTCGTCTGGTGAAGTCATTTGTTGACAGAACCAAGTTGAAGTCAAAAAATAAATCCTTTTTCTGAGTGAAACTGTATTTAGAGTGTTGTGAGAAGTGTAGATCCATCTAAGTGAGTGATCTAGCTTCAGAGAATAGGAGTTTCTTTGTGATTCCCTATTGTGAGCTTGCGGCCTTTACGTTTGTTGTTTGGCGTAAGTAGAGTGTATTGTAATCTAAGTGATTATAGTATAACCCAAGATTTAAGTGACTTGGAAGAGTGGACTAAAGGATTTTTATCCATATAACCATTGTAAAAATTCTCTGTGTTTTATTTTGCATAAGTTTTCTTGCATATTTCAAAACTGCATATCTGAACACTTTGAATTGTTTGTTTAAAGATTTCAAACGTAGTTTCAAAAATTGGGGATAAAATATTTAAGAGGACTAAGTTTACTTGTGAAAAACACATAAAATTATCCACTGCAAGTATTCTGTTTTAAAACTGATTTTTGCTGAAATCAGCTAAGTAGTTATCAGAAGAGTGGTCAACTCTGTTGTTCAAGATTTGTTAACGATCAGCTTAGTTTGCTTACTGTTCTATATAAGCTTAGTCTGCACAGACGACTTGAAAGTTTTTAAAGTCTAAAATTTTCAGAGGTCTATTCACCTCCACCTCTAGACCTCATCTGACCACTTGGGACCAACAAGTGGTATCAGAGTGGGTGGTTCATTAGAATCAGCTGCCTGATCAACGAGCTTGATCCAAGTGTTTTTTGAAAGGTTTTAAACTTTTTCAAAAGAGCATATTTTTGGAAAATTAAAAACTTTTTGAAAATGTATTGTATCAGCCATGTTCCCCACATTGGCGGTATGAGCTTTGAAGATTGGAAGATTAGGATGGAGATCTTTCTTGCTGCATATAATGACAACATGTATACATGTATCACTAAAGGCCCATTCAAGTTCACCAAGACAATAAAGGTTGATTCCTTGCTGCATATAATGACAACATGTATACATGTATCACTAAAGGCCCATTCAAGTTCACCAAGACAATAAAGGTTGATAAAGTTGATATTGTGGTGGATAAGGATCTTCAAGAGATGACAGCTGATGAGATCAAGCTGTTCAATCTTGATAAAGTTGGCCATTTCATCATGACCAAAGCCCTGGATAAAGATAGATTTGACAAAGTCAAACATTGCAAAACTGCAAAGGAAATGTGGGATAAGGTTCGTGACATGAGCGAAGAAAACGATGCCATAAAGGAGCACCAGCTGAGTGTTGCACTAGAGAAGTTAGACAACTTCAAGATGAAATCTGGAGAAACCATTGATCAGATGGATACAAGGTTCACCAGAACACTGAATGAAGTTCTTAAGCTGGGTAAGACCTTCACTGACAAAGTGATCACTGTCAGAGTACTGAAGGCTCTGCCTCCGAAATTCAACATGAAGGTGACAGCAATGGAGGAGTCAGGAGATTTGGGAAAGATCTCTCTTCCTGAGTTGTTCTCCGTACTCAAGGCATACGAGTATAAATTGCCAAGAATGGGTATTGAAGAAACCTCAACTTCAGGCCCCACAGCTGCACTGGTTGCTGCTGAAAATCCGAGAAGAACAACAAACAAAAGCAAAGATGTGGACTCATCTGATGAAGCCACACTGCTCAACAAAAAGGAGTACACTGCTGGAGACGTTGCATTGCTGATGAATAACTTCAAAAAGTTCTACAAAAGAAAAATGAAGAACAAATATAACAATGCTTCTACTTCTAACCCTAATTCTTCTTCTCATGATAAAGATGCTTATAAATCCAAACTAATGTGATACAACTGCAGGAAATTGGGACATTTCATCAAAGACTGCCTATATCCCAAAGCAGAAAAGTACACTGAGGAAGAAAAGAAAATAAGATGGGAGAGAAAACATCAGAAAGGCAAGGTACTGATAGCTGAAGCAGAAAAGCTGGTTGCTATCTACCCGTCTGATTCATATTCAATTCAGACACTTCAAAAGAAAAGTCTATTGAAGATGAGAACCCTACTCTTATCTATCTGATGGCCAAGGAATCTGATGATTCTGAGGATAAGGTAACTCCATTTGATAATGAATTATTCAATTCATTTGAGCAAATGATGGTTAATAAATCTAATATTGTTGATGCATTTGCTAAGCTTAAGGAAGAGATGATATTGCTTAAAGAGCAAAATAGTTCACTGAAACTTAAGGTTGAAAGACCAAAAGAATTAGCCGAATATAAAATGCTTGAGCAAGAGAATGAATCTCTGAAAGTTAAATGTGAAGTATATAAAGGGAAAATCATGGAACTTGAAAAGATTATTGAGTCTCAAGACAAGTCTTCTGTTGCATCCACTTATATGTCTAGCAAACAGAAACTACCTTTAGAACATGAAAAGTTAGAACTGAATCATACTGAAAAATTTGTATCAGCTGACAATAGTAAGGTCATATTGTATGGTCAGACAACTAAACCTGCTTCACCTGAGAAAGAATTAAAGGAGAAGAAAACTCCTAAGGCTAAAAAGAGCAAAGAGCCTAGTTTAGGAAAACAGACTGGTAAAAGTAAACAGCAGAGTCCTAGGAAGTCTGCTGAAACAAGTAAAACCAATCAGACTACTAACAAAACTAAGTCGTCTGTTAATGAGCAAGTAAAGAGTAAACCAAAGAAGCATAAGAACAAGAAAAATCAAAATGCTTGGTATGGAAATGAGTCATCATAATATGTGCAACCTGCTGCATATCCTCCTATGTATCATGCACCTCAATTTCCAGCTTACTATGCACCTTACCCTTCTCATCAAATGCATGTATACCCTGCTTATCATGCATCATATCCTGCTTATGAACATCATCCTTATCATATTGATTATCAACATAACACATCTGCTGTATATGATGAAGATCAAACTGTTCATGCTCCTGTAAAATCTCAGAAGCCTAAGACTTCAACATCTTGGGTTGTCAAAGGTGGAACTAATCCTCCAGGACCCTCTCAATAAAGGGTACCTAAAACAATTTTATTTTGTTTTGTAGGTTAGGATTAGGATTAGGAGTAGGAGTAAAGTAGAGAAATTATGGTACTTGGACAGTGGATGTTCAAGACACATGTGTGGCAACATACATGAGCTGACTGATGCAATAACTGTGGATGGTCCTAAGGTGACATTTGGAGACTGCAAAGAAGGCAAGATAGTAACATGTGGAAAGCTAATCAAAGGCAACATTGAGATATCTGACGTCTCTTATGTTAAAGGCCTCAAATACAATCTGCTGAGCATAAGTCAATTTTGTGACAAGGGATTTTCAGTTATCTTCTTGTTGGATAAGGATGAAGATGAAGGCACTAAAGGAAATTTGATAAGGGAGGTTTTGATGCATTCCAAAACTTCAAAATTAGCTAAGTATGGAGTAACTTAGCTGATGATCCCTTTGGAAGGAATTTTGACTAAGTAAAGAAGACATCAGAAGAGTCAAAGTTTCAAGGTCCAAGACTTCTGATCTGCTGAAGTAAAGTTATCAGACTGATGAAGATCAGCCGACTCAAATCAGATTTGTTCAAGTTTGAGATCAGCCGAGTTCGCCATCAGACATGCATTTTCGTCAGCCAAGTGAAGAAGATCATGAAGTGTTCCCAACGGTAATAAATGCCCCTTGGAGTAATAAATGCTGAAGTACAAGGTTATTTAAGACAAATGATTGAAGACTTGCTTCGCATCAGCTGGGTGCATTTAATGCTGCCTGCAGAATAGTACTGTTTACAGTACGGACAGACTGCAAAAGAGCCGTTCGCGGATTTTAAGGACCAGTACTCGAGGAATTTGAATCTTGTCTTTCTTCAACGGACATTTTTCTATCCTCAAGTATAAATAGCTGAAAGAGACGAAGAAGAAAACAACACAATCTCTGAGAAATTTTCGAAGCAAAATTCTTTAAGTCTCAAGAACAGCTCACTCATCAGCTTAGTCATTTGTTGACGAAAGCAGAGTTGAAGAATCAAGAAAAATACATCTTCTGAGTGATTTTGTAAACAAGAGTGTTGTGCGGAGTTGTGATCCATCTTTGTGAGTGATCAAACTTCAGAGAGTAGAATTTCTTAGTGATTTTCTATTGTGAGCTTATAGCCTTTTCATTAGTTGTCTAGGTATAAGTGGAGAAATATTGTAATCTGTGTGATTATAGTATAACCCAGAATCTAAGTGATCTGGAAGAGTGGACTAAAGGATTTTTATCCATATAACCACTATAAAAATTCTTTGTGTTTTTACTGTGTTTTTAAACTTGCCTATTTACTGGTTGCATAAAACACATTAAGTTAACTGTTTGAAAAAGGATTTAAAAGGAGTTTACAAAACTGGGGAAACATTTTTCAAACTGCTAAGACTACTTGTGAAAAACACTTTATAAATCCGCTGCAAGTACTCTAAGTATTAAAACTGATTTTAACAAAATCAGCTAAGTCACCATCAGACGAGTGGTCAACAAAACTGTTCAAAGATTTGTTCACGAGCAGAATTGTAACTAACTGATCTGATCAGCTTAGTCTGTTCAGTTAGGGTATAAGTTTTAAAGTTAAAATTGAAGAAAATTTTTAAAGAGGTTTATTCACCCCACCCCCTCTAAACCTCTTCTGACCACTTGGGACCATCAAGTGGTATCAGAGCAGGTGGTTCATTAGAATCAGCTGCCTGATCAACGAGCTTGATCCAAGTATTTTTCAAGGGTTTTTAAAATTTTCAAAAGAGCATCTCTTTGAAAAATCAAAACTTTTTGAAAAATGGATTGTATCAGCCATGTTCCCCACATTGCTGGTATTTCCTTTGAGGACTGGAAAATCAGAATGGAGATTTTCCTAGCTGCTTATAATGATAACATGTACACATGTATCATTAAGGGTCCATTCAGATTCACAAAGACCATAAAAATCAATGAAGTTGATATGGTTGTGGAAAAAGACCTTCATGAGATGACTCCAGAAGAAATAAAGCTTTACAATCTAGACAAAGTTGGGAGATTCATCATGACTAAAGCCCTGGATAATGATCGGTTTGACAAGGTCAAGCATTGCAAGACTGCAAAGGAGATGTGGGATAAAGTCAGAGATATGAGTGAAGGAAATGATGCAATAAAAGAGCATCAGCTAACTGTTGCTTTGGAGAAACTTGACAACTTCAAGATGAAGTCTGGAGAAACCATTGATCAGATGGATACCAGATTCACCAGAACTCTGAATGAAGTTTTAAAGCTGGGAAAGACCTTCACTGACAAAGAGATTACCGTCAGAGTACTAAAGGCCCTACCCCCAAAGTTCAACATGAAAGTGACAGCAATGGAAGAATCAAGGGATTTGGGAAAAATCTCTCTTACTGAGCTGTTCTCTGTACTCAAGGCATTCGAGTATAAGCTGCCTAGGATGGGAATTGAAGAAACCTCAACTTCAGGACCCACAGCTGCACTGGTTGCTGCTGAAAATCAAAGAAGACCAGCTCAAAGAAATATAGAAGTGGACTCATCTGATGAAGCCACAATACTCAACAAGAAGGAGTACACTGCTGGAGATGTTGCACTGTTGATGAACAATTTCAAGAAGTTCTACAAAAGAAAAATGAAGAACAAATACAACAATGCTTCTACTTCTAAACCTAACTTTTCTTCTCAAGATAAAGACGATTATAAAGCAAAACTAATGTGTTACAACTGCAGGAAATTGGGACACTTCATCAAAGACTGCCCATATCCAAAAGCAGAAAAGTACACTGAAGAGGAGAAGAAAATAAGAAAAGAAAGAAAGCATCAGAGAGGCAAGGCTATGATGGCTGAAGCAGAAAAGCTGACTGCTGTCTACTCATCTGATTCAGATTCAGACACGTCTGATGAAGAATCGTCTGATGAAGAAAAACCTGCTCTCCTGTGCCTGATGGCAAAGGAATCTGATGACTCTGAGGATGAGGTAACTCCTCTTAACAATGAATTATTTAATTCATTTGAACAAATGATGCTCAACAATACTGGTATTGCTGAAGCATACAAGAAGCTTAAGGAAGAGATGATATTGCTAAAAGAGCAAAATAATTCACTGAAACTTTTAGCTGAAAAGCCAAAGGAATCAGCTGAATATAAACAGCTTGAGCAAGAACATGAGTCTCTGAAAGCTGAGGGTGAAGTTTATAAAGGAAAAATCATGGAACTTGAAAAAGTTATTGAGTCTCATGAAAAATCATCTGTTGCATCCACGCACACATCTAGTAAACAGAAGATACCTTTAGAACAGGAAAAGCAAGAATTGAACCATACTGAAAAATTCATATCAGCTGACAATAGTAAGGTCATTCTGTATGTTCAAACTGCTAAACCTACTTCATCTGAGAATGTGTTAAAGGAGAAGAAATCTCCTAAGGCTAAAAAGAGCAAAGAGCCTAGTGTAGGAAATCAGACTAGTAAGACCAAACAGCAGAGTCCTAAGAAGTCTGCTGATAAAGCTAAAGTCAATCAGACTAGTGGTAAAACTAAGTCAAAATCAATTGAGCAAGCATCTAGTAAACCAAAGAAGCATAAAAACAAGAAAAATCAAAATGCTTGATATGGAAATGAGTCATATTATGTGCAACCTGCTGCATATCATCCTATGTATCATGCACCTCAATTTCCTAGTTAGTATGCACCTTATCCTGCTCATCCAATGCATGCATATCCTGCATATCATGCACCTTACCCTGCTTATGAACATTATTCTTATCATACTGATCATCAACATGACTTATCTGATACTTATGATAAAAATGAAACTGTTCATGCTCCTGTAAAAACTCAGAAGCCTAAGAAGCCTAAGACTTCATCATCTTGGGTGGTCAAAGGTGGAACTAATCCTTCAGGACCCTCTCAATAAGGGTACCTAAAACAATCTTACTTTTGTTTTGTAGATTAGGATTAGGAGTAGGAGTAAAGTAGAGAAGATTTGGTACTTGGACAGTGGTTGTTCAAGACACATGTGTGGAAACATACATGAGCTGACTGATGCAGTTGCTGTGGATGGTCCAAGTGTTACATTTGGAGACAGCAAAGAAGGCAAGATTAAAGCTAAAGGAAGATTAATCAAGGGAAACATAGAGATATCTGACGTCTCATATGTTAAAGGCCTAAAGTATACTCTGCTGAGCATAAGTCAATTTTGTGACAAAGGATATTCAGTCATCTTCTCAACAGATAAGCGCTATGTTGAACAGATTGGTACAAAGAAGGTAATCTTATCTGGAAGAAGACAGGGAAATATCTACATAGTTGACTGGAATTCTGCTGACAAGAATTCAAGTGTTTGTTTGGTAGCATCTGCACCAAGTGAAGTCAGTTGGCTATGGCACAAGAGAATGAATCATCTAAACTTCAAGACCATCAACAGATTAATCAAGAATGATTTGGTAGAAGGGATTCCAAAAACAGTCATGAGCAAAGACAAGCTCTGTGACACATGTCAGAAGGGTAAACAAATCAAGTCATCTTTCAAAGGCAAGAAGCACCAATCTTCTGGAAGAATATTGGAACTATTACATATGGACTTATTTGGACCCATTGATCCAGTCAGCAATGGTGGAAAGAAATACTGCCTAGCTGTTGTGGATGACTATTCAAGATATACTTGGGTGATTTTCATGAAGAAGAAAAGTGAAACCAAGGAACATCTTACCAATCTGATGGAACTGATCCAGAATGAGAAGAGTATAAAAATATTGAAGATCAGATCAGATAGAGGGACAGAGTTTACAAACTCTACTGTTGAAGAGTATTGTAATATCAAAGGAATACATCATGAGTATTCAGCAGCTAGAACCCCTCAACAGAATGGTGTTGCTGAAAGGAGAAACAGAACACTAAAAGAAGCTGTCAGAACCATGATAGCTGAAGCTAAGCTGCCTCAAAGATTTTGGGCAGAAGCAACAAATACAGCATGCTTTACCCAAAACAGATGTATGATCAACAAAAATCAGAACAAGACTCCCTATGAAGTTTGGAACAACAGAAAACCAAACATTCATTACTTTAAGATTTTTGGTTGTAAATGTTTTGTATTGAATAATGGGAAAAATCACCTTACTGCATTTGCAGAAAAGGCTGATGAAGCTGTTTTTGTAGGATATTCAACTGTTAGTAAAGCTTACAGAGTTTTTAACAAAAGAACATTACTAATAGAAGAATCTATCCATGTAGTATTTGATGAGTCAAGTCAATCTTCTGAAAAGAATCAAAGTGTTAATCAAGATCTGTCTACTGATTTACAGAAGTTAGACACTGGAAGAAATGAAGAATATGTTCCCATCATACTACCTAATCTCAGCTCAGCTGCTAACTCAAGTGGTGTTCAAAATCACAGTGCTGATTGTCTAACAGACGAGTTGCAAACAGCTGACAGACCAGAGACTGTTCAACAGACAACTAATGTTCAACAGACTACTACTGAAACTCCAATAGTAGTGCTGCAAGATCTAAACAGAGGACAACATCCTGATCTGCAACCTGATCTTAGATGGCTCAGAAATCACCCACAAGAGTTAGTGATTGGTGATCCATTAGATATAGTGAAAACAAGAAGAGCTGCTGCACAAGATGCTATGTTTGTCACCTTTCTATCTCAAATAGAGCCTAAGCAAATTGAAGAAGCTCTAAATGATTCCTTCTGGATAGAAGCTATGCAAGAAGAGCTGAATCAATTTGAAAGGAATGAAGTCTGGTACTTAGTTCCTAGACCAAATCATCAAAGGGTAATTGGCACTAAATGGGTATTCAGAAATAAGATGAATGAAGATGGTGTTGTCACCAGAAATAAAGCAAGATTAGTGGCCAAGGGTTATTGTCAAGAAGAAGGAATTGACTTTGATGAAACTTTTGCACCAGTAGCAAGACTTGAAGCAATCAGACTGTTTCTAGCCTATGCTGCTTACAAGAACTTCACTGTCTATCAGATGGATGTGAAGTCTGCTTTTCTCAATGGAGAACTGCAAGAAGAAGTATATGTTGAACAACCTCCTGGATTTGAAGTCTATCAAGAAGAGGACAAGGTATATCGTCTGAAGAAAGCCCTTTATGGACTGAAACAGGCTCCAAGAGCATGGTATGATACCCTATCTGATTTTCTTTTAATTAAAGGATTTCGTAAAGGTAAGGTAGATAAAACCTTGTTTACAATTGAATGGGAAAATCATATATTACTTGTGCAAATATATGTGGATGATATTATTTTTGGTTCAACTAACCAATAGATGTGTGATAAGTTCTCCAAGCTGATGCAGAATAAGTTTGAAATGAGCATGATGGGTGAACTTAACTATTTTCTTGGTCTGCAAGTTAGACAGTTGCCTGATGGAATATTCATCAGCCAAGCAAAATACACAAGAGATCTGTTCAAGAAGTTTGGTATGGAAACTAGCTCAACAGCTACAATTCCTATGTCTACAAGTCTTCGTTTGGATAAAGATGAAGATGGCAAATCAGTGGACATAACCAAATATAGAGGCATTATTGGTTCATTGTTGTATCTAACAGCAAGTAGACCTGACATAATGTACTCAGTTGGAGTCTGTGCAAGATTTCAATCAAACCCCAAAGAATCTCATCTCTTAGCTGCCAAGAGGATATTGAAATACATAAAAGGCACTCAAGAATTGGGATTGTGGTATCCTAGAGAATCTGGATTTGAACTTATTGGTTATTCAGATTCAGACCTTGCTGGCTGCAAGATTGACAGAAAGAGCACAACAGGTGCCTGTCAGTTCTTAGGTAGTCGTCTGATCTCATGGATGAGTAAGAAACAGACTTCAGTTTCTATATCTACTGCTGAAGCTGAATATATAGCTGCTGGAGCTTGCTGTGCACAGATACTTTGGTTGAAACATCAACTAGAAGACTACAACATCAAGATCAGTGGAATACCAATCTACTGTGACAATACAAGTGCAATCTCTCTTACTCAGAACACTACAAGTCATTCAAGGACTAAGCATATTGAGATCAAGCATCACTTCATTAGAGATCATGTGGAAAAAGGCAATGTTATGATTGAGTATGTTCATACTGACAATCAGATTGCTGATATTTTCACTAAACCTTTAAGTGAAGTAAGGTTTTCAACTTTAAGAGCTGAGCTAGGACTACTTAATTTGGAAGCATAAGCTGAGGGGGAACTCATCAGAAGATTAGAGTTCAACAACTTACTCATCTCTATTATCTTCAAGGATTATCTCTCAACAGACTAGTTAACTTATGAATTCTTAAACTCAGGGGGAACGTGTAAGACTAGCGGTACTTCTGAATTAAAGATGAAATTTGTTAATGACAGTTAGTTGAAGTTATGTTTTCATCAGAAGACTCAACTATCGAAGATTAAAGTTATTTTATCTAGCTGGATTGACAAACAGCTGAGGAAGGTTATCAGCTATTGGCATTCTCTGATAACAACTATGTCATCAGGACAGTAGTCCATCAGATAAGTGTTTATTTTACTCATCTGATTACTGATATAAAAGCGGAATTATTTAAAACGTTTTACCTAAAAATACGCTTTTATAAGTAACTGTCGGGCGGTACATTTTCCCGCTCCTCATTAAATATCTTTTGAATTTGAAAAGTCGTAACTGACGCCGCACGATCAGCACTGACAGAAAAATGGATCTAACGATTGGTGGATATCACGGAAACCGACATACCCCAACTCTATAAATCCCCATCTGATCAGTCGAGTCGCTCTTTACGCACTCTAAACATTCAAAAGTACTTGTGAGAAAATTACTTGCAATTCTCTGCAAATTTCTTTCCTAACCTTCAACAGATTAGCAATGGCCGCTGAAGGTATGTTCCTCGTGTATGATTCCTACTACCAATCCTGTACAAATTTGATGAAAGAACTTCTGGAGAAGTTCAAATCTGCAAACTTGGTAAATTTCATGGAATACAATGAGGGAGTGATATGGACTGATCAAGTGATGGAGTACTACAACACAGCTAAAGCTGATTACAACGCACTGGAGATTAAGGCTACAGTGGGAGGTAAATCTATCACTATTACTCCTGCTGTTCTGCACGAAACGTTTGGACTTCCTAACAGTGGACGACATGACGTCACTGTACTGACGGAAGATAAGCACCAACAATTCTGGGCGATCTGCGCCAAGGAGGGAGAAGTGCTTTCTGGAAACATAAGGAAGAGACAACTGAGAGATGAATATCAGCGGATGGCTGATATGGTGGCTAAGCTGATTGAGAACTGCACCTTCTCACTGGATGCTGTTACCATGAAGAGGTTCAGCATCATGGCTGCCATCTACTATGGACTGGAGGTCAACTGGTCAATCATAGTTTGGTACATCTTGGCTGATTTCCTTGAAGCAAAGAAAGGAAAAGGCCCCTCAACCAACCACAGGATCACGCTCAATTACCTACTGTTCAAGATGGGGTGTCCAATGCTGAATGGGAAGGAAATTCATAAATCCAAGGCAATGTCCAAGTACTTGCCTGTTCTAAAGAGAAAGGCTGATGAGCCTGAAGCTGAAGATGAGGAACCCAAGGAGGTTCCTGCCAAAAGGCAAAGAAAACTGGTCAAGACTGCTGAGTTAGCCGTTGAGTCCAGAAAGAAGAAGGCTGCTGATAAGCCTAAGGAAAAGAAGATGGAGAAAGTGACTTCTGCTGATGAAGCCACCAAAGCCATCAAATCAGTAGTGGCTGATGTAAGGACTGGATCCCCTGCATCACCATCAAGAACTCCATCAGCAGAGAGGCCTCCTGAAAATGTTTCTAAGAGGACAAGGAGTCAGCAGAAGGATACTGCTACTTCAAGAACTGTTCAAGGCTTAACTAAGAAAGCTGCTAGAAAGCAGATGACCTTTATAGAGGAACCCACGGAGTTAGAAAATGTAGCTAGGGAAGACCCTGACGCTGCTGAAAAGCCTGCTGAAACAGTTGAGACTGTTGCGACTGACAAAGCTGATGTGCAACAGTTGCCTCAAGTCACATCAACAGCTGAGGTTGCTCAACCTCAAGCAGATCCAGATGTCCAAATCATACATCCTATTGCTGCAAATCCTATCTTGTCTGCTGGACCAGCCCCTGCTGATAAAGGAAAAAGGAAGATAGTGCTGAGGAAAAAGAAAATTTCCAAGGCTGACAAGAAGGCAAGGGAAGCTGCTGAACAGAGAAAGCAGGATGAGTTGGAGGAGAAGAAAGCACTTGAGCTGAGCAAAGCTCAAGAAGCAAAGGATGAAGCCAGGAGGCAAATGTCTGAAGCAGAGAGAAAAGCTGCTGAAGACGCAGAAATGGCTATGGTGTTGGAATTAAGCAAAGTTGATGCCTATGGACCTGTCCATGGAGGTGGCATCAAGATTGGAGAAGGCAAAGATGGAGAAGAAAAGAAAAAGATATTACTGCCTGCCCCCAAAGTCAAGTCAAAGGATAAATTTGAAATTCGAAGAGCCTTTGAAATAGTATATGCTGATAAGGATCTTTTCAAGAAGTTTGAGAAGTCTTTGGCATACTATGATCAAAAGCTCATGTTGAAGACTCTGTTCAACCAGGAAAAGCCAAGGTATATAAGTTGGAGAGACAACAGGCTGAACAAGTCAATAACAGAACTTCAAAATATGAAGGAGTTGGCTGATGAAGAACGATGGGTTCTGACCTGGCTGAAAACAAACTCCATTCAAAAGGCCCTTGATCCCAGCTATGTAAGAGATGTAATGCATAGTTATGCAAAAGGCTTTGCATTGGAAGAGGCCAAGAAGATCAAGAGCACCTTGCCTGATAAGAAGAGAAAATCTGAAGATGCTGAAGAAAGGGCAATTAAATTTGCTGTTATGGCTGCTTTGAGGAAATGGGCAAAGAAGTCAAGGTATCAGCAAGGAACCTCAAGTGACTTGCCACTGCTGCCAAGTATACAGCAAATAGTTTTTGGCAAGGAAGTACAAGAGTACTATGAAGTGCCACCAGGTAACAATGCATTTGTCAACCCCTGGATCATTGTAAGGCAAATAAGACAAACTACATGCTTCAATGAGGATGGCACCATCACAAATCTATTCTATGATGATGTCACTGATGAACACAAAGAAGCTGATAAGTCCTTAGCTATTGAATGGCAAGCTAAGACTTCTGAAGATCATCAGGAGACTGTTATGGAAGAAGTCCCTGTTCAACAGGCGACTGATGAGAAGGAAGTTGATGCCACTGCTTCTGCTTCATCAGCTGATCAACATTCATCACTGATGGAAGCTCTCCAGATGCTTATGGAAAACTCACTAAAGGAACTGGAAGAGAAGCAAAATAAACAGCTCATGAAAGTCAAGGAGGAGCTGAAGAGTAAACTTAAGGCAGAATTGGAAGAATCAAACAGACTTCAGCTGGAAACTGTTCAAGGATCAACAACAGAGATCATCAAGAAAGAAATTGACAGTATTCCTATTCCCCAAGACAATTCATTACAGTTAGTGCACAGTCTGAGAGAGCTGAACAAGAATGTTGAAGATGTGAAGGGTGATGTGAACCACCTTCACACTGCATTAAAGACAGCTGAGCACAAGATTGCTGATCTAACCTCAACCTTCATTCAAGTCAGCAAAGAGGAGAAGGAAATCAACTTAGGGATGTTGCAAGAAGTGGCAAAGGCATCACAAGAAGTTCAGAATGAAATTGCAACTATCAACCTTAACATTGATTACTTCAATGATCAGACTGAAGTTATTAGCACTGACATTCATCATCTCACAGCAAGTCATGATGTTGTCAATCAGAATCTAAAGGCTTTGTGTGCTGGAATGAAGATTCCAACAGTTGCTCTCAACCCTGCTGCTGCACCTTCTAATGTCATCAAATCTGATGATGACAAAAAGGGGGAAGATAAAGGGGAAGAACCAGCTAAGGAAACTGCTGCTGCAACTGATAAAGTCAAGGAGACTGAAGACACTGCTGACAAATCTGAAAAACTTGGAAAGGTAGAAGAAGAAGAAAAGGCTGAAAAAGAAACTACCAAGTACAAGAACACTGAATCTGCCAAGAAAGCAATGGAGCTAATTAAAGAGCAGCAACTCAAAGAGAAGATGGAAGCTGCCAAAGCAATCATGGAAGAGGAAGCTGATGATGAAGAAGATGACGAAGAGTCATCTTATGAATATGAAGAAGTGCTTGAAGGATCAGATGAAGAAGCTGATAGTTAGAAATTATAAATTCATTGTAATCAGTTTACTTTATCTATCTCTTCAGAAATCTCATCTGATGAACTTGCATTGTAATATTTTTTTCAAATATCAATATAAAGACAAGTTCATTCCAACATATTATTTTCTATCTCAGAAAATTTTTGAGGATTACATTCTTTAGTTTAGGTATTCAACAGGTACTTAGCTGAAGTTTTGTCATCATCAAAAAGGGGGAAATTGTTGGATAAGGATGAAGATGAAGGCACTAAAGGAAATTTGATAAGGGAGGTTTTGATGCATTCCAAAACTTCAAAATTAGCTAAGTATGGAGTAACTTAGCTGATGATCCCTTTGGAAGGAATTTTGACTAAGTAAAGAAGACATCAGAAGAGTCAAAGTTTCAAGGTCCAAGACTTCTGATCTGCTGAAGTAAAGTTATCAGACTGATGAAGATAAGCCGACTCAAATCAGATTTGTTCAAGTTTGAGATCAGCCGAGTTCGCCATCAGACATGCATTTTCGTCAGCCAAGTGAAGAAGATCATGAAGTGTTCCCAACGGTAATAAATGCCCCTTGGAGTAATAAATGCTGAAGTACAAGGTTATTTAAGACAAATGATTGAAGACTTGCTTCGCATCAGCTGGGTGCATTTAATGCTGCATTTAATGCTGCCTACAGAATAGTACTGTTTACAGTACGGACAGACTGCAAAAGAGCCGTTCGCGGATTTTAAGGACCAGTACTCGAGGAATTTGAATCTTGTCTTTCTTCAACGGACATTTTTCTATCCTCAAGTATAAATAGCTGAAAGAGACGAAGAAGAAAACAACACAATCTCTGAGAAATTTTCGAAGCAAAATTCTTTAAGTCTCAAGAACAGCTCACTCATCAGCTTAGTCATTTGTTGACGAAAGCAGAGTTGAAGAATCAAGAAAAATACATCTTCTGAGTGATTTTGTAAACAAGAGTGTTGTGCGGAGTTGTGATCCATCTTTGTGAGTGATCAAACTTCAGAGAGTAGAATTTCTTAGTGATTTTCTATTGTGAGCTTATAGCCTTTTCATTAGTTGTCTAGGTATAAGTGGAGAAATATTGTAATCTGTGTGATTATAGTATAACCCAGAATCTAAGTGATCTGGAAGAGTGGACTAAAGGATTTTTATCCATATAACCACTATAAAAATTCTTTGTGTTTTTACTGTGTTTTTAAACTTGCCTATTTACTGGTTGCATAAAACACATTAAGTTAACTGTTTGAAAAAGGATTTAAAAGGAGTTTACAAAACTGGGGAAACATTTTTCAAACTGCTAAGACTACTTGTGAAAAACACTTTATAAATCCGCTGCAAGTACTCTAAGTATTAAAACTGATTTTAACAAAATCAGCTAAGTCACCATCAGACGAGTGGTCTACAAAACTGTTCAAAGATTTGTTCACGAGCAGAATTGTAACTAACTGATCTGATCAGCTTAGTCTGTTCAGTTAGGGTATAAGTTTTAAAGTTAAAATTGAAGAAAATTTTTAAAGAGGTTTATTCACCCCCCCTCTAAACCTCTTCTGACCACTTGGGACCAACACTTCTCATCAGATAAGTGCTATGTTGAACAGATCGGTACAAAGAAGGTCATCTTATCTGGAAGATGATGTACCAAGTCTTCGTCATTTAAACCAGATCGTTGACCATGAAATAAAACTCTTAATATATCTCACTTCGAGAGCCTTAAACTCTCGAAGTCACGTCGAACTTACATCGAAGATACCGATCGATAACTCGCCTATGTCGATATATTACTCATCGTCTCCATCGACATAGTCATCATCGATACCCGTTTATCAAGCATGACCCATTTGGCTTGGGATCCATATCCGATTCTAGATGTCTAATCATGATTCGACCCGGTGATCCATTAGTAAAAACTATAAATAGCCCTAATAAATGAGATAAAAGGTACGCACTCTCTAAGCAATAAATACTGACCGATCTCTTCTCTTATCTCGATACTTACTTAAGCATCGGAGGGTTATCACCGGGTCACCACCGGCATTAGCCTGACGTAGTTATCTTTGATTATAGGTTAGGATCCCCTTTATAAATAGAGGAGAAGTTTGATTGACCTACCTATCCTCACATTGGTGAGTTGTGTTAGACTTATACTAAAAGACGTTGACCGAAAGAATTATTAACCTGCTAAATACACACTCATCAATTGGCACCGTCTGTGGGAATATTAACTTCGAATCGAAAAAAGATGACTACAAGATCGAAAGCAGCTCTTGCTCGAGAGCGAGAAGGAAATCAAGATCAGAATGGAGAAGGTCAGGGAGACAATTTAGTCCCCCGAAACCCCGAACCAACCCACAACGGGGAGGGTGGACCATCGAGGCCCCCGGCCCCGCAATTTATGCAACTCACTAGAGAAGATATTAAGGCCCTCTTAGACGAGGCTAAAAGGGAATGGTTCGCGGAGATCGCCAAAGACAACGTCAACATTCCCCGAAAACTCCCACGTGGTGCGGCATTTGAGGCAGATATCGAAATCGAGTTGAATGAAGCCAATAGCCATGCCGACCAACAGCACGATAGGCATGCCGGAAGAGAGGAATTGGGGGAACCATCAGTAAGAGAAGTCAACAAGCTAGCATCCGAAGTAAGATCTCTCCACCAAAAACTAGAGAGACAGGAAAAAAGGAATGAGATCCCTGTATCGAACTCTCGATTGAGAAAATCGCCGTTTTGTGATGAAATCTTTTTCGAGAGTTTACCACTCGATAAGAGACTACCGACCCAACTACCGCGATATTTCGGAACGGAAGATCCAGACGAACACTTAGCTTCTTTTAATCTTCAGATGCAGCTTCATGGCATCTCAGACAACGTGGCCGCAAAAGCTTTCTCGACCACGCTGGCAGGAATGGCTCATTCTTGGTTTGGAAGACTGGAGGAGAAGTCTATCTTCGATTATGACCAACTTTGCGATAAATTCATGAGTCAATTTGTTAGCAAAAGAGCTGTCAGACTCCCGGTGAACCATCAATACTCCATCGTACATAAGCCGGACGAGTCTTTTAGAAGCTATATGGGGAGGTTTAACAATGAGTTACTGAAGGTTGAGATGCCGAGAACATACTTCCTAATTACTGTCTTGTTTCAAAGAACCTTGAACAGAGGGTTCGCTAGTGCCATAGTCAGAGAGAATCCCTCGACATATGAGAAGTTGATGGAGATAGCCAATCAATATATGAACGAGGAAGAAATGACTAAGTTAAGAGGAACCTTCTTTGGCTTAGCTAAACCTAAAAAGAGGCAACCAGTCATCACTGCTGATCGATCTGCAGAAAGAGCCCCAATCCATCGGTATAATGAAGGTAGAAACAAAAAGGGTTACAGAGGAGAGAGAAACTACAATGCAAGTAGGCAAGAAACTGATAGATCGAATAAGGAATACTACGACAACTATACTCCTCTTAAAAAACTCAGGTCTGAAATCCTATTCGCTATACAAGACAAGAACTTGCTCAGAAAACCAGCCTCTATCAAGGATAACCCTGGTTCAAAAAAGTATTGTCGTTTCCATCGGCAGCGTGGGCACGACACCGAGGACTGCTATCAACTTAGGGATGAAATCGAGAGAGTAATATCAGAGGGATATTTAACAGGGTACGTAAAGTTACCAAGGAATGAACACGGCAAAAATCAACCAGATCATTATCGATCACGGTCAAGATCACCTCCGAGAAGGGATGCGAACCTCGACGACAGAGGAGAGCAGCCCAGAAAAGCCCAGCCAGGAACGGTGGTCAATATGATCTTAGGAGGACCAGCCGGAGGAGATAGTAAAAATTCAAGGAGAAGCGTCTCTCGAGCCTTTAGGGATAGAAATCAGAATGATCGAAGAGGAATATTCTCAATCCGATCGACCACACAAAGCATAATGATAGGATTTGACGAGTCAGATCTCCTGCCTGAGTTTGCGTCGTTCAGTAACCATGACGTCCCTGACTGTCCTATGGTAATTACGGCACAAATCGTCGGAGCCATCGTCAAGAGAATACTAATAGATTCAGGAAGCTCGGCGAATACCCTCTTCTTAGACGCGCTCGAAAGAATGGACCTCGGCCCAACCCCATTGGAAACTGTCGCCACTCCGCTTGTTGGTTTCGGAGGAGCTCAGGTAACCCCTAAGGGGACATTAACCTTGTCCCTCGCTTTAGGAGAGACTGGTAACTCGAGAATAAGGATGGTCAAGTTCCTGGTTGTCGACGCGCCTTGTGCATACAATGTCATATTGGGTAGACCTGCTCTGAACAGCTTCCAAGCTGTCATATCCACATACCACCAAAAGATGAAATTCCTGACGACCAAGGGAGTAGGGGAAGTCCAGGGGAACCTACAGGAAGGGTGGAATTGCTATACAGTTTCTCTCGATAAACCAAGCATGAAAGAAGAAACCCATTCCAGAAACCAAGGACAGAAGAGAGAGGTGCAAGCCGATCCGTTAGCACCCATCGACGTTGATAAAGTTATCAGAATGGACTCGACCGAGAAAAGGCATAAGCAAGAGGAGATGAATTCGAAGAAAAGAAAATTTGAGAGAATCGAGCCTTTGGAAGGACACAAATCAATCGAATTAATACCTGGAGAATCATCGAAAATGACAAGAATAGGAACTCAACTCTCTGAAGGGTTGGAGACTCAATTAATCGAATTTTTGAGGGAAAATGTGGACGTCTTCGCTTGGTCTACCACCGACCTACAGGGAATAGACCCGAAGATCATAATACATAGACTCAATATCGATCCATCATCTCGATCGGCAAGGCAAAAGAAAAGAAACTTTGGTCCGGAAAGGAACAGAATCATAAAAGAAGAGGTAAAAAAGCTTTTGGATGCCGACTACATTGCCGAGATACAATTCACGGAGTGGCTTTGCAATGTTGTCCTAGTATCAAAAGGAGGCGGAAAGTGGAGGATGTGCACTGATTTCACTGATCTTAACAAGCTATGTCCAAGAGACCCATATCCCCTCCCTAGAATCGACTCTCTAGTCGACTCCACAGCAGGGTGTGCAATCTTGAGCATGATGGACGCTTTTCAGGGCTTTTACCAAATCTTTTTGGCTTTGGAAGATCAGGAAAAGACAGCTTTCATCATAGAAATGGGCGTTTACTTTTTCAAAGTAATGCCATTCGGACTACGAAATGCCGGAGCAATGTACCAACGGTTAGTGAATAAAATTTTCGAGACCTTATTGGGCAAATCGATGGAAGTCTATGTAGATGACATGCTGGTCAAAAGACTAAATGAAAAAGATCATTTGATACACATCAAACAAGCTTTCGACATAATGAGAAAATATGGAATGAAACTCAACCCCGCCAAGTGCACTTTTGGGGTAAGATCTGGAAAGTTGGTTATTTGGTAAATGAGAGGGGCATCGAGGCTAACCCAGAGAAAATACTAGCAATCATAGATTTGAAGGCTCCTCGAAATCTAGATGAAGTACAGAAGCTAGTTGGAGAAATAACGGCGATTAATCTCATATCTCGTTCAGCCGATAAGAGCCTTTCTTTTTTTCAAAGTAATGAGAAATGCAAAGAAATTCGAGTGGTCGGAAGAATGTGATCGAGCATTCGAGCAGTTGAAGGCCTACTTGATGTCACCCCCTCTCTTAGCCAAACCAAGAGACAATGAGAACTTGTACCTTTATATCGCCGTCTCGGAGCAAGCAATCAGTTCGGCTCTAGTAAGGATGGAAACAAAGGAAAGCAACCCAATTTACTACGTTGGTAGGGTCCTACAAGGACCCGAAAAGAACTATTCCAAAATCGAGAAATTCGCTCTAGCCATCGTAACTACTGCACGAAAACTGAGGCCCTACTTCCAATCTCACAAAGTCATTATCCTGAGTAATCAACCATTGAGGCAAACGCTCTCGAAGCCCAACGCGTCGGGAAGGCTAATCAAGTGGGCTGTTGAGTTGGGTGAATACGATATCGAATACTTACCTAGAACGTCTATCAAAGGACAGATATTAACCGACTTTGTGCTTGAAAACACGGAGATTGACGAGGATAAGCAAGAGCCGTGGATGCTTCATGTAGATGGCTCATCAACGTCAACAGGAGGAGGGGCAGGAATATATTTTCGAGGTCCTAATGAAGAAGAGCTCGAGTTCGCTCTAAAATTAGACTTCTTGGTATCAAACAACGAGGCAGAGTATGAAGCCTTGTTAGCCGGACTAAAAATGGCGGCAGAAACAGGAATTACGAATCTGATCGCTTACACTGATTCACAGCTAGTCGAGAAACAATTTAAGGGATTATTTGAGGCAAAGGAAGATTCGAGGATCAAATACCTAGTTTTGGTCAAGGCTCACGTATCGAAATTTGAGACTTTTCAACTCGAATACGTGAGAAGGACAGAAAATACCAGGGTAGATGCTCTCTCGAAGTTTGGAAATTTAATAAAAGGTATCAAGACCCGAAAGATAACTCTGATGGTATCGGACAGGCCCGCGATCGACACCAAGATAGATGTTTCGAACATCGATATCTTGTATCTCAATGATGAGCAAGCAAGTTGGAAAGCTCCGATATTGGATTATCTAATCAATGGAACCCTGCCAATCAATAATACTGAGGCTCGGAGACTCAAGTACAGGGCTCCTCACTATGCTATTATCAATAGTGAATTGTATTGACGTTGTCACTGGAGTACTACATAAGTGTATAGCGCCACCCCACACTGACTTGATTCTGAAACAAGTTCATGAAGGTTCCTGTGGGAGCCATTCGGGAAGAAGAGCATTAGCGGTCAGAGTATCTCGTTTAGGATACTATTGGCTTTCATTAGTGAAAGATGCAATAATTATGCTAAGAAATGTGCTAAGTATCAATATCATGCTACTATGCCACACCAACCAGCCCAAAAGATGGAATCGATCTCCATTGCATGGCCGTTTGATCAATGGGGTGTCGATTTGGTTGGGCCTTTACCGATGGCCAGGGGACAAAAGCGTTTTCTACTAGTAGGAGTAGAATACTTCAGCAAATGGATCGAAGTGGTACCATTAAGACAAATAATCAACTTTTACTGGTCGATAATATGCAGGTTTGGTCTACCAAGAGTGATCATCTCAGATAACGGGCCTCAGTTTGTCGGAAAAAGAGTAATAGAATGGTGCGCGAAGCACAAAATCACCCTGCACTTCACTTCGGTGGGCTGCCCGCAAACCAACGGACAAACTGAAGTAACCAATAGGGAGATCTTAAGGCTTCTGAAGAAGAGGCTGTCGGAAACTGGAGGTGCCTGGTTAGATGAATTGCCTTGGGTCATTTGGGCTAACCGAACGCAAGAAAAGACGGCAACATGAGAAACTCCTTTCAGTCTGGTCTATGGATCTGAAGCGGTCGCTCCTGCTGAATTAGAAGTGCCTTCTCCGAGAGTCGATCTATACAATGAAGCAGATAATACAGACAAAAGAAACTTCGAGCTCGACCAAATGGAATCCAAAAGAGAAAGGGCTTCTATTAGAATACAAGCTTACAAGACCACCATGGCGAAAGCCTACGATAAAAATGTAAGATTAAAATCTTTTCAGGTGGGAGACCTTGTGCTAAAACGAATTGACGTCTAAAAGGAAAAAGGAAAGCTCGATTGCAATTGGGAAGGACCGTTCAAAGTAATTGAGGTCGGAAGAAAAGGGGCGTATCGACTGACAAAGTTGGACGGAGAACCGGTAAAAAGAACTTGGAACGGTAGAAATCTCAGGAAGTTCTATGCGTAGAAATCTTCCCTTATTTATTTTATATGATCGTGGTTGTTTCTTTTTGCTTTTCGATGTATCCGAGTACTATGAGATTCATCGACTATGTTCAAATGTATCTTTCTGACTCTAATATCATCAAATGCTTGTCAAATTTTTCATTAGCTATTATAGATCGACAGCCGCAGAGGCATCGAGATGATTCGCCAATCGACTAAAGAAAAGCTATTAATAAGCTAACTCTCCACGTTCCTCAATTGCCGCAGAGGCATCGAGATGATTCGCCAGTCGACTAAAGAAAAGCTATTAATAAGCTAACTCTCCATGTTCCTCGATTGCCGCAGAGGCATCGAGATGATTCACCAATCGACAAAAGAAAAGCTATTAATAAGCTAACTCT
Organism: Penstemon eatonii; assembly: GCA_038501285.1. Taxonomy (NCBI): domain Eukaryota; kingdom Viridiplantae; phylum Streptophyta; class Magnoliopsida; order Lamiales; family Plantaginaceae; genus Penstemon; species Penstemon eatonii. The sequence goes on along the minus strand of CM076710.1, from coordinate 39,922,545 downwards.
CCACGTTCCTCGATTGCCGCAGAGGCATCGAGATGATTCGCCAATCGACTAAAGAAAAGCTATTAATAAGCTAACTTTCCACATTCCTCGATTGCCGCAGATGCATCGAGATGATTCGCCAATCGACTAAAGAAAAGTTATTAATAAGCTAACTCTCCACGTTCCTCGATTGCCGCAGATGCATCGAGATGATTCGCCAATCGACTAAAGAAAAGCTATTAATAAGCTAACTCTCCACGTTCCTCGATTGCCGCAGATGCATCGAGATGATTCGCCAATCGACTAAAGAAAAGCTATTAATAAGCTAACCCTCCACGTTCCTCGATTGCCGCAGAGGTATTGAGATGAATCACCAATCGACTAAAAACAGCTATTATTGGAGCTTCAAGATGAAACCAATGTTAGATGATGAAAATTATTGCGAAACTTTAAATTAAGTAAGTGCTCAAAGTAGTAGACAGTTGCAGTAATATCGTTAGAACTCGACAGAAAGAATCGAAGCAATGGGAAATAAAGAAGATAAATTTTATTCCATCTCGATGATCGATACAATTACAAAAATCGAGTATATTACAATTGAGATAATTGATAGGATAGTGCCCAGCAAGCCAGTTCAATTAGCTTGTAATAGGTCTATTCTGTAAGAGACGATCTTTTGATTTTATAATAATACGCACGTTTATTTATATGTGTATAAGGATAAACAATGGCCAACTTCATCTCTCGCGAATACATTTAAGCGATTGGTTGAAACCCTTAGATTACATTAGACTATGGAACGATTCACTTCAGTACTGAGTGCAATCATGAAATAGTCTCAAAGGTCGTAATCTTAAAACTGTTCCAAGTCATAGATTCCGAACGAGACGGGGTATCGTAGGAATCGTCAAGACTTGTACAAGTATGCATGATTCACATGGAGTGAATTTGTAGCGTTTCATGAGCAAGGCATTTGAGGCCAATGCATATGAGTAGGTGGTTCAATGGAGGATTGAACGCATCGAACGACCCGAACAGAGAAACCCATTGTGGAAGCGCATGTCGCATATCGGTGATGGGATGTTTCTCAAGGATTATAATAGTGTACGATTTAGTCCTTTGACTTGAGGTGCTAGGGCGAATTCGGTGCATGAAAGTGCGTACTTAGATCTAGGTATAGGCCACTTAGCTTGGTCATAACATGCCTAGGTTGGGTGCATATGGACATGTACGCGAGTGGTTAGTACCGATATGGAATCTATTGACTCATTGTAATGGATGAGAGAATTTCCTATACGGTTCTTAGATGATATATCCAAGGAATCTACGGCCGTAGTCGGTGACGGATTTGGAAAGGGGTTTTCAAATTTAGAAGTCACACTGGAATATTATCCTGAATTAGAAAGTATAGTTATCGAGACAAATTTAGAGGTGCCGATCAATTCACACACCCTAAGTCTTGATAGGGAATATTAGTCGATAGAAGGACCGTATGTACATGGTAATTATATGAGATGAGGTTCACAAGTATCAATTCACCTGAAGTTGGGCTTCATGGGCTTGTGGCTAGACATCGACCATGAAGTGTAGGTACTCCTGAGTTAATAGAGGATTTGATTCTAGGAGTGGTCAATTAAAGGTTGTTTAATTGACCGGAGCAATTTACTGTTCATAAATTAAATCACGAAGAATTCGTTGACCTGCTGCCAATTGATGGTGAACCCAGAGGGTCACACACAATACAATTGGACGGTGACTGTTATAAAGGATACTAAAGGAATTAATTGATTTAAAAGTAATTAAATCAATTAAATGAATTAAAGTATTTAGTTCAAGTGGGAGATTAATTAATTGGTTGACTTAATTAAATAAATACTTAATTAAGCTGCTAATTAATTATATAAAAGAAATATTGATTTATTTGGATTGGGCATTTAATTAAAGTAGTTAATTAAATGAAAGGCTTGCAAGACATGGGCCTTTAATTAAAAACCCATAAGGAATCTTGCAAACCTAGGTCAAATAGAAGTCTATAAATAGAGTTCTATCAGTGCTCAGAAAGCTAACACCCTAGCACAAAACCCTAGCCTCTCTTCTCTGACCTGCACCCCCTTTCTCCTGCGCCGCCAAGCTTGTGCCGCCGCCACCTTGCTGCCGTGAGCTGCCCAAGCGCCGCCGCCGCCTCTCCCTTGTTCCACCGTGCTAGATCTTGCTTTGTCAAGTTGATCTGCACAGTCCTGCAACAACAAATCTCCTAGATCCAGTTCTCAGCCTAAGACTAGGAGGTATCACCAGAATCCAGTTGGTGTGGACTATATTTGGAGGTGAGACGCTTGGATCACTTCTGTGAACCAGATCCAGATTCAGAATCAGAACTGAAGGTTGCCACCACCTTGCCTGTGGTGAGGTAAATCGCAAAAACCCCCTTGTTTAATTCATTGTGTGTTTTTGTTTCATGCTTGCGTATAAATAATATGGAGATTCTTACATGGGACCTTGGGTGCTTCGAAAAAATTTTAAATTCCGCACTGTATGTTGTTCTGACAATCGAGGCAACCCAACCACTATCCCAACAGTGGTATCAGAGCCAACTCCATCATTATTATACGAAAAGCCTGAACATAATGTGTTTTTACCATATATGTTTAATTATGTATATGTAAACACGTGATAATTATGTTCTGTAAATTGATTCTTACTTGTTATGACTAGATCTATGATTGGGTAAAACTGCTTTTTCAGATATGTGCAGTTTTTATAGTTTTTGAAAACTTCAGGACTTTTTGGTGCAAAAATCGATACTAGGGTTTTAAAGGACTGAAAATTTGAATTTTTTAGAATCTGGAAATTTCAAAAATACTGGACTGTTTTGCAAATTTGGTCTCACATATGTTTGGGGTCGTTTTGTAATTTCCGAAAGTTTGGGGACTGTTTTGCAATTATCAAAACTTCAGGAGTCTGTTTGAAAAATCAAAAAATTTTAGAATTCAAAATTTTATTTTCTTGTCTGCTGCCCGAATTTGTTCTGGGATGTTTTTGTAACTTTTTAAAAGTTTTGGGGTCAAAGTGCAATTTTCGAAAGTTGAGGGGCGAAAATACAATTTTCAAAAGTTGAAAAACAGAATCTGAATTTTAGCAGAAAATTTATTTTTGTTTACCCGAATATTCATTTTTTCATAATTAGTAGTGACTAAAAATGTAAGAATCATAGAAAGTTAGTTTTAAAAGGTAGTTTTAAAATTAAGAAAGAAATAGGTAAAAGTAGTTTGCGTGTTTCTTGCTCTACGTGAATTGTTTACGTGGTTTTTGATCGTGCCGAGCCTTGACCTTAGGTTAGATGTGATTGGTTTAATTTATTGTTTGGTTTTTATTGGGCCTGCGAGCCTATTATGTTTTTGGGCCACTTTTAGCCTTTGTAATAGAATAGGGCTTTACTGCTTTCCTAGTTTAGGATGAAGGCCCGTTTACAAGCAAGGTGGGAGCCCAAGAAGATATCAAGGCCATGTATGCGTGGTATATTGTGTAATAGCATAGGGCTTCATGAGAACCCTTTAGATTGACCAATAGGGCCAACATCATTGGCTCGATGATGGCCCACAAAGGAGGCTCCCGATCGAAAACATATTGTGGTAGTATGCATGCTAGGCTTGTATGGCTTTTATTTATTTTGTCGATTTATATTTAGCTTGTATGAGATGCACGCTAGAATCAAGATCGCAATAAAATATAAAGCATAACTGAATCGGTGAGATCTCGAGGAGAGTTAGTATAACTTTCAAACCAGAAATTCCCCTCTCAAATTTAATATTAAGTCTATTGGGTACATTTAAAATGAAGTTTTAAAGATCCAAGCCTTCCATCAATAGGAACTAGTGTGAGTTGTCTACTTATTGACAGAGGTGATCCAGAGTCTGGCACCCGAGTCAATGAAAGGGACAATACACGAAATTCCTTGACTCGTGTTTTTTGACTAAACTCGACAAGGGTGAGGACTGACCGGGATGTGAAGATCGACGGATAACTAGTTACGGAGAATTCACGACCGGGCCCGTTGCTCATCATGATTGATGGGTTCTACTTAACAATTAGTAGCATTTATGATGTAGCAGTGCTAGATAAATGTGAAAACCGAGGCAAAATAGCTTGAAGGTTGTGAGGTACCACAATTGGTAAAAGTATACCTACCTGGAGAATTAATTGTATGGCCACGAGTCGTGGGTGCAATTAATTGCTGCTGGGACGTCAAGACCTACTAGGAATTGAATTTCCCGAGCAATCAAAAGGGTGATTGTTTCGATAAAATAGTGGGAGAACTTTTTCGAAACAAGTCCAAAATTCGATAATTATAAGTATTAGACATAAGACCAGTTAGCTAAATGTTGTCTTCTTTCCATTTGTAGATATTAAGTACAATGTCTAAGAATCCATTATCTGTTATCCTCGACGCAAACAAGTTGAATGGCTCAAATTTTGTCGACTGGCTGAGAAATCTCAGAATTGTCCTCGACTCCGAGCGACGAAGCTATGTGCTCAACACACCTATGCCTGCTGCACCCGCAGCACGAGCTAGTGAGGAACAACGAACCACCCATGCTAAAAGGGTTGATGATGATCTTCAGGTTCGCTGTCTCATGCAAGCCTCAATGTCGAATGAACTGCAGAAACAGCATGTTGAAATACCGCTTGCTAGAAATATACTTCCCCATCTCCAGCAGATGTTTGGAGAGAGGTCTCGTACCGAAAGGTTCGCGACCACTAAGGAGTTGTTTCATCTCAAGATGGCTGAAAGAAGCAGTGTCAAGGATCACTGTCTGCGTTTCATCAACCTGGTTGAAAAACTAGGGCGATTGGACGTGGATTTGCACGCTGATCTTAGCACTGACCTCCTCCTCCATACGCTGCCCCGTTCATTTGACCAGTTCGTGTTGAATTTCAACATGGAGGATAGAATCCTCGCTCTTCACGAACTGACCAATTTGTTGGTAACGGCAGAATCGACTCTCAAGAAAGAGAAGCCGGTAATGATTGCACACCAATCGAAGGCTGCAAAGCCCAAGAGAGGTAAGAAGAAGAAGAAGGTGTTTTCTTCGAAGGCAGTCACAAAGGTGGTTGAAAAGAAGCGCAAAAGCCCAGAAGACGAATGCTTCCACTGCTAGAAAGCAGGGCACTGGAAAAGGAATTGCCCAGACTACCTAAAGATGAAACTGGTAGCCAAAGGTATTTTCTTGGTTGAAGTTAATATTTCTATTAACTGTGCATCGTGGGTGTTAGACACCGCAGCAGGTTCTCATATCTGCAATGATTTGCAGGTGATGGGAGCAGTAAGATATGTTGGTCCCAAGTGGTCAGAAGAGGTTTAGAGGGGGGGGTGAATAAACCTCTTTAAAAATTTTCTTCAATTTTAACTTTAAAACTTTTTCCCTAACTGAACAGACTAAGCTGATCAGATCAGTTAGTTACAATTCTGCTCGTGAACAAATCTTTGAACAGTTTTGTTGACCACTCGTCTGATGGTGACTTAGCTGATTTTGTTAAAATCAGTTTTAATACTTAGAGTACTTGCAGCGGATTTATAAAGTGTTTTTCACAAGTAGTCTTAGCAGTTTGAAAAATGTTTCCCCAGTTTTGTAAACTCCTTTTAAATCCTTTTTCAAACAGTTAACTTAATGTGTTTTATGCAATCAGTAAATATGCAAGTTTAAAAGCACAGTAAAAACACAAAGAATTTTTATAGTGGTTATATGGATAAAAATCCTTTAGTCCACTCTTCCAGATCACTTAGATTCTGGGTTATACTATAATCACACAGATTACAATATTTCTCCACTTATACCTAGACAACTAATGAAAAGGCTATAAGCTCACAATAGAAAATCACTAAGAAATTCTACTCTCTGAAGTTTGATCACTCACAAAGATGGATCACAACTCCGCACAACACTCTTGTTTACAAAATCACTCAGAAGATGTATTTTTCTTGATTCTTCAACTCTGCTTTCGTCAACAAATGACTCAGCTGATGAGTGAGCTGTTCTTGAGACTTAAAGAATTTTGCTTCGAAAATTTCTCAGAGATTGTGTTGTTACTTTCTTCTTCGTCTCTTTCAGCTATTTATACTTGAGGATAGAAAAATGTCCGTTGAAGAGTGACAAGATTCAAATTCCTCGAGTACTGGTCCTTAAAATCCGCGAACGGCTCTTTTGCAGTCTGTCCGTACTATAAACAGTACTATTCTGCAGGCAGCATTAAATGCACCCAGCTGATGCGAAGCAAATCTTCAATCATTTGTCTTTAATAACCTTGTACTTCAGCATTTATTACTCCAAGGGGCATTTATTACCGTTGGGAACACTTCATGATCTTCTTCACTTGGCTGACGAAAATGCAAGTCTGATGGCGAACTCGGCTGATCTCAAACTTGAACAAATCTGATTTGAGTCAGCTGATCTTCATCAGTCTGATAACTTTACTTCAGCAGATCAGAAGTCTTGGACCTTGAAACTTTGACTCTTCTGATGTCTTCTTTACTTAGTCAAAATTCCTTCCAAAGGGATCATCAGCTAAGTTACTCCATACTTAGCCAATTTTGAAGTTTTGGAATGCATCAAAACCTCCCTTATCAATTTGTCTTCAGTGCCTTCATCTTCATCCTTATCCAACAAGATACCTGAAGCCCGGGGATAGAATCCTACGCTTTGGAAACGGAGCTAGGATCGCCGCTGAGGATATAGGAGACGTGGAATTAGTTTTAGGGGATTTTACTTTAGTTTTAAGAGACTGTTTGTACGTACCGACAATAATTAAGAACATCATTTCTATTCCGATGTTAGACATTGATGGTTTTAATTTTTCCATTCAAAATGGAGCTTTTTGCATATTTAAAGGTGGTTTAACATATTCTCGTGGTACTTTGATAGATGGTCTGTATTCCCTAGAACCTATAAATTCCAACGTCATGCACATTCAATCTAGAAAAAGGAAATATGATAATCAAACTCCACAACTTTGGCACGCTAGACTTGGACATATTTCCAAGAGTAGGATTCAAAAGCTGGTTTCCTCTAAGGCTCTTGAAATAAAGAACTTGGATGAACTCCCAACTTGCGAATCTTGTCTCAAAGGAAAGATGACCAAATCACCCTTCACAGGGAATCCCGAGCGAACCAAGCAAACATTGGATTTAATCCATACTGATGTTTGTGGACCATTGAGTGTCAATGCGAGAGGAGGATTCTCTTACTTCGTAACATTCACCGACGATTTTAGTCGTTATGGATATGTGTATCTTATGAGACACAAATCTGAAACTTTTGAGAAATTCAAAGAGTTTCGAATGGAAGTTGAGAACCAACAGTATTAAATCACTTCGATCTGACAGAGGTGGTGAGTACTTAAGCCAAGAATTCCTTGATTATCTGAAAGAGAATGGAATTCTCGCACAGCGAACTCCCCCTAGGACGCCCCAACTCAATGGAGTGTCTGAGCGGAGGAACCGAACTTTGTTAGACATGGTTCGTTCCATGATGAGCTTCGCTGATCTCCTCTTTTCATTTTGGGGCTTAGCCCTATTAACTGCCTCGAAGATACTGAACATAGTACCTTCGAAGTCAGTGCCAACAACACCGCACCAAGTATGGTATGGTAAAGCACCCGTGTATTCGTACTTACGAGTATGGGGATCTCCAGCGTATGTAAAGAACAAAAAGGGAGATAAGCTAGATAGTAGATCTAGTTTGTGCAAATTTGTGGGGTATCCAAAGGAATCCATTGGATACCTGTTCTTCGATCCTAAAGAACGTAACACGTTCGTATCTAGGAACGCCCACTTCTTGGAAGAGGATTTCCTCACCAATCGAAATGGGACAATCGTAGAACTTGATGAAGTCCAGGAATCGGACCCATCCCCACAAACAGTGGGAGCTGAACCGAAATTTATTGAACTTATTAGTACACCTGCTCTTCGAAGGTCTGATCGAATTCGTAAGGAGCCAGAGCGATTTGGTTTCATTCACGAAAACGAGAAAGTTGATAGTGATCCAAAGACTTTTCAAGAAGCGATGTCAGACATAGACTCGGGTGCGTGGCTCGAAGCCATGCAATCCGAAATGGATTCCATGCATTCCAACAAGGTTTGGACCTTGGTCGATCCACCTGAGGGAACTATCCCTGTAGGATGCAAATGGATCTTCAAGCGTAAGCTTGGAATGAATGGAGAGGTATTAATTCATAAAGCTCGCTTAATGGCGAAAGGGTATTCTCAAATGCCTGGAATAGACTAAGGGGGAAGATGGTGGTTCTAAGGATGCTGAGGGTGATTCTAAGACTGCTGATGCTGGTGCAACTGAAGAACTGGAACAATCTGCTAATGAACAAAATGAAAATGAAGATGAACAAACAAGCAGACCAGTTGATCAGCCAACTGCTTGAGAAGAAGAAAACGAAGCTGATGGAGCTGATAAATCAGATGAAGAAGATGAGCCCAAAGAACCAGCAAAGACTGATAAGGAAATTGCTGCTCCCAAGGACTCAGCTGAAGAACAGCTTAATCCTGATGTCAAGCACAAAAAGCTTGAGCTCCTGAAGAAAATTTTCTTCAAGGAATTGGAAGCTGAAACTTCCAAACCAGAAGAAGAAGACAAGCAAGAAGAAAAACAAGACTAGACTAGTTCATTAAACTAGATTACTTATGCTTGTAATCCTTGTAAATTTGCTTTGCACATCTCATCCGAAAGACTTGTATTTTGTAATCAACTTTCAAATCTATAAAAGTACAAGTTTGACTCCAATAAATTATTTCTATCTCAGAAATTTTTGAGGATCAAAACTTTAGTATAGGCACAGGTACTTAGCTGGAGTTTTGTCATCCTCAAAAAGGGGGAAATTATTGGATAAAGATGAAGTGCAATGAAGACAAGATGATAAGGGAGGTTTTGATGATTCCAAAACATCATAATCAGCTAAGTATGAAATGCTTAGATCCCTTAGAAGAATTTTGACCAAGTAAGAAGACATCAGAAGGGTCAAAAGTTCAAGGTCCAGAAGACTACTTATCTTATGTTGAATTCGGAATCAGAAGGGTAGATTATTGCTGACTCAAATCAGATGAGTTCAAGTTTTGATCAGCAGAGTATCCATCAGAAGGGTTGATTCCATCAGTAGAGTAGAAAGGTTCAAGGAGTCTGCCCAACGGTAATAAATGCACTTGTTGTAATAAATGCTGCAAGAGAAGGGTATTAAGGGCATTTAATGCGACTGCAGAAAAGTACAGCAGACTGTACATTGTAGGTACCCGTTCCAGATTTTTGGGGGACCATGTTATGGATTTGAAATCTGTCTCTCTTCCACGGTCATTTTTTCAAATTCAAGTATAAATAGAGCTAATTTCAAAAGCTAGAGACACAACAAAACAACTCTGAGAAAATTTCCAAAGCAAAATCTCTCTAAGTCTCAAGAACAGCTCACTCGTCTGGTGAAGTAATTTGTTGACAGAACCAAGTTGAAGTCAAAAAATAAATCCTTTTTCTGTGTGAAACTCTATTTAGAGTGTTGTGAGAAGTGTAGATCCATCTAAGTGAGTGATCTAGCTTCAGAGAATAGGAGTTTCTTTGTGATTCCCTATTGTGAGCTTGCGGCCTTTACGTTTGTTGTTTGGCGTAAGTAGAGTGTATTGTAATCTAAGTGATTATAGTATAACCCAAGGTCTAAGTGACTTGGAAGAGTGGACTAAAGGACTTTTATCCATATAACCACTGTAAAAATTCTATATGTTTTATTTTGCATAAGTTTTCTTGCATATTTCAAAACTGCATATCTTAACACTTTGAATTGTTTGTTTAAAGATTTTAAACGGAGTTTCAAAACTTGGGGATAAAATATTTAAGAGGACTAAGTCTACTTGTGAAAAACACATAAAATTATCCGCTGCAAGTATTCTGTTTTAAAACTGATTTTTGCTGAAATCAGCTAAGTGACTTAGAAGAGTGGACTAAAGGATTTTTATCCATATAACCACTATAAAAATTCTCTGTGTTTTATTTTTCATAAGTTTTCTTGCATATTTCAAAACTGCATAACTTAACACTTTGAATTGTTTGTTTAAAGATTTCAAACAGAGTTTCAAAAACTGGGGATAAAATATTTAAGAGGACTAAGTCTACTTGTGAAAAACACTTAAAATTATCCGCTGCAAGTATTCTGTTTTAAAACTGATTTTTGCTGAAATCAGCTAAGTAGTTATCAGAAGAGTGGTCAACTCTGCTGTTGAAGATTTGTTCACGATCAGCTTAGTCAGCTTACTGTCCTATATAAGCTTAGTCTGCTGACAGACGACTTGAAAGTTTTTAAAGTCTAAAATTTTCAAAGGTCTATTCACCCCCCCCCCCCTCCTCTAGACCTCATCTGACCACTTGGGACCAACAAAGAGTTTATTCCAAATTAATGGTTTTACTCATTTTTTATCCAAGAGTTTATACCAAATTAACGGTTCTACTCAATATCTTCGATCAAGAGTTTGTACCAAATTAAAGGTTCTACTCAATATCTTCGATCAAGAGTTTGTACCAAATTAATGTTTCTACTCAATATTTTCGATTAATGGTTCTACTCAATATTTTCGATCAAGAATTTATACCAAATTAATGGTTTTACTCAATATTTTCGATCAAGAGTTTATACAAAATTAATGGTTTTACTCATTATTTTCGATCAAGAGTTTATACCAAATTATTGCTTTACTCTTTATTTTCATACCAAATAAATGGTTTTACTCATTATTTTCGGCCAAGAGTTTATACCAAACTAATTGTTTTACTCTTTATTTCGATCAAGAGTTTATACCAAATTAATGGGTTAACTCAATATTTTCGATCCTCAGGACGAACAAAAATTCTTACCTGATTTCGATCACAGAGTTATATCAACAAATTTTATTCAACGTTTTCTGATTTTGGAGCGTAGAGTTATACCAAAAAGTTTTACTCTTTGGCTCTCGATCCTCTAGTGTCTTATAAAATTACAATCATTCAAATATGCAGCTCATTTCAAATATACGGGAAATTAGTGTAATATTCAACCAAGCAGCTGAAATTGTAAAACTCCAATCATTCAAGAAAACAGGTCAATTCAAGTATATATTATCACTGGAAATTAATTTAATAATCAACCAAGCGACTGAACTAATATCATTACGTGAAAGACTACTTCTGTATTTCACAAATTCTCCATGTCTGTAAATAACCATGAGGCCATATTACTGGAATCCAACAAATTTCAGACGAAACATTGATGTAGCCAATTGATCATTGATCAGGGCCGAAAGAAAATCAAGCAAATAACCCAGAAATCAAAAAACAAAATTGTTCTTCTTGGCCAGAATCACAAAAATGACGAATTGGCAGTAGCAAACTGAAATTAAACTCACTTAATGATTAGATTAAGTTGAAACTGATCAGAAAACGAGCCCAAACTAACTTAATCGGTCAGCCCAAAAAATGGATGAGGCCCGAAACCTTAAACGATCAATTAGCAGGTGGAATCGAAAATTGAAGTAGAACTCTGTGATTACGCACACCTGTTCAATAAATAAACTTTATTTATAAGATAAAGTTAGTACATGCATTTTAAAGTGTCTAGATATCTTCCATTCAAGAATTGGTCAATGCATGTATAACTTTAGTTCATGTATTTATTTTATGCATGTATTTAAAAAAGGGGAAGAATGTAATTAAATATTGGTACATGTACTAGACTAGATAAGTGATAGGATTTTTCCTATAAATACCCATGTATTCTTCCCATTTGTAACAAGTCAAAATAATAAATCAATTAACACTCATATTTTCCTCCACTATTCTTTTGAGTGAGTTTGAATAATCTAGTGTTTATGCTATCCAATTTCTAACAAATTGGTATCTAGAGCCACTTTGTTTGAGAGACGTATGAGTTTGAAGAAAGATATGTCGAACGGAACTCTATTTTTAGTTCCACAACTTACCAAAGAACATTTTGGTAATTGGTGCCTCCGAATGAAGGCCCTGCTTGGATGTTATGAAGCTTGGGATATGGTGGAGAACGGTGTAAAGACTGATGATGCAGCCTCTGTTAAGAAAGATCAGAAGGCTCTCACTCTCATCTATCAAAGTTTGGATGAGAAGATGTTTGAGAAAGTTGCTAGTGCAACCACGTGTCCAAGCAAGCATGGGATATTCTTCAAACTTCTTTTAAAGGGGCTGATAAAGTGAAGTAAGTACGTCTCCAAACATTAAGAGGTGAGTTCGAATCGCTTCATATGAAGGAATCCGAATCGGTTTTGGATTATATTTCAAGAGTTTTGACCGTGGTCAATGAAATGAAGAGAAATGAAGAAGAATTGAACGATGATCGGATTGTTGGAAAAATACTATGATCACAAGATTCGAAGTTCAATTACGTGGTCGTCGCCATTGATGAGTCCAAGGACTTGGACACCATGACCATTGAAGAGCTTGCCGGATCTTTGCAAGCTCATGAAGAAAGATTGAAGCCGAAGCAAGAACCGGTGGAGCAAGCTTTGCAAGCAAAGCTTTCAATGAATGAAAAAGAGGAAAGGAATGTCACGTCTCAAAGAGGCCGAGATCGAGGTCGAGGACGTGGACTAGGCCGTGCTCGTGGAAGAGGTGGCAACCAACCTTCGTATAATGAAGAAAACGGCCAAAATTTCAACCAAGGAAGAGGTCGTGGCCGTGGACGAGGTAGAGGAAGAAATTCGAGGCCAAATCAAGGAAGGTATGACAAGTCGAATATTGAATGTTATACTTGTCATAAATATGGTCAAATAGGCTTTTTTCGTAGTAATAGTGGGCGGGTCTCATGAGATCTATGCCGGCCGTCGTGGAGAGCAACTATGAAAAGGAGATCCCCACTTTGCTTTTCGCTTGCAGAAGTGATGGAAATGATGAATACAATCAGTGGTATCTTGATTCTGGTGCAAGTAGTCATATTTGTGGAAAGAAAGAGTTATTTTCAAAGCTTGATGAATCCATTGACGGTAATATCACATTTGGAGACTCTTCGAAATTTCAAATAAAAGGAAAATGTACGATTTTAATTCGTTTGAAAGATGGAAGCCATCAATTTATTTCTAATGTGTTTTATGTGCCGGGAATGAAAAGTAATATTTTGAGTTTGGGACAACTTTGAGAAAAATTATGATATACATTTGAAAGATAAAAGTTTGATAATGAAAGATGAAAAAGGAAGGTTGTTAGCAAAGGTGCCGATGATGAAAAACAGGATGTTTTTATTAAATATCCAAAGCGATGTTCCGAGATGCTTGAAATCTTGTGTTCAAGATTATTCTTGGCTTTGGCATATGAGACTTGGGCATTTGAACTTTGACGGCCTCAAAATGATGAGCAAAGAAAGGATGGTAAAGGGCTTACCAACTATTGACCTTCCAAATCAACTTTGTGAAGGATGTCTTTTTGGCAAACAAGCAAGAAAAAATTTTCCGAAGGAGTCTTTGACGAGAGCTCAATATCCTTTAGAGCTAATTCACTCGGATGTTTGTGGACCTATCAAGCCATCATTGCTTGGTAAGAATAATTATTTTATTCTATTTATTGATTATTATTCTCGAAAAACTTGGGTGTATTTCTTGAAGGCAAAGTCGGAGGTGTTTGAAATTTTCAAAAAATTCAAAATTTTGGTGGAAAAACAAAGCGGTTATCAAATCAAAGAACTTCGGTCCGATAGAGGAGGAGAATTCACTTCAAATGAATTCAAGAATTATTGTGAGATAAATGGCATCCATCGTCCTATGACGGTTCCAAGATCACCGCAGCAGAATGGCGTAGCCGAGAGAAAGAACCGGACGATTCTCAACATAGCAAGGAGTATGTTGAAAAGTAAGAACATGCCAAAGGAACTTTGGGCGGAAGCAGTTGCATGTGCAGTTTACTTGTCCAACCGGAGCCATACTAAAATTGTTCATGGAAAGACCCCTCAAGAAGCATGGAGTGGTTTTAAGCCAGGTGTTTCACACTTGCGGGTTTTTGGAAGCATAGCCTATGCACACGTGCCAGATCAAAAGAGGACTAAACTTGATGACAAAAGTGAAAGGTACGTCTTTATTGGCTATGATCAAAATTCCAAAGGTTACAAACTGTAAAACCCAAGCAATCAAAAAATTATAATAAGTAGAGATGTTGAATTTGATGAAGAAAATTCTTGGGAATGGGGCATTACAAATGAAAAGTACAATTTCAGTCCACTCACTGATGATGAAGGAGATGATGGCACGATGCAACCTAATACACCACCACCAACACCTCCACCACAAAGTCCACAGATTGGTAAAGAAAGTTCAAGTGAAAGACCTCGAAAAACTAGAAGTCTAAGAGAGCTTTATGAGGTAACGCAAAATCTAAGTGATATGACTCAATTCTGTCTTTTTGCGGATTGTGACCCTCTAGATTATGAAGAAGCTGCTCGTGATAAAAAATGGAGAAATGCCATGGATGAGGAAATCAACGCAATTAAGAAGAATGATACATGGGAGTTGGTGACATTACCTAAAGATAAAAGAACCATTGGAGTCAAATGGGTATTCAAGACAAAAAAGAATTCAAAAGGCGAGGTGGAGAGATATAAAGCGAGACTGGTCGCAAACGGATACAAACAGAAAGCCGGTATCGACTATGGTGAGGTATTTGCTCCAGTTGCTCATTTAGAAACTATCCGTTTGATTATTTCTATGGCAGCCCAAAATAATTGGAAAATTCATCAAATGGATGTAAAATCCGCATTTTTGAAAGGAGTTTTGGAGGAAGAAGTCTACGTTGATCAGCCTTTGGGTTATGAAGTTAAAGGACATGAAGATAAAGTGTGGAAATTGAACAAAGCTCTATATGGCTTGAAGCAAGCCCCGCGTGCTTGGAATAGTAGAATCGACAAGTACTTCCAAGCAAATGGTTTTTTAAAGTGTCCACATGAACATGCACTTTATGTAAAAATGCATAAAAATGGTGATATTTTACTTGTTTGTTTGTATGTTTATGACTTGATTTTGACAGGAAATAATCCAAAATTGTTTGAAGATTTCAAGAAAAATATGGCTAGAGAATTTGAGATGACGGACATTGGTTTAATGTCCTACTATCTCGGCATTGAGGTGAAACAAAGGGAGGATGGAATTTTTATATCCCAAGAAGGATATGCGAAGGAAATTCTAAAGAAGTTCAAGATGGAGAATAGCAAACCAGTTGGCACCCCCGTTGAATGTGGAGTAAAATTGTCTAAGCAAGAGATGGTGAGAAGATCAATCCTACATTTTTCAAAAGTCTTGTTGGAAGCTTGAGGTATTTAACTTGTACAAGACCTGATATTCTTTTTGGTGTTGGACTTGTAAGTCGTTATATGGAGGATCCTACTGCTTCTCATTTAAAAGCGTCCAAAAGAATACTTCGTTATATTAAAGGTACACTTGACTTTGGAATCTTATATTCATCTTGTCAAGACTTCAAGCTTGTTGGTTATTCTGATAGTGATTGGGCTGGTGATATTGATGATCGGAAAAGTACTACCGGGTTTGTTTACTTTATAGGAAATTCAGCCTTTACTTGGAATTCAAAAAAGCAGCCTATTGTGACTCTTTCTACTTGCGAAGCGGAGTATGTGGCAGCTACTTCTTGTGTTTGTCATGCAATTTGGCTTAGAAGTTTAATGAAGGAACTTCACCAACCACAAGAAGATCCAACGAAGATATTTGTTGATAATAAGTCCGCACTTGCATTGGCGAAAAATCCGGTGTTTCATGAAAGAAGCAAGCATATTGATACTAAGTATCACTTCATTCGGGAATGCATATCTAGGAAAGAAGTTGAGCTTGAATTTGTGAAGTCCCAAGATCAAATTGCGGATATATTCACCAGCTGTTGAGGATCGATGTGTTTCGAAGATTGCGAATGTCTCTTGGCGTAATAAATATAGTTTAAGAGGGGGTGTTGAATAAATAAACTTTATTTATAAGATAAAGTTAGTACATGCATTTTAAAGTGTCTAGATATCTTCCATTCAAGAATTGGTCAATGCATGTATAACTTTAGTTCATGTATTTATTTTATGCATGTATTTAGAAAAGGGGAAGAATGTAATTAAATATTGGTACATGTACTAGACTAGATAAGTGATAGGATTTTTCCTATAAATACACATGTATTCTTCCCATTTGTAACAAGTCAAAATAAGAAATCAATAAACACTCATATTTTCCTCCAATATTCTTTTGAGTGAGTTTCAATAATCTAGTGTTTATGCTCTCCAATTTCTAACACACCAAAGAGTAGGGAAACGTTCAGATGAATTCGCCGAAATTACAAAGCCCGATAAAGTTTTTCACGGCCCGGATCACAGGAACGGCGGATTGTTAGCAGTAAATAAAAATTGATGTAATAAACACTGAATTCGACCACTAGAAAATATGAATCATTCACCAATTTATCACAAATAGCCCCCAAATTCAAAGTCACGAAGAAGAAGGGGATCGCGATTTTTTATTACTCGGTTTTTCAAACACTGGAAATCAGCCGTGTAATGTAAAACTAAACATGTGGATGATGCTTATATGTCTCCAGGAGGTGATTGACGGAGAGAAATTGCACAAATCCGAAGAGAAATCAGAAATCGTTAATCCCTAGTATTTTTTGGTTTTTTTTTCTAATTCACGTCATAATTAGCAAAAAAAACTAAGTATATGAAAAAATCGAGTGGAGATTCATGATCGCGGGAGAGTGACGATTGAATGAAGTATAGGCTTGCAAATTTTTGCTAAGAATCGAGTTAGCAAGGTGAACATCCTGGGGACTGTGTGAAATCACACAATAGCAGTGTATTTGCACAAAGTACATGGAGAGGGCTGATCTTTGTTGTACGTTAATGAGTCCCCTGGTTGTTGCTGTTGTTCCTTGCAAAATTCTCTCGTGGATTATCAATCCCAGTAGGAGCTTGGGAAGTTGTATTTCTCCCCGCCGTTCGTGTAGTCTTCCTTGGATTAACCATATTTCGTTCGAGTAATTAACCTTGTCCCACGGTGGGCGCTAACTGATTTTACCGAATTTCATTGGAGTTCGGCAAGTATCAATATTTGGTATTATGGGAACGATTTAAGTGATTTTGCCGAATTTCGTGTGGGTATGGTAATATCAATAGATTAATGAGTATATCGACTAATAATCAATATTATCGAACTAGATTTAAGGGCAGGATGGTGCAATACCAAAAAAAATATAATGAATAATAAAGAACGTAGTAGTAAAAGAGAATCAATTGATATTGTTGTATTATTACTCTTTTGGAGTATTTCAGATCCTCCCATAATACAATGACAATTCTCCTATTTATAATACAAGAATTCTAGATTTAAAAGGACCCTAGTCCTTATAGGATAATATTCAGTGCGGCCCATAGTGGTCCAAAAACCTCATTAGGTCGATAAGATACAGAATATAAAATCGGGATGACCATTTCGCTTGATATGAAGCCTGCACAATTTATAGGTGTGAAATAGCCCCGTCATATATTATTGTATGAATATCTTTACATGAAACCAATAATGGATATTCTTTGAATTTTTTTTGGAAGATCAAAAAAATTCCTAGACTTGGTAATAAGGTCGCAAATAATTTAGCTAAATGGGCACTCTCTTGTAATTGGAATGGTTCTATGTCACTTTCCCTTATTCCCCCTTTTGTTTTGTGTGATTATGTTTTTTCGAAGGGAAATTTGCTTTTTTGGTACCATAGGATAGGCTGACTTGCACTTTTGGCACTATTGGAACCATATGATATGTTTTCATTGCAATTTTGGTACCAAACCCAATTTTTCTACAAAGTTAATGGCAATTTACCCTATATAAAATGCATAATGTTCAATTTATCCCTCTATAATTTGAAAAAAATCAATTTACCCCTGTAAAATTTTAATGAAGCAATTTACCCCCTTCAGTCGGAGATTGTAACTCACTTGCCGAAATTGAGAGTATGCATGCAAACTATTTTATTCAACATAGGGGGATAAATTGCCACATTAATCATTATACAATGGGTAAAAAATCACATTATCATAATAAAAGTGGATTAAGTGCCGCCTATAAAAATATCAGGGAGGCGATGTGAAATTTTTACAAAATTTCAAGGGGTAAAATGCTCTTTATTAAACCACGAGGGTTTAAATTGAACATTATGCATTTAGTAGGGGGTAAATTGCCATTAACTTTATTGAAAAATTGGGTTTGGTACCAAAATTGCAATGAAAACCTATCCTATGGTACCAAATTTGCATTTTCATATCCAATGGTACCAAAAGTGCAAGTCAACCTATCCTATGGTACCAAAAAAGCAATTTTGCCTTTTTCGAATTATGATGTAAATGACTCTTTATCTTTGTTTAATAATTAATTTTTTATGAACAAAAAAAAAAAAAAAACATCACCACAAGGAATCCTTTATAACTGTTTGTTTGGCATATATTCAAAATTATTTCATGATTGGAAAAAATGAGACAAACATGTTTTCTTTTCTGAAACTTCCAAAAGCAATATAAATAACAATTTTCTTATCTATGAAATAACCCACACAAACTCTACTTGACATTAAATATGTTCACAACCTATCTCTACCTCGTATAATAAACATGATTTGACATATATCATTAAACATTTTTCACCTATAACTTTAACTTTTTAAAAATAATATATACCTACCTTATTTCTTAAATTAATCTCTCAAAACTTAAACAAACAGTATTACGTGAATCTGGATTATTTCAGAAACCTTACTTCTCAAGTGCCAATCGGAGACCTAATATTTTGGCAGGGAAGATGGCTACTTGCAGGGATAGACCTACACCATTTTTTTTGGGGGGAGGGGGGGGGGGTGTTCAAAATTTTCTTGGTGTCAATTTCATTATTATGATATTAAAAAATCTAAATTAATATAAACTAATATTGTAATTTTATCCAACAGAAAGTGAAGAAATATATATACTAGCTTAAGACTACAAAATCTTAAACACTCATAAGAATGTTCAAGACACAATCTAGTTGGACTAAAATAAATAGATGTTGCTTAACAAGACATAAAAACGCTAGATGTTGTTTAGACAAAACATAATTTAAATTTAAAATTAAAATTATATTTCAATTTCTCAAATTATAGTTTAAATGACCCGATAATACATCACAAATTTAATCTACCATAAATTAACTATTAAGTAACTTAAGCGTAAACAAAAAATTGTACGACTAAATTTTGGTGGATCATTCCTTTAAACTAGTATTTCAAAGTTATGTGTACCACAAAGATTATGCTACTATTATAAATATTGGTATCAAATTTACTTGTATTAAATAACTAATATCATGTTAATAATGATGCAGTCCGTGCACTCCAATCATGTGTCAATATAATTACAACAAATTTGCTCTTTGGGTACGTTCATTTTGGAGACGGACATATTTTCTGTCATTTTTTTTTTTTTTGGTTTTTCAAGGGATTAATTCCTTTCGAGGCGCGTCGGGCACATAAAGTGGGAACCTCTCCCAACAGGGATTCGAACCTGAGTCCGCTACTTTGTAGTGACTAGTCCCTTCCACTAGACCAATCACCTGTTGGTATATTTTCTGTCATTGAAAGACTTATTGGGGTACAGAATAATAGCTTCGTAGTTAAACAATTTTCCAAGTTCAAAAGTAATCCTGATTCAGTGATATCCCAAGTTTTTAGCCAAAATATTCGTCCTCGATTGTATTTTGGTATAGAACTATAAAAAAGGTAGGGAAATTCTTACTCAGATCGAGTTTGGCCGAATCCAAACTAATTACATGACAAGTATAATACACTTGCTTTGGGATTGGTTGTAACTTCCAGAAAAGTGACCAATCACAAAGTAAGTGCAATACACTTGTTTGGTGGTTGTATGAGTTTGGCCAAGCCAGACTTGGACAAGAATTTTCCAAAAATGGTATCCTCATTGCTTTGTCTTTTACCAATTTCGTACCCAAATGTAAAATAATGCGGTGGCATATTTGTAATATATAATATAACTAAATCATAGTGGTCCTACGTACGATCACAACACTCCAAAATTTTGATTAAACATTCATGGCCTCAATTCCAAACTCCCCGATACGTCTCAAAATTTGGTTTTCAGATTCAAAAACTTTAGCAGGAGATATTATTAATTTTGGCTTCGCAATACTATCGCTTAGTTGAATCAATTTCTCACTCTTGTTGCGAAGCGGTAAATCTGAACTTTTGTTTGCCCTAATTTCAGCGACTTGTATTATTTTCACGAAAATTTCATATCTTTCAATTTCCATACAAATTAACAATATTTAATGGTGAGTTTATTTTCGGATTTTCAAATTAACAATTGTTGAACTTAGAAAGTAGCGGTGGTCTTTTAGGTTTCGGCATTTTATTTTATTTTGTCAAACTATTTAGCTTTTCTAAGGTTTCTAGCATAGTATCCTTCTTCGGGATTTTCAGATCTATAGCACAAAGAAACTACGTTGATTTTTATTTTTCTGATATTTTCTATAGGTGCTTTTATAGATTAGCTTGATTTTAGCTTAGGTTTTTTATTTAAGTAATTTAATTGTTCATATAGTTTATACATCGGTGTATGATACTTGAATTATTTTTCGTGCTATGTTATCTTGAAGGGTAGCTTTATGTGTTTTATTAGTGATTTTTGCTTCTCTTGTTTCATTTTTTTATGTATCACTTGCTTGCACAGGCAAATCAAATGTAGAGAGTAGGAGTGGTGGATGTTGAATACATTGTTCATTATGGTTTCCTCATACAAAGAAAACTTGTCAATTCATTCACTTTGAAGGTATATATAATATATTATTTGTCATGCTTTTTTTTGGTTACCTTTAGATGTTAGTGAAATATCATTATAATATGTTTCTGCCTGTATGCAGAAATAAATATACACACAGTAACATACAAATAGTTATATATGTATTAAATTAGAAAAATAGTCTCTGCATTTGGGCAGGACACCTGTTTCTGTGTTGTGGTGTATGTATCTTTCTCAAGTTTTTATTTGTAGCTTCAATTCAATTGAATGCTAATATAAGGTTCTTTTAGTACCATTGTTTACTAAAATTCAAAATTCATTATTTGCAGATGGTAATGATATTGGAGCATGTGCACACTTAGGGCCTGTTTGTCTCGCCTTTCGGAGAGTGGTTTGGGAAAGTGATAGAGGTTTGAGAAATAATCTCGATTTGCGTAATGTTGTTTGTTTGAGTTTTGGGAGAGTTGTTTGGGAAAGTAGCCGCAATTTTTGACTTTTCTAATATAGAGAGAAATAGAAATAGAGTAGAAAAGTGGCCGTTTGTTTGGCCTTTCGGAGAGTGGTTTGAGAAAAAAATTACTGTAGCTAATTAATTGGGAAAGTGATTGGATTGTTTGTTTGGCCTTTTCGAAAACCGAAATTTTTTTCGGAAAAGCGAGACAAACAGGCTCTTAGATTTTACCTGACACCTTGTAATACATAATATTAACTAAACAATCCTTTTATCTTTCACTCAATCCCTCTCTCCCTCTAGAATAAAGGGCTCATTTGCAAAATATGTGCTTTTTAAAAAATATTTCTATCAGCATGAATTAGAAGAAACTATGAACTTACTTTTGTCTTTTAGCCGCTTTTATGTTATTTTTGACTCGGGCAGAAACTAAAAGATGTCACTTTAAATAGATTGGTTGGCGACACATTCCTGTTTCTTGGTACTGGAGAAGGATCTCTCTAACCTTATTTACTAAAATCGGTCTTTTATAATTAGCAATAAAAACTTTCTTCCGCTTCAATGAGTTACTCTTGTAACCAGGTTGGAGATTGTATAATAGAGTTTTTAGCCCTCAAAATGTCAACAACTGATTATATTCCACCAATGATGTATACATTTATTGTAAGCACTTGCATGTCTAATTTTGTTACTTTTGTACCTGATTACAGGGTTTGATAGTTAGTTCGTGCAAGGAATCCTTCAATATATTCGGAGACCATGGGTTAGGAGCACAAACCCGTTGACATTCTCTTAGATGTTGTTGAGGTCAAATTTAATTCTTTGGATGCTATTTTTTTTGCAGAAGTTCAATTTTAATTATATATTTACTATTTTTAAAATTTGACAGAGAACGGGTTTAGTTGGAACATATGGTGTTGAGAAAGAATTCACAAAAAAGGTATTTGAGACTTTGGCTACTTGCTACAAACTCTACCTTGTCTAAATATAGTTCCACATTTTAAGCAAAAATTCTGGTAGTGCCACACCATTTTACGTATTGGTGGCTACTTGCTACACTGATTTTCCTATCGCTCTTCTTCCGTGACCAGATTCTTTCTAAGTTCCGTGAGAGTGTTAAAAGAACATTTTAGATTCCGCATTCTACATATTGACATGTTAGATATCATTTTTGCTATTACTATAATCTTATATATCTTTTGTGGAGGTTTTTCCATATTCTAATAACAATAACTTCTTTTCAATGTAGATATGTCAGTTGCCATTTGACTAATTTGAATTTTGCTGGAGCAATATAGTAAGTCGTTTCAATATTTTCAATTCAAGAATTGGGCTTAAACTTACACATTTTTTGATTAATTTAGGTTTTGGCATAGGACCTAGGTTGATATCTACTTTTTTTGCATTTATGTAAATGCAAATTACTCCATTGATTTCAAATGGTGTATTAAGTGAGAGAATGAGGCCCAAAATCAGTTAGCTGATCTTTTAACTTGGTGATCAGATTACATTTTTGGCCAAGGATTAGTGTTGTGAAGCTGGCATCAATGCTCAAGCTATCATTTGTGCTTAACGCAAGACCCTTCTTCAAGTTCATTTAATTTGAATTTTCTTATAAAAACATCTACTTTTTCTTCCCACGGGAAAAAATGAGTGAAATGATTTTATAATTGTATATCATATAAATACGATTTCTTTTCTTTAATTTAAGTGGCTTATGCGTACATAGAATTTCTATCCTGGTATATATATGCAGAAAGTAGAAGAAATATATCAATGTTATATACCTTGAATGTTAGTTCAGGAAATGGATCATGGGAACCATTTCATTTACCTCATGATAAAACTGATGAAAATATAATGACCATATCATTTTCTATATGGGGATTAGTAAAAGTTCGTTTTCCTTAATGTGGTATTGATCAGTCAGGAATGTACTTGCCAAGTGGCAAGATACCATGATTAGTGGTTCTCTGATCTTAGACTTTTTATATGGATTATTTAGGAAGAAATTATGTTACTTGACCAATTATATCATTTTAAAGCGGTATTTCTTGGAGGCCAATGACAATGAGACAAGAGTTGCTGAAATAGAGAAGATGAAACTTATACATATATTTTTTTGGGATGAGCAATGTCGGTGAGGTCAGTAAATTTGATAAGGATTTACCATGTTAACTAATATTTCAAGTAGTTACATAATGGGAAGTTTGAATTCTTAAATAATATTATTCTGATACAGGAATTTTGTTATAAGGAATGACTGTATTGAAGCAATATCAATGTCAGCGTCAGGTATGTTTAGTATGCTTGTTAGTGCATCTGAGATGTATCATTTTTCGAAACCTTTATTCAGATATTTAATTGCTTTTGGTGTTTTTCACTTATATGATTGCACTGACTGCAGTAATCTCCAGTATTCTTCTCTTTGTCGCATACATATTTACTTTAGTGCAGATTTTTGGTATTACTTAAAATTATCATTCTAATTACATGTTTTCTTGTAGTTAGATGGCAGAGGATTTTTGCCAGCGGTGAAGAAATTCTTAGCATTCTGCTATTACCATTTCTGAGAGAGGTCACTTTTAAGTTTTTTTTTTTTTTTTTTATCAGTGAGGTAACTTTTATCTAACGTATACAATACTTGTAATTCTTTTAAGAACATCAGAAAGCTATGGTTTGTGGAAAATTTCGATAGCTTACTACGTGGTTTGTATAGAATTGCATCACGTTGAATGTTAAAACAGATGGGTCTCATTGTCTACTAAATGTATGGTTTTTTTTTTTTTTTTTAAATTTTGTTCGGATTGCATACATTAAAATACATATATAATTTTTTATGTTCTTATTAGCATCTTCATAGTGACTAGAAAAAAAATGATATAAAATTGTGCTATAGGAGATTTGGGTACGAAATGTTCTCTCTATAATAAGAGAGCAATTTTCCAAATAAAATTCGTGCAGAAAAATTAGTTTTTATGTACAAATTCTGAATTTCGTCCCCCAAAAAAGCATTTGGCTACGAAATTGATGTGTTAGTTACGGAAACATATGTATATGGGGACGAAAAAAAGCGTCCACTAAAGAGTTATATAGGCGACGAAATGCTTAAGTATAGCAAAGTCTGACACAATTGGGGACGACTTCCACAATTTCGTGCTCAAAGACATTTAGCGTCGCGGATTTGGCAACAATCCTAGCGACGAAACTATTTTGTGTGGTATTTCAATTTTTGGCGACGAAATTTCAATTTTTGGTGACGAATTATTTCGTAGCTAAATAGCTGATTTCTTGTAGTATAACCATGTATTAAAGCATATGTGTATGACAAAATTAGGTAGCCAGCCACGGGCGGACCTAGACCATTTATGCAGGGGGCCGAAGATTTTTGTTTTTGTACCAAAATCGATAATTTTTCAGTATTTTGAGAAAATGATAAAAATTGAATTAAGATGAACTAATAAACTTTATAATTTTGTCGAGCAAAAGATGAAAAATATAATAGCAATTTTTTTTAAGAATATGAATTCTTAAACATTCAAAAGGACAATCCAATTTGATAGAAAAAATAAATAAATGTTGCTTGCACAAGATATGAAATATCGAATGCGCCCTTAAAATAGTAATTAAGGTAAAGTCGTATTTGAAGCTTGTGTAAATGAAAAAAAAATTAGATGCATTATTAGATAATTAATATTATGTCAATAATAATTTAAATTTATTTGACCATATAATATCTCAAAGAAATTGATCAGAACCATAAAAACAATACAAAGAAAACTACTGACACATTTTAGGAGTTGAACTCAATTCTTCATATACTTGAGAACTATATCATAATCATAATTATCTTAAAAAAAAACTATACCATGAAGCTAATGTTAATTAATGAAAAGTTAAAAAAATATTGGACGAAAAGTCCTCTAAAATATTGATAAATAGAAAGTTGAAATGGCAGCTGATGAAAAATGACAAACAATGTTCTCCTCAGGAAAGGATATACATATCTATACACTTAACCAATTTTTTTATGGGGGAAAATGGCCCCCAAACAATTCAAAAGAATTAATAATTGTCTTAAATTTGTACATCAACAAATTTAATCCAAAAGGTTATAGATATGAAATTAATTCACATACCTTTATTCACAGAAATTAAACAGACCGACTGAACTGTACACAGAAATACCAAGATTATCACTCGGTTTAAGTATCGTAATAAATTAAGCAACTTTGTTTTATGTCTGTGTGCCCAAGACACAAGTGCCGTGCCCCTTGTTGCCACGTTGCAATTTCGGGGCTTTACAAATTTACGAATAATAAATAATCAAATTTTAATGTAAGGGCGTTACTATTTCATTGAGCTTTGAATTGTTGTAGTGTGGGCCCATATAAAATAGGGTGGTGGTTATCACATCAAAATTGGGACAGAGTCTTAAATTATTTGGACTTTACAATTGTTCTGATATAGTTCATAGGATCAAATTGCAAAGTAGAAATTAAGTTTTCGTCAAAGACTATATGGGCAAGTACATAAACTAGAAAAACTCCTAGATGGAGACATAAAGTGGATCTAATTACCCCAAATTCCCAATCTTTTACATGAAAATTTACTAGAAATCTATTTATTCTCCAATCTTTCATCAATCTCATACACATATCACATGAAATACAAATGCAACACAACTTAAACTCTAATCATATAAAGCAAACAACTTCAGTCTTTCTTTTCCTCTCTCTCGCACACACACATGAACACACTTATTGTGTTTATGACATATAGCACATGCTATAACATAGTGGCGTAGCTACAGCCAAGCCACTGGGGTGCAATGACCACAGTGAAATTTTCATGTTAAATATAATTCTCTCAAAATTTTATACATAGTTATAATTTTTGTCTAATGCATAGTTATATCTTTTGTATTGACTTTATTTGAATTTAAATGGATCCCAGTAAACTTGATGAAAAATTACACGGCAAAGGGTCCTATATTTTGGTTACATGAGATATAGATAAACTCATTTGATGTTTTTAAATAAAAAAATAGCAATAAGATATTATAAAGTAAATTAAATTTAGTATACCAAATAATATTATAAAAGTTGAGAAATGCGGAAATGAACATTTTGTCAGGTAAAAATTAAATTATATTTTATAGATGATGATATTTGATTACAAGTTACAAGTTTTATTAGGTGAGATAGACAGAAAAGTAAATTACAAAGATTTACAAAAAGATATCAAGGAACCTAGTCTAATGACATAGTCTAGTCCTTCTTTTCTTCTTGTTTTTCTTCTTCATCTTTGTCTTCAGTCTTGTCTTCTACTTCATTTACTTTTTCTTCTTCATCTTCAAGATCATCTTCATCATCCTCATAAGGACTAGAGGATTCTTCATCTAAAGCAGCTATTCTCTTCTTCAAATCTTCCATCCTTTTGTATTTAACATATGGATTCAAATTGTTCAGCAGCTGAGTCTTTGGCAGCAGCAATCTCCTTATCAGACTTTGCTGGTTCCTTAGACTCCTCTTCCTTTTCAGCTTTATCAGATATATCAACTTGTTTTTCTTTCTCAGCAGTTACTTGATCAACTGGTCTGCTAGTATTTTCATCTTCAGTCTTCTCAGCAGATTCCTCTAATTTTTCAGTAACAGTGACTTCAGCAGACTTGTTTGCATCAGCAGCAACCGCCTTAGTAGCAGAACCACCATCTTCCCCCTTTTTGTCATCATCAGCTGGGTAGATTGGCTCTTCTGGCAAGACTGGAGTGATGTTCACTGCTTCACATAACAACTTGATGTTCTGCTCCATTGCATCCATATGAGCATATTTTCTCAGTTGTTGCAAAGTAGCATAAGACTCCAGTTTTTCCAATGTAAGATCCACTTGCTCCATCAGCTGAGTCCGAGTGTGGAAAATCAGATCAGCAGCAGTGGTGAATGTCTACATCATGGCTCTATTTGCTTCTTCTTGTGCTGCCATGGCTTTCACAACAACTTCATTTATATCCCTCCAAACAGCTGCATTTTTTTGAACTCTTGCTCCAAAGGTCTCCATATCCAGCTTGATAGTTTGCACATCAGCCTTGATATGTGCAATCTCTTCTGCTATCAGCAGACTGGGATCAGCAACCTGGAGAATCCTTTCAGCAGTGGCAGCAGACAATAGAGTTGAGGCTACTTCCTCAAACTTTTTCAGTTGTTCTCTGTTTCTTTCTTCCATTTCCTTCATTGAGTTAGCAATCAACTGTTGAATACACTTCAGGATAGTTGGTAGCACAATTGCAGAAGTAGATGGAATGTCTCTGCTTGCTGGGCTAATTTCAGGAGTCTTCTCCTTAGCCTTTTCTTCTGTCTTCTTTTGGACTTTTATCGGCTCATCTGCAATTGTAACAACATCAGAACCATCAACAGAGATAATAATTTTATGAGTGAATATCCAGGCTGGTTCAAAAGGTGATGTTGTCTGTTCAGGCAGCTCCTCATAGGTCTTGACAGCCGGTCCAAAGATAATTTGTTGAAGACTTGGTAGGGGTGTCATGGAGCTTGGGTGACCCTTCTGACTCCTAGTCTTCTTAGCCCACATTTCCAAAGTAATGGAAATGGCTAACTTAACTGCTCTGTTATGAGAATCTTCATTTTCAGCAGGGATCTCTGGGACAGATTCAACTATCTTCTTGGCTTCAGACTTTGCCATCATCCTTAGCTTCCATCTCACCATATCCAGGAAGAAGTATGAATCTAATGCTTGCTTTACACATGGCTGAGTTAATTATTCGATAGACACATGGCTCGCCCGAGGAAGAATGCTCGCAACGACGCAAGAAGCAACACAACACACCCACCTATAACGTCGGACGATGTCCACGACAACACGATGAATAACGAACCTATCGTCAACGATGGCGATAATCGGCAAGAAAACGATCGACTGCCAAATCAAGAAGAACGCCAGGAGGTCAATGTTCTAAATACTCAAGGACAACAAGAAATCGCCACCAATGCAGTACCTGAAGCCCCTGGGGTTCCTACCCTGTCCCTTTGGCAGGAACAGAGGAGAAATTGAGAAAGATTGCGCTGCTATTTAACTCTCTGTGCCCAGGAGGACTGTTGGCTCCTGAACACCAGCCCAGAGACCTTGGAGTGACTAGGGTACATCCAGGAAGAAGAGCTCCTAGGCAGCTCGATCAGATATCAGAACAAGCGAACAGTCCTGTGAGCGAGCAACGATCACTACCTAGTCCACAAGGAGCAACGCGAAACCAAAAGACGATCGGATCTGAAGAAAAACGGATCGAACAAAGCCACAACCGGTGCGTCGGGGATAAAAAAAATACTATAATTCCCGTCGATGACGACGTAGTCGATACAATCCCTAATTGACCAAAAACTGTCCGCATCTCGGAAAGAGAGATCGAAAAAAATGGTGCAAGAA
Organism: Penstemon eatonii; assembly: GCA_038501285.1. Classification (NCBI taxonomy): domain Eukaryota; kingdom Viridiplantae; phylum Streptophyta; class Magnoliopsida; order Lamiales; family Plantaginaceae; genus Penstemon; species Penstemon eatonii. Next base: position 39,893,837 of record CM076710.1, on the reverse strand, counting down.
CGCCTTGAACAACGTCTACTGACCGTTCAAAATCCATGGGCGAGGAGCACGGAAGTCCAGAAAAGTTTAGCAGCATGTTCCCCCTTCCGCAGGTAGATAAAAGAAGCACAATCATCTGGGCAGGTTCCAGGACGACTACCGCGATATGACGGGACTAATGATCCTGACGACTACATATTCAGCTTTACGAACATAATGAATTTATATGCTCATTCAGCGGAGTATACCGCCAAACTGATGGTTACCACATTCGAAGGATTAGCTTTGGATTGGTTTGGAAAGCAACCCACCAATTCCTTATACAGTTTTCGTGAATTATGTAACAAACTGACTCAACAATTTGCCAGCCAGAAGAGACAGAAACTGCCTATGAGCTACCTTGGAACCATTCATCAACAAGAAGGAGAATCCTTGAGAAGCTGGTTGGCGAGATTTAATGTGGAACTACTAAAGATTGATTCTCCGAATATTGATTACATAATCTCCATCCTTTTCGACCTCACCAAAAACAGGCAGTTCGGGAATGCGCTGAGTAGAAAACAACCGAGAACCTTTGCGGATATTATGACTCTGGCATCAAAATATATGACTCAAGAAGAGATGAACTCTTTAAAGGACAAGAATAGGAACAAATCCCCCGCCTCCGGCTCAAGGCGACAAGACAAAGCTCCTGTTTCAAGGCCAATGGATTACGATCGATCCTTCAGAAAAGGAAACATTTTTCAACGATTACACTATAATCGAAACGATCAGGACAAAAGTGATGGAATAGTGCCCAGCAAGCCAATGTTAATTAGCTTGTTGAAGTACTGTTTTCTTATGGTTTATAATTAATACGCCGTTCATTCATAGTATGTGAAACTGAACAATGGCCAACTTCATCTCTCGCGAACCTATCTAAGCGATTGGATGAAATCCTGAGGTCACAATAGACTATGGGACGATTCACTTCAGTACTGAGTGCAATCATGAAACAGTCTCAAAGGTCGTGATCTTAAAACCGTTCCAAGTCATAGATTCCAAACGAGACGGGGTATCGTAGGAATCGCCAAGACTTGTACAAATATGCATGATTCACATGGAGTGAATTTGTAGAGTTTCATGAGCAAGGAATTTGAGTCCAGTGCATATGAGTAGGTGGTTCAATGGAGGATTGAACGCATCGAACGACCCGAACAGAGAAACCCATTGTGGAAGCGCATGTCGCATATCGGTGATGGGATGTTTCTCAAGGCTTATAATAGTGTACGATTTAGTCCTTAGACTTGAGGTACTAGGGCGAATTCGGTACATGGATGTGCGTACTTAGATTTAGGTACTGGTCACGTAGCTTGGCCACAAAGTGCCTAAGTTGGGTGCGTACAAAAGTGTACGCGAGTGGTTAGTACTAAGAGAGGATCTAACACCTCATCCTGATAAGATGAGAGCATTTCCTGTACGTTCTTCGATAATATGTTCCTAGAAACCATGGCCATGGTTGGTGACGAATTTGGAAGGTATTTCCAAATTAGGCAGTCACACCGGAATTATTATCCAGAATTAGAAAGTACAGAATCGAGATAATTAGAGGTGCCGATCCATTCACACACCCTAGGTCTCGATCGGGAAATCAGTTGTAGAAGGACCGTATGTACATGGCAATTATAAGAGGTGAGGTTCACAATAAATCAATTCACCTTTGATTGGGCTTCATGGGCTTGTGGCTAGACATCGACCATGAAGTGTGGGTACTCCGGAATTAATAGAGGATTTAATTCTAGGAGTGGTCAATTAAAAGTAGTTTAATTGATCGGAGCATTTAATTGCTCGTTAATTAAATCACGAAAGTCGTGGGCCTGCTGCCAGTTGATGGTGAACCCAGAGGGTCACACACAATACAATTGGACGGTGACTGTCTTAAAGGAAAGCAAGTGATTTAAAGTTGTTAAATCAAGATGATTGAATTATGGTATTAATTCAATTGGAGATTATTGATTAGATGACTAATTGATTAATTGATAATTAATTAATTAGAGTTATCTGATTAATTATGGAATTAATTAAAGTAGTTAATTAATTGGAAGAATAAATAATTAACCAATTTGAGTATTGGATAATTATGGGTTGATTTTGGAATTATCTAAAATTAGGGGGCATGGGCGATTTCTAGTAATTAAAAGGAAAAGAGTTTTGTTTCTTGAAAAGCAAGTTTGAAGAGATTTATCAAATCTCATATTCCTAAGGATAAGGAATAAAGATTTGATAAACAAGGAAAGGAGATCTTTTTGGAGAAGGCTCTTCTCCTATAAATACTCCTTCTCTTCTCTTCATTCATAACATAAGTTTTTGCACAAGTTTTGAAACCCTAAAAAAGCTTTTGAGAGAAAATATTTTTGCTGAAAATTGAGAGGAAAAATCGAGTAAGATTGTTTTTCGAGCAAGAAGTTTTAATTACAAAATCGCCCCATAGTTTTTGCCCCTAAACCCTAGTCGCCCAATTAGACTTGGCCGAACCCAAATCGGACCAGATCTAACCCTGGCCGAACCCTGCTCGACCACGTAAGCTCTGTGGGTCGATTCTTCCATTGGTGTCTCCGTTCCTTTGCTGACAAACCTGCGAGATCCAGTTCGTAGCCTAAGACTTGTAGGTGTCACTACAATCCGATTGGTGTGGACTAGCTTTGGAGGTGAGACATATGGATCACTCTATCTGTGGATCGAACCAAACACTTGGAGGACACGGCAACCACAACTTGGTGGTCAGGTAATTTGCGATTAACCCCCTTCGTGTTTTATTGATGTTTGATTCATCCTTATTCGTATAATAACTATGGAGAAAGAATTCATGGGACTATTAGGGACTCGAAAAATTTTAAAATTCCGCACTCTGTTGTATTGACAATCGAGCCCTAGCCTAGATATCCCAACAGTGGTATCAGAGCCAACTCCATACGTTTTTTATACGAAAAGGCCTGAACATAATGTGTTTTCACTGTATATGCTTGATTGTATGTATGAGAACGCATGTTAATTATGTTCTAGTGATTGATTCTTGCTTGTTATGACTAGATCTATGATTGGGTAAAACTGCTTTTTTAGATCTGTGGCGAATTTATAGTTTTTCGAAAAATCAGGGCTTTTGTGCAATTATCGCAAAACACGATTATTAGGGCTGAAAATTTAATTTTCTGTTTCTGGAAAATTTTGAAAAATCTGGGTGTTTTCTGAAAATCTGATCGCACACTATTTTGGACCATTTTGCAATTTTCGAAAATTCAAGGACTGTTTTGTAATTTCCGAAACTTCAGGGGTCTGTTTGCAAATTCGAAAATTTTCTGGATTCAAAATTTTAATTTTCTGCTCATTCTGTCCGAAAACTGTTTTGGGGGTATTTTGTAACTTTTCAAAAGTTTTGGGGTCAAAAGTGCAATTTCCGAAAGTATAGGGGCCGAACTGCAATTTTCAAAAAGTTGAAAAATCAGAATCTGAAATTAAGGCAGAAAAGTTGTTTTGTTTATCCGAGAATTTATTTTGTCATAATTAGTAGTGACTAAAAAGCAAGAATCATAGGAAGTTAGTTTTAAAAGGTGTTTTAAAATTAAGATAGAAGAAAGTAAAAGTTGTTTACATGTTTCTTTGCTCTACGTGAACTGTTTACGTGGTTTTCGATCGCGACGAGCCTTGCCCTTAGGTTAGATGTGATTGGTTTAATTTAATGCATGGTTTTTATTGGGCCTGCGAGCCTGTTATTATTTTTGGGCCATTTTGAGCCTTTGTAATAGAATAGGGCTTTACTGCTTTCCTAGTTTAGGATGGAGGCCCATTTACAAGCAAGGTGGGAGCCCAAGAAGAATTGAAGGCCATGTATGCGTGGTACATTGTGTAATAGCATAGGTTCTTTGAGAACCCTTTAGATTGACCAATTGGGCCAACATCATTGGCTCGATGATGGCCCGCATAGGAGGCTCCCGATCGAAAACATATTGTGGTAGTATGCATGCTAGGCTTGTATGGCTTTTATTTATTAGTCGATTTATGATTGCTTGTGTGTTTGCGCGCTAGAATCTAGATCGTAAATAAAAGATAAAGCATAATTGAAGCGGTGAGATCTCGAGGAGAGTTTCTTCAAACTTTCAAAACGAAAATTCCCCTCTCGAATAAATATTAAGTCATATTGGGTTAAATTATGAAATGAGGTTTTATAAAATCCAAGCCTTCCATTAATAGGGACTAGTGTATGTTGTTTACTTATCGATAGAGGTGATCCAGAGTCTGGCACCCGAGTCGAAGAAAGGGGCAATGCACGAAATTCCTTGATTCTAGTTTTCTTAAAACTTGACAAGGGTAGGGACTGGTCGGGACGTGAAAATCGACCGATAACTAGTTACGGAGAATTCATGACCGGGCCCGTTGCTTATCATGATTAATGGGTTAGACTTAACGCGTAGTAACATTTATGATGTAGCAGTGCTAGATAAATGCGAAAAACGAGGCAAAATAACTTGAAGGTTGTGTAGTAGACACAATTGGTAATATGTATACCTACCTAGGGAATTAATTGTATGGCCACGAGTCGTGGGTGCAACTAATTGCTGCTGGGACGTCAAGACCTACTAGGAAATAGATTTTTCCCGAAACTAGAAGGGGTTACTGTTTCGATAAAATAGTGGGAGAACTTTTTCGATAAAAAGTCCAAATTTCGTTAATTATAAGTGTTAATATTAAACCTGTCTGCTTATAGTTGTCTGTTTTTAAATGTTAGCCATTTACCATCCACTATCCGATCCTCAATGCGTTTAAGAACCGAACCAACTTTGAAAAAGGTGATGTGCAATTTCCTCTACGAAACCGACATGGCTAAGTTTGACAATGTTAGGGAATATTGTTCTTACTTAAGCAAGACATTCGAGCTGATCAAAGGGTTTGGAGCCCAATTGACTCTCGAAGATGAGATAACGATAACCCTTCAAGGATTATCTGAGACCTTCACCCATTTTATGCAACATTGCGTTATTCCGCCTGATGGAATACAAACAAAGCAATTGCATGAGTTGTTAGACAAATATGAAGAAGCTCATCAACGTGGTTTTGGTCTATATGATTGGAATTGCCCTCTGTGTAAGTACGAAGAGAAAATAAGGAAGCTTGTTGAAAAGGATTTCCTGGAAAGACTTGACTACGGTATGACTTTTTAAGTTATACACTTGTTGAATCTTTTTGATGTAAGACATCTGATTAAAACTTTCATTTCTGTAAAAGCATTTACAGGCGATGATAGTCTTCCCGCTCAACCTAAAAGGAGGAAAATCCTTGAAAGGGAGATGCAAGTAGTGCAGAGCGAGATGAGGAAACTGGAATTCCGGGACTGGGTCAAGGAAGAATTGTACCTAGACATTCCTTTTTAGCAAAGAAGTTTTTCTTAGTTTTTCGTATTAGCATGAGTTTTAAGTTTTAGTTTACTTTGAGTATTATTTCACATTTTGTACGAGACGTTATTGCTTTACCATTGAGAAATGGAATTTATTTAATTAGAGCAATTTAACTTTGTACAAATGTCGATGTTATGAAACATAGAAATAAACAATGATAAACAAATCAAAAACTTTGAAAAACTATGTGCTAAATCGAAAACAAGCTAAACAAACGAGATAATCGTTTACGCTTGAAATGTTCATTCTGGACATTCTTCCTAAAGAGAGATGCGAAAGGGAAGTTTTATTTACCGTTCCTGAGATAATGAACTTGAGTAAAATCGGAACTTTCAAATCTTGAAGGAATGATAACCGAAGAGAAGGATTGCTAAGGCATTCCAAAACATTTCAATCGACATGAACTAAAAGCACTAGTTCAAAGGGAAGCTACTTCACATATACTTTCGATTTCAATCGTTAATATATATGTGTACTTGGCTGAAGTGCAATTCTGAAACTATTGAAGTAATTCAATAGACGTTTTGGAAATGAAGTAACTAGACGCATTATGTCAAAGGCAATTTGATTTAATCAAACCTGCTGAAGCATAAGCAACTTAACATCTCGATTATCTAAGACGAGAATAGAATTCTCATGAAGCAAATCAAAGAAGAAATCGAACTTTGTTTGATTCTCGACTCTGATCTTGCTCAGTTTCCTTTATTCAAATTAGGGGATACCTCCCCTTGACTCTTCAAAGATACTTGGTATAGTATATTTCGAAGTAAGTCCTTACATCGCCATGTCTTTTAAGACATAGCAGAACACCCTTATATGAGAAATTAGATGGTAGATCTAGTTCATATAAAGTTTATGGGGTATTCAACATAATCCATTGAATACCTGTTCCACGACAATGAGAAACGAAAAGCATCTTGTAAGTAGCTTGTTCCTCTGTTGACAAGACCTTGTCAAAGGAAATAAGGAATGTCGTAGAACTTGATGAAGTCCAAGGATTGGACCCGTCCCCATGAACAGTGGGAGTAAACACTGAAAACTGCTGAATCAATCTATGCACAAAGAAATCGTAATCTGATCAAATTCGTTAGGAACTCAAAATTCCATTTTACGAAATTGAGAAATTGGATTCCAATCCAAGATTACAAAGAGATTATGTTAAACATGATCTAAGGGATATGGCACATAGCCATAAGATTCGAAGTTGAAAACTTTGACTCACTTAATGGCAATAGGTCATTATTCAAAAATCCTTTTAGGATTGATGAAAAGGCCTTATGTCCATTAACTACGTCAAAATTCATTTCGAAACTATTAGCCATAGAAAGGTGGTTTTGACTACCGAAGGCATGACTATTGGATATGAATCCTGCATCTCACAAGATGAGAAGATCTCTATTCAAATCCAAGGGTCAATCTATGATTTTTCCCAAATTTGGAACATGCAACTTGATAGTTGATCAAGAATGTTGAATTTGTCAAAAGGCATATGGATTCCAATTGTGCAAAAGAATCAGTGGGAGTGTAGTTGAGTTCAAAACGCAACAAGATGATGAACAGTACATCAAGTAAGATATAAGAATATCAGAAAAGCACAGACGAAAGCGTGTTCTTCACGCAATTCTCCATGATAAGATTTGGAATTACATCTCGCGTACTGGCAATGCGTATCTATGGTAGATAGAAGGAAGAAGATGTAGTGATTTACCAAATCAATGTACAAAGACTATATTGATTGAATTCAATATGGAAGAATCCAAGTAAGGATTAGTTCCAAAAGAGACAAAAACTCTCTCACTTATTTAATGAGCCCTAATTTAATAAGTACAGAAGTAACTGTCTCAAGAAGCCTTATGCTTGGCATTTGGATTGCATGTAGCATGCAAAGTCTTGTACTAGACCTGACTCGTCAAAATGCTCTGAACGAGCTAATGATAGTCAAACACCAGTAAAGGACACTGGTCTACCATAAAAGCAAATCCTCGAAGATAATTAAAGGATGCAACGCCGGTCTATGGTAGTAGTGGAGAATTGAAACTCGAAGGATTTTTTGAAATTCGAGATTTCCAGTCTGAAGTGGATTATTTATTCTGTCTCGATAGAGCAAAGGTAAATTGGAAGAAATTCCAATAATATACCATTGCCGATTCAAACAAGAATAAAAGGGCACCATTATGATGCTGCACAAAAGAAAGTGTTTAGATGAGAAATTTTCATCCAACGACTGGATAAAATTCCTAGCATGACATTTGCCCATCATAATCTTAGCCGATTTAGATGAGGCAATTGCTCAATGAAAGGAAATCGAGATCTCACCTATAATCTGAACGCAACACCGTATGATTGAACAAGTCAAAGGTGGTTGAGACGAGTAGAAGTATTACTTCATCTCGACGAGGACAAACTTAGCAGATCCACTAATTAAGCTCTCTCACAAATGGTTCGAGGGACATCTTGGTATAGATGGGTCTTAGAAATGTTGTGATTGGCTTTAGGGCAAGTGGGAGATTGATGGAATAGTGCCCAACAAGCCAATGTTAATTAGCTTGTTGAAGTACTGTTTTCTTATGGTTTATAATTAATACGCCGTTCATTCATAGTATGTGAAACTGAACAATGGCCAACTTCATCTCTCGCGAACCTATCTAAGCGATTGGATGAAATCCTGAGGTCACAATAGACTATGGGACGATTCACTTCAGTACTGAGTGCAATCATGAAACAGTCTCAAAGGTCGTGATCTTAAAACCGTTCCAAGTCATAGATTCCAAACGAGACGGGGTATCGTAGGAATCGCCAAGACTTGTACAAATATGCATGATTCACATGGAGTGAATTTGTAGAGTTTCATGAGCAAGGAATTTGAGTCCAGTGCATATGAGTAGGTGGTTCAATGGAGGATTGAACGCATCGAACGACCCGAACAGAGAAACCCATTGTGGAAGCGCATGTCGCATATCGGTGATGGGATGTTTCTCAAGGCTTATAATAGTGTACGATTTAGTCCTTAGACTTGAGGTACTAGGGCGAATTCGGTACATGGATGTGCGTACTTAGATTTAGGTACTGGTCACGTAGCTTGGCCACAAAGTGCCTAAGTTGGGTGCGTACAAAAGTGTACGCGAGTGGTTAGTACTAAGAGAGGATCTAACACCTCATCCTGATAAGATGAGAGCATTTCCTGTACGTTCTTCGATAATATGTTCCTAGAAACCCATGGCCATGGTTGGTGACGAATTTGGAAGGTATTTCCAAATTAGGCAGTCACACCGGAATTATTATCCAGAATTAGAAAGTACAGAATCGAGATAATTAGAGGTGCCGATCAATTCACACACCCTAGGTCTCGATCGGGAAATCAGTTGTAGAAGGACCGTATGTACATGGCAATTATAAGAGGTGAGGTTCACAATAAATCAATTCACCTTTGATTGGGCTTCATGAGCTTGTGGCTAGACATCGACCATGAAGTGTGGGTACTCCGGAATTAATAGAGGATTTAATTCTAGGAGTGGTCAATTAAAAGTAGTTTAATTGATCGGAGCATTTAATTGCTCGTTAATTAAATCACGAAAGTCGTGGGCCTGCTGCCAGTTGATGGTGAACCCAGAGGGTCACACACAATACAATTGGACGGTGACTGTCTTAAAGGAAAGCAAGTGATTTAAAGTTGTTAAATCAAGATGATTGAATTATGGTATTAATTCAATTGGAGATTATTGATTAGATGACTAATTGATTAATTGATAATTAATTAATTAGAGTTATCTGATTAATTATGGAATTAATTAAAGTAGTTAATTAATTGGAAGAATAAATAATTAACCAATTTGAGTATTGGATAATTATGGGTTGATTTTGGAATTATCTAAAATTAGGGGGCATGGGCGATTTCTAGTAATTAAAAGGAAAAGAGTTTTGTTTCTTGAAAAGCAAGTTTGAAGAGATTTATCAAATCTCATATTCCTAAGGATAAGGAATAAAGATTTGATAAACAAGGAAAGGAGATCTTTTTGGAGAAGGACTCTTCTCCTATAAATACTCCTTCTCTTCTCTTCATTCATAACATAAGTTTTTGCACAAGTTTTGAAACCCTAAAAAAGCTTTTGAGAGAAAATATTTTTGCTGAAAATTGAGAGGAAAAATCGAGTAAGATTGTTTTTCGAGCAAGAAGTTTTAATTACAAAATCGCCCCATAGTTTTTGCCCCTAAACCCTAGTCGCCCAATTAGACTTGGCCGAACCCAAATCGGACCAGATCTAACCCTGGCCGAACCCTGCTCGACCACATAAGCTCTGTGGGTCGATTCTTCCATTGGTGTCTCCGTTCCTTTGCTGACAAACCTGCGAGATCCAGTTCGTAGCCTAAGACTTGTAGGTGTCACTACAATCCGATTGGTGTGGACTAGCTTTGGAGGTGAGACATATGGATCACTCTATCTGTGGATCGAACCAAACACTTGGAGGACACGGCAACCACAACTTGGTGGTCAGGTAATTTGCGATTAACCCCCTTCGTGTTTTATTGATGTTTGATTCATCCTTATTCGTATAATAACTATGGAGAAAGAATTCATGGGACTATTAGGGACTCGAAAAATTTTAAAATTCCGCACTCTGTTGTATTGACAATCGAGCCCTAGCCTAGATATCCCAACAAAAAGACCTAATGTCTATAGGAGATCGAGATCGGCCGAACTAACCAACTGAAATCCAGTAAACCATGTGGATTACCCCAGATTGACGATTCCTGTTGAAGAAATCTTGGTAGTGCTCGAAAGGAACAATTGGATTCCGCCAGCGAAAAGAATTACACAACCAAAGCCAGGAGCTCGAAACTACAATTTATATTGTAGGTATCATCGGGCCCACGATCATCGGACCGAGGATTGTTTCCATTTGAAGCAGAAAATTGGAAGTCTGATCGAACAAGGAAAGTTGGACGACTATCTCAAAAGAAACAGAAGTAGGAGTCCTCGAACTAGTAACCGGAGAAGAACCCCGGGAAGGAGGTCTCCTAATAATGGTCCGCCACAAGAATTGAACAATGATCAAATCAACGGAACCATACATACAATCTCCGGAGGACCGGCGGGGGGATATAGTCGTAATGCCCGCCGTAGAACCGCGAGATCAATTGAAGGAAATCTTAGACATCCAAGGGAGGTATGGACTCTTGATAGCAAATTACCAAAGGAACAACTCATTAGCTTCAATGAGAGCGAAGTACCAAGAAATATTGTTTGGGATTCGAGGGAAGATAACCCTGACTTCCTGATGGTAGTATCTCTCGAGATAGCAAACTACAATGTGAAGATGATCTTAATTGATAACGGTAGTTCAGCAAACATTATATCCAAGGAAGTCCTAATACAGATGAACTTGGGAGAAATAACACTCCAGAAAGTAGCAACTCCCTTAGTGGGATTTGGAGGCTCAGAGATAGTCCCCTCTGGGACTTTGGACTTGAGTGTCTCATTAGGAAAGAGACCATAGCGAGCGGTGAAAATGATAAAGTTCTTGGTCGTAGAAACTCCTTTTGCATACAATGCGATATTAGGACGACCAGCCCTCAATCTATTTCGTGCGATAGTATCAACATACCATCAGAAGATAAAATTTCCGACAGCTTCTGGGATCGGAGAAATAGCGAACGATCACTGCATGGCGTGGGATTGCTATAATACCTCCCTAACACTGGGAAACCGATCTAAATCGTTTACCCCAGCTAAAAGGAAGCTCGAAGATGACATCGAAAGAGCTGAAGTCGAGATCCCCAGCATTGACAGAATAGATCGGAAAGGAAAAGAGCCGGTCGATTTAACCATAAAACCACCAGAACACAAGGACATTATGCTCGTGCAAGGAGATCCATTAAAAACGACCCGGATCGGAACCGAACTCAGTCCGGAAGGAGAAGTAATGTTGATAAACTTTCTCAGAGACAACGTAGACATCTTCGCTTGGAGTGCAGACGACATTGAGGGAATCGACCCAAGAGTAATTACTCATTCTCTAAAAATTGATCCGATGGCAAAACCCTCAAGACAAAAGAAGAGGAATCATGGGCCTACAAAAGATAAGATAATCAAAGCAGAGGTCGAGAGGCTGCTCAAAACTAAACAAATTCGAGAAATACATTTCTCAGAATGGCTCTGCAATGTTGTCTTAGTAGCAAAGGGGGATAAAAAGGATAATAAATGGAGGATGTGCAACGGTTTCACTGACCTCAATAAATTATGTCCACGCGATCCTTATCCTCTCCCAAGAATCGACCTGTTAGTCGATTCAACGGCAGGATTCACTATCTTCAGCATGATGGATGCCTTTCAAGGTCTTTATCAAATCTACATGGACGAGCGAGACCAATAGAAAACTGCTTTCATCACAGAGCAGGGTGTATACTGCTTTATTGTAATGCCATTCGGCTTAAGGAATGCTGGTGCAACATACCAAAGATTAGTTAACTTAATGTTTAGATCGGAGAAATAATGGAAGTATAAATGGACGATATGTTGGTCAAAAGCATGAATGAAGCCGACCACGTAAAACACCTTGATCGATGCTTCAAAATACTGAGAAAATACCGCATGAAGCTCAACCCCGCAAAGTGTACTTTTGGGGTCAAATCTGGAAAGTTCTTGGGATATATGGTTCATCAACGTGGAATTGAAGCTAATCCCGAAAAGATTCAAGCCATAACCGAGATGAAACCACCTAAGACGATTTCCCAGGTACAAAGCTTAGTAGGAAAAATTGTCGCACTAAACATATTCATATCCAAATCAGCGGACAGGAGTTTGCCTTTCTTTCAAACTTTGCGGAAGGCGAAGAATTTTATTTGGACTAAAGAATGTGACCAAGCATTCAACCAACTAAAAGCATATTTGACTTCTTCTACATTATTAGCCAAACCAACTGATGGAGAACCGTTATACATTTACATATCTATCTCCACAGTCGCCATTAGTTCGGTATTGGTAAAAATAGAAGGCACTGAACATAAGCCTGTCTATTAGCTAAGTAAACTACTACAATGAGCTGAGAAGAATTACATGGAGATAGAAAAGTTTGCTTTAGCCTTAGTGGTAGCAGCACGCAAGCTCCGACCATACTTTTTGACCTATAAAATAGAGTTACTCACAAACCAACCACTAAGACAAGTATTGGTGAAGCCAGAAGCCTCTGGCAGATTGATTAAATGGGCGATCAAATTAGGACAATTCGAAATTGAATATAAACCACGAACCGCGATTAAGGCTCAAGTTCTAGCCGACTTCCTATTTGAAACTCCGACCTCAATACAAGAACCTAACGACTCGACCAGCTGTGATAATGATATCTTGATTGTCGAAAATTGCACCTGGTTAATGCATGTCGATGGAGCCTCAAGCAGAGAGGGAGGCGGAGCTAGAATCAATTTCACCGGACCAGACAAGGAAGATTTGAACTATGCAATCACATTAGATTTCATGGTAACCATTAACGAGGCAGAGTATGAAGCGTTGATTGCAGGAATGGAAATGACAATTAAAGCCAACATAAAAAGCCTTAAAGTATTAACTGACTCGGAGTTGGTACAACGACAAATAGATGGCTTATACGAAGCAAAAGAATTCAACATGATCAAGTACCTCGCCAAGGTAAAGGAGTTAGCAGGAAAATTCGAGAATTTCGAAATACAGAATGTTTCCCGTTCAGAAAATAAATGGATGGAATCGAGAGATGGACGAACGGAAAGAGTAATCACTTGGTTGATATTGAATACTCCAGCAATCGACATCGACAACACACATGTCGCTGAAATGATAGAAATTGAAGTAGCAAAAAGGAACTAAATGACTCCAATGATGGATTACCTTCTGGAAGGAAACCTGCCTCCCAATCAGAATGATGCTCGGAAAATAAAATATCGAGCACCAAGGTACACGGTTTTGGAGGGAAAGCTTTATAGAAGGTCAGTATCAGGAATCCTACAAAATGTATTTCTGAACCACAAACCAATGACGTACTTCGAGAAATACATGAAGGGGAGGCAGGAAACCACAGTGGAGCCAAGGCCTTGGCTTTGAAATGTCTCCGAACAGGATACTATTGGCCAAACATAAACAAGGATGCTATTGAATATGTGCAAAAGTGTCATCACTGCCAGATTCACGCTAATGTGAGCCATCAACCCGCCGAGAAGATGCACACGTACCAGTGTGCTGGCCTGTTGATCAATGGGGAATAGACACTGTGGGTCCTTTCCCAGTAGCCAGGTTGAAAAAAACTTATGTCTTAGTCGCTGTTGAGTATTTCAGTAAGTGGATAGAATGCGTCGCTCTGGCCCGAATAACACAATTTCAAGTAATTAATTTCTTGTGGAAGTTTATTGTATGTCGATTTGGCATCCCACGAATCCTAATCTCTGACAATGGAACTCAATTCGCGGGAAAACAAGTATTGGAATTGTGCTCTAAGTTTGGAATTCAACAAAATTTCACCTCGGTAGGACACCCAAGGGCAAACGGACAAACAGAGGTAGCAAATCGTGAGATAGTGAAATCCTTGGAGAAAAGATTAGGGGCAACTAAAGGGAGATGGTTAGATGAACTCCCTGGGGTGCTTTGGGCCAACCGGACGACTGTTAAAACCTCAACCGCCGAGACCCCGTTCAGTTTATTTACGGCTCGGAGGCTGTTATTCCAGTTGAAGCATTGGTCCCGACATCAAGGATCGATATGTACGACAGCGAAGAGAATGAAAAGACTAGAAAGGATGATGTCGACCTGACCGAAGCTTTAAGAGAAAAAGCTGTCGTACGTTTGCAAGTCGCTAAATCGAATATGGAAAAAGCCTATAATCAAAAGGTGCGCATACGAACCTTCAAAGAAGGGGACTTAGTACTAAAAAAGGTAGAGGTGTCCAAGCACGTCGGAAAACTGCAACAGAATTTGGATGGACCTTACATCGTTGTTGGCGTAGGAAAAAAACGTTCATACAAGATTGCGCACATGGATGGAACACCCCTACCCAGGACTTGGAATGCAGTTAACTTGAGAAGATACTACAGAAGATAACTCCTTAACAGGTTAAAACCAATAATTGGTAAACAACCTAAGTCTAAAGCTGTGTAAATTAGATATGATCGATAAACACTCATCGATCTCCAAAGCGAAGACTTAAAAGGTTAAAACCAATAATTGGTATACAACATAAGTCCTAAATTTGGTAAAATCGATCTGCTCGATAAATACTCATCAATCTCCAAATTTATGAAGACAAAACGGGTTAAAGCCAATTATTGGTAAAAAACATAAGTACAAAAATTGAGTAAAATCGATCCGCTCGATATACACTCATCGATCTCCAAAGTGAAGCAAAACGGGTTAAAGCCAATTATTGGTAAAAAACCTAAGTACAAAAATTGAGTAAAATCGATCTGCTCGATAGATACTCATCGATCTCCAAATTTATGAAAAGAAAAGTTAAAACCAATAATTGGTATACAACCTAACTACAAAATTGAGTAAAATCGATCCGCTCGATAAACACTCATCGATCTCCAAAGCGAAGACTTAAAAGGTTAAAACCAATAATTGGTATACAACCTAAGTACAAAATTGAGTAAAATCGATCCGCTCGATTAACACTCATCGATCTCCAAAGCGAAGGCTTAAGAGGTTAAAGCCAATTATTGGTAACCAACCTAAGAAGCATGCTGCTCAGGATGGTCGACTTCTTTAGTTCGATGGCCAGACTCTAAAGATCGATTCTCCCTTTAATCGGAACGGCCATTACAAGCCATATAGCTTATAGCAGTCATTCGACCAAAACGAGCTCCCGCTTGAGAGATTGCAGCAGTTATTCGTCCGAAGCGAGATCACAGGTGGACTGCCGCAAAAGTAAAAATTTACCAGCACACCCCGTCGATATATCACTCCGGAGGTAACATCCAAGAACAGGGATGCTTGGTAAGTATGAACCCTCCATGTGCAAACAAAATACCATGGACCCCAACCCCATGAAGACTAAAGCTGAGGCCACATGGGACTCGTCAGTACTAGGTAGGGCATTAATGGGACTTGCCAGTACTAGGCAAGATGGTGATTGAGTAGTCAAAAATGGGTACTCATGGTAATGCGATTTTCTAAAGATTATGGGATCACTTGGTAAAGTGAAGCCTAAGGAAACTGAATTTTCCATTTTGCACGGTATAAGTTGAAATGGTGGAATGAATTGTCACCTATTTATAAGGAACTCTGATTGGATCCTACGGTTGGATACCAATTAAATCCACGGACAAAAAAAAGGACCTTTTGACTTCCCGTATTTAACGCGAGTAAGTTGGAACGGCACAAGAATGGTCGATAGAGCTCCTCGGCGAGAACGGGATGAAGGGATTAATAAAGGACTAGTATGTCTGAACTAATACACAACAAGGTCTTTTTGATAAATAAACAGCCTTGTAATTTTAGAACAGAAAATCAACTGACGATCAACACCGAACAAGAGAGATAAATTAAGGGACAAGTTTTGAAATAGTTGATTGTTTTGAAACCTAATGAGAACGCGACAACGTAGAATCCAACTTTCCACCAAAAACGCCAGATCTATTCTTTCTACAAGGAGTTTACGAAATAATTGATCGTTTTGAAACCTAATGAGAACCCGACAACGTAGAATCCAGCTTTCCTCTTAGAGCCCAAGAAATCTGACAGAATAATAGAAGAGCCAGTCGTCCTTGCTAGGGCATACGGACTTGTCACTGCCTCATATTCCAAAGAATTGCTTATGGGGTTCTGAACAGGTTGGATCTAACTAATGGTTCTACATTTTCCAATTCCTCCCATACCAAAGATCCGACGTGATGGCATAATGGTTGTTTTATTTGAGGAAAATGAAGCTCACAGTCAGTACACAGAAACATGGAATCCAAAAGTAGCAGACAAGCTATATTAAGAGGTTCAACTATAACGAAAGTAATGCTGGAAGGAGAGTTGCAAAGGAGCCTTTATATAAGATTTCATAAAAGACAAAATAATGTCTAAGATTTTTGACAGATCGACAATCGAGAAGGATAACTGCTCCATTAATGGACAACTCAAGGATTTGGACAAATCGCATAAATAGTAAAACTGCATGGCATACATGGATTTTAGTTGGCATATTCCAATACCCATAAGAATCAGCAAAATCAGATTATCCTACAACAACTTTCAGTTATGAGGTAAAATATACAACAGGGATCTAAACAAAGATCATAAGTTGTCAGAGATCAACACTGTATAGTGACATTGGAAACAATCCTGTTATGAAGTTACATCCAGAGTTATTACAGGAGAAACTTCCCTATTACATCTGTTACAAACGACTAGTAATGTCCTACAACCATAATCGACTAAGTCTCTGACTTGCTATTACGCTTCTTACGACCAGCACCTTGAAGGCGAAGTATCCTGCTTGATCAGAAAATGATACTAGTAAAATACCCTCGAACAAAGGGGCATACATAATCAACAAGGGCTTTTGCAAGGCTGACTGGGGGAAATAATAGTAAACAACACTTCATGATGGAAACAGAGAAGTTTTTGCCCCTTTTGATGAATAGGCCAGTTTTCCGTTAAAACTGGTTCAAATACAATGGATCCCTCGGAGAAATATGGACCGTCCATTTTTCCAATTCCACCCAAATTAAAGAAGAAAAGAGATCCTGAACAACCCAAGCGCAATTTGGTTTGGAAAAAAATCTCATACTTTGTTATTTCTACAGAATGAATGGGTGGAAATACATATGAAGCCATCATAGAAAGGGTACATGAAATCTGCATATTTATAAGCTCAGAAAACATTATAAAGGGCAGGCGAAACGCCATACACCATAAGTAACATCTCCAAAACCAAGGAAGACTCATCATGTCTAGTCGACGACGACATCTTACTTACTCCCGATCTATAAGCTGGTCGCTATACGACAAATAATTAGAGATAATCAAAGCAATCTACACCAAGTCCATCAGGATAAGCTTTTACTAAACTATATGCATGAATCATTTACTAACAAGCAGCTAAACATTGCTTAAACAGTAAAATGCTGATATCTAAACTATCAGTTTTTGCCTAATCGATCAGGTAATCTAGACTACTTCTCGATGAAGATTGCAAATAACAAAAATTATATTTATACCAAAATATATATATACAAAAGTATTAAGGAAATACTATTCCTTAAACAAGAAAAAAAAAAGAAACAAGGCGAATGGAAGTTTTAGGGCTGATCGGGACCGGTTGGCCTGCTTAAAGAAGCACCTTTTCGGGGAGTAGGCGTATCCAGAAACGATCTGAGCTCCTCCTGACGCTTCTGATAATCTTCATCATAGCCTTCTTCAAAAGCACGTCGACGAGACTCCTCTAAATTGGCATTCAATTGAGCCAGATCATCCCTCTCCTTCTCAAGAGCCAATTTTTCATCACGTAACTTATGGAGATCAGCATTAAGCAGCTCAATTCGAAGGGCAAGCCCACCGGCCTTTGATGTCTCTGCATCTAATCGAAGCATCAGGTTCTCTCTGCTGAACCACAACTCATCATACTAGGCACCCAATTGCAGAGCATAGTACTTCCTCTGAAAAGAAGGAAGATATAAGCGACAAGCAACGAAGAGCAATACAAAGACAAGATCGAAAAGATGAATACCTGCTCAAATTGTTTGAAGAGGGACTGAACAAGACGAAGGGTAGAAGTACCCTCATGTTTCTTCAACTCGTCGGGCAAAATAGTACTAAAACCCAGATCCCAAGAGAGAGGGTCGGGTTCACAGGAATCGGGAAAAATAGAATTAAGAGGAATCTTATCATGACGGGGAACTTCAGACTCCGTTATATCCTTAATCTGCTCCAGAATACAACGGTCATCCAACACACGTGGGGATTCCCTCTCGTTAGGACTCACATAAGTCTCCTTCGCCGAGTAAGAGATTACAGTCCTCCGACCAGACCTATGTCCGGCCCGACATACAGAAGAACCACCAGCCTCAAAGGAAGTAGTCATGGTTGTGGTATCAGAAAGTAAAAAATCCGCAAAACTTTGAGTGACTGACTGCAGATTAGAACTACACAAAGAAGGACCTATAACCAGGCCACTACTTACCGACCCAACAGTATCATTTACTTGACCATGACTAATGACTGGGTCAGCAGAGGAGTTCAAAAAACTTGAATCATCATGAGCATGATTGTGTAATTCATGCTCGAGCGAGGGAATGGACGTCGAAAGGGGAATATCAAAGGATTGCCCCGCATATATCCCCAAAGGCAATCCGACCTGGAGAAGGTCGCCGTTGAACCTCTGAAGATGAAAGGGTATTTTGTTGAGAAAGGTTTGGGCGAGCATTAGCATCGCTTGTATCTGTAGAACCACTCGGAGGGACAGTAGAAACTTGTGCCCCCGAGCTGGTGGATGTTCGAGGATGAGAAGGATCAGTAGAAGGCCCCTTAGTGCGGGACCTTTTGGACCTAGTATCTATAGGACGATCACGTGAAGAGCGCTTGGACGTATTGCCAAATAGACTACTCATTCTCGGGAAATCAAGAAAATAATTGGAATATCGAGTGAAGTTATCGACCTGCTGGGGAGAATATTTTATCTAAGTAGGGACGCGCAGTAAAATAGCGATGAACTTTTTACCTCAAGTATTTATACTAAGGGAAAAGACGCATTGGACCTTGCGAACAGGCGCGAAACAAATTACCTAGCTAACGAACAATCACACAGAATTCGAAAAGCGTGCGCATAATAAGTATACTAAAAATAAAGAATTATGTCTGAACATGCGAGATTAACGAGACAGTTAAATCATAATGATGGGATACAAATCGTCTCAGAATAAAAGGTTAATACGGTAAAATTACAAGTCACAGTGTGACGATTACTATTACTAAAACTACTGCTCGCCTTCGGCTTGATTTTGATGATCGCCCTTGTCAATGTTCTGCTCCTCGCTTTCACCTCCAGCTCGCTCGTCGTCCTCAACTTGATCCTCTTCATTAACATTATTTGTGGGGCTACGGTTCCCCTCTTCCTCATCCTGGTCGCCTAACTCATTATCCTGCTAAGGATCAACATCAAGAGGAGGTGTCGGCAAAGGTACTCCAAGTTCCTTTACCAAATGAGCCAAAGGGAGATGCTCGAAATCCACAGTTTGAACATCAGAGGAACTACACTTATGACCATGACGATCGAGGCTAACATGAATGGCCCTGAAATATTCCCTTTGATGATCCTCGATCAAACCCATGGCGACCATCTGATGAACAGCTTTCTTGAAGGTGCTTTCCAAAAGAAGGCCCACTTTTTCATAGACTAAAGCAGTATGTACAGGAGAACTGAGGAATTTACGAATCACCTTCTCCTTAGAATTCCTACCATATCGATCAGTAAGGCCATCTAGATTGAGTTCTTCTTCCTGCTCATCAAGAGAAGCCTGGAGATGTGCAACTTGTGATTCCAGCTCACTGATACGAGTAGTGTATTGAACCTGATGATTTTCCAACTCCTTGGCCAAGTGGTCCACTCGCTCCTGGGCACGAAACGTCTCCAGAATACTATTTAGTATGTGAGGATTATCTGTTCCCGTTCCCTGCACCCCATCGACCTGAGATGGATGAGAAGAAGAAGTGGAAGGACCAGCTCCTGTCGCACCACGTTCCAAATTGATCACTTTCTGAAGCAAGACTTTGTTCTTCTCCTCCAGAAACCCACACTGCTGCCTCAGAAGGGCTGCTTCATAAATGGATGACAGCATACATGTGCTAGTCTGAAAAATCAAGAAAACAAGCAAATATGAGTAAAATCCTCTCGAATGCAAAAATGATGAATGATATTGTTTACCCTTTCAATGGAAAGAGAGGCTTTCTGCAACTTCTCCAATGGATCTTTATTAAGCAACTTATGGATATCACGTGTGAAAACAGAAGAAAGGAGAATCTGGGTAGCTTTATCTGCTGCACTCTCTTTCTCATCATTAATCAAAGAATCACGGTCAGAGTAACCCGCAACTCTTCTCCCTGCGAGGTGGTTTTCAATCATCTCGACAAGGGTAGATTTTGGATGCGGTTCGCCAAGTAATGTGAGGTCTTCACCGGAACGATCATAGACCTGCTTCTTCCTCTTCGCCACAGGACCAGTAGAATTCGGCACTGACCACGTGCGGCAGCCACGAATGCCCAGAGAAGATCTGAGTTGCAAGGGAGGATAACCTTGTCCGGACCGTATAGAAGTTGGAATCTGTGATGAACAAGGTTCATCAGGAATTTCTTGAGAGGGTTCCTGGCTCTCCTCGCTATTATCATCAGACTCATCACTTTGATCCAATTTCCTCTTTCTAGAAACCCTTTGCTCTATAGAGTGATTCTCTACAGTCTTGGTGGATTTTGAAAGAACCATTTTTCCCTTTTTGGAACGCCTTGAATTTCCAACCATAGAGGCTGAGAAAATAATAAAAAGAGGATTTGTTACGAATTTTAGTAAAACAAAGACAAAGGAATAATATAGCAAAATATAAGAGAGAAACTTACCAAGTGGTTGAGGAGAGAAAGAGATGAGGAAGGTATGTGAGCTTAAGCCTGCCTTATGGAGAAAGGCCTCACCAACAAGGATAGCACATTGGTATCTCTCCGAACGCATCTTCCCTATTTCTTTCAACAAGTTCGGGTCATCAGGAATTAATTGACCCTCAACGTAGAGACCACCAAAAGTCCATTGGGAGTCATGATCCCATATGGAAAGGTTCCCTTGAACCATCTGATAAAGTTATATGAGACGGAGGTCGAACTAAGAAAAAGCGGAACTTCCAGTCAGAATTGCTAGAAACAAGAGAATCAAAGATGGCCAGACCAGACCGTTGACTGGTGAAAAAATAACCATGGTTAGAGGAACTGGAAATATTGAAACAAAACAACTGACTAAAATTACGAAAGGAAGGCTGGAACCCTTTGGCAATCATCAATACAAAAAAAGAAACGACGAACGCCACAAAATTAGGGACCAACTGAGTCAAAGAAACACTAAATATCTTTAATATCTCCAGGAATAAAGGAGACAAAGGGAGCCTAAGTCCGTGATTGGAATGAGCAGTGTAAAAGGCACGGCAGCCTGCCGGCGGAGAAGTAACCCTATCAGTAGGGGATGGGAGAATAATTTGAGAACCCTCAGGAAAATACTTTGTGTAATTATCTAGTACCTCGTGAAAGTTCTCATCAGTATAAGCACAAGCAAGGCTTTCAACAGGATCATATACCTGAGGGTTGGCACCCTTACTCTTCTTAGCCTTAGCAGCCACCTTGGTATCGGAAAGAATTTTTACTTTGAATGTATCCTCCTCGGGGATATTTACATCGGGCATCCCCATTTGCTCTGGAGGAGGGCTAGGAGAAGCCTCCACATTGATAACATGATTAACAATCTGAGTGGAGGAGGAGGTACGTTTATCTCGAATTTGAAGCCATGACGAGGATTCTCGCAAGGTGATGGTCAATAAATACGATATTTGGGTGAATTATCGAATAAGAAATTTACTGCTAGGAGACAGAAGGCGGAAAGTAAAAAATGTGGGTTAAACCAGGAACACACACACACACACACACACATATATATATATATATATACGAAGCTGAAAGGACGTTTTAACCCCTTTTCGCGACTATTCATGTTCCCGCCTTTAAACGAAGAGAGCTGCCTCCTCGAACCTAGGCAATGGAACAACTCGGTGACGACATAACGACTCTCTATGAAACGTCGCACTCTTTTCCTTGCTTAGGATTTTTTCCCATAGGGTTTTTTCCAAGTAAGGTTTTTAATGAGGCACAATTCATATAGAAGACAGTCAAATAAGGCCTAATACTTCTACGAGCTTCTATTACATATCCGCTCGAAGAAGTGAGGGAGTACTGATGGGGGCTATTTTATACCCCTTATGATATTCGGATCGAGTTAAGCATACGAGATCGGCCCGACCATATAGCTCATGCACTATAACGGTTCGACCCGATTAGAGACGACTCTCCACGGCGACCAAGCTGCAATCCAAATTGAAGAAGGATAAATGTCCCGAGTCCTAATAGGATTATGTTTCTTTGTATTGCTAGGGTTTGTAACATATAAATACCTAGATTCATCATTGTATTACAACACAACATCAGAGCTTACGCCTACATACTTGGGCAATCTGAGATTAATCTAAAACAAGAGCTTTTGCTATACTTATTGATTATTACTTTATTTCTTTATTAACGTCATTGCGTAATTTTTCTTCCTTGAGATTGATCCATCCGGAATAAAGTAACTAGGCCCTATAATATTCATAAAATTATACCTTAAACTATTATTATTGATTTAATCTAATCCTACGAAATTCGGTTAAATCAGGTTTGCAACCAGTTCATCACCCATGCTTCCTCAGTTGCAAACGCCTTCCACTGCTTAATTTGCTCTTTAGTCTTCGTCAGACGGAATTCCCTCCATCTGTTGTATCTGATTTTTTCAGCCACAAAAAGACTCTAACGTACCAACATGTTGTTATACCTTTCCAATTCTGCCTCAAACTTGGTAAATATCTCTGGATTGTCATGAACAATCATCAGAGCATGCTTCAACTCAGATCTCTGTTTCTTAGGCACCATTGGTCTTGGCATTACTGACTTTAGCTTTCTTTGCTCTCTTTGTTAACCTATGACTATTCCACCACTGTACCTTGGACCATGAGCATCCTTGGTACTGGCTTCCAGAGCTTTAGCCAAGTCTTAAGCTTCTTTAGCAGCAAGCTCAGCCTCCGTCATGTTCTTAGCTTGAGCTTCAAGCTTACTAAGATTAAGAATCTTTTGGTATTCTGCTTCTTCTTTCTTCAAGTGCTCTGCTTCTTCTCTTCTCCTCTTCTGAGCAGCAGATACCTTCCCTTTGCCAGTTCTCTTCTTTCTGGCAGCAGGGGTTTCCACAACCTTCAGTGGAACAACATCAATTGGTTGAGGATGAATAAGTGGCACATCCTCCTCAACTGTTATGCTAGTTGGCTGTTCAGTCTCAGTAACAGCAGACTAGGTCAGAGACTGATCTTCAGCAGGCTTGTCATCAGCAGCCTTTACTGCATCTACTGGTCTTTCAGCTGAAGCAGTATCTTCTCTGACTTTGGTGGTTGGTTCTTCAGAAAAGGTGACCTTCATCCTGGCCTTTGACTTGGTCATAGCTCCAGTAGGCTGAGGTTGAGCATGCCTCTTTACTGAGCTCCTTGTCCTCCTTCCAACTCTCTCAATCTGAGATAGTTCATCAGACTCAGTTCTTTCTGGAGATGTTCCAGTGTTCATCCTCAATCTCTTGAGTCACCTTAGTGACTATTTCATCAGCCACAACTACATCGGACTGTTGGAGTTTTATGGGTATGGTTGTCAAAACAACGTTGCGGAATTTAAAATTTTTCTTACTCCAATTCCCAGGATTTACTTATTAGCACATGCGAAAAGGTTGAGTACAATTTAGCAAATAAATTACTAAATTAAAAGGTGGTAAATAGCAATTTACCTCACCACAGGCAAGGTGGTGCTCCGGTCTTCTTTCGGATCACTAGAGCACCCCAAGTGTTGTGCCTCTAGAGAATAGTCCACACTAGCTAGATCTGTGACTGCTTCAATCCTCAGGCTTAGAACTAGGATGTAAACACGTCAAAAACAAGAGTTGGATCAAGATCCAACTCTAGATGTAGAAAAAGAAGGAAGAGAGAGAGAGAGGGGGCGACCGATCTACTCAACACACGGCGGCGGCGGTGCGGTTGAGGTGGGGCGGGGGCGGCTAGGGTTAAGGTTGGGGGGGGGGGCGTCGGTTTTAGTAGTAGGCTAGGGTTTTGTGTTTCTTGCTTTCTTTATTAGGTTTGAGTCTCTAAGACTCCCTATTTATAGATAACACCAAAACCCTATCCCTTGTGCAAGACTTTAGCTAATGGGCCACTAATTAAATTGGTCCATGTCTTGCATCTATTTAATCAATACTTTAATTACATAGCCCACTCATTTAATTAACACTTTAATTAAATGGCCAATTCATTTAATTAATACTTTAATTAAATAACCCAATAAATATAATTAAAGATTTAACACTTT
Source organism: Penstemon eatonii (assembly GCA_038501285.1). NCBI lineage: Eukaryota > Viridiplantae > Streptophyta > Magnoliopsida > Lamiales > Plantaginaceae > Penstemon > Penstemon eatonii. The sequence continues at coordinate 39,869,303 of CM076710.1, read as the reverse complement.
AATTAACAATTTAATTAATTTTCTCTCTCTTAGAATTAACCCTTTAATTCTTTTATTTTGATTTAACACTTTAAATCAATTCTTTCTTCAATTGACTGTCACAGTCCAACTGTATTGTGTGTGACCCTCTAGGTTCACCATCAATTGGCCGCAGGCTAACGTTTTCGTGATTTAATTAATGAGCAATTAATATTTTATTAATTGCTCCGATCAATAAACTTCTTTTAATTGACCACTCCCATTAATTCAGGAATACCCACACCTCATGGTCGATGTCTAGCCACAAGCCCATGAGGCCCAACTTCCGGTGAATTGACATTAGTGAACCTCACCTCTTATAAGTACCATGTACATAAGGTTCCTCCAACGACTAATTCCCCGATCGAGACCTAGGGTGTGTGAATTGGTCGGCACCTCTAATCATCTCGATACTGTACTTTCTAATTCTGGATAATACTTCTAGTGTGACTGCTAAATCTGGAAACCCCTTTCCAAATCCGTCACTGACCATGGCCATAGATTTCTCGGTATGTATTATCTAAGAATGTACAGGAAATTCTCTCATTCATTATGATGAGTCGGTAGATCCTATATTGATGCTAACCATCCGCGCATACGACTATACGTACCCAACGTAGGCGTACAATGGTCAAGCTACGTGACCGGCTCCTAAATCAAAGCACATACACTTGTATACCGAATTCACCCTAGCACCTCAAGTCTAAGGACTAAATCGTACATAGTTATAAATCCTTGAGAAACATCCCATCACCGATATGCTTTATGCACTTCCACAATGGGTTTCTCTGTTCGGGTCATTCGATGCGTTCGATCCCCTATCGAACCATCTAGTCACTAGCACTGACATCAAAATGTCTTGTTCATGAAACTCTACAAATTCACTCCATGTGAATCATACATAATCCTACAAGTCTTGACGATTCCTTCGATACCCCATCTCGACAGGTATCTATGACTTGGAACATTTTCGAGATCACGACCTTAGAGACTGTTTCATGATTGCACTCAGTACTGAAGTGAATCGTCCCATAGTCATGAGTGATCTCAGGGTTTCAACCAATCGCTTAAATGTTTTCGCGAAAGATGAAGTTGGCCATTAGTTTATATTATACACAAAATAAATAAACAATGCGTATTAATTAATAAATCAAAGATTCGTTCAAGATAAAATAGTCCTATTACAAGCTATTGTGTTGGCTTGCAGAGCACTATCCTATCAATCTCCCACTTGCCCTAAAGCCAATCACAAACGTTTCTAAGACCCATCTTTCCAAGATGCTCTTCAAACTCCTTTTGCGATAATGGCTTGTTTAGTGGATCAGCTACGTTATCCTTTGAGTCGACACGCTCCATTTGAATATCTTATCTACCAATGATCTCCCTGATCACATGGTATTTCCTCATTACGTGTTTGGACTGGTGGTGTGATCTCGGTTCCTTTGCTTGAGCGATTGCCCCATTGTTGTCACAATAGACCAATATGGGTTCTGCAATGCTAGGTACCACATCCAGCTCTTGGATGATGTTTCTCATCCAAACACTTTCCTTTACTGCATCTGATGCGGCAATATATTATGCTTCAGTGGTTGAGTCTGCAGTGGTCGACTGTTTGGAGCTCTTCCAACTCACTGCTGCACTGTAGAGGCAAAAAATATATCCAAAATTGGACTTATAATCATCCATATCAGACTGGAAACTCGAATCAGTGAATCCTTCGAGCTTCAATTCTCCACTACCACCCTAGACCAAGAACATATCCTTACTCATTCTCAGGTACTTGAGGATAGCCTTTACGGCGGTCTAGTGTTTCTCCCCTTGGTTTGACTGGTAGTGGCTCGTTACACTCATAGCGTGTGCTACGTCAGGTCTAGTACATAACATTGCATACATTATGCTGCCAATGGCAGATGCATAAGGTATGAGAGACATTCTCTTTCTTTCTTCATCAGTCGTAGGGCACATTGATTTATAAAGATAGATTCCATGTCTCATTGGAAGCAATCCGTTCTTGGATTCTTCCGTACTGAATCTCTTCATTATAGTGTTAATGTACTAAGATGGGGAGAGTCCCAACATATTCTTCGATCTATCTCTATAGATATGTATGCCTAGTACGTAAGATGCGTCTCCCATATCTTTCATGGTGAATTGCGTGGATAACCACACTTTTGTCTGCGTTAACGTTTTGATATCGTCCCCGATCAATAGAATGTCATCGACATATAACACAATAAATTATACCAAACTCCCATCGAACTTCTTGTACACACATGACTCATATACGTTCTTGATGAAGCCATACCCCTTGATTGTCTCATCAAAACTTTTGTTCCAGGTTCGGGACGCCTGTTTTAGGCCATAGATTGACCTTTGAAGTTTGCAAACCTTATGCTCACTTCCTTTAAATGTAAAGCCTTTTGGCTATTGCATAAAGATTTCCTTATCAATGTCTCCATTGAGAAAGGCGGTCTTTACATCCATTTGCCATATCTCATAGTCATACCACACGGCTATGGCTAATAGTATCCGAGTGGATTTTGACATCGCCACTGGGGAGAAGGTTTCCTCATAGTCTATACCAGGCCTTTGAGAATAACCTTTTGCCACAAGGCGAGCCTTATGAGTCAAAACCTCTCCATTCATTCCAAGCTTGCGCTTGAAGATCAACTTACAGCCTACAGGGATAGTTCCCTCAGGTGGATCAACCAAGGTCCATACCTTGTTCGAATGCATGGAATCCATTTCGGATTGCATGGCTTCCTGCCACGCACCCGAGTCTATGTCTGACATAGCTTCTTCGTATGTCCTTGGATCACTATCCAATTGATCGTTCTCGTGGATAAAGCCATACCTTTCAGGCTCTCTACGAACTCGATCAGACCTACGAAGTACTGGTGTACTAGATGGTTCAACGGGTTCAGGATCAACTCCCACTGTTTGTGGGGATGGGTCCACTTCCTGGACTTCATCAAGTTCTATGGATATCCCGCTTCTTTTAGTGAGGAAGTCATCCTCTAAGAAGTGGACGTTCCTAGACACGAACGTCTTTCGTTCTGTAGGGTCATAGAACAGGTATCCAATGGATTCCTTTGGATACCCCACAAATTTGCACAAACTAGATCTACTATCTAGTTTATCTCCTTTGTTGTTTCTAACATAAGCAGGAGATCCCCATACTCGTAAATATGAGTTTACAGGTGTTTTGCCAAACCACTCTGGGTATGGCGTCGTTGGCACCGACTTTGAAGGCACTATATTAAGTATCTTCGAAGCCATTAAGAGGGCTAGGCCCCAAAACGAAAAAGGAAGGTCAGCGAAACTCATCATGGAATGAACCTGATCTTACGTGATTTCGTCAGTTCGATCAAGGGTGGGATGTAATACAATAATAACAATAATAAAGGAAAGCAAAGACCAAAGTAATTGTATTCGAATTGAATGAGTACAAATACAAGTATTCAAGGGTCCTATTCGAGCATTATTGGATGCCGTACAAGCTAGAGGGCGAAATACATATGATCCTAAGTCTATGCTCCTAAACGGTTCCGAGCAATAGCTTCGAGGAGGGAGCACCTGGAAAGTCGTGTCCGGTATCATAAATGCATGGGGTATTTATAGCTGAAATCGGGGTCCAGGTGGTCTACCCGCAGTCATGCAGTTCTTCGGCCCATGAGTTTGGATCAGTGTTCGGCCCAACAGTAACTTTGGATCCTGGGCTATTTTGTACTTACGGTATTCGGGCATTGGGGTCGAACTCAATCTTCCGAGATAAGTACTGCTCGATCTCATATTATTGTGAAGAAAAGCACAGCCCAAAATCTCCCTCATCAATACTCCCCCACTTCTCGAGCGTAAAGTGGAGCTTAAGCTCGAAGAAGTATGTATAGCCAAGGACAAAGAGGTAGGATGAATCGACCTTGGCTTAACGTTTCGGGTATGCCTCATTAAAAACCTGGCTCGGAAAAACCCTTCTGGGATAAAAACCGGGTCAGGGAAAAAGAGTGCATACCTAAGAAACTTCATGATAGCGCCGTCTTTGACATCGTCCTTGTTGTTTGTTGTATGGATCTTCAATTTAGGAATTCCAGAAAGTACGGGGGCTGTAGGTGCAATTTCTGGAAATATGACTTTGAACTCACCTCAAGGGAGTTTAACCGTCGCGGTTACTCGGGGACCGATTTGCAATTTCCCATTTTGTCCCTGTATATATAGTTATACGGAGGGTCGCTGTTCCTCAAAAATTCAGAGGAAAGAACTTTTGATCGGAGCAGTCAGGTCGATAAGTGAGTTCTAGCAGCCCATTCTGAACAGTTTTCATATATATTCATTATGTCGAGTTCAGTAGACTTGAAGGGAAAATCTCCTTTAGAGGAAAAAGAGGTCGATAATCAGAAAGGGAAAGAGGTTGTAGAAACTCGATCGTCTGAGACCGAGAATCCGCAAAGCTCGAGTTCCGCCTCGGATTCCAGCGGGGAGGAACGGGAGTCGAATTCTGAAACGGAAAATAGCGAAGACGGAAACTCGGGCGAAGCAACAATTTCTGATGAGAAAAACATAGAGGATGAGGAGCTTCCTTTGGGGAAGAATGAGCAGAAGAAATATAGACTGAACCGTAATGTGGTGGTCACGATCTTTAACTGGGAAGAGCCCTCGACTAGTGCAGGTCTAAACATGACTGAGGAGAGGGCAGACGAGATCATCTGTTCTTATAAGGAAACCGATTTTGAAAAGTTGCAAGAAGAATTCGGTCAGTATCTAGGCGCCGGTTTTTCGATTGTGCTTCCTACTCCTGATCAACGGGTTACCGACCCTCCAGCGGGTTGTCAAGCTTTTTATTCCAAACATTTCCATTACGGTTTACGCATCCCCTTCCCTCCTTTGATAGAGAACCTTCTGGATGCATTCGAGTTGACTCCTTGCCAGATCTTGCCGAATTCGATCGGTTTAATTATAGCCTTTTGTGTGCTGATGAAGGCCAAAGGGAAAAAGGCGGCCTTTCAGAACTTTTGGCGGATATTCCAGATGAGTGCTTCCACTTCTTCGAATGCAGGCTATGTATATTTTTCTCAGAGGCCAAAGATTTCGATCTTATCGGCCAACGTTAGCAGCAATTTGAAAGGGTGGAAGCAAGAGTTCTTCTTTGTTCGAGGACCAGAGTCTCCGCCTTCTGAAGATAATCCCGAGCCTACTCTCTTCGATTGGCCTGGAGCAAAGACGTGGATATACGGTAAACGCCGTCTTGTGGGAAGTATGAAAAATGAGATAACAGATAAATTTCTGCAATCTCTTCGTGCTGACCCTCATCAGACCGCGTTGATGACTCAGGAAGCGGTCTTGCGGTTGGCCGAGCTCAGTACTTGCACTTTTCCTGCCGATCCGATCGATTATGGGAAAGCTCAGATCGATCCCGCTAACCCCCCTTCCACGTTAGCTGATATTGTCGATAAATTCCGTACATCGGTAGCTGGTCCATATGTTGCTTCCTTTTCTAAAGGTAATAAGGGTCGGCCTCGTCCTCAAACGTCAACAACTTTTCGGAAGGCGAAAAAATTCAAGGCCCAAGTTGGGATCACGTCAACCTCGAACGCCTTGGTGGTTATTCCCCCAATTTCCGAAGTAGGAACATCTCGGTCTCGGGCCGAGGCGGAGGGGATCTCCAACTCCCAGGGTCCCGGTATCCTTCGATCTGTTTTTCCGACTGTATCCTCTAATCCGAGCGATGAGGGGTACAGTAGTTATACTCTCCTGGAGAATCGTGCCAGAGAGATTTTGCAGGCCAGGATGGCTCGCAAAAGAAGTAACGATATTGCTGAGTCCTCCAGGAGAGTAAAACCCTTTGGTCGAGGACCAAATCCTATATCATGTCGGGCTGGCCATTCCGAGCCAGATTTGGCTGACTTTATCGAGGATCATCTGCAAGGTCCTAGGGCGGCTGGATACCCGGACTGTGGGACTGTTGAATCTGATTTGGGCCCCGAGGGTGAGCATACGGTGGATAAATCCCTTCGGATGTTTCTGGCCGGAAGATTCAAGGATGATACTATCCAATCTTTTGTTAAGAAAGATTTTGAGATACTAGGCGATTACGCCCATGCTCATCAAAGAGTACTGTCTTATTCTGAAAGTTTCTAGCTTTTTCCTTATGATTCTTATCTTGTGTTCTTACATATCTTCTTCTTTGCAGGCCGGAGACCTGTTTACTCAAACTGCTCTCCGACTGGCCGTATTGAGTGAAGAGTCCCAGGCAGCTCAGAAAGCCCTATACAATGTCCTGAAGGATGAAGCTGCGAAGGCCAGTCAACTTGAGGATGCCAAAATTAAATTGTCTGAGGTCGAAATAGAACTCGAGAGGACTAAGAAGGAGTTGGAAGCGAAGAGGGCCTTAGCGGGTGAAGTAGAGAAACTGAAGCTGGAGCTTGAGCAAACCAAAGTGTCCGCCGAACAACTTTATGAGTGAGGTCGAGTCGAGGCCAGGCTTCCCGCCATAAGGGAGTTCCTGAAGTCTCCGATCCTTGATGCCTTAGTTCGCGTGCGGTCGGGCGAAATTAATCAAGCCTTCTACTATAAGGGAGCTCAGCACCTCCTTACAGCTGCCAAGATCGAAGGCGCCCTCGACGACTATCTTCCCAATATGAACCCTTATAAGAATATCTTCGGCAAAGATTATAAAGCATCTTCCATTCCTCCCAAGCTCGAGGATTTGGCCGCTCATGAGTTTGCTCCTTTTCTTGAGGAATTTGGAGTGCCGATGCCAAATCCTGATGCACTCGAAGCCCAATCGGAGAGTGAAGATGTGGATATCGAAGGGGATTCCCTTGATCAGGAGGAACAAGGTACTCCTTCTTCTGGTTCGAGTAAATCTGCGGCTGGTGTGCAAAGTAATGATGGAGAAGGCAGTAGCTCGAATACAGGTGATTCTGATGGCTCGGAAAGCGGTTCTAGCGAAACAGAGGAACAAGACAGATCGGAACATGACCCGGGCGTGAAAGAATCTAACCAGTAACGATTGCTATGTAATAGGACTGACTTAGCGCACCAATGTACTTGTATACCTATGATCTTTTGCTTTTGCCTCTTTAGTGTATGCTTGAATTTGAATTTCTTTCCTTTATGCTATTTCTTAGGCTATTGCCTGTTTGAACTTTCTGTTTAAATATTATAACGTCACTCTTGCGTACTCAACATCGTCATTGAATCTTTCTTGGGAGTAGTGATTTATCAATTATTGCAATTTGTATGATGCCGTTTCTCTTATAAATAGCAAGGCCTCCTTATGATGCTTTCGCACTGATATTGCCCACAGTGTTCGAAGCTTCCTAAAAATTATTCTGGTTTGGACCTTTACCCGAAAATCAAGAGATGAATAAGAATTCGAACGCTCTCGTGATATCTTCCACGCCTTTCTCCAGGCCAAGTGTTGATAGGAAATCAAGGAAAAGAAATCGACCGTCAATTACATCCGTTAGTTCAGGTCAGCAAAACTTCCATGCGGGAAATGAACATTCAACCGTTTCCCTTTCTTCATGCTTGAAAACTGGGGGATCCCACAAGAGGATAAAAAAGGTTACTTTTGCGGAGGATGTAATTGAGCGCGTTCCTTTCCAATCCGTACCTTCGTTGGTCAGAGGATCTTCGTTTAAAAGGGACACAGTTCCTTTTGATAAAGTGTCACATGAGAAATCTGATCTGACGCTTCTTCGGGCCGATGTTTCTGTCTCCGAAGCGGTTTTCTCGACTGGAGAATATTCTTCGTTCCTGTTTTACTCTGGGTTGGAATCCCTTGCCCAAGTAATTCTTTCTAACTTCTTTATCATGATTCTCTTAACTTTTTTATTTCTGCCATAACTTACTCTCTTATAAGTTCAGGCTGGTAAAGTCTTCTCTAGGCTTTATGCGTTAGCCAAGCATGAGATCGAACAACGAGCTTCTATTTCGCTTGAGCTGATCGGGAAAAAGATTGAGCTGGAACGTGCATTGAAAGCTAATAGATTTTTCAAGGAGAGATTGTCTCAGGATAAGTTAGTTTCGGAATTAGAGAGACTCAAAGATATCTACGAACGTGAGAAGAGAAGCTCTGAGCTTCGTGAGAAAGAAGCTTACATCCGCGGGTATACTGATCGTAGTGCTGAAGTTCGAAAAATCCTTTTCGAAAATAATTTCGTTCAGTAATACTGTGGTTTTCCTTCGTATTATGAGCTTGCTCAGATTTTTCTTTGTTGTAACACCGTCTTTGTTGTAACGATTTTCCTTTCTTGTTGTAGTATAACCCTTGTTGTAATGATAATATAACATTTGCTGGAATGATATTCTATGTCCCTCTCTCTCTCTCTTTCTTTTTTTTTTTTTAGTCCCTTATTTCTCGGGAAGTGAAACGGTCAGAGCTTTTAATGCTCGCATGCCATTCAGCCCAAGGGATCTATACTGTTGATGCCGAATCCTTTCCCCTATATATAGTTCTAGATTTACTTTCATTTTTTACTTGTCTGTACATGTCCCGTTCGATCGATATGGTTGTGTTTTTACTTTCATCGATCAATTCCATACTCCATTCAATGTCAGTGATTATAGCATTCGAGATTTTTATTCGAACCTTCTTTTCCGAACTCTTCGGAGTTCCCCTATGATAAATTTTCGACTAGGATATCGACAGGCGAAAAGAACCACGACTAGGGTACCGGCAGGCGACCTGCTCTCTCTGATTCCAAATCTTTGAGTCGGTCTCGACCTCCTGTACCCTGTCCTCTATCCAGTTGGGATAGTGGGTCTACTGCTGGAGGGGTTTTCCTACTCTCGATCTCCACGTCTTCGAGGCGACTTCTTGAAAGGTGTGGCCTTCGAGTTTACTAGAAGCGCCTCCAACTGGAGTTGCTTCCCTGTTTTTCGATTTGGTCCTTCATGGGCTTGTTTGCAAGGAAGCACCGGATGAAGGGTAGAAGTGTACCAGCCTCACTTTCCTCCTTCGGGTATCCATAGGGAATAACCATTTGTAGTAGGGTTGGACTAGATGTAAAATATTCCGATTAGCTCAATTTCTTGAATGTAACAAGAGTTCACATGTAATTTGTCTGAAAATTTATGAATGAACATCTTCTTTTATATTGTTGTTGATCTCTGAATTTGTTCTTAGTAATTTGCAATTTTCACGAGATAGTCATTGAGATTCATAATTAATTTGAAGTTCGATCTTTCAACTCTTGAATCTTTCGCGAGATATTTCTCATAATTTAGGTCCTTTTTCGGCGCCATAGTCGTCGTGGAGAAATTATATAATAGAATTTAGATCAATCTTCAATAGAATGTTTGTTTCGATCTAAGGGGCATAGCGGAGGCTTTCACCCTTGGTCGTTTTCGGAGCATCTTCAGCTCGAGGGTCCTAGCAGAGGCTTTCACCCTTTTAATAATTTCGATCTAAGGGGCATAGCAGAGGCTTTCACCCTTAGTCGTTTTCAGAGCATTTTTAGCTCGAGGGTCCTAGCAGAGGCTTTCACCCTTTTAATAATTTCGATCTAAGGGGCATAGCAGAGGCTTTCACCCTTAGTCGTTTTCAGAGCATTTTTAGCTCGAGGGTCCTAGCAGAGGCTTTCACCCTTTTAATAATTTCGATCTAAGGGGCATAGCAGAGGCTTTCACCCTTAGTCGTTTTCGGAGCATCTTCAGCTCGAGGGTCCTAGCAGAGGCTTTCACCCTTTTAATAATTTCGATCTAAGGGGCATAGCAGAGGCTTTCACCCTTAGTCGTTTTCAGAGCATTTTTAGCTCGAGGGTCCTAGCAGAGGCTTTCACCCTTTTAATAATTTCGATCTAAGGGGCATAGCAGAGGCTTTCACCCTTAGTCGTTTTCAGAGCATTTTTAGCTCGAGGGTCCTAGCAGAGGCTTTCACCCATTAATAGTTGAAAAAAAATAAAGATCGATAGTAGTTGAATAAAGATCGAGAATATCCAGAATATGACGAATAAATAAGAATTTAGGCGAAATAAACTTTCATCGAATAAATACTCAGTCTGAATAAACATTCGTCGAATAACTCAATCGAAATGAATCTTCATTGAACATGTAATCTACTAAATTGCTAGAGACAAAGAAAATAGAACAAGATAACTATAAGGTAGAAACCTCGAATGTAACTATCTTCCATAATATCTTCTCAAATTAACCGTATTCCATGCTCGAGGCAGTATCTCCCCATTAGGATGAGCAATCTTGTAAGAACCTTTTCTTCCAACTTCCACGATCACAAAGGGGCCCTCCCAATTGGGCTGTAGTTTCCCTACGTGTTTTGATATTTCTACTTTTTTGAGCACCAGATCCCCCACCTTGAAAGATCGAATTCTCACATTTCGATTATAGGACTTTTCCATGTTGGCCTTGTTGGTTTGAATTCTTAACTTCGCCCGGTCCCTTCGACCATCCGCGTGATCCACTTCCATTTGCCTCAGCGATTGGTTTTCTTCAGGATCATAAAATTCGACCCTGGGAGAAGGAATAAGATTCTCTACTGGGATAACAGCCTCTGACCCATAAACCAAACTAAATGGAGTTTCTCCAGTTGCCGCTTTGACTGTTGTCCTGTTGGCCCATAATACTCCTGGTAGTTCATCCAGCCATTTTCCCTTCGCCTCCGACAGGCGCTTCTCCAGAGATCTAACAATTTCCCGATTTACTACTTCGGTTTGTCCATTAGCATGAGGATGGCCAACAGACGCGAAATTTTGTTGTATTCCGAACTTTTTACACCAATCCGTGATCCTTTTTCCTGCAAATTGCGTTCCATTATCTGATATCAGAACCCTGGGGATTCCGAACCTGCAGACTATATTTTTCCATAGAAAATTAATAACTTGAAACTGGGTGATCTTTGTCAAGGCAACACATTCGACCCACTTGCTGAAATATTCCACAGCCACTAGTACGTAATTTTTTCTGGCTCGTGCTGTTGGGAAAGGTCCCACAATATCAATGCCCCATTTGTCGAAGGGCCAACAAATAGGAATCGAATGCATATGCTCGGCCGGTTGGTGTATCAAGTTCGAATGAATTTGACAGTGATGGCATTTTTTCACATAATCGACAGAATCGGAAAAAAGTGTAGGCCAATAATATCCAGATCTTGAGCATTTAAGAGCTAACGCTCGAGCGCCACAATGATTTCCCGCTTCCCCTTCATGAACTTCTCTTAATATGGTATTGTAGTGTGATTCGTGGATACACTTCAATAGAATTCCCGAAGAGGACCGCTTATAGAGTTGATTGTCCATCAAAGTAAATGATGGCGCTCTATATTTGATTCTCCGAGCCTCATTTGCATCTTCCGGCAGTTTTCCATCCTTAAGGTAGGCGATAAGAGGATCGCTCCATGACCTACTTGGCTCTTCAATTTCCATAACATCAATTGTAGGGGCTGCGTCTAAGTCGATAGCAGACATATTCGATAGGAGCCAAGTGATCGTCCTCTCCGTTTTTCCGTCGGCCAGTCCTGTAAACTTTGATAATATGTCGGCCCAAAGATTCTCCTCTCTTGGTATAGGCTGAATGTCAAACTTATCGAACTCTGAGATTAACTTCTTTGCTTTATTCAGATATTTTATCATGTTGAATTCTCTAGCTTCGTAAGTGCCTTTCACCTGTCTGTGAACAAGTTCCGAATCTGTTAGCACGATAATCGATTTTACCTTTGCCTTAATGGCCATCTCTAGTCCAGCTATCAACGCTTCATATTCGGCCTCATTGTTGGTGACGACAAAGTCCAAGGTTATCGCGTAGCTCAGATCCTCCGCATTGGGCCCTTGGAAGTGAATCCCGGCTCCACCTCCCTCTTTGGTCGAAGATCCATCCACATGCATCAGCCATATTTGATTGTTTACTTCTTCCACCATACCTAATTCCGAGGTCGTTCCTTCTTTCACATTTGATATGTTGGTTGATTCAAGCACAAAGTCAGCTAGCACCTGTGCTTTCACAGCGACCCGTGGTCGGTATTCGATTTCGAATTGGCTGAGCTCGACCGCCCATTTTATTAACCTGCCTGAGGCTTCTGGCTTGGACAGAACCTGTCTTAAAGGTTGGTTAGTTAAAACAATGATTTTGTACGTTTGAAAATACGGCCTTAATCTCCGGGCAGCCACAATTAGGGCAAGTGCGAATTTTTCAATCTCCATGTAGTTCTTCTCGGCACCCTGCAACAATTTACTTAAATAGTAAACTGGTTTATGCTCAGCTTTATCAAGTTTAACCAGAACCGAGCTAATGGCTTCTTCTGACACAGCTATGTACAAATATAGGGGTTCCCCTTCAGATGGTTTTGCTAGCATTGGTGTTGAGGTCAAGTATGCTTTCAGCTCTTCGAAAGCCTTATCGCATTCAGCGTTCCACTCGAAGTTCTTAGATTTACGCAAGAGTTTGAAGAAAGGTAAGCTCTTGTCAGCAGATCTGGAGATGAATCTATTCAATGAAATAATTTTCCCGATCAAACTTTGAACGTCTGAGAGTTTCCTTGGTGGATTAAGATCAGTGATTGCTCGAATTTTTTCGGGATTTGCTTCGATCCCCCTCTCATGAACTAAATACCCAAGGAACTTCCCTGATCGCACCCCAAATGTGCACTTTGCTGGATTTAACTTCATCCCATACTTTCTCAGAATTTGGAAACACCTGTCTAGATGGTTAATATGATCCTCTTCGGACATGCTTTTTACGAGCATGTCATCTACGTATACTTCCATGATTTCTCCTATCAACTCTTTGAACATCATGTTGACTAACCTCTGATATGTTGCACCGGCGTTCCTTAAACCGAAAGGCATAACGATGAAGCAGTACACCCCTCGTTCGGTGATAAACGCCGTTTTGTCCTGATCTTTTTCATTCATGAAGATCTGATAAAATCCTTGAAAAGCATCCATCATGCTAAATAACACAAATCCCACAGTGGAATCTACGAGCATGTCAATTCGAGGCAAGGGATAAGGGTCCCTCGGGCATAATTTGTTTAAGTCGGTAAAATCGTTGCACATTCTCCATTTGTTCTCGACCTTCTCTCCCTTGGAGACTAGGACCACATTACATAGCCATTCCGTGAATTTTATCTCCTTGATTTGTCCCGCTGCTAGCAATCTATCGACCTCCGCGTTAATTATCTTGTCCTTTTCTCGTCCGTGATTACGCTTCTTCTGTCTCACTGGTCTGGCCTTCGGGTCAATATTTAAGGAATGCGTTATCACACGCGGGTCGATTCCTACTATGTCGTCCGAGCTCCAGGCGAAAACATCCACATTTTCCTGCAAGAATCCGACGAGCTTTGCTTCCAGGTCGTTACTCAATTCGGTTCCTATTTTTGTGAATTTTTCTGGGGATCCAGGGACCAAATTCACTTTTTTGTGGTCAGGCGCTTGCACACTCATGTCAAGAATTCTTCCTTTCTTTCCTTCTAGTCTTTCATAATCGGGAACTGGAGTTCCGGAGTTGGAGACCAACTCATTTATCTTTCTTTTGCCAGGGAGCTCGGGCTTCACTTTCTCCTTGATAGTTAAGGACGAACTATAGCATTCCCAAGCCATGTATTGGTCGTTCCTCATTTCTCCTACTCCTCCCTCAGTTGGGAACTTTATCTTTTGATGGTAGGTAGATACGATAGCTTTAAAAGTATTCAGAGCAGGTCTACCCAAGATGGCGTTGTAAGCAAACGACGTATCCACCACTAGGAATTTGATCATTCTTGTGACATTCTTTGGTTTGATCCCTAGAGTGGTACTCAATAGTATGGTCCCGAGCGGAATGATTTCCGATCCCCCGAAACCGACAAGAGGGGTGGTTACCTTATCCAAGTGTGGATGACAGAGATTCATTCTTGTAAGAGCTTCCGACGAAATTATGTTTGCCGAGCTTCCATTATCGACCAGCACTCTTTTGACATCGAAATTTGCAATTTTTAGTGTCAACACCATGGAAAAGTCTGGATCGTCTTCATTCGTATCCCAACTAACATCCGCGGGTCGATCTGTTGGGATTTTGTGGGTATAATTGTCAACTACAACGGTGCGGAATTTAAAATTTTTATACACCACATCCCAGGGTTCTTATTAGCACATATAAATAAGTAAGAATTCATTTCAGCACAAAGTTACTAAAATGAAAACTTGGTAAAATTAAAATTTTACCTCACCACAGGCAAGGTGGTGGTTTCTCCGGTCTTCTTTTCGGATCACTAGAGCACCCCAAGTGTTGTGCCTCTAGAGAATAGTCCACACCGACTGGATCTGCAATCACTTTAATCCTCAGGCTCAGAACTAGGAGAAAAGCAGCTCAGATTCAAGAGTTGGATTTGGATCCAACTCTAGATGTAGAACGGAAGAGGGAGAGAGATGCACGGCCCTTCTCAACCACGGTGGCGGCGGCGGCTAGGGCTTCTTGGGAAAGGGGGCGGCGGCTATGTGAGGGAGAGAAGATTAGGGTTTTGCTTTTTCCTTGCTTAGGGTTTTGATTCTTGAAGACTCCTTTTTATAGGAGAGTTCAAACCCTATCCCTAATCTTATCTCTTAGCTAATGGGCTATCAGATAAGTCTGGCCCAATCCCTCTATTTAATTAGTCCTTTTAATTAAATAGCCCAAGTCATTTAATTAACCACTTTAATTAAATGGCCCATTTATTTAATTAACACTTTAATTAAATAATCCAATAAATCTAATTAAAGATTTAATTAATTAGAAAAGTCTAATTAATTTTCTCTCTCCAGGAATTAACCCTTTAATTCCTTACCTTGATTTAACTCCTTTAAATCATTTCGTTCTACAACTGACTATCACAGTTCCAGCTTTTGTGTGTGACCCTCTAGGTTCACCATCAATTGGCCGCAGGCTCACATTTCTGTGATTTAATTAGTGAGCAATTAATTATTTAATTAATTGCTCCGATCAATCAAACTACTTTCAATTGACCACTCCAGAATTAATCCACTATTAATTCGGGAGTACCCACACCTCATGGTCGATGTCTAGCCACAAGCCCATGAGGCCCAACTTCAGGTGAATTGACTTCAGTGAACCTTAAACCTCTTATAAGTACCATGTACATGCGGTCCCTCTAACGACTAATTTCCCGATCGAGACCTAGGGTGTGTGAATTGGTCGGCACCTCTAATCATCTCGATTCTGTACTTTCTAATTCAGGATAATACTTCCAGTGTGACTGCTAAATTTGGAAACCCCTTTCCAAATCCGTCACTGACCATGGCCATGGATTTCTCGGAATGTATCATCGAAGAATGTACAGGAAATTCCCTCATCCATTACAATGAGTCGGTAGATCCTATATTGATGCTAACCATCCGCGCATACGACTACACGCACCCAACGTAGGCGCACAATGGACAAGCTATGTGCCCGGCTCCTAAATCAAAGTACGCACACCCGTATACCGAATTCGCCCTAGCACCTCAAGTCTAAGGACTAAATCGTACACTGTTATAAGTCTTGAGAGACATCCCACCACCGATATGCTTTTTAAGCACTTCCACAATGGGTCTCTCTGTTCGGGTCGTTCGATGCGTCCGATCCCCTATCAAACCACCTAGTCATATGCACTGACATTAACAATGTCTTGTTCATGAAACGACAACAAATTCACTTTTAGTGAATCATGCATAATCCTACAAGTCTTGACGATTCATTCGATACCCCGTCTCGATATGAATCTATGACTTGGAACATTTTTGAGATCACGACCTTTGAGACTGTTTCATGATTAATCGCACCCAATACTGAAGTGAATAATTCCGTAGTCATAAGTGATCTCAGGGTTTCAACCAATCGCTTAAATGTGTTCGCGAAAGATGAAGATGGCCATTTGTTTATATTATGAATTCTCAATAAAATAAACAGATCGTATTAATTGATAAATCAAAGATTCTTTCAAGATAAAATAATGTTCCTATTACAAGCTATTTTGTTGGCTTGCAGGGCACTATCCTATCAATCTCCCACTTGCCCTAAAGCCAATCACAAACGTTTCTAAGACCAATCCTTCCTAGATTCTCTTCGAACACCTTTTGCGATAATGGCTTAGTTAGTGGATCAACTACGTTATCCTTTGAGTCGACACGCTCCATTTGAATGTCTCCTCTACCTATGATCTCCCTGATCACATGGTATTTCCTCAATACGTGTTTGGACTGGTGGTGTGATCTCGGCTCCTTCGCTTGAGCAATTGCCCCATTGTTGTCACAGAAGACTACTATGGGATTTGCAATGCTAGGTACCACATCCAGCTCTTGGATGAAGTTTCTCATCCAAACACTTTCCTTCGCTGCATCTGATGCGGCGATATATTCTGCTTCAGTGGTTGAGTCTGCAGTGGTCGACTGTTTGGAGCTCTTCCAACTCACCGCTGCGCCGTTGAGGCAAAATATATATCCAGAATTGGATTTAAAATCATCCACGTCAGACTGGAAACTCGAATCAGTGAATCCCTCGAGTTTCAATTCTCCACTCCCACCGTAGACCAAGAACATATCCTTAGTCCTTCTCAGGTACTTTAGGATAGCCTTTACGGCGGTCCAGTGTTCCTCCCCTGGATTTGACTGGTAGCGGCTCGTTACACTGAGAGCGTGAGCTACGTCTGGTCTAGTACATAACATTGCATACATTATGCTGCCAATGGCAGATGCATAAGGTATGAGAGACATTCTCTTTCTTTCTTCATCACTCGTAGGGCACATTGATTTAGAAAGATAGATTCCATGTCTCATTGGAAGCAATCCTTTCTTGGATTCTTCCATACTGAATCTCTTCAGTATAGTGTTAATGTACTGGGATTGGGAGAGACCTAACATCTTCTTCGATCTATCTCTATAGATACGTATGCCTAGTACGTAAGATGCGTCTCCCATATCCTTCATGGAGAATTGCGTGGATAGCCACGCTTTCGTCTGCGTCAACGTTCTGATATCGTCTCCGATCAACAGAATGTCATCGACATATAACACAATAAATTGTACCGAACTCCCATCGAATTTCTTGTACACACATGACTCATAAACGTTCTTGATGAAGCCATACCCCTTGACTGTCTCATCAAAACGTATGTTCCAGGTTCGGGACGCCTGTTTTAGGCCATAGATTGACCTTTGAAGTTTGCAAACCTTATGCTCACTTCCTTTAGATGTAAAGCCTTTTGGCTGTTGCATATAAATTTCCTTATCAATGTCGCCATTGAGAAAGGCGGTCTTTACATCCATTTGCCATATCTCGTAGTCATACCACGCGGCTATGGCTAATAGTATCCGAATGGATTTAGACATCGCTACTGGTGAAAAAGTTTCCTCATAGTCTATTCCAGGCCTTTGAGAATAAACTTTTGCCACAAGGCGAGCCTTATGAGTTAAAACCTCTCCATTCATTCCTAGCTTGCGCTTGAAGATCCACTTACAGCCTACAGGGATAGTTCCCTCAGGTGGATCAACCAAAGTCCATACTTTGTTGGAATGCATGGAATCCATTTCGGATTGCATGGCTTCCTGCCACGCACCCGAATCTATGTCTGACATAGCTTCTTCGTATGTCCTTGGATCAGTGTCCAATTGATCGTTTTCGTGAATAAAGCCATACCTTTCAGGCTCTCTACGAACTCGATCGGACCTACGAAGTACTGGTGTACTAGATGGTTCAACGGGTTCAGGATCAACTCCCACTGTTTGTGGGGATGGGTCCAGTTCCTGGACTTCATCAAGTTCTACGGATATCCCGCTTCTTTTAGTGAGGAAGTCATCCTCTAAGAAGTGGGCGTTCCTGGATACAAACATCTTTTGTTCCTTGGGTTCGTAGAACAGGTATCCAATGGATTCCTTTGGATACCCCACAAATTTGCACAAACTAGATCTACTATCTAGTTTATCTCCTTTCTTGTTTCTTACATAGGCAGGAGATCCCCATACTCGTAAATATGAGTATATGGGTGCTTTACCAAACCACTCTTGGTATGGCGTCGTTGGCACCGACTTTGAAGGTACAATGTTAAGTATCTTCGAAGCAGTTAATAGGGCCTGGCCCCAAAACGAAAAAGGAAGGTCAGCGAAACTCATCATGGAACGAACCATGTCTAACAAAGTTCTGTTCCTTCTCTCAGACACACCATTCAACTGCGGTGTTCTAGGAGGAGTTCGCTGAGAGAGAATTCCATTCTCTACAAGATAATCGAGGAATTCTTGACTTAAGTATTCACCACCTCGATCCGACCGAAGTGCCTTGATACTATGTCCAAGTTGATTCTCAACTTCCATTCGAAACTCTTTGAATTTATCAAAAGCTTCGGACTTATACTTCATCAGGTATACATACCCATAACGACTAAAGTCGTCTGTGAAGGTTATGAAGTATGAGAATCCTCCTCTCGCACTGATACTCAGTGGTCCACAAACATCAGTATGGATTAAATCCAAGGTTCGTTTGGTTCGCTCCGGTTTCCCAGTAAAAGGTGCTTTGGTCATTTTTCCCTTGAGACAGGATTCGCAAGTTGGGAGATCATCTAGGTTCTTTATTTCAAGAGCCCTAGAGGAGACCAACTTTTGAATTCTACTCTTGGAAATATGTCCAAGCCTAGCGTGCCAAAGTTGTGGATTGTTTTCATCTTGTTTTCTTTTCTTTGATTGAATGTGCATGACATTAGAATTAGCAGGTTCTAAGGAATAAAGACCATCTATCAAAGTACCACAAGCATAAGTAAAACCACCTTTTATTATGCTAAAACTTCCATTAGAAATGGAAAAACAAAAACCATCATTGTCCAAAAGAGGAATAGAAATAATGTTTTTGATGATTGTTGGTACGTACAAACAGTCTTTCAAAACCAAAGAAAAATTTCCTAAAACTAATTCAACGTCTCCTATGGCCTCTGCCGAAACCCTAGTTCCGTTTCCAAAGCGCAGGATTCTATCCCCGGGTTTAAGAGGCCTTACTGCTCCCATCACCTGCAAATCATTGCAGATATGAGAACCGGCTGCGGTGTCTAACACCCAAGATGCACAGTTAATAGAAATATTAACTTCAATAAAGCAAATACCTTTGACCACCTCTTTCAGGTAGTCTGGGCAGTTCCTTTTCCAGTGCCCTGCTTTCTTGCAGTGGAAACATTCATCGTCTGGGCTTTTTCTTTTCTTCTCGACAACCTTCTTGGTTGTTTTAGAAGAGATTACTTTCTTCTTCTTTTTCTTGCCCTTCTTAGGCTTTGCAGCCTTGGGTTGCTCAGCAATCATGACAGACTTCTCCCTTTTCAGGGTTGATTCTGCCGTGACCAATAAATTGGTCAGTTCGTGTAGAGCGTGTGCTCTATCTTCCATGTTGTAGTTCAACACGAACTGATCAAATGAGCGCGGCAGAGTATGGAGGAGCAGGTCAGTGGATAGATCAGCGTGCAGGTCTACCTCCAAGTTCTCCAGTTTTTCAACCAGATTAATGAAGCGCAAACAGTGATCCTTCACACTTGAACCCTCAGCCATTCTCAGATTGAATAATTCTTTTGTAGTCTTGAACCTTTCGGTCCTAGACTTCTCTCCAAATAGCTCTCGGAGATGAAGAATTATGTCAGCAGCATGCAACATCCTTGCATGCTGTTTCTGCAGCTCATTGGTCATTGATGCCAGCATGAGGCAACGAACCTGAATATCATCGTCGACCCACCTTTGATGGGTAGCTCGTTCCTCTTTCGAAACCCCTTCCGAAAGTGCACCAGGCATGGGTGCATCGAGAATGTAACCCCTTTTCTCGGAGTCGAGGACTATCCTCAGATTTCTAAGCCAGTCGATAAAATTTGATCCGTTCAGTTTGTTAGAGTCAAGGATGATAGCTAATGGATTCTTAGACATTTTTGCAGAATGATCTACAAAAGTAAATGATAACGTTTAGCTGACTGATCTATATTAATACTTATAATTAACGATGTTGGACTTGTTATCGAAAAAGTTCTCCCACTATTTTCTCGAAACAATTACCCCTTTAATTGTTCGGGAAATCTAATCTCCTAGTAGGTCTTGACGTCCCAGCAGACATTAATTGCACCCACGACTCGTGGCCATACAATTAACTCCCCAGGTAGGTATACTTTTACCAATTGTGTTCCTCCACAACCTTCAAGCTATTTTGCCTCGGTCTTCGCACTTATCTAGCACTGCTACATCATAAGTGGTACTAATCGTTAAGTCTAACCCATCAATCATGATGAGCAACTGGCCCGGTCGTGAAGTCCCCGTAACTAGTTATCGGTCGATAATCACATCCCGACCAGTCCCCACCCTTGTCTAGTTTAGTTAAAAACGAGAATCAAGGAATTTCGTGCATTGTCCCTTTCTTCGCCTAGGGTGCCAGACTCTGGATCACCTTCAACGATAAGTAGACAACATACACTAGTCCCTATTGATGGAAGGCTTGGATCCTTAAAACATCATTTTAAATGTACCCAATATGACTTAATATTATTTTCAAGAGGGGATTTTCGGGTTTAAGAGTTTGAGGTAACTCTCCTCGAGATCTCACCGTTCCAGTTATGCATTATCTTTTATTTACGATCTAATTATAACTAGCGCGCATCACCATACAAGCTCAGATATAAATACGTAAATAAATACATACACACCTAGCATGCATGCTACCACAGTATGTTTTCGATCGGGAGCCTCCTATGCGGACCACCATCGAGCCAAAGACGATGGTCCTATTGGTCAATCTATTAGGTTTCAAAGAGACCTACTCTATTACACATTTTACCATGCATACATGGCATTTAGTCTTCATGGGCTCCCACCTTGCTTGTAATGGGCCTCCATTCTAAACTAATAAAACAGTAAAAGCCCTATCTATTACAATGGCTCAAAGTGGCCCAAAACTTAAGGCTCGCAGGCCCAATAAAATCAACAAGATTAAAATAACCAATCACATCTACCCTAAGGGTCAAGGCTCGGCGCGATAAAAAACCACGTAAACAATTTCACGTAGAGCAAGAAACAAGCAAAAACCCCTTTTTCTTATTTCTAACAATGTTTTAAAACAGCCTATAAAACATTTAGATTCTAGTTTTAAAACCCCTTCTAAAACAATCCCTAATCATCATTTTAAACCCCTTTAAAATGACCCTTTGATTCTCACTTTAAGTCCCTACTAATTATGATAAAATTGACTTTCCGGATTTACTAAACACCTTTAGTGCACAAAACAGTTTCTGTTTTTCAAGTTTGAAAAATTGCAGTTCGGCCCCTGAATTTTCGAAAATTACACTTTGACCCCTCAACTTTTGGAAATTACAAATCAGCCCCAAAATTTCCAGAATACGCAAATTGGACCAGAAAGCAGAAAATTAATAAAATTTCCAGAAACTTTTGTTTATTGCAAAACAGACCCCAGTTTTACGGAAAAAAGCAAAAAACTCCCCTAACCTTTCGTAAATTGCAAAATGACCCAAAATTTGAAAAATTTCAGAATTTACAATTTGGTCCAGAATTGCATAAAAACAAAATTTCAATTTCTGTCCAGATTTATAAAAAATCGCAATTTGCAAACAAGCCCTCCAATTTTCGGAAATTACATTTTAGGCCCAAAAACCGAAAAGTGCAAAAATCCGAACACTCAATATATCATAACAAGCAAGAATCAAATACCAGAACACAGCAATCATATATAAAACACATAAATTGATGCGTTCATGCCTTATTTATATGCGCATAATAAGTTAGGCTCTGATACCACTGTTGGGATTTTGTGGGTATAATTGTCAACTACAACGGTGCGGAATTTAAAATTTTTATACACCACATCCCAGGGTTCTTATTAGCACATATAAATAAGTATGAATTCATTTCAGCACAAAGTTACTAAAATGAAAACTTGGTAAAATTAAAATTTTACCTCACCACAGGCAAGGTGGTGGTTTCTCCGGTCTTCTTTTCGGATCACTAGAGCACCCCAAGTGTTGTGCCTCTAGAGAATAGTCCACACCGGCTGGATCTGCAATCACTTTAATCCTCAGGCTCAGAACTAGGAGAAAAGCAGCTCAGATTCAAGAGTTGGATTTGGATCCAACTCTAGATGTAGAACGGAAGAGGGAGAGAGATGCACGGCCCTTCTCAACCACGGTGGCGGCGGCGGCTTGGTGGTAGAAGTGGCGGCGGCTAGGGCTTCTTGGGAAAGGGGGCGGCGGCTATGTGAGGGAGAGAAGATTAGGGTTTTGCTTTTTCCTTGCTTAGGGTTTTGATTCTTGAAGACTCCTTTTTATAGGAGAGTTCAAACCCTATCCCTAATCTTATCTCTTAGCTAATGGGCTATCAAATAAGTCTGGCCCAATCCCTCTATTTAATTAGTCCTTTTAATTAAATAGCCCAAGTCATTTAATTAACCACTTTAATTAAATGGCCCATTTATTTAATTAACACTTTAATTAAATAATCCAATAAATCTAATTAAAGATTTAATTAATTAGAAAAATCTAATTAATTTTCTCTCTCCAGGAATTAACCCTTTAATTCCTTACCTTGATTTAACTCCTTTAAATCATTTCGTTCTACAACTGACTATCACAGTTCCAGCTTTTGTGTGTGACCCTCTAGGTTAACCATCAATTGGCCGCAGGCTCACATTTCTGTGATTTAATTAGTGAGCAATTAATTATTTAATTAATTGCTCCGATCAATCAAACTACTTTCAATTGACCACTCCAGAATTAATCCACTATTAATTCGGGAGTACCCACACCTCATGGTCGATGTCTAGCCACAAGCCCATGAGGCCCAACTTCAGGTGAATTGACTTCAGTGAACCTTAAACCTCTTATAAGTACCATGTACATACGGTCCCTCTAACGACTAATTTCCCGATCGAGACCTAGGGTGTGTGAATTGGTCGGCACCTCTAATCATCTCGATTCTGTACTTTCTAATTCAGGATAATACTTCCAGTGTGACTGCTAAATTTGGAAACCCCTTTCCAAATCCGTCACTGACCATGGCCATGGATTTCTCGGAATGTATCATCGAAGAATGTACAGGAAATTCCCTCATCCATTACAATGAGTCGGTAGATCCTATATTGATGCTAACCATCCGCGCATACGACTACACGCACCCAATGTAGGCGCACAATGGACAAGCTATGTGCCCGGCTCCTAAATCAAAGTACGCACACCCGTATACCGAATTCGCCCTAGCACCTCAAGTCTAAGGACTAAATCGTACACTGTTATAAGTCTTGAGAGACATCCCACCACCGATATGCTTTTTAAGCACTTCCACAATGGGTCTCTCTGTTCGGGTGGTTCGATGCGTCCGATCCCCTATCGAACCACCTAGTCATATGCACTGACATTAACAATGTCTTGTTCATGAAACGACAACAAATTCACTTTTAGTGAATCATGCATAATCCTACAAGTCTTGACGATTCATTCGATACCCCGTCTCGATATGAATCTATGACTTGGAACATTTTTGAGATCACGACCTTTGAGACTGTTTCATGATTAATCGCACCCAATACTGAAGTGAATAATCTCGTAGTCATAAGTGATCTCAGGGTTTCAACCAATCGCTTAAATGTGTTCGCGAAAGATGAAGATGGCCATTTGTTTATATTATGAATTCTCAATAAAATAAACAGATCGTATTAATTGATAAATCAAAGATTCTTTCAAGATAAAATAATGTTCCTATTACAAGCTATTTTGTTGGCTTGCAGGGCACTATCCTATCACGATCTGCCTCACTAAAGCTGATGACTTGATTCTCCATCGATGGAAACTCCAATGATAGGACTTCCTTTTTTGTAGATACCCCTGCCCTGATTGATCTCAAGGTCCTCTTTCTGGCATTCCTGCTATCTCCACCCGCCGGTCCGCCGGCAATCATATTTATCACTCCGTTCGACTGTTCTTCTGCCTGACTTCGAAGTTGCTTTTGCCTAGTGTTAAATTTTCTCGGACTACGGGATCTATAACGATTGTTATAGTTGCCATTTTTAACAAATTCTTTGAGTTTTCCTTGGTTGATTAATTTTTCGATCTCGACCTTCAACTGATAACAATTTTCCGTACTATGACCTCTAGCTCGATGATATCGACAGTACTGGTCTGTTGGGATATTCTGGGCTAGGGCTCGATTGTCAATACAACAAAGTGCGGAATTTTAAAATTTTTCGAGTTCCTAACAGTCCCATGAATTCTTTCTCCATAGTTATTATACGAATAGGTATGAATCAAACATCAATTAAACACGAGGGGGTTAATCGCATATTACCTGTCACCATTGGGATTCCCGTGTCCTCCGAGCATTTGGTTTGATCCACAAATTGAGTGATCCATATGTCTCACCTCCAAAGCTAGTCCACACCAATCGGATTGTAGCGACCCCTATGAATCTTAGGCTACGAACTTGATCTCGCAGGTTTGTCAGCAAAGGAACGGAGACAACAATGGAAGAATTCGATCCACAGGACTTATGCGGTCGAGCAGGGTTCGGCCAAGTACAGATCTGGTCCGAGCAGGGTTCGGCCAGGGTCAGGTTTGGACCGATTTGGGTTCGACCGAATCTAATTGGGCGGCTAGGGTTTAGGGGCAAAAAAAAAAAAAACTTTTGGGGCGATTTTATAATTAAAAATTCTTGTTTGAAAAATCTAACTCTCTCGATTTTTCTTCTCAAAATTTTCAGCAACTTTTCTCTCAAAAGCTTTTGGGGTTTTTCAAAACTTGTGCAAAAACTTATTCTCATAGCATTTTCAGAATGAAGAGGAAAGGGAGTATTTATAGGAGAAGAGTCCTTCTCCAAAAAGATCTCCTTTCCTTGTTTATCAAATCTTCATTCCTTATCCTTAGGAATATGAGATTTGATAAATCTCTTCAAACTTGATTTGCAAGAAACAAAACTCCTTTTCTTTTTAGCTACTAAAATCGCCCCCTAGCCCCTAAGTTTAGATAATTCCAAAATCAACCCATAATTATCCAATACTTAAATTGGTTAATTATTTATTCTTCCAATTAATTAACTACTTTAATTAATTCCATAATTAATCAGATAACTCTAATTAATTAATTATCAATTAATCAATTAGTCATCTAATTAATAATCTCCAATTGAATTAATACCATAATTCAATTACCTTGATTTAACAACCTTAAATCACTTTCTTTCCTTTAAGACAGTCACCGTCCAATTGTTTTGTGTGTGACCCTCTGGGTTCACCATCAACTGGCAGCAGGCCCACGACTTTCGTGATTTAATTAACGAGCAATTAAATGCTCCGATCAATTAAACTACTTTTAATTGACCACTCCTAGAATTAAATCCTCTATTAATTCCGGAGTACCCACACTTCATGGTCGATGTCTAGCCACAAGCCCATGAAGCCCAATCAAAGGTGAATTGATTTATTGTGAACCTCACCTCTTATAATTGCCATGTACATACGGTCCTTCTACAACTGATTTCCCGATCGAGACCTAGGGTGTGTGAATTGATCGGCACCTCTAATTATCTCGATACTGTACTTTCTAATTCTGGATAATAATTCCGGTGTGACTGCCTAATTTGGAAATACCTTCCAAATTCGTCACCAACCATGGCCATGGGTTTCTAGGAACATATTATCGAAGAACGTACAGGAAATGCTCTCATCTTATCAGGATGAGGTGTTAGATCCTCTCTTAGTACTAACCACTCGCGTACACTTTTGTACGCACCCAACTTAGGCACTTTGTGGCCAGGCTACGTGACCAGTACCTAAATCTAAGTACGCACATCCATGTACCGAATTCGCCCTAGTACCTCAAGTCTAAGGACTAAATCGTACACTATTATAAGCCTTTGAGAAACATCCCACCACCGATATGCGTCATGCGCTTCCACAATGGGTTTCTCTGTTCGGGTCGTTCGATGCATTCAATCCTCCATTGAACCACCTACTCATATGCACTGGACTCAAATTCCTTGCTCATGAAACTCTACAAATTCACTCCATGTGAATCATGCATATTTGTACAAGTCTTGGCGATTCCTACGATACCCCGTCTCGTTTGGAATCTATGACTTGGAACGGTTTTAAGATCACGACCTTTGAGACTGTTTCATGATTGCACTCAGTACTGAAGTGAATCGTCCCATAGTCTATTGTGACCTCAGGATTTCATCCAATCGCTTAGATAGGTTCGCGAGAGATGAAGTTGGCCATTGTTCAGTTTCACATACTATGAATGAACGGCGTATTAATTATAAACCATAAGAAAACAGTACTTCAACAAGCTAATTAACATTGGCTTGCTGGGCACTATTCCATCAATCTCCCACTTGCCCTAAAGCCAATCACAACATTTCTAAGACCCATCTATACCAAGATGTCCCTCGAACCATTTGTGAGAGAGCTTAATTAGTGGATCTGCTAAGTTGTCTTTGTCGAGATGAAGTAATACTTCTACTCGTCTCAACTACCCATGACTGGTTCAATCATACGGTATTGTGTTCAGATTGTAGGTGAGATCTCGATTTCCTTTCATTGAGCAATTGCCTCATCTAAATCGGCTAAGATTATGATGGGCAAATGTCATGCTAGGTATTTCATCCAGTCGTTGGATGAAAATTTCTCATCTAAACACTTTCTTTTGTGCAGCATCATAATGGTGCCCTTTTATTCTTGTTTGAATCGGCAATGGTATATTATTGGAATCTCTTCCAATTTACCTTTGCTCTATCGAGACAGAATAAATAATCCACTTCAGACTGGAAATCTCGAATTTCAAAAAATCCTTCGAGTTTCAATTCTCCACTACTACCATAGACCAGCGTTGCATCCTTTAATTATCTTCGAGGATTTGCTTTTATGGTAGACCAGTGTCCTTTACTGGTGTTTGACTATCAGTAGCTCGTTCAGAGCATTTTGACGAGTCAGGTCTAGTACAAGACTTTGCATGCTACATGCAATCCAAATGCCAAGCATAAGGCTTCTTGAGACAGTTACTTCTTCACTCATTTAAATTTAGGGCTCATTAAATAAGTGAGAGAGATTTTGTCTCTTTTGGAACTAATCCTTACTTGGATTCTTCCATATTGAATTCAATCAATATATAGTCTTTGTACTTAGATTTGGTAAATCACTACATCTTCTTCCTTCTATCTACCATAGATACGCATTGCCAGTACGCGAGATGTAATTCCAAATCTTATCATGGAGAATTGCGTGAAGAACACGCTTTCGTCTGTGCTTCTCTGATATTCTTATATCTTACTTGATGTACAGAACATCATCTTGTTGCGCTTCGAACTCAACTACACTCCCACTGATTCTTTTGCACATTTGGAATCTATATGCCTTTTGACAACTTCAACATTCTTGATCAACTATCAAGTTGCATGTTCCAAATTTGGGAAAAAGTCATAGATTGACCTTTGGATTAGAATAGAGATCTTCTCATCAATTTTCAATTGTGAGATGCAGGATTCATATCCAATAGTCATGTCTTGGTAGTCAAAACCACCTTTCTACGGCTAATAGTTTCGAAATGAATTTTGACGTAGTTAATGGACATAAGGCATTTTCATCAATCCTAAAAGGACTTTTGAATAATGACCTATTGCCATTAAGTGAGTCAAAGTTTTCAACTTCGAATCTCATGGCTATGTGCCATATCCCTTTGATCATGTTTAACATAATCTCTTTGTAATCTTGGATTAGAATCCAATTTTTCAATTTCGTAAAATGGAATTTTGAGTTCCTTACGAATTTGATCAGATTACGATTTCTTTGTGCATGGATTGATTCAGCAGTTTTCAGTGTTTACTCCCACTGTTCATGGGGACGGGTCCAATCCTTGGACTTCATCAAGTTCTACGACATTTCTTATTTCCTTTGACAAGGTCTTGTCAACAGAGGAACAAGCTACTTACGAGATACTTTTTGTTTCTCGTCGTCGTGGAACAGGTATTCAATGGATTTTGTTGAATACCCCATAAACTTTATATGAACTAGATCTACCATCTAATTTCTCATATAAGGGTTTTCTGCTATGTCTTAAAAGACATGGTAATGTAAGGACTTACTTTGAAATATACTATACCAAGTATCTTTGAAGAGTCAAGGGAAGGTATCCTCTAATTTGAATAAAGGAAGCTGAGCAAGATCAGATTCGTGAATCAAACGAAGTTCGATTCCTTCTTTGATTTGCTTCATGAGAATTCTATTCTCGTCTTAGATAATCGAGGCGTTAAGTTGCTTATGTTTCAGCAGGTTTGATTAAATCAAATTGCTTTTGACACAATGCATCCAGTTACTTCATTTCTAAAACGTCTATTGAATTACTTCAATAGTTTCAGAATTGTACTTTAGCCAAGTACACATATATTTAACGATTGAAATCGTAAGTATATATGAAGTAGATTTCTTTTGAACTAGTGCTTTTAGTTCATGTCGATTGAAATGTTTTGGAATGCCTTAGCAATCCTTCTCTTCGGTTATCATTCCTTCAAGATTTGAAAGTTCCGATTTTACTCAAGTTCATTATTTCAGGAATCAGTAAATAAAAACTTTCCTTTCAAATCTGTCTTTTGGAAGAATGTTCAAAATGAACACTTCAAGCGTAAACGATTATCTCGTTTGATTTGCTTGTTTATCGATTTAGCATATAGTTTTCAAAGTTTTGATTTGTTTATCATTGTTTTATTTCTATGCTCCAATGCATCAACATTTGTACAAAGTTAAATCGCTCTAATTAAAATGAATTCCATTCTCAATGGTAAAGCAATGAAGTCTCGTACAAAATGTGAAATAATACTCAAAGTAATCTAAAACTTAAAAACTCATGCTAATACGAAAAAACTAAGAAAAACTTCTTTTGCTAAAAAGGAATGTCTAGGTACAATTCTTCCTTGACCCAGTTCCGGAATTCCAGTTTCCTCATCTCGCTCTGCACTACTTGCATCTCCCTTTCAAGGATTTTCCTCCTTTTGGGTTGAGCGGGAAGACTCTCATCGCCTGTAAATGCTATTACAGAAATGAAAGTTTTAATCAGATGTCTTACATCAAAAAGATTCAACAAGTGTATAACTTAAAAAGTCATACCGTAGTCAAGTCTTTCCAGGAAATCCTTTTCAACAAGCTTCCTTATTTTCCTTTCGTACTTACATAGAGGGCAATTCCAATCATATAGACCAAAACCACGTTGATGAGCTTCTTCATATTTGTCTAACAACTCATGCAATTGCTTTGTTTGTATTCCATCAGGCGGAATATCGCAATGTTGCATAAAATGAGTGAAGGTCTCAGATAATCCTTCAAGGGTTATCGTTATCTCATCTTCGAGAGTCAATTGGGCTCCAAACCCTTTGATCAGCTCGAATGTCTTGCTTAAGTAAGAACAATATTCCCTAACATTGTCAAACTTAGCCATGTCGGTTTCGTAGAGGAATTTGCACATCTCCCTTTTTCAAAGTTGGTTCGGTTCTTAAACGCATCGAGGATCGTATAGTGGATGGTAAATGGCTAACATTTAAAAACAGACAACTATAAGCAGACAGGTTTAATATTAATACTTATAATTAAAGAAATTTGGACTTTTTATCGAAAAAGTTCTCCAACTATTTTATCGAAACAATAACCCCTTCTAGTTTCGGGAAAAATCTTTTTCCTAGTAGGTCTTGACGTCCCAGCAGCAATTAGTTGCACCCACGACTCGTGGCCATACAATTAATTCCCTAGGTAGGTATACATATTACCAATTGTGTCTACTACACAACCTTCAAGTTATTTTGCCTCGTTTTTCGCATTTATCTAGCACTGCTACATCATAAATGTTACTACGCGTTAAGTCTAACCCATTAATCATGATAAGCAACGGGCCCGGTCATGAATTCTCCGTAACTAGTTATCGGTCGATTTTCACGTCCCGACCAGTCCCTACCCTTGTCAAGTTTTAAGAAAACTAGAATCAAGGAATTTCGTGCATTGCCCCTTTCTTCGACTCGGGTGCCAGACTCTGGATCACCTCCATCGATAAGTAAACAACATGCACTAGTCCCTATTAATGGAAGGCTTGGATTTTATAAAACCTCATTTTATAATTTAACCCAATATGACTTAATATTTATTCGAGAGGGGAATTTTCGTTTTGAAAGTTTGAAGAAACTCTCCTCGAGATTTCACCGCTTCAATTATGCTTTATCTTTTATTTACGATCTAGATTCTAGCGCGCAAACACACAAGCAATCATAAATCGACTAATAAATAAAAGCCATACAAGCCTAGCATGCATACTACCACAATATGTTTTCGATCGGGAGCCTCCTATGCGGGCCATCATCGAGCCAATGATGTTGGCCCAATTGGTCAATCTAAAGGGTTCTCAAAGGACCTATGCTATTACACAATGTACCACACATACATGGCCTTCAATTCTTCTTGGGCTCCCACCTTGCTTGTAAATGGGCCTCCATCCTAAACTAGGAAAGCAGTAAAGCCCTATTCTATTACAAAGGCTCAAAGTGGCCCAAAAATAATAACAGGCTCTCAGGCCCAATAAAAACCATGCATTAAATTAAACCAATCACATCTAACCTAAGGTCAAGGCTCGGCGCGATCGAAAATCACATAAACAGTTCACGTAGAGCAAAGAAACATGTAAACAACTTTTACTTTCTTCTATCTTAATTTTAAAACTACCTTTTAAAACTAATTTCCTATGATTCTTGCTTTTTAGTCACTACTAATTATGACAAAATAAATTCTCGGATAAACAAAACAACTTTTCTGCCTTAATTTCAGATTCTGATTTTTTTCAACTTTTGAAAATTGCAGTTCGGCCCCTATACTTTCAGAAATTGCACTTTTGACCCCAAAACTTTTGAAAAGTTACAAAATACCCCCAAAACAGTTTTCGGACAGAATGAGCAGAAAATTAAAATTTTGAAATCCAGAAAATTTTCGAATTTGCAAACAGACCCCTGAAGTTTCGGAAATTACAAAACAGTCCTTGAATTTTCGAAAATTGCAAAATGGTCCAAAATTGCGTGCGACCAGATTTTCAGAAATAACCTAGATTTTTCAAAAATTTCCAGAAATAGAAAAATTCAATTTTCAGCCCTAATTTTCATGTTTTGCGATTTTTTTGCATAAAAGCCCTGATTTTTCGAAAAACTATAAATTCGCCACAGATCTAAAAAAGCAGTTTTACCCAATCATAGATCTAGTCATAACAAGCAAGAATCAATCACTAGAACATAATTAACATGCGTTCTCATACATACAATCAAGCATATACAGTGAAAACACATTATGTTCAGGCCTTTTCGTATAAAAACGTATGGAGTTGGCTCTGATACCACTGTTGGGATATTCTGGGCTAGGGCTCGATTGTCAATACAACAAAGTGCGGAATTTTAAAATTTTTCGAGTTCCTAACAGTCCCATGAATTCTTTCTCCATAGTTATTATACGAATAGGTATGAATCAAACATCAATTAAACACGAGGGGGTTAATCGCATATTACCTGTCACCATTGGGATTCCCGTGTCCTCCGAGCATTTGGTTTGATCCACAAATTGAGTGATCCATATGTCTCACCTCCAAAGCTAGTCCACACCAATCGGATTGTAGCGACCCCTACGAATCTTAGGCTACGAACTTGATCTCGCAGGTTTGTCAGCAAAGGAACGGAGACAACAATGGAAGAATTCGATCCACAGGACTTATGCGGTCGAGCAGGGTTCGGCCAAGTACAGATCTGGTCCGAGCAGGGTTCGGCCAGGGTCAGGTTTGGACCGATTTGGGTTCGGCCGAATCTAATTGGGCGGCTAGGGTTTAGGGGCAAAAAAAAAAAAAAACTTTTGGGGCGATTTTATAATTAAAAATTCTTGTTTGAAAAATCTAACTCTCTCGATTTTTCTTCTCAAAATTTTCAGCAACTTTTCTCTCAAAAGCTTTTGGGGTTTTTCAAAACTTGTGCAAAAACTTATTCTCATAGCATTTTCAGAATGAAGAGGAAAGGGAGTATTTATAGGAGAAGAGTCCTTCTCCAAAAAGATCTCCTTTCCTTGTTTATCAAATCTTCATTCCTTATCCTTAGGAATATGAGATTTGATAAATCTCTTCAAACTTGATTTGCAAGAAACAAAACTCCTTTTCTTTTTAGCTACTAAAATCGCCCCCTAGCCCCTAAGTTTAGATAATTCCAAAATCAACCCATAATTATCCAATACTTAAATTGGTTAATTATTTATTCTTCCAATTAATTAACTACTTTAATTAATTCCATAATTAATCAGATAACTCTAATTAATTAATTATCAATTAATCAATTAGTCATCTAATTAATAATCTCCAATTGAATTAATACCATAATTCAATTACCTTGATTTAACAACCTTAAATCACTTTCTTTCCTTTAAGACAGTCACCGTCCAATTGTTTTGTGTGTGACCCTCTGGGTTCACCATCAACTGGCAGCAGGCCCACGACTTTCGTGATTTAATTAACGAGCAATTAAATGCTCCGATCAATTAAACTACTTTTAATTGACCACTCCTAGAATTAAATCCTCTATTAATTCCGGAGTACCCACACTTCATGGTCGATGTCTAGCCACAAGCCCATGAAGCCCAATCAAAGGTGAATTGATTTATTGTGAACCTCACCTCTTATAATTGCCATGTACATACGGTCCTTCTACAACTGATTTCCCGATCGAGACCTAGGGTGTGTGAATTGATCGGCACCTCTAATTATCTCGATACTGTACTTTCTAATTCTGGATAATAATTCCGGTGTGACTGCCTAATTTGGAAATACCTTCCAAATTCGTCACCAACCATGGCCATGGGTTTCTAGGAACATATTATCGAAGAACGTACAGGAAATGCTCTCATCTTATCAGGATGAGGTGTTAGATCCTCTCTTAGTACTAACCACTCGCGTACACTTTTGTACGCACCCAACTTAGGCACTTTGTGGCCAGGCTACGTGACCAGTACCTAAATCTAAGTACGCACATCCATGTACCGAATTCGCCCTAGTACCTCAAGTCTAAGGACTAAATCGTACACTATTATAAGCCTTTGAGAAACATCCCACCACCGATATGCGTCATGCGCTTCCACAATGGGTTTCTCTGTTCGGGTCGTTCGATGCATTCAATCCTCCATTGAACCACCTACTCATATGCACTGGACTCAAATTCCTTGCTCATGAAACTCTACAAATTCACTCCATGTGAATCATGCATATTTGTACAAGTCTTGGCGATTCCTACGATACCCCGTCTCGTTTGGAATCTATGACTTGGAACGGTTTTAAGATCACGACCTTTGAGACTGTTTCATGATTGCACTCAGTACTGAAGTGAATCGTCCCATAGTCTATTGTGACCTCAGGATTTCATCCAATCGCTTAGATAGGTTCGCGAGAGATGAAGTTGGCCATTGTTCAGTTTCACATACTATGAATGAACGGCGTATTAATTATAAACCATAAGAAAACAGTACTTCAACAAGCTAATTAACATTGGCTTGCTGGGCACTATTCCATCATGGTCATATCCAGGCGCACCCGGCCTCGCCTGTGTGATCCTTTGGGCTTCCGGAATTAAATTCCCTTCTTCCAATACAGTCAGCACTTCTTCTTTTGAACTGTTAAGCTCAGTAAACTGAATTTTACCTATTCTCGGAGCTCGATTTCGATCATAAGGAGGTCCGTATGAGTTCGGACCTTGGGGTGGCATATGCGGCTTAAAAGTGTTGATTCGCTGCCAAACGGATCCTTTAATCGACCCTCCATAATCACCTGGTTTTGGGATCGGAGTCCGATCTTGTTTTTTGTTGAGATGAGACTTATCTGAATGTGAGCTCTTCAATTTGTTCATCTCTTCCTGTATCATATATTTTTCAGCAATTTCCATTATCCGTTCAAAGGATTTTGGTTGCTTTCTACATAATGCATTCCCGAACTGGGTGCTCCTAGTTAGCTCAAACATCAATGAGGACAGATATTCAATCTGCGGGGTATCTACTTTTAAGAGCTCAATACTAAATCTTGCTAGCCATTGCCTCAACGTCTCTCCTTCCAATTGTTTCACAGTGCCCAGATGATTTGCTGGCAGTCTTGGCTTCCTTTGGCTAGCAAACTGATGCTTCAGCTTATCACAAAATTCTTCAAAAGAAAATATGGAGTTCGGAGGTAATTTCCCGAACCAATCGAGAGCAATCCCTTCAAAAGTGGTGACCATAATCTTGCAACAGAAATTTTCCGAGTGTCCGTACAAGTTCATCACATTAACGAAGCTGTTAATGTGTTCTCCGGGGTCGGTAGTCCCGTTATACCGTGGGAGCCTGGTTGGCACTGTTTCTGTGTTTCGAGCCTCGCGTATCTCTCGACAAAAGGGTGAACAGCGCATGATATTATTCGAAACCTCCCTCTCTCGTGGGTTTCCTCTAGTCAGGGTATTCCCCGCTTGCCTGGCAGCTTGATTAGTGAAGGGAATCTCTATCATAGTATCCTGCTCTTCCAATTTTTTAGCCACCCTTTCCTGTACTATTATCTCCAATTCAGATTCGGTGATTCTCTTGTAAATTGGTTTGTTTCTTCTCACAGCGCCGGCGGTGTGACTTTCCCCCACAACAGAATCCTCCAGATCGTGCACTTGTGCAGGTGGGTTTTCAGATCGGGCATTGGCTTTCGAGGGTGCAGCTCGACGTGGATGCGTCGATGGGGCATGCGACATATCATTTTCCTTCTGTAAGTTCGATGAAGGTATCTCTGGTCTTCCCTGAATCCCTGGTTGGTCGACAGGTGACTGATCTGCCCCTCCGCTGTTCATGAATTCCCTGCACATTGTGCCTATTATAGATCTTAAGTCACCAATGGTCGTGTGTATTGGAATGTTATCTTGTGGAACCGCCGGTGGCGCCTCCGGTTGTTGTTGTGCGGCGCGCGATAAATTATCAGGTTCATTGTTGACAGAATTTTGTACTCCCACTGCATGGGAAGGCTCTCCTCTAACATACGTATTTCTCCTCGTAGTAGGCATTTTTCGATCTAAGACTCGAACAGGGCCCCTCGGTGGGCGCCAATTGATCTTACGTGATTTCGTCAGTTCGATCAAGGGTGGGATGTAATACAATAATAACAATAATAAAGGAAAGCAAAGACCAAAGTAATTATATTCGAATTGAATGAGTACAAATACAATTATTCAAGGGTCCTATTCGAGCATTATTGGATGCCGTACAAGCTAGAGGGTGAAATACATATGATCCTAAGCCTATGCTCCTAAACGGTTCCGAGCAATAGCTTCGAGGAGGGAGCACCTGGAAAGTCGTGTCCGGTATCATAAATGCATGGGGTATTTATAGCTGAAATCGGGGTCCAGGTGGTCTACCCGCAGTCATGCAGTTCTTCGGCCCATGAGTTTGGATCAGTGTTCGGCCCAACAGTAACTTTGGATCCTGGGCTATTTTGTACTTACGGTATTCGGGCATTGGGGTCGAACTCGATCTTCCGAGATAAGTACTGCTCGATCTCATATTATTGTGAAGAAAAGCACAGCCCAAAATCTCCCTCATCAGAACCATGTCTAACAAAGTTCTGTTCCTTCTCTCAGACACACCATTCAACTGCGGTGTTCTAGGAGGAGTTCGCTGCGAGAAAATTTCATTCTCTACAAGATAATCGAGGAATTCTTGACTTAAGTATTCACCACCTCGATCCGACCGAAGTGCCTTGATACTATGTCAAAGTTGATTCTCAACTTCCATTCGAAACTCTTTGAATTTATCAAAAGCTTCGGACTTATACTTCACTAGGTATACGTACCCAAAACGACTGTAGTCGTCTGTGATGGTTATGAAGTATGAGAATCCTCCTCTTGCATTGACGCTCAGTGGTCCACAAACATCAGTATGGATTAAATCCAAGGTTTGTTTGGTTCGCTCTGGTTTCCCTGTGAAAGGCGTTTTGGTCATTTTTCCCTTGAGACAGGATTCGCAAGTTGGGAGATCATCTAGGTTCTATATTTCCAGAACCCTAGAGGAGACCAACTTTTGAATTCTACTCTTGGAAATATGTCCAATCCTAGCGTGCCATAGTTGTGGACTATTGTCATCTTGTTTTCTTTTCTTTGATTGAATGTGCATAACGTTAGAATTAGCAGGTTCTAAGGAATAAAGACCATCTATCAAAGTACCAGAAGCATAAGGAAAACCACCTTTTAATATGCTAAAACTTCCATTTGAAATGGAAAAACAAAAACCATCATTATCCAACAAAGGAATAGAAATAATGTTTTTGATGATAGTCGGTACGTATAAACAGTCTTTCAAAACCAATGAATAATTTCCTAGAACTAATTCAACGTTTCCTATGGACTCTGCCGCAACCCTAGCTCCGTTTCCAAAGCGCAGGATTCTATCCCCAGGTTTAAAAGGCCTTAGTGCTCCCATCACCTGCAAATTATTGCAGATATGATAACCAGCTGCGGTGTCTAACACCCATTATGCACAGTTAATTGAAATATTAACTTCAATAAAGAAAATACCTTTGACTGCCATTTTCAGGTAGTCTGGGCAGTTCCTTTTCCATTGCCCTGCTTTCTTGCAGTTGAAACATTCGTCTTCTGGGCTCTTTCTCTTCTTCTCGACAACCTTCTTGGTTGTTTTAGAAGAGGTTACTTTCTTCTTCTCTTTCTTGCCCTTCTTCGGCTTTGCAGCCTTGGGTTGCTCAACAATCATGACAGACTTTTCCCTTTTCAGGGTAGATTCTGCCGTGACCAATAAATTGGTCAGTTCGTGTAGAGCAACTTCTCTATGCTCCATGTTGAAATTCAACACGAACTGATCAAATGAGTGCGACAGAGTATGGAGGAGGAGGTCATTGCGAAGGTCAGCGTGCAAGTCTACGTCCAAGTTCTCCAGTTTTTCAACCAGATTGATGAAACGTAAACAGTGATCCTTCACACTTGAACCCTCAGCCATTCTCAGATTGAATAATTATTTTGTTGTCTTGAACCTTTCGGTCCTACACTTTTCTCCAAACAGCTCTCGGAAATAAAGAATTATGTCAGCAGCATGCAACATCCTTGCATGCTGTTTCTGCAGCTCATTGGTCATAGATGCCAGCATGAGGCAACGAACTTGAATATCAGCATCGACCCATTTCTGATGGGTAGCTCGTTCCTCTTCCGAAACCCCTTCCGGAAGTACACCAAGCATGGGTGCATCGAGAATGTAGCTCCGTCGTTCGGAGTCGAGGCCAGTCGACGAAATTTGATCCGTTCAGTTTGTTAGTGTCAAAGATGATAGCTAATAGATTCTTAGACATTTTGCAGAATAGATCTACAAAAATAAATGATAACGTTTAGCTGACTGATCTATATTAATACTTATAATTAACGACTATTGGACTTGTTACCTAAAAAGTTCTCCCACTATTTTCTCTAAACAATTACCCATTCAATAGTTCGGATAATCTAATCTCCTAGTAGGACTTGACGTCCCATCAGACATTAATTGCACCCACGACTCGCGGCCATACAATTAATTCCCTAGGTAGGTATACTTTTACCAATTGTGTTTCTCCACAACCTTCAAGCTATTTTGCCTCGATTTTCGCACCCATCTAGCACTGTTACATCATGAGTGGTACTACTCGTTAAGTCTAACCTATCAATCTTGATGAGCAACGGGCCCGGTCATGAAATCCCGATAACTTTGTTATGATCGATATTCAAATCCCGACCAATCCTCACCCTTGTCAAGTTTAGTTAAAAACAAGAATCAAGGAATTTCATGTATTGTCCCTTTCTTCGCCTAGGGTGCCAGACTCTGGGTCACCTTCAACGATAAGTAGACAACCTACACTAGTCCCTATTGACGGAAAGCTTGGATCTTTAAAACTTCATTTTAATGTACCCAATATGACTTTATATTATTTTCAAGAGGGGGTTTTTCGGGTTTAAGAGTTTAAGGTAACTCTCCTCGAGATCTCACCGTTCCAGTTATACATTATCTTTTATTTACGATCTAAATTACTAGCGCGCATCACCATACAAGCTAAAAAATAAATACGTAAATAAAAACATACACACCTAGCATGCATGCTACCACAATATGTTTTCGATCGGGAGCCTCCTATGCGGACCATCATCGAGCCAAAGACGATGATCCTATTGGTCAATCTAATTGGGTTTCAAAGAGACCTAGTCTATTACACATATTACCATGCATACATGGCCTTTAGTCTTCTTGGGCTCCCACCTTGCTTGTAACGGGCCTCCATCCTAAACTAATAAAACAGTAAAGCCCTATCTATTACAAAGGCTCAAAGTGGCCCAAAAACTTAAGGCTCGCAGGGCCAATAAAACC
Organism: Penstemon eatonii; assembly: GCA_038501285.1. Taxonomy (NCBI): domain Eukaryota; kingdom Viridiplantae; phylum Streptophyta; class Magnoliopsida; order Lamiales; family Plantaginaceae; genus Penstemon; species Penstemon eatonii. The sequence continues at coordinate 39,830,930 of CM076710.1, read as the reverse complement.
AACAAATTAAAATAACCAATCACATCTACCCTAAGGGTCAAGGCTTGGCGCGATCGAAAAACCACGTAAACAGTTCACGCAGAGCAAAAAACAAGCAAAATTCATTTTTCTTATTTATTATCGTATTTTAGAACAACCTTTTAAAATACCTAAAGATTCTAGTTCAAAACCCCTTTTAAAACAATCTCCAAACGTCATTTTAAAACCCCTTTTAAAACAACCCTTTGATTCTCACCTTTTAGTCCCTACTAATTATGATAAAATTAACTTTCTGGATTTACTAAACTCTTTTAGTGCACAAAACAGTTTCTGTTTTTCAACTTTGAAAAATTGCAGTTCGGCCCCTGAATTTTTGAAAATTACATTTTGACCCCTCAACTTTTGGAAATTATAAATTAGCCCCAAAATTTCCAGAATATGCAAATTGGACCAGAAAGCATAAAATTAACAACCAAAAACTTTTGTTTATTGCAAAACAGACCCAGATTTACGCAAAGAGCAAAACACCCCCTAACCTTTCGTAAATTGCAAAATGGTCCAGATTTCGAAAAATTCCAGAAATTACAATTTGGTCCAGAATTGCGTAAAAACAAAATTTTACTTTCTATCCAGATTTTATAAAAATTGTAATTTGAAAATAAGCCTTCAAATTTTCGAAAATTATATTTTTGGCCCATAAACCGAAAAGTGCATAGATCCGAACATTTAATTTATCATAACAAGCAAGAATAAAAAATCAAAACACAGCAAACACATATATCCATATATTTTGATGCGTTCAGGCCTTTTCATATGTGCATAATAAGTTTGGCTCTGATACCACTGTTGGGATTTTAGGGGTATTATTGTCAAAACAACGATGCGGAATTTAAAATTTTTCATACTCCAATTCCCAGGATTTACTTATTAGCACACGCGAAAAGGTTGAATACAATTTAGCAAATAAATTACTAAATTAAAAGGTGGTAAATAGCAATTTACCTCACCACAGACAAGGTGGTGGTTTCTCCGGTCTTCTTTCGGATCACTAGAGCACCCCAAGTGCAGTGCCTCTGAAGAATAGTCCACACCAGCTAGATCTGTGACTGCTTCAATCCTCAGGCTTAGAACTAGGATGGAAACACGTAAAAAACAAGAGTTAGATCAAGATCCAACTCTAGATGTAGAAGAAGAAGGAAGAGAGAGAGAGGGGCGGCCGATCCACTCAACACACGGCGGTGCGGCTGAGGTTGGACGGCGGCGGCTAGGGTTAGGGTTGAGGGGGGGGGGGGAGGGGGGGAGGGCGGTTTTAGTAGTAGGCTAGGGTTTTGTGTTTCTTGCTTGCTTGATTAGGTTTGAGTCTCTAAGACTACCTATTTATAGATAACACCAAAACCCTATCTCTTGTGCAAGACTTTAGCTAATGTGCCATTAATTAAATTGGCACATGTCTTGCATCTATTTAATTAATACTTTAATTAAATAGCCCACTCGTTTAATTAACACTTTAATTAAATGGCTCATTCTTTTAATTAATACTTTAATTAAATAACCCAATAAATAATTAAAGATTTAACACTTTAATTAACCCTTTAATTAACAATTTAATTAATTAGATGATCTAATTAATTTTCTCTCTCTTAGAATTAACCCTTTAATTCTTTTATTTTGATTTAACTCTTTAAATCAATTTTTTCTTCAATTGACTGTCACAGTCCAACTGTATTGTGTGTGACCGTCTAGGTTCACCATCCATTGGCCGCAGGCTCACGTTTTCGTGATTTAATTAATGAGCAATTAATATTTAATTAATTGCTCCGATCAATAAACTTCTTTTAATTGACCACTACATAATTAATCTCCCATTAATTCAGGAGTACCCACACCTCATGGTCGATGTCTAACCACAAGCCCATGAGGCCCAACTTCAAGTGAATTGAAATTAGTAAACCTCACCTCTTATAAGTACCATGTACATATGGTCCCTCTAACGACTAAATTCCCGATCGAGACCTAGGGTGTGTGAATTGGTTGGCACCTCTAATCATCTCGATACTGTACTTTCTAATTCTGGATAATACTTCTAGTGTGACTGTGATGGGGGCTAATTCGCACCTCTTATAATTATTCGGATTGACTAAAGGTTATGGAATCGGTTCGACCAGACAAGCCCATTCGGGAGCATCTATCGACCCAGCTGGATACGATCCTCCTCAATGAACATGATACAATCCGGGCACAAGAAGGACAAATGGGCCGAGTCCTATTAGAATTATGTTTCCTTATAACACTAGGTTAATTATGATATAAATACCTAGTTAATCATTGTATTACACACATTCAGGATACTGAGTTGATACCTGCATAAAGGCATAATCAAAGATTATTCAATAAGAAAAACTTATTCTTCACATTCATATTCGTATTCATTGATTGTCTTGATTACTAATTGTTCCCTTCAAATTGTTCTTCCTTGAGATTGATCCATCCTGAATAAAGTAACAGAGCCCTTTAAATCGTATATATTAAAGATCCCCAGCATCACAATTTCACTGATATAATTAACCCAACGAAATTCGGTTAAATCAGTTGGCGCCCACCGAGGGGCTAGGTTAATTATTCGATCGACATACGGCTCGCCCAAGGAAGAGCGCTCGTAACGGAGCAAGAAGTAACACGACCAACCAGCATGATGCGTCTGAGGATCCACAGGGCAATACCGATAATAACTCCCCTGTATCCAACGATAGTCAGCAACAGAATGAGCATCATCAGAATCGGGTGGAACCACAAGGGATCCCTGCTGGCACAATACCGGAAGAACACGCGGCTCCAACTATCCCGGTCCCCCTGTCGGATGCTCAGGAGAAATTTCGACAGATCGCTATGCTCCTTAAATCACTCTCCCCAGAGAAATTACTCGTACTCGAACAAGTTCCTCGAGACGTTAGTACTGCTAGGGCAAATCCCGCTCAAAGAACGCCGAGGCAAAACGATCAAATCTCTCAACAAGCTGACAGCCCGGCAAGTGAGCGACGTTCACTACACAGTCCGCAGCAGGGCAATTCAAAACCCTCCGATGATAACGTCCGAAGAAAAACGGATTGAAGGAGACCACAACGCAACGAATCAAAGGAACACACCATAATCCCCATCGAGGATGACAGAGGCGAGGCGATCCAAAATCGACCAAGAACAATGCGATTCTCGAAAACAGAAATCGAAAAGATGGTACAAGAACAACTCGAGCAACGCTTACGATCCGTTCAAAACCCATGGACCAGAACCACAGAACTCCAGGAGAGCCTAGCAGCGTACTCTCCCTTCTGCCGAGAAATAAAAGAGGCACAGTCGACCGGACAGGTTCCAGGTAGACTGCCTAGATACGATGGAACCACTGATCCGAACGATTATATTTTTAGCTTCACAAACATAATGAACTTATATGCTCACTCGGCGGAGTTTACCGCTAAATTAATGGTGACCACGTTGGAAGGTCTCGCTTTGGACTGGTTCGCTAAGCAACCAGCCAACTCCATATTCAGTTTTCGGGAATTATGCAACAAATTGACACAGCAGTTTGCCAGTCAAAAGAGGCAAAAACTTCCCATGAGCTACTTGGGAACTATCCATCAACAAGAGGGAGAATCCTTGAGAAATCGGCTGGCGAGATTTAATGTAGAATTACTCAAAATCGATTCCCCGAATATCGATTACATAATCTCTATTCTTTTCGACCTCACGAAGAATAGGCAGTTCGGAAATACCCTCAGCCGAAAACAACCAAGAACATTCGCCGACATCATGAGCTTGGCGTCTAAATATATGACCCAAGAAGAGATTAATTCCTTTAAAGATAAGAACAAAATTAAAGTTTCGGGCTCAGGCTCCAAACGACAAGATAGAATTCCTACCCAAACATCCGTAGACTATGAACGGACGTTCAGAAAAGGCAACGTTTTTCAGCGATTGGAGTACAATAAGAACGATCAGGATAGGCGACCTAACGTCTATCAAAGACCTAGAACCGCAGAACCGGCAATCAGGAGCAGGATTAATCAAGTAGAACACCCAAGATTAACTATTTCGATAGAAGAAATCCTGCCCGTACTAGAGAGGAATAATTGGATCCCGAAAGCAAAGAAAATCGCTCAACCCGGACCTGGCACCCGAAACTATGATTTGTACTGCAAATATCACAGGGCACATGGGCACCGCACTAAAGATTGTTTTCAGCTTATGAGGGAAATAGAAAAACTAATCGAACAAGGAAAACTAGACGACTATTTAGAACGGGATAATCGCAAAAGAGGAAGAAGTAGGAGCCCTCGGAATAATAATCAAAGGAGGAATTCCCGTCGAAAGTCACCCGAGGATGGCCCTGCACAGGAGTTTAACCATGACCAGATCAATGGTACCATCCATACAATTTCCAGAGGACCCGCCGGCGGGGATAGTCGTAACGCTCGACAAAGGACCGCCAGATCAATAATCGGGGGCTTAAAATACCCAAGGGAAGTATGGACTCTAGAAAGTAAGTCATCGAACGACCAGCTGATCAGTTTTAACGAGGGCGAAGTACCCAAAAATATAGTTTGGGACTCTAAAGAAGATAGCCCCGATTTCCCGATGGTGGTGTCGCTAGAAATAGCGAATTACAATGTCAAAAGGATCCTGATCGATAACGGAAGCTCAGCGAATATAATCTCTAGGGAGGTCTTAGCCCAGATGAACTTGGGGCAAATAACATTCCAAAAAGTAGCTACACCGTTGGTGGGGTTTGGAGGATCCGAAATCGTTCCCAGTGGAACAATAACTTTAAGTGTCTCACTCGGAAAGAAACCATATCGAACAGTGAAACTGGTAAAATTTTTAGTAGTAGAAACTCCATTCGCCTACAATGCAATGTTTCGAGCTGTTGTCTCAACTTATCATCAGAAGATAAAATTTCCGACCGACACAGGTATCGGGGAAATAGTAAATGACCATTGTATGGCATGGGATTGCTACATCACATCATTAACTTTGAAAAACCCCCCTGAAGCAATTACCCCGAGCAAAAGAAAGCTCGAAGACGATGTTGGTAGAAACGAGGTTGAAATCCCTAGCACTGACCGAATAGATAAAAAGGGAAAGGACCCGGTGGATTTAGCCTTAAAACCACCAGAACATAAGGACGTCATTCTGGTACAAGGGGACTCATCGAAAACAACAAGAATAGGTACAAAATTAAGCAAGGAAGGGGAAGTAATGTTGATCAACTTTCTCAAAAATAATATGGATGTCTTCGCTTGGAGTGCGAACGACATTGAAGGGATTGACCCTCGAGTAATCAACCATCCGCTAAAATTCGACCCTTTAGCAAAACCAGCTAGACAAAAGAAGAGAAATCATGGGCCAGTAAAAGATAAAATCATCAAAGCAGAAGTAGAAAGACTACTCAAAGCAAAACAAATTCGGGAAATACACTTCTCGGAATGGCTATGTAATGTTGTTCTAGTATCAAAAGGGGATAAAAAAGATAACAAGTGGAGAATGTGCAACGATTTTACCGACCTTAACAAATTGTGTCCGCGCGATCCGTATCCGCTCCCAAGGATCGACTTATTAGTCGACTCAACCGCTGGCTTTGCAATCTTCAGCATGATGGACGCTTTCCAAGGTTTTTATCAAATATACATGAATGAGCAAGACCAAGAGAAAACTGCATTCATAACCGAGCAAGGAGTATATTGCTTCATAGTTATGCCATTTGGGTTAAGGAACGCCGGGGCCACTTACCAAAGATTAGTAAACATAATGTTTAAAGAATTAATTGGAGAAATAATGGAAGTCTACGTGGACGACATGCTAGTCAAAAGCATGAATGAAGCGGATCATATAAGACACCTTGATCGATGCTTCCAAATATTGAGAAAATACCGCATGAAGCTAAATCCCGCAAAGTGCACCTTCGGTGTTAAATCGGGAAAATTCTTGGGCTATTTGGTACATCAATGAGGAATTGAGGCAAACCTAGAAAAAATTCGAGCAATAACTGAAATGAAGCCTCCCAAAACCATCTCCCAAGTACAAAGGGTAGGGAAGATCGTTGCGTTGAACAGATTCATATCCAAATCGGCTGACAGAAGTTTGCCTTTCTTCGAAACCCTTCGAAAGGCAAAAAACTTTGTTTGGACAGAAGGATGCGATCGGGCTTTCGACCAGCTAAAAGAATATCTGACGACATCCCCGCTGTTGGCCAAACCAACCGAAGGGGAACCATTATATATCTACATATCGATCTCCGATGCGGCCGTTAGTTCAGTCTTGGTCAAAATAGAAGGTTTGGAACATAAGCCTATCTATTACTTAAGCAAATTATTACAAGGGACAGAGAAGAACTACTTGGAGATTGAAAAATTCGCTTTGGCCTTAGTTGTGGCAGCACGAAAACTCCGACCTTACTTTTTGACCTACAAAATCGTGGTTTTAACAAATCAACCGCTAAGGCAAGTCTTAGGAAAGCCAGAAGCCTTCGGAAGACTAATCAAATGGGCGATCGAACTCGGTCAATTCGAAATCGAGTACAAACCAAGAATTGCAATTAAAGCCCAAGTATTAGCTGACTTCCTACTAGAAACTCCAACACAAGTGACCGAACCGATGAACAGCCTTAACGATGATATCTTGATCATAGAAAACCAGACCTGGTTAATGCATGTTGACGGTGCTTCGTGCCGAGAAGGAGGAGGCGCCGGAATCAACTTCACCGGACCAAATAAAGAGGATATAAATTATGCGATAACATTGGACTTCGTTGTAACAAACAATGAAGCGGAATATGAAGCGCTGATCGCAGGAATGGAAATGGCGATCAAGGCCGACATTAAAAGCCTTAAAGTATTAACCGATTCAGAGTTAGTACAAAGATAAATAGAAGGCCTATATGAGGCTAAGGAATTTAATATGATCAAATACCTCGCCAAAGTGAAGAAATTGGCTGAAAAATTCGAAAGTTTCGGTATACAGAACATCCCACGCTCGAAAAATAAATGGGCTGATCAACTTTCTAGGTTCACTGGATCCCATGACGGAAAAACCGAAAGGGTGATCAACTGGTTAATCTCCAACGCACCAGCAATCGATATCGATGAGACACCAGTCGTTGAAATAATGGAAATCGAAGAAGCTGAAGAAAACTGGATGACTCCAATGATAGACTATCTTCGAGAAGGAAAATTGCCACTTGACCAAAATGAAGCTCGGAAAATAAAATATCGGGCTCCAAAATATACGTTGGTAGAAGGAAAACTTTACCGAAGATCGGTATCAGGAATTCTTCTGAAGTGCGTCTCCGAATCGCAAACCACCGATATCCTAGAGAGGTACATGAAGGAGACGCATGAAATCACAGCGGGGCAAGGGCATTGGCTTTAAAATGCCTCCGAACAGGTTATTATTGGCCTACCATCAACAACGATGCCATTCAATATGTTCAAAAATGTCATCACTGCCAAATCCATGCTAATATATGTCATCGACCAGCAGAAAACATGCACCCAATACCGGTATGTTGGCCGTTCGATCAATGGGGAATGGACATTGTGGGACCGTTCCCAGCGGCTAGATCCAAGAAAGCTTATGTCCTGGTCGCTGTTGAATACTTCAGCTAATGGATAGAATGCATCGCCCTTGCACGGATAACTCAGTTCCAAGTGATTAACTTTCTGTGGAAATTCATAGTATGTCGATTTGGCATCCCGAGAATTTTGATTTCTGATAATGGAACCCAATTCACGGGAAAACATAATTGAATGGTGTTCAAAACTAGGAATTCAACAAAATTTCACTTCGGTCGGGCATCCTAGAGCGAACGGACAGACTGAGGTAGCAAACCGAGAAATAATAAAATCCTTGGAAAAAAGATTAGGAGCAGCCAAAGGAAAATGGCTTGATGAACTCCCAAGAGTGCTTTTGGCCAATCGAACCACAGTCAGAACTTTAACTGGGGAGACCCCATTCAGTCTAGTATATGGCTCGGAAGCTGTTATTCCTGTCGAAACGTTAATTCCAACACCAAGGATTGAAATGTATGACGACCAGGAAAATGGAAAGATAAGAGAAAATGATATTGATTTAACTGAAGCTCTAAGAGAAAAAGCGGCCGTACGATTGTAAGCCACCAAATCAAATATGGAAAAGGCTTACAATCAAAAGGTACGCATACGAACCTTCAAAAAGGAGAACTGGTTTTGAAAAAGGTAGAAGTATCCAAGCATGTAGGAAAATTACAACAGAACTGGGAAGGACCTTACATTATCGTCGATGTCGGGAAGAAAGGATCATACAAGATTGCACAATTGGATGAAACACCCCTACCAAGGACCTGGAATGCGGTCAACCTCCGGAAATACTATGGGAAATGAATCCTAGTAAATTATCCCTCTTTATTTCTTTTGTTTTATTTTTCCATATTACCTCTACTAACTGTAACAAAAGGCTTTGGCCTAGAAATTATTATCAAAGAATTCTAAATACAAAACAAGAAATTTATTTGAGTAAACTGATTAACGAAGAGTTGAGCCAGAATAGTTCAACGCTCCTCGGAATTCTACGATGGTAGTAATTGAAGATCAAGATACAACGAGTCGAGTATACATTGATCCGCTCAATAAACACTCCTCGATCTACATTTAACGATTACAAGACTTTGGGTATAAAAACCTAAGTCTCAATAAAACGAGTCGAGTATACATTGATCCGCTCAATAAACACTCCTCGATCTACATTTAACGATTAAAAGACTTCTGGTATTAAAAACCTAAGTCTCAATAAAACGAGTCGAGTATACATTGATCCGCTCAATAAACACTCCTCGATTATTTTTCAACGATTAAAAGACTTCTGGTATTAAAAACCTAAGTCTCAATAAAACGAGTCGAGTATACATTGATCCGCTCAATAACACTCCTTGATTAAGTCTTCACCAATTAAAAAGACTTTTGGTATAAAAACCTAAGTCTAAACAAAATGATTCGAGTATACATTGATCCGCTCAATAAACACTCCTCGATTATTTTTCAACGATTAAAAGACTTCTGGTATTAAAAACCTAAGTCTCAATAAAACGAGTCGAGTATACATTGATCCGCTCAATAAACACTCCTCGATTAAGTCTTCACCAATTAAAAAGACTTTTGGTATAAAAACCTAAGTCTAAACACAATGAGTCGAGTATACATTGATCCGCTCAATAAACACTCCTTGATTAAGTCTTCACAAATTAAAAAGACTTTGGGTATAAAAACCTAAGTCTAAACAAAATGAGTCGAGTATACATTGATCCGCTCCATAAACACTCCTCGATTATTTTTCAACGATTAAAAGACTTCGGGTATTAAAAACCTAAGTCTCAATAAAACGAGTCGAGTATACATTAATCCGCTCAATAAACACTCCTCGATTATTTTTCAACGATTAAAAGACTTCTGGTATTAAAAACCTAAGTCTCAATAAAACGAGTCGAGTATACATTGATCCGCTCAATAAACACTCCTCGATTAAGTCTTCACCAATTAAAAAGACTTTTGGTATAAAAACCTAAGTCTAAACAAAATGAGTCGAATATACATTGATCCGCTCAATAAACACTCCTCGATTATTTTTCAACGATTAAAAGACTTCTGGTATTAAAAACCTAAGTCTCAATAAAACGAGTCGAGTATACATTGATCCGCTCAATAAACACTCCTCGATTAAGTCTTCACCAATTAAAAAGACTTTTGGTATAAAAACCTAAGTCTAAACAAAATGAGTCGAGTATACATTGATCCGCTCAATAAACACTCCTCGATTAAGTCTTCACCAATTAAAAAGACTTTTGGTATAAAAACCTAAGTCTAAACAAAATGAGTCGTGTATACATTGATCCGCTCAATAAACACTCCTCGATTATTTTTCAACGATTAAAAGACTTCTGGTATTAAAAACCTAAGTCTCAATAAAACGAGTCGAGTATACATTGATCCGCTCAATAAACACTCCTCGATTATTTTTCAACGATTAAAAGACTTCTGGTATTAAAAACCTAAGTCTCAATAAAACGAGTCGAGTATACATTGATCCGCTCAATAAACACTCCTCGATTAAGTCTTCACCAATTAAAAAGACTTTTGGTATAAAAACCTAAGTCTAAACAAAAAGAGTTGAGTATACATTGATCCGCTCAATAAACACTCCTCGATTATTTTTCAACGATTAAAAGACTTCTGGTATTAAAAACCTAAGTCTAAACAAAAGGAGTTAAGTAAACATTGACCCGCTCAATAAACACTCCTCGATTAAGTCTTCAACAATTAAAAGGCCTCTGGTATTAAAAACCTGAGTCTAAAAGAAAAAGAGTTGAGTATAAATTGATCTGTTCGATAAATACTCCTCGATGACAATCATAAATAAGATTAAAGCCAAATACAACAACAGGAAGAATGCAAGGAATAAAAATAAAGTTTTATTCATCTATGAACATGTAAAAGAGTTACAGGCAAAAGCTGAAGATCAAAATTACAAAGTCTATATACGATTACACATCATTACATTTGTTTAGACTAAATGATCCTACACTATAGATAAATGATCTTCACGACAATGTCCACGGAAACATCAATCTCCTCCCTAGTGCCTCGATAGTAGTAACTGACCACCTAAGAAGCATGCTGCTCAGGAGGGTCGACTTCTTTGGTTCGATGGCCGGGCTCTGAAGATCAAATGTTCTTCCAGATGAAATGAGCATTACTAGCCAGATAACCAGCAATACTCATTCACCCACAACAGAGATACTGCTTTTACATTAGGGTTGAAATTTACTCTGAAGCAGCATCTCTTCAGGACCGTCGAAGAAGGAAAAATTTACCAGCACACCCCGATGGTCTATCAATCCGGAGGTAACATCCAAACACGGCGGTGCCTGATAAATATGAACCCTCCATGTGCAAACAGAAACCACGGACCTCAAACCCGTGTATACAAAGTTCGAGGCCTCATGGGACCCGTTAGTACAAGGTAGGGCTTCCATGGGACCCGTCAGTACAAGGCAGATGAAATTTAATTCATTATGATATGACTCGCGATAATGAGACTTTTTGAATATTATGGGATCAGAAGGCAAAATGAAATCTAAGGAAACTGAGATCTCCATCTTTTCTGAGAAAACATAAAAGATATGGAAACGGCCTACTTATTTATAGGCGCTTGTGCAAATGATCCTACGGCTGGATAGAAATCTGATCAAGGGACGGAAATGCGACCTTTCGACTTCCCGTAATAAATGTAAGTAAGTTGGAACGGCACCTCACTTACCGACTCAACGAATCGGTGATAAAAGCGAAAGAAGATCGCTTCGATCAATGCACAAGAAAGCAGATCTAAAAGAGCCCCAGACCAGGAAAATTTACACACTCACATACGCTAGTCGCTTGATAAAAAACCAAAAAGATCCCCGATATTACATCAAGATGTAAGCTCGACTAAAGGAATGAAGAACTTCGTGCTCTGACCTATGAGGTCGTAACTGCCTCATATGTCACAAAGAATAATTATTACCTAACCATGTTCGGACCTCAGTTGGAATCCAAGAAATCTGACATGGAAATCAGGAGAATAGCCGTCATTACTCAAGATTTCAAAAAAGTCACTGCCTAAAATTCCAAAGAATTGCTGAAGGGGGTCTGAACAAGCTAGATCTGGCTAATAGTTCTACGTTTTCCAATTCCTCCCATATCAAAGAAATGATATATCGATACACTGGTTGCTTTATTCGAGGAACAAGGAACTCACAATCACCACAGAGAAACATGGATCTTAAGAACTTATCTAGAGCGATTTTGTAGATTTAGAAAATTTAAAAGAGGAGCAGAGCTCAACAGTAGAAATAACAACGTCCTTAAATAAGATATCTTTAACTAAATGACAAATTTACAAGGGACTGGTCGAAAAGCGATGACAAAGCTGAGAATCTCTTTAAAATATTCAACTATCTACATGGATGCCTTGCAGTCCATATTTTTATGTCTAACACGACTTCTGGAAGACCATAAGGGATCATGCTTGGTTGATCATCATTCATATAGTTCATTTGAAAAAGTTTGATTTGCAGAAACAAACGTTGTATCATTCAGCTACTTAAACATTGATCAAGCAAGACTAAAGCTACATTTTCAAAGACTAGATGTCCTCCGAGAAGACCAACATGAGATAAGTATACTAATCTATACTGATTATTGCAAGAAGTTATATTTATGCATAACAGCAAAATAAGAACAACAAAATATATATACGGATTGAAATTCATCAAGGCATAAATTTGCCTGTAAAAGATCACAGTCTCAATTAAATCTACCCATACAACAAACTGCAGCCCAAGCAACTACACAAAAGGTTGGGACACTAAAAAAAAAAAAAAAAAAAAAAAAAAAGAAGAGACGCCTAGCAGCGAGGTCGAAATCGGATCAGCGAGAAGGGTTGCTGTCACCAGGACGCCTAGCAGATGCACTCTTCAGAGGAGTTAAGTTACCTGCAAACGCCATCAACTCCTCCTAACGCTTCAGATAACCGGCATAATAACCTTCCTCATAGGCCTGCCGTCGAGACTCCTCTGCTAGAGAAACAGCCCGAACCAAGTCACTTCTCTCCTTCTCCCAAGCAGACTTCTCTTCTTGCAATATTTTTAGGTCATCATTGGCAAGTTGCAGCTGGAGAGTCTGCCCTGTCGCCTTCGCCGTTTCCGACTCCAAAGGACGTTGATAAGCTTCTTTACTGTTCCACATATCGTCATTTTGCACACCCAGCTGGAGTGCAAAATATTTGGCCTAGAAAAGAAAAAGAATAAGAAAAACCCCCCACACAACAAGGCAATCAAAATAAAAGAGGAAAAAATAATCAAAGATGTGTCTACCTGCTCGCATAACTTCACCAGCAATTGGACAAGGCGAACATTGGAAGTACCCTCAAGCTTCCTCAACTCACCAGGCAAAATAGTGCTCAGCCCTAGGTCCCAGGACAAAGCGTCAGGCTCTACAGAGCCAGGCAGTTCGCTAGCAGAAGGGACACCGTCGGGACGCGGAGTCACCGTCAGCATAATATCCTTAACTTGCTCGAGAATACAACGGTCATCTAACGGACGAGGGGATTCCCTCTCGTTGGGACTAACTGATCTCTCCTTACCCGAAGCAGAAATAACGGTTTGACGACCGGACCTTGACCCATTCCGACCTCCAGAAGGCCCACCAGATTCGAAAGAAGTAGTCATCACAGTAGTATCATTAAACAGGTAATCAGGAAAATCTTGAGAAATAGGTTGTGTGGTGGAGGGATTGACAAAGGAGCCCTCATCAACTTGGCCTCCGCTGACAACCGGGGCAGCAGAGGTAGAAAAAGGAAAGGAATTAACAAAATCCCCTCCATGAAAACTATGCTCAAAAGAAGAAACACCTGAAGAGACAGGTATATCAAAAGTCTGCTCCACGTTGGACGAATCACCAAAAGCCACCCGACCAGGGGAAGGCCTACTTCCTACTTCAGTAGAAGAAGAAAAATTCGGTTGTACAAAAGATGAACTAATTACAGAAAAAGGTTCAGAAGGGATGACAGGGGTATCGATCATCGACCTAGTGATAGAAGACGAACGAGGAGGTTCCCTCGAGGGCCCCTCTGTTCGAGACTTTTTTAGTCTAGTATTCCTAGCGCTCTCACGGGAAGAACGCTTCGATGTGTTACCAAAAAGATTACTCATGATCGGAATTCGGAAAAGTAAAATTAAGTATCGAGAGAGCTTATCGACCTTCTAAAGAAAGAATATTCTGATTATAGCAATAAGAAAAGCGGTAAATAGCGAGTCAAGTTTTTACCTTTTATATTTATACTTTACGAAAAGACGCAATAAACCCAAAGAAAGGGCGCGAAATACAGAAACCAGTTTGGAATAAACACTAGAATTTGAACGACATACGCATAATGATTACGGCGAAGTTAATGACTTGTCTGAATTATTACAGAGAACACGAAAGGACGTGACTGACAGAATACAAAACGTTTATTTTACAAAGGGGTAAAAAGGTAATATTACAATTAAACCTGTGAAGTAAATAGTTACAAAGGTTAATCCAAGAGATCGATATATCATACAGCTTGGTCGCTATCCGGAATCTTCTGTTCGCTACCAACGTCTCCTTCTTCTGCATTGTCAATATCTTCTTCTTCTTCCTCTCGATCGATAAAATTGTTATCGACCTCATCATTAATATCGGAAGGAGGAATTGGCAATGGTTTTCCAAACTCTTTAACGAGGTGAGCCATAGGAAAGTTTTGATAAACGACGTCTGGAAGCTCAGAAGGAGAATATACTTCGCCATAACGGTTCAGCCGAATGTGCGCTGCCTTAAAATATTCCTTTCGGCGATCATCTATCATTTCTAAAGCAACTAATTGATGAATCGCCTTCTTGAACGTATTTTCTAAGAGCGGACCGACCATTTGGTATACCAGCGTCGTATGAACAGGAGAGCTGAGGAACTCACGAACCACTTTCATCGGGATTACGACCATAACGATCCCCGAGTCCACTAAGAGGAATGTCCTTCTCATACTCCTCTAGAGAAGTTTGAAGACTTGATATTTGAGATTCCAACTCGCTAATCCGAGCAGTACTCTGAAATTGGAACTCTTCTAACTTTTTAGCCAATTGATTGGCTTGTTCCTGAGCGCGGGAAGTCTCCAGAACTCTATCTATAATCTCCTGGTCATCAATCCCTGTAACCCGAGTCTCTACTACTGGAATAGAAGAAGTCGTTGAGGGACCAACCTCCGAATCAGAAGACTTATGAAGCAAAGCTTTATACTTCTCTTCCAGAAATTCACACTGTTGTTTCCAGAGAGCAGTCTCATAAGCATACGATGCCAAACAAGTCTTAGTCTGAAAGAACAAAAGGAGTAGAAAGAAATGGTTTAGCAAATTATAATGATCCTCAAAGAAAATTACATTATTAGCACAATAAAAAAGATATCACCTTTTCAGCATAAAGAGAAGCTCGCTGAAATTTCTCCAAGGGATCCTTCCGAAGAAGCTTATTCATGTCATGAGTAAAAACGCCGGACAAAAGAACACGAGTGGCCTTATCCACTGCGTTTTCGCTCTCATCGTGAACCAAAGAATCGTTCTCAGGATAGCCAGCGGCTCTTTTTCCCTCTAAATGATCCTCGATCATTTCGACCAAAGTAGGCTTTGGATGTTTATTGCCGAGTAAAGAAAGATCGTTACCAGAACGACCATAATAATTCCTTTTCCTATCCACCGGGTTGTCATTGGGATGAGACATCGACCAGCTGCGACACCCAAGTATTCCCAAAGATGTCCTAAGCTGGAAAGGGGGATAACCAGATCCGGTTCCCTGGCGAACAGGGGATTCTTGAGATTCCTCTCTATTCTCCTCAGACTCATGACTCAACTCCAATTTTCTCTTCCCGAGATGCTCTCTGCTCAATAGGAATTTTCTCTATTGTTTTGGTAGATTTAGACAACACCATTTTTCCTTTTGAAGAATGTCGGGAATTTTCTACCATATGAGCTGAAAAAGAAATACGACCAAAGTCAGATTTTCTGCAAAAATGGGATCATCATAACACTATGCTGAAATAAACACTTACCAAGTGAATCAGATGACGAAGGGATTGGAAAAATATGAGCACTCAATCCCACTTTGCGAAGAAAAATTTCTCCTATAAGAAGAGCACTCTGATATTTGTTGGCACGCATAGCCTGGATTTCACCGATAAACTGAGGATCGTCGGGAATAAGTTCACCAGTCGGCAGGCGACCTCCGTAAACCCATTTGGAGTCATGATCCCACGAATAGGGCATAGTCGAACCATCTGCCAAACGAAGATCAGATGGTGGACGAACAAAGGAAAAATGAGATTTCCAGGAAGGGTTGCTAAAACTGGGGAGTCAAAGATTGCGCGACTAGATTTCTGACTAGCGAAGAAATATCCGCGATTGGAGGAACTAGAAATGTTAAAACGAAATAATTGCGTGAAATTGCGAAAGGAGGGTCGGAATCCTTTCGCTATCATCAAAACAGAAAAACATACTACGAATGCCACGGAATTTGGGACTAATTGAGTCAGGGAGACACTGAATATTTTCAAAATATCAAGAAAAAGGGCAGACAACGGAAGACGCACACCGCTATTAAAATGGGCTGTGTAAAAGGCTCGACATCCCTCCGGCGGAGATGTAACCCTGTCAGTAGGTGAAGGGAGAACTATCTCGGAACATTCCGGGAAATATTTGGTATAATTGCTCACGACCTCAGAGAAAGTATCCACAGTATAAGCGCAAGCAAGATCCTCAATCGGTTCAGAAATTTGAGGAGCTGTACCTTTGCCTTTTTTAGCTCTGGCAGCAACATCTGTATCAGACAGAATTTGCACCTTAAAAGTGTCCTCAGTAGGAACAATAAATTCAGATACCCCAACCTGCTCGCTTGAAGGATTAGAATGTAGCACCTTCTCGATAGTAGGAGCGACTCTTTCACTTAAAGACGAGGAAGATTTTCTCATAGAAGCCATTCTTGGGATTCTCGGAAGATATGAATCGATAGAAAGAGTTTCGGAAAGACAAACGACCAATCAAGAAAATGACTGCAAGATTAAAGGAAGCATAAAGTAAAAAATGACTAATATAACAGTCACCTATTTATAGGGAAAGGAGAAAAGACGTTTCGAACTTCTCGTGGCCGATCGCATTCCCGCCAAATGGGAAAAAGTGAAACACTTCCTCAAAGGGACACGTAGCGATTCATAATTGGGACAAGAAAACAACTATCTATGAGGCGTAGTACTCTTTTCCTTACTTAAGATTTTTTCCCATCGGGTTTTTTCTTAAGAAAGGTTTTTAACGAGGCACAATTCATAGAAATTACAGTCGAAATTGACCTTCTACTTCTACGAGCTTCTATTACATATACGCTCGAAGAAGTGAGGGAGTACTGATGGGGGCTAATTCGCACCTCTTATAATTATTCGGATTGACTAAAGGTTATGGAATCGGTTCGACCAGACAAGCCCATTTGGGAGCATCTATCGACCCAGCCGGATACGATCCTCCTCAACGAACAGGATACAATCCGGGCACAAGAAGGACAAATGGGCCGAGTCCTATTAGAATTATGTTTCCTTATAACACTAGGTTAATTATGATATAAATACCTAGTTAATCATTGTATTACACACATTCAGGATACTGAGTTGATACCTGCATAAAGGCATAATCAAAGATTATTCAATAAGAAAAACTTATTCTTCACATTCATATTCGTATTCATTGATTGTCTTGATTACTAATTGTTCCCTTCAAATTGTTCTTCCTTGAGATTGATCCATCCTGAATAAAGTAACAGAGCCCTTTAAATCGTATATATTAAAGATCCCCAACATCACAATTTCACTGATATAATTAACCCAACGAAATTCGGTTAAATCAGACTGCTTTGGAAACCCCTTTCCAAATCCGTCACTGACCATTGCCATGGATTTCTCGGAATGTATTATCTAAGAATGTACAGGAAATTCTCTCATTCATTATGATGAGTCGGTGGATCCTATATTGATGCTAACCATCCGCGAATACGACTATACGTACCCAACGTAGGCGCACAATGGTCAGGCTACGTGACCGGCTCCTAAATCAAAGCACGTACACTCGTATACTGAATTCGCCCTATCACCTCAAGTCTAAGGACTAAATCGTACACTGTTATAAGTCCTTGAGAAACATCTCATCACCGATATGCTTTACGCACTTCCACAATGAGTTTCTCTGTTCGGGTCTTTCGATGCGTTCGATCCCCTATCGAACCATCTTGTCATATGCACTGATATCAAAATGTCTTGTTCATGAAACTCTACAAATTCACTCCATGTGAATCATGCATAATCCTACAAGTCTTGACGATTCCTTCGATACCCCGTCTCGACAGGTATCTATGACTTGGAACCTTTTCGAGATCACGACCTTAGAGACTGTTTCATGATTGCACTCAGTACTGAAGTGAATCGTCCCATAGTCATGAATGATCTCAGGTTTCAACCAATCGCTTAAATGTGTTCGCGAAAGATGAAGTTGGCCATTAGTTTATATTATACACGAAATAAATAAACAATGCGTATTAATTGATAAATCAAGGATTCGTTCAAGATAAAATAGTCCTATTACAAGATATTTTGTTGGCTTGCAGGGCACTATCCTATCACGGACTGTGCTGATCTGACTTGAACAACAAGGTCGGCTATTTGATCAGTAGACTTACTAGTCTGATTAGTTGTCTTGGCTTTCTTGACAGCAGCAGGCTTCTCTGCCTTTCCTTTTTCCTTTCTCTTGGGAGTTGTCACCAATTTTGCTTCAACCCTCACTGGTTCATACGTTTTCAACTCCTTCAACGCATGAACTGGCTTCCTATTCTCCAAGGAACAGTGCAACGCCATGAACAGATGACTAAACATGATAACATGGCCACTCTTCTTCAGTGCCAAGATGTTGAAGTAGTGGGCAACCCAGTTAACTGGTAGCCCATAAAAGATACACGCCATTGTGTGGAATCTCCTCCTTGGCAACACATCTAATGAGCCAGTCGAGCATTCTAGTACTTTGGCAATTATATCAACGAACTGTTGATACTCATCCTTCAGCTGAGTCTTCATCAACGTTCCTGTCATCTCCTCCCCTTCCTTAGCACACAAAGCCTAGAATTCTTCTTCTTTTTCTGAGCCTAAAATAGACACTTCTCCTCTTTCATTTTTCAAGCCATAAACCTCACTGAGTACAGCAGGAGAGACGCAGATCGTCTTCCCTCCTACCTTAGCAACCATTGTGCTCTTGGCCATGTCAATTTTCCTAGTTTTGTAGAACTCAGCAACATCTTCAATGAATATCAACTCCTCATGAGCCTCCAAAATGTTTACCAGAGTAGATTCCTTGATTTTTACCATGAGTTTCTTCATTAGAGAAGTTCTAGAAGCATGGAACTTCTCATAGCTCAAATAACGACCTTTAGCTCCAGTAGCCATTGTAGTTGAATTGAAGTAGCTTGCAAAGGATTAGAATGCTTTAAGACAGAAAACAGATAAATCACTAACTTCTTTTGTGCTTAAGAGAATTTTGGGTGCGTAAGGTCGACCCTTCTGATCAGATCTGGATTTATAGATTTCAAAATACTTCGGTTTTCGTGTTTCACGCTAACCGTTAGATCTAATATGTCAGTATTGAATCATGTGAGCGAGATTCGCGGATTTCAAATTTTATAGATTAATGTCATATGGGCGGGAAAGTCAAGTGTCTCTAATCTGTTACTTATAAAAGCGCGTTTCAAATATAACGTTTTTAGTACCACACTTATATAATATATCAGATGAGTAGAGTTTAATTTTTCTGACAGACGAGTAATCTGATATCTGATATTACTAGTGAAAGCCAATAACTAGTAATCTTCCTCTGTTGTTTGTCAATCCAGCAGGATAAATTAATCTTCAATCTTCAAGAATTAAGAACATATCTTCTGGACACATAACTTCAACTAACTGTCATCAACAAATTTCATCTTTAGATCAAGAGTACCGCTAGTCTTACACGTTCACTCTGAGTTCAAGAATCCATAAGTAAGCTGATGAACTTGAGTCTTCCTATAAGTTCCCCCTCAGCTTTTGAATCCAAATTAAGTAGTCCTAGTTCAGCTCTTAGAGTTGAAAACCTTGCATCACTCAGTAGTTTGGTGAAGATGTCAGCAATCTGATTGTCAGTATGAACATACTCAGTAATTATATTTCCTTTTTCCACATGATATCTAATAAAATGATGTTTGATCTGAAAATGCTTTGTTCTTGAATGATTTGTAGTGTTCTGAGTAAGAGAAATTGCACTTGTATTATCAAAGTAGATTGGAATTCCACTGATCTTGATATTGTAGTCTTCTAGTTGATGCTTCAACCAAAGTATTTGTGCACAACATGATCCAGCATCAATGTATTCAGCTTCAGCAGTAGAGATAAATACTTAAGTCTGTTTCTTACTCATCCATGAGATCATACGACTACCTAAAAACTGACGGGCACCTGTAGTACTCTTCCTATCAATTTTGCAGCCAGCAAGGCCAGAATCCGAATAACTAATAAACTCAAATCGTGATTCTCTAGGGTACCATAATCCCAGTTCTTGAATGTGTTTAAGGTATCTGACGATCCTCATGGTAGCTAAGAGATGAAATTCCTTAGGGTTTGATTGATATCTCGCACAAACCCCAACAAATACATAATATCCGGTCTGCTCGCTGTTAAGTATAACAATGACCCTATTATGCCTCTGTATTTGGTTTTATCCACTGATTTGCCATCTTCATCTTTATTCAGACGAAGTCCAGTAGACATAGGAGCACTAACAGATGAGCTAGTTTTCCTACCGAATTTCTTGAATAGATCTTTTGTGTACTTAGCTTGGTTGATGAATGTACCATCAGGCAACTGTCTAACTTGCAAACCAAGAAAGTAATTTAGTTCACCCATCATGCTCATTTTAAATTTGTTCTGCATCACCTTGGAGAACTTGTCACACATCTGTTGGTTAGTTGAAGCAAAAATAATATCGTCCACATATATTTGCACAAGTAATAGATGATCTTCCCATTCAACAGTGAACAAAGTTTTGTCTACCTTACCTTTTCGAAATCCTTTAATTAAAAGAAAAACAGATCAAGTATCATACCATGCTCTTGGAGCCTGTTTCAGTCCATAAAGGGCTTTCTTCAGACGATATACCTTATCTCCTTCTTGATAAACTTCAAAACCAAGTTGTTGTTCAACATATACTTCTTCTTGCAATTCTCCATTGAGAAAAGCTGACTTCACATCTATCTGATAGACAGTAAAGTTCTTATGAGCAGCGTAGGCAAGAAACAGTCCGATTGCTTCAAGTCTTGCTACTGGTGCAAATGTCTCATCAAAGTCAATGCCTTCTTCCTGGTAGTAACCCTTGGCAACTAGTCTTGCTTTGTTTCTGGTGACAATACCATCTTCATTCATCTTATTTCTGAAAACCCACTTAGTGTCAATGACTCTTTGATGATTTGGTCTAGGAACTAAGCACCAAACTTCATTCCTTTCAAATTGATTCATCTCCTCTTGCATAGTTTCAATCTAACTTGAATCACAAAGAGCTTCTTCAACTTGTTTAGGCTCAATTTGGGATAGGAAGCTGACAAACATCCCATCATTTGCAGCAACTCTTCTAGTCTTTCTCTATCCAAATGATCACCAATCACTAACTCAGGTAGGTGATTTCTTAGCCATCTGAGATCAGGTTGCAAATCTGGATGTTGTCTTCTAGATTGATCTTGCAACACTATTGTTGGAGTTCCAGTAGTAACATTTTTAGTCTGTTGAACAGTCTCTGGTCTGTCAGTTGTTGGCAACTCGTCTGTTAGACAATCAACAGACTGATTTGGAACAGCACTTGAGCTAGCAGCTGAGTTGAGATCAGGTAGTTGATGGGTACAAATTCTTCTTTTCTTTTAACCCTCAACCCTCAATTCCTAAAAATCAGTAGACATATTTGAATTAGTACTTTGATTCTTTTCAGAAGATTGGTTTTGTACATCAAACACTACATGAATAGATTCTTCTACAAGTAAAGTTCTTTTGTTAAAGACTCTGTAAGCTTTACTAACAATAGAGTATCCTACAAAAACAGCTTCATCAGCCTTTTCTGCAAAGGCAGTATGGTGATTTTTTCCATTATTCAAAACATAACATTTACAACCAAAAATCTTAAGATAGTGAATGTAAGGCTTCTTGTTGTTCCAAACTTCATAAGATGTCTTGTTTTGACTCTTGTTGATCATGCATCTATTTTGGGTATAGCTTGCTGTATTTGTGGCTTCTGCCCCAAATCTTTGGGGCAATTTTGCTTCAGCTATCATGGTTCTGGTAGCTTCTTTCAGAGTTCTGTCTCTCCTTTCAGCAACTCCACTTTGTTGAGGGGTTCTGGCAGCAGAGTACTCATGAATGATTCCTCTGATGATATATACTCTTCAACAGTAGAGTTTGTAAACTCAGTCCATCTATCTGATCTGATCTTTAAGATTTTCATACTCTTCTCATTTTGGATCAGTTCCATCAGATTGTTAAGATGCTCCTTGGTTTCACTTTTCTTCTTCATGAAGACAACCCAGGTGTATCTTGAGAAATCATCCACAACAGCTAGGCATTATTTCTTTCCACCGTTGTTGATTGGGTCAATGGGTCTAAATAAGTCCATATGTAGTAGCTCCAACATTCTGGTTGAAGATTGGTGCTTCTTGCTTTTGAAAGATGACTTGATTGTTTACCCTTCTGACATGCGCCACAGAGCTTGTCTTTGCTCATGGCGATTTTAGGAATTCCTTCTACCATATCATTCTTGATTAATATGTTGATGGTCTTGAAATTCACATGATTCATTCTTTTGTGCCATAGCTAACTAATTTCACTTGGTGTAGAAGCCAAGAAACAAACATTAGAATTCTTGTCCACAGAATTCAAGTCGACTATATAGATGTTCCCTTGTCTTCTTCCAGATAAGATAACATTCTTTGTTCCAATCTGTTCAACGTAGCACTTACCTGATGAAAATATGACTGAGAAACCTTTGTCACAAAATTGACTTATGCTCAGCAGATTGTATTTGAGGCCTAAAACGTAAGAGACGTCGGATATCTCAATGTTGCCTTTGATTAGCTTTCCACATGCAACAATCTTGCCTTCTTTGCTGTCTCCAAAAGTAACACTAGGACCGTCCACAACAACAACATCAGTCAGCTCACGTATGTCTCCACACATGTGTCTTGAACATCCACTGTCCAAGTACCAAATCTTCTATATTTTACTCCTACTCCTAATCCTAACCTACAAAACAAAAGAAATTTATTTTAGATACCCTTTATTGAAAGGGTCCTGGAGGATTAGTTTCACCTTTGACAACCCAAGATGTTGAAGTCTTAAGCTTCTTATGCTTCTGAGTTTTAGCAGGAGCATGAACAGTTTTCTCTGTATCATAATCAGCAGATTTCTTAGGACTATGATGTTTACCTTTGCCAGTCTGTTTTTCTATTTTGGGCTCTTTGCTCGTTTTAGCCTTAGGAGCTTTCTTCTCCTTAAGTTCTTAGTCAGGTGAAGCAGGTTTAGTAGTTTGAACATACAAGATGACCTTACTGTTGTCAGCAGATATGAATTTTTCAGTATGGTTCAGTTCTATCTTATCCTGTTCTAAAGGCATTTTCTGTTTACTAGACATGTGATTTGGTGCAGCAGAAAATTTATCATGAGATTCTATGACTTTATCAAGTTCCATGATTTTACCCTTATAGACTTCACATTCAGCTTTCAGTGATTCATTCTCTTGCTCAAGCAGTTTATATTCAACTGATTCTTTTGCTCTTTCAACTTTTAGTTTCAGAGAACTATTTTGCTCTTTCAGCAATGTCATCTCTTTGTTAAGCTTAACAAATACATCAACAATACTAGTATTATTCAAAATCATTTGCTCAAATGAAATAAACAGTTCATTCTCAGCAGGAGTTACCTCGTCCTCAGAGTCATCTGATTCTTTGGTCATCAGACATATAAGTGCAGGGTGCTCATCCTCAGTAAATTCATCCTCTGATGTGTCTGAATCAGAATCAGAATCAGAATCAGACGAATAGATGGCAGCAAGTTTTCTGCTTCAGCCATCAACACTTTGCCTTTTTGATGTTTTCTCTCATTTCTCAGTTTCTTTTCCTCAGTATATTTCTCAGCTTTTGGATATGGGCAGTCTCTGATGAAATGTCCCAGTTTCCTGGAATTACAGCACATTAGTGTGGACTTATAAGAATTTTGAACAATTATATTCGTATCTCATATAAATCAAAATTGTTCATCATATCAATTCATAGGTAATAGTACAAATACAATAATTGCGCATAGCCCCCTCAATATATTAATAATTACTCAATAGGACATGTGGTAAATTCCTATAAAACCCACTCAAATCCAATGCAAATGCATTCAAGAAACACTTGCAAAAAAATCCAAAAACTTTCTTGTGCCAAATTTGAAATGGCTACCTTCAACCCTCGCCCTCAATCGAACTTCTTTTACACCGAAATTGAATTCTTATCAGTTGATGGTTACTATCAAAATGCAATTGATGAAAATACTTTAGACGACATACTTAAGGTTGTTCGGAATGAGTTGAATCTTTCTTTCAACCAGAAGTTCACCTTAAAGGAAATTATGACAAGATTCGAAAAGATTAAACGTAGACATGCTACATTTGGTTATTTGCTTTCAGTTTCCGATTATCGCTTGATCGAAGGTACGAACAATGTCGGGCAAAATGGCCAAGAAATTATTGCATATCTATGCCGGGTATGAATAAATTGCACTATTTTGAATTGACAATTTATCTTTTTTATTTCATTGGATTCAAGTTTTAAGATTTTGATTTTATTTCAAAGGAAACCCCGTTTTACGAGACTTACGCTATTCATGGAATACCAATGTGGGATGAACTGTGTCAAATATTTGGGGAAAAAAATTGACCATTTTATTGAACCACCCCCGTCACCCATAGACCTTCAGTGGTTTGAACGAGATGATGGCCCGGCTATTGGCCTTGAAACACCTGTATCACTTCCCATTAATGAACCGCGGATTAGGTTCTCCCTGTGTACTAATTTAGATTTTTGGGATGACTTGGCAAATTTTAACAACACCGTTCCAGATACTGAAAACGATGAAGCTGAAAATTATAATCCGGTGGTTAAGTGCCTATGGCCAAGTGAAGGAACCTCTGAGATTTCGGGTATTGGAAAAAAGTAGTTTATTGAATCAAGTTTTAAGATTATGTTATTTTCCATCTTCGACTACGGTGTTTGTGTTTATGTTATTTTAATTCTAGTCTCGTGTTTGTGATTGTGTTATTTTTATTGAAACGAGTTGTTTGACTTTATGATAATAACAATGAAGTCGCGTTTCTAAGTTTATGTTATTTTCAAATACTTCCGGTTTTATGTTTATGTTAATTTTTTTTATTTAACAAAATTAAATGTTTGATTTTCAAATCCAATGGTACTTGGTGCAATTTTTTAATATTTACATCTCTAAAATATAGTAAATTTGATTTTAACATGCTAAAAAATTTATAGAGGCCGAATATTGCATATAAATAGATAACCATGATTCAATTTACATCTAAACACATCTAATCATGATAAACACATCTAAACAATATTATATCAGCTTAAAATTGCATAAGTGGTCAACTTCAATTTACATGCATACCAAGAAATACCAAGAAGTAATCAACCCATTACTACTTAGTTAGGCAAATTACAAAAAACCGATTAAATTTTGTTTCAAGCCTAACTACATAATCATCAAAAAACTGTCCAGGGGCATCAACACACTTTGGAGCAAAAAATAAGTGTGGATCTTAACCAAAGTATCCAACAAAAGCTATATGATGGGGGCTATTTCGTAGTCCTTATAATACTTGGATCGACTAGGGGATATCAGATCGGTTCGACCATATAAACCCATTCAGAAGCATCCGTCGACCCACTGGGATACGACCTTCCTCAGCGAGGAGACTACAAATCCGGACTCGAGAAGGACAAATGGGCCGAGTCCTACTAGAATTATGTTTCTTTGTAAAGCTAGGTTATTTGTGATATAAATACCTAGTTAAATCATTGTATTAGAGAATTCATAAAAAACGGAGCTTACGCCCAAAAGTACTAAATAATCTAAATATTATTCAATAATAAAAGAGCTTTCTCTTAATATTCATACTAATTTTACGTTGGTTGTCATAATTACTTGTTGTTCCCTCAAAATTGTTCTTCTTTGAGATTGATCCATCCTGAATAAAGTAATAGAGCCCTTTAAATCATTAATATTGAGAACCCCCAATATCCCATATTCACTGATATAATTAACCCGACGAAATCCGGTTAAATCAGTTGGCGCCCACTGAGGGGCTAGGTTAATTATTCGATCGACATATGGCTCGCCCGAGGAAGAGCGCTCGTAACGGAGCAAGAAGTAACACCACCAACCAACATGATGCGTCTGAGGATCCGCGGGGTAATACCGATAATAACGCCCCTGTATCCAACGATAATCAGCAACAGAATGAGCATCATCAGAATAGGGAGGAACCACAAGGGATCCCTACTGGCGCAGTACCGGAAGAACGCGTGGCTCCAACGATCCCGATCCCCCTGTCAGATGCTCAGGAGAAATTTCGACAGATCGCTATGCTCCTTAAATCACTCTCCCTAGAGGAATTACTCGTACTCGAACAAGTTCCTCAAAACGTTAGAACTGCTAGAGCAAATCCCGCTCAAAGAACGGCAAGGCAAAACGATCAAATCTCCCAACAAGCTGATAGCCCGACGAGCGAGCGACGCTCGCTACACAGTCCGCAGCAGGGGAATTCAAAACCCTCCGATGACAACATCCGAAGAAAAGCGGATCGAAAGAGATCACAACGCAACGAATCAAAGGAACACACCATAATCCCCATCGAGGATGACGCTGGCGGGGCAATCCCGAATCGACCAAGAACAATGCGATTCTCGGAAACAAAAATCGAAAAAATGGTACAAGAACGACTCGAGCAACGCTTACGATCCGTTCAAAACTCGTGGGCCAGAACCACAGAACTCCAGGAGAGCCTAGCAGCGTGCTCCCCCTTCTGCAGAGAAATAAAAGAGGCACAGTCAATCGGACAGGTTCCGGGTAGACTACCCAGATACGACGGAACCACTGATCCAGATGACTATAACTTTAGTTTCACAAACATAATGAACTTGTATTCTCACTCGGCGGAGTTCACCGCTAAGCTGATGGTGACCACATTAGAAGGATTAGCTTTGGACTGGTTCGCCAAACAACCAGCCAACTCCATATTCAGTTTTCGAGAATTATGCAACAAACTAACACAGCAATTCGCCAGTCAAAAAAGACAAAAATTGCCAATGAGCTATTTAGGAACCATTTATCAACAAGAAGGTGAATCTTTAAGGAAATGGTTAGCAAGATTTAATGTCGAATTACTCAAAATCAATTCCCCCAATATTGATTACATTATCTCGATTCTCTTCGACCTCACAAAGAATAGGTAGTTTGGAAACGCCCTCAGCCGAAAACAACCAAGAACGTTCGCCGACATCATGAGCCTGGCGTCTAAGTATATGACCCAGGAAGAAATGAATTCTTTTAAAGATAAGAACAAAAACAAAGCTACAGGCTCGGGCCCCAAACGGCAAGATAGAATTCCTGCCCAAAGATCCATGGACTATGAACGATCTTTTAGAAAAGGCAACGTCTTCCAGCGATTAGAATACAATAAAAACGACAGGGATAGACAACCTAACATCTATCAAAGACCTAGAACCAGTGAATCGGCAATCTGGAGCAGGGTCAATCAAGTAGATCACCCAAGACTAGCCGTTCCAATAGAAGAAATCTTGGCTGTACTAAAAAGGAATAATTGGATCCCAGAAGCAAAGAAAATCGCTCAGCCCAGACCAGGTGGAAGAAACTATGACTTATACTGCAAGTATCACCGGGCACACGGGCACCGCACTGAAGATTGTTTTCACTTTAAAAGAGAGATCGAAAAGCTGATCGAACAAGGAAAATTAAATGACTATTTGGAGCGGGATAACCGCAAGCGAGAAAGAAGCGGGAGTCCTCGGTATAACCACCCAAGAAGAAATTCACGCAGAAGGTCCCCTAATGAAGGACCCCCACAAGAACTAAATAATGATCAGATCAACGGAACCATACACACGATCTCAGGCGTACCCGCAGGGGGAGATAGTCGTAATGCTCGTCGAAGGACTGCTAGATCCATAGTCGGAAGCCTAAAATTTTTGAATGAAATATGGACCTTAGAAAACAAAGCAACGACACACCAGCTAATTAGCTTCAACGAAGGCGAAGTACCCAAAAACCTTGTTTGGGACACGAAAGAGGACAGCCCCGATTTCCCAATGGTGGTATCCCTAGAAATAGCAAATTACAACGTCAAAGAATCCTGATTGATAATGGAAGTTCCGCAAATATCATCTCTAAAGAGGTACTAGTCCAGATGAACCTGGGCCAAGTAACATTCCAAAAGGTAGCTACGTCATTGGTGGGATTCGGAGGATCCGAAATTGTCCCCAGTGGAACAATTACTTTGAGTGTTTCACTCGGAAAGAAACCATATCGAACAGTGAAGCTGGTAAAATTTTTAGTAGTAGAAACTCCGTTCGCCTACAATGCAATTTTAGGGCGACCTGCCCTCAACCTGTTCCGAGCAGTCGTCTCAACTTACCATCAAAAAATAAAATTCCCGACCGACACAGGTATCGGGGAAATAGTGAATGACCATTGTATGGCATGGGATTGCTACAGCACATCGTTAACTTTGGAAAACCCCCCCTAAAGCGATTACCCCGAGCAAAAGAAAGCTCGAAGACGATGTTGGTAGAAACGAGGTTGAAATCCCTAGCACTGACCGAATAGATAAAAAGGGAAAGGAGCCGGTGGATTTAGCCTTAAAACCACCAGAACATAAGGATGTCATACTAGTGCAGGGGGACTCATCAAAAACAACAAGAATAGGTACGGAGTTAAGCAAGGAAGGGGAAGTAATGTTGATCAACTTTCTCAGAAATAATGTGGATGTCTTCGCTTGGAGTGCGAACGACATTGAAGGGATTGATCCTCGAGTAATCAACCACTCGCTAAAAATCGACCCTTTAGCAAAACCAGCCAGACAAAAGAAGAGAAATCATGGGCCAGTAAAAGATAAAATCATCAAAGCAGAAGTAGAAAGGCTACTAAAAACAAAACAAATTCGAGAAATACACTTCTCAGAATGGCTATGTAATGTTGTTCTAGTAGCAAAAGGAGACAAAAAGGATAACAAATGGAGGATGTGCAACGATTTCACCGACCTTAACAAGTTATGCCCGCGGGATCCATATCCTCTCCCAAGGATCGACTTATTAGTCGACTCCACCGCTGGATTTGCAATTTTCAGTCTGATGGATGCTTTCCAAGGCTTCTATCAAATATACATGGACGAGCGGGACCAAGAGAAAACTGCGTTCGTAACCGAGCAAGGAGTGTATTGCTTTATAGTAATGCCGTTCGGCTTGAGGAATGCCGGGGCCACCTACCAAAGGTTAGTGAACCTGATGTTTAAAGAATTAATTGGAGAAATAATGGAAGTATACGTGGATGATATGTTGGTCAAGAGCATGAATGAAGCTGATCACGTAAAACACCTCGATCGATGCTTCCAAATATTGAGAAAGTATCGAATGAAGCTAAACCCTGCCAAATGCACTTTCGGGGTTAAACCCGGAAAGTTTTTGGGATATCTGGTACATCAACGTGGAATAGAGGCCAACCCAGAAAAAATTCGAGCGATAACGGAAATGAAGCCTCCGAAAACGATCTCCCAAGTACAGAGCTTGGTAGGCAATATTGTGGCGCTAAACAGATTTATATCCAAGTCAGTTGACAGAAGCTTGCCATTTTTCCAAACGCTTCGAAAAGCGAAAAACTTTTCTTGGACTGATGAATGCGACCAGGCCTTTGAACGATTAAAAGAATACCTAACGACGCCCCCACTATTGGCCAAACCAACCGAAGGGGAACCATTATATTTATACATATCAATCTCTGAAGTGGCCATTAGTTCGGTACTAGTTAAAGTGGATGGCGTAGAACATAAGCATGTTTATTACTTAAGCAAACTATTGCAAGGGGCCGAGAAAAACTACTTGGAAATAGAGAAATTCGCCTTGACCTTAGTAGTGTCAGCAAGAAAACTCCGACCCTATTTCCTGACCTATAAAGTTGTGGTATTAACCAATCAACCATTAAGGCAGGTCTTAGCAAAGCCAGAAGACTCTGGAAGATTGATCAAATGGGCGATTGAACTCGGTCAGTTCGACATCAAGTACAAACCAAGAATTGCAATTAAAGCACAAGTCCTAGCCGATTTCCTATTAGAGACTCCGAGCCAGGAAGTTGAAAATCCTGAATCAACCAACCATGCACATTATATCCTGATCGTAGAAAATCAAACCTGGTTAATGCACGTCGACGGCGCGTCATGCCGAGAAGGAGGAGGTGCTGGAATCAACTTTATCGGGCCAAATAAGGAGGATATCAATTACGCTATAACATTAGACTTCATCGTGACAAACAACGAAGCAGAATATGAAGCATTGATCGCAGGAATGGAAATGGCAATCAAAGCAGACATAAAGAATCTTAAAGTATTAACCGATTCAGAGCTAGTACAAAGACAAATAGAGGGCCTATATGAGGTAAAGGAATTTAACATGATCAAATATCTGGCCAAAGTGAAACAACTGGCTGAAAAATTTGAAGAATTTGGGATACAAAACATTCCAAGATCAGAAAATAAATGGGCCGATCAACTCTCTAGATTTACAGCATCCAACGACGGAAAGACTGAAAGAGTGATCACTTGGCTAATGTCTAGAACACCAGCAATCGATATCGATGAAACACCAATCACTGAAGTAATGGAAATCGAAGAGGCCGAAGCAAATTGGATGACTCCGATGATAGACTACCTTCGAGAAGGAAAACTGCCGCTCGATCAAAACGAAGCTCGTAAAATAAAATATCGTGCTCCGAAATATACGTTAATAGATGAAAAACTTTACCGAAGATCGGTATCGGGAATTCTTCTAAGATGCATCTCCGAATCTCAAATCGATGATATACTCCGAGAAATACACAAAGGAGAAGCAGGGAATCACAGCGGAGCGAGGGCCTTGGCTTTAAAATGCCTTCGAATAGGTTATTATTGGCCTACCCTCAACAATGATGCCATACAGTATGTCCAAAAATGTCATCATTGCCAAATCCATGCTAATATATGTCATCAACCAGCCGAAAACATACACCCGATACCAGTGTGTTGGCCGTTCGATCAATGGGGAATGGACATTGTAGGACCTTTCCCCAGCAGCTAGATCCAAGAAAGCATACGTTCTTGTTGCTGTTGAATATTTCAGCAAATGGATAGAATGCATCGCCCTTGCACGGATAACTCAGTTTCAAGTGATCAACTTCCTCTGGAAATTCATAGTGTGTCGATTTGGCATCCCGAGAATTCTAATTTCTGATAATGGAACCCAATTTGCGGGAAAACAGGTAATAGAATTGTGTTCAAAACTAGGAATTCAGCAAAATTTTACTTCGGTCGGGCATCCTAGAGCGAACGGACAGACCGAGGTAGCAAACCGTGAAATAATAAAATCCTTGGAAAAAAGATTAGGAGCAGCCAAAGGAAAATGGCTTGATGAACTCCCAGGAGTACTTTGGGCTAATCGAACCACTGTCCGGACCTCAACCGGGGAAACCCCATTCAGTCTAGTATATGGCTCGGAAGCTGTTATTCCTGTCGAAACGTTAATTCCAACACCAAGGATTGAAATGTATGACGACCAGGAAAATGAAAAGATAAGAGAAAATGATATTGATTTGACTGAAGCTCTAAGAGTGATGAGGGATATTTTGGGCTCAGCTTTTCTTTACAACCATGCGAAATCGAACAGTACTCATCTCGGAAGATCAAGTTCGACCCCGATGCCCGAGTACCACAAATACAGTCGGCGCTGGATCCAGAGTTACTGTTGGGCCAAGCTCTGATCCAAACTTATGGGCCGAGAATTGTATATCTGCGGATAGATCACCTAGACCCCGATTTCAGCTATAAATACCCCATGCATTTATGACACCAGACACGATTTTCCAGGTGCTCCCATCTCGAAGCTATTGCTCGGGATTGCTTGGGAACATAGACATAAGATCATGCGTATTTCGCCCTCTAGCTGGTACGGCATCCAATAGGGCTCGGATAGGACTCTCTACATTTGTACTCATATAGCATTGTAATCGAACCATTTGAATACAATATTGTTGATCACTATATCATTGTTGAGTACTTGTTTAATTATTACACATATTGATCACGCATACGAAATCACGTAAGATCAATTGGCGCCCACCGTGGGGCCTTATTCGAGTCTTAGATCGAAATATGCCTACTACGAGGAGAAATACGTACGTAAGAGGAGAGCCTTCCCAAGCAGAGGGAGCACAAAATTCTGTCAACAATGAACCTGATAATCTATCGCGCGCCGCTCAACAACAACCAGAGGTGCCGCCAGCGATTCTGCAGGATAACATTCCAATACACACGACCATTGGTGATTTAAGATCTATAATAGGCACAATGTGCAAGGAATTCATGAATAGCGGAAGGGCAGATCAATCACCTGTCGACCAACCAGGAGTTCAGGGAAGACCAGAGATACCTTCATCGAACTTACAGAAGGAAAACGATATGTCGCATGCCCCATCGACGCATCCACGTCGGGCTGCACCCTCGAAAGTCAATGCCCGATCTGAAAACCCACCTGCACGAGTGCACGATCTGGAGAATTCTGTTATGGGGGAAAGTCACACCGCCGGCGACATGATAAGAAACAAACCAACATACAAGAGAATTACCGAATCAGAATTGGAGAAAATAGTACAGGAAAGGGTGACTAAAAAATTGGAAGAGCAAGATACTATGATAGAAATTCCCTTCACTAATCAGGCTGCCAGGCAAGCGGGGAATGCTCTGATTAGAGGAAACCTACGAGAGAGGGAGGTCTCGAATAATATCATGCGCTGCTCACCCTTTTGTCGAGAAATACGCGAGGCTCGAAACACAGAGATGGTGCCAACTAGGCTCCCACGGTATAACGGGACTACCGACCCCGGAGAACACATTAACAGCTTTGTCAATGTAATGAATTTGTACGGACACTCGGAGGATTTCTGTTGCAAGATTATGGTCACCACTTTTGAAGGGATTGCTCTTGATTGGTTCGGGAAGTTACCTCCGAACTCCATATTTTCTTTTGAAGAATTCTGCGATAAGCTGAAACATCAATTCGCTAGCCAAAGGAAGCCAAGATTGCCGGCGAATCACCTGGGCACTGTGAAACAATTGGAAGGAGAGACGTTGAGGCAATGGCTGGCAAGATTTAGTATCGAGCTCTTGAAGGTGGATACTCCGCAGATCGAGTATCTGTCCTCCCTAATGTTTGAGCTGACTAGGAGCACCCAATTTGGAAATGCATTATGTAGAAAGCAACCAAAATCCTTCGAACGGATAATGGAAATTGCTGAAAAGTATATGATACAGGAAGAGATGAACAAATTAAAAAGTTCACACGTAGATAAATTTCATCTCAACAAAAAACAAGATCGAGCACTGATCCCTAAACCAGGTGATTATGGAGGATCGAACAAAGGATCCGTTTGGCAGCGAATCAACACTTTTAAGCCGCATATGCCGCCCCAAGGTCCGAATTCATACGGACCTCCTTATGATCGAAATCGAGCTCCGAGATCGGGTAAAATTCAATTTACAGAGCTTAACAGTTCAAAAGAAGAAGTGCTGACCGTGTTGGAAGAAGGGAATTTAATTCCGGAAGCCCAGAGGATCACGCAGGCAAGGCCGGGTGCGCCTGGATATGACCAGTACTGTCGATATCATCGAGCTCGAGGACATAGTACGGAAAATTGTTATCAATTGAAGGTCGAGATAGAAAAATTAATCACCCAAGGGAAACTCAAAGAATTTGTTAAAAATGGCAACTATAACAATCGTTACAGATCCCGTAGTCCGAAAAAATTTAACGCTCGGCAAAGGCAAATCCGAAGCCAGGTAGAAGAACAGTCGAACGGCGTGATAAACATGATTGCTGGCGGACCGGCGGGAGGAGATAGTAGGAATGCCAGAAAGAGGACTTTAAGGTCAATCAGGGCAGGAGTATCCACAAAAAAAGAAGTTCTATCTTTGGAGTTTCCATCGATGGAAAACCAAGTTATCAGCTTTAGTGAGGCAGATCGACCCGCGAACGTTAGTTGGGATACGAATGAAGACAATCCAGACTTTTCCATGGTGTTGACTCTAAAAATTGCTAATTTCGAGGTCAAAAGAGTGTTGGTTGATAATGGGAGCTCGGCAAACATAATTTCGTCGGAAGCTCTTACAAGAATGAACCTCTGTCATCCACAATTGGATAAGGTAACCACCCTTTTGGTCGGTTTCGGGGGATCGGAGATCACTCCGCTCGGGACCATACTCTTGAGTACCACTCTAGGGCTCAAACCTAAGAACGTCACGAGAATGATCAAGTTCCTAGTGGTAGACACGCCGTTTTCTTACAATGCTATCTTGGGAAGGCCTGCTCTGAATATTTTTAAGGCTGTCGTATCTACCTACCAT
Organism: Penstemon eatonii; assembly: GCA_038501285.1. Taxonomy (NCBI): domain Eukaryota; kingdom Viridiplantae; phylum Streptophyta; class Magnoliopsida; order Lamiales; family Plantaginaceae; genus Penstemon; species Penstemon eatonii. Next base: position 39,796,519 of record CM076710.1, on the reverse strand, counting down.
CAAAAGATAAAGTTCCCAACCGAGGGAGGAGTAGGAGAAATGAGAAACGATCAGTATATGGCTTGGGAATGTTATAGTTCATCCTTAACTATCAAGGAGAAAGTGGAGCCCGAGCTCCCTGGCAAAAGAAAGATAAATGAATTGATCTCTAACTCCGGAACTCCGATTCCCGATTATGAAAGACTAGATGGAAAGAAAGGAAAAATCGTTGACATGAGTGTGCAAGCACCTGACCACAAAAAGGTGAATTTGGTCCCTGGATCTCCAGAGAAATTCACAAAAATAGGGACGAAACTGAGTAACGGCTTGGAAGCGAAGCTCATCGGATTTTTGCAGGAAAATGTGGATGTTTTCGCCTGGAGTTCGGACGACATAGTAGGAATCGACCCTCGTGTGATAACGCATTCCTTAAATATTGACCCAAAGGCCAGACCAGTAAGACAGAAGAAGCGCAATCATGGTCGCGAAAAAGACAAGATAATTAACGTGGAGGTCGATAGATTGCTAGCAGCAGGGCAAATCAAGGAGATAAAATTCACGGAATGGCTATGCAATGTGGTCTTGGTCTCCAAGGGCGAAAAGATTGAGAACAAATGGAGGATGTGTAATGATTTTACCGATTTGAACAAATTATGTCCAAGGGACCCTTACCCCTTACCTCGAATTGACATGCTCGTAGATTCCACTGCGGGATTTGTGTTATTTAGCATGATGGATGCCTTTCAAGGATTTTATCAGATTTTCATGAATGAAAAAGATCAGGACAAAACGGCGTTTATCACTGAGCGAGGGGTGTACTGCTTCATCGTTATGCCTTTCGGTTTAAGGAACGCCGGCACAACATATCAGAGATTGGTCAACATGATGTTCAAAGAGTTGATAGGAGAAATCATGGAAGTATACGTAGATGACATGCTCGTAAAAAGCATGTCCGAAGAGGATCATATTGACCATCTTGATAGGTGTTTCAAAATTCTGAGAAAGTATGGGATGAAGTTAAATCCAACAAAGTGCACATTTGGGGTCCGATCAGGAAAATTCCTCGGGTATTTAGTCCATGAGAGGGGAATCGAAGCGAACCCTGAAAAAATCCGAGCAATCACTGATCTCCATCCACCAAGGAAACTCTCGGACGTTCAAAGTTTGATCGGGAAAATTATTTCGTTAAATAGATTCATCTCTAGATCTGCTGACAAGAGCTTACCTTTCTTCAAACTCTTGCGTAAATCTAAGAACTTTGAGTGGAATGCTGAATGCGATAAGGCTTTCGAAGAACTGAAAGCATACTTGACCTCAACACCAATGCTAGCAAAACCATCTGAAGGGGAACCTCTATATTTGTACATAGCTGTGTCAGAAGAGGCCATTAGCTCGGTTCTGGTCAAACTTGATAAAGCTGAACATAAACCAGTTTACTATTTGAGTAAATTGTTGCAGGGGTGCTGAGAAGAACTATATGGAGATTGAAAAATTCGCACTTGCCCTAATTGTGACTGCCCGGAGGTTAAGGCCCTACTTTCAAACATACAAGATCATTGTCTTGACTAACCAACCTTTGAGACAGGTTCTATCCAAGCCAGAAGCTTCGGGCAGGTTAATAAAGTGGGCGGTCGAGCTCAGCCAATTCGAAATCGAATATCAACCACGTGTTGCCGTGAAAGCACAGGTGCTAGCTGACTTCGTGCTCGAATCAACCAACATATCAAACGTGAAATAAGGAACGACCTCAGAATTAGGTATGGTGGAAGAAGCAAATGATCAAGTCTGGCTGATGCATGTGGACGGATCTTCGACCAAAGAAGGAGGTGGAGCTGGAATTCACTTCCAAGGGCCCAATGCTGAAGACCTGATTTACGCGATAACTTTGGATTTTGTAGTCACCAACAATGAGGCCGAATATGAAGCGTTGATAGCTGGATTAGAGATGGCCATTAAGGCAAAGGTAAAATCGATTGTTGTGCTAACAGATTCAGAACTTGTTCACAGGCAGGTAAAAGGCACTTACGAAGCCAGAGAGTTCAACATGATTAAATATCTAAACAAAACGAAAAGGTTAATCTCAGAATTCGATAACTTTGACATTCAACCTATACCAAGAGAGGAAAATCTCTGGGCAGACATATTATCAAAGTTCACAGGACTGGCCGACGGAAAAACGGAAAGAACGATCACTTGGTTGCTATCAAATATGTCAGCCATCGAGTTAGATGCAGCCCCTGCCACCGACGTTATGGAAATTGAAGAGCCAAGCAAGTCATGGAGCGACCCTCTTATCGCCTATCTTAAGGATGGAAAACTTCCGGAAAATGCAAATGAGGCTCGGAGAATCAAATATAGAGCGCCGTCATTCACTTTGATGGACAATCAACTCTATAAGCGGTCCTCTTCGGGAATTCTACTGAAATGTATCCGCGAATCATACTACAATGCCATCTTAAGAGAAGTTCATGAAGGGGAAGCGGGAAATCATTGTGGCGCTCGAGCATTAGCTCTTAAATGCTCGAGGTCTGGATATTATTGGCCAACTCTTCTTTCTGATTCTGTCGATTATGTGAAAAAATGCCATCACTGTCAAATTCATTCAAACTTGATTCACCAACCGGCCGAGCATATGCATTCAATTCCTATTTGTTGGCCCTTTGACAAATGGGGCATCGATATTGTTGGACCTTTCCCAACTGCACGAGCCAGAAAAAATTATGTACTAGTGGCGGTGGAATATTTCAGCAAATGGGTCGAATGTGTTGCCTTGACCAAGATCACCCAGTTTCAAGTTATCAATTTCTTATGGAAAAATATAGTCTGTAGGTTCGGAATCCCCAGGGTTTTGATATCAGATAACGGAACACAGTTTGCAGGAAAAAGGATCACGGATTGGTGTGATAAGTTCGGAATACAACATAATTTCGCGTCTGTTGGCCACCCTCAGGGTAATGGACAAACTGAAGTAGTAAATCGGGAAATTGTTCGATCTCTGGAGAAACGCTTATCGGACGCAAAGGGAAAATGGCTGGATGAATTGCCAGGAGTATTATGGGTCAATAGAACAACAGTTAAAGCGGCAACCGGAGAAACCCCATTCAGTTTGGTTTATGGGTCGGAGGCTGTTATCCCAGTAGAGAATCTTATACCTTCTCCCAGGGTCGAATTTTATGATCCTGAAAAAAACCAATCTCTGAGGCAAATGGAAGTTGATCACGCGGATGGTCGAAGGGACCGCACGAAATTGAAAATTCAAGCCACCAAGGCCAACATGGAAAAGTCCTATAATCAAAATGTGAGAATTCGATATTTCAAGGTGGGATATCTGGTGCTCAAAAAAGTGGAAGTTTCGAAGCACGTCGGAAAACTATAGCCCAATTGGGAGGGCCCCTTTGTGATCGTGGAAGTTGGGAGAAAAGGTTCTTACAAGATTGCTCATCTTAACGGAGAGATACTACCTCGAGCATGGAATGCGGTTAACTTAAGAAGATATTATGGAAAATAGTTACATTCGAGGCCTCTACTTTTTAGTTATCTTGTTCTATTTTCTTTGACTCTATTGATTTAGTAGATTACGCATTCAATGAAGATTTATTTCGATTGAGTTATTCGAGGAATGTTTATTCAGACTGAGTATTTATTCGATGAAAGTTTATTTCGCCTAAATTCTTATTTATTCGTCATATTCTGGATATTCTTGATCTATATTATCGATCTCTATTTATTAACGGGTGAAAGCTGTTGCTAAGACCCTCGAATGTCGACCAAGGGTGAAAGCCGTTGCTACGCCCCTTGGATCGAAAAGAATAAAATGGGTGATGACCCTCGAGATAAAAATGCTCTGAAAGCGACTAAGGGTGAAAGCCTCTGCTATGCCCCTTAGATCGAAAATGTTGAATGGGTGAAAGCCTCTGCTATGACCCTCGAGCTAAAAATGCTCTGAAAGCGACTAAGGGTGAAAGCCTCTGCTATGCCCCTTAGATCGAAAATGTTGAATGGGTGAAAGCCTCTGCTATGACCCTCGAGCTAAAAATGCTCTGAAAGCGACTAAGGGTGAAAGCTTCTGCTATGCCCCTTAGATCGAAAATGTTGAATGGGTGAAAGCCTCTGCTATGACCCTCGAGCTAAAAATGCTCTGAAAGCGACTAAGGGTGAAAGCCTCTGCTATGCCCCTTAGATCGAAAATGTTGAATGGGTGAAAGCCTCTGCTATGACCCTCGAGCTAAAAATGCTCTGAAAACGACTAAGGGTGAAAGCCTCTGCTATGCCCCTTAGATCGAAAAGGTTGAATGGGTGAAAGCCTCTGCTATGACCCCCTTTATCTAAAAAACCGTCGCTATACCCCTTAAGTCAAGCCGTTACTATTGTTCCGAGAAGAACCTAAACTATGAGAAACATCTCGCACAAGATTCAAAAGTTGTAAGGATCGAACTTCGAGTCAACTATGAATCTCAAAAATTATCTCGCGAATATTGCAAATTACGGAGACCAAATTCAAAGATCGACAACAATATATAAAAGAAAATCTTCATTCATAAACCTTCAGATAAATTGCATGTGAACTCTTGATTACATTCAGGAAATTGAGCTAATCGGAATATTTTACATCTAGTTCAACCCTATTACAAATAATTATTCCTGTAAATGCCCGAAGAAGGAAAGTGAGGCTGGTACACTTCTATTCTTCATCCAATGCTTCCTTGCAAATAAGCCCATGAAGGACCAAATCGAAAAACAGGGAAGCAACTCCAGTTGGAGGCGCTTTTAGTAAATTCGAAGACCACATCTTTCAAGAAGCCGCCTCGAAGACATGGAGATCGAGAGCAGGAAAACCCCTCCAGCAGTAGACCTACTATCCCAACTGGATAGAGGACAGGGTACAGGAAGTCGAGACCTCCTCGAAGATTTGGAATCAGAGAGAGCAGGTCGCCTGCCGGTACCCTAGTCGTGATTCTTTTCGCCTGTCGATACCCTAGCCGAAGATTTATCATAGGGGAATTCCAAAGAGATAGGAAAAGAAGGTTCGAAATAAAATCTCGAAGGCTATAATTACTGACATCGAATGGAATATGGAATCGATCGACGGAAGTAAAGACACAACCATATCGATCGAACGAGACGTTTACAGACAAGTAAAATATGAGGGTAATTTTAGAACTATATATAGGGAAAAGAGTTCAGCATCAACGGTATAGATCTCTTGGGCTGAATGGCCACGATACGAGCATTAAAAGCTCTGACCGTTTCACTTCCCGAGAAATGAGGGACTTAAAAAAAAAAAAAAAAAAAGAAAGAGGGAAAGAGACAGAGAATATCATTCCAGCGAATATTATCATTACAACAAAGATATCGTTACAACGAATATGGTGTTACAAAAAAGAAAAATCTTAACTCATGATACAAAGGTAAACCACAGTATTATTAAACGAAATTATTTTCGAAAAGGATCTTTCGAACTTCAGCACTACGATCAGTATACCCGCGGATGTAAGCTTCCTTCTCACGAAGCTCAGAGTTTTTCTTCTCACGTTCGTAGATATCTTTGAGTCTCTCTATTTCCAAACTCAACTTATCCTGAGACAATCTTTCCTTGAAAAATCTATTAGCTTCCAGTGCACGTTCCAGCTCAATCTTTTTCCCAATCAGCTCGAGCGAAATAGAAGCCCGTTGTTCGATCTCATGCTTGGCCAATGCATAAAGCCTAGAAAAGACCTGGCCAGCCTGAACTTATAAGAAAGTATGTTATGGCAGAAATAAAGGAATCAGAGAGTCATGATAAAGAAGTTAGAAACAGTTACTTGGGCAAGGGATTCCAACCCAGAATAAAACAGGAATGAGGAATATTCTCCAGTCGAGAAGACCGCCTCGGACAGAGAAACATCCGCCCGAAGAAGGGTCAGGTCAGATTTCTCATGTGACACTTTATCAAAAGGAGCTATGTCCCTTTTAAACAAAGATCCTCTGATCAAGGAAGGTACGGATTGGAAAGGAACGCGCCCAATTACATCCTCCGCAAAAGAAACCTTTTTTATTCTCTTGTTGGAGCCCCTAGTTTTCAAGCATGAAGAAAGGGCAACAGTCGAGTATTTATTTCCTTCAGGGAAGTTTTGCTGATCAGAACTAATGAATGTAATTGATGATCGGTTTCTTTTCCTTACCTTTCTACCAACACTCGGTTTGAAGAAAGGCGTGGAAGAAATCGCGAGAGCGTTCGAATTTTTATTCATATCTCGATTTCTGGGTAAAATCCAACCGAAATAATTTTTAGGAAGCTTCGAACACTGAGAGCAATATCGGTGCGAAAGCAACATAAGATGGCCTTGGTATTTATAAGAGAAACGGCATCATGCGAATTGCGATAATTAGGAAATCACTACTCCCAAGAAAGATTCAATGACGTAGCTGCGTGTGCAAGAGTGACGTTATAAAATTCAACAGAAAGTTCAAACAGACAATTGCCTAAAAATAGCATCAAGGAAAGAAATTCAAATTCGAGCATCCACTAAATAGGCAAAAGCAAAGGATTATAAGTGTACAAGTACATTAGTCCACTGAGTAAATCCTATTACATAGTAATTATTACTGGTTGGATTCTTTCACGCCGGAACCATGGTCCGAACTATCTTGTTCCTCTGATTCGCTAGAACCATTTTCCGAGCCGTCAGAATCACTTTTACTCGAGCTGCTCCCTCCCCCATCATTACTTTGTGCATCGGCCACAGGTTTACTCAAGTCGGAAGAGGATATGCCTTGCTCCCCCTGATCCCGAGAATCCCCTTCAATATCCACATCTTCACTCTCGGATTGGGCTTCGAGCGCGTCAGGATTTGGCATCGGCACTCCAAATTCCTCGAGAAAAGGGGCGAACTCATGAGCGGCCAAATCCTCGAGCTTGGGAGGAAGGAAAGACGCTTTATAATCTTTACCGAAGATATTCTTATAAGGATTCATGTTAGGAAGGTAGTCGTCGAGGGCGCATTCGATCCCGGCGGCTGTAAGGAGGTGCTGAGCTCCTTTATAGTAGAAGGCTTGATTAATTTCACCCGACCGCAAGCGAGTTAGGGCGTCAAGGATCGGGGACTTCAGGAACTCCTTTATGGCGGGAAGCCTGGCTTCGGCTCGACCTCGCTCGTAAAACTGTTCGGCAGACACTTTGGTTTGCTCAAGCTCCAGCTTTAATTTCTCCACTTCACCCTCTAAGGCCCTCTTTGCTTCCAACTCTTTCTTAGTCTTCTCGAGTTCTATTTCGACCTCAGACAACTTAATTTTGGCATCCTCTAGTTGACTGGTCTTCGCAGCTTCGTCCTTCAGAACATTGTATAGGGCTTTCTGCACCGCCTGAGACTCTTCGCTCAATACGGCCAGTCGAAGAGCAGTTTGAGTAAACAGGTCTCCGGCCTGCAAAGAAGAAGATATGTAAAAACACAAAATAAGCATCATAAGGAAAAAGCTAGAAACTTTCAGAATAAGACAGTACCCTCTGATGAGCATGGGCATAATCGCCTAATATCTCGAAATCTTTCTTAACAAAAGAATGGATAATGTCATCCCTGAATCTCCCGGCCAGGAACATCCGAAGAGATTTATCCACCGTGTGCTCACCCTCGGGGCCCAAATCAGATTCAACAGTCCCACAGTCCGGGTATCCAGCCGCCCTCGGTCCTTGCAGATGATCCTCGATGAAATCAACCAAATCTGGCTCGGAATGGCCAGCCCGACATGATATAGGATTCGGTCCTCGACCAAAGGGTTTGACTCTCCTGGAGGACTCAGAAACATCGCTACCTCTTTTATGAGCCATCCTGGCCTGCGAAATCTCTCTGGCACGATTCTCCAGGAGAGTATAGCTACTGTACCCCTCGTCGCTCGGATTGGAGGATACAGTCGGAAAAACAGATCGAAGGACACTGGGACCCTGGTGGTTGGAGTTCCCCTCCGCCTCGGCCCGAGACCGAGAGGTTCCTACTTCGGTAATTGGGGGAATAATCACCAAGGCATTTGAGGTTGACGTGATCCCATCTTGGGCCTTGGATTTTTTTGCTTTCCGAGAGGTTGTTGACGTTTGAGGACGAGGCCGACCTTTATTACCCTTTGAAAAGGAAACCACATGTGGAATTTATCAACAATATCAGCTAACGTGGAAGGGGGGTTAGCGCGATCGATCTGAGCCTTCCCGTACTCGATCGGATCGGCAGGAAAAGTGCAACTACTAAGCTCGGCCAATCGCAAGACCGCCTCCTGAGTCATCAACGCGGTCTGATGAGGGTCAACACGAAGAGATTGCAGAAATTTGTCTGTTATCTCATTTTTCATACTTCCCACGAGACGGCGTTTACCGTATATCCAGGTCTTCGCTCCAGGCCAATTGAATGGAATAGGTTCGGGATTATCTTCAGAAGGTGGAGACTCTGGTCCTCGAACAAAGAAGAACTCTTGTTTCCATCCTTTCAAGTTGCTGCTGACGTTGGTTGATAAGATCGAGATCTTGGGTCTCTGAGAGAAATATACATAACCTGCGTTCGAAGAGGTGGAAGTACTCATCTGGAATATCCGCCAAAAGTTCTGAAAAACCGCCTTTTTCCCTTTGGCTTTCATCAGCACGCAAAAGGCTATAATTAGACCGATCGAGTTCGGTAGAATCTGGCAAGGAGCCAGCTCGAAAGCATCCAGGAGGTTCTCTATCGGAGGAGGGAAGGGGATGCGTAAGCCATAATGGAAATGTTTAGAATAGAAGGCTTGACAACCCGCGGGAGGGTCGGTAACCCGTTGGTCAGAAGTAGGAAGCACGATCGAGAAACCGGCGCCTAGATATCGACCGAATTCTTCTTGCAACTGGTTCAAATCTTTTTCCTTCTAAGAACAGACGATCTCATCTGCCCTCTCTTCAGTCATATTTAGACCTGCGCTGGTCGAGGGCTCTTCCCAGTCGAAGATCGTGATCACCACATTACGGTTCAATCTATATTTCTTTTGCTCGTTTTTTCTCAAGGGAAGGTCCCCATCCTCTACGTTTTCCTCATCAGAGACTGTCGCTTCGCCCGAATTTCCATCTTCGCTGTCTTCCGTTTCAGAACTCGATTCCCGCTCCTCCCCGCTGGAATCAGAGGCGGAGTTCGAATTTTTTGGATTCTCGGGCTCAGATAGTCGAGCTGCTGTAACTTCCGTCTCTTTCCGATAATCGACCTCGTTCCCCTCTAAAGGAGATTTTCCCTTCAAATCTACTGAACTCGACATAATGAATATATAAAGAGTGCTCGAAAAAGGCTGCTAAAACTCACTTATCGATCTGTCTGCTCCGATCTAAAGTTCTCTCCTCAGGATCTTTGATGAACAGCGACCCTCCATATAACTATATATATAGGGACAAAATGGGAAATTGCAAACCGGTCCCCGAGTAACCGCGACGGTTGGGCTCCCTCTAGGTAAACTTATGATCATATTTTCAAAAAATTACACCTGCGGCCCCCATACTTTCCGGAATTCCTAATTTGAAGACCCGCATAACGAGCTATGCATTAGAGGGATATAATCTCCATATTTTCACTCCAGCCCTCGGGATAAGGAGATCAAATAGAATGGCAATGGAATAATCAAATCACAAACTCCTATTCCAACAACGAACGGCAAGGACGATGTCGGATACGGCATCATTACATGGTTTCTTAAGTATGCACTCTTTTTCACTGACCCGTTTTTTATCCCAAAAGGGTTTTTCCGAGTCAGGTTTTTAATGAGGCATACCCAAAGCCTATGCCGAGATTGGTTCATCCCCCTAATCGTCCTGGGCCATGTATACTTCTTCGAGCTTAAGCTTCACTTTACGCTCGAGAAGTGGGGGAGTATTGATGAGGGATATTTTGGGCTCAGCTTTTCTTTACAACCATGCGAAATCGAACATTACTCATCTCGGAAGATCAAGTTCGACCCCGATGCCCGAGTACCACAAATACAGTCGGCGCTGGATCCAGAGTTACTGTTGGGCCAAGCTCTGATCCAAACTTATGGGCCGAGAATTGTATATCTGCGGATAGATCACCTAGACCCCGATTTCAGCTATAAATACCCCATGCATTTATGACACCAGACACGATTTTCCAGGTGCTCCCATCTCGAAGCTACTGCTCGGGATTGCATGGGAACATAGACATAGGATCATGCGTATTTCGCCCTCTAGCTGGTACGACATCCAATAGGGCTCGGATAGGACTCTCTACATTTGTACTCATATAGCATTGTAATCGAACCATTTGAATACAATATTGTTGATCACTATATCATTGTTGAGTACTTGTTTAATTATTACACATATTGATCACGCATACGAAATCACGTAAGATCAAAGAGAGAAAGCGGCCGTACGATTGCAAGCCACCGAATCAAACATGGAAAAGGCTTACAATCAAAAGGTACGCATCCAAACCTTCAAAGAAGGGGACCAGGTCTTGAAAAAGGTAGAGGTATCCAAGCATGTGGGAAAGCTACAACAAAATTGGGATGGACCTTATGTTGTCATTGGCGTAGGAAAGAAATGCTCATACAAAATTGCACACTTGGATGGAACAGCCTTACCAAGAACCTGGAATGCAGTCAACCTTAGAAAATACTATGGTAAATAAATTTTAGTAGAACATGCTGCTTTACATTGTTTTATTTTAGTAAGTTTTATTCTTTGTAATAAAGGCCTTAGCCTACAGTTCGATAATTAAAGATTCTAGCGATTTTAAATATTAAATCGAGATTGAGTATAAATCGATTGATTCGGTAAACATTCCTCGCAATCCTACGATAAGTATTGGTCAAGTCCAAGAAACAATCGAGTCGAGTATACATTGATCCGCTCAATAAACACTCCTCGATCTAACAACAACGAGTCGAGTATACATTGATCCGCTCAATAAACACTCCTCGATCTAACAACAACGAGTCGAGTATACATTGATCCGCTCAATAAACACTCCTCGATCTAACAACAACGAGTCGAGTATACATTGATCCGCTCAATAAACACTCGTCGAATATTTTTAAAAAAAAAAGACTTTTGGTATAAAAACCTAAGTCTCAATACAACGAGTCGAGTATACATTGATCCGCTCAATAAACACTCCTCGATCTACATTTAACGATTAAAAGACTTTTGGTATAAAAACCTAAGTCTCAATACGACGAGTTGAGTATACATTGATCCGCTCAATAAACACTCCTCGATTATTTTTCAACGATTAAAAGACTTCTGGTATTAAAAACCTAAGTCTAAACAGAAGGAGTTAAGTATACATTGATCCGCTCAATAAACACTCCTCGATTATATTTAAATAATTAAAAGACTTTTGGTATAAAAACCTAAGTCTAAACAAAAAAGAGTTGAGTATACATTGATCCGCTCAATAAACACTCCTCGATTATATTTCAACAATTAAAAGACTTTTGGTATAAAAACCTAAGTCTAAACAAAAAGAGTTGAGTATAATTGATCCGCTCAATAAACACTCCTCGATTATTTTTAACGATTAATAGACTTTTGGTATAGAAACCTAAGTCTAAACAAAAAGAGTTGAGTATACATTGATCCGCTCAATAAACACTCCTCGATTATTTTTTAACGATTAATAGACTTTTGGTATAAAAACCTAAGTCTAAACAAAAAGAGTTGAGTATACATTGATCCGCTCAATAAACACTCCTCGATTATTTTTTAACGAGTAATAGACTTTTGGTATAAAAACCTAAGTCTAAACAAAAAGAGTTGAGTATACATTGATCCGCTCAATAAACGCTCCTCGATGATAAATATAAACTAAGATTGAGACGAAATCAACAACAAGAAGAATGCAAAGAGTAATAATGAAGTTTTATTCATCCGTGTTCAAGGAACATGTAATAAATTGCATACAAAAAGCTTTGATTAGATTACGAAGGTCTATATACGATTTACATATCGTTACAATTGTTTAGATAAACTAATCCTATTTTATGGATTGGCGATCTTCACGACAATGTCCACGGAAACATCAATCTCCCCCCTGGTACCTCGACGATCGGAATTAACCACCTAAGAAGCATGCTGCTCAGGATGATCGACTTCTCTAGTTCGATGGCCAGGCTCTGAAGATCAAATATTCCTCCATACGAAATGAGCATTACCAGCCAGATAACCGGCAATACTCATTCACCCACAACAAGATACTTCTTCTACATTAAGAGTCAAAACATTTTACTCTGAAGCAGCATCTCGCAAGGAACGTCGCGGTGAGCACTTTACCAGCACACCCCTGTAGTCTATCACTCCGGAGGTAACATCCAAGAGAAGGGGTGCTTGGTAAATACGAACCCTCCATGTGCAAACAGGATACCACGGACCTCAAACCCGTGGATACAAAGTTCGAGGCCTCATGGGACCCGTTAGTACAAGGTAGGGCTTCCATGGGACCCATCAGTACAAGGCAGATGAAAATTAAGTTATTATGATATGAATCGCGATAATGTGACTTTTTGAATATTATGGGATCAGAAGGCAAAATGAAATCTAAGGAAATTGAGATCTCCATCTTTTCTGAGAAAACATAAAAGATATGGAAATTGCCTACTTATTTATAGGCACTTGTGCAAATGATCCTACGGCTGGATAGATATTTGATCAAGGGACGGAAATGCGACCTTTTGACTCCCCGTAATAAATGCGAGTAAGTTGGAACGGCGCCTCCCTGATCGGCAAACGAATCGATAATAAAAGAGAAAGAAGATCGAAGTGATCAATACACAATAAAAAAGCAGAGCTAAAAGAGATCCAAAACAGAAAGTCTGCACGCTCGCATATGCTAATCGCTTAACAAAGAGCGAGAGATCCCCGACAATACACCAAAGTATCAACTCGACTAAAGAAATAAAGGATTTCATACTCCGACCTACGAGGCCGTAACTGCCTCATATGTCACGTAAAATAATTATCACCTAACCACGTTTAGACCTCAGCTGGAATCCAAGAAATCTGACATGGAAATCAGGAGAATAGCCGTCATTCCTCAAGATTACGATAAAGTAACTGCCTAACATTCCAAAGAATTGCTGAAGGAGGTCTGAACAAGCTAGATCTGGCTAATAATTCTATATTTTCCAATTCCTCCCATATCAAAGAAATGATGCACCGGTTGCTTTATTCGAGGAACAAAGAACTCACGATCACTACAGAGAAACATGGATCTTAAGAGCTTATCTGGAACGATTTTATAGATTCAAAAAATTTAAAAGAAGAGCAGCGCTCAACAGAAGAAATGACAACGTCCTTAAATAAGATATCTTTAACTAAAAGACAAATTTACAAGGGACTGGTCGAACAGCGACGACAAAGCTGAGAATTTCTTTAAAATATTCGATCAACTATGTGACGGCCCGAGCCCCCGGGTCGGGTCCGACGTGGATCCACCCCCGAGTCCGGGTCCGTGTTCGGTGATCACGACCAAAATTTGACCAGAATTTTTTTTTTAACAACACGGTAATTTGAATCATAATACATAAATAACAACAAAAAAACCCGGTACACTGCGATATGCAGGAGCGGGCTCAAAATACAACATAAGTGCAACCACGCATTAACCACAAGGATCCAAACACTACTTAGTATTTACATACTTAATCATAATTAATACATATTAATACATAACATAACAAGATTCAAAAGATAACATGACGACCCACGAAGACCGACAGACAGGATCTCGGAGACGAACACCAACTCTAGACATCAGACCCTGGAATACCTGTATCTGAAAAGAAGTAGCGTAAGTTGATCGTCCAACTTAGTGAGGCTGTAGTGTACATGTGTGCGTGTAGTATATGAATATAGCATAATATATTTGTGCATTTTTAATACAGTAATTAAACACATATAATATCAATTTAACAGTTAAACAAATAACCGAAGGTTGCTGATGCCGTCCTCCTCTTACCCTCCAATTCATATTCGTGAAAACCACCACCGAACACTCCAGTAAGGTGCGACCTTACATTTCAGTGCGCATTGACGTCAAATGCCAGGAGTTTGACATTCACTCCCCAAGTGTAACCTCCACACTTGGCTCGTGAAGCAGGTCTACGGTGGATCGAGGTAACCCTCCGGTCCTTACCTTCCGGGTTATCCACGATTCCGTACACCAAAATAGGGCCCACATAGAGATAATAAACAGTACAGTACAGTAACAATTCAGTAACAGGAAATCGGTAAACAATTCAATAACAGTTCAACATACAATATCAATTACTCATGAGCACATAGGCATAAACAATAATTCAACGTGTAGCTCGTCCTAGCAGTCAAGTTCTTTATGTTGTCGTACATCACATGCTTGTTCGTTTAGGAACTAAGTTACAGTTCTGACTTGACCTACTAGCACATTTAGACTTACACACATGTAACACACAGCACTCACCTTTGCTGCTTAAATTTTCTGAAGAAAGTGCGACAAGTGTGACGACTCCGGTTCTTCCTGTACATATTATGTAACGATCTTAGATTACAATTATAGCACAAGGATTCAATCAATGACTAAGCCATGCTTTAGTCAACATACATTTGAATCATAGTTGATCGATATTGAAACTACGATTGAAAGATGGACTTTCAAGTCCGGTCAAGGGTTCTAAGATTTTATTATAAAGTTATAAGTAAAGTTATTTATTTCAAGAATTTTATGTAGTAATTTCTAATTGAAATATTTATTATTACTATTAATTCGAAATCAAACTTTACTCGACAATTTAACCCCTTTATTTTATTTGGTAATTAAATTTTTTTTATTTTTTTATTTTTTTATTTTTTTGGAACTATTCCTCTTTTTCTATATATTTTAAATTAATTTTTTTAATTATTTCCAGAAAATAATTATTCAAATTATTTACTAATTTTCTAAATAAAAATAATGTTCAAGATTAATGAAAATTATATTAATTATTGTATTTTCGAATTTAATAAGTTCAAGAAATATATTATTTTATTTTCCTTAATTAATAATTCATGTATCCTTGAAATTATTTTCATTTCAATTTTTTTTTTATTTAATCATGATCTTATTCGAAAAATAATTTATTATTAATTAATCTTTTTTTTTCTTTCTTAAATTAATTAAGTAATTTATTTATTTCTGGAAATTATTTATCCAAAATTATTTTAATTATTATTTTCAAAAGTTTATTTGAATTAGTTATTCAAAGTTATCTAAACTTATATAATTTTATCTTTCGAAATTAATTTTAGACAAATATTCAAGTATAATTATCAAAATTATATTAAATATTACAAACTTTATTTTTCAGAATTAAATTTTTAATTTTTATTAATTATTTATCATTATCATTCTTTTTTCGAATTTTATTTAGAAATTTCGAATTTAATAATTAAACTTGATTTATAAATTCATTTCTTTTGAAATTTCTTGATTTCAGAAAATTTACTTATAACTTTTATTATTATTATTATTGTTATTTTCTTTCATTCTTTTTTTTTTTTCTCATTTTTTTTTTATATAAATGGGATGGCCATCAGGGCCAGCCCATTTACCAAGCAACAGGCCCATTAAATGGGCCTGTTGTTCTGTTGCAAATTGCAACAAGCTGTTGCAAAATTGCAACAGCAACAGACAACAACAAGAACAGCCACGGTCACTGCTATGGCAGTGGCCGATGGCTGTTTGCCGGCGGTGGGGTGGCTTCGGTCAACCCCGTCGGAAAATGCACAAGAGACCCATATATATTTTTTGCACAAAATGTCCAAACAAGATAACTCAAATCTCTTCTAAAATTTTCATAAAACTCATATATTTTCATAGACATGTATATATTTCTCAAGATCCATAATAAAGCTAGCATATATACATTCATAGTCAAATCTCTTTAAGAAAAAACTTATTTATGCATATTACCAAGAACATAAAATATTTCCCCCCCCCCCTTTTGATGTGAACATGCCATTAACTAAAAACCATACAAGGATTCTTTTAAATATAAGGTATGTTAATCTTTTAATAAACCCATCAAATAGTGTTTCAAGAAATTTCAAGATTAAAACCATAAATTTCTAAGCTATTTCACACAAAATAACCATACTAAAAAGGGGATTTTTGAACACTCTTACAAGCTTCCAAGTTGGTCTTTTTCCTTTTCCGGTTCACGGTGGCGGCAGCGGTGGCGGCGGCAGCAATGGGTCACGGAGGCAGCGGTGGCTCACGACGGCAGCGGTGGTGGTGGTGGTCCGGTGGGAGGTGGTGGTGATGGTGGTGTTTTCTCCTCTACCCTTCTACTTTCTATATAATTTCTCCTACCCTTAATATATTTCTCAAGAACCCTCACTATCCTCTCCAACTTTCTCTCTAACTTTTCACTTCAAGAAAGTAATGGTTGGTGTAGGGGAACACAAAAATCTGGTTTTTGGAGGTATAATAAGAGGGGTGAAGTGTTTGAATGGAGAAGGTAGTATAGAGGTATGGTTATACCTCATGTAGGGGCATGGCTACTTCATAGGGTCATTGCCATAGTTGATTTTTTGGCTTTCCACTCATTACATTGTTTGATGTAGGATTTGAAAAGATTGGGGCGAATTTGCACTTTGCTCCCTGAGCTTTGGTAAAGTGCATTTTTGCCCCAAAAACATAAAATTTTGCGCACTTAGGTCCAAAATAAATTACAAAATGACCCCAATGTTTTTTAAAAGGCAATAGACATGTTTCCTAATTTATTTCTAAGTCCAATATTCCATAAGAATTAATTAATGTTCATAACATAGCACAAAAGAGAGTTCAATTTAACTTTAAAACACATTAGCATATAAAATTTGATATTAATCCAATTAAATTACAATTAAAGGACCCGAAAATTCTCGGGTATTACAATATTTCCCCCTTAAAGAATTTGGTCCCCAAATTCAATCTTGAGGTTCGAAGAGTTCAGGGTATTGTTGACGCATCTGCTCTTCCGGCTCCCAAGTTGCTTCTTCAATGCTTTGACTGCGCCAAAGAACTTTCACTATTGGAATCTTCCTTTTACGTAATTCTTGGAACTTCTTATCCAAAATACGAATAGGCCTCTCAACGTACGATAGACTCTCTTGGAGTTGCAAGGGCTCGTAGTCTATCACGTGAGACGGGTCCGGTAAATACTTCTTCAGGAGTGAAATATGGAACACGTCGTGTATCCCACCGAGGTTTGCTGGTAGATCCAACTTGTACGCTACACTCCCTACTCTTTCCAAGATCTTGAAAGGTCCGACATACCGAGGATTGAGCTTTCCTCCTTTTCCATGTTTGATAAGACCCTTCTTAGGTGAAACCTTGAGAAACACCTGATCACCTACCTCAAATTCTAGAGGTTTACGACGACGATCGGCATAACTCTTCTGGCGACTCTGAGCAGCTAGCATCCTTTTCTTAATTACCGGTACGATATCAATAGCTTCCTGAATCAAATCAGGTACTCCCTCAACCGTGGTAACCAAAGTTTGGGATTTATGCTCATCCAAATCCCAGTGGATCGGAGATATGCACTTTCGACCATATAAAGCCTCATATGGCACCATCTGAATCGTCGATTGAAAGCTATTGTTATAAGCAAATTCTACTAGTGGCAAATTCTTGTCCCAACTTCCTTTGAAATCGAGGGCACAAGCTCGAAGCATGTCTTCGAGAATTTGAATAGTCCTTTCTGATTGACCATCTGTCTGTGGGTGTGCTGTAGTGCTAAATTGAAGTTTCGTTCCCAAAGCATCTTGAACCTTAGTCCACAGTCTTGATGTAAACCTAGGGTCACGATCAGAAGTTATATCCCTTGGTATCCCGTGTAATCGAACAATTTGATCTCGATACAACTCTGCAAGTCGCTCGACAGAATACTTAACATTAACGGGGATAAATCGAGCTACTTTTGTCAGTCTATCGACAATAACCCAAATGGCGTCATGTTGTCCACGGGTTCGTGGCAATCCAGTTACAAAGTCCATCGTTACTGATTCCCATTTCCATTCGGGTACCGGTAATGGTTGCAGCAACCCTGAAGGTCGCTGGTGCTCTGCTTTCACTTGCTGACAGACTAGACATCTTGCCACGTAATCTGCCACATCTTTCTTCATACTGTCCCACCAAAAATGAGCCTTTAGATCCTGATACATCTTGTTTCCAATCTTTTCATCTAGTTGTTTAGCCGACGCAATCCGTTTGAGTATGTCCGGTCTCACTAGCAAACCGGCGAATAAGATTCCCATCTTAACTTCCTCTGGATTCCAACAACAAAGACTTTCCAACATTCCCCACTCTCTTTCCATAAGGTGAGAGACGTTGATCTTTCGACTCAACGCATCCGCTACCACATTTGCTTTGCCGGGGTGGTACTGAATTGTACAATCGTAGTCGTCCAAGAATTCCATCCAGCGTCTTTGTCTCATATTCAGCTCCTTCTGAAAGAATAAATATTTTAGGCTCTTGTGATCTGTGAACACCGCAAACGGCACCCCATAAAGGTAGTGCCTCCATTTACCCAATGCAAACACTACCACAACCAACTCCAAATCATGGGTCGGGTAGTTCCTCTCATACGGCTTCAACTTCCTTGAAGCGTAAGCTATTACCTTGCCGTTTTACATTAGGACGCATCCCAACCCTTCTTTCGATGCGTCGTGTAAACCATAAAGTTCTCTGACCTATCCGGTAAAGCCAATACCGGCGCAGTTGTCAATTTCTTTTTCAACTCCTGGAAGCTTGCCTCACACTTCTCGTTCCAATCGAATGGAACTTTCTTCTGAGTTAACTTTGTCAAAGGCGAGGCTATTTTCGAAAAATCCTGAATAAACCTACGATAATACCCTGCCAGACCTAAGAAACTCCGAATCTCGATCACTGTCTCTGGCCTCTTCCACTCAGTGACCGCTTCAACCTTAGACGGATCGACCGCTATCCCATCTCCTGAAATAATGTGCCCCAGAAAGGCAACTCTATCTAACCAAAATTCACACTTGCTGAACTTTGCGTACAATTTATGTTCACGCATGGTTTGGAGCACCTTCCGAAGATGAGTGATTTAACCGGATTTCGTTAGGTTATTCAATTATCAGTGAATTTGTGATATCGGGGGTTTTCGATATTTATATATATTATTTAGGGCTCTGTTACTTTATTCCGGATGGATCGGTTACAAAGAAAAGCAATATTCAAGAACAAGAAGTAAAACCACCAAACAAAGCTAAGAAACACACCGATATGAAGGTAAAAAGCTCGGTAATAATATTGAATATTATTAAGTTGTGCTGTTGTAAGCAGTGTTAAATCCTGTATTCTTAGAGTTCAGGAATTTCGTAGTTGTCTTCATACAATGATTAACTAGGTATTTATATAATGTTAAACCTAGCGTTACAAGGAAACATAGTCCTAATAGGACTCGGCCCAAATATCCTTTTTGAGTCCGGAGTATAATCTTATATCGAAGCGAGCTGCACTTGGCCGGGTCGGTAAGATGATCCCGATCTGTTTGAATTGGTCGAATCAATCTTATCTTCTTCATTCGATCCGAGTAGTATATAGGGTGCGAAATAGCCCCCATCAGTACTCCCTCACTTCTTCGAGCGTATAGATAATAGAAGCTCGTAGAAGTAGATAAATCTTCACGACTGTTTGTTTTCTATGGATGGAGCCTCGTTAAAAACCTTTCTTAAGAAAAAACCCTGTGGGAAAAAATCTTAAGTAAGGAAAAGAGTGCTTCATATCATAGATAGTCGTTTTCTCTGTCCGATTACGAACCGCCACGCGTCTATTCAGGAGGCTTTTCATATCCTTTCGTTTTTGGCGGGAACATGATTAGCTGCAATGAATTCGAAACGTCTTTTCCCATATTATTATAAATAGGTGACCTTCGAATTCGCCATTTTTCTTTTACACCTCCTTATAACTCATAATCATTTTCCTGACTAGTCGTTCATCTCATAAAATTTTTCTTTTATCGATCTTCATCTTCGGGGAACCAGAACATATGGCTTTTGTAAGAAGATCTTCTTCTTCTTCTAGAGAGATCGTCGCCCCTGATAACGATGAGGAGTTGCATTCTAATCCTTTGGGCGAACAAATTCCAGTATCCGACTTCGTCGTCCCTGTAGAAGATACTTTCAAGGTACGAATCCTTTCTGATGCGGATGTAGCTGCCCGGGCCAAAAAGGGCAAAGGTACTGTTCCTCAGATTTCTGAGCCAATTGAGGAGGTAGCTTGCGCATATACGGCGGAAACATTCCCGGAGGTTGTGAATAATTATACCAAATATTTTCCGGAAGGTTCTGAGATAATTCTTCCTTCCTCCACTGATAGGGTCACATCTCCCCCGGAGGGATGTCGAGCCTTTTATACGGCTCACTTCAATAGCGGACTGCGCCTTCCTTTGTCTCCCCTCTTTCTCGAAGTTTTGAAAACTTTCAGTGTGTGCTTGACACAACTGGTTCCAAATTCCGTTGCTTTTATGGTTTGTTTTTCCGTTTTGATGATTGCGAAGGGGTTTAAACCTTCTTTTCGTAATTTTACGCAACTTTTCCGCTTCAATATTTCCAGTCCTTTAAATCGCGGATATTTCTTCGCTAGTCAGCGGCCTAGTCGAGCAATCTTTGACGCCCCTGTTTCTAGTAATCCTTCATGGAAATCTCATTTCTTCTTTGTTCGTCCTCCGTCTAATATTTGTTTGGCGGATGGTTCGACCATGCCTTTTTCATGGGATCATGGTTCCAGTTGGATTCCTGGAGGTCGCTTACCGACTGGTGAACTTATTCCTGACGATGTACAGTTTATCACTGAGATCCCCGAAATGCGTGCAAACAAATATCAAAGCGCTCTTCTGATCGGGGAGGCTTTCCTTCGTAAGGCGGGGTTAAGTGTTCATAACTTTCTCATCAGTTCATCATCCGATCCTCTTGGTTAGTACTTTATTGTATCTTAGTGCTGTGACTATACTTTTTATACGGAGAAACTAACTTTTATTTTGTTTCTTTTTCAGCCCATATGGTAGAAAACTCTCGACATTCTTCGAAGGGAAAAATGGTGCTGTCGAAATCTTCCAAATCCGCAGAGAATGCCCCCATCGAGCAGAGAGCGTCGCGAAAAAGGAAGCTGGAGTTGGGTCATGAATCTGAGGAGAATAGAGAGGAATCTCCAGATTCTTCTCGTGAGTCCCCTATCCGTCAGGGCACGGGATCTGGTTATCCTCCTCTTCATCTTAGATCCTCTTTGGGTATTCGAGGATGTCGTAGCTGGTCAATGCCTCATCCTACTAATAATCCGGTTGGTAGAAAAAGGAGTTATTATGGACGCTCTGGTGACGACCTTTCTTTACTCGGAGATAAACACCCAAAACCTACTCTGGTCGAAATGATCGAGGATCATTTAGAGGGAAGGAGGGCCGCTGGTTATTCCGAGAAGGATTCTCTTATCCATGATGATAGTGAGAACGCGGTCGATAAGGCGACCCGTGTTCTTTTGTCTGGCGTTTTCACTCGCGATCTTAATAAGCTTCTTCATAAGGATCCTTTGGAGAAATTCCAGCGAGCTTCTCTTTATGCTGAGAAGGTGATATCTTTTTCCTTAAATCATATTGACAGATAATTTTAAGGGTTCTTCTTAATTTACTAAATCCATCTCTTTTTCTTGTTCTCTTTGTTCTTCAGACCAAAACTTGTCTCGCGTCATACGCCTATGAAAATGCACTTTGGAAACAACAGTGCGAGTTTCTGGAAGAGAAGTATAAAGCTTTACTTCATAAATCCTCCGGTTTAGAGGTTGGTCCCTCAACATCTTCTTCCGTTCCCCTCATAGAGACTCGTGCTACCGGGACTGAAGATCAAGAAATGATAGACAGGGTGACGGAGGTTTCTCGTGCTCAAGAGCAGGCCAATCAAATGGCTAGAAAGTTAGAGGAATTGCAGTTACAGAGCACGACTCGAATTAGTGAGCTTGAATCTCAAGTATCAAACCTTGAAACTTCTTTAGAGGAGTACGAAAAGGATGTCCCACTTAGTGGACTTAGGGATCGATACGGTAGGAATCCTGACGAAAGAGTCGTTCGTGAGTTCCTTAATTCTCCCGTTCATACGGCGTTGGTGTATCGGATGGTCGGTCCTCTTCTTGAGAATACTTTTAAGAAGGCGATTCATCAGCTGGTCACCTTAGAGATGATTGACGACCGTCGAAAGGAGTACTTTAAGGCGGCGCATATTCGATTGAATCGCTATGGCAAACTTTATTCTTCTTCCGAGATTCCAGATGTCGTATATCAAGGTTTTCCCCTGGCTCACCTTGTCGAAGAATTTGGAAATCCATTGCCGATTCCTCCTTCTGATGTTAACGATGAGCTCGATGACACTTTTATCGATCCAGAAGATGAAGAAGAAGAAGAAAACGATGTATGCATGACTAAGGACGTCGGTAGCGAACAGAAGATTCCGGATAGCGATCAGGCTTCTTGAAATAGTGATTTATTTTCGAAATAATCTTTGTAATTATTTACTCGTAGGTTTTAATTGTAATTTTAGCTTTTCCTTACTCTGTACGCTAAACGTTTCGTATTCAGACAGTCGTGTCTTTTCACATTCGCCGTAATAATTCAGACAAGTCATTTAATTTGCCGTAATCATTATGTGTGTGTCTTTTCAAACTCCAGCATTTGCTCCAAGGTCATTTTTCCCGTTTCGCGCCCTTTCTTTAGGTCTGTCGCGTCCTTTCGTGTAGTATAAATACGAAAGGTAAAAACTTGACTTGTTTTTTACTGCTATACTCCTCACTTAACAGAATACTCTTCCTTCAGCTAGTCGATAAACTTTCTCGATATTAATTTGTATTTTTCCATAATCCGATCATGAGTAACCTTTTTGGTAATACTTCGAAGCGACCATCCCGTGAGGGCGCTCGGGATAGTAGATCCAAAAGATCTCGAAGAGATGGGCCGTCGATGGAGCCTCCTCGTTTGTCCCAATCAATTAGGTCGGAGATCGATACTCCTGTTATTGCTTCTGAACTTTTCTCCGTGGTAAATTCGTCGTTTTCAGAACCAATTTTTTCTGCTTCCACTCAGGAAGGAAACATGCCTTCCCCTGGTCGATTACCTTTTGGGGATATGTCCAACGAAGAACCGGCTTATAATATAGCTGTTAGTTCCAATGCTTCTTCCTTTGAGCATGTTTTTCACGGAGGGGATTTTGCTATTTCCCTTCCTTTGTCTGCTTCTACTGCCCTGATTGCCAGTGAAGGGCAAGTTGGCGATGGTTTTTCTGTTAATCCTTCCGTAACGCAATCTATTTTGCAAGATTGTCCTGAATTTTTGTTTCATGATACCACTGTAATGACTACATCCTTTGAATCGGGAGGACCTTCCGGAGGTGGGACCGGTTCCAGGTCTGGTCGTCGAACCGTAATTTCTGCTTCGGGCAAGGAAACCTCAGTTAGCCCCAACGAGAGGGAATCCCCTCGTCCATTAGATGATCGCTGTGTGCTTGTGCAGGTTAATGACATTCTTTTGTCGGAAACTCCACGTTCCGATGGTGTTCCTTTGACTAGTGAACTGCCTGGTTCTGTTGAACCTGATGCTTTGTCCTGGGACTTAGGCATGAGTACTATTTTGCCCGGCGAGTTGAGGAAGCTCGAAGGTACCTCCAATGTTCGCCTTGTTCAATCTCTGGTGAAGATATGTGAGCAGGTAAGCATATCTCGAATATTTTTCCTGTTCTTTGTTTTGAATGCCTTGTTGTATGGCGGTTTTTCTTACTCTTTCTGCTTTTTTAGGGCAAGTATTTTGCACTCCAGCTGGGTGTGCAAAATGACGAACTGTGGAATAGTCGGAGAGTTCTTCAAGGTCAGTTGGAGTCAGAAAAGGCTAAAGCCAGGGGTTTGGAGTTGCAGCTGCAACTTGCCAAAGATGATCTCCAAAAATTGGAGGCCGATAAAGTTGTTCTTGAAAAGGAGAAAGGTGACTTAGTTCAGGCTGCTGCCCTTGCAGAGGAGTCTCAACGGCGGTCCTATGAGGAAGGATATGACGCCGGTTATTTAAAGCGTCAAGAGGAGTTGATGGCGTTTGCTGGCAACTTGACTCCTCGGCGGACTGTTTCTAGTAGTCGACCTCCTGACCGTTCTTCTCAGTGATCTTTGTTCGACCTGGCAGTCCTTGGACTGTCTATTTTTTTTTTTTTTTTTTTTTTTTTTTTTGACTGCCCAGCTTTTGTGCATTTGTTTGGGCTGAAATTTTTGTAATGGGAGGAGTAGAAATTTGGAAACTATGACTTTTTTGTAGGCAGATCATTGTCCTGATCAATTTTATTCTGTTTGTATCCTTTGGTAAGTATGATTTCCTGTCATACGTAAATATAACATCATGAAATAACCAGTTATAGGTTTGACAAACTTAGCTGATATTGATCCTTCCGTAGTATACCAAGGATGTAGAATAAGGTAGCTTTAAACTTGCACGGTCACTTTTTAAGTAACCTAATGGTATAATGTTTGCTCTGCAAATCGAATCTTTTGTTGATTAATCCCGGCATGATTCCTTGAAGGATGTCTTCTAACATGTTTTTCGTCCATATGTAAACAATTGGCTCAGTCGTATCGATAGTAGTCTTAAGCATTTTGGTCGATGTTCGATCCATTCCTTGTAAATTTGTCCTTTTATGACATATACCTTATATAAGGAGGCTATTGTTCCTCCTGTTGAACTCTGCTTTTTCTTTTCGTCAGAGGAAAAATTTCCTTTTAATGTCTTTCACAAATCCCTATATTCCATCATTATCTTCTAACCATTCGTTCTTTTAGCCAGTATATCGTATCCTTGATATGGGAGGAATTGGAAAATGTAGAAGTCTTGGCCAGATCTGGCCTGTTCAGACCTCCTTAAGCAATTCTTTGGTATGTTAGGCAGTGACGTCCTTGCATTTTCAAACAAAGAGAGCTATTCTCCTGATTTCTATGTCAGATATCTTGGACTCCGAAAGAGTTCTGATATGAGGTAGTTAATGGTCGCTCAAATGATGTATGAGGCAGTGACGTCCCTCGTATGGTGAAGGGTTTGGTCTTTTCTCTTTTATCGAGCAACTGTCTTTTTCGTTGCGATCTTAAAGCTTGTATGGCTTCGTTCGTGGATTCTAGGGTTTTAAGCCATCGATCATGAAGTATGATTGTGCCGGAATGTCTAATCCAAAGCTTTTTTAGATTTGATCATATCGATCTATTGCCTCTTTTGTTATCGACTAGTTGGGGCGATTAGATTGTGCCGTTCCAACTTACTTACATTTATTGCGGGGAGTCAAGGGGTCGCATCTGTGTCCGTTGATCAAATGCTTTTTCAGCCGTTGGATTGTTTGAGTCTATCCCTATAAATAGGGTGGTGGTTTGCATTCTTCCTTTGCAATTTCCCAAAGAGAATGGAGATCTCAACTTCTTTGGATTTCATTCTGCCCTCAGATCCCATAATATTCAAAAAGTCACTTTATCGTGATTCACTCTGTAATAACTTGGTGTTCATCTACCTTGTACTGACGGGTCCCATGTCAGCCCTTCCTTGTACTAACGGGTCCCATGAGGCCTCCGCTTTAGTCTTCATCAATTAGAGGTCCGTGGTTTCCGTTTGCACATGGGGGGTTCATACTTGCCAGTCACCCTCGCTCTTGGATGTGACTTCCGGAGTGATAGACCGCCGGGGTGGCTGGTAAACTTACCGTTTCACGACGGTCCCGAAGAGATGCTGCTCGAGAGTAAAATGTTTTATAGATAAAGTAAAAGCAGTATCTTCTTACGGGTGAGTGAGCATTGCTAGTTATCTGGCTGGTAATGTTCATTTCATCTGGAAGAACATTTGATCTTCAGAGCCTGGCCACCGAAAAAGAAGTCGACCATCATGAGCAGCATGCTTCTTAGGTCGCATATTATAATCGATGAGGTACTAGGGAGGAGATTGGTGTTTCCGTGGACATTGTCGTGAAGATAGTCGATCCCATAGGATCAATTTAAGTAGATGATTTGTAACGATCTTTAGGTAGCAAGCAGATCTTTGTAACGTAGTATATTTGTATGTAATTGATTTGATGAATAAAATATTACTTTATTTCTTCCATCTTCTTTGTCGTTGATAATTTTATTTACGAGGAGTATTTTCCGAGCAGATGAATTCATACTTGATTTATCTTTCAAAACTTTAGGAGTATCAGCGGATCTTTTTTAGATCGTTAGGAATATATCGAGGAGTTTTTATTGAGCGGATCAATGTATACTCGACTCGTTTGTAATTATACTTAGGTTTTTAACCCAAAAGTCTTTTAATCATTGAAAACATATCGAGGAGTTTTTATCGAGCTTATCGATGTTTACTCAACTCGTTTTATCTAGACATAGGTTTTTAATACCAAAAAGTCTTTTATTGTTGAATGGATATCGAGGAGTTTTTATTGAGCGGATCGATGTTTACATTACTCGTTTTATTTAGACTTAGGTTTTAATACCACAAAGTCTTTTTCTCGTTGTAAATAGTTCGAGGAGTGTTTATCGAGCGGATCGATGTTTACTCGACTCGTTTATAATTTAGACTTAGGTTTTAAATACCAAAAAGTCTTTTTCTTGTTGTAAATATGGGCGAGGAGTGTTTATCGAGCGGATCGATGTTTACTCGACTCGTTTATAATTTAGACTTAGGTTTTTAGTACCAAAAAGTCTTTTTCTCGTTGTAAATAGTTCGAGGAGTGTTTATCGAGCGGATCGATGTTTACTCGACTCGTTTATAATTTAGACTTAGGTTTTTAATACCAAAAAGTCTTTTTCTCGTTGTAAATAGTTCGAGGAGTGTTTATCGAGCGGATCGATGTTTACTCGACTCGTTTATAATTTAGACTTAGGTTTTAAATACCAAAAAGTCTTTTTCTTGTTGTAAATATGGGCGAGGAGTGTTTATCGAGCGGATCGATGTTTACTCGACTCGTTTATAATTTTAGACTTAGGTTTTTAGTACCAAAAAGTCTTTTTCTCGTTGTAAATAGTTCGAGGAGTGTTTATCGAGCGGATCGATGTTTACTCGACTCGTTTATAATTTAGACTTAGGTTTTTAATACCAAAAAGTCTTTTTCTCGTTGTAAATAGTTCGAGGAGTGTTTATCGAGCGGATCGATGTTTACTCGACTCGTTTATAATTTAGACTTAGGTTTTTAATACCAAAAAGTCTTTTTCTTGTTGTAAGTATGGGTGAGGAGTTTGTATTGAGCGGATCAATGTATACTCGACTCGTTTTTGAATTTAGACTTAGGTTTTTAATACCAAAAAGTCTTTTTCTTGTTGTAAGTATGGGCGAGGAGTTTGTATTGAGCGGATCAATGTATACTCGACTCGTTTTTGAATTTATCGAGGAGTTTTTATCGAGCGGATCGATGTTTACTCGACTCTTTTTAACTAGACTTAGGTTTTTAACCCAAAAAGTCTTTTCGATCGTTGAAGATATATCGAGGAGTGTTTATTGAGCGGATCAATGTATACTCGACTCGGTTCGTTCTCAATTTTCATCAATATGATAGTGTAATTCCGAGTAGCGTTAACCGAAATAATCGATGTATATAGAACGCTAAAACTCTTTATTAATTGAACTTGTAGGCTAAGGCCTTTGTTACAAGGATTAAAACTTGATAAAGTAAAATAAAAGAATGCAGTATAATATGCTAAAATTTATTTACCATAGTATTTCCTAAGGTTGACCGCATTCCAGGTTCTTGGTAAGGCTGTTCCATCCAAGTGTGCAATTTTGTATGAACCTTTCTTTCCTACGCCAATGACGATGTAAGGTCCATCCCAATTTTGTTGTAACTTTCCCACATGCTTGGATACTTCTACCTTTTTCAAGACCAAGTCTCCTTCTTTGAAAGTTCGGATGCGTACTTTTTGATTGTATGCTTTCTCCATATTTGCTTTAGTGACTTGTAGGCGTACAGCAGCTTTATCTCTTAAAGCTTCTGTTAAATCAATGTCATTTTCTCTCGCCTTTTCATTTTCTTGATCGTCGAACATCTCTATTCTTGGCGTTGGGATTAGGGTTTCAACAGGAATAACAGCCTCCGACCCATACACCAAGCTGAATGGGGTTTCCCCGGTTGAGCTTCTTACTGTAGTTCGATTAGCCCATAGCACTCCTGGAAGTTCATCGAGCCATTTTCCTTTGGCCGAACCTAATCTTTTTTCCAAAGATTTTATTATTTCTCGGTTCGCTACTTCGGTTTGTCCGTTCGCTCTTGGATGTCCGACCGAAGTGAAATTTTGTTGAATTCCCAGTCTCGAACACCATTCTATTACTTGTTTTCCCGCGAATTGGGTTCCATTATCTGAAATTAGGATCCTCGGGATGCCAAATCGGCAAACTATGAACTTCCATAGGAAGTTGATCACTTGGAATTGAGTTATTCGTGCGAGTGCGATGCATTCTATCCATTTGCTGAAATATTCTACAGCGACCAGGACGTAAGCTTTTTTGGATCTGGCCGCTGGGAAAGGCCCCACAATGTCCATTCCCCATTGATCGAAGGGCCAACATACTGGAATTGGATGCATGTTTTCTGCTGGTCGATGACATATGTTAGCATGGATCTGGCAGTGATGACATTCTTGGACATATAGAGTGGCATCTTTATTGATGGTAGGCCAATAGTAACCAGTCCTGAGACATTTTAAGGCCAATGCCCTTGATCCGCTGTGATTTCCTGCGTCTCCTTCATGTATTTCTCGCAGTATATCGGCGGTTTGTGATTCAGGGATGCATTTCAGGAGAATTCCTGATACTGACCTTCGGTAGAGTTTTCCTTCTACAAGCGTATACTTTGGGGCTCGATATTTTATTTTCCGAGCTGCATTCTGATCAGATGGTAGTTTTCCTTCTCGAAGATAGTCTATCATTGGGGTCATCCAATTTTCTTCGACTTCATCTATTTCCATTATATCGACTGCCGGTGTTTCATCGATATCGACTGCCGGTGTAGAAGATATCAACCAATTGATCACCCGTTCGGTCTTTCCGTCGTGGGATCCTGTGAACTTAGATAGTTGATCGGCCCATTTGTTTTCCGAACGTGGGATGTTCTGTATGTCGAAATTTTCAAACTTCTCAGCTAGTGTTTTTACTTTGGCGAGGTATTTTACCATATTGAATTCTTTAGCTTCGTATAGGCCTCTTATTTGTCTTTGTACTAACTCTGAGTCGGTTAACACTTTAAGCCTTTTTATGTTAGCTTTGATCGCCATTTTCATTCCTGCGATTAACGCTTCATATTCAGCTTCGTTGTTTGTTACAACGAAGTCCAATGTTATCGCGTAATTCAAATCTTCCTTATTCGGTCCGGTGAAGTTGATTCCGGCGCCTCCTCCTTCTCGGCATGAAGCACCATCGACATGCATTAACCAAGTTTGATCTTCTATGATCAAGAGATCGTCGTTGAGGCTGCTCGATGATTCAGTAGCCTGTGTTGGTGTTTCTAATATAAAATCAGCCAACACTTGGGCCTTGATGGCAATCCTTGGTTTGTAGTCTACTTCGAACTGGCTGAGTTCGATGGCCCATTTGATCAATCTTCCGGAGGCTTCTGGTTTTGCTAGAACTTGCCTTAGCGGCTGATTCGTCAAAACGATGATTTTGTAAGTTAAGAAGTAGGGTCGGAGTTTTCGTACGGCTACTACTAAGGCCAGCGTGAATTTTTCTATTTCCAAGTAATTCTTCTTCGCCCCTTGTAATAATTTGCTGAGATAATAGACGGGCTTATGCTCGGAGCCCTCTATCTTAATTAGTACTGAACTAATGGCCGTATCGGAGATGGAGATGTAGATGTACAACGGTTCCCCTTCCGTCGGTTTAGCTAACATCGGAGGCGTTGTCAAATATTCTTTGAGTTGTTCGAAGGCTCGTTCACATTCTTCGGTCCAAGCGAATTTTTTCGCTTTTCGAAGTGTTTGGAAAAAGGGCAAGCTTCTGTTCGCATATTTTGATATGAATCTATTCAATGCTACGATTTTCCCAACTAAGCTTTGTACTTGAGAGATGGTCTTGGGAGGTTTCATTTCAGTTATGGCTCGAATTTTTTCTGGGTTGGCTTCTATACCTCGCTGGTGTACCAAGTATCCTAAAAATTTTCCTGACTTAACACCGAAGGTGCATTTTGCAGGGTTCAACTTCATACAGTATTTTCTTAAGATTTGGAAACATCGATCTAGATGTTTTATGTGATCTGCTTCATTCATACTTTTGACTAACATGTCGTCTACATAGACTTCCATTATTTCTCCGATTAATTCCCTGAACATTAGGTTTACTAACCTTTGGTAAGTAGCGCCGACATTCCTCAATCCGAATGGCATTACAATAAAACAGTATACTCCCTGTTCGGTTATGAACGCGGTCTTCTCTTGATCCCGCTCGTCCATGTATATTTGGTAAAACCCTTGGAAGGCGTCCATCATGCTGAATATCGCGAAGCCAGCAGTCGAGTCTACCAATAAGTCAATCCTTGGGAGAGGGTATGGGTCGCGCGGACATAACTTGTTAAGGTCGGTGAAATCATTACACATTCTCCATTTGTTGTCCTTTTTATCCCCTTTTGCTACTAGTACAACATTACATAGCCTTTCCGAGAAATGTATTTCTCGGATTTGTTTTGCTTCGAGCAGTCTCTCTACTTCGGCTTTGATAATTTTATCTTTTACTGGTCCATGATTTCTTTTCTTCTGTCTGGCGGGTTTCGCCGAAGGGTCGATTTTTAGGGTATGCTTGATTATCTGAGGATCAATTCCTTCAATCTCATTCGCGCTCCAGGCGAAGACGTCAACATTATTTCTTAGGAATTCGATTAACATTATTTCTCCTTCTTTGCTCAATTCTGTACCTATTCTTGTCGTTTTGGACGAGTCGCCTTTTACTAGAATTATATCTTTATGTTCTGGGGGTTTCAAGGATAAGTCTAGCGGTTCTTTCCCCTTTTTATCTAACCGATCAGTAATAGGAATTTCAACCTCATTTCTAATGAGATCGTCTACGATCTTTCTCTTGCTCGGAGTAATTGACTTAGGGTGTTCTTTCAAAGTTAACGATGTGCTGTAGCAATTCCACGCCATACAGTTGTCGTTCGTTATTTCTCCGATGCCCATATCGGTCGGAAACTTCATCTTCTGATGATAGGTAGAGACTACAGCTCGAAAAAGGTTAAGGGCTGGTCGCCCTAATATAGCGTTATAAGCGAAGGGTGTTTCCACTACTAGGAATTTTACTAACTTCACTGTCCTAAGTGGTTTCTTTCCAAGTGACACACTTAAAGATATTGTTCCGCTGGGGATAATCTCGGACCCTCCAAAGCTTACTAACGGCGTAGCTACTTTTTGTAGGTTTATTTGTCCCAAGTTCATTTGGGCTAAAACCTCCCGGGAGATGATATTTGCTGAGCTTCCATTATCGATTAGGATTCTTCTTACATTATAATTCGCTATCTCTAATGATACTACCATAGGAAAATCGGGGTTATCCTCTTTTGTGTCCCAAATGATGTTTTTAGGTACTTCGCCTTCGTTAAAGCTGATCGGCTGGTGATTTGTCGGCTTGTTTTCCAGAGTCCATATTTCTTTTGGATATTTAGAATTTCGAATTATGGATCGGGCTGTCCTTCATCGTGCGTTACGACTATCTCCACCCGCGGGTCCCCCGGATATTGTATGGATAGTCCCATTGATCTGGTCCTGATTTAACTCCTGAGTAGGTCGACGTTCAGGCGACCTTCGATGAGAACTTCTCCTTCGATTACCGTTCCGAGGGCTTCTACTTCTTTCCCTTTTGCGATTATCTCGGTCTATGTATTCGTCTAGTTTTCCCTGCTCGATCAGTTTTTCGACTTCTCTCTTAAGGTGAAAACAATTTTCCGTTAGATGCCCATGTGCCCTGTGGTACTTACAGTATTGATCATAGTTTCTAGATCCCGGTCTGGGCTGAGCGATTTTCCTTGCCTCGGGAATCCAGTTATTTCTTTCTAGCACTTCCAATATTTCTTCCATTGGAGCATTTAACCTTGGGTGTTCTACTTGATTCACCCTGCTTCTGATTGGTTGCTCAGGATTTCTTGGTCTTTGGTAGTAATTAGGTTGTCTTTCTTGATCGGCTTTGCTGTATTCCAGTCGCTGGAAAACGTTACCTCTCCTGGAAGATCGCTCATAGTCTAAGGGTCTTTGAGTAGGAATCTTATCATGCCGCTTGGAGCCTGAAGCTGTGAATTTATTTTTGTTTTTATCCTTAAAGGAATTCATCTCTTCTTGGGTCATATACTTAGACGCCAAGCTCATGATGTCGGCGAACGTTCTTGGTTGTTTTCGACTGAGGGCATTTCCGAACTGCCTGTTTTTAGTGAGATCGAAGAGGATAGAAATTATGTAATCAATATTTGGAGAATCGATTTTGAGTAGTTCTACGTTGAATCTGGCCAACCAGTTTCTTAGGGATTCTCCTTCTTGTTGATGTATGGTTCCTAGGTAGCTCATCGGGAGTTTTTGCCTCTTCTGACTGGCAAACTGCTGCGTCAATTTATTGCATAATTCCCGGAAACTGAATATGGAGTTGGCAGGTTGTTTTGCGAACCAATCCAACGCTAGGCCCTCGAATGTGGTCACCATTAACTTGGCGGTGAATTCGGCAGAGTGGGCATATAAATTCATTATGTTAGTGAAGCTAAAAATATAATCATCCGGGTCGGTGGTTCCGTCATATCGGGGTAGTCTACCCGGGACCTGTCCAATGGATTGCGCTTCTTTTATTTCTCTGCAGAAGGGAGAACATGCTGCAAGGCTCTCCTGGAGTTCCGCGGTTCGGGTCCACATGTGTTGAACAGATAGTAGGCGTTGCTCCAGTCGTTCCTGTACTATTCTCTCGATTTCTCTTTCCGAGAATCGAGTCGCTCGTGGTCGATCTAGGATAGCATCATCTATGTCATCCTCGATAGGGATTATTGTTCGTTCCTTCGATCCGCTGCGATCCGCCTGTGGCCTTCTTCGACCTGGTTTTCTTCGGGGATGGTTATCGGAGGGTTTAGAATTGTCCTGCTGTGGGCTGCGTAACGAGCGTCGCTCACTTGCTGGGCTGTCCGCTTGTTGAGAGGTTTGTTTGTTTGGCCCTGGCATTCCTGGTGCAGGAGTTGTCCTGGGAGCCGTAGCGTTTCGAGGAATTTGGTCTAAAACTAGCAATTCTTCTGGAGAGAGTGATTTGAAGAGCATTGCTATTTGTCTCAGTTTTTCCTGAGCGCCTGGGAGAGGAACGGGTATTTCGGGGACTTTCGGTTCTTCCTGTATTGCACCGGTAAGACCTCCTTGGTGTTCCTGCTGACGAGAACGGGTATCTGGGAGATTTTCATTGGTGTTGGGAATGTTGTTATCGTTGTTGTCTTGTGGATCTTCGGATGTGTTGTGGCCGGTGGTCGTATTACTTCTCGCTCCAATGCGAGCGCTTTTCCTTGGGCGAGTCATGTGTCGATCGAATAATTAACGTAGCCCCACGGTGGGCGCCAACTGATTTAACCGGATTTCGTTAGGTTATTCAATTATCAGTGAATTTGTGATATCGGGGGTTTTCGATATTTATATATATTATTTAGGGCTCTGTTACTTTATTTCGGATGGATCGGTTACAAAGAAAAGCAATATTCAAGAACAAGAAGTAAAACCACCAAACAAAGCTAAGAAACACACCGATATGAAGGTAAAAAGCTCAGTAATAATATTGAATATTATTAAGTTGTGCTGTTGTAAGCAGTGTTAAATCCTGTATTCTTAGAGTTCAGGAATTTCGTAGTTGTCTTCATACAATGATTAACTAGGTATTTATATAATGTTAAACCTAGCGTTACAAGGAAACATAGTCCTAATAGGACTCGGCCCAAATATCCTTTTTGAGTCCGGAGTATAATCTTATATCGAAGCGAGCTGCACTTGGCCGGGTCGGTAAGATGATCCCGATCTGTTTGAATTGGTCGAATCAATCTTATCTTCTTCATTCGATCCGAGTAGTATATAGGGTGCGAAATAGCCCCCATCAATGAGCCTCGTGTTCTTGCCTAGATTTCGAGTATATCAAGATATCATCGATGAATACTACCACAAACTGATCTAGAAATGGCTTGAAGACTCGATGCATTAAATCCATGAAGACGGCAGGGGCATTCGTGAGGCCGAAAGGCATCACGACAAACTCAAAGTGTCCATATCGCGAGTTAATGGCCGTTTTCGGTATGTCTTTGTTGGATGAAGATGAAGATGAAAGAAGTCAGAATTTAAGGGAAGGTTTTGATGATTTCCAAAACATCATAATCAGCTAAGTATGGAAAGCTTAGTTCCCTTAGAAGGATCTTTGAACAAGTAAAGAAGATATCAGAAGAGTTCAAAGACCAGAAGACTAGTGATCTCTTGCTGAAACAGCAAACAGAAGGGTAGGTCATCAGCCGAGTCAAATCAGATTAGTTCAGTATTTGATCAGCAGAGTACCTATCAGAAGGGTTGCTTCGATCAGCAGAGTGGAAGAGATCATGAGATCAGTTCAACAGTAATAAATGCACTTGGTGTAATAAATGCTGAAAGAGAAGGGTAGTAATGGCAAATGATTGAAGATATCCTCGTATCAGCAGAGTGCATTTAATGCAGCATTAAATGTGATGGACAGAAAGTACTGTACACTGTACGGATTGCTGCAGGGAGCCGTTTCAAAAGAGCTGAAGGATGGATTTGAATTGTGATTTGCCTTCAACGGTCATATTTTCATCTCCATGTATAAATAGAGCTGAATTTCAATCGAGCAAAAAAAAAAAAAAAAACAACAATCAGAGATTTCGATTTTGAAGCAGAATTTTTCTAAGTCTCAAAAGCTCGAACAGCTCACTCGTCTGGTGGAAGTCATCTGTTGACAGAAACCCAGTTGAAGAAATCAGAAAAACATTATCTGAGTGATTTTGTAATAGCTGAGTGTTGTGAGGAGTAGATATCCGTCTTTGTGAGTGATATTACTTCGGAGAATAGGTCTTCTTTGTGATTTCCTATTGTGAGCTTACAGCCTTTTCATTTGTTGTCTTGGTGTAAGTGGAGAAATATTGTAATCTGTGTGATTATAGTATAACCCAGAATCTAAGTGATCTGGAAGAGTGGACTAAAGGATTTTTATCCATATAACCACTATAAAAATTCTTTGTGTTATCTTGCACTTAAAGTTTTCTTGCATATTTTAAAAAAAGTTTGCATTTTAAACACTTTGAATCAATCAAAAGATTTTATAAGGAGTTTCTAACTGGGGATAAAATCTTTTAGAACTTAGTTTACGTGTGAAAAACACTTTCAAATAATCAGCTGCAAGTATACTCTTTGAAAACTGTTTTGCTGAAAAACAGCTAAGTCATTGTAAGAAGAGTGGTCAGTCTACTGTTCAAGATTTGTTCACGATCAGCTTAGTCTGCTTACTGTTCTTCATCATCTTAGTCTGCTGACAGAAGACTGAAAAGTTTTTAAGTTCAAAAAATTTCAGAGGTCTATTCACCCCCCCCTCTAGACCTCATCTGACCACTTGGGACCAACAAGTGGTATCAGAGCAGGTGGTTCATTAGAATCAGCTGCCTGATCAACGAGCTTGATCCAAGTGTTTTTCAAAGGTTTTCAAAACTTTTCAAAAGAGCATCTTTTTGAAAAAGCAAAACTTTTTGAAAAATGGATTGTATCAGCCATGTTCCCCACATTGCTGGTATGTCCTTTGAGGACTGGAAAATCAGAATGGAGATTTTCCTTGCTTCTTATAATGATAACATGTACACATGTATCATTAAAGGTCCATTCAGATTCACAAAGACCATAAAGATCAATGAAGTGGATACGGTTGTGGAAAAAGACCTTCATGAGATGACTCCAGAGGAAATAAAGCTTTACAATCTAGATAAAGTTGGGAGATTCATCATGACTAAAGCCCTGGATAATGATCGGTTTGACAAGGTCAAACATTGCAAAACTGCAAAGGAGATGTGGGACAAAGTCAGAGATATGAGCGAAGGCAATGATGCTATTAAAGAGCATCAGCTCACTGTTGCCTTGGAGAAACTTGACAACTTCAAGATGAAGTCTGGAGAAACCATTGATCAGATGGATACCAGATTCACCAGGACTCTGAATGAAGTTTTAAAGTTGGAAAAGACCTTCACAGACAAAGAGATCACTGTCAGAGTACTAAAGGCCCTACCCCCAAAGTTCAACATGAAAGTTACAGCAATGGAAGAATCAAGGGATTTGGGAAAAATCTCTCTTACTGAGCTGTTTTCTGTACTCAAGGCATTCGAGTATAAACTGCCTAGAATGGGAATTGAAGAAACCTCAACTTCAGGACCCACAGCTGCACTGGTTGCTGCTGAAAACACTAGAAGACCAGCACAGAAAAGCAAAGAAGTGGACTCATCTGATGAAGCCACTCTACTCAACAAAAAGGAGTACACAGCTGGAGATGTTGCACTGTTGATGAATAATTTCAAGAAGTTCTACAAAAGAAAAATGAAGAACAAATACAACAATGCTTCTACTTCTAAACCTAACTTTTCTTCTCAAGATAAAGATGATTATAAATCAAAACTAATGTGTTACAACTGCAGGAAATTGGGACACTTCATCAAAGACTGCCCATATCCAAAAGCAGAAAAGTACACTGAAGAGGAGAAGAAAGTGAGAAAAGAAAGAAAACATCAGAGAGGAAAAGCAATGATGGCTGAAGCAGAAAAGCTGACTGCTGTCTACTCATCTGATTCAGATTCAGACTCGTCTGATGAAGAATCTTCTGATGAAGAAAAACCTGCTCTCCTGTGCCTGATGGCAAAGGACTCTGATGACTCTGAGGATGAGGTAACTCCTCTTAATGATGAATTATTTAATTCATTTGAACAAATGATGCTTAACAATACTGGTATTGCTGAAGCATATAAAAAGCTTAAGGAAGAGATGATCCTGCTAAAAGAGCAAAATAGTTCACTGAAACTCTTAGCTGAAAAGCCAAGGGAATCAGCTGAATATAAACAGCTTGAGCAAGAACATGAATCTCTGAAAGCTGAATGTGAAGTCTATAAAGGAAAAATCATGGAACTTGAAAAGATTATCGAGTCTCATGAGAAATCATCTGTTGCATCCACGCATACATCTAGTAAACAGAAGATACCTTTAGAACAGGATAAGATTGAACTGAAACATACTGAAAAATTTATATCAGCTGACAATAGTAAGGTCATTCTTTATGTTCAGACAACTAAACCTGCTTCACCTGAGAAAGAATTAAAGGAGAAGAAATCTCCTAAGGCTAAAAAGAGCAAAGAGCCTAGTGTAGGAAATCAGACTAGTAAGACCAAACAGCAGAGTCCTAAGAAGTCTGCTGATAAAGCTAAATTGAATCAATCTGTTGGTAAAACTAAGTCAAAACAAACTGAGCAAGCATCTAGTAAGCCAAAGAAGCATAAAAACAAGAAAAATCAAAATGCTTGGTATGGAAATGAGTCATATTATGTGCAACCTGCTGCATATCATCCTATGTATCATGCACCTCAATTTCCAGGTTACTATGTACCTTACCCTGCTCATCCAATGCATGCATACCCTGCTTATCATGCACCTTACCCTGCTTATGAACACTTTCCTTATCATACTGATCATCAACATGACTTATCTGATAACTATGATAAAAATGAAGCTGTTCATGCTCCTGTCAAAACTCAGAAGCCTAAGAAGCCTAAGACATCAACATCTTGGGTTGTCAAAGGTGAAACTAATCCTTCAGGACCCTCTCAATAAGGGTACCTAAAACAAATTTTATTTTGTTTTGTAGGTTAGGATTAGGAGTAGGTGTAAAGTAGAGAAGATCTGGTACTTGGACCGTGGATGTTCAAGACACATGTGTGGAAACATACATGAGCTGACTGATGCAGTTGCTGTGGATGGTCCAAAAGTAACTTTTGGAGACAGCAAAGAAGGCAAGATTAAAGCTAAAGGGAAACTGATCAGAGGAAACATTGAGATATCTGACGTCTCATATGTTAAAGGCCTCAAATATAATATGCTGAGCATAAGTCAATTTTGTGACAAAGGATATTCAGTCATCTTCTCAACAGATAAGTGTTATGTTGAACAGATTGGTACAAAGAAGGTAATTTTATCTGGAAGAAGACAGGGAAATATCTACATAGTCGACTGGAATTCTGCTGATAAGAATTCAAGTATTTGTTTGGTGGCATCTGCACCAAGTGAAGTGAGTTGGCTATGGCACAAGAGAATGAATCATTTAAACTTCAAGACCATAAACAGTTTAATCAAGAATGGTTTGGTAGAAGGGATTCCAAAAGCTGTCATGAGCAAGGACAAGCTATGTGACGCATGTCAGAAGGGTAAACAAATCAAGTCATCATTTAAAGGCAAGAAGCACCAATCTTCTGGAAGAATATTGGAGCTGCTACATATGGACTTATTTGGACCCATTGATCCAGTCAGCAATGGTGGAAAGAAATACTGCCTAGCTGTGGTGGATGATTATTCAAGATATACTTGGGTGATTTTCATGAAGAAGAAAAGTGAAACCAAGGAACATCTTACAAATCTGATGGAACTGATCCAGAATGAGAAGAGTATCAAAATATTAAAGATCAGATCAGATAGAGGGACAGAGTTTACAAACTCTACTGTTGAAGAGTATTGTAATATCAAAGGAATACATCATGAGTATTCAGCTGCTAGAACCCCTCAACAGAATGGTGTTGCTGAAAGGAGAAACAGAACACTAAAAGAAGCTGTCAGGACCATGATAGCTGAAGCTAAGCTGCCACAAAGATTTTGGGCAGAAGCAACAAACACATCATGCTTTACCCAAACAGATGTATGATCAACAAAAATCAGAACAAGACTCCATATGAAGTTTGGAACAACAGAAAACCAAACATTCATTACTTTAAGATTTTTGGTTGTAAATGTTTTGTATTGAATAATGGGAAAAATCACCTTACTGCATTTGCAGAAAAGGCTGATGAAGCTGTCTTTGTAGGATACTCATCTGTTAGTAAGGCTTACAGAGTTTTTAACAAAAGAACATTACTAATAGAAGAATCTATCCATGTAGTATTTGATGAGCCAAGTCAATCTTCTGAAAAGAATCAAAGTGTTAATCAAGATCTGTCTACTGATTTACAGAAGTTAGACATTGGAAGAAATGAAGAATATGTTCCCATCATACTACCTAATCTTGGTTCAGCTGCTAACTCAAGTGTTGTTCAAAATCACAGTGCTGATTGTCTAACAGACGAGTTGCAAACAGCTGACAGACCAGAGACTGTTCAACAGACTACTACTGGAACTCCAACAGTAGTGTTGCAAGATCAAGACAGAGGACAACATCCTGATCTACAACCTGATCTCAGATGGCTCAAGAATCACCCACCTGAATTAGTCATTGGTGATCCTTTAGATAGAGTGAAAACAAGAAGAGCTGCTGCACAAGATGCCATGTTTGTCACATTTCTATCTCAAATAGAGCCTAAGCAAATTGAAGAAGCTCTCAATGATTCCTTCTGGATAGAAGCTATGCAAGAAGAGTTGAATCAATTTGAAAGGAATGAAGTCTGGTACTTAGTTCCTAGACCAAGTCATCAAAGAGTAATTGGCACTAAGTGGGTATTCAGAAATAAGATGAATGAAGATGGTGTTGTCACCAGAAACAAAGCAAGACTAGTGGCCAAAGGTTATTGTCAAGAAGAAGGAATTGACTTTGATGAGACATTTGCACCAGTAACAAGACTTGAAGCAATCAGACTGTTTCTTGCCTATGCTGCTTACAAGAACTTCACTGTCTATCAGATGGATGTGAAGTCTGCTTTTCTCAATGGAGAACTGCAAGAAGAAGTGTATGTTGAGCAACCTCCTGGATTTGAAGTCTATCAAGAAGAGGACAAAGTATATCGTCTGAAGAAAGCCCTCTATGGACTGAAACAGGCTCCAAGAGCATGGTATGATACCCTATCTGATTTTCTTTTAATTAAAGGATTTCGAAAAGGTAAGGTAGATAAAACCTTGTTCACAATTGAATGGGAAAATCATATATTACTTGTGCAAATATATGTGGACGATATTATTTTTGGTTCAACTAATCAACAGATGTGTGATAAGTTCTCCAAGCTGATGCAGAATAAGTTTGAAATGAGCATGATGGGTGAACTTAATTATTTTCTTGGATTGCAAGTTAGACAGTTGCCTGATGGAATATTCATCAGCCAAGCAAAATACACAAGAGATCTGTTCAAGAAGTTTGGTATGGAAACTAGATCTACTGCTACAATTCCTATGTCTACAAGTCTTCGGTTGGATAAAGATGAAGATGGCAAATCAGTGGACATAACCAAATATAGAGGCATTATTGGTTCATTGTTGTATCTAACAGCAAGCAGACCTGACATAATGTACTCAGTTGGAGTCTGTGCAAGATTTCAATCAAACCCCAAAGAATCTCATCTCTTAGCTGCCAAGAGGATATTGAAATATGTTAAAGGCACTCAAGAATTGGGATTGTGGTATCCTAGAGAATCTGGATTTGAGCTTATTGGTTATTCAGATTCAGACCTTGCTGGCTGCAAGATTGACAGAAAGAGCACAACAGGTGTCTGTCAGTTCTTAGGTAGTCGTCTGATCTCATGGATGAGTAAGAAACAGACCTCAGTTTCTATATCTACTGCTGAAGCTGAATATATAGCTGCTGGAGCTTGCTGTGCACAGATACTTTGGTTGAGACATCAACTAGAAGACTACAACATCAAGATCAGTGGAGTTCCAATCTACTGTGATAATACAAGTGCAATTTCACTTACTCAGAACACTACAAGTCATTCAAGGACTAAACATATTGAGATCAAACATCATTTCATTAGAGATCATGTGGAAAAAGGCAATGTTGTGATTGAGTATGTTCATACTGATAATCAGATTGCTGATATCTTCACTAAACCTCTAAGTGAAGCAAGGTTCTCAACTCTAAGAGCTGAGTTAGGACTACTTAATTTGGATGCATAAGCTGAGGGGGAACTCATAAGAAGACTGAAGTTCAACAGCTTAGTCATTCACTATTTTATTCAAGGATTAACCTTCAACAGACTAGTTAACTTATGAATTCTTAAAGTCAGGGGGAACGTGTAAGACTAGCGGTACTTCTGTTCTGAAAGATGAAATCTGTTAATGACAGTTAGTTGAAGTTAAGTTATCATGAAGATGTATTCTTAATTCTTGAAGATTGAAGATTATTTTATCTTCCTGGATTGACAAACAGCAAGGAAGATTACTAGCTATTGGCATTCTCTAGTAATATCAGATAACAGATCACTCGTCTGTCAGATAAGTTTAACTCTACTCATCTGATACCTTATATAAGCATGGTCATAAAACGTATTATTAGAAACGCGCTTTTATAAGTAACAGATTAGTGTCGATAGAGTTTCCCGCCCATCTGACATTAAAATAATAAAATTGAAATCCGCTTTTCCTATCCACACGATTAAAAACTGTCAGATTAGATCAACGGTTCTGATAAATCATGAAAACCTAACCAAAAGGAAACCTATAAAATCCGATCTGAAACAGTATAGTCGTCTTACGCACCTAAATATTCTCAAACTCTCTAACTCTCAAACCCTTCTGTTGCGAAAGTTAACTGCTTTTTGTAGATCTATACTCTCTAAAATTCAGAAATGGAGAAGATTATCGAAGGAAGATACTTTAACTACAGCAAATTCCATTTCTCTGGCACTGATCTGATGCGCTCGTTACTGGAAAAGATCAAGGAGGCATCGTTGGTTCCTGTTTTAGAGGCTCATGAAGACATGGTCTACGTGGAGGATGTTGAACACTTCTATCAGACCAGGAAATTCTCCAAAAATGACACTGTTATGTCTGCTGAAATTGGTGGAAAGAAGATTGCTATCTCGTCTGCCGTTCTTAGTGAGATCTACAAATTGACGAACAAAGGAGGGGATGTGACAGACCTTGGGTCTGAAAAGGAAGAGGAGTTCTGGGCTATTTGTGCTAAGAAATGAGAAAAGATGACTGGGACTTTGATGAAGACCCAGTTGAAGGATGAATATCAGAGATTTGCTGATATTATAGCCAAGGTGCTGGACTGCACCACAAGTTCTTTGGATGGGCTTCCAAGGAGAAGATACTACACAATGGTGTGTATCTACTACGGTTTAAAGGTTAACTGGGCTGCTCATGTTTATGAGCTACTGAGTGATAAGAGGCTTTATCATGCCATTTTACTCAGTAATCTGTTTGCATCTCTGCAATGCTCCTTAGGACCAGGGAAGACTACTCATGGTAGCAAAGAGTTCAAACTTTACGAACCAGTGAGAAGAATAGTGGAAGAACCTAAAAGAAAAGCCCCTACCAAATCCAAGAAGGGCCCCTCTAAGAAGAGCAAAAAGGAGGGACAGACAAGCCAAGTTGTTGAGCCAACAGCACAGTCTGCTGTTGAGGCTGATTCAGCACTTCCTGAGGATGAAGTTCCAGAAAAAGAAATTGAAGATTTTACTAAGGAGATTGAGCAGATGAGGACTGACTCTTCTCCTGAAAGGACAGAGTCTGAGGAAGAAA
Organism: Penstemon eatonii; assembly: GCA_038501285.1. Classification (NCBI taxonomy): domain Eukaryota; kingdom Viridiplantae; phylum Streptophyta; class Magnoliopsida; order Lamiales; family Plantaginaceae; genus Penstemon; species Penstemon eatonii. The sequence continues at coordinate 39,753,881 of CM076710.1, read as the reverse complement.
TTCCTCTTCAAAGGTTGAAGAGGATGAGAACAAAGAGTGAGGCAAGGGGACCTCCTACTGCCAACCCCCCTGCCAAAAGGATTGCAAAGTCAAAGGCTAAGAGAAAGGTCACCTTCTCTGAAGAGCCTGTTGCAACTGTTAGAGAAACAACAGCAGAAACAGAAAGACCTGTAACAATTGAAGAACCTGCTGTCCAAGCTGCTAAGATTGATGCTGCTGAAGCTGAAGTTGTTTCCGAAGTTGGAATGTCAACAGAAGACTCGTCTGCTGCATTATCTGCTGAAGTTGAAGAAGCACAGCAGACTAGTACAACACAAGAAGGAGCTACACTGTTGCTGCACCCTACTCCAGTTGCTGCAACCCCTATTCAAGCAGTTGAGAGTCCTGAATCCAGAAGAAAGAGGACTGGCAAGATTGCCACTTACTTAACTGCTGCAGAAAAGAAAAGACAAGATGCTGCTGAAAAGCAGAGGATAGCTGCTGAGAAAGCAGAAGAAGAAAGGCAGAAAAGCTTAGAGCTTAAGAGGCTGGAGGAAGAAGCCAGCAAAATGACTCAAGAGCAGAGGGATGCTGTTGAGGCAGCAGAGTTGGCTGCTGCCATTGAAGCAAGCACCAAAGATGCTCATGGTCATCAACATAGTGGTGGGATAGTTATTGGTGAACAAAGAGATCCAAACAACCCAATACCAGCTATGCCTGCACCAAAAATAAAGCCAAAGAGAAGAGAAGAAGTCAGACTATCTCTTGAAATTGTCAGGGATGATCCTGCAATTTTTGAAGAATTTCTCAGAAGGCTTGATGCTGAAAATGAAAGGATAAACCGCCTGACACAGTTCAATGCTGAAAAGATCAGATACAACAGGTGGAGGGAATTCAGACTGACAAAGAGTCCAGCTGAAATGACAAAATGGAAAGCCTTTAATGCTGAAGAAGCATGGGTACTGAAGTGGCTTGAGACAGGTTCTCTAATTCAAGCACTTGATTCAGAATTCTTTCTGGACAAGTTGAGGCTAAAGATAAGTCACATAGTAAAGGCTGAAGCCAAGAAGATCTTCAAATCAATTCCTGAAGACTATGAGGAATCTGAAGACCTCAAGGAAAGATCTATAAAGTTGGCTATTGCTCAAGCAATGGAGCTTTGGGCAAAGAAATCAAGGAAGTTAAGGGGACAACCAAGCTCATTGGTCCCTCTTCCAAACATCAAACACATTGTCTACGGGCCAAATATCAAACCTTATGAAGAGCTGCCTGAGGAACCTTCATCCACTTTTATTCCTCTTGATAATTTTACTTGGATTTCCAACAGGTCAGCTGTGGACAATGAAGGAATGATGAAGACAGTTGAGACTGTCAAGAAGATTATATCCCCTGCTGATAAAGAAAAAGCAGAGTCTTCTGATCAACCAGAGCAAAAAGAGGGTACATCAGACCCATCTGATCAGAACAAAGCATAGGGTGATAAGTCTGATGCTGCTGATGATTCAAAGAAAGAAGAAGCAATTCCAGCAGATCAGATCAAGGACAAAGAAGTTGCTGCTGAAGGAGATGATCAAGCTAAAGAGAAGGAAAGCACTCCAAGCCATGCTGGTAGTCCAGCAGATCAGTCTCTTGCATTAATAACTCAACCAACAGAGCAACTTATCAAAGAAACACTTCCTGCTACAACAAATATGCCTTCAACTTCTCAAAGTGCTCAGACAAATCTGTTGGACTCCATCCAACAAATGATCACCAAATCTTTGAAGGATATGAAGGAAGAATTAGCTGCAGAAGTGTTAGCTGCTGTCAAACAACCAAATCAGAAAGCTGCTGCTGTCCCAACCGATCTGATAGAAGACACTGCTCAGAATGTTAAATCCATCTGTCAAGATATGGATATACTTAGAAGACGGACTCAGAGCACTACTGAAGGTTGGAGACAGATTGAACAAACAGTTGAAACGGCCCTCCGAGCTGAAGATGAAGTCATGGAAAATATGATGAAAGACTTCACTGCTTCATCAAATTGGATTTTGGGAACTCAAATTCAATTAGGTGATCAAGGAGAAGATCTGCTCAAGGAAGTGAGAGATTTCAAGGCCAATCAACTCAGACAGCAAGCTCAGATCAATGCTATGGAAGAGAACATCAAGCTTCTCTGTGATTCACTTCTAATTACACCAGTTGTGCCACAATATCCAATCAACCCTGCTGATGATGACAAAAAGGGGGAAGAAAGGGTATTTGGACAGAAGAAAGTTGGTCCTTCTCTTGAAAAGGAAGAAGATAACCAAGCTGAAGCAACTGAAGTGTTGGAAGAATCTGCTGGTGACACTGAAAGAAATATGGGAGAATCAAGCAGACCAACAGATGAGAGAATTACAGAAGAAGAGCAAGCTGAATTTGAAGAATCTGAAGCAAAAGCCAAGTCTGATAAGGAACTAGCTGCTGCCAAAGATTCAGCTGAAGAACAGCTTGACCCTGATGTAAAATATAAAAAGATAGAGCTGCTAAGAAAAAGGTTCTTTGAAGAGCTGGAAGCTGAGACTTCTAAGTTATCTGATGAAGAATCTGAAAAAGAGGACAAGGAAGCTGAAGAAGAAAAGAAAGAAAATGCTGAAGAAGAGAAGAAAACTTCAGAAGAAGAGAAGAAGGAAGAAGACTAGTTTAGGCTAGATTTCCTTTTTATCTTAAAATCCTTGTAATCTTTTTAAAAGTACTTTGCACTTTTCATTCTTCAAAACTTGTAATCTGTAATCAGTTTAATCATCTATAAAATTGCAAGTTTGAATCCAACATACTATTTCTATCTCAGAAATTTTTGAGGATCAAAACTTTAGTTTAGGTACAGGTACTTAGCTGGAGTTTTGTCATCATCAAAAAGGGGGAAATTGTTGGATGAAGATGAAGATGAAAGAAGTCAGAATTTAAGGGAAGGTTTTGATGATTTCCAAAACATCATAATCAGCTAAGTATGGAAAGCTTAGTTCCCTTAGAAGGATCTTTGAACAAGTAAAGAAGATATCAGAAGAGTTCAAAGACTAGAAGACTAGTGATCTCTTGCTGAAACAGCAAACAGAAGGGTAGGTCATCAGCCGAGTCAAATCAGATTAGTTCAGTATTTGATCAGCAGAGTACCTATCAGAAGGGTTGCTTCGATCAGCAGAGTGGAAGAGATCATGAGATCAGTTCAACGGTAATAAATGCACTTGGTGTAATAAATGCTGAAAGAGAAGGGTAGTAATGGCAAATGATTGAAGATATCCTCGTATCAGCAGAGTGCATTTAATGCAGCATTAAATGTGATGGACAGAAAGTACTGTACACTGTACGGATTGCTGCAGGGAGCCGTTTCAAAAGAGCTGAAGGATGGATTTGAATTGTGATTTGCCTTCAACGGTCATATTTTCATCTCCATATATAAATAGAGCTGAATTTCAATCGAGCAAAAAAAACAAAACAACAATCAGAGATTTCGATTTTGAAGCAGAATTTTTCTAAGTCTCAAAAGCTCGAATAGCTCACTCGTCTGGTGGAAGTCATCTGTTGACAGAAACCCAGTTGAAGAAATCAGAAAAACATTATCTGAGTGATTTTGTAATAGCTGAGTGTTGTGAGGAGTAGATATCCGTCTTTGTGAGTGATATTACTTCGGAGAATAGGTCTTCTTTGTGATTTCCTATTGTGAGCTTACAGCCTTTTCATTTGTTGTCTTGGTGTAAGTGGAGAAATATTGTAATCTGTGTGATTATAGTATAACCCAGAATCTAAGTGATCTGGAAGAGTGGACTAAAGGATTTTTATCCATATAACCACTATAAAAATTCTTTGTGTTATCTTGCACTTAAAGTTTTCTTGCATATTTTAAAAAAAGTTTGCATTTTAAACACTTTGAATCAATCAAAAGATTTTATAAGGAGTTTCTAACTGGGGATAAAATCTTTTAGAACTTAGTTTACTTGTGAAAAACACTTTCAAATAATCCGCTGCAAGTATACTCTTTGAAAACTGTTTTGCTGAAAAACAGCTAAGTCATTGTAAGAAGAGTGGTCAGTCTACTGTTCAAGATTTGTTCACGATCAGCTTAGTCTGCTTACTGTTCTTCATCAGCTTAGTCTGCTGACAGAAGACTGAAAAGTTTTTAAGTTCAAAAATTTTCAGAGGTCTATTCACCCCCCCCCCTCTAGACCTCATCTGACCACTTGGGACCAACAGTCTTCCTCCTTAATCTTTAGTTGATAGTACCCTTGCCTTAAATCCAACTTTGAGTATACCAGAGATCCTTGTAGTTGATCGAACAACTCTTTGATGTGCGGAAGAGGGTACTTGTTCTTAATAGTCACACTATTTAAATCACGATAGTCGATGCATAGCCGCAACGAACCGTCTTTTTTCTTCACAAACAAAACAGGGGCACCCCACGAAGACGAACTAGGTCTGATAAATCCTTGCTCCAACAACTCCTGAAGTTGAGCTTTTAGTTCCTTAAGCTCGGCGGGGGCCATGCGGTATGATTTCTTCGCAACCGGCGTCGTTCCTGGTACGAGATCAATTGTGAACTCCACTTCTCGATCTGGTGGTAGAGTCGTAAGTTCTTCCGGAAAAACGTCCGCGAACTCTGCCACCACGGGTACCTCTTTTAAATCAACTTTATCCTTCGGCTTGTTGATGAGGTAAGCGATAAATCCTTGTCCGCCCTGGCGTAATTCCCGACGAACTTGGGCCGCGGACAATAACGGAACCCTTAGGGCTTTCCGAACACCCCAAAAACAAACATCTAATTTTCCGGGGGTAGAGAGCGTTACGGTTTTACGTCGACAATCTAAATGGGCAGCATGAGTGGATAACCAATCCATCCCCAAAATTACATCAAAACCTTGGATCGGCAATGCGATTAAGTCAGCAGGAAACAATCTCTCCTCGATCCTAACCTCACATGCCTTGTAAACCGAACTCGTTATGAACGAGGTTCCTAATGGAGTATGAACCTCTAACTCATAGGGTAAACTTTCTACTTTACTCATTAGTTTCTTGCTATAGGAAGGTGTTACGAATGAATGAGATGCACCAGAATCAAATAACACTTTGCATAAATGCTCGGAAACATAAAGTGTACCTTCCACCACATCGTTTGCATTAAGATCTGACAACTCCTCTCCCTCCATAGCAAAAGCTCTCCCAGGCACCCTCGGCTTCGGTGGTCTTCCAGTCTGGGACGATCCTCCACCTGCTGTAATAGGCGCAGGAGGTGCCTTGGGGCAGTTTTTCATAAAAATGATCCTGAGCCCCACACCTCAGGCACTTACCAGTCTTTTTCCAGCATTTGGGCTCTCCATGCCCTTTCAGTCCACAGAAGGTACAAGCTCCATCTGGTGTCTTCCCAGGAGCATTCTGTGGTTGATGGTGTTGTTGCTGGCCCCTTGGATTCCCTGAGCTTGATTGACCAGTTCTTGGTGCCTTTCCTGCATTCCTCCCGACTGCCAGTTTGTCCGAGGAGGCCTCGATCTCTTTTCTGGAAACTGCATAGCATTCAGCTCTATCAGTCCATTCTCAATGCGAGTGGCTCTCTCCACTACTTCAATGTAAGTGACAATGTTGTGTGAAAGAAGTGCACGTTGGAGCTCTGGCCTTAGGCATTTGATGAACCGGCGTGTGCGGCGAGGTTCATCAGTCATCAAATGGGGAGCATAGCCGACGAGTCGAGAGAAAACAGCCTCAAATTGGGGAACCTTCATATTTCCTTGTTTTAAAGCATTGAATTGCTCCTCACGTTGTTCACGAACCACAGGGGGAACATATTTATCATTAAATTCCTTCACAAAATTTTCCCAAGTCCTCGCAGTTTGGTCCCTATCCCAAACCATCTCCCTCGTCTGCCACCAGGACCTAGCAGCATCTTCAAAGCGATAAGTAGCCAACGAAATCTTTTGAGTGTCCGAGTAGTCCAAGGCTCGAAAAATATTTTCGATCTCAGCCATCCAAGCCTCAGCTTTTCGATCATCAGGTTCCCTAAGGAACTTGGGTGGTTGGAACCGCAGAAAACGTTCCAAAGTCTGGTCTAAGGCAGGTGGTGCCGGCGGTGTAGGCACGGCCTGCGCAGCACCTTGCAGTGCTTGGGTAAACCCGGCCAAGGCGGCGATGATCCGTTCTACCTTGTCAACAGGTGGTGCTGCTGGTGGGACTACCGGCGCCCCCTCAGACTGGTCAGAGGGAACCCGACGTCCAGCACGACTCTCGACTCGATTTCCTGCCATTCTGGATATCGAAAATGGCTCGTTAGGGAAATAAAACCAACAAATACATATTACCACTACAAGATCAACAACCAAATAAAACTAAACCACAATATCATACATAATATCATAAGAGGCAAACCGCCAAACAGAGTACTGCCATAACGGCACAAAAGAGTCAAAACATGTCTAGCATACCACATAAAACATAGACAAAAGTCAAAATGACTTCACTACTACAAAATAACAAAAGGTAGTCCTAAATGCCTCTCAATCCTACTCGTCTTCAGGACCATCCCCTGGGGCCTCCTCACTGGGGTCCTTCTCCTCGTCTATAGGGTCAGTAGCAGCTTCTGCCTCCATATGAGGGAGCTCCTCCTCGATCAGTGTGCTATTATCTGCCTCTATCTCGTCACCTAGGGCCCTCAACCCCTCTATGACCCTGGAGGACTGCAGCACCCTACGGTTTCTGATGACCCGAAGCTCCTGCAAGCGGAGTTCCATGGCATTGGCTCTATCATTGGCGTCTTTGGCATTGATGTCCGCCATCAAGGCAAGGTCAGCATACCGATCACGATCAGCCTCTAACTGGTGAACCACACGGTTCGGGTAATGGCCTCGAAGCTGTCCATTATCGCGACGCCCAGGGGTCCAAGTAGGACGATAGATCCTACGAGGTCTAGAGCGACGAATAACTAGGGGACGAGGTGTCGAGTCATCACTAGCAAGGTCATCATTGGCCCTACGGAGCCCCATATATCTGCGAATGACTTTACTCCTTTGTCCAACGCTCGAACTACGGCTACCCTGGCTCGACATCCTATCATACTCATAAGATAAGAACAACCACTTAACATATGATAATTACACATATAGACTCAGAATGCAGTTAAAACATGACACAACATATGACTTCCGAGGATCCATGACCTGACTTAAAGATTAAGCTCTGATACCACCTGGGACGGCCCGAGCCCCCGGGTCAGGTCCGACGTGGATCCACCCCCGAGTCCGGGTCCGTGTTCGGTGATCACGACCAAAATTTGACCAGAATTTTTTTTTTTAACAACACGGTAATTTGAATCATAATACATAAATAACAACAAAAAAAACCCGGTACACTGCGATATGCAGGAGCGGGCTCAAAATACAACATAAGCGCAACCACGCATTAACCACAAGGATCCAAACACTACTTAGTATTTACATACTTAATCATAATTAATACATATTAATACATAACATAACAAGATTCAAAAGATAACATGACGACCCATGAAGACCGACAGACAGGATCTCGGAGACGAACACCAACTCTAGACATCAGACCCTGGAATACCTGTATCTGAAAAGAAGTAAACGGGAATGCGTAAGTTGATCGTCCAACTTAGTGAGGCTGTAGTGTACATGTGTGCGTGTAGTATATGAATATAGCATAATATATTTGTGCATTTTTAATACAGTAATTAAACACATATAATATCAATTTAACAGTTAAACAAATAACCGAAGGTTGCTGATGCCGTCCTCCTCTTACCCTCCAATTCATATTCGTGAAAACCACCACCGAACACTCCAGTAAGGTGCGACCTTACATTTCAGTGCGCATTGACGTCAAATGCCAGGAGTTTGACATTCACTCCCCAAGTGTAACCTCCACACTTGGCTCGTGAAGCAGGTCTACGGTGGATCGAGGTAACCCTCCGGTCCTTACCTTCCGGGTTATCCACGATTCCGTACACCAAAATAGGGCCCACATAGAGATAATAAACAGTACAGTACAATAACAATTCAGTAACAGGAAATCATTAAACAATTCAATAACAGTTCAACATACAATATCAATTACTCATGAGCACATAGGCATAAACAATAATTCAACGTGTAGCTCGTCCTAGCAGTCAAGTTCTTTATGTTGTCATACATCACATGCTTGTTCGTTTAGGAACTAAGTTACAGTTCTGACTTGACCTACTAACACATTTAGACTTACACACATGTAACACACAACACTCACCTTTGCTGCTTAAATTTTCTGAAGAAAGTGCGACAAGTGTGACGACTCCGGTTCTTCCTGTACATATTATGTAACGATCTTAGATTACAATTATAGCACAAGGATTCAATCAATGACTAAGCCATGCTTTAGTCAACATACATTTGAATCATAGTTGATCGATATTGAAACTACGATTGAAAGATGGACTTTCAAGTCCGGTCAAGGGTTCTAAGATTTTATTATAAAGTTATAAGTAAAGTTATTTATTTCAAGAATTTTATGTAGTAAGTTCTAATTGAAATATTTATTATTACTATTAATTCGAAATCAAACTTTACTCGACAATTTAACCCCTTTATTTTATTTGGTAATTAAATTTTTTTTTATTTTTTTATTTTTTTGGAACTATTCCTCTTTTTCTATATATTTTAAATTAATTTTTTTTTAATTATTTCCAGAAAATAATTATTCAAATTATTTACTAATTTTCTAAATAAAAATAATGTTCAAGATTAATGAAAATTATATTAGTTATTGTATTTTCGAATTTAATAAGTTCAAGAAATATATTATTTTATTTTCCTTAATTAATAATTAATGTATCGTTGAAATTATTTTCATTTCAATTTTTTTTTTATTTAATCATGATCTTATTCGAAAAATAATTTATTATTAATTAATCTTTTTTTTTCTTTCTTAAATTAATTAAGTAATTTATTTATTTCTGGAAATTATTTATCCAAAATTATTTTAATTATTATTTTTAAAAGTTTATTTGAATTAGTTATTCAAAGTTATCTAAACTTATATAATTTTATCTTTCGAAATTAATTTTAGACAAATATTCAAGTATAATTATCAAAATTATATTAAATATTACAAACTTTATTTTTCAGAATTAAATTTTTAATTTTTATTAATTATTTATCATTATCATTCTTTTTTCGAATTTTATTTAGAAATTTCGAATTTAATAATTAAACTTGATTTATAAATTCATTTCTTTTGAAATTTCTTGATTTCAGAAAATTTACTTATAACTTTTATTATTATTATTATTGTTATTTTCTTTCTTTCTTTTTTTTTCTCATTTTTTTTTTTATATAAATGGGCTGGCCATCAGGGCCAGCCCACTTACCAAGCAACAGGCCCATTAAATGGGCCTGTTGTTCTGTTGCAAATTGCAACAAGCTGTTGCAAAATTGCAACAGGCTGTTGCAATTTGCAACAGCAACAGACAACAACAAGAACAGCCACGGTCACTGCTATGGCAGTGGCCGATGGCTGTTTGCCGGCGGTGGGGTGGCTCCGGTCAACCCCGTCGGAAAATGCACAAGAGACCCATATATATTTTTTGCACAAAATGTCCAAACAAGATAACTCAAATCTCTTCTAAAATTTTCATAAAACTCATATATTTTCATAGACATGTATATATTTCTCAAGATCCATAATAAAGCAAGCATATATACATTCATAGTCAAATCTCTTTAAGAAAAAACTTATTTATGCATATTACCAAGAACATAAAATATTTCTCCCCCCCCTTTTGATGTGAACATGCCATTAACTAAAAACCATACAAGGATTCTTTTAAATATAAGGTATGTTAACCTTTTAATAAACCCATCAAATAGTGTTTCAAGATATTTCAAGATTAAAACCATAAATTTCTAAGCTATTTCACACAAAATAACCATACTAAAAAGGGGATTTTGAACACTCTTACAAGCTTCCAAGTTGGTCTTTTTCCTTTTCCGGTTCACGGTGGCGGCAGCGGCGGCAGCAATGGGTCACGGAGGCAGCGGTGGCTCACGGCGGCAGCGGTGGTGGTGGTGGTCCGGTGGGAGGTGGTGGTGATGGTGGTGTTTTCTCCTCTACCCTTCTACTTTCTATATAATTTCTCCTACCCTTAATATATTTCTCAAGAACCCTCACTATCCTCTCCAACTTTCTCTCTAACTTTTTACTTCAAGAAAGTAATGGTTGGTATAGGGGAACACAAAAATCTGATTTTTGGAGGTATGATAAGAGGGGTGAAGTGTTTGAATGGAGAAGGTAGGATAGAGGTATGGTTATTCCTCATGTAGGGGCATGGCTACTTCATAGGGTCATTGCCATAGTTGATTTTTTGGCTTTCCACTCATTACATTGTTTGATGTAGGATTTGAAAAGATTGGGGCAAATTTGCACTTTGCTCCCTGAGCTTTGGTAAAGTGCATTTTTGCCCCAAAAACATAAAATTTTGCGCACTTAGGTCCAAAATAAATTACAAAATGACCCCAATGTTTTTTAAAAGGCAATAGACATGTTTCCTAATTTATTTCTAAGTCCAATATTCCATAAGAAATAATTAATGTTCATAACATAGCACAAAAGAGAGTTCAATTTAACTTTAAAACACATTAGCATATAAAATTGGATATTAATCCAATTAAATTACAATTAAAGGACCCGAAAATTCTCGGGTATTACAAACTATCTACATGGAATCCTTGCTGTCCATATTTTTATGTCTAACACGACTTCTGGAAGACCATAAGGTATCATGCTTGGTTGATCATCATACATGTAGTTCATTTGAAAAGGTTGGATTTGCAGAAACTAACGTTGTATCATTCAGCTACTTAAACATTGATCAAGTAAGACTCAAGCTACATTTTCAGAAACTAGATTATTTCAAGAAGTTATATTTATGCATAAACTACAAAATATGAACAACAAAATATATCTAAGGATTGAAATTCATCAAGGCATAGATTGGCCTGTAAAAGATCACAGTCTCAGTTAAATCTACCCATACAAAAAACTGCAGCCCAAGCAACTACACAAATGAGTTTGGGCGCTACAAAAAAAAAAAAAAAAAAAAAAGAGAGAGAGAGAGAGAACCGGGTCGAACGGATCACCGAGAAGGGTTGTTATCAACAGGCCGACTAGCAGAAACAGTCCTCCGAGGAGTCAAGTTACCTACAAACGCCATCAACTCTTCCTGACGCTTTAGATAACCGGCATCATAACCTTCCTCATAGGCCTGCCGTCGAGACTCTTCTGCTAGGGCAGCGGCCTGAACCAAGTCATTTTTCTCTGCCTCCCAGACAGATTTCTCCTCTTGTAATTTTTTCAGATCATCATTGGCAAGCTGCAATTGGAGGCTCTGCCCTGTGACCTTCGCCGACTCTGATTCCAAACGACGTTGATAAGCATCTTTACTTAACCACAGATCGTCATTTTGCACACCCAGCCGGCGTGCAAAATACTTAGCCTGAAAAAAGAAAACAGTCCTTATATAACAAGGCAATCAAAATAAAAGAGGGAAAGATAACGAAGGATAGGTCTACCTGCTCACACAACTTCACTAGCGACTGAACAAGGCGTACGTTGGAAGTACCCTCAAGCTTCCTCAACTCACCGGGCAAAATAGTGCTCAGGCCTAGATCCCAGGACAAAGCGTCGGGCTCAAAAGAGCCCGACAGTTCACTAACAAGAGGGACATTGTCATGACGGGGAGTCGCTGACTGCATGATATCCTTAACCTGCTCAAGGATACAACGATCATCTAACGGACGAGGAGATTCCCTTACGTTGGGACTAACAAATCTCTCCTTACCCGAAGCAGAAATAACGGTTTGTCGACCAGACCTCGACACAATCCGACCTCCAGAAGGCCCACCAGATTCAAAAGAAGTAGTCATCACGGTAGTATCATTAAACAAGTAATCAGGAAAATCTTGAGAAATAGGTTGTGTTACGGAGGGATTGACAAAGGAACCCTCATCAACTTGCCCTCCGCTGACAACCTGGGCAGCAGAGGTAGAAAAAGGAAGGGAATTAAAAAAATCCCCTCCATGAAAAACATGCCCAAAAGAAGAAACACCTGAAGAGATAGGTATATCAAAAGTCTGCTCCAAGTTGGACGAATCACCAAAAGCCACCCGACCAGGGGAAAGCCTACTTCCTACTTCAGTAGAAGAAGAAAAATTTGGTTGTACAAAAGATGAACTAATTACAGAAAAAGGTTCAGAAGGGATGACAGGAGTGTCGATCACCGACCTAGTAATAGAAGACGAACGAGGAGATTCTATCGAGGGTCCCTCTGTTCGAGACTTTTTCAGTCTAGTATTCCTAGCGCTCTCACGGGAAGGACGCTTTGAGGTATTACCGAAAAGATTAGTCATGGTCGGAATTCAAGAAGTAAATTTAAACTATTGAAGAAGCTTATCGACCTAATAAAGAAGGAGTATTCTGTTGAGAGATAAGCAAAGACGCGATAGACCCAAAGAAAGGGCGCGAAATACAGACATCAGCTTTGGAATAAACACTAGAATTTGAAACGACATACGCATAATGATTACGGCGAAGTTATTAACTTGTCGGAATTATTACAGAGAACACGAAAGGACATGACGGTCAGAATACAATACGTTTTATTTAACAACGGGGTGAAAAGGTAATATTACAATTAAAACTACAGTAAATAATTACAAAGGTTATTTCAGAAATCAAAATATTATACAGCTTGGTCGTTATCCGGAATTTTCTGTTCACTACCGACGTCTCTTTCTTCTGCTATGACAATATCTTCTTTTTCTTCCTCTCGATCGATAAAATTGTTATCGACCTCATCATTAATATCGGAGGGAGGAATTGTCAATGGTTTTCCAAACTCTTTAACGAGGTGAGCCATAGGAAAATTTTGATAAACGACGTCCGGAAGCTCGGAAGGGGGATATACTTCGCCATAACGGTTCAGCCGAATGTGCGCTGCTTTAAAATATTCCTTTCGACGATCATCTATCATTTATAAACGACCAACTGATGAATCGCCTTCTTGAACGTATTCTCTAAAAGCGGACAAACCATTTGGTATACCAGCGCCGTATGAACAGGAGAGCTGAGGAACTCACGAACCACCTTTTCATCAGGATTACGACCATAACGATCCTTGAGTCCACTAAGAGGAGTGTCTTTCTCATACTCCTCTAAAGAAGCTTGAAGATTTAATACTTGAGATTCCAACTCGCTAATCCGAGCAGTACTCTGAAATTGGAACTCCTCTAACTTTTTAGCCAATTGATTGGCTTGTTCTTGAGCACAGGAAGTCTCCAGAACTCTGTCTATAATCTCCTGGTCATTAATCCCTGTAACCCGAGTCTCTACGACTGGAATAGAAGAAGTCGTTGAGGGACCAACCTCCGAATCAGAGGACTTATGAAGCAAAGCTTTATACTTCTCTTCCAGAAATTCGCACTGTTGTTTCCAGAGAGCAGTCTCATAAGCATATGATGCTAAACAAGTCTTAGTCTGAAAGAACAAAAGGAGTAGAAAGAAATGGTTTAGCAAATTATAATCCTCAAAGAAAATTACATTATTAGCACAATCAAAAAAGATATCACCTTTTCAGCATAAAGAGAAGCTCGCTGAAATTTCTCCAAGGGATCCTTCCGAAGAAGCTTATTCATATCACGAGTAAAAATGCCGGACAAAAGAACACGAGTGGCCTTATCCACTGCGTTTTCGCTCTCATCGTGAACCAAAGAATCATTCTCAGGATAGCCAGCAGCTCTTTTTCCCTCTAAATGATCCTCGATCATTTCCACCAAAGTAGGCTTTGGATGATTATTGCCGAGTAAACAAAGATCGTTACCAGAACGACCATAGTAACTCCTTTTCCTATCCACCGGGTTGTCATTGGGATGAGGCATCGACCAGCTGCGACATCCACGTATACCCAAAGATGTCCTAAGCTGGAGAGGGGGATAACCAGATCCAGTTCCCTGACGAACTGGGGATTCTTGAGAAGAATCTGGAGATTCCTCTCCATTCTCCTCAGACTCATGACTCAACTCCAATTTTCTCTTCCGAGAAGCTCTCTGCTCGATTGGAATGTTTTTTTATTGTTTTGGTAGATTTAGACAACACCATTTTTCCTTTTGAAGAATGTCGGGAATTTTCTACCATATGAGCTGAAAAAGAAACACAACCAAAGTCAGGTTTTCTGCAAAAAAGGGATCATCGTAACACTATGCTGAAAGAAAAATTTACCAAGTGAATCAGATGACGAAGGGTTTGGAAAAATATGAGCACTCAATCCCGCTTTGCGAAGAAAAACTTCTCCTATAAGAAGAGCACTCTGATATTTGTTGGCACGCATAGCCTGGATTTCACCAATAAACTGAGGATCATCGGGAATAAGTTCACCAGTCGGCAGGCGAGCTCCGTAAACCCATTTGGAGTCATGATCCCACGAAAAAGGCGTAGTCGAACCATCTGCCAAACGAAGATCAGATGGTGGACGAACAAAGAAAAAATGAGACTTCCAGGAAGGGTTGCTAGAAACTGGGGAGTCAAAAATTGCGCGACTAGGTTTCTGACTAGCGAAGAAATATCCACGATTGGAGGAACTGGAAATGTTAAAACGAAATAATTGCGTGAAATTACGAAAGGAGGGTTGGAATCCTTTCGCTATCATCAAAACAGAAAAACATACTACGAATGCCACAGAATTTGGGACTAATTTAGTCAGGGAGACACTGAATATTTTCAAAATATCGAGAAAGAGGGCAGACAACGGAAGACGCAGACCGCTATTAAAATGGGCTGTGTAGAAGGCTCGACATCCCTCCGGTGGAGATGTAACCCTATCTGTAGGAGAAGGGAGGACTATCTTGGAACCTTCCGGAAAGTATTTGGTATAATTGCTCACGACCTCAGAGAAAGTATCCACAGTATAAGCGCAAGCAAGATCCTCAATCGGTTCCGAAATTTGAGGAGCTGTACCTTTGCCTTTTTTAGCTCTGGCTGCGACATCTGTATCAGACAGAATTTGCACCTTAAAGGTATCCTCAGTAGGAACAATGAATTCAGATACCCCTACCTGCTCGCTTAAAGGATTAGAATGTAGCACCTCCTCGATAGTAGGAGCGACTCTCTCACTTAAAGACGAGGAAGATTTTCTCATAGAAGCCATTCTTGGGATTCTCAGAAGATATGAATCGATAGAAAGAATTACGGAAAGACAAACGACCAATCAAGAGAATGACTGCAAGATTAAAGGAAGCATAAAGTAAAAAATGACTAATTCAACAGCCACCTATTTATAGGGAAAGGAGAAAAGACGTTTCGAACTTCTCACGGCTAATCGTATTCCCGCCAAATGGGAAAAAGTGAAACGCTTCCCAAAGGGACACCGTAGCGGTTCATAATTGGAACAAGAAAACGACTATCTATGAGGCGTAGTACTCTTTTCCTTACTTAAGATTTTTTCCCATCGGGTTTTTTCTTAAGTAAGGTTTTTAACGAGGCACAATTCATAGAAATTACAGTCGAAATTGACTTTCTACTTCTACGAGCTTCTATCACATATACGCTCGAAGAAGTGAGGGAGTACTGATGGGGACTATTTCGTAGTCCTTATAATACTTGGATCGACTAGGGGATATCAGATCGGTTCGACCATATAAACCCATTCAGAAGCATCCGTCGACCCACTGGGATACGACCTTCCTCAGCGAGGAGACTACAAATCCGGACTCGAGAAGGACAAATGGGCCGAGTCCTACTAGAATTATGTTTCTTTGTAAAGCTAGGTTATTTGTGATATAAATACCTAGTTAAATCATTGTATTAGAGAATTCATAAAAAACGGAGCTTACGCCCAAAAGTACTAAATAATCTAAAGATTATTCAATAATAAAAGAGCTTTCTCTTAATATTCATATTAATTTTACGTTGGTTGTCATAATTACTTGTTGTTCCCTCAAAATTGTTCTTCTTTGAGATTGATCCATCCTGAATAAAGTAACAGAGCCCTTTAAATCATTAATATTGAGAACCCCCAATATCCCATATTCACTGATATAATTAACCCGACGAAATCCGGTTAAATCACTGTACATGAATGCAATCAATGTCCAACTTCAACATTTACGAGGATAGTCACGGCATCTTACCATCAAGCATCATGTGTGCTTGCATCTCACGGTTGCGCTCCGACGAATTCAAAAACAAACTAATGTGCTTCGAATTATCCATTATCTTGAAAGACAAGTAGTTTCGATTCTCGTCTGTCAATGAGCTAATGTTATCAAGTGCCGCAATTATCTTCTTTGCCTTGTCGTCGTACGTGTCCTCCTCGTTCCCAAATTTTGAGCTAAGATCGGCCCATGTGGACTTAGCCTCCCTCATCAACTCGACCATGTCCGGTTTTAAATGTTCGGACCCATACGATTCCGGTGTTTTACGCTTCCTCGTTTGTTTTTCCTTCTTAATCTTTTCTACCTTACCCTTCTTTGTCAACTTCGTCTTCGAAGGTCCACTGGTAAACAAACCCATGTTGTACGGTGAGATCTCCTCTCCGTACTCTAGCCCGTCAGAAAAATCCGTTGTTAAATCAACCGTAGGGCTGCTATACACCATGTCAGCGGGATTTGGGTCATTCACGGGCTCTTTCCCCTTCGGATTAGTGTTCTTCACGGGATTGGTCTTTAAAAAATCTTCAATAACGTCTACGAAATCCTCGGCATCATCTCCGGTTGCCCTATCTTTCCCAAAAATGTCAACCCGATCGTCAAAGTAAATATAGGACTTGAACCTCATGTTTGAAACACCGGGATGTGCCTACATAAGAAAAAATGTCAATCAATATAAATATGAGGTAGAAAAAATTTCCAGGGGGTTTTTTGCAGCAACAAATTCGAAGGGGTTTTTTTCAGAATCCAATTTTTCCAGGGGGTTTTTTGCAAAAATAAATTCAAGGGTATTTTTTGCAAATTATTTTTTCCAGGGTGGTTTTTTTGCAAAAATAAATTCCAGGGGGTTTTTTGCAAAAAAAAATCTCAGGGGGTTATTTGCATAAATAAATTCTAGGGGTGTTTTTGCAAAAATAAATTCCAGGGGGTTGTTTGCAAAAATAAATTCTAGGGGGTTTTTTGTAAAAATTAAATTACAGGGGGTATATATAATTATACATGAATTCAAGGGGAAAAATGTCAAAAATAAATTTGAGGGTTGTACTTGCAATTACACATAAAATCAGGAGGGGATTTTGAAAAAATAAGTCCAAGGGGGTATTTGAAATTGAATCAGACCATTTATCATACCAAAACTATACAATTCACATTGGTTTTGTAACATAAACAATCCCGAGGATATATGCAATTATTCATGGTCCACAATATCAATCTAATGATCTATAATGCCAATTATGCATGATATAAATGGGGAATGGGAAATAAACAACATACCCTCACGTATAGGGTCCAAACTTCATCATCTACCTCGATAGTCCTCCCACTATCGTTCCACCCGAACCCACTTATCCCTTGCATACCTACTAATTGATAATAGGTCTTCTTCCACACGGTTAATTTCGAATTTATATGCTTCGATGAAATCTTCGACGAAGGTAATCGTGCTTTTAGTGCGGTCTCAAGGGTTTGCAAATAACCCGGCCTAAAGGAATTATCGGCCTTCCATCCACTTGTGATCATTTCCTTCAAGAGGTGAATAAATTCACTCTCTTCAAGCGGATTCCAAGTTCTACGCACACCCTGTGTTTTCTTCGATGTGGGAACCGCATCGCCATATCGTGGAATGGATGACATTTGAAAATAAGTCTTAACCTGAAAATACAAACATACGGGTCATCACCACAATTTCTTTTATACATTACACATGAAATCATCAAAATTATGTACCCAAATTGATGAACATCGGAAATCAGAAAAACATATATTATAGTGTTTACTCAACACTATAGTAGTCACACGATAAAACAAATTATTTCACAAGAGCACACCAAATCCAACGACATAAATAAGGTACATAAAAAATATAAGATAAACTTCGAAAAAAATCCTCGTGTAAGAGGACTCCGGATTCAAAAATATATTTAACAACTTAATTGAGCTCTGCATTCCATTTCATGAACATATCATTCGCCATTTGTTCACGAAACTGGTTCCATCCATGAGACGCCTCAACGTGGTCAATGTATTCTTCGACTCGAGGATCATCCTCGTCATCACTCGAGTCACTCGACTTGCTTGAGTCACTGGAGTCACTTGAGTCACTTGAGTAAGCATACATCGGATTAACTGGCCAAGGTTCATCAGATTGTGTTTTCCGCATGAAGTTTTGAATCAACAACAAAGCCATTATAATTCTATTTTGCGTCTTTAGGGGATAGAAAGTGTTGCTTCTATGAATTGCCCATTTTTTTTTAACTATCCCGAAGCTGCGCTCTATTATGTTCCTGGCTTGAGAATGTTTCATGTTGAAATATTCATGAGCATTCTGGGGGCATCCATGCCAACTCCCCACTCTTTCAAATGGTAGCGCACTCCTCTATAAGGCGTGAGAAAACCCTCTCCGTTAGTATACCCATTGTCGCAAAGGTAGTAAGTCCCTACAAAAAAACAAAATATTAATACAAACCCATATTTCAATCCTTGTAATTGATGTTTTAAACAATCTTTGGACAATGTAGTTGCATACCTGTAGGCACTTTTAACCCGTTAGGTCGATTTATGGCATCCCTTAGAACTCGGCCATCCGCCGCAGATCCCTCCCAACCAATCAAAGCATACGTGAATGCCCCACTAATATCACACGCGGCAAGCATATTAGTGGAAATAACACCCTTGCGTGATCTATAACGCGGCTTATCCACGGATGGAACCAAGACTGGAACATAGCTTCCATCTAATGCTCCGATACATCCCTACACAATCAAGAATGTCCAAATTGCAAAAATAATTACATTCCAATATTTGTACAAATCCATTATTCAAACATAAATGAAACTCACTTACCGGAAAACAACTCCATCTAGGGTCGTCGCATTCATTTGTGATTGGATCGGGTTGAGAGAGAAAAATTGGATGGAGCTTTAGCACACAATTAAGTACGCAATAGAAACACTTGCTGACAGTGTCTCCCGAACGACGAAAGTTAGTCCGGACAACTCAAATCTTTTTGTGATGAGAAAGAACCGATAAGAATATAACAACTTGTTCTTTCATCGGAACGTATTTGGTATCCCTTAACCCCCCCACGTTATGTAGCAAACAACAAAACTTATCAAACACACTCGTGTTAAGACGTATGTTGTCTTGACACCTTATGGAATCTTCATAAAACACGTAATGAAAATTTTCCGCTTCCTTCCGCTTCCTAGTTATTAGGCTATATCGAATCGGTCGGTTCTTTGCGTTGTGTGCAATAATTCTTAGTGCAATTAAGAAAACACCCGACCAAAAGAATTGGTGGAAGATCAACATAAATAGTTATTTCCTTCGTTGATCCATTTGCGTAGTTAACTATAATGAAGACATAAAAAGCACATATAAAATAGGATTTTTTTTTAAAATTGATTAAACAAGTCAAGCAACTTTAAAATGTTTGGGATCAAATTTTGCATAATCCATCAACAAGTAGCCATAACTAAACAAATTTGATAAGCAGTCCACTACCAAATATAAAAGCTAGAATTTTGCAAGATTCAATAAATAATAAGTAGCGGATTGTGTGCAAAATTTATGTGAGAACTTGCTTTAGCTATAACTCTAAAATATATTATGATTAAAATCTTGAATAACCAAAGTAACAAGTAGATGTAAATATCAATTTTTGAAAGTTAAGTATACATAAATCGAGAAATGGAAGTGTACTTGAACAAACTATCTACAAACACAAACTTTACACACATATAAGTTATTTATGACAAATCAAATATTAAACAACAAATTATGCAAATAATTCCCAAATATTTTACTCATCAATAAAAATTATAGAAATTGAACAAAATATCTACAAACCCAAAACTTAACAAATTTACATACAATTTTTCAAAATAGCCAAACATAGCAAGATACAATTTTTGCCCAAGCAAAATCGAAATGGAGTATATCGACCCAAAACTTTCGAAAAAAATCCCAACAACTATCTCATTTGTTCCATACTTAACAAATTTACAACAAAAATTTTCAAAATAGCCGTAAATAGCAAACTACAATTTCTGCCCAAGATAAAACGAAATGGAATATATCGACCCAAAAGTTTGGAAAATATCCCAACAACTATCTCATTTGTTCCAATATTGGAGGCTCAAGAAGAAAAACCCAATATTTTTACCTATGGACAAAGTCGAACAAATCTTCAATTGCAAAGGAAGATCTTCAAATACTACAAAATACAAGGAGCAATGTTAGTCATTTCAAGCATAAAACTTCAAAAATCAAAAAATTGAACAAGTTCTAGCTTTGGCAACAATGGCCGAATGGAGAAGAAGAAAATGCGGACCTGAGACGAGGAGAGAGGGAAATATGGGTGGGAAATGAAATTTTTTCATGTTTTATTAAAGTGCCCAGTGTTGGATAAGGATGAAGATGAAGGCACTAAAGGAAGTTTGATAAGGGAGGTTTTGATGCATTCCAAAACTTCATATTTGGCTAAGTATGGAGTAACTTAGCTGATAAACTTATCAAGGAATTTTGACTAAGTACAAGAAGACATCAGAAGAGTCAAAATTTTCAAGGTCCAAGACTTCTGATCCGCTGAAGGAAAGTTATCAGACTGATGAAGATCAGCCGACTCAAATCAGATTTGTTCAAGTTTGAGATCAGCCGAGTTCGACATCCGACTTGCACTTTTGTCAGCCAAGTGAAAAAGATCATAAAGTGTTCCCAACGGTAATAAATGCCCCTTGGAGTAATAAATGCTGAAGTACAAGGTTATTAAAGACAAATGATTGAAGAATTGCTTCGCATCAGCTGGGTGCATTTAATGCTGCATTCAATGCTGCCTGCAGAATAATACTGTTCACAGTACGGACAGACTGCAAAAGAGCCGTTCGCAGAAATTAAGGACCAGTACTCGAGGAATTTGAATCCTGTCTCTCTTCAACGGACATTTTTCAAACCTCAAGTATAAATAGCTGAAAGAGACGAAGAAGAAACAAGCAACACAATCTCTGAGAAATTTTCGAAGCAAAATTCTTTAAGTCTCAAGAACAGCTCACTCATCAGCTTAGTCATTTGTTGACGAAAAGCGAAGTTGAAGAACAAAGATAAATACATCTTCTGAGTGATTTTGTAAACAAGAGTGTTGTGAGAAGTAAATATCCGTCTAAGTGAGTGATATTACTTCAGAGAAGTAGGATTTCTTTGTGATTTCTTACTGCGAACTTACGGCCTGTTCATTTGTTGTAAGGCGTAAGCAGAGTATACTGATTACTGTGTGTTTTTAGTATAACCCAAGATCTTTGTGACTTGAAAGAGTGGACTAAAGGATATTCAAATCCATATAACCACTATAAAAATTGCTTGTGTTTTTATTTGCATTTTACTTGCATATTTTCAGTTTCATAAAACACATTAAGTTAACTGTTTGAAAAATACTTAAAAGGAATTTATAAATCTGGGGAAACATTTTTCAAACTGCTAAGATTACTTGAGAAAAACACTTTGAAAAATCCGCTGCAAGTACTCTAAGTATTAAAACTGATTTTAACAAAATCAGCTAAGTAACAATCAGACGAGTGGTCAACAAAGATGTTCAAAGATTTGTTCGCGAACAGAATTGTAACTTACTACTCTGATCAGCTTAGTCTGTTCAGTTAGAAAAGAGTTTTAAAGTAAAATTTGGAAGAAATTTTTAAAGAGGTTTATTCACCCCCCCCCCTCTAAACCTCTTCTGACCACTTGGGACCAACAAGTGGTATCAGAGCAGGTGGTTCATTAGAATCAGCTACCTAATCAACGAGCTTGATCCAAGTATCTTTCAAAGGTTTTAAAAAAACTTTTTCAAAAGAGCATCTTTTTGAAAAATCAAAACTTTTTGAAAAATGGACTGTATCAGCCATGTTCCCCACATTGCTGGTATGTCGTTTGAAGACTGGAAAATCAGAATGGAGATTTTCCTAGCTGCTTATAATGACAACATGTACACATGTATCATTAAGGGTCCGTTCAGATTCACAAAGACCATAAAAATCAATGAAGTTGATACGGTTGTGGAGAAAGACTTACATGAGATGACTGCTGAAGAAATCAAGCTGTTCAATCTTGACAAAGTCGGAAGATTCATCATGACTAAAGCCCTGGACAATGATCGGTTTGACAAAGTCAAACATTGCAAAACTGCAAAGGAAATGTGGGATAAAGTCAGAGATATGAGCGAAGAAAACGACGCCATAAAAGAGCATCAGCTGAGTGTTGCTCTAGAAAAGCTGGACAATTTCAAAATGAAGTCTGCGGAAACCATTGATCTGATGGATACAAGGTTTACAAGGACGTTGAATGAAGTTCTGAAGCTTGGAAAAACCTTCACAGACAAGGAGATAACCGTCAAAGTTCTGAAGGCTCTACCTCCCAAGTTCAACATGAAGGTGACAGCCATGGAAGAATCAAGATATCTGGGCAAGATTTCTCTTACAGAGCTGTTCTCAGTACTCAAGGCGTATGAGTATAAACTGCCTAGGATGGGTGTTGAAGAAACCTCAACTTCAAGTCCCACAGCTGCACTGGTTGCTGCTGAAAACCCAAGAAGACCAGCCTACAGAAGTAAAGATGTGGACTCATCTGATGAAGCCACACTACTCAACAAAAAGGAGTACACTGTTGGAGACGTTGCATTGCTGATAAACAATTTCAAGAAGTTCTACAAAAGAAAATTGAAGAACAAATATAACAATGCTTCTACTTCTAAACC
Source organism: Penstemon eatonii (assembly GCA_038501285.1). Classification (NCBI taxonomy): domain Eukaryota; kingdom Viridiplantae; phylum Streptophyta; class Magnoliopsida; order Lamiales; family Plantaginaceae; genus Penstemon; species Penstemon eatonii. Next base: position 39,730,961 of record CM076710.1, on the reverse strand, counting down.
TAACTTTTCTTCTCAAGATAAAGAGTATAAAGCCAAACTAATGTGTTACAACTGCAGGAAATTGGGACACTTCATCAAAGACTGTCCATATCCAAAAGCAGAAAAGTACACTGAAGAAGAGAAAAAAATGAGAAAAGAAAGAAAACATCAGAGAGGCAAGGCTATGATGGCGGAAGCAGAAAAGCTGGCTGTTGTCTACTCATCTGACTCAGATTCAGACACGTCTGATGAAGAATCGTCTGATGAAGAAAAACCTGCTCTCCTCTGCCTGATGGCAAAGGAATCTGATGACTCTGAGGAAGAGGTAACTCCTCTTGACAATGAATTGTTTAATTCATTTGAACAAATGATGCTTAACAATACTACTATTGCTGAAGCATATAAAAAGCTTAAGGAATAGATGATATTGCTAAAAGAGCAAAATAGTTCACTGAAACTCACAGCTGAAAAGCCTAGAGAATCAGCTGAATATAAACAGCTTGAGCAATAAAATGAATCTCTGAAAGTTGAATGTGAAGTCTATAAAGGAAAAATCATGGAACTTGAAAAAGTTATTGAGTCTCATGAGAAATCATCTGTTGCATCCACGCATACATCTAGTAAACAGAAGATACCTTTAGAACAGGAAAAGTTTGAACTGAATCATACTGAAAAATTTGTATCAGCTGACAATAGTAAGGTCATTCTTTATGTTCAGACAACTAAACCTGCTTCACCTGAGAAAGTTGTAAAGGAGACGAAAACTCCTAAGGCTAAAAAGAGCAAAGAACCTAGTTTAGGTAAACAGATTAGTAAGACCAAACAGCAGAGCCCTAAGAAGTTTGCTGATAAAGCTAAAGTCAATAAGACTAGTGGTAAAACTAAGTCGTCTGTTAATGAGCAAGCTACTAGTAAGCCAAAGAAGCATAAGAATAAGAAAAATCAAAATGCTTGGTATGGAAATGAGTCATATTATGTGCAATCTGCTGCATATCCTCCTATGTATCATACACCTCAATTTCCAGGTTACTATGCACCTTATCCTGCTCATCCAATGCATGCATACCCTGCTTATCATGCACCTTACCCTGCTTATGAACATTACTCTTATCATATTGATCATCAACATGACTTATCTGATAATTATGATAAAAATGAAACTGTTCATACTCCTGTTAAAACTCAGAAGCCTAAGAAGCCTAAGACATCAACATCTTGGGTTGTCAAAGGTGGAACTAATCCTTCAGGACCCTCTCAATAAGGGTACCTAAAACAATTTTATTTTTGTTTTGTAGGTTAGGATTAGGAGTAAAGTAGAGAAGATTTGGTACTTGGACAGTGGATGTTCAAGACACATGTGTGGAAACATACATTAGCTGACTGATGCAGTTGCTGTGGATGGTCCAAAAGTTACTTTTGGGGACAGCAAAGAAGCAAGATTAAAGCTAAAGGAAGGATAATCAGAGGAAACATAGAGATATCTGACTTCTCATATGTTAAAGGCCTCAAATATAATCTGCTAAGCATAAGTCAATTTTGTGACAAAGGATATTCAGTCATCTTCTCAACAGATAAGTGCTACGTTGAACAGATTGGTACAAAGAAGGTAATTTTATCTGGAAGGAGACAAGGGAATGTCTACATAGTCGACTGGAATTCTGCTGTTAAGAATTCAAATGTTTGTTTGGTGGCATCAACACCAAGTGAAGTTAGTTGGCTGTGGCACAAAAAGATGAATCATTTAAACTTCAAGAACATCAACAGATTAATCAAGAATGATTTGGTAGAAAGGATTCCTAAAACAGTCATGAGCAAAGATAAGCTTTGTGACGCCTGTCAGAAGGGTAAACAAATCAAGTCATCGTTCAAAAGCAAGAAGCATCAATCTTCTGAAAGAATATTGGAGCTGCTACATATGGACTTATTTGGACCCATTGATCCTGTCAGCAATGGTGGAAAGAAATACTGCCTAGCTGTTGTGGATGATTATTCAAGATATACTTGGGTGATTTTCATGAAGAAGAAAAGTGAAACCAAGGAACATCTTACAAATCTGATGGAACTGATCCAGAATGAGAAAAGCATAAAGATATTGAAGATTAGATCAGATAGAGGGACAGAGTTTACAAACTCTACTGTTGAAGAGTATTGTAATATCAAGGGAATACATCATGAGTATTCAGCTGCTAGAACCCCTCAACAGAATGGTGTTGCTGAAAGGAGAAACAGAACACTAAAAGAAGCTGTCAGGACTATGATAGCTGAAGCTAAGCTGCCACAAAGGTTTTGGGCAGAAGCAACAAATACAGCCTGTTTTACTCATAACAGATGCATGATCAACTAAAATCAGAACAAGACTCCATATGAAGTTTGGAACAACAGAAAACCAAACATTCATTACTTTAAAATTTTTGGTTGTAAATGTTTTGTTTTGAAAAATGGGAAAAATCACCTTACTGCATTTGCAGAAAAGGCTGATGAAGCTGTTTTTGTAGGATACTCTACTGTTAGTAAGGCTTACAGAGTTTTTAACAAAAGAACATTACTAATAGAAGAATCCATTCATGTAGTATTTGATGAACCAAACCAATCTTCTGAAAAGAATCAAAGCACTAATCAAGAACTATCCACTGATTTACAGAAGTTAAGTGTTGGAAGGAATGAAGAATATGTTCCCATCGTACTACCTGATCTTAACTCAGCTGCCAACTCAAGTGCTGTTCAAAATCAGATCACTGATTGTCTAACAGACGAGTTACAACCAACTGACAGACCAGAGACTGTTCAACAGACCGCAAATGTTCAACAGACTGCAAATGTTCAACAGACTGCTACTGCAACTCCAACAGTAGTGTTGCAAAATCATAACAGAGGACAACATCCAGACCTGCAACCTGATCTAAGATGGCTCAGAAATCACCCACCAGAGTTAGTGATTGGTGATCCATTAGATAGAGTGAAAACAAGAAGAGCTGCTGCACAAGATGCTATGTTTGTCACTTTTCTATCTCAAATAGAGCCAAAACAAATTGAAGAAGCTCTAAATGATTCTTTCTGGTAGGGGTGGGCGTGGGTAGGGTATTTCGGGTATTGGGTATTTCGGGTCGGGTACCCGACTTGGCGGGTAGTGAATTTTCATACCCGAAACCCTACCCGATTTGGCGGGTACCCGAAGTTCGGGTACCCAAAATTTTCGGGTATTTCGGGTATTGGGTATTGGGTACCCGAAATTTCACACTTTTTTTTTCCAAGAGTTTTTTTTCAACATATATGTACGTAAAATTGTAAATTAATGAATTCAAATAATAATTGTACACAATAACTTCAAAACAAAACAATATAAATGTCTAATTGATTGAGTAGTATGAACACTAAAATTAATTTTCAGATTTGGGAGTTCAATTGTTCAAATGTCGGCTGCTGTTGTGAGACTTTAAGAGTGTGAAACTGTGTGTGAATTGGGGAGAGGTCGTCAAAGGAGTTAGAAGAGACTTAGGTCTTAGAGTTAGGCAATTTAGATATTGTTTTTTCCTTTTTGGGTTGTCCACTACTTAATTGGGCCAAAATTTTTTTTTTTTTAAATACCCGAACGGGTACCCGAATACCCGTTCGGGTGTGAAATTAATACCCAATACCCAACCCGAAAATATATTTCGGGTACGGGTACCCGAACCCGAATGTCAAAATACCCGTTTTTTTGTCCCAATCGGAAAATACCCAAACGGGTCGGGACGGGTCCCAAAATACCCGACCCAAATGCCCACCCCTACTATCTGGATAGAAGCTATGCAAGAAGAGTTGAATCAATTTGAAAGGAATGAAGTCTGGTACTTAGTTCCTAGACCAAGTCATCAAAAAGTTATTGGCACTAAATGGGTTTTCAGAAATAAGATGAATGAAGATGGTATTGTTACCAGAAACAAAGCAAGATTAGTGGCCAAAGGTTATTGTCAAGAAGAAGGAATTGACTTTGATGAGACTTTTGCTCCTATAGCAAGACTTGAAGCAATAAGACTGTTTCTAGCCTATGCTGCTTACAAAAACTTCACTGTCTATCAGATGGATGTGAAGTCTGCCTTCCTCAATGGAGAACTGCAAGAAGAAGTATATGTTGAACAACCTCCTGGATTTGAAGTTTATCAAGAAGAGGATAAGGTATATCGTCTGAAGAAAGCCCTCTATGGACTGAAACAGGCTCCAAGAGCATGGTATGATACCCTATCTGATTTTCTTTTAATTAAAGGATTTCATAAAGGTAAGGTAGATAAAACCTTGTTCACTATTGAATGGGAGAGTCATATATTGATTGTGCAAATATATGTAGATGATATTATTTTTGGTTCAACCAATCAACAGATGTGTGATAAGTTCTCTAAGCTGATGCAGAATAAGTTTGAAATGAGCATGATGGGAGAACTTAATTATTTTCTTGGTTTACAAGTTAAACAGTTGCCTGATGGAATCTTTATAAATCAAGCTAAATACACAAGAGATCTGTTCAAGAAATTTGGTATGGAAACTAGCTCTACTGCTACTATTCCTATGTCTACAAGTCTTCGTTTGGATAAAGATGAAGATGGCAAATCAGTGGACATAACCAAATACAGAGGCATTATAGGGTCACTGTTATATCTAACAGCAAGCAGACCTGACATAATGTACTCAGTTGGAGTCTGTGCAAGATTCCAATCAAACCCCAAAGAATCTCATCTCTTAGCTGCCAAGAGGATATTGAAATATGTTAAAGGCACTCAAGAATTGGGATTGTGGTATCCTAGAGAATCTGGATTTGAGCTTATTGGTTATTCAGATTCAGACCTTGCTGGCTGCAAGATTGACAGAAAAAGCACAACAGGTGCCTGTCAGTTCTTAGGTAGTCGTCTGATCTCATGGATGAGTAAGAAACAGACTTCAGTATCCATATCTACTGCTGAAGCTGAATATATAGCTGCTGGAGCTTGCTGTGCACAGATATTATGGTTGAAGCATCAACTAGAAGATTACAACATCAAAATCAGTGGAATTCCAATCTACTGTGACAATACAAGTTCAATCTCACTTACTCAGAATACTACAAGTCATTCAAGGACTAAGCATATTGAGATAAAGCATCACTTCATTAGAGATCATGTGGAAAAAGGCAATGTTTTGATTGAGTATGTTGATACTGACAATCAAATTGCTGATATTTTCACTAAACCTTTAAGTGAAGTAAGGTTTTCAACCTTAAGAGCTGAGCTAGGATTACTTAATTTGGATGCATAAGCTGAGGGGGAACTTATCAGAAGATTAGTTCAACAGCTTACTCATCACTGTTATCTTCAAGGATTAACTTTCAACAGACTAGTTAACTTATGAATTCTTAAACTCAGGGGTAACGTGTAAGACTAGCGGTACTTCTGAATTGAAGATGAAATTTGTTAATGTCAGTTAGTTGAAGTTATGTTTTCAACAGAAGACTCAAATATCGAAGAATAAAATTATATTATCTAGCTGGATTGACAAACAGCTGAGGAAGGTTATCAGCTATTGGCATTCTCTGATAACAGCATTCTCGTCAGGACAGTAGCCCATCAGATAAGTATTTATTTTACTCATCTGATTACTTGAATAAAAGCGAATCTATTTAAAACGTTTTATTCAAAACACTGCTTTTATAAGTAACTATCAGGCGGTACATATTCCCGCTCCTCATTAAATATCTTTTGAATTTGAAAGGTCGTAACTGACGCCGCACGATCAGCACTGACAAAAAACGGATCTAACGATTGACGAATATCACGGAAACCAACATACCCCAACTCTATAAATCTCAATCTGATCAGTCGTGTAGTTCTTTACGCAAACCAGATTTTCAAAAGTACTTGTGAGAAATTTGAGCAATTTTCCTGCAAAAATCTCTTCGTTTTTCTTTTTTAATCTCTACAGATCCGCAATGGCTGCTGAAGGCATGTACCTTGTGTATGATTCCTATTACCAATCTGGCACAAAACTGTGAAGGAACTTCTGGAGAAGTTTAAATCTGCAACTTTGGTGAACTTCATGGAGTACAATGAAGGAATAATCTGGACTGACCAGGTTATGGAATACTACAAGACGGCTAAGGTTGATTTCGATAAGTTGGAGATTACTGCTACAGTTGGTGACAAATCTGTTGTCATCACTCCCACCGTTCTTCACGAACAGTTTGGGCTTCGTAACAGTGGACGTCATGATGTCACTGTACTGACTGAAGCAAAACACCAAGAATTTTGGGCGATCTGCGCCAAGGAAGGAGAAATACTGTCTGGGAATATCAGGAAGAGACAGCTGAAGGACGAGTATCAGCGGATGGCTGATATGGTATCAAAGCTGATGGAAAACTGCACCTTTTCCCTTGATGCTGTTACTATGAAGAGGTACAGCATTATGGCTGCTATCTATTATTGATTGGAAGTCAACTGGTCCATAATTATCTGGTACATCCTTGCTGAATTCCTTGAAGTGAAGAAAGGTAAAGAACCTCACACCAACCACAGAATAACTCTCAGCTACCTACTGTCACATCTGGGATGCACTATGACGAATGGTAAGGAAATTCACAAGTCCAAAGCCATGAACAAATATCTACCAGTTCAAAAGAGGAAGGCTGATGAGCCTGAGGAAGCTGCTGATGAGGAACCAAAGGAGGTTCCTGCCAAAAGGCAAAGGAGGTTCCTGCCAAAAGGCAAAGGAGGTTAGTCAAAACAGCCAGCTTAGCTGTTGAGACCAAAAAGAAGAAGGTTGCTGATGAGCCTAAAAAGAAAGAAACCAAGCAGATGGAGAAAGTGACTTCTGCTGCTGAAGCCACTAAAATTATTGAAAAGATAACTGCTGATGTAAGGACTGGATCCCCTGCATCACCATCAAGAACTCCATCAGTAGAGAGACCTGCTGAAGGTATCTCTCAAAGAACAAGAAGTCAACAGAGGGATACAGCTGCTTCTACTTACCGTGAAGGAAGAACCAAAAAGTCTGCTAGAAAGCAGATGACTTTCATAGAAGAACCCACGGAACTAGAAAATGTGGCTAGGGAAGACCCTGAAAATGCTGAAAAGACTGCTAAACCTGTTGAGCCTATTACAACAGTCGAGACTGCTGCGACTGACAAAGCTGATGAGCAACAGCCAAGTCAAGTCTCACCAACAGTTGAGGTTGCTCAACCTCAGGATGATCCAGATGTCCAAATCATCCATCCTATAGCTGCTGCTCCCATATCATCTGCTGGACCAGCTCCTGCTCCAATTGATAAAGGCAAAAGGAAAATAGTGCTGAGGAAAAAGAAAATTTCCAAAGCTGACAAGAAAGCAAGGGAGGAAGCTGAACAAAGGAAACAAGAAGAGTTGGAAGAAAAGAAGGCACTTGAGCTAAGCAAAGCTCAAGAAGCTAAGGATGAAGCCAGGAGAAAAATGTCTGAGGCAGAGAGAAAAGCTGCTGAAGATGCTGAAATGGCTATGGTGATCGAAATGAGCAAAGTTGATGCCTATGGACCTATCCATGGAGGAGGTATCAAAATTGGAGAAGGCAAAGATGGAAATAAAGAGAAAAAGCTCAAAATGCCTGCTGCCAAGATCAAGTCAAAGGACAAATTTGAAGTTAGAAGAGCCCTTGAGATAGTGTATGCTGATAAGGAGATCTTCAAGAAGTTTGAGAAGTCCTTGGCATACTATGATCAAAAGCTCATGCTGAAGACTCTGTTCAATCAGGAGAAACCTAGATACATCAGTTGGAGAGACAACAGGTTGAACAAGTCAATAGCAGAACTCCAAAATCTGAAGGAGTTAGCTGATGAAGAACAATGGGTTCTAAATTGGTTAAAAACAAACTCCATTCAGAAGGCCTTGGATCCCAGCTATGTCAGAAATGTCATGCATAACTATGCAAAAGACTTTGCATTGGAGGAGGCCAAGAAGATCAAAAGCACCTTGCCTGATAAGAAGAGAAAATCTGAAGATGCTGAAGAAAGGGCAATCAAATTTGCTGTTATGACCGCCTTGAAGAGATGGGCAAAAAGGTCAACATATCAGCAGGGATGCTCAAGTGACTTGCCACTGCTGCCAAGTATTCAGCAAATAGTTTTTGGCAAGGAAGTAAAGGAATACAGTGAAGTGCCAAAGGGAAACAATGCTCTTGTTAACCCTTGGATCATTGTGAGGCAGATCCGACAGACAACCTGCTTCAATGATGATGGCACAATCACTAACATGTTTTACGATGATGTCACTGATAAAAAGAATGAAGCTGACAAGTCCTTAGCTATTGAATGGCAAGCTAAGACTTCTGAAGATCATCAGATGACAGATATGGAAGAAGTCCCTGTTCAACAGGCGACTGATGAGAAGGAAGCTGATGCTGCTGCTTCTGCTTCATCAGGTGATGAACACTCATCACTGATGGAAGCTTTCCAAATATTGATGGAAAATTCTATGAAGGAATTGGAAGAGAAGCATAGTAAGCAGCTGATGAAGGTCAAGGAGGAGCTGAAGAATGAACTTAAAATAGAGTTGGCAGAGTCCAACAGACTTCAGCTGGAAACTGTTCAAGGATCAACAGCAGAGATCATCAAGAAAGAAATTGACAGTATTCCTATTCCTCAAGACAATTCATTGCAGTTAGTGCACAGCTTAAGAGATCTGAACAAGAATGTTGAAGATGTGAAGGGTGATGTGAACCACCTTCATACTGCATTAAAAACAGCTGAGCACAAGATTGCTGATCTAACTGCAACCTTCATTCAAGTCAGTAAAGAAGAGAAGGAAATCAATTTAGGGATGTTGCAAGAAGTATCAAAAGCTTCACAGGAAGTTCAAAATGAAATTGCAACTATAAACCTTAACATTGACTACTTCAACGATCAGACTGACATCATCAGCACTGATATTCATCATCTTACAGCAAGTCATGATATTGTCAATCAAAATCTGAAGGCTCTATGTGCTGAAATGAGGATTCCAACAGTTGCTCTCAACCCTGCTGTTGTGCCTTCTAATGTCATCAAATCTAATGATGACAAAAAGGGGGAAGATAAAAGGGAAGAACCAGCTAAGGAAACTGCTGCTGCAACTGATGAAGCCAAGGAGACTGAAGACACTGCTGCCAAGACTGAGAAACTTGGAAAGGTAGAAGAAGAAGAAAAGACTGAAAAAGAAACTACCAAGTACAAGAACACTGAATCAGCCAAGAAGGCAATGGAGCTAATCAAAGAACAGCAACTCAAAGAGAAGATGGAAGCTGCCAAAGCAATCTTGGATGAGGAAGCTGATGATGAAGAAGATGACGAAGAGTCATCTTATGAATATGAAGAAGTGCTTGAAGGATCAGATGAAGAAGCTGACAGTTAAAAATTGTAAAATCATTGTAATCAGTTTACTTTTATCTATTCTTCAGAATTCTCATCTGATGAACTTGTACTTGTAATTCTTTTTCAATATCAATAAAAAGTCAAGTTCAATCCAACATACTATTTTCTATCACAGAAAATTTTTGAGGATTACATGCTTTAGTTTAGGTATTTAACAGGTACTTAGCTGAAGTTTTGTCATCATCAAAAAGGGGGAAACTTTTGGATAAGGATGAAGATGAAGGCACTAAAGGAAGTTTGATAAGGGAGGTTTTGATGCATTCCAAATCTTCATATTTGGCTAAGTATGGAGTAACTTAGCTGATAAACTTATCAAGGAATTTTGACTAAGTACAAGAAGACATCAGAAGAGTCAAAATTTTCAAGGTCCAAGACTTCTGATCCGCTGAAGGAAAGTTATCAGACTGATGAAGATCAGCCAACTCAAATCAGATTTGTTCAAGTTTGAGATCAGCCGAGTTCGCCATCAGACTTGCACTTTTGTCAGCCAAGTGAAGAAGATCATAAAGTGTTCCCAACGGTAATAAATGCCCCTTGGAGTAATAAATGCTGAAGTACAAGGTTATTAAACACAAATGATTGAAGAATTGCTTCGCATCAGCTGGGTGCATTTAATGCTGCTTGCAGAATAGTACTGTTCACAGTACGGACAGACTGCAAAAGAGCCGTTCGCGGAAATTAAGGACCAGTACTCGAGGAATTTGAATTCTGTCTCTCTTCAACGGACATTTTTCAAACCTCAAGTATAAATAGCTGAAAGAGACGAAGAAGAAACAAGCAACACAATCTCTGAGAAATTTTCGAAGCAAAATTCTTTAAGTCTCAAGAACAGCTCACTCATCAGCTTAGTCATTTGTTGACGAAAAGCGAAGTTGAAGAACAAAGATAAATACATCTTCTGAGTGATTTTGTAAACAAGAGTGTTGTGAGAAGTAAATATCCGTCTAAGTGAGTGATATTACTTCAGAGAAGTAGGATTTCTTTGTGATTTCTTACTGCGAACTTACGGCCTGTTCATTTGTTGTAAGGCGTAAGCAGAGTATACTGATTACTGTGTGTTTTTAGTATAACCCAAGATCTTTGTGACTTGGAAGAGTGGACTAAAGGATATTCAAATCCATATAACCACTATAAAAATTGCTTGTGTTTTTATTTGCATTTTACTTGCATATTTTCAGTTGCATAAAACACATTAAGTTAACTGTTTGAAAAATACTTAAAAGGAATTTATAAATCTGGGGAAACATTTTTCAAACTGCTAAGATTACTTGAGAAAAACACTTTGAAAAATCCGCTGCAAGTACTCTAAGTATTTAACTGATTTTAACAAAATCAGCTAAGTAACAATCAGACGAGTGGTCAACAAAGCTGTTCAAAGATTTGTTCGCGAACAGAATTGTAACTTACTACTCTGATCAGCTTAGTCTGTTCAGTTAGAAAAGAGTTTTAAAGTAAAATTTGGAAGAAATTTTTAAAGAGGTTTATTCACCCCCCCTCTAAACCTCTTCTGACCACTTGGGACCAACACCCAGGTTTGTTTGTAATTATTCTGAAATTCAAGGGCATTATTGGTATAACATAGCAGGTTTAATTGTAATAACTCACAAATTTAGGGGCATTGTAGGTATAGCAAAATAGAATTGGGCTCCCAATTAATAATTGGAGGGGTGAGAGCCAAATTATAATCCATTACATTACCATGGGCTGGCCCACATTTCGACATACTAGTACGGGCTGCCCGGATTTTTGTGAGCCCAACCGAACAAGACTTGGCCAGATTATATTTGATTTAGTGGGCCAAATTATACCTTATTGTGGGCTAATTTAACAAACCGAACACTGCCTAAATCTTGTGAATTGGAGAAACGCACTACCTCACTAACCAATTTGATCTTGTGAAAGAAAATAATTATAGTGTTGTAAGATCTTTTCGTGTGTGGCAGAATTGAGATAAATAAAATTTGGTCATTTATATATCAAGTTGGATTAATACTCTTAAGTATATATATATATATATATATATATATATATATATATATATATATATATATATATATACTAGGTCAATTGCTCCACGCTCCCGCGCGGAGGATATTGCCCAGTGCTAATGTATTAAACTAAGGACAATTAAGTGTACAAAAGGAAGGAGATGGTGTGTCTTCTCGAGCTAGCTACTGGCATAAAAGGAAGGAGATTCCCCTGGCCTTCGCTAAGACCATCGAGGGTCTCAAGGCCCGTACCCACAATGCGTCGGTCAGTGAGAGATAAAGCTGATTTAGCTTTGTCTCTCATTGATCGGTGCATTGAGGAAGACGTGCTCTGGGTGTCGTCAGAGGTCTTCATCAAACTGATATCGGAGGACTATGGTTGTCGAATTTGTAGGAATCTATCAGAGAGCTCGTCTTCGATCAGATAGTACAAAAAAACGATAAAGTTATTTGGTCTGCAGTTGTAATAGATTGTAATAGGTTTTCAGTATTTAGTAAATATGTCGATTGTAATATATTCGACTCTTATACCTGTTAAATCGATTTTACACAAATCGAAAGTAAATTATGTTGTACTGTTTGTTGACCGCTTCGGATCGGGAAATCGCAAAACAGGTTACCTTCAAAGTAAAAAGTGAAACTTTTCAAATAAATTATAAAAGGAAAACGGCGACGTTTTATGATGATACTGTTTTTAAAAAAAGGGCAAAAGTATACAGAGCCGACCAATAATAGAACGCACTAGAAAACAAAATAAAATCAACGACGCTGGTCGGGAAGGTAGGACGAATATAATTTATCTACAAGAAGGTATAAACAAAAACGGTGAAATAAAACCATTAGCAATTAATTACGTGATGTCGTTTGTTGATTGGCGATTTCATCCCGCTGCCTCTGCGGCTGCCGATCTTACCGTTAATCTGAGTTTAATGAGGTAGAAATTGATCGCGAAGATAACATGGAAATGGAATTGAAAAACTTCATGTAAGGGAATGCGATTTGTTAAGGAAAGAAGCTTGTCATTTGAATAGAGCTCTGCTCTTATCCAGGCTTGGTAATTTCAAGTTTGTGGAGAAGTTTCTGGTGAGTCAAAGGGAATGTGAAAAATTAAAGGAGAAAAATTCGGGGTTGGTTGAGGATTAAAAACTTCGGGATGATAATGAGAAAAAGGCAGAGGAACGGTATGCGAAGGCTCTCAAGACTTGTATGTCGAAAATATTAAGTTTATCCTTATATTTTCCTATCATACGCTCATTGTTCAATTGTTTACTCTTCAACTCATTGATTTTGCTCACAAACCTTTGCATACCGCTCCTATGCTTTTTTCTCATTATCATTCAGAAGTTTTTGATCCTCAACCAAACTCAAAATTTTCTCCTCCAATTCCTCACATTCCCTTTGACTTCCCTGAAACTTCTCCACGAACTTGTAATTATAAAGTCTGTATAAGACCAGAGATCTATTAAAATGACGAACTTCTTTCCTTAACAAATCGCATTCCCTTACATGATTTTTCAATTACTTTTTCTTCTTATCTTCGCGATAAATAGTATATTTTGTACCTTATTAAACTCAGATCCACGATAAGAGTATCTAATGAGTCTGATCAACTATGGAATGAAGTTTTATAAGTATCCATAAAAGCCTAAAAGGTTATTGTTTATTTAACTCAACATAAACAAATACCTGGTGATCTTCTGTTAACTTTATAACTTTTTAATCTGCTCTCTTTTGCTCTAAGATTGCTCTCCGACTGTTCACTTCTCCAATGAAACTCCGACTGTTCACTTCTCTAATGAAATGACCTCTAAGTAGCTTCAACGTAATTTTTTATCACAAAATATCCAATTCCACTCATACAAGTTGATTGGCAAATCTTGGATTATAATATAATTCAAATTCCACACACAACGCAATATACTTTTCGGAATTATTTGCTCTTGCTTGAAAGTTTAATATATTCATTTCGATTTGAATTCATGTTTAATTCTTGTCAAATCTATGTAGGATTGCAAACTGTTGTGGCTATGCAATTAGACGGAAAAAAACGAACATAAATTACTCTTGCAACATTTTCTGTTATGACCAACTATTGCAATGGTTGATAAATAACTATCGACCGGTACAATAATATTGTTATCGACCGTGCACTTCAGCCTTCACAACGCGGTGTTAATTGGCTAATTGAAAATCAACTCACTGTTAATCAGCTAGCATTCTCCAATAATATATTATGAGTGAACATAGAAAAAAAATGTATAATTCAATTTTTACAATAATTGTCTTCTTCAGTAAGAGCCAACCTGCTATCCTTCAAAGTTTTATCATAAAATTTTGTACCCAAAATTTTCAATTCCACCCATACCAAATTAACTCTAGAAAAAATTATCATAGCTTTTAAGTTGAATAGCGATTCTTGCATTAAAAGATACTTCAAATTCCATGCACGCAAACTTATCTGTGGAATATAGATTATATACTTACTGAATCAACAACTCAACTTTAATTTAAATAGAAAATTTAATTTATGCGCCCAGGGTGAGCGATTTCACCTTTGGAACAATAAGAAAATATAAATTATGTGAGATAATTTATAGTGGCTATGGTAAAGATCCAACGACCATAATATTATAAGATAAACGGTGTAGATTGTATAATGGGAAACGTTCCCATCTTTTCAACTATTCATAGTTATGGGGGTAGTTAAAATTATATACATAAAGTATGATGACTTAAATGCTTCAACCTAATTGGATCTGCATATCTTGTTAAACGCACCGACAATAAATAACTAAATAACTCTGTTTTATGAATGTTGTTTCATTTAAATAAAAAGAGAAAACAAATTCAACGAAACAAAAATCGAAAGTAAATTATGTTCGAGATAAAGGTATAAACGAAAACAGTGAAATAAGAGCAAGATCAATTAATTCCGGACTAATATATGAGTCTTAGATTTTGTTATATAATATGTGCTTAAGATGTTTGTACAAATAATATTTTTTTATTACTATCTTCTTCAGAGAAAATGACAAAATAGGGTCACTTATGAATTTTTCTGAATATGCTGACATATGTTAGCCGCCTCCATCCTGGCTCAGCCACGATTAGTAGTCACATACACCTGTGTTATGACCGTGCAATCCTCTAAACTTAAGTTTAACATCATTTTTTGGAACAAAATCATCAGCTATAAGAGCAGCTCCATCATCAGAATCGGTCGGGTCTCATTCCATTATATTCTACTTAATGGATCAGAACAAATTACAAAGTTAAATATTTTATATCATTTTAGTAAACAAAATAAATATTGGTTTTGTTATGTATTTGGACAATAATAAATAATTACATTTATGTATATTCAGATAATAAAGTAATTGTATATGTAGAGTATTAATAATAATAATAATAATAATAATAATAATAATAATAATAATAATAATAATAATAATAATAATCTGCAATTTATGTGTCTTGGAAAACGAGACTGCATAACACAAGTATTTTCAATTATTAAATACAAATGTATTATAGGGTTAAAATATTTTCATGATCTGAATCTGCAAATAATTATATGTTATATGATGATTTTTTACTAAATATAATTGTTTAAGTATAATAGGTAAAAAAATCTGTAATACCTAAACAATATTTATAGGTCAATAACACGTATTTTTGGTTTATTAAATTACGTGTTCTAATTAAATTTAGTAAATATTATTTATTTAGTAAATATATTATTATTTTCTTTAGAACTATTGGCGATTAGTTTGTTTAGAAATGGTGGAGGAGCAGTGAATTTGTTAAATATATTTATTTTTTTAATTCAGCTTAGTAAAGGTTTATTGTGACATGTTTTGCATTCGTGGTTTATTGATATGTGTAGGTCGATAAAATAGAGGATCTGATACGAATTAATTTATAAATTATACTAACGATTATATTAATAATACATAAGAAAAAAAAATATATATATATAAGCAAAATTATTTGATTTTGCCTCAATATTGTTATACTTTTCATTTAATAATTTGGTCTTGTACAAATTGTTTATTAATGATAAGAAGGACCAGTAGTGATTTTTACCCAACAATATAAAATGCACTGTTTTCTGGCCCATATAGTCGGCGGAGAAAATGGACATCGAGCTAAAAGACAAACAAAAAATTCACAGTTAATTAATAAATAATAATAGAAAACAAGCTGAACAATAATAGAAACCACTAGGAACCAAAAAAAAAAAAAGGAGTCGAGAAATTAGGTCGAATATAATTCATCGAAATTCAGGTATAAACGAAAACAGTTAAATAAAAGCAAGATTAATTAATTCCAGACTAATATATGAGCCTTAGATTTTGTTTTATAATATGTGCCTAATAACGATTATATTAATAATACAAAAGAAAAAAAATATATATATATATAAGCAAAATTATTTGATTTTCACTCAATATTGTTATACTTTTCATTTAATAATTTGGTCTTGTACAAATTGTTTATTAATGATAAGAAGGACCAGTAGTTATTTTTACCCAACAATATAAAATGCACTGTTTCCTGGCCCATATAGTCGGTGGAGAAAATGGACATCGAGCTAAAAGACAAACAAAAAATACACGGTTAATTAATAAATAATAATAGAAAACAAGCTGAACAATAATTGAAACCACTAGAAAAAAATGTCGAAAAATTAGGTCGAATATAATTTATCGAAATACAGGTATAAACGAAAACAGTGAAATAAAAGCAAGATTAATTAATTCCGGACTAATATACGAGCCTTAGATTTTGTTTTATAATATGTGCCTAAAATGTTTGTACAAATAATTTTTTTTTATTACTATCTTCTTCAGAATTATTTCTTGCTGCCTTTAAAAAAAGAAAAAAAAATTTAATTTGTTGTTATTAAATATAGGTAGTAATAATTTTGTTGTACACAAAACAATAATTTATAATATTGAATTTAGTTTGAAAACAATGGGAATTTAAAAAAAAAATAAAAAATTTATGCACAGACAAGATGGAAAAGTACAAGTTGGAACTATACCATAAATGAAACTATTTAATGGTCTCGTAATTTTAGATTATCCGTTTAGGTTGACAGAAATACTATGTTTACTAAAATGTGTCAAACAATACCTAATTTTAAAATGTTCAAGGATCACTTGAAAAGTACTAAAGTGAAACAAATAATTAATAGTACGGAAAAAAGTGGGAAAAATAACATAAAAGGGACTATTCTGTAAAAAGTTAACGATAAGAGGGACTAGAAGTGTTGTTTACCGAACAATAAAATATAATGAATCTATATTGTTCAGCCATCCAATTTTAATTAGCTTAGGGTAAAATAGGTAGTACAAGTAAATAAACAACTAACGTATTGCATAAATAACAAAGAAGCTGTGACTTAGATTGTTTGTCGAAAAGCATATTCGTATTCAAAGGAAACGTTCGGTGGAATAACATATGGGAAAATTTCATTTTTGGTACCATTTACCCCCTATGAAATGCATAATGTCCAATTTATCTCTCTATAATTTGAAAAAAATCAATTTACCCCCTATAAAATTTTAATGAAACAATTTACTCCATTCAGCTGGAGATTGGAACTCACTTGCCGAAATTGAGAGTATGCATGCAAACTATTTTATTTAACATAGGGGGATAAATTGGCACATTTATCATAACACAATGGGTAAAAATTTTCTGGTAAAAAAACATACCAAGCGGTCAAAAAATATTCCAGGCTAATTTTATTTTCTTTTTATTTTAACATAGTTTAAGCACAAAACTTTTTTTTTTCTCTATTCTACTAAATTATTTGCTCTCTCTTTAATATGGATTTTCTTTTTATATATGTTCTGACTGCAACGTGTGGGCTCGCAATAAGACTTTTATTTTGTGAGATTTTTGCGTTACCAAATTGTTTATGTTCAAATTTTTTTTATATTATTTACGAAATAATTTATTTACTTTAGTACAAATTATTAATACCTAATATTGTTTTAGAAAGATAATTACTGCATATGTATATCTAACTAAACTACTTGAATAAATATTTTTTTAAATATAGAAAATGAGCATAATTGGAGGCCAAGGAATTACATATGAAACATGCATAGTTCAAGGATGCTGTGTTGAGCCGCATCAACAACTTCAGCGGGAATGCGATTCATGTGTTTACATGGAACTCCTGAAAACCGAATTTCTCCATTTCATAAAAAACATTATTTCTCAATTTAACGGTCTAGAAATCTGGATACGCCTCAACCTACTTGAACAAAATTTATGCATGTTTCAAAAATTCAATCTATCAATGGCTTTCATCAAGAGACTACACGAGCATAATACACAACTAATTATCAAGTAAGCATTCTAAATAAATTTATATAGATATATATTATCATACTACTTTACTTCATAATCTAAATAATTCCATAAATAGTATTGCTGCGGAGAATATGCTACAAACCAGTGCCGATGTACCAGAGTCTTCAAATTACGGTCTTGGCAGAACAAGGTAAATTTATCTTTTAAAGTAAATATTTAAAAATAAAAAATGGTTAATCATTAACAATATTAATTGAATTTGTAGATATTCAGAGCCAAAGTTTTTAAGTTCAGTATGTGACAACACTAATTTTTTGAGTAAGATAAGAACATGCTTATATATGATTATAGACGATGGTGAAATAGCTGAAGTAGTTCGATCAAAGTTGAATGATGATAAAACATATACTCTTCTTCATCGTATATGGCAAGAAGCAGAGAGCATGATATATTCTGTATCAGCATAGCAATTAATCGAATAAATTTAGTACTGTTACTAACTTTATTTATATATCGAACATGTTTGCAGTTTAGTTAATATATTAATAATATCCTTTCATTTATTGTCACTCTGCAATAGTTCAGATTTGTCACCAGTGTCTTCAGTCTCCTTGACTTTATCAGTTGCAGCAGCAGTTTCCTTAGCTGGTTCTTCCCCTTTATCTTCCCCCTTTTTGTCATCATCAGATTTGATGACATTAGAAGATGCAACAGCAGGGTTGAGAGCAACTGTTGGAATCTTCATTCCAGCACACAAAGCCTTTAGATTCTGATTGACAACATCATGACTTGCTGTGAGATGATGAATGTCAGTGCTAATAACGTCAGTCTGATCACTGAAGTAATCAATGTTAAGGTTGATAGTTGCAATTTCATTCTGAACTTCTTGTGATGCCTTTGCCACTTCTTGCAACATCCCTAAGTTGATTTCCTTCTCCTCTTTGCTGACTTGAATGAAGGTTGAGGTTAGATCAGCAATCTTGTGCTCAGCTGTCTTTAATGCAGTGTGAAGGTGGTTCACATCACCCTTCACATCTTCAACATTCTTGTTCAGCTCTCTCAGACTGTGCACTAACTGTAATGAATTGTCTTGGGGAATAGGAATACTGTCAATTTCTTTCTTGATGATCTCTGCTGTTGATCCTTGAACAATTTCCAGCTGAAGTCTGTTTGATTCTTCCAATTCTGCCTTAAGTTCACTCTTCAGCTCCTCCTTGACTTTCATTAGCTGTTTATTTTGCTTCTCTTCCAGTTCCTTTAGTGAGTTTTCCATAAGCATCTGGAGAGCTTCCATCAGTGATGAATGTTGATCAGCTGATGAAGCAGAAGCAGTGGCATCAGCTTCCTTCTCATCAGTCGCCTGTTGAACAGGGACTTCTTCCATAACAGTCTCCTGATGATCTTCAGAAGTCTTAGCTTGCCATTCAATAGCTAAGGACTTATCAGCTTCTTTGTGTTCATCAGTGACATCATCATAGAATAGATTTGTGATGGTGCCATCATCATTGAAGCATGTAGTTTGTCTTATTTGCCTCACAATGATCCAGGGGTTGACAAATGCATTGTTACCTGGTGGCACTTCATAGTACTCTTGTACTTCCTTGCCAAAAACTATTTGCTGTATACTTGGCAGAAGTGGCAAGTCACTTGAGGTTCCTTGCTGATACCTTGACTTCTTTGCCCATTTCCTCAAAGCAGCCATAACAGCAAATTTAATTGCCCTTTCTTCAGCATCTTCAGACTTTCTCTTCTTATCAGGCAAGGTGCTCTTGATCTTCTTGGCCTCCTCCAATGCAAAGCCTTTTGCATAACTATGCATTACATCTCTTACATAGCTGGGATCAAGGGCCTTTTGAATGGAGTTTGTTTTCAGCCAGGTCAGAACCTATCGTTCTTCATCAGCCAACTCCTTCATACTTTGAAGTTCTGTTATTGACTTGTTCAGCCTGTTGTCTCTCCAACTTATATACCTTGGTTTTTCCTGGTTGAACAGAGTCTTCAACATGAGCTTTTGATCATAGTATGCCAAAGACTTCTCAAACTTCTTGAAAAGATCCTTATCAGCATATACTATTTCAAAGGCTCTTCGAATTTCAAATTTATCCTTTGACTTGACTTTGGGGGCAGGCAGTAATATCTTTTTCTTTTCTTCTCCATCTTTGCCTTCTCCAATCTTGATGCCACCTCCATGGACAGGTCCATAGGCATCAACTTTGCTTAATTCCAACACCATAGCCATTTCTGCGTCTTCAGCAGCTTTTCTCTCTGCTTCAGACATTTGACTCCTGGCTTCATCCTTTGCTTCTTGAGCTTTGCTCTGCTCAAGTGCTTTCTTCTCCTCCAACTCATCCTGCTTTCTCTGTTCAGCAGCTTCCCTTGCCTTCTTGTCAGCCTTGGAAATTTTCTTTTTCCTCAGCACTATCTTCCTTTTTCCTTTATCAGCAGGGGCTGGTCCAGCAGACGAGATAGGATTTGCAGCAATAGGATGTATGATTTGGACGTCTGGATCTGCTTGAGGTTGAGCAACCTCAGCTGTTGATGTGACTTGAGGCAACTGTTGCACATCAATTTTGTCAGTCGCAACAGTCTCAACTGTTTCAGCAGGCTTTTCAGCAGCGTCAGGGTCTTCCCTAGCTACATTTTCTAGCTCCGTGGGTTCCTCTATAAAGGTCATCTGATTTCTAGCAGCTTTCTTAGTTAAGCCTTGAACAGTTCTTGAAGTAGCAGTATCCTTCTGCTGACTCCTTGTCCTCTTAGAAACATTTTCAGCAGGCCTCTCTGCTGATGGAGTTCTTGATGGTGATGCAGGGGATCCAGTCCTTACATCAGCCACTACTGACTTGATGGCTTTAGTGGCTTCATCAGCAAAAGTCACTTTCTCCATTTTCTTTTCCTTAGGCTTATCAGCAGCCTTCTTCTTTCTGGACTCAACGGCTAACTCAGCAGTCTTGACCAGTTTTCTTTGCCTTTTGGCAGGAACCTCCTTGGGTTCCTCATCTTCAGCTTCAGGCTCATCAGCCTTTCTCTTTAGAACAGGCAAGTACTTGGACATTGCCTTGGATTTATGAATTTCCTTCCCATTCAGCATTGGACACCCCAGCTTGAACAGTAGGTAACTGAGCGTGATCCTGTGGTTGGTTGAGGGGCCTTTTCCTTTCTTTACATCAAGGAAATCAGCCAAGATGTACCAAACTATGATTGACCAGTTGACCTCCAGTCCATAGTAGATGGCAGCCATGATGCTGAACCTCTTCATGGTAACAGCATCCAGTGAGAAGGTGCAGTTCTCAATCAGCTTAGCCACCATATCAGCCATCCGCTGATATTCATCTCTCAGTTGTCTCTTCCTTACGTTTCCAGAAAGCACTTCTCCCTCCTTGGCGCAGATCGCCCAGAATTGTTGGTGCTTATCTTCCGTCAGTACAGTGACGTCATGTCGTCCACTGTTAGGAAGTCCAAACGTTTCGTGCAGAACAGCAGGAGTAATAGTGATAGATTTACCTCCCACTGTAGCCTTAATCTCCAGTGCGTTGTAATCAGCTTTAGCTGTGTTGTAGTACTCCATCACTTGATCAGTCCAGATCACTCCCTCATTGTATTCCATGAAATTTACCAAGTTTGCAGATTTGAACTTCTCCAGAAGTTCTTTCATCAGATTTGTACCGGATTGGTAGTAGGAATCATACACGAGGAACATACCTTCAGCGGCCATTGCTAATCTGTTGAAGGTTAGGAAAACAGAGAGAAATTTGCAGAGAATTGCAAGTAATTTTCTCACAAGTACTTTTGAATGTTTAGAGTGCGTAAAGAGCGACTCGACTGATCAGATGGGGATTTATAGAGTTGGGGTATGTCGGTTTCCGTGATATCCGCCAACCGTTAGATCCGTTTTTCTGTCAGTGCTGATCGTGCGGCGTCAGTTACGACTTTTCAAATTCAAGAGATATTTAATGAGGAGCGGGAATATGTACCGCCCAACAGTTACTTATAAAAGCGTGTTTTAAATAGAGCGTTTTAAATAGTTCGCTTTTATTTAAGTAATCAGATGAGTATAATAAACACTTATCTGATGGACTACTGTCCTGATGACAATGTTGTTATCAGAGAATGCCAATAGCTGATAACCTTCCTCAGCTGTTTGTCAATCCAGCTAGATAAAATAACTTTAATCTTCGATAGTTGAGTCTTCTGATGAAAACATAACTTCAACTAACTGTCATTAACAAATTTCATCTTTAATTCAGAAGTACCGCTAGTCTTACACGTTCCCCCTGAGTTTAAGAATTCATAAGTTAACTAGTCTGTTGAGAGTTAATCCTTGAAGATAATAGAGATGAGTAAGCTGTTGAACTCTAGTCTTCTGATGAGTTCCCCCTCAGCTTATGCTTCCAAATTGAGTAGTCCTAGCTCAGCTCTCAAAGTTGAAAACCTTACTTCACTTAAAGGTTTAGTGAAAATATCAGCAATCTGATTGTCAGTATGAACATACTCAATCATAACGTTGCCTTTTTCCACATGATCTCTAATGAAGTGATGCTTGATCTCAATATGCTTAGTCCTTGAATGACTTGTAGTGTTCTGAGTAAGAGAGATTTCACTTGTATTGTCACAGTAGATTGGTATCCCACTGATCTTGATGTTGTAGTCTTCTAGTTGATGCTTCAACCAAAGTAATTGTGCACAGCAAGCTCCAGCAGCTATATATTCAGCTTCAGCAGTAGATATAGAAACTGAAGTCTGTTTCTTACTCATCCATGAGATCAGACGACTACCTAAGAACTGACAGGCACTTGTTGTGCTATTTCTGTCAATCTTGCAGCCAGCAAGGTCTGAATCTGAATAACCAATAAGTTCAAATCCAGATTCTCTAGGATACCACAATCCCAATTCTTGAGTGCCTTTAATGTATTTCAATATCCTCTTGGCAGCTAAGAGATGAGATTCTTTGGGGTTTGATTGAAATCTTGCACAGACTCCAACTGAGTACATTATATCAGGTCTACTTGCTGTTAGATACAACAATGAACCAATAATGCCTCTATATTTGGTTATGTCCACTGATTTGCCATCTTCATCTTTATCCAAACGAAGACTTGTAGACATAGGAATTGTAGCAGTTGAGCTAGTTTCCATACCAAACTTCTTGAACAGATCTCTTGTGTATTTTGCTTGGCTGATGAATATTCCATCAGGCAACTGTCTAACTTGCAAGCCAAGAAAATAGTTAAGTTCACCCATCATGCTCATTTCAAACTTATTCTGCATCAGCTTGGAGAACTTATCACACATCTGTTGGTTAGTTGAACCAAAAATAATATCGTCGACATATATTTGCACAAGTAATATATGATTTTCCCATTCAATTGTAAACAAGGTTTTATCTACCTTACCTTTACGAAATCCTTTAATTAAAAGAAAATCAGATAGGGTATCATACCATGCTCTTGGAGCCTGTTTCAGTCCATATAGGGCTTTCTTCAGACGATATACCTTGTCCTCTTCTTGATAGACTTCAAATCCAGGAGGTTGTTCAACATGTACTTCTTCTTGCAGTTCTCCATTGAGAAAAGCAGACTTCACATCCATCTGATAGACAGTGAAGTTCTTGTAAGCAGCATAGGCTAGAAACAGTCTGATTGCTTCAAGTCTTGCTACTGGTGCAAAAGTTTCATCAAAGTCAATTCCTTCTTCTTGACAATAACCCTTGGCCACTAATCTTGCTTTATTTCTAGTGACAACACCATCTTCATTCATCTTATTTTTGAATACCCATTTAGTGCCAATTACTCTTTGATGACTTGGTCTAGGAACTAAGTACCAGACTTCATTCCTTTCAAATTGATTCAGCTCTTCTTGCATAGCTTCTATCCAGAAGGAATCATTTAGAGCTTCTTCAATTTGCTTAGGCTCTATTTGAGATAGAAAGGTGACAAACATAGCATCTTGTGCATCAGCCCTTCTTGTTTTCACTCTATCTAATGGATCACCAATCACTAACTATGGTGGGTGATTTCTGAGCCATCTAAGATCAGGTTGCAGATCAGGATGTTGTCCTCTGTTTTGATCTTGCAGCACTACTGTTGGAGTTTCAGTAGTAGTCTGTTGAACATTAGTTGTCTGTTAGCTGTTTGCAACTCGTCTGTTAGACAATCAGCACTGTGATTTTGAACAGCACTTGAGTTAGCAACTGAACTTAGATTAGGTAGTATGATGGGAACATATTCTTCATTTCTTCCAATGTCTAGCTTCTGTAAATCAGTAGACAGATCTTGAATAACACTTTGATTCTTTTCAGAAGATTGACTTGGCTCATCAAATACTACATGGATAGATTCTTCTATTAGTAATGTTCTTTTGTTAAAAACTCTGTAGGCTTTACTAACAGTTGAATATCCTACAAAAACAGCTTCATCAGCCTTTTCTGCAAATGCAGTAAGGTGATTTTTCCCATTATTCAATACAAAACATTTACAACCAAAAATCTTAAAATAATGAATGTTTGGTTTTCTGTTGTTCCAAACTTCATATGGAGTCTTGTTCTGATTTTTGTTGATCATACATCTGTTCTGGGTAAAGCATGCTGTATTTGTTGCTTCTGCCCAAAATCTTTGAGGCAGCTTAGCTTCGGCTATCATGGTTCGGACAGCTTCTTTCAGTGTTCTGTTTCTCCTTTCAGCAACACCATTCTGTTGAGGGGTTCTAGCAGCTGAATACTCATGATGTATTCCTTTGATATTACAATACTCTTCAACAGTAGAGTTTGTAAACTCTGTCCCTCTATCTGATCTGATCTTCAATATTTTTATACTCTTCTCATTCTGGATCAGTTCCATCAGATTGGTAAGATGTTCCTTGGTTTCACTTTTCTTCTTCATGAAAATCACCCAAGTATATCTTGAATAGTCATCCACAACAGCTAGGCAGTATTTCTTTCCACCATTGCTGACTGGATCAATGGGTCCAAATAAGTCCATATGTAATAGCTCCAATATTCTTCCAGAAGATTGGTGCTTCTTGCCTTTGAAAGATGACTTGATTTGTTTACCCTTCTGACATGCGTCACATAGCTTGTCTTTGCTCATGACTGCCTTTGGAATCCCTTCTACCAGATCATTCTTGATTAATCTGTTTATGGTCTTGAAGTTTAGATGATTCATTCTCTTGTGCCATAGCCAACTGACTTCACTTGGTGCAGATGCCACCAAACAAACACTTGAATTCTTGTCAGCAGAATTCCAGTCAACTATATAGATATTTCCCTGTCTTCTTCCAGATAAGATTACCTTCTTTGTACCAATCTGTTCAACATAGCACTTATCTGTTGAGAAGATGACTGAATATCCTTTGTCACAAAATTGACTTATGCTCAGCAGATTATACTTTAGGCCTTTAACTTATGAGACGTCAGATATCTCTATGTTTCCCTTGATTAATCTTCCTTTAGCTTTAATCTTGCCTTCTTTGCTGTCTCCAAATGTAACCTTTGGACCATCCACAGCAACTGCATCAGTCAACTCATGTATGTTTCCACACATGTGTCTTGAACAACCACTGTCCAAGTACCAAATCTTCTCTACTTTACTCCTACTCCTAATCCTAACCTACAAAACAAAAGTATGATTGTTTTAGGTACCCTTATTGAGAGGGTCCTGAAGGATTAGTTCCACCTTTGACAACCCAAGATGATGAAGTCTTAGGCTTCTTAGGCTTCTAAGTTTTTACAGGAGCATGAACAGTTTCATTTTTATCATAAGTATCAGATAAGTCATGTTGATGATCAGTATGATAAGAATAATGTTCATAAGCAGGGTAAGGTGCATGATATGCAGGATATGCATGCATTGGATGAGCAGGGTAAGGTGCATAGTAACTAGGAAATTGAGGTGCATGATACATAGGATGATATGCAGCAGGTTGCACATAATATGACTCATTTCCATACCAAGCATTTTGATTTTTCTTGTTTTTATGCTTCTTTGGTTTACTAGATGCTTGCTCAATTGATTTTGACTTAGTTTTACCACTACTTCATCAGCAGACTTCTTAGGACTCTGCTGTTTGGTCTTACTAGTCTGATTTCCTACACTAGGCTCTTTGCTCTTTTTAGCCTTAGGAGATTTCTTCTCCTTTAACACATTCTCAGATGAAGTAGGTCTAGCAGTTTGAACATACAGAATGACCTTACTATTGTCAGCTGATATGAATTTTTCAGTATGGTTCAATTATTGCTTATCCTGTTCTAAAGGTATCTTCTGTTTACTAGATGTATGCGTGGATGCAACAGATGATTTTTCATAAGACTCAATAACTTTTTCAAGTTCCATGATTTTTCCTTTATAAACTTCACACTCAGCTTTCAGAGATTCATGTTCTTGCTCAAGCTGTTTATATTCAACTGATTCCTTTGGCTTTTCAGCTAAAAGTTTCAGTGAATTATTTTGCTCTTTTAGCAATATCATTTCTTCCTTAAGCTTTTTGTATGCTTCAGCAATACCAGTATTGTTAAGCATCATTTGTTCAAATGAATTAAATAATTCATTGTTAAGAGGAGTTACCTCATCCTCAGAGTCATCAGATTCCTTTGCCATCAGGCACAGGAGAGCAGGTTTTTCTTCATCAGACGATTCTTCATCAGACGTGTCTGAATCTGAATCAGATGAGTAGACAGCAGTCAGCTTTTCTGCTTCAGTCATCATAGCCTTGCCTCTCTGATGCTTTCTTTCTTTTCTCATTTTCTTCTCCTCTTCAGTGTACTTTTCTGCTTTTGGATATGGGCAGTCTTTGATGAAGTGTCCCAATTTCCTGCAGTTGTAACACATTAGTTTTGCTTTGTAATCATCTTTATCTTGAGAAGAAAAGTTAGGTTTAGAAGTAGAAGCATTGTTGTATTTGTTCTTCATTTTTCTTTTGTAGAACTTCTTGAAATTGTTCATCAACAGTGCAACATCTCCAGCAGTGTACTCCTTCTTGTTGAGTATTGTGGCTTCATCAGATGAGTCCACTTCTACATTTCTTTGAGCTGGTCTTCTTTGATTTTCAGCAGCAACCAGTGCAGCTGTGGGTCCTGAAGTTGAGGTTTCTTCAATTCCCAACCTAGGCAGTTTATACTCGAATGCCTTGAGTACAGAGAACAGCTCAGTAAGAGAGATTTTTCCCAAATCCCTTGATTCTTCCATTGCTGTCACTTTCATGTTGAACTTCCATTTCTTTGCAGTTTTGCAATGTTTGACCTTGTCAAACCGATCATTATACAGGGCTTTAGTCATGATGAATCTCCCAACTTTATCTAGATTGTAAAGCTTTATTTCCTCTGGAGTCATCTCATGAAGGTCTTTTTCCACAACCGTATCCACTTCATTTATCTTGATGGTCTTTGTGAATCTGAATGGACCTTTAATGATACATGTGTACATGTTATCATTATAAGCAGCTAGGAAAATCTCCATTCTGATTTTCCAGTCCTCAAAGGACATACCAGCAATGTGGGGAACATGGCTGATACAATCCATTTTTCAAAAAGTTTTGATTTTTCAAAAAGATGCTCTTTTGAAAAGTTTTGAAAACTTTTGAAAAACACTCGGATCAAGCTTGTTGATCAGGCAGCTGATTCTAATGAACCACCTGCTCTGATACCACTTGTTGGTCCCAAGTGGTCAGAAGAGGTTTAGAAGGGGGGGGGGTGAATAAACCTCTTTAAAAATTTTCTTCAATTTTAACTTTAAAACTTTTACCCTAACTGAACAGACTAAGCTGATCAGATCAGTTAGTTACAATTCTGCTCGTGAACAAATCTTTGAACAGTTTTGTTGACCACTCGTCTGATGGTGACTTAGCTGATTTTGTTAAAATCAGTTTTAATACTTAGAGTACTTGCAGCGGATTTATAAAGTGTTTTTCACAAGTAGTCTTAGCAGTTTGAAAAATGTTTCCCCAGTTTTGCAAACTCCTTTTAAATCCTTTTTCAAACAGTTAACTTAATGTGTTTTATGCAATCAGTAAATATGCAAGTTTAAAAGCACAGTAAAAACACAAAGAATTTTTATAGTGGTTATATGGATAAAAATTCTTTAGTCCACTCTTCCAGATCACTTAGATTCTGGGTTAGAATATTAATCACACAGATTACAATATTTCTCCACTTATACCTAGATAACTAATGAAAAGGCTATAAGCTCACAATAGAAAATCACTAAGAAATTCTACTCTCTGAAGTTTGATCACTCACAAAGATGGATCACAACTCCGCACAACACTCTTGTTTACAAAATCACTCAGAAGATGTATTTTTCTTGATTCTTCAACTTTGCTTTCGTCAACAAATGACTAAGCTGATGAGTGAGCTGTTCTTGAGACTTAAAGAATTTTGCTTCGAAAATTTCTCAGAGATTGTGTTGCTCTTTTTTTTTTCTTCGTCTCTTTCAGCTTTTTATACTTGAGGATTGAAAAGTGTCCGTTGAAGAGAGACAGGATTCAAATTCCTCGAGTACTGGTCCTTAAAATCCGCGAACGGCTCTTTTGCAGTCTGTCCGTACTGTGAATAGTACTATTCTGCAGACAGCATTAAATGCAGCATTAAATGCACCCAGCTGATGCGAAGCAAGTCTTCAATCATTTGTCTTAAATAACCTCGTACTTCAGCATTTATTACTCCAAGGGGCATTTATTACCGTTGGGAACACTTCATGATCTTCTTCACTTGGCTGACGAAAGTGCAGGTCTGATGGCGAACTCGGCTGATCTCAAACATGAACAAATCTGATTTGAGTCGGCTGATCTTCATCAGTCTGATAACTTTACTTCAGCAGATCAGAAGTCTTGGACCTTGAAACTTTGACTCTTCTGATGTCTTCTTGTACTTAGTCAAAATTCCTTGATAAGATTGTCAGCTAAGTTACTCCATACTTAGCCACATATGAAGTTTTGGAATGCATCAAAACCTCCCTTATCAATTTGTCTTCAGTGCCTTCATTTTCATCCTTATCCAACAACAATAATAATATTAATAATTCTATTTCTAATGATAACAATCTGCAGTTATGTGTCAGTATAGCATTTACGTTAATTAATTTTTTGATGAAGTGAAATAATTGAAATCATTTTGCACACAATTTTTTTTGTATTGTTTATGTATTCAGAAAAAATTAAACAATTTATTTATGTAAATTATGTTTATTCAGATAATAAATTAATTGTATATATATATATATATAGTAATAAAAAAATAATAATAATAATCTACAATAGATTGGTGATTCGACGCATTGGGATCAATAACATTATAGAGTATATCCGAATATTATAACATATTTACCAAAAGAGTCGTACTTAATTTATATATATATAGATCAACAGAAAAATATTCGATGGTATATAGGACGAAATATTATTTTATCGATGCGATTAAAAACAATATTTGTTATATATGTTATAATGAAAAGTTATATTTGAAGTTAGATGATTAGTTTTTACTAAATACTATTGTTTTAGTAATAAAGATATCAAAAACTATATTAGCTAAATATTTTCTCCTGGTAGACGCTAAGTTTTTTATGTGTCGATTAAATAAAACATTCTAATTAAATATAGTAAATTATATTTATTTAGTAAATATATTATTATTTTCTTTAGAATTGGCGGTGGTTAGTTTTTTAGTAATGGTGGACGAGCACTGAACTCGTAAAGTATATTTATTTTTTCCATTTTTATTGATATTTTTAGATCGGTAAAATAGTGGAGCTATGGCAGCATAGTTAAGATATAATTTATATAACTTTGTTAGTATAATATAATTAATCAAAACAAAACTATTATAAGAAGAGAGGTCGCACAAAATATCCTATAAGATATTTGTCTTCAGACGACTATAAGTACAAGAAATATAATAAGTTTCATAGATCGGATATTTTTTTTCTTGTTGGTTGATTCATTAATAATGATTTATTGTATAGAGTATTTTGATAATTAACGTTTTAATCCACATATGGTTCATCAATCACTTCAAGAAAAATATGCAACAATATTTTTTAATAATAATAATAGTATATAATTTAAATAGTCAAGTAATTTTATAAATAATATTTTTTAAATATTTAGAGTAGATAATTTACGTAAACTGATTTGCAGTATATATATCAATGCAAATCATTTAATAAATAATTTTTTTAAAAGCATATAAAAATATTATTAATGCTCCCAGAAATTACACGCATTGCATATAAAAATACTCGTCTGATTTACAATATTTAATTTAACATTATATTTTTTTGCATAACAAAGTATGGTATATAGCATATCTATATTGAAGTAAGCACGGTCTAGAGATATATTATAGTTTCTTTATATATTTAGCACATTGTTAGAGAAACATAGCAAAACAACATTTAATATAAATATATTGAATAAAAAAAAAACTAAGCCCGAATATTTAAGAAATATATACAGGACTAAATTTGGATTTGATAATTATTGAACGAATAACGTAATAATAAAGTACAAGAAGTTCCAGTGTATATAAAGATTGTTATTGATTTTCTGAATTAAACAAAACCTGGACGATAAAATTTTTATTTGCACGAAGCATTATGTCAATGTTTTTCATATAAATAATTTAATATCCGCAGACATTCTTTATTAATTAAATAATATAGGTATACTATTACTCTTTACGTCCAATTCTATTAACATAGAATTAGGCAGCAGAAAAAGTACTCGTCTCATATTTCTTGATTGTCGGAAACATACATTTTTATAGTAATAATTCCAATATCATTATCGTTCGACGGGAGATCTCCGTATATATTTCTGAAGAACAACTTGTAAAAATTTAATGCGTGCAGACATTTACTGTTACGCTTTGTCTTTAGTGCTTTTAAAATAGCGTTTCGCACTTGGCAGCATACTCGTCTCATTTCTTCTTTATTATGGAAAACTTACTTTTCCATGCCAATAATTTTAATATCTTCGTTGTTTGAAGAGATATGTTCATATATATTTCTGATGAACTACTAACCCAGATAGTAATTTTTTGTTCTACTTAACTTACAATTAAAATGTTCTTCCAAAAATTTAGTCATGAGACGAAATGTTATAATTTGTACAAACTAAAAAGCAATAAAACACATGACAATCGTAGAAAAATGTTATACTAAAAAGCAATAAAACACCAGTGATATAATTATTTTATACTTCACATATTAACCAAGCTTTTTTTATATACATTTAGTTATAAAATACATTACAGGGAAATGTACCAATATAGTTAACTCTGTTTTTTAAATTAAGTTGTATTTCGAAATATATAATATGCGGTCAGATAATTTTTAAAACGTACTTATATTAACCAAGGACTTTTATATTCCACAAATATTTGATTACATGTTAAATCAGACAAATTAATTGTTTGAAAACAAAAAAAAATTATGATAGTATATAAAATATATTCCTTTAATATTTGATTACATGTTAAAACATTTATATAATATATAAAATATATAAATATATATATACACACTGCTGTAGACGTTAAATCATTATTCGTATTTGCGTGTATCGAAAAACGGAATAAAATATAGTAACAGAAACAGATGTCTTGTCATTCAATTGACTTAATTCTAAAAGAAACAAGAATTTTCGTTTACCAATTTCTGAACAGATTGTACAGAAACAAACATAAATATTTCATTATTTTGTTATAGTATAGTTAATTTGTATTTGTAACTGGATTACTTTAATAATTCATAAAACTTAAATTGTAATTCTCATTATCTCTAATAATCTATATTATAATGTAATTATGGAACTAAGTGTACTCGAAAAAATATTTAAAAATTTTGTTCTGGTCATAAAATTATATTATTTTTCCTTTTTTTTATCACGCTTAATTTTTAATATAACTTCATTGATATTATTAATTACAAATATGGGTAACGTCAACTTTTGTTCGATTATTTAAAAATTGTTTAACCTTTCTTATTGTGATTAGCACTTTGTCAGTGGCTTTTGTACCTCTAATCCTCTATAACGAGTGGTTAAACATCCTTATTTTACCTCTATAAGAAGTGGTTATTTTATAGATATTAGAAAAAAATTTTATCAAAAAATTTATTGCGGCCGAACATGGATTCGATCTCAGAATATGACTCCACAAAACAAAATTTAAGCAATGTAAACAGCAACATAAGCACCAATATAACTTCCAGCCAAGAGGAATCATATTGGAGTACGATAAACTTGTACTCTGTTTACCGCGACCAGGTGGAGATAGAAAACATTTCTTATTTAATGGAATCTCCAAATGACCTAACCTCAAGTATTGCGCCATGTATTCAACTGAGGAATATTTTTTCAAATGCTCCTGATAATCCTTCGCTAATAGATGAACGTCCTCTTAGTGTTCAAATTGAAGATATTAAGAGATTGGAAAATATACGTTATGGGGGAGTATCCAACAGTGCATTGATACCCGCTTCCACCGAGGTAGATGGGGTATCATGGAATTTAGGGCTGGGTACTATTTTGCCCGGTGAAATAGACAAGTTGAAAAACAAATGTCCTTTGGAGCTTGTCCAATCGACCTTTAAACATATTGAACTGGTATTTGCTAAATCCTTATTTATTTTATTATTTTCTTTTACTTATATTAAAGTCTTGACTGTTGGAATTTATATTTATTAGACAAAGCATCGAATTGTTCAGCTTGGGCTATTCAATGAACATATGTTTCAAGAGCTAGAAAGACTTAAAACAGAAAATGAGAACCTGCTGAAGGAAAAAGCATATATGGAAAACGAAAACAGTAATATATTGAAGGAAAAGATCGTCTTTGTATTATAAACCAGAAATTACAAAATACTATGGATGTGCAGATCGAGAAAGAAAATCAAAAAAGTTATGAAGATGGATTTTCTCGTGGATACAAAACAAGAACGACGGAAATGCTTGATTACCTGGATAAACCTACATATTTTCATAATGATTATGAACAATGATATTTGTACTTTTTTTTTTCTTAAATACTTGCATATATGAATCATACAATTAGATTTTGCTATTAGTAAAAAAAAAATTTCATAATTTTTAGCACTGTTACTGTTAATTTTCTTCGTAACTCGTAACTCTTGTCGATTTTCATCCTGCATATTTTTTTTCTCGGTTATTTTTTAGTAAAAATTGTTTCTTCCAATTTTCAACCTCAACTTAATACGATAATCTTAATAATATAAATATACAGAAATATATTAAGAATTCAATATGTCGTATAAATTATATTTGTAGGTTGAAAAGTATTGGAAGAGAAAAATTTGGGGATAGAATCACCAACATTTTATAAGCAAGGAGAGCAAAATCCTAGCGTACTAAATCTGTAGGGAACAAAATATTTTATTGCAAAGTTAGAAAGTCAAATAAAAGAAAATAAACACACTACTCTTCTGATGAATTTTATCAGTAAAACATATTCTATGGTGCAAATTATTAAATAAATAATATTTTGAATATAAATTTCGTTATAAATATGAGCAGTTGGAAAATTTGAGTTTGCTTAATTTTTTTGTATGCTTTGTTGATAAGACACTGTTTATGCTTGTCCGAATCCTTAAAATAATCGACTAAGAAAAAAAGATAAAACAAAAATAATAATAACACACCTAATAATATATGCAAATTAATAAGTAAACAAGGTGATGAGAAAAAAATATATATATGGTTTAACTATCACTCAGAATCGTTGTCAGCATAATTGGTTATACAAATTATTCAGTCTGGTCAATTTTCGTTTTGTGTTATAGATAAACTCAACTTCTTTATTAATATAAGTATAATAAAAAAAAATTTAAACAAATATTAAAGCTAAGGTATCAACCTATAAAAAACAATTGATTTTACATCTAAAACAATATCACTTAATTCGACATTATATATATATATAGACTTTATACGATAAACCGATATCCTCTTATATTACCAATTAAGAATAATAAAAAAAAGTTAAAAGTATTATTTAGGTTTCATAATCATCTAAACTTGCCTGTATTGTTAAAAAGAAACAACTAAAAATATTTAAATTAATAACATGAATTTTACTCTTCCTTTTCTCATAATATTGAATTATTTATTTGAACAGACGAATAATGATTTACAAAACATCATCATTATATAGCCTGCGTGTCTAGTTAGATATACCCAAAAAAATAAACTGCACATCTATCGTTTCCCGAAAAAGTCATGATGAATATTGATTTGACCAGGATGAGGCGATTTATTTCAATGGTTAACATATTTTAAATAAATATAGAAGCATATCCTATACTAACTTAATCGAAAATTTATATTTTTCCAATAATAAATAATACTAATATAGTTTCTAATTAGAATAGAATATTTTTATTATCGAACCAAATTTTTTTATAAAAAAATAACTTCTTAAATATATGTTTAGTATAGGTTAACTTATATAGTTATATTAACCTATAAATAAATATCAAAAAACATATTTCTTGATTTTTTCTAACATTTACAAGAGACAAACAAACATTCGGTATACGTTACCTACATAAAATATCAAGTAACTTGGAATCACAAGATACATTAACAAAATAGAATACTACAAATTATACACCTATTCCTGCAGAATTAATTACAGTACACGAACATGGATGCGAAGACATATAAATATAAATAAATATCTTAAAACATATTTGGTAATTTTTTACAACACTTACAAGTACCAAGATACATAAAAATAATTAATTATACACCTATTCTTGCGGAATGAATTATAGTACACAAAGATGGATGTGAAGAAGCGATCAGTTTTCGTTCGAGTTCTGAGTTCTGACCAGCTTTCCACTTTTGGAAGACTATCTGAAAAAACCTCAATGACAACCCTCCTCAAAGAAATACAATATACGGGTCGTCATTTGTTGGTATTCTAGATGTGATCCCATATTGAAGGGATCGGATTACTTATCATTTGTTGGTATTCCAGACGAATAGCAAAATATACAATATCGTACTGCTTGTAAAATAGTACGGATACGGATTTCAAACAGTTGTTTAGGAGATAGCGGGGTGTATAATAAGTTACAAAGAACCATATTCATAAAATTCTGTAAAGTGATAATTCATTCTGCTCAGGTAAGATAACCAATTTATAGCAAAAAAAATTTAAATCCAACGGTTGAATTATCATATATAAACGGCCAAGATCACACCATTAATTTAAATATTTGTTTCGTTTCCCAAATATTACTGATCATCCAGCGACCGAATTTTTTTTGTTTTTTTTGTTTTGTAAAATATTTCAGGTCGATACAAATGTAGAACAAATACATTGGTTCTAAACTATGCTACTACATCACGTGAAAGCAAAACCTTATGTTAGATAATAGAAAATATATTTTAACAAACAAAAAATATATTGAGGAAAGGGTATTTTTTGAGCTTTTATTATTTACAACATCTCCGACAAATAAAATTATTGAATAATGAGACGGTGAAGATATAATTAATCCAATTGCGTTATAATATTATGATTAATTAACAAAATAATATAATAAAAAATAACTTCTTAACTACATATTATATAAATATTATAAGACAATATTACACCTTGTTATATAATCATTAGATTATATTAATTAAAGGATTAATTTTTTTTCCTTACAATTAAATGAACATTTCATGAAAGTCCAGATTTGCATATTTTGTAACCATATGTTAAATATACGAAAAGAATGATGAACCCAATTTTCTGAAAAATTTATTTTAAAAATTAAATATTTACGAAAACAATATACTAAAAGAATTAAGGAAAACAACTTTTAAGTTAGATACTATAAGAATATACAAACAACATAATTTATAAATTTTGTTTAAAATGCTTTATTAATATCGTGTCAACAATAACAAAAAAAAAATCTACTGATTTATTGTTATTTCCCTTCATAAGTTATTTGATGTGTAGATTGTAATACCTAGAACTGTCCGACAAGTTTATATGATGTGATTTTAAATAATACTCCCATTTTATTATTTTATTTATCGAGTTAAAGTTAAATCTTTTCAGCTAAGTTTGGAATTATTCTTTACCAAATTAATTTATTTTAACATTTGTAGAATCGAATTAGATTATATACGAAATCCTTCGGAAGCAAAACGAATATTGTAATTTTTGTTAACGTCAGTGCGTTACTGTAGACTGGACAAATATAGTAATTTTTGATGTTTGAATTGACAAGATTAATTGGATAAGTCTAAATTGTTAAACGGATTTGTGGGAAAACAATGTACTTGAAAGTTAATTTTTTTGCAGAATGGTCATGGTGCTTGGTAGCATGTCGTAGTATTTTCATATATTTTGATTTACATAATTAACTTTCAGAAAAAAAAAAAAATTAACCGACAAAATTACATAAGACTTCCTAAATAAAGAAACCACTTAATAATTATAGTTAGATCAGGATGAAGAAACGGAAGAAGAACTGGATGAAGAACTGGATGAAGATTGTTTACGCCGATAATAATTACGAGATGGCTTATACAGCTTACGGGTGTCGGACCGTAATATAGCAAATCCATTCGACGAGCCTTTTTCAAGTTTCTAATTGCCTTCTTCATTAGCATTTCATCCAAGCAAGTTTTTGGCATTGGCACTCCTATAGGCAGATGTGTTTTATGGGATTGCGAGTAAATTTTTATTTCTCTTAAGCCAGCTGACTGAAAAATATCAAACAGTGGCACGATATCTTCATCACCATTGATACAGCGCAGTCCTTCACGAAAGTTCGTATTCGGTAAGCGATACCAAATACCGGCTGGTGCCGGAAGTTTAAACTTTAAATGTGCATCAACGATGTGGTAGTAGTTGAAAGTGTCACTATCAATGTCACGCACCCTACATTTGCTAAAATTTTCATACTCAATGCCTCGTTTTCCATCTACAAAGACTCCTCCCGCACTAATCAACAACGTGTACATATTTTTTTCCATTATAGGAAGTAGGGCAAAAAAATAAGTTATTTATAATAAAAACAAAATAAAAGAATCAAAGATGGCGGTATGACGGATAGGATAACTTATGCAGAGTACATTTTCCAAATCATTCAATTTTAGTGATAAAGAAAGAAAAGGTGTATGTTCCTTTCGTTTTCTGAATAAGTGGTCTATATTTATTTATTACAAGATTATTTTTGGAATTTGCGTTGGCCCCCATTTTAGTGATTGTGGATTTGTATTAAGTCATACTTGTTGATTTGTATCAGACCTCGAGACAAGGACAATCTACTCTCTCCGTTTTCCAAAGCAGCTTCTTTAATTATATAAATAATAGAAAGATAAAAACTTTAAATTTAATCATAATCAAAATTATATATGTAAATAAGATAAATAAATGTATATGACGCACCCAAAAACAAAATACTAACTTGCATTATGATGGTTGATCTGCTTTCCTACTAAATAATAATGAAAGTTGATTTGACAAACGAGGACATGATTTTTTTTTTTATATAAAACAAATACAGCTTCTCGTATTATTGATAGAGTTCAATTATATAAAATGTTTATCATTATCAAGCATTCCCTATCCAATAAAACATAGTGAAAATAAATAAGCAAATACTATTTTGTTTGTGATTATTTATCCCCCTCTTACCTAAATATTTTAACAGATTTTACACAAATATTTTTGTTTATATTTTAATCTAAATATTAAACTGTCAATATCATTCTTCAATAATGGAATATTAATTTAAAGATATGCATCTTGTAAATCTGTAAACATATCAGCAAAGTTCAGATCAGGATTTTTAATTATTTTAAATTAACTAACAATTTAACAGTTTTGTAACATTTAAAATTCTAGCTTAAAAAAAATAATGAATAACATTCAATAAAAAAATATTTAAACTAACTTTTTTATTTGTATTTGCTGAGTACATTTATGGACAGATTGGAATACCTAGGTATGTCAAACGAGTATATATCATGTTGTATGGACACTTAATGTTTTATCTCGTCAGACGAGTTTGAAATTAAATTTTCCACACTAATTGATGTTGGCCGTGGTACGATTAAATATTAGTTGAATTATTTATAAGCTTTATTACTATCAGAACTTGCGTGTCTTGTTAAACACCCCCCCCCCCCCAAAAAAAATATTTATGTATATTATGACAGACGATTCTTGTCTCCACAAATATAATGATGATACGACTGTTCGTCTGTCATTTCCCCAAATATTTTAACAAATTTTACACGTCTCTTTACAAATTTTATTCAAAATATTGAAATGACAATATTATTATTTAATAATAAAATATTGATTTAATATATGCATATTGAAAATATCCCAACATATTATCAAATTTATATGAAGAATTTTTTTTTTGTGTATTTCAAATTAATTGACAATTTTACAAACATTTATTCTGAAAAAAAAATAATGCTTAACATTAAATAAAAAAAAGTAACTAATTAATTTATTCACGCAGTTAATTTATGGACAGTTTGCAATACTTAAGCGTGTCAGACGAGTATACTTAATGTTCTTAATTAATTTTAATAATTAAAGAAGACGGAATACGTAGCATTTTTTTTTTACTATTTAACCGAGCTTTTCCACTCTTTTTAAGTCATGCGTTTCACTATTTCGAACTTGCACAACTTCAAATGGATCCTAATAAAGTAGTCTCCGAACAAGAAAAGGACGATGCTTACTGGTAAAATATAAAAATATATAAATATTTCGTTTCGTTTAAATAATTTAACAAATTTTTTTTTTTAATTCAGGGAAGCTTTTGCCGAAGAGATGGAAAAATGGGTTAGAGAAATTATCGATGAAGAACGGAAAGTAGCTGAACGACAACCAACTGACCAACATCTTTCAGACGATGACCAGAAAAATGAAGAAATCAAAATAGAAAAACGACAAAAACAAATAGGAGAGCATATTGTTCGAGAAGTGGATGAGAAAGACAATAGTGACGATGATGAGGAAGAAAAAATGGATGAGAAAGACGATAGTGACGATGATGAGGAAGAAAAAAAAATTTTAAGATGGAGGAAGATTCCGATGAATCCGGTAACGAATCTTGGATGGATTATGTTGAAAATTTTATTTTAAAATAATATTTTAGTTTGTATTTTTAGTACTGTTTATTAAGTTATTTTATGTTTTAAGTTAATATTTAATTCAATATTCATAAAATTAAGCACTTAATTATTTTTTTTAAGATGGAGGAAGATTCCGATGAATCCGGTAACGAATCTTGGATAGATTATATTGAAAATTTTATTTTAAAATAATATTTTAGTTTGATTTTTTAGTATTGTTTATTAAGTTATTTTATGTTTTAAGTTAATATATAATTCAATATTTATAAAATTAAGCACTTTATTATTTTTTTGCATTGATTAGTTTAATACTCCTATTTATATAACAACATATTACTAAAATTAGAAAAAACAAAAATAAATTTTACTAACAAAAGCCATGGTAGAAAAATATATTTTATTTAGAATATTCAGCATACTGTTGTCAAATATATGTCATGTAAATGTTATATAAAAAAATATAACTACCTATATTTATTAACAACAGATTAATAAAAATAAACGAAAAATAAAAAAAATTAAAGGTAGCAAGAAAGAATTCTGAAGAAGATAATAATAAAAAAATATTATTTCTACAAACATCTTAGGCACATATTATCAAACAAAATCTAAGACTCATATATTATATTAGTAATAATTACA
Source organism: Penstemon eatonii (assembly GCA_038501285.1). NCBI lineage: Eukaryota > Viridiplantae > Streptophyta > Magnoliopsida > Lamiales > Plantaginaceae > Penstemon > Penstemon eatonii. Next base: position 39,691,532 of record CM076710.1, on the reverse strand, counting down.
AAATTTCAGCTTATTGTTTAATTAATTTCATATTATTACATTTCTCAGCACGACATGAAAAGCGTTCCATTTTAATCGACCTACAATATTTTACTAATACCTAGTTTAATTTCATATAAATTAATATTAGCCATTGATAAACAATATAGTAGATAAATTAAAATAACAAAATAAAAAAAAAATTAGCAGCCGTTATTAAATGCTCAAACCTTTCTCTTTTTAAAACTATTGGAAGTGTCCATTAATTTTAAAAGAATGTGACTTATCATATACTACGAAAAGAAAATACTTAAACAAAATATATATGGCAGTTATTGAATATTTGGTAATACAATTCAAATTTGTTGGTATTCTAGATGTGATCCCATTTTGAAGGGATCGGATTACTTATCATTTGTTGGTATTCTAGACAAATAGCAAAATACACAATATCGTACTGCTTGTAAAATAGTACGGATACCGGGATACGGATTTCAAACAGTTGTTTAGGATATAACGGGGTGTATAATAAGTTAGAAAGAATCATATTCATAAAATTCTGTAAAGTGATAATTCATTCTGCTCAGGTAAGATAACCAATTTATAGCAAAAAAAATTTAGACCCAACGGTTGAATTATCATATATAAACGGCCAAGATCACACCATTAATTATAGATTTGTTTTGTTTCCCAAATATTACTGATCCTCCAGCGACCGAATTTTATTTGTTTTTTTATTTGTAAAATATTTCAGGTCGATACAAATATAGAACAAATACATTGGTTCTAAGCTATGCTACTACATCACGAGAAAGCGAAACCTTATGTTTCATGAAAGTCCAGATTTGTATATTTTGTAACAATACGTTAAATATACGAAAACAATGATGAACCCTATTTTCTGAAAAATTTATTTTAAAATTAAATATTTACGAAAACAATATACTAAAAGAATTAATGAAAACAACTTTTAAGTTAGATACTATAAGAATATACAATCAACATAATTTATAAATTTTGTTTAAAATGCTTTATTAATATCGAGTCAACATTAACAAAAAAAAAAAATTCAACTGATTTTTTGTTATTCCTCTTCATAAGTTAATAGGGTTTAGGGTTTATCCCTCTCTTACCTAGTGAAAATAAATAAGCAAATACAATTTCGGGCTCCACTTTCTTTTTTATGCTTAAAGATGAGTTATAACATTCCCAAGCCATGTATTGATCGTTTCGTACCTCCCCTACTCCACCATCTGTCGGGAATTTCACCTTTTGATGGTAAGTAGACACTACTGCCTTGAAGGTATTTAGAGTAGGTCTTCCCAATATAGCATTGTAGGCAAAAGGCGTTTCGACCACCAGAAATTTTATCATCCTTGTTACGCTTTTGAGTTTTGTTCCTAGAGTTGTGCTTAATAGAATGGTTCCTAATGGGACAATCTCTGACCCTCCGAACCCGACTAAAGGAGTGGCTACTGGGTCGAGATGAGGATGCTGAAGATTCATTTGAGCGAGGGCCTCTGAGGAGATAATGTTCGCCGAACTTCCATTGTCAACCAAAATTCTTTTGACTTCATAATTAGCTATTTTCAGCGTTAACAACATAGAAAAATCCGGATCATCCTCATTTGTATCCCAGGTTACATCGGAAGGTCGATCGGCATCGCTAAAACTTATGACTTGATTTTCCATTGATGTGAATTCCAAAGAAAATATTTCCCTTTTGGTCGAAACGGATGATTTTATCGACCTCATTGTCCTTTTCCTAGCGTTCTTGCTATCTCCTCCTGCCGCTCCGCCTGCGATCACGTTTATCACTCCATTCAACTGCTCCTCTCCCTGATTCCGAACCTCCTTTCGCTGATTATTAAACATCCGAGGACTCCTGGATCTATATCGGCCTTCGTAGTTAGTTCCTTTCACGAACTCCTTAAGTTTTCCTTGCGCAATTAACTTCTCGATCTCAACCTTCAGCTGATAACAATTCTCAGTACTGTGCCCCCGAGCTCTATGGTACCTGCAGTATTGATCATATCCCATTGCCCCCAGTCTTGCCTGGGTAATCCTCTGAGCTTCGGGAATCAAATTTCCTTCTTCCAATACAGTTAAAATTTCCTCTTTTTGGATATTCAACTCGGTGAACTGAATTTTCTCAGGTCTGGGTGGCCGGTGCTGATCATAAGATGGACCGTAGGCATTCGGCCTTTGCACTGATATCTGTGGCTTATATTCATTGGGTCGCTGCCAAACCGATCCTCTATTCGTACATCCATAATCGCTTGGTTTTGGTATAGGGGCTCGATCTTGCTTTTTGTTAAGAGAAAGCCTTGGGCTATGGGCATTTTTTAATCTGTTCATCTCCTCCTGAATCATATACTTCTCTGCGATTTCCATTATTCGTTCAAAAGACTTTGGTTGCTTTCTACACAGTGCGTTTCCGAATTGGATGCTTCTAGTCAATTCGAACATCAAGGAGGATAGGTATTCAATTTGTGGGGTATCGACTTTCAATAGCTCGATACTAAATCTTGATAAACACTGCCTCAAAGTCTCCCCTTCTCCCTGCTTGACCGTTTCCAAGTGATTTGCCGGCAACTTAGGTTTTCTCTGGCTTGCAAATTGATGCTTAAACTTGTCACAAAATTCATCGAAGGAGAATATAGAATTTGGCGGTAATTTTCCGAACCAATCAAGGGCAATTCCTTCAAAGGTCATGACCATAATTTTGCAACAGAAATCTTCCGAATTTCCATATAAATTCATTACATTAACAAAACTGTTGATGTGTTCCCCGGGGTCGGTAGTCCCGTTATACCGTCGTAACCCTGTTGGTACTGTTTCGGTATTCCTGGCTTCACGTATTTCTTTGCAGAATGGCGAACATCGCATGATACTATTTCCAATCTCTATATCTCGGATTTTCCCTGGTATGATTTTCCTATTTTGGTTCATTTCGGTGCCCCTGGCAGCAGTAGTGGCACGACGAACCTCTATCACCGCCTCCTCCTGGTCTAACTTCTTTGCAACCCGCTCTTGCACTATTCTTTCAAGCTCGGACTCTGTGATCCTCTTGTATGCTGATTTTTCTTTTCTCGCCATATCCATAGGGTGGCTTTCCCCCACCACTGAGTCCTCCAGATCTTGTATCGATCGCACCGGATTGGCCGAGCGGAGATTAGACTTCATGGGAGCAGCTCGAGGCAAGTTCGGTGCGGCTGCATTCGATGTAGCTCGTAACACACTATTTTCCTTCTGGATGTTCGAGGAAAGGATTTCTGGTCTCCCATAGGCAGGTGGCTGGTCCACAGGAGATTGGTCAGCCCTTCCACTGTTCAGAAATTCCCTGCACATGGTGCCTATGATGGATCTCAGGTCAGCAATTGTGGTGTGTATCGGAGCATTATCCTGCAGAGGGATTGGCGGAACTTTTGGTTGCTGAGCCGCCCTAGATAGATTATCGGGCTCATTGTTAACTGAGTTCTGAACCCCAGCAACATGAGATGGTTCTCCTCGGTTATATGTATTTCTCCTCGTAGTAGGCATTTTTCGATCTAACACCCAAATAAGGCCCCACGGTGGGCGCCAATTGATCTTACGCAAATTCGTAGTATGATCGATATTAATAAAATAATATTATAAACGCTAGGAAACAAGTAAAAGATCAATGTGTATAAGTATCCCGAACGTTGAAGTACAACTTACAAATATTCGGGGTCCTATCCGAGCATTATAGGATGCCGTACAAGCTAGAAGGCGAAATACATATAAATAGTGATCGAAATAATCTATCCGAGCAGCAGCTTCGAGCAGAGTGCATCTGGGAAAGCGTATCTGGCGTCATAAATGCAAGTGGTATTTATAGTGAAAAATGATGAGCTAGCTACTCCATCCACAGGGATATATTTCCCTGGCCCAAGGGCTTGGGCCTATGATCGGCCCAACAGTAAATTCTGACCACGAGCATTCCCTAGGTGTTCGGATTGAATAGGCCGCGAACTGGGCTTGATTTTAGGTGAGCATGGTCGGATTTTACTCTTTTCGGTCTTGCTTGGGCTTCCCAATGTGGTGCTCGAAATACCCCTCATCACATAGTTTCTTTTCCTCGCTTACTTTCAAAAGAACTCAAACATACGAACTGAACCAAAAGATTTTAAAAGGAGTTGTGAAAACTGGGGATAAAATATTTTGAGTGAGAAAACTTAAAGAGGAACAGATTAGTGAAACCTATCTCAGGGTCTGGAACCTATGTGACCGAATCAGCCGAGTGGGATATCAGATCAGTAAAGATCAGATTGGTGATCATCAGTCGAGTCAAGATAGATATGTTCATTCTTGAATCATCCGAGTAGCCATCAGCTTAGTACTCCCATCAGCCAAGCGAAGACGGTCAGCAAGCTGTCCAACGGTAACCAGCTGAGTGCATTAAATACGACTGACAGAAAGTACAACATACTGTACTGTAGCAGTTGCAGGGTGCCGTTCCAGAAAATGGGGACCAGAACTCGAGGACTGCAGATTTCTGTCTCATCTTCAACGGGCAGAAATTCAAATTCGAAAGTATAAATAGAAAACTAACTGAAGATCTAAACGGGACTTGCACAATTCAAGATCACATCTTAAGAGCGAGATCCATCGTTGAGTCGTCTGATCACAAGTCCAGTCATCTGTTGATGAAGCTTTTCATTTAAGAACAGAAAACTTGCGTTGTCTGTCTAAGTGACTTTCAACTGAGAAAAGAAAGGAGTGTATATCCATTTGTGTGAAGTGATATAGCTTCTTAGTGTAGGTTTTCTTTGTGAGCTCCTATACTGAAAATAGCATGAGGAGTGTAGATCCATCTGTGTGAGTGATCTAGCTTCGGAGAGTAGGATTTCTGTGTGATTTCTTACTGCGCACTTGTGGCCATTTCATTTGTTGTTTGGCACAAGCATTGTATACTGTTAACTTTGTGTTTTCTAGTATAATCCAAGATCTGTGTGACTTGGAAGAGTGGACTAAATGATTTTTATCCATATAACCACTAGAAAAATTATGTGTGTTTGATTCATAGCTTCTTTACCTCGCTTACATTCAAAAGAACTCAAACATAGGAACTGAACCAAAATATTTTAAAAGGAGTTGTGAAAAATGGGGATAAAATCTTTTGAGTGTGAAAACTTAAAGAGGAACAGATTGGTTGAAAAACATTTGATAAATCCGCTGCCAACTAGTTTCTAAAACTCTGATATTTCATCTGAATCAGCTGAGTGAAATCAGATGAGTGGTCAACTCTGCTGCTGAAAGCTTTGTGCGCGAACAGCTTAGTAGTCTTACGAATTCTAGATCAGCTTAGTCTGCTGACACAAAAAGTTGAAGAAAAAGCTTTAAAGTTTTCAGATGTCTATTCAACCCCCTCCCCTCTAGACCTCATTGACTACTTTTGGGACCAACAGACTCCACATACTTAGTACGGTATCAATTAGCCACATTATGGAGTATTATCATTAATACTAATTATTGTATCTAATTCTTCACATTACATATATATATATATATATATATATATATATTTCACATGTAATAGTATTGACTTCACATACTCAGTACGGACTCATATTAGTAGTAATTATTCACATTATATAGTATTAACATTAGTACTGACCAATTTTCTGATAATTTTTCACATTACATAGTATATTTCTCATATGTAGTAGTATAACATAGTACTGACTCTACATACTTAGTACTGTCTCATATTAGTAGTAATTAGCCACATTATAGAGTATTATCATTAGTACTAATCATTGTATATAATTATTCACATTATATAGTATAAAATCTTACATGTAATGACATTGACTCCACATACTTAGTACGGTCTCATGTTAGTAGTAATTAGTCACATTATATAGTATTAGCATTAGTACTGACCAATTTTCTGATAATTTTTCACATTACATGATATATGTCTCACGTGTAGTAGTATGGACTCACATAACGTAGTATTCGCTCCACATACTTAGTACGGTCCCCTACTAGTAGTACACATTATGGAGTTTTATCATTAGTACTAACCATTATGTATGATTCTTCACATTACATAGTATAATGTCTCACATATAATAGTATTGATTCCAAATTCTTAGTACGGTCTCATAGTAGTAGTAATTAGTCACATTATATAATATTAGCATTAGTACTGACCAATTTTTTGATAAACTTTCACATTACATGGTATATGTCTCGCATGTTGTAGTATACACTCACATAACATAGTACTGACTCCACATATTTGGTACGGTCCCATATTAGTAATAATTAGTCTCATTATGGAGTATTATCATTAGTACTAACTCATGCTTATAATTCTTCGTATTAAATATTATAATGTCTCACATGTAATAGTATTGACTCCACATACCAAGTATGGTCCATAGTATAAGCATTAGTACTAACCGATTTTTTAATAATTCTTCACAATACATGATATATGTCTCATATGTAGTAGTATAGACTCACATAACATAGTACTGACTCTAGATACTTATTATGGTCTCATTTAGTTGTAATTAGCCACATTATGAAGTATTATCATTAGTACTAGCCAATGTGTATAATTATTCACATTACCTAGTATAATGTCTCACATTTAATAGTATTGATTCCACATACATGGTACGGTCTCATATTAGTAGTAATTAGTCACATTTTATCGTATTAGCATTAATACTAACCAATTTTCGGATAATTCTTTACGTTACATGGTATATGTCTCAGATGTAGTAATATAGACTCACATAACATAGTACCGACTCCACGTACTCAATATGGTCCCATATTATTAGTAACTAGCCACATTATAGAGTATTATTATTAGTACTAATCATTGTGTATAATTATTCACATTATATAGTATAATGCCTCACATGTAATAGTATTGATTTCAAATTCTTAGTACGGTCTCATATTAGTAGTAGTAAGTCACATTATATAGTATTAGCATTAGTACTGACGTATTTTCTGATAATTATTCACATTACATGGTATATGTCTCACATGTAGTAGTATAGACTCAAATAATATAGTAATGACTCCACATACTTAGTACGGTCCCATAACATTAATTATAAAAATATTATTTACAGAATTATAACTTAATAAATTGTAATTTACTATTGATGTGATTAAATATTACAATGAATGTGGTCAGATAATAGTATGACCTGTTAGTAACCTGATAAATAGGTAACTTATTAATGATGTGTCATAATTCCATTGGTTATAACTTACGTCATGTGACGTGACGTCACCCTAGAATTTTCCATAGTTTTATCTGCCCATATTTGTTATACTGATCATTTTGCTGTATTTTATTGCTTCTATCAAACTTCTTAAATATGCTTTGCATGGTATACTCCCTAATAATTTATTTTTGCACCCTTTGATTTTGATGATGTCGAGTGGTAGGTTAGATTTAAAGAACAAAAGTTTAAGTAGTCGTATAATTTTATTCAACAAAAGTTGAAAATTTGAATTTCTTTAAAAAATGACTAGCATTTTTCTTCAAGAATACAAATTATTAAACATTGAATAAAATACGCTGAGGATGCAACTCAATTGAAGAAGAAAAAATGTTGATACGCTAAACACATACATAAATGGTAATGTAAATGATAGTTATGTGTTATGGTATTGTAAATGATAGTTATGTGTTGGGGTACTTATATATTATTCCAACTACGAACTTAAATGCGGGGACTGACGATCCAGCCCCCTTTTGGGGGGCCTGGCCCCCCCAAGAATTTTTAAAAGAAAATGAGTGTTACTTTTTTTTTTTTTTTTTGAGATATTAGTACTAATATTTACATTATTCAATTACTGATTAAATTAAAAGTTTTAGAAGTTTTTTTTCTTATACTATATATATATATATATATATATATATATATATATATATATATATATATATGGTGTCGTTACAACAATTCTAATAAAATGACAAGTATATTATCATGTTAAATTGTCAATTATACCTACTTAGTCTTTTATATTACCAACACAACAGAAATAATGATTATCAACAATAAAGTTGGTGAAAAATAGGCTTAGAAACAAGATGAAAGATTACTACCCTGCGAATTGTTTGATTATTCACATTGGGAATAAAAATGTAGAATTTTTATGATATAAAGAGCGTCGTATACAATTTTCATAGTTTTTTCATTCAATTACTTTAGCATTTTGAATTCAATAGAATCCTCGTTAATAAGATTCTTATGCAAATAAATTATACTGAATATCATATTGTCAATTAGTTTTAACGATGGGTAAACTTGGCCCCCCTACTCTATAATCCTGGATCCGTCCCTGCTTAAATGTATACATTGATTAAAAAATAAATGGATATTCCAATTCATTATGATTGGATATACAATCGCATGCTTGGAAGAGACTTTAACCTAGCGTGGTTAGTTGGGTTTAACCATTTTCTTGAATTTGCAAAATCACAAAGGGATTATTTATTAGACATTTAGACATTTAGCATAGATAAATAATTAGCTACTTGATAGTGATTATTACCAACATTTGATTTCATCATCTATACTGTGCATTAAAATAAAATGTCAGCGAGCCGCAAGCCACACGGGTGGCAGTATAACAAGTTTGGAGCAAGAGCGTAGACCAGTATGTTACTCAAATTACTTATAGACCTTTGTTTCACATATCTATTGTGGTATAACACAACCAATGTATAATATTGTTCTAGAAACAAAAAGGAGAGGACATATCCTGAGTAGGTCTATACTCATTCGAAGTATAATGAAAAATGAGAGATAACTATATGGGTCGATGAATGTTTAAAGAATACTTATGTAAGTCAAATAAATTCAGTACTTAGTTTATTAGTAATAAGTGTTATGTTTGATTAAATGTATACTAATGTTTGTGTCTTCTAGAATTCGTTTAAGGAAAAACTCCCTTCTCCTCAACTATCTGAAACTTGTGAATCACAACCAATCCCGGAAAATGTTGAGTTGCAGGTACATAAATGCAATAAATAATTTATGATGTTAACTAAAATATATTTACTTATACTAATTTATAATCTACATATTGTTTTCATTTGTTATTTAGACGTGGGTGGAGACTGTAGGAATCGGGAAAAAGGTACGATTTATGGTTTGAAGGGTAATGCTCATCGGGTTAGACCTAAGTCATCGAGATCATATTATTCCGGAGCTACTTCTTTCGACCAGGAGATTGTGACGAGACTTCAAACTCTCGAAGCCTCATTATCGTAGAGTCAAGTAGTGATGGAGGAATACGACAATATGAAACAAGACCTTGGTGATAATCGATGGATAATGGAGGCAAATCGTCGAGAAATGGAGGAATTCTAACGTATGTTTAGCCAGTTGCCTACCAATATGATGCATCAAAAACCGCAAAACCCACAACAATCTAACGACTCTGATTCTGTTGGATAAGGATGAAGATGAAGGCACTAAAGGAAATTTGATAAGGGAGGTTTTGATGCTTTCCAAAACTTCAAAGATTGGCTAAGTATGGAGTAACTTAGCTGATAAACTTATCAAGGAATTTTGACTAAGTAATGAAGACATCAGAAGAGTCAAAGTTTCAAGGTCCAAGACTTCTGATCTGCTGAAGTAAAGTTATCAGACTAGTGAAGATCAGCCGACTCAAATCAGATTTGTTCAAGTTTGAGATCAGCCAAGTTCACCATCAGACTTATACTTTTATCAGCCAATTGAAGACGATCATGAAGTGTTCCCAACGGTAATAAATGCCCCTTGGTGTAATAAATGCTGAAGTACGAGGTTATTTAAGACAAATGATTGAAGAAATGCTTCGCATCAGCCGAGTGCATTTAATGCTGCCTGCAGAATAGTACTGTTCATAGTACGGACAGACTGCAAAAGAGCCGTTCGCGGATTTTAAGGACCAGTACTCGAGGAATTTGAATCCTGTCTCTCTTCAACGGACACTTTTCAATCCTCAAGTATAAATAGCTGAGAGAGACGAAGAAGAAATAAGCAACACAATCTCTGAGAAATTTTCGAAGCAAAATTCTTTAAGTCTCAAGAACAGCTCACTCATCAGCTGAGTCATTTGTTGACAAAAGCAGAGTTGAAGAATCAAGAAAAATACATCTTCTGAGTGATTTTGTAAACAAGAGTGTTGTGCGGAGTTGTGATCCATCTTTGTGAGTGATCAAACTTCAGAGAATAGGTTTTCTGTGTGATTTCCTATTGCGAACTTGTGGTCGTTTCATTTGTTGTTCGACGCAAGCAGAGTATACTGTAAACTTTGTGATTATAGTATAACCCAAGATCTGTGTGACTTGGAAGAGTGGACTAAAGGATATTCAAATCCATATAACCACTATAAAAAAATTACTTGTGTTTTTGCATTGCTTTTAAATCTGCATAATTTCTGTTTGCATAAAAACACGTTAAGGTTAACTGTTTGAAAAGGAGTTAAAAAGGAGTTTATAAAACTGGGGAAACGTTTTTCAAACTGCTAAGATTACTTGTGAAAAACACTTTGAAAATCCGCCGCAAGTACTCTAAGTATTAAAATTGATTTTAACAAAATCAGCTAAGTAACTATCAGACGAGTGGTCAACAGACCTGTTCAAAGATTTGTTCGCGAACAGAATTGTAACTTACTAATCTGATCAGCTTAGTTTGTTCAAATTAAAGTAAAGTTTTAAAGTTAAAATTGAAAGAAAATTTTAAAGAGGTTTATTCACCCCCCCTCTAAACCTCTTCTGACCACTTGGGGACCAACAAGTGGTATCAGAGCAGGTGGTTCATTTGAATCAGCTTCCTGATCAACGAGCTTGATTCAAGTGTTTTTCAAAGGTTTTCAAAACTTTTCAAAAGATCATCTTTTTGAAAAATCAAAACTTTTTGAAAAATGGATTGTATCAGCCATGTTCCCCACATTGCTGGTATGTCTTTTGAAGACTGGAAGATTAGAATGGAAATCTTTCTAGCAGCCTATAATGACAACATGTACACATGTATCATTAAAGGTCCATTCAGATTCACAAAGACCATAAAAATAAATGAAGTTGATACGGTTGTGGAGAAAGACCTTCATGAGATGACTCCAGAGGAAATAAAGCTTTACAATCTAGATAAAGTTGGGAGATTCATCATGACTAAAGCCCTGGATAATGATCGGTTTGACAAGGTCAAACATTGCAAAACTGCAAAGGAGATGTGGGACAAAGTCAGAGATATGAGCGAAGGCAATGATGCTATTAAAGAGCATCAGCTCACTGTTGCCTTGGAGAAACTTGACAACTTCAAGATGAAGTCTGGAGAAACCATTGATCAAATGGATACCAGATTCACCAGGACTCTGAATGAAGTTTTAAAGGTGGGAAAGACCTTCACTGACAAAGAAATCACTGTCAGAGTACTAAAGGCACTACCTCCAAAGTTCAACATGAAAGTTACAGCAATGGAAGAATCAAGGGATTTGGGAAAAATCTCTCTTACTGAGCTGTTTTCTGTACTCAAGGCATTCGAGTATAAACTGCCTAGAATGGGAATTGAAGAAACCTCAACTTCAGGACCCACAGCTGCACTGGTTGCTGCTGAAAACACCAGGAGACCAGCACAGAAAAGCAAAGATGTGGACTCAACTGATGAAGCCACAATACTCAACAAAAAGGAGTACACAGCTGGAGATGTTGTACTGTTGATGAATAATTTCAAGAAGTTCTACAAAAGAAAAATGAAGAACAAATACAACAATGCTTCTACTTCTAAACCTAACCTTTCTTCTCAAGATAAAGATGATTATAAATCAAAACTAATGTGTTACAACTGCAGGAAATTGGGACACTTCATCAAAGACTGCCCATATCCAAAAGCAGAAAAGTACACTGAAGAGGAGAAGAAAGTGAGAAAAGAAAGAAAGCATCAGAGAGGAAAAGCAATGATGGCTGAAGCAGAAAAGCTGACTGCTGTCTACTCATCTGATTCAGATTCAGACTCGTCTGATGAAGAATCTTCTGATGAAGAAAAACCTGCTCTCCTGTGCCTGATGGCAAAGGACTCTGATGACTCTGAGGATGAGGTAACTCCTCTTAATGATGAATTATTTAATTCATTTGAACAAATGATGCTTAACAATACTGGTATTGCTGAAGCATATAAAAAGCTTAAGGAAGAGATGATCCTGCTAAAAGAGCAAAATAGTTCACTGAAACTCTTAGCTGAAAAGCCAAGGGAATCAACTGAATATAAACAGCTTGAGCAAGAGCATGAATCTCTGAAAGCTGAATGTGAGGTTTATAAAGGAAAAATCATGGAACTTGAGAAAATTATTGAGTCTCATGATAAGTCAACTGTTGCATCCATGAATACATCTAGTAAACAGGAGACACCTTTAGAAAAGGATAAACTAGAATTGAACCATACTGAAAAATTCATTTCTGCTGACAATAGTAAGGTCATTCTGTATGTTCAAACTTCTAAACCTACCTCATCTGAGAAAGTGGTAAAGGAGAAGAAATCTCCTAAGGCTAAAAAGAGCAAAGAGCCTAGTGTAGGAAAACAGACTAGTAAGCCTAAACAGAAGAGTCCTAGGAAGTCATCTGATAAGGCTAAAACTAATCAGACTAGTGATAAAGCTAAGTCGTCTGTTAAAGAGCAAGCATCTAGTAAACCAAAGAAGCATAAGAATAAGAAAAATCAAAATGCTTGGTATGGAAATGAGTCATATTATGTGCAACCTGCTGCATATCATCCTATGTATCATGCACCTCAATTTCCAGGTTACTATGCACCTTACCCTGCTCATCCAATGCATGCATACCCTGCATATCATGCACCTTACCCTGCTTATGAACATTATTCATATCATACTGATCATCAACATGACTTATCTGATAACTATGATAAAAATGAAGCTGTTCATGCTCCTAAAACTCAGAAGCCTAAGAAGCCTAAGACATCAACATCTTGGGTTGTCAAAGGTGGAACTAATCCTTCAGGACCCTCTCAATAAGGGTACCTAAAACAGTTTTTATTTTGTTTTGTAGGTTAGGATTAGGAGTAGGAGTAAAGTAGAGAAGATCTGGTACTTGGACAGTGGATGTTCAAGGCACATGTGTGGAAACATACATGAGTTGACTGATGCAGTTGTTGTGGATGGTCCAAAAGTTACATTTGGAGACAGCAAAGAAGGCAAGATTAAAGCTAAAGGAAGATTAATCAAGGGAAACATAGAGATATCTGACGTCTCATATGTTAAAGGCCTAAAGTATAATCTGCTGAGCATAAGTCAATTTTGTGACAAAGGATATTCAGTCATCTTCTCAACAGATAAGTGCTACGTTGAACAGATTGGTACAAAGAAGGTAATTTTATCTGGAAGAAGACAAGGAAATATCTACATAGTCGACTGGGATTCTGTTGACAAGAATTCAAGTGTTTGTTTGGTGGCATCTGCACCAAGTGAAGTGAGTTGGCTATGGCACAAGAGAATGAATCATTTAAACTTCAAGACCATAAACAGATTAATCAAGAATGATTTGGTAGAAGGGATTCCAAAAGCAGTCATGAGCAAAGACAAGCTCTGTGACGCATGTCAGAAGGGTAAACAAATCAAGTCATCTTTCAAAAGCAAGAAGCATCAATCTTCTGAAAGAATATTGGAGCTACTACATATGGACTTATTTGGACCCATTGATCCAGTCAGCAATGGTGGAAAGAAATACTGCCTAGCTGTTGTAGATGATTATTCAAGATATACTTGGGTGATTTTCATGAAAAAGAAAAGTGAAACCAAGGAACATCTTACAAATCTGATGGAACTGATCCAGAATGAGAAGAGCATCAAAATATTGAAGATCAGATCAGATAGAGGGACAGAGTTTACAAACTCTACTGTTGAAGAGTACTGTAATATCAAAGGAATACATCATGAGTATTCAGCTGCTAGAACCCCTCAACAGAATGGTGTTGCTGAAAGGAGAAACAGAACACTAAAGGAAGCTGTCAGAACCATGATCGCTGAAGCTAAACTGCCTCAAAGATTTTGGGCAGAAGCAACAAATACAGCATGCTTTACCCAAAACAGATGTATGATCAACAAAAATCAGAACAAGACTCCATATGAAGTTTGGAACAACAGAAAACCAAACATTCATTACTTTAAGATTTTTGGTTGTAAATGTTTTGTATTGAATAATGGGAAAAATCACCTTACTGCATTTGCAGAAAAGGCTGATGAAGCTGTCTTTGTAGGATACTCATCTGTTAGTAAAGCTTACAGAGTATTTAACAAAAGAACATTACTAATAGAAGAATCTATCCATGTAGTATTTGATGAGCCAAGTCAATCTTCTGAAAAGAATCAAAGTGTTAATCAAGATCTGTCTACTGATTTACAGAAGCTAGACATTGGAAGAAATGAAGAATATGTTCCCATCATACTACCTAATCTTGATTCAGCTGCTAACTCAAGTGCTGTTCAAAATCACAGTGCTGATTGTCTAACAGACGAGTTGCAAACAGCTGACAGACCAGAGACTGTTCAACAGACTACAAATGTTCAACAGACTACTACTGGAACTCCAACAGTAGTGTTGCAAGATCAAGACAGAGGACAACATCCTGATTTGCAACCTGATCTTAGATGGCTCAGAAATCACCCACCTGAATTAGTGATTGGTGATCCATTAGATAGAGTGAAAACAAGAAGAGCTGCTGCACAAGATGCTATGTTTGTCACATTTCTATCTCAAATAGAGCCAAAGCAAATTGAAGAAGCTCTAAATGATTCCTTCTGGATAGAAGCTATGCAAGAAGAGTTGAATCAATTTGAAAGGAATGAAGTCTGGTACTTAGTTCCTAGACCAAGTCATCAAAGAGTAATTGGCACTAAGTGGGTATTCAGAAATAAGATGAATGAAGATGGTGTTGTCACCAGAAACAAAGCAAGACTAGTGGCCAAAGGTTATTGTCAAGAAGAAGGAATTGACTTTGATGAAACTTTTGCACCAGTAGCAAGACTTGAAGCAATCAGACTGTTTCCTGCCTATGCTGCTTATAAGAACTTCACTGTCTATCAGATGGATGTGAAGTCTGCTTTTCTCAATGGAGAACTGCAAGAAGAAGTGTATGTTGAGCAACCTCCTGGATTTGAAGTCTATCAAGAAGAGGACAAAGTATATCGTCTGAAGAAAGCCCTTTATGGACTGAAACAGGCTCCAAGAGCATGGTATGATACCCTATCTGATTTTCTTTTAATTAAAGAATTTCGAAAAGGTAAGGTAGATAAAACCTTGTTCACAATTGAATGGGAAAATCATATATTACTTGTGCAAATATATGTGGACGATATTATTTTTGGTTCAACTAACCAACAGATGTGTGATAAGTTCTCCAAGCTGATGCAGAATAAGTTTGAAATGAGCATGATGGGTGAACTTAATTATTTTCTTGGATTGCAAGTTAGACAGTTGCCTGATGGAATATTCATCAGCCAAGCAAAATACACAAGAGATTTGTTCAAGAAATTTGGTATGGAAACTAGCTCTACTGCTACAATTCCTATGTCTACAAGTCTTCGTTTGGATAAAGATGAAGATGGCAAATCAGTAGACATTACCAAATATAGAGGCATTATTGGTTCATTGTTGTATCTAACAGCAAGCAGACCTGATATAATGTACTCAGTTGGAGTCTGTGCAAGATTTCAATCAAACCCCAAAGAATCTCATCTCTTAGCTGCCAAAAGAATATTGAAGTATGTTAAAGGCACTCAAGAATTGGGATTGTGGTATCCTAGAGAATCTGGATTTGAGCTCATTGGTTATTCAGATTCAGACCTTGCTGGCTGCAAGATTGACAGAAAGAGCACAACAGGTGCCTGTCAGTTCTTAGGTAGTCGTCTGATCTCATGGATGAGTAAGAAACAAACTTCAGTTTCTATATCTACTGCTGAAGCTGAATATATAGCTGCTGGAGCTTGCTGTGCACAAATACTTTGGTTGAAACATCAACTAGAAGACTACAACATCAAGATCAGTGGAATTCCAATCTACTGTGATAATACAAGTGCAATCTCTCTTACTTAGAACACTACAAGTCATTCAAGGACTAAGCATATTGAGATCAAGCATCACTTCATTAGAGATCATGTGGAAAAAGGCAATGTTATGATTGAGTATGTTCATACAGACAATCAGATTGCTGATATTTTCACTAAACATTTAAGTGAAGTAAGGTTTTCAACTCTAAGAGCTGAGTTAGGACTACTTAATTTGGATGCATAAGCTGAGGGGGAACTCATCAGAAGACTGAAGTTCAACAGCTTAGTTATTCGTTATTATCTTCAAGGATTAACTCTCAACAGACTAGTTAACTTATGAATTCTTAACCTCAGGGGGAACGTGTAAGACTAGCGGTACTTCTGAATTAAAGATGAAATTTGTTAATGTCAGTTAGTTGAAGTTATGTTTTCATCGGAAGACTCAACTATCGAAGATTAAAGTTATTTTATCTAGCTGGATTGACAAACAGCTGAGGAAGGTTATCAGCTATTGGCATTCTCTGATAACAACTATGTCATCAGGACAGTAGTCCATCAGATAAGTATTTATGTTACTCATCTGATTACTTTAATAAAAGCGAATCTATTTAAAACGTTTATTTAAAACACGCTTTTATAAGTAACTGTTGGGCGGTACATATTCCCGCTCTTCATTAAATATCTTTTGAATTCGAAAAGTCGTAACTGACGCCGCACGATCAGCACTGACAGAAAAACGGATCTAACGGTTGGCGGATATCACGGAAACCGAAAAACCCCAACTCTATAAATCCCCATCTGATCAGTCGTGTAGTTCTTTACGTACTCTAAGCATTCAAAAGTACTTGTGAGAAAAATATCTGCAATTCTCTGCAAATTTCTCTCTGTTCTCCTAACCTTCAACAGATTAACAATGGCCGCTGAAGGTATGTTTCTCGTGTATGATTCCTACTACCAATCTGGTACGTCACTGATGAAAGAACTTCTGGAGAAGTTCAAATCTGCGAACTTGGTAAATTTTATGGAATATAATGAGGGAGTGATCTGGACTGATCAAGTGATGGAGTACTACAACACAGCAAAAGCTGACTACAACGCACTGGAGATTAAGGCTACAGTGGGAGGTAAATCTATCACTATTACTCCTGCTGTTCTGCACGAGATGTTTGGGCTTCCTAACAGTGGACGACATGACGTCACTGTACTGACGGAAGATAAGCACCAACAATTCTGGGCGATCTGCGCCAAGGAGGGAGAAGTGATGTCTGGAAACATAAGGAAGAGACAACTGAGGGATGAATATCAGCGGATGGCTGATATGGTGTCAAAGCTGATTGAGAACTGCACATTCTCACTGGATGTTGTTACCATGAAGAGGTTCAGCATCATGGCTGCCATATACTATGGACTGGAGGTCAACTGGTCAATCATAGTCTGGTACATATTGGCTGATTTTCTTGATGATAAGAAAGGAAAAGGCCCCTCCACCAATCACAGAATCACACTCAGTTATCTGTTGTCAAAACTGGGCTGTGACATGAAGAATGGAAAAGAGATCCACAAATCCAAGGCATTGTCCAAGTACATGCCTGTTCAAAAGAGGAAGGCTGGTGAGCCTGCAGAAGCTGATGTTGAGGAACCAAAAGAGGTTCCTGCCAAAAAGCAAAAGAGGTTAGTCAAAACAGCCAGCTTAGCTGTTGAGACTAAGAAGAAGAAGGCTGCTGATGAGCCTAAGAAGAAAGAAACCAAGCAGATGGAGAAAGTGACTTCTGCTGCTGAAGCCACTAAAATTGTTGAAAACATAATTGCTGATGTAAGGACTGGATCCCCTGCATCACCATCAAGAACTCCATCAGCAGAGAGGCCTGCTGAAGGTATCTCTCAACGAACAAGAAGTCAACAGATAGATACAGCTACAACTACCTACCGTGAAGGGAGAACCAAGAAGTCTGCTAGAAAGCAGATGACCTTTACAGAAGAACCAACAAACTTGGAAAATGTAGCTAGGAAAGACCCTGAAGCTGCTGAAAGGCCTGCTGAAACAGTTGAGACTGTTGCGACTGACAAAGCTGATGAGCAACAGCCAAATCAAGTCACACCAACAGCTGAGGTTGTTCAACCTCGAGAAGATCCAGATGTCCAAATCATTTATCCTATTGCTGCTGCTCCCCTATCATCTGCTGGTCCAGCTCCTTCTCCTATTGATAAAGGAAAGAGGAAGATAGTGCTTAAGAGAAAGAAAATCTCTAAAGCAGACAAAAAGGCAAGAGAGGAAGCTGAACAAAGGAAGCAAGATGAAGCTGAGGAAAAGAAGGCACTTGAGCTAAGCAAAGCTCAAGAAACAAAGGATGAAGCCAGAAGGCGCATGTCTGAAGCAGAAAGGAAAGCTGCTGAGGATGCTGAAATGGAAATGGTTTTGGAATTGAGCAAAGTTGATGCCTATGGACCTGTCCATGGAGGTGGCATCAAGATTGGAGAAGGCAAAGATGGAGAAGATAAGAAAAAGATACTATTGCCTGTCCCCAAAACCAAGTCAAAGGACAAGTTTGAAGTAAGAAGAGCCTTTGAAATAGTGTATGCTGACAAGGAGCTGTTCAAGAAGTTTGAGAAGTCCTTGGCATACTATGATCAAAAGCTCATGTTGAAGACTCTGTTCAACCAAGAGAAGCCAAGGTATATCAGTTGGAGGGACAACAGGCTGAACAAGTCAATAACAGAACTTCAAAGCATGAAGGAGTTAGCTGATGAAGAACGATGGGTTCTAACTTGGCTGAAGACAAACTCCATTCAAAAGGCCCTTGATCCCAGCTATGTAAGAGACGTCATGCATAGTTATGCAAAAGGTTTTGCATTGGAGGAGGCCAAGAAAATTCAAAACACCTTGTCTGATAAGAAGAAAAAGTCTGAAGATGCTGAAGAAAGAGCAATTAAGTTTGCTGTTATGACTGCCTTGAAGAGATGGGCAAAAAGGTCAAAATATCAACAAGGGTGTTCAAGTGACTTGCCACTGCTCCCAAGCATTCAACAAATAATTTTTGGCAAGGAAGTACAGCCGTTTGTTGAAGTGCCTAAGGGAAACAATGCGTTTGTTAACCCTTGGATCATTGTGAGGCAAATCAGACAAACAACTTGCTTCAATGATGACGGCACTATCACAAATCTGTTCTATGATGACGTGACTGATGAACATAAAGCTGCGGCCAAGCCTGCTGACAAGTCTGCTGAAAAGGCTGCTGCCGGGCCCTTAGCCATTGAGTGGAATGCTAAGGATTCTGAGGATCATCAGGACGAAAAGATGGAAGATATCCCTGTCCACCAGGAGATTGAAGAAAAGGAAGCTGATGCTACTGCTTCTGCTTCATCAGCTGATCAACATTCATCACTGATGGAAGCAATCCAGATGCTTATGGAAAACCAACTAAAGGAACTGGAAGATAAGCACAAGCAACAGCTAATGAAGGTTAAGGAGGAGCTGAAGGTTGAACTCAAAGCAGAGTTGGCAGAAACCAACAGACTTCAGCTGGAAACTGTTCAAGGATCAACATAAGAGATCATTAAGAAAGAAATTAACAGTATTCCAATTCCTCAAGACAATTCATTGCAGTTAGTGCACAGTTTGAGAGAGTTGAACAAGAACGTAGAAGATGTGAAGGGTGATGTCAACCACCTTCACACTGCATTAAAAACAGCTGAGCACAAGATTGCTGATCTGACTGCAACCTTCATTCAAGTCAGTAAGGAATAGAAGGAAATCAATCTAGGGATGTTGCAAGAAGTGGCAAAGGCCTCACAGGAAGTTTAGAATGAAATTGCAACTATCAACCTTAACATTGACTACTTCAATGACAAGACTGACGTCATCAGCACTGATATTCATCATCTAACAGCAAGTCACGACGTTGTTAATCAGAATCTAAAGGCTTTATGTGCTGGAGTGAAGATTCCAACAGTTGCTCTCAACCCTGCTGTTGTACCTTCCAATGTCATAAGAGTTGATGATGACAAAAAGGGGGAAGATAAAAGGGAAGAACCAGCAAAGGAATCTGCTGCTGAAGAATCAACTAAGGAGGAAACTGCTGCTGCAACTATTGAAGCCAAGGAAACTGAAGAAACAGCTGACAAGACTGAAGCTGACAAGACTGAAAAGCTTGGAAAGGTAGAAGAAGAAGAAAAGATTGAAAAAGAAACTACCAAGTACAAGAATACTGAATCTGCCAGGAAAGCAATGGAGCTTATTAGAGAACAACAACTTAAGGAGAAGATGGAAGCTGCCAAAGCAATCTTGGAAGAAGAAGCTGATGATGAAGAAGATGATGAAGAATCATCTTATGAATATGAAGAAGTGCTTGAAGGATCAGATGAAGAAGCTGATAGTTAGAAATTATAAATTCATTGTAATCAGTTTACTTTATCTATTTCTTCAGAAATCTCATCTGATGAACTTGCACTGTAATAATTTTCAAACATCAATATAAAGTCAAGTTCAATCCAACATACTTTTTCTATCTCAGAAAATTTTGAGGATTACATTCTTTACTTTAGGTATTTAACAGGTACTTAGCTGAAGTTTTGTCATCATCAAAAAGGGGAAAATTGTTGGATAAGGATGAAGATGAAGGCACTAAAGAAAATTTGATAAGGGAGGTTTTGATGCTTTCCAAAACTTCAAAGATTGGCTAAGTATGGAGTAACTTAGCTGATAAACTTATCAAGGAATTTTGACTAAGTAATGAAGACATCAGAAGAGTCAAAGTTTCAAGGTCCAAGACTTCTGATCTGCTGAAGTAAAGTTATCAGACTAGTGAAGATCAGCCGACTCAAATCAGATTTGTTCAATTTTGAGATCAGCCAAGTTCACCATCAGACTTATACTTTTATCAGCCAAGTGAAGAAGATCATGAAGTGTTCCCAACGGTAATAAATGCCCCTTGGTGTAATAAATGCTGAAGTACGAGGTTATTTAAGACAAATGATTGAAGAAATGCTTCGCATCAGCCGAGTGCATTTAATGCTGCATTTAATGCTGCCTGCAGAATAGTACTGTTCATAGTACGGACAGACTGCAAAAGAGCCGTTCGCGGATTTTAAGGACCAGTACTCGAGGAATTTGAATCCTGTCTCTCTTCAACGGACACTTTTCAATCCTCAAGTATAAATAGCTGAGAGAGACGAAGAAGAAATAAGCAACACAATCTCTGAGAAATTTTCGAAGCAAAATTCTTTAAGTCTCAAGAACAGCTCACTCATCAGCTGAGTCATTTGTTAACAAAAGCAGAGTTGAAGAATCAAGAAAAATACATCTTCTGAGTGATTTTGTAAACAAGAGTGTTGTGCGGAGTTGTGATCCATCTTTGTGAGTGATCAAACTTCAGAGAATAGGTTTTCTGTGTGATTTCCTATTGCGAACTTGTGGTCGTTTCATTTGTTGTTCGACGCAAGCAAAATATACTGTAAACTTTGTGATTATAGTATAACCCAAGATCTGTGTGACTTGGAAGAGTGGACTAAAGGATATTCAAATCCATATAACCACTATAAAAAATTACTTGTGTTTTTGCATTGCTTTTAAATCTGCATAATTTCTGTTTGCATAAAAACACGTTAAGGTTAACTGTTTGAAAAGGAGTTAAAAAGGAGTTTATAAAACTGGGGAAACGTTTTTCAAACTGCTAAGATTACTTGTGAAAAACACTTTGAAAATCCGCTGCAAGTACTCTAAGTATTAAAACTGATTTTAACAAAATCAGCTAAGTAACTATCAGACGAGTGGTCAACAGACCTGTTCAAAGATTTGTTCGCGAACAGAATTGTAACTTACTAATCTGATCAGCTTAGTTTGTTCAAATTAAAGTAAAGTTTTAAAGTTAAAATTGAAAGAAAATTTTAAAGAGGTTTATTCACCCCCCCTCTAAACCTCTTCTGACCACTTGGGGACCAACAGATTCTGATGATTGATGCTCTTTATTTTCCTACTATGATGATTGATACTGTTTATTTTTCTACATATTTGAACTCTCCAGGTGATGGTTGAGACTAATTTATGATTATTAGATTTATAATTTAAATTTGTTGAATTGTGTATTATTATGAAGAAGATTGAGATTAATTTATGACTAGTAGATTTTAATTTTAATTTTAATTTGATGAATGGTGTGCTAAATATATAAATGGAATAATTTTTTTAATTAATTAATAATTTTAGTAAACTAAAATTAATTTCTTAATAAAAATAATTAATTTTTGATGGAATATTTTGTCGGAAATTAATAAATTAAATTCTTTTTTAAATAATAATTGTTGGAAGAATTTATTAACTCAAGAACAGCTAAGTGATCTCATCAGTTGAGTTAATTAAGTTAGTTAAAAGGTTTTGATGATAACAAAAAGGTGTCATCAACTAATTTACGGAAGCTTAGTAAACCTTTTAAGATTGGATACTTGGTTGAAAAGAAAATCATTCAAGAACAGAAGTATTCAGAAAATGAAGATTCAATCTTATGAGAAGAGTGAAAATCAGATTAGTGAAAGATTGAAAATCGGATCAGTAAAAATCAGCTTA
This sequence comes from Penstemon eatonii, assembly GCA_038501285.1. NCBI lineage: Eukaryota > Viridiplantae > Streptophyta > Magnoliopsida > Lamiales > Plantaginaceae > Penstemon > Penstemon eatonii. The sequence goes on along the minus strand of CM076710.1, from coordinate 39,668,938 downwards.
GTGGAAATGAGATGAGTGATCATCAGATTAGTGATCATTAGACTAGTGATCAGACTAGTGAATTAGACTAGTGCATCAGACTAGTACATCAGACTAGTGCATCAGACTAGTGATCAGACTAGTGCATCAGACTAGTGCATCAGACTAGTGCATTAGACTAGTACATCAGACTAGTGATCATCAGCGGAGTGGATCTCATCAGCTAAGTAAAATCGGTCAGTAAGCTCTCCAACGGTAACAAGCTAAGTGCATTTAATGCGACTGACAGAAAGTACAACAGAGTGTACAGTGAAAAGTGCAGAAAGTACAGCAGAGTGTACTGTGAACAGTGCGACAGTCTGCAAAAGTTACCATTCAAATTATGACCGTTGCTCAAGGACTTAAATGCAATTTTGCCAACCTTCAACGGGCAAAATTACAAATCCAAGAGTATAAATAAATGGTAAACTGAAGATTCAAGAGAGACTTGCACACTTTCATGATCAAATCTTTAGAGCAAGAATCCATCAGCTGAGTCATCTTATCATAAGCGGAGTCATCTTATGACGAAGCTGATTGTTGAAGAACAAGATTAAACCCTTGCAAATCTGAGTGATATTCAACTGAGTTGTGTGAGAGGTAGATATCCATCTTTGTGAGTGATATTACTTCGGAGAATAGGTCTTCTTTGTGATTTCCTATTGCGAATTTGTGGCTTTATCATTTGTTGTAAAAGTGCAAATAGAGTTGTACTAGTTACTTAGTGTTTCTAGTGGAACCTAAATCTTTGTGATTTAGAAGAGTGGATTAAGAGGATTTGTTCCTGTATAACCACTATAAAAATTTCTTGTGTTATTTACTCTATTTGTTGCATTGCATATTTCATAAGTTAAGTAAATACTTTAAAAGAAGAGTCTTTAAAATTGAGGAATTTTCATCTAGGGGCAAAACTTTCTTTGTGCTTTAAAAGTTTAATTGAGTTGAAAACATTGTTTGAAAAACACATATACATTATCCGCTGCATCATTGTTTGAAACTCTTATTATATAAGCTTGATGAGCAAAATCAGCATAGTAGTCTACTCTACTGAATAAGCTAAGTTCTAAATCAGCAGAGTAGTCTCACGAATAAGATTAGCTTACTCTGGTTATAAGCTAAGTGCAAAATCAGCTTAGTCATCTTATTTTGCTGATGAGCGAACTCTACTTATAGAAGAAAAGTTTACGAATTTTTTTAAAGTTTTGAGGTCTATTCATCCCCCCCTCTGGACCTCAACTGACCACTTGGGACCAACAATAATAATTAATTTTCGATGGATATTCGGTTGGAAACTAATAAATTAATGTCAAACAGTTGACCTGGTGATATTTTCCGACGGAAATATCTGTCGGAAATCTCGTCGAAAGTTGTCCTTCAGAAATTTTTGAACAAATTTTTGAACGAACTTGGGCCACCGAAAATATCCCGTCGGAAAATCTCCGACGAGCACATTTCCGACTGATTTTTCGACGGACATATTCCGTCGAAAAATAGCGATTTCAACGGATTTTTGGAAAAATTCATCGAAAATTCTCGTTTTTCTTGTATTGTAATGGGTTCTTATAGGCCTAGACTATTTACAATAATATTCAAGCATACTTGGCCTTCATTCCTTGTTGGGCCATCTCCTTTAAGAAAAAATTCTAATCTATTACATTGTCACAAAATGGCCCAAATAAAGGCTCGTAGACCCAAACCAAAAAATCCCATACAAAATAAACCAAAAAATCTAAGGTTAAGGCTCGATTTGATCGAAAACCACGTAAACAATTTATGTTGAGCAAAGAAACAAGCAAACACTTTTACTAGTTTTCTATCTTACTTTTATTTACAATGCCTTTAAAATATTTTTCTAAATTCTTACTTTAGTCTCTACTAATTACAGGCAACCTATATTCGGATAAACAAAATAATTTTATGCATAAAAAATTAAATAAAATTTCCAATTCTTGAAAATCGCAATTTGACACCTGAAGTTTTGAAAATTACAAATTAACCCCAAAATTAAGGGCAGAGGATCGAAAATAAAATTTTATTTCCAGAAATATCAAATTTGCAATTTGGCCACTGTAGTTTTTTATATTTACAAAATAGCCCCAAAACATTCAATAATTGCAAAACATCCACAAATTTAAAAATTTCCGAAAAATTACAATTGATTCCAGATGTTTAAATCCATGTATTGTAGACATTGCCTCATTTACACCCCTCATCATTTTTTATTTCCCATTTATCAAAATAAACTCATAGTTAGAAAAAAATCTATTTTAGTCCAAAATTTCCAAAAAATCGCTAATCTCATAACAGCCCTTAAATTTTGAAAAATACAAAATTGGGCCAAAATATTTTTATGCAATTTTACCCAAAATCAGATCTACCCATAACAAGTAAGAATAAAAAACATGAATATAACATGCAATACAACAAATTAATCAACTTATATTCAAACATTTTCGTATCCGAGTAATGAGTTAGTCTCTGATACCACTCTTGGGTTACGGGTAACGCAAGAACCTTAAAGCAGCAGAATTTCAAATTTTTTAAGGAACCCAAACAGGATCTTTATTCATTTAATTATACGAAAAGGGTTTCAAACAAATTAAAACATCCAAAGGGGTTTTAATGAATTTACCTCACCACATGAATAGTGGTGATTTTTCTCCAGTCTTCTTTCAGATCTGATGTATTCGGTTCGAGAGAAGCACCCCCCAAGTGTTGTGCCTCTAGCGGTATCCACACCAACTGGATTGAAGCAACTCCTTTTGAATCATCAGGCTCAGAACTAGGATTAAAAAGTTATCAGACAGGAAGAAGGAGAGAAATCGCACAACCTTTTGCGATTTCACAGGGTTTGGCCGAACCCATCAATGTAGGAGAGAGATCTGCGCTAAGTCCTAGGTAGGAATTTCGTGGCTTATGTTTTATGGAGGCTAGGTTTTTTTTGTGGAGTCCTCTACTCCTTATATACAAAGAGTCTTGACCTAGATTTGTACTTATCTTGTTAGTAAAGTAGAATCTCATTCTTTATCTATTTCCTTAACTAACTAGGTCTCTTTTAATTAATTAGATTCTTTAATTAGTTAAATTCTTTTAATTAGTTCATTCCATTTGATTAATTAATTAGTTCGTTTAATTAGTTCTTTTAATTAGTTCATTCCATTTGATTAATGTTGGATGAAGATGAAGATGAAGTGCAAAGAAGTTAAGAAGTAAGGGAAGGTTTTGATGATTTCCAAAACGTCAAAATCAGCTAAGTATGGAAAGCTTAGTTCCCTTAGAAGAATTTTGAACAAGTAAAGAAGACATCAGAAGAGTTCAAAGTTCAAAGCCCAGAAGACTACTGATCTCGTGCTGAAACAGCGAACAGAAGGGTAGGTCATCAGCTGACTCAAATCAGATTAGTTCAGTATTTGATCAGCAGAGTATCTATCAGCAGAGTCGTTTTGATCAGCAGAGTAGAAGAGATCATGAGAGAAGTCCAACGGTAATAAATGCACCTGATGTAATAAGTGCTGCAAGAAAAGGGTAGTAATGACAAATGATTGAAGAATATTCTCGGATCAGCAGAGTGCATTTAATGCAGCTACAGGAAAGTACAGCAAGAATAGTACAGTAGCAGGGAGCCGTTCTGAAATTGGGCTAAGGCTATGGATTTGATTTGTGACTTCCTTCAACGGTCACATTTTCAAATCCAAGTATAAATAGAGCTGAGTTCGAAGAGAGACATACACAACAACAATTCTGAGATTTCGTTTTTGAAGCAGAAAATTCTCAAAGTCTCAAGAAGCTCGAACAACTCATTCGTCTGGTGGAAGTCATCTGTTGACAGAAACCCAGTTGAAGAAAATAGAAAAATACGATCCGAGTGATCTTGTATTTAGCTGAGTGTTGTGAGAAGTTTAAATTCGTCTTTGTGAGTGATTTAACTTCAGAGGATAGGATTTCTGAGTGATTTCCTGTTGTGAGCTTATAGCCTTTTCATTTGTTGTTTAGGTATGAGTGGAGAAATATTGTAAACTGTGTGTTTATAGTATAACCCAGAATCTAAGTGATCTGGAAGAGTGGACTAAAGGATTTTTATCCATATAACCACTATAAAAATTCTTGGTGTTAATCTTGCATTTAAGTTTTCCTGCATATTTTAAATTGCATAAGTTTACACTTTGAATTGTAAAAAGATTTTAAAAGGAGTTTTAAAACTGGGGATAAAATCTTTTTAAGGACTTAGTCTACTTGTGAAAAACACTTTCAATCATCCGCTGCAAGTATACTCTTGATAAAACTGTTTTGCTGAAAAACAACTAAGTAAGTTGTAAGAAGAGTGGTCACTCTGCTGTTCAAGATTTATTCACGATCAGTATAGTCATCTTACTGTTCTTCATCAGCTTAGTCTGCTGACAGAACACTGAAAAGTTTTTAAGTCTAAAAATTTTCAGAGGTCTATTCACCCCCCCCCCCTCTAGACCTCATCTGACCACTTGGGACCAACAAGTGGTATCAGAGCAGGTGGTTCATTTGAATCAGCTGCCTGATCAACGAGCTTGATCCAAGTGTTTTTCAAAGGTTTTCATAACTTTTCAAAAGAGCATCTTTTTGAAAAATTAAAACTTTTTGAAAAATGGACTGTATCAGCCATGTTCCCCACATTGCTGGTATGTCATTTCAAGACTGGAAAATCATAATGGAGATTTTCCTAGCTGCTTATAATGATAACATGTACACATGTATCATTAAAGGTCCATTCAGATTCACCAAGACGATAAAGATAAATGAAGTTGATACCGTGGTGGAAAAAGATCTTCATGAGATGACTTCAGAAGAAATAAAGCTTTTCAATCTGGATAAGGTCGGAAGATTCATAATGACTAAAGCCCTGGACAATGATCGGTTTGACAAGGTTAAACATTGTAAGACTGCAAAAGAAATGTGGGATAAAGTCAGAGATATGAGCGAAGGAAACGACGCCATTAAAGAGCATTAGCTGAGTGTTGCTCTGGAAAAGCTGGACAATTTCAAGATGAAATATGGAGAGACCATTGATCAGATGGATACCAGGTTTACCAGAACATTGAATGAAGTCTTAAAGCTTGGAAAAACCTTCACGGACAAGGAGATAACCATCAGAGTGCTGAAGGCTTTACCTCCAAAATTCAACATGAAGGTGACAGCAATGGAAGAATCAAGAGATTTGGGAAAAATCTCTCTTACAGAGCTGTTCTTAGTACTCAAGGCATATGAGTATAAACTGCCTAGAATGGGAATTGAAGAAACCTCAACTTCAGGACCTACAGCTGCCCTGGTTGCTGCTGAAAATTCCAGAAGACCAGCACAGAAAAGTAAAGAAGTGGACTCATCTGATGAAGCCACACTACTCAACAAAAAGGAGTACACAGCTGGAGATGTTGCATTGCTGATGAACAATTTCAAGAAGTTCTACAAGAGAAAAATGAAGAACAAATACAACAATGATTCTACTTCTAAACCTAACTTTTCTTCTCAAGATAAAGAGGATTATAAAGCCAAACTAATGTGTTATAACTGCAGGAAATTGGGACACTTCATCAAAGACTGTCCATATCCAAAAGCAGAAAAATACACTGAAGAAGAAAAGAAAATCAGAAAAGAAAGAAAGCATCAGAGAGGCAAGGCAATGATGGCTGAAGCAGAAAAGCTGGCTGCTGTCTACTCATCTGATTCAGATTCAGACTCGTCTGATGAAGAATCTTCTGATGAAGAAAAACCTGCTCTCCTCTGCCTGATGGCAAAGGAATCTGATGACTCCGAGGATGAGGTAACTCCTCTTGACAATGAATTATTTAATTCATTTGAACAAATGATGCTTAACAATACTGGTATTGCTGAGGCATATAAAAAGCTTAAGAAAGAGATGATATTGCTAAAAGAGCAAAATAGTTCACTGAAACTCACAGCTGAAAAGCCAAGAGAATCAGCTGAATATAAACAGCTTGAGCAAGAACATGAATCTCTGAAAGCTGAATGTGAAGTTTATAAAGGAAAAATCATGGAACTTGAAAAGGTTATTGAGTCTCATGAGAAATCATCTGTTGCATCCACTCATATATCTAGTAAACAGAAGATGCCTTTAGAACAGGATAAGCAAGAATTGAATCATACTGAGAAATTTATATCTGCTGACAATAGTAAGGTCATTCTGTATGTTCAAACTGCTAGACCTGCTTCACCTAAGAAAGTAGTAAAGGAGAAGAAATCTCCTAGGGCTAAAAAGAGCAAAGAGCCTAGTGTAGGAAAACAGACTAGTAAGCCCAAACAGCAGAGTCCTAAAATGTCTGCTGATAAAGCTAAACTAAATCAGACTAGTGGAAAAACTAAGTCGTCTGTTAATGAGCAAGCAACTAGTAAACCAAAGAAGCATAAGAAGAAGAAAAATCAAAATGCTTGGTATGGAAATGAGTCTTATTATGTGCAACCTGCTGCATATCATCCTATGTATCATGCACCTCAATTTCCTAGTTACTATGCACCTTATCCTGCTCATCCAATGCATGCATACCCTGCTTATCATGCACCTTACCCTGCTTATGAACATTATTCTTATCATACTGATCATCAACACGACTTTTCTGTTAATTATGATAAAAATGAAACTGTTCATGCTCCTGTCAAAACTCAGAAGCCTAAGAAGCCTAAGACATCAACATCTTGGGTTGTCAAAGGTGGAACTAATCCTTCAGGACCCTCTCAATAAGGGTACCTAAAACAATTTTATTTTTGTGTTGTAGGTTAGTGATGGGGGGGTAATTTGGATCCCCTGTCCTCGCAAGGTCGGTGTGGATCGAGTAACGCCTATCCTTGTCCCCAAGAACGACGAGCCAAGCCAAGTCCCTAAGTATATTGTTCCGAGCTTACAAAGAGAGTCCGAGATCGAAGGGTACTGTTGGGCCAAGCCTAGGCCCAAGCCCATCAGTTCAGCTATAAATACCCAAGCATTTATGACGACGACACAACTTCCCAGGTGCTCTTCCTTCAAGACTGCTGCTCGGACTCACTTGGGGAATAATATTATTATAGGCTAGCTTATATGTATTTCACCCTCTAGCTTGTACGGCATCCTGTAATGCTCGAATAGGACTCCCAATTCTTGTAATCTGTACTCGATAATCCTGAATACATCACTATTGATCTTTTTCTTCTATTTTGTTAGCACTCATACCACATTGCATAACACTTTGATCGAACCAACGAAAACGCGTAAGATCAATTGGCGCCCACCGTGGGGCCTTATTCGAGTATTAGATCGAAATATGCCTACTACGAGGAAAAATATGTATGTTAGCGGAGAGCCTCACTAACCAGAAACTCCGCCATTCACTATCCAGGGCGATCCTCCGACCAGCGGAGCATTTGTCAATTTGAGGTCGAAGATAAGACCTATGGGACGAATTTCCGACCTAAAGATTGGCGGTTTTATTCTGAAATTACCCAGCTCATTTATTCCTTCGGTGGATTTATTTTCCACAAATGATCCATTTTCTACTACATAAGCGAATAAGAAGTTTCACAGATATCGTCCACAGCAAACTAATACAGAATTATGCCCGTCGATTCGATCATCAGTTAACGGCAAAAGGTTTAGAAAATCTATGGAATTACAGCTTATTAATGGTCGGAATTTATTTTTCCGACCATCATATTTATTAATCTCAGGAACAAAGTTCACGAATCAATTATTTGATAGATCAGTCACATAATCTGTATATATTATTTATCGGTTGTCTGATGTTTTTCTCAAATCAGTTGGGATAAATTGAATATTTGAACAACGGCAGCAAGTTATATAAATCCTCGAAGTTGCGGACAAGTATAGGGAATCGTCCGACCGATAAAAGAAATTGAACAAATGAAAATTCGATCAGAAAACAAAGCTTTATTATTAACATTCTTCAAACAAGTTACAAAGTGAAGCCTCGAATATAATGTCAGAATTCGAGCTCAAGAAATACAGTACGATCACTCCTACCCTATTACAAATCCTACGAGAAATACAGTTCGGTCTTCATTCCCTAAGATCGCTCCAGATGCAGAACTCAACAGTGATTCTTCTTGGCAATCACTAGCCACGTGTCGCATATCCGTCTTCGTACGGGATAAAAGTCGGATCGGAGCTCCTCTCCAGGGCTTCAAACCGACCTTAGGTCTTCATCTGTAAATAATGATTGAAATACTCAATCATTATTTACAGGTTAATCCGAAACGGTGCAGCAAAGGGTTATCTCAGCAGAGGCACCCCAAGGAAGCTCCAAGGAACTATACTTCAAGAAAGCCCTCGAGGAAGCTGGTGCTTCAGATTTAAAGAACTCCTCTCAGATTAACCAGCTTCCCGATCGGACGCTACGCTAGAAAACCGGCATTCAAACCCGCACCAGATAAGATATGTCTGGGAAAACAGGTTGCCTGCCGGTATTCTAGGCGCATTTTCTTTTGCATGTCGATATTCTAAGCGAAAAAGGTTACCCCTAAAAGACCAGGGTCGGGAAATAAAGTTCGAATTCTTATCTCAAATTCCTCTATTTTGGAAATAATGCGAGTCAAAGGCAAAATTCGATCCACGATGGTCGGACGAAACATGATGACAAAAAATGAAGAATAACAGATAACCAAAGGGGAACTATTTATAGCGGTAAAGTTTTTGAACCAATGGCCCGGATAACGGATCGTGGACGGTTACGATGAACGCAATAAATGAGCTTACCGATACGTTTCCCGAGAAATAGGGTCCTGTTTGGTTAGGGGAACATACGGTTTAACAATGTGCAAAAGGGGGGCTTATTTGAACAGTTTCGCTCGAACAAATTTTTTATTTATTACCCTGCTCAAAAGACAGCACAGGAATCGGGAGCACTTGTCTGAAAGTTCAACCTTCGTTCACATGATATTCTAAATATGAAGCCGTTATTCTTACAATTGACTAATGAAACTCGAATCGAAAAAATTATGATCAGTCTATTCGAATAAAACTCTCGAACTTGAAAGTTTGACGATTGTGGAAATTCGGCACTACGGGGATCAGTTACAACATATTTCTTATTAATTTAGGCTCTACCAAAATATTTATTTATTACTCACTCAGACAAATGGTGTTCGGTTATTCCTTTATTGATATTAGAGGAACATTTGGAAAAGATAAAACTTATCAGAAAAATGGAAACATTTATAACAGCAAAGAACAAAGGGCATTAGGTCGGGCAAAGTAAGAACTTAACAAGGAATATTCTTATCAAAAGAAAGGGATCATTTATTAAGTCATAGGGTTATTTACTACTTGCTATCTCGTTATGTTCCATCTACTCTCAAGATTCCAGAAGACTATTATTTCATCAAAGTTTATTTCAAAGAAAGTTATCTGTTCGGTGAAAGTTCATTTCGCCAAAATTCCCATTCATTCATCATATTCTGATATTATCGGTTTCTACTCATCTATTATTCCGATATTCTTGACATATATTCATCTATTATCAATCTCTATTTATCTCCGTCTATTATTAAAGGGTGAAAGCTGTTGCTATGACCCTCGGGCTAAAAATGCTCTGAAACGACTAAGGGTGAAAGCCGTTGCTATGCCCCTTAGATCGAAATTATTAAATGGGTGAAAGCCGTTGCTATGACCCTCGAGCTAAAAATGCTCTGAAACGACTAAGGGTGAAACCCGTTGCTATGCCCCTTAGATCGAAATTATTTAATGGGTGAAAGCCGTTGCTATGACCCTCGGGCTAAAAATGCTCTGAAACGACTAAGGGTGAAAGCCGTTGCTATGCCCCTTAGATTGCAATTATTAAATGGGTGAAAGCCGTTGCTATGACCCTCGAGCTAAAAATGCTCTGAAACGACTAAGGGTGAAAGTCGTTGCTATGCCCCTTAGATCGAAATTATTTAATTGGTGAAAGCCGTTGCTACGACCCTAAGTGCAAATTATCAACTGAACAAGATTCCGATATATATCCTATTTCGAACTACGGCGATCGTGATCCGCTAAGATTGCCTATTATTATCCAAGTATTATTAGTCTTCGATCACTCTACCAACAAAATGAAATCGGCGAAGAACGCCTAGTATCATTTATATCTGAATATCAAAGGTCGAAGATCGGCAGTTGTTGTTTATTACCTAAATACTTCTCGAAGTCACTAAAGAATGGCACTTGTTATTCATATTTTTGAGGCGAATAAATTGATGCTCGGTAATAATTTACGGAAGCTATTCTGCAGATTTAAAAGTAAGAATGATAAAGGAAATAAATATTTCATTCATGCCATTCAGACAGTTACAAGAGAGTTCGTAATTACAGTAATAAGGAAAATCGAGCAAAGCTGAGACTCTACGTTTAATGTAACCCTATTACAAATTAACCCTACGCTATAATGTTTTCGTAATCAAAGGAGGAAGGCGGGGCTAGAATGACACTTCTACCCTTCATCCATCGCTTCCTCAATGGTTGTTCCATGCTGGACCAGATCGAGAGACAGGGAAGCAGTCCCTAGAGAAATTATTCCACGCAATCTCGAAGGCAACATTCTTCAAGAAACATCTTGAAGAAGTGGAGATCGAGCGCAGGAAAACTCCTCCAGCAGTTGACCCACTATCCGACCGGGTGGAGCAACAGGATACAGAAGCTCGAACCAGTCTCAAATGGTTGGAATCAGAGAGAGCTGGTCGCCTGCCGGTACCCCAGTCGCAATCTTTTTCGCCTGTCGATACCCTAGTCGAAATTATTCCCCATGCAGGGATGCCGAAGAGATCGAAAAAGAGAGTTCGAGTTCGAATCTCGAACGCTTTTATTGCTGAGATCAAATGGAACATAAAGATGGTCGATGGAGGTAAAAGTACAACCATATTGATCGAACGAAATGACTACAGACAAGTAAAAAATATGAAGGTAAATTCAGACGTATTTATAAGGGGAAAAATTCCGTTTCAACGGTGTAGATCTCTTCAGATGAACGGTGGCAATATGTACATTAAAAGCGCTCTGACCGCTCAGATTCCCGATAAATCAGGGACTGTTTTGTTAAAAGAAGACGGGACGTAACGGTAAAAACTCAATCACCAAAGCTGAACAAAACTAATGGCTAAGATACGAGCAATAAATACGGTGACCGTTTCCGCTTCCCGAAAATTCAGGAACCATGTGGATAAATGAAGAAAGAGTCAAATTCAATAATGCTCGAAATACTTATAGTTTAAATTCCGGTCATCAAAGAAAGTCACAAAGAAAAAGTCGGACTATAACTGATCAAGGAAGCATTATCAATAACTCGTCTAAAGATGGACCAAGATCGGTAAAGAGCTTTATTTAAGCAGATAAGAACGATTGTACAAAATTAATCGAGAAATTATTATTTCCAAAGTTCGATACATTGAGGAGTTACAAGTTACAAAGATATCAACTCCTATTATATATCGGGCTAATCTCTTGATGCTAGTACATTTTATAATTCTACAAACATCTACAAAGACTAATCTCTATATCCGAACGAGATAGGGACTTCATGGCCACACCAATCCTATGAAATTTTCGGCGGACGATAATGTCCTTACTCGAATAGGAGGAGCCCATTGAAATAACTGGCTTATTCCTTTAATTACGATTCTTCGAAGGAGGGAGGATAATACCTCTTTTTCTAGGTGTAATGTGAATACTTTTTGAAGACCTCGATCCTCGAAGCATCACCTCCTCACATCTTCCAGAAGAACCAAGCAAACCGTCGAACATCCTCGCAAGAAATTTGATGCTTAAGTCTCTCCTCGGCCATAGAAGGTAGAAGGGGCTACTGGGGTCGTGGATGGTCAGCAATAAGGCTATTCGGCCTTCAAGGTCGAAGTAGCGTTCGCCTGCAGGTATCCTAGTCGAAATAGAAGTACTAATCAGCCTACAACCTGCAAAGTAGCTCCTAACTCGAAAATCAAAAAGTTGGGTCATGCTACAGGATCGTTTAGATAGCATGATCGAAGGACTTTGCCTTCAAATAATTTTATAAAGGTACAAAATGAAAGACCCCATTTATAGGTATAACCTTCAAAAATCCGACGGCAAGCAGAAAACAAAAGAAACGGTTAAGATCAGAAGACTGTTGCGCTTCCCAAGAAATTGAGCGGGAAAAGAGGATTATCTGATAAGCAAAGTTATTATACCAAGATCGGAAATCAGGAGCCACGACGTTCGGACCTCCAGTCCAAAACGAAAAAGGCAGTCTAAAATACGAATGAAAGAGAACACATCAAATTATACAAGACCAGACAAATATGAGAAATAAATAAGTTGTTACAAACCATAGAAAATGGAAATATCAGAAATTATTCATAATTACATGAAAATGAAACAATACAGCCAAACGGCAAATCTGAGGAAAAGAAAGACAACATCTAGAGGAGTTATTGTCGGAAAAAATCTTCCGAAGCTCAGCATTACGAGCCTCATATCCCACTTCATATCCACGGTCGTAAGCCTCCTTTTCACGGTGCTCGAAATCTCGTTTCTCCTGCTCGTGATGACTTTTCAGTTTCTCGAGCTCCTCGTTCATTTTCTTGTGGAGTTCTTCTCCCAGATCTTTAGAAGCTTTCTCTCTCTCTAAAGCAAGCTTCTCCTCAGAGACACGATCATATTCGATTTTCTTCTTCTCCAGCTCGAGGGAAATAGCAGCATGCCGACCTATTTCCCGCTCAGCAAGTGTCCTGAGTTCGACAAAATCTTGTCCGGCCTGTTAAAGGTTCGCTTAAGTAAAAAAAAAAAAAAAGAGAGAGAGAGATTAACACCTGAAACAGAAAGTGCGACCCAGATTGGAACAACTCTTCTAAACTTCTCTCTTTGGACATGTCGGTCTCCGAAGTAGTAAAGTCAAGACCCAAAGGGCTATTCACAGGATTCCAGAAGGCAATTTTAGAAGTGGACCCGTCTTTCGATTCTTTAGGCGGGGAAGGAGTAACCATCGGAGGAACGAGGTTAACTTGGGGGGGACAGCCGAAGAATCATCAGACGATGGCCTATTACCAATGGCAAGCTTCTTCAAAGCCTCGATGGGTGTAACCCCGTCAGGATAAGGCCTTTTGTTCGAAGAGGGAACGGGAATTTTCTGCCCAGATGGTTATTCGCTCGAAAAATCAACAACTTTCGGGGAAGAATCCCCGAGCGTAGCCTCAAGCTCTTCATCCAAAATGGATTTGGTAGAACTGCCCTTAGTTTGCTTTGATGAAGCGTTTTTCTCTTTCTTAATTTCCCCTCCTTTAGGAGCTTTTGGGGAAGACAGAGAAGTTTTAGATGAGGATTTGGAAGGTTTGGCCTCCTTGGCAGGTTTTTGCTCTTTGGACGAGTTTTTATTCTTCAAACCACCCAATAGCTGTTTAGGGTCGATAGCCTTGCCCAATATATTTTCCATAGTGAACGGGGAGTGAGTCGAGGAATTTGAAGAATGCAGAAAATATGGGGAGAGCTCCGATCTCTATAAGCAAAGGTGTCGTGTGAATTGTAAGAAGAGATCCTAATATTTATAGACACTACGCTCTATGATTACGATAATGGATCGACGCAACCTTTAAGAAAGATTCCGTTTGGAATGAATAAAGTTCGAGCATAAAGCACAAAGAGATACCGAACCTTGAAAAGTAAATGATGTCTAGATATTTGTAAGATTAGAATTTACAAGTTACACGAATCAAGTCAAAAAGAAAACGAATCCGTTTACAAAAATGGGTTACATGGACACATATGTTTTGACTCCTAACTACAAGACTATGAATCGCCCTCTCCGGCATGCTTGACTCCAGTACTCAGACCAATGCTATCCTCGCCGCCGTTGCCTAATGGGTCAGTTTGATCGAAGGATCGATCGTCTTCCTTATCTGGAACATTGCCTATATTGACATCTTCGCTCTTTTCCCCTGACACAGAAGGTGGATCATCGTTGGGACGCTCGAGCACATCTGGGTTAGGCATCGGAATACCGAACTCTTCGACTAAAGGGGCATAGCGATGACTTTTCCAGTTCACAGTTCCTTGGGGTAATGACGAAGCCTTATAGTCCTTTCCTTCGGCATTTTTAATAGGATTCATATACGGGAGGTACTCTTCCATTTTGTCTGCGATTTTCTTGGCTGAAATCAATTGTTGAACCCTCTTATAAAAGATAGTTTGGAGGAATTCGCCAATCCTCATCCGAACTAGGGGATCGAAAACATGGGAACCATGAAATTTCCGTATGGCAGGGAACTCCGCCTCTTCTGCCCCTTGAGAGTAGGCGCGAGCTGAATCTTGCTTGGTTTGCTCAAGTTCGATCTTAATTCTCTTGAGTTCATCCTCAAGAGCGCTCTTCTCTGTGACTATAAATAACAATTCTTCCTCCACAGAGGAGGAACGTTTCGTGCTTGCTTTCTCCAGCTCTTTCTTCACTTGAGACAATTCTCGTCGACTCTCTTCTAGCTTAGATCGGAGATTCTGATTATCAACGAAAATCTGTGCATACGCGTCATGAGCATCCTGCGATTCCTGCTCGAGCAGTGCCAAGCGATAGGTTTGAATAGCGAACAAATCCCCGACCTATAAGATAATTTAAGACATCAGCAAACGCTAGGGACTCTAAAGAAAGAAAGAGATAGTCAAAAGAAAAATTTTCACCTCATGATATGTTCGAGAGAAATCACTCAAAACCTCGAAGTCACCTTTGACGGTATGAAGCAGCATATCCCGCTTGAATCGACTAGCCATAAAAACTCTAGTGGCTTTGTCAAATTCATTCTCACCACCCGAGTCCAGGTCAGTTAGAACGCTACCATCTTCAGGGTATCCAGCAGCCCTGCTACCGCGGAGATGCTCGTCCATAAAATCCGCCACATCGGGCTCCGATCTATATTCTCGACATGGAACCGAGTCAGAATTCACACCAAAAGGTTTTACCCTCCTTGAGGGTCCCGGATGGTCAGCATTTCTCTTTCGATCCAGAAGCCTCTCATACTCCTGAACACCCTGAATCCGATTCCAGGAATGTTGACTGTAGCCAACCGACGAAAGAGCAGAAGTGTCAGGCGAAAACAGAGTTCGAAGAGGCCCTGCAGTGGCAGAGTTCAAGGAACTCATAGTACCAAGCCCCCTCAGATCGGGAATTGCACTTGGTATATAAACCGAGTTTTCGCCCAAGTTATCCGCTCTTCTTTCGGAAGTATGTGGTAACGGATCGAAATAAAATGGTTTATCTTCAACCGAGCCGACCGCAGACAGTCGGAACTTCTCAACGATTTGACCTGCAAAGGAAATACAAGGTGTGTATGAGTTTAAATTAATGATCTATCACGCCTCAAGATAACAACAAGCTAAAAACATACCCAAAGAAAGAGGGGCGAGAGGCGGAGCGGCAGAAGCTGACGAGTTACCGAACTGGGGAAGGGACCCCTCGAAGGATTGATCGGATACGGGATAAGAATATTTGATTGTTGGGGTAGGATAATCACAGTGGCTCAACCCAACCAACCGCAAAACACTTTCCTGAATCAGGAGCTTGGTTTGATAAGGACTGGACCGCAACTGCTCGAGAAACTCGTCGGAAAGACGGTGGTTGAGTTTCTCTTTAATCCTGCGAGAACCATATGACCAAGAGTTTACCCCGTCCCATCTATATGGTCTCGTTTTCGAGCTACCGTCTGATACTGGAACATCAGGGCCTTTCACAAAAAAGAATCTCCTCTTCCAACCTTTGGTCTTTCCCATTGTTATGTTCGTAAGGAAAGGCCGCTTCGACCGCTGGCGAATGGACATAAACCCCATATTCGAACCCTTGCACAACTCCATTTGGAATATTTGCCAAAAATTACTAAAGGAGGCCTCTGCCCCCTTTGCCTCCATAAGAGCGCTAAAGGCTACTATATACGCAACAGAGTGAGGGAGAAGCTGAGCGGGGAAAACTGAAAAGAATGTCAAGATATTTCTGACAAGGGGAATGAACGGGATACGCAAACCACAAGAAAATTGATTCTCGTAGAAGGCTTGACAGCCAGCCGGAGGCTCGGTAGCACGTTCGGTGTAAGAGGGAATGACGATCGAAAACCCCTTGGGAAGAAATTTCCCGAACTCCGCCTCGAGGTAAACTCGATCCTTCTTCAAAAAATAATAGGAAGTTTGACTGGCGGGAAGTTCTGACCTGTTCGAGGTGGCGGCGGCAGAAGGATGCGTATGTTTAAAAATCCTGACGAAGGCACCTTCGCCGATGCTGTGTTTCTCGACCACATTCTCCTCAAGATCCTCGGTCGGGTCATCATCCTCGTCTTCTTGACGAAGTTCTCCATCTTCATAATCATCGACAAGCTTTAACAACGGATCGGACTCTTGGTTCTCTCCGACCTTATTCTTACCCCTTGAACCTCTGGAGCTTGACATTATAAATTGGGAAACAAATAGGCTGAAGTAAATTTTTTCGACTCGAATGCTCCGAGCTCAAGAAAGGGCGTGATATGTAAGTAATTTTTCAACGAGTCAACATATATATACGGGGTTAAAAGGGTAAAATTGCAAATGGGTCCCCGAGTAACCGCGACGGTTGAACTTACTCTGGGTAAAAGCTTAAAGTTATCCTTCAGAGAATTGCATCTTTGATCCTTCATTTTCCAAATTGCGGGATATGTTCCTTGGAAATTGTCTCTGGGGAATCCCATTGATCCTTTAGGCTTACGGTCGAAAAGTAGAGGAGACATTCGCTAAGGAAATGGAGAAAGCATCGCGGTAATTCATAACAAAGAACATACCAAATGCCAGGACCACGAAAACAATGGACGACAAGGTTATCATCTCGACACGCCGATATATTGTTTCTTATATATATGCACTCTTTTTCCCCAGCTCGGTTTTTATCCCAGTGGGTTTTTCCAAGTTAGGTTTTTAACGAGGCAGATCCGAAACATGTTCCGAACAGCACATCTCATACCAGCGGGCAATATAACTTGTACTTCTTCGAGCGCAAGCTCCTCTTTACGCTCGAGAAGTGGGGGAGTATTGATGGGGGGTAATTTGGATCCCCTGTCCTCGCAAGCTCGGTGTGGATCGAGTAACGCCTATCCTTGTCCCCAAGAACGACGAGCCAAGCCAAGTCCCTAAGTATATTGTTCCGAGCTTACAAAAAGAGTCCGAGATCGAAGGGTACTGTTGGGCCGAGCCCAGGCCCAAGCCCATCAGTTCAGCTATAAATACCCAAGCATTTATGACGACGACACAACTTCCCATGTGCTCTTCCTTCAAGACTGCTGCTCGGACTCACTTGGGGAATAATATTAGTATAGGCTAGCTTATATGTATTTCACCCTCTAGCTTGTACGGCATCCTGTAATGCTCGAATAGGACTCCCAATTCTTGTAATCTGTACTCGATAATCCTGAATACATCACTATTGATCTTTTTCTTCTATTTCGTTAGCACTCATACCACATTGCATCACACTTTGATCGAACCAACGAAAACGCGTAAGATCAGTTAGGATTAGGAGTATGAGTAAAGTAGAGAAGATTTGGTACATGGACAGTGGATGTTCAAGGCACATGTGTGGAAGCATATATGAGCTGACTGATGCAGTTGCTGTGGATGGTCCAAAGGTCACTTTTGGAGACAGCAAAGAAGGCAAGATTGTAGCTAAAGGAAGAATAATCAAAGGAAACATAGAGATATCTGACGTCTCATGTGTTAAAGGCCTAATGTACAACCTGCTGAGCATAAGTCAATTTTGTGACAAAGGATATTCAGTCATCTTCTCAACAGATAAGTGCTATGTTGAACAAATTGGTACAAAGAAGGTAATTTTATCTGGAAGAAGACAAGGGAATGTCTACATAGTCGACTAGAACTCTGCTGACAAGAATTTAAGTATTTGTTTGGTGGCATCAACACCAAGTGAAGTTAGTTGGCTGTGGCACAAAAGGATGAATAATTTAAACTTCAAGACCATCAACAGATTAATCAAGAATGATTTGGTAGAAGGGATTCCAAAAACAGTCATGAGCAAAGACAAGCTCTGTGACGCATGTCAGAAGGGTAAACAAATTAAGTCATCATTCAAAAGCAAGAAGCACAAATCTTCTGAAAGGATCTTGGAGCTTCTACATATGGACTTATTTGGACCCATTGATCCAGTCAGCAATGGTGGAAAGAAATACAGCCTAGCTGTTGTGGATGACTATTCAAGATATACTTGGGTGATATTCATGAAAAAGAAAAGTGAAACCAAGGAACATCTTACCAATCTGATGGAACTGATCCAAAATGAGAAAAGCATAAAGATATTGAAGATCAGATCAGATAGAGGGACAGAGTTTACAAACTCTACTGTTGAAGAGTATTGTAATATCAAAGGAATACATCATGAGTATTCAGCTGCTAGAACCCCTCAACAGAATGGTGTTGCTGAAAGGAGAAACAGAACACTAAAAGAAGCTGTCAGAACCATGATAGCTGAAGCTAAGCTGCCACAAAGATTTTGGGCAGAAGCAACAAATACAGCATGCTTTACCCAGAACAGATGCATGATCAACAAAAATCAGAACAAGACTCCATATGAAGTTTGGAACAACAGGAAGCCAAACATTCATTACTTTAAAATTTTTGGTTGTAAATGCTTTGTGTTAAACAATGGGAAGAATCACCTCACTGCATTTGCGGAAAAGGCTGATGAAGCTGTTTTTTTAGGATACTCTACTGTTAGTAAAGCTTATAGAGTTTTTAACAAAAGAACATTGCTAATAGAAGAATCTATCCATGTAGTATTTGATGAGCCAAGTCAATCTTCTGAAAAGAATCAAATCACTAATCAAGATCTGTCTACTGATTTACAGAAGTTAGATATTGGAAAGAAAGAAGAATATGTTCCCATCATACTACCTAATCTCAATTCAGCTACTAACTCAAGTGCTGTTCAAAATCACAGTGTTGATTGTCTAACAGACGAGTTGCAAACAGCTGACAGACCAGAGACTGTTTAATAGACTACAAATGTTCAACAGACTACTACTGGAACTCCAACAGTAGTGTTGCAAGATCAAAATAGAGGACAACATCCAGACCTGCAACCTGATCTTAGATGGCTCAGGAACCATCCACCAGAGTTGGTGATTGGTGATCCTTTAGACAGGGTGAAAACAAGAAGAGCTGCTGCACAAGATGCTATGTTTGTCACCTTTCTATCTCAAATAGAGCCTAAACAAATTGAGGAAGCTCTCAGTGATTCCTTCTGGATTGAAGCTATGCAAGAAGAGTTAAATCAATTTGAAAGGAATGAAGTCTGGTACTTAGTTCCTAGACCAAGTCATCAAAGAGTAATTGGAAATAAATGGGTTTTCAGAAATAAGATGAATGAAGATGGTGTTTGATAACTCTGTGAAAACAGTGTTATCAAGTCTATTTCCTTAACTCATTCGATTATTTTTATTAGAGTTTTGATAGAATTTTAGGAAATTTTAGTTAGTTTTGTATTTTGTCGTTCGAGTCATTGGTTTAATTGTTTTATGCATGAATTGAGATATTTTCTTATATATTGTGTTCCTATTTGTAGGCCTAAGCTATTTTGGATCTAAGAACATGATTGGAAGCGAAGAACAACGAATTAAAGATCAAAGGAAGTCAAGGATTGCAAGAACGAAGAAGCTGTCAGAAATGTTATTGTGCACTCCGAGGACCATAACTCATTCAAGGAAGCTTCAATGAAGTTGAATTTCGACTATGATGTAGAGGAATGAGTTAGCTACACCACATATTTTACGGATCTTGATTTGGAGTTCGGAGCTGAGAGTTATGACACGTACAAAACTGTCGCGCAAATCTGTCGCGATTTTTAGCGGGCTTTTAAGGGAATTCTTGGGCCCAAAGTCTCCTACTTGGACTCAACTTGGTAGATCTATATAAGGACTTCTAGGTCACGAAATTACACATCTTTGATCAGCTCAAAACATACTTTTCTCATAGAATACACCTACAACATCAAAGATCTACTTGGAGAAAGATTGAAGAAGAAAAGAGAGAAGTCCTGTAGATCACCCAAGCAAGAAGAACGCAATATTGAAGATCTTTATCTTGGATTCATCGATTTGTCTATAAAACCACATGAACTCAGATTTATTTTCCTTTATTATTTTCTTCTTATATTTATCATGAACTAATTCTTTAGAATCTAGGGTTTTTATGAACCTATGTTACTTTGATTATTTTCAATAGATTATTCGTAGTTAGGGGCAATTCTTGTGTTTGATTTAATTTCGTTCTCTATGCTTGCAACTTGACTGATCACCTAGTTGTTAGATTTAATATTCTTTTCGAACTTGGAAAAGGGAGATTAGGATTAGATAGGAAATTGAATAGTAAATGACTCTTAGTATAGGAATATACTTAAGGCGTTTATACCCGTTACATGAGGTTCGTGTTTAATGCTTTATGTTATTTATGAATCACCTAGGAATATGATCGATTTATATAATACATTAGGTTCTTATGTAATTCGGAAGATACGTAGGAATATACTTGAATCCTCGGGTAGCACTCTTGTCACCACAGTAACTATGAAAATCTCAATTGAGCACTCAATAGATAACATAGTGGATTATAACCCTAGGTTTCTCTTCTCATTATTCGAACTCAATTCAAGTACTTAGGTTAGTTAAATCATTTAGTTAATCTAGTTAATTAAAACCCCAAGAATATATTTAAATTTGGAATCGATTAAAAGTAAATTAGGAATTGGAATTGGTAGATATTAGTCAAGTCCCTGTGGAGACGATACTCTTATACTTACTCTTTATTACTTGTTCGATACGTGCACTTGCGTTTATTTGCGTGTGTAAAATCCGCAACAAGTTTTTTGCGCCGTTGCCGGGGACTTGCAACATTTATTTGCCAATTTTTATTTTTGATTTTTTCTTTTGGTTGGTTCCTAGTTAGTTATTCTTTTTCTCGTTCTCTTCATTTGGTATGAATCATAGCAGTTATCATTGGCTTAATGAAGGAACGACTTGCGTGTATTGTGCAGGTGAACACTCGTACGATCGTTGCCCACTGAATTCAAATTCATGGTTATACGTGGATCAATTTCAGGATAGTCAGTATAGTCAGAATCTTCACCCCAACAACTACAATTCAGGGTGGGGGACTAACCCAAATGTTCCATGGAGCGATGATCTGGGGAGTAATCAATACACAAACTTCATGATGACCAACTCGTTCATACCTCCAAGCTATCAAGAGTATTCTCAGCCACCACCAACAGAACCAAGTATTGCATTTATGATAGCATTCACCGATTGTATGGAGGAGATGAAAAAGATCGGATCTGAAATGGAGGCAAGAAATTTAATTATGGGTAAACCTGGAGCTAACTCATTTCAAGCTCAACCAGTGAATATGACCCATAACCCAGATGTTTACTGTATCATTTGTGAAGGAGAGCATCCGTATGAAAATTGTCCTTCAAATTCAGAGTCAGCGTGCTATGTGGGAAATAATCGAAACAACCAAGGTTATAACCCCTATTCTAACAACTATAATCCCGAGTGGCGAAGCCATCCGCACTCTTCATGGAGCAATAATCAGCACGCTGGACAGGGATCAAACAATGCCACAACTCAGCAACAACAAAATCCTCCTGGATCTCAAGGTCAACTACAACAACCACTAGTGGATAACAAATTGTCGCTGGAAGAAACGCTGAAGCAGTTCATAAACCATACAAATGCATCTCTTCGAAACCTAGAAACCCAAATGGCTCAATTAGCTCAAGATAGGCAGCACATACCTCAAGACTCACTCTTGAATGAAGAGGATAATTCGATGTTATCAGATACTAAGCCGAGCGAGACAAATTCTCTTATTGTTGAGAGTTAAATAGAGGAGCCGCATAGCAATAAATGGACAAGTTTCGATGTTCGTCATAACGAGGAGATCCCGGATGCAGAAGAAAATATCTTAATCATTTCGAAGGACGAAGACATCAAGGGAGACACCGAACTCAAAAATTCAGTGACGTTGATAGATGTGATTGAGGTAATGGAGATAGTGGAGAATACAATTGAGTTTATCATACCTCCAATTTATGAGTCAAAATGCGATGAATCTTATTTTGGTGTGAATGAGATATTAATGAAAGATACGCAAAAAGGAAGGGTTGATGATAAAACGAAGTACAATATGCATACCCATCCTCAAAGCGTGACTTGGATAAGAGTTGGTAAAGATTACAAGAGATTTGAACCTGGGGATAGAGCTTGTCGATTCGATACGAGGTTCAAATTTGTCCCAATTGAGCTTACAAGGGAAATACCAAATTTCGGGACAACAAAGAAAGCAAAAAGGCCCGGACTTATGCTTGATCCGAATGGAACACTATTTGATTATTGGCCACCTTAAAAGGGAAGTATCAAAGTCGAGCTAAGGTCTTAAACCTAAGCGCTTCTTGGGAGGCAACCCAAGCTTTTATTTGTTTTTGTTTTTGCGTTTTTTTGTTTCGTTTTGTTTTAGTTTTAGTGTGATCTGTGGTTTTTTGTCGGGTTTTGCAGGCATATCGCGGTGTAAGGTAACGAAGAGATGAATATTTCATGGACTAGGGCGTTTTGGAGAAGAAGAATAATCAAGCCATGACACAATTTGAGTCAGGCCATGGCTCAGTTTTGAACAATTAAGAGAATTAATTCCAGAAGCTTGAAGCCATGGCACAATTTGAGTTAGGCCATGACTCAATTCTTGAACAATAAAGTGAACAAATTCCAGCAGCTTTAGGCCATGGCACAACTTGAATAAGACCACGGCTCCATTTCAAGTGCAAAAAGGCATAAATTTCCAGAATCGGAAGGCCATGGCTCAAATTGGATCGAGCCATGGCCTCAAAAAAAAAAATGGAAAAAAAAAATGGAAATTTTGAATCGGGCGCCCCTTCCACCATTGCTATCATCTTCCTCACAACACATATCCTCCGCCGACCAACACCACCGCGCCGCCGCCCGTCCCTCCCCTAAGCAAACAGCAGCCGCCGCACCTTCATCTCTTCACGCTAAAGAAAGCTCGCTGAAACCCTAACCCAGCTGCGAACCGCCACTCTTTTTTCCAGATCCGCGCCGCCGCGCCATCTCCTTCTCCCCACGCGAACTCAGCCACGATCGAAACCCTACCCCAGCCGCGACCGCCACTGTCCGCCGCACCCACGAGAACACAGTCGCACCCAGCTCTCCTTCAGCCGCGACCGCGAACACCAGTCCACTCAGCCGCGCCCAGCCTCCGCCACGCCGCCCAGAAACCCTAGCGCCGCTGCAACCCCAAATCCGCCACTCTCCCTTGCCCCAATCAGCCACTAGCCGAAACCCTAACACCACCACGATAGCCGCGCCGCCGCAGGTCCTCCATCCCAGTTGGCCATTTCTTACGTACCGTGCATCGGTAACATAATTCTTGTTTTTACCGTTCTTGGTTCGTTTCTTGATTTCGATTTCAATTTCGATTTCGATTTCGATTTCGATTACTAGTTTGAAGGCTTGTTTTGCTATTCTTGGATTTTGGGGTGTGAATACTTGCGGATTGTGGAGGAATGAGTTCTTGACTTGGGATACTTGGATCGTTGCTTGATTGTGTGGGTAGTTGAGATTGATTATGTTTTCGGTTTTGGTGTGATACTTGGGAATTGATTGTTTTGGTGGAGTGAACCAAATGGTACCACGAAGTCGAGCGGTCCCGAGGATGATGCGTAGGATTGACAGACATGCAGGAGACCGCAAGACACAGCCTCGTAGGGACGTATTCTTGTCACTGATCTATGTTATATTTTGTTGGTGGTTTTGTTACTGTCTGCATGTGCATATTCTCATCTTTCCTGTTTGGTTAGTCTGACATGTTTCAACTCGTTTGTTTATATCACAGTGAGGACACTGCTTAGTTTAAGTTTGGGGGTGAGGTCGCATTTACTTCATGCATGCTAGGTCGACTTTGACTATTTTTTTTTTAAAATTTTATGTCTTTTTGACTGTTTTTCCTGCACATTTTAAGCACGAATACATAATCGAGAATTTAGGATGACGTTAGAGAATTATAGTTAGAATAGAGCTTAAGAAATCCTTTCTTGCCTACCTGATCTCTAGATTCAAGGGTTAAAATGCTAAGGGTTTAAGTGATAGTTTTGCCTAAGTTTGGGGGGAAGGATAACTTTAACAAGAACCAAATGAAGCAAATAATTGAAAAAAAAAAACTATAAGTTAAATTCAAAGAAAATAACCTCACTTGTATGAGACCTGAAAAACCTCATCGCTTGAGACTTATACTTGCACTCCTCTAACTTGACTGCGATAATGAGAACGATATATGGGTGCATCGACTTAACTATTCTACTATTCTGCACTCCTCTATTTTGACTGCTTCTTTAGAACGAGTTATGAGTGTGAGTGGTGCTAAGTATACTTAAGTTATGCTAATTTAATGAAGAAAATGCTAAATGGAAGTTCAAACTTAAAGGATTCCATAACTTCGACTGAAAGCTTTTCTAGAACTTAGTAATTAGTATGATAACCTGAGAAAATAGAGAATATGTTTGGCAATTTAGGAATTCATGCAATTAGGCTCAATGATTTCGAAGCTATATGAATCTAGTTGATTCCGACATTCTCGTTTTATGTATATACACACGCACGCAGGAACTACATGATATAATGCATAAGGTTTTGAAATTGATGGTTAGTAGTTTGACTTGGGATGCATGATTGTGAATGTTCGTGTCGTTGTTTAAGTTTTTGTCATTACTCGAGGACGAGTAATAGTTTAAGTTTGGGGGTGTGATAACTCTGTGAAAACAGTGTTATCAAGTCTATTTCCTTAACTCATTCGATTATTCTTATTAGAGTTTTGATAGAATTTTAGGCAATTTTAGTTAGTTTTGTATTTTGTCGTTCGAGTCATTGGTTTAATTGTTTTATGCATGAATTGAGATATTTTCTTATATATTGTGTTCCTATTTGTAGGCCTAAGCTATTTTGGATCTAAGAACATGATTGGAAGCGAAGAACAACGAATTAAAGATCAAAGGAAGTCAAGGATTGCAAGAATGAAGAAGCTGTCAGAAATGTTATTGTGCACTCCGAGGACCATAACTCATTCAAGGAAGCTTCAATGAAGTTGAATTTCGACTATGATGTAGAGTAATGAGTTAGCTACACCACAGATTTTACGGATCTTGATTTGGAGTTCGGAGCTGAGAGTTATGACACGTGCAAAACTGTCGCGCAAATCTGTCGCGATTTTCAGCGGGCTTTTAAGGGAATTCTTGGGCCCAAAGTCTCCTACTTGGACTCAACTTGGTAGATCTATATAAGGACTTCTAGGTCACGAAATTACACATCTTTGATCAGCTCAAAACATACTTTTCTCATAGAATACACCTACAACATCAAAGATCTACTTGGAGAAAGATTGAAGAAGAAAAGAGAGAAGTCCTGTAGATCACCCAAGCAAGAAGAACGCAATATTGAAGATCTTTATCTTGGATACATCGTTTTGTCTATAAAACCACTTGAACTCAGATTTATTTTCCTTTATTATTTTCTTCTTATATTTATCATGAACTAATTCTTTAGGATCTAGGGTTTTTATGAACCTATGTTACTTTGATTATTTTCAATAGATTATTCGTAGTTAGGGGCAATTCTTGTGTTTGATTTAATTTCGTTCTCTATGCTTGCAACTTGACTGACCACCTAGTTGTTAGATTTAATATTCTTTTCGAACTTGGAAAAGGGAGATTAGGATTAGATAGGAAATTGAATAGTAAACGACTCTTAGTATAGGAATATACTTAAGGAGTTTATATCCGTTACATGAGGTTCGTGTTTAATGCTTTGTGTTATTTATGAATCACCTAGGAATATGATCGATTTATATAATACATTAGGTTCTTATGTAATTCGGAAGATACGTAGGAATATACTTGAATCCTCGGGTAGCACTCTTGTCACCACAGTAACTACATAAAACTCAATTGAGCACTCAATAGATAACATAGTGGATTATAACCCTAGGTTTCTCTTCTCATTATTCGAACTCAATCCAAGTACTTAGGTTAGTTAAATCATTTAGTTAATCTAGTTAATTAAAACCCCAAGAATATATTTGAATTTGGAATCGATTAAAAGTAAATTAGGAATTGGAATTGGTAGATATTAGTCAAGTCCCTGTGGAGACGATACTCTTATACTTACTCTTTATTACTTGTTCGATACGTGCACTTGCGTTTATTTGCGTGTGTAAAATCCGCAACAGTGTTGTCACCAGAAATAAAGCTAGATTAGTGGCCAAAGGTTATTGTCAAGAAGAAGGCATTGACTTTGATGAAACATTTGCACCAGTAGCAAGACTTGAAGCAATCAGACTGTTTCTAGCTTATGCTGCTTACAAGAACTTCACTGTCTATCAGATGGATGTGAAGTCAGCATTTCTCAGTGGAGAATTGCAAGAAGAAGTGTATGTTGAACAACCACCTGGATTTGAAGCTTATCAACAGGAAGACAAGGTGTATCGTCTAAAGAAAGCCCTCAATGGACTGAAACATGCTCCAAGAGCATGGTATGATACCCTATCTGATTTTCTTTTAATTAAAGGATTTCGTAAAGGTAAGGTAGACAAGACTTTGTTCACAATTGAATGGGAAAATCATATATTAATTGTGCAAATATATGTAGACGATATTTTTTTTGGTTCAACTAACCAACAGATGTGTGACAAGTTCTCCAAGCTGATGCAGAATAAGTTTGAAATGAGCATGATGGGTGAACTAAATTACTTTCTTGGTTTGCAAGTTAGACAGTTGCCTGATGGTATATTCATCAACCAAGCAAAATACACAAGAGATTTGTTTAAAAAGTTTGGTATGGAAACTAGCTCTACTGCTACAGTTCCTATGTCTACTAGTCTTCGATTGGATAAAGATGAAGATGGCAAATCAGTGGATATAACCAAATACAGAGGCATTATTGGGTCACTGTTATATCTAACAGCAAGCAGACCTGATATCATGTACTCTGTTGGGGTTTGTGCAAGATTTCAATCAAATCCCAAGGAGTCTCATCTCTTAGCTGCCAAGAGAATACTAAAATATATTAAGGGCACTCAAGATTTGGGATTGTGGTATCCTAGAGAATCTGGATTTGAGCTTATTGGATATTCAGATTCAGACCTTGCTGGCTGCAAAATTGATAGGAAAAGCACAACAGGTGCTTGTCAATTTTTGGGCAGTCGTCTGATCTCATGGATGAGTAAGAAACAGACTTCAATCTCTATATCTACTGCTGAAGCTGAATATATAGCTGCTGGAGCTTGCTGTGCACAGATACTTTGGTTGAAGCATCAACTAGAAGACTATAATATCAAGATCAGTGGAATTTCAATCTACTGTGACAACACAAGTGCAATTTCACTTACTCAGAATACTACAAGTCGTTCAAGGACTAAACATATTGAGATCAAGCATCACTTCATTAGAGATCATGTGGAAAAAGGGAATGTAATGATTGAGTATGTTCATACTGACAATTAGATTGCTGATATTTTCACTAAACCTTTAAGTGAAGTAAGGTTTTCAACTCTAAGAGCTGAACTAGGACTACTTAATTTGGATGCATAAGCTGAGGGGGAACTTATCAGAAGACTGAAGTTCATCAGCAAAGTCATCCGTTATCATATTCAAGGATTAACTCTCAACAGACTAGTTAACTCATGAATTCTTAAAGTCAGGGGGAACGTGTAAGACTAGCGGTACTTCTGATTAAAAGATGAAATTTGTTAATGACAGTTAGTTGAAGTTATGTTATCAGAAGATTTGTTCTTAATTCTTGAAGATTGAAGATCAATTTATCTTGCTGGATTGACAAACAGCAAAGGAAGATTACTAGCTATTGGCTTTCTCTAGTAATAACAGATAACAGATCACTCGTCTGTCAGATAAGTTAAACTCTACTCATCTGATATCTTATATAAGCATGGTTATAAATCGTATCATTAGAAACACGCTTTTATAAGTAACAGATAGGTGTCGATAGAGTTTCCCGCCCATCTGACAATAAAATATTAAAATTGAAATCCGCAATTCTCACCCGCACGATTTAAAACTGTCAGATCAATCCTACGTATCAGATTAATCACGATAACCAAAACCTAAGGAAACGTATAAAATCCGATCTGAACAGACCAATAGTCTTACGCACTCAAAAACTCTCAAATTCTCTAACTCTCCTAGCTACCTGATTTCTAGCTCTCTATTTTCTACAGATTTTCTTCACTCAACTCACGAAAATGGCAATCGCTGAAGGAAGATACCTGAACTACGACAAATTCTTTCCTACCGGTACTGATCTGATGAGAGAAATTATGGAGAAAATTAAAGAAGCATCACTGGTACCCGTTTTAGAGGCTCACGAAGATCGTGTTTATCTGGAAGATGTCGAACATTTCTACAAAACTAGAGTGTTCAACACTAATGAGACTACTATGACTGCCACAATTGGGGGCAAAAAGATTTGTATTTCTGCCGCTGTCTTAAGTGAAGTGTATGGGCTGAAGAATGAGGGAGGAGATGTAACAGACCTTGGGTCTGAAAAAGAAGAGGAATTTTGGTTGATTTGTGCAAAAGAGGGAGAAGAGATGTCTGGGTCTCTGATGAAGACTCAACTGAAGGATGAATTTCAAAGATTTGTGGATATTATTGCAAAGGTACTGAATTGTAGTACAAGCTCACTGGATGGTTTGCCCAGGAGGAGGTATTACACCATGATTTGTATCTACTATGGACTGAAGGTTAATTGGGCAGTTCATGTCTATGACCTGTTAAGTGACAAGAAGACAAACTATGCCATTTTACTCAGTCATCTGTTCGCCAGTTTGAGATTCCCAATGGGTGGTGGGAAGCCCACTCATGCTGGGAAGGAGTTCAAACTGTATGAACCTGTTAGAAGTGTGGCTACTTCCAAAAGAAAGGCTGCTGCAAAAACTGAAAAGGCCCCTTCTAAGAAGAGCAAGAAGGAGGGTCAGACTAGTAAGTCTGCTGATCAAACAGTGAGCACCACTGTTGAAGCTGGATCAGCACAGCATGAAGTTATCATTCCTGAAAAGGTAATCGATGACTTCACCAAAGAAATTGAACAAATGGAGACTTGATCATCTCCAGAAAGAACAGAATCTAAGGAAATTGTTCCTGTTCAAAAATTGAAAAGAATAAGGACTAGGAGTGCTGCTAGAGGGCCTCCTACAGCCAAACCTACTGGAAGAATTGCCAAGTCTAAGGCAAAGAGAAAAGTCACCTTCTCTGAGGAACCATCTGAAACAGTCAGAGAATCACCAGCATCAGCAGAAAGGCCTATTACTGTTGAAGAGCCTGCTGATAAGCCTGCTGAAGATGCTGTGGCTAAAATTGGAGTTTCTGCTACAGACTCATCTGCTGTAGTGTCTGCTGAAGTTAGAGAAGAACAGCAGACTGGCATAACAAGTGAAGGAGAGGTACTACTTCTGCATCCCACTTCTGTTGCTGCCACTCCAATTCAATCTATTGAGAGTCCTGAATCTAAGAAGAGAAGGACTGGTAAAATTACAATTCCTTATGTCTCTGTTGCTGCAAAGAAGAAATTAGATGAGGCTGAAAGGAAAAGGAAGGCCGAAGAAAAGGCTGAAGAAGAAAGGCTTAAAGCCCTTGAGCTTAAAAGGCTGGAAGAAGAAGCCAGCAAAATGACTCAAGAGCAAAGGGATGCTGTTGAAGCAGCTGAGTTAGCTGCTGCTATTGAAGCAAGTACCAAGGACTCACATGGTCCTAAGCATACTGGTGGCATTGTGATTGGTGAACAGAGAGACCCCACCAAGCCCAAACCAGTCATGCCTACTCCAGCTATACAACCTAAAAGAAGAGAAGAGGTCAAACTGGCTTTGGAAATTGTCAGAGATGACCCTGATATTTTTGAAGAATTTATTAAAAGGTTGGATGCTGAAAATGCAAAAATCACTCATCTGACAATGTTCAACAAAGAGAAGATCAGATATAATAGATGGAGAGATTTTCGGCTAACAAAAAGTCCAGAGCAGATTGCTAGTTGGAAAGCATTTGCTGCTGAAGAAGCCTGGGTGCTAAAAAGTGGCTTGACACAGGCTCTATTAGTCAAGCACTAGACTCAGAGTTTTTCTTGGACAAACTAAGATTAAGGATCAGTCATATTGCCAAGGCTGAGGCTAAAAAGATTTATGACTCTGTTCCTGAGGATTTTGCTGAAACAGAAGACCTCAAGGAGAGATCAATCAAGCTGGCAATTGCTCAGACAATGGAATTATGGGCAAAGAAGACTAGGAAGATGAAGGGACAGCCAAACTCCATGATCCCTCTTCCTAATATAAAACAGATTGTCTATGGTCCTAATATTAGACCATTTGAAAAGTTGCCTGAGGATCCAATTGCACCATTTATTCCTATTGATGATTTTACTTGGATTTCTCACAGGACTACTATAGATAATGTAGGGTTGCTGAGAACTGTTCAAACTATTAAGAATATTGAACCCCCTGCTGATAAAGATAAGAAGAAAGAAGACACTTCTGTTTCTGAAGATAAAACCAAAGAAAAAGATGGGACTTCTGATATTGCTGATCAACAGAAAGAAAAAGAGGGTACGCCTGACCCCACTGATCAGAAAAAAGAAAGAGATGACAAGTCTGAACCAGCTGATGAGTCAAAGGGAGAAGAAACTATCCCAGCTGATCAGATTAAAGAAAATGAGGTTGCTGCTGAGCAAGATGATCAGACTAAGGAGAAGGAAAGCACTCCTAGTCAGGCTGAAGAGACCAAAGAAGAAGAGATTGCTTCTGGTCCAGCAGATCAGATCACTAAAGAAACAACTCTTGTAGCAGATCAGATTGCTGAAGAGACAATTCTTGCCTTACCTCCTATTACATCTGAAGTTGCTTCTACTTCTCAGAGCTTACAGCAAACATCTTTGTTGGATTCTATTCAGCAAATGATATCAAGATCAATGAAGGAAATGGAAGAGAAGTTAACTGCAAATCAAAAAGTTGCTGCTGTTCCAATCTATCTGATAGAAGATACTGCTCAGAATGTCAAATCTGTCTGTCAAGACATGGATATTATCAGAAGAAGAACCCAAAGCACAGCTGCTGGTTGGAGAGACATTACAGAAACGGTTGAATTGGCCATCCAAGCCAAGGATGAAACCTTGGAAAATATGATGAGAGACTTCAAGGCATCTGCTGATTTGCTGCTGGCAACTCAAATTCAGTTAGGTGATCAAGGTGAGGTTGTTCTCAACAGAATGAATGCATTTGAAGCCAATCAACTGAGACAACAAGCTCAACTGGATGCATTTGGAGCAAACCAAATAAGACAACAAGCTCAACTGGATGCATTTGGAGCAAACCAAATAAGACAACAAGCTCAAATGCATGCTATGGAAGAGAACATCAAGCTTCTCTGTGATTCCCTTCAGATCACACCAATCTTGCCAAATTATCCAATCATCCCTGCTGATGATGACAAAAAGGGGGAAGATAGGGTACTAAGGGAAGATAAGGCACCTTCTAATGAAGAAGCAAATGCTGAATTGGAAGGAACTGAAGTGTTGGAGGAATCTGCTGCTGCTGAAGATGAGAATGCTACAGATGAAGAAAATGAAGGCACAAGCAGACCAACAGATGAGAAGATCACAGAAGAAGAAAGTGAAGCTGAAGAAACTGAAGCTGAAGCAAAAGCTAAGTCTGATAAAGAGATAGCTGCTGCTAAGGACTCAGCTGAAGAACAGCTTGACCCTGATGTAAAATACAAAAAGATGGAGCTGCTTAGACAAAGATTCTTCAAAGAGTTGGAAGCTGAATCTTCCAAACCTGCTGAAGAAGAAGAAGAAAACAAGGAAGCTGAAGAAGACAAACCAGAAGACTAGTCTTGTTTAGATTACTTTTGGTTAATTCCTTGTAAATTGTTTTTTGCACATCTTATCAGATTGAACTTGTAATATGTAATCTCTTGCAAATCTATAAAAAGTTCAAGTTTGATTCCAACAGACTATTTCTATCTCAGAAATTTTTGAGGATCAAATCTTTAGTTTAGGTACAGGTACTTAGCTGAAGTTTTGTCATCATCAAAAAGGGGGAAATTGTTGGATGAAGATGAAGATGAAGTGCAAAGAAGTTAAGAAGTAAGGGAAGGTTTTGATGATTTCCAAAACGTCAAAATCAGCTAAGTATGGAAAGCTTAGTTCCCTTAAAAGAATTTTGAACAAGTAAAGAAGACATCAGAAGAGTTCAAAGTTCAAAGCCCAGAAGACTACTGATCTCGTGCTGAAACAGCGAACAGAAGGGTAGGTCATCAGCTGACTCAAATCAGATTAGTTCAGTATTTGATCAGCAGAGTATCTATCAGCAGAGTCGTTTCGATCAGCAGAGTAGAAGAGATCATGAGAGAAGTCCAACGGTAATAAATGCACCTGATGTAATAAATGCTGCAAGAGAAGGGTAGTAATGACAAATGATTGAAGAATATTCTCGGATCAGCAGAGTGCATTTAATGCAGCTACAGGAAAGTACAGCAGAAATAGTACAGTAGCAGGGAGCCGTTTTGAAATTAGGCTAAGGCTATGGATTTGATTTGTGACTTCCTTCAACGGTCACATTTTCAAATCCAAGTATAAATAGAGCTGAGTTCGAAGAGAGACATATACAACAACAATTATGAAATTTCGTTTTTGAAGCAGAAAATTCTCTAAGTCTTAAGAAGCTCGAACAACTCACTCGTCTGGTGGAAGTCATCTGTTGACAGAAACCCAGTTGAAGAAAATAGAAAAATACGATCTGAGTGATCTTGTATTTAGCTGAGTGTTGTGAGAAGTTTAAATCCGTCTTTGTGAGTGATTTAACTTCAGAGGATAGGATTTCTGAGTGATTTCCTGTTGTGAGCTTATAGCCTTTTCATTTGTTGTTTAGGTATAAGTGGAGAAATATTGTAAACTGTGTGTTTATAGTATAACCCAGAATCTAAGTGATCTGGAAGAGTGGACTAAATGATTTTTATCCATATAACCACTATAAAAATTCTTGGTGTTAATCTTGCATTTAAGTTTTCCTGCATATTTTAAATTGCATAAGTTTACACTTTGAATTGTAAAAAGATTTTAAAAGGAGTTTTAAAACTGGGGATAAAATCTTTTTAAGGACTTAGTCTACTTGTGAAAAACACTTTCATTCATCCGCTGCAAGTATACTCTTGATAAAACTGTTTTGCTGAAAAACAGCTAAGTAAGTTGTAAGAAGAGTGGTCACTCTGCTGTTCAAGATTTGTTCACGATCAGTATAGTCATCTTATTGTTCTTCATCAGCTTAGTCTGCTGACAGAACACTGAAAAGTTTTTAAGTCTAAAAATTTTCAGAGGTCTATTCACCTCCCCCCCCCCTCTAGACCTCATCTGACCACTTGGGACCAACAATTAATTAATTAACCACTCTAAAATTAATCTTGCAATTAATTTAGGAGTACCCACACCTCATGGTCGATGTCTAGCCATAAGCTCATGAGGCCTAACTTCAGGTAAAATGTTCTCAGTGAACCTCACCTCTTTTAAGTACTATATACATACGGTCCCTCTATCGACTAATTTCCCAATCGAGACCTAGGATTTGTGAATTGATCGACACCTCTAATTATCTTGATTACTATGTGACTTCTAAACTTGGAAACCCCTTTCCAAACCTTCACCAACCGCAGCCGCGGGTTTCTCGGAATCTATTATCTAAGAACATATCAAAAATTCTCTCAAGTCATTACGTTGAGTCGGTAGATCCCATATTAGTGCTAACCATTCGCGTACATGATCATACACACCCAAAGTAGTCACACAATGATCAAGCTAAGTCATCGACTCCTAAATTAAAGTACATACTCACGTGCACCGAATTCGCCCTAACACCTCAAGTCAAATGACTAAATCGTAATTGTTACAAGTCTTGAGAAATATCCCATCTCGATGTGCTTCATGCACTTCCATAATGGGTTTCTCTGTTCGGGTCGTCCGATGCGTTCGATCCCCTATCGAACCACCTACTCATATGCACTAGCATCAAATGCCTTGCTCATGAAACACTACAAATTCACTCCATGTGAATCATGCATATTTGTACAAGTCTTTGTGATTCCTTGGAAGCGTTTGTGATTGGCCTTATGGCAAGTGGGAGATTGATGGGATAGTGCCCTGCAAGCCAATATATTTAGCTTGTATTAGAACTATCTCACGCGAATCACTTAAGTGATTGGATGAAATCCTTAGATCACATTAGACTATGGGACGATTCACTTCAGTATGAGTGCAATCATGTAATAGTCTCTAAGGTCGTGATCTTAAAATTGTTCCAAGTCATAGATTCCGAACGAGACGGAGTATCGAAGGAATCGCAAAGACTTGTACAAATATTCATGATTCACATGGAGTGAATTTGTAGCGTTTCATGAGCAAGGCATTTGATGCTAGTGCATATGAGTAGGTGGTTCGATAGGGGATCGAGCGCATCGAACGACCCGAACAGAGAAACCCATTGTGAAAGCGCATGACGCACATCGGCGATGGGATGTTTCTCAAACTTATAATAGTGTACGATTTAGTCCTTAGACTTGAGGTGCTAGGGCGAATTCGGTGCATGGGTGTGCATACTTAGATTTAGGTGCCGGTCACGTAGCTTGATAATAGATTCCGAGAAAACTATGGCCATAGTTGGTGACGGATTTGGAAATGGGTTTCCAAATTTAGCAGTTACACTGGAATCATTATCCGGAATTAGAAAGTATAGTTATCGAGATAAATAGAGGTTCTGATCAATTCTCACACCATAGGTCTCGATCGGGAAATTAAGTCGATAGAAGGATCGTATGTACATGGTACTTATAAGAGGTGAGGTTCACTGAGATCAATTCACCTGAAGTTGGGCCTCATGGGCTTGAGGCTAGACATCGACCATGAGGTGTGGGTACTCATGAATTAATAACGAGATTAATTCTCAAGTGGTTAATTGAAGGGGCTCAATTAATCGGAGCAATTAATAAGCTCGCAAATTAAATCACGAAAGTCGTGGGCCCGCGGCCAATTAATGGTGAACCTAGAGGGTCGCACACAATACAATTGAACTGCAACAAATCATATAAGAAAAGTTTGATTTAAAGAGTTAAATCAAAATACTTAAGAATTAAAGTGTTAATTCTTGAAGAAGAAAACTAATTAATTAAAGGGTCAATTAATAAGAGAGGAATTAATTTAATTGATTAATTGTATTAATTAATTAAATGGCTGAATTAATTAAATGGGTTTAATTAATTAAAAGGGGATCTAAGTCCATTAGAAAACAAATAAAGGCCATAAGTAAATGGGCTTCAAGTTTCCTAGTTGGACTAGATCACAATAGGTCCAGACTCCTTATCTATAAATAAGGAGTAGGAGACCAAAACCCTTACCCTAACACACAAGAAGGAGCCGCCCCCCCTCTCTCTAAATCTGAAAATAGCCGCCACCTCTCTTCTCCTCGAGGTTCGGCCGAACCATGTAGAATTCTACAGGGTTCATGCAATTGTTTTCTCCTTCTTCCTGTCTGATAACTTTTGGATCCTAGTTCTGAGCCTATGGATTCAAAGGAGTTGCTTCAATCCAGTTAGTGTGGACACCGCTAGAGGCACAACGCTTAGGGTGCTTCTTACGAACCAAATCCATCAGATCTGAAAAAAGACCGGAAAAAAACCACCACCGTTCCAGTGGTAAGGTAAATTCTAAAACCCCCTGTGGTTGGTTTTGTTTTTCGTGTAAAATCATTTTTGAATGACTAGATGAGTAAATATCTTAATTGGGTTATTTTAAAATTTTTAAAATTCCGCTGCTTTTAACGTCTTGACGTTACCAATAACCCAACAGTGGTATCAAAGCCTAACTCATTACTCTCATACGAAAAGGCCTGAATATAATTTGATTGCTTTATTTGTATTGCATGTTATATTCGTGTTATTGATTCTTACTTGTTATGGGTAGATCTGATTTTGGGTAAAATTGCATAAAAACGTTTTGGGCCAATTTTGTATTTTACGAAAAATAAGGGGCTATTTTTGCTATTAGCAAATTTTGGAAAAACCTGACTGAAATTAATGTTTTACGAACTGTAATTTTCTGGACAGATTGTACTCTTCTGGAAAATTTTCAATTTGGGGCCGTTTTGTAAATATCGAAAGTTTTGGGGCTATTTTGTAAATACTGAAAACTGCAAGGGCTTAATTGCAAATTCGAAATTTTTCTGGAAATAAATTTTTTATCTTTGTTCCTCTGCTCAATTTCAAATTTGGGGTTAATTTGGGGTCAAATTGCAATTTCCAAAAGTTGGAGAGGCGAATTGCAATTTCCAAAAGTTGAAATTTTAAATTTTTTTATTCTGTTTTATTTTGTTTATCCGAATATAGATTACCATAATTTGTAGAGACTAAAGTAAGAATCTAGAGAAATATTTTTAAGGCGTTTAAAATAAATGAAGTAAGATAAGAAACTAGTAAATGTGTTTGCTTGTTTCTTTGCTCAACGTGAATTGTTTACGTGGTTTTCGATCGAGCCGAGCCTTGACCTTAGATGTGATTGGTTTATTTTGCTTTGGATTTTTGTTGAGCCTGCGAGCATTTATTTGGGCTCTTTTGTGCTAATGTAATAGATTAGGGCTTTACATTAAATAGTTTAGGATGGAGGCCCATTACATGCAAGAAGGAAGCCCGGTGGACAATGAAGGCCAAGTATGCTTGGATATTTATGTAATAGCCTAGGCCCATTAAGAACCCATTAGATAGACCAATTGGGCCAACATTATTGGCCCAATGATGGCCCAAACATAGGTCACTACTAGAATAAGATGAAATTTCAACGAAAATTTAGACAGATTTCAATATTTCGACGGAATTTTCAACAGAAAAAATCCGTCGCAGAAAGGCTCGTCGAAATCAAGATTTCGACAGAAATTTTTTCTGGGAAATTTAAACAGTTTCTACAAATTCAATATTGATCCGAATCTTTAATTTGATTTGTGTTTACACTAATTATCAATTTCCACACAGTCTAAATTAACGACAACTGTAAATTCTAATTAAGCATCAATCCAACATTCATCAAAATAAAAAAAATCTTCAAATATCAAATACAATCTAAATAAACATCAAACAAGATTCAAAATACCAAAAATATGCTAAAATCCCTAAACATCCAACAAAAGTACCAAAATAAGTTTGTCAAAATACGCTCATACATGACAAATGAACGAGCACTAGGTTTTCTAGAATTACTAATCATCATTCTGTGTTTCGGGAACTCGAGTGTCATTGGGCTCTTGAATGTGGGCCTGTTGAGACGGTTGCTGAGCTGTACTGGGGAGATTATAAAACATCGGAAAGGTATTTGGTTGGGACATATGCGGTAAGAGAGAAGATAGCATACCTGATTGCATCATATTAGCCAAGGCCCCTGGGAAGGCTGATACACAGTCGCCTGATGATCAAAAACTCCAGGGTTTGTGAAATTTGGTGTCGGATGTGAAGATGTGCCCGCCTGATTCTGAATTGCTGCAGACAACATTTGGACGTACATCATCCTCTGCATTTCCAGTTCAACTCTATGTTGTGCCCTCATTGCCTCCACCGAATCCAAGACCAATGTCAACTTATTTTCCACGTAATTAAGTCGTTCAATGGTCTGTTCATCGGGTATCGAAGTAGTATAGTTAGTCCCCTTGTGTGTATGAATTCTGAGTAGAATGCGTGGGACGTACACAGGAAACCCTTATTTGACACACCCTGTGTTTGTGCCCACATCCGAAATTACAGGTATAAAAACAAAGTAATTATATTTAATAAACCAAGAAATATATAATAAACTAGGAAGTCACTTTTTCTAATAGTTGTCCAAATAATACATGCAACTGAATCTCAGGTGACGGGAAAGACGGTTCTCCTTCTTCTGAATTGGATGCTTCACCAGGTAAATTCGCCAAATAATCATTCTACACATCAAATAAGTTTGTTAGTGTACTCCTAAGATTTAGGTGAAATGAAACTCAACTAGAGTATTCAACTTACGTAAGCCTTCTCTGCTTATTGATTCGCCCATTCTATTTGTCTTTCTGCATTTTCTTTGGCATACTGTGCGAAAAAGATTACGTCCAATCTTGGTTCACGTTCTAACTCGTCCCGCTGAAAATGAACCTGATATTTGAAAAAAAAAATTTAATTAATTCAATCAAGAGATGCGAAAATAAATATTTGTACAACTTAGTTATCAATTTTTTTTCAACCAAGATCCGAGGTTTAACCCCAATGAAATGAGCTATTTTGCCACCACTATCTGACGCCCGATTTTCCTTGGCTTTTTTACACTTCTCTTTGTATTCCTCTGTGGCCCAATACGCCTTTAACGCTTCATACTCCTCTTCATTTATATAACCCGGCTTCTTCGCTGTCTTTCGAACGTTGAATAATTTATAGGAAAATGCTCTTGAAACCCTTTTTTTATAGATTTTCTTAATACACTCCTCATCGGCGAAATTCCACCGAAAGCATCTCGGTAAGTATCAAAAGAACATATATAAGATTTTTGATAACTATATTCAAAAAGGGAAAAAGCATACCTTGAATTCGTTCCACCACAGCTTCTTCATATGTGGCTCGAGCTCGGTATAAGTCGAGGCCGAACTACCATATCTTTCCTTAATTATACATCCTATCTTCTTCACGGATTCCCGAATATTCTCCAACGGACCAAAACTGTATGCGAGACAA
The DNA here is from genome assembly GCA_038501285.1 of Penstemon eatonii. NCBI lineage: Eukaryota > Viridiplantae > Streptophyta > Magnoliopsida > Lamiales > Plantaginaceae > Penstemon > Penstemon eatonii. The sequence continues at coordinate 39,630,092 of CM076710.1, read as the reverse complement.
AAAATGTTACATCACAACAAACATATTAAAAATGGAAATAAATTTACTGAATAAACAAAGACAAATTGAAAAATCATACTCATTAGCATATGTAGGAAATATGAATAACCGACGATCAATAGAATCGCTCTGGGCATCTGGGTGGGGCACTCTAGGTCAGTTGACAGAACTGGGACTATGACCAACGTCGTCAGCTGAAGATGATACAGGAATGTCCAATGTAGGAACATGCTGGCCAACCGGAGACATGACAGTCCTAGTGTCCCGTGAAGTCAGAATTGTCATCCGACGACTCTGTGTGCTACGGCCCTACCTGTACCTCTTGCTTACCTCTGTCCCGAGATGACATCTGCATTTATGATGTAATGATAATTAAAATATCAACATACTAAATATTAATTAATTGACTTCATAAACCAATTTAGTTGATTACAATAGATAAAAAAGTACAGAGTTTCAATTAAAATTGTAATACTAAAATTCAAATGAGTTACTTACAATCACATATTAAGAGTTCAATTTGAATCCATTTGTAAGTGACAACAAGTTGATTAATCATCTTCGACATTCATGTCGTCTTCATCTTCGCTATAATTTTCCGTGTCTTCTTCTTCATCTTCATTCTCCGTGTCTTCTTCATCTTCTTCTTCTTCTGATTGTTCGCCGTCATCTACTTCTTCCTCTGTTTCAACTTCTTCCTCATACGGTTCTTCTTCGTCTTTATCTACTTGTTCCTCTGTTTCAAGGGAGGCAACTTCGTCAACCAAATTTCCCAGAGGGTCAATATGGATTTTTTAAGGAGACATTGCATGTGGTTCTTGTAACACAATATAACTTCTGTCAATTCTACTCCTTGGTCTTGTGGTGATGATTACACGCCAATGGACCTTATCTTTTTTCTTACTCGGATATGGGAGATAGTAAACTTAAGAGGCATGTTGAGCCAGTATAAATGGTTTATCTTTAGGATACTCCTCTTTTACATTGATCTCAACGATTCCATACCGCGGATGTGTCCTAATTCCACTGTTAGAAACCGAATTATACCATTTACAATTAAACAATATGACTGTATTATCATCAGAACCCGGATATTGTAACTGAATAATTTGCCGAAGCACCCCATAAAAATTGGTTGAGTCTTCGCCCCTCACGCACACACCTGCATTAAAAGTCACACGTTCTTCCCCCAATTCATTTATGTGAAATGCATATCCGTTAACTTTGTATTTCCGCCATGATTTGACTTTCAAACTCGGGTTCCATGATAAATGAATAAGATATTGGTTTTGTATGATGTTTGATGGATGATGTACCTATTCAATTGTCATAGAAGCGTTTTTAAAGCAATTAGGAATTGCTCATAAGAAGGAAAAGCTCCACTAATTGTATATGATCAACTTACATTATTTTTTTACCATTCTGCAAAGTTTTCTTCAACCAATTTTTCCACACTTTCTTCACTTAGGTCGGGCCATAAGTCATACACTTTATTTTTGAAAGTCCTGCGAATTCCATGCAGATAGAGTGTTTGTTTTTCCAATTAGGACTTGTATGTCAAAATATTATTGATAAATTTAGGGTCAATCAACTTACTCTATCATCGACAATACTTCATCACAATTCATCAAGACATAGAAATGAGCAACTTTCTGTTGTGCTCCGTCTAACCACTTGTCGACGCATTTACCGACTGGCCCACCGCTTTGTTTAAATACAGATATAGTGTCTGTAGTATTCTGGACATCTCTGTAGTATTCATTTCTTTTTGTCCCCGTACTCTTTGTTTCAGTGCCACTTTCAAAATAGTAAGAGGCGAAATAAGCTGCTTCTTGTGCTAAGTACGCTTCGCATATAGAGCCCTCAACTCTAGCTCTATTTTTAACCATACCTTTCAAATTGTGTAGAAATCTAAATAGAAAGAGGCCATGGTCAATATAAAGAAAATTGTAAAAAGCATGGCTCTCTTGGAAAAACTAGGTAGAAATTCAAATTACCTCTCGAATGAGTACATCCATTTGTATTGAACGGGACCACACATAAGTGCCTCATACGGAAAGTGCACCATCAAATGCTCCATTGAATCAAAGAAAGTAAATGGAAATATTTGTTCCAGCTTACACAAGATAACGGGGATGTTTTGTTCCATTTCACGCAATTTATCAACGTGTAATTCGGTTGAACACAAGTCTTTGAAGAACAAACTAACTTCAGTTAAAGGATTCAACACATTAATTGGCAACATACTAAATGCAATTGGAAGCAGTCGTTGCATAAACACGTGACAATCATGACTCTTCATTCCACGTAATTTTAAGTTTGATTTGTCAACGCATCTCGACAGGTTAGAAGCATAACCATCCGGCATCTTCACATTTTCAATCCATTTCAAAATAGTTTGTTTCTCACCGACTGAGAAAGCATAACTCGCCTTCGGTTCAAAAACTTTTCCTACACGATTAGTTTGTAAGTGTAACTCCGATCTTCTACAATGTGATTCCAAATTCTTTCTTGCTTGTTCGTTATCCATCATCTTACCTTTAATGTCCATAACCGTGTTAAATACATTATCAAACACATTTTTTCAAATGTGCATGACATCTAAGTTGTGACGTACCAAATTGTCCTTCCAATAAGGTAACTCCCAAAATATGCTCTTTTTGGTCCAATGATGCGTCTCACCATACCCTCTTATTCGGTTGTCATTTGGATGCAACTCTTCAATGCTCGGCAAATGTTCAACCCTAGCCAACTCCTCATTGCCATCCAATCTATGAGGAGCATTCGACGTTTCCTTTTTTCCAGACGTGAACTTGTCCCGAGAATTCCTAAATGGGTGATTTTGTGGTAGGAACTGGCGATGACAATCAAACCATGAGATATTCCTGCTTTATTTAAGATAAAAGGCTTTTGAGTTCTCCATGCAGATAGGATAAGCCAAACGATCGAACGTCATCCATCCCGATAACATACCGTATGCAGGGAAATCATGAGCGCGACTCTCAACTGAAAGTTTTCCTTCAAAGAGATATCCCATGTTTCCACGTCGTCTTCCCACAACGTTTTCAATTCATCAATAAAAGGCCTCAAATAAACATCTATCCTATCCTTTGGATTTTTTGGCCCAGGAATTAGGCAAGTTAAGAACATGTATGGTGTTGTCATACACATATCTGGTGGGAGATTATAAGGAGTTACAATAACCGGCCAACAAGAATATGGCTCACTAGCATTAAACGGATTAAATCCATCAGTGCACAATCCAAGTCTGACGTTTCTCGGATCGGCTGCGAAATTCGGATGAGCTTCGTCAAAATTCTTCCATGCTTTTCCATTAGATGGGTGACACAGAACACCTTCCTTTCTTCTATTCTCAGAGTGCCGACGCATGTGAGATGCCGACTGATGTGATGCATACAACCGTTTCAATCGAGGAATCAATGGCAAGTAATGCATTCTTTTCCTTGGAATCGGTTTATTGCTTCTACCGCTCTTAAAACGACTTTCATTACAGAAGTTACACACTTTCAAATGCTCATTTTCTTTGTAATATAACATGCACCCATTTATGTAAAAATCAATTTTTATCGAAGTTAAACCAAGCTTCAAGATCAACTTCTTTGCTTTGTAGAAGCTCTCGGGAACACAGTTTTCTTTAGGAACCTATTTTCTAATTAGGTTTGACAATCGATCATAGCATGATTGTGATAGGTTGTATTCGGCTTTTATAGTCATCATTTGCAAGGAAAACGACAAGTCAGTTTGACTGTCACACGCTTCCCATAAAGGTGTTTGGGCGCCAATCAACAATTCATAGAAACGTTGATAATCTGCGTTGTGAATAGACTGCCCTTCAGTGGTACCAAAGTTGTGCACATCCCTCATAGCATCATGTACAAGATCTTCGTAACGGTTGTGAACCTCGTTATGAAAAAATTGAGGGCTCGAATATTCGATGTTTTTATAATTCACAGGTGGCTCAACTTCACCGTGTGAAGTCCAATACCAATAGTCAGGCTTGAATCCCCATTTACACAAATGTTCTACTACAAGATCACATTTAATGTACTTAAGATTTTTACATTTTTGACATGGACACCTAATTTCATTAGCCTAGGAAACCACTCCAGCATGCGACATAGCATGGTCAATGAACCCGTATACCCCACTCTTGTATTCCTCCTTAATAGTTTTGTTGTCGAGATCAACTCTATCATACATCCATCTATGTAGTAAACGTATATCCATATTCTACGTACACAAAATTTACATTCATAAACATTACTATTAATTAATCCATCATAAAAGTCAAGCAATTTTCATGCTCCATTCAAAATTTTAACATTTTAAAGTCAATCTATAATGCAAAAATATTTAATTATTGAAGTGTCGAAGCATAATAAACTTGCTAACATGATAAATTTCAAAAAATATTAAGTGATACTATAAATCGTTACATATATTAGTAATATTGCATTGTGCTACTCATAATAATGATACTACTACACATGTCTATGCCCAAAGTATCAGTATGACCATGAATGAGATAAAATTAAAATGAAAGGATTTGTATCAAACTTCAAAAAGTATATTAAAGTCTTTAACTTATTAAATTAAAATGTATAGATCATCCTTTCATTCCCTTCATATGTCAAATATATTGGGATAAGGAACATCCACTTCACAATGACCTTTGTATTCCATAATCTTAAAAAGGTTTCTCACTTTTTGTCATTTTTTACATTTAAATATTACCAATATAGATTTTCAGTGACAAAATCTAGAACTAGAAACCAGGAACCATACCCATTTCACACAAAACTTCACACACAAAGACAATTAGTAAAGAAAAGGTTCATCGGTGGAAAAAAAAATCCAAGGCAGAATGCTCATTATAACCCATAACCCATTTTTTATTCTACAAGATCTCTACTTTCTCATTATACATATCTCACTCATGATTGTTTGTCTCATTATATGTTCTTTTACCAAATTTCCTAATAATGAACCTCCAAGGCAGAATGCTCTTTTACCCAATTTCCTAATAATGAAACTCCAAGGCAGACGAAATTGAAGGATTAAAACGAAATTGAAGGATTAAAGTGCAATTATACCTTAGTTAGAATGTTTCAAGAAGACTTATGGTCGTGTAGGTGCCGGAGTCAGAGCTGGCCGGATCTGGAGAGCTTGAGCGGCGGCGGAGGTGGATTCTCCGAAGAAGGTGACACCTGGGTCGTAAAGGGGGTGCGGTTCGGGGTGGTAATAGACCGAAAAGAGGAGGAGTCGCTGCAGCTAGGATGATTTTTGGTGATATGAAATTAGGGCATATTGTCGCGGCTGGAGACCTCGTGGAGAGAGAAATATTTGGATGGGGTAGTGGAAGAAAGAAAGGAAATAGGCAGCCTATTAATGAAATTTCAACGGAATTTTTTCGTTGAAATTTTGAAAATTTTCGACAGATTTCAAAATATGTCGAAATTCTTTTAAATTTTGACGAAAATTTTTCCGTCAAAAAAGTTAAAAATTCGACGGAATGTAAATCCGTTGAAATTTTCACGGATTATTCAAAGGATTTTTTATCTGTCGAAATTTTACACTCAATTTCAACAGATTTAAATCGGTTGAAAATAATCCGTTGAATTCTCATTTTATTCTAGAAGTGGGTGGCTCCCGATCGAAAATATATTGTGTTAGAAATGCATGCTAGGTTTATTTATTTATGTTTTATTTGTTTATTGCTTCTTTTATTTGGCTTGTATGGTGATACGCGCTAGAATAATAGATTGTAAATAAGATAATTCATAATCGAAGTGGTGAGATATTGAGAGAGTTTGCCTTAAACTTTCAAACCAGTAAATCCCCTCTTGAATTAAATATTAAGTCATATTGGGTTGAAATAAAATGAAGTATTTATATAAATTCAAGCCTTCCATCAATAGGAACTAGCGTATGTTGTCTACTTATCGATAGAGGTGATCCAAAGTCTGTCACCCGAGTCGAAGAAAGGGACAATACGCGAAATTCCTTGACTCCTATTTTTAACTAAACTTGACAAGGGTGAGGACTGGCCGGGATGTGAATATCGACCAATAACCAGTTACGGGGAATTCACGACCGGGCCCGTTGATCATCATGATTGATGGGTTAGACTTAACGATTAATAACACATATGATGTACCAGTGCTAGATAAGTGCAAAAATCGAGGCAAAATAGCTTGAAGGTTGTGTAGTTACACAATTGGCAATAAGTATGCCTGCCTAGGGAATTTGTTGTATGGCCACGAGCCGTGGGTGCAATTAATGGCCGCTGGGACGTCAAAACCTGCTAGTAAATAGAATTTCCCGAACAATTGAAGGGATAATTGTATCGATAAAATAGTGGGAGAACTTTTACGATAGAAAGTCCAACCTTCGTAGATTATAAGTATTATTCATTAAGTAGTCCATTGAATGTTTGTCTTCTCTTTAAAATAGATATAGAGATATTTATAATTATCCATTTTACTATTTATCCTCGACTAATAAAATAACTGGATCAAAATATCGACTGGCTTAGAAACTTGATGATTGTCCTAACTTCCGAAAGTCGGAATGATGTTCTTAAACGACGAGCTTATGCCTTATTCACTTCCGAGATGAATCCAAATAGGGAAACGAATCACCCGTAGAGTATGAGAATATTAAAGATCGTTTCCTCATACAAGGATGAGTCTCAAAAGAGGAACGAATCACCTATAGGGTATGGGAATCTTAATGATCGTTTCCTCAAATAAAGCGACATAAGGAACATGTATGTAACTTCTGAAACAAACCTCCACCTAAAAAGCTAGTTTTAGGAGCAGTTTTAAATCGTTTGATTCAAGACTTCTAAGGAGTTGTTTCAAAACTCGAAAATAAGTGAAGGAACTAATGTCAAGGATCACTGTCCTTTTTTTATCAATTTGGTTGAAAACTTGATCGATTAAACGTAGGCCTGCAAGTGATCTTAACATTAACTTCCTCTTAAATTCTCCTCCCGCTCATTCAAATGATTCGTGAAATTTTTTGATATTATTAGATAAGTTGATCACATTTCAGGAATTAACCAAAGTATTGGTAAAAGGCAAATAGGATAAACCTGTCATGATCGTTTACACTTCATGGACTGTAATGTTAAAGAAGAGTAAAATGAAGAAGAATTTGTTCTCTTCTAAATTCGACCATAAAGGTAGTTGAAAGAACACAAGTAGCCTAAAAGTCGAATTATCCCACTACATCTAAGAAAGGCACTGATAAGTTTAATTGATTAGATGATCTAATTAATTAAGCAACGTTTCAATTAAAGGGTTAATTGAAAAATGAGATGAATCAATTAAAGAGTTAATTGAGAGGAAGCATATTAATTGAATTAAAATGTTAACTCAATTCTATTAAATTAATGTGTCAAGTTCAAATTTATACAAAGATAATAATCCACAACTTTGGCACGCAAGACTTGGACATATCTCCAAGAGTAGGATTCAAAAGTTGGTTTTTCCTAAGCATCTTGAAATATAGAACTTAGATGAACTTCCAACCTGCGAATCCTGTCTCAAAGGAAAGATGACCAGATCTCCCTTCACAGGGAATCCAGAGCGAACCAAACAAAATCTGGATTTAATCCATACATATGAATATGGACAACTAAACGTTAGTGTGAGAGGAGATTACTCATACCTCGTACCTTTTTGCTAATGACTTTGGTCGTTAGTGAAATATGTATCTAGTAAGATACAAATTCGAAAAACCTTTGAAAAGTTTAAAGAATTTAAAAAACGAAGTAGAGAATCAACAAAGACATAGTATTACGACCATTCGATCTAATCGAGATAGCAAATACTTAAGTCAAGGATTCCTCAATTATCTAACTGAGAATGGGATTCTCATACAAAAAACTCCTCCTAAGATGCTTCAACTTATTAAAGTGTCTAAGAGAAGGAATCGAACATTGTTGGACATGGTTCGATCCACATTGAGTTTTGTTAAGCTTCCTTATGCATTCTAGGGGTTGGTCCTCCTGACTGCATCGAAGATACTCAGCATAGTACCTTCAAAGTCCGTGCCTACAAAGCTTTACCAAGAAAGGTATGGCAAAATACCTCTATACTCATTACTTTTGAGTACGGAGATCTCCTGCCTAAGTTAGAAACGAGAAAGGAGATAAATTGGCTAGTAGATCCAATTTGTATATAATTGTGGGGTATCCAACGAAATCCATTGGATACCTATTCCACGACAATGAGAAACAATCGTTTCTCCTAAGTATCCGTTCCTCAGTTGATGAATTCCTCGTAAAAGGAAATAGGGAATGTCATGGAACTTGATGAAGTCTAAGATTTGGACCCATCCCCGCAAACAGTGGGAGTTAATCCAGAAACTACTGAACAATCAAGTACACCAATACTTCGTAGATCTGATCAAGTTCATGAAGAGCTTGAAAGATATGGTTTCACCATATATGAAAAAGCTACATATGATGTAGATGCGCATGCTTGACTGGAGTTCATGTAATCCAGAATGGATCCCATTCATTCCAGCAAGGTATGGACCTTGGTTGATCCCCCCGAGGGATTTATCCCTGTAAGTTGTGAATGGATCTTCAAGCTTGGAATGAATGGAGATGTGTTACCTCTAAGAATTGACTAGTGGTAAAAAGGCTATTCACAAAGTCTGGAACAGACTTTGATGAATCCTTTTCTCCAGTAGCAATGTCTGAATCCATTCAGATTCACATATGTTTTGATGAGTTAGTCAAGACATTTGACTTCATAAAAAACGAATATGAACCTTGAGTGTACAAGAGGATTAGTGGGAGCGTGATGAAGCTCATATTTTATATGTCGATAATGTTCTGGTTATCTGGGATGATATCGGAATGTTAGCACAGACAAAAGCATGGTTATCCATGCAATTCTCCATGAAAGATTTGGGAGAAGCATCTTGCATATTGGAATACGTATCTATAGAGATAGATCGGAGAATATGTTGACACTCTCTAAATCTATGTACATAGAAACAAATGCTGAAAATATTCAGTATAGAAGAATCCAAGAAAGGATTGTTTCCAATGAGACATTGTATCCCTTGTTCCAAATCGATGTGCCCTGCATCAAATTAGGATAAAAGGAGAATGTCTCAAATACCTTATATTTCAAACAAAAAGGTAGCATGTGGCATGCTATAATATGTGCTAGACCAGACGTAGAAGCTACTCAAGTGTCACGAGCAATTACTAGTCAAACTCCAGTGAAGAGTATTGGACCACTGTGAAAGATATCCTTAAGATCTTGACAAAGATTAAGGATTTGTTCTTGGTCTACGGTGGTAGCGGAGAATTAAAACTCGAAGTATTCACTGATTCGAGTTTTCAGTCTGATGTGGATGAATTTATATATCCATTTTTGGATATATAATTTTTGCCTCAATGGGGTAGCGGTAAATTGGAAAGGTTCCAAGAAAAACACCGTAACCATCTTAACCACTGAAGCAAAAGATATTACAGCATTAAATGCGGCGTAAGAAATTGTTTGGATATAAAACTTCATCCAGAAATTGGATGAAATGCCTAGCATTACGAAGCTCGTGGTTATCTTCTGAAATAACAATGGAGCTATTGCCAAAGCAAAACATTCGAGATCTCACCAGAAATCTAAACACAATGAGAGAAAAGTACCATTTGATTAGAGAAATCATTGGTAAAGTTGACACACATAATGGATCGTGTCGACTTGAAAGACAAACTTAGCAGATCCACTAGAAAAGCCTATATCACGAAAAGAGTTCGAAGAATGTTGGATGAAGATGAAGATCAGAAGACAACAAATTTAGAAGTTAAAGGGAGGTTTTGATGATTTCCAAAACATCTTAATCAGCTAAGTAAGGAATGCTTAGTAAAATCCCGTAGAAGAATTTTGATCAACCTCAAAGACAAATCAGTCAAAGTCAAAATTCAGTTTGGTCCAGAAGACTACTGATCTGATACTGAAGGAAGAAATCAGTTTGGTGAAAATCAGCCGACTCAATCAGATTTGTTCAATCAGCTCAGTTCATCATCAGAGTAGTGATTCTTATCAGCCAAGTGAAGATGATCAGGAAGTCTCTCCAACGGTAATAAATGCACTTGGAGTAATAAATGCTGAAGACTGAGGGTATTTATGGCAAATGATTGAAGAAAAACCTCGTATCAGCTTGGTGCATTTAATGCTGCTGACAAAAAGTACTGTTGACAGTACTGCAGCAGTACAGAGAGCCGTTCGCAGAAATTAAGGACCAGTACTCGAGGAATTTGAATCTTGTCTTTCTTCAACGGACATTTTTCAAACCTGGAGTATAAATAGTTCGCGAGCTTGAGAGAGAAGACAACAACACAAACTCTGAGAAAATTTCCGAAGCAAAATCTCTCTAAGTCTCAAGAACAGCTCACTCACTTGGCGAAGTCATTTGTTGACAGAACCGAGTTGAAGTTCAGGATAAATGATTTTTCTGAGTGAAAATTGTAAAAGGAGTGTTGTGAGAAGGGTAGATCCATCTTAGTAAGTGATCTAACTTCAGAGGATAGGTCTTCTTAATGATTTCTTATTGTGAGCTTACGGCCTCTTCATTTGTTGTTTTGGCGTAAGTAGTGTATATTGTAAACTGTGTGTTTATAGTATAACCCAAGATCTAAGTGACTTGGAAGAGTGGACTAAAGGATTTTTATCCATATAACCACTATAAAAATTCTTTGTGTTTTACTTTGCATTATTTTCTTGCATATCTTCAAATTGCATAAAACACTTTTGAAAACTGTTGGAAGATTTCAAAAAGGAGTTTGTTAAAACTAGGGAAAAAATCTTTCAATGACTAAGTTTACTTGTGAAAAACACTTATAAATATCCTCTGCAAGTATCCTATTTTTAAAGCTGAGTTTTGTTGAAATCAGCTAAGTAGTGATAAGAGAAGTGGTCAACTGTGCTGCTCAAGATTCGTTCACGATCAGCTTAGTCAGCTTACTAATCTATATCAGCTTAGTCTGTTGACAGACAACTGAAAAGTTTTAAAGTCTAAAAATATTTAGAGGTCTATTTACCCCACACCCCTCTAGACCTTATCTGACCACTTGGGACCAACAAAAATCATCTTTGAAAGATGAGTCTGAGAAGCGTTTGTGATTGACTTTAAGACATGTGGGAGATTGATGGGATAGTGCCCTTCAAGCCAATATATTTAGATTGTATTAGAACTATCTTAATCTTTCTCGAGTATAAATGTCTTGTTGGGATTTGGTAAGATAAACAGCCCTACAGGCAGCGGAATCTTGCCAGGATACTAAACTGGTTGTATATATATATGAATAAATAAACGAGATAAATAACTTAGTTTTAAGTTACACCTGTCTCCTTCCAAATCTCAGCAGCAAGCAAAGTCGTTGCGTTTCTCCCTCGGTAGAATCGATCCAAATCCTATTGGAGCTCCTCACGTGTTGCGCCTCTAGGGTTGATACACCACAATATCACGAAAAATAATATATCTAATCGGCTAGAACATAGGGTATATTAAGATCTAGGGTTAGAGAACGACCTAGGAGCAAAATCGAAAATGAAAAATTCTTCCAAAGAGGAAGGGGTGTTCCTGATTTTAGGTGTGAGGGAGAGAGAGAGTATTTTTCATGACTAAGGCTTTTTGGCTCTTTTGTTGTGTGTTATGAGATATGATACATAGTCTCCTATTTATAAGTAATTCATTATCCTAATCCTCCTAGAATTAGGGCTCTAAGTCTTCTACATGGGCCATGACCCTTTTAATTAAAAGACTAAGTCTTTTCTAATTAATTCATGACCCATACTTGATTTAGTTAATTGGGACTTTATTTAATTTTCCAATTAAATAGTCCAATTAATTTATTTCTCTCTTATTTAATTAAATTAGACTCTAAGTCTATTTAATTAAATATTTTTATAATTAATTAAATCCAATTTAATTAATTAACTCACCAATTAAATTCCAATTTAATTTACAGTCTTGTCCAATTCCAATCGGATCACGTTCGCTCCAATTGGGTCGACCCAGTTGACCCTGCCGACCCAGTCGACCCAATCGACACAGTCGATTCGATCGACCCAGTTGCTCTTCCTTTCTTCGCTTTCGCTTCATGTGAATTGTGTATGCCCCGTAGGTTCACCACATAATTGGTCGTGGGTTATAATTAAATATTTATTTAATTACTCGAGTATGAAATACTCTAAATGAATCGAACACTCTGTCGACTGATCATTCCAAAATTAGCACCCCTGCCAATTTGAGAATTACTGGTGAATTAATTCAGTGAACCTTTTAACTCATTTACAATTTCCATATACGACATAATCTCTCCATCGATCAATCTCCCAGTCGAGTCTTAAGGGTATGGACTTTTCATCGGTTCCCTTTTCCTTCGTCTTGACCTTATGCATTCTGATCTCGAAATAATTCTTTTTGACTTAATCTTTATGAGCTACTTTCATAAAGTCGTCAGATTCCTTGGCCAAGGATTTTTACCAGAATTAATTTCTCTCAAAAATCCATAGGATAAATTCCCAACCTTTCAAGTCGGGCAAATGGATCCTTTGTTGATGATATGAACCTGCATACGAGATCCTCTATACCCAACATGAGTCCACAGAGACTTTCTGGTAATCTCCAGTCGGTCGGAACTCACATCTAAGTATAGACGTTCTCACACCAAATAAACCCTATCATCTCAAGTATTTAGGGATCGTTCCTCGTATACTATCGTAAATTGGAATAACTTCAACCCTGATATGCGACTACCGCTTCCATGGTGAGTTATTTCCTAATTGGGGTATTCAGTGTACTTGCCATCCCAGCAAGTCACCCACTTAAGTGTATCGACTATCCCAGTCACGCTCGTGGACCCCAACATTCTCCAGTTCATCGGAGTATACATAATAGTGAGAGTCTAATCGAATCCAACGATGTCCTATCTCGATTGGATTCTATGACTCTTGAATATGTCTAGATCACGGCCTTGGAGATCAGTCCACGGGTTGTCCCATAGCCCTGTGATCTAAGGACTTCTATCCTTATGCGTAGATAATTATTACATAAGATAAAGTTGACCATATAATAAAGTGCATTTATTAATCAAAATTGAATAATTCCTTCATCTATTACGTTAAATGACAGCCATACAGTTGGCTTGCCGGACACTATTTCTATCAATCGCTCACTTGTCCTAAAGCCAACTTCCTATATTCTTGAGTCCCATCTTTAGCAGATGTTTCTCGAATGCCTTTTGAGGCAGTGGCTTCGTTAGCGGGTCCGCGGTATTATCTTCTGAGTCGACACGTTCCATCTTAATGTCTCCTCTACTAATGATATCTCTTATCAAATGGTATCGTCTGAGTACGTTCTGATGAGATCTCGGCTCCTTTGCTTGCGCTATTTCCCCATTATTATTGCAAAAGATAGTAATGGGCTTAGCAATGCTAGGTATCACATCCAATTCATGGATGAAGTTTTTCATCCAAACACCTTCCTTTGCTGCTTCACACGCGGCAATGTATTCTGCTATGGTGGTTGAATATGCGGTAGTGTCTTGCTTGGAGCTTTTCCAGCATACCGCACCACCGTTGAGGCAGAATACGTATCCAGATGTTGACTTGAAGTCGTCTACATCACATTGGAAGCTCGAATCTGTAAAGCCTTGCAAATTTCAATTCTCATCCACCGTATACAAAGGACAATTCCTTAGTCCTTCTTAGGTACTTAAGAATTGCCTTTACGGCTATCCAGTGCTGCTCATCTGGATCAGACTGATAGCGACTCGTAACGCTTAATGCGTACGCTACGTCTGGTCTAGTACATAATATATCATACATTATGCTTCCAATAGCGGAGGCAAATGGTATTTGAGACATATTGCTTCTCTCTTCAGGCCTCTTTAGGGCCATAGACTTAGAGAGTGCAATTCCATGTCTCATCGAAAGCAATCCTCTCTTGTATTCTTCCATACGGAATCTCTTCAGTATTTTATCTATGTACTGTGATTGGGGGAGGCCCAGCAATCCTTTTGATCTATCTCGGTACATCCTTATACCTAGTACAAATGATGCTTCTCCCAAATCCTTCATTGAGAATTGTGTAGACAACCATGCTTTCGTTTTGGACAACACATTTACATTGTTTCCAATGAGAAAGATGTCACAACGTAAAGCACCAAAAATTCAATTGTACTCCCACTGATCTTCTTGTACACGTAAGGTTCGAACACGTTTTTTATGAATCCAAAAGTTTGGATTGTTTCATCGAAATAGATGTTCCAACTTCGGGAAGCTTGCTTCAGTCCATAAATGGACCTCTGGAGTTTTCACACCTAGTGTTCATCTCCTTTGGATGCATATCATTTTGGTTGCTCCATGAAGATCTCCTTATCAATGTCTACATTGAGGAAGGCGGTCTTCACATCCATCTGTCATATCTCCTAGTTATACCACGCAACTATGGCTAGCAAGATTCGAATGGATTTAGGCATTGCGACGGGCGAGAAGGTTTCCTCAAAGTCGATGCCTGGCCTTTGAGTATATCCTTTTGCCACTAGTCGCGCCTTGTAGGTAATTACCTCTCCGTTCACTCCTAGTTTTCGCTTATAGATCCACTTGAAACCCACGAGAGTCACTTCGTGGATCTACCAAGGTCTAGACCTTGTTTGAGTGCATGGAGTCCAATTCGGATTCCATTGCTTCGCGCCACTTTCCCGAATCTATGTCTAACATAGCTTCATTGTAAGTCCATGGGTCAGTTAGAGACTATCCAGTCTCGTGCAGCAGACCGTAGTACCTCTCGGGTTCTCTACATTGTCTTTCTGAACTACGAAGAATCGATGTACTCTCTGGTGCACTTTCATGCTCTTGTTCTCCCACTGCCTGTGGTGATGGGTCGGCTTGATCGTCCTCTTTGGCCTTTTCAGTTTAAGTGACCTCATCCAGTTCTATGTTGTGTTCCTTCTTGTCCAACAAGAAATCCTTCTCCAAGAAATGCGTGTTCCCTGAGACAAACATAGTTTGTATCGTAGGATCATAGAACTCGTATCCTATTAAGTTTTCTGGATACCCCACGAATTTGCACAAAGTGGATTTAGTTTCCAATTTATCTCCCACTAGCTTTTTAACATAAGCGGGAGATCCCCATATGCGCATGAATGCGTATGAGGGTGCCTTACCAAACCATAATTCGTATGGTGTCTTTTGTACCGATTTAGAAGGTACCATATTCAGTATCTTCGTTGCCGTGAAGAGGGCATGTCCCCAAAATGAAAAAGGAAGGTCAGTGGCACTCATCATGAATCGAACCATATCCATCAAGGTTCGATTTCTTCTCTCTGATACTCCATTTAATTGGGGTGTAGCAGGAAGAGTTTACTGCGATAGTATTCCATGCTCTACAAGACAATTCAGAAATTTGTTACTAAGAAGTTCTCCACCTCGGTCAGAACGAAGAGTCTTTATCATATGACCAAGTTGATTCTCTACTTTCATCTTGAATTCTTTGAATCGCTCAAAGGCTTCAGACTTGTGTTTCAACAAGAACACATATCCATAATGACTTTAGTTGTTAGTGAAGGTGATGAAGTAATCGTACCCACCTTGGGCACTTTTTCTTAGTGGTCCACATACGTCAGTATGTATCAAGTCCAATGTTTGTTTGGCTCGCTCAAGGTTTCCCTTAAATGGAACTTTAGCCATTTTACCCTTTAGACATGGTTCACATGTTGGCATTTCATCAATGCGATTAATTTCAAGCGCGCCATATGATGCTAACTTTTGAATCCTTGACTTGGATATATGCCCAAGTCGAGCGTGCCACAATTGGGCAGATATTTCATTATCTTGTTTTCTTTTATTTAGTTGTACGTGCATAACCAACTTAGGTGGTTCTATGGTATATAGTCCATCTTTTAATGTACCAGTGAAAAATAAATTATCATTCATGAATAACGAAAAGCAACCTTTATTAATTGAAAAATTAAAACCTTCATTATCCAACACAAGAATAGAAATAATGTTTTTCACTAAACCAGGTACATAAAGAACGTTCCTAAGGACTAATTTATTACCACCTATATCTAACTCCACTTCGCTTATGGCCTCGGCAGCAGCTCTAGCTCCATTGCCAAATCTCAGGATCCAATCCCCTAGCCTAAGTGGCCTTGTTGCTCCCATCACCTGTAAATCATTACAAAGATGAGAACCACAAGCAGTGTCTAACACCCAAGATGCACAGTTAATTGACAAATTAACTTCAACAAGGAATATACCTGTCGAGCTCTCCAAGAGTTCGAACTTGATCCTCTCCATTGACCTTGTGCAGTAAGGAGCTCTGGTTTCCATTTGCTTTGACCTTGACCGCCGCGCAGTCTTTTCGCCAACCTTCGCATTCTTTCCAAAAGAAGCCTCATGTTCCTCGAGCATTTGTCGCAGGACGTGTACAGTGATCTCTTTCCTTTGGAGATTCAAGTCCACGATGAATCTGTCATATGATCTAGGAAGAGATTGTAGGATAATATCCACACGAAAATCATTGCCCATCATGACACCCATATCATCAAGTTCAGTTAGAAGTCGAATCATCTTGTGTACGTGAATTCCAACAGGAGTTTCCCTTCTCTTTCTTGCTTGCAAGAGTTCTCTCGTTATCGCGAATCTGCGACGATCATCTCTAATCCCATAAAGGAATTTGAGATTCGAGAGAATCTCTTTCGCGGATACCATATGCTCATGTTGTAACCGCAGATCAAGTGACATATGTTCCAACATGTAATCACGAGCTAATCCATCATCCAATTTCTATTTGGTGATGCTTTTCCGAAGCTCATCGGGAACATCATGTGAAATAACAACAGGTGGAGGTACAAACAAAATATATGAGATGTTTTCAGCTTTAAAAAGTCCATTCAAAAGGTGCGTCCAGAAGTGCAAGTTTGGTCCAGTTAAAATGTTACGTTCAAGTGATGAGATCGGCAAATCTCTAAGTGCTCTAAGCTCTTTTGACATCATATCTATAAAAAGACGATAGAAGAAATAAATACGCGAAAGATTAATTTAAGATGCACAATTTACAAACATGGGTTTTATATGTAAATTACTCCCACTATTTTAATCAAAATCATAGTAGTAAGTATAGTGCGATACACGATACGTATCGTACGATACGAAACGATTCAGAGCCTTGCCGATACGACTCGCCGAAATAATCGCAGGGGTGTTTTTCTCGGTACGATTCAGACACGATACGATACGTATCGTGTGTATCACGATACACGACCGATACATACGATTTTTTGCATTTTCGGATCTTGGGTTCGACCCGGGTCGACCCGGTTCGACCCGGTTTTTTTTAACAACTAAACCCACCAATTTTTACCCTAATTTCAGATTTTTTCACCATTCTTCCTGCCGCGTCTTTTCCCCAAGGTAAATTCCAGAATTTTTTTACTTGATTTCATTAATTTCGTAACATTTTCATCCAATTTCTTGGTCAAAAAATCGAAATATCGCGATTCCCATAAAAAGTATCGCGATTCTAGTCCAATTCTTGTCCGATTCAGACCGATTCAAATTCGAAATTTCGTGGTTTCGGGCTTCGATACAATTCCGGCGTACAATATAGTTAGTTTCTCTATTCTTACTATTATGCGTACCATTTTCAGAATTAATTTCGATCAAACCCAAACAGGGGATTAAACTTTCCTTTCCTTTCCTTTCCAACAGAATAATACTAGCAGAACAAGTTTTTTACTTTTTGTTTTTGAGAGAGCTAGAGACGGTAGGAGGTAATTAATAGTATATATCTATCTATGTATGTTTATTCATAGTCCTGAAAATTATGGTTTGGACTTTGATTAGCAGTACCTCAAGTAAACAAAAAAAATCATAACTGAATCAGGAAACTCTGCTTTGAATATTTGCATATTTGTGAAACCTTATGTAAGTTAGTATTTATTATTTTACTATGTAAGTTTGTATTAGTAAAATTAAGGCAGAGATGTTGTCGGAAGAAAACATACTATGTGTAATTGTGTATGACTGTATGGACAATATTTTGCCCGTTGAATATTTGAGTTCTGAAATCTTCTTAAAGATGAAGCAATTTTTACTTGAATTCAGAACTGTTGTTGTTTCTCTATTTTGTTTGATCAGTTTGCTTCTTTGTGTACAATATAGTTAGTGTGGATATTTAATAATATAGATACTATTAGATAGGGCAGCCATATATTTAATAATATAGATAGGGCAGCCAAAATTTTTTGTTAAGGAAATTTTATATTAAATTAACTGTTTTGAAGTATATGTGGTTTGATTATATGATTATTGATGCTATTATTTATTTTTTATGCTTGAAGGTGCTAGTTAGCTCTTTTGTTGATTACAATGGTAAGGAAACTTGATGATACATGGAAGCATTGTCAAAGGTTTGAGGGGGTAGAAGAAGGAGAAGGAGGAGGAGGAGATAAGCGTAGGCTTAGAGTACAATGCAATTATTGCTCACATCAATGTTGGGGTGGAACAACAAAGATGAAACATCATCTTGCCGGGACCAAAAAAGCTGTTATTGCATGCACAAGTGTTCCCGATGATGTTAAAGCATTTTATGAGAAGTTTTTTCAAAGTAAACAAGACATCAAAGAAGCTACTAATCTTGAAAGCTTGAGTGAACAAGTGGAAGATGTTCCTAAGGAAAAAGGAACAATAGAGAAATTTGTTTCTAAAGGTGGAGAAGGATCATCCAAAATGCTTAAGCAAACGACAATGAATGAATCTTTGAAAAATCGGGACCTAGTTATTCGAGATATATGCCGGTGCATATATGGTAATGCTTTACCATTCAATTTGGTGAGAAGTCCACTGTTCAAACAAATGATAAAATCGATTGGTGAATATGGTAGAGGTTTGAAACCTCCCTCTTATCATTAAGTAAGAGTTTCTTACTTAAAGAAAGAAGTTGATCATGTCAATGAAGATCTTGAAATATATAGAAAAGATTGGAAGAAATGGGGATGCACACTAATGTGCGATGGTTGGAGCGATGGGAAATCGAGATCACTGACCAATTTCTTAGTTAACAGTCCAAGAGGGACTGTTTTTTTTTTAGATCCGTCGACACTAGTGATGTGATCAAAGACGGTCAAAAAATGTTCGAATTGTTGGACAGTGTAGTTGAGGAGATTGGAGAAGAAAATGTAGTCCAAATTGTGACTGATAGTGCCTCTAATCTTGTGGTAGCTGGGAGGAAACTAGAAGAGAAGAGAAAACATTTGTTTTGGTCTCCATATGCAGCCCATCTCGTCGACTTGGTGCTAGAGGACATTGGGGGAGATTCCGGTCTTCCATAGTACAATCACAAAAGCAAAAAGGGTCACAAAATTTATTTACAGGCATCAGTGGGTCCTTGCTTTATTTAGAAAACACTCAGAAGGAAGAGAATTAGCAAGACCTGGAGTGACACGGTTTGCTACAGCTTTTCTTACACTAAATCGCATAATGGAGCAAAGGGATGCCATTAGAACTTTATTTGCTTCAACAGAATGGAGAACTAGTTCTTATTCTAGTAGAGTTGAGGGAAAGAAAGTGGAGGACATAATTTTGACTGACAAAAAATTTTGGATGGCCATCCAATATTGCTTGAAGTGTGTGAGTCCACTTGTCAAACTATTGAGGCTTGTAGATGGTGATGTAAAGCCGGCCATGCCATATATTTACCAAGCAATTGATAGAGCCAAGGAGCAAATAGCCAAGAACTTCAATCATAAGTTCGAACACTATAAGAAGGTGTGGAAACTTATTGATGATCGGTGGGAGAAGCAAATACAAAGACCTCTTCATGCAGCCGCATACTTTCTTAATCCTCAGTACGTGCTCGTTAAGTTTTATGCAATTAGTTCTTTTTTTAAAGATTAAATTAAATTTATATTCAATTTAAAAAAATAAAAAATCCCAAATGCAATCTCCTAGTACCCACGACTCGTTGGCCATACTATTTGATTCACTTGGTGGTCGACATCATCGATGATTAACCATCGCAGCTAACCGTTGAGTTCATTTAGCCTCGTTTTTTGTTATGGACCCACGACTCGTGAGACATCCATACTTACTAGCTTTAAATCATGTCTAATACTCGTGGAGAGAAATAGTTCAATTTTAGACGCCCCACGACTCGTGAGACAGCGCCTAGAACCTTGCTATCCCCTCTCTTGGCACTGAACTGTGCATCGAGGCCCACGACTCGTGAGACATCTAGTTATATTCGTACAATATGCCTAAGACCTAGTAATTGGATAGGCTCGGACCATAGACACTATTCGTATGCCCCGGTTATTCGATTTAATATTATAATCGAGTTTTAAAGTTCAATTGGAGGTTTTATCAAATTTCTTGTGCGAGGTCTCATCAGATTATGATTTATCTTGTTTACGTGATCTATTCTAAGCATGCAAGACATACATCAAAGAATAATAGTAAACATACATCACCTAGTAGGATATGATTGATCGATTGTCCATCCTATGCGATCCATCACGAGCCATGCGATGGATCAATTGGTCAGTCTAGGGTGGAAATTAAATGTCCTAACTATTATGATTTTCAAACCCATACATGCATGGGCCTTCTTGTAATTTCCTACTTGATTGGGCCTCCATGTATTGAATTGGGCCTCCATGTTCTCCAAGGTTATGAGCCTCCATGTGGACGTCCAAGTCTTCATGAAGTCTTCTCGGCTCCAAGCCTAAACTAAGTCTAACTTATAAAAATGGCCCTATTCTATTACATTTAATTGCGCAAGCAAGGGGCACCAATCAGGCCCATTTAATTACAACCCATAAAATAAATAAACCAAATACTACACATGGCTTAGGGGCAAAATCGACCAATTCACATATTCATTCAAGAACATGCATAAATTCACATAAGGGCATAAATGTAAATCTACCGGCTCCTTTAATTTTAATTCATAAAAATTATACAAGATAATTAATTTTGAATTAACAATTAATCTCTAAGATTAATTAACTCTTACTTGATTTCTAAGTAATCTACAATTCTTATCTTGATTAAGTTGGTTAATTAAGATAGTTACATATCTCTAAGAAAACTCTAAGTTTCCCAATTTCCAAAATCTCCAAGATTCTCAAGATAATCTTATTTTTGACTAAATTAGTTAACTAAGGTAGTTCCCAAATCTTCCAAGATTTCTACCTTATCCAAAACTCCAAGTTTCCTAATCTCACTTATCTCCAAGATTTTCAGATTTTTCAAAATAGGCAGAATTAGAGCCCAATCAACCAGGTCGCGGCCAATCAAGAACTGCCACGTGGACAACACACTCGCAGCCACGAAGTCCGCGCGTGGGCTGTCCGTAGCAGCCGCTGCTGCGCATGGCAGCGTATGGCAGCGCACGGCTGCGCGTAATAGCATGCGACAGGCAACCCGTAGGCTGCTGTCGTGTGGCGCATGCGCGGCCAGCGCGATGTTCGTACACTGCCGTGGGCAGCAGCGCGCGGTGGCCGCCTAGCCGCGATGCGCTAATATATGATTTAATTAAAAACAGATCCAATTAAATCCCAATTCAAAAATAGAATTAATTTTAACTCTATGTTAAAACAGATCTACGTTCTAAAATACATAGTTAAAGAACTAGCCACAGATAAATCAAACATATCAATTTATAACACAGAATTTGCAAATTCATATATATACAAAGCCCTATATCTGATACCACTGTTGGGATTCGGTAAGATAAACAGCCCTACAGGCAGCAGAATCTTGCCAGGATACTAAACTGGTTGTATATATATGAATAAATAAATGACATATATAACTTAGTTTTATGTTATACCTATCTCCTTGCAAATCCCGGCCGCAAGCAAAGTCGTTGCGTTTCTCCCTCGGTAGAATCGATCCAAAGCCTGTTGGAGCGCCCCACGTGTTACGCCTCTACGGACACACCACAATATCATGAAAACTAATATATCCTAATCGGCTAGAACATAGGATATAATAAGATCTAGGGTTAGAGAACGACATAGGAGCAAAATCGAAAACGAAAAATTCTTCCAAAGAGGAAGGGGTGTTCGGCCGATTTTAGGTGTGAGGGAGAGAGAGAGTATTTTTCTTGACTTAGGCTTTTTGGCTCTTTAGTTGTGTGTTATGAGATATGATACATAGTCTCCTATTTATAAGTATCTCATTATCCTAATCCTCCTAGGATTAGGGCTCTAAGTCTCCTACATGGGCCTTGGCTCTTTTAATTAGAAGACTAAGTCTTCTAATTAATTCATGACCCATACATGATTTAATTAATTGGGTCTTTATTTAATTTCCCAATTAAATAGCCCAATTAATTTATTTCTCTCTTATTTAATTAAATTAGACTCTAAGTCTATTTAATTAAATATTCTCATAATTAATTAAATACAATTTAATTAATTAACCCACCAATTAAATTCCAACTTAATTTACAGTCTTGATCAAATTCCAATCGGATCACCCTTGCTCCAATTGGGTCGACCCAGTTGACCCAATCGACCCAATCGACCCAGTCGATTCGGTCGACCCAGTTGCTCTTCCTTTCTCGCTTTCGCTTCATGTATATTATGTATGCCCCCGTAGATTCACCACATAATTGGTCGTGGGTTATAATTAAATATTTATTTAATTACTCAAGTATGAAATACTCTAAATCAATTGAACACTCTGTCGACTGATCATTTCAAAATTAGCACCCCTGCCAATTTAGGAAATCTCCCACACTCCACGGTCGATATCTGGCCACAAGCCCATGGAGCCCAATCACTGATGAATTAATTCGGTGAACCTTTTAACTCATTTACAATTTACATATACGACATAATCTCTCCATCGATCAATCTCCCAGTCGAGACTTAAGGGTATGGACTTTTCATCAGTTCCCTTTTCCTTCGTCTTGACCTTATGCATTCTGATCTCGAAATTATTCTCTTTGACTTAATCTTTGTAAGCTACTTTCATAAAGTTGTCAGATACATTGGCCAAGGATTTTTCCAGAATTAATTTCTCACAGAAATCCATAGGAGAAATTCCTAACCTATCAAGTCGGGTCAATGGATCCTTTGTTGATGATATGAACCTGCATATGAGTTCCTCTATACCCATCATGAGTCCACAAAGACTTTCTGGTAATCTCCAGTCGATCGGAACTCACATCTAAGTATAGATGTTCTCGCACCAATTGGTGAGTTATTTCCTAATTGGGGTATTCAGTGTACTTGCCATCCCAGCAAGTCACCCACTTATGTGTATCGACTATCCCAGTCACGCTCATGGACCCCATCGTTCTCCAGTTCATCGGAGTATACACAATAGTGAGAGTCTAACCGAATCCAACGATGTCCTATCTCGATTAGATTTTACGACTCTTGAATATGTTCTTGATCACGGTCTTGGAAATCAGTTCCATGGGTTGTCCCATATCCCTGTGATCTAGGGACTTCTATCCTTATGCAGAGATAATTATTACATAAGATAAAGTTGACCATATAATAAAGTGCATTTATTTATAAAAATTGAATAGTTCCTTCATGTATTACATTAAATGACAGCCATACAGTTGGCTTGCCGGACAATATTTCTATCATGACTTAATACGCTTGTTTAATTATAGTATGTAAATCAAACAATGGCCAACTTCATCTCTCGCGAATCACTTAAGCGATTGATGAAATCCTTAGATCAAAATAGACTATGGGACGATTCACTTCAGTATGAATGCAATCATGAAACAATCTCTAAGGTCGTGTTCTTAAAACTGTTCCAAGTCATAGATTCCAAACGAGACGGGGTATCGAAGGAATTGCAAAGACTTGTGGAAATATGGATGATTCACATGGAGTGAATTTGTAGCGTTTCATGAGCAAGGCATTTGATGCTAGTGCATATGAGTAGGTGGTTCAATAGGAGATCGAACGCATCGAACGACCCGAACAGAGAAATCCATTGTGGAAGCGCAAGACGCACATCGGCGATGGGATGTTTCTCAAACTTATAATAGTGTACAATTTAGTCCTTAGACTTGAGGTGCTAGGGCGAATTCGGTGCATGGGTGTGCATACTTAGATTTAGGTGCCGGTCACGTAGCTTGACCATTGTGTGCCTAAGTTGGGTCCGTATAGTCGTGTACGCAAATGGTTAGCATAAATATGGGATCTACCGACTCAACGTAGTGTGTTGGGAGAATTTCCTACACGTTCTTAGATAATAGATTCCGAGAAACCTATGGCCATAGTTGGTGACGGATTTGGAAATGGATTTCCAATTTAGCAGTCACACTGGAATCATTATCCGGAATTAGAAAGTATAGTTATCGAGATTATTAGAGGTGCCGATCAATTCACACACCCTAGGTCACGATCGGGAAATTAAGTCGATAAAATGATCGTATGTACATGGTACTTATAAGAGGTGAGGTTCACTGAGATCAATTCACCTGAAGTTGGGTCTCATGGGCTTGTGGTTAGACATCGATCATGAGGTGTGGGTACTCATGAATTAATAAGGAGATTAATTCTTGAGTGGTTAATTGAAGGGGTTCGGGTCTGCGGCCAATTGATGGTGAACATAGAGGGTCACACACAATACAATTGGACTGCAACAAATCATACAAGGAAAGTTTCATTTAAAGAGTTAAATCAAAATACTTAAGAATTAAAGTGTTAATTCTTGAAGAAGAAAACTAATTAATTAAAGGGTTAATTAATAAGAGAAGAATGAATTTAATTGATTAATTGTATTAATTAATTAAATGGGTTTAATTAATTAAAAGGGGATCTAAGTCCATTAGAAAACAAATAAATGCAATAAGTAAATGGGCTTAAGTTTCCTAGTTGGACTAGATCACATTAAGTCAAGACTCCTTATCTATAAATAAGGAGTAGGAGACCAAAACCTTAACCCTAACACACAAAAAGGAGTCGACCCCCTTTCTCTAAATCTGAAAATAGCCGCCACCTCTCTTCTCCTTGAGGTTCGGCCGAACCATGTAGAATTCTACAGGGTTCATGCAATTGTTTTCTCCTTCTTCCTGTCTGATAACTTTTGGATCCTAGTTCTGAGCCTATGGATTCAAAGGAGTTGCTTCAATCCAGTTGGTGTGGACACCGCTAGAGGAACAACGCTTAGGGTGCTTCTTACGAACCAAATCCATTAGATCTGAAAGAAGACCGGAAAAAAACCACCACCGTTCCAGTGGTGAGGTAAATTCTAAAACCCCCTATGGTTGGTTTTGTTTTTTGTGTAAAATCATCTTCGTATGACTAGATGAGTAAAGATCTTAATTGGGTTATTTTTTAATTTTTAAAATTCAGCTGCTTTTAATGTCCTGACGTTACCAATAACCACATCTCTTGATTAAAACATACTTATAAATGAACTAAGAGAACGAAGGCAAAACGCTTCGATGTATTAAATAAACATAAAGTTGATAGATGAAATATATGAAACAATATGTCAAATTGTAATTAAACTCTTTTGTTGGCATTAGAGTGTCGAACGAGGTGATAGATTTCTTAGTATTTTAGAATTAACTCTTTGATTGGCAGGGAACCGCTATACGAGCTTATTTGTGATATGCAACAATTATCATGACTATCAAGACATGTGATCAGGATAATCAGATGAGTTGACGTGAAAGTAACATTGATGTCGAGAAGGTGGCTACTCAGCAGATAGCTATCAGGTAGATGGCTACTTGACAACATATTCATCAAGCATGTGGTTACTTAAGGAATGAGAATCATGTCAATACGTGGGCACTCACATGAGGTTTTACAGCTTGGGGCTAGTTTAAAGGAGCGGCTTTGCAGACTATGGAAGCAAGTTGCGGCTTTCTTCGAGAGGCGGCATTGCTGAACTTCAGGGAGTCATGAATTGCGGCTTGCTGAAAGGAGCGGCTGATTTCGAGGAGCGACGTTGCTAACTTTGGAGAACCAGCTTGTGGCTTACTTTGAAAGGCGGCGTTGTTGAACTTCAAGTAGGCATGATGCTTGATTCAGTGAAATATTAATTGATTTGATTTGAGGTATCGATTTGATTGATTGATTATGTGTGTCGAATGAACCATTCTCCTGATAATTATAGGCCATGTTGTTGTCGGATATTCCTCCTGATGCTGTCTACCTACTTCTTCCACTTTTATCTTTCTTCCACTTCTATCTTTTTTAGGCATGGTTTCCACTACTCTGTCAACTGCCTTCCTGTTTTACTTCATGTTCAATTTCCAGATGAGTATCTCTTGACAAATATTGATGGTCGTTGATCCTATTGAAATTGATGTGTTCATAGCTAGGTAGTTACTTCCATTATAGTTAACCACCTTCGAGGTATTTTGCGAGTTGGTTAAGATCTACTTATCCATTATTTCACTCCAAAAATTTAATTGGTTACGTGGTCGCTTTTTATGACTGACTTGGCCTTTAATTAAATTAATCTCTTTGTTAATTTAATTAATTACACATGTTGTGTTTGAAGCAATTTATGGGTCTCATTACTTAATAAGACCAATAATTGTTTATTTTGTTATAAAATGTGTTAATTTGTGGATGTCCATTGGAGTTGTTCAGCCATTTGAAAGGTCTTGCAACTTCTATCTTAAAGATCATTTTGAAGACACCATATGAAAGGACTTCTAACTTATGATGTAACTCTTAACATCTGACTCTTGGGTTCTTATCTAGACCTATAAATAGAGGCCATTGTAGTGTATTGTATGGAATGAATAAGAATGAATAAAATTATCTCCCTACTTCACTTTTCTTCTCCACAATTACATTGTAGTTTTTTCTTGTTATTCTTTTAATTTCATAACACGTTATCAGCACGATATGTTCTATCTTTTGATTCAAACTCAGTTAATCGGATCCATTAGAAAGTTCATATTTCTCACTTCAAAAGGTAAGATCAAATTAACGAATGGGTAAGATGATGAGTTAGTTATTTCATTATATATTATATATTTGATGTTAGACGTTTTATGCTATACAAATATTAATATTTATATATTCACAAAGGTAATGAGATGAAATATATCTTGTTGCCTCTTTAGTAATCGAGAAAGATAGAATTATGACATTAATTATCTTACTAACCACATTTCAAAAGAGTTATGTCAATCAAAGTAAGGTTTGATCTATAAATTGCCATATACAAATTAGAATAAAGATTATGTCATATTTTCCTATGTTATATGGCATGTATATCAATATACAGTACTATAATTTTTCAAAAATTAAATAATTGATGGCAACTTCAATTTTAGAATGAATTAAATTTGAATGGAGTTGTGGTTATTTCAACTTTTAAATTGGTTTAAACTTGGTGCAGTTGAATATTTTTTAATTATCAAGAACTTAAAGTTTTTAAAGTCAAATATTTAGGTCCGAAGCCTAAATGATATGAGAATCGAAACGTTTTGGTTCATTTTTATGTTAGGCTTGAAGCCTAGGTTATGAACTCAAACCCGAAGATTTGAGAATATTTTTCGCACTTTATATGACATGGACTATTGATATTGAAATCCGCTGGAATGCAAAAGGTCTCAACATACAATCATAAAATGAAAATGGGACAAATGAGAAAGATAAAGTGAAGGCAATGCTTCATTAGTTCATTCATAATTTCCTCCTTGAAAGGTTGAAATTCCAACATATATATTTGAGTTGAGGATCCGTTTGTCCTAAAATATTTGTAGGAATTATTTAACACAAAAGTTGTGATTATTTCCACTTGAATAAAACTTAATTCATGTACATTGAACTGTCCTATTCCAGTCCAAGCTAAATGGCAATTTTAAGTTCATGTTCACCTTTGGCATGAAATGATAACATGTTTTTAAGGCATGCATTTTATGGATGAATTTATGGATAAAAGCATGTGTTGCCATTTAGAATTCTTTTAAGAATATCTAGTTTAATATTTTGTCATATCTTTTGGCTAATATTCAAAACCTTCGAATGTCGAAATTTTTTGTATCGACAATTTGAATATTTATAATTACGGGACTAATATGGACTTGCATAAAGAGAGTTCAACTATAGACATTTTCCCTTAAAATCTTGATATGAATGTATGCACTTGAAGTTGCACCATTTTAAATTGAGAAATGAAATCCACAATTAAAAATTATTTTTCAATTTGGAGATAAAGTATTACAACTATCGAAATACTGAAAAATCATAACTCCTATTATGATTGATAAGCATTCCTTGAAATGGATGAAAATGTGAATATAAATGATTTATTACCAAAAGTGAGCGTTCATGATTCATTCTCATAAATTAATAGAATGTACGATAGACATTGACATTATTTAGACATGGTCAAATTATTTTATGCATTTCATATAATGATTGCATCATACCATCCGAAACGAAACAAAATAGTGGTAAAACTTGAGAAAAATAAAGGTATGCAAATTGATTCTACAAGGTGTCAAAATGACACTTGTTGAAAGAAACATTCATCAAGAAAAAATGAATTACTACGATGTAAGTGACATTCTTGATGGTAATGATTGAACCACTTAACATTACTAATTTCGATTTTGATAATTTCTATAAAGATAAGTAGAGCTATAGTGATAATAAAATAATGATTAATATGAAATTAAGTTTACGGCTTAACATTTT
The DNA here is from genome assembly GCA_038501285.1 of Penstemon eatonii. Classification (NCBI taxonomy): domain Eukaryota; kingdom Viridiplantae; phylum Streptophyta; class Magnoliopsida; order Lamiales; family Plantaginaceae; genus Penstemon; species Penstemon eatonii. The sequence goes on along the minus strand of CM076710.1, from coordinate 39,601,384 downwards.
GTGATTAAATATTTGAATTTTTAATATGACTTATTATATTTCAATTATGTATATAGGTATGGTTTGAGTGAATGGTAAAAATACATGTGACAAAAGTCAGTGTATGACAATTCATATTAAAAATTGTTTATGATTTTAAGAAATTGTTTATTTTTTAAATAAATAAATAAAAAGAAACGTAGATGTATATATATATATATATATATATATATATATATATATATATATATGATATTCTTTATGCCTTATTTGTGTTTATTTATTTTATCTCATGTCGTGGTTAAAAGTAAAATGAAAACTGGTTAACTTCATAATTATTTCATTTGATTAAATTATTCACTAAGTCATAAGCTATATGAGGTTACATTGATGTGATTATTGAGCTTATGAATCCTTAATAATAAGTGAAGACTTATTATTTTGATTAACCTCATTTATTTAAGACTTCAAATGGGGATTTTATAGAAAGAAATGTGTTTATACAATTGAAACATATATTACAGTAAACCAAAAGTTTACTTACCAAAATAAATTATGGATAACCGGTTAGACCATCCCGGATAAAATATGATGCGAAAAAAAATTATTGAGAGTTTGTATGGATCTTCACTGAAGAACCAGAAGATTCTTTAAATAAAAGAATCCTTTTGTGCTGCTTGTTCTCAAGGTTAATAGATTACTAAATCATTTCAATTAAGAATAGGTTAGAATCTTCAGCATTTTTGAAACACATACAATGTGATACACGTGGGCCCACTCATCCTCTTGTTGGGATTCGATAAGATAAACAGCCCTAGGCACAGCGGAATATAAAAACTTTTAGGACCTCTTAAGGAATCTTGCCAGGATATTCTCTAGTTGTATATATATGAATATAAATAAAACGATAGTATAAGTTTTCTCGTTTATACCTATCTCCTTGCAAATCCTCGGCTAGCAAAACGAGCTCTGAATTCTGCTCCAGCAAAATCGACCCAGACCTTATGAGTAGCGCCCCACGTGTTGCGCCTCTACGAGTTGATACACCACAATATCACGAAAATAATATATCTCGATCAGCTAGAACACGAGATATATTATAAACTAGGAATTAGGAACAATTTAGGAACAAAACTCGAAAACGAAAAATTCTTCCAAGTGGAAGAAGTGTTCGGTCGATATAGCTAGGGAGAGGGAGAGAGAATTTTTGCTCTTGCTCAATATTGCCTATGGAGTTGTGTGAAATTCAACTATAAGAAAGCTACTTATAGTTTTCTCTCTAACCTAGTTCTATTAGGACTAGGGTTCTTCTCTCCTACATGGGCCATGGCCCTCTTTAATTAAAAGACGTAGTCTTCTAATTAATTCATGGCCCAGTTAATTAATTTGACCAGGCCTAATTTAATCTCCCAATTAAATAGTCCAATTAATTAACTTAATCTCCCATTTAATTAAATCAGACTCTAAGCCCATTTAATTAAAATCCCTTTTAATTAATTAAATCCAACTTAATTAATTAATCCACAAATTAAATTCCAATTTAACTTATGATCCTGATCCAATTTCAATTGGATCCCATTTGTTCCAATTGGGTCGACCTAGTCGACCCACCTAATATAATCGATCCAGTCGACTCGGTCGTTCTTATTTCCTCGCTTTCGCTACTTGTGTATTGTGTATGCCCCCGTAGGTTCACCACATAATTGGCCGTGGGTTATAACTAAATATTATTTAATTATTCGAGTAAGACTTACTCTAAATCAATCGAACACTCTGTCGATTGATCATTCCAAAATTAGCACCCCTGCCAATTTGGGAATTCTCCCACACTCCACGGTCGATGTCCAGCCACAAGCCCATGGAGCCCAATCACTGGTGAATTAATTCAGTGAACCTTTTATCATTTATAATTTCCATATACGACATAATCTCTCCATCGATCAATCTCCCAGTCGAGACTTAAGGGCATGGTCTTTCATCGGATTCCCTTTTCTTTTGTCTTGACCTTATGTACTCTGATCTCGAAATAAATTCTCTTTGACTTAATCTTTATGAGCTACATACATAAAGTCGTCAGATACCTTGGCCAAGGATTTTACCAGAATTAATTTCTCACAGAAATCCATAGGAGAATTTCCCAACCTATCAAGTCGGGTCAATGGATCCTTTGTTGATGATATGAATCTGCATACGAGTTCCTCTATACCCAACATGAGTCCACAGAGACTTTCTGGTGATCCCCAGTCAGTCGGAACTCATATCAAAGTATAGACGTTCTCGCACCAGATAAACCCTATCACCTCAAGTAGTTAGGGATCGTTCCTCGTATACTATTATAAATTTGGAATAACTTCAACCCCGATATGCGACTACCGCTTCCATGGTGAGTTATTTCCTAATTGGGGTATTCAGTGCGCTTGCCATCCCAGCAAGCCACACACTTATGTGTGTCGACTATCCCAGTCACGCTCGTGGACCCCAGCGTCCTCCATTTCATCAGAGTACACACAATAGTGAGAGTCTAACCGAATCCAACGATGTCCTATCTCGATTGGATTCTGCGACTCTTGAATATGTTCTAGATCACGGCCTTGGAGATCAGTCCACGGGTTGTCACATAGCCCTGTGATCTAAGGACTTCTATCCTTATGCGTAGATAATTATTACAAAAGATAAAGATGACCATTTAATAAAGTGCATTTATTAATTGAAATTGAATAGTTCCGCATTTATTACAATAAATACTATCCATACAGCTGGCTTGCAGGACACTATTTCTATCAATCTCCCACTTGTCCTAAAGCCAGTCTTTTATGTTCTTGAGTCCCATCTTTAGCAGATGCTTCTCAAATGCCTTTTGAGGCAGAGGCTTCGTTAGCGGGTCCGTAGTATTATCTTCTGAGTCGACACGTTCCATCTTAATGTCTCCTCTACCAAAGATATCTCTTATCACATGGTATCGTCTTTGTACGTGCTTGGATTTCTGATGAGATCTCGGCTCCTTCGCTTGCGCAATAGCCCCATTGTTATCACAGAAGATAGTAATGGGCTCAGCGATGCTAGGTATCACATCCAGTTCCTGGATGAAGTTCCTCATCCAAACACCTTCCTTTGCTGCATCACTCGCAGTAATGTATTCAGCTTCGGTGGTTGAATCCGTGGTTGTTTCTTGCTTGGAGCTCTTCCAGCTAACCGCACCACCATTGAGGCAGAAAACGTATCCTGATGTCGACTTGAAGTCGTCTACATCACATTGGAAGCTCGAGTCTGTATAGCCTTCCAATTTCAATTCTCCTCCACCGTATACCAAGAACAATTCCTTAGTCCTTCTCAGGTACTTCAGAATTGCCTTTACGGCTATCCAGTGCTGCTCACCTGGATCAGACTGGTAGCGACTTGTAACGCTTAGAGCGTACGCTACGTCTGGTCTCGTACATAACATACCATACATTATGCTTCCTATCGCGGATGCATATGGTACTCGAGACATATTGCTTCTCTCTTCAGGCGTCTTAGGGGCCATAGACTTAGAGAGTGCAATTCCATGTCTCATTGGAAGCAATCCTCTCTTGGATTCTTCCATACTAAATCTTTTCAAGATTTTATCTATGTACTGGGATTGGGAGAGGCCCAGCAGTCCTTTTGATCTATCTCGGTAGATCCTGATACCTAGTACAAAGGATGCTTCTCCCATATCCTTCATTGAGAATTGTGTAGATAACCATGCCTTAGTTTCGGACAACGCTTTCACATTGTTTCCAATGAGAAGAATGTCGTCAACGTAAAGCACCAAAAATTCAACTGTACTCCCACTGATCTTCTTGTACACGCAAGGTTCGAACATGTTTTTGATGAATCCAAAAGTTTGGATTGTCTCATCGAAACGAATGTTCCAACTTCGGGAAGCTTGCTTCAGTCCATAAATGGACCTCTGGAGTTTGCACACCTTGTGTTCATCTCCTTTGGATGCATATCCTTTTGGTTGCTCCATGTAGATCTCCTTATCAATGTCCCCATTGAGAAAGGCAGTCTTTACATCCATCTGCCATATCTCGTAGTTATACCACGCAGCTATGGCCAGCAAGATTCGAATGGATTTAGGCATTGCGACGGGCGAGAAAGTCTCCTCAAAGTCAATTCCAGGTCTTTGAGTGTATCCTTTTGCCACTAGTCGCGCCTTGTAGGTTATTACCTCTCCGTTCACTCCAAGCTTTCGCTTATAGATCCACTTGCAACCCACGGGAGCCACTCCCACTGGTGGATCTACCAAGGCCCAGGCCTTGTTTGAGTGCATGGAGTCCAATTCGGATTCCATGGCTTCGCGCCACTTTCCCGAGTCTATGTCTAGCATAGCCTCTTCGTAAGTCCTTGGGTCGGTCAGAGATTGTCCAGTCTCATGCAGCAGACCGTAGTACCTCTCGGGTTCTCTACGTTGTCTTTCTGACCTACGAAGTATCGGTGTACCTTCTGGTGCACTTTCATGCTCATGTTCTCCCACTGCCTGTGGCGATGGGTCAGCTTGATCGACCTCTTCGGCCTTTTCAGCTTCAGTGACCTCATCCAGTTCTACGTTATTTTCCTTCTTGTCAACCAAGAAATCCTTCTCCAAGAAGTGAGCGTTCCTCGAGACAAACGTAGTTTGTCTTGTAGGATCGTAGAACTCGTATCCTATTGAGTTTTCCGGATACCCCACGAATTTGCACAAAGTGGATTTAGTTTCCAATTTATCTCCCACTAGCTTTTTAACGTAAGCGGGAGATCCCCATATGCGCATGAATGCGTATGAGGGTGCCTTGCCAAACCATAATTCGTATGGTGTCTTTTCTACGGATTTAGAAGGTACCATGTTCAGTATCTTCGTTGCCGTGAGGAGGGCATGTCCCCAAAATGAAAGAGGAAGGTCAGTGGCACTCATCATGGATCGAACCATGTCCATCAAAGTTCGATTCCTTCTCTCTGCTACTCCATTTAGTTGGGGTGTTGCAGGAGGAGTCCACTGCGATAATATTCCATGCTCTACAAGATAATTTAGAAATTCGTTACTAAGAAATTCTCCACCTCGGTCAGAACGAAGAGCCTTTATCGTATGACCAAGTTGATTCTCTACTTCCATCTTGAATTCTTTGAATCGCTCAAAGGCTTCAGACTTGTGTTTCAACAAGAACACATATCCATAACGACTAAAGTCGTCAGTGAAAGTGATGAAGTAGTCATAGCCACCTCGGGCGCTTTTTCTTAGTGGTCCACATACGTCAGTATGTATAAAGTCCAATGTTTGCTTGGCTCGCTCAGGGTTTCCCTTAAACGACAACTTAGCCATTTTACCCTTTAAACATGGTTCACATGTTGGCATTTCATCAATGCGATTGATTTCTATCGCGCCAGATGATGCTAACTTTTGAATCCTTGACTTAGATATATGTCCAAGTCGAGCGTGCCATAATTGGGCAGATATTTTATTATCTTGATTCCTTTTGTTTTGTTGTACATGCATCACTAACTTAGGTGGTTCAATGGTATATAGTCCATCTTTTAATGTACCAGTGAAAAACATATTATCATTCATGAATAACGAAAAGGAACCTTTATTAATAGTAAAATTAAAACCTTCATTACCACCTAAATCTAACTCCACTTCGCCTATGGCCTCGGCAGCAGCTCTAGCTCCATTGCCAAATCTTAGGATCCAATCCCCTGGCCTAGGTGGCCTTGTTGCTCCCATCACCTGTAAATCATTACAAAGATGAGAACCACAAGCAGTGTCTAGCACCCATGATGCACAGTTAATTGATAAATTAACTTCAACAAGGAATATACCTTTCGAGCTCTCCAAGAACTCTTTGCAGTTCCTCTTCCAGTGTCCAGGTTTCTTGCAGTAGAAACATTTCTGTTCACCAGACGAAGCTTTACGCTTCTTTCCCTTCCCTATGGGCCCAGATGGTGCTTTGTCTTTGCTTGAAGAAGCATTTCCTTTCCCCTTTCTTTTCTTTGTCCTTTTGGACTTGGATTGGGTCGAGGTAGCAACCATCACTGGCTTCTCTCTTCTCATGGAAGCCTCGGCAGTGGCGAGCATATTAGCCAACTCGTGGAGTTCAACATTCATCTTGTGCATGTTGTAGTTCACTACGAATTGCTCGAATGATCTTGGCAATGACTAGAGGATTATATCCTGGCAGTAGGTCTTGTCCATCTTTACGTCAAGATGACCAAGCTTTTCAATAAGCCCAATCATCTTGATGCAGTGAGATCGAACATCAGCACCTTCAGCCATCCTCGTTTGTTTGCAAAGCCTTAGCAGTTTCATACCGCTCATATCTACTGTGCACCCCAAATAACCCATTCAGGTGCGTGTAGATTTCAAAAGAAGACTTCATATGCTCGTGCTGCTTTTGAAGCTCATTCGTCATGGATGCCAACATGAGACAACATGACTGCAAGTCATCGTCAAGCCATAAATCCACGGCTTCTTTCTCAGTATCATCGGCATCCTTAGCAAGTTCGGGAGGGGGCCCATCAAGGACAAAACCTCGCTTTTCAGAAGCGAGAATGATCTTAAGGTTCCTGACCCAGTCATGGAAGTTGGGTCCAGTTAATTTGTTTTGTTCAAGTATGATGGAAATTGGATTCTTAGACATTATATCTACAAAATGACGATAGAAGAAACAAATACGCGAAAGATTAATTAAAATGCACAATTTACAAACATGGTTTTTATTTGTAAATTACTCCCACTATTTTAATCAAAATCTTATGCCCCCACATAAGTTTCGGGAATTTAAAATATCCTAGCGGGCTTAAAGCCCAAATGCAATCTCCTAGTACCCACGACTCGTTGGCCATACTATTTGATTCACTTGGTGGTCGAATACGTCGACGGTTAACCATCGCAGCTAACCCTTAAGTTCATTTAGCCTCGGTTTTCGATATGAACCCACGACTCGTGAGACATCCATACTTACTAGCGTTAAATCATGTCCAATACTCGTGGAGAGAAATAGTTCAATCCTAGACGCCCCACGACTCGTGAGATAGCACCTAAAACCTTGCTATCCCCTCCCTTGGCACTAAACTCGTGCATCGAGGCAATAGACATATCATCTTCCTACAGCTCGACCCACGACTCGTGAGACATCGAGATATATTCGTACAATATGCCTAAGACCTAGTAATTGGATAGGCTCGGACCATAGACACTATTCTTATGCGCCCGTTATTCGATTTAATATTCTAATTGAATTTTAATGTTCAATTAGAGGTTTTAAGTTTTCTTGTGCGAGGTCTCATCAGATTATGCTTATCTTGTTTACGTTTTTCTATCCTAAGCATGCATCTCATACATCAAAGAATAATTTGCGAAAAAGTAAACATTCATCACCTAGCAGGATATGATTGGTCGATTGCCCATCCTATGCGATTCATCACGAGCCAAGTGATGAATCAATTGGTCAGTCTAGGGTGGAAATTAAATGTCCTAACTATTACAATTTTCAAACCCATACATCATGGGCCTTCTTGTAATATCCAGCTTGATTGGGCCTCCATGTAATGAATTGGGCCTCCATGTCCTCCAAGGTAAATGGCCTCCATGCGGATCTCCAAGTCTTCATGAGGTCTTCTTGGCTCCAAGCCTAATCTAAGCCTAGCTTACATAATTTAAATGGTCCTATTCTATTACATTTGTTTGCGCAAGCAAGGGCACCAATCAAGCCCATTTAATTACAACCCATAAATTAAATAAACCAAAAAACTACACAGGGCTTAAGGGCAAAATCGACCAATCCACATATTCACTCAAGAACATGCAAAAATTCACATAAGGGCAAAAATGTAAATTTACCGGCTTCATTAATTTTAATTCGCAAAAATTCATCCAAGTTAATTAATTTTGAATCAACAATTAACCTCTAAGATTAATTAGCTCTTACTTGAGCTCTAAGTAATCTACAATTCTTATCTTGATTAAATTGGTTAATTAAGGTAATCTAAATCTCTAAGATTCTTACCTTATCCAAAACTCTAAGTTTCCCCAAATTCCCAAATCTCCAAGATTCATCAAGATAATCCTATTTTGACTAGATTAGTTAATTAAGGTAGTGTTTAAGTCTAACAAAATAACTACCTTGTCCAAAAACTCCAAGTATCCTAATCTTCCAAAATTCTCCAAGATTTTCAGGATTTTCAAAATAAGCAGAATTAGAGTCCAACCAAAAATAAACCAGTCGAGGCCAATCGAAGACTGCCACGTGGACAACATACGCGTGGACACGAAGACCGCGCGTGGCTGTTCGCGGCAGCCGCTGCTGCGCGTGACAGCGTGCGGCAGCGCGCGGTTGCGCGTGACAGCACACGGCTGGCAGCCCGTAGGCTGCTGCCGTGCGCTGCTCGCGCGGCCAGCGTGCTGTTCGCAAGCTGCCTTAGGCAGCAGCACGCGGTGGCCGCCCAGCCGCGGTGCGCTGCCGCGCACCGCCTCGTGCCACCGCGGTTGGATCCAATAAAAATATTTTTTTTTTGTTTCTTCGATTACTTACAGATTTAATTCAACAAATCCAGTTAATTAAATCCCAATCCAAAATAACATCAACATGATAAAAAATTTCGAATCCTAAATTAAACATTAACTCCAAGTTAATTAAACATACGTCCTATAACATGCAAAGTTAAAGAACTAGCCACATAAATAAAACATATGATTTAATAAACACAGAATTTGCAAATTCATATATATACAAAGCCTAGAGTTGGCTCTGATACCACTGTTGGGATTCGATAAGATAAACAGCCCTGGGCACAGCGGAATATAAAAACTTTTAGGACCTCTTAAGGAATCTTGCCAGGATATTCTCTAGTTGTATATATATGAATATAAATAAAACGATAGTATAAGTTTTCTCGTTTATACCTATCTCCTTGCAAATCCTCGGCTAGCAAAACGAGCTCTGAATTCTGCTCCAACAAAATCGACCCAGACCTTATGAGTAGCGCCCCACGTGTTGCGCCTCTACGAGTTGATACACCACAAATCACGAAAATAATATATCTCGATCAGCTAGAACACGAGATATATTATAAACTAGGAATTAGGAACAATTTAGGAACAAAACTCGAAAACGAAAAATTCTTCCAAGTGGAAGAAGGGTTCGGTCGATATAGCTAGGGAGAGGGAGAGAGAATTTTTGCTCTTGCTCAATATTGCATATGGAGTTGTGTGAAATTCAACTATAAGAAAGCTACTTATAGTTTCTCTCTAACCTAGTTCTATTAGGACTAGGGTTCTTCTCTCCTACATGGGCCATGGCCCTCTTTAATTAAAAGACCTAGTCTTCTAATTAATTCATGGCCCAGTTAATTAATTTGATCAGGCCTAATTTAATCTCCCAATTAAATAGCCCAATTAATTAACTTAATCTCCCATTTAATTAAATCAGACTCTAAGCCCATTTAATTAAAATCCCTTTTAATTAATTAAATCCAACTTAATTAATTAATCCACAAATTAAATTCCAATTTAATTTATGATCCTGATCCAATTTCAATTGGATCCCATTTGTTCCAATTGGGTCGACCTAGTCGACCCACCCAATATAATCGACCCAGTCGATTTTTCACCCAGTCGACCCAGTCGACTCGGTCGTTCTTATTTCCTCGCTTTCGCTACTTGTGTATTGTGTATGCCCCCGTAGGTTCACCACATAAATGGCCGTGGGTTATAACTAAATATTATTTAATTATTCGAGTAAGACTTACTCTAAATCAATCGAAAACTATGTCGATTGATCATTCCAAAATTAGCACCCCTGCCATTTTGGGAATTCTCCCACACTCCACGGACGATGTCCAGCCACAAGCCCATGGAGCCCCATCACTGGTGAATTAATTCAGTGAACCTTTTATCATTTATAATTTCCATATACGACATAATCTCTCCATCGATCAATCTCCCAGTCGAGACTTAAGGGCATGGTCTTTCATCGGATTCCCTTTTCTTTTGTCTTGACCTTATGTACTCTGATCTCGAAATAAATTCTCTTTGACTTAATCTTTATGAGCTACTTACATAAAGTCGTCAGATACCTTGGCCAAGGATTTTACCAGAATTAATTTCTCACAGAAATCCATAGGAGAATTTCCCAACCTATCAAGTCGGGTCAATGGATCCTTTGTTGATGATATGAATCTGCATACGAGTTCCTCTATACCCAACATGAGTCCACAGAGACTTTCTGGTGATCCCCAGTCAGTCAGAACTCATATCGAAGTATAGACGTTCTCGCACCAGATAAACCCTATCACCTCAAGTAGTTAGGGATCGTTCCTCGTATACTATTATAAATTTGGAATAACTTCAACCCCGATATGCGACTACCGCTTCCATGGTGAGTTATTTCCTAATTGGGGTATTCAGTGCGCTTGCCATCCCAGCAAGCCACCCACTTATGTGTGTCGACTATCCAAGTCACGCTCGTGGACCCCAGCATCCTCCAGTTCATCAGAGTACACACAATAGTGAGAGTCTAACCGAATCCAACGATGTCCTATCTCGATTGGATTCTACGACTCTTGAATATGTTCTAGATCACGGCCTTGGAGATCAGTCCACGGGTTGTCCCATAGCCCTGTGATCTAAGGACTTCTATCCTTATGCGTAGATAATTATTACATAAGATAAAGATGACCATTTAATAAAGTGCATTTATTAATTGAAATTGAATAGTTCCGCATTTATTACAATAAATACTAGCCATACAGCTGGCTTGCAAGACACTATTTCTATCACCTCTATGTGGATTTTAGTAGATGCATCTACTACAAATGTGACATGTGTGTTTATTGTCAACCTGCAAACTTGATGTTTGCGGGATTATTTGCGCAAATAATTAAATTAAGAGCACACTTTTCATATTATGTAATGAAGACGTCTTAATAATGCTGGTGAATTCATATATCTGACTTTCAATGGCTATTAAGAGTCATGTTGCCCATATTCATACACAAAATGATTTAGTAGAATTATTCATCAAACGCCTCCCGTTAATTGCTAAAATTAATAAGGAGAACAAAACTTTTGTTCAACATGTAAATTTGTTTTACATGTAGCAGCACTTGTGTGCATCATGCCAACATATTATGATAACTTCCCCCTGATGAAACTAATGTTTGGTCAGGAGCCAAACATTTCCTATCCTGGAATTTAAGGATGTACGATATATATATTCCAATTGCTCCACCACAACCCACAAAGATGGGTCCTCAAAAGAGGTTGGAAATATATGCTGGATATGAATCCACATCCATAATAAGTATCTTGAACAAATGACTGAAGTTTTATTTACGGCATGGTTTGCCGATTGTCATTTTGATAATATAATATTCTAACATCAGGGGGAGGTAATAAAGAGCTGGTAAAAGAAATTACATGAAAGACATCAATATTATCTTCTCTAGATCCTCGAAAAAAATACGTGTACACTAGAAGTCCAGAAGATAATTTATTTGCAAAATATTGCAAATCAACTGCCAGATGAATTTACTAAAATAAAAAGAGTTACTAAATCTCATATACCAGCTAGATATGCTCCAATTCAAATGAAATCAATTGGTTCCAATGATAAAAATCTTGTAGAATAAGGAGCTAACATTAAATATGGTCATATTATGGAGGCAAGCACTCATGAAGAGTCGCAAGACATAAGTAATAGATAATACCCCAGAAGAGGTTCAGGTACCTGAAAATAATATAATAAAGAGATCTCTATAAATTATGTCACTACGAGAAAAAAATGGAACTGAATTAAAATAGTTGTCGACAACACTTTTGAATATAATTATAAAATAAAATGAGGATCTTGAAATTAAATTTGTTATAAAAATGTAAACATATAAATGATTGGCCAAAATAGAAAGAAGCAATTCAAGCAGAATTAAGTTCACTTTCAAAGTAGTTAAAAAACCTAAAGGTGTAAAGCTGTTTGGATATAAATGGGTATTTGTGCAAAATCCAAATGAGAAAACTGAAGTCGTTATATATAAGGCACATGATTTTCGTAGAGACCTGATATTGATTATGAGGAGACGTAATCTCTTGTGGTGGATGTAGTTATTTTTACATAACTTATTAGTCTGGCAGTACGTTAAAAACTTCATTTGCGTCTAGTGAATGTTGATACAACTTATTTATATGGCTCGCTCGATACTAAAATTTATATGAAACTCCCTGAAGGGTTTAAATTTCATATATATTTGGAAACCCCGGAGAAAACTGTTCAATACGCTTGCGTAAATTTTTGTATGGATTAATACAATTTGGACGTATTTAGTACAACTGTGTTAGCGAATACTTGTTAAAAGAAAGTTATAGAAACGATCCAATTAATCCATGTATTTTATGGAAACATTTAGATCATGATTATTGTTATATATATTGATGATCTAAATATATTGGAACTTCCGAAGAGTTTTAAAGGAACCATTTGAGACAAAAGATTTTGAAAAATAAAATTTTATCTCGACCGACAGATCGAGCATTTAACAGATGAAATCTTTTGTCCATAAATCGATACATACAAAATCGATTAATAATTGATTTTATATAGATAAAAAACTCAATCATTGAGGGCAATTTCATGGTTGTTTCAATCTTTGGATTTAATAATAGATTATATTTGTCCTCAAGATGATCGAACAATGAAAAGTTTTGGGACCTAAAATGCCTTTATCCAAGTAAAATTAGAGACTTAATGAATCTTGCTAATTCTACAAGCATGATTTAGTGTTTTTGTTTAATTTACTAGCAATATAAGCTCTGAAGGCATATATGTATATTTGTTATATCAAGATGTTGCCTTCAGACAAATGGTCCAACATTGAAATGTGTCAACTTGTGGACATTGTGTTGGCACCAGGGGGAGCGTGTCATTAACAATAATATGTACATTGTACTCTTTTTCCTTCGTCCAAGTTTTTGTCTCAATGGATTTTTCTTGGCAAGGTTTTAACGAGGCAGTATTACACGCTTATTAGTTTCATATGGATATGTACTCTTTTTTCCTTGTCTTGGTTTTTCCTACTGGGTTTTTCTGACAAGGTTTTTAATGAGGCATATTTCATAAGCAATATACATCCAATGGGGAGTGTTATAAAATGTGTTAATTTGTGGATGTCCATTGGAGTTCTTTAGCCATTTGAAAGGTCTTGCAACTTCTATCTTAAAGTTCATTTTGAAGACACCATATGAAGGGACTTCTAACTTATGATGTAACTCTTAACATGTGACTCTTGGGTTCTTATCTAGACCTATAAATAGAGGCCATTGTAATGTATTGTATGAAATGAATAAAAATGAATAAAATTATCTCCCTATTTCACTTTTCTTCTCCACAATTACATTGTAATTTTTGCTTGTTATTATTTTAATTTCATAACATATTTGAGTCTTTAATCATATTGATTTTAGTGGACATGTTATTATCAAGGTCCTGTTGTGAGTCGATATAGCTGACAGTTGACCCACTCACTTCTTTGTTGGGCCATTAGTGGTCTGACAAATATAAAAATATTTTGGGCATAAACACACATGGTTAAAAATTATCATTAATCATGACTCACAATTAGGGCTGAAAATCAAACCAAGCTACTCGGTACTCGGCTCGAGCTCGTTCGATAAAAGCTTGTTTGAGCTCGGTTCATTAAATCAAACAATCTTGAACAAGATTTCTCGTTCGATAACTTTTGAAGCTCGGTTCGAGCTCGACTCAATAAGCTAAAAATTGAAAAAACACATATAAAATACCAAGCTACTCGATACTCGGCTCGAGTTCGTTCGATAAAAGCTCGTTTGAGATTGGTTCGTTAAGAAATCTAACCAAGCTCAAACACAAAATTCCAAGCTCGACAAAATTCAAACCAAACTTGTCGTTCGATACTACTCGGCTCGTTTACACCCCTACTCACAACTATGAACTCCAACGTAAACTTATCCCGAGCAAAAATTACGGAAATAAAATTATAATTTCTCCAAATAAACAATTAAAAAGATGATGGTCTCTGTTCATCATATCATATGAAAATCCGAATCGAAACGGCAAATATTTCATTTAATAACAATTATTATTCTATAATAACTTGACATAGCATGTTTAAAAAGTAAAGAGAAACCGTAACCACTATCCATTGTAATGGCGTCGTTGTCAACTCAGTCTTTGGTATTATTAGGATTTAGCATTTATTGTTGTTGGTCATCATTTTCTTGAACTCATCAAAGCTGACGTATCCATCTCCATTCGAATCAACGGACTTGATCATGCCAGCGCAGTCCTCAACAGAGCAACGCTCGCCCAGGCGCATTAGGATCTGGTGGAGCTCTACGGCTGAGATCTTACCGTTATGGCCTTGATCGTACAACTCAAACGCCTCCTGCATCTCCTTTTCGGCGGAGCTGTAGGGGTCGCCTTCGCCGCTGCAGAAGGCGGCGAACTCTTGGAGGTGGATGTGGCCGTCTTTGTCGGTGTCGATCTCTTCCATCATGCGTGCGAACCTCGTCCGGAGATGTGTTGGATCCGAGGGCTTTCAGCATGCCACCCAATTCGTCGGCGGAGATCTTTCCATCACTGTTGGTGTCGAAACGCTCGAAAACTTTTTTGATTTCCTCTGTGTTATGAAGGTAAATTGAAGGTTTTGAATTAGCCATTGTTGGTTTTTGATTTCTGAAGTTTTCTCTTGTTCATGGATGGAATGTATAACTGTTTGTACCGAAAAAATCACCCTCGATTAATCGAGGAGTAGCAACTCGATGAAGGGCCGAAAAATAGCAATGGCCCGAACCGAGCCAGGTGAATTGGATCAGGATCGGACCCACTCTGATCCGGAAATCAATCCGACCGAAATTAAACGGGTCACGAGCCCAATTTGAGATACAGCACAATTGTTATAATTAATTAATTTTGGCCAAGTGTAAATTAATTAATGAATAAAATAATTAATTTATGGGCCAGGGTCAATTAATTAATAAAGTCAAGTAATGGTTAAAAGCGGACGAGCCCAATGAGCCCAATAAAATATAATGGCTATTATGAATTAATTAATTAAGTTAATTAGTTAATTAATTAGGCCGAGTATTATTAATTGGCCCATATAATTAACAAAGGCCAAAAATAAGTAATTAATTGGATAATTAATTACAATTACGAAATAAGGTTAAATGGCCCAATTATCAGGCAAACTGATCCGAAATGGCCCAAAATGACATGGCTCAGCCGATTAAATCGGTCCAGTGATCCAAATGACCCATACGAAATTTAATTAAATGATGGTCATTTAATTAAATAGATAAGGCCAATTAGTTAGGAAGTGGCCACATAAATCTCTCTAACCAAAAGAGGTAGATTAAAACACAACCACTTCCTAATTTATCTCAAGTTGGTTACCACATTAAACTGAATTTGAAATTGGCAAAAACACAATTTTGCTTCTCCTCCAACTGCCATTAACATTAATTTTCAGCAAGCAAGAAGAAGAAAACCACCTACAAAGTAGTGGAGATAGTGGAGAACTTCACAAGTAGTGGAGAAAGTGGGGAGATAGGCCATCAAAGGAGCAGTTTTCGGCCATCAGCTCTCAATTTCCAGCCTATAAATACTGCAGGACAGCCATACGCGCAAAACACACACAACTAAATCAACAAAATTCAGTCTACACTGATCGGCTTTACGCCTCATCGGAAGTCTAGCGCACCGCTGCTTCTCTCGTCAGCAAACACCTGTTAATCCCTTGATATCAATCGTCCCTCCTCAGCCACCAGCGATTCCTGACCGCCTGAAGTATTGCCGCCGCCGCCGCTCAAAGTAAGCCGCCGCCGCCGCTGCTTCCGTCGTCAGAACGCTTCCTCGAGCGAACCCCTTGATAGCAAGCAGATAACACGCTGTTTCTGTCAAGTTATCAGCCTGCCAAATCCTTGATATCAGTCTGTCAACCCTCAGCCACCAGCGATTCCTGACCGCCTGAAGTCTTGCCGCCGCCGCCGCTCAAAGTAAGCCACCGTCGTCGCTGCTTCCACCGTCAGCAACGCAGTCTCGAGCGAGACCACTCGATATCAACCAAGTAGCAAGCTGTTAACCGTCATGTAAGTGCCCACGTATTTATATGACAAACTCATCGAGTAGCCATTTGCTTGATGAGCTCGTCGTCAAGTAGCCATCTGCTTGACGGCTATCGGTTGAGTAGCCATCTGCTCCGTCGATGCCCTTTTCAGTGGCCACCCGCTGATCAGGAGCCCGATTGGTGGTCATCCATCGAGGTTGGGCGAACCATTGACGGTGATTTTCCGTCGTCAATGTTACTTTCTGTCAACAAGCTGTTCTATCATGCATTATCAGCTCATCGGCGGGTTTACCTGCCGATCAAGGAGTCATTTTTTCAGAACTTATTAGACTTATCAATTTATTTGGCAGATTATGACAAAACAGGAGATCTTTATCGTCGTGCATATTGTTGTAATATTTGTATATCGGGGAACTTACTGATTTTCTTTTATTATTAATGGAAGTAATTTGGTTCGTATCTCTTAATTCTTTTACTGAAATATGCTTTACGTCAACTGATTTTCATTGATATGATTTTTGTCAAGTTTATGTCTTCTGTCAAGGTGAATATTAAACTGATTGATCATCAAGTCATTTGCTGATTTACAAATTCGCTGATATGTTGAGCAGGCCATCGATTGGTCATGAGTTTTTGGCATTTAAGAGAGATTTTCATAAATTATTTAAGTCCTGCGGCCAGGCAGGCATAGAAAAGAACTAGGGGTAGTGTTTGCCTACTCTGTCACAATCGTTTAGAAGTCAGCCTTATCAGGACAACTTATCTCGATATCAATATGTCTTTATCAGGACACTTATGTTATTACTACACTGATATCAACATGTCCATTTTCAAATCGTTATGTTTGCACGCACAAACATTGGCACGCCCGCATTTATTTTACATCATATTAAGGCATTTTACATCGAGCTATTGGCTCGTCGAGGCATCTGCTGACAGGTTTACAACAAACAATGTTTTGGCATGCCTCGATGCCAAACATCCCTCGATGTCAGCTCCTCGATGCCAAGCATCCCTTGATGTAAGTTTTATCGCAAACAATATTTTGGCACTTCTTGATGCCAAGGGTTGCTCGACGTCGAGGTGTAACCGAGTCAAAATTTTATGCAAACAATATCTTGGCATGCCCGGTGGGACATGAAAATCCTTTTGTCAAGAATTTACCAGCCACACAATAATGTTGGCTCGGTGAGACTTGAAAATGTTTCTATGATTTATTTGCCAAAAACGATTATCAGCCAAGTAACATTTTGGATGGCTGACACTTGATAATCTCTTTGCCAAACAGTCAATCAGTTGATACTAAGTGGTTATTCTTTTGTTGTCATCAGATGATACCACAGATACCAAGAAAGACTCGATCAACCTTGACGAGGACACGTTCTGACCTAACGCATACTCTGGAAAATTTATCAACGGTCCCGCTAACTATGGAGGGAACCGACAGAATCGAGGAGCTGACAGCGGAGGTCCGCATCTTCACCACGGACCTTGAAACCAAACAGGAGGAATGGTCCAATATTGTTAGCAAGTTCGAAGATATGCTAGGCTCAGCTACTGCTGCTAGTCAGGCCAATACGGAGGCGAAGATAACATCACTGACCGAGAGCATCAACACTCTTGCCAATGGCATACAAGCGCAGGCCTGGACTGGGCCGCACAGAACTACCTCGACAAAGGCAAAGGCCCCGCGATTCAGATCGGGGGAAGTTCATCAAGGGACGAGACGCCTTACAAACAAGGCAAGGGACAATTTAATGTCCCGGACAGGAGAGGAAGTACTTCCAAAGCCAGGAACAACCGTCCAGACTCGGGGGGCAGGTCCGAAGAGGACCGATCAGAGGCCATCGGATACGGCCCAGAAGGAGATCAAGCCAATTCATTGGCCTATGACAGGACTATCCATCGAGCTGCAGAGGGTCCAGAAGACCTCTTGACGATAAACCAAGCTGATGAGATGATCGTCAGGAGACAAGGAAACAGGGCATCGAGGTACAACAAGCCTCATCCCGAGTATATCGATTAGGTGCCGTTTCCAATGAATTACATGCCGCCAAACTTTACTCTATTCTCAGGCGAGGGATCACAGTCTGCCACAGAGCATCTGGCTCGATTCTCCTTAGAATGTGGCAATATGACCAACGAGTTGAAGCTGAAATTGTTCCCCAACTCCCTGACAGGAATGGCGTTCCATTGGTACGCCAATTTGAAGCCTGGTTCGGTCTCCGACTGGCCATCCATGGAGAAAATATTCGTAATGAACCACTATCAGGCCCCGCTCGAAGTGTCCGTCATCGAGCTATCAAACATGAGACAGCTGACAGGACAGACTGTCGTGGAGTATATGAAGAAATTCATCAGGGCCAGAGGTTTCTGCGCCATCCCGTTACCGGAGAAAGAATGCATCAAGATTGCCATCCACGGCATGCATTTTGAACTGAGAAAGATCATGATGGCGTAATAACATGAAGACTTGTTCAAGTTGACCGATCATGCGGTCCGATATGAACGAGTACTAAGAGATGAGAACAGTCGACAGCCCAGGGGAAATTATTATCAAGTGGGTATGGCTGATTCCAGCGAGGAACAGATTAATCAGGTCAATCGACCGATCGAGCAGCAGGGTATTGAGATCGGATTGGCGGAAGTGGTCTACCCCAAGAACACTGTATGTCCAGCCCTCGCCAAACCAAAAAAACCTCAGCTTACCATCAAGGTGCCAAATAACTTGGTACGTCAGGATGCTGAGTACAAGACTGACAGGGAAAGACGTTATTCCTTTGACGTCTCAAAAACAGAGGCCATTTTTGATAAGCTGTTGGCCGACAAGATCCTACGACTCAAAAGGGACCATGTGATTCCATCTTCGATGAAGA
The DNA here is from genome assembly GCA_038501285.1 of Penstemon eatonii. NCBI lineage: Eukaryota > Viridiplantae > Streptophyta > Magnoliopsida > Lamiales > Plantaginaceae > Penstemon > Penstemon eatonii. The sequence goes on along the minus strand of CM076710.1, from coordinate 39,582,437 downwards.
TAGCAGGTTAAACATATTGTAAATATCATGATGTATGGACCCACTCGACAAATGAATGTCTAGTGTTCAGGTGGATGGTGCAGGATCACCTCGATAAGGGCATCTTGAGGTTTGCCCCGGATTGGAAAATCACAAAGCCGATGACGGTTGATACCAATCCTTTCCAACAAAACGAGGTAGGAATAAATTTGATAATAGTCACGGATCCGTCGACTGGTGAGAAATTATACGTTGATGAAGAGCCAGATTACTCGCCGATAAGCCGGGAGATGGGTTTGTGTGCGAGATGCCAAACTGAGTTGGCAACATTTCCGTTGTTCATCAACCCAGCAATATATGGCCCATACATGCCTTGGCCAAGTGCAATGCCGTCAGGGTATCCATATCAAATGATGCCGCAACCGCAGGCAACACTCCAAACAGCGCCGCCACCACAGGCGCTACCACCACCTCCACCTCGATCGATGGGACCATGTCCGGTTCCAGCTCCGATGGAATACACAGAATACGCAACATTAACGGCGGAACAACGCCGAGAACAGGCTAAGACCAGAATGCCTCGACGACATCAGGAAGGCACTAGCCGTAGCAGCAGAATCAGGGAGATATCCCCTCATAAAACACCAACCAGGCAGGTCAGATCGACTGCCAGTCGCAGAGACAGGACACATGGTCCGTCGCCGAAAACTACACCGCCAGGCTCATCAAGGCCGCGAACTATTCATACTCCTGCCGATACGCAGGTGGATCGATGGGTTCCTGTCAGGCATCCGAAGTTCGCTGGCTATCGAAGGGTCGATCAAATGACTTGAACACAGTATAGTCGTTACTTACGCCAACGAAAAGAGTTGGAAATTGCCAAGGGGAAAGCCCCGATGAAAGAATCAGCGAAGAAACCACCGTCAGCGGAACAAAAATTGAAACAGGGAACGAGTGAGGCCAAGAGCTCGATACAAATGGACACTTCCAAATGGACCCCAAGGAAAGCTAAATTCGGCACTATCGATTTGGAAGAAGATGACTTATTGGCTGACGAGGAAGACGGAAACGATCTCGAGGCAAAATTTTCTGAGATCTTCGACGACAAGGGCAATAAGGAAAACGAGGCCAAACTTGGCCAAGCTGTTGAGGCCAAATCTGGCCAGGAAATTGAGAAACAGTAGGTTGAAAAACAGACCATCGATAAAGTAGAAACAAAAGCAGTGGAAGATGCTGCAACTAGTCAGCCGACAAACGGCTCGACAATGATGGAATGCAACGCCGTCGATTCTGAACTTGTTGAATTCGTCAACGAGGAACTGGAGTATTCCACTGATGGCTTTTGGGATGAGGGAATGCCAGTGGTACAAATGGCAGAAGACTTAGAACTGCTATCGGTCGACGACGAGAAAGAGACCGATTGGGACAGGAAAGTCGAAAGTATATTCCAGAAGCCACCATCCTTCATGGACAAACACATCAGGCCATTATACATATCAGGGCACATCGACGGAAAACCCGTCGACAGAATGTTGGTCGACAATGGGGCAGCCGTCAACGTTATGCCAGCATCAACGATGTACAAGCTGGGTAAGGTCAGCGAGGACCTGATGGAGACGAAAGTGATTGTTAGTAATTTCACAGGGGGAAAGGCTGACACATTAGGAATCTTGGCTGTCGAGGTAAAGATTGGAAAGACCAGCCTGTAAATCGCTTTCTTCGTGGTAGATGCTGCCACATCCTACAATGCCTTGCTGGGAAGGGACTGGATTCATTCAGGCCTATGTGTACCGTCCTCCCTGCATCAGTGCTTATTAATCTGGGGAGACGCCCCTGAACTCGAGATCATAATGGCCGACAACAGGCCTTTCACTGCGAAGATCAATGCCGTCGAGGTGGCGTACTATCGAGATGATGTAGGACAGTACAGATTCATCGGGCAGGATAAATACGGACGATCGAAAGAAGTCACTTCGAGCAAGAAGTTGACGCAACTTGAAATGGCTTGCCTAGCCAAAGAATTAAGTCGGCCTTGCAACGTCAAGGAAGAAGGGCCGCATGAACAAAACTGTCAGTCCTGATGAACTGTCCTGATGACAAGGGACCATCGGCCTATAAGGCCGACAGACTGGAAATCGACGAGATTGTCATTATCGGGCCAGAGCAAGAAGTATGTGCCGATTTGATTCGAAAGTTTCGGGCCTACGTGGCCGAATGTTATACAGGCGATCTCATTTTCGAGGAAGAAATGCCAACATCAGATGGCGAGGAAATTCAGTTGGATGAACTAGCGACGGCGCTAGCCAAGCTCGATGATATCAAGATCCAAGTACAGGACCCTGTCATCGAGATTGAGATAGGTACCGAAGGTGATCACAGGCCAACTTACATCAGCGCATTGCTTGATGATGGCCAGAAGGATCGATTGATACAAGTGTTGAAGGAATACAAGGACTTTTTTGCCTGGAATTACGACGAGATGCCAGGATTGAGCAGGGAATTGGTAGAACACCGTATTCCGATAGTTGAAGGGTACTTGCCCCGGAAATAGCCCCTGAGAAGGATATCCGTCGAGGTGTGCAAACTAATCAGTGAGGAGATTGAAAAATTATTGAATGCCAGTTTCATCGAGGTGTCCCGATATCCGGAGTGGGTAGCAAATGTAGTTCCCGTGATGAAGAAGAATGGGAAGATCAGGATATGCATCGATTTCAGGGACCTGAATCTTGCATCTCATAAAGAAGAATACCCGATGCCAATGGAAGACATGTTAATCGATGCTGCCGCTGGCAACATGTTCCTGACAGCCGTCGACGGAAGTGTAGGTTATGATCAGATTTTCGTGGCTGTTGACGATATACCAAAGTTGGCTTTTCAATGTCCCGGGGGAATCGGCACCTTCCAATGGAAAGTGATGCCATTCGGACTCAAAAACGCTGAAGCCACTTATCAACGAGCCATGAACTGCATCTTCAGTGAGTACATCGATGACTTTGTTAAAATTTACATCGATGATATCATTATCAAATCGGCTAGTTATGATGAACATCTAACACATTTGGCGAAGTCATTTGCCAAAATGAGAAAACATAAATTAAAGCTTAATCCCTTGAAGTGTGTTTTTGCAGTTGCGTCAGCCAATTTTTTTGGCTTCTTAGTGCATCGCAAGGGGATTGAGATTGACAAAAATAAGTCCAAAGCTATCCTGACAGCCAGACCTCCGTCGACGAAGAAGGAATTACAACAATTCCTTGGCAAGGTCAACTTTTTGCGGAGGTTCATTTCCAACTTGGCTGGAAAAACGAAGGTCTTCTCGCCTTTGTTAAAGCTGAAGGACAAAGAGGAATTTTGCTGGAAAACGGAGCATGAGCAGGCGTTTCAGGAAATTAAAGATAAGCTGACAACGCCGCCTGTCAAGGGGAAACCCTTGAAATTATATATATCTGCCACGGAGGACGGATTTGAACAAGCAATCTACTACTTGAGCAGGCACTTGACAGAAACAGAGCAAAGATACTCGCCGATAGAAAAGGTATGCCTTGCGTTGTTTTTCTCTAGCAAAAAATTACGTCATTATATGTTACCTGTGAAAGTGTTAGTTATTTCTAGCATTGATGTGATAAAGTATATGATAGCTAAGCCTGTGATGAGGGGACGGATCGGTCGATGGGGCCATCCAGTTGATGGAATATCAGTTGCAATACGTACCGCAAAAAGTAATCAAAGGCCAAGTATTGGCTGATTTTCTGGTTGACCATCCATGTATCGATATTGATCAAGCCGTTCTCAAAGAACTGGACTCGATGACAGTGGAGATCAAGCCATGAACATTGTCTTTCGATGGGTCAAGGACTGATAGATTATGCGGAGCAGGTATCGTTTGGATTTCTCCATCAAATGTAAAGACTAAGTTATCGATTCAATTTGACTTTGAGTGTACAAATAATCAGGCCGAATACGAAGCCTTGATAATCCGACTAGAAATGCTTAGGGAGCTCGACAGCAAGTCTGTTGTCATCGTCGGGGACTCGCAGTTGGTTATCAGGCAGATACAAGGTACTTATAAATGCCGAAACCCAACACTTGACAAATATTATTTAACTGCGATGTCTTTGTTGTCGGAATTTGTTGATGTTACATGTTATCATGTGACGAGAGGAAATAACAGCGAGGCCAACAGTTTGGCCCAACTGGCGACTGGTATCGATCTACCTGATAACGTCGAGGAATCTCATTACGTCGTCAGGAGACGACACTGTCCGTCATTTATGTATCGAGATAATATTTTGACTGTTTTGAGCGTGTTTCAGGACCCTGATGACTGGAGAGAGCCGATCATAAAATATCTGGCTAATCCGTCAGACAGAGCATCTCGACAGATGAGGCTCAGGGTAGTCAATTATGTCTTGATGGGAGATCAGTTGTTCAGAAAAAGTCACGACGGCGTGCTCCTGTTATGCGTCGATCAACATGAAGCCATGAGAATTATGATGGAAGCTCATGAAGGAATTTGTGGGGCCCATAAACGGCCACAAGTTAGCATGGCTCCTTCGCCGATATGGTTATTACTGGCCAAAAATGGTCGGAGATTGTGTACAACTGGCAAAAGGTTGTGCGAAGTGCCAACGGTTTGGGGTGATTCAGAGGATCCCCATCGAGGAGATGAATGTCATAATCAAGCCATGGCCTTTCAGATGCTGGGCCATCGATATCATCGGGGAGATTCATCCCTCGTCTTCCAAACACCATCGATACATTATTATGGCCACAGATTACTTTACTAAGTGGGTAGAGGCCAAACCACTAAAACAGGCCAATCAGGCCGAAGTGATGAAGTTCATCAAGGACTTAATCATTCATAGGTTTGGTCTGCCACAGACCATTGTCACTGACAGGGGACTGATGTTTGTTGGTCAGGAAATCAAAGAGTTTGCCAGATCGATGGGTTTTGAGTTGGTCCATTCAACACCATATTATGCACAAGGGAATGGCCAAGCAGAAGCTTCTAATCGAGTCCTTAAGGACCTTATTTCGAAAATGATCGAGGAAAAACCAAGAGCTTGGCACTTGATGCTGTCAGAGGCATTGTGGGCTTATCGGACCAGCAAACGGACAAGCACTGGCACCACTCCGTACAAACTGACTTATGGACAGGATGTCGTTCTACCCAATGGAAATCAACGTCCGATCACTTCGGGTGATGCAGCAAAATGAGTTGACGCCCGAAGAATATACTGAAAGTATGCTCCAAGAGCTCGATGAGCTAGACGAAATCAGGGTTGCCGCGTTAGATAAAATCGAAGCACAAAATAGGCTAGTCGCCCGATGCTACGATAAAAAGATACGCAGGAAACAGTTTGACGTCGGGGATATGGTCTGGAGAACTGTTTTGCCACTTCATCGGCGCGAGATAAGTATGGCAAATGGAGCGCAACGTGGCAAGGACCATATGAAATCTTCTCGATAACTCGAGGAGGGGGGTACATTTTGAAAAAGCCAGATGGGAATCTCTGTCGAGACCCCATCAATGGAAGATATTTGAAAAAGTTCAGACCAACCTTTTGGGAATCAATGTGTCTAGAACATCAACAAGCTTTGGAGCTGGAGATCGAGCGGCGCCAAGAGTACTTTAGTGTGCCGATCCCTTGGTAAATATAAGTTAGGTTTATTTTAAGTCTTGTTTTTATTTCCCTTTCCGTTTTGTTAGACTAAGTTTTTAAAATTAACACTAGTAGGTGTATTTATTTTCAAATTTTTTTCCAAGTACTTCCCTTTTAATTTAAATTTTTGTTTCCCCGATTTTCAAGATTTTACATCAAGGCATTTCGTTTAAGTCTGTTGGGTTGATCCGATTTTTAGTTAAGTTTTGTTGACAAGAAAGTTGTGTTTTTGCTTGCGAAGTTGTTTGTTGAGTTGCAAAATCAATGGCTTCGATTTTTGGTATTTAGTCATAGTTGGTTTCGGTTTTGTAGAAAAACACAATATAAACCAAACCAAAAGAAATTCTACTAAGGAATGGAAAACTAGTCTATGGATATCAGGCCATTACATCAAGCAAAGCAACAGAAAATAAAATAAGGCCTTGCTCATAAGACCAGTCACTTGAAGAAGTGAATTTGGATAACTGCCAAAATTTTGGCTGACTGCTAAGTCCCCGATATATTACTATAACTTATCTGATATCGAGTTTATTCAATATCGAGAGGCCCACTGATATCAACGCGCTCGTATTAATAGTTGTCCTGATATCAAGAGATGTCTTGATATCAATGATGGGGGCTATTTCGCACCCCTTTTAATACTCGGATCGACTAGGGAATATCAGATTGTTTCGACCATACAAGCTCATCCGGGATCTTCCATCGACCCGATCAGAGACGATCCTCCTCGGCGACCAGACTACAGTCCTGACTCAAGGGGGACAGTTATGCCGAGTCCTATTAGGACTATGTTTCCTTGTAAAGCTAGGGTTAATATCATATAAATACCTAGTTAAGACGTTGTATTAGAAGGAGATACAATCAGAGATTACGCCTACATACTCTGTCAATCTAATATCACATTGAATAGAAAAGCTTTTGCTATACTATTTACTCATCGACTCATTCGTTGTCTTGTTTACCTTTTTGTTCTTTTACATAATTGTTCTTCCTTGAGATTGATCAATCCAGAATAAAGTAACAGAGCCCTATAATTCGTACTGAACATGACCTCCTAATTACATCTTATTGATCTAATCTTACCCAACGAAAAATGGTTAAATCAGTTGGCGCCCACCGTGGGGCTAGGTTAATTATTCAATCGACATATGGCTCGTCCAAGGAAGAGCGCACGTAACGGAGTAAGAAGTAACACGACCAACCCGAATAACACGTCTGAGGGTCCGCAGGGCAATACTGATAATAACGCCCCTATAACCAATAACAATCATCTAGAGAACGAGCATCTTCAGAATCAGGAGGAACCACAAGGGATCCCTGCTGATGTGGTACCAGAAGAACATGCAGCTCCAGCGATCCCAGTTCCCCTGCCAGACACTCAGGAGAAGCTACGACAGATTGCTATGCTCTTTAAATCACTCTGCCCAGAGGAATTACTCGTACCCCAGCAGGTTCCTCGAAACCCTAGAACCACTAGGGCAAATCCCATTCAAAGGATGCCGAGGCAGGTCGATCAAATCTCTCAACAAGCTGACAGCCCGGCAAGCGAGCAGCGATCGCTGCATAGTCCGCAAAAGGGCATTTCGAAACCCTCCGATGAGAACGTCCCGAAGAAAAGCGGATCGAAGGAGACCGCAACCAGGACGCACCGGGTGCAAGCAACATACCATAATCCCCATCGAGGATGACGTAGGCGACGCAATCCACAATCAACCACGAATTATGCGTTTCTCGGAAAGAGAAATCGAAATGATGGTACAGGAACGACTTGAGCAACGCTTACGAACTATTCAAAACCCATGGGCCAGAACCACGGAACTCCAGGAGAGCCTAGCGGCGTGCTCTCCCTTCAGTAAAGAAATAAAAGAAGCACAGTTATCTGGACAAGTTCCTGGGCGACTACCCAGATATGATGGAACTACTGATCCAGATGACTATATATATTTAGCTTCACCAACATAATGAATTTATATGCTCACTCGGCAGAATTCACCGCTAAGTTAATGGTGACCACATTCGAAGGACTCGCTTTAGATTGGTTCGCCAAGCAACCCACTAACTCCATATTCAGTTTCCGGGAATTATGCAACAAGCTCACACAGCAGTTCGCCAGCCAGAAGAGGCAGAAACTACCGATGAGCTATTTAGGAACTATTTATCAACAAGAGGGTGAATCCCTAAGGAACTGGCTGGCAAGATTTAATGTGGAATTGCTCAAAATCGATACCCCAAATATCGATTACATAATCTCCATTTTCTTTGACCTCACCAAGAATAGGCAGTTTGGAAATGCCCTCAGTAGAAAGCAACCAATGACGTTTGCTGATATTATGAGCTTGGCGTCGAAGTATATGACCCAGGAAGAGATGAATTTTTTTAAAGATAAGAACAAAAATAAAGCTTCCGCCTCAGGCTCCAAGCGGCAAGATAGGATTCCTGTCCAAAAATCCATGGATTAAGAACGATCTTTTAGAAAAGGCAATGTCTTCCAGCGATTGGAATACAATCGAAACAATCAAGACAGACGACCTAATGTCTATCAAAGACTTAGAGCCGGCGATCAGGAGCAGAGTTAACCAAGTAGAACACCCAAGGCTGACTGTTCCAATAGAAGAAATCTTGGCTGTACTAGAAAGGAATAATTGGATCCCGGAAGCAAAGAGAATCGCTCAGCCCAGACCAGGTGCACGAAACTATGAATTATACTACAAATATCACCGGGCACATGGGCATCGCACTGACGATTGTTTTCACCTTAAAAGAGAAATTGAAAAACTAATCGAACAAGGAAAATTAGATGACTACTTAGAGCGGAATAACCGCAACAGAGGAAGAAGTAGGAGTCCTCGGAACAATAATCAAAGAAGGAATTCCCGTAGAAGGTCCCCTAATGATGATCCCCCGCAGGAGTTGAACAATGATCAGATTAATGGTACCATCCACACAATCTCAGGAGGACCCGCTGGCGGGGACAGTCGTAATGCTTGTCGCAGGACCGCCAGATCCATATCGGAAGCTTAAAATACCCGAAAGAAGTATGGACTCTAGAAAGTAAACCAACGACCAACGGATCAGTTTCAACGAGGGCGAGGTACTGAAGAACCTTGTTTGGGACGTAAAAGAGGACAACCCCGACTTTCCAATGGTGGTATCGCTAGAAATAGCGAACTACAACGTCAAAAGAATCCTGATTGATAATGGAAGCTCAGCGAACATCATTTCTAAAGAGGTCCTAGCCCAGATGAACTTGGGACAAATAACATTCCAAAAGGTAGCTACGCCTTTAGTAGGATTTGGAGTTTCCAAAATTGTTCCCAGTGGCACAATAACTTTAAGCGTCTCACTCGGAAAAAAACCGCGTTGGACGGTGAAGCTAGTCAAATTCTTATTAGTAGAAACTCCCTTTGCCTACAATGCAATCTTAGGGCGACCCGCCCTCAACTTATTCCGAGCTGTTGTTTCAACCTACCATCAGAAGATAAAATTTCCAACTGACATTGAAATCGGAGAAATAGTGAACGATCATTGCATGGCATGGGACTGCTACAACACCTCCTTAACTTTAGGGAACCGCTGTAGATCGATTACCCCAAGCAAAAGGAAGCTCGAAGACGACGTTGACAGAATCGAAGTTAAAATCCCTAGCACCGATCGAATAGATAAAAGGGGAAAGGAACCGATAGATTTGGCCTTGAAACCACCGGAACATAAAGAGGTCCTACTGGTACAAGGGGACCCAACAAAAACAACCAGAATATGGACCGAACTGAGCAACGAAGGGGAAGTAATGTTGATCAACTTTCTAAGAGAAAACATAGATATCTTCGCCTGGAGCGCGAACGACATCGAAGGGATCGACCCTCGAATAATCAGTCATTCGCTAAAAATCGACCCCATGGCAAAACCTGCTAGACAAAAGAAGACAAATCATGGGCTTATAAAGGATAAAATAATTAAGGCAGAAGTAGAAAGGCTACTTAAGGCAAAACAAATTCGAGAAATACACTTCTCGGAATGGCTATGCAATGTTGTGCTAGTAGCAAAAGGGGATACAAAGGATAACAAGTGGAGAATGTGCAATGATTTCACCGACCTTAATAAATTATGTCCGCGCGATCCATATCCCTTCCCAAGGATCGACTTATTAGTCGACTCAACCGCTGGTTTTGCGATTTTTAGCATGATGGACGCCTTCCAAGGTTTTTATCAAATATACATGGATGAGCGAGACCAAGAGAAAACTGCCTTCATAATCGAGCAAGGAGTATACTGCTTCATAGTTATGCCATTTGGCCTAAGGAACGCCGGGGCCACTTACCAAAGGTTAGTAATCTGATGTTCAAAGAATTGATTGGAGAAATAATGGAAGTCTACTTAGATGATATGCTGGTCAAAAGCATGAATGAAGCTGATCATGTAAAGCATCTCGATCGATGCTTCCAAATATTGAGAAAGTACCGAATAAAGCTAAATCCTGCAAAATGCACTTTCGGTGTTAAGTCGGGGAAATTTTTGGGCTATTTGGTACATCAACGAGGAATTGAGGCCAATCCAGAAAAAATTCGAGCCATAACCGAAATGAAGCCTCCCAAAACAATCTCCCAAGTACAGAGCTTGGTAGGAAATATCGTAGCGTTAAATAGATTCATATCCAAATCGGCTGACAGAAGTTTGCCTTTCTTCCAAACTCTTCGAAAAGCAAAGAACTTTGTTTGGACCGAAGAATGCGACCAGGCCTTCGACCAGCTAAAGGAATATCTGACGACATCCCCGTTATTGGCCAAACCAACCGAAGGGGAACCATTATACGTCTACATATCAATCTCCGACGTGGCCATAAGTTCGGTTTTGGTTAAAGTGGAAGGTTTAGAACATAAGCCTGTTTATTACTTAAGCAAGTTACTACAAGGGGCCGAGAAGAACTACTTGGAAATAGAAAAATTCGCTTTGGCCTTAGTAGTAGCAGCACGAAAACTCCGACCTTATTTTCTAACTTACAAAATTGTGGTCTTGACGAACCAACCACTAAGACAGGTCTTAGCGAAGCCAGAAGCCTCTGGAAGATTGATCAGATAGGCGATCGAACTCGGTCAGTTCGAAATCGAGTACAAACCAAGAATTGCGATTAAAGCCCATGTCTTAGCCGATTTCCTGTTAAAAACTCCAACCCAGGCAACCGAACATACCGAATCAACTAGTCATAACAACGACATCTTGATCGTAGAAAATCAAACCTGATTGATGCACGTCGACGGTGCTTCATGCCGAGAGGGAGGAGGTGCCGGAATCAACTTTATCGGACCAAATAAGGAGGATATAAATTATGCGATAACGTTGGACTTCATCGTAACAAACAACGAAGCAGAATATGAAGCGCTGATCGTAGGAATGGAAATGGCAATCAAGGCCAACATAAAAAGCCTTAACGTATTAACGATTCAGAGTTAATACAGAGACAGATAGAAGGTCTGTATGAGGCAAAGGAATTTAATATGGTCAAATACCTCGCCAAAGTGAAAAAATTGGCTGAAAAATTCGAATGTTTTGGGATACAGAACATTCCACAGTCGAAAAATAAATGGGCCGATCAACTGTCTAGGTTCACAGGATCTCACGACGGAAAAACTGAAAGGGTGATCAACTGGTTAATTTCCAATGCGCCGGCAATCGATATCGATGAGACACCGGTCGCCGTAATGATGGAAATCGAAGAATCTGAAGGAAACTGGACGACTCCGATGATAGACTATCTTCGAGAAGGAAAATTGCCGCTTGACCAAAACGAAGCTCGAAAAAAAAATATCGGGTTCCAAAATATACATAGATAGAAGAAAAACTTTACCGAAGATCAATATCGGGAATTCTTCTAAAATGCGTCTCCGAATCTCAGACCAACGATATCCTCCGGGAGGTACATGAAGGAGATGCAGGAAATCACAGCGGAGCAAGGGCCTTGGCTTTAAAATGCCTTCGAACAGGTTATTATTGGCCTACCATCATCAACGATGCCATCCAATATGTCCAAAAATGTCATCATTGCCAAGTCCATGCTAATATAAGTCATCAACCAGCCGAAAACATGCACCTAATACCAGTATGTTGGTCGTTTGATCAATGGGGAATGGACATCGTGGGACCTTTCCCAGCAGCTAGATCCAAGAAAGCATATGTTCTAGTCGTTGTCGAATACTTCAGCAAATGGATAGAATGCATCGCCCTTGCTCGAATAACTCAATTCCAAGAGATCAATTCTTATGGAAGTTCATAGTATGTCGATTTGGCATCCCAAGAACTCTGATCTCTGATAACGGAACCCAATTTGCGGGAAAACAGGTAATAGAATGGTGTGCAAGGCTAGGAATTCAGCAAAATTTCACTTCAGTTGGGCATCCAAGAGCGAATGGACAAACTGAAGTAGCGAACCGAGAAATAATAAAATCTTTGGAGAAAAGATTAGTGGCAGCCAAAGGAAGATGGCTAGATGAACTCCCAGGAGTACTTTGGGCTAATCGAACTACGGTCAGAACTTCAACCGGGGAGACCCCATTCAGTCTAGTATATGGCTCGAAAGCTGTTATTCCAGTCGAAACACTATTCCAACACCAAGAATTGAAATGTATGACGACCGGGAAAACGGAAAAGCAAGAGAAAATGATATCGATTTAACATAAGGCTTAAGAGAAAAAGCGGCCGTACGATTGCAAGTCGCTAAATCAAATATGGAGAAAGCCTACAATCAAAAAGTACGCATACGAACCTTCAAGGAAGGAGACTTGGTCTTAAAAATGGTAGAGGTATCCAAGCACGTGGGAAAATTACAACAGAATTGGGATGGACCATACATTGTCATCAATGTAGGAAAGAAAGGTTCGTACAAGATTGCACACTTGGATGGAACCCCCCTACCAAGAACTTGGAATGCAGTCAACCTCAGAAAATATTATGGAAGATAAATCATAGTAGATTATGCTGGTTTATTTCTTTTGATCTAGTCCGTTTTATTTTTTATTCGTTGTAATAAAGGCCTTGGCCTGAAATTCATTTTCAAAGATTTTTGCAATTTTTAATACCAAATCAAAAGTTCACTTGAGTAAAAGGCGAAGCATCAAAACGAGTTGAGTATAAATCGATCGATTCGATAAACGCTCCTCGGAATTCTACAATCAACTTGGTTTGAACCAATAAATTGATCTTGAAGTATGACGAGTCGATAAAATTGATCCGCTCAATAAACACTCCTCGATCTAATAGTATAACGAGTCGAGTAAAATTGATCAGCTCAATCGACGCTCCTCGATCTAATAGTATAACGAGTCGAGTAAAATTGATCCGCTCAATAAACGCTCCTCGATCTAAAAGTATAACGAGTCGAGTAAAATTGATCCGCTCAATAGACGCTCCTCGATCTAAAAGTACAACGAGTCGAGTAAAATTGATCCGCTCAATAAACGCTCCTCGATCTACATCTAAAGATCAAAAAGATTTTAGGTACGAAAAACCTAGGTCTTAAAACGAGTTGAGTATAAATTGATCCGCTCAATAAACGCTCCTCGATCTACATCTAAAGATCAAAAAGATTTTAGATATGAAAAACCTAAGTCTTATAACGAGTTGAGTATAAATTGATCCGCTCAATAAACGCTCATCGATGTCTTAAAACGAGTTGAGTATAAATTGATCCGCTCAATAAACGCTCCTCGATCTATATCAAACGATCAAAAAAGATTTGGGAAAAATACCTAAGTCTTAAAACGAGTTGAGTATAAATTGATCCGCTCAATAAATGCTCCTCGATCCATGCCTGACGATCAAAAAGATTTGGGAAAAATACCTAAGTCTTAAAACGAGTTGAGTATAAATTGATCCGCTCAATAAACGCTCCTCGATCTATGCCTGACGATCAAAAAGATTTGGGAAAAATACCTAAGTCGTAAAACGAGTCGAGTAAAATTGATCAGCTCAATAAACACTCCTCGATCTATGCCTGACGATCAAAAAGATTTGGGAAAAATACCTAAGTCTTAAAACGAGTCGAGTAAAATTGATCCGCTCAATAAACGCTCCTCGATCTATGCCTGACGATCAAAAGGATTTGGGAAAAATACCTAAGTCTTAAAACGAGTCGAGTAAAATTGACCTCGACGTCAATAAAAGAACAGGTTGAGAAGAAATCAACAGCAACAAATATGAAAGAAATAATACAAAAAGTTTTATTCATCTGTGTTCTGAGAACTTGTATTACATACAGAAGTTTTTTATCAGAATACAAAGATCTTATTACGATCTACACATCGTTACAACTGTTTAGATAAAATAATTCTATTCTTTAGATCTGCGGTCTTCACGACAATGTCCACGGAAACATCAAGCTTATCCCTAGTACCTCGATGATTGGAATTGACCACCTAAGAAGCATGTTACTCAGGATGGTCGACTTCTTTGGTTCGATGGTTAGGCTCTGAAGATCAAATGTTCTTCCTGACGAAATGACCATTTTCGGCCAAATTCCCGGTAAACGACCACTCGCCCAGAAGGAGATACTGCTTGTATAATGGGGTTGACTTTTACTCTAAAGCAGCATCTTTTCAGGACCGTCGCAGAAGTAAAAATTTACCAGCACACCCCAGCGGTCTATCAATCCGGAGGTAACATTGAAAAGCGGCGGTGCCTGGTAAATATGAACCCTCCATGTGCAAACAGAAACCACGGACCTCAAACCTGTGAAGACAAAGGTTGAGGCCTCATGGGACCGGTCAGTACAAGGTAGGGCTGCCATGGGACCTGTCAGTACAAGGCAGATGAAATTTATGTCATTATGATAATATGATTCACGATAATGTGACTTTTGAATATTATGGGATCAGAGGGCAAAATGAAATTCAAGGAAACTGAGATCTCCATCTTTTCTGAGAAGTTATAAATAAAGTATGGAAACTGCCTACTTATTTATAGGCACAGATGCAAGTGATCCTACGGTTGAATAAAGGTCTGATCAAGGGACGAAAGCGCGACCTTTTGACTGCCCGTAATCAATGCGAATAAGTTGGAACGACTCCTCTATGGTCGAATTGCCTTTCGATTCGAAAAAGAGAATCCAGATCGAAGCGATCAATGCAAAAATAAAAGCGGATCTAAAAGAGCTCCAGATTAGAAAAGCTTGCACACTCACATATGCTAGTCGCTTGATAAAGAGCGAGAGATCCTCGACATTGCAACAAAGACTAGCTCGATTAGAGGAATAAAGATCTCATACTCCGGCGTACGAGGTCGTAACTGCCTCATATATCACATGGAAAAACTATTAACTAACCATATTTAGACCTCTACTGGAATCCAAGAAATCTGACATGAAAATCAGGAGAATAGCCGTCATTATTCCAGACTACAAAAAAGTCACCGCCTAACATTCCAAAGAATTGCTAAAGGAGGTCTGAATAAGCTAGATCTAAGTAATAATTCTACATTTTCCAATTCCTCACATATCAAAGAATTGATATATTGATACATTGGTGGCTTTATTTGAGGAACATGGAACTCACAATCAGTACAGAGAAACATGGATTTTAAGAAGATAGCTAGAACGATATCTTTTACGCGAACTTAGACTTATAATAAGAAAAGCAGAGCTCAACAGAGGAAATGACAGCGTCCTTAAATAAGATATCCATGACAAAAAGACAAATTTACAAGGAATTGATCGATCATCGACAAGAGAGCTAAGCATTCCTTCACAATTGTTCAATCAATTATCTACGTGGATGGCCTACAGTCCACATTTTAATGTCTAAAGTGACTTCGGAACAAGCCTAAAGGACCATACTTGGTCAATCATCATTCTTATACTTGATTAAAAAAGTTTGATTTGCCGAACAAACATTATGTCATTCAGTTACTTAAGACTGATCGAGCCAGACCGAGCTACTTTTTCGAACAAAGGATAATCTCCCAGAAGATCAATATCAGATAAGTAAAACTAAACTCTCCTGTTTATTTAGAGAAGATATACTTATTCATAGCAATAAGATGTGCATAACAAAATATATCTACTGACTAAAATTGACCAAGGCATGAATCTGGTCGTAAAAGATCATCATTGTCATTAATTCATACTTCCCATACAAAAATTCAGCCCAAACAACCGCACAAAGGTTGGGGCCCGCAAAAAAAATATGGAAAGAGAAATAAACAACTGAATCAGAACAGGTCATTAAGATAGGCTGCTATCGCCGGGCCGACTAGCAGAAGCACCCCTTTGAGGAGTCGCGTTACCTACAAACGCCATCAATTCCTCCTGACGCTTTTGATAACCGGCATCATAACCTTGTTCATAGGCCTGCCGTCGAGACTCCTCAGCAAGAGCGAGAGCCTGAACCAAGTCACTTTTCTCCTTTTCAAGGACAGACTTCTCTTCTTGCGATTTCTGAAGATCATCATTGACAAGCTGCAACTGGAGGGTCTGCCCTGCGATCTTCGCCGTCTCCGAGTCCAAGCGACGTTGCTGGGCATCCCTATTGATCCACAGATCATCATTTTGCACACCCAGCTGAAGCGCAAAATACTTGGCCTGAAAAGAGAAAAAAGCTCATAAGTGACAAGGCAATCCAGATAAAGCAAGAAAAATAGTCATAAATGTGATTACCTGCTCGCATAACTTAACCAGCGACTGAACGAGGCGAACATTGGGAATACCTTCGTGCTTCCTCAACTAGCCGGGCAAAATTGTGCTTAGGCCCAAATCCCAGGACAAAGCGTCAGGCTAAACAGAGCCGGGCAGTTCACTATCGAGAGGAATACGATCAGGCCGAGGAGTAACCGAGTGCATTATATCCTTAACTTGCTCAAGAATGCAACGGTCGTCTAACATACGAGGGGAATCCCTCTTGTTAGGACTCACCGAAGTCTCCTTGCTCGAAGCAGAGATAACGGTTCGCCGATCGGACCTAGAGCCTGCCCGACCTCCAGAAGGCCCGCCGGCTTTGAAAGAGGTAGACACCACAGTAGTATCATTAAATAAAAACTCAGGAAAATCTTGGGAAAAAGATTGTGTTATCGATGGATTCAAAAGGGCACCCCCACTAATTGCCTCCGCAGCGACGCTCACTTGGCTTCCGCTAACAATCGGGGCAGTAGAAATAGAGGAAGGAACGGAGTCATCAGGAACATGATCATTTACCATGTTCAAAAGAGGAAACACCTGTAGAAACGGGTACATTAAAAGTTTGCTCCATGAAGGACAAATCGCCCAAGGCCACCCGACTGGGGGAAGGCCTCCTTTCTACCTCACCAGAAGTGGGAAATTTTTGTTGAATAAAACTTGAACTAATTACAGGAAAAGCTTCAGAAGGGATAACGGGAGTCTCGATCTCAGACCTTCTAGTTGAGGATGGACGAGGAGGATCTATCGAAGGCCCCTCCGTACGAGACCTTTTAGGTCTAACACATCTACTATTTTCGCGGGAGGGACGCTTCGAAGTATTACCAAAAAGATTACTCATGTTCGGAAATAAAAAAGAAACTTTAATTATCGAGAAAGCTTATCGACCTCCTAGCAAGAGAATATTCTATTGAAGTTGAGTAAAAGCGGTGAATAGCGAGTAAAATTTTCACCGTTTGTATTTATACTATACGAAAAGACGCAGGAGACCTAGAGAATGGGCGCGAATCACAGAGACTAGCCTATGAACAGCCGCAAGAATTCGAAAAGACATAAGCATAATGATTACGACAAAATTAATAACTTGTCTAAATTATTACAGAGAAGCCGAAAAGACGAAACTGTCAGAATATGAATCGTCTATTGTACAAGAGGATAAAAAGGTAATATTACAAGCCCTGTCATGTTAACCGTCGTAAGGATTGTTCCACAGGTCGATGGATCACTCCCTCTACACACAGCCTGGTCGCCATCATGGACTCCCTGTTCACTAGCGACCACTCCTTCAGTTACTTTTTCGTTCGCTGCCTCCACATTCTCCCCCTCTTCCTCCGGGTCGATAAAATTAATATCGACATCATCATTAATATTCGAGGAAGGAATCGGCAATGGCTTCCCGAACTCTTCAACAAGGTGAGCTAAAGGTAATTGATGATAGACGACATCTGGCAGCTCGGAAGAAGAATATTCCTCGCCGTAACGATTCAGCCTAACATGTGCTGCTTTGAAATATTCCATTCGACGATCTTCAATCAGTTCCAGAGCCACCAGCTGATGGATCGCCTTCTTAAAAGTACTCTCTAAGAGCGGACCGACCATTCGATACACCAAAGCTGTATGAACAAGAGAATTAAGGAATGCACGAATGACTATTTCATCGGGATTCCGGCCGTAGCGATCCTTAAGTCCACTAAGAGATTCTTGGGAAGAATCCGGTCCCCTTACCGACAGGAGATTCTTGGGAAGAATCCGGAGATCCCTCCCTATTTTCCTCAGAATCGTGGCCCAATTCCAATTTTCTTTTTCGGGACGCTCTCTACTCGATAGGGAGGTTCTCTATGGTTTTTGTGGATTTGGATAAAACCATTTTTCCCTTAGAAGAACGCCGGGAATTTTCTACCATGAGAACTGAAATGAAACAAAGTCAAAGTTAGACGTAATGTTAAAAAGGGATTGTAATGAATTGATACAAAAGAAAAATAAATACTTACCCAACGATTGAGAAGGGGAAGAAATGGAAAAACTATGAGAACTCATTCCCGCCTTGCAAAAAAAGGCCTCACCAATAAGAAGAGCACTTTGGTATTTGTTGGCGCGCATTCCCTGAATTTCGCTAATCAATTGAGGGTCGTCGGGGATAAGATCGCCAGTCGCCAAGCGACCACCATAAATCCATTTGGAATCATGGTCCCACGAGAAAGCCTCAGTTGAACCGTCTGCCAAAGAATCATGAGAAGGTGGTTGTACGAAGAAAAAATGAGATTTCCAGCAAGGATTGCTGGAAACCGGGGAGTCGGAAATGGATCGACTAGTCTTCTGGCTGGCAAAGAAATATCCGCGATTGGAAGAACTAGAAACATTAAAACGGAACAATTGTGTAAAGTTACGGAAAGAAGGCTGGAATCCTTTTGCTATCATCAAAATGGAAAAGGCCACCACAAAGGCCATAGAATTTGGGACTAATTGCATCACAGATACGCTAAATATTTTCAAGATATCAAGAAATAAAGCAGACAAAGGAAGACGTAAACCATAATTGAAATGAACAGTGTAAAAGGCTCGACAACCCTCCGGCGGAGAAGTAACCCTACCCGAAGGAGAAGGTAGAATAATCTTAGAACCTTCTGGAAAATATTTCGTATAATTATCCACGACCTCGTAGAAGGTCTCCTCGGTATAAGCGGAAGCAAGGTCTTCAATTGGTTCAGAAATTTGAGGAACCGTACATTTACCCTTTTTGGCCCTGGCAGCAACGTCCGTATCAGATATAATTTGCACATTAAAAGTATCCTCGTTCGGGACAGTGAATTCTGATGGTCCGGTCTGCTCGGTCGGGGGGCTCGGGGGAACCTCCTCCTCGACATTAGGATTAACTCTTCCTTTGATTAATGAAGAAGATTTTCTTGAGATTGAAGCCATTTTTAGGATCCTCGAAGAATACGAGTCGATAAGAGCAAGTTAGAGAAGAAATGAGCGAATAAGAAAATGACTGCGGAATATGGGAAGTGGAAAGTAAAAGATGACTGAAACAACGATCACCTATTTATAAAGAAAGATGAAAAGACGTTTCGAACTTCTCACGGCTGATCACATTCCCGCCAAGCGGCAGAAAAAATTGAAACACTTTCTCAAAGAAACACGTGATAGTTCATGATTGGAACGAGAAAACGACTATTTATGAGGTGTAGCACTCTTTTCCTTACTTCGGATTTTTTCCCACTGGGTTTTTTCCTAAGAAAGGTTTTTAACGAGGCACATTTCATAGAAAATACAGTCGTAATCTACCATCTACTTCTACGAGCTTCTACTACATTTACGATCGAAGAAGTGAGGGAGTACTTATGGGGGCTATTTCGCTCCCCTTATAATACTCGGATCGACTAGGGAATATCAGATCGGTTCGACCATACAAGCTCATCCGGAATCTTCCATAGACCCGATCAGAGACGATCCTCCTCGGCGACCAGACTACAATCCTGACTCAAGAGGGACAGTTATGCCGAGTCCGATTAGGACTATGTTTCCTTGTAAAGCTAGGGTTAATATCATATAAATACCTAGTTAAAACGTTGCATTAGGAGGAGATACAATCAGAGATTACGCCTACATACTCTGTCAATCTAATATCACATTGAATAGAAAAGCTTTTGCTATACTATTTACTCATCGACTCATTCGTTGTCTTGTTTACCTTTTTGTTCATTTACATAATTGTTCTTCCTTGAGATTGATCCATCCTGAATAAAGTAACAGAGCCCTGTAATTCGTACTGAACCTGACCTCCTAATTACATCTTATTGATTTAATCTTACTCAACGAAAAACGGTTAAATCAATCAAAGAGATCCATAGTATCTTGATATCGAAGAGATCCATACCTTGGCTGACATCGAGAGATCCGCCATCATCAAGGCCAACGTAATTTGGTCTATTTTCTACAAATAGTTTCGATTTTATAAAGCCGATAGTTGTTTATTAAATGAAGCATTGTCCCAATTTTTCATCTTTAAAAGAGAGAGAAAAACTTTAATCTAAGTCTAATTCGATTAAATTAATTTATAAATTAATTACATCGAATATGACATACGGGGGGCATTGTTTGTACCGAAAAAATAACCCTCGATTAATCGAGGAGTAGCAGCTCGATGAAGGGCCGAAAAACAGCAATGGCCCGAATCGAGCCAGGTGAATTGGATCAGGATCGGACCCACTCTGATCCGGAAATCAATCCGACCGAAATTAAACGGGTCACGAGCCCATATAATTAACAAAGGCCAAAATAAGTAATTAATTAGATAATTAATTACAATTAAGAAATAAGGTTAAATGGCCCAATTATCAGGCCAACTGATACGAAATGGCCCAAAATGACATGGCCCAGCCGATTAAATCGGCCCAGTGATCCAAATGACCCATACGGAATTTAATTAAATGATGGCCATTTAATTGAATAATAGCTAATTAAATAGATAAGGTCAATTAGTTAGGAAGTGGCCACATAAATCTCTCTAACCAAAAGAGGTATATTAAAACACAACCACTTCCTAATTTATCTCAAGTTGGTTACCACATTAAACTGAATTTCAAATTTGCAAAAACACACGTTTTCTTCTCCTCCAACTGCCATTAACATTAAATTTCAGCAAGCAAGAAGAAGAAAACCACCTACAAAGTAGTGGAGATAGTGGAGAACTTCACAAGTAGTGGAGAAAGTGGGGAGATAGGCCATCAAAGGAGCAGTTTTCGGCCATCAGCTCTCAATTTCCAGCCTATAAATACTGCAGGACAGCCATACGTGCAAAACACACACAACTCAATCAACAAAGTTCAGTCTACACTAATCGGCTTTACGCCTCATCGGAAGTCCAGCGCACCGCTGCTTCTCTCGTCAGCAAACACCTGTTAATCCCTTGATATCAATCGTCCCTTCTCAGCCACCAGCGATTCCTAACTGCCTGAAGTATTGCCGCCGCCGCCGAAAGTAAGCCACCGCCGCCGTCGCTCAAAGTAATCCGCCGCCGCCGCTGCTTCCGCCGTCAGAATGCTGCCTCGAGCGAAACCCCTTGATAGTGAGCAGATAACACGCTGTTTCTGTCAAGTTATCAGCCTGCCAACTCCTTGATATCAGTCTGTCAACCCTCAGCCACCAGCGATTCCTGACCGCCTGAAGTCTTGCCACCACCGCCGCTCAAAGTAAGCCGCCGCCGCCGCTGCTTCCGCCGTCAGCAACGCTGTCTCGAGCGAGACCACTCGATATCAACCAAGTAGCAAGCTGTTAACCGTCATGTAAGTGCCCACGTATTTATATGACAAACTCATCGAGTAGCCATTTGCTTGATGAGCTCGTCGTCAAGTAGCCATCTGCTTGACGGCTATCGGTTGAGTAGCCATCTGCTCCGTCGATGTCCTTTTCAGTGGCCACCCGCTGAGCAGGAGCCCAATTGGTGGTCATCCATCAAGGTTGGGCGAACCATTGACGGTGGTTTTCCGTCGTCAATGTTATTTTCTGTCAACAAGTTGCATTATCAGCTCATCGGCGGGTTTAACTGCCGATGAAGGAGTCATTTTTTCAGAACTTATTAGACTTATCAACTCATTTGGCGGATTATGCCAAAACAGGAGGTCTTTATCGTCGTGCATATTGTTGTAATATTTGTATATCGGGGAACTTACTGATTTTCTTTTATTATTAATGGAAGTAATTTGGTTCGTATCTCTTAATTCTTTTACTGAAATATGCTTTACGTCAACTGATTTTCATTGATATTTTTTTGTCAAGTTTATGTCTTCTGTCAAGGTGAATATTAAACTGATTGATCGTCAAGTCATTTGCTGATTTACAAATTCGCTGATATGTTGAGCAGGCCATCGATTGGTCATGAGTTTTTGGCATTTAAGAGAGATTTTCATAAATTATTTAAGTCCTGCGGCCAGGCAGGCATAGAAAAGAACTAGGGGTAGTGTTTGCCTACTCTGTCACAATCGTTTAGAAGTCAGCCTTATCAGGACAACTTATCTCGATATCATTATGTCTTTATCAGGACACTTATGTTATTACTACATTGATATCAACATGTCCATTTTCAAATCGTTATGTTTGCACGCACAAACATTGGCACGCCCGCATTTATTTTACATCATATCGAGGCATTTTACATCGAGCTATTGGCTCGTCGAGGCATCTGCTGACAGGTTTACAACAAACAATGTTTTGACACGCCTCGATGCCAAACATCCCTCGATGTCAACTCCTCGATGCCAAGCATTCCTTGATGTCAATTTTATCGCAAACAATATTTTGGCACTTCTTGATGCCAAGGGTTGCTCGACGTCGTGGTGTAACCGAGTCAAAATTTTATGCAAACAATAAAAAAATAAAAATATACTAATATAATAATAATATGTAAAAGTGAAGAGTAATGCATGGAAAGAGAGGATCATTAAAGCAGGATTACGTATATTCAGTTGGGATGGTCTATGGTGACTCTCACTTCAAAGAGAGTCACCAACAACTTTTTCTTTAGCCAATTCAATGTTGACATGTGCCATATTCAATAAACTCATTTACAATCTAGCCTTGAAATATCCATTATAGTTTTGATTTGGAAAAAAGGGACCACTTTTATTGACTGGTCAAGAGTAATTCATTATTTGCATACAATAGTTCACTAATTCTCGCTTGTCTTTTGGTTATTATTCTTTCCAGTTTCTCTTTTGTTTAAGATTGAAAAGTATCAAGGAATAGTTATGGACATACAATACAATGTAGGGCTTGTCTACTGGAATATGTAAGTTGGGATTGTCTATCCTGACTCTTGGTTGTGAGAGTCATGAACAATTTCAATTAAATTGTGCCATTTGTCCTTGTCCATACCCTATTAAAACATGTAACCAAAATACCCACAATATTAAAAAAAAAAAAAAAACCACTCATCTTCTCCAACCCATCCCCACCTCACCCAACCCTCCACCCACCAAAGCCTCGCATCCCTCCACCTTCCCAGGTCGACGACTAACTGGGGAGAAGTTCCCAGGCAGTCGCCGGCTTGGAACAATAGATCGGAGGCCTGCGACGGCCTCCGAGTTGAAGTTGCGCAGTCCTCGGGATTTTAAATCCAGGTTGGTGACGGCCTGGAATCGTTGATCCCAGGTCGTTGCCGGCCTAGGATCGACCATTCCGACGGCCAGGGATTGAGGGAGGGGCGGCGGCGGGGGGATGGGTGGGGGGTTGGGTTTTACGTTTTTTTTTATATTAAAAACAAAATAAAATAAATGTTATTATATTTAAATTTAACTATAAAAATTAAAATGTTAATAAATATTTATAATTTGAAAATTGTTGTATTGTAAAGTAATGAGTAATTTTAAAAAAAAATGTTCCAACAAAGAATTTTTGTAATTACTTTTTTCATCACAACAATCAAACTTGAGTACATATTTACAATATTTTTTTTATAAAAGATATTTGCAAATTGTAATCAAGTTCGTTTCAACAACTTTGCAATTATTTGAGTTGATATTGTAAAAGTATATGTCAAAAATTGCAACATCAAATATTGAAAATGTTGTAACACTAATAATCGAATCATCATTTTTTTTAAATTATTAAAATATTTTCAAATTACGGAGGACTTAGTGTTACATAACCATCTAATAGACAATTTGATCGGAATAATTACCGAATCATCATTTTTTTTTATAAATTATTAATATATTTTAAAATTACGGAGGACTTAATGTTACATTTCCATCTAATAGACAATTTGATCGGAATAATTACCGAATCATCATTTTCTTTTAAAAAATTATTAATATATTTTTAAATTACGGAGGACTTAGTGTTACATAACCATATAATCGAGAGTTCGATCGAAATAATACCGAATCATCAATTTTTTCAAAAGCTATCGATATATTTTCAAATTACGGAGGATTTAGTGTTACATAGCCATCTATTAGATAATTTGATCGGAATAATGATCGAATCATCATTTTATTTAAATTATCGATATATTTTAAAATTACGGAGAACCTAGTGTTACATAACCATCTAATAGACAATTTGATCGGAATAATGATTGATCATTAATTTTTAAAAATTATTGAGTTGATCGAAATAATGACCGAATCATCAATTTTTAAAAAATTATCGATATATTCTCAAATTACGAAGGACTTAGTGTTACATAACCATCAAATAGACAATTTGATCGAAATAATGACACAATTATCAATTTATTTTAAAATTATCGAAATATTTTCAAATTTATGTTCTCGTGAAGCAACGATGTTGGTCCCAAGTGGTCAATTGTCTACAGGGGGGTGAATAGACCTCTGAAAATTTTAGATTTTAAAACTTTTCAGTCGTCTGTCAGCAGACTAAGCTGATCAGGAATTGTGGGTAGACTTAGTTGATCGCACACAAAGCTTGAACAGCAGAGTTGACCACTCTTCTGATGATAACTTAACTGATTACAGCAAAATCAATTTTCAATCAGAATACTTGCAGCGGATATAAAACAGTGTTTTTCACAAGTAAACTTAGAAAGAATTTTATCCCCAGTTTTCGGAAACTCCTTTGAAAAATCTTTCTTATAGTTTTCTAAGTGTTCTTATGAAACTTTTAAAATATGCAAGAAAATAATGCAAGTTAAAAACACATAGAATTTTTATAGTGGTTATATGGATAAAAATCCTTTAGTCCACTCTTCCAAGTCACTTAGATCTTGGGTTATACTATAAACACACAGTTTACAATATATAATGCTTGCGCTTTACAACAAAGGATAAGCCACAAGTTCGCAGGCTCGCAGCAGGAAATCACAAAGAAACTCCTACCCTCTGAAGTAATATCACTCACTTAGACAGATATCTACTTCTCACAACACTCCTCTATTACAGATTCACTCAGAAAATGTTTACTTTTTGCTTCAACTTAGCTTCTGTCAACAAATGAATTCAGCAGCCGAGTGAGCTGTTCTTGAGCTTTTGAGACTTAGAAAAACTCTGCTTCGCGTATGAAATCTCTGATTGTTGTGTTGTCTCTAACTCTTGAATTCAGCTCTATTTATACTTATTTTTGAAATCTATCCGTTGAAGGTAAGACAAATTTCAAAGCTACAAGTACTAGTCCCCCTTTTCCTGGAACGGCTCCCTGCAACTGTTGCACTATACACTTCTGTTGTACTATTCTGCCATTCGAATTTAATGCACCCTGCTGATCCAAGAATGTCTTCAATCATTTGCCATTAATACTCTTCTCTTGCAACATTTATGACTCCAAGTGCATTTATTAACGTTGGGCAGACTCCTTGATCTCATCCACTCTGCTGATCGAAGTAACCCGTCTGATAGATACTCTGCTGATCAAACTTAAACTCATCTTATTTGAGTCAGCTGATAATGTACCCATTTGATTACTAAGTCAGCTTAAGATCAGTAGTCTTCTGGACCTTTGAATTTTGACCCTTCTGATAGTCTTCTTACTTGATCAAAATTCTTTTAAGGGTTCCAATCATTCCTTATTTGGCTGATTCTGATGTTTTGGAAATAATCAAAACCTCCCTTATCTCCTTGCACTTCTTCTTCATCTTCATCCAACAATTTTTCCCTTTTCGATGATGACAAAACTACATCTGTGTACCTGTACCTACACTAAAGTTTTGATCCTCAAAAATTTCTGAGATAGAAATGATTTGTTGGAAGAAAACTTGAACTTTTATATATTCTGAAATTGTTTACAAGTTACAAGTTCTCTGATGAGATGTGCATAAGTAAATTACAGAAAAATGTCTAGAAACCTAGTCTGGTAAACTAGTCTAGTCTTCCTTCTCTTCTTATGTGCTTGTTTATTCGTCTTCTTTTTCATCTTCATCACTTGAGGAGTTTAAGGCATAAACTCTTCTTTTCAGCTCCCCCAAGTCTTTGTACTTCTTGAATGGATTTAGTTGTGTTTCTAGAGAGTCCTTGGATGCAGCAATTTATTTATCCGTCTTTGCTGGTTCCTTAGACCGTTCAGAATCAGAAGAGTAGTCATCAACATCTTCCACTTTTTCTTCCTCAGCAGCCACTTCATCAATTGGTCTGCTTGTTGAAATTATTTATCAGCAATTCAACGTCTACAGCAGTGTACCCCTTTTTGTTGAGAAGTGTGGCTTCATCAGATGAGTCCACTTCTTTATTTTTGTTTCTTGTTCTTCTTGAGTTTTTAGCAGCAACCAATGCAGCCATGGGGCCTGAAGTTGAGGTTTCTTCAATACCCATTCTTGGCAGATTATAATCGTATGCCTTGAGTACGGAAAACAGCTCTGTTAGAGAGATCTTCCCCAGATCCCTTGATTCTTCCATAGCCGTCACCTTCATGTTGAATTTCGGAAGCAGGGCCTTCACTACTCTGACAGTGATCTCTTTGTCAGTGAAGGTATTTCCCAGCTTTAGAACTTCATCTTGAGGTTGTCAAACTTTTCAAGAGCAACACTCAGCTGGTGCTCCTTTATGGCGTCGTTTCCTTCGCTCATGTCATGGACCTTATCCAACATTTCCTTTGCAGTCTTGCAATGATTGACTTTGTCAAACCGATCATTGTCCAGGGCCTTGGTCATGATGAAACGGCCAACCTTATCAAGATTAAACAGCTTCACTTCTTCCGTCGTCGTCTCTTCAAGTTCTTTATTCACCACTATATCAACTTCATCAACCTTTATAGTCTTGGTGATCTTGAATGGACCTTTTGGAATACATGTGTACATTTTGTCATTGTAAGCAGAAAGAAAGATCTCCATCCTGATCTTCCAATCCTCAAAACTCATACCGCCGATGTGGGGAACATGGCCGATACAGTCCATTTTCAAAGAGTTTTTAATTTTCAGAAACGTTCTCATTTGAAGACTTTAAAACCTTTGAAAAACACTACGATCAAGCTCGTTGATCAGGCAGTTGATTCTAATGAACAACCTGGCTCTGATACCATTTGTTGGTCCCAAGTGGTCAGTTGAGGTCTAAAGGGGGGAAGGGGTGAATAGACCTCTGAAAATTTTAGAATTTAAAACTTTTCAAGTCGTCTGTCAGCAGACTAAGCTGATCGAGAATTGTAAGCAGACTAGGTTGATCGTGCACAAAGCTTGAACAGCAGAGTTGACCACTCTTTTGATGATAACTTAGCTGATTACAGCAAAATAAAATTTTCAATTCGAATACTGGCAGCGGATATAAAACAGTATTTTTCACAAGTAAACTTAGAAAGAATTTTATCCCCAGTTTTTGAAAACTCCTTTGAAAAATCTTTCCAACACTTTTCTAAGTGTTCTTATCCCCAGTTTTTATGGTGGTTATATGCATAAAAAAATCATTTAGTCCACTCTTCCAAGTCACTAAGATCCTGGGTTATACTATAAACACAAAGTTTACAATATACTCTACTTACGCTCTACAACAAATGATAAGCTGTAAGTTCACAATAGGAAATCACAAATAAACTGCTATCCTCTGAAGCTAGATCACTCACTTAGATGGACCTACGCTTCTCACAACAATCCTATTACAGATTCACTCAGAAAATGATTTATCTTTTTACTTCAACTCAGCTTCTGTCAACAAATGACTTCAACAGATGAGTGAGATGTTCTTGAACTTTTGAGATTTAGAGAATTTTGCTTCGCAGATGAAATCTCAGATTGTTGTGCTGTCTCTAACTCTTAAATCTAGCTCTATTTATATACTTGTTTCTGCAATCTATCCGTTGAAGATAAGACAAATTTCATCTCTGCAAGTACTGGTCCCCCTTTTCCTGGAACGGCTCTCTGCAACTGTTGCATTGTACAATCTGCTGTACTTTTCTGCCAGTCGCATTAAATGCACCCTGCTGATTCGAGAATGTCTTCAATCATTTGCCATTAATACCCTTCTCTTGCAGCATTTATTACTCCAAGTGCATTTATTACCGTTGGGCAGACTTCTTGATCACTTCCACTCTGTTGATCGATGTAACCCTTCTGATAGATACTCTGCTGATCAAACTTGAACCAATCTAATTTGAGTCAGCTGATAACCTACCCTTCTGATTACGAATTCAGCATAAGATCAATAGTCTTCTGGACCTTGAAATCTTGACCCTTCTGATAGTACTCTTACTTGGTCAGAATTCTTTTAAGGATCTAAGCATTCCTTACTTAACTGGTTTTGATGTTTTGGAAATCATCAAAATCTCCCTCAAATCTTTGCACTCTATCGTCATCCAACTATGCCCATATTATTAATATGGTAGTGCAGGCCACCAAGGCTCAAGAGCGGGCTGATCAATTGACAAAGGAGCTAGAAGATCAGTAGCTCAAACATGCAACTAGAATAAGTGAGCTTGAGTCCCAACTAGTATCCTTTCGGACTCAGCTTAGTGAGAAGGAAGGGGACGATGATCTGGAAGCTTTGATAGATAGAGCCGGTGTGGATCTGAAGGAGAGGATTGTCAGAGACTTCCTTGTATCTCATGTTCACACTGCCATGGTGAATCAAATGGTTGGACTGCTTCTGGAGAATACCTTCAAGAAAGATGTTCATCAATTGGTGGTGCTCAAACTGATCGAAGATCATAAGGAAGAATACTTCGCTGCTCTTGACGTCAGCAAAGATCGGAATTGCCAAGAATATTCCCATGAAGATATTTTAACTGTCGAGTATAAAAATCTTCCTCTATCACATATGGTGGACGAGCTCGGGGTTCATCTGCTTGTGCCTCCTCCTGATAGGGATCCTTCCAAAGAGGATAGGCAAAGTCCCTCAAATAAGAATCAAGCAGATAATCATCAGGATGAGGAGAAGGAGGATGCAGATCACGAACATCTCGATGATAAGGACACTTAAAAAGAAGAAAAATAGCCTAGGATTTGATTTGTAATCCTTATAAGAATTTTGTATAATGGAGGCTTTATTAATTTATTTACTTTCTCCTTTCTTGCATGTCTCATATTATTTCATCATATAATTTAGACATAAATCTTTGTTGTCGTAAGGCGTAATTTAATTTTCCTTTATCGAATTAACTTCATCGAGCTAATATATCGACCTTAGTAACCTTCTTTTGAAATTTGTTTTTCGCACCTTCCTTAGGGGTCGTCCCGTCTTTTCCTTTACTATAAATATTGGGGTAAAACTTCTCACTATTTTACCGCGCGTCCCCACTTGATAAAATATTCTCTCCAATTAGTCGGGCTAGCATTTTGATTTTCCAATTTCCATAATACTTTTTCGATAATGAGTTGTCTCTTTTCGAATACTTCTAAAAGTTCTTCTCGCAATTCCCCGAAGAATAGTATTCCTAGGAAAAAATCGCACAATGAAGGTACTTCTTCCGAGCCTTCTCAACCTCATAATTCCCGAGCCAATAATAACTCGAATATTCCTTCAACTACCCCTCCCAATTTTTCAAACACTACTCCGAACATTTTGACGACCTTTCCTCGTCCATCGTTCGTTCGTCAGAATACTTCGACCAGCTCTGATGGGGGCTATTTCGCACCCCACATAATGTGCGGATCGACTAAAGAACATAAGATCGGTTCGACCAAATCATACAGTTCGGGATCATCTTATCGACCCGGTCGAATACAGCTCTCTTCGACAATAAGACTACACTCCGGACCCAAGAAGGATATTTGGGCCGAGTCCTATTAGGACTATATTTCCTTGTAACACTAGGTTTAGTATGATATAAGTACCTAGTCAATCATTGTATTGGACAACTCTGAATCATAAAGCTAATACGCCATTGAATTCTGCATAAACAGCATAACTCAGTATTACTTAATAAAAAGAAAAGAGCTTTCTCTTCATACTTGTGTTATACTTGCGTTGGTTACGATATTTACTTATTGTTCTTACGAAATTGCTCTTCCTTGAGATTGATCCATCCTGAGTAAAGTAACAGAGCCCTATAAACCATATATTGAGAATCCCCAATATCACAATTTTACTGATACCATTAACCCGACCAAATCCGGTTAAATCAGTTGGCGCCCACCGAAGGGCTAGGTTAATTATTCGATCGACATATGGCTCGCCAAAGGAAAAGCGCTCGTATTGGAGCAAGAAGTAACACAACCACCGGTCATAACACATCTGAAGATCCGCAGGATAATAATGATAATAACGCCCACGACACCAACGAGAATTTGCAGGGTCCTCTTCCTCATCAGCAGGAACCCCAAGGAGATCTTCCCGGTACCGTACCGGAAGTCCCTCCGATCCCCGTTCCTCTCCCGGGCGCTCAGGAAAAATTGCGACAGATTGCTATGCTCGTTAAATCACTCTCCCCAGAGGAATTACTCGTACTTGAACAAGTTCCTCGAAACGATAGGACTGTTAGGGAAAATCCCGCTCAAAGAGCGCCAAGGCAAAACCATCAAACCTCTCAACAAGCTGAAAGCCAGGCAAGCGAGCGGCGCTCGCTACACAGTCCGCAGCAGGGCAATTCAAAACCCTCCGATAACCATCCCCGAAGGAAACCAGGACAAAGAAAACCACAGCCGGGACGCAGCGGGTCCAAGGAACGTACGATAATCCCTATCGAGGATGACATAGATGATGCAATCCCAGATCGACCACGAACAATGCGATTCTCGGAAAGAGAAATCGAAAGGATGGTACAGGAACGACTCGAACAACGCCTACGATCTGTTCAAAACCCATGGGCCCGAACCACGGAACTCTAGGAGAGCCTTGTGGCCTGTTCTCCCTTCTGCAGAGAAATAAAAGAGGCACAGTCTATCGGACAGGTCCCGGGTAGACTACCCCGATACGACGGAACCACTGATCCAGATGACTATATTTTTAGCTTCACGAATATAATGAACTTATACGCTCACTCGGCGGAATTCACCGCCAAATTAATGGTGACCACATTTGAAGGACTCGCTTTGGACTGGTTCGCCAAGCAACCTGCCAACTCCATATTCAGTTTTCGGGAATTATGCAACAAATTGACACAGCAGTTTGCCAGTCAGAAGAGGCAAAAACTTCCGATGAGCTACTTAGGAACTATACACCAACAAGAGGGAGAATCCTTAAGAAACTGGTTGGCAAGATTTAATGTAGAATTACTTAAAATCGATTCCCCAAATATCGATTACATAATCTCTATTCTCTTCGACCTCACAAAAAGTAGGCAGTTCGGAAATGCCCTCAGTCAAAAACAACCAAGAACGTTCGCCGACATCATGAGCTTGGCATCTAAATATATGACCCAAGAAGAGATGAATTCCTTTAAAGATAAAAACAAAAACAAAGTCACAACCTCAGGCTCCAAACGGCAAGATAGGATTCCTGCCCAAAGATCCATGGATTATGAACGATCTTTTAGAAAAGGCAACGTTTTCCAGCGGTTGGAATACAATAAAACCGACCAAGACATACAGCCTAATTTCTATCAAAGACCAAGAAACCCCGAACTAGCGATTAGAGGCAGGGTTAATCAAGTAGAACATCCAAGGCTAAATGCTCCGTTAGAAGAGATATTGGAAGTACTAGAAAGGAATAATTGGATCCCTGAAGCGAAGAAAATCGCTCAGCCCAGACCAGGATCACGAAACTATGAGTTGTACTGCAAGTACCATCGGGCACATGGACATCGAACAGAAAATTGTTTTCATCTTAAAAAAGAAATTGAAAAACTAATCGAACAAGGAAAACTAGACGACTATCTAGAGCGAGATAACCGCAAGAGGGGAAGAAGTAGAAGCCCTCGGAATAATAATCAAAGAAGGAGTTCTCGTCGAAGGTCACCCGAGCACGGTCCTACACAGGAGTTGAACCATGACCAGATCAATGGTACCATCCATACAATTTCCGGAGGACCCGCAGGCAGGGATAGTCGTAACGCTCGACGAAGGACCGCTAGATCCATAATTGGAAGCTTAAAATACCCAAAAGAAATATGGACTCTAGAAAACAAACCAACAAACGACCAGCTGATCAGCTTTCAACCTATTCCGAGTTGTTGTCTCTACTTATCATCAGAAGATAAAATTTCCGACCGACAGAGGTATCGGGGAAATAATGAATGATCACTGTATGACATGGGATTGCTACAGCACCTCATTAACTTTGAAAAACCACCCCGAATCAATTACCCCGAGCAAAAGAAAGCTCGTAGACGATGACGTTGGAAACGAGGTTCAAATCCCTAGTACTGATCGAATAGATAAAAAGGGAAAAGAACCGCTAGATTTAGCTTTGAAGCCACCTGAACATAAGGATGTAATTCTAGTGCAAGGGGACTCGTCGAAAACAACAAGAATAGGTACTGAATTGAGCAAAGAAGGGGAAGTAATGTTGATTGACTTTCTCAGAGATAATGTCGACGTCTTCGCTTGGAGCGTGAATGACATTGAAGGAATTGATCCTCGAATAATCAAGCATTCGCTAAAAATTGATCCCTTGGCAAAACCCGCTAGACAAAAGAAGAGAAATCACACGCCAGTAAAAGATAAAATCATCAAAGCCGAAGTAGAAAGGCTACTTGAAGCAAAACAAATCCGAGAAATACACTTCTCAGAATGGCTATGTAATGTTGTTATAGTAGCAAAAGGGGATAAAAAGGACAACAAATGGAGAATGTGTAATGATTTTACCGACCTTAATAAATTATGCCCACGTGATCCATATCCCCTCCCAAGGATCGACTTATTAGTTGACTCAACCGCTGGCTTCGCGATTTTCAGCATGATGGATGCCTTTCAAGGGTTTTATCAAATATATATGGATGAGCGGGACCAAGAGAAGACTGCGTTCATAACCGAGCAGGGAGTATATTGCTTTATTGTAATGCCATTCGGCTTAAGGAATGCCGGGGCGACTTACCAAAGGTTAGTAAACCTAATGTTCAAAGAGTTAATCGGAGAGATAATGGAAGTCTATGTAGACGACTTGTTAGTCAAAAGCATGAACGAAGCAGATCATGTAAAACATCTTGATCGATGTTTTCGTAAATTGAGAAAATACCGCATGAAGTTAAATCCCGCGAAATGAACTTTCGGTGTTAAGTCAGGAAAATTCTTAGGCTATTTGGTACATCAACGAGGAATCGAAGCCAACCCAGAAAAAATTCGAGCCATAGCCGAAATGAAGCCTCCCAAAACCATATCCCAAGTACAAAGCTTGGTAGGAAAAATCGTAGCGCTGAACAGATTCATATCAAAATCAGCAGACAGAAGTTTGCCCTTCTTCCAAACGCTTTGAAAAGAAAAAAACTTCGTTTGGACCGAAGAATGCGATCATGCCTTCAACCAGCTCAAAGAATATTTAACAACATCCCCGTTGTTGGCCAAACCGACCGAAGGGGAACCATTGTATATCTACATCTCGATCTCCGATGCGGCCGTTAGTTCAGTACTGATCAAAATAGAAGGATCAGAACATAAGCCTGTCTATTATTTAAGCAAATTACTACAAGGGGCGGAGAAGAATTACTTGGAAATTGAGAAATTCGCTTTGGCCTTAGTAGTGGCAGCACGAAGACTTCGACCTTACTTTTTAACCTACAAAATCATGGTTTTAACAAACCAACCGCTAAGACAAGTCTTAGCAAAGCCAGAAGCTTCCGGAAGACTAAACAAATGGGCGATCGAACTCGGTCAATTCGAAATCGACTACAAACCGAGAATTGCAATTAAGGCCCAAGTATTAGCTGATTTCCTATTGGAAACTCCCACACAAGCAACCGAACTATCGAGCAGCCTCAACGACGATATCTTGATCATAGAAGATCAAACTTGGTTAATGCATGTTGACGGTGCTTCGTGCCGAGAAGGAGGAGGCGCTGGAATCAACTTCACCGGACCTAATAAAGAGGATTTAAATTATGCAATAACATTGGACTTCGTCGTAACAAACAATGAAGCAGAATATGAAGCGTTAATCGCAGGAATGGAAATGGCGATCAAGGCAAACATTAGAAGCCTTAAAGTGTTAACAGATTCAGAGTTAGAGCAAAGACAAATAGAAGGCCTATATGAGGCTAAGGAATTTAATATGGTTAAGTACCTTACCAAAGTGAAAACACTAGCGGAAAAATTCGAAAGCTTCGGTATACAGAACATCCCACGTCCGGAAAACAAATGGGCCGATCAACTATCTAGGTTCACAGGAGCCCATGACGGAAAAACTGAAAGGGTAATCAACTGGTTAATCTCTAGTACACCGGCCAGCGACATCGATGAGGTACCGGCGGTCGATATAATGGAAATAGAAGAAGCAGAAGAAAATTGGATGACTCCAATGATAAACTATCTTCGAGAAGGAAAATTGCCGCTTGACCAGAATGAAGCTCGGAAAATAAAATATCGGGCTCCAAATTACACATTAGTAGGAGAAAAACTCTACCGGAGATCAGTGTCAGGAATTCTTCTGAAATGCGTCTCTGAATCACAAACCACTGATATTCTACGAGAGATACATGAAGGAAATGCAGGGAATCACAGCGGAGCAAGGGCATTGGCTTTAAAATGACTCCAAACAGGTTATTATTGGCCTACCATCAACGACGACGCCGCTCAGTATGTCCAAAAATGTCATCACTGCCAAGTCCATGCTAATATATGTCATCGACCAGCAGAAAATATGCACCCTATACCGGTATGTTGGCCTTTCGACCAATGGGGAATGGACATCATGGGACCGTTCCCAGCGGCAAGATCCAAGAAAGCTTATGTCCTGGTCGCTGTAGAATACTTCAGCAAATGGATAGAATGCATCGCCCTTGCACGAATAACTCAATTCCAAGTGATCAACTTCCTATTGAAATTCATAGTTTGTCGATTTGGCATCCCAAGGATCCTAATCTCTGATAATGGAACCCAATTCGCGGGAAAACAGGTAATAGAATGGTGTTCGAAACTTGGGATTCAACAAAATTTTACTTCGGTCGGGCATCCTAGAGCGAACGGACAGACTGAAGTAGCAAACAGAGAAATAATAAAATCCTTGGAAAAAAGATTAGGAGCGGCCAAAGGAAAATGGCTCGATGAACTCCCAGGAGTACTTTGGGCTAATCGAACCACTGTCAGGAGCTCAACCGGGGAAACCCCATTTAGCTTAGTATATGGTTCGGAAGCTGTTATTCCTGTTGAAACTCTAATTCCAACACCAAGAATTGAAATGTACGATGATCAGGAAAATGAAAAGACAAGAGAAAATGATATCGATTTAACAGAAGCTTTAAGAGAAAAAGCCGCTGTACGTTTGCAAGTCACTAAAGCAAATATGGAAAAGGCATACAATCAAAAGGTACGCATCCGAACCTTCAAAGAAGGAGACCTGGTCTTGAAAAAGGTAGAAGTATCAAAGCATGTTGGAAAATTACAACAAAATTGGGATGGACCTTACGTTGTCATTGGCGTAGGAAAGAAAGGTTCATACAAAATTGCACACTTGGATGGAACAGCCTTACCAAGAACCTGGAATGCGGTCAACCTTAGGAAATACTATGGTAAATAAATTTTAGCAGATTATGCTGCTTTATTTTATTTTATTTTATTAAGTTTTAATCTTTGTAATAAAGGCCTTAGCCTACAGTTCAATTATTTTAGCAATTTTAAATATTAAGTCAAGATTGGGTATAAATCGATTGTTTCGGTAAACACTCCTTGGAATTCTACTATCATATTGGTGGAGATCAGGACAAAAGGAGTTAAGTATACATTGATCCGCTCAATAAACACTCCTCGATCCAACCAAACAACGAGTCGAGTATACATTGATCCGCTCAATAAAAACTCCTCGATCTACTTATGACGATTAAAAGACTTTTGGTATTAAAAACCTAAGTCTAAACAAAACGAGTCGAGTATACATTGATCCGCTCAATAAACACTCCTCGATCAATTTTTCAACGATCTAAAAGACTTCTGGTATTAAAAACCTAAGTCTAAACAAAACGAGTCGAGTATACATTGATCCGCTCAATAAACACTCCTCGATCAATTTTTCAACGATCTAAAAGACTTCTGGTATTAAAAACCTAAGTCTAAACAAAACGAGTCGAGTATACATTGATCCGCTCAATAAACACTCCTCGATCAATTTTTCAACGATTTAAAAGACTTCTGGTATTAAAAACCTAAGTCTTAATAAATAACGAGTTGAGTATACATTGATCCGCTCAATAAACACTCCTCGATCTGTTTTCAAATATCTAAAAGACTTCTGGTATTAAAAACCTAAGTCTAAATTATAAAGAGTTGAGTATGCATTAATCCGCTCAATAAACACTCCACGATCTGTTTTCAACGATCTAAAAGGCTTTTGTTACAAAAACCTAAGTCTAAAATGCAAAAGAGTTGAGTATACATTGATCCGCTCAATAAACGCTCCTCGATTAAATGTTAACGATTAAAAAGGCTTTGGTATAAAACCTAAGTCTAAAATGCAAAAGAGTTGATTATACATTGATCCGCTCAATAAACGCTCCTCGATTAAATGCTAACGATTAAAAAGGCTTTGGTATAAAACCTAAGTCTAAAATGCAAAAGAGTTGAGTATACATTGATCCGCTCAATAAACGCTCCTCGATTAAATGTTAACGATTAAAAAGGCTTTGGTATAAAACCTAAGTCTAAAATGCAAAAGAGTTGAGTATACATTGATCCGCTCAATAAACGCTCCTCGATTAAATGTTAACGATTAAAAAGGCTTTGGTATAAAACCTAAGTCTAAAATGCAAAAGAGTTGAGTATACATTGATCCGCTCAATAAACGCTCCTCGATTAAATATTAACGATTAAAAAGGCTTTGGTATAAAACCTAAGTCTAAAAAGCAAAAGAGTTGAGTATACATTGATCTGCTCAATAAACGCTCCTCGATTAAATATTAACGATTAAAAAGGCTTTGGTATAAAACCTAAGTCTAAAAAGCAAAAGAGTTGAGTATACATTGATCCGCTCAATAAATGCTCCTCGATTAAACGTTAACGATTAAAAAAGCTTTGGTATAAAACCTAAGTCTAAATGCAAACGAGTTGAGTATAAATTGATCCGCTCAATAAACGCTCCTCGATCTATTGTTCAACGATCAAACAGACAATGGAATAGAGACCTAAGTCTAAGAAAAAGAGTCGAGTACGAATTGATCCGTTCGGTAAACGCTCCTCTAACTTATTCCTAATAATATAGCATCAACGATCGCAATAAAGTGTCAGCGATAATTTGCTCAAGATAATCAACAACAGAGGATATCAAAGTAATAAATCAAAAGTATTATTCATCTGAATTACAAATACAAATTATATATGAAGTATCAATATGAGTACAAAGATTTCCTGTACATCTCTACAACTATTTGGATGAAATATATCCTATCTATAGATCAGCGACCTTCACGACAATGTCCACAGAAACACCAATCTCCTCCCTAGTACCTCGTCGATTATGATAAACTACCTAAGAAGCATGCTGCTCAGGATGGTCGACTTCTTTGGTTCGACGGCCAGGCTCTAAAGATCAAATGTTCTTCCAGACGAAATGAGCATTACCAGCCAGATAACCAGCAATACTCATTCACCCACAACAGAGATACTGCTTTTACATTGAAATTGACTTTTACTCTTAAGCAGCATCTCTTCTGGGCCGTCGTGAACATTAAAATTTACCGGCACACCCCGTAGGCATATCACTCATGAGGTAACATCGAAGAACGGGGGTCCAGGTAAGTAAGAACCCTCCATGTGCGAACGGAAACCACGGACCTCTAATTGATGAAGACAAAAGCTGAGGCCTCATGGGACCCATTAGTACAAGGTAGGGCTGACATGGGACCCGTCAGTACAAGGCAAATTAAATTTAGGCCATTGTGATATAAATCACGATAATGTGACTTTTTGAATATTATGGGATCAGAAGGCAAAATGAAATCTAAGGAAAACGAGATCTCCATCTTTTCTGAATAAAAGATATGGAAACTACCTACTTATTTATAGGCGCTCCTACAAATGATCCTACGGTCTATCTGATCAAGGGATAGAAATGCGACCTTTTGACTCCCCGTAATTAATGCAAGTAAGTTGGAACGGCACTAATTAATCGACTCAACCAGTCGATAACAAAAGAAGCCGTAGGTCGAAGCGATCAACAAGATAATTCAAGCAGACTTAAAGAAACTCCAGACCAGAAAGCTCTGAATGCTCACATATGATAGTCGCTTAACAGAAAAACTGAAAGATCCTCAGCGAAGGCATGCAAGTTTAAACCGTTGTACAAAGGATACTTACTCGCCTAGAGAAAAGACCAAACCTTCCACCATACGAGGGTCGTCACTGCCTCATACATCATAGGGGGAACTATTAACTTAGCCATACAAGAACTCCATTGGGGTCCAAGATATCTGACGTCAGTACTTGGAACGATTAATACGACCATGCTAGACTGCAAAGTCGTCACTGCCTAAAATTCCAATGAATTGCTGAAGGAGGTCTGAGCAGGCCTGATCTGGCTAATAATTCTACATTTTCCAATTCCTCCCATATCAAAGAAATGATATAATGATACACTGGTTGAGGAACATATAGTTCACAGTTAATGCAGAGAAACATAAAGTTTAGGAAGATACTGAAAGGGATATCTTCTCTTAGTCTTATGAAAAGAAAAGTAGAGTTCAACAGAAGGAATAATAGCCTCCTTATATAAGATATATATCACAAAAAGACAAATTTACAAGGCATGGATTGAACATCGACCAAGATGCTGAGCGTTCCTTAAACTGCTATTCAATCGATTATCGATACGAATGACCTACTATCTACATTTTGATGAACAACGTGGTTTTGGGTATAACCCAAGGGACTATACTGGGTTGATCAACAAAAAATTTATTTTGCAGAGCAAACAGTATATTATTCAGTTACTTATATAGTGACCGAGCAAGATTAAGCTACCTTTTTCTCTATTCTCAGTATCCTCCGCAAGGATCAATATCAGATAAATATGCCAATCTATGCTGATTATTTCATGATGTTATATTTATGCATAACAGCAAAATGTGCATAACAAAATATATCTACAGAATAAAATTGATCAAGGCAAGGATCTGCCTACAAAAGATCATAATTTCCAATTTAGTCGTTCTCCCAATATAAAAATTCAGCCCAAACAACTACACAAAAAAGTTGGGCACTAAAAAAAAAAAAAAAAAAAAAAAAGAGACAGTCCAAGGCTTGCCAGGTCAGACAAATCACTGAGAAGGGTTGTTATCAACAGGCCGACTAGCGAAAATAGTCTTCCGAGGAGTCAAGTTACCAGCAAACGCCATCAACTCCTCTTGACGCTTAAGATAACCGGCGTCATAACCTTCCTCATAAGACCGCCGTCGAGACTCCTCTGCTAGGGCAGCAGCCTGAACCAAGTCACCTTTCTCTTTCTCCCAGACAGACTTTTCTTCTTCCAATTTTTTCAAATCATCATTGGCAATCTGCAGTTGGAGACTTTGCCCTCTGACCTTGGCC
Source organism: Penstemon eatonii (assembly GCA_038501285.1). NCBI lineage: Eukaryota > Viridiplantae > Streptophyta > Magnoliopsida > Lamiales > Plantaginaceae > Penstemon > Penstemon eatonii. The sequence continues at coordinate 39,542,665 of CM076710.1, read as the reverse complement.
GACTCCGATTCCAAACGACGTTGATAAGCATTTCTGCTTATCCACAGATCATCATTTTGCACACCCAGCTGGAGTGCAAAGTACTTAGCCTGGAAAGAGAAAACACTCCTTATGTAACAAGGCAATCAAAATGAAAACAAGAAAAATAATGAAAAGACAGGTCTACCTGCTCGCACAACTTCACTAGCGACTGAACAAGGCGCACATTGGAAGTATTCTCAAGCTTCCTCAATTCACCGGGCAAAATAGTGCTCAAGCCCAGATCCCAGGACAAAGCATCAGGCTCAACAGAGCCCGGCAGTTCACTAAGAAGAGGGACATTTTCAGGGCGGGGACTCACTGACCGCAAAATATCCTTAACCTGCTCAAGGATGCAACGATCGTCTAACGGACGAGGAGATTCCCTCTCATTAGGACTAACCGAGGTTTCCTTCCCCGAAGCAAAAATAACAGTTCGGCGACCAGACCTTGACTCACTTCGACCTCCAGAAGGCCCGCCAGATTCGAAGGAAGTAGTCATCACAGTAGTATCATGAAACAAGTAATCAGGAAAACCTTGAGAAATAGGCTGTGTTGAAGAAGGATTTACAAAGGAGCCTTCTTCAGTTTGGCCGCCGCTAGCGACCGGGGCAGCAGAGGTAGAAAAAGGAAGGCTACTGACAAAATCCCCTCCATGAAACCCATGTTCAAAAGAAGAAACACCTGAAGAAACAGGTAGATCGAAAAACTGATCCACATTGGATGAATCACCAAAAGCCACCCTACCAGGGGAAGGCCTATTTCCTACTTCCGTAGAAGAAGAAAAATTTGGTTCTACAAAAGACGAACTAATTACAAAAAAAGGTTCAGAAAGGATAACAGGAGTGTCGATCACCGACCTAGTTATTGAAGACGAACGAGGAGGCTCCATCGAGGGCCCCTCTCTTCGAGATTTTTTAGGTATGTTATCCCTAGCGCTCTCACGAGAGGGTCGCTTCGAAGTATTGCCAAAAAGATTACTCATGATCGGATTGTTGAAAAGTACAAAGTAAATATCGAGAAGGTTTATCGACTAGCCAAAGAAAAAGTATTCTATTAGAAGAGACGAGTATAACGGTAAATAACAAGCCAAGTTTTTACCTTTTTGTATTTATACTACACGAAAAGACGCGACAGACCTAAAGAAAGGGCGCGAAATACTGAAGATAGCCTTGGAATAAACAATAGAATTTGAAACGACATACGCATAATGATTACGGCGAAGTTAATGACTTGTCTGAATCATTACATAAGAACACGGAAGGACGCGACTGTCAGAATACGAAACGTTTATTTCAAAAGGGATGAAAGGGTAAATTTACAATTAAACCTACGGGTAAATAATTACAAAGATTATTTCAAAAGATCAATATATCATATAGCTTGGTCGCTATCTGGAATTTTCTGTTCGCTATCGACGTTCTCTTCCTCGGCTATGCCAATATCTTCTTCTTCTTTTTCTTCATCTTCTGGATCGATGAAGGTTTTGTCGAGCTCATCATTGATATCTGAAGGAGGAATTGGCAATGGTTTTCCGAACTCTTTGACAAGGTGTGCCAAAGGAAAGTTTTGATATACAACATCTGGAAGTTCGGAAGGAGAGTATACCTCGCCATAGCGGTTCAACCGAATATGTGCCGCTTTAAAGTATTCCTTTCGACGATCATCCATCATATCAAAAGCGACCAACTGATGGATTGCCTTCTTGAACGTATTTTCTAAGAGCGGACCAACCATCTGATTTACCAACGCCGTATGAACGGGAGAATTAAGGAATTCACGAATCACTTTTTCATCATAATTACGACCATAACGATCCCTGAGTCCACTCAGAGGAGTGTCCTTCTCGTACTCCTCTAATGAAGCTTGAAGACTTGATACTTGAGATTCTAGCTCACTAATCCGAGCAGTACTCCGAAACTGGAATTCCTCTAACGTTTTAGCCATTTGATCGGCTTGCTCTTGAGCAAGAGAAGTTTCCAGGACCCTGTTCATGATCTCCTAGTCTTCAGTCCCTGTAGCCCTAGTCTCAACGACTGGAACGGAAGAAGACGTTGATGGGCCTACCTCTGAACCAGAGGACTTATGGAGTAAAGCTTTGTATTTCTCCTCCAGAAACTCACATTGTTGTTTCCAGAGAGCAGTTTCATAAGCGTATGAGGCCAAACAAGTCTTAGTCTGAAAAAAGTAAAGGAGTAAAACAAAAATAAGTAAGCAAATTAGAAAGACCTTCGAAAGGAAATATTTTATAAAGCAAACTTAAAAAAGACGTTACCTTTTCAGCATAAAGAGAAGCTCGCTGAAATTTCTCCAGAGGATCCTTTCGAAGAAGCTTATTCAGATCGCGAGTAAAAACACCGAACAAAAGAACACGAGTCGCCTTATCGACCGCGTTCTCACTCTCGTCATGAATAAGAGAATCTTTCTCGGAATAACCCGCAGCCCTTTTTCCTTCTAAATGATCCTCAATCATTTCGACCAAAGTAGGCTTTGGATGATTCTCGTCAGGAAAAGAGAGATCGTTACCAGAACGACCGTAGCAACTCCTCTTTCTCCCCATCGGATTATCACTAGGGTGAGGCATCGACCAGCTGCGACATCCACAAATACCTAAGGATGTCCTAAGCTGAAGAGGGGGATAACCGGATCCAGTCCCTTGACGAATAGGGGAATCTTGCGAAGAATCTGGAGACTCCTCTCCATTCTCCTCGGAATCATGACTCAACTCTAGCTTTCTCTTTCGAGACGCTCTCTGCTCGATAGGGACGTTCTCAATGGATTTGGAGGATTTAGATAACACCATTTTTCCCTTTGTAGAATGTCGGGAGTTTTCTACCATACGGGCTGAAAAAGAAACAAGATAAAAGTCAGTTTCTCTGTATAGAAGGTATCATCACGACCCTAAGCTAAAATGAAGTACTTACCAAGAGGTTCAGATGATGAACTGATTGGAAAATAATGAGCACTCAATCCCGCTTTACGGAGGAAAGCCTCCCCAATCAGAAGAGCACTCTGATATTTGTTGGCACGCATAGCGGGGATTTCACCAATAAACTGAGCATCACCAGGAATGAATTCACCGGTCGGCAGGCGACCTCCGTAAACCCATTTGGAGCCGTGATCCCACGAGAAGGGTATAGTCGAACCGTCCGCCAAACGAAGATGAGGTGGGGGCGAACAAAGAAAAAATGAGATTTCCAGAAAGGGTTGCTAGAAATGGGGGAATCAAAAATTGCTCGACTAGGCCTCTGACTAGCGAAGAAATATCCACGATTAGAAGAACTGGAAATATTGAACCGGAAAAGTTGTGTAAAATTACGAAAAGAAGGTTTAAACCCCTTTGCGATCATTAAGACAGAAAAACAAACCACGAAAGCCACAGAATTAGGAACTAATTGTGTCAAGGACACACTGAATATTCTTAGAATATTAAGAAAGAGGGGAGACAACGGAAGACGCAGACCGCTATTGAAATGGGCCGTGTAAAAGCCTCGACATCCTTCCGGTGGAGATGTAACCCTATCAGAAGGAGAAGGGAGAATTATCTCAGAACCCTCCGGGAAATATTTGGCGTAATTATTCACAACCTCTGGAAAAGTGTCCACCGTATAAGCACAAGCTAGGTCCTCAATTGGTTCAGAAATCTGAGGAGCGGTACCTTTGCCCTTTTTGGCTCGGGCAGCGACATCTGTATCGGAAAGGATTTGTACCTTAAAAGTGTCTTCAACAGGAACGACAAATTCAGGAACTGCAGTTTGTTCGCCCAAAAAATTAGAATGCAACTCCTCCTCGTTATTAGGAGCGACATTCTCCCTAGAGGAAGAAGAGGATTTTCTTAAAGAAGCCATATTTTCAGATTCTGGGAGGATATATGTCGATAAAAGGAAAACTTTATATGATGAACGACTAAGCAAGAAAATGACTACGAACTATAAGCAAGTATAAAGGAAAAATGACGAACTCAAAAGTCACCTATTTATACTGAGAAGATAAAAGACGTTTCGAACTCGTCACAACTAATCACATTCCCGCCAAAAACGGAAGAAGATTAAAAGCCTCCCGAAAGGACGCGTGCGATTCGTAATTGGGAAGAGAAAACGACTATCTATGATGCGTTGCACTCTTTTCCTTACTTAAGATTTTTTCCCACAGGGTTTTTTCTTAAGAAAGGTTTTTAACGAGGCACCATTCATAGAAGATGAACAGTCGTATAAAATTATCTACTTCTACGAGCTTCTATTATCTATACGCTCGAAGAAGTGAGTGAGTACTGATGGGGGCTATTTCGCACCCCACATAATGTGCGGATCGACTAAAGAACATAAGATCGGTTCGACCAAATCATACAGGTCAGGATCATCTTATCGACCCGGCCGAATACAGCTCTCTTCGACAAGAAGACTATACTCCGGACCCAAGAAGGATATTTGGGCCGAGTCCTATTAGGACTATATTTCCTTGGAACACTAGGTTTAGTATGATATAAATACCTAGTCAATCATTGTATTGGACAACTCTGAATCATAAGGCTAATACGCCATTGAATTCTGCATAAACAGCATAACTCAGTATTACTTAATAAAAAGAAAGAGCTTTCTCTTCATACTTGTGTTATACTTGCGTTGGTTACGATATTTACTTATTGTTCTTACGAAATTGCTCTTCCTTGAGATTGATCCATCATGAGTAAAGTAACAGAGCCCTATAAACTATATATTGAGAATCCCCAATATCACAATTTTACTGATACCATTAACCCGACCAAATCCGGTTAAATCAAGCTCTCCTCATTTATCGACCATTCCTAGACATACTTCCCTTGGACGAACCGACTTTGGTGCTTCTGTTTCAGGGGATCAATCTTCACATGTCGAGATTCCTTCGAATAATCTTTTTGTCGAGCATCGGCCTCCGAATTTGTTCGAACAGAAACTCCGAAAGGGGATTCTACCGTTGACGTTCCTAAGGATGGCGATCAGCAAGAAGAGGTCAATCGAGAAGCTGTGGTCGAGAATATATCCACTTCAGGGAGCCAAGGTCTAATTGGCCAAACCTTTGATCCACTTTCGGGGGGTATACTTCATAGATCAGAGGTGCCAGATCTCCTAGATCATTTATTCGTTGGCCCTATAACTTCTGCGCTACTTACATCTACTGAAGAAGTTGGTACTTTTTCACAAGGTCAGGCGGAGACTCAGGTCGATACCTTTCTGGTGAGTTAGAATCCGATGAATTCTCCTATGACATTGGATGATCGTTGTCTCAGGGAGCAGGTCGAGGACATAATTGAGTCCAGTCATCTTCGTCCTAATGGGATTCCTTCTGGTTCGGTCATCCCTGGATCAAGTGATCCTAATTGTCTTTGGCCCGGCCATCAGAACTTATGAAGATTTACCTGAACAGACAACATCACCATTCACATCTGCTATCATTTTCACTCATACTCATAAAATTGTTGTGTCTACTGATAGTTTTGATGTTGTTATTATAACAGATGAGCCAATCAAAGCCAACACCTCATCAGTGGAGTTATCTACTGAAAATCAGAAGACTTAACTGAATGAGATGTCAAAAGAGAAGGAGACCCTTTCCTTAGGGTGGAAAGCTCCTGAGAAAAATCAGCCAAGCACAAGCCCTGCCAATGCATTTGTTGAAGTTCAGTCAACAGTTCTAGATTCCATAAAGGCTCTGATTGAAACTTCAATGAAAGAAATGGAGGACTAAGGAGCAAATGAAGAAATTTGAGGAGATAGCCTCAATCCTACTGTTAAGTGCGGCGGCAAATATTCACAAGCCTGTTGATCCTACCCCTCTGATTCAGGAAAAACTAGCCAATATCAGAGCAGAAGTTCAATCTATCAAGACAGATGTTGAAGTTTTTGGGGCAAGGATTCAAAATAATAATGCTGGATAGAGAGATATTAATCAAGTGGTTGTTGATGTAATGATTGCCCAGGAAGAGAAGACTGAGAACATGCTTAGAGATTTCACCACCTCTGTTGATTTGATTTTGAAGACTCAAATTCAGCTAAGTGAGCAAATTGACCTTACTCTTCTCAAAACTGAAGGCATTGGAAATTTGCTACAACTTAAACAAGACCGTCATCTTCAAGCTGTGGATCAAAACATCATAATGCTATGTCAAGATATCAACATTACTCCAATTATAGCTGAAGGACCCGTCCTCCCTGCTGATGATGACAAAAAGAAGGAAGAGGGATATGCCACTAGGATGAATGTTAACAATCTATCTGTTGAAGTTACTGAGAAATTGGAGTTTGCTGAGAAAACTGCTGAAGAATATACAAGTGGACCAGCTGATAGAGTAACTAAAACTGAAGATGCTGTTGATGTTGAAAGAGGAGCTGGAAATAATGAAGAGCCTAAGGATGTAGTAAAATCTTATAAGAGATAGTTGCCTCCAAAGACTATGCTGCAGAACAGCTACAAGAGAACTGAAGATATTAAAAGCAAAATAGAACCTGCTTCAAAGAACCTTCAAGAAGAATCCTCACTCTCAAATGATGAAGATGATGAAGTTGAAGAAGAAGAAAACTAGACTAGGTTCATTAAACTAGGTCACTTATCATCTTTGTAAAAGTTTACTTTACTTTCATATTGTAAAAACTTGTAATGTACTCATCAGACTACATCTATAAAAGTTCAAGTTTCCAACTTAATTTTTATCTCAGAAATTTCAATATGAGGCTTTAACTTTAGCATTAGGTACAAGTACTTAGCTGAAGTTTTGTCATCATCAAAAAAGGGGAACTGTTGGATAAAGATAAAGATGAAGACAGTAAACTGAAGGGAGGTTTTGATGATTTTCAAAATTTCATCATCTGCTAAGTAATGGAAGCTTAGCCAATCTCTTAGAAGATATTTAACCAAGAAAGAAGACAAATCGGAAGGATCAAATGTCATGGCCCAGAAGACTACTGATCTGTTGCTGAGCTCGAAATTAGACTGGTAGTTTTTCAGCTGACTCAAATCAGATTAGTTCAACTTGAGATCAGCAGAGTATCTATCAGATGGGTAGTTTCGATCAGCAGAGTAGAAGTGATCAGAAAGTCACCTCAACGGTAATAATTGCACTTGGAGTAATAAATGTTGTAAGAGAAGGGTATTTATAGCAAATGATTGAAGATATTCTCGGATTAGCAGAGTGCATTTAATGCGACTAACAGAAAAGTACATCAGAGTGTACAATGCGCAGTTGCATGTAGCCGTTCCAGAAAACGGGGGACCAGTACTTGCGGAGCTCAAATTTATCTTTCTTCAACGGACATAATTTGAAATCATAAGTATAAATACCGAGTGATTCAAAGAGTTAGAGACAAAAAAGCAACGCAAATCTGAGAGCATTCGAAGTAGAATTTTTCTAAGTCTCAAACTCAAGAACATAACACTCATCAGCCTAGTCATCTGTTGATGAAGGCAAAGTTGAAGATAAAAAAATAAAAAATAAAATAAAAATAAAAAAACACATTTTCTGAGTGAATCTGTAATAGAGTGTTGTGAGAAGTAGATATCCAACTTAGTGAGTGATATTACTTCAGAGGACTGGTTTTCTTTGTGATTTCCTATTCCAAATTTGTGGCCAGTGCATTTGTTGTTTGGCGCAAGTAGAGTATATTGTAATCTATGTTATTATAGTATAACATAAGATCTTTGTGACTTGGAAGAGTGGATTAAAGAATTGTTATCCATATAACAACTATAAAAATTATGGGGTTTACACTTGCATATTTTCAAAACGCACGTAAAACACTTAATTTAACTATCAAAAAGATTTTAAAGAGGGGTTTGCAAAAATCGGGGACAAAATCTTTTCCATGTTAAGAAAGTTTACTTGTGAAAAACACCTTACAAATCCATTGCCAAGTAATCTACTTAAAACTCTGATTTTATCAAAATCAGCTAAGTGAAATCAGAAGTGGTTTACTCTGCTGTTCAAAGCTTTGTGCGCGATCAACTTAGTCAACTTATGAATCTTGATCAGCTTGGTCTGCTCATAGAAAAGTTGGAGAAATTTTTAAGTTAAAATTTTCAGAGGTCTATTCCCCCCTCCCCCCCCCCCCCCCCTCCTCTAGAGCTCATCTGACCACTTGGGACCAACAATTTGGGTAGTAGTTACCCGAACCTTCTCCGGAATCCATTGTATAACGAAAGTGTAAAAATGTGAAATATGAAAGTTGATGTTGGGCCTATCTTAAATAGAGAATGCTCAGATGAGGGAAATCTGAAAATCACCCATGTGTCATCATCTCATTGGCTGGTCACATTTCTTATAGAGATAAGATTATGGTTCACGTATGGATAATTAAGGTAGGTATAACTGACCCAAAGCAAAATAACTGACCCAAAGTTTCTTTTTTCACGTTTCTTCTGCAAAGCTTTTTAATTCAAAGCATCAATTAACTGACATCCCCATTGTATCATAATTGGGGTGGATCCCATCCACAAAAATACATAATAATATTCACCCTCATCTGATAAAATATACAGTATATGACGTAAGCGCTTACGTCATTCATCGTCGATAAGCTTATCTTCAGAAGAAATTCACATGTCTAATGAGACGGTGACAAGTGTATTATTTCCAGATTTTACTCATCCACAATTCTCTATTTCAGAGAACCTCAAGCCTCTGCATATGTAACGCCCCAAATATTTTGAACCCTTTTGATTGGATTTTTAATCCAAATTAATGAGCTACTTTTTATTTTCAAAGTTAAGCACTAATTTGAACTAAAATATGCAAGTTAATTAATTCTTGTGATCTTTTGAACTTTGAAATAATTTAAAATACAAAATTTACTTTAGAATAAGATCTTTTTGAAATTTTCAGGCTTGGACGCACACAAATTTTGTTTTTGGAGGCAGAAATGTAAGTTTTCAAAACTTTAGGGGTAAAGTGCAAATTTCCCCCTGACTCTTGTAGGCTGCTAATAGGAATAATTTCGCTCGTAGGACAGCCTAAGGGCTGCTAAAGCATGGTCTTGGGTGGAGAAATTGTTCTACCCAAGAAAGACATGCATTGGTGGATAAAAAAAATAATTAAGCATTATGTCTCTCTCTCTCTTCCCTATGTGTATATATTTGTTATATACACTTGAGATCAGATTTTTATCCTCTCAATTACCTCATTTGCATACACATTATAAAGTATAAAGAAAATAAGAGAGAGAGAGAGAAGAGACAACACAATTAGAATTTAGAAATACAATTTTCGGATTTTCACTATATAGCCTCGGTTTTTCGATCATTCCGACTTTTTCCACCATTGGATCATGCCCAAATTTTGCGTGAAGTTCCTACACACATGGAACTACATATTGACCATTCGGATCATCGTTTGGATCTCCCGAAGTGAATCAACAGTCGTTAGATGTTGGTGAAAAATAAGGATTTGAGGGCTTTTGTTATGAACCACCACCGGAGCTGCCACCACTACCTTCGGAGGTCTGGAAATGAAAAGAGTTTCATCCCCTTCGTTGCTTTGGGTAAATATTTGTCTATGCTTGTGCTCTTTAATCTTTGTGATTTTACTTTCTTCTCTTTAAGTATATATTGAATAAGTTTAGTTTATTCATGTAGCTTTTGTGATAAATTGTTGAGTTCATATTTAATATTAGATATTTAATGTAACTTGCTTTGGTTTTGTTTAAATATTGCTTATATGTTTGGATCTTGATTTATTTTTGTAAGAAAGTTATTATTTATAATTTTCGAAACTTTGGGGGGTATTTTTTAAAAAATTTAAAAGTTGAAGGGTTAGGGATGCTAAAATTGTGGGAGTATAATGGACTAAAAATATCTATTTTTGTTTGATATTTGGTATGAGTTTACTTAAAAATGATTACTTTTAAAGTTGCTCCGAGTTTATTTGCAAAAGTGGAATTTTTGAAACTTTTGGGGTTATATCTGTAAATCTGATAATAAGGGGGTAAATGCGCTGTTTTGTGGCTGTTTTTACATACTTACCTTTACAAACTTTTGATTAATTGATTTGATGTAGTGCTTTGTTCACTTTTGTTTTAAGATTGAAATTTGTAAATTTTACCGAAGAAAATTTATGATCAAAGAACTTTTTGTTTCTCATTGGTAGTTGGTGAAAAGTTATTAAAACTTATTTTTAATCTCAGTTTTATAGTGAAATATATGCTTGATTATTTTTAAATATTGCTTAGATGCTTGGATCTTGAATTATTTTTCAAGAAAGTTGATTTTATAAAAATTTTGAAAACTATGAGGGCATTTTTTAAAGTTTAAACTTGTGGGATTTTTAAAGATTTAATTTTTTTAAGTAACAAGATACTTAATACTTTTATTTGATTTTCGATATGGGTTTAGTTAAAAATCTTTTGACTTAAAGTTTGTTGCAAATTTTTGGAATAAATGATATTTATAAAAGTTTAGGGGTTGTTTTGTAAATATGGAAAATAAAGGGAAAATTTTGCTGTTTTGGCACTCTTTTATGAAATTAGAATTTTGAGTTTTGAAAATAATAACTTTTAAGTGGAGTTGATGTCATAAATTTTAAACACCTTTGTGCGATGTGTTAGTTTAGGAAATCCTTGTGTAGGATTTTCATTAGTTATGCTTAAGTAAGATTGTTAGATAAATTCCAAGTCGTATACGTACATGCTCAGGTTTCGGATACGCCTCATTTGTGGAGTTTAGTCGCTATACTAAGCGACGAAGATGAGCGTTGTGTCTTGAATTTGTATGCCGGTCCGATGTGCTAGTAGATCGAGTCAAACATTTACTTATGCTCTTAATAATCAAAGCATGTGTTATATTCCAATTTCTCTTGCATGTTGTCAAGAATAGATTGGACTTGTTATGTCGACATTACTCGCATTAAATCCTAAGTATATCATGATAATCTAATACATGCTACATTCGAATCTACTAGTGGCAAATATATTTTACTAAACTATCATGACACCCAAAATTGCATCTTGTAAGTTGTTAAATGTTGATTATATGTTAAATATGTTTGATATGTTATGTTTCCGTTTGTTTTTTATTTTGTGTGGACCCCTTTTGATTGGTATATGGATCCGAGGCCAACCTGGATGGCAAGGGCTGGCGGAATTATCACGGTTACCCATATGTCTGGCCTTACAATCCAAGTGGGGAGGAACACTTGGGGAGTAAGGACGAGCATAGGCAAAGACCTGTCGATGCATATTAGATAGTAAAGTCGCTCCTTACTTGGTGTGTTTGGATAGACATCAGTCTGAGGACGGAGGGTAAGTGGAGGACGGCATCAACAATTATGTGAATTCCGTGTTTCTACCATCTTGAATATATGATTAATTTTCTTAATAACATGCTCACATTATATAATACATTGCATCCACGCATTACCATGCAAATTCGCACACAACCTCACTAAGTTGGACGATCAACTTATGCATTCCGTGTTTCATTCTTTTCAGTTTCAGGTGTTCTGGAAAATAATAATCGGGTTGCGATTAGGTTATCACGGTTGCGGTCCCACCCTAATATTTGGAGAGTAGTTATATTTTGTTCTCAATTATGTTCTTTTAGATTTTATTTAAAACCTTGCTTAGAATATTTGAATTGTTAAAGATGATTTATATTTTCGTAAAAGATACAAGATTTTCATAAATTACTTATTTATCTCTCCCGGTTGATTTTGTTCAAATCTTTTCATATGTTATGATTAAATGTTTACGCTTTAAACCTCTACTATGAAAATTGATTTTAGTTGTTCGTCAAAAAAACTTAGTAATTTAAATTGTTCTTATTTTATTTTAAACCGCTTCCGCTTAAAACTTTTAATTTATCATTTCAAAAAAAAGTTCAGATATTTTAAAACTTTTTCAAAATAATAATAATTTTTCGACTGTTATTCGACAGACCGCGGAGCTGGGCCATCACAGCATAAATCACCAATTTCTACACCTTCATAATAAATCACTCTATCTAAATCACTCTTCTCTTTACACTCGCCTCTTTCTGAAGCAATGGCTCCCAAGTCAAATTGAACCCTAGCTGAAGATGTAGCTTTAACCAAAGCATACAATGCAGTCTCATCTTATCCCATATATGGCACAAGCAAAAAACAAATAGCAATGTGGGAAGCAATTGTCGAGGCAATGCAAACATTCCTAATCTCTGAGGGATCATATTAAGAGAAAAGATCCGCTGATGCTTGCTCGATGGAAGAAAGGTATAGTCAATTTTTTAGCGAAATGGCACCAAGCACTGAACGAAGCTTATCGTCAATATGCTAGTGGGGATAATCTATTGGGCGAGATAAACGTTTTCATAATAGTAGTTCAAACTCAATAATGTTATTAAATTTATCATAATATTTGACAAATAATTCTTGATATTTATAGCATCATTTGGCAATGCAAATCTATCAAGAAAATGTGAACCAGCTGTTTCATTTGTCTCACATTTGGGCGATTTGTCAAGATTGGCCCGTATGTAGAGTTATCCAGCGAAATAATTCACAAACAAGGATGGATCCACTACATACCCACTCGTAGATGGAGAATGAAGGGGTATTATCGTCCAGAAATTAATTTTCCGATTTTGGAGGACAACATATCAGTGACACATGAGAGGACTCCCATGGCTGATTCAAGGTCAGTTGGTACGAAGAAAGCAAAAAAAGGACAAGGGAAAAGAAAAGGCTTCAACCAATGTTATGGACGATGAGCGAGAGGAAGAAAATATTAGATCTGCTGAAAGACTCCAACTGACATTAGAGGAAGGACGCCAAAGAAGACATTCTGAAATAATGCGTCTTAAAGAGGCAGAAATACGCGCTAAAGAGGCTTCAGATACACGCTAAATAGGAAGATGGAGTAATGAAAGTTTTCTCAATGAATACATCTCAAATGACTCCACTTTCGAAACAATTTTTGACGGCACGAAGAAGAAAATTCTCCAAGCAAGAAAAGTAAAAGGATCTTTACAATTTGGAGAAGATTTGTCTAGAGGCGAAACCAATCTAGCCGATGATAATTTCACTTGCCGTCCTGGATGCCCATGATCCAACTTCTTGTAATCTTTGTTGTTGTGCTTTAATTATGTGTAGTTGTTGGTGTTTACTATTTAGATTTTTTCCTTTCTGTTCAAGTGCATTATTAATAAGTGTTGTTTTTCATTCATTATGCTAGTCGTTGTTGTTCCTTAAATTATGTCTAGTTGTTGTTTATTTTCTTATTATTAAGAATGCTTTAATTTTTATGATTGAGTAACTATTAAAAAAAATATTATTATTAAAATAAGTTTCAGTGGGGAGAGTGGGGAAAGTTGTGAAATTGTATTAATGGATGTTAATTGCCCTTCGATGGGAGATGAATTTGTAGGTGGGTCAAAAAGGCATGAGGACAAGGCAAAAAGGCAAGGCAATTGGGCAACATCAGTTGGAGATGGCCTGAGAAGGAGTGTCTAAATAAATATCCCATTCTTTGATTTGCAGTTTATCTTCTTTAATCCCAAAACTGTAAGAGACTAAGGTTGCGTTCGGTTTGTCTGATATGGCCTCAATCGGACCTCAATTGGGCCGCAACTAAAAGTAATTGAGGGCTGCACACTTGTTTGGATGGGCTGACTAATTCGTGGGCTGCCCGATGTTTTCGGTCCGATATGTGGGCCAGGCCGACTTATCTGCCCAATTAATTCAGTCTCCCCACCCCCCTCCGATTGAGATTTAATGGCCCAAATTAAGAATATTCAGTCCAAATTGCCATTCGTCTTCGCTTTAATTACAAGAATACTAGAGACAAAAAATCATAAAATAAAAATTTCTCCCCCATTTCTAATTTTCTCCCAGCTGCTCGTCTTCTGCCTAGAAGCTCTACTCCCACGGCCGCACTAATCTGCCCAGGTGAGAAGGAGATTTATTTGTGAAGTTAAGCTGTAAATTGCATAAATGAACCTATGTTTACTCCAACTTCATTAATTGTTCTATTTTACCTTAGGTTGGGTTTGAATCAAAGATTGCATAGTATACTTTTTTTTAACTTATATTACATTTTTACAGGAACAAAGAGTGCACTTTGAGGCTCAAGATGCGGGATTGTTCACATTTCTTGTTGATTTTTTATAAATACTTCTCCCCTAAGTAAGAAATGTCATTTCAAGATTTTTCATAGCTAACAAATTTTATTTCTTATACAGGGACGAAGAAGGTGGAGGGTGTAGGGTCTCTATTTTTTGAAGGAGTTCATAGCTAATTTAACTTGAGGTAATCTTGTACCATTCATGTTTTTTAATTAATTATGTGTATTTTGTCGAATTTTGTGTGTTTTGTACAATTTTGTGTATTTTTTATAGGTAGTAATGTCAAAATTTGTTAAATTATGGACATTTCATATATTATTATCTACAAATATTATATCAATTTCTAACTATATTTGTGGAATTTGGTGTATTTAGTACAATTTTGTGTATTTTGTTATAGATGGTAATGTCAAAATTTAATGTTTATTGACATGTTGTATATTATTATCTACAAATATTATCCCAAATTTATCACTATATTTGTGGAATTTTGTGTATTTAGTACAATTTTGTGTATTTTGTTATAGAAAGTAAAGTCAAAATTTAATGATTATAGACATGTTGTATATTATTATCTACAGATAATATCCCAAATTTATCACTATATTTGTGGAATTTTGTGTATTTAGTACAATTTTGTGTATTTTGTTATACATATTAATGTCAAAATTTAATGATTATGGACATGTCATATATTATTATCTACAAATATTTCAATTTATTGAAACAAAATTTGGTTGGTTTTAATAAATGGTTGATTGTTTGTTGGTGTTTGGTTCCAAATGGGTGGAACTTGTTTTAGGATATACAAATGGATGAACGGAAGAAACAATTGATTTTGTTAATGTTTAATCGATTTTTTTGGATGGGCGTGTTTCTTATATGGTTTCGTGCTAAACAACTCCGCAATCGTCGAAGACCCGTACGGTATAGCCTAATCCGTAGGAAGCGTAAGTGGATGGAAAACCTAGAATATATTACTAGAGAAAATACAATAAGGTGTAAGAATAATACACGTCTTAATATTAAGTCATTTGATAAGTTATGTTGTTTCCTACATAACTTGGGGGGTTTAAAGGATACTAAGTATGTTTCCGTGCGCGAACAAGTTGCCATGTTTTTTACTGTTTTTGCCCATCACAAAAAGATCGTATTGTTGCCACCGATTACCGTCGATCCGGTGACACCGTTAGCAAGTGTTTCTACCATGTATTGACATGTTTGATGAAGCTCCATCCAATATTATTATCTCAACTGGATCCAATACCAAATGATTGTGAAGACGATAGGTGGAGTTGTTTTCCGGTAAGGAAAAAACTTTAATTTTCCTATTTGCATAGAGTCTTTTCTTCAACTAGTGCATTAGAATAGATACTTTGTGTCGTATAAGGTTGCTTTGGGACACTAGATGGAACCTATGTTCATGTTCATGTTCCATCGGTTGATAGACCACGTTATAGGAACCGAAAAGGTGACCTAACTACTAATGTACTTGCTGCTTCTGATGTTAACGGATTGTTCACCTATGCACTTGTCGGTTGGGAGGGGTCCGCGGCAGATGGGCGTGTGTTAAGAGATGCAATTAATCGGCTAAATTGATTGAAAGTGCCTATGGGTAAAACTTAGTTTTTAGTTTATGAATTTAATTACAAAGGGTTATGTCATAGCAACTCATTCATGTGATTAATTGTAGGAACGTACTACTTGTGTGACAATGGATATACGAATAGTGAAGGTTTTCTTACGCCGTATTGGGGAGTGCGATATTATTTGAAAGAGTGGGGAGTTGGTATGGATGCCCTTCAAAATGAGAAAGAATTTTTTAATATGAAACATAGTCAAGCTAGAAATGTCATTGAGCGCACTTTTGGCCAAGTAAAGAAGCATTGGGCAATATTGAGGAGTCCTACTTTCTATCCCTTACAAACGCAAAATAGGATGATCATGGCATTGCTCTTGATTCATAACTTCTTGCGAAAATCGTCGGGCGATGATGTTATGGGGTTTGATCCATACTTTGATTCACTTGAAAATCTTGAGGATGATACTAACTTCGACGGAGATGACTACGTCGAAGTTGTTGAGACGTCACACGCATGGAACAATTTTTCGGACAACTTAGCTCGTGAAATGTTCATGAAATAGAACTCGGACCGCGAGTGAATTTTTATTATTTTTAATAAATGATATATGGATGTTGTATGTGTCACTAAGAAATGAGGAGAATTGAAATGAGTCTCTCACTGGGTAACCCTAAGCATTAATATACCTCATATTCAATGGACGAGATTAAACCAAATGAACGGATTGATCTCGTCGCGGCCCAGGGGTAAAATTGTCAACAAAAGATAATTGGGTCAACCGAACGGATCAACAATTGGGCTGATTAAATTATTAATTGGGCCACTATAATCTGCCGAAGGGGCCATTAAACAATTGGATTGAATGAATAATTGGACCGAGACAACAATTGCCCCAACTGAGTCTCTTGGCAACCGAACGCAGCCTAAGAATAAAATAATTGTTGCCTTAAAATAACCTCCACACTGCATAAAGCATCTCCAATCATGAGGTCGGGGTATTTCTGGGCTTCCCTCCAATAAATTACAATTTCAACTAATCCTCATTTTCACCCTAATAATAATTATAATAATAATAATGATAATTTTAAAATCTTAAAATTACGAATAATAATATCGATTAGCATAATGAAAAATAACAACGATAGATGTCAACTGTAGACTTCAGAACAACGCGCATTTGTAGACAAGACATGTTAGCTAACATAAACGGTGATTGTGAAATCGTATTTCAAAATAAATATATTTTTTGTCTTAAGTGTTTGTCAAAATATATTTCAAATTAAATCGTATTTTGCTCAACTGTTTGTTAAATTGTGGGTGAAATTAAATCATATTTTCTTTAAGTGTTTGTCTAAGTGTTTAAATTGTACATCCAATTAAATCGATATTTCAGAACTGAAAATCGTATTGTTAAAGTTTTAATTTAATTAAGTATATATAAATATCATATTTCAATTGAATCATATTGAAATTTAAAACCATAAGTTTTGCTAATTAAGTTTAAAATAAAGATTTTAAAATTATACCTTGATCTAATGTTGATGATTAATTTTAATTGCAATTTATTAAAAAAATATAAAATTTCAATACAAAAACTTATTTAAAAAAATGTGAAAAAATTTAAAATGGAATTAACAAAGGAAAAAAAAAAGAATTTTTGTGTTATATTTACAGCCAAAACAAATAGGGAAAAAAAAATACATCAAGTGGCACCACCTTATGGAGCTCGAAGGAGCTCAACACAAAGCCCAACCCCTAGGTTAAACCCAATGGTTGTAGATTAAATTTTTTCCAATCCTAAGCCCTTAACCCACCCCTGGGATTCGAGATGGCCTAATTATCTACCTTTTTCCTTTCTTTCCTTTTTTTTTTTTTTGATAATTCAAACTGCATAACTATCAACACTTAAAATTTATGTTAAATAATACATACAAGACCTGGCTATTTATTTTAAAGGTCCCTTAGGAAAACTACACAAAGACCCCTCGAATCATGCATATCCTATTACACTTTCGACCATAGGACATGAACACTTGGTGGAGAAAAATGATGTCATTTACAACTACTTTTCAATTCATTAATAATCAAACCAAACTCGAACTAATCATTCTAACCTTATAAAAATATTGCACAGAACTTTATGATGTTCAAGGCCAAACCAGTGTATTTTCATGGGAATTAATCGTTTAACCAACGATTAACAATTCAAAAGCAGAGCTCAAACAACTCCAGTTATAGAAATGAACTTAGCAAAGTATCCAGATAACTGCTGATTATTTTTCTTCACTATTAGGACAATCAAATCAATGAACTACTAAATATAGCAAGGATAGCTTTTTTTTTTCTTTTTTGGGTACAAATTTTAGCTAAAATCAGCTCAAAGGAGATTTTATCACATCAGATATAAGTCTTCAGGAAACATGACAAAATTCCCAAATTGTTGATTGTCAAATTTTATAGAACATATAAACTACGTTCTTTACCCTGGTAAAGAGATCAATGGAGACAATCTCCGATATCATCCTCAGCATCATCTTGGTTTTGATGATCAGAGTCGCCATATTCTGCCTCATATTCTCCCGTGCCTGTGGACTGTTGTGGTGATTGTTCTTGCTGCTGTAAATTTTGGCCCATCATTTGCATTAGAATCTGTTCTGGCTTCAAGTTGTAAAAACCAGAGTCAAAATCTATTGTTTGTTCTGCTTTCTTAGACTTGCTTGCATAAATAGACTCGAGCATATTAAAATAAGGACAAGTTTTAGAATCATCAGGCCTCTTCTTGTTGCTGTCTTTCACTCTCTTGTAGTACTTATTTATATTTTCCCATTTTTCTTTACACCTTTTGGCACTCCTATCATAACCAAGCTTCTTCATACATGAAGATATTTCCTCCCACAACGGCCCTTTTGGTCCATTATCTTGTTGGTATTTCACATCTAGATCAGTTTTAAGCATAATCAGAGCTTCAACTTCTTCTTTAGGCCATCTTGAAGTGCTACTCTGAATCTTAATACTCTTAATACTACTACTTTCACCAGCAGAATACTTATTATAATTTTTTTGCTTGTCAAATATCGGAGTAAGGATCTCATCTGGTATCTGAATAGGGAGTGTATGTTGTGAGATGATCTTTTGCAAAAAAGCAAGAACTGCAGCATCCTTTGCAGCAGCCATTGCTCTTTCTTGTGCTAAAAATTCTTGTTCTCTCTTTATTCTAGCCACTTCTTGTGCCTTCCATGCTTCTTCTCTGGCTATCCTATCCTTCTCACACTTTTCTAGAGCTTCAAGAAACTTGTTCTGTAAATCTTCTTGCTTCTTTAAAACATCCTTGACTAATTTCTCGAAATAATCAGCTACTTTCCTCTTTTTCTTCGAACTTCCTTCCGAGGAGGAAGCAGTGGATGTATTGTGATCTTGATTTGAAAAAGAACCAATGGGCTTCACCATCATTGTTGTTGGTATTTGGTTCAAGGGAACTGAGGAGTCGGTATCTAAATTCTCCAATTGTTCAAAGAACTTGTAGTTTTTGCCATTTTGCCGACTGGATCTGACATCTTTGGTTCTCTTATGATATTTATAGATGTTCTCGAATTTCTCCTTGCATTTGTTGGCACTTCTATGGTATCCAAGGTCACCTAGTTTCCTGTTTACAAACAAATCATTCTTGATCAAGAAAGCAACAATTGCACACAAATAGCAGCAACCTTCTATGTTATCAATTTCACATATGAACAAAGAAAATATGACATATATGACAAAACCACATATTAAAAAAGGAGATATCCACTAAATTTATTCAACTTGCTGAAGTTGCCAAATATCAACAAAGCAACAATAAACAATTGCATACAAATAGCAGCAAACCTATTATGTTATCAATTTCACATTATGAACAACGAAAATATGACAAAACCACATATTAAAAAAGGGGATATCCATTAAATTAATTCAACTTCTGATGTTCACAAATATCAACAAAGCAACAATTGCACATAAATAGCAGCAACCCTATCAATTTCCATTATAAACAAAGAAAACATGACAAAACCACATATTAAAAAAGGAGATATCCACTAAATTAATTCAACTTCAGAAGTTCATAAATATCAACAGAGCAACAATTGCACACAAATAGCAGCAATTCCGTCAATTTCACATTATAAACAAAGAAAATATGAAAAAACCACACATTAAAAAGGGGATATACACTACATAATTCAACTTCTGAAGTTCATAAAAGTATTCACTAACATAAGTATCAATCAGACGAGTATAAAAATCAGACAATTATTCAGACCCAACTAACTAATTATAATTCTCAATTGATAAAATGAAAGCAATCCACATAAAAATAGAAAAAATTAAACCACAATGAAAAGCGAAGAAACAATAGCTAGGAAAAGTGAATAAAAACAGTACTTGGAAACATCATCCCAAAGAGGAGCTTTGAGAACGGAATCACGAAATGATTGATCCATATCAGACCTTATCTTCAGCAAAGCTAAAGTTTCCTTATGGGGCCACTGATTACCTGATGGACTACGCACACCGACTTCACCACCATCATTTCTGAGTTCCACCGCCACACCATCGGAGGCGGAGCCACCACCGGAATTTTCCAGGAAAACTGAATAACCCAACATGATTTCAGTTTGCTTGCTGCAGTAATTTAAATATTTCGAGGTGAAAACTGAACGCAGTTGTTAATTTTGATTTTCTACTCCCCCGCCCCCACCACTTCTTTTTTAGGCTCCGGTGAAGGTCTTTTAGCAGCTATGGTAAAAATCTTGCGTTTTTTTTTTCTTGTTACAGGCCGGTTTAGTTCCTGGATTTTTAACTTTTTACTACTCTAATTCTTTCTACCACAATCTAAATATGAACTAAGAAATGAAAAGGGTGGTGGTGAACTAGGGTTTCTAATAGTAGCGATATGATATAGATAAGGGAGGCTAATTGAGGTAGGTTTAATATCGAGCAAAAAAAGGAAAAAGAAATTCAAGTTGGGACCGACGAAGGCAACTCATAAACGTGTAGCTTAGTTAATGGGTGAGAAATGCGCTTTTAAAAGAGCATTTTAGTATCTTCTGAAAAATAGTATGTATAATTTACTCCCTCCGTCCCATTTATTTTGCATCTCTGATACAGTTGACCAGTCAACTTGACTAAATTTATAAAAATTATAATAAATAATTTAATCAATATAGTTCACTAATAAGTTGATAATATCATATGACACCATATATATTAATATTTAAAAAGTTTAATACACCACAAATATGAATAATTTAATATGATAAGTCACTTAAAAGATTGAAAAGTTTGACCGAATACTATAGCAAATGAAGCAAAATAAATGAGACGGAGGGAAGTATTTTTTTAGAAAGAAACTTAGGTATTTTAGTGTCTTTGGTAAAGTCATACAAATAATTTTTTTTTCAAAAGAAACTTATTCTATAAGTACATCTCTCAATTTTCGTTAATAATTTCATCTTAAAAAAATTATCTCTAAACGTAACAAAGCTAGATAAAATATTTTTTGATTTAACATAAAGTTATTTATCTTTAATAATAAATATCATTTAACATAAAATACCTATAAAGTAAATTATTTCTCTTCTTTTCCTAATTTCTAACTAGTATAACTTTTTAAAAAGAAAAATTCATTAATAATTTGATCAAAACCATGAACTTTTCCAATTAATCAAAAACTAAAAAACAATTTAAAGTCTTCAAATTTCATAAACTACTCTATGAAAAGCGAGACTAACAGGCCCTGAACCTTTTTTCCTTGAACGTGTTTCTTTAGTTTGCAATTTATCAAAATGAAAATGTGTTTCAATGTGTTTCTCTAATTTGAAATTAATCGAAGTGAAAATGTTGTGCAACTTCTTTTTTGAATTAATCAAAATGAAAATGTATTTCAAAAATTTTCTTGGTGGCATCATGCGTGTGTTGGGATTCTTACGGGGAAATGAGCCTCACGCGTCGAAAATTAAAATTTAGACTTCCCTTAAAAATCTAATCTTGCCAGGATAACCCGGATCCAAGGTTGATGTAGATCTCATAAGGATCCTTTTGTTTTAGGTAGCTTGATCCAAAGTTGCTAGGTTACCCTGGTATTCAAAGGACTCACTTGGCATGATGGTGTCGAGGGATCCCGCCACTTAGAGACTTAGATGGTTCAAGGTCGTTCCCAGATCTTGTCGTTCTTATGATCGCTTTACGGTTGGATCTGGATTTGGGCCCATACTATATCATTTGTCCTCCCCGCAAGTCCTTATGAAGGGCAATGGGATTTTCTTGGAATAGTTATGTCTTTAGGCTCGCCTACTTGAGAGCCATGTCATAAAGGGGTCAAGGTTCCAAATTTGCTTCTGGTTATTCTCCTCATTTATAATTCCCTTCTCTTTGCGGGAAAAAACATTTTAGTTCTCCACTAGCTAGCGTGCAAAGTAAGTTTTCCTCGACCAGACAAAACGTCAAATTGTGTTGGGACAGACATTATGTCCCACGTGGAATATTACGACAGTGTCTGTCGTTTAAAATAACAATTGGTTTGTAGCCCTTGGGGATACGGTAATCAATATGATGTTTCATAGGAGTCAATTCCCATTCCCCTAATTCATTTTAAATAGCTCTAATATGAGTTTGATTTGTATATACGTCAACTTAAAACACCCGAGCAACCAAAAACTTCTTGTGCCTTTCTGGTTTCAATCTTAGGAAAAAGGAAAGAATCTTCAAGCCCCCTTCAGATTTTGACAAGTGTTGGATTATGAGTAAAGTCAAAACGTTAAAGCAACAGAATTTAAAATTTTTAAGTAACCCAAACCATCAATCTTTATTCATCTAATCATACGAAAGGGTTTGACAACAAATAAAACCAAACCATACGGGTTTTTATGATTTTTTACCTCACCACAAGAACGGTGGTCGTTTTTCTCCGGCCTTCTTTCATATCTGCATGACTTTTGGCTCTGAGAAGCACCCCATATGTTGTGCCTCTAGCAGTATCCACACCAAGTGGATTGAAGATGAGGAATTTCAGGGAAGGTTTGATAGGTAGTGCTCAGCAAGCCGATTCACTTTAGCTTGTAATAGGTCTATTCTGTAATAAACAATCTTTAATTTTATGAATAGTACGCGCCTTTATTTATATCTGTATAGAATAAACAATGGCCAACTTCATCTCTAGCGAATACATTTAAGCGATTGGATGAAATCCTTAGATCACATTTGACTGTGGGACGATTCACTTTGGCTTTGAGTGCAATCATGAAACAGTCTCTATGGTCGTGATCTTAAAACACGTTCCAAGTCATAGATTCCGAACGAGACGGGGTATCGAAGGAATCGCCAAGACTTCTACGATTATGCATGATTCACATGGAGTGAATTAGTAGAGTTTCATGAACAAGACATTTTGATGTTAGTGCATATGACTAGGTGGTTCGATAGGGGATCGAACGCATCGAACGACCCGAACAGAGAAACCCATTGTGGAAGTTCGTATGTCGATGATGGGATGTTTCTCAAGGCTTATAATAGTGTACGATTTAGTCCTTAGACTTGAGGTGCTAGGGCGAATTCGGTGCATAAATGTACGTACTTAGATCTAGGTACAGGTCACGTAGCCTGTCCATAATGTGCCTAGGTTGGGTGCGTATAGTTGTGTACGCGAGTGGTTAGTACCAATATGGAATCTACTGACTCGTCGTAATGGATGAGAGAATTTCCTATACTATTCTTAGATAATAGATCCGAGGAACCCGTGGCCACGGTCGGTGACGGATTTGGAAAGGGGTTTTTAAATTTAGCAGTCACACTGGATTATTATCCCTTACTAGAAAGTATAGTTATCGAGATAATTAGTGGTGCCAATCAATTCACACACCCTAGGTCTCGATCGGTGATGAGGGGTAATTTGGATCCCCTGTCCTCACAAGCTCGGTGTGGAACGAGTAACGCCTATCCTTGTCCCCTGGAACGACGAGCCGAGCCAAGTCCCTGAGTATATTGTTCCGAGCTTACAAAGAGAATCCGAGATCGAAGGGTACTGTTGGGCCGAGCCCAGGCCCAAGCCCATCAGTTCAGCTATAAATACCCAAGCATTTATGACGACGACACAACTTCCCAGGTGCTCTTCCTTCGAGACTGCTGCTCGGACTCAATTGGGGAATAATATTAGTATAGGCTATATTATATGTATTTCACCCTCTAGTTTGTACGGCATCCTGTAATGCTCGAATAGGACTCCCAATTCTTGTAATCTGTACTCGATAATCCTGAATACATCATTATTGATCTTTTTCTTCTATTTTGTTAGCACTCATACCACATTGCATAACACTTTGATCGAACCAACGAAAACTCGTAAGATCAATTGGCGCCCACCGTGGGGCCTTATTCGAGTATTAGATCGAAATATGCCTACTACGAGGAAAAATACGTATGTTAGCGGAGAGCCTCACTCACCAGAAACTCCGCCATTCACTATCCAGGGCGATCCTCCGACCAACGGAGCATTTGTCAATTTGAGGTCGAAGATAAGACCTATGGGACGAATTTCCGACCTAAAGATTGGCGGTTTTATTCTGAAATTACCCAGCTCATTTATTCCTTCGGTGGATTTATTTTCCACAAATGATCCATTTTCTACTACATAAGCGAATAAGAAGTTTCACAGATATCGTCCCAGCAAACTAATACAGAATTATTCCCGTCGATTCGATCATCAGTTAACGGCAAAAGGTTTAGAAAATCTATGGAATTACAGCTTATTAATGGTCGGAATTTATTTTTCCGACCATCATATTTATTAATCTCAGGAACAAATTTCACGAATCAATTATTTGAGAGATCAGTCACATAATCTGTATATATTTTTTATCGGTTGTCTGATGTTTTTATCAAATCAGTCGGGATAAATTGAATATTTGAACAACGACAACAAGTTATATAAATCCTCGAAGTTGCGGACAAGTATATCGAATCGTCCGACCGATAAAAGAAATTGAACAAATGAAAATTCGATCAGAAAACAAAGCTTTATTATTAACATTCTTCAAACAAGTTACAAAGTGAAGCCTCGAATATAATGTCAGAATTCGAGCTCAAGAAATACAGTACGATCACTCCTACCCTATTACAAATCCTACGAGAAATACAGTTCGGTCTTCATTCCCTGAGATCGCTCCAGATGCAGAACTCAGCAGTGATTCTTCTTGGTAATCACTAGCCACGTGTCGCACATCCGTCTTCGTACGGGATAAAAGCCGGATCGGAGCTCCTCTCCAGGGCTTCAAATCGACCTTAGGTCTTCATCTGTAAATAATTATTGAAATACTCAATCATTATTTACAGGTTAATCCGAACCGGTGCAGCAAAGGGTTATCTCAGCAGAGGCACCCCAAGGAAGCTCGAAGGAACTATACTTCAAGAAAGCCCTCGAGGAAGCTGGTGCTTCAGATTTAAAGAACTCCTCTCAGATTAACCAGCTGCCCGATCGGACGCTACGCTAGAAAACCGGCATTCAAACCCGCACCAAATAAGATATGTCTGGGAAAACAGGTTGCCTGCCGATATTCTAGGCGCATTTTCTTTTGCCTGTCGATATTCTAAGAGAAAAAGGTTACCCCTAAAAGACCAGGGTCGGGAAATAAAGTTCGAATTCTTATCTCAAATTCCTCTATTTTGGAAATAATGCGAGTCAAAGGCAAAATTCGATCCACGATGGTCGGACGAAACATGATGACAAAAAATGAAGAATATCAGATAACCAAAGGGGAACTATTTATAGCGGTAAAGTTTTTGAACCAATGGCCCGGATAACAGATCGTGGACGGTTACGATGAACGCAATAAATGAGCTTACCGATACGTTTCTCGAGAAATAGGGTCCTGTTTGGTTAGGGGAACATACGGTTTAACAATGTGCAAAGGGGGGCTTATTTGAACAGTTTCGCTCGAACAAATTTTTTATTTATTACCCTGCTCAAAAGACAGCACAGGAATCGGGAGCACTTGTCTGAAAGTTCAACCTTCGTTCACATGATATTCTAAATATGAAGCCGTTATTCTTACAATTGACTAATGAAACTCGAATCGAAAAAATTATGATCAGTCTATTCGAATAAAACTCTCGAACTTGAAAGTTTGACGATTGTGGAAATTCGGCACTACGAGGATCAGTTACAACATATTTCTTATTAATTTAGGCTCTACCAAAATATTTATTTATTACTCACTCAGACAAATGGTGTTCGGTTATTCCTTTATTGATATTAGAGGAACGAAGTCGGGTTATTGAAGATGGGAATTTATCTAAATATTTTTAATTTATCGACAAGGTAAAGAGGAAAAACATTTATATTATTTCGGGAAATACAAGATGTGTGAGATACATTTCGAACATAGCACAAGCTAAATATGTTACATAAGAATCCCTTTACTTTCTACAATCCTATGAAATTTTCGGTTTTCTCTCCTATCGTCTACTCGAAGTAACACGGCCCCGAGCGGGGAATTTCCCTCGGATCCGCAGGCTTTTAACTTTATTTATGATTCTCCGAAGACGAAGGGTCGAGCGCACGGTTTGTCGAATAACATTGTTCTTCGTCATTCTCTCCCCAATATGTCTTCCTAAATGCATTGTAGCAACATGTCCCTAATCGAAGACCTGTGCGATAACCTGCGGACTCCGTGAATCTGGCATATTGGCCTTCAAGATGGAAATTATATTTGCCTGTCGATATTCTAAGCGAGATTGAGATGGTTTTTCTTCTGGTCGAAAATTATTCTGCTTAAAGATTGTTTGAAGTCTGAGCTCAAATAGTTGAATTAATGGAATAATGATCTTGATCACCATGATCGGACGAATAAAATGCCAGTACAATGAATGAGACAGTTTCTAAGGAACGACTGCCTTTTATAGCGAAAATTGAAAGGAATCCAACGGCAGGTATTTCGCGAAGCGAAGGGATAATATTTGAGGACCGTTGCAATTCCCGATAAATAGGGAACCATTTGGAAAAGATAAAACTTATCAGAAAAATGGAAACATTTATAACAGCAAAGAACAAAGGGCATTAGGTCGGGCAAAGTAAGAACTTAGCAAGGAATATTCTTATCAAAAGAAAGGGATCATTTATTAAGTCATAGGGTTATTTACTACTTGCTATCTCGTTATGTTCCATCTACTCTCAAGATTCCAGAAGACTATTATTTCATCAAAGTTTATTTCAAAGAAAGTTATCTGTTCGGTGAAAGTTCATTTCGCCAAAATTCCTATTCATTCATCATATTCTGATATTATCGGTTTCTACTCATCTATTATTCCGATATTCTTGACATATATTCATCTATTATCAATCTCTATTTATCTCCGTCTATTATTAAAGGGTGAAAGCTGTTGCTATGACCCTCGGGCTAAAAATGCTCTGAAACGACTAAGGGTGAAAGCCGTTGCTATGCCCCTTAGATCGAAATTATTAAATGGGTGAAAGCCGTTGCTATGACCCTCGGGCTAAAAATGCTCTGAAACGACTAAGGGTGAAAGCCGTTGCTATGCCCCTTAGATCGAAATTATTAAAGGGTGAAAGCTGTTGCTATGACCCTCGGGCTAAAAATGCTCTGAAACGACTAAGGGTGAAAGCCGTTGCTATGCCCCTTAGATCGAAATTATTAAATGGGTGAAAGCCGTTGCTATGACCCTCGAGCTAAAAATGCTCTGAAACGACTAAGGGTGAAAGCCGTTGGTATGCCCTTAGATCGAAATTATTAAATGGGTGAAAGCCGTTGCTATGACCCTCGAGCTAAAAATGCTCTGAAACGACTAAGGGTGAAAGCCGTTGCTATGCCCCTTAGAACGAAATTATTAAATGGGTGAAAGCTGTTGCTACGACCCTAAGTGCAAATTATCAACTGAACAAGATTCCGATATATATCCTATTTCGAACTACGGCGATCGTGATCCGCTAAGATTGCCTATTATTATCCAAGTATTATTAGTCTTCGATCACTCTACCAACAAAATGAAATCGGCGAAGAACGCCTAGTATCATTTATATCTGAATATCAAAGGTCGAAGATCGGCAGCTGTTGTTTATTATCTAAATACTTCTCGAAGTCACTGAAGAATGGCACTTGTTATTCATAGTTTTGAGGCGAAGAAATTGATGCTCGGTAATAATTTACGGAAGCTATTCTGCAGATTAAAAAGTAAGAATGATAAAGGAAATAAATATTTCATTCATGACCTTTCAAACAGTTACAAGAGAGTTCGTAATTACAGTAATAAGGAAAATCGAGCAAAACTGAGACTCTACATTTAATGAAACCCTATTACAAATTAACCCTACGCTAGAATGTTTTCGTAATCAAAGGAGGAAGGCGGGGCTAGAATGACACTTCTACCCTTCATCCATCGCTTCCTCAATGGTTGTTCCATGCCGGACCAGATCGAGAGACAGGGAAGCAATCCATAGAGAAATTACTCCACGCAATCTTGAAGGCAACGTTCTTCAAGAAACGTCTTGAAGAAGTGGAGATCGAGCGCAGGAAAACTCCTCCAGCAGTTGACCCACTATCCGACCGGGTGGAGCGACAGGATACAGAAGCTCGAACCAGTCTCAAATGGTTGGAATCAGAGAGAGCTGGTCGCCTGCCGGTACCCCAGTCGCAATCCTTTTCGCATGTCGATACCCTAGTCGAAATTATTCCCCATGCAGGGACGCCGAAGAGATCGAAAAAGAGAGTTCGAGTCCGAATCTCGAACGCTTTTATTGCTGAGATCGAATGGAACATAAAGATGGTCGATGGAGGTAAAAGTACAACCATATTGATCGAACGAAATGTCTACAGACAAGTAAAAAATATGAAGGTAAATTCAGAGGTATTTCTAAGGGGAAGAATTCCGTATCAACGGTGTAGATCACTTCAGATGAATGGTGGCAATACGTACATTAAAAGCGCTCTGACCGCTCAGATTCCCGACAAATCAGGGACTATTTTGTTAAAAGAAGACGGGACGTAACGGTAAAAACTCAATCACCAAAGCTGAACAAAACTAATGGCTAAGATACGAGCAATAAATACGGCGACCGTTCCGCTTCCTGAAAATTCAGGAACCATGTGGATAAATGAAGAAAGAGTCAAATTCAATAATGCTCGAAATACTTATAGTTTAAATACCGGTCATCAAAGAAAGTCACAAAGAAAAATTCGGACTATAACTGATCAAGGAAGCATTATCAATAACTCGTCTAAAGATGGACCAAGATCGGTAAAGAGCTTTATTTAAGCAGATAAGAAAAATTGTACAAAATTAATCGAGAAATTATTATTTCCAAAGTTCGATACATTGAGGAGTTACAAGTTACAAAGATATCAACTCCTATTATATATCGGGCTAATCTCTTGATGCTAGTACATTTTATAATTCTACAAACATCTACAAAGACTAATCTCTATATCCGAACGAGATAGGGACTTCATGGCCACCCAATCCTATGAAATTTTCGGCGGACGATAATGTCCTTACTCGAATAGGAGGAGCCCATTGAAATAACTGGCTTATTCCTTTAATTACGATTCTTCGAAGGAGGGAGGATAATACCTCTTTTTCTAGGTGTAATGTGAATACTTTTTTAGGACCTCGATCCTCGAAGCATCACCTCCTCACATCTTCCAGAAGAACCAAGCAAACCGTCGAACATCCTCGCAATAAATTTGATGCTCAAGTCTCTCCTCGGCCATAGAAGGTCGAGGGAGCTACTGGGGTCGTGGATGGTCAGCAATAAGGCTGTTCGGCCTTCAAGGTCGAAATAGCGTTCGCCTGCAGGTATCCTAGTCGAAATAGAAGTACTAATCAGCCTACAACCTGCAAAGTAGCTCCTAACTCGAAAATCAAAAAGTTGGGTCATACAACAGGATCTTTTAGATAGCATGATCGAAGGACTTTGCCTTCAAATAATTTTATAAAGGTACAAGATGAAAGACCACATTTATAGGTATAACCTTCAAAAATCCAACGGCAAGCAGAAAACAAAAGAAACGGTTAAGATCAGAAGACTGTTGCGCTTCCAAAGAAATTGAGCGGGAAAAGAGGGTTATCTGATAAGCAAAGTTATTATACCAAGATCGGAAATCAGGAGCCACGACGTTCGGACCTCCAATCCAAAACGAAAAAGGCAGTCTAAAATACGAATGAAAGAGAACACATCAAATTATACAAGACCAGGCAAATATGAGAAATAAATAAGTTGTTACAAACCATAGAAAATGGAAATATCAGAAATTATTCATAATTACATGAAAATGAAACGATACAGCCAAACGGCAAATCTGAGGAAAAGAAAGACAACATCTAGAGGAGCTTATTGTCGGAAAAAATCTTCCGAAGCTCAGCATTACGAGCCTCATATCCCACTTCATATCCACGGTCGTAAGCCTCCTTTTCACGGCGCTCGAAATCTCGTTTCTCCTGCTCGTGAAGACTTTTCAGTTTCTCGAGCTCCTCGTTCATTTTCTTATGGAGTTCTTCTCCCAGATCTTTAGAAGCTTTCTCTCTCTCTAAAGCAAGCTTCTCCTCAGAGACACGGTCATATTCGATTTTCTTCTTCTCCAGCTCGAGGGAAATAGCAGCATGCCGACCTATTTCCCGCTCACCAAGTGTTTTGAGTTCGACAAAATCTTGTCCGGCCTGTTAAAGGTTCGCATAAAAAAAAAAAAAACAAAGAAAGAGAGAGAGATCAGATTAACACCTGAAACAGAAAGTGCGACCCAGATTGGAACAACTCTTCTAAACTTCTCTCCTTGGACATGTCGGTCTCCGAAGTAGTAAAGTCAAGACCCAAAGGGCTATTCACAGGATTCCCGAAAGCAATTTTAGAAGTGGACCCGTCTTTCGATTCTTTAGGCGGGGAAGGAGTAACCATCGGAGGAACGAGGTTAACTTGGGATTCGGGAATGGTATCAGTTCTTAAGGATTCAGCAGAGGTTTCTCCACCAATGTCCAACTTAGGTTTTTTGCTCAAAACCCCTGTGGGGGGGACAGCCGAAGAATCATCAGAAGAGGGCCTGTTACCAATGGCAAGCTTCTTCAAAGCCTCGATGGGTGTAACCCCGTCAGGATAAGGCCTTTTGTTCGAAGAAGGAACGGGAATTTTCTGCCCAGATGGTTCTTCGCTCGAAGAATCAACAACTTTCGGGGAAGAATCCCCGAGCGTAGCCTCAAGCTCTTCATCCAAAATGGATTTGGTAGAACTGCCCTTAGTTTGCTTTGATGAAGCGTTTTTCTCTTTCTTAATTTCCCCTCCTTTAGGAGCTTTTGGGGAAGACAGAGAAGTTTTAGATGAGGATTTGGAAGGTTTGGCCTCCTTGGCAGGTTTTTGCTCTTTGGACGAATTTTTATTCTTCAAACCACCCAATAGCTGTTTGGGGTCGATAGCCTTGC
The DNA here is from genome assembly GCA_038501285.1 of Penstemon eatonii. Taxonomy (NCBI): domain Eukaryota; kingdom Viridiplantae; phylum Streptophyta; class Magnoliopsida; order Lamiales; family Plantaginaceae; genus Penstemon; species Penstemon eatonii. The sequence continues at coordinate 39,511,553 of CM076710.1, read as the reverse complement.
CCAATATATTTTCCATAGTGAACGGGGAGTGAGTCGAGGAATTTGAAGAATGCAGAAAATATGGGGAGAGCTCCGATCTCTATAAGCAAAGGTGTCGTGTGAATTGTAAGAAGAGATCCTAATATTTATAGACACTACGCCCTATGATTACGATAATGGATCGACGCAACCTTTAAGAAAGATTCCGTTTGGAATGAATAAAGTTCGAGCATAAAGTGCAAAGAGATACCGAACCTTGAAAAGTAAATGATATCTAGATATTTGTAAGATTGGAATTTACAAGTTACACGAATTAATTCAAAAAGAAAACAAATCCGTTTACAAAAATGGTTACATGGATACATATATTTGACTCATAATCGTAGGACTACGAATCGCCCCCTCCGGCATGCTCGAACCCAGTATTCGAACCAACGCCATCTTTGACGCCGCCCCCTAATGGATCAGTCTGATCAAAGGGTCGAGCATCTTCCTTATCCGATCCGCCCTCTGTGTTAACAGTTCCTTTCTCCCCTGAGGCATAAGGATGATCATCATCGGAGCGCTCGAGCAAATCTGGGTTAGGCATTGGAGTGCCAAACTCCTCGATTAAGGGGGCATAACGATGACTCTGCCAGTTCACAGATCCTTGGGGCATTGACGAAGCTTTATAGTCCTTTCCTTCGGCATTTTTGTAAGGGTTCATATGCAGAAGGTACTCTTCCATTTTATCCTCGATCATCTCGGCTGAAATCAATTGTTGAACCCCTTTATAGAAAATAGTTTGGAGGATTTCACCAATCCTCATCCGAACAAGGGGATCGAAAACAGGGGAACCGAGAAATTTTCGTATGGCAGGGATCTCCGCCTCTTCTGCCCCTTGAGAGTAGGCGCGAGCTGAATCTTGCTTGGTTTGCTCAAGTTCGATCTTAACTCTCTTGAGTTCATCCTCAAGAGCGCTCTTCTCTGTGACTATAAATAACAATTCTTCCTCCGCAGAGGAGGAACGTTTCGTGCTTGCTTTCTCCAGCTCTTTCTTCACTTGAGACAATTCTCGTCGACTCTCTTCTAGCTGAGATCGGAGATTCTGATTATCAACGAAAATCTGTGCGTACGCGTCATGAGCATCCTGCGATTCCTGCTCTAGCAGTGCCAAGCGATAGGTTTGAATAGCGAACAAATCCCCGACCTGTGAGATAATTTAAGACATCAGCAAATGCTAGGGACTCTAAAGAAAGAAAGAGATAGTCAAAAGACAAGTTTTCACCTCATGATATGTTCGAGAGAAATCACTCAAAACCTCGAAGTCACCTTTGACGGTATGAAGCAGCATATCCCGTTTGAATCGACTAGCCATAAAAACTCTAGCGGCTTTGTCAAATTCATTCTCACCACCCGAGTCCAGGTCGGTTAGAATGCTACCATCTTCAGGGTATCCAGCAGCCCTGCTACCGCGGAGATGCTCGTCCATAAAATCCGCCACATCGGGCTCCGATCTACCTTCTCGACATGGAACCGAGTCAGAATTCACACCAAAAGGTTTCACCCTCCTTGAGGGTCCCGGATGGTCAGCATTTCTCTTTCGATCCAGAAGCCTCTCATACTCCTGAATACCCTGAATTCGATTCCAGGAATGTTGACTATAGCCGACGGACGAAAGAGCAGAAGTGTCAGGCGAAAACAGAGTTCGAAGAGGCCCTGCAGTGGCAGAGTTCAAGGAACTCATAGTACCAAGCCCCCTCAGATCGGGAATTGCACTTGGTATATAAATCGAGTTTCCGCCCAAGTTATCCGCTCTTCTTTAGGAAGTATGTGGTAACGGATCGAAATAAAATGGTTTATCTTCAACCGAGCCGACCACAGACAGTCGGAACTTCTCAACGATTTGATCTGCAAAGGAAATGCAAGGTGTGCATGGGTTTAAATTAATGATCTATCATGCCTCAAGATAAGAACAAGCTGAAAACATACCTAAAGAAAGAGAGGCGAGAGGCGGAGCGGCAGAAGCTGATGAGTTACCGAACTGGGGAAGGGATCCCTCGAAGGATTGATCGGATACGGGATAAGAATATTTGATTATTGGGGCAGGATAATCACAGTGGCTCAACCCAGCCAACCGCAAAACACTTTCCTGAATCAGGAGCTTGGTTTGATAAGGACTGGACCGCAACTGCTCGAGAAACTCGTCGGAAAGACGGTGGTTGAGTTTCTCTTTAATCCTGCGAGAACCATATGACCAAGAGTTTACCCCGTCCCATCTATATGGTCTCGTTTTCGAGCTACCGTCTGATACTGGAACATCAGGGCCTTTCACAAAAAAGAATCTCCTCTTCCAACCTTTGATCTTTCCCGTTGTTATGTTCGTAAGGAAAGGCCGCTTCGACCGCTGGCGAATGGACACAAACCCCATATTCGAACCCTTGCACAGGTCCATTTGGAATATTTGCCAAAAATTACTAAAGGAGGCCTCTGCCCCCTTTGCCTCCATAAGAGCGCTGAAGTCTACTATATACGCAACAGAGTGAGGGAGAAGCTGAGCGGGGGAAAGTGAAAAGAATGTCAAGATATTTCTGACAAGGGGAATGAACGGGATACGCAAACCATAAGAAAATTGATTCCCGTAGAAGGCTTGACAGCCAGCCGGAGGCTCGGTAGCACGTTCGGTGTAAGAGGGAATGATGATCGAAAACCCCTTGGGAAGAAATTTCCCGAACTCCGCCTCGAGGTAAACTCGATCCTTCTTCGAAAAACAACAGGAAGTTTGACTGGCGGGAAGTTCTGACCTGTTCGAGGTGGCAGCGGCAGAAGGATGTGTATGTTTAAAAATCCTGATGAAGGCACCTTCGCCGATGCTGTGTTTCTCGACCACATTCGCCTCAAGATCCTCTATCGGGTCATCATCCTCGTCTTCTTGACGAAGTTCTCCATCTTCGTAATCATTGACAAGCTTTAACAACGGATCGGACTCTTGGTTCTCTCCGACCTTATTCTTACCCCTTGAACCTCTGGAGCTTGACATTATAAATTAGGAAACAAATAGGCTGAAATAAGTTTTTTCGACTCGAATGCTCCGAGCTCAAGAAAGGGCGTGATATGTAAGTAATTTTTCAACAAGTCAACATATATATATACGGGGTTAAAAGGGTAGAGTTGCAAATGGGTCCCCGAGTAACCGCGACGGTTGAACTTACTCTGGGTAAAAGCTTAAAGTTATCCTTCAGAGAATTGCATCTTTGATTCTTCATTTTCCAAATTGCGGGATATGTTCCTTGGAAATTGTCTCTGGGGAATCCCATTGATCCTTTAGGCTTACGGTCGAAAAGTAGAGGAGACATTCGCTAAGGAAATGGAGAAAGCATAGCGATAATTCATAACAAGGAACATACCAAATGGCAGGACCACGAAAACAATGGACGACAAGGTTATCATCTCGACACGCCGATATATTGTTTCTTATATATGCACTCTTTTTCCCCGGCTCGGTTTTTATCCCAGTGGGTTTTTCCGAGTTGGGTTTTTAACAAGGCATATCCGAAACATGTTTCGAACGGCACATCTTATACCAGCGGGCAATATAACTTGTACTTCTTCGAGCGCAAGCTCCTCTTTACGCTCGAGAAGTGGGGGAGTATTGATGAGGGGTAATTTGGATCCCCTGTCCTCGCAATCTCGGTGTGGAACGAGTAACGCCTATCCTTGTCCCCTGGAACGACGAGCTGAGCCAAGTCCCTGAGTATATTGTTCCGAGCTTACAAAGAGAATCCGAGATCGAAGGGTACTGTTGGGCCGAGCCCAGGCCCAAGCCCATCAGTTCAGCTATAAATACCCAAGCATTTATGACGACGACACAACTTCCCAGGTGCTCTTCCTTCGAGACTGCTGCTCGGACTCACTTGGGGAATAAAATTAGTATAGGCTATCTTATATGTATTTCACCCTCTAGCTTGTACGGCATCCTGTAATGCTCGAATAGGACTCCCAATTCTTGTAATCTGTACTCGATAATCCTGAATACATCATTATTGATCTTTTTCTTCTATTTTGTTAGCACTCATACCACATTGCATAACACTTTGATCGAACCAACGAAAACTCGTAAGATCAATCGGGAAATTAAGTCGATAGAAGGACCGTATGTACATGGCATTATAAGAGGTGAGGTTCACAAATATCAATTCACCTGAATTGGGCCATATGGGCTTGTGATTAGACATCGACCATGAGGTGTGGGTACTCCTGAATTAATAAGCGAGATTAATTCTGAAGTGGTCATTTAAAGGGGTTTAATTGATCGGAACAATTAATTGCTCGTAAATTAAATCACGAAGAGCTCGTTTGCCTGCTGCTAATTGATGGTGAACCTAGAGGGTCACACACAATACAGTTGGACAGTGACAGTCATAAAAGGAAATACTTGATTTAAGGAAGTTGAATCAATAAATGAATTAAAGTGTTAATTCAATTGGAAGATTAATTAATTGGATAGTCTAAATAATTAAATATTAATTAAAGTGTTAATTAATTGAGAGACGTTAATTAATTAGATTAATTGGGCTAATTTAATTAATGGATTAATTAAATTAAGTTGCAAGACATGGGCCTTTAATTAGTAGCCCAGAAGAAGTCATGAAAGACTAAGATAACTAAGGGGGCTTATATAAGGAGTCTAGGAGAGACTCAAAGAGAACTCTTACACACTTGCACAAGTAACCCTAGCCGCCCCCCCTCCCCCTTGTGTGCCGCCCCCCCTCTCTCTCTGTAGTCTTCTATATCCAGATCTAGATCTGCTTCTTCCTCCATTGACAACCTTCAAGATCTAGTTCGTAGCCTGCGACTTGAAGGTGCTACTACAATTCAGGTGGTGTGGATACGCTCAGGAGGTGAGACAATTTGATCACTACTTGTGAATCAAGAACAAAGCCGGAGTGATGTACCAAGTCTTTGTCAAGCACAAAACCATATCGATGATCGGAACACATCGATCTGTATCGGGCAGACTCGAGACGAGGACGTCGACTCGACCCCTCGTCAGGAGTACACACACGTCAATATGGCTTCCATCGACAAGCATTATACCTTTTATCAAAAGGGTCAAACTAAATACATAAGGTCGGATCCTGACCCGAATGTCCTATCGGGACCCATTCACTATAACCGGAAGGTCTTGTCAGGATCCGACCCGGTGATCCATGCGGAAAACTATAAATAGCCCTCATTAATACAGAAAAAGGTACGCATTCTCTGAGCATTAAATACCCATTTCGACATCCAATATCTCGACACTTACTTAAGCATCGGAGGGTTATCGCCGGGTCACCACCGGCATTAACCTGACGTAGTTGTCTTTGATTGCAGGTTACGATCCCCAATAACAAATCGAAGAGAGGTTTGACTGATCTACCTACCTTAACATTTACGAGAAGTGTTACGACCTACATCTAATCCCTCAATAATACAAATACTACCATACACCGAAAACGCTCTCATCAATTGGCGCCGTCTGTGGGAAACTCATAACTCTGAATCGTAAAAAGATGACCACACGCTCGATGGCAGCTCTCGCTCGAGAATGAAATGGAAGTCAAGATCAATTCAGGGAAGGCCAGGGAGATAGCATGCCTCCGAGGCATCCTGATCACGTGTCGGGGGGAGAGGGTGAACCCTCAAGGCCCCTTGCGCCAGAAATTATTCAAATGACAAAGAAAGATGTGAAGGCCCTCCTCGATGAAGCAAGAAAGGAGTGGATAGCTGAGGCCGCAAAGGGTGAGGTCGAAGTTCCTCGAGAACGACCGAGGAAGAATGCGCCGGTTGTAAGAGTAAGGATGGAGATGAATGAGGCAAACAGCAGTAATGATCGGGACGATGAGAAAGACCATCGTTGACATGAAATTGAGGAACAATCTGTAAGGGAAGTAAACAAACTAGCTTCCGAAGTCAGGTCATTACATCAAAAGTTAGAAAGACACGAGAAGAAAAATGAAATACCGGTGTCTAACTCTCGACTGAGAAAGTCTCCTTTCTGCGATGAAATATTCTTCGAGAAACTGCCATTGGATAAAAGATTGCCAACTCAACTCCCTCGATATTTTGGTACCGACGACCCTGAGGAGCATCTCGCTTCTTTCAATCTTCAAATGCAACTGCGTGGCATCTCGGACAATGTTGCAGCTAAAGCATTTTCAACGACGCTATCAGGGATGGCCCAATCTTGGTTTGGAAGGTTAGAAGAGAAATCAATCTTTGATTTCAAAGACCAGTTGTGTGATAAGTTCATGAGCAAGTTCGGTAGAGGGCAGTTCGACCTCCAGCCAATCATTTGTATTCCGTAATACATACACCCGACGTGACCTTCAGAGCATTCATGGGCAGGTTCAATAATGAGCTCCTGAAAGTCGAAGTGCCAAGAGTGGATTTTCTAATAACAGTCTTGTTTCAGAACACTCTGAATCGAGGATTTGCCAGTGCCATTGTTCGAGAGAACCCTTCTACCTACGAGAAACTGATGGAAATGGCAAATCAGTACATGAATGAAGAAGAAATGACTAAGCTCCGAGGAAGCTTCTTCGGGATCGCCAAACCAGAGGAGAAACCCCAAGCCCCGATCCTGGATCGTCCGATCGAAAGAGGACCAAACAATAGATACAACGATAACAGAAATAAAAGAGGGTATCGTGATGAGGAAAGAAATTTCGACCCAAGAAGGATGAGGACAGGAAGATCTAATAAAGAGTACTATGATAATTACACTCCGCTTAAGAAACTCAGGTCGGAAATCTTATTCGCAATACAGGATAAGAATTTCCTGAGAAGGCGTCCCCCGCAGAAAGATGCCCCGAATTCGAGGAAATACTGCAGATTTCATCGACAGAGAGGACATGATACTGATGAGTGCTGATTTAATCGAATTTCGTTGGGTTAATTATATCAGTGAAATTGTGATGTTAGGGATCTTTAATATATACGATTTAAAGGGCTCTGTTACTTTATTCAGGATGGATCAATCTCAAGGAAGAACAATTTGAAGGGAACAATTAGTAATCAAGACAATCAATGAATACGAATATGAATGTGAAGAATAAGTTTTTCTTATTGAATAATCTTTGATTATGCCTTTATGCAGGTATCAACTCAGTATCCTGAATGTGTGTAATACAATGATTAACTAGGTATTTATATCATAATTAACCTAGTGTTATAAGGAAACATAATTCTAATAGGACTCGGCCCATTTGTCCTTCTTGTGCCCGGATTGTATCCTGTTCGTTGAGGAGGATCGTATCCAGCTGGGTCGATAGATGCTCCCGAATGGGCTTGTCTAGTCAAACCGATTCCATAACCTTTAGTCAATCCAAATAATTATAAGAGGTACGAATTAGCCCCCATCAGTACTCCCTCACTTCTTCGAGCGTATATGTAATTGAAGCTCGTATAAGTAGAAGGTCAATTTCGACTGTAATTTCTATGAATTGTGCCTCGTTAAAAACCTTTCTTAAGAAAAAACCCAATGGGAAAAAATCTTAAGTAAGGAAAAGAGTACTACGCCTCATAGATAGTCGTTTTCTTGTCCCAATTATGAATCTCTACGTGTCCCTTTGAGGAAGTGTTTCACTTTTTCCCATTTGGCGGGAATGCGATCGGCCGCGAGAAGTTCAAAACGTCTTTTCTCCTTTCCCTATAAATAGGTGACTGTTATATTAGTCATTTTTTACTTTATGCTTCCTTTAATCTTGCAGTCATTTTCTTGATTGGTCGTTTGTCTTTCCGAAACTCTTTCTATCGATTCATATCTTCCGAGAATCCCAAGAATGGCTTCTATGAGAAAATCTTCCTCGTCTTTAAGTGAGAGAGTCGCTCCTACTATCGAGGAGGTGCTACATTCTAATCCTTCAAGCGAGCAGGTTGGGGTATCTGAATTTATTGTTCCTACTGAGGACACTTTTAAGGTGCAAATTCTGTCTGATACAGATGTTGCTGCCAGAGCTAAAAAAGACAAAGGTACAGCTCCTCAAATTTCTGAACCGATTGAGGATCTTGCTTGTGCTTATACTATGGATACTTTCTCTGAGGTCGTGAGCAATTATACCAAATATTTCCCGGAAGGTTCCGAGATAGTTCTCCCTTCTCCTACTGATAGGATTACATCTCCGTCGGAGGGATGTCGAGCCTTTTACACAGCCCATTTTAATAGCGGTCTGCGTCTTCTGTTGTCTGCCCTTTTTCTTGATATTTTGAAAATATTCAGTGTCTCCCTGACTCAATTAGTCCCAAATTCTGTGGCATTCGTAGTATGTTTTTCTGTTTTGATGATAGCGAAAGGATTCCGACCCTCCTTTCGCAATTTCACGCAATTATTTCGTTTTAACATTTCTAGTTCCTCCAATCGCGGATATTTCTTCGCTAGTCAGAAACCTAGTCGCGCAATCTTTGACTCCCCAGTTTCCAGCAACCCTTCCTGGAAATCTCATTTTTTCTTTGTTCGTCCACCATCTGATCTTCGTTTGGCAGATGGTTCGACTACGCCCTATTCGTGGGATCATGACTCCAAATTGGTTTACGGAGGTCGCCTGCCGACTGGTGAACTTATTCCCGACGATCCTCAGTTTATCGGTGAAATCCAGGCTATGCGTGCCAACAAATATCAGAGTGCTCTTCTTATAGGAGAAATTTTTCTTCGCAAAGAGGGATTGAGTGCTCATATTTTTCCAATCCCTTCGTCATCTGATTCACTTGGTAAGTGTTTATTTCAGCATAGTGTTATGATGATCCCATTTTTGCAGAAAATCTGACTTTGGTCGTGTTTCTTTTTCAGCTCATATGGTAGAAAATTCCCGACATTCTTCAAAAGGAAAAATGGTGTTGTCTAAATCTACATAAACAATAGAGAACATTACTATTGAGCAGAGAGCATCTCGGAAGAGAAAATTGGAGTTGAGTCATGAGTCTGAGGAGAATAGAGAGGAATCTCTAGATTCTTCTCAAGAATCCCCTGTTCGCCAGGGAACCGGATCTGGTTATCCCCCTTTCCAGCTTAGGACATCTTTGGGAATATGTGGGTGTCGCAGCTGGTCGATGCCTCATCCCAATGACAACCCGGTGGATAGGAAAAGGAATTATTATGATCGTTCTGGTAGCGATCTTTCTTTACTCGGAAATAAACATCCAAAGCCTACTTTGGTTGAAATGATCGAGGATCATTTAGAGGGAAAAAGAGCCGCTGGCTATCCTTAGAACGATTCTTTGGTTCACAATGAGAGCGAAAACGCAGTGGATAAGGCCACTCGTGTTCTTTTGTCCGGCGTTTTTACTCGTGACATGAATAAGCTTCTTCGGAAGGATCCCTTGGAGAAATTTCAGCGAGCTTCTCTTTATGCTGAAAAGGTGATATCTTTTTGATTGTGCTAATAATGTAATTTTCTTTGAGGATCATTATAATTTGCTAAACCATTTCTTTCTACTCCTTTTGTTCTTTCAGACTAAGACTTGTTTGGCATCGTATGCTTATGAGACTGCTCTCTGGAAACAACAGTGTGAATTTCTGGAAGAGAAGTATAAAACTTTGCTTCATAAGTCTTCTGATTCGGAGGTTGGTCCCTCAACGACTTCTTCTATTCCAGTTGTAGAGACTCGGGTTACAGGGATTGATGACCAAGAGATTATAGACAGAGTTCTGGAGACTTCCCGCGCTCAGGAACAAGCCAATCAATTGGCTAAAAAGTTAGAAGAGTTCCAATTTCAGAGTACTGCTCGGATTAGCGAGTTGGAATCTCAAATATCAAGTCTTCAAGCTTCTCTAGAGGAGTATGAGAAGGACATTCCTCTTAGTGGACTCAGGGATCGTTATGGTCGTAATCCCGATGAAAAAGTGGTTCGTGAGTTCCTCAGCTCTCCTGTTCATACGGCGCTGGTATACCAAATGGTCGGTCCGCTCTCAGAAAATAAGTTCAAGAAGGCGATTCATCAGTTGGTTGCTTTAGAAATGATAGATGATCGCCGAAAGGAATATTTTAAGGCAGCGTACATTCGGCTGAACCGTTATGGCGAAGTAGAATCTCCTTCTGAGCTTCCGGACGTCGTTTATCAAAACTTTCCTATGGCTCACCTCGTTAAAGAGTTTGGAAAACCATTGCCAATTCCTCCTTCCGATATTAATGATGAGGTCGATAACAATTTTATCGATCGAGAGGAGAAGAAGAAGATATTGACAATGCAGAAGAAGGAGACGTTGGTAGCGAACAGAAGATTCCGGATAGCGACCAAGCTGTATGATATATCGATCTCTTGGATTAACCTTTGTAACTATTTACTTCACAGGTTTAATTGTAATATTACCTTTTTAACCCTTTGTAAAATAAACGTTTTGTATTCTGTCAGTCACGTCCTTTCATGTTCTCTGTAATAATTCAGACAAGTCATTAACTTCGCCGTAATCATTATGCGTATGTCGTTTCAAATTCTAGTGTTTATTCCAAAGCTGGTTTCTGTATTTCGCGCCCCTTCTTTGGGTTTATTGCGTCTTTTCGTAAAGTATTAATATAAAAGGTAAAAACTTGACTCGCTATTTACCGCTTTTCTTATTGCTATAATCAGAATATTCTTTCTTTAGAAGGTCGATAAGCTCTCTCGATACTTAATTTTACTTTTCCGAATTCCGATCATGAGTAATCTTTTTGGTAACACATCGAAGCATTCTTCCCGTGAGAGCGCTAGGAATACTAGACTAAAAAAGTCTCGAACAGAGGGGCCCTCGATGGAACCTCCTCGTTCGTCTTCTATCACTAGGTCGGTGATCGATACCCCTGTCATCCCTTCTGAACCTTTGTTGGATGAAGATGAAGATAGAGTGCAAAGAAGATAAGTAATTAAGGGATGGTTTTGATGATTTCCAAAACATCAGAATCAGCTAAGTATGGAAAGCTTAGTTCCCTTAGAAGAATTTTGAACAAGTGAAAGAAGACATCAGAAGAGTTCAAAGTTCAAAGCCCAGAAGACTAGTGATCTCATGATGAAACAACAATCAGAAGGGTAGACCATCAGCTGAGTCAAATCAGATTAGTTCAGTATTTGATCAGCAGAGTATCTATCAGCAGAGTTGCTTTGATCAGCAGAGTAGAAGAGATCATGAGAAGAGTCCAACGGTAATAAATGCACCGGGTGTAATAAATGCTGGAAGAGAAGGGTAGTAATGGCAAATGATTGGAATTTACTCTCGGATCAGCAGAGTGCATTTAATGCAGCTACAGGAAAGTACAGCAGAACAAGGACTGTAGCAGGTAGCCGTTCTGAAATTGGGCTAAGGCTATGGATTTGAGATTTGATCTCCTTCAACAGTCATAATTTCAAATTCAAGTATAAATAGAGCTGATTTCGAAGTGAGAATAACACAACAACATTTGAGATTTCGCATTCGAAGCAGAAATTTTTCTAAGTCTCAAGAAGCTCGAACAGCTCACTCGTCTGGTGGAAGTCATCTGTTGACAGAAACCCAGTTGAAGAAAACAGAAAAATACAATCTGAGTGTTTTGTATTAGCTGAGTGTTGTGCGAAGTTAGAATCCATCTTTGTGAGTGATTCTACTTTAGAGGATAGGTTTTCTGAGTGAACTCCTATTGTGAGCTTATAGCCTTTTCATTTGTTGTCTAGGTATAAGTGGAGAAATATTGTAATCTGTGTGATTATAGTATAACCCAGAATCTAAGTGATCTGGAAGAGTGGACTAAAGGATTTTTATCCATATAACCACTATAAAAATTCTTTGTGTTATCTTGCATTTAAGTTTTCTTGCATATTTTGAACCTTGCATATTTCAACACTTTGAATTATCAAAAGATTTTATAAGAAGTTTTAAAACTGGGGATAAAATCTTTTTACGGACTTAGTCTACTTGTGAAAAACACTTTCTAACATCTGCTGCAAGTATACTCTTGATAAAACTGATTTTCACTGGAATCAGCTAAGTAAACTGTAAGAAGAGTGGTCACTCTGCTGTTCAAGATTTGTTCACGATCAGCATAGTTATCTTACTGTTCTTCATCAGCTTAGTCTGCTGACAGAAGAGTAAAAAGTTTTTAAGTCTAAAATTTTCAGAGGTCTATTCACCCCCCCCCCCCTCTAGACCTCATCTGACCACTTGGGACCAACAAGTGGTATCAGAGCAGGTGGTTCATTAGAATACTCTGCCTGATCAACGAGCTTGATCCAAGTGTTTTTCAAAGGTTTTCAAAACTTTTCAAAAGAGCATCTTTTTGAAAATTTAAAACTTTTTGAAAAATGGACTGTATCAGCCATGTTCCCCACATTGCTGGTATGTCTTTTGAAGATTGGAAGATTAGAATGGAAATCTTTCTAGCTGCCTACAATGACAACATGTATACATGTATTATTAAAGGTCCATTCAGATTCACAAAGACCATAAAAATCAATGAAATTGATACGGTTGTGGAAAAAGACCTTCATGAGATGACTCCAGAGGAAATAAAGCTATTTAATCTGGATAAAGTCGGACAATTCATCATGACTAAAGCCCTGGACAATGATCGGTTTGACAAGGTCAAACATTGCAAAACTGCAAAGGAGATGTGGGATAAAGTCAGAGATATGAGCGAAGGAAACGACGCCATTAAGGAGCATCAGCTGAGTGTTGCTCTGGAAAAGCTGGACAATTTCAAAATGAAATCTGGAGAGACCATTGATCAGATGGATACTAGGTTCACCAGAACATTGAATGAAGTGTCAAAGCTTGGAAAAACCTTCACGGACAAGGAGATAACCATCAGAGTGCTGAAGGCTTTACCTCCAAAATTCAACATGAAGGTGACAGCAATGGAAGAATCAAGGGATTTGGGAAAAATCTCTCTTACAGAGCTGTTCTCAGTACTCAAGGCATATGAGTATAAACTGCCTAGAATGGAAATTGAAGAAACCTCAACTTCAGAACCCACAGCTGCCTTAGTTGCTGCTGAAAACACCAGAAGACCAGCACAGAAAAGTAAAGATGTGGACTCATCTGATGAAGGCACTCTACTCAACAAAAAGGAGTACACTGCTGGAGATGTAGCATTGCTAATGAATAATTTCAAGAAGTTCTACAAGAGAAAAATGAAGAACAAATACAACAATGCTTCTACTTCTAAAACTAACTTTTCTTCTCAAGAAAAAGAGGATTATAAAGTGTTGGTCCCAAGTGGTCAGAAGAGGTTTAGAGGGGGGGGGGGGTGAATAAACCTCTTTAAAAATTTCTTCCAAATTTTAACTTTAAAGTTCTTCTCTAACTGAACAGACTAAGCTGATCAGAGTAGTAAGTTACAATTCTGTTCGCGAACAAATCTTTGAACAGCTTTGTTGACCACTCGTCTGATTGTTACTTAGCTGATTTTGTTAAAATCAGTTTTAATACTTAGAGTACTTGCAGCGGATTTTTCAAAGTGTTTTTCTCAAGTAATCTTAGCAGTTTGAAAAATGTTTCCCCAGTTTTATAAATTCCTTTTAAGTATTTTTCAAACAGTTAACTTAATGTGTTTTATGCAACTGAAAATATGCAAGTAAAATGCAAATAAAAACACAAGCAATTTTTATAGTGGTTATATGGATTTGAATATCCTTTAGTCCACTCTTCCAAGTCACAAAGATCTTGGGTTATACTAAAAACACACAGTAATCAGTATACTCTGCTTACGCCTTACAACAAATGAACAGGCCGTAAGTTCGCAGTAAGAAATCACAAAGAAATCCTACTTCACTGAAGTAATATCACTCACTTAGACGGATATTTACTTCTCACAACACTCTTGTTTACAAAATCACTCAGAAGATGTATTTATCTTTGTTCTTCAACTTCGCTTTTCGTCAACAAATGACTAAGCTGATGAGTGAGCTGTTCTTGAGACTTAAAGAATTTTGCTTCAAAAATTTCTCAGAGATTGTGTTGCTTGTTTCTTCTTCGTCTCTTTCAGCTATTTATACTTGAGGTTTGAAAAATGTCCGTTGAAGAGAGACAGGATTCAAATTCCTCGAGTACTGGTCCTTAATTTCCGCAAACGGCTCTTTTGCAGTCTGTCCGTACTGTGAACAGTACTATTCTGCATGCAGCATTAAATGCACCCAGCTGATGCGAAGCAATTCTTCAATCATTTGTCTTTAATAACCTTGTACTTCAGCATTTATTACTCCAAGGGGCATTTATTACCGTTGGGAATACTTTATGATCTTCTTCACTTGGCTGACGAAAGTACAAGTCTGATGGCGAAGTCGGCTGATCTCAAACTTGAACAAATCTGATTTGAGTCGGCTGATCTTCATCAGTCTGATAACTTTCCTTCAGCGGATCAGAAGTCTTGGACCTTGAAAATTTTGACTCTTCTGATGTCTTCTTGTACTTAGTCAAAATTCCTTGATAAGTTTATCAGCTAAGTTACTCCATACTTAGCCAAATATGAAGTTTTGGAATGCATCAAAACCTCCCTTATCAAACTTCCTTTAGTGCCTTCATCTTCATCCTTATCCAACAATTTCCCCCTTTTTGATGATGACAAAACTTCAGCTAAGTACCTGTTAAATACCTAAACTAAAGAATGTAATCCTCAAAAATTTTCTGAGATAGAAAATAGTATGTTGGATTGAACTTGTCTTTTTATTGATATTGAGAAAGAATTACAAGTACAAGTTCATCAGATGAGAATTCTGAAGAATAGATAAAAGTAAACTGATTACAATGATTTTACAATTTTTAACTGTCAGCTGAGTGTTGCTCTGGAAAAGCTGGACAATTTCAAAATGAAATCTGGAGAGACCATTGATCAGATGGATACTAGGTTCACCAGAACATTGAATGAAGTGTCAAAGCTTGGAAAAACCTTCACGGACAAGGAGATAACCATCAGAGTGCTGAAGGCTTTACCTCCAAAATTCAACATGAAGGTGACAGCAATGGAAGAATCAAGGGATTTGGGAAAAATCTCTCTTACAGAGCTGTTCTCAGTACTCAAGGCATATGAGTATAAACTGCCTAGAATGGAAATTGAAGAAACCTCAACTTCAGAACCCACAGCTGCCTTAGTTGCTGCTGAAATCACCAGAAGACCAGCACAGAAAAGTAAAGATGTGGACTCATCTGATGAAGGCACTCTACTCAACAAAAAGGAGTACACTGCTGGAGATGTAGCATTGCTAATGAATAATTTCAAGAAGTTCTACAAGAGAAAAATGAAGAACAAATACAACAATGCTTCTACTTCTAAAACTAACTTTTCTTCTCAAGAAAAAGAGGATTATAAAGTGTTGGTCCCAAGTGGTCAGAAGAGGTTTAGAGGGGGGGGGGTGAATAAACCTCTTTAAAAATTTCTTCCAAATTTTAACTTTAAAGTTCTTCTCTAACTGAACAGACTAAGCTGATCAGAGTAGTAAGTTACAATTCTGTTCGCGAACAAATCTTTGAACAGCTTTGTTGACCACTCGTCTGATTGTTACTTAGCTGATTTTGTTAAAATCAGTTTTAATACTTAGAGTACTTGCAGCGGATTTTTCAAAGTGTTTTTCTCAAGTAATCTTAGCAGTTTGAAAAATGTTTCCCCAGTTTTATAAATTCCTTTTAAGTATTTTTCAAACAGTTAACTTAATGTGTTTTATGCAACTGAAAATATGCAAGTAAAATGCAAATAAAAACACAAGCAATTTTTATAGTGGTTATATGGATTTGAATATCCTTTAGTCCACTCTTCCAAGTCACAAAGATCTTGGGTTATACTAAAAACACACAGTAATCAGTATACTCTGCTTACGCCTTACAACAAATGAACAGGCCGTAAGTTCGCAGTAAGAAATCACAAAGAAATCCTACTTCACTGAAGTAATATCACTCACTTAGACGGATATTTACTTCTCACAACACTCTTGTTTACAAAATCACTCAGAAGATGTATTTATCTTTGTTCTTCAACTTCGCTTTTCGTCAACAAATGACTAAGCTGATGAGTGAGCTGTTCTTGAGACTTAAAGAATTTTGCTTCAAAAATTTCTCAGAGATTGTGTTGCTTGTTTCGTCTTCGTCTCTTTCAGCTATTTATACTTGAGGTTTGAAAAATGTCCGTTGAAGAGAGACAGGATTCAAATTCCTCGAGTACTGGTCCTTAATTTCCGCAAACGGCTCTTTTGCAGTCTGTCCGTACTGTGAACAGTACTATTCTGCATGCAGCATTAAATGCACCCAGCTGATGCGAAGCAATTCTTCAATCATTTGTCTTTAATAACCTTGTACTTCAGCATTTATTACTCCAAGGGGCATTTATTACCGTTGGGAATACTTTATGATCTTCTTCACTTGGCTGACGAAAGTACAAGTCTGATGGCGAAGTCGGCTGATCTCAAACTTGAACAAATCTGATTTGAGTCGGCTGATCTTCATCAGTCTGATAACTTTCCTTCAGCGGATCAGAAGTCTTGGACCTTGAAAATTTTGACTCTTCTGATGTCTTCTTGTACTTAGTCAAAATTCCTTGATAAGTTTATCAGCTAAGTTACTCCATACTTAGCCAAATATGAAGTTTTGGAATGCATCAAAACCTCCCTTATCAAACTTCCTTTAGTGCCTTCATCTTCATCCTTATCCAACAATTTCCCCCTTTTTGATGATGACAAAACTTCAGCTAAGTACCTGTTAAATACCTAAACTAAAGAATGTAATCCTCAAAAATTTTCTGAGATAGAAAATAGTATGTTGGATTGAACTTGTCTTTTTATTGATATTGAGAAAGAATTACAAGTACAAGTTCATCAGATGAGAATTCTGAAGAATAGATAAAAGTAAACTGATTACAATGATTTTACAATTTTTAACTGTCAGCTGAGTGTTGCTCTGGAAAAGCTGGACAATTTCAAAATGAAATCTGGAGAGACCATTGATCAGATGGATACTAGGTTCACCAGAACATTGAATGAAGTGTCAAAGCTTGGAAAAACCTTCACGGACAAGGAGATAACCATCAGAGTGCTGAAGGCTTTACCTCCAAAATTCAACATGAAGGTGACAGCAATGGAAGAATCAAGGGATTTGGGAAAAATCTCTCTTACAGAGCTGTTCTCAGTACTCAAGGCATATGAGTATAAACTGCCTAGAATGGAAATTGAAGAAACCTCAACTTCAGAACCCACAGCTGCCTTAGTTGCTGCTGAAAACACCAGAAGACCAGCACAGAAAAGTAAAGATGTGGACTCATCTGATGAAGGCACTCTACTCAACAAAAAGGAGTACACTGCTGGAGATGTAGCATTGCTAATGAATAATTTCAAGAAGTTCTACAAGAGAAAAATGAAGAACAAATACAACAATGCTTCTACTTCTAAAACTAACTTTTCTTCTCAAGAAAAAGAGGATTATAAAGTGTTGGTCCCAAGTGGTCAGAAGAGGTTTAGAGGGGGGGGGGGGTGAATAAACCTCTTTAAAAATTTCTTCCAAATTTTAACTTTAAAGTTCTTCTCTAACTGAACAGACTAAGCTGATCAGAGTAGTAAGTTACAATTCTGTTCGCGAACAAATCTTTGAACAGCTTTGTTGACCACTCGTCTGATTGTTACTTAGCTGATTTTGTTAAAATCAGTTTTAATACTTAGAGTACTTGCAGCGGATTTTTCAAAGTGTTTTTCTCAAGTAATCTTAGCAGTTTGAAAAATGTTTCCCCAGTTTTATAAATTCCTTTTAAGTATTTTTCAAACAGTTAACTTAATGTGTTTTATGCAACTGAAAATATGCAAGTAAAATGCAAATAAAAACACAAGCAATTTTTATAGTGGTTATATGGATTTGAATATCCTTTAGTCCACTCTTCCAAGTCACAAAGATCTTGGGTTATACTAAAAACACACAGTAATCAGTATACTCTGCTTACGCCTTACAACAAATGAACAGGCCGTAAGTTCGCAGTAAGAAATCACAAAGAAATCCTACTTCACTGAAGTAATATCACTCACTTAGACGGATATTTACTTCTCACAACACTCTTGTTTACAAAATCACTCAGAAGATGTATTTATCTTTGTTCTTCAACTTCGCTTTTCGTCAACAAATGACTAAGCTGATGAGTGAGCTGTTCTTGAGACTTAAAGAATTTTGCTTCAAAAATTTCTCAGAGATTGTGTTGCTTGTTTCTTCTTCGTCTCTTTCAGCTATTTATACTTGAGGTTTGAAAAATGTCCGTTGAAGAGAGACAGGATTCAAATTCCTCGAGTACTGGTCCTTAATTTCCGCAAACGGCTCTTTTGCAGTCTGTCCGTACTGTGAACAGTACTATTCTGCATGCAGCATTAAATGCACCCAGCTGATGCGAAGCAATTCTTCAATCATTTGTCTTTAATAACCTTGTACTTCAGCATTTATTACTCCAAGGGGCATTTATTACCGTTGGGAATACTTTATGATCTTCTTCACTTGGCTGACGAAAGTACAAGTCTGATGGCGAAGTCGGCTGATCTCAAACTTGAACAAATCTGATTTGAGTCGGCTGATCTTCATCAGTCTGATAACTTTCCTTCAGCGGATCAGAAGTCTTGGACCTTGAAAATTTTGACTCTTCTGATGTCTTCTTGTACTTAGTCAAAATTCCTTGATAAGTTTATCAGCTAAGTTACTCCATACTTAGCCAAATATGAAGTTTTGGAATGCATCAAAACCTCCCTTATCAAACTTCCTTTAGTGCCTTCATCTTCATCCTTATCCAACAATTTCCCCCTTTTTGATGATGACAAAACTTCAGCTAAGTACCTGTTAAATACCTAAACTAAAGAATGTAATCCTCAAAAATTTTCTGAGATAGAAAATAGTATGTTGGATTGAACTTGTCTTTTTATTGATATTGAGAAAGAATTACAAGTACAAGTTCATCAGATGAGAATTCTGAAGAATAGATAAAAGTAAACTGATTACAATGATTTTACAATTTTTAACTGTCAGCTTCTTCATCTGATCCTTCAAGCACTTCTTCATATTCATAAGATGACTCTTCGTCATCTTCTTCATCATCAGCTTCCTCATCCAAGATTGCTTTGGCAGCTTCCATCTTCTCTTTGAGTTGCTGTTCTTTGATTAGCTCCATTGCCTTCTTGGCTGATTCAGTGTTCTTGTACTTGGTAGTTTCTTTTTCAGTCTTTTCTTCTTCTTCTACCTTTCCAAGTTTCTCAGTCTTGGCAGCAGTGTCTTCAGTCTCCTTGGCTTCATCAGTTGCAGCAGCAGTTTCCTTAGCTGGTTCTTCCCTTTTATCTTCCCCCTTTTTGTCATCATCAGATTTGTTGACATTAGAAGGTACAACAGCAGGGTTGAGAGCAACTGTTGGAATCCTCATTTCAGCACATAGAGCCTTCAGATTTTGATTGACAACATCATGACTTGCTGTAAGATGATGAATATCAGTGCTAATGATGTCAGTCTGATCGTTGAAGTAGTCAATGTTAAGGTTTATAGTTGCAATTTCATTTTGAACTTCCTGTGAAGCTTTTGATACTTCTTGCAACATCCCTAAGTTGATTTCCTTCTCTTCGTTACTGACTTGAATGAAGGTTGCAGTTAAGTCTGCTATTTTGTGCTCAGCTGTCTTTAATGCAGTATGAAGGTGATTCACATCACCCTTCACATCTTCAACATTTTTATTCAATTCTCTTAGGCTGTGCACTAACTGCTGGGAGTGATCTTGAGGGATTGGGAAACTGTCAATCTCTTTCTTGATAATTTCAGCAGTTGACTTCTGAACAGTTTCCAGCTGAAATTTGTTGGACTC
This sequence comes from Penstemon eatonii, assembly GCA_038501285.1. Taxonomy (NCBI): domain Eukaryota; kingdom Viridiplantae; phylum Streptophyta; class Magnoliopsida; order Lamiales; family Plantaginaceae; genus Penstemon; species Penstemon eatonii. The sequence continues at coordinate 39,491,817 of CM076710.1, read as the reverse complement.
TGCCAACTCTGTTCTGAGTTCATTCTTCAGCTCCTCCTTGACCTTCATCAGCTGCTTACTATGCTTCTCTTCCAATTCCTTCATAGAATTTTCCATCAATATCTGGAAAGCTTCCATCAGTGATGAGTGTTCATCACCTGATGAAGCAGAAGCAGCAGCATCAGCTTCCTTCTCATCAGTCTCCTGTTGAACAGGGACTTCTTCCATATCTGTCATCTGATGATCTTCAGAAGTCTTAGCTTGCCACTCAATAGCTAAGGACTTGTCAGCTTCATTCTTTTTATCAGTGACATCATCGTAAAACATGTTAGTGATTGTGCCATCATCATTGAAGCAGGTTGTCTGTCGGATCTGCCTCACAATGATCCAAGGGTTAACAGGAGCATTGTTTCCCTTTGGCACTTCACTGTATTCCTTTACTTCGTTGCCAAAAATTATTTGCTGAATACTTGGCAGCAGTGGCAAGTCACTTGAGCATCCCTGCTGATATTTTGAACTTTTTGCCCATCTCTTCAAGGCGGTCATAACAGCAAATTTGATTGCCCTTTCTTCAGCATCTTCAGATTTTCTCTTCTTATCAGGCAAGGTGCTTTTGATCTTCTTGGCCTCCTCCAATGCAAAGTCTTTTGCATAGTTATGCATGACATTTCTGACACAGCTGGGATCCAAGGCCTTCTGAATGGAGTTTGTTTTTAACCAATTTAGAACCCATTGTTCTTCATCAGCTAACTCCTTCAGATTTTGGAGTTCTGCAATTGACTTGTTCAACCTGTTGTCTCTCCAACTGATGTATCTAGGTTTCTCCTGATTGAACAGAGTCTTCAGCATGAGCTTTTGATCATAGTATGCCAAGGACTTCTCAAACTTCTTGAAGATCTCCTTATCAGCATACACTATCTCAAAGGCTCTTCTAACTTCAAATTTGTCCTTTTGACTTGATCTTGGCAGCAGGCATTTTGAGCTTTTTCTCTTTATTTCCATCTTTGCCTTCTCCAATTTTGATGCCTCCTCCATGGATAGGTCCATAGGCATCAACTTTGCTCATTTCGATCACCATAGCCATTTCAGCATCTTCAGCAGCTTTTCTCTCTGCCTCAGACATTTTTCTCCTGGCTTCATCCTTAGCTTCTTGAGCTTTGCTTAGCTCAAGTGCCTTCTTCTCTTCCAACTCTTCTTGTTTCCTTTGTTCAGCTTCCTCCCTTGCTTTCTTGTCAGCTTTGGAAATTTTCTTTTTCCTCAGCACTATTTTCCTTTTGCCTTTATCAATTGGAGCAGGAGCTGGTCCAGCAGATGATATGGGAGCAGCAGCTATAGGATGGATAATTTGGACATCTGGATCATCCTGAGGTTGAGCAACCTCAACTGTTGGTGTGACTTGACTTGGCTGTTGCTCATCAGCTTTGTCAGTCGCAGCAGTCTCGACTGTTGTAATAGGCTCAACAGGTTTAGCAGTCTTTTCAGCATTTTCAGGGTCTTCCCTAGCCACATTTTCTAGCTCCGTGGGTTCTTCTATGAAAGTCATCTGCTTTCTAGCAGACTTTTTGGTTCTTCCTTCACGGTAAGTAGAAGCAGCTGTATCCCTCTGTTGACTTCTTGTTCTTTGAGAGATACCTTCAGCAGGTCTCTCTGCTGATGGAGTTCTTGATGGTGATGTAGGGGATCCAGTCCTTACATCAGCAGTTATCTTTTCAATAATTTTAGTGGCTTCAGCAGCAGAAGTCACTTTCTCCATCTGCTTGGTTTCTTTCTTTTTAGGCTCATCAGCAGCCTTTTTCTTTTTGGTCTCAACAGCTAAGCTGGCTGTTTTGACTAACCTTCTTTGCCTTTTGGCAGGAACCTCCTTTGGTCCCTCATCATCAGCTTCCTCAGGCTCATCAGCCTTCCTCTTTTGAACTGGTAGATATTTGTTCATGGCTTTGGACTTGTGAATTTCCTTGCCATTCGTCATAGTGCATCCCAGATGTGACAGTAGGTAGCTGAGAGTTATTCTGTGGTTGGTGTGAGGTTCTTTTCCTTTCTTCACTTCAAGGAATTCAGCAAAGATGTACCAGATAATCATGGACCAGTTGACTTCCAATCCATAATAAATAGCAGCCATAATGCTGTACCTCTTCATAGTAACAGCATCAAGGGAAAAGGTGCATTTTTCCATCAGCTTTGACACCATATCAGCCATCCGCTGATACTCGTCCTTCAGCTGTCTCTTCCTGATATTCCCAGACAGTATTTCTCCTTCCTTGGCGCAGATCGCCCAAAACTCTTGGTGTTTTGCTTCAGTCAGTACAGTGACATCATGATGTCCACTGTTACGAAGCCCAAACTGTTCGTGAAGAACGGTGGGAGTGATGACAACAAATTTGTCACCAACTGTAGCAGTAATCTCCAACTTATCGAAATCAACCTTAGCCGTCTTGTAGTATTCCATAACCTGGTCAGTCCAAATTATTCCTTCATTGTACTCCATGAAGTTCACCAAAGTTGCAGATTTAAACTTCTCCAGAAGTTCCTTCATCAGTTTTGTGCCAGATTGGTAATAGGAATCATACACAAGGTACATGCCTTCAGCAGCCATTGCGGATCTGTAGAGATTAGAGAGAAAAAAAAACGAAGAGATTTTTGCAGGAAAATTGCTCAAATTTCTCACAAGTACTTTTGAAAATCTGGTGTGCGTAAAGAACTACACGACTGATCAGATTGAGATTTATAGAGTTGGGGTATGTCGGTTTCCGTGATATTCGCCAACCGTTAGATCCGTTTTTCTATCAGTGATGATCGTGCGGCGTCAGTTACGACCTTTCAAATTCAAAAGATATTTAATGAGGAGCGGGAATATGTACCGCCCGATAGTTACTTATAAAAGCCTGTTTTGAATAAAACGTTTTAAATAGATTCGCTTTTATTCAAGTAATCAGATGAGTAAAGTAAATACTTATCTGATGGACTACTGTCCTGATGACAATGCTGTTATCAGAGAATGCCAATAGCTGATAACCTTCCTCAGCTGTTTGTCAATCCAGCTAGATAATATAATTTTATTCTTCGATATTTAAGTCTTCTATTGAAAACATAACTTCAACTAACTGACATTAACAAATTTCATCTTCAATTCAGAAGTACCGCTAGTCTTACACGTTCCCTCTGAGTTTAAGAATTCATAAGTTAACTAGTCTGTTGAAAGTTAATCCTTGAAGATAACAGTGATGAGTAAGCTGTTGAACTAATCTTCTGATAAGTTCCCCCTCAGCTTATGCATCCAAATTAAGTAATCCTAGCTCAGCTCTTAAGGTTGAAAACCTTACTTCACTTAAAGGTTTAGTGAAAATGTCAGCAATTTGATTGTCAGTATGAACATACTCAATCACAACATTGCCTTTTTCCACATGATCTCTAATGAAGTGATGCTTGATCTCAATATGCTTAGTCCTTGAATGACTTGTAGTATTCTGAGTAAGTGAGATTGCACTTGTATTGTCACAGTAGATTGGAATTCCACTGATTTTGATGTTGTAATCTTCTAGTTGATGCTTCAACCATAATATCTGTGCACAGCAAGCTCCATCAGCTATATATTCAGCTTCAGCAGTAGATATGAATACTGAAGTCTGTTTCTTACTCATCCATGAGATCAGACGACTACCTAAGAACTGACAGGCACCTGTTGTGCTTTTTCTGTCAATCTTGCAGCCAGCAAGGTCTGAATCTGAATAACCAATAAGCTCAAATCCAGATTCTCTAGGATACCACAATCCCAATTCTTGAGTGCCTTTAACATATTTCAATATCCTCTTGGCAGCTAAGAGATGAGATTCTTTGGGGTTTGATTGGAATCTTGCACAGACTCCAACTGAGTACATTATGTCAGGTCTGCTTGCTGTTAGATATAACAGTGACTCTATAATGCCTCTGTATTTGGTTATGTCCACTGATTTGCCATCTTCATCTTTATCCAAACGAAGACTTGTAGACATAGGAATAGTAGCAGTAGAGCTAGTTTCCATACCAAATTTCTTGAACAGATCTCTTGTGTATTTAGCTTGATTTATAAAGATTCCATCAGGCAACTGTTTAACTTGTAAACCAAGAAAATAATTAAGTTCTCCCATCATGCTCATTTCAAACTTATTCTGCATCAGCTTAGAGAACTTATCACACACCTGTTGATTAGTTGAACCAAAAATAATATCGTCTACATATATTTGTACAATCAATATATGACTCTCCCATTCAATAGTGAACAAGGTTTTATCTACCTTACCTTTATGAAATCCTTTAATTAAAAGAAAATCAGATAGGGTATCATACCATGCTCTTGGAGCCTGTTTCAGTCCATAGAGGGTTTTCTTCAGACGATATACCTTATCCTCTTCTTGATAAACTTCAAATCCAGGAGGTTGTTCAACATATACTTCTTCTTGCAGTTCTCCATTGAGAAAGGCAGACTTCACATCCATCTGATAGACAGTGAAGTTTTTGTAAGCAGCATAGGCTAGAAACAGTCTGATTGCTTCAAGTCTTGCTACAGGAGCAAAAGTCTCATCAAAGTCAATCCCTTCTTCTTGACAATATCCCTTGGCCACTAATCTTGCTTTGTTTCTGGCAACAATACCATCTTCATTCATCTTATTTTTGAATACCCATTTAGTGCCAATGACTCTTTGATGACTTGGTCTAGGAACTAAATACCAGACTTCATTCCTTTCAAATTGATTCAACTCTTCTTGCATAGCTTCTATCCAGAAGGAATCACTGAGAGCTTCTTCAATTTGCTTAGGCTCTATTTGAGATAGGAAAGTGACAAACATGGCATCTTGTGCAGCAGCTCTTCCTGTTTTCACTCTATCTAAAGGATCACCAATCACTAACTCTGGTGGGTGATTTCTGAGCCATCTTAGATCAGGTTGCAGGTCTGGATGTTGTCCTCTGTTATGATCTTGCAACACTACTGTTGGAGTCCCAGTAGTAGTCTGTTGAACTTCTCTTGTCTGTTGAACAGTCTCTGGTCTATCAGCTGTTTCCAACTCGTCTGTTAGACAATCAGCTCTGTGATTTTGAACAGCACTTGAGTTATCAGCTAGGTTGAGATTAGGTAGTATGATGGGAACATATTCTTCATTCCTTCCAACAATCAACTTCTGTAAATCAGTAGATAGATCTTGATTAACACTTTGATTCTTTTTAGAAGATTGACTTGGTTCATCAAAAACTACTTGAATGGATTCTTCTATTAGTAATGTTCTTTTGTTAAAAACTCTATAAGCTTTACTAACAGTAGAGTATCCTACAAAAACAGCTTCATCAGCCTTTTCTGCAAATGCAGTAAGGTGATTTTTACCATTGTTTAAAACATAGCATTTACAACCAAAAATCTTAAAGTAATGAATGTTTGGCTTCCTGTTGTTCCAAACTTCATATGGAGTCTTGTTTTGGTGCTTGTTGATCATGCATCTGTTTTGGGTAAAGCATGCTGTATTTGTTGCTTCTGCCCAAAATCTTTGAGGCAACTTAGCTTCAGCTATCATAGTTCTGACAGCTTCTTTTAGTGTTCTGTTTCTCCTTTCAACAACACCATTTTGTTGAGGGGTTCCAGCAGCTGAATACTCATGATGTATTCCTTTGATATTACAATACTCTTCAACAGTAGAGTTTGTAAACTCTGCCCCTCTATCTGATCTGATCTTCAATATCTTTATGCTTTTCTCATTCTGAATCAGTTCCATCAGATTTGTAAGATGTTCCTTGGTTTCACTTTTCTTCTTCATGAAAATCACCCAAGTATATCTTGAATAATCATCCACAACAGCTAGGCAGTATTTCTTTCCACCATTGCTGACAGGATCAATGGGTCCAAATAAGTCCATATGTAGCAGCTCCAATATTCTTCCAGAAGATTGATGCTTCTTGCTTTTGAACGATGACTTGATTTGTTTACCCTTCTGACAGGCGTCACAAAGTTTATCTTTGCTCATGACTGTTTTAGGAATCCCTTCTACCAAATCATTCTTGATTAATCTGTTGATGGTCTTGAAGTTTAAATGATTCATCCTTTTGTGCCACAGCCAACTAACTTCACTTGGTGTTGATGCCACCAAACAAACATTTGAATTCTTATCAGCAGAATTCCAGTCGACTATGTAGACATTCCCTTGTCTCCTTCCAGATAAAATTACCTTCTTTGTACCAATCTGTTCAACGTAGCACTTATCTGTTGAGAAGATGACTGAATATCCTTTGTCACAAATTTGACTTATGCTTAGCAGATTATATTTGAGGCCTTTAACATATGAGACGTCAGATATCTCTATGTTTCCTCTGATTATCCTTCCTTTAGCTTTAATCTTGCCTTCTTTGCTGTCCCCAAAAGTAACTTTTGGACCATCCACAGCAACTGCATCAGTCAGCTCATGTATGCTTCCACACATGTGTCTTGAACATCCACTGTCCAAGTACCAAATCTTCTCTACTTTACTCCTACTCCTAATCCTAACCTACAAAACAAAAATAAAATTGTTTTAGGTACCCTTATTGAGAGGGTCCTGAAGGATTAGTTCCACCTTTGACAACCCAAGATGTTGATGTCTTAGGCTTCTGAGTTTTAACAGGAGTATGAACAGTTTCATTTTTATCATAATTATTAGATAAGTCATGTTGATGATCAATATGATAAGAGTAATGTTCATAAGCAGGGTAAGGTGCATGATAAGCAGGGTATGCATGCATTGGATGAGCAGGGTAAGGTGCATAGTAACCTGGAAATTGAGGTGCATGATACATAGGAGGATATGCAGCAGGTTGCACATAATATGACTCATTTCCATACCAAGCATTTTTATTTTTCTTATTCTTATGCTTCTTTGGCTTACTAGTAGCTTGCTCATTAACAGACGACTTAGTTTTACCACTAGTCTGATTGACTTTAGCTTTATCAGCAGACTTCTTAGGGCTCTGCTGTTTGGTCTTACTAATCTGTTTACCTAAACTAGGCTCTTTGCTCTTTTTAGCCTTAGGAGTTTTCGTCTCCTTTACAACTTTCTCAGGTGAAGCAGGTTTAGTTTTCTGAACATAAAGAATGACCTTACTGTTGTCAGCTGATACAAATTTTTCAGTATGATTCAGTTCAAACTTTTCCTGTTCTAAAGGTATCTTCTGTTTACTAGATGTATGCGTGGATGCAACAGATGATTTCTCATGAGACTCAATAACTTTTTTAAGTTCCATGATTTTTCCTTTATAGACTTCACATTCAGCTTTCAGAGATTCATTTTCTTGCTCAAGCTGTTTATATTCAGCTGATTCTCTAGGCTTTTCATCTGTGAGTTTCAGTGAACTATTTTGCTCTTTTAGCAATATCATCTCTTCCTTAAGCTTTTTATATGCTTCAGCAATAGTAGTATTGTTAAGCATCATTTGTTCAAATGAATTAAACAATTCATTGTAAAGAGGAGTTACCTCTTCCTCAGAGTCATCAGATTCCTTTGCCATCAGGCAGAGGAGAGCAGGTTTTTCTTCATCAGACGATTCTTCATCAGACGTGTCTGAATCTGAGTCAGATGAGTAGACAGCAGCCAGCTTTTCTGCTTCCGCCATCATAGCCTTGCCTCTCTGATGCTTTCTTTCTTTTCTCATTTTCTTCTCTTCTTCAGTGTACTTTTCTGCTTTTGGATATGGGCAGTCTTTGATGAAGTGTCCCAATTTCCTGCAGTTGTAACACATTAGTTTGGCTTTATAATCCTCTTTATCTTGAGAAGAAAAGTTAGGTTTAGAAGTAGAAGCATTGTTATATTTGTTCTTCAATTTTCTTTTGTAGAACTTCTTGAAATTGTTTATCAGCAATGCAACGTCTCCAGCAGTGTACTCCTTTTTGTTGAGCAGTGTGACTTCATCAGATGAGTCCACATCTTTACTTCTGTAGGCTGGTCTTCATGGGTTTTCAGCAGCAACCAGTGCAGCTGTGGGACTTGAAGTTGAGGTTTCTTCCACACCCATCCTAGGCAGTTTATACTCATACGCCTTGGGTACTGAGAACAGCTCTGTAAGATAAATCTTGCCCAGATCTCTTGATTCTTCCATGGCTGTCACCTTCATGTTGAACTGGGGAGGTAGAGCCTTCAGAACTCTGACGGTTATCTCCTTGTCTGTGAAGGTTTTTCCAAGCTTCAGAACTTCATTCAACGTCCTTGTAAACCTTGTATCCATCTGATCAATGGTTTCCGCAGACTTCATTTTGAAATTGTCCAGCTTTTCTAGAGCAACACTCAGCTGATGCTCTTTTATGGCGTCGTTTCCTTCGCTCATATCTCTGACTTTATCCCATATTTCCTTTGCAGTTTTGCAATGTTTGACTTTGTCAAACCAATCATTGTCCAGGGCTTTAGTCATGATGAATCTTCCGACTTTGTCAAAATTGAACAGCTTGATTTCTTCAGCAGTCATCTCATGTAAGTCTTTCTCCACAACCGTATCAACTTCATTGATTTTTATGGTCTTTGTGAATCTGAATGGACCCTTAATGATACATGTGTACATGTTGTCATTATAAGCATCTAGGAAAATCTCCATTCTGATTTTCCAATCTTCAAACGACATACCAGCAATGTGGGGAACATGGCTGATACAGTCCATTTTTCAAAAAGTTTTGATTTTTCAAAAAGATGCTCTTTTGAAAAAGTTTTTAAAACCTTTGAAAGACACTTGGATCAAGCTCGTTGATCAGGCAGCTGATTCTAATGAACCACCTGCTCTGATACCACTTGTTGGTCCCAAGTGGTCAGAAGAGGTTTAGAGGGGGGGTGAATAAACCTCTTTAAAAATTTCTTCCAAATTTTAACTTTAAAGTTCTTCTCTAACTGAACAGACTAAGCTGATCAGAGTAGTAAGTTACAATTTTGTTCGCGAACAAATCTTTGAACAGCTTTGTTGACCACTCGTCTGATAGTTACTTAGCTGATTTTGTTAAAATCAGTTTTAATACTTAGAGTACTTGCAGCGGATTTTTCAAAGTGTTTTTCTCAAGTAATCTTAGCAGTTTGAAAAATGTTTCCCCAGTTTTATAAATTCCTTTTAAGTATATTTCAAACAGTTAACTTAATGTGTTTTATGCAACTGAAAATATGCAAGTAAAATGAAAATAAAAACACAAGCAATTTTTATAGTGGTTATATGGATTTGAATATCCTTTAGTCCACTCTTCCAAGTCACAAAGATCTTGGGTTATACTAAAAACACACAGTAATCAGTATACTCTGCTTACGCCTTACAACAAATGAACAGGCCGTAAGTTCGCAGTAAGAAATCACAAAGAAATCCTACTTCACTGAAGTAATATCACTCACTTAGACGGATATTTACTTCTCACAACACTCTTGTTTACAAAATCACTCAGAAGATGTATTTATCTTTGTTCTTCAACTTCGCTTTTCGTCAACAAATGACTAAGCTGATGAGTGAGCTGTTCTTGAGACTTAAAGAATTTTGCTTCGAAAATTTCTCAGAGATTGTGTTGCTTGTTTCTTGTTCGTCTCTTTCAGCTATTTATACTTGAGGTTTGAAAAATGTCCGTTGAAGAGAGACAGGATTCAAATTCCTCGAGTACTGGTCCTTAATTTCCGCGAACGGCTCTTTTGCAGTCTGTCCGTACTGTGAACAGTACTATTCTGCAGGCAGCATTAAATGCACCCAGCTGATTTGAAGCAATTCTTCAATTATTTGTCTTTAATAACCTTGTACTTCAGCATTTATTACTCCAAGGGGCATTTATTACCGTTGGGAACACTTTATGATCTTCTTCACTTGGCTGACGAAAGTGCAAGTCTGATGGCGAACTCGGCTGATCTCAAACTTGAACAAATCTGATTTGAGTCGGCTGATCTTCATCAGTCTGATAACTTTCCTTCAGCGGATCAGAAGTCTTGGACCTTGAAAATTTTGACTCTTCTGATGTCTTCTTGTACTTAGTCAAAATTCCTTGATAAGTTTATCAGCTAAGTTACTCCATACTTAGCCAAATATGAAGTTTTGGAATGCATCAAAACCTCCCTTATCAAACTTCCTTTAGTGCCTTCATCTTCATCCTTATCCACCATAAAGCCAAACTAATGTGTTATAACTGCAGGAAATTGGGACACTTCATCAAAGATTGTCCATATCCAAAGGCAGAAAAATACACTGAAGAAGAAAAGAAAATCAGAAAAGAAAGAAAGCAGCAGAGAGGCAAGGCAATGATGGCTGAAGCAGAGAAGCTGACTGCTGTCTACTCATCTGATTCAGATTCAGACACATCTGATGAAGAATCGTCTGATGAAGAAAAACCTGCTCTCCTCTGCCTGATGGCAAAGGAATCTGATGACTCTGAGGAAGAGGTAACTCCTCTTGACAACGAATTATTCAATTCATTTGAACAAATGATGCTTAACAATACTACTATTGCTGAAGCATACAAAAAGCTTAAGGAAGAGATGATATTGCTAAAAGAGCAAAATAGTTCACTGAAACTCACAGCTGAAAAGCCTAGAGAATCAGCTGAATATAAACAGCTTGAGCAAGAACATGAATCTCTGAAAGCTGAATGTGAAGTCTATAAAGGAAAAATCATGGAACTTGAAAAAGTTATTGAGTCTCATGAAAAATCATCTGTTGCATCCACTCACATGTCTAGTAAACAGAAGATGCCTTTAGAACAGGATAAGCACGAATTGAATCATACTGGGAAATTTATATCTGCTGACAATAGTAAGGTCATTCTGTATGTTCAAACTGCTAGACCTGCTTCACCTGAGAGAGTATTAAAGGAGACGAAAACTCCTAAGGCTAAAAAGAGCAAAGAGCCTAGTATAGGTAAACAGACTAGTAAGACCAAACAACAGAGTCCTAAGAAGTCTGCTGATAAAGCTAAAGTCAATCAGACTAGTGGTAAAACTAAGTCGTCTGTTAATGAGCAAGCTACTAGTAAGCCAAAGAAGCATAAGAATAAGAAAAATCAAAATGCTTGGTATGGAAATGAGTCATATTATGTGCAACCTACTGCATATCCTCCTATGTATCATGCACCTCAATTTCCTAGTTACTATGCACCTTACCCTGCTCATCCAATGCATGCATACCCTGCTTATCATGCACCTTACCCTGCTTATGAACATTATTCTTATCATACTGATCATCAACATGACTTATCTGATAATTATGATAAAAATGAAAAAGTTAATGCTCCTGTCAAAACTCAGAAGCCTAAGAAGCCTAAGACATCAACATCTTGGGTTGTCAAAGGTGGAACTAATCCTTCAGGACCCTCTCAATAAGGGTACCTAAAACAATCTTACTTTTGTTTTGTAGGTTAGGATTAGGAGTAGGAGTAAAGTAGAGAAGATCTGGTACTTGGACAGTGGTTGTTCAAGGCACATGTGTGGAAACATACATGAGCTGACTGATGCAGTTGCTGTGGATGGTCCAAAGGTTACTTTTGGAGACAGCAAAGAAGGCAAGATTAAAGCTAAAGGAAGACTGATCAGAGGAAACATTGAGATATCTGACGTTTCATATGTTAAAGGCCTCAAATATAATCTGCTGAGCATTAGTCAATTTTGTGACAAAGGATATTCAGTCATCTTCTCAACAGATAAGTGCTACGTTGAACAGATTGGTACAAAGAAGGTAATTTTATCTGGAAGACGACAAGGGAATGTCTACATAGTCGACTGGAATTCTGCTGATATGAATTCAAACATTTGTTTGGTGGCATCAACACCAAGTGAAGTTAGCTGGCTATGGCACAAAAGGATGAATCATTTAAACATCAAGACCATAAACAGACTGATAAAGAATGATTTGGTAGAAGGGATTCCAAAAACAGTCATGAGCAAAGACAAGCTCTGTGACGCCTGTCAGAAGGGTAAACAAATCAAGTCATCTTTCAAAAGCAAGAAGCACCAATCTTCTGAAAGAATTTTGGAGCTGCTACTCTTGGATTGATCAAATGGGTCCAAATAAGTCCAAGTGCTTCAAAATTCTTACTAATACTCATCAAAGGAATACATCATGAGTATTCAGCTGCCAGAGCCCCTCAACAGAACGGTGTTGCTGAAAGGAGAAACAGAACACTGAAGGAAGCTGTCAGAACTATGATAGCTGAAGCTAAGCTGCCACAAAGATTTTGGGCATAAGCAACAAATACAGCCTGCTTTACCCAGAACAGATGCATGATCAACAAAACTCAGAACAAGACTCCATATGAAGTTTGGAACAACAGAAAACCAAACATTCATTACTTCAAAATTTTTGGTTGTAAATGCTTTGTATTAAATAATGGGAAAAATCACCTTACTGCATTTGCAGAAAAGGCTGATGAAGCTGTTTTTGTAGGATACTCTACTGTTAGTAAAGCTTATAGAGTTTTTAACAAAAGAACATTACTAATAGAAGAATCTATCCATGTAGTATTTGATGAGCCAAGTCAATCTTCTGAAAAGAATCAAAGTACCAATCAAGATCTGTCTACTGATTTACAGAAGTTGGATATTGGAAAGAATGAAGAATATGTTCCCATCATACTATCTAATTTAAATTCAGCTGCTAGCTCAAGTGCTGTTCAAAATCACAGTGTTGATTGTCTAACAGACGAGTTACAAACAGCTGACAGACCAGAGGATGTTCAACAGACTACAACTGTTCAACAGACTACTACTGGAACTCCAACAGTAGTGTTGCAAGATCAAAACAGAGGACAACATCCAGACCTGCAACCTGATCTTAGATGGCTCAGAAATCACCCACCAGAGTTAGTGATTGGTGATCCATTAGATAGAGTGAAAACAAGAAGAGCTGCTGCACAAGATGCTATGTTTGTCACCTTTCTATCTCAAATAGAGCCTAAACAAATTGAAGAAGCTCTCAGTGATTCCTTCTGGATTGAAGCTATGCAAGAAGAGTTGAATCAATTTGAAAGAAATGAAGTCTGATATTTAGTTCCTAGACCAAGTCATCAAAGAGTAATTGGCACTAAATGGGTTTTCAGAAATAAGATGAATGAAGATGGTATTGTTACCAGAAACAAAGCAAGATTAGTGGCCAAGGGTTATTGTCAAGAAGAAGGAATAGACTTTGATGAAACATTTGCACCAGTAGCAAGACTTGAAGAAATCAGACTGTTTCTAGCTTATGCTGCTTACAAGAACTTCACTGTTTATCAGATGGACGTGAAGTCTGCATTTCTCAATGGAGAACTGCAAGAAGAAGTATAAGTTGAACAACCACCTGGATTTGAAGCTTATCGACAAGAAGACAAGGTGTATCGTCTGAGGAAAGCTCTCTATGGACTGAAACAGGCTCCAAGAGCATGGTATGACACTTTATCTGATTTTCTTTTAATTAAAGGATTTCGCAAAGGTAAAGTTGACAAAACCTTGTTTACAATTGAATGGGAGAATCATATATTAATTGTGCAAATATATGTGGACGATATTATTTTTGGTTCAACTAACCAACAGACGTGTGACAAGTTCTCCAAGCTCATGCAGAATAAGTTTGAAATGAGCATGATGGGTGAACTCAATTATTTTCTTGGATTGCAAGTTAGACAGTTGCCTGATGGTATTTTCATCAACCAAGCAAAATACACAAGAGATCTGTTCAAGAAATTTGGTATGGAAACTAGCTCTACTGCTACTATTCCTATGTCTACAAGTCTTCGTTTGGATAAAGATGAAGATGGCAAATCAGTGGACATAACCAAATACAGAGGCATTATTGGGTCACTGTTATATCTAACAGCAAGTGGACCTGATATCATGTACTCAGTTGGGGTCTGTGCAAGATTTCAATCAAATCCCAAAGAATCTCATCTCTTAGCTGCCAAGAGAATACTGAAATATATTAAGGGCACTCAAGAATTGGGATTGTGGTATCCTAGAGAATCTGGATTTGAGCTTATTGGTTATTCAGATTCAGACCTTGCTGGCTGCAAGATTGACAGAAAAAGCACAACAGGTGCCTGTCAGTTCTTAGGTAGTCGTCTGATCTCATGGATGAGTAAGAAACAGACTTCAGTTTCTATATCTACTGCTGAAGCTGAGTATATAGCTGCTGGAGCTTGCTGTGCACAAATACTTTGGTTGAAGCATCAACTAGAAGACTACAATATCAAAATCAGTGGAATTCCAATCTACTGTGACAATACAAGTGCAATCTCACTTACTCAGAACACTACAAGTCAGTCAAGGACTAAACATATTGAGATCAAGCATCACTTCATTAGAGATCATGTGGAAAAAGGAAATGTTATGATTGAGTATGTTCATACTGACAATCAGATTGCTGATATTTTCACTAAACCTTTAAGTGAAGTAAGGTTCTCAACTCTAAGAGCTGAGCTAGGACTACTAAATTTGGATGCATAAGCTGAGGGGGAACTTATCAGAAGACTAAAGTTCATCAGCACAGTCATCCGTTATCATATTCAAGGATTAACTTTCAACAGACTAGTTAACTTATGAATTCTTAAAGACAGGGGGAACGTGTAAGACTAGCGGTACTTCTGCTCTAAAGATGAAATTGGTTAATGACAGTTAGTTGAAGTTATGTTATCAGAAGATGTGTTCTTAATTCTTGAAGACTGAAGATTATTTTATCTTGCTGGATTGACAAACAGCAGAGGAAGATTACTAGCTATTGGCTTTCTCTAGTAATATCAGATAACAAATCACTCGTCTGTCAGATAAGTTAAACTCTACTCATCTGATACATTATATAAGTATGGTTATGAAATCGCATCTCTAGAAACACGCTTTTATAAGTAACAGATAAGTGTCGATTGAGTTTCCCGCCTGTCTGACATTAAAATAATAAAATTGAAATCCGCAGCTCCCACCCACACGATTAATAAATGTCAGATTGATCCAACGTCTCAGATTAATCACGATAACCTAAACAATGGAAAACGTATAAAATCCGATCTGAACAGTACAGTCGTCTTACGCACACACAAACTCTAAAATTCTCTAACTCTCAATCTCTCTCGCTTTCAAAAGTTTACTGCTCTCACATATTTCTACTCAGTAATCCCAGAAATGGAGAAGATTATTGATGGAAGGTACTTGAACTACAGCAAATTCCATTTTTCTGGTACTGATCTGATGCGCTCAATCTTGGAGAAAATCAAGGAGGCATCTTTAGTTCCAGTTCTGGAAGCCCACGAATACAGGGTTTACTTAGAAGATGTTGATCACTTCTACAAGACCAGGAAATTCACCAAAGATGACACTGTTATGTCAGCTGTCATTGGGGGTAAGAAAATCGCTGTCTCTGCTGCTGTTTTGAGTGAGGTTTATAAACTGAAAAATGAAGGAGGAAACGTAACAGACCTAGGGTCTGAAAAGGAGGAAGAATTTTGGGCAATTTGTGCTCAGAAGGGAGAAGAGATGACTGGGACTCTGATGAAGACTCAGTTAAAAGATGAGTATCAGAGGTTCGCAGACATCATTGCAAAGATATTGGATTGCAGTACGGGCTCTTTGGATGGGTTACCAAGAAAGAGGTACTACACAATGATTTGCATCTACTATGGACTGAAGGTGAACTGGGCAGCTCATGTCTATGATCTGTTGAGTGACAAAAGGACTTCGCATGCCATCTTGCTTAGTCATCTGTTCATGTCACTAAACTGTCCTATGGCTGGTGGAAAGACTACCCACGGTAGCAAAGAGTTCAAGTTGTATGAACCAGTAAGGAAAGTAGTGGCTGCTCCTAAAAGAAAAGCTGCTGCAAAGTCTAAGAAGACCCCTTCTAAGAAGAGCAAGAAGGAGGGTCAGACAAGCCAATCTGCTGATCAAACAGCAAGCCCTGCTATTGAAGCTGGATCAGCACAACCTGATGTTGTAATCCCTGAAAAGGTGATTGATGACTTCACCAAGGAGATTGAACAAATGGAGACAGGTTCCTCTCCTGAAAGAACTGAATCAGAAGAAGAAGTTCCTCTTCAAAGACTGAAGAGAATGAGAACAAAAAGAGAAGCAAGGGGACCTCCCCAAGCTAAGTATCAACCAGAAGCTCCAAAGAGAATTCCTAAGTCTAAAGCAAAAAGAAAAGTGACATTCTCCAAGGAAACAACAGAAACAGTAAGGGAAACAACAGCATCAGCAGAGAGACCTATTACTATTGAAGAACCCTCAAATGAAGCTGTTGTTGGGTCTGCTGAAATCCCTGGTCGTTGGAGAGTCTGCTGAGGAAAGAGTTGAACAGCAGACTAGCACAACAGGTGAAGGAGAAACACTCCTTCTGCATCCTACTCCTGTTGCTGCAACTCCACTTCAAGCTGTTGAGAGTCCTGAATCAAAGAAGCAAATGACTGGAAAGATTGTGATTCCTTATGTATCTGCTGCTGCAAAGAAGAAACAAGATGAGGCAGAAAGGAAAAAGAAAGCTGCAGAAAAGGCTAAGGAGGATCGTCTTAAAGCCCTTGAGGTCAAGAGGCTGGAAGAAGAAGCCAGCAAAATGACTCAAGAGCAAAGGGATGCTATTGAGGCAGCAGAGTTGGCTGCTGCTATTGAAGCAAGCACCAAAGACGCTCATGGTCCAAAGCATTCTGGAGGCATTACAATTGGTGAACCAAGAGACCCCACCAAACCCATACCAGTCATGCCTGCTCCAAAGATTCAACCAAAAAGAAGAGAAGAGGTCAAACTGGCTTTGGAGATTGTCAGAGATGATCCTGACATCTTTGAAGAATTTCTTAAAAGGTTGGATGCTGAGAATGCAAGAATCACCCATCTGACAATGTTCAACAAAGAGAAGATAAGGTACAACAGATGAAGAGAATTCAGATTGACCAAGAGTCCAGAACAGATTGCAAATTGGAAAGGATTTGCTACTGAAGAAGCCTGGGTGTTGAAGTGGCTTGAGACTGGATCTCTAACTCAAGCACTTGACTCAGAATTCTTTCTGGATAAGTTAAGATTAAGAATCAGTCACATTGCTAAGGCTGAGGCAAAGAAGATTCTTGAATCTGTTCTTGAGGAGTATGCTGAATCAGAAGATCTCAAGGAGAGATCCATCAAGCTGGCAATTGCTCAGTCTATGGAATTATGGGCTAAGAAGACTAGGAAGATGAAGGGACAGCCAAGCTCCATGATCCCTCTTCCTAATATCAAGCAGATTGTCTATGGTCCTAACATTAAACCATTTGAAGAATTACCTACGGACCCAATCTCCCCATTTATTCCTATTGATGATTTCACCTGGATTTCTCATAGAACTACTCTAGATGATGCAGGGTTGCTGAGAACTGTCAAATCTATCAAGAAGATTGAACCCCCTGCTGACAAGGACAAAAAGAAAGAAGTCCCTGCTGATGTTGCTGATCAACAAAAGGAAAAAGAGGGTACATCTGACCCCACTGATCAGAACAAAGAAAAGGATGATAAGTCTGAACCAGCTGATGAGTCAAAGGGAAAAGAAACTACCACAAATCAGGCTGATCAGATTGTTGAAAAAGAGGCTACTGCTGAGGAAAATGATCAGACTAGGGAGAAGGGAAGCACTCCTAGTCAAGCTGATGAGACCATGAAAGAAGACTCTGCTTCTGGTCCAGCAGATCAGTTAACTGAAAAATCAACTCAAGCAGAAGAACAGTCCATTGAAAAGGAAGTTCTTGCCTTACCTCCAATCCAAACTGAAGTTGCTTCTACTTCTCAGAGCTTACGGCAAACATCATTGTTGGATTCTATTCAACAGATGATATCAAAATCAATGAAGGAAATGGAAGAGAAGTTAACTGCAAATCAGAAAGCTGCTGCTGTTCCAATCTATCTGATAGAAGATACTGCTAAGGATGTCAAATCTGTCTGTCAAGAAATGGACATTATCAGAAGAAGGACTCAGAGCACTACTGCTGGTTGGAGACGGATTGAAGAAACAGTTGAGATGGCTATTCAAGCAGAAGATGAAGTTATGAGAAATATGATGAAAGACTTCACTGCTTCATCTAATTGGATTTTGGGAACTCAAATTCAGTTGGGTGATCAAGGAGAAGATGTGCTCAAAAGAATGAAAGCTTTTGAGGCCAATCAACTAAATCAACAATCTCAACTTAATGCCATAGAGGAAAACATCAAGCTTCTTTGTGATTCACTTCAGATTACACCAGTCTTACCACAATATCCAATCAACCCTGCTGATGATGACAAAAAGGGGGAAGATAGGGTATTTGGACAGAAGAGAGTTGGAACTTCTTTTGATAAATTAGAAGACAGACTAGATGGTGCTGAAGCTGAAGAAACTGAAGTGTTGGAAGAATCTGCTGCTGAAGAAGTTGGAGCTGATGAAGAAAATGAAGGCACAAGCAGACCAACAGATGAGAAGATCACAGAAGAAGAAAGTGAAGCAGATGAAACTGAAGCTGAAGCAAAAGCTAAGTCTGATAAAGAAATAGCTGCTGCTAAGGACTCAGCTGATGAACAGCTTGATCCTGATGTCAAGTATAAGAAGATAGAGCTGCTGAGGAAAAGGTTCTTTGAAGAGTTGGAATCTGAAACTTCCAAACCATCTGAGGAAGAATCTGAAAAAGAAGACAAGGAAACAAAAGAAGAGAAGAAGGAAGAAGACTAGTTTAGGCTAGTTCATTTATGTCTTAAAATCCTTGTAATCTTTTATCACTTTGTACTTTTCATTTTTCAAAAACTTGTAATCTGTAATCTTTTCAATATCTATAAAATTGCAAGTTTAAATCCAACAGACTATTTCGATCTCAGAAATTTTTGAGGAAGAAAACTTTAGGTTAGGTACATGTACCTAGCTGAAGTTTTGTCATCATCAAAAAGGGGGAAATTGTTGGATGAAGATGAAGATAGAGTGCAAAGAAGATAAGTAATTAAGGGATGGTTTTGATGATTTCCAAAACATCAGAATCAGCTAAGTATGGAAAGCTTAGTTCCCTTAGAAGAATTTTGAACAAGTGAAATAAGACATCAGAAGAGTTCAAAGTTCAAAGCACAGAAGACTAGTGATCTCATGCTGAAACAGAAATCAGAAGGGTAGACCATCAGCTGACTCAAATCAGATTAGTTCAGTGTTTGATCAGCAGAGTATCTATCAGCAGAGTTGCTTTGATCAGCAGAGTAGAAGAGATCATGAGAAGAGTCCAACGGTAATAAATGCACCGGGTGTAATAAATGCTGGAAGAGAAGGGTAGTAATGGCAAATGATTGGAATTTACTCTCTGATCAGCAGAGTGCATTTAATGCAGCTACAGGAAAGTACAGCAGAAAAAGGACTGTAGCAGGTAGCCGTTCTGAAATTGGGCTAAGGCTATGGATTTGAGATTTGATCTCCTTTAACGGTCATAATTTCAAATTCAAGTATAAATAGAGCTGATTTCGAAGTGAGAATAACACAACAACATCTGAGATTTCGCATTCGAAGCAGAAATTTTTCTAAGTCTCAAGAAGCTCGAACAGCTCACTCGTCTGGTGGAAGTCATCTGTTGACAGAAACCCAGTTGAAGAAAACAGAAAAATACAATCTGAGTGTTTTGTATTAGCTGAGTGTTGTGCGAAGTTAGAATCCATCTTTGTGAGTGATTCACTCCTACTTTAGAGGATAGGTTTTCTGAGTGAACTCCTATTGTGAGCTTATAGCTTTTCATTTGTTGTCTAGGTATAAGTGGAGAAATATTGTAATCTATGTGATTATAGTATAACCCAGAATCTAAGTGATCTGGAAGAGTGGACTAAAGGATTTTTATCCATATAACCACTATAAAAATTCTTTATGTTATCTTGCATTTAAGTTTTCTTGCATATTTTGAACCTTGCATATTTCAACACTTTGAATTATCAAAAGATTTTATAAGGAGTTTTAAAACTGGGGATAAAATCTTTTTAAGGACTTAGTCTACTTGTGAAAAACACTTTCTAACATCCGCTGCAAGTATACTCTTGATAAAACTGATTTTCACTGGAATCAGCTAAGTAAACTGTAAGAAGAGTGGTCACTCTGCTGTTCAAGATTTGTTCACGATCAGCATAGTTATCTTACTGTTCTTCATCAGCTTAGTCTGCTGACAGAAGAGTAAAAAGTTTTCAAGTCTAAAATTTTCAGAGGTCTATTCACCCCCCCTGTAGACCTCATATGACCACATGGGACCAACAACCTTTTTCTGTAATTAGTTCATCTTTTGTACAACCGAGTTTTTCTTCTTCTACTGAAGTAGGAAGTAGGCCTTCCCCTGGTCGGGTGGCTTTTGGTGATTCGTCCAACGTGGAGCAGACTTTTGATATACCTGTCTCTTCAGGTGTTTCTTCTTTTGAGCATAGTTTTCATCGAGGGGATTTTGTTAATTCCTTTCCTTTTTCTACCTCTGCTGCCCCGGTAGTCAGCGGAGGCCAAGTTGATGAGGGCTCCTTTGTCAATCCCTCCACCACACAACCTATTTCTCAAGATTTTCCTGATTACCTATTTAATGATACTACTGTGATGACTACTTCTTTCGAATCTTGTGGGCCTTCTGGAGGTCGGAATGGGTCAAGGTCCGATCGTCAAACCGTTATTTCGGCTTCGGGTAAGGAGAGATCAGTTAGTCCCAACGAGAGGGAATCCCCTCATCCGTTAGATGACCGTTGTGTTCTCGAGCAAGTTAAGGATATTATGCTGTCGGTGACTCCGCGTCCCGAAGGTGTCCCTTCTGCTAGCGAACTGCCTGGCTCTGTAGAGCCTGACGCTTTGTCCTGGGACCTAGGGCTGAGCACTATTTTGCCTGGTGAGTTGAGGAAGCTTGAGGGTACTTCCAATGTTCGCCTTGTCCAATCGCTGGTGAAGTTATGCGAGCAGGTAGACACATCTTTGATTATTTTTCCTCTTTTATTTTGATTGCCTTGTTGTGTGGGGGTTTTACTTATTCTTTTTCTTTTCTAGGCCAAATATTTTGCACTCCAGCTGGGTGTGCAAAATGACGATCTGTGGAACAGTAAAGAAGCTTATCAACGTCGTTTGGAGTCGGAAACGACGAAGGCGACATGGCAGACTCTCCAGCTGCAACTTGCCAATGATGACCTAAAAATATTGCAAGAAGAGAAGTCTGCTTGGGAGAAGGAGAGAAGTGACTTGGTTCGGGCTGTTGCTCTAGCAGAGGAGTCTCGACGGCAGGCCTATGAGGAAGGTTATGATGCCGGTTATCTGAAGCGTCAGGAGGAGTTGATGGCGTTTGCAGGTAACTTAACTCCTCTGAAGAGTGCATCTGCTAGGCGTCCTGGTGACAGCAACCTTTCTTGCTGATCCGATTTCGACCTCGCTGCTAGGCGTCTCTCTTTATTTTTTTTTTTTATTTTTTTTTTTTAGTGTCCCAACCTTTTGTGTATTTGCTTGGGCTGCAGTTTCTTGTATGGGTAGATTTAATTGAGACTGTGAACTTTTACAGGCAAATCTATGCCTTGATGAATTTCAATCCGTAGATATATTTTGTTGTTCTTATTTTGCTGTTATGCATAAATATAACTTCTTGCAATAATCAGTATAGATTAGTATACTTATCTCATGTTGGTCTTCTCGGAGGACATCTAGTCTTTAAAAATGTAGCTTTAGTCTTGCTTGATCAATGTTTAAGTAGCTGAATGATACAACGTTTGTTTCTGCAAATCAAACTTTTTCAAATGAAATATATGAATGATGATCAACCAAGCATGATCCCTTATGGTCTTCCAGAAGTCGTGTTAGACATAAAAATATGGACTGCAAGGCATCCATGTAGATACTTGAATATTTTAAAGAGATTCTCAGCTTTGTCATCGCTTTTCGACCAGTCCCTTGTAATTTTGTCCTTTAGTTAAAGATATCTTATTTAAGGACGTTGTTATTTTTACTGTTGAGCTCTGCTCTTCTTTTAAATTTTTTGAATCTACAAAATCGTTCTAGATAAGTTCTTAAGATCCATGTTTCTCTGTAGTGATTGTGAGTTCCTTGTTCCTCGAATAAAGCAACCAGTGTATCGATATATCATTTCTTTGATATGGGAGGAATTGGAAAACGTAGAACTATTAGCCAGATCTAGCTTGTTCAGACCCCCTTCAGCAATTCTTTGGAATTTTAGGCAGTGACTTTTTTGAAATCTTGAGTAATGACGGCTATTCTCCTGATTTCCATGTCAGATTTCTTGGATTCCAACTGAGGTCCGAACATGGGTAGGTAATAATTATTCTTTGTGACATATGAGGCAGTTACGACCTCACAGGTCGGAGCACGAAGTTCTTCATTCCTTTAGTCGAGCTTACATCTTGATGTAATATCGGGGATCTTTTTGGTTTTTTATCAAGCGACTAGCGTATGTGAGTGTGTAAATTTTCCTGGTCTGGAGCTCTTTTAGATCTGCTTTCTTGTGCATTGATCGAAGCGATCTTCTTTCGCTTTTATCACCAATTCATTGAGTCGGTCAGTGAGGTGCCGTTCCAACTTACTTACATTTATTACGGGAAGTCGAAAGGTCGCATTTCCGTCCCTTGATCAGATTTCTATCCAGCCATAGGATCATTTGCACAAGCGCCTATAAATAAGTAGGCCGTTTCCATATCTTTTATGTTTTCTCAGAAAAGATGGAGATCTCAGTTTCCTTAGATTTCATTTTGCCTTCTGATCCCATAACATTCAAAAAGTCTCATTATCGCGAGTCATATCATAATGAATTAAATTTCATCTGCCTTGTACTGACGGGTCCCATGGAAGCCCTACCTTGTACTAACGGGTCCCATGAGGCCTCGAACTTTGTATACACGGGTTTGAGGTCCGTGGTTTCTGTTTGCACATGGAGGGGTGTGCTGGTAAATTTTTCCTTCTTCGACGGTCCTGAAGAGATGCTGCTTCAGAGTAAATTTCAACCCTAATGTAAAAGCAGTATCTCTGTTGTGGGTGAATGAGTAATGCTGGTTATCTGGCTGGTAATGCTCATTTCATCTGGAAGAACATTTGATCTTCAGAGCCCGGCCATCGAACCAAAGAAGTCGACCATCCTGAGCAGCATGCTTCTTAGGTGGTCAGTTACTACTATCGAGGCACTAGGGAGGAGATTGATGTTTCCGTGGACATTGTCGTGAAGATCATTTATCTATAGTGTAGGATCATTTAGTCTAAACAAATGTAATGATGTGTAATCATATATAGACTTTGTAATTTTGATCTTCAGCTTTTGCTTGTAACTCTTTTACATGTTCATAGATGAATAAAACTTTATTTTTATTCCTTGCATTCTTCCTGTTGTTGTATTCGGCTTTAATCTTATTTATGATTGTCATCGAGGAGTATTTATCGAACAAATCAATTTATACTCAACTCATTTTCTTTTAGACTCAGGTTTTTAATACCAGAGGCCTTTTAATTGTTGAAGACTCAATCGAGGAGTGTTTATTGAGCGGGTCAATGTTTACTTAACTCCTTTTGTTTAGACTTAGGTTTTTAATACCAGAAGTCTTTTAATCGTTGAAAAATAATCGAGGAGTGTTTATTGGGCGGATCAATGTATACTCAACTCTTTTTGTTTAGATTTAGGTTTTTATACCAAAAGTCTTTTTAATTGGTGAAGACTTAATCGAGGAGTGTTTATTGAGCGGATCAATGTATAGTCGACTCGTTTTATTAAGACTTAGGTTTTTAATACCAGAAGTCTTTTAATCGTTGAAAAATAATCGAGGAGTGTTTATTGAGCGGATCAATGTATACTCGACTCGTTTTATTGAGACTTAGGTTTTTAATACCAGAAGTCTTTTAATCGTTGAAAAATAATCGAGGAGTGTTTATTGAGCGGATCAATGTATACTCGACTCGTTTTATTGAGACTTAGGTTTTTAATACCAGAAGTCTTTTAATCGTTGAAAAATAATCGATGAGTGTTTATTGAGCGGATCAATGTATACTCGACTCATTTTGTTTAGACTTAGGTTTTTATACCAAAAGTCTTTTTAATTGGTGAAGACTTAATCGAGGAGTGTTTATTGAGCGGATCAATGTATACTCGACTCGTTTTATTGAGACATAGGTTTTTAATACCAGATGTCTTTTAATCGTTGAAAAATAATCGAGGAGTGTTTATTGAGCGGATCAATGTATACTCGACTCGTTTTATTGAGACTTAGGTTTTTAATACCGGAAGTCTTTTAATCGTTAAATGTAGATCGAGGAGTGTTTATTGAGAGGATCAATGTATACTCGACTCATTTTGTTTAGACTTAGGTTTTTATACCAAAAGTCTTTTTAATTGATGAAGACTTAATCGAGGAGTGTTTATTGAGCGGATCAATGTATACTCGACTCGTTTTATTGAGACTTAGGTTTTTAATACCAGAAGTCTTTTAATCGTTGAAAAATAATCGAGGAGTGTTTATTGAGCGGATCAATGTATACTCGACTCGTTTTATTGAGACTTAGGTTTTTAATACCAGAAGTCTTTTAATCGTTGAAAAATAACCGAGGAGTGTTTATTGAGCGGATCAATGTATACTCGACTCGTTTTATTGAGACTTAGGTTTTTAATACCAGAAGTCTTTTAATCGTTGAAAAATAATCGAGGAGTGTTTATTGAGCGGATCAATTTGATACTCGACTCGTTTTCTTCGGACGTTATCATCGGAGGGTTTTGAATTGCCCTGCTGCGGACTGTGTAGTGAACGTCGCTCACTTGCCGGGCTATCAGCTTGTTGAGAGATTTGATCGTTTTGCCTCGGCGTTCTTTGAGCGGGATTTGCCCTAGCAGTTCTTACGTCTCGAGGAACTCGTTCGAGTACGAGTAATTCCTCTGGGGAGAGTGATTTAAGGAGCATAGCGATCTGTCGAAATTTCTCCTGAGCATCCGACAGGGGGACCGGAATCGTTGGAGCCGCGTGTTCTTCCGGTACTGTGCCAGCAGGGATCCCTTGTGGTTCCACCCGATTCTGATGATGCTCATTCTGTTGCTGACTATCGTTGGATACATGGGAGTTATTATCGGTATTGCCCCGTGGATCCTCAGACGCATCATGCTGGTTGGTCGTGTTACTTCTTGCTCCCTTACGAGCGCTCTTCCTTGGGCGAGCCATATGTCGATCGAATAATTAACCTAGCCCCTCGGTGGGCGCCAACTGATTTAACCGAATTTCGTTGGGTTAATTATATCAGTGAAATTATGATGTTGGGGATCTTTAATATATATGATTTAAAGGGCTCTGTTACTTTATTCAGGATGGATCAATCTCAAGGAAGAACAATTTGAAGGGAACAATTAGTAATCAAGACAATCAATGAATACGAATATGAATGTGAAGAATAAGTTTTTCTTATTGAATAATCTTTGATTATGCCTTTATGCAGGTATCAACTCAGTATCCTGAATGTGTGTAGTACAATGATTAACTAGGTATTTATATCATAATTAACCTAGTGTTATAAGGAAACATAATTCTAATAGGACTCGGCCCATTTGTCCTTCTTGTGCCCGGATTGTATCCTGTTCGTTGAGGAGGATCGTATCCAGCTGGGTCGATAGATGCTCTCGAATGGGCTTGTCTGGTCGAACCGATTCCATAACCTTTAGTCAATCCGAATAATTATAAGAGGTGCGAATTAGCCCCCATCAAGTGCTATCAACTAAAAGATGAAATCGAGAGGTTAATAGCCGAGGGACATTTAACGAGATACGTTAAAATTATGAGGAACGCTGAGGGAGAAAATAGACCGGCAAACAATAGCCCTCGATCTAGATCTTTCCTTAGAAGGAATCAGAATCGAGAAAAAAAGGAGGAACCAAGGAGGGCCCAACCGGAAAAATGATCGTCAACATGATCTCGGGCGGACCCGCAGGTGGAGATAGTAAAAACTCGAGAAGAACAGTATCCCGAGCTCCACACATCATCAGAAACTGAAGTTTCCAACCTCCAAAGGGATAAGAGAAGTGATCGGTAATACTAAAGACGGTTGGGATTGCTACACCGTCTCCATCGACAAACAAGAGAAACAGGACAGGCCTTGCTCGAAAGTGCAGAAGTTGATTGAAGAGAACGTTCCTGAGTCGTCAGGACCGATCTCAGTCGATAACCCATTCGAGAAGGGAGACAAAGGAAAAAGAGAAGAGAAGCAAGAGGAAATAAATAACCGAAAAAGAAAGTCCGAAAGAATCGAGCAATCGGAGAGTCACAAAACTGTTGGGATTTGGTAAGATAAACAGCCCAAGGCATAGCGGAATTTAAAATTTTATAGGACCTCTTACGGAATCTTGCCAGGATACTTCTCTAGTTGTATATATATGAATATTTATATAAACAATAGTATGAACAGTTTACACGTTATACCTGTCTCCTTGCAAATCCTAGTTGGCAGATGAAGTCAAGATTCTCCATCGGTTGGTCGATCCTATGCCCTGCAGTAGCGCCCCAAGTGTTGCGCCTCTATGGGTTGATACACCACAATTACACGAAATATAATATACCCTGATCGGCTAGAACACAGGATATATTAAGATCTGGGTTTAGGAAACGAACTTGGAACAAAAACAAAAATCGAAAAATTCTTCCAAGGAAGAACAGGGTTCGGCCGATTTGTGTTTAGGAGAGAGGGAGAGTGTTTTCTTGACTTGGCTTTTTGGCTCTTAAAGTTGTATGTGAGATATGACATCAAGTCCTCCATTTATAGGTATCTCATTAACCTAATCCTCCTAGGACTAGGACTCCAAGTCTCCTACATGGGTCATGTCCCTTTTAATTAGAAGACTAAGTCTTCCTGATTAATTCATGGCCAAGTTAATTAATTAGACCAGGCTTTATTTAATCTCCCAATCAAATAGCCCAATTAATTAACAACTCTCCCAATTAATTAAATAAGACTCCAAATCTATTTAATTAAATCTTTCTATAATTAATTAAATCCAACTTGATTAATTAACATACAAATTAAATTCCAATTTAATTTATAATCTTGATCCAATTCCAATCGGATCCAATTTGTTCCAATTGGGTCGACCCAGTCGACCCAGTCACAATCGACTTAGTCGATTTTTTAGTCCCAGTCGACCCAATCGACCCAGTCGATTCGATCGACCCAGTTGTTTCCTTTTCCTTCGCTTTCGCTTCATGTGTATACCCCCATAGGTTCACCACATAATTGACCGTGAGTTATAATTAAATATTTATTCAATTATTCAAATATTACTTTTGATTTAATTAAAACAGATACAATTAATTAAATCCAAATCCAAAAATTAAAAATTAACATGATAAAATTTTGAATCAAAATTTTACATTAACTCCAAGATAATAGATCTATGTCCTAAAACACATATAGTTAAAGAACCAGCCATACATAAATCAAACATATGATTTATAACAAAGAATTTGCAAATTCATATATATACAAAGCCTAGAGTTGGCTCTGATACCACTCTTGGGATTCGGTAAGATAAACAGCTCTAGGCACAGCGGAATTTAAAATTTTATAGGACCTCTTACGGAATCTTGCCAGGATACTTCTCTAGTTGTATATATTTGAATATTTATATAAACGACAGTATGAACATTTTACACGTTATACCTGTCTCCTTGCAAATCCTAGTTGGCAGATGAAGTCAAGATTCTCCCTCGGTTGGTCGATCCTATGCCCTGCAGTAGCGCCCCACGTGTTGCGCCTCTATGGGTTGATACACCACAATTACACGAAATATAATATACCCTGATCGGCTAGAACACAGGATATATTAAGATCTGGGTTTAGGAAACGAACTTGGGACAAAAACAAAAATCGAAAAATTCTTCCAAGGAAGAACATGGTTCGGCCGATTTGTGTTTGGGAGGAAGGGAGAGTGTTTTTCTTGACTTGGCTTTTTGGCTCTTAAAGTTGTATGTGAGATATGACATCAAGTCCCCTATTTATAGGTATCTCATTAATCTAATCCTCCTAAGACTAGGACTCCAAGTCTCCTACATAGGCCATGGCCCTTTTAATTAGAAGACTATGTCTTCCTAATTAATTCATGGCCCAGTTAATTAATTAGACCAGGCTTTATTTAATCTCCCAATCAAATAGCCCAATTAATTAACAACTCTCCCAATTAATTAAATAAGACTCCAAGTCTATTTAATTAAATCTTTCTATAATTAATTAAATTCAACTTAATTAATTAACATACAAATTAAATTCCAATTTAATTTATAATCTTGATTCAATTCCAATCGGATCCAATTTGTTCCAATTGGGTCGATCCAGTCACCAATCAACCAAGTCGACCCAATCGACCCAGTCGGTTCGGTCGACCCAGTTGTTTCTTTTTCCTTCGCTTTTGCTTCATGTGTATTGTGTATGCCCCCATAGGTTCACCACATAATTGGCCGTGGGTTATAATTAAATATTTATTCAATTATTCAAGTATTAAATACTTTCTAAATCAGTCGAACACTCTGTCGACTGACCATTCCAAAATTAGCACCCCTGCCAATTTAGGAATTCTCCTACGCTCAGGGACAGATCCAGCTCCCTTTTGGGGGGCCCTGGCCCCCCCAAGAATTTTTTAAAAATAAATGAATGCTACTTTTTTTTTTGAGATATTAGTTCTAATGTTTACATTATTCAATTACTGATTAAATTCAAAGTTTTAGAAGTTTTTTTTCTTATACTCTATATATATCTGTGGTGCCGTTACAACAATTCTAATAAAATGACAAGTATATTTTCATGTTAAATTGTCAATTATACCTACTTTGTCTTTTATATTACCAACACAACATAAATAATGATTATCAACAATAAAGTTGGTGAAAAACAGGCTTAGAAACTAGATGAAAGATTACTATCCTGCGAATTGTTTGATTATTCACATTGGGAATAAAAATGTTGAATTTTTATGATATGAAGAGCGTCGTATACAATTTTCATAGTTTTTTCATTCAATTACTTTAGCATTTTGAATTCAATAGAATCCTCGTTAATAATCTATTCTTATGCAAATAAATTATATTGAATATCATTTTGTCAATTAGTTTTATCGATGGGTAAACTCGGCCACCCTTACTCTATAATCCTGGATTCGTCCCTGCCCACACTCCACAGTCGATGTCTGGCCACAAGCCCATGGAGCCCAATCACTGGTGAATTAATTCAGTGAACCTTTTATCATTTACAATTACCATATACGCTATAATCTCTCCATCAACCAATCTCCTAGTTAAGACTTAAGGATATGGTCTTTCATCGGTTCCCCTTTTTCTTTTGTCTTGACCTTATGCATTCTGGTCTCGAAACAATTCTCTTTGATTTAATCTTTATGAGCTACTTACATAAAGCCGTCAGATACCTCGGCCGAGGATTTTACCAGAATTAATTTCACACAGAAATTCATAGGAGAATTTCCCAACCTATCAAGTCGGGTCAATGGATCATTTGTTAATGATATGAACCTGCATACGAGTTCCTCTATACCCAACATGAGTCCACACAGACCTTCTGGTAATCTCCAGTCAGTCGGGACTCACATCAAAATATAGACGTTCTTGCACCAGATAAACCCTATCACCTCAAGTATTTAGGGATCGTTCCTCGTATACTATTGTAAATTGGAATAACTTCATCCCCGATATGCGACTATCGTTTCCATGGTGAGTTATTTCCTAATTGGGGTATTCAGTGCACTTGCCATCCTAGCAAGTATCGATTATCCCAGTCACGCTCGTGGACCCCAGCGTTCTCCAGTTCATCGGAGTATACACAATAGTGAGAGTCTAACCGAATCCAACAGTGTCCTATCTCGATTGGCTTATGCGACTCTTGAATATGTTCTAGATCACGGCCTTGGAGATCAGTCCACGGGTTGTCCCATAGCCCTGTGATCTAAGGACTTCTATCCTTATGCGTAGATAATTATTACATAAAATAAAGATGACCATATAATAATAAAATGCATTTATTAATCCAATTGAATGGTCCTTTTAATTAAATGCAGCCAAAATAGTTGGCCTGCAAGACACTATTCTATCAAAAACGATAGAGTTGGTGCCTGGGGAGTCTTCTAAAATGACTAGGGTTGGAACAAAACTCTCTGAAGGACTCGAGACCCAGCTTATTGAGTTTTTAAGGGAAAATGTGGACGTTTTCGCTTGGTCTACCGCCGATCTGCAGGGGATAGATCCGAAAATCATTGTCCATAGACTTAATATCGACCCATCGGCCAGGCCAGCCAGGCAAAAGAAAAGAAACTTTTGTCCTGAGAGGAATAGAATAATTAAAGAAGAAGTCAATAAACTGCTCGATGCCAACTACATCTTCGAGATACAGTTCACCGAGTGGTTGTGTAATGTCGTCTTGGTATCCAAAGGAGGAGGAAAGTGGAGAATGTGCAATGACTTCACGGATCTCAACAAACTTTGTCCGAGTGATCCTTATCCTCTCCCAAGAATCGACTAAAGTCGATTCTACTGCGGGTTGCGCTATTTTAAGTATGATGGACGCCTTTCAAGGGCTCTATCAAATCTTTATGGCATTGGAGGACCAGGAGAAAATGGCGTTTGTAACCGAGATGAGAGTTTACTTTTTCAAAGTAATGCCATTTGGTCTAAGGAATCCGGGCGCGACGTATCAACGTCTAGTCAACAAGATGTTCGAAACTCTGATAGGAAAACCGATGGAGGTGTATGTCGATGATATGCTTGTCAAAAGCCTAGACGAAAGTGACCATTTGGTGCATATCAAGCAAGCATTCGACATCATGAGGAAATATGGAATGAAGTAAATCAAGCCAAGTGTACTTTTGGTGTGCGTTCGGGGAAATTCCTTGGGTATCTGGTAAACGAAAGAGGAATCGAGGCGAACCCCAAAAAAATACAAGCCATTATCGATCTCAAGGCCCCCAAGAACCTAAATGAAGTACATAAGCTGGTCAGGAAGATCACCGCACTCAATCGTTTTATATCTAGGTCGGCGGACAAGAGCCTACCTTTCTTCAAGGTCATGAGAAATGCGAAGAAATTCGAATGGACAGCGGAATGTGATCAGGCTTTCGACCAACTCAAGGCGTATTTGGTATCACCTCCTCTCTTGGCAAAACCTCAGGATGGCGAAGTGCTCTATCTTTACGTAGATGTGTCATCTCAAGCAATCAGCTCAGTATTGGTGAGGATGGAAACAAAGGAAAACCATCCGATTTATTATGTCAGCAGGGTCTAGCAAGGCCCAGAGAAAAATTACTCTGAGATCGAGAAGTTCGCTTTAGCTATAGTAACCACTGCTCGAAAACTTTGACCTTCTTTTCAATCACATAAGATCGCAGTTTTGACAAATCAACCGTTGAGGCAGACCCTTTCAAAACCTAACACATCGGGAAGATTAGTCAAATGGGCAGTCGAACTAGGAGAGTACGATATCGACTATGTGCCGAGGACTTCAACTAAAGGACAGATTTTAGCGGATTTCGTCCTCGAGAGTACAACATCGGAAGAAGATAAAGAAGAAGTCTGGTTACTACATGTGGATGGATCCTCCACATCAACTGGAGGAGGGGCTGTAATTTATTTCCAAGGGCCGGATAGCGAAGAGCTCGAATTCGCACTGAAATTGGATTTTCTGGTGTCTAACAACGATTGGATTTTCTGGTGTCTAACAACGAGGCGGAATATGAGACCTTATTGGCTGGTCTGAAAATGGCATCAGAGATGGGCATCCGAAACTTAATTGCCTACACCGATTCACAACTGGTCAAGAAACAGTTCAAGGGTCTGCTCGAAGCCAAAGAGGAGTCCATGATCAAGTACTTGGACCTCGTCAGAACTCAATCCTCGAAATTCAAGACTTTCCAAATGGAATACATCAGAAGAACCGAGAATACAAGGGCCGACGCCCTTTCTAAATTTGGAAATATGATCAAAGGGGTGGTTACGAGGAAGATACCAGCCATCGACCCTCGTATAGAATCTCTAAGCATCGATGTCCTGAACCGCGAGAACGAAGAATTAAGCTGGAAGACCACTCTAATAGAATACCTAACGAAGGGATCTCTGCCCATCGATAACAATGAAGCAAGGAGAATAAAATACAGGGCACCACACTATGCAATGATTGATGACGAATTGTATCGACGTTCTTCAACCGGAGTGCTCCAAAAGTGTATAACAAGTCCGCAGACGGGATTGGTTCTGAAAGAAGTCCACGAAGGATCATGCGGAAATCACTCTGGAGGAAAGGCGTTAGCGATCAGAGTATCTCAATTGGGTTATTATTGGCCAACTTTGGTGAAAGAAGCCATTCAATATTCTAGGAGTTGCGCCAAGTGTCAATACCATGTTACCATGCCACAAAAGCCAGCTTAGAAAATGAAGTCCATCTCAATCGCATGGCCATTCGATCAATGGGGTGTCGACTTAGTGGGACCGTTACCAAAGGCAAGAGGACAGAAACGTTTCCTACTCGTGGGAGTCGAGTATTTTAGCAAGTGTGATGGGGGCTATTTCTCACCCCTTATGATAATCAGAGCGACAAGTCAACATATGTTCAGACCGATCAGAAGACTATTTAGATGATGAGCTGCCCAATCCGATCTGAACTATCAATCCTTGGAGACTAAGAACGAAGTCCAAGTTCCATAAGGATTACTATACCTAGTCCTATTGGGATTATGTTTCCTTGAATAGCTAGGGTTAATATCATATAAATACCAAGTTAAACATTGTATTAAGACAACTACGAACTCAGAGCTCATGCCTCCATACAAAGCAATCTGAGATTATAATTAATAGAAAAGCTTTTGCTATACTATATTGATATTCATTGTCTTGTTTACTAATTGTTCTTTACGCTTTGTTCTTCCTTGAGATTGATCCATCCGGAATAAAGTAACTAAGCCCTATAATCTATACGTAATTTAACCTCAGAAAATAACCCCATTGATTTAATCTAACCCTACGAAAAACGGTTAAATCAGTTGGCGCCCACCGTGGGGCTAGGTTAATTATTCAATTGACATATGGCTCGCCCAAGGAAGAACGCCCGTAACGAGGCAAGAAATAACACGACGCACCTACATATCACGTCCGATGACTTACGGGACGGTACGAATAATAACGTTCCAACTACCAACGAAGGGAATAATCAAAGAACTAGCGACCAACCGCTCAATCAACAGAAGCATCAAAGGATCCATGCTCTAAACTCCCAAGGACAACAAGAGACTGCTGCAAACCCAATACCGGAGGCTCACGTGGCCTAACCAATCCCAGTTCCTCTTCCAGAAACACAGGAGAAGTTGCGACAGATCGCTATGTTGGTTAATTCGCTATGCCCGGGGGAACTATTGGTCCCCGAGCAGATTCTTAGAAACCCTAGAACTACTAGGGCAAATCCTGCTCAAAGAACTCCGAGGCAGGTCGATCAAATTTCACAGCAAGCGGATAGCCCTTTGAGCGAACAGCGATCAATGCACAGCCCGCAAAAGAGCAATACAAAGCCAACCGATGAGCGGATCCAAAGGAAAACAGATCGGACGAAGCCACTTCCAACTCGCCTAGAATCGAAGTAAAATACCATAATCCCCATCGAAGATGACATAGTCAACGCAATTCCTAATCGACTAAGAACTGTGCGCCTCTCGGAAAGAGAATCGAGAAGATGGTACAGGAGCGTCTGGAACAACGTCTACGAACTATTCAAAATCCATGGGCCAGAAACACGGAGCTCCAAGAGAGCCTAGCAGCATGCTCCCCCTTTTGCAGGGAGATAAAAAAATCTCAATCGACGGGTCAAGTCCCGGGACGACTACCCAGATATGATGGAACTACCGACCAAGATGATTACATATTCAGTTTCACGAACATAATGAACTTATATGCTCACTCAGCAAAATACACTGCAAAGTTAATGGTCACCACATTCGAAGGACTGGCTTTAGATTGGTTTGCCAAACAACCCACTAATTCCATATTCAGCTTTCGGGAGTTATGCAATAAGCTGACTCAGCAGTTCGCTAGCCAGAAGAGACAGAAACTGCCAATGAGCTATCTAGGAACCATCCATCAACAAGAGGGATAATCCCTACGAAATTGGTTGGCAAGATTTAACGTGAAATTGCTCAAAATCGATTCCCCAAATATCGACTACATAATCTCCATCCTTTTCGACCTCACCAAAAACAGGCAGTTCGGGAATGCCCTCAGTAGAAAGCAACCAAGAACATTTGCGGATATTATGACCTTGGCGTCAAAATACATGACTCAAGAGGAGATGAACTCTTTTAAAGATAAGAATAAAAATAAGGCTCCTAGCTCCGGGTCAAAACGACAAGATAGAATTCCCGCCCCGAAACCCACGGATTATGATAGATCCTTCAGAAAGGGGAATGTCTTTCAGTGACTAGAGTATAATCGAAACGATCAAGATAGGAGACCTAATATCTATCCGAGATCAAGATCAGCCGAACCGGCAAACAGGAATAGAATAAACCAAGTGGAGTACCCCAGGCTGACCGTTCCTATCGAAGAAATCTTGGTAATAGTTGAGAGGAACAATTGGATCCCCCCAGCAAAGAGAATCGTTCAACCAAGGCCGGGTGCTCGAAACTACAATCTGTACTGTAGATATCACCGAGCACATGGGCATCATACCGAGGATTGTTTTCACCTAAAATGGAAAATCAAAAAGTTGATCGAACAAGAAAAATTGGATGACTATCTAGAATGAAACAGTCGCAAGCGGGGCAGGAGTCGGAGTCCGCAGAACAATAATCAAAGAGAAACCTCGAGAAGAAGGTCCCCTAACAATGGTCCGCCGCTGGAATTGAACGATGATCAAGTTAACGGCACCATTCATATAATCTCAGGAGGGCCAGCCGGCGGAGATAGCCGCAACGCTCGCCGTAGGATCGCCAGGTCCATACTTGGAAATTTCAAGTACCCAAAAAAAGTGTGGACACTGGAGAGCAAACCATCGAAGGACCAGCCAATCAGTTTTAACGAGAGCGAGGTACCGAGAAACTTCGTTTGGGATGCGAAAGAGGACAACCCCGATTTCCCGATGGTAATATCCCTTGAGATTGCAAACTACAATGTTAAAAGAATCCTAATCGATAATGGGAGCTCGACAAATATCATATCCAAAGAAGTTCTAAATCAGATGAACTTGGGAGAAATAACGTTCCAAAAAGTAGCCACTCCTCTGGTAGGATTCGGAGGTTCAGAAATAGTCCCCTGTGGAACAACAAGTCTAAGTGTCTCACTCGGAAATAAACCGTAGTGCACGGTGAAATTGATAAAATTCTTAGTCGTAGAGACTCCTTTTGCCTACAACGCGATGTTAGGACGAACAGCTCTTAACCTATTCCGAGTTGTTGTATCAACTTACCATAAGAAGATAAAATTTCCGACGGACACGGGAATAGGAGAAATTGTAAACGATCATTGTATGGCTTATGACTGTTACAACACTTCCTTAACCCTTGGGAACCGCTCCAAATCGTTTACCCCAGCTAAAAGAAAGCTCGAAGACGATGTTGATAAGGTCGAGATTGAAATCCCCAGTACAGACCCAATAGATCGAAAGAGAAAGGAACCGGTCGATTTAACTATCAAACCACCGGAACACAAAGATGTTATGCTAGTACATGGGGATCCCACAAAAACGACCAGAATTGGAACTGAACTCAGTAGAGACGGGGAAATAATGCTAGTAGACTTCCTCAGAGAAAATGTAGATATCTTCGCCTGGAGTGCGAATGACATTGAGGGGATTGATCCCAGAGTAATCACCCATTCGCTAAAAAGAGATCCCATGACGAAACCTGCAAGAAAAAAAAAGAGGAATCACGGGCCGATAAAAGACAAAATAATCAAGGCAGAAGTAGAAAGGCTGCTCAAGGCTAAACAAATTCGAGAAATATACTTCTCGGAATGGCTGTGTAATGTTGTATTACTGGCGAAAGGGGATAAAAAGGATAATAAATGGAGAATGTGCAATGACTTCACCGACCTTAACAAGCTATGTCCACGAGATCCATACCCTCTTCCGAGGATCGACTTTTTGGTCGACTTGACTGCTGGATTCGCAATTTTTAGCATGATGGACGCCTTCCAAGGTTTCTATCAAATATACATGGATAAGCGAGACCAAGAAAAAACTGCTTTCGTAACATAACAGGTTGTATACTGCTTCATAGTCATGCCATTCGGCCTAAGGAACGTTGGAGCCACTTACCAGAGATTAGTTAACCTAATGTTCAAGGAGCTGATCGGTGAGATAATGGAAGTATACGTAGATGATATGCTGGTCAAAATCATGAACGAGGCCGACCATATAAAGCATCTCGATCGAGGCTTTCAAATATTGAGAAAATACCGAATGAAGTTGAATCCCGCAAAATGCACTTTCGGAGTAAAATCGGGAAAGTTTTTAGGATATTTGGTTCATCAGCGAGGAATTGAGGCCAATCCAAAAAAGATTCAAGCTATAACTGAAATGAAACCACCTAAAACGATCTCCCAAGTACAAAGTTTAGTGGAAAAGATCGTGGCATTGAACAGATTCATCTCCAAATCGGCCGACAAAAGCTTGCCTTTCTTTCAAACTCTACGAAAGGCGAAAAATTTTGTTTGGACCGAGGAATACGATCAGGATTTCGACCGGCTAAAGGAATACCTGACCTCCTCCCCGCTATTAGCCAAGCCAACTGAGGGCGAACCATCATATATTTACATATCTATCTCCGATGTGGCCATTAGTTCAGTTTTGGTAAAGGAAGGCGTGGAATATAAGCCTGTTTATTACTTAAGCAAGTTATTACAAGGGGCGGAGAAGAATTACTTGGAAATAGAAAAGTTCGCCTTGGCCTTAGTATTAGCGGCACACAAACTCCGACCATACTTTTTAACCTACAAAATTGTGGTATTAACCAACCAACCGCTAAGACAGGTCTTGGCAAAGCCAGAAGCCTCTGGTAGGTTGATTAAGTGGGCGACTGAGCTAGGACAGTTCGAAATCGAATACAAACCTCGAATTGCAATTAAAGCCCAAGTCCTGGCCGATTTCCCATTAGAAACTCCGACCTCAACACCTGAACATAGTGAATCGACCAGCCGCGATAACGATATCTTGGTCGTAGAGAATCAAACCTGGTTGATGCATGTCGATGGTGCTTCATGCAGAGAGGGAGGAGGTGCTGGAATCAACTTTACCGGACCAAATAAAGAAGATATAAATTATGCAATAACATTAGAATTCGTAGTAACAAACAACGAGGCAGAATATGAAGCACTGATTGCAGGAACGGAAATGGCGATCAAAGCCAACATAAAGAGTCTCAAAGTACTGACCGGTTCAGAGTTAGTACAAAGACAATTTGAAGGTCTATACGAGGCAAAGGAATTCAACATGGTCAAATACCTAGCTAAAGCAAAAGAATTGGCTAAGAAATTTGTGAATTTTGAAATACAGAATGTTCCACGCTCGGAAAACAAATGGGCCGATCAACTTTCCAGATTCACAGGATCTCATGACGGTAAAACAGAAAGAGTAATAAACTGGTTGATCTCCAATACTCCAACAATTGACATCGATGAGACACCAGTAGCTGAGATGATTGAAATCGAAGAAGCAGAAAGAAACTGGATGACTCCAATGATAGACTATCTCCAAGAAGGAAATTTACCGCTTGATCCGAATGAGGCTCGGAAGATAAAGTATCGAGCTCCAAAATACAGAATGATAGAAGGAAAACTTTACAGAAGATCTGTAGCCGAAGTTCTTCCAAAATGTATCTCCGAGTCACAAACCAATGATGTCCTTCGAGAAGTACACGAAGGAGAAGCAGGAAATCATAGTGGAGCAAGAGCCCTAGCCTTAAAATGCCTCCGAACAGGTTACTATTGGCCTACCATAAATAGTGATGCCATGCCGTATGTACAAAAATGTCATCATTGTCAAGTTCACGCAAATATAAGTCATCAACCATCCGAGAACATGCACCCGATACCAGTTTGCTGGCCGTTTCATCAATGGGGAATGGACATTGTAGGACCTTTCCCGGTAGCCAGGTCTAAGAAAGCATATGTTATGGTCGCTGTCGAATATTTCAGTAAATGGATAGAATGCGTTGCTCTTGCTCGAATAACTCAATTCCAAGTGATTAATTTTCTATGGAAGTTCATAGTATGTCGATTCGGTATCCCTAGAATCCTGATTTCTGATAATGGAACCCAATTCGCGGGAAAACAAGTAATGGAATGGTGCTCCAAGCTAGGAATTCAACAAAACTTCACTTAAGTAGGGCATCCAAGAGCAAACGGACAAACTGAAGTAGCGAACCGTGAAATAATAAAATCCTTGGAGAAGAGATTAGGGGCAGCCAAAGGAAAATGGCTAGACGAACTCCCCGGAGTACTTTGGGCTAATCGAACGACTGTCCGAGCTTCGACTGGGGAGACCCCATTTAGCCTAGTATATGGCTCGGAGGCTGTAATTCCAGTCGAAACACTAATTTCAACACCAAGAATTAAGATGTACGATAACCAGGAAAATGAAAACGCAAGAGAAAATGATGTCGATTTGACGGAAGCCTTAAGAGAAAAAGCAGCTGTACGGCTGCAGGTCACTAAATCAAACATGGAGAAGGCCTACAACCAAAAGGTACGCATACGAACCTTCAAAGAAGGGGACTTGGTGCTGAAAAAAGTAGAGGTGTCCAAGCATGTAGGAAATTACAACAGAATTGGGATGGACCATACATTGTCGTTAACGTAGGAAAGAATAAATTTCTTTTAATTTTGTTTGTTTTATTTTCTTTTTCGTATTTTTCGTTGTAGTAAAGGCCTTCGCCTGAGATTCATTCTCAACGTTTTTATAAATGATTTATGAATTTAAAGACCGAATCAAGGATTCACATGAGTAACACCAAAGATTTTAAACGAGTTGAGTATAAATCGATCCGCTCGATAAACGCTCCTCGATCTCCATAACGCCGATAACTAAAAGGTTAGCACCAAAAACATTGGTAAAAAACCTAAGTCGCAAAACGAGTTGAGTATAAATTGATCCGCTCGATAAACGCTCCTCGATCTCCATAACGCCGACAACAAAAACGCTAAAGCCAAAAAATATTGGTAAAAAACCTAAGTCCTAAAGAGTTGAGTAGAATCGATCCGCCCGATAAACGCTCCTCGATCTCCATAATGCCGACAACCAAAAGGTTAAAGCCAAAAAAATATTGGTAAAAAACCTAAATCCTAAAGAGTTGAGTAGAATCGATCCGCTCGATAAACGCTCCTCGATCTCCATAACGCCGACAACAAAAATGTTAAGGCCAAAAAATATTGGTAAAAAAACCTAAGTCCTAAAGAGTTGAGTAGAATCGATCCGCTCGATAAACGCTCCTCGGTCTCCGTAACGCCGACAATAAAAAGGTTAAAGCCAAAAATATTGGTAAAATACCTAAGTCCTAAAGAGTTGAGTAGAATCGATCCGCTCGATAAACGCTCCTCGATCTCCATAACAACGACGTCTAAAAAGGTTAACACCAAAAACATTGGTAAAAAACCTAAGTCACAAACGAGTTGAGTATAAATCGATCCGCTCGATAAACGCTCCTCGATCTCCATAACGACGACGACTAAAAA
This sequence comes from Penstemon eatonii, assembly GCA_038501285.1. Classification (NCBI taxonomy): domain Eukaryota; kingdom Viridiplantae; phylum Streptophyta; class Magnoliopsida; order Lamiales; family Plantaginaceae; genus Penstemon; species Penstemon eatonii. Next base: position 39,452,257 of record CM076710.1, on the reverse strand, counting down.
GGTTAGAACCAAAAATATTGGTAAAAAACCTAAGTTTCAAAAGAGTTGAGTAAAATTGATACGCTCAATAAACACTCCTCGATCTCCCTAAACGATGACGACTAGAAAGGTTAAAACCAAAAATATTGGTAAAAAACCTAAGTTTCAAAAGAGTTGAGTAAAATTGATACGCTCAATAAATACTCCTCGATCTCCCTAAACGATGATGACTAAAATGGTTAAAGCCAATAAATTGGCGAAAAACCTAAGTTTTAAAAGAGTTAAGTAAAATTGATTCGCTCAATACACACTCCTCGATCTCCGTCACGACGAACAAAAGGGTTGAAGCCAAAAGATTAGTAAAAAGATCTAAGTTTCTAACAGTTAAAGTAAAAGCCGATCAACTCGACAATCGCTCCTCGATCTCCTTAACAGCGAATAAATAAGAACATATTGAGAGAAATCAACAAATAATAATTCTGAAGTTTTATTCATATGAGTGCGAAGTACATCTCTCAAATGACACACGAAGAGTACAAAGAACGTTTGTACTGTTTACATAACATCACAAATATTTAAGTGAAAATATCATATTCTATAGATCGATGGTTTTCACGACAATGTCCACGGAAAAATCAATCTCCTCCCTAGTGCCTCGACGACTCTGTTCAACCACCTAAGAAGTATGATGCTCAGGATGGTCGACTTCTTTAGTTCGATGGCCAGACTCTGAAGATCAACTCTCCTTTAGGTCGGAATGGCCATTACCGGCCAGATGTCCGACAACGGTCACTCGCCCAAAACGAGCTACTGCTTGTATGATGGGGTTGATTTTTACTCTAAAGCAGCATCTCTCGAGGACCGTCGCAAAAGTGAAAACATACCAGCACGTCCCGGCGGCCAATCACTCTGGAAGTAACAATCAAGAACAAGGATGTCTGGTAAGTATGAACCCTCCATGTGCATACGAAGAACCATGGACCCCAAACCATTGAAGACCAATGCAGAGGTCACATGGGACCTGTCAGTACAAGGCAAATGATGTTTGAGTTATTATATGATATTGGTTCGCGGTAATGAGACTTCTTGAAAATTATGGGATCACTGTGCAAAATGAAGCCCAGAGAAACTAATATCTCCATTTCATACGCTATGGATAGATATGGGAAGAAACTGAATGTCTATTTATAGAGAAATTTTTAAGTTAATCATACGGTTGGATGGAAATCTGATCAAGGGACGGGAATGCGACTCTTGACTTCCCTAAATTTAATGTGAGTAAGTTGGAACGGCGCGTGGATAGTCGATAAATCTGCTCGATGAGAATGAAGCATCAAGGTCGAAACGACCAGAGTGAGAAATTCTTATACGTTCCAAAGAATTCATTAAAACAACTTGACACTTTACGAAGAATGATCGATCGACGAACAGAGGCCTTAGAAAAGGGAGATTTAGAATAAGAAATAATTATTCCTATGAAGAATTCGAAATGTGTAAGCAGAAAGACGAAATAGTTGGTCGTTTTGACGACAAATACGTGCTTGACGACGTCAAATAAAGCTTTCCCCTAGGAATCCAAGAAATCTGACGGAATAATAACAGGGACAGTTATCCTTGCTAGAAAATAAGGAATTGTCACTGCCTCACATTCCAAAGAATTGCTTAGAGGGGTCTAAACAGACTGGATCTAATTAATGATTCTACATTTTCCAATTCCTCCCATACTAAAGAATTAACATATTGCTATACTGGTTGCTTTATTTGAGGAACATGGAGCTCACAATCAGTGCAAACAAACATGGAGTTCAAGAATATGGGTAGAACGAAATTCTTTCTAAAAGCTCAGACTTGTAAAAGAAAAGCAACGCTCAAGGGAGGTGATAATAACACCCTTATGTAGAAGTTCATGACAAATATTTTATCGATATTCGATAAGGATGATAAATTAACTTTACAGTCCTCTAAGAAACTGATTACATGAACAACCTACAGTTAACATTTTTAAACTAAACCACAGAAATAGCCTTAAGAGCTACGCATGTTAGATCAACGTACTTATATGTGATTAAAATTCAAGCTATTCACGACTTATCAACCTGAGCAAACTACTCTTTCAAACAGAGTTGATCGCCCACGAAGTCAAATATCAGATAAGTCTATATCTCCTACTTACTAAGGAAATTTGCATTTGATTAAAACGGCAATATTGCGCAAGACATAATATATCCAAGCGCGTCAACTTGCTACATTATTTAAGGCAATTGACTAAGCCGAAATCGAAATTGTCATTAATATTTTTTCCTTACAAAGCAAAATATTCAGCCAAACAACCACATACAGATTTTGGCCGTCATAAAAAAAAAAAAAAAGAAGGAGCAGGTCATTAAAAGCAGGTCATCAAGGTTGATTGCCATCACCGGAATAACTCGAAGAAGCACTCCTCCGAGGAGTTGCAGTCTCAAGAAAAGTCTTGAGCTCCTCCTGGCACTTTTGGTAACCGGCAACATAGCCTTGTTCATAAGCATGCCGACGGGTCTCCTCTAATTGGGCGTTTAGCTGATCTTTTTCCTTCTCAAGAACTGACTTCTCTTCTTGTAATTTAAGAAGATCATCACCAAGTAACCTGAGTTGGAGAGTTTGCCCTTCAACCTTTGCCCTCTCCGAGTCCAAGCGAAGCTTTAGGCTCTCCTTACCGAGCCACAGATCATCACTCTGAACACCCAGCTGCAGCGCAAAGTATTTTCCCTGAAAAGAGAGGGGTCTTAAGTAACAAAGCAACACAGAAAAATACAAGATTAAGTTCAAAAAGAAAAATACCTGCTCAAATAGTTTGACAAGAGACTGAACAAGGCGAACGTTGGAAGTACTCTCTTGCTTCCTTAACTCACTTGGCAAGATGGTACTCATACCCAAATCCCATGACAAAGCGTCAGGTTCAAATGAATTGGGCAATTCACTATTAAGGGGAATATTATCATGCCGAGGAATTACTGACTCCGTTATATCCCTAACTTGTTCAAGGATACAACGATCATCTAACACACGCGGGGATTCCCTCTCATTGGGACTTACTGAAGTCTCTTTCCCCGAAGAAGAAATAATGGTCCGACGACCAGACCTCAATCCCGGTCGACCTCCAGAGAAACCACCGGCTTCAAAGGAAGTTGCCATAACAGTAGTATCATTAAATAAGAAATCAAGAAAATCCTGAGTAACAGACTGCGTCAAGGATAGACCACTCCCTTGGCTTTTGCCAATGACTAATTCAGTAATGGTAGAGGTAGGAATAGAATTGTCAGGAGCATACTCGTGCAAGCCATGCTTGGAAGAAAGGACATTTGAAGAGACAGGTATATTAAGGGATTGACCTATATTAGACATGTCTCCAAAATCAACCCGACCAGGGGAGGGTCTCCTTTGAATGTCAGAAGGAAATTAGGGATTTTATTGAACAAAGATCGAACTAACGACAGGCAAAGGTTCAGAAGGGATAACTGGAGTCTGGGTCTCCGACCTACTGGTTGACTTGGAGCGAGGAGGATCTACCGAGGGCCCCTCGGTACGGGACTTTTTGGGTCTAGGATTCCTACTACTATCACGCGAAGAACGCTTTGAAGTATTACCGAAAAGGTTACTCATCCTCGGAAATTAAAAAACAATTTTAACTAGCGAGAAAGCATATCGACCCCTTTAAGAGAATATTCTATCGGAATTGAGTAAAAGCGGTAAGTAGCGAGTAAACTTTTTACCCTATGTATTTATACTAAGTGAAAAGACGCGACAGACCCCAAGAACGGGCGCGAAACAGAGAAACTGACCTATCAACGGCCGCAAGAATTCAAAAAGACATGAACATAATGATTAAGCTGAAGTTAATGACTTGTCTGAATCGTTATTATCAATGAAGAAACGGAAAAGACATACCGTCAGAATACAAATCGTCTCATTTACAAATGGATAAAAAGTAATATTACAGATCATGCAATGATAATTATTGTCAGAGTTATTTCTCATGCTTGTTGGTCGCTCCTTGACACAACCTGATCGTCGTCTGGTACTCTCTGACCGTCAGCGACCTCTCCATCATCGGCTCCATCATTCGCTGATAGGATAGTGCCCAGCAAGCCAATATTAATTAGCTTGTTGAAGTACTATTTTCTTATGGTTTATAATTAATATGCCCGTTCATTCATAGTACGTGAAACTGAACAATGGCCAACTTCATCTCTCGCGAACTTATCTAAGCGATTGGATGAAATCCTGAGGTCACAATAGACTATGGGACGATTCACTTCAGTACTGAGTGCAATCATGAAACAGTCTCAAAGGTCGTGATCTTAAAACCGTTCCAAGTCATAGATTCCAAACGAGACGGGGTATCGTAGGAATCGCCAAGACTTGTACAAGTATGCATGATTCACATGGAGTGAATTTGTAGCGTTTCATGAGCAAGGCATTTGAGGCCAGTGCATATGAGTAGGTGGTTCAATGGAGGATTGAATGCATCGAACGACCCGAACAGAGAAACCCATTGTGGAAGCGCATGACGCATATCGGTGATGGGATATTTCTCAAGGCTTATAATAGTGTACGATTTAGTCCTTAGACTTGAGGTGCTAGGGCGAATTCGGTGCACGAGTGTGCGTACTTAGATTTAGGTACTGGTCACGTAGCCTGGCCGCATAGTGCCTAAGTTGGGTGCGTACACAACTGTACGCGAGTGGTTAGTACTAAGAAATGATCTATCGACTCACCCTAATAAGGTGAGAGTATTTCCTGTACGTTCTTCGATAATATGTTCCTAGAAACCCATGGCCATGGTTGGTGACGAATTTGGAAGGTATTTCCAAATTTAGCAGTCACACCGGAATTATTATCCAGAATTAGAAAGTACAGTATCGAGATAATTAGAGGTGCCGATCAATTCACACACCCTAGGTCTCGATCGGGAAATCATCGTAGAAGGACCGTATGTACATGGCAATTATAAGAGGTGAGGTTCACAATTATCAATTCACCTTTGATTGGGCTTCATGGGCTTGTGGCTAGACATCGACCATGAAGTTTAGGTACTCCTAAATTAATAGGAAAATTAATTCTAGGAGTGGTCAATTAAAAGTTGTTTAATTGATCGGAGCATTTAATTGCTCGTTAATTAAATCACGAAAGTCGTGAGCCTGCTACCAGTTGATGGTGAACCCAGAGGGTCACACACAATACAATTGGACGGTGACTGTCTTAAAGGAAAGCAAATGATTTAAAGTTGTTAAATCAAAGTAGTTGAATTATGGTATTAATTCAATTGGAGATTATTAATTAGATATCTAATTGATTAATGTTTAATTAATTAATTAGAGTTATCTGATTAATTATGGAATTAAGAAGGAATAAATAATTAACCAATTTTAGGATTGGATAATTATGGGTTGATTTTGCAATTAACTAGAAATGGGGAAGTGGGCGATTTTTGTGAATAAGGAAAAAGGGTTTTATTTCTTGGAGAGCAAGCTAGAAGAGATTTACCAAATCTCACATTCCTAAGTTGATTAGGAATGAAGATTTGATAAGGGAAGGATATATCTCTTTAGAGAAGGTTTCTTCTTGATGAGGGGTAATTCGGATTCCCTGTTCTTTAGCCTCAACGCGATTCGAATAATTATGAACCCTGTCGTCAGGAACCAAAGGACGAACCAAAGCATGAAAATGATTGTTTCGAGCTCACATGGTCGACGGACACTGTTGGGCCGAGCCCAGGCCCAAGTCCTCAAAGTTGGCTATAAATACTCCATGCATTTATTACATTGGGGGCGGCCAGGGAAGAGACTCCAAGCTTAAGATCACAGCTCGGATTATTAGGATAGGCCCAATTGTACATGTTTCGCCCTCTAGCTTGTACGGCATCCAATAATGCTCGAATAGGACTCATCCTACTTATACTTTGTATTAAAACTCATTGAATATTGATACTATTGATCTTTCTCCATTTATTCGCATTTTATTTATGTTCGATTAGCACACCACCCCATATAACCCTATCACACGAATACGCGTAAGATCAATTGGCGCCCACCGAGGGGCCCTATTCGAGTATTTGATCGAAAAATGCCTAATACGAGGAGAAAAATATATGCCAAAAAAGCTTAAGGATAATGGTCAAGCCTATGGTCACACAACTCATTTATTTATGTTCAGCGAGTGTCATCGAAGGCTTAGAAGATCTATAAAATTGCAGCTTATTATTGACGATCGGAATTTATTTTTCCGATCTTCGCGTTTATTAACTTCAAAGACAAGTTCTTTCGAATCGGTTATTTAGAAGACCATTTACGAAATCTCTATATACTATTTATAGACTGTGGTGTTTCTTCTCAAAGTTAATCGGGATAAGTTGATTGATTGAATATCTGCAATCGATTAGATAAAATTCTCGAGCTTATGGACGGAATATTGGCTATCATTTCGACCAATAACGGAATTCAAGTAATAAAATTCAATCAGAAGTGAAGCTTTATCATTCAAATTCTTCAGATAAATTACAAAGAAAAGCCTCGAATCAATTCCGAGCTCAAAAGATATAGTACAATCACTCCTACACTATTACAAGTTCTGCGAGTAAGTCTATCCTAATACATATTCGGTCATCGTCCCTATCAGACAGCTCCAGATGCAGAACTCAGCAGTGATTCTTCGTGATTATCACTAGCCACGTGTCGCACATCCGTCTTCGTACAGGATGGAAGTCGGATCGGAACTCTTCTCCGGGGTTCAGACCGACCTTAGGTCTTCATCTGTAAATAATGATTGAAATCCTCAATCATTATTTACAGGATAATCCGATCAGATGCAGCAGAGGGTTATCCCAGCAGAGGCGCTCAAAAGGAACTCGAAGAACCTATCTCGTAAGAAAGCCCTCGAGGAAGCTGGTGCCTCAGATTTAAAGAACTCCTCTCGGAGTAACCAGCTGCCCGATCAAGTACTACGCCTAGAATCCGGAGCTCTAACCCGCACCAGAGATGATATGTCAGGCAAAACAGGTTGCCTGCCGGTATTCTAGGCGCAATTTCTTTTGCCTGTCGATATTCTAAGCGGAAAAGCTTATGCCAAGAGAAGCAAGGTTAAAAAACAAAGTTCGAACTCTAATCTCGAACTCTTTTATTCGGGACAAAATGCGAATCAAGTCTAAAAATCGACCCATGGTGGTCGGATGGGGCATAAGGAGAAAAGCAAGAAGTGTTGAATACGCGAAGGAACCTATTTATAGGGGTAGGAAATTTAAAATCAACGGCCCAGATAGTATCTTATGAGCGATCTGGATGTCCGCATTAAATGGAAGGACCGTTACATTTCCCGAGAAATAGGGCCCTGTTTGGTAACGAAGGACACGCTATTCAGTAATGGGTGTAGAAGAATCAGGACATTCTATAGAATTTGACGACGTATTAATATCATTATTAGGAGGGAACGGCGTGTCGGATGCATGTTCGATTATTTCGGATATTTTTACACAAGTAATTATTGCTATGTTTTTACGTTGCCAACTGAGAAGGAATATAATCGATTCAGTCGAACAGAATTCTCGACTTGGAAGTTATGCAATCAGGAAAATTCAACAGTGATAAAGATTTATGGCATAATTTTTTCCTTGTCAGTCTCAGATCTGCTAAGATATTTATATATTATCCACTCGAGCAAGTGATGATAGATTACTTCTTGATCGATCGATGTTAGAAGAACAAGATAAAATTCTACCTAATTATATTAAGGTTATCAACAAAAGGGAGATGAAATATCTTTATATTATCTCGAAAGATTACAAGGAATGGGAAAATACATCGAGTATAGCATAAGCCTATATATTACATCAATGTGTTATTACAATCCTATGAAATTTTCGGTCTCCCGTCCTATCATTTCCTCCGGACAAGGAATATCCTTAGGACCCGCAGGCTTTTAACTTTATTTGCATTCTTCAGAAGACAGAGGATCGAATGCTATCGACCCAACGTCTTCCTAAATGCATTGGAGCAGCAAGGCCATGAGCCTAGCTTATTGGCTTTCAAGATGGAAGTCGCGTTTGCCTGTCGATATTCTAAGCGTGGTTGCTGTAATTTTTTCCACTCGGCGACTATTCCGCGTAAAGACCGTCCGAAGTCCGAACTCAAACAGTTGAATTAATCGAATAGTTCTCTTGACCGCCATGATCAGATGAAAAAATTCTCGATGCAACGAATGAGATAATTTCAACAATGTGCCAGCCTTTTATAGACAAAAACAGAAAAGAATCCAACGACGTATAATTCGCAAATTAAATGGACAGGATTTGTCGACCGTTGCAATTCCCGGTAAAACGGGAACCGATTGGAAAAGATCAAACCTATCAGAATTAGGAACCTACGAACAAAGAATTTTCACGACAAAGGCATAAGGATTATTTTCTAGGGCTGTTCACTACTGCCTCTTTCTCCATAATTGCAGAAGACTATTTTCTCTTCAGTATTTATTGCAATCGAAAGTTATATATATATTCAATGGAAACTGATCCCGTCAAAATTCATATTCGTTCATCTCTTCCAGATATTATCGATCTTTGTTATTTGTTCCGTACTTATCTCAGTCTACTATTATCTAAGGGTGAAAGCCTCTGCTATGCCCCTTAGATCGAAAATTATTTATCGGGTGAAAGCCTCTGCTATGACCCAAGGGCTAAAATTGCTCTAAAAACGACTAAGGGTGAAAGCCTCTGCTATGCCCCTTAGATCGAAAATTATTTATCGGGTGAAAGCCTCTGCTATGACCCAAGGGCTAAAATTGCTCTAAAAACGACTAAGGGTGAAAGCCTCTGCTATGCCCCTTAGATCGAAAATTATTTATCGGGTGAAAGCCTCTGCTATGACCCAAGGGCTAAAATTGCTCTAAAAACGACTAAGGGTGAAAGCCTCTGCTATGACCCTTAGATCGAAAATTATTTATCGGGTGAAAGCCTCTGCTATGACCCAAGGGCTAAAATTGCTCTAAAAACGACTAAGGGTGAAAGCCTCTGCTATGCCCCTTAGACCGAAAATTATTTATCGGGTGAAAGCCTCTGCTATGACCCAAGGGCTAAAATTGCTCTAAAAACGACTAAGGGTGAAAGCCTCTGCTATGCCCCTTAGATCGAAAATTATTTATCGGGTGAAAGCCTCTGCTATTACCCTCGAGCTAAAAATGCTCTGATACGACTGAGGGTGAAAGCTGTTGCTACGCCCCTTAGATCGAAACTATTACCCTTGATCAACCAAGATCAACTGGTACTCGATTCTATTATTATTCGATCATCTAAGGCTAGTAGCCATCTTCACAAACACTTGAATCAAAGCTATTATTCGAGATCGAACAAGACCCTGTTCGATTATTACTTCACAATTATTTGTCCAGAGTACAGAATTTGGCCCTTCAAATTAGAATTTGTCACTTGAAGAAGATTTTGTATTGCTCTACCTGAATGTCTTAGATATATGGCGAGAGAATAAAAGCTTCTTTCAAGCTATACTCAAAGTCGAAAGATATCGATTATCATCTATCAACTAAGTATTATTCAAAGTAGATAAATAATGTCACTTGATCATATTTTGGAAGTATGAAAAATTGACGCTCGATAACAACATACAAAAACAATTCCACAGACAATAAGGAAGGGTGATAAAGAAATGAATATCTTATTCATGTCATTCCAAACAATTACAAAAGAATTCGAAATTACAAGGATAAGAGAAGTCAAGCAAAGACTTTACATTTAATGTAACCCTATTACAAATAAATCCTACACTAGATTTTCTCCGTGGTCGAAGGAGTAAGACTGGGCCAGAACAACGCTTCTACCCTTCATTCATCACTCCCTCAGTACTTGCTCCACACCGGTCCAGATCGAAAAATAGCGAGGCAACCCCTAGAAAAATTATTCCACGCAGTCTCGAAGGTAACATTCTTCAAGAAATATCTTGAAGAAGTAGAGGTCGAGAGCAGGAAAACTCTTCCAGCAGTCGACCCACTATCCGACTGGATGGAGATCAGGGTACCGGAATTCTAACCCGTCTTAGGAGGGATGAATCCAAAGAAGCAGGTCGCCTGCCGGTACCCCAGTCGCAATTATTTTCGCCTGTCGATACCCTAGTCGAATTGGGTTACCATCATGAGAAAGAGGAATTTAAAAATAGTTCGAAGGAGAACTTCGAACAACTTGATCAAAGAAAGGAAACGAGGCATGTTGGCTATAGAGAATAAATCTTCAGTCATAGGACTGTTCAAAATTGTTACTGAAATATAAAATCTGGGGGTCTCCACGGAACTATATATAGTGAGGAGAAAGAGCAATCAACGACTAAGATTTGATGGTGCTAACGGCTGAGATATGAGCAGTAAATGCGCTGACCGTTACAATTCCCGAAATTGCAGAAACCATTCCGAAAGAGAAATGAAGGAAATGTCAAGACTATTCTACTCGAATTCATTCCTATCCGAATTCATCGAAGTCTCAGTACCTATCATCCAAGAGAAATCATAAAGAGATCTAAATACAGCTTGTAAAGAAAGCGTCATCACATAATGGCCCGAGAATAAGTAAAGCCGTCGAAATATTGATAAAGAGTATTTTCCGAGCTTGGCGTAGGAAGTAATTACAAGATAACAACCCCCGTCACATCTTCGTAACTGACCAACCCAATGAAATTTTCGGCGGACGATAATGTCCTTACTCAACAAGGAGACGCCTATCGAGCCAACAGGTCTCCGACTGTGGTCATACTTCTTCGAAAAGGAGAAAGGCAATACATCTCTTCACCAGGAAAAGAATGTGATATTATTTTTGGGAATTAAGGGGAATTACTACGCCAAGATTGGAAATTCGGGGAAAGCAAACTAAAGAATGATCAAAGAAAGAACACACAAGGGAAGCATACGATTCGAGAAAAAAGTAGATTACTGCAAACCATAGAAAATATAATGTATGGAAATTATTCAGGATTACACAACAGGTAAAAATATTTTAGCTCTACTACAAATCCGAGAAAATAAAAGACAACGCCTAGAGGAGCTTGTTGTCAGAAAGAATCTTCCGAAGCTCGGCACTACGAGCCTCATATCCAGCTTTATATCCACGATCAAAAGCTTCTTTTTCTCGACGAATGAATTCCTGCTTATCCTGCTCGTGAAGACTTCTCAGTTTTTCGAGCTCTTCACTCAGCTGCTTATGGACCTCTTCTCCACTTTCTCTAGCAGACTTCTCCCTCTCTAGAGCGAGTTTCTCCGCGAAGACACGATCGAACTCGGTTTTCTTCTCCTCCAGCTGCTGGGAAACAGTTGCACGATAATTGATCTCCCGCTCAGCAAGTGTCTTAAGCTCAATAAAATCTTGCCCGGCCTGCCAAAAAAGTTAGACTTTCTTTCAAATGATCTTCAAAAAAAAAAAAAAAAAAAAAAAAAAAAAAAAAAAAAAAAAAGGGTAAAGGTTATACCTGAAACAGGAAATTCTGCCCGGACTCGAACAGCTCCTCAATATCCCTCTCCTTAGACGCGTTTCTCCCTTTGGGCATGTCAGTCTCCGAAGAAGTAAAGGTAGCTTGCAACAAGTTACCCATAGGGTCAACCTTAGAAGGAGATCCATCTTTCAACTCCTCATGCAGGGAAGAAGCAGTTTTTTGAGGAGAGGAATCGGCAAAAGATCGGGGAGGATTATCAATTCCTAAAGCTTCAGCGGAAGCCCCCACACCAGTCTCTGATTTGGACTTTTTGTTGGGATTCTCTGAGGGAGGAATGATCGAAGCATCGGAGGATGACTTGCCACCAATAGCAAGATTTTGCAAAGCCTCGATGGGCGTCCCATCAGAATAAGGCCTCTTATTCGAAGAGGGAACTGGAATCTTTTCCCGGACACTATCCTCGCTCTTAGAATCAATCACCTTCGGGGAGGAACCTCCAAGCTCAGCCTCGAGGTCTTCGTCCAGAATGGACTTGCTGGAACTACCCATGTTCTGCTTCGATGAAGTACTTTTCTCTTTCGTTTTTTCCCCACCTTTAGGTGCTTTTGGGGAAGAGGCGGAGGTCTTAGAAGAAGATTTGGAGGGTTTCACCTCCTTATCAGCCTTTTGCTCTTTATTCGACTTCTTATTTTTCGAACCACCAAATAGCGACCTGGGGTCGATAGCTTTGCCTAGCACGTCTTCCATGATGAGTGAATTTGGATTAATTGCTCGGATCACTACCCGCAGGAAGTTCGAAAAATGCAGAAAAATTTTGGAAAAGCTCCGATCTCTATAAGCAAAGATGTCGTGTGAATAATGTTAAGAGATCTTAATATTTATAGACGCTATGCGCTACGATTGAGATAACGAATCGACGCGACCGTGGTAAGAAACCCCACCCAGATAAACGAAGTTCGAGCAAAAAATATGGAAAATCATCGATATTTATGAAGTTAGAATTCATGAGTTACATAAAATAAATCAAGAAATATAAAGTTAAGTCGTTTACAAAATTGGGTTGCATGAGAAAATACAATTGATTCCTAACTGGAAAACCTCGAATCACCCCCTCCGGCTTACTCAGCTTGATTAAAAGATTGACCGTCTCCCTTGTCCGGGGCATTGCCCGTATTGACATCTTTGTCTTCTTCTCCGAACGCATTAGAACGATCGTCGCGGGAGTACTCGAGCACATCAGGGTTAGGCATCGGAATACCATACTCCTCGACTAAGGATGCAAAGCGATGTTCTTGCCAATTAGTATTCGCCTTGGGAAGGGAAGAAGTTTTATAAGCCTTCCCTTCAGCGTTTTTGAAAGGATCCATATACTTAAAATATTCTTCCATGTCATTCGGAATTTTCTCGGCCGCGACCAGCTGTTGAACCCCTTTATAAAAAATCGTCTGAAGAATTTCTCCCGTTTTTCTTTGAACTAAAGGATCTAAGACTGGAGATTCCAAGAATCCTCGTATGGCCGGAATCTCGGCTTCTTCCCGACCTTGGGCATATGCACGCTCGGAATCCCGTTTCGCCAAATCGAGTTCTATCTTTATTTTCTTTAGCTCCTCCTCAAGGACACTTCTCTCCTTAACGGACGCCAGCAAGTCCTCTTCTAATGAGGAAGAATGTTTCGTATTAGCTTTTTCGAGCTCTTTCTTCACTTGGGACAGCTCCCGCTGGTTTTCTACTAACTGAGCTCGAAGAGTTTGGTTATCAACGAGAATCTGAGCACACGCGTCATGAGCATCCTGCGATTCCTGCTCCAATAAAGCTAAGCGATAGGTTTGGACAGCAAATAAATCTCCGATCTGGGAAATAGTCCGAACATATCAGCAAAATGTCAAGGGCACAAAAGAAAGAAAAGAAAATCAAAGATAAACGCTTACCTCGTGATACGATCGGGAAAAGTCACTCAAAACCTCGAAGTCACTTTTAACGGTCTGAAGCAGGATGTCCCGCTTGAACCGACTAGCCAAGTAAATTCTGATGGCTTTGTCGAACTCGTTCTCACCACCTGAATCCAGATCGGTTAAAATGCTACCATCTTCAGAATACCCAGCAGCCCTGCTACCCCGAAGGTGCTCATCCATGAAATCCGCTACATCAGGTTCTGACCTGCCTTCTCGACTTGGAACGGGGCCGGAACTCACACCAAAGGGTTTTACCCTCCTAGAGGGTCCAGGACCTTCAGCATTTCTCTTGCGACTCAAAAGTTTCTCGTACTCCTGGACACCCAGAACTCGATTCCAGGAGTACTGACTATAACCAACTGATGAAAGGGCAGGAGTATCAGGGCAAAATAAGGCTCGGAGTGGCCCAGCAGAGGCAGAGTTCAAGGAACTCAAAGTACCGACACCTCTTAGTTCGGGAATCGTGAGTGGAATAATAACAGGATGTTCGCCCAAATTACTTGTACTAGTTCTATTTCCGGAAGTATGAGACAATGGATCAAAATAAAAGGGTTTATCTTCAATTAATTCGGCAGCAGACACTCGAAATCTCTCAACAACCCGATCTACGAGGATAAAATGAATCGGGACGAGCTTAAATAACAAATTTATTAGATAAACATAAAACCAAACTGAAGGTGAGAAGCATACCCAGAGAAAGAGAAGTAGGGTACGGACCACTGGAGGTTGCCTGTACATCGGACAGAGGAAGGGGCCCTTCGGAGGACTGACCGGGATATTTAATCGCCGGGGCAGGATAATCGCAGTAGCTCAACCCCGCTAGTCGCAAAACGCCTTCTTGAACTAAGTATCTGGTTTGATAAGGGTTAGACTCCAATCGCCCCAGGAGTTCATCAGAAAGACGATGGCTAAGTTTTTCTTTTATTTTACGAGAACCGTATGTCCAACTATTTGCGCCGTCCCATCGATAAGGTCTCGTTTTCGAACTACCCTCCGAAATAGGAACGTCAGGGCCCTTCACGAAAAAGAATCTCCTCTTCCAGCCTAAAGCTTTCTTCGTTGATATTTTCGTAAGAAAAGGCCGTTTAGACCTCGGACGAACGGACACAAAGCCTATGTTCGAACCTTTGCAGGGATCCATTCGAAATATCTGCCAAAAGTTGCTAAAAGAAGCTTCTTCTCCTTTCGCCTCCATGAGAGTGCAAAACGCTATTATATATGCAACGGAGTGCGGGAGAAGCTGAGCCGGGGAAAGCGAAAAGAAATTTAAAATATTTCTGATAAGAGGAGCGAACGGGATACGCAAGCCACAAAGAAATTGTCCCTCATAAAAGGCTTGACATCCAGCGGGAGACTCAGTGGCACGTTCGGTGTAAGAAGGAACGACAATCGAAAAACCTTTCGGAAGAAATTTCCCATAATCCGCCTCAAGGCGAGCCCGATCTCTTTTCGAAAAACAACTGGAAGTTTTACTAGCAGGAAGTTCTGACTTACCCGAGGTGACGGCTTGTGAGGCCTGCGTATGTTCAAAAATCCTAACAAAAGCTCCTTCGCCAATACTACGTTTGTCGACCTCTTTTTCTTCGAGATCCTCGCTCGGATCGTCGTCTTCATCGTCTCGATGAAATTCCCCGTCTTCAAAGTCATCTACAAGCTTAAACAAAGGATCAGATTCTTGGCTCTCCTCAACCTTCTTCTTGCCTCTCACGCTTATAGAGCTCGACATAATGGACTAAGAAGTATTTATACAGGAGAAAAATGCTATTTTGAGCTCAAACTCTTCGAGTTCAAGAAAGTTGTTATGTGAAAATATTTTTCAAAGAAGTCAATATGTATATATATACATGGTTAAAAAGGTAAAAATTGCAGAGAGGTCCCCGAGTAACCACGACGGTTGAACTTACCAAGGGTAAAAGCTTAGGGTCGTCCCTCTCAAAATTACCTCTTTGATCCTTCATTCCCTAGAATTGCGGAATATGTCCTTGCAATCTATCCTTAAGATTCTCAGAAGCCCTCCCGGTTATAAGTCGGAAATTCTGGAAAGCATTCATCGAGGGATCGAACAACGCAGCACGAAACCGAAAGGGGTATTACTATTTCAACATCCCCCGACGAGGATAATTTCAGAGCGCGCCAAAGTATGTTTCTTATATATGCACTCTTTTTCCCTTACTTGGTTTTTATCCCAATGGGTTTTTCCGAGTCAGGTTTTTAACGAGGCATATTCTGAAAACATACTGAGCGGCTCGTCTAACCATAACATGGAACATACTTTATACTTCTTCGAGCGCTTACTTCGCTTCACACTCGAGAAGTGGGGGAGTATTGATGAGGGGTAATTCGGATTCCCTGTTCTTTAGCCTCAACGCGATTCGAATAATTATGAACCCTGTCGTCAGGAACCAAAGGACGAACCAAAGCATGAAAATGATTGTTTCGAGCTCACATGGTCGACGGACACTGTTGGGCCGAGCCCAGGCCCAAGTCCTCAAAGTTGGCTATAAATACTCCATGCATTTATTACATTGGGGGCGGCCAGGGAAGAGACTCCAAGCTTAAGATCACAGCTCGGATTATTAGGATAGGCCCAATTGTACATGTTTCGCCCTCTAGCTTGTACGGCATCCAATAATGCTCGAATAGGACTCATCCTACTTATACTTTGTATTAAAACTCATTGAATATTGATACTATTGATCTTTCTCCATTTATTCGCATTTTATTTATGTTCGATTAGCACACCACCCCATATAACCCTATCACACGAATACGCGTAAGATCACTTCTCTTATAAATACTCCTTCTCTTCTCTTCATTAAGAGAGGTTAGAAAATTTTGAGAGAGACACAAAACCCTAAAATTTTGAGAGAACAAATTCACCTTTGCTGAAAATTGAGAGAAGTCTATTTTTACATGAAAAGAAATTCAGTTTTTGCACAAGAATTATAATCTACAAAATCGCCCCAATAGTTTTCGCCCCAAACCCAAGTCGCCCGAACCGAACCTGAGCTGGCCGAACCCAACCTGGTCGAGCCCTGTTTCGATCACATAATTCCTGTGATCTTTTTCTTCCATCTGTATCTCCTCACCCTGATCGAGATCTTAAGTCCAGATCCAGATCCGAAATCCTTTGCTGACAAACCTGCGAGATCCAGTTCTGAGCCTAAGACTTGTAGGCGTCACTACAATCCGATTGGTGTGGACTAACTTTGGAGGTGAGACACATGGATCACTCAAGTTGTGGATCGAACCAAACACATGGAGGAAACCACCACAAATCCGTGGTGAGGTAAATTGCGATTAAACCCCCTATGTTTAATTAAGTGTTTGATTCATGCTTTTCGTATAATAAACTGTGGAGAAAGATTTATGGGACATATAGGGGCCTCGAAAAATTTTAAATTTCTCACTTTGTTGTATTGACAATCGAGCCCCTAGATAGAATATCCCAACAGTGGTATCAGAGCTAACTCCATACGTTTTTATACGAAAAGGCCTGAACATAATGTGTTTTCACTGTATATGCTTGATTGTATGTATGAGAACGCGTGATAATTATGTTCTGTTGATTGATTCTTGCTTGTTATTACTGGATCTATGATTGGGTAAAATTGCCTTTTAAGATCTGTGGCGAATTTATAGTTTTTCGAAAAATCAGGACTCTTTGTGCAATTAATCGCAAATCTCAAAAAATTAGGGCTGAAAATTAATTTTTCTGTTTCTGGAAATTTTTTAAAAATCTGGGCTGTTTGTGAAATTTTGATCGCACGAGTTTTTGGGCTGTTTTGCAATTTCCGAAAATTCAAGGACTATTTTGTAATTTCCAAAAGTTCAGGGGTCAGTTTGCAAATTCGAAAATTTTCTGGATTTCAAAATTTTATTTTCTGGTCCTTCTGTCCGAAAACTGTTTTGGGGGTAATTAGTAACTTTTCAAAAGTTTTGGGGTCAAAAGTGCAATTTTCAAAAGTATAGGGGGCGAACTGCAATTTTCAAAAGTTGAAAAATCAGAATCTTAATTTGAGGCAGAAAACTTGTTTTAATTTATCCGAGAATTTATTTATCATAATTAGTAGTGACTAAAAAGCAAGAATCATAGGAATTGTTTTAAAAGGTAGTTTTAAAATTAAGAAAGAAATACGTAAAAGTTGTTTGCATGTTTCTTGCTCTACGTGAACTACTTACGTGGTTTTCGATCGCGCCGAGCCTTGACCTTAGGTTAGATGTGATTGGTTTAATTTAATGCATGGTTTTTATTGGGCCTGCGAGCCTGTTATTATTTTTGGGCCACTTTGAGCCTTTGTAATAGAATAGGGCTTTACTGCTTTCCTAGTCTAGGATGGAGGCCCGTTTACAAGCAAGGTGGGAGCCCAAGAAGAATTGAAGGCCGTGTATGCATGGTACATTGTGTAATAGCATATGTCCTTTGAGAACCCTTTAGATTGACCAATTGGGCCAACATCACTGGCTCGATGATGGCCTGCATAGGAGGCTCCCGATCGAAAACATATTGTGGTAGTATGCATGCTAGGCTTGTATGGCTTATATTTATTAGTCGATTTATGATTGCTCGTGTGTTTGCGCGCTAGAATCTAGATCGTAAATAAAAGATAAAGCATAATTGAAGCGGTGAGATCTCGAGGAGAGTTTCCTTAAACATTCAAAACCGAAAATTCCCCTCTCGAAAAAAATATTAAGTCATATTGGGTTAAATATAAAATGAGGTTTTATAAAATCCAAGCCTTCCATTAATAGGGACTAGTGCATGTTGTTTACTTATCGATAGAGGTGATCCAGAGTCTGGCACCCGAGTCGAAGAAAGGGGCAATGCACGAAATTCCTTAATTCTAGTTTTAATAAAACTTGACAAGGGTAGGGACTGGTCGGGACGTGAAGATCGACCGATAACTAGTTACGGAGAATTCATGACCGGGCCCGTTGCTTATCATGATTAATGGGTTAGACTTAACGCGTAGTAACATTTATGATGTAGCAGTGCTAGATAAATGCGAAAAACGAGGCAAAATAGCTTGAAGGTTGTGTAGTAGACACAATTGGTAAAATGTATACCTACCTAGGGAATTAATGTTATGGCCACGAGTCGTGGGTGCAACTAATTGCTGCTGGGACGTCAAGACCTACTAGGAAATAGGTTTTTCCCGAAACTAGAAGGGGTTATTGTTTCGATAAAAATAGTGGGAGAACTTTTTCGATAAAAAAGTCCAAATTTCGTTAATTATAAGTATTAATATTAAACCTGTCTGCTTATAGTTGTCTGTTTTATTGTTAGCCATTTACCATCCACTATTCCGTTCAAACGATGCTTAGTGCGTGTTACAAACGAACCAACTTTGGGGTCCATTATGCTCAATCACCTTCACGAGACGAGCATGGCTGAGTTTGACAATGTTAGAGAATATTGTACTTACTTAACCAAAATGTTCAAACGAATCAAAAAGTTTGGAGCTTAATTGTCTTTAGAAGATGAGATTGAAATTACTCTCAATGGCTTGTCTGACATCTTCACTCATTTCATGCAACATTGTATTATTCCGCCTGATGGAATTAAAACAAAACACTTGCATGAGTTATTAGATAAATATGAGGAAGTTCATCTGCAAGGATGGGGTCTATACGAAAGGGATTGCCATATGTGTAAGTACGAAATGAAATTAAGGAGGCATGCTGAAAAGAAATTCATGAACAGACTTAACAACGGTATGACTTAAAGTTATACACCTGTTAATTCTTTTGATGTAAGACATCTGATAAACCTTCATTTCTGTAAAAGTGTTTGCAGGTAATGATGGCATTCCCTCTCAACCTAAAAGGAGGAAGTTCCTTAAAAGGAAGATGCAAGAAGTGCGAAGGCACATGAGGGGATGTTGCTTCAGGGATTGGGTCAAGGGCTATCTGGACCTAGACATTACTTTTTAGCAAAAAGAAGAAGTTTTTCGTATTAGCAAAAGTTTTTAGTTTTAGTTTATTTTGAGTATTATTTCAAATTTTGTACAAGACCATATTGCTTTACCATTGAGAATGGAATTTATTTAATTAGAGCGATTTAACTTTGTACGAATGTTGATGTTTTGAAACATAGAAATAAACAATGATAAACAAATCAAAACTTCGAAGACTATATGCTGAATCGAAAAACCTGGATAATCGTTCACTGAAATGATTATTTTGGACATTCTTCCTAAAGAAAGATTCGAAAGGAAAGTTTTTTTCTACTGTTCTTGAAATAAGGAACTTGGATAAAACTTCAAACTTTCAAATCTTGTCTTAAAGGAATAATAACCGAAATAAAGGATTGCAAGGCATTCCAAACATTTCAAATTAATTAGAACTAAAAGCACTAGTTCAAAAGAAGTACAATTCTGAAACTATTGAAGTAATTCAATAAACGTTTTGGAAATAAAGTAATTAGTTGCATTATGTCAAAAGCAATTTGATCTAATCAAACTTGCTGAAACATAAGCAACTGAATCCTCGATTATCTAAAGGAGAATAGAATTCTAAACAAAGCAAATCAAAGAAGAAGATCGAGCATTGATAAAACTTGGTTCGACTCTCGACTGTGATCTTGCTAAATTCCTATATTCACATTAGGGGATAGCCTCCCCTGACTCTTCAAAAGTACTTGGTCTAGTATTTTTGAAGTAAGTTCTTACACTACCATGTCATTTAAGACATAGCAACACACCCTTATATGAGAAATTAGATAGTAGATCTGATTCATATAAAGTTTGTGGGGTATCCAACAAGATCCATTGGATAACCTATTCTAGGACAAAGAGAAACGAAAGTATCTCGTAAGAAGCTTGTTCCTCTGTTGACAAAACTCTTGTCAAAGGAAATAAGGAATGTCATAGAACTTGATGAAGTCCAAAGAACTGGACCCATCCCCACAAACAGTGGGAGTAAACCCCGAAACCTACTGAACCGATCCATGCACAAATTAGTAATCTAATCAAATTCGTAAGGAACTCAAAATTCCATTTTACGAAATTGAGAAACTGGATTCAAATCCAAGATTACAAAAGAACTAAGGGATATGGCATGAAGCCATAAGATTCAAAGTAGAATCTTTGACTCACCTAATGGCGATTGGTCACTCTTCAAGAGTCCTTCTAGGACCGATGAAAGTACCTTCTCCGTTTGCTACGTCAAAATCCATTTCGAAACTATTAGCCGTAGAAAGGTGGTTTTCACTACCGAAGAATGACTATTGGATATGAATCCTGCATCTCACAATTGAAAATTGATGAGAAGATCTCTATTCAAATCCAAAGGTCAATCTGTGACTTTTTCCCGAACATGGAACATGCAACTTGATAAGTCAATCAAGAATGTTGAAGTTGTCAAAAGGCACATGATTCCAAATGTGCAGAAGGATCAGTGGGAGCATAGTTAAATTCGCAACGAACGAGATGTTGATCTACACATCAAGTACGATATAAGAATATCAGAGAAGCACAGACGAAAGCGTGTTATTCACGCAATTTTCCATGATATGATTTGGAATTACATCTCACGTACTGGCAATACGTATTTATGGAGATAAAAGTGATTTAACCGGATTTCGTCGGGTTAATTGAATTATCAGTGAATTTTGTGATATCGGGGGTTTTCGATATTTATATATATTATTTAGGGCTCTGTTACTTTATTCCGGATGGATCGGTTACAGAGAAAAGCAATATTCAAGAACAAGAAGTAAAACCACCAAACAAAGCTATGAAACACACCGATATGAAGGTAAAAGGCTTAGTAATAATATTGAATATTATTAAGTTGTGCTGTTGTAAGCAGTGTTAAATCCTGTATTCTCACAATTCAGGAATTTTCTGTCCTCCCTTAATACAATGATTAACTAGGTATTTATATAATGCTAAACCTAGTGTTACAAGGAAACATAGTCCTAATAGGACTCGGCCCAAATATCCTTCTTGGGTCCGGAGTACAATCTTCTATCGAAGCGAGCTGCACTTGGCCGGGTCTGCAAGATGATCCCGATCTGTTAGGTTTGGTCGAATCGATCTTATCTGCTTCGTTCGATTCGAATAGTAAGTAGGGTGCGAAATAGCCCCCATCAGTACTCCCTCACTTCTTCGAGCGTATAGATAATAGAAGCTCGTAGAAGTAGATAAATCTTTACGACTGTTTCTTTTCTATGAATGGAGCCTCATTAAAAACCTTACTTAAGAAAAAACCCTGTGGGAAAAAATCTTAAATAAGGAAAAGAGTGCTACATATCATAGATAGTCGTTTTCTCTGTCGAATTACGGATCGCCACGCGTCTATTCAGGAGGCTCTTCGTATCCTTCTGTTTTTTGGCGGGAATATGAGTAGCTGCAATAAGTTTGAAACATCTTTTCTCATTTTGTTATAAATAGGTGACTTTCAAGTTCGCCATTTCTCTTTTATACTTCCTTATAACCTGTACCCATTTTCCTGCCTGGTCGTTTATCTCATAAAATTTTCTCTTTTGTCGATCTTCATCTTTGGGAAACCAGAATATATGGCTTTTGTAAGAAAATCCTCTTCTTCTTCTAGAGAGATCGTCGCTCCTGATCACGATGAGGAGTTGCACCCTAATCCTTTGAGCGAGCAATCTACAGTATCTGACTTCGTTGTTCCCGTAGAAGATACTTTCAAAGTACGAATCCTTTCTGATGCAGACGTGGCTGCCCGAGCCAAAAAGGGCAAAGGTACTGTTCCTCAGATTTCTGAACCGATCGAGGACGTAGCTTGCGCATATACAGCGGAAACTTTCCCGGATGTTGTGAATAATTACGCCAAATATTTTCCGGAAGGTTCTGAGATAATTCTTCCTTCTTCTACTGATAGAGTCACATCTCCCCCGGAGGGATGTCGAGCCTTTTATACGGCTCACTTCAATAGTGGATTGCGTCTTCCTTTGTCTCCCCTTTTTCTCGAAGTTTTGAAAACTTTCAGTGTGTGCTTGACACAGCTGGTTCCAAATTCCGTTGCTTTTGTGGTTTGTTTTTCCGTTTTGATGATTGCGAAGGGGTTTAAACCTTCCTTTCGTAATTTTACGCAGCTTTTTCGCTTTAATATCTCTAGTTCTTCAAATCGTGGATATTTCTTTGCTAGTCAGCGGCCTAGTCGAGCAATCTTTGACGCCCCTGTTTCTAGTAATCCTTCGTGGAAATCTCATTTCTTCTTTGTTCGTCCTCCGTCTAATATTTGTTTTCCGGATGGTTCGACCATGCCTTTTTTATGGGATCATGGTTCCAATTGGATTCCTGGAGGTCGCTTACCGACCGGTGAACTTGTTCCTGACGATGTGCAGTTTATCACTGAAATCCCCGAAATGCGTGCAAACAAATATCAAAGCGCTCTTCTGATCGGGGAGGTTTTCCTTCGTAAGGCGGGGTTAAGTGTTCATAACTTTCCCGTCAGTTCATCATCTGATCCTCTTGGTTAGTATTTTATTTTATCTTATTGGTGTAACTATATCTTTTATACGGAGAAACTAACTTTTATTTTGTTTTATTTTCAGCCCACATGGTAGAAAACTCTCGGCATTCTTCGAAGGGAAAAATGGTGCTGTCGAAATCTTCAAAATCCGTAGAGAACACCCCCATCGAGCAGAGAGCTTCACGAAAAAGGAAACTGGAGTTGGGCCATGAGTCCGAGGATAATAGAGGGGAATCTCCAGATTCTTCTCGTGAGTCCCCCATTCGTCATGGCACGGGATCTGGTTATCCTCCTCTTCACCTTAGAACATCTTTGGGTATTCGAGGATGTCGTAGCTGGTCGATGCCTCATCCTACTAGTAATCCAGTTGATAGAAAGAGGAGTTACTATGGACGTTCTGGTGACGACCTTTCTTTACTCGGAGATAAACATCCAAAACCTACTCTGGTCGAAATGATCGAGGATCATTTAGAGGGAAGGAGGGCCGCTGGTTACTCCGAGAAGGATTCTCTTATTCATGACGATAGTGAGAACGCAGTCGATAAGGCAACCCGCGTTCTTTTGTCTGGTGTTTTCACTCGTGATCTCAATAAGCTTCTTCATAAGGATCCTCTGGAGAAATTCCAGCGAGCTTCTCTTTATGCCGAGAAGGTGACATCTTTTTACTTTAATCATATTAATAGATAATCTTAAAGGTCTTCCTTAATTTATTAATCCATCTCTTTTTCTTGCTCTCTTTGTTCTTCAGACCAAAACTTGTCTTGCGTCATACGCCTATGAAAATGCACTTTGGAAACAACAGTGCGAGTTTCTGGAAGAGAAGCATAAAGCTTTACTCCATAAATCCTCCGGTTCAGAGGTTGGTCCCTCAACATCTTCTTCCGTTCCCGTCGTAGAGACTCGTGCTACCGGGACTGAAGATCAAGAAATGATAGAAAGGGTGATGGAGATTTCTCGTGCTCAAGAGCAGGCCAATCAAATGGCTAGAAAGTTAGAGGAATTGCAGTTACAGAGCACGACTCGAATTAGTGAGCTTGAATCTCAAGTATTAAACCTTGAAACTTCTTTAGAGGAGTATGAAAAGGATGTCCCACTTAGTGGACTTAGGGATCGATACGGTAGGAATCCTGACGAGAGAGTCGTTCGCGAGTTCCTTAATTCTCCTGTTCATACGGCGTTGGTGTATCGGATGGTCGGTCCTCTTCTTGAGAATACTTTTAAGAAGGCGATTCATCAGCTGGTCGCCTTAGAGATGATCGATGACCGTCGAAAGGAGTATTTTAAGGCGGCGCATATTCGGTTGAATCGCTATGGTAAACTTTATTCTTCTTCCGAGGTTCCAGATGTTGAATATCAAGGTTTTCCACTGGCTCATCTTGTCGAAGAATTTGGGAATCCATTGCCGATTCCTCCTTCTGATGTTAATGATGAGCTCGATGACACTTTTATCGATCCGGAGGATGAAGAAGAAGAAGAAGAAAACGACGTATGCATGACTGAGGACGTCGGTAGCGAACAGAAGATTCTGGATAGCGATCAGGCTTCTTGAAATAGTGATTCATTTTTGAAATAATCTTTGTAATTATTTCCTCGTAGATTTAACTGTAACTTTAGCTTATTTTGTATGTTAAACGCTTCGTATTCTGACAGTCGTGTCTTTTCACTTTTGCCGTAATAATTCAGACAAGTCATTTAATTTACCGTAATCATTATGTGTGTGTCTTTTCGAATTCCAGCGTTTGCTCCCAGGTCAGTTTTCCTGTTTCGCGCCCTTTCTTTAGGTCTGTCGCGTCCTTTCGTGTAGTATAAATACGAAAGGTAAAAATTGGACTTGTTTTTTACTGCTATACTCCTCTCTTAGCTAGTCGATAAACTTTCTCGATATTAATTTGTATTTTTCTATAGTCCGATCATGAGTAACCTTTTTGGTAATACTTCGAAGCGACCTTCTCGTGAGGGCGCTAGAGATAATAGATCTAAAAAATCTCGAAGAGATGGGCCGTCGATAGAGCCTCCTCGTTCGTCCCCAACAATTAGGTCGGAGATCGATACTCGTTGTATTGTCTCTGAACCTCTTTCCGTGGTAAACTCGTCGTTTTCAGAACCAATCTTTTCTACTTCCACTCAGGAAGGAAACATGCCTTCCCCTGGTCGATTACCTTTTGGGGATATGTCCAACGAAGAACCGGCTTATAATATAGCTGTTAGTTCCAACACTTCTTCTTTTGAGCACGTTTTCCACGGAGGGGATTTTGCTATTTCCCTTCCTTTGTCTGCTTCTACTGCTCCCACTGTAAGCGGAGGGCAAGCGGGTGATAGCTTTTTTGTCAATCCTTCTACGACACAATCTATTGTGCAGGATTGTCCTGAATTTTTGTTTCATGATACCACTGTAATGACTACATCCTTTGAATCAGGAGGACCTTCCGGAGGTGGGACCGGTTCCAGGCCTGGTCGTCGAACGGTTATTTCTGCCTCGGGCAAGGAGACCTCTGTTAGTCCCGATGGGAGAGAATCTCCTCGTCTATTAGATGATCGATGTATCTTCGAGCAAGTTAAAGATATTATGTTGTCAGAGACACCTCGTTCTGATGGTGTCCCTTCCAATAGTGAATTGCCTGGCTCAGTTGAGCCTGATGCTTTATCTTGGGATCTGGGTATGAGCACAATTTTGCCCGGCGAGTTGAGGAAGCTCGAAGGTACCTCCAACGTTCGCCTTGTTCAATCTTTGGTGAAGATATGTGAGCAGGTAAACATATTCTGAATATTTTTCCTGTTTTTTGTTTTGAATGCCTTGTTGTGTGTCGGTTTCTCTTACTTGTTCTGCTTTTTTAGGGCAAGTATTTTGCACTCCAGCTGGGTGTGCAAAATGACGAACTGTGGACGAGTAAGCGTGCTTATCAACGTCAGTTAGAGTCGGAAAAAGCTAAAGCTGCAGGGCTGACGCTGGAGCTTCAGATTGCTAGAGATGATCTCCAAAAATTGGAGGCTGATAAAGTTGTTCTTGAAAAAGAGAAAAATGATTTAATACAGGCTGCTGCCCTTGCAGAGGAGTCTCAACGGCGGTCCTATGAGGAAGGGTATGACGCTGGTTATCTGAAGCGTCAAGAGGAGCTGATGGCGTTTGCTGGTAATTTGACTCCTCGGAGGACTGTTTCTAGTAGTCGGCCTACTGACCGTCCTTCCCAGTGATCTTTGTTCGTCCTGGCAGGCCTTGGACTGTCTTCTTTTTTTTTTTTTTTTTTTTTTTTATCGCCCAGCTTTGTGCACTTGTTTGGGCTGAAAATTTTTTGTAATGGGAGAAGTACTAAATTGGAAATATTAACCTTCAGGCAGATTCTTGCCTATATCTATTTTCTTCTCTTTGTTATGCACAATTTGCCTTTATGCATAAATATAATCATCGTAAAATAATCAGTATTGTTTAGCGTACTTATCTGAAATTGATCTTTGCCAAGAATGTAGAATAAGGTAGCTTTGATCTCGATGTTTGTTTTGCAAATCCAATCTTTGTCGTTCAACCCAGTATAGTCCCTTGGGTTATATTTAAAATCATGTTTGCGCATAATCATGCAGATAGTAGGCTTATTCGGATCGATCTGATTTAGGGAACGTTCAATATTTTGGTCGATGTTCGATCCATGCCGTTGTAAAATTGTCCTTTTGTGACACAAACTTTTATATAAGGAGGCTTTTTATACCTTTTGTTGAACTCTTCTTTTCTCATTTTTTAAGACTAAGAGAAAATAACCCTTTCAGTATCCTCCGAATCTTTATGTTTCTCATTATCAACTTGGAACTACTTGTTCTTCAAGCGATGTTTCGTTTATAGCATATCTTTGATATGGGAGGAATTGGAAAGTGTAGAAGTCTTAGTCAGATCTGACCTATTCAGACCTCCTTAAGCAATTCTTTGGTATGTTAGGCAGTTACGTCCTTGCTGTTTTGAATAAGGAGGACTATTCTCCTGATTTCTATATCAGATATCTTGGATTCGAGAGGAGTTCCTGTATGGCTTAGTCAATGGTCATCCATACGATGTATGAGGCAGTGACGTGCCTCGTATGGTGAAAAGTTTGGTCTTTTATCTCTTATCGAGCAACTGTCCTTTTTGCTGCGATTTTTAGATATGATCATATTGATCTATTGCCTCTTTTGTTATCGACTAGTTGGGGCGATTAGATTGTGCCGTTCCAACTTACTTGCATTTATTGCGGGGAGTCAAGGGGTCGCATCTGTGTCCGTTGATCAAATGCTTTTTCAGCCGTTGGATTGTTTGAGTCTATCCCTATAAATAGGGTGGTGGTTTGCATTCTTCCTTTGCAATTTCCCAAAGAGAATGGAGATCTCAACTTCTTTGGATTTCATTCTGCCCTCAGATCCCATAATATTCAAAAAGTCACATTATCATGATTCACTCTGTAATAACTTGGTGTTCATCTACCTTGTACTGACGGGTCCCATGTCAGCCCTTCCTTGTACTAACGGGTCCCATGAGGCCTCCGCTTTAGTCTTCATCAATTAGAGGTCCGTCGTTTCCGTTTGCACATGGGGGGTTCATACTTGCCAGTCACCCTCGCTCTTGGATGTGACTTCCGGAGTGATAGACCGCCGGGGTGGCTGGTAAACTTACCGTTTCACGACGGTCCCGAAGAGATGCTGCTCTAGAGTAAAATGTTTTATAGATAAAGTAAAAGCAGTATCTTCTTACGGATGAGTGAGCATTGCTAGTTATATGGCTGGTAATGTTCATTTCATCTGGAAGAACATTTGATCTTCAGAGCCTGGCCACCGAACTAAAGAAGTCGACCATCGTGAGTAGCATGCTTCTTAGGTCGCATACTATAATCGATGAGGTACTAGGGAGGAGATTGGTGTTTCCGTGGACATTGTCGTGAAGATAGTCGATCCCATAGGATCAATTTAAGTAGATCATTGTAACGATCTTTAGGTAGCGAGCAGATCTTTGTAACGTAGTATATTTGTATGTAATTGATTTGATGAATAAAATATTACTTTATTTCTTGCATCTTCTTTGTCGTTGGTAATTTTATTTACGAGGAGTATTTTCCGAGCAGATGAATTCACACTTGATTTATCTTTCAAAACTTTAAGATTATCAGCACATCTTTTTTAGATCGTTATGAATATATCGAGGAGATTTTATTGAGCGGATCAATGTTTACTTTACTCGTTTTATTCAGACTTAGGTTTTAATACCACAAAGTCTTTTTCTCGTTGTAAGTATGGGCGAGGAGTGTTTATCGAGCGGATCGATGTTTACTCGACTCGCTTATAATTTTAGACTTAGGTTTTTAGTACCAAAAAGTCTTTTTCTCGTTGTAAATAGTTCGAGGAGTGTTTATCGAGCGGATCGATGTTTTACTCGACTCGTTTATAATTTTAGACTTAGGTTTTTAGTACCAAAAAGTCTTTTTCTCGTTGTAAATGTATCGAGGAGTGTTTATCGAGCGGATCGATGTTTTACTCGACTCGTTTATAATTTTAGACTTAGGTTTTTAGTACCAAAAAGTCTTTTTCTCGTTGTAAATAGTTCGAGGAGTGTTTATCGAGCGGATCGATGTTTTACTCGACTCGTTTATAATTTTAGACTTAGGTTTTTAGTACCAAAAAGTCTTTTTCTCGTTGTAAATGTATCGAGGAGTGTTTATCGAGCGGATCGATGTTTTACTCGACTCGTTTATAATTTTAGACTTAGGTTTTTAGTACCAAAAAGTCTTTTTCTCGTTGTAAATAGTTCGAGGAGTGTTTATCGAGCGGATCGATGTTTTACTCGACTCGTTTATAATTTTAGACTTAGGTTTTTAGTACCAAAAAGTCTTTTTCTCGTTGTAAATGTATCGAGGAGTGTTTATTGAGCGGATCAATGTATACTCGACTCGTTTTTTGAATTTATCGAGGAGTTTTTATCGAGCGGATCGATGTTTACTCGACTCTTTTTAATTAGACTTAGGTTTTTAACCCAAAAAGTCTTTTCGATCGTTGAAGATATATCGAGGAGTGTTTATTGAGCGGATCAATGTATACTCGACTCGTTTTTTGAATTTATCGAGGAGTTTTTATCGAGCGGATCGATGTTTACTCGACTCTTTTTAATTATACTTAGGTTTTTAACCCAAAAAGTTTTTTCGATCGTTGAAGATATATCGAGGAGTGTTTATTGAGCGGATCAATGTATACTCGACTCGGTTCGTTCTCAATTTTCATTAATATGATAGTGTAATTCCGAGGAGCATTAACCGAAATAATCGATGTATATAGAATGCTAAAACTCTTTACTAATTGAACTTGTAGGCTCAGGCCTTTGTTACAAGGATTAAAACTTGATAAAGTAAAATAAAAAAAATTCAGTATAATTTGCTAAAATTTATTTACCATAGTATTTCCTAAGGTTGACCGCATTCCAGGTTCTTGGTAAGGCTGTTCCATCCAAGTGTGCAATTTTGTATGAACCTTTCTTTCCTACGCCAATGACGATGTAAGGTCCATCCCAATTTTGTTGTAATTTTCCCACATGCTTGGATACTTCTACCTTTTTCAAGACCAAGTCTCCTTCTTTGAAAGTTCGGATGCGTACTTTTTGATTGTATGCTTTCTCCATATTTGTTTTAGTGACTTGTAGGCGTACAGCAGCTTTATCTCTTAAAGCTTCTGTTAAATCAATGTCATTTTCTCTCGCTTTTTCATTTTCTTGATCGTCGAACATCTCTATTCTTGGCGTTGGGATTAGGGTTTCAACAGGAATAACAGCCTCCGACCCATACACCAAGCTGAATGGTGTTTCCCCGGTTGAGCTTCTTACTGTAGTTCGATTAGCCCATAGTACTCCTGGAAGTTCATCGAGCCATCTTCCTTTGGCCGAACCTAATCTTTTTTCCAAAGATTTTATTATTTCTCGGTTTGCTACTTCGGTTTGTCCGTTCGCTCTTGGATGTCCGACCGAAGTGAAATTTTGTTGAATTCCCAGTTTCGAACACCATTCTATTACTTGTTTTCCCGCGAATTGGGTTCCATTATCTGAAATTAGGATCCTTGGGATGCCAAATCGGCAAACTATGAACTTCCATAGGAAGTCAATCACTTGGAATTGAGTTATTCGTGCGAGTGCAATGCATTCTATCCATTTGCTGAAATATTCTACAGCGACCAGGACGTAAGCTTTTTTGGATCTGTCCGCTGGAAAAGGCCCCACAATGTCCATTCCCCATTGATCGAAGGGCCAACATACTGGAATTGGATGCATGTTTTCTGCTGGTTGATGACATATGTTAGCATGGATCTGGCAGTGATGACATTCTTGGACATATAGAGTGGCATCTTTATTGATGGTAGGCCAATAGTAACCAGTCCTGAGACATTTTAAGGCCAATGCCCTTGATCCGCTGTGATTTCCTGCGTCTCCTTCATGTATTTCTCGCAGTATATCGGCGGTTTGTGACTCAGGGATGCATTTCAGGAGAATTCCTGATACCGACCTTCGGTAGAGTTTTCCTTCTACTAGCGTATATTTTGGGGCTCGATATTTTACTTTCCGAGCTGCATTCTGATCAGATGGTAGTTTTTCTTCACGAAGATAGTCTATCATTGGGGTCATCCAATTTTCTTCGACTTCATCTATTTCCATTATATCGACTGCCGGTGTTTCATCGATATCGACTGCCGGTGTAGAAGATATCAACCAATTGATCACCCGTTCGGTTTTTCCGTCGTGGGCTCCTGTGAATTTAGACAGTTGATCGGCCCATCTGTTTTCCGAACGTGGGATGTTCTGTATGTCGAAATTTTCAAACTTCTCGGCTAATGTTTTTACTTTGGCGAGGTATTTTACCATATTGAATTCCTTAGCTTCGTATAGGCCTCTTATTTGTCTTTGTACTAACTCTGAGTCGGTTAACACTTTAAGCCTTTTAATGTTAGCTTTGATCGCCATTTCCATTCCTGCGATTAACGCTTCATATTCAGCTTCGTTGTTTGTTACAACGAAGTCCAATGTTATCGCGTAATTCAAATCTTCCTTATTTGGTCCGGTGAAGTTGATTCCGGCGCCTCCTCCTTCTCGGCATGAAGCACCATCGACATGCATTAACCAAGTTTGATCTTCTATAATCAAGACATCGTCGTTGAGGCTGCTCGATGATTCACCAGTCTGTGTTGGTGTTTCTAATATAAAATCGGCTAATACTTGGGCCTTGATGGCAATCCTTGGTTTGTAGTCTACATCGAACTGGCTGAGTTCGATGGCCCATTTGATCAATCTTCCGGAGGCTTCTGGTTTTGCTAGAACTTGCCTTAGCGGCTGATTCGTCAAAACGATGATTTTGTAAGTTAAGAAGTAGGGTCGGAGTTTTCGTGCGGCCACTACTAAGGCCAGCGTGAATTTTTCTATTTCCAAGTAATTCTTCTCCGCCCCTTGTAATAATTTGCTAAGATAATAGACGGGCTTATGCTCGGAGCCCTCTATCTTAATTAGCACTGAACTAATGGCCGTATCGGAGATGGAGATGTAGATGTACAACGGTTCCCCTTCCGTCGGTTTAGCTAACATCGGGGGCGTTGTCAAATATTCTTTGAGTTGTTCGAAGGCTCGTTCACATTCTTCGGTCCAAGCGAATTTTTTCGCTTTTCGAAGTGTTTGGAAAAAGGGCAAGCTTCTGTCCGCAGATTTTGATATGAATCTATTCAATGCTACGATTTTCCCAACTAAGCTTTGTACTTGAGAGATGGTCTTGGGAGGTTTCATTTCAGTTATGGCTCGAATTTTTTCTGGGTTGGCCTCTATACCTCGCTGATGTACCAAGTATCCTAAAAATTTTCCTGACTTAACACCGAAGGTGCATTTTGCAGGGTTCAACTTCATACGGTATTTTCTTAAGATTTGGAAACATCGATCTAGATGTTTTATGTGATCTGCTTCATTCATACTTTTGACTAACATGTCGTCTACATAGACTTCCATTATTTCTCCGATTAATTCCCTGAACATTAAGTTTACTAACCTTTGGTAAGTAGCGCCGGCATTCCTCAATCCGAATGGCATTACAATAAAACAGTATACTCCCTGTTCGGTTATGAACGCGGTCTTCTCTTGATCCCGCTCGTCCATGTATATTTGATAAAATCCTTGGAAGGCGTCCATCATGCTGAATATCGCGAAGCCAGCAGTCGAGTCCACCAATAAGTCAATCCTTGGGAGGGGGTATGGGTCGCGTGGACATAACTTGTTAAGGTCGGTGAAATCATTGCACATTCTCAATTTGTTGTCCTTTTTATCCCCTTTTGCTACTAGTACAACATTACATAGCCATTCCGAGAAATGTATTTCTCGGATTTGTTTTGCTTCGAGCAATCTCTCTACTTCGGCTTTGATAATTCTATCTTTTACCGGTCCATGATTTCTTTTCTTCTGTCTGGCGGGTTTCGCCGAAGGGTCGATTTTTAGGGTATGCTTGATTATCCGAGGATCAATTCCTTCAATCTCATTCGCGCTCCAGGCGAAGACGTCAACATTATTTCTTAGGAATTCGATTAACATTATTTCTCCTTCTCTGCTCAATTCTGTACCTATTCTTGTTGTTTTGGACGAGTCGCCTTCTACTAGAATTATATCTTTATGTTCTGGGGGTTTCAAGGATAAGTCTAGCGGTTCTTTCCCCTTTTTATCTAACCGATCAGTAATAGGAATTTCAACCTCATTTCTAATGAGATCGTCTTCGATCTTTCTCTTGCTCGGAGTAATTGACTTAGGGTTTTCTTTCAAAGTTAGCGATGTGCTGTAGCAATTCCACGCCATACAGTGGTCGTTCGTTATTTCTCCGATGCCCATATCGGTCGGAAACTTTATCTTCTGATGATAGGTAGAGACTACAGCTCTGAAAAGGTTAAGGGCTGGTCGCCCTAGTATAGCGTTATAAGCGAAGGGTGTTTCCACTACTAGGAATTTTATCAACTTCACTGTCCTAAGTGGTTTCTTCCCAAGTGACACACTTAAAGATATTGTTCCGCTGGGGATAATCTCGGACCCTCCAAAGCCTACTAACGGCGTAGCTACCTTTTGTAGGTTTATTTGTCCCAAGTTCATTTGGGCTAAAACCTCCCGGGAGATGATATTTGCCGAGCTTCCATTATCAATTAGGATTCTTCTTACATTATAATTCGCTATCTCTAATGATACTACCATAGGAAAATCGGGGTTATCTTCTTTTGTGTCCCAAATGATGTTTTTAGGTACTTCGCCTTCGTTGAAGCTGATCGGCTGGTGATTTGTCGGCCTGTTTTCCAGAGTCCATATTTCTTTTGGATATTTAGAATTTCGAATTATGGATCGGGCTGTCCTTCGTCGTGCATTACGACTATCTCCACCCGCGGGTCCCCCGGATATTGTATGGATAGTCCCATTGATTTGGTCCTGATTTAACTCCTGAGTAGGTCGACGTTCGGGCGACCTTCGACGAGAACTTCTCCTTCGATTACCGTTCCGAGGGCTTCTACTTCTTTCCCTTTTGCGATTATCTTGGTCTATGTATTCGTCTAGTTTTCCTTGCTCGATCAGTTTTTCGACTTCTCTCTTAAGGTGAAAACAATTTTCCGTTAGATGCCCATGTGCCCTGTGGTACTTACAGTATTGATCATAGTTTCTAGACCCCGGTCTGGGCTGAGCGATTTTCCTTGCCTCGGGAATCCAGTTATTTCTTTCTAGGACTTCCAATATTTCTTCCATTGGAGCATTTAATCTTGGGTGTTCTACTTGATTCACCCTGCTTCTGATTGGTTGCTCAGGGTTTCTTGGTCTTTGGTAGTAATTAGGTTGTCTTTCGTGATCGGCTTTGCTGTATTCCAGTCGCTGGAAAACGTTACCTCTCCTGGAAGATCGCTCATAGTCTAAGGGTCTTTGAATAGGAATCTTATCATGCCGCTTGGAGCCTGAAGCTGTGAATTTATTTTTGTTTTTATCCTTAAAGGAATTCATCTCTTCTTGGGTCATATACTTAGATGCCAAGCTCATGATGTCGGCGAACGTTCTTGGTTGTTTTCGACTGAGGGCATTTCCGAACTGCCTGTTTTTAGTGAGATCGAAGAGGATAGAAATTATGTAATCAATATTTGGAGAATCGATTTTGAGTAATTCTACGTTGAATCTGGCCAACCAGTTTCTTAGGGATTCTCCTTCTTGTTGATGTATGGTTCCTAGGTAGCTCATCGGGAGTTTTTGCCTCTTCTGACTGGCAAACTGCTGCGTCAATTTATTGCATAATTCCCGGAAACTGAATATGGAGTTGGCAGGTTGTTTTGCGAACCAATCCAACGCTAGGCCCTCGAATGTGGTCACCATTAACTTGGCGGTGAATTCGGCAGAGTGGGCATATAAATTCATGATGTTAGTGAAGCTAAAAATATAATCATCCGGGTCGGTGGTTCCGTCATATCGGGGTAGTCTACCCGGGACCTGTCCAATGGATTGCGCTTCTTTTATTTCTCTGCAGAAGGGAGAACATGCTGCAAGGCTCTCCTGGAGTTCCGCGGTTCGGGTCCACGGGTTTTGAACAGATCGTAGGCGTTGCTCCAGTCGTTCTTGTACTATTCTCTCGATTTCTCTTTCCGAGAATCGAGTTGCTCGTGGTCGATCTGGGATAGCATCATCTATGTCATCCTCGATAGGGATTATTGTTCGTTCCTTCGATCCGCTGCGATCCGCCTGTGGCCTTCTTCGACCTGGTTTTCTTCGGGGGCGGTTATCGGAGGGTTTAGAATTGTCCTGCTGTGGGCTGCGTAACGAGCGTCTCTCACTTGCTGGGCTGTCCGCTTGTTGAGAGGTTTGTTTGTTTGGCCCTGGCATTCCTGGTGCAGGAGTTGTCCTGGGAGTCGCAGCGTTTCGAGGAATTTGGTCTAAAACTAGCAATTCTTCTGGAGAGAGTGATTTGAAGAGCATTGCTATTTGTCTCAGTTTTTCCTGAGCGCCTGGGAGAGGAACTGGTATTTCGGGGACTACCGGTTCTTCCTGTATTGCACCGGTAAGACCTCCTTGGTGTTCCTGCTGACGAGAACGGGTATCTGGGAGATTTTCATTGGTGTTGGGAATGTTGTTATCGTTGTTGTCTTGTGGATCTTCGGATGTGTTGTGGCCGGTGGTTGTATTACTTCTCGCTCCAATGCGAGCACTTTTCCTTGGGCGAGCCATGTGTCGATCGAATAATTAACCTAGCCCCTCGGTGGGCGCCAACTGATTTAACCGGATTTCGTCGGGTTAATTGAATTATCAGTGAATTTTGTGATATCGGGGGTTTTCGATATTTATATATATTATTTAGGGCTCTGTTACTTTATTCCGGATGGATCGGTTACAGAGAAAAGCAATATTCAAGAACAAGAAGTAAAACCACCAAACAAAGCTATGAAACACACCGATATGAAGGTAAAAGGCTTAGTAATAATATTGAATATTATTAAGTTGTGCTGTTGTAAGCAGTGTTAAATCCTGAATTCTCACAATTCAGGAATTTTCTGTCCTCTCTTAATACAATGATTAACTAGGTATTTATATAATGCTAAACCTAGTGTTACAAGGAAACATAGTCCTAATAGGACTCGGTCCAAATATCCTTCTTGGGTCCGGAGTACAATCTTCTATCGAAGCGAGCTGCACTTGGCCGGGTCTGCAAGATGATCCCGATCTGTTAGGTTTGGTCGAATCGATCTTATCTGCTTCGTTCGATTCGAATAGTAAGTAGGGTGCGAAATAGCCCCCATCAAAAAGCGAAGTAGATGTTGCAATTCACCAAATCGAAGTACAAAGACTATATATTGATTAAATTCAATATGGAAGAATCCAAGAAAGGATTAGTTCCAAAGAGACAAAGCTCTCTTACTTATTTAATGAGCCCTAAATTTAATAAGTAAAGAAGTAAATGTCTCAAGAAGCCTTATGGTTTAGCATTTGGATTGCTTGTAGCATGTAAAGTCTTGTACTAGACCTGACACATCAAAATGCTCTGATCATTCAAGAGCTACTGATAGTCGAACACCAGTAAAGGACGCTGGACTACCATTAAAGCAATCCTCGAAGATAATTAAAGGATATAATGCTGGTTTGTGGTAGTAATGGAAAATTGAAAACTCGAAGGATTTAAAGATTCGAGATTCCCAGTCTGAAGTGGATGATTTATTCTGTCTCGATGAAGCTAAGGTAAATTGGAAGAAATTCCAATAGTAAACCATTGCCGACTCAATCAGAATAATAGCACCATTATGATGCTGCACAAGAGAAAGTGTTTAGACGAGAAACATTCGTCCAATGATTGAATGAATTACCTAGCATGGCAAAAACCTGTTATAATCTTAACCGATTTAAACAAGGCAATTGCTCAATGAAAAGGAAACGAGATCTCACCGATGATCTGAACACAATATCATATGATTGAACAAGTCATAGATAACTGAGACGCGTAAAAGTACTACGTTATCTCAAAAAGACAAACTTAGCAGATCCACTAATTAAGCTCTTTCACAAATGGTTCGAGGGACATCTTGGTATAGATGGGTCTTAGAAATGTTGTGATTGGCTTTAGGGCAAGTGGGAGATTGATAGGATAGTGCCCAGCAAGCCAATATTAATTAGATTGTTGAAGTACTATTTTCTTATGGTTTATAATTAATATGCCCGTTCATTCATAGTACATGAAACTGAACAATGGCCAACTTCATCTCTCGCGAACTTATCTAAGCGATTGGATGAAATCCTGAGGTCATAATAGACTATGGGACGATTCCCTTCAGTACTGAGTGCAATCATGAAACAGTCTCAAAGGTCGTGATCTTAAACCCATTCCAAGTCATAGATTCCAAACGAGACGGGGTATCGTAGGAATCGCCAAGACTTGTACAAGTATGCATGATTCACATGGAGTGAATTTGTAGCGTTTCATGAGCAAGGCATTTGAGGCCAGTGCATATGAGTAGGTGGTTCAATGGAGGATTGAATGCATCGAACGACCCGAACAGAGAAACCCATTGTGGAAGCGCATGACGCATATCGGTGATGGGATGTTTCTCAAGGCTTATAATAGTGTACGATTTAGTCCTTAGACTTGAGGTGCTAGGGCGAATTCGGTGCACGAGTGTGCGTACTTAGATTTAGGTACTGGTCACGTAGCCTGGCCGCATAGTGCCTAAGTTGGGTGCGTACACAACTGTACGCGAGTGGTTAGTACTAAGAAAGGATCTATCGACTCACCCTGATAAGGTGAGAGTATTTCTTGTACGTTCTTCGATAATATGTTCCTAGAAACACATGGCCATGGTTGGTGACGAATTTGGAAGGTATTTCCAAATTTAGCAGTCACACCGGAATTATTATCCAGAATTAGAAAGTACAGTATCGAGATAATTAGAGGTGCCGATCAATTCACACACCCTAGGTCTCGATCGGGAAATCATCGTAGAAGGACCGTATGTACATGGCAATTATAAGAGGTGAGGTTCACAATTATCAATTCACCTTTGATTGGGCTTCATGGGCTTGTGGCTAGACATCGACCATGAAGTGTAGGTACTCCTAAATTAATAGGAAAATTAATTCTAGGAGTGGTCAATTAAAAGTTGTTTAATTGATCGGAGCATTTAATTGCTCGTTAATTAAATCACGAAAGTCGTGGGCCTGCTACCAGTTGATGGTGAACCCAGAGGGTCACACACAATACAATTGGACGGTGACTGTCTTAAAGGAAAGCAAATGATTTAAAGTTGTTAAATCAAAGTAATTGAATTATGGTATTAATTCAATTGGAGATTATTAATTAGATATCTATTTGATTAATGTTTAATTAATTAATTAGAGTTATCTGATTAATTATGGAATTAATTAAAGTTGTTAATTAATTGGAAGAAGGAATAAATAATTAACCAATTTTAGGATTGGATAATTATGTGTTGATTTTGCAATTAACTAGAAATGGGGAAGTGGGCGATTTTTGTGAATAAGGAAAAAGGGTTTTATTTCTTGGAGAGCAAGCTAGAAGAGATTTACCAAATCTCACATTCCTAAGTTGATTAGGAATGAAGATTTGATAAGGGAAGGATATATCTCTTTAGAGAAGGTTTCTTCTCTTATAAATACTCCTTCTCTTCTCTTCATTAAGAGAGGTTAGAAAATTTTGAGAGAGACACAAAACCCTAAAATCTTTTGAGAGAACAAATTCACCTTTGCTGAAAATTGAGAGAAGTCGATTTTTACTTGAAAAGAAATTCAGTTTTTGCACAAGAATTATAATCTACAAAATCGCCCCAATAGTTTTCGCCCCAAACCCAAGTCGGCCGAACCGAACCTGAGCTGGCCGAACCCAACCTGGTCGAGCCCTGTTTCGATCACACAATTCCTGTGATCTTTTTCTTCCATATGTATCTCCTAACCCTGATCGAGATCTTAAGTCCAGATCCAGATCCGAAATCCTTTGCTGACAAACCTGCGAGATCCAGTTCTGAGCCTAAGACTTGTAGGCGTCACTACAATCCGATTGGTGTGGACTAACTTTGGAGGTGAGACACATCGATCACTCAAGCTATGGATCGAACCAAACACATGGAGGAAACCACCACAAATCCGTGGTGAGGTAAATTGCGATTAAACCCCCTATGTTTAATTAAGTGTTTGATTCATGCTTTTCGTATAATAAACTGTGGAGAAAAATTTATGGGACATATAGGGACCTCGAAAAATTTTAAATTCCGCACTTTGTTGTATTGACAATCGAGCCCCTAGATAGAATATCCCAACATTCGCTGCTTCTAGATTCTCCTCCTCGTCCTCTTGATCAACAAAATTACTATCGATCTCAAGGTTAATGTCTGAAGGGGGAGTTGGCAATGGCTTTCCAAACTCTTCAACAAGATGAGCCAATGGAAAATGTTGATAGTTGACGCTCGACAGATCAGTAGAAGAGTATTCCTCACAATAATGATTCAGACGTACATGTGTCGCCTTGAAGTACTCCCTTCGGCGATCTTCAATCACTCCCAGCGCGACCATCTGATGAATCGCCTTTTTGAAAGTACTCTCAAGGAGCGGACCAACCATCTGATTCACCAAGGCAGTATGAACAGGGGAACTAAGGAACTCACGAATCACCCTCTCATTGTGATTTCTACCATAACGATCAGTAAGACCACTAAGAAGAAGGTCCTTATCATACTCCTCCAAGGAGGCTTGAAGATCTGTGACCTGAGATTCCAGCTCACTGATTCGAGTAGTACTTTGGAGTTGATAATCCTCCAACTCCTTACTCAGACGATCAACCTGCCCTTGGGCACGAGAAGACTCCAAAACTTTGTTTATGATTTCCTGGTCACCTTTCTCCGCTACCTGAGAATCCGAAATTGGATGGGGAAGTAATGAGGACGTAGAAGGACCGACCTCGGAACCACTCGCCTTATGAAGCAATGCTCTGTTCTTCTCATCTAAGAATTCGCATTGTTGTCTCCAAAGAGCAGCTTCGTAGGCATACAACATCAGGCAAATATTTGTCTAAAGAACAAAAAGGACGAATCAATGAGTTGTAAGCCCATTGGAAAAGTCAATAAAGAAAAATATTTAACAACGAATACCTTCTTGGCATAAAGAGAAGCTTTTTGTAATTTTTCCAAAGGATCTTTCTGAAGAAGCTTATTGACATCACGAGTAAAAATGCCAGAAAGAAGAATACGGGTTGCCTTGTCAACGGCATTCTCGTTTTCGTCATGAATTAAAGAATCATTTTCAGGGTAACCACCTGCTCTCTTCCCCTGTAAATGATCTTCGATCATCTCAACGACAATGGGCTTCGGATGCTCTTCACCAAGCAGAGAAAGATCCTCACCAGAACGACCGTAGTAGTGCCTTCTTCTCTTAACCGGCTTGTCGATAGGATGGGGCATCGACCAACTGCGACATCCGCGAATGCCAAGGGAAGTCTGAAGCTGGAAAGGAGGATAACCCTGTCCTGTCCCTTGGTAAACTGGAGCCTGCGCAATCGGAGGAGTTTCTTGAGATGAATCTGGAGATTCCTCTCTGTAATCCTCTGAATCATGGCCCAAATCCAACTTTCACTTCTTGGACGCTCTCTGTTTGATTGGAAGGTTCTCTACCGTTTTATTAGATTTGGACAGAACCATCTTCCTTTTTGAGGAGTGCCGAGAGTTTTCTACCATAAAAACTGAAGAAAACGAATTCTAAATTAGACGTGTTAGTAAGAGAAAATATAATACGACATTAAAATAAAATGCTTACCCAGCGACTGAGAAGGGGAAGTGATAAGTGTTGGGTTATTGGTAACGTCAGGACGTCAAAAGCAGCGGAATTTAAAAATTTTAAAATAACCCAATCAAGATCTTTACTCATCTAGTCATACGAAAAGGATTTTCACGCAAAAACAAAACCAACCATAGGGTTTTAGAATTTACCTCACCGCAGGCAAGGTGGTGGTTTTTCTTCGGTCTTCTATCAGATCTGATGGATCTGGTTCGTGAGAAGCACCCCATGTGTTGTGCCTCTAGCGGTATCCACACCAACTGGATTGAAGCAACTCTCTTGGATCCTTAGGCTCAGAACTGGGATCCAAAAGTTATCAAACAAGGAAGAAGGAGAAAACTATTTGCATAAACACTTTGGATAAAGTAGTGCTCGGCCCAAAAAGATTACAATTCGCATGAACACCCCCTTTGATAAAATAGTGTTCTGCCGAAAAATCTTTGTAGAGGAAGTATGTGGGCGGCGGCTTGTGCATCTCTTAGGTTTTAGTGATTGTTAGTATTTAATAACAATCCTTCTACCTTAGTGCTTGTACATAATGAGGAGTCTTAATTTAATAATGATCCTATTACTACATCACCTTTCTAGTTCAACTACTCGATGTATATCTATATATTAAAGAATTCACACGATATATTTAGATATCTTTTAGAATCCTTATCATATATAAATACATATAAAGAATCCATATCTAGTTCATTTAGGAAACAAGAATAAGATGACTTAATTAATTTCCTATTGAACTTGGACATCTTTAATTAAGCAAATTTTATTTACTTAATTGGATTCCTTAATTAATTAAACCCCTTTAATTAATTCAGCCCATTTAATTGATTAATATAATTAATCAATTAAATTAATTCCTCTCTAGTCAATTAACACTTTAATTAATTAGTTTCCTTCTTCAAGAATTAATACTTTAATTCTTAAGTTTTGATTTAACCCTTTAAATCAAACTTTCCTTATATGATTTGTTGCAGTCCAATTGTATTGTGTGTGACCCTCTAGGTTCACCATTAATTGACCGCGGGCCCACGACTTTCGTGATTTAATTTGCGAGCTTATTAATAGCTCCGATTAATTGAACCCCTTCAATTAACCACTCAAGAATTAATTTCCTTATTAATTAATGAGTACCCACACCTCATGGTCGATGTCTAGCCACAAGCCCATGAGGCCCAACTTCAGGTGAATTGATCTCAGTGAACCTCACCTCTTATAAGTACCATGTACATACGGTCCTTCTAACGATTAATTTCCCGATCGAGACCTAGGGTGTGTGAATTGATCGGCACCTCTAATTATCTCGATAACTATACTTTCTAATTCCTGACAATGATTCCAGTGTGACTGCAAAATTTGGAAACCCCTTTCCAAATGCGTCACCAACTGTGGCCACAGGTTTCTCGGAATCTATTATCTAAGAACGTATAGGAAATTCTCTCAACACACTACGTTGAGTCGGTAGATCCTATATTGATGCTAACCATTCACTTACACGACTATACGCACCCAACTTAGGCACACAATGATCAAATTACGTGACCGGCACCTAAATCTAAGTACGTACTCCCATGCACCAAATTCGCCCTAGCACCTCAAGTCTAAGGACTAAATCGTACACTGTTATAAGCTTGAGAAACATCCCATCGCCGATGTGCATCATGCGCTTCCACAATGGGTTTCTCTGTTCGGGTCGTTCGATGCGTTCGATCCTCTATCGAACCACCTACTCATATGCACTGGCCTCAAATGCCTTGCTCATGAAACGCTACAAATTCACTCCATGTGAATCATGCATACTTGTACAAGTCTTTGCGATTCCTACGATACCCCGTCTCGTTCGGAATCTATGACTTGGAACGATTTTAAGATCACGACCTTAGAGACTGTTTCATGATTGCACTCAGTACTGAAGTGAATCGTCCCATAGTCTATTGTGATCTAAGGATTTCATCCAATCGCTTAAGTGATTCGCGAGAGATGAAGTTGGCCATTGTTTGATTTACATACTATAAATAAACGGGCGTATTAAGTCATTTATACTAAAGAAAGATAATGATAGTTCCAATACAAGCTAAATATATTGGCTTGCAGGGCACTATCCCATCAATCTCCCACTTGCCCTAAAGCTAATCACAAACGTTTCTAGGACCCATCTTTTTAAAGATGTTCTTCGAACTCATTTCATGATATAGCCTCTTCTAGTGGATCCGCTAAGTTGTCTTCTGAGTTGACGCGATCCATTATGTGCGTTAACTCTACCAATGATTTCTCTAATCAAATGGTACTTTTCTCTCAATTGTGTTAAGATTTCTTGTGAGATCTCGCATGCTTTGCTTTAGCAATAGCTCCATTGTTATCATAGAAGATAACCATGAGCCTCGCAATGCTAGGCACTACATCCAACCATAGGATGAAGTTTTATATCCAAACAATTTCTTAAGCCGCATATAATGCTACATTTAATGCTGCAATATATCTTGCTTCAGTGGTTTAGATGGTTACGGTGTTTTGCTTGGAACCCTTTCGAATTTACCGTTACCCCATTGAGGCATGATATGTATCCAAAATGGATATATTTAATTCATCCACATCAGACTGAAAATTCGAATCAGTAAATCCTTTGAATTTTAATTCTCCACTACTACCGTAGACCAAGAACAAATCCGTAGTCTTTGTCAAGAGCATAAGGATATCTTTTACGGTGGTCCAGTACTCTTCACTGGAGTTTGACTAGCAACTGCTCGTGAAACTTGAGCAAGTCCTACGTCTGGTCTAGTACTACATAGTAAGGCATGCCACATGCCACCTTTTGTTTGAAACATATGGTATTTGAGACATTCTCCTTTTATCCTCATTTGATGTAGGGCACATCGATTTGGAACAAGGGATACATTGTCTCATTGGAAGCAATCCTTTCTTGGATTCTTCATACTGAATTTTTCTAGTATTTATTCTATGTACTTAGATTTAGAGAGTGTCAGCATCTTTTCCGATCAATTTCTATAGATACGTATCCCAATACGCAA
The DNA here is from genome assembly GCA_038501285.1 of Penstemon eatonii. Taxonomy (NCBI): domain Eukaryota; kingdom Viridiplantae; phylum Streptophyta; class Magnoliopsida; order Lamiales; family Plantaginaceae; genus Penstemon; species Penstemon eatonii. Next base: position 39,409,101 of record CM076710.1, on the reverse strand, counting down.
GATGCTTCTCCTAAATCATTCATGGAGAATTGCACGGACAACCATGCTTTCGTCTGTGCAAATATTCCGATATCATCCCAGATAACCAGAACATTATCGACACATAAAATAGGAGCTTCATCGCGCTCCCACTAATCCTTTTGTACACTCAAGGTTCATATTCATTTTGATGAAGTCAAATGTCTTGACTGTCTCATCGAAACAAATATGAATCTAAATGGATTCAGACATTGCTAATGGAGAAAAGGTTTCATCAATGTGTAATACCCGAGAATTTTTCGGGTCCTTTAATTGTAATTTAATTGGATTAATATCCAATTTTATATGCTAATGTGTTTTAAAGTTAAATTAAATTCCCTTTTGTGCTATGTTATGAACATTAATTAATTCTTATGGAATATTGGACTTAGAAATAAATTAGGAAACATGTCTATTGCCTTTTAAAAACATTGGGGTCATTTTGTAATTTATTTTGGACCTAAGTGCGCAAAATTTTATGTTTTGGGGGCAAAAAATGCGCTTTACCAAAGCTCAAGGAGCAAAGTGCAAATTCTCCCCAATCTTTTCAAATCCTACATCAAGCAATGTAATGAGTGAAAAGCCAAGAAATCAACCTTGGCCATGACCCTATGAAGTAACCATGCCCCTACTTGAAGTATAGCCATACCTCTACCCCCACATTCTCCATTCAAACACTTCACCACTCTTATTATACCTCCAAAATTCAGATTTTTGTGTTCCCCTACACCAACCATTACTTTCTTGAAGTGGAAAGTTAGAGAGAAGTTGGAGAGGATAGTGAGGGTTCTTGAGAAATATATTAAGAGTAGGAGAAATTATATAGAAAGTAGAAGGGTAGAGGAGAAAACACCACCATCACCACCACCTCCCACCGGACCACCACCACCACCGCTGCTGCCACCGCCACTGCCGCCGCCGCTGCCACCTTCGTGAACCGGAAAAAGGAAAAGGCTAACTTGGAAGCTTGTAAGAATGTTCAAAAATCCCTTAAGCATCTTTTTACTTGATTATGTGGAACAATCTTTAAAAACTCATTTGAAGTTTTGAAACCCAACTTTAGATGAGTGTTTAATGTTCAAATTTTTAGATTTATATATTAGTTAAAAGATGAATAGTTTAAAAAAAAAAAAGGGTTAAAAAATAAAATAAAGGGGTTAAATTGTCGAGTAAAGTTTGATTTCGAATTAATAGTAATAATAAATATTTCAATTAGAACTTACTACATAAAATTCTTGAAATAAATAACTTTACTTATAACTTTGTAATAAACCTTAGAACCCTTGACCGGACTTGAAGGTCCATCTTTCGATCGTAGTTTCAATATCGATCAACTATGATTCAAATGTATGTTGACTAAAGCATGGCTTAGTCGTTGATTTAACCGGATTTCGTTAGGTTATTCAATTATCAGTGAATTTGTGATATCGGGGGTTTTCGATATTTATATATATTATTTAGGGCTCTGTTACTTTATTCCGGATGGATCGGTTACAAAGAAAAGCAATATTCAAGAACAAGAAGTAAAACCACCAAACAAAGCTAAGAAACACACCGATATGAAGGTAAAAAGCTCAGTAATAATATTGAATATTATTGAGTTGTGCTGTTGTAAGCAGTGTTAAATCCTGTATTCTTAGAGTTCAGGAATTTCGTAGTTGTTTTCATACAATGATTAACTAGGTATTTATATAATGTTAAACCTAGCGTTACAAGGAAACATAGTCCTAATAGGACTCGGCCCAAATATCCTTTTTGAGTTTGGAGTATAATCTTATATCGAAGCGAGCTGCAGTTGGCCGGGTCGGTAAGATGATCCCGATCTGTTTGAATTGGTCGAATCAATCTTATCTTCTTCATTCGATCCGAGTAGTATATAGGGTGCGAAATAGCCCCCATCAGTACTCCCTCACTTCTTCGAGCGTATAGATAATAGAAGCTAGTAGAAGTAGATAAATCTTCACGACTGTTTGTTTTCTATGGATGGAGCCTCGTTAAAAACCTTTCTTAAGAAAAAACCCTGTGGGAAAAAATCTTAAGTAAGGAAAAGAGTGCTTCATATCATAGATAGTCGTTTTCTCTGTCCGATTACGAACCGCCACACGTCTATTCAGGAGGCTTTTTATATCCTTTCGTTTTTGGCGGGAACATGATTAGCTGCAATGAATTCGAAACGTCTTTTCCCATATTATTATAAATAGGTGACCTTCGAATTCGCCATTTTTCCTTTACACCTCCTTATAACTCATAATCATTTTCCTGACTAGTCGTTCATCTCATAAAATTTTTCTTTTATCGATCTTCATCTTCGGGGAACCAGAACATATGGCTTTTGTAAGAAGATCTTCTTCTTCTTCTAGAGAGATCGTCGCCCCTGATAACGATGAGGAGTTGCATTCTAATCCTTTGGGCGAACAAACTCCAGTATCCGACTTCGTCGTCCCTGTAGAAGATACTTTCAAGGTACGAATCCTTTCTGATGCGGATGTAGCTGCCCGAGCCAAAAAGGGCAAAGGTACTGTTCCTCAGATTTCTGAGCCAATTGAGGAGGTAGCTTGCGCATATACGGCGGAAACATTCCCGGAGGTTGTGAATAATTATACCAAATATTTTCCGGAAGGTTCTGAGATAATTCTTCCTTCCTCCACTGATAGGGTCACATCTCCCCCGGAGGGACGTCGAGCCTTTTATACGGCTCACTTCAATAGCGGACTGCGCCTTCCTTTGTCTCCCCTCTTTCTTGAAGTTTTGAAAACTTTCAGTGTGTGCTTGACACAGCTGGTTCCAAATTCCGTTGCTTTTATGGTTTGTTTTTCTGTTTTGATGATTGCGAAGGGGTTTAAACCTTCTTTTCGTAATTTTACGCAACTTTTCCGCTTCAATATTTCCAGTCCTTCAAATCGCGGATATTTCTTCGCTAGTCAGCGGCCTAGTCGAGCAATCTTTGACGCCCCTGTTTCTAGTAATCCTTCATGGAAATCTCATTTCTTCTTTGTTCGTCCTCCGTCTAATATTTGTTTGGCGGATGGTTCGACCATGCCTTTTTCATGGGATCATGGTTCCAGTTGGATTCCTGGAGGTCGCTTACCGACTGGTGAACTTATTCCTGACGATGTACAGTTTATCACTGAGATCCCCGAAATGCGTGCAAACAAATATCAAAGCGCTCTTCTGATCGGGGAGGCTTTCCTTCGTAAGGCGGGGTTAAGTGTTCATAACTTTCTCATCAGTTCATCATCCGATCCTCTTGGTTAGTACTTTATTGTATCTTAGTGCTGTGACTATACTTTTTATACGGAGAAACTAACTTTTATTTTGTTTCTTTTTCAGCCCATATGGTAGAAAACTCTCGACATTCTTCGAAGGGAAAAATGGTGCTGTCGAAATCTTCCAAATCCGCAGAGAATGCCCCCATCGAGCAGAGAGCGTCGCGAAAAAGGAAGCTGGAGTTGGGTCATGAATCTGAGGAGAATAGAGAGGAATCTCCAGATTCTTCTCGTGAGTCCCCTATCCGTCAGGGCACGGGATCTGGTTATCCTCCTCTTCATCTTAGATCCTCTTTGGGTATTCGAGGATGTCGCAGCTGGTCAATGCCTCATCCTACTAATAATCCGGTTGGTAGAAAAAGGAGTTATTATGGACGCTCTGGTGACGACCTTTCTTTACTCGGAGATAAACACCCAAAACCTACTCTGGTCGAAATGATCGAGGATCATTTAGAGGGAAGGAGGGCCGCTGGTTATTCCGAGAAGGATTCTCTTATCCATGATGATAGTGAGAGCGCGGTCGATAAGGCGACCCGTGTTCTTTTGTCTGGCGTTTTCACTCGCGATCTTAATAAGCTTCTTCATAAGGATCCTTTGGAGAAATTCCAGCGAGCTTCTCTTTATGCTGAGAAGGTGATATCTTTTTCCTTAAATCATATTGACAGATAATTTTAAGGGTTCTTCTTAATTTACTAAATCCATCTCTTTTTCTTGTTCTCTTTGTTCTTCAGACCAAAACTTGTCTCGCGTCATACGCCTATGAAAATGCACTTTGGAAACAACAGTGCGAGTTTCTGGAAGAGAAGTATAAAGCTTTACTTCATAAATCCTCCGGTTCAGAGGTTGGTCCCTCAACATCTTCTTCCGTTCCCCTCATAGAGACTCGTGCTACCGGGACTGAAGATCAAGAAATAATAGACAGGGTGATGGAGGTTTCTCGTGCTCAAGAGCAGGCCAATCAAATGGCTAGAAAGTTAGAGGAATTGCAGTTACAGAGCACGACTCGAATTAGTGAGCTTGAATCTCAAGTATCAAACCTTGAAACTTCTTTAGAGGAGTACGAAAAGGATGTCCCACTTAGTGGACTTAGGGATCGATACGGTAGGAATCCTGACGAAAGAGTCGTTCGTGAGTTCCTTAATTCTCCCGTTCATACGGCGTTGGTGTATCGGATGGTCGGTCCTCTTCTTGAGAATACTTTTAAGAAGGCGATTCATCAGCTGGTCGCCTTAGAGATGATTGACGACCGTCGAAAGGAGTACTTTAAGGCGGCGCATATTCGATTGAATCGCTATGGCAAACTTTATTCTTCTTCCGAGGTTCCAGATGTCGTATATCAAGGTTTTCCCCTGGCTCACCTTGTCGAAGAATTTGGAAATCCATTGCCGATTCCTTCTTCTGATGTTAACGATGAGCTCGATGACACTTTTATCGATCCAGAAGATGAAGAAGAAGAAGAAAACGACGTATGCATGACTGAGGACGTCGGTAGCGAACAGAAGATTCCGGATAGCGATCAGGCTTCTTGAAATAGTGATTTATTTTCGAAATAATCTTTGTAATTATTTACTCGTAGGTTTTAATTGTAATTTTAGCTTTCCTTACTCTGTACGCTAAACGTTTCGTATTCAGACAGTCGTGTCTTTTCACATTCGCCGTAATAATTCAGACAAGTCATTTAATTTGCCGTAATCATTATGTGTGTGTCTTTTCAAATTCCAGTGTTTGCTCCAAGGTCATTTTTCCCGTTTCGCGCCCTTTCTTTAGGTCTGTCGCGTCCTTTCGTGTAGTATAAATACGAAAGGTAAAAACTTGACTTGTTTTTTACTGCTATACTCCTCACTTAACAGAATACTCTTTCTTCAGCTAGTCGATAAACTTTCTCGATATTAATTTGTATTTTTCCATAATCCGATCATGAGTAACCTTTTTGGTAATACTTCGAAGCGACCATCCCGTGAGGGCGCTCGGGATAGTAGATCCAAAAGATCTCGAAGAGATGGGCCGTCGATGGAGCCTCCTCGTTTGTCCCAATCAATTAGGTCGGAGATCGATACTCCTGTTATTGCTTCTGAACCTTTCTCCGTGGTAAATTCGTCGTTTTCAGAACCAATTTTTTCTGCTTCCACTCAGGAAGGAAACATGCCTTCCCCTGGTCGATTACCTTTTGGGGATATGTCCAACGAAGAACCGGCTTATAATATAGCTGTTAGTTCCAATGCTTCTTCCTTTGAGCATGTTTTTCACGGAGGGGATTTTGCTATTTCCCTTCCTTTGTCTGCTTCTACTGCCCTGATTGCCAATGAAGGGCAAGTTGGCGATGGTTTTTCTGTTAATCCTTCCGTAACGCAATCTATTTTGCAAAATTGTCCTGAATTTTTGTTTCATGATACCACTGTAATGACTACATCCTTTGAATCGGGAGGACCTTCCGGAGGTGGGACCGATTCCAGGTCTGGTCGTCGAACCGTAATTTCTGCTTCGGGCAAGGAAACCTCAGTTAGCCCCAACGAGAGGGAATCCCCTCGTCCATTAGATGATCGCTGTGTGCTTGTGCAGGTTAATGACATTCTTTTGTCGGAAACTCCACGTTCCGATGGTGTCCCTTTGACTAGTGAACTGCCTGGTTCTGTTGAACCTGATGCTTTGTCCTGGGACTTAGGCATGAGTACTATTTTGCCCGGCGAGTTGAGGAAGCTCGAAGGTACCTCCAATGTTCGCCTTGTTCAATCTCTGGTGAAGATATGTGAGCAGGTAAGCATATCTCGAATATTTTTCCTATTCTTTGTTTTGAATGCCTTGTTGTATGGCGGTTTTTCTTACTCTTTCTGCTTTTTTAGGGCAAGTATTTTGCACTCCAGCTGGGTGTGCAAAATGACGAACTGTGGAATAGTCGGAGAGTTCTTCAAGGTCAGTTGGAGTCAGAAAAGGCTAAAGCCAGGGGTTTGGAGTTGCAGCTGCAACTTGCCAAAGATGATCTCCAAAAATTGGAGGCCGATAAAGTTGTTCTTGAAAAGGAGAAAGGTGACTTAGTTCAGGCTGCTGCCCTTGCAGAGGAGTCTCAACGGCGGTCCTATGAGGAAGGATATGACGCCGGTTATTTAAAGCGTCAAGAGGAGTTGATGGCGTTTGCTGGCAACTTGACTCCTCGGCGGACTGTTTCTAGTAGTCGACCTCCTGACCGTTCTTCTCAGTGATCTTTGTTCGACCTGGCAGTCCTTGGACTGTCTATTTTTATTTATTTTTTTTTTATTTGACTGCCCAGCTTTTGTGCATTTGTTTGGGCTGAAATTTTTGTAATGGGAGGAGTAGAAATTTGGAAACTATGACTTTTTTGTAGGCAGATCATTGTCCTGATCAATTTTATTCTGTTTGTATCCTTTGGTAAGTATGATTTCCTGTCATACGTAAATATAACATCATGAAATAACCAGTTATAGGTTTGACAAACTTAGCTGATATTGATCCTTCCGTAGTATACCAAGGATGTAGAATAAGGTAGCTTTAAACTTGCACGGTCACTTTTTAAGTAACCTAATGGTATAATGTTTGCTCTGCAAATCGAATCTTTTGTTGATTAATCCCGGCATGATTCCTTGAAGGATGTCTTCTAACATGTTTTTCGTCCATATGTAAACAATTGGCTCAGTCGTATCGATAGTAGTCTTAAGCATTTTGGTCGATGTTCGATCCATTCCTTGTAAATTTGTCCTTTTATGACATATACCTTATATAAGGAGGCTATTGTTCCTCCTGTTGAACTCTGCTTTTTCTTTTCGTCAGAGGAAAAATTTCCTTTTAATGTCTTTCACAAATCCCTATATTCCATCATTATCTTCTAACCATTCGTTCTTTTAGCCAGTATATCGTATCCTTGATATGGGAGGAATTGGAAAATGTAGAAGTCTTGGCCAGTTCTGGCCTGTTCAGACCTCCTTAAGCAATTCTTTGGTATGTTAGGCAGTGACGTCCTTGCATTTTCAAACAAAGAGAGCTATTCTCCTGATTTCTATGTCAGATATCTTGGACTCCGAAAGAGTTCTGATATGAGGTAGTTAATGGTCGCTCAAATGATGTATGAGGCAGTGACGTCCCTCGTATGGTGAAGGGTTTGGTCTTTTCTCTTTTATCGAGCAACTGTCTTTTTCGTTGCGATCTTAAAGCTTGTATGGCTTCGTTCGTGGATTCTAGGGTTTTAAGCCATCGATCATGAAGTATGATTGTGCCGGAATGTCTAATCCAAAGCTTTTTTAGATTTGATCATATCGATCTATTGCCTCTTTTGTTATCGACTAGTTGGGGCGATTAGATTGTGCCGTTCCAACTTACTTGCATTTATTGCGGGGAGTCAAGGGGTCGCATCTGTGTCCGTTGATCAAATGCTTTTTCAGCCGTTGGATTGTTTGAGTCTATCCCTATAAATAGGGTGGTGGTTTGCATTCTTCCTTTGCAATTTCCCAAAGAGAATGGAGATCTCAACTTCTTTGGATTTCATTCTGCCCTCAGATCCCATAATATTCAAAAAGTCACATTATCGTGATTCACTCTGTAATAACTTGGTGTTCATCTACCTTGTACTGACGGGTCCCATGTCAGCCCTTCCTTGTACTAACGGGTCCCATGAGGCCTCCGCTTTAGTCTTCATCAATTAGAGGTCCGTGGTTTCCGTTTGCACATGGGGGGTTCATACTTGCCAGTCACCCTCGCTCTTGGATGTGACTTCCGGAGTGATAGACCGCCGGGGTGGCTGGTAAACTTACCGTTTCACGACGGTCCCGAAGAGATGCTGCTCGAGAGTAAAATGTTTTATAGATAAAGTAAAAGCAGTATCTTCTTACGGGTGAGTGAGCATTGCTAGTTATCTGGCTGGTAATGTTCATTTCATCTGGAAGAACATTTGATCTTCAGAGCCTGGCCACCGAAAAAGAAGTCGACCATCGTGAGCAGCATGCTTCTTAGGTCGCATATTATAATCGATGAGGTACTAGGGAGGAGATTGGTGTTTCCGTGGACATTGTCGTGAAGATAGTCGATCCCATAGGATCAATTTAAGTAGATCATTTGTAACGATCTTTAGGTAGCAAGCAGATCTTTGTAACGTAGTATATTTGTATGTAATTGATTTGATGAATAAAATATTACTTTATTTCTTGCATCTTCTTTGTCTTTGATAATTTTATTTACGAGGAGTATTTTCCGAGCAGATGAATTCATACTTGATTTATCTTTCAAAACTTTAGGAGTATCAGCGGATCTTTTTTAGATCGTTAGGAATATATCGAGGAGTTTTTATTGAGCGGATCAATGTATACTCGACTCGTTTGTAATTATACTTAGGTTTTTAACCCAAAAGTCTTTTAATCATTGAAAACATATCGAGGAGTTTTTATCGAGCTTATCGATGTTTACTCAACTCGTTTTATCTAGACTTAGGTTTTTAATACCAAAAAGTCTTTTATTGTTGAATGGATATCGAGGAGTTTTTATTGAGCGGATCGATGTTTACTTTACTCGTTTTATTTAGACTTAGGTTTTAATACCACAAAGTCTTTTTCTCGTTGTAAATAGTTCGAGGAGTGTTTATCGAGCGGATCGATGTTTACTCGACTCGTTTATAATTTAGACTTAGGTTTTAAATACCAAAAAGTCTTTTTCTTGTTGTAAATATGGGCGAGGAGTGTTTATCGAGCGGATCGATGTTTACTCGACTCGTTTATAATTTTAGACTTAGGTTTTTAGTACCAAAAAGTCTTTTTCTCGTTGTAAATAGTTCGAGGAGTGTTTATCGAGCGGATCGATGTTTACTCGACTCGTTTATAATTTAGACTTAGGTTTTTAATACCAATAAGTCTTTTTCTCGTTGTAAATAGTTCGAGGAGTGTTTATCGAGCGGATCGATGTTTACTCGACTCGTTTATAATTTAGACTTAGGTTTTTAATACCAAAAAGTCTTTTTCTTGTTGTAAGTATGGGTGAGGAGTTTGTATTGAGCGGATCAATGTATACTCGACTCGTTTTTGAATTTAGACTTAGGTTTTTAATACCAAAAAGTCTTTTTCTTGTTGTAAGTATGGGCGAGGAGTTTGTATTGAGCGGATCAATGTATACTCGACTCGTTTTTGAATTTATCGAGGAGTTTTTATCGAGCGGATCGATGTTTACTCGACTCTTTTTAACTAGACTTAGGTTTTTAACCCAAAAAGTCTTTTCGATCGTTGAAGATATATCGAGGAGTGTTTATTGAGCGGATCAATGTATACTCGACTCGGTTCATTCTCAATTTTCATCAATATGATAGTGTAATTCCGAGGAGCGTTAACCGAAATAATCGATGTATATAGAACGCTAAAACTCTTTACTAATTGAACTTGTAGGCTAAGGCCTTTGTTACAAGGATTAAAACTTGATAAAGTAAAATAAAAGAATGCAGTATAATCTGCTAAAATTTATTTACCATAGTATTTCCTAAGGTTGACCGCATTCCGGGTTCTTGGTAAGGCTGTTCCATCCAAGTGTGCAATTTTGTATGAACCTTTCTTTCCTACGCCAATGACGATGTAAGGTCCATCCCAATTTTGTTGTAACTTTCCCACATGCTTGGATACTTCTACCTTTTTCAAGACCAAGTCTCCTTCTTTGAAAGTTCGGATGCGTACTTTTTGATTGTATGCTTTCTCCATATTTGCTTTAGTGACTTGTAGGCGTACAGCAGCTTTATCTCTTAAAGCTTCTGTTAAATCAATGTCATTTTCTCTCGCCTTTTCATTTTCTTGATCGTCGAACATCTCTATTCTTGGCGTTGGGATTAAGGTTTCAACAGGAATAACAGCCTCCGACCCATACACCAAGCTGAATGGGGTTTCCCCGGTTGAGCTTCTTACTGTAGTTCGATTAGCCCATAGCACTCCTGGAAGTTCATCGAGCCATTTTCCTTTGGCCGAACCTAATCTTTTTTCCAAAGATTTTATTATTTCTTGGTTCGCTACTTCGGTTTGTCCGTTCGCTCTTGGATGTCCGACCGAAGTGAAATTTTGTTGAATTCCCAGTTTCGAACACCATTCTATTACTTGTTTTCCCGCGAATTGGGTTCCATTATCTGAAATTAGGATCCTCGGGATGCCAAATCGGCAAACTATGAACTTCCATAGGAAGTTGATCACTTGGAATTGAGTTATTCGTGCGAGTGCAATGCATTCTATCCATTTGCTGAAATATTCTACAGCGACCAGGACGTAAGCTTTTTTGGATCTGGCCGCTGGGAAAGGCCCCACAATGTCCATTCCCCATTGATCGAAGGGCCAACATACTGGAATTGGATGCATGTTTTCTGCTGGTCGATGACATATGTTAGCATGGATCTGGCAGTGATGACATTCTTGGACATATAGAGTGGCATCTTTATTGATGGTAGGCCAATAGTAACCAGTCCTGAGACATTTTAAGGCCAATGCCCTTGATCCGCTGTGATTTCCTGCGTCTCCTTCATGTATTTCTCGCAGTATATCGGCGGTTTGTGATTCAGGGATGCATTTCAGGAGAATTCCTGATACTGACCTTCGGTAGAGTTTTCCTTCTACAAGCGTATACTTTGGGGCTCGATATTTTATTTTCCGAGCTGCATTCTGATCAGATGGTAGTTTTCCTTCTCGAAGATAGTCTATCATTGGGGTCATCCAATTTTCTTCGACTTCATCTATTTCCATTATATCGACTGCCGGTGTTTCATCGATATCGACTGCCGGTGTAGAAGATATCAACCAATTGATCACCCGTTCGGTCTTTCCGTCGTGGGATCCTGTGAACTTAGATAGTTGATCGGCCCATTTGTTTTCCGAACGTGGGATGTTCTGTATGTCGAAATTTTCAAACTTCTCAGCTAGTGTTTTTACTTTGGCGAGGTATTTTACCATATTGAATTCCTTAGCTTCGTATAGGCCTCTTATTTGTCTTTGTACTAACTCTGAGTCGGTTAACACTTTAAGCCTTTTTATGTTAGCTTTGATCGCCATTTCCATTCCTGCGATTAACGCTTCATATTCAGCTTCGTTGTTTGTTACAACGAAGTCCAATGTTATCGCGTAATTCAAATCTTCCTTATTCAGTCCGGTGAAGTTGATTCCGGCGCCTCCTCCTTCTCGGCATGAAGCACCATCGACATGCATTAACCAAGTTTGATCTTCTATGATCAAGACATCGTCGTTGAGGCTGCTCGATGATTCAGTAGCCTGTGTTGGTGTTTCTAATATAAAATCGGCCAACACTTGGGCCTTGATGGCAATCCTTGGTTTGTAGTCTACTTCGAACTGGCTGAGTTCGATGGCCCATTTGATCAATCTTCCGGAGGCTTCTGGTTTTGCTAGAACTTGCCTTAGCGGCTGATTCGTCAAAACGATGATTTTGTAAGTTAAGAAGTAGGGTCGGAGTTTTCGTGCGGCCACTACTAAGGCCAGCGTGAATTTTTCTATTTCCAAGTAATTCTTCTCCGCCCCTTGTAATAATTTGCTGAGATAATAGACGGGCTTATGCTCGGAGCCCTCTATCTTAATTAGTACTGAACTAATGGCCGTATCGGAGATGGAGATGTAGATGTACAACGGTTCCCCTTCCGTCGGTTTAGCTAACATCGGAGGCGTTGTCAAATATTCTTTGAGTTGTTCGAAGGCTCGTTCACATTCTTCGGTCCAAGCGAATTTTTTCGCTTTTCGAAGTGTTTGGAAAAAGGGCAAGCTTCTGTCCGCAGATTTTGATATGAATCTATTCAATGCTACGATTTTCCCAACTAAGCTTTGTACTTGAGAGATGGTCTTGGGAGGTTTCATTTCAGTTATGGCTCGAATTTTTTCTGGGTTGGCTTCTATACCTCGCTGGTGTACCAAGTATCCTAAAAATTTTCCTGACTTAACACCGAAGGTGCATTTTGCAGGGTTCAACTTCATACGGTATTTTCTTAAGATTTGGAAACATCGATCTAGATGTTTTATGTGATCTGCTTCATTCATACTTTTGACTAACATGTCGTCTACATAGACTTCCATTATTTCTCCGATTAATTCCCTGAACATTAGGTTTACTAACCTTTGGTAAGTAGCGCCGGCATTCCTCAATCCGAATGGCATTACAATAAAACAGTATACTCCCTCTTCGGTTATGAACGCGGTCTTCTCTTGATCCCGCTCGTCCATGTATATTTGGTAAAACCCTTGGAAGGCGTCCATCATGCTGAATATCGCGAAGCCAGCAGTCGAGTCTACCAATAAGTCAATCCTTGGGAGAGGGTATGGGTCGCGCGGACATAACTTGTTAAGGTCGGTGAAATCATTACACATTCTCCATTTGTTGTCCTTTTTATCCCCTTTTGCTACTAGTACAACATTACATAGCCATTCCGAGAAATGTATTTCTCGGATTTGTTTTGCTTCGAGCAGTCTCTCTACTTCGGCTTTGATAATTTTATCTTTTACTGGTCCATGATTTCTTTTCTTCTGTCTGGCGGGTTTCGCCGAAGGGTCGATTTTTAGGGTATGCTTGATTATCCGAGGATCAATTCCTTCAATCTCATTCGCGCTCCAGGCGAAGACGTCAACATTATTTCTTAGGAATTCGATTAACATTATTTCTCCTTCTTTGCTCAATTCTGTACCTATTCTTGTCGTTTTGGACGAGTCGCCTTTTACTAGAATTATATCTTTATGTTCTGGGGGTTTCAAGGATAAGTCTAGCGGTTCTTTCCCCTTTTTATCTAACCGATCAGTAATAGGAATTTCAACCTCATTTCTAATGAGATCGTCTTCGATCTTTCTCTTGCTCGGAGTAATTGACTTAGGGTGTTCTTTCAAAGTTAACGATGTGCTGTAGCAATTCCACGCCATACAGTGGTCGTTCGTTATTTCTCCGATGCCCATATCGGTCGGAAACTTCATCTTCTGATGATAGGTAGAGACTACAGCTCGGAAAAGGTTAAGGGCTGGTCGCCCTAATATAGCGTTATAAGCGAAGGGTGTTTCCACTACTAGGAATTTTACTAACTTAACTGTCCTAAGTGGTTTCTTTCCAAGTGACACACTTAAAGATATTGTTCCGCTGGGGATAATCTCGGACCCTCCAAAGCCTACTAACGGCGTAGCTACTTTTTGTAGGTTTATTTGTCCCAAGTTCATTTGGGCTAAAACCTCCCGGGAGATGATATTTGCTGAGCTTCCATTATCGATTAGGATTCTTCTTACATTATAATTCGCTATCTCTAATGATACTACCATAGGAAAATCGGGGTTATCCTCTTTTGTGTCCCAAATGATGTTTTTAGGTACTTCGCTTTCGTTAAAGCTGATCGGCTGGTGATTTGTCGGCCTGTTTTCCAGAGTCCATATTTCTTTTGGATATTTAGAATTTCGAATTATGGATCGGGCTGTCCTTCGTCGTGCGTTACGACTATCTCCACCCGCGGGTCCCCCGGATATTGTATGGATAGTCCCATTGATCTGGTCCTGATTTAACTCCTGAGTAGGTCGACGTTCAGGCGACCTTCGATGAGAACTTCTCCTTCGATTACCGTTCCGAGGGCTTCTACTTCTTTCCCTTTTGCGATTATCTCGGTCTATGTATTCGTCTAGTTTTCCCTGCTCGATCAGTTTTTCGACTTCTCTCTTAAGGTGAAAACAATTTTCCGTTAGATGCCCATGTGCCCTGTGGTACTTACAGTATTGATCATAGTTTCTAGATCCCGGTCTGGGCTGAGCGATTTTCCTTGCCTCGGGAATCCAGTTATTTCTTTCTAGGACTTCCAATATTTCTTCCATTGGAGCATTTAACCTTGGGTGTTCTACTTGATTCACCCTGTTTCTGATTGGTTGCTCAGGATTTCTTGGTCTTTGGTAGTAATTAGGTTGTCCTTCTTGATCGGCTTTGCTGTATTCCAGTCGCTGGAAAACGTTACCTCTCCTGGAAGATCGCTCATAGTCTAAGGGTCTTTGAGTAGGAATCTTATCATGCCGCTTGGAGCCTGAAGCTGTGAATTTATTTTTGTTTTTATCCTTAAAGGAATTCATCTCTTCTTGGGTCATATACTTAGACGCCAAGCTCATGATGTCGGCGAACGTTCTTGGTTGTTTTCGACTGACGGCATTTCCGAACTGCCTGTTTTTAGTGAGATCGAAGAGGATAGAAATTATGTAATCAATATTTGGAGAATCGATTTTGAGTAGTTCTACGTTGAATCTGGCCAACCAGTTTCTTAGGGATTCTCCTTCTTGTTGATGTATGGTTCCTAGGTAGCTCATCGGGAGTTTTTGCCTCTTCTGACTGGCAAACTGCTGCGTCAATTTATTGCATAATTCCCGGAAACTGAATATGGAGTTGGCAGGTTGTTTTGCGAACCAATCCAACGCTAGGCCCTCGAATGTGGTCACCATTAACTTGGCGGTGAATTCGGCAGAGTGGGCATATAAATTCATTATGTTAGTGAAGCTAAAAATATAATCATCCGGGTCGGTGGTTCCGTCATATCGGGGTAGTCTACCCGGGACCTGTCCAATGGATTGCGCTTCTTTTATTTCTCTGCAGAAGGGAGAACATGCTGCAAGGCTCTCCTGGAGTTCCGCGGTTCGGGTCCACGGGTTTTGAACAGATCGTAGGCGTTGCTCCAGTCGTTCCTGTACTATTCTCTCGATTTCTCTTTCCGAGAATCGAGTCGCTCGTGGTCGATCTGGGATAGCATCATCTATGTCATCCTCGATAGGGATTATTGTTCGTTCCTTCGATCCGCTGCGATCCGCCTGTGGCCTTCTTCGACCTGGTTTTCTTCGGGGACGGTTATCGGAGGGTTTAGAATTGTCCTGCTGTGGGCTGCGTAACGAGCGTCGCTCACTTGTTGGGCTGTCCGCTTGTTGAGAGGTTTGTTTGTTTGGCCCTGGCATTCCTGGTGCAGGAGTTGTCCTGGGAGCCGTAGCGTTTCGAGGAATTTGGTCTAAAACTAGCAATTCTTCTGGAGAGAGTGATTTGAAGAGCATTGCTATTTGTCTCAGTTTTTCCTGAGCGCCTGGGAGAGGAACGGGTATTTCGGGGACTTCCGGTTCTTCTTGTATTGCACCGGTAAGACCTCCTTGGTGTTCCTGCTGACGAGAACGGGTATCTGGGAGATTTTCATTGGTGTTGGGAATGTTGTTATCGTTGTTGTCTTGTGGATCTTCGGATGTGTTGTGGCCGGTGGTCGTATTACTTCTCGCTCCAATGCGAGCGCTTTTCCTTGGGCGAGCCATGTGTCGATCGAATAATTAACGTAGCCCCTCGGTGGGCGCCCACTGATTTAACCGGATTTCGTTAGGTTATTCAATTATCAGTGAATTTGTGATATCGGGGGTTTTCGATATTTATATATATTATTTAGGGCTCTGTTACTTTATTCCGGATGGATCGGTTACAAAGAAAAGCAATATTCAAGAACAAGAAGTAAAACCACCAAACAAAGCTAAGAAACACACCGATATGAAGGTAAAAAGCTCAGTAATAATATTGAATATTATTGAGTTGTGCTGTTGTAAGCAGTGTTAAATCCTGTATTCTTAGAGTTCAGGAATTTCGTAGTTGTTTTCATACAATGATTAACTAGGTATTTATATAATGTTAAACCTTGCGTTACAAGGAAACATAGTCCTAATAGGACTCGGCCCAAATATCCTTTTTGAGTCTGGAGTATAATCTTATATCGAAGCGAGCTGCACTTGGCAGGGTCGGTAAGATGATCCCGATCTGTTTGAATTGGTCGAATCAATCTTATCTTCTTCATTCGATCCGAGTAGTATATAGGGTGCGAAATAGCCCCCATCAGTCGTTGATTGAATCCTTGTGCTATAATTGTAATCTAAGATCGTTACATAAATATGTACAGGAGGAACCGGAGTCGTCACACTTGTCGCACTTTCTTCAGAAAATTTTAAGCAGCAAAGGTGAGTGCTGGGTGTTACTTGTGTGTAAGTCTAAATATGCTAGTAGGTCGAGTCAGAACTGTAACTTAGTTCCTAAACGAACAAGCATGTGATGTATGATAACATAGAGAATTCGGCTGCTAGGACAACCTACATGTTGACTTATTACTTATGCCTATATGCTTATGAGTAATTGATATTGTATGTTGAACCGTTATTGAGTTGTTTATAGATTTCCTGTTACTGAATTGTTAATGTACTGTACTGTTTGTTATATCTATGTGGGCCCTATTTTGGTGTGCGGAATCGTGGTTAACCCGGAAGGTAAGGGCCGGAGGGTTACCTCGATCCACCGTAGACCCGCTTCACGAACCAAGTGTGGAGGTTACACTTGGGGAGTGAATGTCAAACTCCTGGCATTTGACGTCAATGCGCACTGTATGTAAGGTCGCACCTTACTGGAGTGTTCGGTGGTGGTTTTCACAAATATGGATTGGAGGGTAAGAGGAGGACGGCATCATCAACCTCTGGTTATTTGTTTTAACTGTTAAATTGATATTACATGTGTTAAATTACTGTATTAAATATGCACTCATATATTATGCTATATTCATACACTACACATATGTGCACTACAGCCTCACTAAGTTGGACGACCAACTTATGCATTCCCGTTTACTTCTTTTCAGATACAGGTACCCCAGAGTCTGACGTCTAGGGTTGGTGTTCGTCTCCGAGATCCTGTCTGTCGGTCTTCGTGGGTCGTCACGTTACTTTTGATTTTTGTTATGTTATGTATTAATGCATATCAATCATGATTAAGTACTTAAAGACTATGTTTGTTGGAACCCTGTGGTTATGCGCGGTTTGCGCCTAGGTTGTATTTTGTGCCCGCTCCTGCATATCGCAGCGTACTGGGTTTTATTTTGTTATTTATGAACTATGATTCGAATTACTGTGTTGTATGGAAAAAAAAATCTGGTCAAAATTTGGTTGTGTTCACCGAATACGGACCCGGACTCGGGGGTGGATCCACGTCGGACCCGACCCGGGGGCTCGGGCCGTCACACAATGTCTGTTCCAGAACATTGTGAATAGCCTTTTTACCACTAGACGATTCTTAGAGGCAACACCTCTCCATTCATTCCAAGTTTGAAGATCCACATACAACTTATAGCCAACTTATAGGGATAAATCCCTCAGTGGATCAATCAAGGTTATACCTTGTTGGAATGGATAGGATCCATTTCGGTTTGCATGAATTCCAGTCATGCAAGTCCATCTACATCCAAATGTAGCTTCTTCGTATATGGTGAAACCATATCTTTCAAGCTCTTCATGAACTTGATCAGATCTACGAAGTATTAGTGTACTTGATGGTTCAGTAGTTTCTGGATTAACTCCCACTGTTTGCGGGGATGGGTCCAAATCTTGGACTTCATCAAGTTCCATGACATTTCCATTTCCTTTGACGAGAAATTCATCAACAGAGGAACGGGTATTTAGGAGAAATGATTGTTTCTCATTGTCGTGGAACAAGTATCCAATGGATTTCGATGGATACCCCACAATTATATACAAATTGGATCTACTAGCCAATTTATCTCCTTTCTTGTTTCTACCGTCGGCAGGAGATCTCCATACTCAGAAATAAGAGCATAGAGGCATTTTGCCATACCTTTCTTGGTAAAGCTTTTGTAGGCATGAATTTTGAAGGTACTTTGCTCAGTATCTTCGATGCAGTCAGGAGGACCAACCTCTAGAAAGCATAAGGAAGTTTAACAAAACTCAATATGGATCGAACAATGTCTAACAATGTTAGATTCCATCTCTTTAGACACTCCAATAAGTTGAGACGTCTTAGGAGGAGTTTGTTGTATGAGAACCACATTCTCATTGAGATAATTGAGGAATCCTTGACAAGTATTTGCTATCTCGATTAGATCAAATGGTCGTAATACTTTGTCTTCGTTGATTCTCTACTTCGTATTGAAATACATTGAAAATTTTTTAAAAGGTTTTTCGGATTTGTATCTCACTAGATACATTTTTCACTAATGACCAAGGTCATTAGCAAAAAGGTACAAAGTATGAGTAATCTCCTCTCACACTAACTTTTAGTGGTCCATATGGATTAAATCCAGATTTCGTTTGGTTCGCTCTGGATTCCCCGTGAAGGGAGATCTGGTCATCTCTCCTTTGAGACATGATTCGCAGGTTGGAAGTTCATCTAAGTTCTATTTTTCAAGAAGCTTAGGCGAGACCAACTTTTGAATCCTACTCTTGGAGATGTGCCCAAGTCCGGCGTGCCAAAGTTATGGATTATTATCTTTGTATTAATTTGAATTTCACACATTAATTCAATAAAATTGAGTTAATGGTTTAATTCAATTAATTTACTTCCTTTCAATTAACTTCTTTAATTGATTCCTTTCCTTTTCAATTAACCCTTTAATTGAAACGTTGCTTAATTAATTAGATAATCTAATCAATTAAACATATCAGTGCCTTTCTTAGATGCAGTGGGATAATTCGACTTGTAGGCTACTTGCGTTCTTTCGACTACCTTTATGGTCGAATTTAGAAGAGAATAAATTCTTCTTCATTTTACTCTTCTTTGACTTTGCAGTCCATGAAGTGTAAACGATCATGACAGGTTTATCCTATTTGCCTTTTACCATTACTTTGGTTGATTCATGAAATGTGATCAACTTATCAAATAAGATCAGAGTATTTCACAAAATCATTTGAATGAGCGGGAGGAGAATTTAGGAGGAATTTAATGTTAAGATCACTTGCAGGCCTACGTTTAATCGATCCAGTTTTCAACCAGATTGATGAAACAAGGACAGTGATCATTGACACTAGTTCCTTCATTTGTTCTCGATTTTTGAAATAATTCCTTCGAAGTCTTGAATCAAATCGATTCAAAACTACTCCTCAAAACAAGCCTTTTGAGGTGGAGGTTTGTTTCAGAAGCTTCAGACATGCTCCTCATGTTGCTTCCATAGCTCGTTCAATCTTTATGCTTATTAGAGGAGAGAATTGCATTTTTGGTACACAGCTATAGGTCAATTCCCACTTTTGGTACACAACTTTATGTGTCCAACACATTTGGTACACCTCTTTAACAAAGTTCGACACATTTGGTACAACCGTTAAATAAATTGCAAAATCACCGTTAATTCCGTTAGTTCGACACATTTGGTACACCTCTTTTACAAAATTGGCATGCGCGCGGCACATGGCTGCCCAGAAAAAAAAAAAAAAAAAGAAAAAAGAAAAAATTGAAACTTGATAAACTTTTTTATTATATTTTATTCTTCTTCCAATATTAAACTATAAATGACATTATAGTTTATTATATTTTACATGTCATATAAATAATAAATACATATTTTTTAATATTTTTTATAAATATGATAAATTAAAGTAACTTGTTTATTATATTTTATTCTTCTTGCAATATTAAACTATAAATGACATTATATAGTTTATTATATTTTACATGTCATATAAATAATAAATACATATTTTTTAATAATTTTTATAAATAATAAACTATTTTTATGAATAATTTTTAAAAATTGAAACTTGATAAACTTTTTTATTATATTTTATTCTTCTTCCAATATTAAACTATAAATGACATTATATAGTTTATTATATTTTACATGTCATATAAATAATAAAGACATATTTTTTAATAATTTTTATAAATAATAAACTATTTTTATAAATAATTTTTAAAAATTGAAACTTGATAAACTTGTTTATTATATTTTATTCTTCTTCCAGTATTAAACTATAAATGACATTATATAGTTTATTATATTTTACATGTCATATAAATAATAAATACATATTTTTTTATCATTACATAAATATGATATGATAAATATAATAAATACATATGATAATTTTTATAAAAGTTTATCAAGTTTAATTTTTTTTTTGGGCAGCCATGTGCGGCGCACATGTCAATTTTGTAAAAGAGGTGTACCAAATGTGTCGAACTAACGGAGTTAACGGTGATTTTGCAATTTATTAAACGGTTGTACCAAATGTGTCGAACTTTGTTAAAGAGGTGTACCAAATGTGTTGGACACATAAAACTGTGTACCAAAAGTGGGAATTGGCCAATAAGTGTGTACCAAAAATGCAGTTCTCTCCTTATTAGAGGAAACGATCATTAAGATTCCCATACTCTATAGGTGATTCGTTTCACTTTTGAGATTCATCCTTATATGAGGAAACAATCATTAATATTCCCATACTCTACGGGTGACTCGTTTCCTTTATTTTGACTTATCTCAGAAGCGCATAAGGCATATGCTCGTCGTTTAAGAACATCATTCCCACTTTTGGAATTCAAGACAATTCTCAAGTTTCTTGCCTAGTCGATATTTTTATCCAGTTATTTTATTAGTCGAGGATAAATTGTAAAATTGATAACTATAGATATCTCAGTATCTATTTTAAAGAGAAGATAAACACTCAGTGGACTAGTTAATGAATAATACTTATAATCTACGAAGGTTGGACTTTCTATCGTAAAAGTTCTCCCACTATTTTATCGAAACAATTACCCCTTCAATTGTTCGGGAAATTCTATTTCCTAGTAGGTCTTGACGTCCCAGCGGCCATTAATTGCACCCACGACTCGTGGCCATACAACCAATTCCCCAGGTAGGCATACTTATTGCCAATTGTGTCACTACACAACCTTCAAGCTATTTTGCCTCGGTTTTCGCACTTATCTAGCACTGCTACAACATAAGTGTTACTAATCGTTAAGTCTAACCCATCAATCATGATGAGCAACGGGCCCGGTCGTGAACTCCCCGTAACTGGTTATCGGTCGATATTCACATCCCGACCAGTTCTCACCCTTGTCGTGTTTACTTAAAAACAAGAGTCAAGGAATTTCGCGTATTGTCCCTTTCTTCGACTCGGGTGCCAGACTCTGGATCACCTCTATCGATAAGTAGACAACATACGCTAGTCTCTATTGATGGAAGGCTTGGATTTATATAAATACTTCATTTTATTTTAATCCAATATGACTTAATATTTAATTCAAGAGGGGATTTACTGGTTTGAAAGTTTAAGGCAAACTCTCTCGAGATCTCACCGCTTCGATTATGAATTATCTTATTTACGATCTAATATTCTAGCACGTAATACCATACAAGCCAAATAAAAGAAGCAATAAATAAATAAATCATAAATAAATAAACCTAGCATGCATTTCTAACACAATATGTTTTCGATCGGGAGCCACCTATGTTTGGGCCATCATTGAGCCAATAATGTTGGCCCAATTGGTCTATCTAATGGGTTCTTAATGGGCCTAGGCTATTACATAAATAACCAAGCATACTTGGCCTTCATTGACCACCGGGCTTCCTTGTTGCATGTAATGGGCCTCCACCCTAAACTATTTAATGTAAAGCCCTAATCTATTACATTGGCACAAAAAGGCCCAAATAAAGGCTCGCAGGCCCAACAAAAATCCAAAAGAAAAATAAACCAATCACATCTAAGGTCAAGGCTCGGCTCGATCG
This sequence comes from Penstemon eatonii, assembly GCA_038501285.1. NCBI lineage: Eukaryota > Viridiplantae > Streptophyta > Magnoliopsida > Lamiales > Plantaginaceae > Penstemon > Penstemon eatonii. The sequence continues at coordinate 39,387,330 of CM076710.1, read as the reverse complement.
AAAATCACGTAAACAATTCACGTTGAGCAAAGAAACAAGCAAACACATTTACTAGTTTCCTATCTTATTCAATTATTTTAAACGCCTTTAAAATATTTCTCTAGATTCTTACTTAAGTGTCTACTAATTATGATAATCTATATTTGGATAAACAAAATAATTTTATGCATAAAAACAGAATAAAATCTTTCAACTTTTGAAAATTGCAATTCGACCAACCAACTTTTGGAAATTGCGATTTGACCCCTGAAGTTTTGGAAATTACAAATTAACCCCAAATTTGAAATTGGGCAGAGGACCAAAAATAAAAATTTTATTTCCAGAAACATTTCGAATTTGCAATTCAGTCCCTGCAGTTTTCGGTATTTATAAAAACAACCCCAAAACTTTCAGTTTTTACAAAACAGCCCCAAATTGAAAAATTTCCAGAAAATTACTTTCTGTCCAGATTTGTAAAATATCAATTTCAGTCAAGTTTTCCAAAAATCGCTAATCGCAAAAACAGCCCTCTAATTTCCGTAAAATACAAAATTGGCCCAAAACGTTTTTATGCAATTTTACCCAAAATTAGATCTACCCATAACAAGTAAGAATCAGTAGCACGAATATAATATGCAATACAAATAAAGCAATCAAGTTATATTCAGACCTTTTCGTATGATAGTAATGAGTTAGGCTCTGATACCACTGTTGGGTTATTGGTAACGTCAGGACGTCAAAAGCAGCGGAATTTAAAATTTTTAAAATAACCCAATCAAGATCTTTACTCATCTAGTCATACGAAAAGGATTTTCACGCAAAAACAAAACCAACCATAGGGGGTTTTAGAATTTACCTCACCACAGGCAAGGTGGTGGATTTTCTCCGTTCTTCTATCAGATCTGATGGATCAGGTTCGTGAGAAGCACCCCATGTGTTGTGCCTCTAGCGGTATCCACACCAACTGGATTGAAGCAACTCTCTTGGATCCTTAGGCTCAGAACTGGGATCCAAAAGTGATGGGGGCTATTTCGCACCCTACATACTGATCAGATCGAACAGAGATTATAAGACCGGTTCGACCAATTACAAAGGATCGGGATCTTCTTACTGACCCAGCCTGATGCCGCTCGCTCCGAGTAAAGATTACACTCCGGACCCAGGAAGGATAGGTTGGGCCGAGTCCAACTAGGACTATGATTCCTTGTAATACTAGGTTTAGCATAATATAAATACCTAGTTATTCGTTGTATAAGACAACTACGAATTCTCTTAATTCTGAGATTACACAAGAATACATTGATAACAATAGAACTCAATAATATCCATTATTGTTGCAGAACTTTACCTCCATATCATTGCGTTCTTAATTTCGTTAATGGTTTTACTTCTTGCCTTTGATTATTGCTTTTCTTTGTAAACGATCCATCCAGAATAAAGTAACAGAACCCAATATACTGAATAATTCAATATCCAAACCCCCGATATCACAAATTCACTGATATTAAATTAACCCGACGAAAAACGGTTAAATCAGTTGGCGCCCACCGTGGGGCTAGGTTAATTATTCGATCGACATATGGCTCGCCCAAGGAAAAGCGCTCGTATCGGAGCAAGAAGTAACACAACCACCGGTCATGACACATCTGAAGATCCACAGGAGAACGACAATAATAACGTTCCCAACACCGACGAGAATTTACAGAATACCCATCCCCGAGATCATGAACCCCTAGGAGGTCCTCCCGGCACGATACAGGAAGAGCCGGAAGTCCCCGAGATCCCTGCTCCTCTCCCGGGTGCTCAGGAGAAATTACGACAAATAGCGATGCTCTTTAAATCACTCTCCCCGGAAGAATTACTTGTGCTTGATCAAATTCCGCAAAACCCTAGGGCTGCCAGGACAATTCCTGCTCGGAGAACGCCCGGACAAAACGATCATGTATCTCAACAAGCTGATAGCCCACCAAGCGAGCACCGCTCGCTACACAGTCCACAACAGGACAATTCGAAACCCTCCGACAACAATCCTCGAAGGAAACGAGGTCACAGAAAAACCCCGGCGAGGCGTAGTAGATCCAGGGAACGAACAATTATCCCTATTGAGGATGATATAGATGATACAATCCCTGATCGACCACGAACGGCTCGACTGACGGAAAGAGAAATTGAAAGGATGGTGCAGGACCGACTTGAACAACGCTTACGGACTATTCAAAATCCGTGGGCCCGAACCACGGAACTCCAGGAAAGCCTTGCGGCCTGTTCTCCCTTCTGCAGGGAAATAAAAGAGGCACAATCGATCGGACAAGTCCCGGGCAGACTACCTCGCTACGATGGAACCACTGACCCGGATGATTATATTTTTAGCTTTACGAACATTATGAATCTATATGCCCACTCCGCCGAATACACTGCCAAGCTAATGGTGACAACATTCGAAGGACTCGCGTTGGATTGGTTTGCCAAACAGCCGGCCAATTCCATATTCAGTTTCCGAGAATTATGCAATAAACTAACACAGCAATTTGCCAGTCTGAAGAGACAAAAACTGCCGATGAGTTACCTAGGAACAATATACCAACAAGAGGGGGAATCCCTAAGAAATTGGTTGGCAAGATTCAACGTAGAGTTACTCAAAATCGACTCTCCGAATATCGATTACATAATTTCTATCCTCTTCGACCTCACTAAAAACAGGCAGTTTGGAAACGCCCTCAGCCGAAAACAACCAAGAACGTTCGCCGACATCATGAGCCTAGCATCTAAGTATATGACTCAAGAAGAGATGAATTCCTTTAAGGATAAAAACAAAAACAAAGTTACGGCTACAGGGTCTAAGCGGCATGATAGGATTCCCGCCCAAAGATCCTTGGATTACGAGCGATCTTCCAAGAGAGGTAACGTTTTCCAGCGACTGGAATACAGCGGAGCCGACCGAGAAAGGCAACCTAATTTCTACCAAAGACCAAGAAACCCTGAACCACCAATCAGAAGCAGAGTGAATCAAGTAGAACACCCAAGATTAAATGCTCCAATCGAAGAAATCTTGGAAGTTCTAGAAAGGAATAATTGGATTCCTGAGGCGAGGAAAATCGCTCAGCCCAGACCAGGGTCTAGAAACTATGATCAATACTGTAAGTACCATAGGGCACATGGGCATCGAACGGAAAATTGTTTTCACCTTAAGAGAGAAGTTGAAAAACTGATCGAGCAAGGAAAACTAGACGAATACATAGAACGAGATAATCGCAAAAGGGAAAGAAGCAGAAGCCCCCGGAACGGAACTCAAAGGAGAAGTTCTCATCGAAGGTCACCAGAACATCGACCTACTCAGGAGTTGAATCACGACCAGATCAATGGAACTATCCACACTATATCCGGGGGGCCTGCGGGTGGAGATAGTCGCAATGCTCGACGAAGAATGGCCAGATCCTTAATTGCAAGTTCTAAATATCCAAATGAAATATGGACGTTAGAAAATAGGCCAACAAATCACGAGCCGATTAGCTTTAACGAAGGCGAAGTACCTAAAAACATTACTTGGGATACGAAAGAAGATAACCCAGATTTCCCTATGGTAGTGTCGTTAGAAATAGCGAATTACAATGTGAAAAGAATCCTAATCGATAATGGAAGCTCAGCAAATATCATCTCCAGGGAGGTTTTAGCACAAATGAACCTCGGACAAATAAACCTACAAAAGGTAGCCACACCGTTAGTAGGCTTTGGAGGGTCCGAGATCATCCCCAGCGGAACAATATCTTTGAGTGTATCGCTCGGAAAGAAGCCACTTCGAACAGTGAAGCTGGTAAAATTCCTAGTGGTAGAAACACCCTTCGCTTATAACGCTATATTAGGGCGACCAGCCCTTAACCTTTTTCGAGCTGTGGTCTCTACCTATCACCAGAAAATAAAATTTCCGACCGATAGCGGCATTGGAGAAATAACGAATGACCACTGTATGGCGTGGGATTGCTACAGCACGTCGCTGACCTTGAGAGAACATCCTAACCCTATTACTCCGAGCAAGAGAAAGATCGAAGACGATCCAATTAGAAATGAGGACGAAATTCCTATTACTGATCGATTAGATAAAAAGGGGAAAGAACCACTAGATTTATCCTTGCAACCCCCAGAACATAAAGATATAATTCTAGTAGAAGGCGACTCGTCCAAAAGGACAAGAATTGGTACAGAATTGAGCAAAGAAGGAGAAGTAATGTTAATCGAATTTCTAAGAAATAATGTGGACGTTTTCGCTTGGAGTGCAAATGACATCGAAGGGATCGATCCTCGAGTAATCAAGCATACCCTAAAAATTGACCCTTCGGCGAAACCCGCCAGACAGAAGAAAAGAAATCATGGACCAGTGAAAGATAAAATCATTAAAGCCGAAGTTGAAAGACTGATGGAAGCAAAACAAATCCGAGAAATACATTTCTCGGAGTGGCTATGTAATGTTGTACTAGTAGCAAAGGGGGATAAAAAGGACAACAAATGGAGGATGTGTAATGATTTCACCGACCTTAACAAGTTATGTCCACGCGACCCTTACCCCCTCCCAAGAATCGACTTATTGGTCGACTCGACTGCTGGCTTTGCGCTGTTCAGCATGATGGACGCCTTCCAAGGCTTTTACCAAATATACATGGACGAGCGCGACCAAGAGAAGACCGCATTCATAACCGAACAGGGAGTATACTGCTTTATAGTAATGCCGTTCGGATTAAGGAACGCTGGGGCTACATACCAAAGATTGGTAAACCTAATGTTCAGGGAGTTAATCGGAGAAATAATGGAGGTCTATGTAGACGACATGTTAGTTAAAAGTATGAATGAAGCAGATCACGTAAAACATCTAGATCGATGTTTCCAAATCTTAAGAAAATATCGTATGAAGTTGAACCCCGCAAAATGCACCTTCGGTGTTAAGTCAGGAAAATTTTTGGGATATTTGGTACACCAGCGAGGAATAGAAGCCAACCCAGAAAAAATTCGAGCCATAACTGAAATGAAACCTCCCAAGACCATCTCTCAAGTGCAAAGCTTGGTTGGGAAAATCGTAGCGTTGAATAGATTTATATCTAAATCGGCGGATAGAAGCTTGCCCTTTTTCCAAACACTTCGAAAAGCGAAAAACTTCGTTTGGACCGAAGAATGTGAACGAGCTTTCGAACAACTCAAAGAATATTTAACATCCCCTCCGATGTTGGCCAAACCGACAGAAGGGGAACCATTGTACTTATACATCTCCATCTCCGATACGGCCGTTAGCTCAGTCCTAATTAAGATAGAGGGTTCAGAGCATAAGCCTGTCTATTATCTCAGCAAGTTATTACAAGGGGCGGAGAAGAATTACTTGGAAATAGAAAAATTCACGCTGGCCTTAGTAGTGGCTGCACGAAAACTCCGACCCTACTTCTTAACCTACAAAATCATCGTTTTGACGAATCAACCGTTAAGACAAATCCTAGCAAAACCAGAAGCCTCCGGACGACTAATCAAATGGGCCATCGAACTCAGCCAGTTCGAGGTAGACTACAAACCGAGGATTGCCATCAAGGCCCAGGTGTTGGCCGATTTTATACTAGAAACACCGACGCAGGCCACTGAATCGTCGAGATGCCACAACAACGATGTTTTGATGATCGAGGATCAAACTTGGTTAATGCATGTCGACGGTGCTTCATACCGAGAAGGGGGAGGCGCCGGAATTAACTTCACTGGACCAAATAAGGAAGATTTGAATTACGCGATAACATTGGACTTCGTCGTAACAAACAATGAAGCCGAATATGAAGCGTTAATCGCAGGAATGGAGATGGCGATAAAAGCCAACATAAAGAGTCTTAAGGTACTAACTGATTCGGAATTAGTACAAAGACAAATAGAAGGCCTATACGAGGCTAAAGAGTTCAATATGATCAAATACCTCGCCAAAGTGAAATCTCTAGCTGGGAAATTTGAAAGCTTCAGTATCCAGAACATCCCACGTTCGGAAAATAAATGGGCCGATCAGCTTTCAAAATTCACAGGATCCCATGACGGAAAGACCGAACGGGTGATTAACTGGTTGATATCTAATACACCAGCAATCGATATCGATGAAATACCGATAATCGATATAATGGAAATCGAAGAAGCCGAAGAAAACTGGATGAACCCAATGAAAGACTATCTTCAAGATGGAAAACTACCATCTGATCAGAATGAAGCTCGGAAAATAAAATATCGAGCCCCAAAGTATACACTTATAGAAGGAAAACTCTACAGACGATCAGTATCGGGAATTCTCCTGAGATGCATCCCTGAATCACAAACCATGGATATACTGCGAGAAATACATGAAGGAGACGCAGGAAATCACAGTGGATCGAGGGCATTGGCCTTAAAATGTCTCAGAACAGGTTACTATTGGCCAACCATCAATAAAGATGCCGCTCAATATGTCCAAGAATGTCATCACTGCCAGATTCATGCTAACATATGCCATCGACCAGCAGAAAATATGCACCCTATCCCGATTTGTTGGCCATTCGATCAATGGGGAATGGACATCGTGGGACCTTTCCCAACAGCTAGATCAAAGAAATCCTATGTCCTGGTCGCTGTAGAATACTTTAGCAAATGGATAGAATGCGTCGCCCTCGCACGAATAACCCAATTCCAAGTTATTAACTTCCTCTGGAAATTCATAGTATGTCGATTCGGCATCCCAAGGGTCCTTATCTCCGATAATGGAACTCAATTCGCGGGAAAACAGATAATAGAATGGTGTACAAGACTCGGAATTCAACAAAATTTTACCTCGGTAGGACATCCTCGAGCAAATGGACAAACTGAAGTAGCAAACCGAGAGATAATAAAATCTTTGGAAAAAAGGTTAGGAGCCGCCAAAGGAAAATGGCTCGATGAGCTACCAGGAGTTTTGTGGGCTAATCGAACTACGGTAAGAAATTCAACTGGGGAAACCCCATTCAGCTTGATGTATGGGTCGGAAGCTGTTATCCCTGTGGAAACTTTAATTCCAACTCCAAGAATAGAGATGTTCAATAAAGAAGAAAATGAAAAGGCGAGGGAAAATGACGTTGATTTAACAGAAGCCTTAAGAGATAAAGCTGCTGTACGCCTACAAACCACTAAGGCAAATATGGAGAAAGCATACAATCAAAAAGTACGCGTCCGAACCTTCAAAGAAGGAGACTTGGTTTTGAAAAAGGTAGAAGTATCCAAGCATGTGGGAAAGTTACAACAAAATTGGGATGGACCTTACATCGTCATTGGCGTAGGAAAGAAAGGTTCATACAAAATTGCACACATGGATGGGACAGCCTTACCAAGAACCTGGAACGCAGTCAACCTTAGGAAATACTATGGTAAATAAATTTTAGCAGATTATACTGCATTGTTTTATTTTTACTTTATCAAGTTTTAATCCTTGTAACGAAGGCCCTAGCCTAGAGTTCAAATAGTAAAAATTTTAGCATTTTCTATACATCGATTATTTCGATTAACGCTCTGTGGAATTACACTAGCATATTGATAAATATTAGAACGAAACGAGTCGAGTATACATTGATCCGCTCAATAAACACTCCTCGATCTATATCAACAGCAACAAAGACTTTTTGGTGATAAACCTAAGTCTGAATTATAAATGAGTCGAGTATACATTGATCCGCTCAATAAACACTCCTCATCCCGACGACAAAAACGAGTTGAGTAAACATCGATCCGCTCGATAAAAACTCCTCGACAAATATATTCAACGATCAAAAAGACTTTTGGTACGAAAAACCTAAGTCTAAATTAAAACGAGTCGAGTATACATTGATCCGCTCAATAAAAACTCCTCGTTCAATTTTATTAACGAAAAAGACTTTTGGTACGAAAAACCTAAGTCTAAAACAAAACGAGTTGAGTAAACATCGATCCGCTCGATAAAAACTCCTCGACAAATATATTCAACGATCAAAAAGACTTTTGGTACGAAAAACCTAAGTCTAAATTAAAACGAGTCGAAGTATACATTGATCCGCTCAATAAAAACTCCTCGTTCAATTTTATTAACGAAAAAACTTCAGGTACTAAAAACCTAAGTCTGAACAAAACGAGTTGAGTAAACATCGATCCGCTCGATAAAAACTCCTCGATATATCTATGATGATTAAAAGACTTCAGGTATTAAAACCTAAGTCCAAACAAAACGAGTTGAGTAAACATCGATCCGCTCGATAAAAACTCCTCGATATATCTATAATGATTAAAAGACTTCAGGTATTAAAAACCTAAGTCTGAACAAAACGAGTTGAGTAAACATCGATCCGCTCGATAAAAACTCCTCGATATATCTATAATGATTAAAAGACTTCAGGTATTAAAAACCTAAGTCTGAACAAAACGAGTTGAGTAAACATCGATCCGCTCGATAAAAACTCCTCGATATATCTATGATGATTAAAAGACTTCAGGTATTAAAACCTAAGTCCAAACAAAACGAGTTGAGTAAACATCGATCCGCTCGATAAAAACTCCTCGATATATCTATGATGATTAAAAGACTTCAGGTATTAAAACCTAAGTCCAAACAAAACGAGTTGAGTAAACATCGATCCGCTCGATAAAAACTCCTCGATATATCTATAATGATTAAAAGACTTCAGGTATTAAAAACCTAAGTCTGAACAAAACGAGTTGAGTAAACATCGATCCGCTCGATAAAAACTCCTCGATATATCTATAATGATTAAAAGACTTCAGGTATTAAAAACCTAAGTCTGAACAAAACGAGTTGAGTAAACATCGATCCGCTCGATAAAAACTCCTCGATATATCTATGATGATTAAAAGACTTCAGGTATTAAAACCTAAGTCCAAACAAAACGAGTTGAGTAAACATCGATCCGCTCGATAAAAACTCCTCGATATATCTATAATGATTAAAAGACTTCAGGTACTAAAAACCTAAGTCTAAACAAAACGAGTTGAGTAAACATCGATCCGCTCGATAAAAACTCCTCGATATATGTTCAACGATCAAAGAGATTTTTGGGTTAAAAACCTAAGCCTAAACAAAACGAGTTGAGTAAATATTGATCCGCTCAATAAAAACTCCTCGATTAATTACAACGACAAAGAAGGATTTTGTTATGAAATCCTAAGTCTAAATTATAGCAAGATTGAGTACACATTGATACGCTCAATAAAAACTCCTCGATCTACTCCTAACGATCTAAATAAGATCCGCTGATACTCCTAAAGTTTTGAAAGGTAAATCAAGTATGAACCCCCCATGTGCAGACGGAAACCACGGACCTCTAAAGTGATGAAGACTAAAGCGGAGATCTCATGGGATCCGTCGATACAAGGAAGGGCTGACATGGGACCCGTCAATACAAGACTGGGGACAATTTCTTTACTGCGAACGAACAAATCACGATAATGTGACTTCTTGAACATTATGGGATCTGAAGGCAAAATGAAATCTAAGGAAACCGAGATACCCATTGTTATGAATGGAAAATAAGGAAACTGCCTACTTATTTATAGGCGCCCGTGAGAATGATCCTACGGACGATAGGAGTTTAATCAAGGGATGAGAACGCGACCCTTTGACTTCCCGAATTAAATGCAAGTAAGTTGGAACGGCGCCCGTCTGATCGACTCAACTGATCGACGACAAACAAATCTACAGATCGAAGCGATCAACAAAATAATCCAAGAAAACTTAAAGAAGTTCAAAGACCAAAACGATCTGCACGATCATATATGAGGGTCGCCTAATAGAAAATATTAAGAACTCCTCAACGAAGGCATGCAAAGTTGGACCGTTGAAAGAGGATAATTGCTTAAAAACGACCAGAGCCTCCACCATATGGGGGTCGTAACTGCCTCATACATCATAGGGGGACTACTAAGTTGGCTATACAAGAATTCCATTTAGAATCCAAGAAATCTGACATCGAAATCAGGAGAATAGCCCTCCCTATTCGAAACTATAAGACCGTCACTGCCTAATTTTCCAAAGAATTGCTGAAGGAGGTCTGAACGGGTCAGATCTGGCCAGGACTGTTACATTTTCCAATTCCTCCCATATCAAGAGTATGATATACTGGCTAGGGATATGTATAGTTGAAAAGCTAATAATGGAAGACATGGATAGGTGAAAAGCACCTAAAGGAAAATTTCTCTCTGAGGAAAAGAAGAACTGAAATTCAACGGGAGGAACAATAACCTCCTTATATAAGATATATGTCATATAAGGACAAATTTATAAGGCATGAATCGAGCATCGACCAGACAGCTAAGGGTTTACACAACGACGATCGGCTGGATCGATCAACAAAGATTAAATATGCGAAGCAAATATTATACCGTTCAGTTATCTTACAAGCGACCAAAGCAAGATCAAGCTTACTTTCTCCATACTCAAATCTCTCCGCAGAAATAAAAATTCAGATAAGTAAAACTAATCTTTGTCAATTACTACATGATGGTATATTTGTGCGTAGCAATTACATATATGAAAAAGATATATCATTAGAATCAAGGCAAGAATCTGCCTACAGAAGAGATCATAATATTTCCATTTTAGTACTTCTCCCATTACAAAATTTCAGCCCAAACGAATGCGCAAATGTTGGGCGACAAAAAAAAAAAAAAAAAAAAAAAAAAAAAAAAAAAAGAGACAGTCCAAGGTCTGCCAGATCGAATAAAGATCATTGAGAAGAATCGCCAGAGGGGCGACCAGCAGAAACAGGCCTCCGAGGAGTTAGGTTACCAGCAAACGCCATCAACTCCTCCTGGCGCTTAAGATAACCGGCATCATAACCATCATCATATGCCTGTTGACGAGATCCCTCTGCCGACGCGGCAGCCTGAACTAGGTCGCCTTTCTCTTTCTCAAGAATAACTTTGTCAGCCTCTAACTTTTGGAGATCATCTTTAGCAAGTTGCAGCTGCAGCTCCAAACCCCTGGTTTTAGCTTTCTCCGACTCCAGCTGACCTTGAAGAGCTCTCCGACTATTCCACAGTTCATCATTTTGCACACCCAGCTGGAGTGCAAAATACTTGCCCTAAAAACAGAAAGAGTAAGAAAAACCACTGTACAACAAAGAATTCAAAACAAAGAACAAAAATGTCTACCTGCTCACATATCTTCACCAAAGATTGAACAAGGCGAACATTGGAAGTACCTTCGAGCTTCCTCAATTCGCCGGGCAAAATAGTACTCATACCTAAGTCCCAAGACAAAGCATCAGGTTCAACAGAACCAGGCAGCTCGCTTGTCAAAGGGACACCGTCGGAACGTGGAGTCTCCGACAAAAGAATGTCATTAACCTGCATAAGCACACAGCGATCATCTAACGGACGAGGGGAATCCCGCTCGTTGGGACTAACAGAGGTCTCTTTGCCGGAAGCAGATATAACGGTCCGACGACCTGACCTCGACCCAGATCGACCCCCAGAAGGTCCCCCAGACTCAAAAGAAGCAGTCGTTACAGTGGTATCATGAAATAGATATTCAGGACCATATTGCGAAATAGACTGCGTTATGGAAGGATTGACAGAAAAACCATCACCGACTTGCCCTTCACTAACTAGCAGGGCAGTAGAAGTAGAAAAAGGAAGGGAACTAACAAAATCCCCTCCATGAGATCCATACTCGTAAGAAGAAAAACCTGAAGAAACAGGTATGTCGTAAACCGGTTCCATGTTGGATGGATCTCCGAAAGCTAATCGACCTGGGGAAGACCTATTACCTCCCGCGGGGGTAGAAGAAAAGTTTGGTTGGAGGAGCGACGAACTAACTTCTGATAAAGGTTGGGACGTGGTAATAGGAGTATCGATCATCGAGCTACTAACTGAGGACGAACGAGGAGGCTCCATCGAAGGCCCTTCTCTTCGAAATTTCTTCGATCTATTATCCCTAGCGCCCTCACGAGAAGGTCGCTTCGAAGTATTACCGAAAAGGTTACTCATGATCGGATTACGGAAAAATATAAATTAATATCGAGGAAGTTTATCGACTAGCTCAAGAAAGAGTATTATGTTAAGAGAGGAGTATAGCAGTAAAAAAGACAAGTCAAATTTTACCTCTCGTATTTATACTGCACGAAAAGACGCGACTAACCCGAAGAAAGGGCGCAAAACAGGAAAACTGACCTTGGAGCAAACGCTAGAATTTGAAAAGACACATACATAATGATTACGGCAAATTAAATGACTTGTCTGAATCATTACAGCGAATGTGAAAGGACACGACTGTCTGAATAAGAAACGTTTAGTGTACAAAGTAGGGAAAGCTAAGCTACAATTTAACCTACAAGCGGATAATTACAAAGATTATTTCAAAAATAAATCACTACTTTAAGAAGCCTGGTCGCTATCCGAAATCTTCTGCTCACTATTGACGACCTCAGTCATGCCTATATCGTCTTCGTCTTCTTCTTCATCTACTGGATCGATGAAAGTATTATCGAGCTCATCGTTAACATCAGAAGGAGGAATCGGCAATGGATTTCCAAATTCCTCGACAAGATGAGCCAGAGGAAAACCTTGATATTCGACATCTGGAACCTCAGAAGAAGAATAAAGCTCGCCATAACGGTTCAACCGGATATGAGCTGCCTTAAAATACTCCTTCCGACGATCCTCGATCATCTCCAAAGCGACCAGTTGATGAATCGATTTTTTAAAGGTATTCTCAAGAAGAGGACCGACCATCCGGTACACCAACGCCATATGAACAGGAGAGTTGAGGAATTCTCGAACTACTTGTTCGTCGGATTTCCTAACATATCGATCTCTTTGCCTAAGTGGGACGTCGTTTTCATAGTCCTCTAAAGAAGCTTCAAGGCTTGACACTTGAGATTCAAGCTCACTAATCCGAGTCGTGCTCTGCAACTGCAATTCTTCTAATTTTCTTGCCATTTGATTGGTTTGTTCCTGAGCGCGAGAAACCTCTATCGCTCTATCTAGCATTTCTTGGTCTTCGGTCCCGGCAGCACGAGTCTCTACGACAGGAATAGAGGAAGATGTTGAGGGACCAACTTCTGAACCAGAAGACTTGTGAAGTAAAGCTTTATACTTCTCTTCAAGGAAATCGCACTGTTGTTTCCAAAGAGAATTTTCATAGGCGTATGATGTCAGACAGGTGTTGACCTGAAATAACGAAAGGGTCAGAAAGAAACAAGTTAGCAAATTGAGAAAATCTTAAAAGATCACTTCATCAAAATAATAGAAAGAAAAAGGATCTCACCTTTTCAGCATAGAGAGAAGCTCGCTGGAATTTCTCCAAAGGATCCTTATGAAGAAGTTTATTAAGATCGCGAGTATGAACGCCAGATAAAAGAATACGGGTCGCCTTATCGACCGCATTCTCGTTATTATCATGAATAAGAGAATCCTTCTCGGAATAACCAGCGGCCCTCCTTCCCTCTAAATGATCCTCGATCATTTCGACCAGAGTAGGATTTGGATGTTTATCCCCGAGTAAAGAAAGGTCGTCACCAGAACGTCCATAGTAACTCCTCTTTCTATCAACTGGATTATTAGTGGGATGAGGCATCGACCAGCTACGACATCCTCGAATACCCAAAGATGTTCTAAGATGAAGCGGAGGATAACCGGATCCCATGCCCTGACGAATAGGGGACTCGCGTGGAGAATCCGGAGATTCCTCTCTATTCTCCTCGGATTCGTGACCCAATTCCAATTTCCTCTTTCGAGACGCCCTCTGCTCGATAGGATTATTCTCCACTGACTTGGAAGATTTCGACAGCACCATTTTTCCCTTCGAAGAGTGTCGGGAGCTTTCTACCATATGAGCTGAGAAAGAAACAAAATAAAGTTAGTTTCTCCATATAAAAAGTATAGTGACAATACTAAAGATCAAATAAAATGCTAACCTAGAGGCTCAGATGATGAACTGATGGGAAAATTATGGACGCTTAACCCCGCTTTACGAAGAAAAGATTCCCCAATCAGAAGAGCGCTTTGATATTTGTTTGTACGCATCTCGGGAATCTCAGTGATAAACTGTACATCGTCAGGAACAAGTTCACCAGTCGGTGAGCGACCTCCGGGAATCCACCTGGAACCATGATCCCACGAGAAAGGCGTGATCGAACCATCCGCCAAACGGAGATTAGGCGGAGGACGAACAAAGAAGAAATGAGATTTCCAAGAAGGATTACTAGAAACCGGAGCATCAAAGATTGCTCGGCTGGGCCGCTGACTAGCGAAGAAGTATCCACGGTTTGAAGAACTAGAAATATTAAAACGAAAAAGTTGCGTAAAATTACGGAAAGAAGGTTTAAATCCCTTTGCAATCATCAGAACGGAAAAACAAACCACAAAAGCAACAGAATTTGGAACCAGTTGTGTCAAGCACACGCTGAAAGTTTTTAGAACTTCCAGAAAAAGGGGAGACAAAGGAAGACGCAGTCCGCTATTAAAGTGAGCCGTGTAAAAGGCTCGACATCCCTCCGGTGGAGAAGTGACCCTATCAGTAGGGGATGGTAGAATCATTTCAGAACCTTCCGGAAAATATTTGGTATAGTTATTCACGACTTCAGGGAACGTTTCCTCTGTATATGCGCAAGCTACATCCTCAATTGGTTCAGAAATCTGAGGAACAGTACCTTTGCCCTTTTTGGCTCGGGCGGCTACATCCGCATCGGAAAGGATTCGTACCTTGTAAGTATCTTCTACAGGGATAACAAGGTCAGATACCGTAGTCTGTTCACCCAGAGGATTAGAATGTAACTCCTCCTCGTTATCGGGGGCAATGATCTCTCTAGGAGAAGAAGAAGATCTTCTAACGGAAGCCATCTATATTCTAGTTCTCGGAAGAAGAAGGTCGATGAAAGGAAAATTTTATACGACGAACGACCAAACTAGAAAATGACTGCGATCTAAAAGCAAATATAAAAGAGAAATGGCAAACTCGAAAGTCACCTATTTATAAGGAAATGAGAAAAGACGTTTCGAACTTATCACAGCTACTCAAATTCCCGCCAAAAACGGAAGGATACAAAAAGCCTCCTGAATAGACGCGTGGCGATCCACGATTAGACAGAAGAAACGACTATCTATGATACGTAGCACTCTTTTCCTTACTTAAGATTTTTTCCCACTGGGTTTTTTCTTAAGTAAGGTTTTTAACGAGGCTCCGTTCATAGAAAAGAAACAGTCGATCAGATTTATCTACTTCTACGAGCTCCTATTATCTATACGCTCGAAGAAGTGAGGGAGTACTGATGGGGGCTATTTCGCACCCTACATACTGATCAGATCGAACAGAGATTATAAGACCGGTTCGACCAATTACAAAGGATCGGGATCTTCTTACTGACCCAGCCTGATGCCGCTCGCTCCGAGTAAAGATTACACTCCGGACCCAGGAAGGATAGGTTGGGCCGAGTCCAACTAGGACTATGATTCCTTGTAATACTAGGTTTAGCATAATATAAATACCTAGTTATTCGTTGTATAAGACAACTACGAATTCTCTTAATTCTGAGATTACACAAGAATACATTGATAACAATAGAACTCAATAATATCCATTATTGTTGCAGAACTTTACCTCCATATCATTGCGTTCTTAATTTCGTTAATGGTTTTACTTCTTGCCTTTGATTATTGCTTTTCTTTGTAAACGATCCATCCAGAATAAAGTAACAGAACCCAATATACTGAATAATTCAATATCCAAACCCCCGATATCACAAATTCACTGATATTAAATTAACCCGACGAAAAACGGTTAAATCAAAAAGTTATCAAACAAGGAAGAAGGAGAAAACTATTTGCATGAACACTTTGGATAAAGTAGTGCTCGGCCCAAAAAGATTACAATTCGCATGAACACCCCCTTTGATAAAATAGTGTTCTGCCGAAAAATCTTTGTAGAGGAAGTATGTGTGCGGCGGCTCGTGCATCTCTTAGGTTTTAGTGATTGTTAGTATTTAATAACAATCCTTCTACCTTAGTGCTTGTACGTAATGAGGAGTCTTAATTTAATAATGATCCTATTACTACATCACCTTTCTAGTTCAACTACTCGATGTATATCTATATATTAAAGAATTCACACGATATATTTAGATATCTTTTAGAATCCTTATCATATATAAATACATATAAAGAATCCATATATAGTTCATTTAGGAAACAAGAATAAGATGACTTAATTAATTTCCTATTGAACTTGGACATCTTTAATTAAGCAAATTTTATTTACTTAATTGGATTCCTTAATTAATTAAACCCCTTTAATTAATTCAGCCCATTTAATTGATTAATATAATTAATCAATTAAATTAATTCCTCTCTAGTCAATTAACACTTTAATTAATTAGTTTCCTTCTTCAAGAATTAATACTTTAATTCTTAAGTTTTGATTTAACCCTTTAAATCAAACTTTCCTTATATGATTTGTTGCAGTCCAATTGTATTGTGTGTGACCCTCTAGGTTCACCATCAATTGACCGCGGGCCCACGACTTTCGTGATTTAATTTGCGAGCTTATTAATAGCTCCGATTAATTGAACCCCTTCAATTAACCACTCAAGAATTAATTTCCTTATTAATTAATGAGTACCCACACCTCATGGTCGATGTCTAGCCACAAGCCCATGAGGCCCAACTTTAGGTGAATTGATCTCAGTGAACCTCACCTCTTATAAGTACCATGTACATACGGTCCTTCTAACGACTAATTTCCCGATCGAGACCTAGGGTGTGTGAATTGATCGGCACCTCTTATTATCTCGATAACTATACTTTCTAATTCCTGACAATGATTCCAGTGTGACTACCAAATTTGGAAACCCCTTTCCAAATGCGTCACCAACTGTGGCCAAGAACGTATAGGAAATTCTCTCAACACACTACGTTGAGTCGGTAGATCCTATATTGATGCTAACCATTCGCGTACACGACTATACGCACCCAACTTAGGCACACAATGATCAAGCTACGTGACCGGCACCTAAATCTAAGTACGTACGCCCATGCACCAAATTCGCCCTAGCACCTCAAGTCTAAGGACTAAATCGTACACTGTTATAAGCTTGAGAAACATCCCATCGCCGATGTGCGTCATGCGCTTCCACAATGGGTTTCTCTGTTCGGGTCGTTCGATGCGTTCGATCCTCTATCGAACCACCTACTCATATGCACTGGCCTCAAATGCCTTGCTCATGAAACGCTACAAATTCACTCCATGTGAATCATGCATACTTGTACAAGTCTTTGCGATTCCTACGATACCCCGTCTCGTTCGGAATCTATGACTTGGAACGGTTTTAAGATCACGACCTTAGAGACTGTTTCATGATTGCACTCAGTACTGAAGTGAATCGTCCCATAGTCTATTATGATCTAAGGATTTCAACCAATCGCTTAAGTGATTTGCAAGAGATGAAGTTGGCCATTGTTTGATTTACATACTATAAATAAACGGGCGTATTAAGTCATTTATACTAAAGAAAGATAATGATAGTTCCAATACAAGCTAAATATATTGGCTTGCAGGGCACTATCCCATCAATAGGAAAAGTATGAGGACTCAAGCCCGCTTTACGGAGAAAAGCCTCACCAATAAGAAGAGCGCTCTGATACTTGTCGGCACGCATCTCCATGATCTCGCCAACTAATTGTTGGTCGTCAGGAATAAAATGGTCTGTAACCAAGCGATCACCAGAAATCCACTCGAAACCGTGGTCCCACAAAAATGGCTTGGTAGAACCATCAGATAACACAAGATAAGAAGGGGGCGTACAAAGAAAAAATGAGATTTCCAGGCTGGATTGCTGGAAACAGAAGAATCAAAAATAGACCGACCAGAATTTTGACTGGCAAAAAAGTATCCGCGGTTCGAGGAACTAGAAACATTAAAATGAAACAATTGTGTAAAGTTACGAAGTGAGGGCTGAAAGCCTTTTGCTATCATTAGAACTGAAAAGCACACGACGAAAGCCACGGAATTTGGACTAGTTGTGTTAAAGAGACACTAAATATTTTCAGAATATCAAGGAATAAGGCAGATAAGGGAAGACGTAGACCATAATTGAAATGGGCAGTATAAAAAGCCCGACAACCTTCCGGTGGAGAAGTAACTCTGTCGGAAAGAGAAGGGAGGATAATCTCATAACCTTCCGGAAAGTACTTTGCATAATTATCCACGACCTCGTGGAAAGTCTCAACGGTATACGCGCAAGCAAGATCCTCGATTGGTTCAGATATTTGAGGAGCAGTACCCTTGCCTTTCTTGGCCCTGGCCGCAACCTCGGAATCTGATATAACTTGCACCTTGAAAGTATCCTTATCAGGAATGGTGATTTCAGATACACCAGTCTGTTCTATGGGAGGGCTGGGAATTGCCTCCTCCTCGATGATAGGGGCGACTCCTTCCATAGTAGATGAAGAAGATGTCTTCGAAAGAGAAGCCATTTTGATGGGATCTTCGAAAAATATTGATCGATAAAAACAATATAGGGGAGAAATTATCGAGCAAGAAAGTTACTGCAAGAGTGTGGGAAGTAGAAAGTAAAAAGTGATTGAAACAATGATCACCTATTTATATAGGAGGATGAAAAGACGTTTCGAACTTCTCGCGGCTAATCATATTCCCGCCAAACGATAAAGTCAGAACACCTCCTCGAGAGAAGAGTAACGGTTCAGTCCGGAAACGACATGACGACTATCTATGAAGTGTTGCACTCTTTTCCTCACTTAGGATTTTTTCCCACAGGGTTTTTTCCAAGTAAGATTTTTAGCGAGGCACAATTCATAGAAAAGACAGTCGTAAGCATCCATCTACTTCTACGAGCTTCTACTGCATTTACGCTCGAAGAAGTGGGGGAGTACTGATGGGGGCTATTTCGCACCCCTTATGATAATCGAAGCGACAAGTCAACATATGTTCGGACCGATCAGAAGACTATTTAGATGATGAGCTGCCCGGTCCGATCTGAACTATCAATCCTTGGCGACTAAGAACGAAGTCCAAGTTCCATAAGGATTACTATACCTAGTCCTATTGGGATTATGTTTCCTTGAATAGCTAGGGTTAATATCATATAAATACCAAGTTAAACATTGTATTAAGACAACTACGAACTCAGAGCTCACGCCTCCATACAAAGCAATCTGAGATTATAATTAATAGAAAAGCTTTTGCTATACTATATTCATATTCATTGTCTTGTTTACCAATTGTTCTTTACGCTTTGTTCTTCCTTGAGATTGATCCATCCGGAATAAAGTAACTAAGCCCTATAATCTATACGTATTTTAACCTCAGAAAATAACCCCATTGATTTAATCTAACCCTACGAAAAGCGGTTAAATCAAAGTGGATAGAAGTCGTTCCCCTGAAACAGATTATGCAAACTCAGATAATCAACTTTTACTGGTCAATAATCTGCAGATTCGGTTTACCAAGGGTAATTATATCGGATAACGTTGGACAGTTTGTCGGAAAAAGAGTAACCGATTGGTGCGCAAAACATAAGATCACACAACGCTTCACATCAGTCGGTTGTCCGCAGACGAATGGGCAGACCGAGGTAACTAACAGGGAAATCTTGAGGCTCCTAAAGAAGAGATTATCATAAGCGAGCGGAGCATGGCTAGATGAATTACATTGGGTTCTTTGGGCTAACAGGACAAAAAAGAAAACCGCGACAGGAGAGACTCCTTTTAGCTTGGTGTATGGTTCCAAGGCGGTGGCGCTAGCAGAACTTGAAGTACCCTCGCCCAGGATCGAGCTATACGATGAAGACGACAACTCGGGAGCAAGAAAATTTGAGCTTGACCAAATGGAGGCGAAAAGGGAAATAACATCAACCAGAATACAGTCGTACAAAACCACCATGGCTAAAGCTTACGACAAGAATGTACGATTGAAATCATTCCAAGTTGGGGATTTAGTGCTTAAACGAATCGACGTCTCTAAAGAAAAAGGGAAGCCTGACAGCAACTGGGAAGGACCATTCAAGGTAGTAGAAGTCGGAAGGAAAGGAGCATATCGACTGGAAACGAGCGGATATGGAATGGAAGAAACCTCAGGATATTCTACGCTTGAAATTATTCCTTTTCACTTGTATTCTCTTTTGTCCTTATTTTTAATCTAATGCATGAAGTTACTTTTCCGAAGTTATGAATTGTAGAGGGAACGACAGACAAATAAAGTAGGCTATTAATAAGCTTAACTCAACACATTCCTCGAAAGCCGCGGGCTTCGCTATGAAATCGACAAGTAAGGTGGGCTATTAATAAGCTTAACTCAACACATTCCTCGAAAGCCGTGGGCATCGAGATGAAATCGACAAATAAAGTGGGCTATTAATAAGCTTAACTCAACACATTCCTCGAAAGCCGCGGGCATAGAGATGAAATCGACAAACAGCAATTCATAAACTAGAAAGATACAAGCGAAATCGATCAAAGAAGTTGGAAATTTTACAAAACAAGGAATAAAATTATTCGACGAAATTTACAGATCGACTAACATCCATTCAACGATGAACTCGAATCGATCAATGAGGACTAGCCAGTATCTTTTCAATGGTACCATGTGGAAATTGAACGAGTTAAAATATTAGTTGATTTTATCTTGAGATCGAGATTCAAACTAAAATTGCGAATTCTGAAAACAAACAAGTAAATGAGGCCGAGGATGTCGACAAAGAAGAATTTTATTTCATTAAAAAGATCTGTACAAAATTAAGCTATTTCAACTGCTTTCTCGATCTACTACAGAAATGAAAACCCTACATCTAAATCTTCATTTCTTGGTGTTTAGACCATCGAGAACCCGACCTCGACTCTTCGGAGCCTTTGATGAACTAGCAGATCTTCGTCGACGCCTGGGCACTTCTTCCCAAATGCATCGATCAGTGAGAGAAAAATTCATAGGCAGACTTCTCCCCTCACTGACTGACGCATTTGAGAAACCTACTCTTTGAGTCCCGATGGAGTCGGTGAGGGACAGTAGAAGTCGCTATCAGCAACAGCCACAAGGAGCCCCATCGACCAGGTTACCATGGCAGATGAGTCTCGCTGCATTGACCGAGTGACAGGAGAGGAAAAAATTGCAAATCAATGATTCACAATTTTAAGTCCTCCACCATCTGATCGGCTGTTGTTGCTTCGACAACACCACCGACCTACCACCACCGACGACAACTCAAGATCTCGACTGCCAGCATGAAGGGTTTCCATAACTGAGCACCAAAATGGTGAGGAGTCGTCGGGATCGACCTCGTTGTCCTTACCGATCCCACCCATTCGAACAACGAGGCCGACACACAGGGGCGCTTCCTTTACCGATACCACCCAATCGAAAATATATTTATCCCCCTCCTCGATCAGGAGGGCGAACTCGATGAAGGAATGCATGGATTGAGAAAACATTCCTCATCGATATTATATGTAAAGAAAGCCCGAGAGGAGGGCATGTCGGAGGATATTTGTAAGGATTCATATTTGGATTGTAGTGTGGTACGGATTGAAAAAGAATGGTCCCCCCAATTTATAGATCCTCTTTGACTGATCCAACGGTCGAGGTGTAAAGCGATCAACGGACGGGATCAAGAGCATTAAATGGCGTATGTTGCGCTTACCAAGGAGAGCCACGCGGACTAGATCCAACCGTATAAAGGCATCACGATCAACGGCTGAGATCAGAAACATTTAATGCTCCCTATCGCTCGACACGATCAGGTACATTAGCATACAAATTGCCTAAGTCGACTTGATATAGTATCACCCGACGAGCTCATATCGAGTATTAGAATACAACTCGCCTCGTGCATCGAGCTGATATGGTATTTCCCATAGAACTTACATCGACTATGCAATCTTTGTGCATGTCGACGGTTTAATATCAAAAAGTCGAAGACCCAACAAGAATTGAACGACCAGGAACCATATCGAAACGATGAAAACTTTCCAATTTCTCTCATACCAAATAAAGATAATCGATAATCGAGAATGACGATATGGTTAAGTCGAAAGTGGTGTTATAGAATAACTATACATGCAAGGCATGTTTCAATCCTAATGAATAGGGTACGTAATGAAGCAATATATATAGAGGATCGCAAAAGTAATCCAACGGTATCAGTAACATTTCAGCCATACACTGACAAGTAGGACCATCAATATATAAATTAACATATATAAATGACATCATAGTCCAGAAAATTGTCAATAATTATTACAGGCCAAATTATTTAAAGTCAACACGCTGTTCGAGCGTGACTCGATGAAGAATCATCGAGATTTAAAGTACGGGATATCAATAATAATAAATAGTTCAAATAATAAAATTTCATCAATCTTACGGAACCAGGATCGTGGTGAGTCTCGTAGTCGAGCCTATCAAGATGAGTCGACTCCTTCGAAGTCTCAGGAACATCCATTTTGGCTGCCGCCTCAGCCTCCTCGGCTTAAATACCGAGAAGAAAGCCGAACTCATGTTTCTCGAGGTCTTCCTTACCAACTTCCAGGGCAGCGATGTCGACCTCCTTACCATCCTCGTCGAGATTGGGGTCCATCTTATCTTCATCAAACTTCTCATTAAGGAAACCCCAGTCATGACGTTGTTTCCACCCCCTAACGAACATCTGGATCAAATCGTTGCCCGACTGACGATCCCCGAGCTCTTGGTACACGACGCTGTTATAAAACTCGTGGACGACTGCTTTCCTCTCCTCGGACGTCAAACTCCGACGATGATCTAGAGCCTCTTGCTGATCCCTAGCGAAGCCTTCAGCCTCCTTCTCCTCCAACTTTTTATCAAACTCAGCTTTCAGCTGGGATAACTCGGCTTCTAACAGCGTAATTCGAGCGTCCTTAGTTGAACTTTCACCTTCGAGGAGCTTCACTTTTCCTTCGAGGGCACTGATCTACTTCCTTGCCTTCTTATCAAGTCGTTTGAATCTCTCAGCACGTTTTCGAGTTGAGTCTGCCCTACATACATTGTGGAATATCAACTGGTTGCTCTGCGAGGACGCAAAAATTGGTTACGATGTGGAACAAATTCGATTAAATCGGTAATCGATAAATATCGACATATAATAATAAACAAATACCGCTAACTGGAGAGCTGCTTGCAGATGCAGAATGTCGACAGTATCGAACTTGAACAACGACTCATGATCAACCAAAGATAATGTCGAGCAAAACTTGTCCCACACCTCGGAACTGACATCAGTACGAAGAAAGGCCGGGTTTATCATCGAACCTTGAGCGACTTGGTCACCCATTCTTTTCTTCTGATTTTCCACCATCGTCTCTATAGTCTCTCGTGGGCCGAGGGCATCCCCTATCGACGGAGTAGGGCTCGCATCAGACTTGGCTTTCTTCTGTGAAGGGGTTTCCTTTTGCCCATCTTCGGAAGTCAGGGGCCGCTTACCCTTATCCGAGGAACTCTGCTTTTCCGGATGAGGACTAGGCCGAGGCGGGATAGTACTAGATTGAGCAGACACCTTCGCCCTCGCATGTTTCCCGCGCGTCGAAAAGGGGGGCAGAGGGTGCATCTGCAATCTTTTTCTTGGCCTTCAACACAGACAGAGCAGCAACTCGACTCGCCATAACAACTGATTCTGCAAAGATCGAGAAAGTTAGTCAAAGGCCGACTAAAATAAAATAATAGAAGGTACGATAACTACCTAATGAGGGACTATCGATAGGTAAATGAGCCATCGACATCCCTCCCAAACTCAAGATCGTTCCCGCAAAAGTTGGTTGATATCATAAGTCGATTCAGATAATTGCGTAGGAAAGTCGGGCCCCCAGGAAGGTTCGGGAATATTCTTCAAAAGAATGCTACCCGAATTCCACTCGCGTTTGGTCCTCCAGACTAAGTTCTTATGAACACGAACAAAAACAAATCTATGTTTCCAACCCTTCCCGTGTGACGACTTGAGGTCACTCAAAAACCTAACGTCAAGTTTTGACTTGACAAAATAAAAACCTTCGTTCGACTTAGGGGAAGGACTTACATTGAAAAGGGCACAAAAGTTGGCAAAGGAAGCTGGTTGACCTATCGACTTCATGACTAAACAAAAGCCGATGATATAACCTACAGCATTGGGAACTAGCTGAGTCGGGCAAAGGCCAAGACCATTCACTATGTCGATAAACTCCTTCGCCAGAGGAAAACGAAGACCGTTCTCAAAGGTGTCGATATGAAAAGTCCTACAACCCCTAGGTGGGTCATTCATTCTCTGATCTGGAGTGGGATAAAGAACATTCCATCGCTTAGGGAATTGGAACTTATCCAAAATTGACTCGACAGATAAACTTAAATGACTTGCCGACATAGTATTAAAATGTTCAATCGTACGGTAACGTTCCGATGTCGAACGAGGCGGAACGACATTCTTAGGAACCGACTCAACAATGCTTAAAAGATGAGCGGAAAGAGGGCTATGATGCTGTCCCTCGAAAGGGATGTCGAAATGCGACATTATCGACTTTGGTGATATACCCTCACCTTCGCCTACCGACTCACTACTAACCGACAACGAATGATTCGACATAATAAAGACAAAGATAGAAACGTTACCTAAACGTATGAAAAACTGCGACTAAACTGACTTTGTAACTCGACCAACGGCAGCTCCGACGACCTCGCTCCGATGTGAAAATTATTTGCTTTGAAAATATGAATAGTTAACAAGGAAAGCGGGCCTATTTATAACCACGAACATCCTAAAGGTGTGCTCTTTTAAAAATAATTTTAAAAAGACGTGGCGGTTAGTGAAAAGGTCCAGTCAGAGATTCAAAGGTCCAACAGATTCCCTTTGGGAGGTCCACCACAATAATTAACGCAATAAATTGGCAAGAAAGAAAATGGCAATTTAAAAACATGAATAAAAGATTAGCCAACTGGTCGAGAAAACTCGACGATCGTAAGTCAATTGTCGAAGATTACATCAAGAGTGTCTACATCAAAACTACATTCATTCCTAGACAAAATAAAATGTCGACATCATAATTACAACTTAACAAAATCTAAATTATTGACTTCGTTTTTCCTCCGGTGGAAACTTGCCAAACTCATGGGCTCGAGCGACAGCTTCTTCGGCCTCCAAATCGGCAGAGCTAACTTTAAGTTCGCACGTCTCATTGAGCTCGGGACCGATAAGATCATAATTGAATTCCACGGCATTTAAGTAACCCCGATGCATCAATTGGGGTATGGTCTTCTCGTGCATATGAATCAACTCATCACCCATCCTGACATCAGCGAGATAATTAAAAACCTGGGACTCAACAAACTCCCTCGCAATCTCTAACCTTTGCTCGGAAGTTATAATCCTAGCCTCCGGAGGATAACCCTTGCGAAGCATGTCGTTCTCCCTCGTCACCAAACTCAGTTGTCGCGTAGCCTCCTCGAACTGTTGTTCCCTTTCCTTGAGAGTTTGCTCATGTTCGACTTCAATTTAGCCAATTCTTCCCGACACATGTCTAACTCCTTTTGCGCTAGCTCGGCTTCATAATACCCATGGAACAAATATTGCATCGCCTAGGAAAATCGATATGTTTTTTCTTAGTATCATAAAATCTATATAAAAAGTACCAGTCAAGTTTTACTTACCCCGACGAACATCCGACCTCCATAGTGAACATTCTCTTGTATCGAGAACTTCGATAAGTGCTTCTGGTCCCGCGGATAAATGCTATTTATAAAAGTAGCAAAGGACGCGATCATGGAGTCTCGCCTAAGCACGCTGGTGTCATCGCCTAGATTCGCCGAGTGTACGAGCTTGAAATTGAGCCACTCCGAGAGTTCCCAATCGAGATTGATATCTTGATACTGGGCACTCCTTTTTCTCCCCTTCGATGGATTCGCAGGATTGGCGGCGGGAATGTCCTCGGGTTCGACATCAATTCGAGGCCTCTTTCCCTATCTTATCTCTTCTCGGCGAGCTGCAAGGTCCTGACCGATCGACCTCTTCCGAGGCTCACCACCTTGTCGACCTCGAGAAGACGTTCCTCGACTCTAAAAAATGTGGCCTAACTGACCCATCAGAACACGTTTGGCTCCCTTGGGAGGGACCACAGCTCCGAGGAGCACATCATCTACAAATAAGAAATGAATTAAGGAAACCGAAGTCCGAATACAAGAATGGACGCACTACTATCAAAAATCGATTAATTACCTAAACCAGGGTTGTCGGCTTTTCTCTTCGACCTCGACAGAAGGCAGGTGCGAAGTCGAGGCTCCTCGATCAATTTGTTGACATCCAAGTGGTGCTTAACCAGAGTCTCAACAAAATTTGGCGTGAAGTCTGGTTTTGGCGGGTTAGGGACGTCGATAGGCTCTGTGCGCCATGGAGCGTGTACATTCAAGGCTACACCCCTAGGAGGTCTAAGGAATACAAACCTCGACTTCCACCCTTTCTTATGAGAACTCTTAGCATTGTTCAGGAAACTCCGATTCCCTCGAGATTTACCCTGATAGAAACCGGTACCCGACTTCAGTGACCCACTTACCTTGAATAGATGCCAGAAATTTCCAAAGGTTGCCTCCTGCCCAAGGGCCTTCATAACGACGATGAATGCGATAATCATCGACATGCCGTTCGGTACTATTTGCATCGGACGAACGCCGAGAGTATTTAAGATATCAGCTAGTTCAGGAGCTATAGGCACTCGAAACCCTAACTCCATCGAGGCCTCGTGAATAGCAAAGGTCCCTGCCGGTGGCTCGTGCATTCGCGCGTCCTCGCCAGGGATAGTCAGAGTCCACCCCGAAGGTATCGAAAAGGCCGACATCATAGAAGCCCCAGGTCTTCTATGACCTCCTGCCTGAAACTCATGGTACGCTTCCTCGGTTTGATAATTTGGGTATCCTCCTCATCACCAGAATCCTCCACCCTCTCATCCGCACCGACTGGACCGACGTCTCCTTCTTTTCCACCGATACTCGGTTGCTCGACTTGCTCATTATACACCTCGTCAACAACAAAATTGACGTGTGCGCTATCTGGACTTGACAGCGAATCCATCTTTTCTCGAAAATATAAGCTAAGATGAAATATCGACTACCAAACAACAGAGTACTTTGAGACCTATATCGATAACGACAATGAGCTCCGAGGTTAAGAAATTTCCACTCAAAGGATGAAATCGTTTTGCGGTATAAACGACCTATATATATAGGATAAATACCGCTTCATACCGCTTCAACAATTACGAAAATGCCCCTCCAACGGACGCGATGCTTCACCTCCTCAACCCAATTTTCAAAATTCCGCAGGAGAATAAAAATATATTTTGGCGCGAACATGATGAATAATAAGTAACTTCAAGAATATGAATAGTCACGTCTGGAAAATCGAAAAATCAAAACAAAACCAGCAAACCATTAAAACTTCCAGACTTCGACCTTCACTCGAACTCTAGAACTTGGGGGACTACCACTATACACCCGAAAAATCAAAACAAAAACCAGCAAACCATTAAAACTTCCAGACTTCGACCTTCACTCGAACTTTAGAACTTGGGGGACTCTTGATGTACCAAGTCTTCGTCAAACACAAAATCATATCGATGATCGGAACACATCTATCTGTATCGGGCAGACTCGAGACGAGGACATTGACTCAACCCATCGTCAGGAGTACACGCACGTGGACAAGCATTATGGCTTTTTATCAAAAGGGTCGAACTAAATACATAAGGTCGGATCCTGACCCGAATGTCCTATAGTGACCCAATCACTATAACCAAAAGGTCTTGTCAGGATCCGACCCGATGATCCATGCGGAAAACTATAAATAGCCCTCATTAATACAGAAAAATGTACGCATTCTCTGAGCATTAAATACCCATTTCGACATCCAATATCTCGACACTTACTTAAGCATCGGAGGGTTATCGCCGAGTCACCACCGGCATTAACCTGATGTAGTTGTCTTTGATTGCAGGTTACGATCCCCAAGAACAAATCGAAGAGAGGTTTGACTGATCTACCTACCTTCACATTGACGAGAAGTGTTAAACCTACATCTAATCCCTCAATAATACAAATACTATTATACACCGAAAACGCTCTCATCACGGAGGTTACCATCACCTTGCCTGTGGTGTGGTAAAATCACAGAACACCCCCTCTTTATTTACATTTGTTGCTTGATTCAACTTTTTCGCATATATAATATGGATATCATATCGTGGGACTGATGGGTATCTCGGAAAATTTAAAATTCCGCACTTTTGTTATTTTGACAATCGAGATATTCCAACAGTGTATCATAGCCAACTCCATTATTTTGCGTTTATTATGTTTTGTGTGATGATTCTTACTTGTTATTATTTGATCTATGATTGGGTAAAATTGCATATTGAGATTTGGGGCAGATTTGTAGTTTTTCGAAACTATAGGACTTTTATGCTAATCGCTGTTTTTCAAAAATAAGGGCTGGAAATTTATTTTCTGTTTTCTGGAAATTTTTGTAAAATCTGGACTGTTTTTTGCGATTCTGGCCTGTACTTGTTTTTTAGGTCGTTTATGTAATTTCTGAGAATTCAAGGATTGTTTTGTAACTATCAAAATTTCAGGGGTCTGTTTGTAAAAACCAAAAATTTTCTGAATTCAAAATTTTATTTTATGGTCCTCTGGCCCAAATGGTTTTTGGGGGTGTTTTGTAACTTTTCGAAAACTTTGGGGTTAAAAATGCAATTTCCATAAGTTGAGGCGCCAAACTGTAATTTACAAAATTTGAAAAATCTGGATCTGATTTTATGCAGAAAATTATTTTGTCTACCCGAAAATTAATTTTGTCATAATTAGTAGTGACTAAAGTAAGAATTGTAGGTAGTTATTTTTAAAAGGAGTTTTAAGAATAAGAAAGAAATACGTAAAAGGTTGTTTGCTTGTTTCTTGCTCTACATGAACTGTTTACGTGGTTTTCGATTGTGCCGAGTCTTGACCTTAGGGTAGATGTGATTAGTTTAATTTATTGTTTGATTTTTATTGGGCCTGCGAGCCTTATGTTTTTGGACCACTTTGAGCTTTCGTAATAGATTAGGGCTTTACTGTTTTAAATAGTTTAGGATGGAGGCCCCTTACAAGGAAGGTGGGAGCCCAAGAAGAGTTGAAAGCCATGTATGCATGGTTATTTATGTAATAGCCTAGGTCCTTTGAGAACCCTTTAGATTGACCAATTGGGCCAACATCATGGCTCGATGATGGCCCACATAGGAGGCTCCCAATCGAAATCATATTGTGGTAGTATGCATGCTAGGCTTGTATGGGTTTAATATATTTATCGATCTATGTTTAGCTTGTGTACGATGCGCGTTAGAATCTAGATCATAAATAAAAGATAAAGCATAACGTATGCTATGAGATCTCGTGGAGAGTTAGTAAGAACTTTCAAACCCAAAAAACCCCTCTCGAATAAAATATTAAGTCATATTGGTACGTTTAAAATGAAGTTTTAAGGATCCAAGCCTTCCATCAATAGGAACTAGCGTGAGTTGTCTACTTATCGATAGAGGTGATCTAGAGTCTGGCACCCAAATCGAAGAAAGGGACAATACGCAAAATTTCTTGACTCCTGTTGTTAACTAAACTCGACAAGGGTGAGAACTTGTCGGGATATGAATATCGACCGATAACCAGTTACGGGGAATTCATGCATGGCCCATTGCTCATCATGATTGATGGGTTAGACATAACGATTAGTAACACTTATCATGTAGCAGTGCTAGATAACTGCGAAAGCCGAGGCAAAATAGCTTGAAAGTTGTTTAGGGACACAATTGGTAAAAGTATACCTACCTGGAGAATTAATTGTATGGCCACGAGGCGTGGATGCAATTAATGTCTGCTGGGAAGTCAAGACCTACTAGGAGATAAGATTTCCCGAGCAATCAAAGGGGTGATTGTTTCGACAAAATAGTGGGAGAACTTTTTCGAAACCAATCCCAAAATTTGTTAATTATAAGTATTAAGCATAGATTAGTCAGCTAAATGTTGTTTTCTTTCCACTTGTAGATATTTTAAGAACATTGTCTAAAAATCCATTAGTTGTCATCGTCGACGCCACTAAACTGAATGGGTTGAACTTTGTCGATTGGCTGAGAAACCTGAGGATAGTCCTCGACTCCAAACGTCGGAGCTATGTACTCGACACACCTATGTCTGCTGCACCCGCAGCACGAGCTATTGAGGAACAACGAACCGCCCTTGCTAAAAGAGTTGATGATGATCTTCAGGTTCTCTACCTCATTGTAGCTTCAATGTCGAATAAGCTGCAGAAACAGCATGCTGAAATACCGCTTGCTATGGATATACTTCTCCACCTCCAACAGATGTTTGGAGAAAGGTCTCGCACCGAAAGGTTCACGGCCACTAAGGAGTTGTTTAATCTCAAGATGGCTGAGGAAAGCATTCTCAAGGATCACTCTCTGCGTTTCATCAACCTGGTTGAACAACTGGGGCGATCGGATGTGGAATTGCACACTGATCTTAGCACTAACCTCCTTCTCCATATGCTGCCTCGCTCGTTTGACCAGTTCATGTTGAACTTCAACATGGAGGACAAGAACCTCGCTCTTCATGAACTGACCAATTTGTTGGTTATGGTAGAATCCATTCTCAAGAAAAGGAAACCCGTGACGATTGCACACCAATCGAAGACTGCAAAGCCTAAGAAAGGTAAGAAGAAGAAGAAAGTGTTCTCTTCCAAAGCAGTCACCAAGGTTGTCGAGAAGAAGCGCAAAAGCCCAGACGACGAATGCTTCCACTGCAAGAAAGCAGGGCACTGGAAAAAGAACAGCCCAGACTACCTGAAACTTGTAGCCAAAAGTATTTTCTTGGTTGAAGTTAATATTTCTATTAACTATGCATCGTGGGTGTTAGACACCGCAGTAGGTTCTCATATCTGCAATGATTTGCAGGTGATGGTAGCAGTAAGAACACATATGTCCGGGGATAGTGATTTTACCAAATTTCGTTAGGTTCAGTAATATCAATAATAATATGATCAAGGCTAGTTAATTTACGGGCTTAGTTATTTTACTCAAGATGGATCCACTGAAAGATGAACAATACGCAACCTAAGAACAGTCTGAAATATGTGTAGCAAAGGCTCTCTTATTAGATTAATCCCTTATTACAAAGTATGAAGGCGTTAGTATGATATTATGTGTTGTGCCCTTATACAATGTAAGTGGTGAATTTATATAGATCTTCTTCTTTAGCTATACTAGGAAACATAACCATAATTGGACTCAGACTAATGTCCCTAAGGACTTCAGACTCTGGAGCTAGATCGTTGAGATTCTCTTATTAGGTCGAGTCGACCATTATAGTTGATCCGCACTTGGGCTGAGTATCTAGTCGGGCCGACCTTATTCTTCTTGATTACTCGAGTATCCTTTAGGGTGTAAAATAGCCCCCATCAGTACTCCCTCACTTCTTCGAGCGAAGATGTAGTCGTAGCTCGTAGAAGTAGATGATCTCACTGGATTGACTTATGAATCGTGCCTCAATAAAAACCTTACTTCGGAAAAAACCCAATGAGAAAAAAATCCGAATTAAGGAAAAGATTGCATTGTTTCATAAACAGTCGTATCTTTGCCCTTGTTTACCGGCATCGCTTAGATAAGAGGAGTCCCTTCACTTCTATCGACGGCGGGAAAAAGAATTGTTGCGAAGGGGCTAAAGCGTCCTTTCAACTTCGTATATATATAACCGTCTTAGGTTTCACAATTACTTTTTACTCCCTGCCTTCCAATTCTCTGCAGTAAAATTTTAAGTCGATAAACTCCACAAGTAATATATTTATTGATTATTAGTCAAATAATTCTCGAAATGGCCTCTTCTTCTAGAGATCCCAACTCATCGACCCTTGACTATGTGATCCCCACTATCATCCTGAAGGTTCTCAGAGCCCTCCTCCTGATCAAACTAAGACCCTGGACATAGATCCCCCTGAAAAAGACACCTTGCGGGTAGACATCTTCACCGATGAGGAGGTAGCCGCTAAAGCTGCTTCCAAAACCAAAGGTGCCAACCCTCAAATTTCCGAGCCAATCGAGCCTCTTGCTTGTATTCATACGGAGGGAGACCTGAGTGATCTGCAGACGAATTATGGTCGGTTCTTTCCCGAAGGTTCTGAAATTTTTCTTCCGTCCCCGACTGATAGGGTCAATTCCCCCCTGAGGGTTGCCGTGCCTTCTACACCTCCCATTTTCAGCATGGTCTCAGACTTCCACTTTCTGCTCTTATCCTTGAGATTCTGGCTACTTTTACTGTTTCTCTGACTCAATTGGTTTCCCTCACGTGCGAAATTATAGAAGATCTCCTTTAAGGTCGCTTTTGTTGTTTCCTTTGCCGTTTTAATGGTTGCCAAAGGTTTACAACCATCTTTCCGCAACTTTTTTCAATTGTTTCGCTTTAGCATTTCAAGTTCTTCAAACCGTGGTTATTTCTTCGTGAGTCAAGAATCAGGCTGTGCTATTTTTTATTCCCCCATTTCTAGTAATTCCGACTGGAAACCCAGTTATTTCTTCGTACGACCTCCAATCCATCAAACCTTGGCAGATGGATCGACTATCCCTTCCGAGTTTTCCTGGGACCAGGGCTCCAATTGGACCTTTGGTGGTCGGAAAATCACAGGCAAACTGATCCCCGACGACCCTTGTTTACTGAATATGATAAAGGAGATGAGGTCGGACAAATATCAGTGTGCCGTTCTCGTGGGAGAGACTTTTCTTCGGAAAGCCGGGCTAAGTTCCCTTAACTATCCTATTACAATTCCCAATTGATCTCTTGGTAACATTCTTCGTTTACCTTTTGTATATTATAATTACTCCCATACTTAGGATTCTCTGTAACTCCATTTTTTATTTTGGCAGCTTCTATGGTCGAAGGTTCCAGGCATTCAAGGACTGGAAAAATGGTTCTATCCAAATCCACTAGGACTGCTGATAACCAGCCCACAGAACAAAGGCATTCCCGCAAGAGGAGAAGAGATCAAGACCAAGACTCCGAGGATAACAGGGAAGAAACTCCAGAGGTTCCTGAGAATATTTCTCTTGGGCCTTTCTCTTCCCAAGCTCAAGCATCTTCTTCTACTACTAGGACGGGCGAGGGATATCCTCCCTTATCCCTCAGAACTTCATACGGTATTCATGGTTGTAAATCATGGTCCGAGCATAACTTTACTGGTTCTTCAATGAAAAGGAGAAAGCAAGTTTGTGATCGTACCGGTCAGAATCTTTCTTTGGATGGTGAGGTGAACCCTAAGGCTACCTTAGTCGAGATGGTGGAAAATCATCTTTTAGGGAGAATGGCGGCAGGATTCTCCGAGCGCGATGCGCTGGTATCAGATGATAAGGAGAATGCTGCTGATAAAGCTGCTCGAATTCTTCTTTCCACTGTTTTTACCAGAGATATGCAACGCTTTTTGGACAAGGATCCTTTGGAGATGCTTACGAAAGCTACCCAGTCTCATATTAGAGTAAGAGGAGAAGTTCCTGTGCTTCTAATCTTTCTTTTTAATTTTATCCTTTAGTACTTCTTTTAATTTGTCAATCATTTCTATCATCAGTCTGGAGCATGTATGTGTCTTCTATGTATGAATCAACATTGTTAAAGCAACAATGTCAATTTTCGGATGAGAAAAACAAAGTTCTTCTCCAAACTGTGGCGGACTTAGAGCGACGGTCAACCGGGGCAGGGCCTTCGACGTCTTCCACCCAACAACCTGGTCCTGATGGCAATCCTAATATGGAGACAGACAATCCACACATAATTAATACTGTCATGGAGGCTACTCGGGCTCAAGAACGAGCAGATCCGTTGGCTAAAGAGCTTGAAGATCAGCAAATTCAGCATGCGACCCGAGTTTGCGAACTTGAGTCACAAATCACGCATCTTCAAGATCGCCTCGATGAGCATGAGAAGGATGAAGACCTCGATGGCTTGATCGATAGAGCTGGTGTTGACCCTAAAGAGAAGGTCATTCGGGAATTCATTGCATCTCCGGTGCATGGTGCCCTGGTCCATGAGATGGTCGTGATAGA
This sequence comes from Penstemon eatonii, assembly GCA_038501285.1. NCBI lineage: Eukaryota > Viridiplantae > Streptophyta > Magnoliopsida > Lamiales > Plantaginaceae > Penstemon > Penstemon eatonii. Next base: position 39,353,277 of record CM076710.1, on the reverse strand, counting down.
ATAGTGTCCTGCAAGCCAACTATTTGGCTGCATTTAATTGAAAGGACCATTCAATTGGATTAATAAATGCATTTTATAATATGGTCATCTTTATCTTATGTAATAATTATCTACGCATAAGGATAGAAGTCCTTAGATCACAGGGCTATGGGACAACCCGTGGACTGATCTCCAAGGCCGTGATCTAGAACATATTCAAGAGTCGTAGAATCCAATCGAGATAGGACATCGTTGGATTCGGTTAGAACTATTGTGTATACTCCGATGAACTGGAGAACGCTGGGGTCCACGAGCGTGACTGGGATAGTCGATACACATAAGTGGGTGGCTTGCTGGGATGGCAAGTGCACTGAATACCCCAATTAGGAAATAACTCACCATGGAAGCGGTAGTCGCATATCGGGGTTGAAGTTATTCCAATTTGCAATAGTATACGAGGAACGATCCCTAACTACTTGAGATGATAGGGTTTATTTGGTGCGAGAACGTCTATGCTTTGATATGAGTTCCGACTGACTGGGGATCGCCAGAAAGTCTCTGTGGACTCATGTTGGGTATAGAGGAACTCGTATGCAGGTTCATATCATCAACAAATGATCCATTGACCCGACTTGATAGGTTGGGAAATTCTCCTATGGATTTCTATGAGAAATTAATTCTGGTAAAATCCTCGGCCGAGGTATCTGACGGCTTTATGTAAGTAGCTCATAAAGGTTAAGTCAAAGAGAATTATTTCGAGACCAGAATGCATAAGGTCAAGACAAAATAAAAGGAAAACCGATGAAAGACCATACCCTTAAGTCTCGACTGGGAGATTGATCGATGGAGAGATTATGTCGTATATGGAAATTGTAAATGATTAAAAGGTTCACTGAATTAATTCACCAGTGATTGGGCTCCATGGGCTTGTGGCTGGACATCGACCGTGGAGTGTGGGAGAATTCCCAAATTGGCAGGGGTGCTAATTTTGGAATGATCAATCGACAGAGTGTTCGATTGATTTAGGGTAAGTCTTACTCGAATAATTAAATAATATTTAATTATAACCCACGGCCAATTATGTGGTGAACCTACGTGGGCATACACAATACACATGAAGCGAAAGCGAGGAAATAAGAACGACCGAGTCGACTGGGTCGACTGGGTGCATAATCGACTGGGTCGATTATTGTGGGTGGGTCGACTGGGTCGACCCAATTGAAACAAAATGGGATCCAATTGAAATTGGATCAGGATCATAAATTAAATTGGAATTTAATTTGTGGATTAATTAATTAAGTTGTATTTAATTAATTAGAAGGGATTTAATTAAATGGGCTTAGAGTCTGATTTAATTAGATGGGAGATTAAGTTAATTAATTAGGCTATTTAATTAGAAGATTAAATAAAGCCTGGTCAAATTAATTAACTGGGCCATGAATTAATTAGAAGACTTGGTCTTCTAATTAAAGAGGGTCATGGACCATGTAGGAGAAAGGAAACCGAGTCCTTTTAGGATTAGGTTAGGGAGATAACTATAAGTAGCTATCTTGTAGTTATTTTCACACAACTCAATAAGCAAAATTGAGAAAGAGCAAAATTCTCTCTCCCTCTCCCTGTGCAATCGGCCGAACCACTTCTTCCCTGTGGAAGAATTTTTCGTTTTTGATTCTGTTCCAAGATCGTTCCTAAATCCTAGATCATAATATATCTTGTGTTCTAGCTGATCAAGATTTATTATTTTCGTGTAATTGTGGTGTATCAACCCGTAGAGGCGCAACACGTGGGGCGCTGCTGCAGAGCTTGGATCGATTTTAACTGGAGGAGAAATCAGAGTTCGTTTTGCTGACTGTCAACTTGGATTTGCAAGGAGATAGGTATAACGTGTAAACTTATCCTATCGTTTTAATAAATATTCATATATATACAACTAGAGTATAACCTGGCAAGATTCCGTAAGAGGTCCTATAAAATTTTTATATTCCGCTGTGCCTAGGGCTGTTTTTCTTACCGAATCCCAACAGTGGTATCAGAGCCAACTCTAGGCTTTGTATATATATGAATTTGCAAATTCTGTGTTTTAAATCATATGTTTGATTTATGTATGGCTGGTTCTTTAACTATACATGTTTTAGAACGTAGATCTATTAACTTAGAGTTAATGTAAAATTTTGATTCTAAAATTTTATCGTGTTAATTTTTATTTTGGATTAAATTAATTAAAACTGTTGATTTTAATTAATTAAGGAATCAAGCACAAATTAAAACAAAACAAAAGGAAAACAAAGTAATCGAAACTTTATTCTCTTGGTGAGAATTAAACTCGACCTTAGTGCTCGGCACAAAATTTTGATTTTCTTTTGTAGATACAATTCTCGTGGCATGTGTATAATGGCATGCATGTTGTTTTAATTTGGCAAATGTTACGTAAATTTTGAACCAAACATCATGTATTGTGATTTGATTTTGTAAATTGCAACTTGAAGCCGAACATTTTACGGCTATGATATGTTGGTTCAAAGATTTTTCGTGGCAGAATTTTGGATAATCTTGAACAAAATCTTGGAGATTTGGTTGTTATGGAATCTTGGTGAATCTTGGATTGATCTTAGAGATCTGATTGACAAGGAAACTTAGAGTTTCAATTGTGATAAGAGATTTAATTAAAATTAATCTCTTCTAATAAGTTACCAAGATTAAAGATCTTAGAGATCTTATTAAACAAAGAAACTTAGAGTTTCATTTGTGATAAGACATTTAATTAAAATTAATGTCTTCTAGTAAGTTACCGAGATTAAAGATCTTAGAGATCTTATTAAATTAGGAAACTTGGAGTTTTGGATAAGGTAGAAATCTTGGTGGATTTGGACACTACCTTAGTTAACTAATCTATTCAAAATATAATTATCTTGAGAATCTTGGAGATTTGTAAAATTGGGAAACTTAGAGTTTTGGATAAGATAGTAATCTTGGAAGATTTGTATCTATCTTAATTAACCAACTTTATCAAGGTAAGAGTTGTTGATTACTTAGAACTCAAGTAAGAGTTAATTAATCTTAGAGGTTAATTATTAATTCAAAATTAAATTAACGTGGATAATTTTTGTGAATTAAAATTAAAGGAGCCGGTAAATTTACATTTATGCCCTTATGTGAATTTATGCATGTTCTTGAGTGAATATGTGGATTGGTCGATTTTGCCCTTAAGCCCTGTGTAGTTTTGGTTTATTTATTTTATGGGTTGTAATTAAATGGGCCTGATTGGTGCCCTTGCTTGCGCAAACGAATGTAATAGAATAGGGCCTTTATTTTTATAAGCTAGGCTTAGATTAGGCTTGGAGCCGAGAAGACCTCATGAAGACTTGGAGATCCGCATGGAGGCCCATTTACCTTGGAGGACATGGAAGCCCAATTCATTACATGGAGGCCCAATCAAGGTGGATATTACAAGAATGCATATGATGTATGGGTTTGAAAATTGTAATAGTTAGGTCATTTAATTTCCACCCTAGACTGACCAATTGATCCATCACATGGCTCGTGATGGATCGCATAGGATGGGCAATCGACCAATCATATGTGCAATGCTAGGTGATATATGTTTACTATTATTCTTTGATGTATGTCTTGCATGCTTAGAATAGATCACGTAAACAAGATAAAACATAATCTGATGAGACCTCGCACGAAGAAAACTTAAAACCTCCAATTGAACTTAAAACCTCAATTAGAATATTAAATCGATTAACGAGCGCATATGAATGGTGTCTATGGTCCGAGCCTATCCAATTACTAGGTTTTAGGCATATTGTACAAATATATCTCGATGTCTCACGAGTCGTGGGTCGAGCTATAGGAAGATGATATGTCTATTGCCTCGATGCACAATTTAGTGCCAAGGGAGGGGATAGCAAGGTTCTAGGCGTTGTCTCATGAGTCGTGGGGCGTCTAGGATTGAACTATTTCTCTTCACAAGTATTGGACATGATTTAACGCGAGTAAGTATGGATGTCTCACGAGTCGTGGGTCCATAACGAAAACCGAGGCTGAATGAACTCAAGGGTTAGCTGGGATGGTTAACCGGAGACGTGATCGCCCACCAAGTGAATCAATTGGTATGGCCAACGAGTCGTGGGTACTGAGCGATTGCATTTGGGCCTTGAGCCCATTAGGAAATTTTTATTTCCCGAACCTTATGTGGGGGCATAAGTAGTCGACAAAAATAGTGGGAGTAATTTACAAATGAAAACCATGTTTGTAAATTATGCATTGATATTAATCTGTCGCGTATTTATCGTCATGTTTATGATAGTTTTTCATAAATGAAGTATCCTTGAATATTTTACCATCATACTTGAATCAAATAAATTGACTGAACCCAAATGAATTTTTGAATGACTTCAAAACTTGAGAAATTATTCTCGAGTCCAAGCAATGACTCATCTCCTTACAAAGATTTCATTAGTTTTCTTTCGAAGTTACACTTCGACTGGAATGGTGATAGGTTTCACCAAGCTGCCTTTTTGAAGTTACTCTTCAAATAAGAAAGGTGATAAGTTTCACCAGAGGGTTGAGGATAGTTCTCAAGCCCAAATTTTCTTGAAGGAAAACATGAAGTCTCCCATGAATGGGAAGTAACATCTCATGGAAAAGCTCAAAAGACTTATGAGATGGTAGAAGAGGAATGAATCCTCTCAGAAAGGAAATAACCTTAGAGGTTTTTCTGTAAGGATGATAAGTTGTAAAGTCAATCAAAATGGTTCTTCCATGAATTAAGATCAAGGGAAAGAAGGAATTGAACCAATTCATCCCATAAGGGATGATTAAATTTTATTGAACTTAACCTTATGGTTAAAGTAATGCATAAGGGTGCTGGATGCCCGATGAAGTACTCATTGATGCATTCAATGCATCTGATCTTACGTGATTTCGTTAGTTCGATCAAGGGTGGGATGTAACACAATAATAACAATAACAAAGTAAAGCAAGGACCAAAGTAATTGTATTTCAATTGAATGAGTACAAATATAGGTATTCAAGGGTCCTATTCGAGTATTATTGGATGCCGTACAAGCTAGAGGGCGAAATACATATGAGAAAACCTACACTACTATTCTCGAGTGAATCCGAACAGTAGTTTCAAGGCTAGTGCCCCCTGGGAAGTTGTGTCCGGTGTAATAAATGCATGGGGTATTTATAGCCGATTTGGAGGGCTTGGGCCTGGGCTCGGCCCAACAGTGTCCTTCGATCTCCGGTTCTCTTATGTGCTCGGAATAATCATCTTCAAGCTTAGGTTCGGCTCTTGGTTCCTGGGGATAGGATTCGGTGCTATTCGAACTGCGTTGAGGCTAGAAAGACAGGGAATCCGAATTACCCCTCATCAATACTCCCCCACTTCTCGAGTGCGAAGCGGAGCTAGCGCTCGAAGAAGTAAAAAATACGTCCCATATGATGAGACGAGCCGTTCAGAATGTCTTTAGGATATGCCTCGTTAAAAACCTAACTCGAAAAAACCCACTGGGATAAAAACCGAGCTAGGGAAAAAGAGTGCATATACAAGAAAACATACACCGGCGTGTTCTGAAGTTACCCTTGTCGGAGGATGTTGAAGTAATAATATTCCTTTTTTGGTTCCAAGATGCGTTGTTCGATCCCTAGGTGGATGCTTTCCAGAATTTTCGATCATAACAAGGAGGGCCTCCGAGATCCTTAGGGATAAATTGCAAGGACATACTCCGCAATTCCAGAGAATGAAGGATCAAAAAGGCTATTTTGAGAGGGATAACCCAAAGTTTTTACCCTTGGTAAGTTCAACCGTCGCGGTTACTCGGGGACCTCTTTGCAATTTTACCTTTTTAACCCCGTATATATATATTGACCCGTTGAAAAATTACTTCCATGTTATAATTTCTCTTGAGCTCGAAGTGTTGTAATCGAAAAGGTGGTTACTTTAGTACATTCATTTCTGAATTCATAATGTCAAGTTCTAGGAGTTCGAAGGGCAAGAATAAGGTCGAAGAGAGTCAAGAATCTGATCCTTTGTTAAAGCTCGTTGATGATTACGAAGATGGAGAGTTCCGTCCATGAGGCGAGGATGATGATCCGAGCGAGGATCTCGAAGAAAATGAGGTTGAGAAGCGCAGCATCGGTGAGGGTGCCTTTGTCAGAATTTTCAAACCCAAGCTCACCTCTGAGGTCGTGACCTCGAATACGTCAGAACTTCCTGCTAAGGAAACCTCCTGTTGTTTTTCGAAGAAAGATCGCGTTTATCTTGAGACGGCGTTTGGGAAATATCTTCCAAAAGGGTTTTCGATCGTCATTCCTTCTTATTCCGATCGTGCTACCGAGCCCCCAGCTGGCTGTCAATCGTTTTACGAGGGCCAATTCTCCTGTGGTCTACGTATTCCATTCATTCCCCTTATCAGAAATGTCCTTTCTTTCTTTTCGCTGTCCCCCGCTCAACTTCTCCCGCACTCCGTCGCCTACATAGTGGCATTCAGCGCTCTCATGGAGGCAAAAGGAGAAGAGGCCTCTTTTAGTAACTTTTGGCATACTTTCCGAATGGAATTGAATAAGGGCTCCAATGCGGGGTTCGTATCCATTCTCCAGAGGTCGAAACGACCTTTTCTTACTAAGATATCAACGAAAAAGAGTATAGGCTGGAAGAGGAGATTCTTCTTCGTGAAAGGTCCCGATGTTCCTGTGTCGGAAGGTAGTTCAAAGACTAGACCATATCGATGGGATGGCGCAGATTCTTGGTCGTATGGTTCTCGCAAAATAAGAGAAAAACTCAGACATCGTCTTTCTGATGAACTCCTGGATCAGTTGCAGTCTAACCCTTACCAGACTAGATTCCTGATTCAGGAAGGCGTTTTGCGATTGGCCGGGTTGAGTCAGTGTAATTATCCTACTCCGGCGATTAAATACCCTAGACAATCTTCCGAAGGATCCCTCCTGCGAACCTCTAGTGCTCCGACCCTTGCTCCTCTTTCTCTGGGTATGCTTTTTACCTTTAACTTACTTTTGGGTTTTATTAAACAATTCTCCTTGTTAAACTCGTGCCCGATTCGTATTATCCTCGCAGGTCGAGTTGTCAAGAAATTCCGAATCTCCGCTGCCGGCCCGGTTGAAGATAAGCGATTTTATTTCGATCCGTTACCTTATGCCTCCGAAGAAAAAACGGACATAGACAATTTTGGTAGGAGTTCAGCTGTCATACCATCTTTGATTCCTGACTTAAGAGGGGTTGGCACTATGAGTTCCCTGAATTCTGCCACGGCCGGACCTCTTCGATCGTTATTCTCCCCTGATACTTCCGCTCTTTCGTCTGTCGGCTACAGTCAACATTCCTGGAATCGGATTCTGGGTATTCAGGAATACGAGAAGCTTCTGGGCCAGAAAAGAAATGCCGAACACCCAGGGCCCTCGAGGAGGATAAAACCCTTTGGCGTGAGTTCTGCTTCTGTCCCTTGTCGAGAAGGTAGGTCAGAGCCTGATGTAGCAGACTTTATGGACGAGCATTTTCGTAGTAGCAGAACCGCTGGATATCCTGAGGATGGTACCATTATGACCGATCTGGATATGAATGGGGAGAACGAATTCGACAAAGCCACTAGAATCTTTATGGCTAGTCGGTTTAAACGGGATATCCTGCTTCATTCCATCAAAGGGGATTTTGAGGTTTTGAGTGATTTCTCCAGAACGTATCACGAGGTAAATACTCGTCTTTTGACTGTGTTCTTTCTTTAGAATTCCTAGTTTTACCCATCCTCGAAAATGTCTTGTAGGTCGGGGATTTATTCGCCTTTCAATCCTATCGTCTGGCGTTACTAGAGCAGGAATCGCAGGACGCTCATGATGCATATGCCCAGATTTTTGCTGATAACCAGGCCATTCGATCTCAGCTGGCGGAGAGTCAGCGAGAATTGTGCCAAGTAAAGAAGGAGCTCAAGGAAGCGACTACGAAAAATTCCTCCTCCGTAGAAGAAGATTTACTAGCATCTGTTAAGGAGAGAAGTGCCCTCGAGGAGGAGCTAAAGAAGATAAAGGTTGAACTCGAGCTAGCGAAGCAAGACTCCGAGCGTGCGTATGCCCAAGGCTGGGAAGAAGCCGAGATCCCTGCCATACGAGAATTCCTGGAATCCCCTGTCTTGGACCGCTTAGTTCAAAGGAAAATGGGAGAAATTCTTCAGACGATCTTTTATAAAGGGGTTCAACAATTGGTCGCGGCCAAGAAGATTCCGGATGATATAGACGAGTACTATAAGCACATGAACCCTTTTAAGAACGCTGAAGGGAAGGATTACAAAGCTTCCTCTCTACCCAAGACGGATACTAATTGGCAAAATCATCGCTTTGCCCCCTTAGTCGAGGAGTACGGCATTCCGATGCCTAATCCTGATGTGCTCGGCGTTTCACCGATTATCCTCCCGTGTCGGAGGAAAAAAGCGAAAATGTCGACATAGGCGATGTATCGGATAAAGAAGGCGATCGAACTCTTGACCAAACCAAGTAATTGCTCCGCCTGACTTTCTATTTAGCGAATTATCGGAGCCGATCGTGCTGGAAGGGGCGATTCATAGTTTTGTAGTTAGGAACTAATCGTGTATATCCATGTAACTTATTTTTGTAAACGGATTTGTTTCTTTTTTGATTTGACTGCTGTAATTTGTAAATTCCGATCTTTCTAATATCCAGTTACCATTTTGATTTTCAAGGTTCGATAACTCTATGCTCGGATATCGCCCTTTCCATACGGGGTTTTCCTTTAAAGGTTGCGTCGATCCATTATCGTAATCACAGGGCGTAGTGTCTATAAATATTAGGGTTTCTTTTCATTATTCATACGACATCTTGCTTATAGAGATCGGAGCTTTTTGCCATATCTTCTGCCTTCTTCGAATCCCTTTAAGAGTAATAGTCCGAACTGTAGGTCCCAAATCCGCTTATCATGGAAAACGTATTAGGGAAAGCTATTGATCCCAAATTGTTATTTGGCGGTTCGAAAAATAAGAATCCGAGCAAGGAGCAGAAAGTTGCCAAGGAGGCCAAAACCTCCAAATCTTCTTCCAAGACCTCAGTGTCTTCCCCAAGAGCTCCTAAAGGGGAAGACAGCAAGAAAGAGAAAAACATTTCTTCAAAACAAAACAAGGGCAGCTCTAGCAAGTCAATTTTGGACGAGGAGCTCGAGGCTACGCTCGGGGGTTCTTCTCCGAGTGAAGATCCTGTTCGAGAGAAGACTCCTATTCCTTCTTCGAATAAGAGGCCTTATTCCGATGGGGTCACTCCCATTGAGGCTTTGCAAAATCTTGCTATCGGTAGCAAGTCATCTTCCGATACTTCGACCGCTCCTCCCGCAGGGAATTTCAGCAAAAAATCCAAGTTAGAGATTGGCAGAGGGGCCTCTGCTGAAGCTTCAGGAATTGATAATCCTCCCCGACCTCTTGTCGATTTCTCTCCTCCAAAAGTTGCTTCTTCCCTGCACGAGGAGTTGAAAGATGGATCTCCTTCTAAGGTTGATCCCATGTGTAACTTGTTGCAAGCTAACTTTACTTCTTCGGAGACTGACATACCCAAGGAGAGAAACGCATCCAAGGAGAGGAACATAGAAGAGTTGTTTGAGTATGGGCAGCACTTCCTTTTTCAGGTGTGCATTTATTTATTCTTCCTTTCTTTCTCCTCTCCTTCCCTTCCCCTTTTTTTTTTTTTTTTTTTTTTTTAGCGCTGTTGATCCTTTTAACAGGCCGGACAAGACTTTATTAAGCTTAAAACATTTGCTGAGCGGGAGACCAGTCAACGTGCTGCTATCTCTCTCGAGCTGGAGGAGAAGAAAGTCGAGTTCGACCGTGTCCTCGCAGAGAAGCTTGCTTTAGAGAGGGAGAAGACTGCTAACGAGCGTGGAGAGGAGATCCATAAGCAGCTGAACGAGAAACTCGAAAAACTGAAGAGCCTTCACGAGCAGGAGAAACAAGATTTCATCCGTCGAGAAAAGGAGGCTTATGATCGTGGGTTTGAAGCAGGATGTGAGGCTCGTAATGCTGAGCTTCGAAAGATTCTCTCTGACAATAAGCTTGTTTAGATGTTGTCTTTTATTTACCCGGGCTTGTAATATGTCTATACTGTTTTTACTTGTGCGACTATGAATAATTTTCAGATATTTTATCTTCTATGGCTTGTAATAATTTATTTTCTCCTCGAATCGCATGTTCCTCTTATGTGTTCTTTCTTTGATCATGCTTTAGTTTGTCTTCTTAATCTTTCGATCTTGGCGTAATAATCCCGCTTATTTCCCAAAAGTAATATCACTTTCTCTTTCCGGCGAAATCCTCGGGAGTCGCGACAACCTTTTGATCTTGATCGTTTCTTTTGTTTTCTGATAGCCGTTGGATTTTTGAGAATAGTATCTATAAATGGTGCTCTTCGTTTTGCATCCTTATAATATCTTTCGAAAACAGATTCCTTCGATCATGCTGATTAGAAGATCTTGTTGCACGACTCAATATTTCGAATTCCAGGTTAGGAGTTATATTGCGTATCATAGTAAGATTTATACTTCGATCTCGACTAGGGTATCTGCAGGCGAACGCTATTTCAACCTTGAAGACCGATAAGCTTTATTGCTGACCATCCACGACCCCAATGGCCCATGGCCTTTTTGTGGTTTAGGGAGGCTCTGGCGTCAAGTTTTTCGAGGGTATGACGCAACTTGCTAGGTTTTCTTTTGAAAAAACGTTTCGGGTAGTGATTCTGGGATTGACGTCCTTCATAAAATGTTCATGTTTCTCCCGGGAAAGAGATGTATTGCCCTTCTCCTTTTCGAAGAAGTACGATCATAGTCGAAGACTCGTTGGCTCGATAGGCGTTTCCTGGTCGAGTAAGGACATTATCGTCCGCCGAAAATTTCATAGGATCGGCCAGTTATGAAGATGTAATAGGGGTTGATGTCTTTGTATCTTGCAATTGCTTCATATGTCAAGCTCGGAAAATACTTTTTATCGATCTTTACGACGGCTTTACTTATCCTTAGGCCGTTTACCGACAAAGCTTTCTTTACATGATGTATTTAGATTTCTTTATGGTTTTTTTCTTTGACGATTGGAGCTGAGTCTACGATGAATTCGGATAGGAATGAACTTGAGTGGAACAATTTTGACATTTTCTTCACTTTCTTCCCGAAATAGTTTCTGTATTTTCGGGAATCGTAACGGTCGGCGCATTTACTGCTTATATCTCATCCGTTTGTATCATCAAATCTGAGTCGTTAATTGCTTTTTTCTTCCACTATATATAGTTCCGTTGTTACCTTTAAATTTAATGTTTCAGTAAGATTTCTGATCGGCTCTTTGATTGAGATTTTACTCTCTCTGGCCATAATGTTTCGTTTATTATCTCCGACTGAACTGTTCGAGGTTCTCCTTCGAACTATCTTCCTTCATAAATTTTGCTATCTCTTGATGGCAACTTATTTCGATTAGGGTATCGGCAGGCGAAAGTAATTGCGACTGGGGTACCGGCAGGCGACCAGCTCTCTTTGACTCCGAGTCTTTGAGGCAGGTTCGATCTTCTGTATCCTGTCAATCCACCCGGTCGGATAGTGGGTCGACTGCTGGAGGAGTTTTCCTGCACTTGATCTCCACTTCTTCAAGATATTCCTTGAAGAATGTTGCTTTCGAGATTGCGTGGAATAATTTTTCTTGGGGTTGCTTCGCTATTTCTCGATCTGGACCGGTGTGGAGCAAGTACTGAGGAAATGATGGATGAAGGGTAGAAGCGTTGTTCTAGCCCCGCCTTACTCCTTCGATCACGGAGAGAATCTAGTGTAGGATTAATTTGTAATAGGGTTACATTTAAATGTAAAGTTTTTGCTTGACTTTTCTTATCTTTGTAATTTCGAACTCTTTTGTAACTGTTTGGAATGTCATGAATGAGATATTTATTTCTTTTATCATCCTTCCTTGTTGTCCTGTAGAATTGCTTTCGTATACCGTCGTCGAGCATCAATTCTTCTGTCTTAAAAATATGAACAAGCGCTATTTTTTACCATATTTGATAAATATTTAGCTGATAGATGACATCCAACATTTCTCGATTTTGAGTATAACCTGTATGGGGCTTTATTTTTCCGTCAAATACATAATAACTAAGAGATCGAATAGAAGAATCCAAAATGACCTTTGAGTAACAATCTTAATCTGAGGGGCTAAATTCCCCAGTCGGATAAATAATCGTGAAGTAATAATCGAAATGGGGTCTTGATCGATCTTGAATAATAATTTTGATTTAAGCGTCAAGATGATGGCTGTTAGCCTTAAACGAATGAAGAATGCTGGTTGATCTAGGTTGATCGAGGATAATAATTTCGATCTAAGGGGCGTAGCAACGGCTTTCACCCTTAGTCGTACCAGAGCATTTTAGCCCTTGGGTCATAGCAGAGGCTTTCACCCTTTAATAATTTCGATCTAAGGGGCATAGCAACGGCTTTCACCCTTAGTCGTATCAGAGCATTTTTAGCCCTTGGGTCATAGCAGAGGCTTTCACCCTTTAATAATTTCGATCTAAGGGGCATAGCAACGGCTTTCACCCTTAGTCGTATCAGAGCATTTTTAACCCTTGGGTCATAGCAGAGGCTTTCACCCTTTAATAATTTCGATCTAAGCGGCATAGCAACGGCTTTCACCCTTAGTCGTATCAGAGCATTTTTAGCCCTTGGGTCATAGCAGAGGCTTTCACCCTTTAATAATTTCGATCTAAGGGGCATAGCAACGGCTTTCACCCTTAGTCGTATCAGAGCATTTTTAACCCTTGGGTCATAGCAGAGGCTTTCACCCTTTAATAATTTCGATCTAAGGGGCATAGCAACGGCTTTCACCCTTAGTCGTATCAGAGCATTTTTAGCCCTTGGGTCATAGCAGAGGCTTTCACCCTTTAATAATTTCGATCTAAGGGGCATAGCAACGGCTTTCACCCTTGATCGATTTTCGAGGGTCCTAGCAACAGCTTTCACCCTTAGATAATAATAGACTGAGACAAATACGGATAGAATAACAGAGATCGATAATATCAGGGAGAGATGAACGAATATGAATATTGATGAAATTAGTTTTCATTGAATATGTAACTCTGATCGAAATACATTTTGACGAGAAAATAGTCTTCTGCAATCATGAGAAAAGATAAGTCATGGAGAAATAGCCAGTGGTGGATAACCCAATAATCCTTATGCCTTTGTCGAGAAAATTCTTTGTCTATAGGTTTCTAATTTCGATAAGTTTGATTTTTTCAAAACGGTTCCCGTTTTTCTGGGAATCGCAACGGTCGACAAATCTTGTCCGTTCACTTCGCGAATTATACGCCGTTAGATTCTTTTCTGTTTTTGGCTATAAAAGGCTGGCATATTGTTGAAATTATCTCATTCGTTGCATCGAGAATTTATCTACCTGATCATGGTGGTCAAGGCGATTATTCAATTAAATCAACTATTTGAGTTCGGACTTCGAACAAATTTTAAGCGAAACAATCTTCGAGCGGAAGAAAAATTACAGCAACCACGCTTAGAATATCGACAGGCAAATGCGGTTTCCATCTGGAAAGCCAATAAGCCAGGCCCATGGACCTGTTGCTACAATGCATTTAGGAAGACGTGCTGGAAATAGAATGCCGGAAAATACTGCCGAGCGTTCGCCCCTCTGTCTTCGGAAGATTGCAAATAAAGTTGAAAGCCTGCGGGTCCAAAGGATATTCCGCGCTCGGAGCTAAGTTATCCCGAGTGACCGATAGGACGGGAGACCGAGAATTTCATAGGATTGTAATAATGTATGTAATGTAAAGGCTGGTGCTATGCTCGATATGTATTTTCCACATCTTGTATTTTTCGAGATAATATAAGTACGTTTCCTCTCCGTTTTGTTGACAACATCGATCATAACAAGATAAATGTTCATCTTCCATAATTCCATTTTGATCTTCTAATATTGATCAAGAAATAATCAAATATCACTTGCCTGCTTGGATAATAGATAAATATTTTAGCGGACCAGAAATTAATAAGGAAAACGATGCCATAAATCTTTTTTACTGCTGAATTTCCATAATTGCATAACTTCCAGCCCGAGAGTTCTGTTCGACTCGACCGATTATAGTTCTTCTAAGTCGGCAGCATAAAAGCATAACAATAAATACTTGAGTGTAAAAACATCTGAATAAACTAAATATGAATCCGACATGCCATTCTTTAATAGTGATGTTATGAATACGTCATAACGGTTCAAAATTTAGGATGTCTTAATTCTTCGATACTCCCTACTGAATCGCATGTCATTCTTGCCAAACAGGGCCTTATTTCTCGGGAAATGTAACGGTCACTCCATTTATTACGGACATCAAACCGCTCGTAGCCAGTTATCTGGGCCGTTGATTTAAAATCCCTTACCACTATAAAAAGGTCCCTTCGTGTATACAACACTTCTCACTTTTTCCTTATGCTTCCTCCGATCACCATGGGTCGAGTTTTAGATTTGATTCATACTTTTTCCAAGATAAAGCAGTTTGAGGTTAGACTCAGAACCCTGTTTTTCGATCTTAGCTCCTTTAGCATAAGCTTTTTCGCTTAGAATATCGACAGGCAAAAGAAATTGCGCCTAGAATACCGGCAGGCAACCTGTTTTCCCAGACATATCTTGTCTGTGACGGGTTAGAATTCCGGTCTTCTGGTGCAGTACCCGATCGGGCAGATGGTTACTCCGAGAGGAGTTCTTTAAATCAGAGGCACCAGCTTCCTCGAGGTCTTTCTTACGAGATAGTTCCTTCGAGTTCCTTTGGAGCGCCTCTGCTGGGATAACCCTTTGCTGCTCCGGTTCAGATTATTCTGTAAACAACGATTGCGCGTTTCAATCATTGTTTACTGATGATGATCTAAGGTCGGTCTAGTGATTGCCAAGAAGAATCACTGCTGAGTTCTGCATCTGGAGCGAATGAAGACCGAGAATGTAACAGGGTAGAATTATTCGTAGAACTCACAATAGGATAGGAATGATTGTATTGTACTTCTCGAGTTCGAATTTTATTCGAGGCTTTACTTTGTAATTTATCTGAAGAATTTGAATGATAAAGCTTTCATTCTTTAATTGAATTTCACCATTTAATCTTCCTTTTATTAGTCGAACGACTGCTGATATTTAGCTCCGGCTTATAATTTGTTGTCGTTGTTCGAATATTCAACTCATCCCAATCGAATCGAGAAAAATATAGGTAACTTATAAGTAATGTATACGAATTATGCAACTGAACCCAAAGATAGCTGATTCGAAGAATTTTTCTTTCGAAAATAATAAATATTACGATCGGAAAAATAAATTCCGACCACCGACAAGCTCTAATTGCGTAGATTTTCTAGGCCTACGACGTCAATGATTATCGAAGAAAATGGTTCCTTTGTGGGAAATAAATCCATTGAAGAAAAAGATAAGCCGCGACAATCCCAGGATAAAGTCGCTAACATTAAGTTCGGAAATACATTGATTAGGTATTATTTTCAACTTCGAATGCTCGGGTGGTTGGGGGATCATGCCTTGAATAATGATTGGCAGAGTTTCTGACCAGTAAAGCCTTTTCGCTGGCATACATATTTCTCCTCGTAGTAGGCATATTTCGATCTAATACTCGAACAGAGGGCCCCACGGTGGGCGCCAATTGATCTTACGTGATTTCGTTAGTTCGATCAAGGGTGGGATGTAACACAATAATAACAATAACAAAGTAAAGCAAGGACCAAAGTAATTGTATTCGAATTGAATGAGTACAAATATAGGTATTCAAGGGTCCTATTCGAGTATTATTGGATGCCGTACAAGCTAGAGGGCGAAATACATATGAGAAAACCTACACTACTATTCTCGAGTGAATCCGAACAGTAGTTTCAAGGCTAGTGCCCCCTGGGAAGTTGTGTCCGGTGTAATAAATGCATGGGGTATTTATAGCCGATTTGGAGGGCTTGGGCCTGGGCTCGGCCTAACAGTGTCCTTCGATCTCCGGTTCTCTTATGTGCTCGGAATAATCATCTTCAAGCTTAGGTTCGGCTCTTGGTTCCTGGGGATAGGATTCGGTGCTATTCGAACTGCGTTGAGGCTAGAAAGACAGGGAATCCGAATTACCCCTCATCAGCATCTAAAGCCATGAATTATTTAGATCATTAGAATTTGCTTATACCATCCCTTGTCTTAAGGGATGTAATAGTTCCATAATGGTTGGAACTGATTGCGCTATAAGATTTATACGCAAAAGGTGTACATAAGCAAATGAGTATGGATACTCATAAAACGACTAAATAAAATATGCATAGTCAATAAAATATAAATAATCAAGATTTCACACACTTGAATCGTTGTAAAAACCGAAAGGCGATACACGAATACTAAAACATATTTCCAAGTTAAAAGATTCAAAGACTGAGCTCGACTGGGTTGAGCTTGACTGGGATGATGTACATAGTAACCGACTTTCGAATCTTGCTTAATGGAAATTAGATTTAGTAGTTGGTTGCTAGGCAACCAAGAGGCATAAACAATTGCAATGGATTTAATCCATTTAGAAGTGTGTAGAAACACTAAAGCATTAGTGGGAGATAAGGCGTCTCTAGTACCCTCATGGGTAAAAGTACGTTGTGATGTACAAATCCAAATTACTTTTGGAATAAAAGAAGAGAGCCTAATCAATGTAAGCATGTAAAAGATTTGGATCGATTCAAAATCAAACATTCATAGGCAGTACGCCATTGATTATTTGATAGAGAATTAGATTCTCGAAATGTAAAACCCGCTTGAAACGTTGTATGTTATCAAGCATTCTGGACATGTAAATGTCCATCAAGAAATCTTACATGAAATTCCTTATTCAAACAAATAAAACTTGATCGAGAAAATCGAAGATACTGAGCTAAGTATCTCTGAAGCCAGTTCCAAAACATATCACGTGATATGAGTTTTGGTATTGTACCTTCATATGCATTCATGCGCATATGGGGTCTCCCGCTCATGTGAATAAGATAGTGGGAGATAAGTTGGACGTAAGGTTCATCTTATGCAATTCGTGGGGTATCCAGAAAACTCAATAGGATACGAGTTCTACAACCCTACAAGACAAACTACGTTTGTCTCAAGGAACGCACACTTCTTGGAGAAGGATTTCTTGCTAGGCAAGAAGGAACACAACGTAGAACTAGATGAGGTCACTGAAGCTGAAAAGATCAAAGAGGTCGATCAAGCTGACCCATCACCACAGGCAGTGGGAGAACAAGAGCATGAAAGTACATGAAAGAGTACACCGATACTTCGTAGGTCAGAAAGACAACGTAGAGAAACCGAAAGGTACTACGGTCTGCTGCGTAAGACTAGACAGTCTCTAACCGACCCAACGACTTACGAAGAGGCTATGCTAGGCATAGACTCGGGAAAGTGGCGTGAAGCCATGGAATTCGAATTGGACTCCATGCACTCGAACAAGGTCCGGCCTTGGTAGATCCACCAGTGGGAGTAGCTCCCATGGGTTGCAAGTGGATCTATAAGCGAAAGCTTGGAGTGAACGGAGAGGTAATAACCTACAAGGCGCGACTAGTGGCAAAAGGATACACTCAAAGGCCAGGCATCGACTTTGAGGAGACCTTCTCGCCCATAGCGATGCCTAAATCCATTCGAATCTTGCTGGCCATAGCTGCGTGGTATAACTACGAGATATGGCAGATGGATGTAAAGACTGTCTTTCTCAATGGGGACATTGACAAGGAGATCTACATGAAGCAACCAAAAGGATATGCATCCAAAGGAGGTGAACACAAGGTGTGCAAACTCCAGAGGTCCATTTATGGACTGAAGCAAGTTTCCCGAAGTTGGAACATCCGTTTCGATGAAACAATCCAAACTTATGGATTCATCAAAAACGTGTTCAAACCATGCGTGTACAAGAAGGTCAGTGGGAGTACAGTTGAATTTTTGGTGCTTTACGTTGATGACATTCTTCTCATTGGAAATAATGTGAAAGTGTTGTCCGAAACTAAAGCATGGTTATCTACACAATTCTCAATGAAGGAATTGGGAGAAGCATCCTTTGTACTAGGTACAAGGATCAACCGAAATAGATCAAAAGGACTGCTGGGCCTCTCCCAATCCCATTACATAGATAAAATCTTGAAAAGATTTAATATGGAAGAATCCAAGAGAGGATTGTTTCCAATGAGACATGGGATTGCACTCTCTAAGTCTATGGCCCCAAAGACGCCTGAAGAGAGAAGCAATATGTCTCGAATACCATATGCATCCGCGATAGGAAGCATAATGCATGGTATGATGTGTACTAGACCAGACGTGGTGTACGCTCTAAGCGTTACAAGTCGCTACCAGTCTGATCCAGGTGATCAGCACTGGATAGCCGTAAAGGCAATTATGAAGTACCTGAGAAGGACTAAGGAATTGTTCTTGGCATACGGTGGAAGAGAATTGAAATTGGAAGGCTATACTGATTCTAGCTTCCAATGTGATGTAGACGACTTCAAGTCGACATCTGGATACGTGTTCTGCCCCAATAGTGGTGCGGTAAGCTGAAAGAGCTCCAAGCAAAACACTACCGCTGATTCAACCACCGAGACAGAATACATTGCCGCGAGTGAAGCAGCAAAGGAAGGTGTTTGGATGAAAAACTTCATCCAGGAATTGGATGTGATACCTAGCATTGTCGAGCCATTACTATCTTCTGTGATAATAATGGAGCTATCTAGCAAGCGAAGGAGTCGAGATCTCATCAGAATCCAAGCACGAACTAAGACGATAACATTTGATATGATATATCATTGGTAGAGGAGACATAAAGATGGAACGTGTCACCTCAAGGGATAATACGACGGACCCGCTGTCTAAGCCATTTCCTCAAAGACATCCGAAAACATCTGTCTAAGATGGGAATCAGAAGTATGAAAAGTTGGTTTTAGTACAAGTGGGAGATTGATAGAATAGTGCCCTGCAAGCCAACTATTTGGCTGCATTTAATTGAAAGGACCATTCAATTGGATTAATAAATGCATTTTATAATATGGTCATCTTTATCTTATGTAATAATTATCTACGCATAAGGATAGAAGTCCTTAGATCACAGGGCTATGGAACAACCCGTGGACTGATCTCCAAGGCCGTGATCTAGAACATATTCAAGAGTCGTAGAATCCAATCGAGATAGGACATCGTTGGATTCGGTTAGACTCTCACTATTGTGTATACTCCGATGAACTGGAGAACGCTGGGGTCCACGAGCGTGACTGGGATAGTCGATACACATAAGTGGGTGGCTTGCTGGGATGGCAAGTGCACTGAATACCCCAATTAGGAAATAACTCACCATGGAAGCGATAGTCGCATATCGGGGTTGAAGTTATTCCAATTTGCAATAGTATACGAGGAACGATCCCTAACTACTTGAGATGATAGGGTTTATTTGGTGCGAGAACGTCTATGCTTTGATATGAGTTCCGACTGACTGGGGATCGCCAGAAAGTCTCTGTGGACTCATGTTGGGTATAGAGGAACTCGTATACAGGTTCATATCATCAACAAAAGATCCATTGACCCGACTTGATAGGTTGGGAAATTCTCCTATGGATTTCTGTGAGAAATTAATTCTGGTAAAATCCTCGGCCGAGGTATCTGACGGCTTTATGTAAGTAGCTCATAAAGGTTAAGTCAAAGAGAATTATTTCGAGACCAGAATGCATAAGGTCAAGACAAAATAAAAGGGAAACCGATGAAAGACCATACCCTTAAGTCTCGACTGGGAGATTGATCGATGGAGAGATTATGTCGTATATGGAAATTGTAAATGATTAAAAGGTTCACTGAATTAATTCACCAGTGATTGGGCTCCATGGGCTTGTGGCTGGACATCGACCGTGGAGTGTGGGAGGATTCCCAAATTGGCAGGGGTGCTAATTTTGGAATGATCAATCGACAGAGTGTTCGATTGATTTAGAGTAAGTCTTACTCGAATAATTAAATAATATTTAATTATAACCCACGGCCAATTATGTGGTGAACCTATGGGGGCATACACAATACACATGAAGCGAAAGCGAGGAAATAAGAACGACCGAGTCGACAAGGTCGACTGGGTGCATAATCGACTGGGTCGATTATTGTGGGTGGGTCGACTGGGTCGACCCAATTGGAACAAAATGGGATCCAATTGAAATTGGATCATGATCATAATTTAAATTGGAATTTAATTTGTGGATTAATTAATTAAGTTGGATTTAATTAATTAGAAGGGATTTTAATTAAATGGGCTTAGAGTCTGATTTAATTAGATGGGAGATTAAGTTAATTAATTGGGCTTTTTAATTAGAAGATTAAATAAAGCCTGGTCAAATTAATTAACTGGGCCATGAATTAATTAGAAGACTTGGTCTTCTAATTAAATAGGGTCATGGCCCATGTAGGAGAGAGGAAACATAGTCCTATTAGGATTAGGTTAGGGAGATAACTATAAGTAGCTATCTTGTAGTTATTTTCACACAACTCAATAAGCAAAATTGAGAAAGAGCAAAATTCTCTCTCCCTCTCCCTGTGCAATCGGCCGAACCACTTCTTCCCTGTGGAAGAATTTTTCGTTTTTGATTCTGTTCCAAGATCGTTCCTAAATCCTAGATCATAATATATCTTGTGTTCTAGCTGATCAAGATTTATTATTTTCGTGTAATTGTGGTGTATCAACCCGTAGAGGCGCAACACGTGGGGCGCTGCTGCAGAGCTTGGATCGATTTTAACTGGAGGAGAAATCAGAGTTCGTTTTGCTGACTGCCAACTTGGATTTGCAAGGAGATAGGTATAACGTGTAAACTTATCCTATCGTTTTAATAAATATTCATATATATACAACTAGAGTATAACCTGGCAAGATTCCGTAAGAGGTCCTATAAAATTTTTATATTCCGCTGTGCCTAGGGCTATTTTTCTTACCGAATCCCAACAGGTCGGTCCGCTCTTAGAGAATACTTTCAAGAAGGCTATTCATCAACTGGTGGCCCTCAAATTGATCGAAGACCGCAGAGAGGAGTACTTCTAAGCCATTAATGTCAGCCGAGATAGGAATGGCCAGGAGTACTCTCCTGAAGATGTTTTGACGGTGGAGTATGAGCATCTTCGTTGGTCACATTTGGTGAAGGAGTTTGGGGTTCCTTTGCCTGTGCCCCCTCCTGATGTAGATCCTCCAAAAGCAGACGGTGAGGGTACTTCTGGAGCTGGTGATTCGACTAGTCCTCGAGATGAGGTGGATGAGGTGGGTACTGATCAGGAGGACCATAATGATCAAGAACCTTGAGAAAGCTTGGATGAATGATATTTTAATTTTGTAATCTCTGTATTAATTTTCTTCGTACAATGCACTCTTTGTTAATTGTATACTTTTTATCTTTTCGATTGTACGAGATAATTAGTCTTTATTGCATAATTTATTTCCTTTATCGGATCCTTTTTCGTCGAACTGATTCATCGACTACTACATTTTATTTTTGAATACGTCTTTTCGCGCCTCCTTCAGTGACCGTCCCGTCTTTTTCTTTAGTATAAATACTGGGGTAAAAAGTTCTCACTATTTTACCACGTGTCCCCACTTAGATAAAATATTCTCTCGAGTTGTTCGAGCATTCCCCTCCATTTTCCAATCTTTCCCTTAATTCTTCGAGAATGTGTTCTCTTTTCTCGAATACTTCCAAATGCATAGCGCGAGATCCTCCGAGAAATGTCAAACCCAAGAGATCTCGAACCGGGGGTCCTTCCTCTGAACCTTCAGAATCCCGAACAGCTGCTTGCTCAGGGGCTCACACGTCCACCCTTTTTTCGAGCAGGCAGATAACCCTCAGGGCCCAATAACTCATCCATCAACTATTCAACAAGACATTCGTTCGAGCCCTCCTCCTACTTCAAACATACCTTCTCCTGGGCGAGTTGCCTTTGGAGATTCAGCTTCTGGTGATCGATCTTCTGATGACCTCCCTCCCTTTTTCCGTGCATGGTTTTCAGGATCATGTTCAAACTGATATTCCTAGAGATAATCCTACTGCTGACTTTGCTAACGGCCAGGGCTGGTCGGGAAGCGAGAACGTGCTGGTTGGTGGTGACCAAGCTTCATATCCGCCTCTAGGCAACTCCCGCGAACGGTCCACTATGGAGAATTACACCAACTTCCTTTTTGCTGATACTGATGGGGGCTATTTCACACCCCTTATAATGTACGGATCGACTAAAGAACATAAGATCGGTTCGACCAAACAAGACAGTTCGGGATCATCTTATCGACCCGGCCTAATACAGCTCTCTTCGACAAGAAGACTACACTCCGGACTCAAGAAGGATATTTGGGCCGAGTCCTATTAGGATTATATTTCCTTGTAACGCTAGGTTTAGTATGATATAAATACCTAGTCAATCATTGTATTAGACAACTTTTAATTACAAGGCAAATACGCCATTGAATTCTGCATAAACGGTAGAACCCACTATTATTCAATAAAGAAAAGAGCTTTCTCTTCATATTTGTGTTATTCTTACGTTGGTTACGATAATTACTTGTTGTTCCTACGAAATTGTTCTTCCTTGAGATTGATCCATCCTGAGTAAAGTAACAGAGCCCTATAAATCATATATATTGAGAATCCCCAATATCAAATATTCACTTATACCATTAACCCGACGAAATCCGGTTAAATCAGTTGGCGACCACCGAGGGGCTAGGTTAATTATTCGATCGACATATGGCTCGCCTAAGGAAAAGCGCTCGTATTGGAGCAAGAAGTAACACAACCACCGGTCATAACACATCTGAAGATCCACAGGACAATAATGATAATAACACCCACGACACCAACGAGAATTTGCAGGGTCCTCTTCCTCATCAGCAGGAACCCTAAGGAGATCTTCCCGGTACAATACCGGAAGAACCGGAAGTCCCTGCGATCCCCGTTCCTCTCCCGGGCGCTCAGGAGAAATTGCGACAGATTGCTATGCTCGTTAAATCACTCTCCCCAGAGGAATTACTCGTACTTGAACAAGTTCCTCGAAACGTTAGGACTGCTAGAGCAAATCCCGCTCAAAGAGCGCCAAGGCAAAACGATCAAACCTCTCAACAAGCTGACAGCCCGGCAAGCGAGCGGCGCTCGCTACACAGTCCGCAGCAGGGCAATTCAAAACCCTCCGATAACCATCCACGAAGGAAACCAGGACAAAGAAAACCACAGCCGGGACGCAGCGGGTCCAAGGAACGTACGATAATCGCTATTGAGGATGACATAGATGATGCAATCCCAGATCGACCACGAACAATGCGATTCTCGAAAAGAGAAATCGAAAGGATGGTACAGGAACGACTCGAACAACGCCTACGATCTGTTCAAAACCCGTGGGCCCGAACCACGGAACTCCAGGAGAGCCTTGCGGCCTGTTCTCCCTTCTGCAGAGAAATAAAAGAGGCACCGTCAATCGGACAGGTCCCGGGTAGACTACCCCGATACGACGGAACCACTGATCCAGATGACTATATTTTTAGCTTCACCAATATAATGAACTTATACGCTCACTCGGCGGAATTCACCGCCAAATTAATGGTGACCACATTTGAAGAACTCGCTTTGGACTGGTTCGCAAAGCA
The DNA here is from genome assembly GCA_038501285.1 of Penstemon eatonii. Lineage (NCBI taxonomy): Eukaryota > Viridiplantae > Streptophyta > Magnoliopsida > Lamiales > Plantaginaceae > Penstemon > Penstemon eatonii. Next base: position 39,329,622 of record CM076710.1, on the reverse strand, counting down.
ACCTGCCAACTCCATATTCAGTTTTCGGGTATTATGCAACAAATTGACACAGCAGTTTGCCAGTCAGAAGAGGCAAAAACTTCCGATGAGCTACTTAGGAACTATACACCAGCAAGAGGGAGAATCCTTAAGAAACTGGTTGGCAAGATTTAACGTAGAATTACTTAAAATCGATTCCCCAAATATCGATTACATAATCTCTATTCTCTTCGACCTCACGAAGAATAGGCAGTTCGGAAATGCCCTCAGTCGAAAACAACCAAGAACGTTCGCCGACATCATGAGCTTGGCATCTAAATATATGACCCAAGAAGAGATGAATTCCTTTAAAGATAAAAACAAAAACAAAGTCACAACCTCAGGCTCCAAACGGCAAGATAGGATTCCTGCTCAAAGATCCATGGATTATGAACGATCTTTTAGAAAGGCAACGTTTTCCAGCGGTTGGAATACAATAAAACCGACCAAGACAGACAACCTAATTTCTATCAAAGATCGAGAAACCCCGAACTAGCGATCAGAGGCAGGGTTAATCAAGTAGAACACCCAAGGCTAAATGCTCCGATAGAAGAGATATTGGAAGTACTAGAAAGGAATAATTGGATCCCTGAAGCGAAGAAAATCGCTCAGCCCAGACCAGGATCACGAAACTATGAGTTATACTGCAAGTACCATCGGGCACATGGACATCGAACAGAAAATTATTTTCACCTTAAAAAAGAAATTGAAAAACTAATCGAACAGGGAAAACTAGACGACTATCTAGAGCGAGATAACCGCAAGAGGGGAAGAAGTAGAAGCCCTCGGAATAATAATCAAAGAAGGAGTTCCCGTCGAAGGTCACCCGAACACGGTCCTACACAGGAGTTGAACCATGACCAGATCAATGGTACCATCCATACAATTTCTGGAGGACCCGCAGGCGGGGATAGTCGTAACGCTCGACGAAGGACCGCTAGATCCATAATTGGAAGCTTAAAATACCCAAAAGAAATATGGACTCTAGAAAACAAATCAACAAACGACCAGCTGATCAACTTTAACGAGGGCGAAGTACCCAAAAACATTGTTTGGGACACAAAAGAGGATAACCACGATTTCCCGATGGTGGTGTCGCTAGAAATAGCAAATTATAACGTCAAAAGGATCCTAATCGATAATGCGAGCTCGGCGAATATCATCTCCCGGGAGGTTTTAGCCCAGATGAACTTGGGACAGATAAACCTACAGAAAGTAGCTACGCCATTAGTAGGGTTTGGAGGATCCGAAATTGTCCCCAGCGGAACAATAACCTTAAGTGTATCACTCGGGAGAAAACTGCACCGGACAGTGAAGCTAGTAAAATTTCTAGTGGTAGAAACACCCTTCGCTTATATGGCAATATTAGGACGACCAGCCCTCAACCTATTCCGAGCCGTTGTCTCTACTTATCATCAGAAGATAAAATTTCTGACCGACAGAGGAATCGGGGAAATAATGAATGATCACTGTATGGCATGGGATTGCTACAGCACCTCATTAACTTTGAAAAACCACCCCAAATCAATTACTCCGAGAAAAAGAAAGCTCGTAGACGATGTCATTAGAAACGAGGTTGAAATCCATAGCACTGATCGAATAGATAAAAAGGGAAAAGAGCCGGTAGATTTAGCTTTGAAGCCACCGGAACATAAGGATGTAATTCTAGTGCAAGGGGACTCTTCGAAAACAACAAGAATAGGTACTGAGTTGAGCAAAGAAGGGGAAGTAATGTTGATTGACTTTCTCAGAGATAATGTTGATGTCTTCGCTTGGAGCGCGAATGACATTGAAGGAATTGATCCTCGAGTAATCAAGCATTCGCTAAAAATTGATCCCTTGGCAAAACCCGCTAGACAAAAGAAGAGAAATCACGGGCCAGTAAAAGATAAAATCATCAAAGCAGAAGTAGAAAGGCTACTTAAAGCAAAACAAATCCGAGAAATACACTTCTCAGAATGGCTATGTAATGTCGTTCTAGTAGCAAAAGGGGATAAAAAGGATAACAAGTGGAGAATGTGTAACGATTTTACCGACCTTAACAAATTATGCCCGCGTGATCCATATCCCCTCCCAAGGATCGACTTATTAGTTGACTCAACCGCTGGCTTCGCGATCTTCAGCATGATGGATGCCTTTCAAGGGTTTTATCAAATATACATGGATGAGCAGGACCAAGAGAAGACTGCGTTCATAACCGAGCAGGGAGTATATTGCTTTATATTAATGCCATTCGGCTTGAGGAATGTCGGGGCTACTTACCAAAGGATAGTAAACCTAATGTTCAAAGAGTTAATCGGAGAAATAATGGAAGTCTACGTAGACGACATGTTAGTCAAAAGCATGAACGAGGCGGATCACGTAAAACATCTTGATCGATGTTTCCGAATATTGAGAAAATACCGCATGAAGTTAAATCCCGCGAAATGCACTTTCGGTGTTAAGTCGGGAAAATTCTTGGGCTATTTGGTACATCAACGAGGAATCGAAGCCAACCCAGAAAAAATTCGAGCCATAGCTGAAATGAAGCCTCCCAAGACCATCTCCCAAGTACAAAGCTTGGTAGGGAAAATCGTAGCGTTGAACAGATTCATATCAAAATCAGCAGACAGAAGTTTGCCCTTCTTCCAAACGCTTCGAAAAGCAAAAAACTTTGTTTGGACCGAAGAATGCGATCGGGCCTTCGACCAGCTCAAAGAATATTTGACAACATCCCCGTTGTTGGCCAAACCGACGGAAGGGGAACCATTGTATATCTACATCTCGATCTCCAATGCGGCCGTTAGTTCAGTACTGATCAAAATAGAAGGTTCAGAACATAAGCCTGTCTATTATTTAAGCAAATTACTGCAAGGGGCGGAGAAGAATTACTTGGAAATTGAGAAATTCGCGTTGGCCTTAGTAGTGGCAGCACGAAAACTTCGACCTTACTTTTTAACCTACAAAATCGTGGTTTTAACAAACCAACCACTAAGACAAGTCTTAGCAAAGCCAGAAGCTTCCGAAAGACTAATCAAATGGGCGATCAAACTCGCTCAATGCGAAATCGACTACAAACCGAGAATTGCGATTAAGGCCCAAGTGTTAGCTGATTTCCTACTGGAAACTCCGACACAAGCAACCGAACTATCGAACAGCCTCAACGACGATATTTTGATCATAAAAGATCAAACTTGGTTAATGCATGTTGACGGTGCTTCGTGCCGAGAAGGAGGAGGCGCCGGAATCAACTTCACCGGACCGAATAAAGAGGATTTAAATTATGCGATAACATTGGACTTCGTCGTAACAAACAATGAAGCAGAATATGAAGCGTTAATCGCAGGAATGGAAATGGCGATCAAGGCCAACATTAAAAGCCTTAAAGTATTAACCGATTCAGAGTTAGTGCAAAGACAAATAGAAGGCCTATACGAGGCTAAGGAATTTAATATGGTTAAATACCTTGCCAAAGTGAAAACACTAGCGGAAAAATTCGAAAGCTTCGGTATACAGAACAATCCACATTCGGAAAATAAATGGGCCGATCACCTATCTAGGTTCACAGGAGCCCATGACGGAAAAACTGAAAGGGTGATCAACTGGTTAATCTCTAGTACACCGGCCATCGACATCGATGAAATACCGGTGGTCGATATAATGGAAATCGAAGAAGCAGAAGAAAATTGGATGACTCCAATGATAGACTATCTTCGAGAAGGAAAATTGCCGCTTGACCGGAATGAAGCTCGGAAAATAAAATATCGGGCTCCAAAATATACATTACTAGAAGAAAAACTCTACAGGAGATCAGTATCAGGAATTCTTCTGAAATGCATCTCTGAATCACAAACCACTGATATTCTACGAGAAGTACATGAAGGAAACGCAGGGAATCACAGCGGAGCAAGGGCATTGGCTTTAAAATGCCTCCGAACAGGTTATTATTGGCCTACCATCAACAATGATGCCGCTCAGTATGTCCAAAAATGTCATCACTGTCAAGTCCATGCTAATATATGTCATCGACCAGCAGAAAACATGCATCCTATACCGGTATGTTGGCCTTTCGATCAATGGGGAATGGACATCGTGGGACCGTTCCCAGCGGCTAGATCCAAGAAAGCTTATGTCCTGGTCGCTGTTGAATACTTCAGCAAATGGATAGAATGCATCGCCCTTGCACGAATAACTCAATTCCAAGTGATCAACTTCCTATGGAAATTCATAGTATATCGATTTGGCATCCCGAGGATCCTAATTTCTGATAATGGAACCTAATTCGCGGGAAAACAGGTAATAGAATGGTGTTCGAAACTAGGGATTCAACAAAATTTCACTTCGGTCGGGCATCCTAGAGCAAACGGACAGACTGAAGTAGCAAACCGAGAAATAATAAAATCCTTGGAAAAAAGATTAGGAGCGGCCAAAGGAAAATGGCTCGATGAACTCCCAGGAGTACTTTGGGCTAATCGAACCACTGTCAGGAGCTCAACCGGGGAAACCCCATTTAGCTTGGTATATGGTTCGGAAGCTGTTATTCCTGTTGAAACTCTAATTCCAACACCAAGAATTGAAATGTACGATGATCAGGAAAATGAAAAGACAAGAGAAAATGATATCGATTTAACAGAAGCTTTAAGAGAAAAAGCCGTTGTACGTTTGCAAATCACTAAAGCAAATATGGAAAAGGCATACAATCAAAAGGTACGCATCCGAACCTTCAAAGAAGGAGACCTGGTCTTGAAAGAGGTAGAAGTATCAAAGCATGTGGGAAAATTACAACAAAATTGGGAAGGACCTTACGTTGTCATTGGCGTAGGAAAGAAAGGTTCATACAAAATTGCACACTTGGATGGAACAGCCTTACCAAGAACCTGGAATGCAGTCAACCTTAGGAAATACTATGGTAAATAAATTTTAGCGGATTATGCTGATTTATTTTATTTTATTTTATTAAGTTTTAATCTTTGTAATAAAGGCCTTAGCCTACAGTTCAATTATTAAAGATTTTAGCAATTTTAAATATTAAGTCAAGATTGGGTATAAATCGATTGTTTCGGTAAACACTCCTTGGAATTCTACTATCATATTGGTTGAGATCGGGACAAAGGAGTTAAGTATACATTGATCCGCTCAATAAACACTCCTCGATCCAACCATACAAAAGAGTCGAGTATACATTGATCTGCTCAATAAAAACTCCTCGGTCAATTTTTTTTCAACAATCAAAAGACTTTAGGTATTAAAACCTAAGTCTAAACAATACACGAGTCGAGTATACATTGATCAGCTCAATAAAAACTCCTCGATCTACTTATGACGATTAAAAGACTTTTGGTATTAAAAGCCTAAGTCTAAACAATACACGAGTTGAGTATACATTGATCCTCTCAATAAAAACTCCTCGATCTACTTATGACGATTAAAAGACTTTAGGTATTAAAACCTAAGTCTAAACAATACACGAGTCGAGTATACATTGATCCGCTCAATAAAAACTCTTCGATCTACTTATGACGATTAAAAGACTTTTCGTATTAAAAGCCTAAGTCTAAACAATACACGAGTCGAGGATACATTGATCAGCTCAATAAAAACTCCTCGATCTACTTATGACGATTAAAAGACTTTAGGTATTTAAAACCTAAGTCTAAACAATAAACGAGTCGAGTATACATTGATCCGCTCAATAAACACTCCTCGATATATTTACAACGATTAGAAGACTTTAGGTATTAAAACCTAAGTCTAAACAATAAACGAGTCGAGTATACATTGATCCGCTCAATAAACACTCCTCGATATATTTACAACAATTAGAAGACTTTAGGTATTAAAACCTAAGTCTAAACAATACACGAGTCGAGTATACATTGATCCGCTCAATAAACACTCCTCGATATATTTACAATTTTAGAAACCTTTAGGTATTAAAACCTAAGTCTAAACAATAAACGGGTCGAGTATACATTGATCCGCTCAATAAACACTCCTCGATCTGTTTACAACGACTAAAATGCTTTTGGTATAAAAACCTAAGTCTAAATTATAACGAGTCGAGTATACATTGATCCGCTCAATAAACACTCCTCGATCTGTTTTGAACGACCAAAATAGGCTTTTGGTATTAAAAACCTAAGTCGAGACAAAAAAGAGTTGAGTATACATTGATCCGCTCAATAAACACTCCTTGGTTATATTTAACAATTATATGACTTTTGGTATTAAAACCTAAGTCTAAATAAATACAAACGACTCGAGTATACATTGATCCGCTCAATAAACACTCCTCGTTTATTCTTCAACGATTTGTAAAGCTTATGGGTTAAAAACCTAAGTCTAAACAAAAAGAGTCGAGTAAACATTGATTCGCTCAATAAACACTCCTCAATCTGTTTTAAACGACCAATAAGAATTGGTAAAAACATCTATATCTTGGAAATGAGTAGATTGTAAATGAATCTGCTCGATAAACGCTCCTCATAAACAAGATTAAAACAATACCAATGACAAGAAGAATGAAAAGAATAATTGTAAAATTTTATTCATCTGTGTTCAAGGAACATGCAATAAATTACATACAAATAGCTCTGATCAGATTACAAAGATCTATATACGATTTACAAATCGTTACAACTATTAAACGATCCTATCCTATGGATCTGGGATCTTCACGACAATGTCCACGGAAACACCAATCTCCTCCCTAGTACCTCGACGATTATGATAAATCTGACATCGGTACTGGGACGATAAATACCACCACGCCAGACTACACTATCGTCACTGCCTAATTTTCCAAAGAATTGCTGAAGGAGGTCTGAGCAGGCCAGATCTGGCTAATAATTCTACGTTTTCCAATTCCTCCCATATCAAAGAAATGATATAATGATACACTGGTTGAGGAACATATAGTTCACAGTTAATGCAGAGAAACATAAAGTTTAGGAAGATACTGAAAGGGATATCTTCTCTTAGTCCTATGAAAAGAAAAGCAGAGTTCAACAGAAGGAATAAATACGATATATATCACAAAAGGACAAACTTACAAAGCACAGATTGAACATCGACCAAAACTCTGAGCGTTCCTTAACAGCTATTCAATCGATTATCGATACGAATGACCTACTATCTACATTTTGATGTACAACGTGATTTTGGATATAACCCAAGGGACTATACTGGGTTGTTCAACAAAAAATTTGATTTGCAGAGCAAACATTATATCATTCAGTTACTTAAATAGTGACCGAGCAAGATTAAGCTACCTTTTCTCTATTCTGAATATTCTCCGCAAAGATCAATATAAGATAAGTACGCTAACCTATGCCGATTATTTCATGATGATATATTTATGCATAACAGCAAACTGTGCATAACAAAATATATCTACAGAATAAAATTGATCAAGGTAAGGATCTGCCTACAAAAGATCATAGTTTCCAATTTAGTCGTTCTCCCAATACAAAAAATTCAGCCCAAGCAACTACACAAAAAGTTGGGCACTAAAAAAAAAAAAAAAAAAAAAAGGGGGTCCAAGGCCTGCCAGGTCGAACAAATCACTGAGAAGGGTTGTTATCAACAGACCGACTAGCAGAAACAGTCCTCCGAGGAGTCAAGTTACCAGCAAACGCCATCAACTTCTCTTGATGCTTTAGATAACCGGCGTCATAACCTTCCTCATAGGACCGCCGTCGAGACTCCTCTGCTAGGGCAGCAGCCTGAACCAAGTCACTTTTCTCTTTCTCCCAGACAGACTTTTCTTCTTGCAATTTTTTCAAATCATCATTGGCAAGCTGCAGTTGGAGACTCTGCCCTCTGACCTTGGCCGACTCCGATTCCAAACGACGTTGATAAGCATTTCTGCTTATCCACAGATCGTCATTTTGCACACCCAGCTGGAGTGCAAAGTACTTAGCCTGGAAAGAGAAAACACTCCTTATGTAACAAGGCAATCAAAATGAAAGCAAGAAAAATAATGAAAAGATAGGTCTACCTGCTCGCACAACTTCACTAGCGACTGAACAAGGCGCACATTGGAAGTATTCTCAAGCTTCCTCAATTCACCGGGCAAAATAGTGCTCAAGCCCAGATCCCAGGACAAAGCATCAGGCTCAACAGAGCCCGGCAGTTCACTAAGAAGAGGGACATTGTCAGGGCGGGGACTCACTGACCGCAAAATATCCTTAACCTGCTCAAGGATGCAACGATCATCTAACGGACGAGGAGATTCCCTCTCGTTAGGACTAACTGAGGTTTCCTTCCCCGAAGCAGAAATAACAGTTCGGCGACCAGACCTTGACTCACTTCGACCTCCAGAAGGTCCGCCAGATTCGAAGGAAGTAGTCATCACAGTAGTATCATGAAACAAGTAATCAGGAAAATCTTGAGAAATAGGCTGTGTTGAGGAGGGATTTACGAAGGAGCCTTCTTCAGTTTGGCCCCCGCTGACGACCGGGGCAGGACTCATCTCAGGAGATCATCCTCAGATAGTCTTGTACCATTAAATGAGTTGTCAAAATTCCAAGAGAAGCTAGCTATTGAATGGAAAGAGGGAGCTGCTTCTAAGGAAAAAAGAGATGTGCACTACTCCTCTTCTAGATGAAAAATAAGTTCAGTCTGATGAATGGGACTAATGAAGAATTTCATTGAAGAATCTGAAAGAAAGTTTCAAGAAACTCATCAGGACAACGAAGGCAACTTAGATGAGATGAAAGAAGTGGAGGAAAGATACAAGTCTTATTTGCAAAAATTTGAGGAGATTGCCTCAAGACTTGTTGCAAGCACATATGAGTCTGTCAAGCTAGTTGATAGCACTAGACTGCTGATGAAAGAATAGTTGACTAACATCAAGGAAGAATTCAACACAATGAAGTCTCTTGTTAATCAGTTTGCTGATAAGATTCAAACTAATCAGAGCGAGTGGGCAAAAATATCAAAAGTTGTTGCTAAATCAATGGAAGTTGAGCAACACTAAACAACTATCTTGCACGAAGAATTCTGCGATGGAGTGAATAAATCATTCGAGCGAATCATTTATTTAGGTGAAGAAGTAAGTTTTCTTCAACAGAATATGGATTTCATCTGGAAACAATGAGAAAAATTCACTGCCACTCAACTTGGCCATGACAAGATATTGACTACAATGGATCAGAACATCAGAAAGCTCTGTGAAGCCTTAAACATAGCACCTGACGAGTTGAGGAACTTGACTGTGTTGACAATGACAAAAAGGGGAAAAAGTTAACTGATGAAAGGGAGGAAGCTAAGGCTACATAAGATAAAGTTGATGATGATGAGGAAGCTGATAATATTGAAGAACCCAAAGATGCGGAAAAAGAAGATAAAGAAATTGTTAACTTTAAGGACTCAATTGATGAATTGTTGGGATACCTCGATTGTCAGAACAAACGAAAGTGCGGAATTTAAAATTTTTCTGAGGTGTAGCACATGAGTCGATTTCCTTATTACATATGTGTAGCGGTTGATTAAAAAAATAATCAAAATAAGAAAGGGGAAAATGCAATTTACCTCACCACAGGTTCGGTGGTGGTAACCTCCGGTCTTCTTTTGATTCACAGAAGCAATCCAAGTGTATTGTCTCTAGAGTGTATCCACACCAGTTGGATTGTAGCAATACCTCTAAGTCACAGGGTTAGAACTAGAGCTTGAAGGTTTGTCAATGGAGGAAAACAGATCTAGATCCAGATAGGGAAGAAGAGAAGAGAAGGGGCGGCATCTAGGGCTAGGGGCGGCTAGGGTTTGAAGAGCAAAGTTGAAGATTAGCTTTTGAGTCTTCTCAAGACTCCTATTTATAAGCCCCTTTAGATTCCTTGATGTGCAAGACTTCTTATGGGTTCTTTAATTAAAGTGGCCCAAGTCTTGCACTTTAATTTAATTAACACATTAATTAAATTGGCCCAATTAATTTAATTAATTTCTCTCTTAGTTAATAATTAACAATTTAATTAATATTTAATTAATTAGACCATTTAATTAATTATTTTTTCTATTGAATTAACACTTTAAGTTATTTATTGATTTAACTTCCTTTAATAAAATATTTCCTTTTATGACAGTCATTGTCCAACTGTATTGTGTGTGACCCTCTAGGTTCACCATTAATTGGCAACAGGCCCACGAACTCATCATGATTAGAGCAATTAATTGCTCCGATCAATTAAACACTTTTTATTGACCACTCCAGAATTAATCTTCTTATTAATTAAGGAGTAGCTACATCTCATGGTCGATGTCTGGCCACAAGCCCATGAGGCTCAACTTCAAGTGAATTGATCTTGTGAACCTCACCTCTTATAACTGCCATGTACATACGGTCCTTCTATCGACTTAATTTTCCGAACGAGACCTAGGGTGTGTGAATTGATCGACGCCTCTAATTATCTCGATTCTGTACTTTCTAATTCTTGATAATAATTCCAATGTGACTGCTAAATTTGAAACCCCTTCCCAAATCTGTCACCGACCATGGCCATGAGTTTCTAGGAATATATTATCTAAGAACGTTTAAGAAATTCTCTCATCCATTAGGATAAGTCGGTAGATCTCATATTGATACTAAACATCCGTGTACACGACTATACGTACCCAAAGTAGGCACACAATGATCAGCACCTAAATCAAAGTACGTACACTCCATGTGAATCATGCATAATCATACAAATCTTGGCTATTTCTCCGATACCCCGTCTCGTTCGGAGTCTATGACTTAGAACGTGTTTTAAGATCACGACCTTAGAGACTGTTTCATGATTGCACTCATACTGAAGTGAATCATCTCATTGTCGAATGTGAGGATTTCAACCAATCGCTTAAATATATTCATAAGAGATGAAGTTGGCCGTTGTTCATTCTATACAGTTATAAATAAACGTGCGTATTAATCATTGAATCAAAGATCGTTTATTACATAATAGTCTAACACAAGCTGAAATGAATTGGCTTGCTAGGCAATATCCTATCATGAACAGGTTGATCCATTTAGAAAATAGAAGAAGAGAAATGAACTTGCTGCTAAAAAAATTTAGGTTGCTTCAGAGAAGAAGAAAATAAATTGAACAAAGCCAAATATTAGCATTGGACATCTCAAGTGAGGGAGAAGACGAAGAAGATGAAGAAGATGAAGATGTTGAAGATGTTGAAGATTAGAAGACTTTATTTCTTTTTACCTTGCATCTTCTGTAATTTTCGTTTTTGTAATCTAATGTATTGTAAAAGCTCAAATCAATAAAATAAGATTACAAGTTCTTTTATCCAACTTAATTTTTATCTCGGAAATTTTGTTTGAAGACTTAATTGAAGATAGGTTATGTACTTGACTGAAGTTTTGTCATCATCAAAAATGGGAAAATTGTTGGATGAAGTTGAGGAATTTCAATCGAAAAGACAAGTACAAATCAAAAGATTGAATTTCGGTCAGGAAGACAAGTTATCTTAATCTAAGTACTGAATCAGACTGGTGAGTATCAGCAGAGTCAAGTCAGATGTTTTCGATTTGATTCAGCAAAGTGCTCATCAGTAGAGTGGATTCCTTCAGCTAAGTCGAAGAGATCAAAAGTCATTGCAACGGTAATAAATGCACTTGGTGTAAATGAGAGCTGAAAGGGTATTTATGGCAAATGATTGGAGAAGTTAATTCAAGGGTGATTACACTCAGACCCCCTCAGGTTTGGGCATATTACAAGAAACCCCCCGTTGTTTCAAAAATTACAGGGACACCCCCTCAGGTTTGGGCAAATTACAAGAAACCCCTTACGACATTAAAAACAGACGAAATTTGATGACGTTAGCAAAAAAAAGTTAATTTTTCAAATTTATCCCTGGCTAAATGTACCCACAGGGGGTGTCTATGTAATAATATTATACCACAAGGGGTGTCTATGTAATAATATTATACCATAGGGGGTGTCTATGTAATACTATTATACCACAGGGGGTGTATTTGAAAGATTACAATAACTTTAGGGAGTTAGTTGTAGCCAACTGTCATATTTTATAAAATGACAAATAGATGTTAATGTTGGCCATATATTTGACTATAAATTGCATGGAGGTACTTATAGCCAATGGTCCTATTTTAAAAAATGAACAATGGATGTTATGTTGACCATATATTTTGACTATAAATCAAAAACTTCACTTGTAGGGATGGTACAACTTTAAATCTCGGCTTGCATCTGTAACCATTATGGGTGCATTCTTCATACAGCACATGAATACTTTGATTATCGATAGTTTATCTCACACTACCTCTTGAATTTGATGATGACATCATCAAATTTGTGGGATGAAACACAAAAGAAAATAAAAACGTTTGGACTGCTATTTATAATCAAAATATGTGGCCAACAATAACATCCAACAGTCATTTTTTAGAATATGACAGTTGGCTAGAACTAACTCCCTGAAGTTATTGTAATCTTTCAAATACACCCCCTGTGGTATAATATTATTACATAGACACCCCCTGAGGTATAGTATAATTACATAGACACCCCCTGTGGGTATATTTAGCAGGGGTAAATTTGGAAAAATCAAAAATATTTTGCTGACGTCGTCAAATTCTGTCTGTTTTTAACGCCGTAAGGGGTTCTTGTAATATGCCCGAACCTGAGGGGTGTCCTTGTAATTTTTAAAACAACGGGGGGTTCATTGTAATATGCACGAACTTGAGGGGGTCTGAGTGTAAATCACCCTTATTTCAAATTACCTCGTATTAGCATGGTGCATTTAATGTGGCTGACAACTCCGTATAGCGGAGTTACAGTGGACAATTGCAGGGAGCCGTTTAAGGATTTGACTGGGACTCGAGGAAGATCTGAATTTTTGTCTCACTTAAACAGACATAATTCATTTTGCCGAGTATAAATAGATCAACAATTCAAGAGTTAAGACAACACAAGAGAGAATTCAACGAGCAAATTTTCTAAGTCTAAACTCAAGAACATATCATCAGCCTAGTCATCTATTGAAGAAGCAAAGTTGAAGAAAAAGTTTAAACACTTATAAAATCTGAGTGGTTTTTGTTCAACGGAGTCTTGTGAGAAGTAAATATCCATTTTGTGAGTGATATTACTTCGTAGAATAGGTTTTCTGAGTGATCTTCTATTGTGAGCTCGTCGCTTGGTCATTTGTTTTAAAGCACAAGTATTTGTACTAGCTACTATGTGTTCTAGTGGAGCCTAAATCTTCATGATTTAGAAGAGTGAATTAAGGGTGTTATGCCTGCCAAACCACTACAAGATTCATTTGTTTACTTACATTTTCATTGCACTCAACTTTCAAAGAGGAATTTCTTAAACTGGGGATAAAAATTGAAGTTAAACTTGTTTGAAAAATGCACACTTTCATATCCACTGCATTCAAGTATAAAACTCTGAATTTATCGGAGAAGATAAGTAAATCAGACGAGTGGGCTATCTTACGCTGATCAGCTAAGTAGTCTCATACGATAGATAAGCTTACTCTACTTAACCAAAGTCAGAGATTTTTTTTAAAGGTACAGAAGTTGATCTTACGCGTTTTCGTATGTTCGATCAAGACAATACGTGATGCGGTATAAATGGAAAAGATCAATAATATTTGTATTCGAGATGATTGAGTACAAATTACAAGTATCGAGAGTCCTATTCGAGCATTATTGGATGACGTACAAGCTAGAAGGTGAAATACATACAAGCTAACCTATGCTATTATTCCCAAGTGAGTCCGAGCAGCAGTCTCGAAGGAAGAGCCCCTGGGAAGTTGTGTCGTCGTCATAAATGCTTGGGGTGTTTATAGCTGAGACCTGGAACCAGATGAACCACCCACAGGTGTGTATTACTCAGCCCACGGGCCTGGGCCTGAGGTCGGCCCAACAGTGATTTGGACCCTAAGCTTCCGGAGTAGAATCAGCGTAGGATTCCTGTGCTTTGGGCTCGAATTAATGCTCATGAGTTCGAAAATGATGAATTTCGACCTCACAAGGCTGTGTTAATGTTTGAGTCCAATTTACCCCTCATCAATACTCCCCCACTTCTCGAGTGTAAAGAGGAGCTTAAGCTCGAAGAAGTATAAATTGAACGCTGGAGTGAGACGAGCCATTTTTGGATAAGTTTCGGATATGCCTCATTAAAAACCTGGTCCGGAAAAACCCTTTGGGATAAAAACTGAGTCAGGGAAAAAGAGTGCATATTTCAGAAACCATGTAAAGTCATCATCATGATATTACCCTTGTCATCTAGTGTTGGTATAGGATCTCCAGGTTAAGATCTTCTTACTGTCGCTTACTGTGATGCTTTAGTCGATTTTTAATAACATCTCCTTATTCCTTTGACTTTGATATGATAGATCGGTGGCAGAATGCGGAGTCAACGCCCCATAAATGCATCTTTCACAATATTGGTCTTCAATTTTGTGATTTTAGAAAGTATCGGGGTCATAAGTGCAATTATTGGAAATATGACTTCAAGTTCACCCTGGAGGAGTTTAACCGTCGCGGTTACTCGGGGACCGATTTGCAATTTCCCATTTTGTCCCTATATATATGTATCTCGATTGCGAGCCACTGCTTAGCACAAATTCTGAGAGAAAACCCTAGATCGGAGCGAATAGATCGATAAGTGAACTCTTAGCAATCTCTTTCGATCAATCTTCGCATAATTAACATGTCCAGTTCCATGGATCCGAAAGGTAAGTCCCTGGTAGTGGAAGGTCGAGAAAATGATCCTGAGGAGGGGCAGATTGAGGGTGTTCGACCATCCGTGATGGGGAACACAGGAGACCCAAATCCCAATTCCGAGTCCGACAGAGAGGGGGGAGAATCGGATACTGAATCAGAGGAGACCGGAGATAATAACTCGAGCGAGGCGACAGTCTCCGACGAGGAAGTCGAAGAGGATGACGACCTTCCATTAGGGGAGAATGAACAAAAGAAGTATAGAATAGGCGGAAGTGTTGTGGTTACGATCTATAACTGGGTGGAGCCGTCAACCAGTGCGGGGTTAAATATGACGGAGGATAGGGAAGATGATATCATTTGTTCTTTTACTGAGAAAGATCGGGAGCAATTGGAGATGGAGTTTGGTCAGTATATCGGTACCGAATATTCAATTGTCATTCCGAGCCCCGAACAACGAGTTACCGACCCTCCTGAGGGATGTCAAGCTTTTTATACTAAACATTTCCATTATGGCCTACGCATTCCTCTCCCTTCTTTGATCTGTAGTATTCTGGAAGCGTTTCAGCTAACCCCTTCTCAAATTCTGCCGAACTCGATCAGACTTATAATAGCCTTTTGCGTGCTGATGAAAGCCAAAGGAAAAAAGGCAGCCTTCCAAAATTTCTGGAGAATTTTTCAAATGAGTTCTTCCACGGCTTCGAACGCTGGTTACATATATTTTTCTCAGAGACCGAAAATGTCGGTCTTATCATCCAATGTTAGTAGAAATTTGAAAGGTTGGAAACAAGAATTCTTTTTTGTTCGAGGTCCAGATTCTCCGCCTTCTGAGGATAATCCCGAGCCTACTCCGCATGAATGGCCTGGTACCAAATCATGGATCTATGGCAAACGACGTCTTAAGGGAGACATGATTCATGAGATCTCAGACGAATTCTTGCAATCCCTTCGAGTCGATCCTCATCAGACTCCTTTAATGACCCAAGAGGCGGTTTTGCGATTGGTCAAACTCAGCACGTGCTCTTTTCCTGCCCTTCCAATCGATTATGGAAAAGCTTCAATCGACCCAGCCAATGCCCCCTCGACATTAGGTGCGTTGAATTATCTTGATTTACCTTTTTACGGCTATAGCTAATTCCCTTTTATTCCTCAGCTGGGATCGTTGATAAGTTCCGAACATCAATAGCTGGTCAGGTCGTTGCTTCGTTTTCGAAGGGTATCCAAGGTCGACCTCGTCGCCAAACATCGAAAGTTTCCCGTAAGGTAGTAAAATCTGCTCCTGGGGTCGATACCGCCGTGGTTCCGAACGCTATGGTGACCTTCTCCCAAACTGCCATTGCGGGAACTTCTCACCCTTATTCTGCGACCGAGGGAACTTCTGAATCTCGAGCTTTCGATCTCCGGTCCGTTTTTCCTACCGGCTCTTCTAATCCGAACGAGGCGGGACTCAGCCATTACACCCTACAAGAGGCCCGAGCTCAGGAGATACTGGAAGCGAGAATGGCTCGTAAGAGAAGTAGCGATGCCCCCGAGTCTTCTAGAAGGGTGAAGCCTTTTGGTCAAGGACCGGGTCCGATCCGATGTCGGGCAGGCCATTCCGAGCCTGATCTGGCTGATTTCATAGAGGACCATCTCCAGGGACCAAGGGCCGCTGGATTCCCGGAAAATGGAACCATCGAGTCTGATTTGGGCCCAGACGGGGAACATGCAGTGGATAAGTCTCTTCGGATTTTCATGGCCGGGAGATTTAAGGATGATAATACCGCGCTGTTTCTTAAAAACGACTTCGAGCTCGCGGGTGATTATGCCTATGCTCTGCAAAAGGTATTTAAGTTTTTTCACAAATACTTACTTTTCCTCAAAATCTTTGCTTCACCTTTAATGTTTAATTTTTTCTCCAGGTCGGAGACTTGTTTAGTCATCAAGCTTACCGACTGCCCACCTTAAACGAGGAATCTCAGATGGCTCAGAGTGCCCTTCACAATGTCCTTACGGCGGAGGCTACCAAGGCTGATCAGTTGAGGGATACTACGACCAAGTTATGTGAGGTCGAAAAGGAGCTCGATGAAGTTAGGAAGGGTCTTGACGGAAAGAGGGCCCTCGAGGAAGAGGTAACCAAATTGAGATCGGATCTTGAGCAGGCTAAGGCATAATCCGAACAGGCCTACGCTCGAGGACGAGAAGAAGGCAGACTTCCCGCCATAGAGAATTTTTAGAGTCACCCTTTCTTGACGCCTTAGTTCGCTTGCGGTCGGGTGAAATTAATCAAGCCTTCTACTATAAAGGAATTCAGCATCTCCTCACAGCCGGAAAGATTCAAGGCGCCCTTGACGATTATCTTCCTTACATGGATCCTTATAAGAACATTTTCGGGAAAGATTATAAGGCCTCTTCTCTTCCTCCCAAGCTCGAAGACTTAGCCGACCACGAGTTCGCTCCATTTCTTGATGAATTTGGAGTGCCGATGCCAAATCCTGATGTGCTCGAAGCTCAATCTGAGGATGAAGATGTGGATATTGAAGGGGATTCCCACGATCAGGGAGAGCAAGGCACTCCGTCTTCTAATTCGAGTAAATCTGCAGCTGATGTGCGAGGTAATGATGAAGAAGAGAGCAGCTCGAGTAGTGATGATTCTGATAGCTCGGAAAGCGATTCTAGTGAAAGGAATGAACAAGAGAGATCGGACCATGGTTCTGGCGTGAAGGAATCCAGCCGCTAATGATTATCATGTAATAGGATTTACTTAGCGAACTATTGTAATTGTAAATTTGTTTTATAGTCTCCTGCTTTTTTTCTATTTGGTGGATGCTCGAATTTACATCTTTTCCTTAATGTTGTGCTTAATCTATTACCTGTTTGACCATCTTGTTGAACTTTATAACGTCATTCTTGCATACTTGGTTGCGTCATCGAATCTTTCTTGGGAGTGGTGACTTACCAATTATTGTAATTCGCATGATGTCGCGTCTCTTATAAATACTAAGGCCAATTTACCTTGTCTTTACGATAACATCATACACAGCGATCGGAGCTTTGGGAAATTGTTACGGTCGAATAATTATCCGAAAACCAAGAGATGAATGAAAATTCGAACATTTCTGTAATTCCTTCTGTGTCTTTCCCCAAACCCAATGATAGTAGAAACATAATGAAAAAGAGACGAGCTCCGGTTAAGTCCATCACTCCCGTCGAGCAGACCTTCCATGGAGGAGGTAAATCTTCGACTGTCGCCCTTTCTTCATGCTTGAAAACCAAAGGCTCAAACAAGAAAATTAAAAAGGTTTCTTTTAGGGAGGATGTGTCTGTGCGCGCACCTTTTTCTATTTGGTCCGGTTCTCGCCGGCCGGAGAATCTTTATCATTTCCTTCTGGTGTCTTCCCGCTTAAAAGAGGTATGGTTCATTTTGACAAAGTAACGCACGAGAAACTCGATCTGAGCCTTCTTCGAGCCAATATCTCTATATCCGAGGCGATTTTATCAAAGGGAGAATACTCTTCGTTTTTGTTTCAGTCTGGGTCAGATTTCCTTGCCCAGGTAATCCTTGCTAACCTCTTTGTCCTGGCTCTATAATCTTCTTATTTTAGGTTTGACGTGTTTTCCTTCAGGCTGGTGAATGCTTTTCTAAGCTCCATGCATTGGCGAAACGTGAGATCGAGCAACGAGCTACTATTACTCTTGAGCTAGCCAGGAAGGAGATTGAGCTAGATCGCGCGCTGGAAGCCAATAGATTCTTTAAGGAGAAATTATCTCAGGAAAAAGTGAGCTCAGAATTAAGGGCCATCAAAGATATCTACGAACGTGAGAAAAGAGACTTCGAGCTTCGTGAGAGAGAAGCCTATATTCGCGGATATGCTGACCGCAGCGCTAAAGTTCGAAAAATACTTTCCGAGAATAATTTCGTTTAGTTGTATTAGGATTTTCTTTATTATAACATAACCTTGTTGTAGTAATATTATCAAATGTTGTCTTTCAGGAAGTTCTGTCTCCTTCTGTATTCCCCCTTCTTTTCTTTTTTTCTTTTTTTTTTTTTTTTTAAAACGTCCCTTGTTTCTTGGGAAGTGAAACAGTCAGAGCGTTTAATGCTCGTATCGTGATCGTTCAGTTCATGAGATCTACACCGTTGATACGGAATTCCTTCCCCTATATATAGCTCCGAAATTACCTTCATATTTTTACTTGTCTGTAAATGTTTTGCCTCGGATCAATATGGTTGTGTTTTTACTTTCGTCGATCAACTCCATGTTCCATTTAATGTCAGTAATTAAAGCGTTCGAGATTTTTATTCGAACCTTCTTTTCCAACTTCCTCGGAATTCCCATATGAAAATCTTTCGGCTAGGGTATCGACAGGCGAAAAGAATTGCGACTAGGGTACCGGCAGGCGACCTGCTCTCTCTGATTCCAAGTCTTTGAGGCGGGCTCGACTTCCTGTACTCTGTCCTCTAACCAGTCGGGATAGTGGGTCTACTGCTGGAGGGGTTTTTCTACACTCGATCTCCACGTCTTCGAGGCGGTTTCTTGAAGGATGTGGTCTTCGAATTTGCTAGGAGTACTTCCAACTGGAGTTGCTTCCCTGTCTCTCGACTTGGTCCTTTGTGGACCAATTTGCAAGGAAAAATCGGATGAAGGGTAGAAGTGTACCAGCCTCACTTTTCTTCTTTGAGCATCCATATGAATAGTCATTTGTAATAGGATCGCACTAGATGTAAATTTTCAGATTATTTCGATTTCTTTATTGTAATCACAAATTTTCATGTAAGTTTTACGAATGAAAGAATCTTCTTCCATATTGTTATCGATCTTAATTTCGATCTTCATAATCTGCAACTTCTGTGAGATAATTTTGAAATCCATAATAGATATGAATTTCGATCTTTGCAATTTAAACATTTCATGAGTCATCTCCCATAGCTTAGATATTACAGATTTGCGTCTCTTAGAATTGGACGGAATAATCTTCCTTAGCCGAATAGATAGCTGTGAAGAAAGAATAGAATTATTTCGATCTTGATTATACTTTAGACTTAGTGGCATAGCAATGCCTTTCGCCCTTAGTCGTCTTCGGGGGTCGTAGCAACAGCTTTCACCCATTCAATAATTTCGATCTAAGGTGCATAGCAACGGCTTTCACCCTTAGTCGTTTCAGAGCATTTTTAGCCCGAGGGTCGTAGCAACATCTTTCACCCATTCAATAATTTCGATCTAAGGGGCATAGCAACGGCTTTCACCCTTAGTCGTTTCAGAGCATTTTTAGCCCTAGGGTCGTAGCAACAGCTTTCACCCATTCAATAATTTCGATCTAAGGGGCATAGCAACGGCTTTCACCCTTAGTCGTTTCAGAGCATTTTTAGCCCGAGGGTCGTAGCAACAGCTTTCACCCATTCAATAATTTCGATCTAAGGGGCATAGCAACGGCTTTCACCCTTAGTCGTTTCAGAGCATTTTTAGCCCGAGGGTCGTAGCAACAGCTTTCACCCATTCAATAATTTCGATCTAAGGGGCATAGCAACGGCTTTCACCCTTAGTCGTTTCAGAGCATTTTTAGCCCGAGGGTCGTAGCAACAGCTTTCACCCATTCAATAATTTCGATCTAAGGGGCATAGCAACGGCTTTCACCCTTAGTCGTTTCAGATCAGCTTTCACCCATTAAATAATTTCGATCTAATACTCGAATAAGGCCCCACGGTGGGCGCCAATTGATCTTACGCGTTTTCGTATGTTCGATCAAGACAATACGTGATGCGGTATAAATGGAAAAGATCAATAATATTTGTATTCGAGATGATTGAGTACAAATTACAAGTATCGAGAGTCCTATTCGAGCATTATTGGATGCCGTACAAGCTAGAGGGTGAAATACATACAAGCTAACCTATGCTATTATTCCCAAGTGAGTCTGAGCAGCAGTCTCGAAGGAAGAGCCCCTGGGAAGTTGTGTCGTCGTCATAAATGCTTGGGGTATTTATAGCTGAGACCTGGAACCAGATGAACCACCCACAGGTGTGTATTACTCAGCCCACGGGCCTGGGCCTGAGGTCGGCCCAACAGTGATTTGGACCCTAAGCTTCCGGAGTAGAATCGGCGTAGGATTCCTGTGCTTTGGGCTCGAATTAATGCTCATGAGATCGAAAATGATGAATTTCGACCTCACAAGGCTGTGTTAATGTTTGAGTCCAATTTACCCCTCATCAGAAGTCTATTCACCCTTCCCTCCCCCCCTCTAGACCTCATTAGACCACTTGGGGCCAACAATAGATTACATATAATTAGTAGAGACTTAAATAAGAATCTAGAAAATATTTTAAAGCATTTAAAATAATTAAAGTAAGATGGGTAACTCGTAAAAGTGTTTTCTCGTTTCTTTGCTCAACATGAATTGATTACGTGATTTTCGATCGAGCCGAGCATTGACCTGATGTGATTGGTTTATTCGTCTTTGAATTTTTGTTGGGCTTGCGAGCTTTTATTTGGGCCATTTTGTGCCAATGTAAATGCATGGTCTGTTGTTTTGGCACATTTATGTTTCCTTGATTTGCAACTCTAATTTTGGCACTCATGATCTGTATTTTGCGTAGATATTAAGTAAATGAGATATGTTTTTTCTTTTGTTTTTATTTTTTAGGGTTAAATAATCTCTGATTTGCCTCACCAACTTTAAATTAAAAGAAAAAAGAAAAAAATTGGATGTAACTTTGTACTTATTTCCATGTTGGTAGTAAACTATGTTTCAAACATTAAAACAGATAAGCCTATACATTCTAATCTCATTCATGATGTAATTAGTTTTTATCATTATTCTATAGCTGCTTGTAGGGGTGGGCGTTGGGTTCGGGTAACTCAAACCCGACCCGTCCCGTTTTTAAAATACCCGAACGGGCCAAGTATTTTTTGGGTTTGGGTACCCGAACTTGAATACCCGTATTTTATTACGAAAATACGGGACGGGTTTGGGATTGGTCTCTCCAACCCCGAACACCCAAACCTGCCTATATAATATTATTAATTATATAATTTATACACTTTACTAGTTTACTTGTATAACATTATCTAATAAATGAACTTTTTTTATTTTACCCTAATATTCCTTTTAAATCTTACATTAGTTTAGTAATTAATATTAAGTCAATCCTAAAAAGTTAAAAACTCTCAATCTCTCATAATCCCTTGTAAGTTGTACGTTTTATCATTAGCTCATTATATGATTTTACTTTTTGTTCGTATTTGGATATATTTGAAATAATCGTTATGATGACTTGATGATATGTTTTATGTATTAATGAATTAAAAAGAGATACAATTTAGCAAAAGGAAAATGACGAAATATAATTACGTAATATTGTATTATTTTGTTAGATGGATGAAGAATTAATGAATAAAAATAATATGGGACCCGTATCCAGTCCCGTCCCGACCCGCAATAATTCGGGTACCCGCTTCCGGGTACCCGAATTATTACGGGGCAGGTTTGGGATGAAAAGTGTCAATCCCGAAATTTAGTATACCCATATCTCTAACCCCAAACCCGTTTCAAACCCACCCTGTGCCCACCCCTAGCTGCTTGCATAATGTTCATGGACCAATACTTATTTCCAAAGTAATTGGGCCGCAACCCATGGATCAATAGGACCTGACTACACCTAACCCGATCCAACTTTAAATTTCTTGTATTGATTAAGAAACATAATCAATTAAAAAGGTCAACCAACCCATCCAATGGCCGGTTTTGGATCCATTTGGAATAAAACTAAATACATATCCATTTTGGTCCAATTTCAAGCACAAGATCCAAACAAAAAAGGTGAACCACATGGCTTACATAAAATATGAGTTCATAAACTCATGGATTTTATGTAAATAATAATAATAGAAACGGCGTTAATTTGGCCAATAACCAAATGGTCCAAATCGATAACTTCATTGTTTAAGCAACTTATTAAATTAAAATACACACACAAAGGGAGCTGGACTACTTTATGAGCGACAGACATTAATTCATTTTTTTCTTGGCTATAAACAAACCCCATCTCTGCTCACCAGAAGAACTCCTAACAAGTTTAGCCTTCCAACCTCCAACTATATCATTGTAGTCTTCCTGCATAAAAATACAAACAATTAATAAGTGCCAAGATACAGGAAATAGCAGCCTTATGCTATGAAATATAAGACGATTATATATACAAGAACGCACTTGAGAGAATTCCATTGTAAACGCTTCTTTATCTTTCTCTACTGCATCCAATTCCTTATAAAGAACTTTTATAAACTGGAAAGCAAGAAAAGGCCAGTTTTAGTTACTGGGAAAATATAGATAAATACAAACTACTCATATAGAAAAATCGAGTCAATGATGATTACCTGGTCAGTTCGATCTTCAGCAATAACCTCGTCAAAGCCAGCATCTTGAAGCATCTGTGAACAAACAAACAAGCAAGCAAAATGCATTATCATTTTGCATTATCAGTTATTAAAAAAAAAAAAAAAAAAGGCATACCTTGCCGTAAGCCTTGACATCATGTAAATCATATCCCCTTTTCCTAATATACTCAGCAAATTCAGCAGATGAGGATCCATCATTTTTGCAGTAGTCACTTATGAGGACTTTACCTCCTGGCTTTAACCACTTGTAGAATGACCTAAATAGTGCAGGTTTGTCCTGAAAATAGATAGATCCAAGCTAGTCGTACATCAAAGTGATTTTGTACAAAAAAAAAAAAAATTAAACATATTTTGAACGAGAATAAAAGGAAAAAAGATGAACAAATTCTAGAACTAGCTTTGTAAGAAATAATATGTTGAAAATTACTTGAATGTGAAGAATTGTGTCACGGCTATAGATAACATCAAATGAGCCATTGGGATATTCTTTCTTGGTACAATCAGCAACCTCAAATTCTACGGCACACTTGAGACCAATCGCACGTTCAAGAGCAAAAGAAATCATATTGACAGAGAGGTCAATGCCAACGACATGAACATCATACTTTTCAGCCATGTAGAAATCACCTCCTCCAATGCCACACCCAACATCTAGGACTTTCTGGCCTGGCTTGAGATTCAGTTTAGCTACAAATTCTCTAGTTGTATCTGATCATGAACAGACGAGTCTATGAACAATAGAGCATAGAAGAAATGATATTCATGTACGGCAATAAATATTAATTTTTTAAAAGAAAAAAAAATGGAAAATGTTCCACAAACAGTGACAAGTCAATCACGATATAATGCAAAGATTAAAGAGTTGCTTCTTAGTCTATTTAAGTGCTTTAAAAAAGCATGATCACACAAGGAAAATGATAAATCTTAAAGTGCTTGTGTGTGGTGAGGCGTGGCCGACAATCTGATGACGTAATTTAAGCTAGGTGAAAAAACCTTAGAAGAGCTAAATCTATGACCAAATATGCTATACATTCCCCCAAGATAAAGCATAAAAGGGTGATTTATACTCGGACTGCCTGAGGTTTACCGTAATTACAGAAAATCCCCTATGGTTCCAACAAGGATTGTTGAAGTTGTAAGGGGTGTTTTGGTACATAGTGTAATTTCTGAAACATCAGGGGTTCCTTGTTAGACGAGTAACCTCAGGGGTCCGGTCGTAAATCACCCAACATAAAATTTAGAATGTAACTGAGTTGAGATATCTCTACCACACGGCCCCAACCATACATGGAGTAATGGTCTTTTACATACAGGCAATGTTATATCGACTTTCTATTAGTGCATACTTCTAGGATATATATATACATATCACTTTTTTTTTTTATGGGGGAGAATTGCAGTTACTGAAACATACCAATCCCTCCAGTGCTCACAAATCCCTGTCCAAAGACGCGCTCATATCGTAATATGCCACTACAGTTATATTGGACAGTATCCAAGAACTTCTGGAAATCCATGTCATCGTTTGAGCTAACCTTTTCCCAAAGCCAACAAATCTGCACAAATTTATGCATTATACATATATCATTTCCTCATGAAGAAACATATAATTATTTTCAACTTAATAGCAGAAACTTGGCATCCAATAGCACCATTAATGAAATCCCAACAGTATCTCCTTAGGTGCCTCAACTATTTGGAAGGAGTAACAAAGTACTAATGGATTGAAGGAAGAAGCATTTGACATGAAAAACAATATGAAAATCCCCTAGCTATATACTACCTGATTCTGATTCTTCTTGTTTCTTACGTAAGCACCAACACATTTGCAACCAACAAGAGAAAGTCCACATGTATTCCCAGATTTATCGTACATATGACTTTCTTTGAACACCTGCAGGTTCAAATTTAGCAATTATAATAACATACTTGATGTAAAAGCCCCAAAGAATCATTCAAAATCAAGCACATATTAGTTCCAAATCAAAATATAATGTAGCATGATGTTATGTACATTCCTTCACTTATATTAACTTTTAAAGAGCCTATGAATAATCATGATTAGATGGTTTCAATTTCCGATAACCTATTTAGTCAATGCATCATGATTAGAAAGTTATGAGTAGGGTTATTCTTTGAGCTAAATGCAAAAAACACCCCTTGAGCTTTGCCTAACTATCAAAAATACCTTGTGTTATTATGAGCATAAAATCCCCCATGTTTTTTTAATTAGCAAAAAAACCCATTTGAAATCCTTCATAAGCATAGGGAGGTTTTTGTCGATTTTAAAGTGAACAGGAGTTATGGGGGCTATTTCGTGTCTAGCTAGGTGATTTCACCGACCTACATATATCGAGCTGGACGACTTCAAATCCGATCAACTCGTGGACTCATCAGCCTAGGATAGTAGATATACAGCTCGAAAGCGCCTCTCGACGATCTGCCTGCCCAATCTACGCTCATAGACAGCTTGTGGGCCGTACAAAAACTCGTATGGGCCCTAGAATTCTATTAAGGCGACGCATGTAAACTTATAAATAGGGCATTTATTATTGAAGAGAGGACTTTTGGCCTTCCAGCTTCCACGCTTACTAGTATTATATTAGCTCGGTTATTTAGATCAATTAAACATCTAGTTAGCATATTCTTTGGATTGCGCCATCCTGAGTTGTTTGGCCAGGCCCTAGATACATTGTAATTCAGATCAATAACACCAATTAAAGTTCTTTTTATCTATATTTGTCTACTGGTTTATTTCTTTATTGATTTTACTTAATATAGACTAAATTCAGTAAAATCAAGGAGGGCTATTTCCATTTTTCTTAACAGGGGGGTTATTGTTAATTTTTTAGATTAAGAGAGGTGTTTTTGCATCATTTGGTGGAGGTATAATTGCCATTTTGGCTTGAGGGGGGTTATTGCTAATAAAAAATAAGCAAAGGGGGATTTTTGGATAGTTAGGCAAAGCACAATGGTTTTTTTTGCATTTCACTCGTTATTCTTTTGCATTGAAGTTCATAAGAATGTAAATTTTATCCCTATGCAGAAAGGGAGTACATAAAGTTGGAACCTTGGTATAATAACTTGGTTCACGGTAATGAGTAGGGTTAGTCTTTCGCTTGTGGTCCCCCGACTGATGGAAGCATGATTCTCTGAAGAATATGTAGCCACCAACTTTTAACCATTTAACCATTCTCTCAACAAGATCCTCAACCTGAAAACAACAGAACAACATAAACTTTTGTACTCCTATTAATATTAGAAAAGAACACGAATAGGGTTGTTTCAATACAGAAAAAATGGAGACTATGAATTACCTCATTATCTGAGAGATACATTAACAGCCAGTTTGAGAAAATAAGGTCTAAAGATCCTTCTGGAAAGTTCAAGTCTGGGGATGTGACATCAGCACACATAAACTTGACATTTTTATGATGTCCGTTGATGGTTTCATTCTGCAAAACAGAAATCAAAGGTTCACAATACCAGAAGAAGAAAATTAGATATAAAAAAAGGTTTATGTCACGAACCTTCTTTATTACATTTTCAATGAAGTCCAAAGCTACAAGTTCCCCAGCCTTCTTGGCTAATTCACCAGTGAAACGTCCAATACCAGCTCCTAGTTCAAGAACTGATTTTCCCTCATATGGTGGAAGCAGAGACAGCACCTAGGAAAATTTAATAATACAAAGTTACTAAAATTAAGTTGTTCTTCACGTGACCACACTTGTTTTTCTTCTCAAAAAGGGGTCTATTTGATAGAAAGAGGAAAAAGGTAACTGTTGTGCCTTCATAAAAGTAGAAATCTTTGACACTTAAACAGCAAGAACAAGAAGGAATTGTATGATTAAGAATTCTTAAAAGAAGATAAGTGCTGTAGTTATGGAGGTAAAAGGCATAGTCTATAATTATAAGTTCTTAGTTGAAACGAAGTTCATATATTTGTATGTGACCATTTTCATGGCACAATACTTTACCCACTACAGAAAGAAGTAAAAAACAAAATCCTTCGCGCATATGTATCAGCATGAAGCTTATGGAAACACTGACGCAGCATAAGACTCATTTGAAGATTAATAGCAAAACAAATTCAACCATGAAATATTTTAGAAAATTACTTGCACCCATATACATAAAAGAATTATATTAGGAAAGAAGGGATTAGGAAATTAACTTTAGAAAACAAATAAAGAAACTGGAATCACTCCAGGGGCTTCACATCCAAGGCTTCACACCTTTAAATTCCTTTCACAGGAAGAAGAAACAATGTTTCTAAATCAGATTTTATTCATAAACTTCATATATATATATATATATATATATATATATATATATTGCTTAATGGCAATTACATCCCAATTTATAGGTAAAAAAACCTTCCATGGCTAATAGCTTATGCTGACTTCTAAGTGCATTTATAATAGACTCTCACATTTCCCTAGGATATTTAATCCAAATGCATGAATACATGTATATAGAATAAATCTGAATATATTTATCATGAATGAATGAATAGACTCTTTGTAAACTCCAAGGAAATGAGTAACTTATTGACTAGTCTTGGTTAGTAATTCCAAGAATTATTGAAATCTGAAACTTGACTTCTTGAATGATCTATTGAGTTCCACAGACATATTTATAGTGAATTTTATTCCATCCATAAGGAAAGGTTTGAATTTGAATTCTTCATCTTGAACCTCTTTCTATGATAAACTTTAATTTTGCTAGAGTTGATGTCCTCATCAAACACGAACAAAAAGGTTCCACTTAGGGAGTGAATATACGAGGCATGAACATAAGTGATTCAGTTCTTCAATAAAGTAGATGGCTTTCACAACTAAGTTTATCGGTTTTAGTTTAGCACTCACATGACATTTGAGAGTTAAATATAATCACGCCACAAAAATGACATAACAAATAGTTGCAGCTCCTGAAAGAGTTGATTCTATGACAACTACTTGACACTCATCTTAAAAACTATTTGACATAACAGATGGTTGCACTTATGATTACACTGAAATCTAAAAGGAAACCTAAATACGCAAAGCATAACTGAAAAAAAATATTATTTGGGGGTGAACTCATGATATCTAAATCCCTGACATCAACTCGAGACCGAAACTTTCAAAGATCCAATTCTTATGAGTATACTAAAATAGAGAAATCCACCTAATTTTGATGTAGGACCTATAAAGTACATTTAGCAAAGAAAAGAAAACACAAAGGCCACATCTTTATGCAAATAGAATGATGTTATTAATTTCAAAAAATACTTCACACCAAGTACCTAGAAATATAAAATGAACAAGAAATGAAACCTGTAATTGTCTTTATGGATTATGGAAATATACCTCAGGCCTCTCTTCTTTATCAAGATCACATGCTTTAGAATCAAGCATCATTGCTTCCACGGTCAGATCAACAGAATGTTCAATCCAGTAACTCTTTTGCATCTCACGCTCTTGATCTACACAATTGAACAATAAGAAAAAAGAAAATGCCAAATTTATTCCGAATCATAAAACAGCATTTATAAACCCAAATCATGAAATTACTGAACCTTGAATTGCAGCCATTGTGAAATGACAGTGATAAACAGCAGCGGAGTGAAGTGGGTTTAGATGACTCTTCACTAAGAACCCTCAACGGCAATGCGGGATCTTGAAAATGTCCTAGATCTTCGGTTATTACAACTTCCCTTTTGCTGCATTAGCTACCTTATCAACCCTTAGGCGTATTTGTTGTTGAGAAAAAGAGATAAGGGTTTTGTGATTTAGTGTGTGCCAGTGTGTGTAAAGAAGACGAGGAGTCCTATTTTTATAGATTGAGAAGGGGGGAGGCGAAAATAGAAGAAATGGGCAAATCCACGCGAAGCATATTCAAGATTTTGTTGTGTCCTTGGATGATTATTTTATATTGTTGTAATAAATTTTGAATTGAAACAGTAAGTCTATGTAATTTGAGAAAAGTAGGAAAAGAAATAGATCTGAGATTTGAGAAAGAAAGAACACAAAGGGGAAATTTGGCTAAATGCCATCCCCAAATAGTGAAATTAGAAAAAAGCCACCGCCTTTTTTTCTTTTTTTTTCTCTTTTTTTTTATACATAATTTTAGTTAATAAGCGATTAAAACTTGTAAAAATTGCAAAACACACCTTCTATTCTTTACTTATTTATTTTTACACTACCTTATATATTAAAAAAAAAAAAAAAAAAAAAACATTTCTTCCCAAACAAAACAGATCAGATCTCTCCCCCAATCTTCACTTCAATTTCTTCATAACTAAAAAGTGACACGTAACAACTACATTAAGGGCGAGTAAATAAATCAAGCACCACACCCATACAACTTAAGTTTAATTTTTTTTTCAATTACAGAATAAATTGCATTTTTCGAACCCAATTTCTAAAACTCACCGCGGTGAACTTTAACGCTCACCGCGGTGAGTTTTATTGCTCACCGTGGTGAGCGTTAGAACTCACCGCGGTGAGCATGGTGAATTGGAGACCGTCTCCGATCTTCAGTCTCCAGTTCAACAGAACTGGAGACTGGAGACTGACTTCAGTCTCCAGTCTCCAGCATTCACGAACATCTGGGAGACTGGAGACTGACTTCAGTCTCCAGTCTCCAGCATGCACGAACATCTGGGAGACTGAAGACTGGAGACTGACTTCAATCTCCAGTCTCCAGCATTCACGAACATCTGGGAGACTGGAGACTGACTTCAGTCTCCAGCATGCACGAACATCTGGAAGACTGGATCTCCAGAATTCATGAACATTTGGATCTCCAGAATTCATGATAGGGATGCGACAGATAGAGAAAAAAAGACTATCAAGCCTAGTAAATACCAAAGAACTCCATTTGCCCCCGATGATAGGAATAAGAGGCCTTCGAAATAATTTTTGTAATATTTAATGTATTCATATAATATTTGATTATTATTGTGTGATTTTTTTGTTATTAGTGTGTATTTTTTAAAACTACAAAATCGACAAATATGAGATTAAATTTAACTATTTTTGAAAAATATGGGATCAAATTGCAATTTCAGTAAATTGATAAATCTAACAAAATATTGTAAAATAACATATTTGTGGGGGTTAATTGCAATTTCTAGAAATATTAGGTCAATTTAACTATTTATGAAAAATATGGGATCAAATTGCAATTTCAGTAAATTGATAAATCTAACAAAATATTGTAAAAATAACATATTTGTGGGGGATAATTGCAATTTCTAGAAATATTAGGTCAATTTAACTATTTATGAAAAATATGGGATCAAATTGTAATTTCAGTAAATTGACAAATCTAACAAAATATTGTAAAAATAACATATTTGTGGGGGTTAATTGCAATTTCTAGAAATATTGAATTAATTTAACTATTTTTGAAAAATATGGGATCAAATTACAATTTCAGTAAATTGACAAATCTTACAAAATATTGTAAAAATAGCATATTTTTGTGGGGGTTAATTGCAATTTCTAGAAATATTGGGTCGATTTAATCTTATAAAATTGTCCAAAATGTAAGAAATGGTTTATTACAGAGGATATAATGCTACCGTAAGTGTTAAATTGACGAATCTAACAAAATTGCAATTTTTATACGAAGTTCTGATTTACGGAGGATATAATGTTACCGTAAGTGTTACTTCTCCTTTCGGTTCATAAATTATCGAAATCTTATAAAATTGACCAAACTGTAAGAAGTGGTTTATTACGGAGGATATAATGCTACCGTAAGTGTTAAATTGACAAATCTAACAAAATTGCAATTTTTATACGAAATTATTTACGGAGGATATAATGTTACCGTATTTGTTACTTCTCATTTCGGTTCATAAATTGTCGAAATCTTACAAAATTGACCAAAATGTATGGAGTTGTGATTTACAGAGTATATAATGCTACCGTAATTGTTAACAAACAATTGACAAATCTAACAAAATTGCAATTTTTATACGAAGTTCTGATTTACGGAAGATATAATGTTACCGTAAGTGTTACTTCTCCTTTCGGTTCATAAATTGTCGAAATCTTATAAAATTGACCAAAATGTATAGAGTTGTGATTTAAGGAGTATATAATGCTACCATAAGTGATAACAATTGACAAATCTAACAAAATTGCAATTTTTATACGAATTTCTGATTTACGGAGGATATAACATTACTGTAAGTGTTACTTCTCCTTTCGGTTCATAAATTGTCGAAATCTTATAAAATTGACCAAAATATACGGAGTTGTGATTTACGGAGGATATAATGTTATCGTAAGTGTTAACAATTGACAAATGTAACAAAATTTAAAGGTTATGGTTAATTAGGGTTAATTTAGGGGTTAGGGTTAAATTAGGGTTAGTTTAGGGTTTAGGGTAAATGTGAGTGGAGACTGGAGACTGGTTTACAATGTACATGGAGACTGGAGACTGGTCATATTGAATACTGGAGACTGGAGATTGGTTCCCGAACAAAATCAAACTTTTTGTATATTTTTTCAACTAGTTCCCCAAACGAGATTGTCCTATCCACCAACAATGTTTTCAAAGATTTACTATATATGACCAAATCTACTATTATCACTATATTCAAAATTTTCATACGTATCGTATTTAAATTCACCGCCATATCAGATATAAAATATAATTTTGTCCATACCTACAAGTAAACAATTAAAATTAACTCACAACCTATCTTAATAAAAAAAATATTTAAAATTCAATCAAATATGTTATTTTGATATTTGGTATTTGTCTTACCAAACTCCAGTCTCTGGAGACTCCAATTGGAGGCTGGAGTTTGATACTTCAATTGGACACTGGAGACTGGATCTCCAGTCTCCGAACTCCAGTCTCTGGAGACTGGAGACTGGACAAACTCCAGTCTCCAGTACGACATTGCAACATAGCTCACCACGGTGAGCTATAAACTCACCGCGGTGAGTTATATTCTCACCGCGGTGAGCTATATATCTCACCGCGGTGAGTATATAAACTCACCACGGTGAGTTTATATCTCACCGCGGTGAGTTCATACTGCGAATCAACACCAGTTTTTGTTTTTTTTTCGCTTTTTGCCCGTAAATCACCAAATTTTCACTTAAAAATTAAACTAACTTGCAAATAATATCTTTATATGTTGTTGTTCTCCATGTTCCTCTTTGATTTGAGTGAATGTGTGTGAAAATATAAAAATTTGTGAGAGAATTTTGTTAGGGTTTATAGAGAAAGAATGAAAAATGGTAGAATGGGGTTTGATTTTAATTTTTGAAAATGTTGGGGTATTTGTTTAGATTGTTGTTTAATTAGG
Source organism: Penstemon eatonii (assembly GCA_038501285.1). Taxonomy (NCBI): domain Eukaryota; kingdom Viridiplantae; phylum Streptophyta; class Magnoliopsida; order Lamiales; family Plantaginaceae; genus Penstemon; species Penstemon eatonii. The sequence continues at coordinate 39,297,254 of CM076710.1, read as the reverse complement.
GAGATTTAATTAAGTTAATTATGTATCCTAATTAAACCGATGGCATTCTTACAATTTTAATTTTTTTAATGGCATTTATCCTATTTAACAAAGCTGTAAGGGCATTTTAACAATTCCCTCACACAAAGAATAATGAGTAATTCTGGAAAATGACCTTTCAACAAATTGAAATTATAAAAATGACCTTGTTGCAATATACTCATACCAACCCTATTCTCAAAAGAAGCCCTTCTAGAAAGAAAAAAGAATAAAAGACCCATAAATAATTAGATAATGGGAATAACGGAGGAAGTGGCAGAATTAAAAAACCAACTAATCATAATAAATAAAATATTACAAAAAGAAGAGATTATTACAGATAGTCATCAGAATTATCTAGAAAAAATAGAACATAGATTTTTATATAATGAAATTTGGACAGAACAATATTTACAAGGAACACATTTACCAATAGAATCCTATAATTTAATAAAAGAAGAACATAAATGCCCTCACGGATATAATTTTCCTCATTTATATCATACATTAGATCCACAATTAGATAATATTACTGACATGCTAATGCATTTAATAAATTACACTATAAAACAAGAAGATATCCATGAAAACATAGTTATTATACGAGGACAATTGGGACATTTAGTTAATGAAATAGAAATAATTAAAAAATACAAACCAGAAATACCTGATAACCAGATTCAACAGATTTCACCTCCAAGAAAATTTACCTAATTAATGGAAGAACAAGTAGAAGAAATTAGAAATATGATTGACCAATTAAATATAGTTGAAGAAGAGCAAGGGAAAAGACAAACGAATTTTACAAATAATAATGAAGTAATTTACGGGTATGAGTCAGATGATTCTATCCCAGCATATATGGAAAAAGGAGAAGGTAGCCAAGTAAAAGAAGAACAAGAAGATGATGCAAATAATAAAAAACGAAAGTCTAGTAGGTTTGAATGGATCGATGTTGATCCAGAAAACCTTAGAGAAAGAAGTGGTTTTTACCAAAGAAAACAAGGAGGATTTCGAAAACTACCAGATGAATATACACCCCGTTTACAACAAATAAAACAAGGAATCTTAGATGTAGATTGTACCATAAATGCAGAAGGATTGATACAAGAATGGGCAAACCAGGTAAACTTAATTCTACAAACAGATGACATATTTAAAAATGCCTCAATGGATAATATATGGAATTATATGTTATTTAAAACAAAAGGAAATGTGTTTCAATATTTAAGTGATTACAAAGATATTGGTAAATTAAAAGAAGCAAGTCAAAATAATGTAGAAAAATTTTATTGGTCAGTAATAGCACTTATATGGAGAGAATTTGTTGGTCAGGATCAAATAAATTATGCAGAAAAAGTTACAGAAAAACAAGATGAAATAGCAACCTGGCATATAAATAGTATGACTATCTATGATATGTGTTACTACGAAAATTATGTTTGTGAGTTTTCAAAAAGTTTTTATAGATTAAAGAAAGAAAATCAGGTACATATGCAAAAATTATTACTAATAAAACTACCATACCCAATAAATAAAATTTGTTTGAATAGATTTAATGAAGGAGTAAAAAATGGAACTGTAGCAGATAGTATAGGAGGAGCAGTTCTAGTAGGACGAGAATATATAATAGAAAAATGTATACAACAGAATGAAACAAAAATGGTAAAACAAGTTAGCAAAGTTTGCTGTGAAGGTAATCCAGGGATACCACAACAATATGGGTGTAAAGAAAATAAAGAAATCAAGCACAAAAAGAAATATCATAAAAATAAATATTATAATAAAAAATATAAATGGAAAAAACGACCTTTTAAAAGGTTTAAAGAAGAATTTTATAAAAAACCAGAACGATTTTTTAGACGAAAGCAAAATAAAAAATATTGTCCAGAAGGAAAAAAGAAATGTAAATGTTGGTTATGTAAAGAAGAAGGTCACTATGCAAATGAATTCCCAAAAAGGAAAAACAAAGAACAAAAAGAAATTCTAAAGGTTGCAGAGTTAAGAAGTTTAGAACCAATTGAGTCTGATATATCAGATATTGAAGATATATATGTTTTACTAACTGATTCAGACTACGAAACAGAAAATGAAGCAGAACCATCCGCAGAATCAGAATAGAAGAAACCCAAATTCTACCTTCATAAAAATAGAAATAAAAGGTTATTATTATTCAGCTTATATTGATACGGGAGCAAGTATTAGTTTTGCTTCCAAAAATATAAAAGGATTAGTCTGGAGAGAAACAGAAAGACCAGTAAGAATTATGATAGCAGATGGAAGTACACATAAAATAGAATTAGCAAGTTATTTTAATAAAATAAAATTTTTAGATAAATCAAAGACTCCTTATATATTTATGGTACCATCACTATATAGACAAGAATCAGGATTTGATATTATTTTAGGAAATAATTTTCTTAGATTATATCATCCTTTTATACAATGGTTAGAATACATAGAGTTAAAGGCACCAATAGGAAAAATGATAAAAATTCCAATTATAGACAACTTCGAACGAACAAGGCTAAAAATATTACATGTCCTTAATGAAACATTATTTTATATGAAAGAAAATGGTAAGACAAGTGTTGAGCAAAAAATAGAAAATCTTTTAGAAGAAACTTGCTCAGAAGATCCTCTAGATGTAAAAATAAATATTAATGAAGAACAAATTGTTATAGAATTAAAAGATCCAAAACAAGAAGTAAATGTTCCAAATAGGATACCCTATTCAAAAAGAGATATAGAAGAATTTACAAGGGATTGTAGAGAATTGTTAGATAAAAAGTTAATAAGAGAAAGCAAAAGTAGACATGCTGCTCCAGCATTTTATGTAGAAAATCATAACGAAATAAAACGAGGAAGAAGAAGAATGGTAATAAATTAGAAAAAATTGAATGATGCTACTATAGGAGACGCACATAAATTACCCCGAAGAGATTCAATAATGGAAAAAATAAAAGGAATGACTTGGTTTAGCTCTTTGGACGCCAAATCTGGGTATTATCAATTAAGGTTACATGAAAATACAAAACCATTAACCGCATTTACTTGTCCCCCAGAAAAACATTATGAATGGAATGTATTACCGTTCGGGTTAAAACAAGCACCCGGAATTTTTCAAAGATATATGAGTAAAAATTTGGAAGGATTAGAGGAAATATGCCTTGTATACATAGATGATATTTTGATTTTTAGCAATAGTTCTAAGGAAGACCATTTAAGAAAAGTAGCAATTGTACTTGAAAGATGTAAACAAAAAAGTTTAGTCTTAAGTAGAAAAAAGGCACAAATTGCAAAACAAGAAATTGAGTTTTTAGGAACAATAATAAAGTCAAATGGAGAAATAGAATTACAAAAACATGTTTTAGAAAAATTACACTTATTTCCAAATAAAATAGAAGATAGAAAAAAATTACAAAGGTTTCTTGGATGTCTAAATTACATATCTGAGTTAGGATATTTAAAAGGATGTGCTAAGGAAAAGAAGAAATTGCAAGAAAAAATAAGTACTAAAAAACAATGGTTTTGGGAAAATGAAGATAGTAAAATAGTTGAAAAAATAAAGCATATTTCAAAAAATTTACCGAAATTATATAATCCGATCTCTAATGACTATTTAATTATCGAAACCGATGCCTCCGATGAAGTATGGGCAGGATGTATGAAATGTATACAAGGTAAAACACAAAAAAGTGAAGAAATTAAAGGAGCAGAAGTATGCAACTTAAACAATGAAATCAGCTCTACGAGCAAAAGTATACATGATACTGATAAACTATTCATAGAAAAAGCAACAAATAAAAATCCCGAAATATTATGCAGGTATATATCTGGAATGTTTTCCGAAACAGAAAAAAGGTATCCAATACATGAAAAGGAAACATTAGCATGTTTAAGAACATTCAAGAAGTGGAGAATTGATCCGTTACCTAAGGAATTTGAACTTAGAACAGATTCAACATATTTAACAGGATTTATTAGATACAAGTTACAAGCCAACTATAACCAAGGACAGTTAATAAGATGGCAGCTTGAATTAAGCAGATACCCAGCCAAAATAAAATATATAAAAAGCAGTAATAATATTATTGCAGATACATTAACAAAGGAGTTTGCAACAGGAAACAATAACTAATGGAAGGAGCAATAGCAACACTAAAGAACCAAGCGAAACAAACAAAATGTAACATTGAAGCAAAAGTTCGTGAATTACAAGAATTGGAAAAAGCTATACTATCACTAGACGCAACATACAAACCATCAGAGTTTAGCATGCTAAGCGTGGTGGACGAACAAAAAAATAAAAGTAGAAGTTCCCGCAAATATTAAAATTCAGGAAACATCTTCATCGCAAAAGAAGTATTATGTCATCTTCAACGGACCAGCCAAAGGAGCAATCTTTGACGAATGGCATAAAGCATCATTGTTTATCAACGGTCACAAAGGAATTATTCACAAGGCGTACAAAACTTTCGCAGAAGCAAAACATGCAGTCGAAGAAAACAAGATAATTTCTGAAGGAGAAGTAAAAGCTCAACCATTTAAATCAGCATTAGTCAAACCAAAAACAACAATGGCAGATCAACCATCCTCTTCAATAAAGGTACTTGTCAAAATAACAAGGCTCACACAGGTACCTACAGGGCAGGAACATATCCAACTTAAGCAACTAAGTAAAAAAGATTTTCAGGAACATTTAGAAATGCTATACAATTGGACAGATGAAGACATGACAAAATTCTTCTATTCAACAGAGAAATGAATAACAGGACCCAAAGCAGTTATTATTAGTGGAGCAAGTCCATTAATGACGTACAAATTCTTCCAATATGGATTAATTGACACAATATACATCGATGAAAGCAACACAATACTTCAAGAATTCAGTCAAGGGATTCAACAAACAGTAAAAAATTATCGAAGGTATTTCGGTAAGGATAGAGAAGTATACTTAAAAATATACAGCTCATATCCCTATTTTAATGAAAAAGACGAAGTACAAGTGCCAGCATATTCACTTATCTACATGGGAGTATCTAACGGAACGTATCCAATTCGCGACCAACCAGTTAAGGAAGACAAAGGAAGTCATCAACTTGTAAATGCCGGATTAGTCCATGGAGTTGTTTCTATGTTACAACGATTAACCGAAGAATCAAAAATAAAAATAAATTACAAGAATGAAAATACAATGATTTATTCAAATTTTAAGGATAAAATTAGAGGTGATGAATTCAAAACATTTATGGACTTTGAAGACGATGTGATGAAAATCCAAGGAGTATTCAACAGATTATCTATGGAAGAAAAACTCCAATTATGTGAAGCACTGAAAGTTTTCAAAGCACACAACTGTGACCACTGTATGGACCAGTCTAGTGAGGAAGAAACTGAAGAAGAAGACAAAAGAAGAATAATTGAAGATTAGAAACCAGAGGAAGAAAATAAGAGAAGAAAATAATTGAAGGTTAGAAACTAGCAGAAGGAAATAAGAGAAGAAGACAAAAGAAAAAGGTGTCGGCAAAGAAAATAAGTGGGAGTAATTATGTAACATTTTACTTTTAAACCAGAAGTGGAATCTAGAATAGGCCATTATGTAAACACCATTATGTAATTAGATTGTTCTGTAGGCCCTAAAATAAATCCTTATCACCTTAAGTGATCTGGATGGGTGGTGGAAGATATATTCCCCCTCCTATAAATAATGTAATCTACTTCAGTTGTAAGGTGTGCGAAAATCAATAAAAGAACTTTGTTTCTAAAATTTCTTCTCTCAATAACCAAAAATCTTGAAATTTTTAACTTCTGAATAGGATTTTAATTAAAAAGAAATCAACAATATTACTACTAAAGAATTCAAATACCAACAGCAAGAAACTCCAATGTCAAGATCAACCAAGACATAACAGGTATGTATGATTTAGATTTAATTGAGAATCCATTTTTACAATATCATATATTAGCAGTTTTAAATAGAACAAAAATTGTTTCAGTACTTATAGATACAGGAGCATCTATCTCACATGTTCATCCAAAGTATGCAAAAACTAGATCTGATGCACCACCAGTTATTGTAGAAACTGTAAAGGGAGAAAAAATATGTAATGAAAAAACTACTATAGAACTCTTTTTTCACGAAGAATTAAAATTTAGTCTTACCATGTACATAGATGAATGCGATGTAGGAGCTGATATACTATTAGGAATTGATTTTTTAGAAAAATTAGACTATGAAATTCATTCAAAACATATACAGTTACAAGGAGTAAAAATTCCCAGAATAAAGTTACCTAGTTACGAAATGAATTTGCCAATATGAACTCATCAGTAGAAGAATTCGATAGGCATATACAATTATTAGAACAAGAAGAAACTTTTGAAATATTTTCAGCGCAATCAATCATTGAACATAAGATAGAGAAAACTAAAAAAGCAAAACTAGATCTTAAGGAAGGACAACACTTTAATACATCAATATTTGAAAGATTAAAACGAAAAAATATTGTTTATCACGGTTTATTCTCTCAAGAAGTACCAATAGATATAAAAAAGTACTAGAGGAACTATTGTGATCCCTATAATTGATAGTGAACAAATAGCAGCCAGAATAGAAAAAATTAAAAATAAAGAAGACAGAAATAAAATAGGATATATTCAAATTGCTACCATACAAGTATTAATAAAATCAACTTTCAAAGAAGGAATTGATTCACCAATAGCCTTAATAGCTTACGATCGAAGAATAAAAGACATTCAAGATTCAGTTTTAGGTTTAACAATGGGAAATCTAGCATACAAGATACTGAAATTTAATTTAGGAATTAAATATGCTATTCCTCTATCTACAAAAAATTTAGATAATAGTATTTGTTTAGGATATAAATTGGCAAGAGAAGAATTAATGGAAGAAGGAGATCAACCATTTAGTTTAACATATATGGTAGAATATGCTCTAACAAATAGCCATCATAGTATAAATTTTCTCGATCAAGAATCTATTTATTTAGATAAATTATTTGAAGGAATAGTACAAGTTAAAAAATTACCAATAAAAAATAACAATGGAAGGAACTAGCGATCAAATTAGACGTTCGATATCATTTAGGCCTTCTTATATAAAACAACTACCTCTAGAACAGCCAAGAAATCTTATAAAACCTGAAAACAAAGAAGAAAACGAATATAAGAAGTTAGAAAATAAAATTTCAGATTTAACCAAATATTTAGAAGAAAAATTATGAATAATAACCAAGAAAAAAGTTGCGAAGAAATATCAAATCTAATTAAAAATTACGAAGAAAGATTAAATTATTTAAGAACTACATCTCTTAGTACTAAAATGTATAAAATAAACGAAGAAATTATAAGAAAAATGATTAAAGAAGCTAAAAATTCATGCACAACATGTAATTATTATACTAAAGAAAAAATTTCTAATAAAAATCAAACATCCGCTGCCTCTGACCAATTTTTGGTATCAGAGCCGAGTAACGAAACTGGAGAAAATACAAGAGAAATTACAAAGAATTAATAAAGAAATTGAACATAATAAAGCTATTTTAGCCTACGCACAATTTCTAAGGCTTCAATCTTATGCCCCAAATATAATAAAATTCAAAATAAATATATTAGAAAGATGAAAAACTGATTTCGAACATGAATTGCATAAGCAAAAATTAATATATCATATAGAAGGTAAAATAACAAACAAGCATACTAAAATGAAGAATAAGGAAATAGAAGGCAATATTGCAAATACCACTCCTACAGTAAAAGGCCCCTGGAGGTCATTTTTAGAATTTAAACTTTCCAAAAGGTCAATTTTAAAATCCACTCAAGAATAATACACGGTTATAAATATATTTTCTGAATAAATATATGTGAACCGATAATATTTCCAATCATACCAACAGTAGTCATAGTATTACAACTCATTGCCACGTAAGCAATTTTAATCATCAAAATTTATTTAAACGGTTCAAATTACTTTTATTCTTATAATACTCCCTCTGTCCCAATTTATTTAGAGAAATTTTTTTATCTCAAATTATTTGTCACTTTAAAATTTCAATGCACTATTAATTACATATTTTCCCATTTTGCTCTTATTTAATGTATCTAAAACTCTCTCTTTAATAGAGAGAATAAGAGAAAAAGTAAGAGAGAGAATGTAAGGGTATTTTAGAAATATCATTTATTTTTTTCCTAAAATTTAGATAATTTAGTAGGTGTCTTAATATGTGTGAAAACACCTAAAACGACACATAAATTGGGACACAGGGAGTAATATACTATGACCCGTAATAAAACTTTATGGGCTTATATGGATGTAGTTTGACCCAGTTGGACTCATCCATACTGGGCCAAACTCAATTTGGGTAAAGGTCTGGGCAAGTTTCGGCCCAGCCCCGGGTTTCGGCCCAAGACCGAAACTTGCCCTAACCCAGATTTCATGGCAGAGGCGCTGACAATTTGTCTTGTTAGCGTCCATATCTTTTCCTTTTTTTCGGGTTCCTATTTTTTTGGCAGGCCCATCTCTCCTTTTTATCTTTATTAACTTAGTTTTTTTTTTATTTCTCCCTATGTCACCAGCCCCAATAAAAGTATTATGTTTTAATTGTATTAATTTATATTATTAATTTTTATGATAGCATTAATTTCCAATAGAAGTATTATGTTTACATTTTTTTAAAGTTTTATCTTTTTTTTTTGGAGCGAAAGAACATACAAAGGAAACTAAACTACACAAACCAAAATAAAACAATTACAACAAGTCCTCCTTAAGGAGAGAAACAACATCTTGAGGGGGTTCATCCCACAATTGAAATCTTCCCGGGATGGTATGTCCCTTCCTAGCAAGAGCATCCGCACATCCATTTCCGCTCCTCCTTGTATGAGTGATCACACTTTCCCAAGGCATTACGAGAAGTTGCCTACAATCTTCAATAAACCTACCAAAGGGATGGGTCTCCGCATCCGCTTCTTTAATGAGTTTAATAATAGCTTCAGAATCGACTTCAAGAACAATCTTATGAAACCTCCTCTCCCAAGCAATGGACAGCCCTTCTCTTGTTGCCAACAATTCGGCCATAGTGATTGAGATATTCCCAAGCTTCCGGGTAAACCCCACGATCCACCCACCATACTCGTCTCGAATTAAACCCCCAGCAGCAGCAGATCCATTATTGATGATAACACTACCATCAGTGTTAATTTTATGCCAACCGCCATTAGGTTTTTTCCAAGGCACCTACTTAGTCGCCTTATCTTTAGGTTCGTGGTAGTAACCATACACACTCCACGAGTCTTCAGCTAACCGTTTAGCCGCAAGAATGATCCCACGAACAGTCTCCTTTTCATTTTTAAATATGAACCTGTTGCGAGATTTCCAAATATTCCACAGTACAGATGTAAACATGATAGGCCAGGGGACTTTTGGAGCAATAATATTTTCAAAACATACCTTGGTAATGTTATCCCGAATCCAAGTCTCAGAATTAATGTTAAGGAACTTTAAAGAGTGAGTTGGGGCAATAACAAATTCCCAAACCTCTTTGGCAATGTTGCAATCTCTTAACGTGTGAACAATCATTTCCGGTTGAGTAAGACACCTCTGGCATAGGTTTGAATCCGATAACCTACGTTCGTATCTCAGTGTGTTAGTTGCAATACTTTTATGCATACAAAGCCAAACAAAAAATCTAATCCTCTCGCTGCATTTGAATCTCCACAGCCAGTTCCAATTCTGATCCATCTCTAAATAGTGGAGACCTTCATTCCTACCAAGAGATGAGAAGGCTGATTTGCAAGAGAACATGCCATTCGACGAGCCTCCCCATATCCTCGTATCATCCCGATCAAGATTTTGAGGCGTAGGCGTGTTCCGAATAGCCCCTTTAATCCCTTCAGACAGCTCCGTAGTAATACAATCCAAATTCCAATTACCATTTTCATCAAGTATATCCGCCACCTTCCAATCTTTTTCAATCGACTCAACTACAGTTTCAAGGGACCTGCAAATAGGTTCCTTACCTAACCAAGTATCATTTCATAGAGAAATCGACTTCCCATTCCCAATCCTCCAATGTACACATGTTTTCACCGCATTGAAGCTTCTTACAATACCTTTCCATGTGGGAGAATCACCATTTTTTAGCACATAATCAAGAAAGTCCGCTCCCTTTAAATATTTTTGCCGAAAAGTCTGCCCCCATACCTCATTTGCCCCATTGATCATTTTCCACCCAATCTTGGATAAGAGCGCCACATTGTTCATTTCGGCCTTTCGAATCCCCAAACCTCCGTGACATTTGCTTCTTGTGACTTTATCCTATCCCATAAGATGTAACTTACGTTGAGTGAAGTCCGAGGACCAAAGGAAATTTCTATTAACGCGGTCTAGCTGGTTACAAGTCGCGCTAGGCAATCGTACAGTCTGCATAATATGGTTGGGGACAGCCGATGTAACCGCTTGGATTAGCGTAGCTCTACCGGCTGGTGAGAGTAATTTAGCCTTCCACGCTGAGAGACGCCCCGAAACTCTGTCCACCATATCCCGAAACAACCGTGATGACATTCTCTCGTGAAGTAAGGGCACACCGAGATACTTGCCCAAATTTTGAGTTCGCCCAATGTTAAGAATCGAGGATATTTCTCTTTTTATCCTCCCACCCTGTTATGCGCAAAGAAGACTTTCGACTTTGGAAAGCTGATTTTCAGGCCAGAAGCCAAACAAATGTTTCAAGCACCCTATGAATACACCTCGCATTTTTTGTCGTCGCCTTGGCCATAAGGACAAGGTCATCGGCAAAAAATAAGTGAGACATTTTTGGCCCCCCCTACACGGGCTCAAAGTTGTCCACTTTCCCTTTTCCACCTCTTCACCAATCATATAGGATAATCTTTCAATGCATAAAACGAACAAATACGGAGAGAGCGGGTCTCCCTGCCTAAGTCCGCTATTTGGCTCAATTTCATCCAGTGTCTCACCATTCCACAATATTCTCGGTTTAGAGCTTCTAACACAACAGAGAATCAGATCAATAAGCCTTCTCGGCAATCCAAAGAACCCCAAAGTTTGCTCTAAAAACTCCCAATTAACTCTGTCATATGCCTTTTCAAGATCTAACTTTATTACCATACTTCCCGTTTTATTTTTCCGTCTCTTCTTAAGGCTATGGAGGAGTTCTTGTATCATAAGGATATTATCATGCGTTCCCCGTCCCGAAAAGAAGCTGCTCTGAAGTGGACTAACGAGTTCCGACATGAGGGGTTTAAGTCGTTGTGTAATGGTCTTCGTAATAACCTTGTAAAGAACATTACAAAGAGAAATTGGCCTAAACATATTGACAAATTTCGGGCTGTTAGATTTCGGTATCAAGCATAACAAGGACTGCCCTAAACCACTATTAAATTCGTCGTACTTGAAAGCTTGGTCAACAACCTCGTGGACAGAATTTCCTACGTAACTCCAATATTTCTGATAAAAGAACGCCTGCAAGCCATCTGGCCCCGGGGCCTTGTAGGGACTAAGACTATTCACCACACCTTTAACCTCCTTATAAGAAACCAGTTTCAAAAGATTCGAATCATCTTCAGTAGAAATCTTTTTTTGAAACTTACTCATTCGCAAACTATGTTTGTTATTCCCCATGTCTTGTTTAATAAGAGCCGAAAAGAAGTTATGGACATGCCCCTTTAAAACTTGACCATCCGTTTGCCACTCCCCATCGATTTTCAGCGCCGTAACTTTGTTCCTCCTTCTACGGCAAACCGTGGATGCATGGTAAAAACGGGTGTTCCGATCACCTTGAGATAACTATTGTAGTCTCGATTTTTGAAACCAAAATAGTTCCTCTTGCTTCAAAATTTCATTATATTCCTTAATAAGTTCCGTCTCAAGGAGATTTAAGTACTGATTTTCCCCTTGGCAAAGACATTTTTGAATCCCATTGAGACGCGCAAGCAGCTGCCTTTTCTTAGCAAAAATGTTACCAAATGAATTCTGATTCCACTCTCGTAAGGCCTTCGGTAGGGCATCGATAGCTTCAAATATTGACGAAGCATTACGCCACACTTCCCCCACCAACTCCTTACAATTTGGATCAGTCGTCCATGCTAATTCGAACCTAAATGGTTTTTTCGACGCCGGCTGACTCATACCTTCGAAAATAGTGAGTATGGGGTGATGGTCGGAGTGTGTACGAGGGAGGTGAAGGACCATGCCTTCCGGAAAAAGCTCTTGCCAGTTGATATTGACCAAGGATCTATCAATCCTCTCTCTGATCTTAGCCAACCCATTACGAGAGTTATTCCAAGTGTATTTGGGCCCTCGAAATCCAAGATCAATCAATCCACAAACATCCATCATTTCCCTAAACCGTTGACATCTACTGAAATTCGGAGCATTCCCACCCATTTTCTCTTGATTCGACAACACTTCGTTAAAGTCCCCCGTAAGAATCCAAGGCAGCGCTACCGCGGAGCTCATATCTTCCAATTTGCTCCAAAGACTTTCACGGTGAGCCTGATTCGGTTTGGCATAAATCCCTGAACAAAAACATTCGCTATTAGTACCTGGCCCCAAAATCGCATGAATTGCTTGATCATCAACTCCCAGGATATCAACTCGAACATCTTCCAATCTCCACAACATCCAAATTCCGCCACCACGTCCCACCGTTGGTGCACGGCAAACCCCGGTGAAACCCAGATTACGGGAAATACTTTCCGCTCTTTGTTCGGATACCTTTGTCTCAAGTAAATAAACAATATCCGGTTTATGAACCCGGATCAATTCCCTGAAGTTTGTACGGAACTCCTCATTACCGGCCCCTTGACAATTCCACGTCAATATCTTCATAATAACAATTTCAAGATGGTGGGATACCATAAGGTTACTGACCTTCCTCTCTGCCATTAATGCTAGCAGAAGGTGAGTGGGTCTCATTTTCGTTTGTTTCAAAATTTCCTCCACCAGCAATTGTTGTAGACTCTTTTTGAAACTCCTGTACCAAATTTCCACTGAGTGTATGCAATTGAACCTCACATTCATTTGCCAAAACGAGGGGTTTACATCGATTCTTCTCTTCATCAGAAAGAAGAACATTCTCGCGACCAATGTCACCAATTTGTTGGAAATGTGCCTGAAAATTGAAAGGGGGAGTTGTCTTTTGGGGTTTCTGCCCTTCTTTCTTCCGATCAGGGATATTACTAATGTTTGATAATGGGTCTCCTCCATCACTTTGGGCCTTGGAATAACTAGATGTTTCAAAAGGCTGTTCATTTTTTTCAAACAAAATTCCTTGGGCTGATTTAATTTGTGACCCAAAAATGGGTGTGTTAGCCTGTTTAGAGGCCCATTGACTTTTAACCGGCCCATCAGACCCCTTGACAAAATCTGATCCACCAGATCCCTCAACATCTCTCGTACCCTTCTCCTTAGGAGATAATCCAAGTTTTACTTGATTTTGATTGGTCCCTTCCCCCAAACCACTTTTTGTATGTTGACTTCTTGACTCAGTAATATGTCCTTTTTTAGCTGCTGTCCCTTTTGTCTCATCTTTGTAGGTCCTGTCCCCCTCCTTTTCATTATCATCAATTGATGTAAGATTATGAAACCTGTTTTGATGAGATACTCCAGAGCTTCTTTTTATATCCTTTTGGACAACACGTGGCCCCTTATTTTTGTTTCTTTGAACTTGCATCCAATCTCCATATTTCTCCGTACGAACTCTGTCTACCAACTTCTTTGGCCCAGACTCAGTGTTCCCGTTTCCTGATTCACTCCCAGTCGACTCACTGGCAACCGAGTTCGCTTCACATACCCTTGTTTTCTTCGGACATTCAGAAATTCGATGCCCCACTCGACCGCACTCATAGCAAATAACTGGAAAATTTTCATATGCGATTGGGTAAAGCTGCCCCAGAACCTCCACCGCACGCTCTAAAGGCTTCTCTAAATCGACTTCAACACACACCCTAGCATATTTACCCTTTGTGGCCCAATACGTGTTATGATCTATCTTGATCGGAGTTCCGATGCTGCTTGCTATGGAGTAGACAATAGCCTCCTCATAGTATTCCACCCCCAATTCTTTAATACGAACCCATGTGACCGCCGTAGTTATACGATCGCATGATGCTTGGAAGTTTGGGATCCATTTCCGAACAGCCAAAAAATGTCCAGCTAACAGCCATGGCCCTTCAGTGAGTATGTAATCACTCTTAGTTTTGTCCTGAATTTTCAGAACATAGCAATTAGAACCCAAGTCGATCAGTTCAAAATTCCCACTTAGCTTCCACAATGAATCTAGTTTAGCTGCAAGAAGGTTGAAGTTCCAAGATTTTCCCAAAACTTTTAACAGCAAAGTATCTTTCCATGGCTTTCTAATTTTCGTCACCAATTCCTCATCCAGTAACACCCTCGGGTAAGGAAACTCCTCAGTGGCTTTCACAACCTTGATTTTCCCCAGATTTAAAAGCGGTTTCGGGTCAACACGTACCGCTCCTCTTCCTCTGTTTTCAACCAGCTTATCAAGGAAGCTGATTTTCTCCTCCATTAGTACATCCTCCACAGGCTTATTGAGTCTCATCTCCCCATCCTTTTCCATGGGTGAATTTTCGGGTGAATTTTCGTTAGTTCTAACTTTTTTGTTGTTCCTCTCGTCCAAAGGCAGATGGCGTTACATGGGTTCAAAGGTGAAACTCCGTACAGTAGCTTAATTTCCCTAGAGAGCATATTCTAAAGAGAGAATTTTTTGTTTCACTATTTCATTAGAGAGAGTTTTATCTTATTATTTGATTTTTACATAATTATATTTTATATTTATCAATTGTTATTAAAATATCTAATTGTAATTTTATATGTTTTATCCTATTATATTAGTAGGCAAAAATTAAGTTCATTTTAATAATGTATGTATACTACAACATAAAAAAATAATTAATTATCTCATTAAATAAACATACATTATATTTATAATAACATAAATCATTATAATAATCACAATAAAATAATTATAATCACTTCTCAATCATCACTATAATATTCATCATTTTAATCATTACACGATAAAATATTATATTTCAAATCCTATAAAGTTATTGATTTGACATCTAATACCTACTTTTCTTCTCCAAAACCCCAACAACAAAACCACCATCCAAATCAAATCTCAAATTTTCAAAACCCTTTAACTATTATTTAATAATATTTTACGATCTCAATATTCCAATGAAACCATTATCCAAATCGAGTTTCACAGGTTTTACCGAAACCACTGAAACCATTTTTTCAAACCAAATCGAAACCAAACCCAGTCAAACTACTTCCATATTAACTCTATATTCCTATCTATTCCAAAATACTTCACACAGAATACTTTCTTCAGACATGACCAGAACCTTTTTTCTTCTTCATCGCCCTTTTCTTCTTTTTCTTTGCAATTAACCCCAAAAACCTCAAATACATGACATTCCCCCATCCTTCATAAGAACCTTGCCCCCAAAGGTTAAAATCTAGAAAACGAGAAGTTATAACATCATGGTCCTCTCAAGTAGCCTCATCTGAGAAGAATGAGCCCACTGAATCAACCATTTTACCACTGGTTCATTGTTCCTTTTTACTAGCTTTCTACATAAAATTTCAATAGGATAAATTTTGAACCCACCATTTGGTTCCATTTAGGTAAGTGGGAAGAAGGAACGTGCTTGCTACCAATTTTCTTCTTTAACATAGAAACGTGAAAGACTGTATGATTAGCAGAACAAAGAGGTAATTGCAATAGGTACGCAACCTCACCAATCTTCTGAACAATACGGAAAGGTCCATAATACTTCGGTGCCAATTTCAGATATTTCCTCAAAGCCAAAGAATTTTGTTTGTATGGTTGTAAACGTAGGAACACTTCATTACCCACTTCAAATACATGCCCAGTTCTGCTTTTATCTACATATGTGTGCTGCTGTAAGATTCTCCTTAAGGATTTGAATCATTTTTTTATCTCTCTATGCTAATAAGTCAGAAACTTTTAGGATTAGAATTATGCAAGTAAGGTCTCATAGAAACCTGGGGAGGTTTATACCCATACAATGCCTCAAAAGGAGTCATTTTGAGGGTTGTGTGATAATTAGTGTTGTACCAAAACTCCGCCAAAGGAAGCCACCTAGGCCACATCTTAGGTTTTTCATGCACCATACACCTCAGGTAATTTTTCAGACACTAATTGAGCTTCTCTGTTGACCATTAGTTTGTGGATGGTAAGCAATGCTCATATCAATAAGAACCCCAATGAGTTTAAACAACTCCTTCCAAAAACTACAAGTGAAAATTTTATCCCTATCGGAAACAATACTTACTAGCAACCCATATACCTTGTAGATGTTGCCAAAAATAGCTTAACATTAATCTCTGCAATATAAGGATGTGAAACAACAATAAAATGACCATATTTGGTAAGCCTCCTTATAACAAGTCAATATGGTTGTCTTACCCTCATAGGTAGGTAATCCTTCAATAAAATCTGAAGCAATATGTGACCATTACTGATTAGGACTAGGAAGAGGATTCAATAAACCATGATAATGCACATTCTTCCCTTTAACCCTTTGACACACATCACACTCCTTCACAAAAGTTTCTACATCATTTTTTAAAATTTCCCAATAAAACAAGATTTCACCAAACATTCATTGTTCACATCTCCTCCAAAATATTTCCTAGATAAATCATATGTCACCTTATTTTCTGAAGCTTTCTTGTACTGGATTTGTTGAGTCCCAAGTGGTCAAAAGTGTCTAGTGGGGGAGGGTGAAAAGACATTTTAAAATTTTCTTTTATCACTCAAATTATGCTTAAGGCAATTCATTCGGTTGTTCTTGTTGGCAGTGAGCTGACAACTTAGTTAAATACTTAGTTCTTCTTGGTTCAGCTGAGTAAGACCACTTATAAAGTCAAAGTTCTTCTCATGTAACACCCTGTAAATTTAAAATATTTTAAAATGAAGTTATTGAATTTTAACCCGATTTTGTGTGACGCATTTTATTTTTAATAAACTTAGTATTTCTTTGAACTTAAACGTACAGTTAAAATTTTCGAGCACAAAAATTGAACTCTCTTTTGTGCTTTCTGTGCATCAATTATTTTCTATAGCATATTGGACTTAGAAATAATTTATAAAGTGGTAAATTCCTTTTAAAAATAAAAGAGGTCGTTTTATAATATTTTTGGACTTAATTGTACGAAAAAATTTATTTTGGGGCGAAATTGCACTTTCTCAAAAATTCAGGGGGCAAAGTGAAAAATTGCCCCAATCTTTTCAATTCTGCAGCAAAGTAATGATGGTTCCCTTCCTTGAAAACCTAAGAGCTGCCATTTTCTCTCTTGGGTGAAGGAAACTCAAGCATTGGTGAAAGAAGGAAATGATTGTATTTCCCTTTCCCATGTAGTATGTATAGATGTATATACATCTATAATATAAAATACATATATAGTCACTCCCTCACACTCTACCATTTTTACCAAATACTTAAACTAGTGAGTAAATAATTCAAGAGAGAACAATAAAAAGGGAGTTAGAAAAATAGAGTGAGATTAGTGAGTGTTTTCTTCGAAGGAGGAAGAACCACCACCACCATCGCCGCCGTGTCATCATCGCCACCGTGCTGCCGCCGCCACCGGAGTCAAGGGTAGTGAGCTTGGAGAAGGAAATCAACTATCCAAGTTTAGGTATAAACTCCTTCTACCCCTTGTTTACCCATTTTAAAACGTCTTGAATCCTAAATCTAGAGTTTTGATTTTCGGGTTTAGGTTTTGAGTCTGATTTTCTTATGTAAAAAAGTTTAGTTTTGGGATTTTATTAAAGATCTTGGTTTGAGTTTTCAAACTTTTATTTAAACAAACACATTTTTTATGAAAGTTTGGTTTTTATGTTTTAGTTGTTAATGGTGATTGAAAAATGTTATGAAACTTTTTGTAGATCTTGAAATGTTAGTGATGAATATTGTTGGGTTATGAAAGAATGACTTTTTTTTTTAAGTTTCAAAGAGTTTTGTGGTTAAAATGAAGATTTCAAAGTAATGGAGATTTTATTGAAATAAAAAGTTTAAGCTATTCTTCAACACTTAAAGTAGAATTTTTGAGAAATTTTTTTGTTGAATCTTAATTTGTAAGTTTGATTTGTAAACTAATTAACCAAAGTTTTGATTGTTTATTTTATGGGTAGAAAATATATAAATTACATAGTAGAGGGGGGAGAGTGTTGGGATTCGGTAAGATAAACAGCCCTAGGCACAGCGGAATATAAAATTTTAGGACCTCTTACGGAATCTTGTCAGGATATTCTCTAGTTGTATATATATGAATATAAATAAAAACGATAGTATAAGTTTACACGTTATACCTATCTCCTTGCAAATCCTTTGGCTAGTAAAACGAACTCTGATTTCTCCTCCAGCAAGTATCGATCCAAGCTCTGCAGTAGCGCCCCACGTGTTGCGCCTCTACGGGTTGATACACCACAATTACACGAAAATAATAAATCTTGATCAGCTAGAACACAAGATATATTATGATCTAGGATATAGGAACGATTTTGGAACAAGAATCGAAAACGAAAATTCTTCCAAAAGAAGAACAGGGTTCGGTCGACTTTTAGCTTGGGAGAGGGAGAGAAAATTTTGCTCTTGCTCAATTTTGCATATGGAGTTGTGTGAAAAATAACTACAAGATAGCTACTTATAGTTATCTCCCTAACCTAGTCCTAATAGGACTAGGTTTCCTCTCTCCTACATGGGCCATGGCCCTCTTTAATTAGAAGACCAAGTCTTCTAATTAATTCATGGCCCAGTTAATTAATTTGACCAGACTTTATTTAATCTTCCAGTTAAATAGCCCAATTAATTAACTTAATCTCCCATTTAATTAAATCAGACTCTAAGTCCATTTAATTAAAATCCCTTTTAATTAATTAAATCCAACTTAATTAATTAATCCACACATTAAATTCCAATTTAATTTATGATCCTGATCCAATTCCAATTGGATCCCATTTTGTTCCAATTGGGTCGACCCAGTCGACCCACCCATCATAATCGACCTAGTCGATTATTCACCCAGTCGACCCAGTCGACTCGGTCGTTCTCATTTCCTCGCTTTCGCTTCATGTGTATTGTGTATGCCCCCGTAGGTTCACCACATAATTGACCGTGGGTTATAATTAAATATTATTTAATTATTCGAGTAAGACTTACTCTAAATCAATCGAACACTCTGTCGATTGATCATTCCAAAATTAGCACCCCTGCCAATTTGGGAATTCTCCCACACTCCACGGTCGATGTCCAGCCACAAGCCCATGGAGCCCAACCACTGGTGAATTAATTCAGTGAACCTTTTATCATTTACAATTTCCATATACGACATAATCTCTCCATCAACCAATCTCCAAGTCGAGACTCAAGGGTATGGTCTTTCATCGGTTTCCCTTTTCTTTTGTCTTGACCTTATGCATTCTGGTCTCGAAATAATTCTCTTTGACTTAACCTTTATGAGCTACTTACATAAAGCCGTCAGATACCTCGGCCGAGGATTTTACCAGAATTAATTTCTCACAGAAATCCATAGGAGAATTTCCCAACCTATCAAGTCGGGTCAATGGATCCTTTGTTGATGATATGAATCTGCATACGAGTTCCTCTATACCCAATATGAGTCCACAGAGACTTTCTGGTGATCTCCAGTCAGTCGGGACTCATATCAAAGCATAGACGTTCTCGCACCAGATAAACCCTATCATCTCAAGTAGTTAGGGATCGTTCCTCGTATACTATTGTAAATTGGAATAACTTCATCCCCGATATGCGACTACCGCTTCCATGGTGAGTTATTTCCTAGTTTGGGTATTCAGTGCGCTTGCCATCCCAGCAAACCACCCACTTATGTGTATCGACTATCCCAGTCACGCTCGTGGACCCCAGCGTCCTCCAGTTCATCGGAGTATACACAACAGTGAGAGTCTAACCGAATCCAACGATGTCCTATCTCGATTGGATTCTATGACTCTTGAATATGTTCTAGATCACGGCCTTGGAGATCAGTCCACGGGTTGTCCCATAGCCCTGTGATCTAAGGACTTCTATCCTTATGCGTAGATAATTATTACATAAGATAAAGTTGACCATATATATAAATGCATTTATTAATCCAATCGAATGGTCCTTTCAATTAAATGCAGCCAAAACAGTTGGCTTGCAGGACACTATTCTATCAATCTCCCACTTGTACTAAAGCCAACTTTTCATACTTCTGATTCCCATCTTAGACAGATGTTTTCAGATGCCTTTGAGGCAATGGCTTAGACAGCGGGTCCGTCGTATTATCCCTTGAGGTGACACGTTCCATCTTTATGTCTCCTCTACCAATGATATAAATATCAAATGGTATCGTCTTAGTTCGTGCTTGGATTCTGATGAGATCTCGACTCCTTCGCTTGCGAGATAGCTCCATTATTATCACAGAAGATAGTAATGGCTCGACAATGCTAGGTATCACATCCAATTCCTGGATGAAGTTTTTCATCCAAACACCTTCCTTTACTGCTTCACTCGCGGCAATGTATTCTGTCTCGGTGGTTGAAACTGCGGTAGTGTCTTGCTTGGAGCTCTTCCAGCTTACCGCACCACTATTGAGGCAGAACACGTATCCAGATGTCGACTTGAAGTCGTCTACATCACATCGGAAGCTAGAATCAGTATAGCCTTCCAATTTCAATTCTCATCCACCGTATACCTAGAACAATTCCTTAGTCCTTCTCAGACACTTCAGAATTGCCTTTACGGCTATCCAGTGCTGCTCACCTGGATCAGACTGGCAGCGACTTGTAACGCTTAGAGCGTACGCCACGTCTGGTCTAGTACACATCATACCATGCATTATGCTTCCTATCGCGGATGCATATGGTATTCGAGACATATTGCTTCTCTCTTCAGGCATCTTTGGGGCCATAGACTTAGAGAGTGCAATCTCATGTCTCATTGGAAGCAATCCTCTCTTGGATTCTTACGTATTAAATCTTTTCAAGATTTTATCTATGTACTGGGATTGGGAGAGGCCCAGCAGTCCTTTTGATCTATTTCGGTAGATCCTTGTACCTAGTACAAAGGATGATTCTCCCAAATCCTTCATTGAGAATTGTGTAGATAACCATGCTTTAGTTTCGGACAACACTTTCACATTCCAATGAGAAGAATGTCATCAACGTAAAGCACAAAAAATTCAACTGTACTCCCACTGATCTTCTTGTACACGCAATTTTCGAACACGTTTTTGATGAATCCAAAAGTTTGGATTGTTTCATCAAAACGGATGTTCCAACTTCGGGAAGCTTGCTTCAGCCCATAAATGGACCTCTGGAGTTTGCACACCTTGTGCTCATCTCCTTTGGATGCATATCCTTTTGGTTGCTCCATGTAGATCTCCTTTTCAATGTCCCCATTGAGAAAGGCAGTCCTCACATCCATTTGCCATATCTCGTAGTTATACCACGCAGTTATGGCCAGCAAGATTCGAATGGATTTAGGCACTGCGACAGGCGAGAAGGTCTCCTCAAAGTCGATGCTTGGCTTTTGAGTGTATCCTTTGGCCACTAGTCGCGCCTTGTAGGTTATTACCTCTCCGTTCACTCCAAGCTTTCGCTTATAGATCCACTTGCAACCCACGGGAGCTACTCCCACTGGTGGATCTACCAAGGCCCAGACCTTGTTCGAGTGCATGGAGTCCAATTCGAATTCCATGGCTTCACGCCACCTTTCCGAGTCTATGCCTAGCATAGCCTCTTCATAAGTCCTTGGGTCGGTTAGAGACTGTCTAGTCTCACGCAG
This sequence comes from Penstemon eatonii, assembly GCA_038501285.1. NCBI lineage: Eukaryota > Viridiplantae > Streptophyta > Magnoliopsida > Lamiales > Plantaginaceae > Penstemon > Penstemon eatonii. Next base: position 39,275,351 of record CM076710.1, on the reverse strand, counting down.
CAGACCGTAGTACCTCTTGGGTTGTCTACGTTGTCTTGGTGTACTCTCTGATGTACTTTCATGCTCTTGTTCTCCCACTGCCTGTGGTGATGGGTCGGCTTGATTGACCTCTTCGGCCTTTTCAGCTTCAGTGACCTCATCTAGTTCTACGTTGTGTTCCTTCTTGCCTAGCAAGAAATCATTCTCCAAGAAGTATGCGTTCCTTGAGACAAACCTAGTTTATCTTGTAGGATCGTAGAACTTGTATCCTATAGAGTTTTCTGGATACCCCACGAATTGCATAAGATGGACTATACGTTCAGCTTATCTCCCACTAGCTTACTCACATAAGCGGGAGACCCCATATGCGCATGAATGCATATAAAGGTGCAATACCAAAACTCATATCACATGATTTTGGAACTGGCTTCACAGATACTTAGCTTAGTATCTTCGATTTTCTCGATCAAGTTTTTATTTGGTTTGAATAAGGAATTTCATGTAAGATTTCTTAATGGACATTTATATGTCCAGATTGCTTGACAACATGCAACGTTTCAAGCAGGTCTTACATTTCGAGAATCTAATTCTCTATCAAATAATCAATGGCGTACTGCCAATGCATGTTTGATTTTGAATCGATCCAAATCTCTTACATGCTTTCATTGATTAGGCTCTCTTCTTTTATTCCAAAAGTAATTTGGAATTGTACATCACAACGTACTTTTACCCACGAGGGTACTAGAGATGCCTTATCTCCCACTAATGCTTTAGTGTTTCTACACACTTTTAAATGGATTAAATCCATTCCAGTCGTTTATCCCTCTTGGTTGCCTAGCAACCAACTACTAAATCTAATTTCCATTAAGCAAGATTCGAAAGTCGGTTACTATGTACAGCATCCCAGTCAAGCTCGACCCAGTCGAGCTCAGTCTTTGAATCTTTAATTCGGAAATATGTTTCAGTATTCGTGTATCACCTTTCAGTTTTTACAACGACTCAAGTGTGTGAAATCTTGATTATTTATATTTTATTGACTATGCATATTATATTTAGTCGATATATGAGTATCCATACTCATTTGCTTATGTACACCTTTTGCGTATAAATCTTATAGCGCAATCAGTTCCAACCATTATGGAACTATCACATCCCTTAAGACGAGGGATGGTATAAGCAAATTCTAATGATCTAAATAATTCATGGCTTTAGATGCATTGAATGCATCAATGAGTGCTTCATCGGGCATCCAACACCCTTATGCATTACTTTAACCATAAGGTTAAGTTCAATAAAATTCAATCATCCCTTATGGGATGAATAGGTTCAATTCCCTCTTTCCCTTGATCTTAATCCATGGAAGAACCATTTTGATTGACTTTACAACTTATCATCCTTACAGAAAAACCTCCAAGGTTATTTCCCTTCAGAGAGGATTCATTCCTCTTCTTCCATCTCTCGAGCCTTTTGAGGCCTTTTAACAAGATGTTACTTCCCATTTATGGGAGATTTCATGTTTGCCTTCAAGAAAATTTGGGCTTGAGAACCATCCTCAACCCACTGGTGAAACATATCACCTTTCTTATTTGAAGAGTAACTTCGAAAAAGGCAGCCTGGTGAAACCTATCACCATTCCAGTCGAAGTGTAACTTCGAAAGGAAACACAATGAAATCTTTGTAAGGAGATTAGTCCTTGCTTGGACTTGAGAATAATTTCTCAAGTTTTGAAGTCATTCAAAATTCATTTGGGTTCAGTCAATTTATTTGATTCAAGTATGATGGTAAATATTCATGGATACATAACTTATGAAAAACTATCATAAACATGACGATAAATACGCGGCAGATTAATATCAATGCATAATTTACAAACATGGTTTTCATTTGTAAATTACTCCCACTATTTTTGTCGAATACTTATGCCCCCACATAAGGTTCGGGAAATAAAAATTTCCTAATGGGCTCAAGGCCCAAATGCAATCGCTCAGTACCCACGACTCGTTGGCCATACCAATTGATCCACTTGGTGGGCGATCACGTCGCCGGTTAACCATCCCAGCTAACCCTTGAGTTCATTTAGCCTCGATTTTCGTTATGGACCCACGACTCGTGAGACATCCATACTTACTCGCGTTAAATAATATCCAATACTCGTGAAGAGAAATAGTTCAATCCTAGACGCCCCACGACTCGTGAGACAGCGCCTAGAACCTTGCTATCCCCTCCCTTGGCACTAAACTGTGCATCGAGGCAATAGACATATCATCTTCCTATAGCTCGACCCACGACTCGTGAGACATCGAGATATATTCGTACAATATGCCTAAGACCTAGTAATTGGATAGGCTCGGACCATAGACACCATTCATATGCGCCCGTTATTCGATTTAAAATTCTAATTGAATTTTAAGTTCAATTGGAGGTTTTAAGTTTTCTTCGTGCGAGGTCTCATCAGATTATGCTTTATCTTGTTTACGTGATCTATTCTAAGCATGCAAGACATACATCAAAGAATAATAGTAAACATATATCACCTAGCATTGCACATATGATTGGTCGATTGCCCATCCTATGCGATCCATCACGAGCCACATGATGGACCAATTGGTCAGTCTAGGGTGGAAATTAAATGTCCTAACTATTACAATTTTCAAACCCATACATCATGGGCCTTCTTGTAATATCCACCTTGATTGGGCCTCCATGTAATAAATTGGGCCTCCATGTCCTCCAAGGTAATGGGCCTCCATGTGGATCTCCAAGTCTTCATGAGGTCTTCTTGGCTCCAAGCCTAATCTAAGCCTAGCTTACAAATTTAAATGGCCCTATTCTATTACATTCGTTTGCGCAAGCAAGGGCACCAATCAGGCCCATTTAATTACAACCCATAAAATAAATAAACCAAAACTACACAGGGCTTAAGGGCAAAATCGACCAATCCACATATTCACTCAAGAACATGCTTAAATTCACATAAGGGCATAAATGTAAATTTACCGGCTCCTTTAATTTTAATTCACAAAAATTATCCAAGTTAATTTAATTTTGAATTAACAATTAATCTCTAAGATTAATTAACTCTTACTTGAGTTCTAAGTAATCTACAATTCTTATCTTGATAAAGTTGGTTAATTAAGATAGTTACAAATCTTCCAAGATTACTATCTTATCCAAAACTCTAAGTTTCCCAATTTTATAAATCTCTAAGATTCTCAAGATAATCCTATTTTGATTAGATTAGTTAACTAAGGTAGTGTCCAAATCCTCCAAGATTTATACCTTATCCAAAACTCCAAGTTTCCTAATTTAATAAGATCTCTAAGATCTTTAATCTTGGTAACTTACTAGAAGAGATTAATTTTAATTAAATCTCTTATCACAATTGAAACTCTAAGTTTCCTTGATTAATAAGATCTCTAAGATCTTTAATTTTGGTAATTAACTATAAGACATTAATTCTAATTAAATCTCTTATCACAATTGAAACTCTAAGTTTCCTTGTTTAATAAGATCTCTAAGATCTTTTAATCTTGGTAACTTACTAGACATTAATTCTAATTAAATGTCTTATCACAAATGAAACTCTAAGTTTCCTTGTTAATTAGATCTCTAAGATCTATCCAAGATTCACCAAGATTCCATAACAACCAAATCTCCAAGATTTAGTTCAAGATTATCCAAAATTCTGCCACGAAAATTTTGAACCACCATTTATCGTAAATCGTTGGCTTCAAATTGACAAGAATCCAACATTTTGCAATTAACAAAATTCAATTGCAATTTAATACCTAAGGTGGCTTCAAATCTTACGTAACACAAAGTAAGCATATATACCAAATTAAAAACACATGCCTACAAAGACACATATGGTCACGCATGGTCACGTTAACAAAGAAAAAAAAAATTGCGCCGATCACTAATTAATTCTCACCAAGAGAATAAAGTATCGATACAATATTTTGTTTTTTCTTTTGTTTTGTTTAAATTTGTGTTTGATTCCTTAATTAATTAAAATCAACTGTTTTAATTAATTCAATCCAAAATAAAAATTAACACGACAAAATTTCGAATCAAAAATTTTACATTAACTCTAAGTTAATTGATCTTCGTCCTAAAACATATACAGTTAAAGAACTAGCCACACATAAATCAAACATATGATTTATAAAAACACAGAATTTGCAAATTCATATATATACAAAGCCTAGAGTTGGCTCTGATACCACTGTTGGGATTCGGTAAGATAAACAGCCCTAGGCACAGCGGAATATAAAATTTTAGGACCTCTTACGGAATCTTGTCAGGATATTCTCTAGTTGTATATATATGAATATAAATAAAAACGATAGTATAAGTTTACACGTTATACCTATCTCCTTGCAAATCCTTTGGCTAGTAAAACGAACTCTGATTTCTCCTCCAGCAAGTATCGATCCAAGCTCTGCAGTAGCGCCCCACGTGTTGCGCCTCTACGGGTTGATACACCACAATTACACGAAAATAATAAATCTTGATCAGCTAGAACACAAGATATATTATGATCTAGGATATAGGAACGATTTTGGAACAAGAATCGAAAACGAAAATTCTTCCAAAAGAAGAACAGGGTTCGGTCGACTTTTAGCTTGGGAGAGGGAGAGAAAATTTTGCTCTTGCTCAATTTTGCATATGGAGTTGTGTGAAAAATAACTACAAGATAGCTACTTATAGTTATCTCCCTAACCTAGTCCTAATAGGACTAGGTTTCCTCTCTCCTACATGGGCCATGGCCCTCTTTAATTAGAAGACCAAGTCTTCTAATTAATTCATGGCCCAGTTAATTAATTTGACCAGACTTTATTTAATCTTCCAGTTAAATAGCCCAATTAATTAACTTAATCTCCCATTTAATTAAATCAGACTCTAAGTCCATTTAATTAAAATCCCTTTTAATTAATTAAATCCAACTTAATTAATTAATCCACACATTAAATTCCAATTTAATTTATGATCCTGATCCAATTCCAATTGGATCCCATTTTGTTCCAATTGGGTCGACCCAGTCGACCCACCCATCATAATCGACCTAGTCGATTATTCACCCAGTCGACCCAGTCGACTCGGTCGTTCTCATTTCCTCGCTTTCGCTTCATGTGTATTGTGTATGCCCCCGTAGGTTCACCACATAATTGACCGTGGGTTATAATTAAATATTATTTAATTATTCGAGTAAGACTTACTCTAAATCAATCGAACACTCTGTCGATTGATCATTCCAAAATTAGCACCCCTGCCAATTTGGGAATTCTCCCACACTCCACGGTCGATGTCCAGCCACAAGCCCATGGAGCCCAACCACTGGTGAATTAATTCAGTGAACCTTTTATCATTTACAATTTCCATATACGACATAATCTCTCCATCAACCAATCTCCAAGTCGAGACTCAAGGGTATGGTCTTTCATCGGTTTCCCTTTTCTTTTGTCTTGACCTTATGCATTCTGGTCTCGAAATAATTCTCTTTGACTTAACCTTTATGAGCTACTTACATAAAGCCGTCAGATACCTCGGCCGAGGATTTTACCAGAATTAATTTCTCACAGAAATCCATAGGAGAATTTCCCAACCTATCAAGTCGGGTCAATGGATCCTTTGTTGATGATATGAATCTGCATACGAGTTCCTCTATACCCAATATGAGTCCACAGAGACTTTCTGGTGATCTCCAGTCAGTCGGGACTCATATCAAAGCATAGACGTTCTCGCACCAGATAAACCATATCATCTCAAGTAGTTAGGGATCGTTCCTCGTATACTATTGTAAATTGGAATAACTTCATCCCCGATATGCGACTACCGCTTCCATGGTGAGTTATTTCCTAGTTTGGGTATTCAGTGCGCTTGCCATCCCAGCAAACCACCCACTTATGTGTATCGACTATCCCAGTCACGCTCGTGGACCCCAGCGTCCTCCAGTTCATCGGAGTATACACAACAGTGAGAGTCTAACCGAATCCAACGATGTCCTATCTCGATTGGATTCTATGACTCTTGAATATGTTCTAGATCACGGCCTTGGAGATCAGTCCACGGGTTGTCCCATAGCCCTGTGATCTAAGGACTTCTATCCTTATGCGTAGATAATTATTACATAAGATAAAGTTGACCATATATATAAATGCATTTATTAATCCAATCGAATGGTCCTTTCAATTAAATGCAGCCAAAACAGTTGGCTTGCAGGACACTATTCTATCAGAGAGGTGCAATTTTCGGTGAGATGACCGGAGCCACCCCACCGTCGGTCGGAGGCTGGTCGGCTGATTGCCGATCAGCCTTGGCTGCTGCTGGTGCAGCAAGCCATTTGTGCTTGCTGCACACAGTAGCAAGCCATTAGGCCTGTTGCCCCAGGTCTGTTGCATTTGCAACAGACCACCCAATTGGGGGTGTTGCAATGCAACAGGCTCGTTTTTGGATTGGCCCAAAGGCCAGACCACACAAAAAAAAAAATTAATAATTTAATAAAATTAGTATTAAATAAAAGTTAAAAAGAGAAAATGGAGAAACCATCAAACACAAATTTATTAAGTATTATTTAAAGTAATTTACTTTTAAAATATTAAAGTAAATAAATTTTATAAGTAAATACTCTGTCTTAAAGAAAAATAATTTTTTATTGCTTTTTAATATTAAATTTAAAAAATGGTGATTTAATTAAATTAAGTAACAATAATTTCATTCAAGAATAAAATAAAAAATTTTGAAATTAATAATATTATAAATATAAATAAATTATGATAACTTAAAATAGAGTAAATGCTTAACTTTTTATGAGTTAGTAAAAAGTAATTTATAATAAAGAGATCTATATGGAAATAATAAATTTGTAATTGTTTTAAAGTTAAAAAAAATAAACATTTAGAAAATAAAAATTAAATAATTATTTTTCCGAATATATGCTCCAAAAATAAATATTTTACTTAAATAATTTTGAAAAAAAAGAAGAATGTTAAATAAAATCTTATTGGTTGATGTGATTCAACAATAAGCTACATTGCAATTTTTACACACGAAAGATAAAATTCTGTCTTCAATCAAGAGTGTGGTTCTAGTTGTAAGACAAAAACTCACACTACACATTTTAGTGTATGTTCGGATTTCTCTCTCTCTCTCTAGCAAGAAAAGTTGTTTTCTTCATCTCTTTCTCTTCCTTTATCAAGTTTCTTACTTGATTCAAGTACTACTTCATTCAAGTTAATAGATTGAGTGTGTATTTGCAAGATCTAATTCATCTTTTTTTCTCCTTAAGTGCTATCACTTGTGTGTGGGGGCTAGCTTTAGAGGATCTACATTTGGAGATCTTGGTGTGATTTTCTTGAGGTCCTTGGAGAAAGAAGATTCAAAGGAGGAGATCAAAGCATGGAGCTTGGAGGTGTTGAAAACGTAAGCTAGAAGGTTTTGGGTGTTGCTTGTCCCGATTCATTGCTCGTCACCTCCCAAGATTAGGAGAGGTATGACTTGATATCTTTCCTTCTACTATGAACTTTGTATGCATGATGATTCTAGGCTAGTAATGGTAGAAGGTCTCCAAAGTTTTGTTGCAAAGTAGTTGCACTTTTTGGGCCGTTTTGTCCCCGATTAAGATTTTATTTTCCGCTGCGCCTTGGCTGACCTTAGGACCATTACCATCATATATATATATATATATATATACACATTCTTCTACCTCTTCTAATCCCATTAGAAACATGATTCTAACTCTTCTTTTCCTACATGAGCTAGGCCCTTTTAATTGGAAGACAAAGTTCTAACTAATTAATGGCCCAATCTCTTTAATTAATTATAACCCTATTTAATTTTCCAATTAAATAGTCGAATTAATTAATTAACTTCTTATTTAATTACACTAGACTCTAAGTCTATTTAATTAAATATTTCTATAAGTAATTAAATCAAATTCAATTAATTAACTTACAAATTAAATTCCAATTTAGTTCGTAATCTTGATCCAATCCAATTCGATCTTGCCCTGCTCCATTAGGTCGACCTAGTTGATCCATTCATCATTTGTTTCCTTGTTTTCGCTTCATGTGTATTGTGTATGCTCCCGTAGGTTCACCACATAATTGGCAGTGGGTTATGATAAAATATTCATTTAATTATTCGAGTATTAAATACTCTAAATCAATCGAACACTCTGTCGACTGATCATTCCAAAATTAGCACCCCTGCCAATTTGGGAATTCTCCCACACTCCACAGTCGATGTCTGGCCACGAGCCGATGGAGCATAATCACTGGTGAATTAATTTAGTGAACCTTTTAATCATTTACAATTTCATATACGACATGATCTCTCCATTAGTCGATCTCCCAGTTGAGACTTAAGGGTTTGGACTTTTCATTGGTTCCCTTTCCTCGTCTTGACCTTGTGTACTATGATCTCGAAACTATTCTCTTTGACTTAATCTTTATGAGCTACTTTCATAAAAAAGTCAGATACCTCGGCCGAGGGTTTCACTAGAATATGTTTCTCACATAATTTCATAGGAGAATTTTCCAACATATCAAGTCGGGTCAATGGATCCTTTGTTGATGATATGAACTTGCATACGAATTTCCCTATATTCAACGTGAATCCTCAGAGACCTTCTGGTAGTCTTCCATCGATCAGAACTCACATCAAAGCATAAATGTTCTCGCACAAGATAAACCCTATCATCTCAAGTATTAGGGATCGTTCCTCGTATACTATATCAAATTGAAATAACTTCGACCCCGATATGTGACTGTTGCTTCCATGGTGAGTTATTTCCTAATTTAGGTATTCGGTGCACTTGTCTTTCTAGCAAGTCACCCACTTCTGTGTATTGACTATCCCAGTCACGCTCGTGGATCCCAATGTCCTCCAGTTCATCGGAGTATACACACCAGTGAGAGTCTAACCAAATTCAATGATGTCCTATATCAAATGGATTCTATGATTCTTGAATATATTCTTGATCACGACCTTGGAGATCAGTCCACGGGTTGGCCCACAGCCATATGATCTAAGGACTTCTATCCTTATGCTTAGATAATTATTACATAAGATAAAGTTGACCATTTATTAATAAGGTGCATTTATTAATCCAATATGAATAGTTCCTTATTTATTACAATAAATAGCAGCCATACAGTTGGCTTACTGGACACTATTTCTATCACAAATGTAGTCATCTAATTTTTACCATTATTTAAGACATAACATTTACAACCAAATATTCGCAAATAATGAATATTAGATTTTCCTGTTTTTCCACAACTCATATGGTGTTTTGTTCTGACTTTTGTGGATCATGCAGTAGTTCTGGGTATAACATGATGTATTTGTAGCTTTTGCCCCAAATATTTGTTGCAGATTGGCTTCAACTATAATCGTCCTTGTACCTTCCTCTAGAGTTTTGTTTCTCCTTTCAGCAATTCATTTTGTTGTGATGTTCTGGCAGCAGAGTACTCATGACTGATGCCTTTAGATGTGAAGTGATCTTCAATGATCGAGTTAGTAACTCAGTGTCCCTATCTGATCTGATTCACAGAATCTTCATACTTTGCTTTTGAATCTTCTCCATTAGATTTGTGAGATGTTCCTTGGTTTCAATTTCTTTTTCATGAAAATTACCCATGTATACCTCGAAAAATCATCCACGATAGCTAGGCAATATTTCATTCCTATTGTGCTAATTGGGTCAATTGTTCCAAACAAATCCATGTGAAGAAGTTCCAATATTCTTTCAGATGACTGATGCTTCTAACTTTTAAAGGATGATTTGATTTGTTTACCCTTATGACAGGCATCACACAACTTGTCTTTGCTCATGTTAATGTTGGGAAGACCTTCAACCGGACTCTTCTTGACTAATTTGTTTATGTTCTTGAAGTTAGCATGATTCATTCGTTTATACCATAACCAACTTATCTCGCTTGATGATGAAGCCACCAAACACACATTTATCTCGCTTGGTGATGAAGCCACCAAACACATATTTGAGTATAAATCAATAGAGTTCCAGTCGACTATATATTTCTTTGTCTTTGTTCAGATAATATCTTCTTTTTTTATTCCAATTTGCTCGACATAACACTTCCCTGATCGAAAAACAACTTCATATCCTTAGTCACAAAATTGACTAATACTTGTCAGATTATACTTAAGACCTTTAACATAAGAAACTTATGAAATCTCCAGGTTTCCTTTGATAATCTTTCCTTTGCCCATAAGCTTGTCTTCTTTGTTGTCCTCAAAGGCAACTGATAGTCTGTTGAAATCGCCAAAGTCAGTTAGCTCATTCTTCTCACCACGCATGTCTCTCGAACATCCACTGTCCAAGTACCATTTCTTGTTTATGCTACACCTAATCCTAACCTACAAAATATATAACTATTTTTGGTACCCTTTATTAATTAGGTCCAACAGGGTTAGTATCACCTCTGACAACCCAAACTTTAATAGTCTTAGGCTTCATAGGTTAAGTAGCCTTCTTTGATGTTCTGTGACTTTAACATCATGAGTTTTAGCAGATTGATCATAGTAATAATCATCATGATGAGGATAATGATTATAAGCAGGGTAAGATGCATGATAATTGGGGTAAGCATGATTTGGATAATGAGGAGTATATGCAGCATCATAATGAGTATGATAAGGAGTTGCATTATAGTATGATGGATAGGCAGGTTTCCAAGTTATAGTAAATATCATCATAATAATAATCATATCCATTCCAATTATTATTGTTCAGATAAACACGTTTATGCTTATTCTGATTCCTCTTCCCTAAGTTAGCTTTTAATTCACCTTTTGTCTTATCAGACTTGTTATCTTTTCTTTTGACCTTACTCTTATCAGCAGATTTCATATTACTCTATTGTTGAGTTTTCCTTTATGAACTTCGCATTCTGCTTTCAGAGTTTCATTCTCATGCTCAAGCTTTTTGTAGTTAGCTGATTCTTGAGGTTTTTTAACCTGAAGTTTCAGTGAACTGTTTTGCTCTTTCAGCAGAGTCATCTCTTCCTTAAGTTTAGCAAATACACAAATAACATTTGTGTTTGTTACCATCATTTTCTCAAATAATTAAAATAGTGAATTATCTTCATCAGTAGGATGTACCACGTTTTCAGAATTGCCATATTCCTTTGCCATTAGACACAACAGTGCAGGTACTTTCTCTGCTTCGGATTATTTATCTGACATGTCCAAATCTGAATCTGATGTGCATGAGCCTAGAAGCTTCGCTACCTCAGCTAATACTGCTTTGCTCTTACTTAGCTTGCACTCATTTTTTACACGCTTTTCCTCATCATAAACTTATGTGAGATAGGATGATGACATTCTTTAATGAAATGTCCCAACTCCTTGCAGTTGTAACATCTTAGTTTTGCTTTAGCGGAGTCCCTGTTCTTCTAAAATGGGTTGGAAGAAGAAGAAGTAGCATTGTTATAATTTCTTGAACCCGTTTAATAGTAGGGCAATGTTGTCAACAGAGTACTATTTGTCTGACTTCAACATGGTCTCATTGAAAGTAGTCTTCTCCTTAGACTTTCTAGCTGATTTCTTTGATGTATCTGATGCGACAAGAGCAGCAGTGAGGTCTGAACTTGATATCTCATTTATCCCCATTCTCAGCAGTTTGTACTCATGAGCTTTGAGGTATAACAAAAGTTCATTAAGAGAAATCTTTCCCAAATCTCTTGATTCTTCCATGGCTGATATCTTCATATTGAACTTCGATGGAAGAGCCTTGAGAACCTTCATAGTGACTTCCTTGTGTGAAAATCTTTTACCGAGCTTGAGAGCCTCGTTCAAGGTTTTGGTAAAATCTGATATCCATTTGATCAATTGTTTCTCCAAACTTCATTTTGAAATTTTCAAACTTCTCATGGGCCACAGTTAGGTAGTTAGTGTTCTTTGATGGAATCATTTCCTTCGCTCATTGAACAAACTTTATCCCACATCTCCCTGGTAGTTTTGCAATGTTTGTTCTTCTTGAATCTTTCATCGTCTATAACTTTAGTCATGATGAATCGGACCACCTTATAAAGATTAACCAACTTGATTTCTTCAGGAGTCATCTCATGTGGTTCCCTGTCAACTATCAAATCAGCTTCGTCAGTGATCTTGGCAGTCTTGGTGATTCTGAATGGCCCTCTTGTAATACACGTATACACATTATCATTATATGCAACAAAAAATATTTACATTCTAATTTTCCAGTCATCAAAGTCCATACAATTGATGTGAGGAACATAGCTGATGCACTCCATTTTCAAAAGTTTTGATTTTCAAAATATGCTTTATTTGAAAAGATTTGAAAAATACACATAGGATCAAGCTTGTTGATCAGGAAGATGATCCAAATGAGTCACCTACTCTGATACCACTTGTTGTTCCCAGGTGGTTCTGATGAGGTCTAGAAGGGGGAGAGGGGGGGGGGGTTGAATAGACCTCTAACATTTGTAAAAAAAATTCTCTTTTTCTTTAAGTAGAGTTTGCTTTATCAACAAGTTAAGACTACTAACCTATTTTGCACTAAGTTTATCAGCAGGGTAGATTACTTGACTGAGTTAGCTTATATATTTTAGATAATCAGAATTTCAAAACAAAGATACAGTGGATATGTCAATGTATGTTTTTTAAACAATATTTTCAACTCAATTAAAACTTAGAAAAGTTTTGCCCCTGGTTTTGGTAATTTCTCAAGTTAAAAGACTTATTTTTTACATTTTACTATCTAATGAAATATGTAATGCAAATGATAATAAGTAAACAAAAAGAATTTATAGTAGTTATACAGGCAGAAAAACCTCTTAATCCACTCTTCTATATCACGAAGATTTAGGTTATACTAGAAACACTCAGTAACCTAATACAACTTGAGCTTTTATAACAAATGATAAGCCTCAAGTAGAACACTCAGTTCTCATGGAAATTCACTCAGAAAATCCTATTTTAAAGCACTCAGCTCAAGAAAATTAAGTTATATCTTTTCACTAAGATTCGATATACACTTCTACAACACTCATTAAATAATCACTTAGATTTGAAAGTGTTTGATCTTTTGTTGGATAAAGATGAAGACAAAGAAATGAAGGGAGGTTTTGATGATTTCTAAAAGTCATCAGCTAAGTAATGGAAGCTTAGCCAACCTCAAAAAATATTTAACCAAAGAAGACAAGTCATATCAGACGGGTTAAATTTATGGTCGAGAAAACTACTAATCTTATGCTGCATTCGGAATCAGACTGGTGGATTTTCAGAAGACTCAAATGAGATGAGTTCGATTTGAGATCAGCAGAGTTTTCATCAGATGGGTAGATTCGATCAGCAGAGTGGAAGTGATCAGAAAGTCATTCCAACGAGAATAAATGCACTTGGAGTAACAAAGGCTGCAAGAGAAGGGTATTAAAGACAAATGATTGAAGAGAAACCTCGGATCAGCAGAGTGCATTTAATGCTAGTGACAGAAAGTACAGCTGAGTGTATAGTGCAACAGTTGCAGGTAGCCGTTCCAGAAAATGGGGACCAGTACTCGGGGACCGTTAAAATTTGTCTCATCTTCAACGGAAAAATTCAAATCACCAAATATAAATAGTTCAAGATTCAAGAGTTAGAGACCTACAACACATCTGAGCGTAGAAATTCAAGACCAAAATTCTTCTAAGTCTCAAACTCAAGAACATTCATCAGCTTAGTCATCTGTTGACAAAAGCCGAAGTTGAAGATAATATATACATACGAATCTGAGTGATTTCGTTAGAAGAGAGTGTCGTGAGAAATTTAGATTCATCTTTGTGAGTAATCTAGCTTCAGAGAGTAGGATTTCTAAGTGATTTCTTGCGACGAACTTGTGGCTTTTCATTTGTTGAATTGCGCAAGCATTATATACTATAAACTGAGTGATTATAGTATAACCCAAGATCTAAGTGACTTGGAAGAGTGGACTAAAAAACTTTCTGTTTATATAACCACTATAAATATTCTGTGTGTTTGTTCATTGCATTTTTATTTGAATATTTTCAAAGGACTTGAAACATACAACTGAACTAAAAGATTTTAAAGGAGTTTCAAAAACTAGGAATAAATTTTTTAAGAAAGAAAAACTACTTGTGAAAACCAATTGTAAAATCCGCTGCAAACAAGTATTTCAAACTCTGATTATCTTGAAATCAGATAAGTTACATTAGACGAGTGGTCAACTCTACTGATTAAGCTAAGTGCGCAATCAGTGAAGTAGTCTCACGAAGTTTTGATCAGCTTACTATGTTGATAAGAAAAGTTAAAGAAATTTTGAAAAGTTGTCAGAGGTCTATTCACCCCCTCCTCAAGACCTCATCTGACCACTTGGGACCAAGAAGTGGTACCAGAGCAGGTGGTTCATTTGAATTATTTGCCTGATCAACGAGCTTAATCCTAGTGTGTTTTTCAAAGGTTTTCAAAAGAGCATATTTTTTAAAATCAAAATTTTTTGAAAAATGGATTGTATTAGCCATGTTCCCCACATTAGGCATATGAGTTTTGATGACTGAAAGATCCACATGGAAATCTTCCTTGCTGTATCAATGACAACATGTATACATGTATCACAGAAGGTCCTTTTATATAGAACCACCAAGACCATTAAAGTTAATGACCAAGAAATGGTGGTTGACAAAGAGCAAGAGGAGATGAGAGCTGAGGAAATTAAGCTGAACAACCTCGACAAAGTTGGCAAATTCATCATGACTAGAGATCTAGATAATGACAGGTTTGACAAAGTTAAACACTGTAAAACAACGAAAGAAATGTGGGACAAGGTTCGCGACATGAGCGAAGGAATGATAAAATCAAGAGCAGAACTTGAGGATAGCTCTCGAGAAGTTAGAAAACTTCAAGATGAAATCCGGAGAAACCATTGATCAGGTGGATACCAGGTTTACAAGGACGCTGAATGAAGTGTTAAAGTTGGGAAAGACCTTCACTGATAAGGAAATCACTGTCAAGGTGTTGAAGGTGCTACCTCCCAAGTTCAACATGAAGATCACAACCATGGAAGAATCAAGGGATCTGGGCTATTTTCTGTACTTAAGGCAAACGAGTATAAACTGCCAAGGATGGGTATAGAAGAAACCTCAACTTCTAGTCCCACAGCTGCACTTGTTTCTGCTGAAAACCCAGAAGATCAGCAAACAAGAACAAATAAATGGACTCATCTGATGAGACATCTTTTAGAACAAGCTGGTCGAGAACAGGGGACTCCAAGAACTCCCTTATCGCGGGAATTCTAGCCTCTTCTCGGCCTTGAGAGTATGCGTGTTCGAAATCCTTCTTGACTTGCTCGAGCTATATTTTCAATCTCTCGACCTCCAACTCGAGAGCACTTTTTTCTCCAACTGTCGCCACAAGATTCTCCTCCACCGCAGGAGTGTACATCCCACTTCTAGCCTCATCGAGCTCCTTTTTGTATCAGAAAGTTCTTTTTGACTCTCGGACAACCTTTTGGTGACATCCTCTAGTTGAGCTCGAAGAACTACATCTTCATTCAGAATTCGTCTGAGAGCATCATGGGCTTCTTGGGATTCTTGTTCCAGGACAACCAATCGATAAGTTTGAAACGCAAAGTAATCTCCGACCTACAAACAAGAGCTTCATTAGCCATCAGTTAGGAAAATATTTGAAGTATAAAAACTTTGAGGGTCGGTATCCCTTACATTATGGAAAGATCGAGAGAAGTTTCCTAGAATTTCGAAGTCATCTTTGCCGAAGTGCTCGGATAAATTCTGTTTGAACCGACTCGCCAGGAAAATCTTCAAGGACTTATCAACTTCGTTCTCCCCATTAGGCTCGAAGCCACTGTAATCAATCCCATTTTCAGGGTATCCCGCTGCTCTCGGACCTTTGAGATGGTCGTCTATAAAGTCTGCTATGTCTGGTTCTAACCTCCCAGCTCGGCAAGGAACCTTCCCGGAAGTTCGTCCAAAAGGCTTCAGTCTTCTCGATGACTCGGGAATTTCACTATTCCTCTTCCGAGCCATCCACGCCTCATGTTCCTGCACACCTTGGATCCGCTTGAAGGTGTATAGACTGTATCCGACAGATGGGGAGGAGGGATCAGAAGTGTTGATTGAGAACACAATACGCAACGGGCTAGAGAACGTATCATTGGACACACTTGCACCTCCGACTCCTCTTAGGGCCAGAGGCCTTGATAGTTTTTCGACAGGGTTCACGGTCAGATTGAATGTTTCGGCTCCCCGAGTCACTTTGGTTTTAATTTTGCTTTCGGGGCTTGCCTTGTGATTTCTTAGAGGAGGAGGCAACATTTGAACCAGCCACTGAAGTTCGAAAGTTCTCCACGAGCTCACCTGTATAAAGAAAAGACCCGAGTAAAAGAACGATTCAAAAACGAACTAAGGGTAAGATGTCGCACGATTAGGTAGACCAACCTAAAGTGAGAAGTACTTTGGCAATTTCGGCCTCCTCGGACGCACGCTCAGTTGGCTGATCAGTTTTCTCTTTGTTCGGGTCCTCCAAATGATTGGCCATACTCGATCTTCGGAATAGGGTAGCTGAGTTGGCTAAGCCCGACCATTCTCAAGACCCATTTTTGTGCAAGGAGCACAATCTGATAGAGGTCGGATCGAAGAGTCTTTATTTGAGGAGACGCTTGATTTATCATTTACTTGTCGCCTGCCATATATCTAGGGTCCAGCTCCATCCCATGAATATGGTTTTGTCTTCAAGCTCCCTTCAGATACTTGAAGGTTCGGACCTTGAACGATGAAGAACTCCTTTTTCCAGCCATTGGTGTTGCTACTTATCATGTTCAAAAGAATCAATTGTTTCGATCTCTGCGAAAAATATACGAACCCAGCATTGGAAGACGTAGAGGTTCTTATTTGGAATATTTGCCAAAAATTCTTGTTGGATGAAGATGAAGATAAAGTGCAAAAAAGTCAAGAAGATAAGGGAAGGTTTTGATGATTTCCAAAACGTCAAAATCAGCTAAGTCTTCAGAGGATAGGATTTCTGAGTGATTTCCTATTGTGAGCTTATAGCCTTTTCATTTGTTGTTTAGGTATAAGTGGAGAAATATTATAAACCGTGTGTTTATAGTATAACCCAGAATCTAAGTGATCTGGAAGAGTGCACTAAAGGATTTCTATCCATATAACCACTATAAAAATTCTTGGTGTTAATCTTGCATTTAATTTTTCTTGCATATTTTGAAATTGCATAAGTTTACACTTTGAATTGTTAAAAGATTTTAAAAGGAGTTTTAAAACTGGGGATAAAATCTTTTTAAGGACTTAGTTTACTTGTGAAAAACACTTTCAAACATCCGCTGCAAGTATACTCTTGATAAAACTGTTTTGCTGAAAAACAGCTAAGTAATTGTAAGAAGAGTGGTCACTCTGCTGTTCAAGATTTGTTCACGACCAGCATAGTCATCTTACTGTTCTTCATCAGCTTAGTCTGCTGACAGAAGACTGAAAAAGTTTTTAAGTCTAAAATTTTCAGAGATCTATTCACCCCCCCCTCTAGACCTAATCTGACCACTTGGGACCAACAAGTGGTATCAGAGCAGGTGGTTCATTAGAATCAGCTGCCTGATCAACGAGCTTGATCCAAGTGTTTTTCAAAGGTTTTCAAAAGAGCATCTTTTTGAAAAATTAAAACTTTTTGAAAAATGGACTGTATCAGCCATGTTCCCCACATTGCTGGTATGTCGTTTGAAGACTGGAAAATCAGAATGGAGATTTTCCTAGCTGCTTATAATGATAACATGTATACATGTATCATAAAAGGTCCATTCGGATTCACCAAGACGATAAAAATAAATGAAGTTGATACCGTGGTGGAGAAAGATCTTCATGAGATGACTCCAGAAGAAATAAAGTTATTTAATCTGGATAAGGTCGGAAGATTTATCATGACTAAAGCCCTGGATAATGATCGGTTTGACAAAGTCAAACATTGCAAAACTGCAAAGGAAATGTGGGATAAAGTCAGAGATATGAGCAAAGGAAACGACGCCATTAAAGAGCATCAGCTGAGTGTTGCTCTAGAAAAGCTGGATAACTTCAAGATGAAATCTGGAGAGACCATTGATCAGATGGATACCAGGTTCACCAGAACATTGAATGAAGTCTTAAACCTTGGAAAAACCTTCGCGGACAAGGAGATAACCATCAGAGTGCTGAAGGCTTTACCTCCAAAATTCAACATGAAGGTGACGGCAATGGAAGAATCAAGATATTTGGGAAAAATCTCTCTTACAGAGCTGTTCTCAGTACTCAAGGCATATGAGCATAAACTGCCTAGAATGGGAATTGAAGAAACCTCAACTTCAGGACCCACAACTGCCCTGGTTGCTGCTGAAAATCCTAGAAGACCAGCACAGAAAAGCAAAGAACTGGACTCATCTGATGAAGCCACACTACTCAATAAAAAGGAGTACACAGCTGGAGATGTAGCATTGCTGATGAACAATTTCAAGAAGTTCTACAAGAGAAAGATGAAGAACAAATACAACAATGCTTCTACTTCTAAACCTAACTTTTCTTCTCAAGATAAAGAGGATTATAAAGCCAAACTAATGTGTTATAACTGCAGGAAATTGGGACACTTCATCAAAGACTGTCCATATCCAAAAGCAGAAAAATACACTGAAGAAGAGAAGAAAATCAGAAAAGAAAGAAAGCATCAGAGAGGCAAGGCAATGATGGCTGAAGCAGAAAAGCTGGCTGCTGTCTACTCATCTGATTCAGATTCAGACACGTCTGATGAAGAATCGTCTGATGAAGAAAAACCTGCTCTCCTTTGCCTGATGGCCAAGGAATCTGATGACTCTGAGGATGAGGTAACTCCTCTTGACAATGAATTATTTAATTCATTTGAACAAATGATGCTTAACAATACTGGTATTGCTGAAGCATATAAAAAGCTTAAGGAAGAGATGATATTGCTAAAAGAGCAAAATAGTTCACTGAAACTCACAGCTGAAAAGCCAAGAGAATCAGCTGAATATAAACAGCTTGAGCAAGAACATGAATCTCTGAAAACTGAATGTGAAGTTTATAAAGGAAAAATCATGGAACTTGAATAAATTATTGAGTCTCATGAGAAATCATCTGTTGCATCCACTCATATATCTAGTAAACAGAAGATGCCTTTAGAACAGGATAAGCAATAATTAAATCACACTGAGAAATTTATATCTGCTGACAATAGTAAGGTCATTCTGTATGTTCAAACTGCTAGACCTGCTTCACCTGAGAAAGTGGTAAAGGAGAAGAAATCTCCTAAGGCTAAAAAGAGCAAAGAGCCTAGTGTAGGAGAACAGACTAGTAAGCCCAAACATCAGAGTCCTAAGAAGTCTGCTGATAAAGCTAAACTGAATCAGACTAGTGGAAAAACTAAGTCGTCTGTTAATGAGCAAGCAACTAGTAAACCAAAGAAGCATAAGAATAAGAAAAATCAAAATGCTTGGTATGGAAATGAGTCTTATTATGTGCAACCTGCTGCATATCCTCCTATGTATCATGCACCTCAATTTCCAACTTACTATGCACCTTACCCTGCTCATCCAATGCATGCATATCCTGCTTATCATGCACCTTACCCTGCTTATGAACATTATTCTTATCATACTGATCATCAACATGACTTATCTGCTAATTATGATAAAAGTGATTCCGTTCATGCCCCTGTCAAAACTCAGAAGCCTAAGAAGCCTAAGACATCAACATCTTGGGTTGTCAAAGGTGGAACTAATCCTTCAGGACCCTCTCAATAAGGGTACCTAAAACAATTTTATTTTTGTTTTGTAGGTTAGGATTAGGAGTAGGAGTAAAGTAGAGAAGATTTGGTACTTGGACAGTGGTTGTTCAAGGCACATGTGTGGAAGCATACATGAGCTGACTGAAGCAGTTGCTGTGGATGGTCCAAAGGTTACTTTTGGAGACAGCAAAGAAGGCAAAATTGTAGCTAAAGGAAGAATAATTAAAGGAAACATAGAGATATCTGACTTCTCATATGTTAAAGGCCTAAAGTACAACCTGCTAAGCATAAGTCAATTTTGTGACAAAGGATATTCAATCATCTTCTTAACAGATAAGTGCTATGTTGAACAAATTGGTACAAAGAAGGTAATTTTATCTGGAAGACGACAAGGGAATGTCTACATAGTCGACTGGAATTCTTCTGACAAGAATTCAATCATTTGTTTGGTGGCATCAACCCTAAGTGAAGTTAGTTGGCTGTGGCACAAAAGGATGAATCATTTAAACTTCAAGACCATCAACAGGTTGATAAAGAATGATCTGGCAGAAGGGATTCCATAAACAGTCAGGAGCAAAGACAGGCTAAGTGACGCATGTCAGAAAGGGAAACAAATCAAGTCATCATTCAAAAGCAAGAAGCACCAATCTTCTAAAAGAATCTTGGAGCTGCTACACATGGACTTATTTGGACCCATTGATCCAGTCAGCAATGGTGGAAAGAAATACTGCCTAGCTGTTGTGGATGACTATTCAAGATATACTTGGGTGATATTCATGAAAAAGAAAAGTGAAACCAAGGAACATCTTACTAATCTGATGGAACTGATCCAGAATGAGAAAAAGCATAAAAATATTGAAGATCAGATCAGATAGAGGGACAGAGTTTACAAACTCTACTGTTGAAGAGTATTGTAATATCAAAGGAATATATCATGAGTATTCAGCTGCTAGAACCCCTCAACAGAATGGTGTTGCTGAAAGGAGAAACAGAACACTAAAAGAAGCTGTCAGAACCATGATAGCTGAAGCTAAGCTGCCACAAAGATTTTGGGCAGAAGCAACAAATACGGCCTGCTTTACCCAGAACAGATGCATGATCAACAAAAATCAGAACAAGACTCCATATGAAGTTTGGAACAACAGGAAGCCAAACATTCATTATTTTAAAATTTTTGGTTGTAAATGCTTTGTGTTAAATAATGGGAAAAATCACCTTACTGAAATTTGCAGAACAGGCTGATGAAGCTGTTTTTGTAGGATACTCTACTGTTAGTAAAGCTTATAGAGTTTTTAACAAAAGAACATTGCTAATAGAAGAATCTATCCATGTAGTATTTGATGAGCCAAATCAATCTTCTGAAAAGAATCAAAGTACTAATCAAGATCTGTCTACTGATTTACAGAAGTTGGATATTGGAAAGAATGAAGAATATGTACCCATCATACTACCAAATCTCAATTCAGCTGCTAACTCTAGTGCTGTTCAAAATCACAGTGCTGATTGTCTAATAGACGAGTTGCAAACAACTGACAGACCAGAGGCTGTTCAACAGACTACAAATGTTCAACAGACTACTACTGAATCTCCAACAGTAGTGTTGCAAGATCAAAACAGAGGACAACATCCAGACCTGCAACCTGATCTAAGATGGCTCAGGAACCACCCACCAGAGTTGGTGATTGGTGATCCCTTGGACAGAGTGAAAACAAGAAAAGCTGTTGCACAAGATGCTATGTTTACTAGTTTTCTATCTCAAATAGAGCCTAAACAAATTGAAGAAGCTCTCAGTGATTCCTTCTGGATTGAAGCTATGCAAGAAGAGTTAAATCAATTTGAAAGGAATGAAGTCTGGTACTTAGTTCCTAGACCAAGTCATCAAAGAGTAATTGGCACTAAATGGGTTTTCAGAAATAAGATGAATGAAGATGGTATTGTTACCAGAAATAAAGCAAGATTAGTGGCCAAAGGTTATTGTCAAGAAGAAGGAATTGACTTTGATGAAACATTTGCACCAGTAGCAAGACTTGAAGCAATCAGACTGTTTCTAGCCTATGCTGCTTATAAGAACTTCACTGTCTATCAAATGGATGTGAAGTCAGCATTTCTCAATGGAGAATTGCAAGAAGAAGTGTATGTTGAACAACCACCTGGATTTGAAGCTTATCAACAGGAAGACAAGGTGTATCGTCTAAAGAAAGCCCTCTATGGACTGAAACAGGCTCCAAGAGCATGGTATGATACCCTATCTGATTTTCTTTTAATTAAAGGATTTCGTAAAGGTAAGGTAGATAAAACCTTGTTCACAATTGAATGGGAAAATCATATATTAATTGTGCAAATATATGTAGACGATATTATTTTTGGTTCAACTAACCAACAGATGTGTGACAAGTTCTCCAAGCTCATGCAGAATAAGTTTGAAATGAGCATGATGGGTGAACTAAATTATTTTCTTGGTTTGCAAGTTAGACAGTTGCCTGATGGAATATTCATCAACTAAGCAAAATACACAAGAGATCTGTTTAAGAAATTTGGTATGGAAACTAGCTCTACTGCTACTATTCCTATGTCTACTAGTCTTCGTTTGGATAAAGATGAAGATGGCAAATTAGTGGACATAACCAAATACAGAGGCATTATTGGGTCACTGTTATATCTAACAGCAAGCAGACCTGATATCATGTACTCTGTTGGGGTTTGTGCAAGATTTCAGTCAAATCCCAAGGAATCTCATCTCTTGGCTGCCAAGAGAATACTGAAATATATTAAGGGCACTCAAGAATTGGGATTGTGGTACCCTAGAGAATCTGGATTTGAGCTTATTGGATATTCAGATTCAGACCTTGCTGGCTGCAAAATTGATAGGAAAAGCACAACAGGTGCTTGTCAATTTTTGGGCAGTCGTCTGATCTCATGGATGAGTAAGAAACAGACCTCAGTCTCTATATCTACTGCTGAAGCAGAATATATAGCTGCTGGAGCTTGCTGTGCACATATACTTTGGTTGAAGCATCAACTAGAAGACCACAATATCAAGATCAGTGGAATTCCAATCTACTGTGACAATACAAGTGCAATCTCTCTTACTTAGAACACTACAAGTCATTCAAGGACTAAACATATTGAGATCAAGCATCACTTCATTAGAGATCATGTGGAAAAAAGGAATGTAATGATTGAGTATGTTCACACTGACAATCAGATTGCTGATATTTTCACTAAACCTTTAAGTGAAGTAAGGTTTTCAACTCTAAGAGCTGAGCTAGGACTACTTAATTTGGATGCATAAGCTGAGGGGGAACTTATCAGAAGACTGAAGTTCATCAGCACAGTCATCCGTTATCATATTCAAGGATTAACTCTCAACAGACTAGTTAACTTATGAATTCTTAAAGTCAGGGGGAACGTGTAAGACTAGCGGTACTTCTGATTAAAAGATGAAATTTGTTAATGACAGTTAGTTGAAGTTATGTTATCAGAAGATCTGTTCTTAATTCTTGAAGATCGAAGATTAAATTATCTTGCTGGATTGACAAACATCAGAGGAAGATTACTAGCTATTGGCTTTCTCTAGTAATAACAGATAACAGATCACTCGTCTGTCAGATAAGTTAAACTCTACTCATCTGATATCTTATATAAGCATGGTTATAAATCGTATCTTTAGAAACACGCTTTTATAAGTAATAGATATGTGTCGATAGAGTTTCCCGCCCGTCTGACAATAAAATAATAAAATTGAAATCCGCAATTCTCACCCGCACGATTTAAAACTGTCAGATCAATCTTACGGTTCATGTTTATCACGATAATCAACACCAAAAGAAACCTATAAAATCCGATCTGAACAGACTAGTCGTCTGACGCACACAAAATTCCTAAATTCTCTAACTCTCTAACCTCTCTGTTCTCTAGCTCTCTGTTTTCTACAGATTTTCATCACTTAATCACACAATGGAGCTCATTGAAGGAAGATATCTAAGCTATGACAAATTTTACAAATCTGGCACCGATCTGATGCGAGAAATCATGAAGAAAATCAAAGAAGCATCACTAGTACCAGTTCTGGAAGCTCATGAGGAGCGAGTGTACCTTGAAGATGTTGATGACTTCTATAGCAACAGAAAATTCAACACTGAAGGAACCACTATGACTGCTACTGTCGGAGGGAAGAAGATTTGTATTTCGGCTGCAGTATTGAGTGAAGTATACAAACTGACGAACGAAGGAGGAGATGTGACAGACCTAGGGTCTGAAAAAGAAGAGGAATTCTGGGCAATTTGTGCTAAGGAAGTGGAGGAGATGACAGGAACTCTGATGAAGACTCAGTTGAAAGATGAGTATCAGAGGTTCGCTGACATCATTGCAAAGGTACTGGACTACAGTACAAGTTCTCTGGATGGTTTACCCAGAAGAAGGTACTACACCATGATTTGTATATTCTATGGCTTGAAAGTAAACTGGGCTGCTCATGTATTTGACCTATTGTGTGATAAGAAAGTCAAGTATGCTATTTTGTTAAGTCATCTGTTCATGAGCCTAGGATGTCCAATGGGAAATGGAAAGACTATCCATGGTGGAAAGGAATTTAAGCTGTATGAGCCTGTTAGAAGTGTGGGTACTTCTAAGAAAAAGGGCCCTGCAAAAACTGCTAAGGTTCCTGCAAAGAAGAGCAAGAAGGCTGGTCAGACTAGTAGGTCTGCTGATCAAACAGTAACCACTACTGTTGAAGCTGGATCAGCACAACCTGAAGCTGTCATTCCTGAAAAGGTAATTGATGACTTCACCAAAGAAATTGAGCAAATGGAGACTGGATCATCTCCAGAAAGGACAGAATCTGAGGAAACTGTCCCTGTTCAATCCAAAAAGAGAATGAGGACAAGGAGTGCTGCTAAAGGACCTCCTAGACCTGAACCTTCAAAGAAAATTGCCAAGTCAAGGGCAAAAAGAAAAGTAACATTCTCTGAAGAACCAACAGAAACAGTGAGAGAAACACCAGCAACAGCAGAGAGACCTGCTAATATTGAAGAACCTACTGCTAAACCTGCTGAAGACTCATCTGTTGCACTATCTGCTGGAGTTAGAGAAGAACAACAGACTAGTACAACAAATGAAGGGGATGCACTTCTTCTGCACCCTACTCCTGTTGCTGCCACTCCACTTCAAGCAGTGAAAGTCCTGAAGCAAAGAAGAGAAGGACTGGCAAGATTACAATCCCTTACCTTACTGCTGCTGAGAAGAAAAGATTAGATGAGGCAGAAAGGAAAAGAAAGGCCGAAGAAAAGGCTGAGGAAGATCGCCTTAAGGCACTTGAACTCAAGAGACTGGCAGAAGAGGCCAGTAAAATGACTCAAGAGCAAAGGGATGCTGTTGAGGCAGCAGAGTTGGCTGCTGCTATTGAACCAAGTACTAAGGACTCACATGGTCCTAAGCATACTGGTGGCATTGTAATCGGTGAACAAGAGATCCCACAAAGCCTATACCAGCCATGCCTGCTCCAGCAATAAAACTTAAAAGAAGAGAAGAGGTCAAATTGGCATTGGAGATTGTCAGAGATGACCCTGATGCTTTTGAAGAGTTCATCAAAAGGTTGGATGCTGAGAATGCAAAGATCACTCGTCTGACGATGTTCAATAAAGAAAAGATCAGATATAACAGATGGAGAGACTATCGTCTGACAAAGAGCAAAGATCAAATTGCAAGCTGGAAAGCCTTTGCTGACGAAGAAGCCTGGGTGCTAAAGTGGCTTGAGACAGGTTCTCTTACTCAAGCATTAGACTCAGAGTTCTTTTTGGACAAGTTAAGACTGAGGAGTTGTCAAAGCTGAAGCAAAGAAGCTTTATGAGTCTGTTCCTGAGGAGTACGCTGAAGATGAAAATCTCAAGGAACGCTCAATAAAGTTGGCAGTTTCCCAGATAATAGAAACATGGGCCAAGAAGACTAGGAAGATGAGGGGACAACCAAGCTCCATGATTCCCCTTCCCAGTCTGAAGCAGATTGTCTATGGTCCTAATATCAGGCCATATGAAGACCTTCCTGAGGATCCAGTATCCACGTTTATTCCACTTGCTGATTTAACTTGGATAACTCACAGGTCTATTGTGGATAATGCAGGTTTAATGCGAACAATTGCTACTATTAAGAAAGTTCAAGAACCCCCTGCTGATAAGGATAAAAAGAAAGAACATGCTTCTGATTCTACCAAAGAAAAAGAAGGGACTTCTAATGATGCTGATCAAAAGAAAGAAAAAGAGGGTACATCTGACCCTACTGATCAGATCAAAGAACAAGAAAAAGATGGTATTTCTGATTCTGTTGATCAGAACAAAGAAAAGGAGGAAACATCTGAGCCAGCTGATAAGGAAAAGGAAAGCTCTCCAAATCCAGCTGACCAGATTAAGGAAAAGGAAGTTATCTCTGATCAGACTAAGGAGAAGGAAAGCACTCCTAGTCAAGCTGATGAGACTAAGAAAGAAGACCCTGCTTCTGGTCCAGCAGATCAGATAACTAAAGAAACAACCCCTGCAGCAGATCAAATTGTTGAAGAGGCCATTCTTGCCTTACCTCCAATTCCATCTGAAGTTGCTTCTACTTCTCAGAACTTACAGCAAACATCTCTGTTGGATTCAATTCAGCAGATGATTTCAAAATCAATGAAGGAAATGGAAGAAAGTTAACTGCAAATCTGTTGACTGCTGTAAGTCAACCAACTCAGAAAGCTGCTGCTGTTCCAACCTATCTGATAGAAGATACTGCTCAGAATGTCAAATCTATCTGTCAAGATATGGATGTACTCAGAAGAAGAACTCAAAGTACAGCTGCTGGTTTGAGACAGATTACAGAAACAGTTGAGATGGCTATCCAAGCTGAGGATGAAGTTTTAATCAATATGACCAAGGACTTCAAGGCATCTGCTGATCTGTTACTTGCAACTCAAATTCAATTAGGTGACCAAGGAGAAGTTGTGTTAAACAGAATGGAAGCATTTGAAGCCAATCAACTAAGACAAGAAGCTCAATTGGATGCTATGGAAGAGAACATCAAGCTTCTCTGTGATTCACTTCAGATCACACCAGTCTTGCCAAACTATCCAATCAACCCTGCTGATGATGACAAAAAGGGGGAAGATAGGGTACTTAGGGAAGATAAGGTACCTTCTGACGAAGAAGAAAATGCTGAATTGGAAGGAACTGAAGTGTTGGAGGAATCTGCTGCTGAAGATGAGAATGCTAATGAAGAAAATGAAGGCACAAGTAGACCAACAGAAGATAAGATCACAGAAGAAGAAGGTGAAACTGATAAATCTGAAGCTGAAGCAAAAGCTAAGTCTGACAAAGAGATAGCTGCTGCTAAGGATTCAGCTGAAGAACAGCTTGATCCTGATGTTAAGAAGAAAAAGTAAGAGCTGTTAAAACAAAAATTCTTTGAGGAGTTGGAAGCTGAGACTTCCAAACCTGCTGAAGAAGAAGAAGAAAACAAGGAAGCAGAAGACAAGACAGTAGACTAGTTTAGTCTAGGTTACTTATGTTGAAATCCTTGTAATCTTTTTTTTGCACATCTTATCTGATTAAACTTGTAACATGTAATCTTTTCAGAATCTATAAAAAGTTCAAGTTTGAAATCCAATAGACTATTTCTATCTCAGAAATTTTTGAGGATCAAAACTTTAGTTTAGGTACAGGTACTTAGCTGAAGTTTTGTCATCATCAAAAAGGGGGAAATTGTTGGATGAAGATGAAGATAAAGTGCAAAGAAGTCAAGAAGATAAGGGAAGGTTTTGATGATTTCCAAAACGTCAAAATCAGCTAAGTATGGAAAACTTAGTTCCCTTAGAAGAATTTTGAACAAGTAAAGGAAGACATCAGAAGAGTTCAAAGTTCAAAGCCCAGAAGACTACTGATCTCACGCTGAAACTGCAATCAGAAGGGTAGGTCATCAGCTGACTCAAATCAGATTAGTTCAGTATTTGATCAGCAGAGTATCTATCAGCAGAGTTGCTTCGATCAGCGGAGTAGAAGAGATCATGAGAGAAGTCCAACGGTAATAAATGCACCTGGTGTAATAAATGCTGCAAGAGAAGGGTAGTAATGACAAATGATTGAAGAATATTCTCGGATCAGCAGAGTGCATTTAATGCAGCTACAGGAAAGTACAGCAGAAAAAGTACTGTAGCAGGAAGCCGTTCTGAATTCGGGCTAAGGCTATGGATTTGAAGTTTGATTTTCTTCAACGGTCACATTTTCAAATCCAAGTATAAATAGAGCTGATTTCGAAGAGAGAGACACACAACAACATTCTAAGATTCTGTTATGAAGCAGAAAATTTGTCTAAGTCTCAAGAAGCTCGAACAGCTCACTCGTCTGGTGGAAGTCATCTGTTGACAGAAACCCAGTTGAAGAAAACAGAAAAATACAATCTGAGTGAATTTGTATTAGCTGAGTGTTGTGCGAAGTTTAAATCCATCTTTGTGAGTGATTTAACTTTAGAGGATAGGATTTCTGAGTGATTTCCTGTTGTGAGCTTATAGCCTTTTCATTTGTTGTTTAGGTATAAGTGGAGAAATATTGTAAACTATGTGTTTATAGTATAACCCAGAATCTAAGTGATCTGGAAGAGTGGACTAAAGGATTTCTATCCATATAACCACTATAAAAATTCTTGGTGTTAATCTTGCATTTAAGTTTTCTTGCATATTTTGAAATTGCATAAGTTTACACTTTGAATTGTTAAAAGATTTTAAAAGGAGTTTTAAAACTGGGGATAAAATCTTTTTAAGGACTTAGTTTACTTGTGAAAAACACTTTCAAACATCCGCTGCAAGTATACTCTTGATAAAACTGTTTTGCTGAAAAATAGCTAAGTAATTGTACGAAGAGTGGTCACTCTGCTGTTCAAGATTTGTTCACGACCAGCATAGTCATCTTACTGTTCTTCATCAGCTTAGTCTGCTGACAGAAGACTGAAAAAGTTTTTAAGTCTAAAATTTTCAGAGGTCTATTCACCCCCCCCCTCTCTAGACCTCATCTGACCACTTGGGACCAACAATTCTGGAAGCTAGCTTCTTTTCCCTTGGCCACCATAAGTGCGCTGAATGCACCAATGTATGCAATGGAGTTCGGAAGAATTTGAGCGGGGGAAAGCGAAAAGACTTCCAAAAGATTTTTGATCAGAGGGATGAAAGAGATGTTCAAACCGTAGGAGAATTGTTTGCCATAGAACACTTGAAATCCCTTCAGAGGATCGGTAACCCTTTGCTTGAGTGTAGGAATCACGATCGAGAAGCCCTCCGGGAGATATTTTCCATACTCTTTTTCCAGGAACCCGCGGCTCTTCTCTTCGGTGTAAGCGCAACGGTCTGGTCGTCCCTAAGCTTGGTCTTATGATGGTTCACGCTGGTCGAGGTTTCTTCTAACTTGTATATCTCGACAGACGCACCGCCACCAATTTTATATTTGTGGGTTTCGTTCTCGGCCAACTGTACTTCTGCTTCGGCTTCACTCTCGGATCGAGATTATTCCTCATTCTCCGACCCACTACGGATTTCTCCCTCCTCACTATCAGAATCGGAAGAGTTGCTCGAAGAGCTGGGATTTTCTTCTTTCTTTCCATCAGAGCCTCTGCAGTCATCAACAATCCTCAACTTAGGATCGGATTCTTGCCCTTCGACTACCTTGGGGCCTTTGAGATCTCTCGAACTAGACATCGTGGAAGTATATGCTATTGGTTATCAGTTTTCAAAGATTTTGATAATATCGATCAATAAGCTCCGATCTAGGGTTTGAATTCTCTCGTGAATGAATCTTCGACAGTCGACGTATATATATATGGTTAAAAAAGTAAATTACAAATCGGACCCTGAGTAACCCCGAGGGTTGAGCTCCTCACAGTAAATTAAAAATTCATCTTCCCGATAATTGCACTTTCGGTCCCTATACTCTACATAATAGACCATAGCCAGATCAACAAAGAGTACATGATTCTCCCAGCTCTAGTTCATAATCTACTTCTCCGAGCTTTCGCTTCACTTACGCTCGAGAAGTGGGGGAGTATTGATAAGGGAACAATTACAGGAGATAAACCGATTAGATCAATACTATCAAAATCTATACTATCACAATTTTTATTCATTTTTGGGGTTTCCAATATATGCGCTCTTTTTCCCTGATTCGGTTATTCTCCCACTGGGTTTTTTCGAATTAGGTTTTTAATGAGGCATATCCGAAACAAAAAATGATGGTTCATGTCAATCTCGAGACAATGTCTACTTCTTAGAGCTTCAGCTTCCCTTACGCTCGAGAAGTGGGGGAGTATTGATGAGGGATACTTTGGACTTGCTATTTCGGAGATCATATCTAATTTAAGACTAGGGAAATCCGACCCCGAAGACATAATTCCGATCTCAATGCCTCAACCCTCGCTCAGCCCAGTTCGATCGCTAGGAAAGACCTATCGCTTGGATTCACTATTGGGCCGATCCCAGGCCCAGGCCTATGGGCTGAGAATTGTATCTCTACAAGGGTTCATCTAGCATGCCATCACAAGTATAAATACCGCCTGCATTTATGACGCCAGTCACGCTTTCCCAGGTGCTCCTTGATCGAAGCTACAACTCGGATTTTCCTTATCGAGTTAGATTAGACAGATCACTCAATTGTATTAGATTTAGCCTCTAGCTTGTACAGCATCCTATAATGCCCGAATAGGCCGCATCCCCCTTTGTAAGACATTGTATTTATTTTCGAAATATTTATACACTTGAGATCGATTTACTCACGTCCCAACATACTTTCATCATTACTTTCCTTTATTGATTACGCACGAAACCACATAAGATCAGCACTGCTGAGTGTGATTTGGAGAAATGGAGATTAGGGCAAAAGTTGGGGGAAAAGATATTTGTCTCACCCCTGCTCTGTTGAATGAGAAGTACGGGCTGACAAATGAAGGATCTATAGACCTGGCTACGATGACTGCTTTCATGGAGGCCGTATTCTGGAAGTTAGCCGCAAAGAAAGATGAAATCATGGCCGGTTATGCTAAGAAGACTCAGTTGATAGTTGAGTTTCAAAGAATGGCTGACATATTTGCTGAGGTTATTGAGAACTGCA
The DNA here is from genome assembly GCA_038501285.1 of Penstemon eatonii. NCBI lineage: Eukaryota > Viridiplantae > Streptophyta > Magnoliopsida > Lamiales > Plantaginaceae > Penstemon > Penstemon eatonii. The sequence goes on along the minus strand of CM076710.1, from coordinate 39,244,485 downwards.
CCTACGCTCTAGATGGTTTGCCTAAGAGAAGGCTTCATTCGATGATAGCAGTTTACTACGGGATGAAGGTAAACTGGGATGCTTATGTGTTCTACATAATCGCTGATCACAATCCAACCATAAGATTTTTCTGAGCCATTGGCTGATGAAATTGGGCTGTGGAATGACCCATGGCAAGGTCATTCACTAAGAAATAGAGTTGTAGATTTATGAAGTTGTTAAGGCTGTTAGGATTAAGGATCCAGATGAGACACATGAGAAGATGTAACATAAGAGAAAGGCTGCTAAGCCTATGGAGACTGTTGCTTTTAAAAAACCAAGAGAAGCAAAGCCACAATCTCAAAGTCTACAGATCAAACAGCTCACCCTGCTGTTCAAGCCAGATCAGAAGACAAGGTGGAAGAGGCTGCTAATGCAATCATCTCTGAAACTACCAAGGAGATTGGGAGTATGCCCATAAACATATCTCCTGAACGAACTCCTTTAGCAGAATTGCATGTTGATATGTTGCAAGAAGAACCAGAAGTGCTTTGAAAGATATTGCTGCAACTAGAATTTTTCACACAAAGTCTACTGCTAGGAAGAGGATTACGTTGATAGATTCACCTAATGAATTATATGATATTCTCAGAAGAGATCCTCTATCAGCAGAGAGACCGACTGAAAATGTCAAAGAGTCTGAAACTGCAAATCAAACAACAGCAGAGACCACTATTCCTTCAATAGAATAGCCTGCTGCTAATTCAGCCGAGGTAAGCATACCTCAACAGGAACAACATATAATTGTTCCTGAAACTGCTACAACAGCTGAAGCACCAGTTTAATCTAGAGATGCCAAAATGAAGAGAACTGGTCAAGCCAAAGTTTCTGTTGCCCACAAAAAAGAAAAGAGAAGAGGCCGAGCAAAGGAAAAATGAAAAAGCTCAATTGAACAGTGTCCTTGAAGCAAGCACAGCTGAAGCCCAAGGAAAACAAATGATAGTGGCTGAATTTGCTGCCAAAGAGGAACAAGATTTAGCTCAGGCCCTGGAAGCAAGCAAGAAAGATGCCCACAGACCTAGAAGGTTTGGTGGCATAGTAATTGGGAAGTCAATGGAAGGAGAGTTTGTTTTACCACAATCCCAGCCTGTCAAGAACAGAAAGAAAGAAGTGAAGAGAGCAATGGACATTGTTAAAAGTGACCCTGCTATATTCACTTAGTTTGAATCTGATGGGGGCTATTTCGCACATATGCTTTTGTCTCTTTCTTCGAGAAGGTCCAGGTCGTTTCGATCTCATCAGCAGGCGAATATAGCTCGATCCGACCTGGAATTCATATCTTATCGACCAAGCGGTAGTTCCCGAATGTTGTTAGGGCTATGCTTTGTTGGGATTCGGTAAGATAAACAGCCCTTTAGGCAGCAAAAATTAAAATTTTTTTAAGGACCTCTTAGCAGAATCTTGCCAGGATACAATCTGGATGTATATATATGAATATAATTAATGACTGTAATAACTTAGATATAAAGTTACACCTGTCTCCTTGCAAATCCTAATTGTCAGCAGAGTTGATGCTTTTCTCCCTTTCCTCTCGACGTTTGATCCCTAGTTGAAGTAGCATCCCACGTGTTGCGCCTCTACGAGTTGATACACCACAATATCACGAAAACTTAATGATGAGGAGTACTTTGGATTCTATCTATTTTGGGAGCTACATCTGATTGAAGACCAGAGAATCCGACCTCGAATGCATAATCCCGATCCTAACGTCATGATCTCCAATCAGCCCAGTTCGATCACCAACAAAGGGGCTCACACTCGGATCCGCTGTTAGGCCGACCCCAGGCCCAGGCCCTTGGGCCAACAAATATATTCCTGTGAATGGTTCACCTAGCACATCGCCTCAAGTATAAATACCACTCTCATTTATGACGCCAGACACGCTTTCCCAGGTGCTCTTAGGTCGAAGCTTCTGATAGGAATCTCCACCGAACTTAGATTAGATCACTTTGTACTGTAATCAGTCTCTAGCTTGTACGTCATCCTATAATGCTCAGATAGGCCCCCATATTGTAATATTTACATTTGTGTTTGAAATATATATATTCGAGATCATTTTACCCATACTATCAATTACCTTTGTCTTTACTTTCCTTTATTGATCTCATACGAAACCACGTCGCCACAAAGTTCTCCTCTGCCATAAGAGTGTTTTTCCCCTTTTGGCCTCTTCGAGCTTCTTCTTCGTATCGAAAAGCTCATTTTGACTCTCGAACAATTTCCTATTGACATCCTCTAGTTGGGCTCGAAGAACCTCATCCTCCTTCAGAGTTCGTTTGAGGGCATTGTGGGCTTGCTGTGATTCTTCTTCCAAAATAACCAGTCGATACGATTTACGCGTAAAATAATCTCCGACCTAGAAAGAAAAAGAATGTCATTGATTTATACTTAGAAACATCAAAAGGGAACTACGGAGATCGTTACTTCATTACCTCCTGGAATGCTCGGGAAAAGTTGCCCATGACTTCAAAGTCACTCATTGCGAAGTGCTCGGACATATCTCTCTTGAACCGCCGGCCAAAAGGATCCTTAAGGACTTATCCACTTCATTCTCCCCATTGGGCACGAAGTCACTGAATATGGTCCCGTCCTCCGGGAACCCCGCGGCTCTTGGACCTTTGAGATGATCGCCTATGCAACTCTTCTGCATTTGGAGTAAAGTGCGGTTCCTTTACTCCAGCCCGGCAAGGAACTTCTCCTGGATTCCGACCAAAGGGCCTTACTCTTCTCGAGGACTCGGGAATATCGCTATTTTGTTTTCGAGCCATTTGTGCTTCTAATAATTGCTGACCTTGGATCTGCTTGAATGTATACGAGCTATATCCAACAGAAGATGGGCCGGAGGTATTAATCGAGAATAATGTGCGTAAAGGTCCAACATCCTCGACATTGGACGTCCCTTCGGCTTCATTCCGCGGTAAGGTCGGCACCATGGTTGAATCATGCTCGTAATCACATTCGGACTGGCCGTCTCAGTGGCTTGACTTGCCTTGGATTTCTTCTGCTTCCGTAGCTTGCCTTGGGCTATCTTAGAAGAAAAGCCACGTTCGAACCAGCCACGAATGTCCGGAAGTTTTCAACAATCTCAGCTGTTAGGGAAAAAACTTGTATGAGTATAGACAATTTGAAGACAAAGTAAGGATAAAGCCACGAGAATAAAATAGCATACCTAATGTGAGAGGTACTTTGGCGATAGTGGCCTCTCCTGGCGCATTCTCGGTCGACTGATCGGGTTGTGCTAAGTATTGGCTTTCCGAAGATTGGCCAAAATCGATCTCCAGAATAGGGTTACGGCATTCGCTGAGGCCAGCCATCATCAAGACCCCTTCCTGGGTAAGAAGTGCGGTATGGAAGACCGCAGCGGTTTCAGGAACTCTTCCTTGAGCTGGTGCTTAATATTTTCCTTGATTTGTCGTCTGCCATATATCCAGGGCCTAGCTCCGTCCCATTTGTATGGCTTAGTTTTCGAGCTCCCTTCAGAGATAGGAGATCCGGACCTTTGACAAAGAATAATTCTCTTTTCCAGTCCTTAGTGTTGCTCGTTCTCATGGTCGAGAGGATTTACTGATTCGACCTCTGCGAAAATTATACGAACCCAGCGTTTGAAGCCGTAGAGGTATCACTTGGAATATTTGCCAGAAGTTCCGAAAAGAGGCTCTTTCCCCCTTGGCTTTCATAAGTGCGCTAAACGCAACTATGTATGCGATGGAGTTCAGAAGAATTTGAGCAGGGGATAGCAAAAAAACTTCCAAGAGATCTCTGATCAGCGGGATAAAAGGGATGATAGGAGAATTGTCCACCGTAAAACGCTTGACATCCGGGCAAAGGATCTGTAACCCGTTGTTTGCTGGTGGGAATGACGATCGAAAAACCCTCTGGGAGGTATTTTCTGTACTCCTCCTCCAGAAATTCTCGACTATCCTTATTATAGGCGCTGGAAGTCTGATCAGCCCTAAGGTCGATTTTATGATGATTAGCGCTGGTCGAAGTTTCTTCCGACTTGTATATTCTAACATAAGCGTTACCGCCGATGCTGTACTTGTGGATTTCATTCTCCGCCAACTCTACTTTTTTGGCTTGCTCTTCATCTTCATTCTCGGACTGAGCCTCCTGCTCGTCTGAAGATTCTTGTCGGACTTCTCCTTCCTCGGTATTGGAGTCGGAGGGGTCGTTTGAGCTGCTGGAGTTTTCTTCATCAGAACCTTTATAATCATCAACGATTTGCATAACGGGATCCGATTCCGATCCTTCTACCACTTTGGCTTTGCCCTTTAAATCTCTTGAGCTAGACATTATGGATGTCAAAATATTGGAGATCAACTTTCATGGTTTTCGATAAAATTCGATCAATAATCTCCAATCAAGGGTTCTTGGATTCTTTTATGAATGAATCTTCAACGGTCAATGTATATATATAGGGTTAAAAAGGTAAATTGCAAATCGAACCCTGAGTAACCGCGACGGTTGAGCTCCCTCATAATAAATTCAAATTTATCTTCCCGATAATTGCACTCTCGATCCCTATACTCTACAAAATTAGGTCGTAGCTTGTTTACCGAGAAATACATGTCTCTTCAACTTCGGAATATGTCTACTTCTCCGAGCTTCAGCTTCCCTTATGCTCGAGAAGTGGGGGAGTATTGATGGAGGATCAACTATTGCAAGTAAATCGATCGGATCAAAATTCAAGCAAGGACAATCATTTTTGGCATCACGGTTATTAATCATTTTTGGGGTTTCCAGGATATGCATTTTTTTTCCCTGGTTTGGTTTTTATCCCACTGGGTTTTTTCGAATTAGGTTTTCAATGAGGCATATCCGAAACATGTGATGATGATGCATGCCGACCCTAAGGCAATTTCTACTTCTCTGAGCTTCGGCTTCACTTACGCTCGAGAAGTGGGGAAGTATTGATAAGGAGTACTTCTCTCTATTTTGGGAGCTACGTCTGAGATGGTAATGGTCCTAAGGTCAGCCAAAACGCAGTGGAAACAAAAAATTTTAATCGGGGACAAAACGGCCCAAAAATGCAACTACTTTGCAAGAAAAACTTTGGAGACCTTCTACCATTACTATCCTAGGATCATCATGCATACAAAGTTCATATTAGAAGGAAAGATATCAAGTCATACCTCTCCCAGTCTTGGGAGGTGAAGAGCCGCAATGAATCGGGACAAGCGAGTAACACCCGAAACCTTCTAGCTCACGGGTTTTGTACCTCCTACGAAACTTCTTTCTCCAAGCTCACGGGGTCTGTACCTCCTACGAAACTTCTTGCTCCGAGAACCTCAAGAAAAACCACACCAAGATCTCCAAGTGTAGATCCTCCAAGGCAAGCCCACACACACAAGTGATAGCACTTAAGGAGTAAAGAAGATGAACTAGATCTTGCAAATACACCCTCATTCTATTAGCTAGAATGAAGTAGTACTTGAATCAAGTTAGAAACTTGATGAAGGAAGAGAAAGAGATGAAGAAAACAACTTTTCTTACTAGGGTGAGAGAGAAATCTGAACACACACTAAAAGGTGTAGTGTGTGTTTTTAGTCTTGCAACTTGAACCCTTGAGAACGAAGACAATATCTTATCTTATATCTTGTAAAAATTGCAATGTAGTTTATTGTTGAATCACATCCACCAATAAGACTTGTAGCTTTAATGTCTTCCCAAGCACACTACTTTTGATACAAGATAGTGGTGGGGGCCACCACTAACACATGATAAGATATTTATTTATCTCTTGTGTGTGTATATATATACACCAACATTATATCATATCACATTTGATCATCTCATAAGACTAAATTGGTCATGGGTTAATTGGACATTTATTTCCCAATTAATAAATCCAATCTCTAATTCATAATTAGAAACCCATTTATTTCTTCCTTCAATTAATTAGACTCTTCTAATTAGTTTTGACTAAATTGATTTAACACTTAAGTTAATAGTGTTCTTTAATTAATTAATCTCCATTAATTAATTACTACTTCTTGTCAAATCCAATTTGACTTTTAATAGATTGAACTAAGTTACATCTTGTACTATTGTGTGTGGTGATAGAAATAGTGTCCTGCAAGCCAGCTGTATGGCTAGCATTAATTGTAATTAATGAGGAACTATTCAATTTAGATTAATAAATGCACTTTTATTAAATGGTCAACTTTATCTTATGTAATATTTGTCTACGCATAAGGATAGAAGTCCTTAGATCACAGGGCTATGGGACAACCCGTGGACTGATCTCTAAGGTCGTGATCTAGAATATATTCAAGAGTCGTAGAATCCAATCGAGATAGGACATCGTTGGATTCGGTTAGACTCTCACTATTGTGTATACTCCGATGAACTGGAGGACGCTGGGGTCCACGAGCGTGACTGGGATAGTCGATACACATAAGTGGGTGGCTTGCTGGGATGGCAAGCGCACTGAATACCCCAATTAGGAAATAACTCACCATGGAAGCGGTAGTCGCATATCGGGGTTGAAGTTATTTCAATTTACAATAGTATACGAGGAACGATCCCTAACAACTTGAGATGATAGGGTTTATCTGGTGCGAGAACTTCTATGCTTTGATGTGAGTTCCGACTGACTGGGGATCGCCAGAAAGTCTCTGTGGACTCATGTTGAGTATAGAGGAACTCGTATGCAGATTCATATCATTAACAAAGGATCCATTGACTCGACTTGATAGGTCGAGAAATTCTCTTATGAATTTCTGTGAGAAATTAATTCTGATGAAATCCTTGGCCAAGGTAACTGACGACTTTATGTAAGTAGCTCATAAAGAACAAGTCAGAGAGAATTTATTTCGAGATCAGAGAACATAAGGTCAAGACAAAAGATAAGGGAATCCGATGAAAGACCATACCCTTAAGTCTCGACTGGGAGATTGATCAATGGAGAGATTATGTCGTATATGGAAATTGTAAATGATAAAAAGGTTCACTGAATTAATTCACCAGTGATTGGGCTCCATGGGCTTGTGACTGGACATCGACCGTGGAGTGTGGGAGAATTCCCAAATTAGCAGGGGTGCTAATTTTGGAATGATTGATCGACAGAGTGTTCGATTAATTTAGAGTATTAATTGCTCGAGTTATTAAATAATATTTAATTACAACCCACGGCCAATTATGTGGTGAACCTACGGGGGCATACACAATACACATGAAGCGAAAGCGAGGAAACAAGAACGAACCAGTCGACTGGGTCAACTGGGTCAAAATCGACTGGGTCGATTAAATGGGTGGGTCGACTGGGTCGACCCATGTGGAACGAAATTGGATCCAATTGGAATTGGATCAAGATTATAAATTAAATTGGAATTTAATTTATGAGTAAATTAATTAATTAGGATTTAATTAATTAATGGAATAATTAATTAATTGGACTTGAAGTTTAATTAATTAATTGGGAGATGATTTAATTAATTGGGCTATTTAATTGGGAGATTAAATAAAGTCCTGAAAGATTAATTAAAGTGGGCCATGTAGGAGAATTAGTATCCTAATCCTAGAAGGATTAGGCTATGGGAGATATCTATAAATAAGAGACTAGGTCTCATATCTCACACACAACTCTTCAAGCAAAATCAAGAAAAGCAAAAAATTCTCTCTCCCTCTCCCTGTGATCGGCCGAACTGCTCTTCCACTTTGGAAGAATTTTTCGTCTTTGTTTTTCGTTTCAAAGTCGTTCTAAAACCTAGATATTAATATACCCTATGTTCTAGTCGATTAGGATATATTAATTTTCGTGATATTGTGGTGTATCAACTCGTAGAGGCGCAACACGTGGGGCGCTACCAAAAGGTGTGGGTCGATCAACCAGGGTCAGAATTCAGAGCTCATCTTGCTAGCCGAGGATTTGCAAGGAGACAGGTATAAACGAGAAAACTTATACTGTCGTTTAATTATATTCATATATATACAACCAGAGAATATCCTGGCAAGATTCTTTAAGAGGCCCTAGAAAATTTTTATATTCCGCTGTGCCTAGGGCTGTTTTTCTTACCGAATCCCAACAGTGGTATCAGAGCCAACTCTAGGCTTTGTATATATATGAATTTGCGAATTCTGTGTTTATTAAATCATATGTTTGATTTATGTGGCTAGTTCTTTAACTTTGCATGTTTTAGAACGTATGTTTGGTTAACTTGGAGTTAATGATTAATTTAGGATTCAAAAATTTTATCATGTTGTTTTTAATTTTGGATTGGGATTTAATTGACTGGGTTTGTTGAATTAAATCTTAAAGTAATCGAAACAAAAAAAAAAAAATTTTGTTCTTGAGTTCAACCGCGGTGGCACGCGGCGGTGCGCGGCAGCGCACCGCGGCTGGGCGGCCACCGCATGCTGCCGCGAGCAGCAGCGCGCTGTCTGCGCGTGCAGCACACGACAGCTGCCTTCGGGCAGTCTGCCGCGTGCTTGCAACGCGCAGCAGCACGCTGCTGCGTGCTGTTACGCGCGGCAGCAGCCGCTGCGTACGGCGCACGCGCGGCCTTCGTGGCCGCGTGTGTGCTGCCACGTGGCGGTGTCCTATTCGTCACTACTTGGCTGAATTTTGGTTGATCTCAAACATGCCTATTTTGAAAATTCTGGAAATTTAGAATTTTGGAAAGATTAGGAAACTTGGAGTTTTGGGATAAGGTAGTTATCTTGTTAGAATTAAACACTACCTTAATTAAACTAATCTAAACAAAATAGGATTATCTTGAGAATCTTGGAGATTTGGGAATATTGGGAAACTTAGAGTTTTGGATAAGGTAAGAATCTTAGAGATTTAGATTACCTTAATTAACCAATCTTAATCAAGATAGGATTTGTAGATTACTTGGAGCTCAAGTAAGAGCTAATTAATCTTAGAGGTTAATTGTTAATTCAAAATTAATTAACTTGGATAAATTTTATGAATTAAAATTAAAGGAGCCGGTAAATTTACATTTTTGCCCTTATGTGAATTTAAGCATGTTCTTGAGTGAATATGTGGATTGGTCGATTTTGCCCTTAAGCCCTGTGTTGTTTTTGGTTTATTTATTTTTGGGTTGTAATTAAATGGGCCTGATTGGTGCCCTTGCTTGCGCAAACAAATGTAATAGAATAGGACCATTTAAATTATGTAAGCTAGGCTTAGATTAGGCTTGGAGCCGAGAAGACCTCATGAAGACTTGGAGATCCACATGGAGGCCCATTTACCTTGGAGGACATGGAGGCCCAATTCATTACATGGAGGCCCAATCAAGCTGGATATTACAAGAAGGCCCATGATGTATGGGTTTAAAAATTGTAATAGTTAGGACATTTAATTTTCACCCTAGACTGACCAATTGATTCATCACGTGGCTCGTGATGGATCGCATAGGATGGGCAATCGACCAATCATATCTTGCTAGGTGATGAATGTTTACTTTTTCGCAAATTATTCTTTGATGTATGAGATGCATGCTTAGGATAGAAAACGTAAACAAGATAAGCATAATCTGATGAGACCTCGCACACTTAGAAACCTCCAATTGAACTTAAAATTCAATTAGAATATTAAATCGAATAACGGGCGCATATGAATAGTGTCTATGGTCCGAGCCTATCCAATTACTAGGTCTTAGGCATATTGTACGAATATATCTCGATGTCTCATGAGTCGTGGGTCGAGCTATAGGGAGATAATATGTCTATTGCCTCGATGCACGAGTTTAGTGCCAAGGGAGGGGATAGCAAGGTTTTAGGCGCTGTCTCACGAGTCGTGGGGCGTCTAGGATTGAACTATTTCTCTTCACGAGTATTGGACATGATTTAACGCTAGTAAATATGGATGTCTCACGAGTCGTGGGTCCATATCGAAAAACGAGGCTAAATGAACTTAAGGGTTAGCTGCGATGGTTAACCGTTGACATAGTCGACCACCAAGTGGATCAAATAGTATGGCCAACGAGTCGTGGGTACTAGGAGATTTCATTTGGGCCTTAAGCCCGCTAGGATATTTTAAATTCCCGAAACTTATGTGGGGGCATAAGATTTTGATTAAAATAGTGGGAGTAATTTGCAAATAAATCCATGTTTGTGAATTGTGCATTTTAAGTTAATATTTCGCGTATTTATTTCTTCTATCGTCGTTTTGTAGATATAATGTCTAAGAATCCGATTTCCATCATACTTGAACATAACAAATTGACTGGACCAAACTTCCATGACTGGGTCAGGAACCTTAAGATCATTCTCGCTTCTGAAAAGCGAGGTTTTGTCCTTGATGGGCCCCCTCCCGAACTTGCTAAGGATGCCGATGATACTGAGAAAGAAGCCGTGGATTTATGGCTTGACGATGACTTGCAGTCACGTTGTCTCATGTTGGCATCCATGACGAATGAGCTTCAAAAGCAGCACGAGCATATGAAGTCTTCTTTTGAAATCTACACGCACCTGAATGGTTTATTTGGGGTGCAAAGTAGATACGAGCGGTATGAAACTGCTAAGGCTTTGCAACAAACGAGGATGGCTGAAGGTGCTGATGTTCGATCTCACTGCATCAAAATGATTGGGCTTATTGAAAAGCTTGGTCATCTTGAGGTAAAGATGGACAAAACCTACTGCCAAGATATAATCCTCCAGTCGTTGCCAAGATCATTCGAGCAATTCGTAGTGAACTACAACATGCACAAGATGAATGTTGAACTTCACGAGTTGGCTAATATGCTCGCCACTGCCGAGGCTTCCATGAAAAGAGAGAAGCCAGTGATGGTTGCTACCTCAACCCAATCCAAGTCCAAAAGGACAAAGAAAGGGAAGGGGAAAGGAAATGCTTCTTCAAGCAAAGGCAAAGCACCATCTGGGCCCATAGGGAAGGGAAAGAAGCGTAAAGCTTCGTCTGGTGAACAAAAATGTTTCTACTGCAAGAAACCTGGACACTGGAAGAGGAACTGCAAAGAGTTCTTGGAGAGCTCGAAAGGTATATTCCTTGTTGAAGTTAATTTATCAATTAACTGTGCATCATGGGTGCTAGACACTGCTTGTGGTTCTCATCTTTGTAATGATTTACAGGTGATGGGAGCAACAAGGCCACTTAGGCCAGGGGATTGGATCCTGAGATTTGGCAATGGAGCTAGAGCTGCTGCCGAAGCCATAGGCGAAGTGGAGTTAGATTTAGGTGGTAATAAATTAGTCCTTAGGAACGTTCTTTATGTACCTGGTTTGGTGAAAAACATTATTTCAATTCCTGTTTTGGATAATGAAGGTTTTAATTTTACTATTAATAAAGGTTCCTTTTCATTATTTATGAATGATAATGTGTTTTTCACTGGTACATTAAAAGATGGACTATATACCATTGAACCACCTAAGTTAGTGATGCATGTACAACAAAACAAAAGGAAACAAGATAATGAAATATCTGCCCAATTATGGCACGCTAGACTTGGACATATATCTAAGTCAAGGATTCAAAAGTTAGCATCATCTGGCGCGATTGAAATCAATCGCATTGATGAAATGCCGACATGTGAACCATGTTTAAAGGGTAAAATGGCCAAGTTGCCGTTTAAGGGAAACCCTGAGCGAGCCAAGCAAACATTGGACTTAATACATACTGACGTATGTGGACCACTAAGAAAAAGCGCCCGAGGTGGCTATGACTACTTCATCACTTTCACTGACGACTTTAGTCGTTATGGATATGTGTTCTTGTTGAAACACAAGTCTGAAGCCTTTGAGCGATTCAAAGAATTCAAGATGGAAGTAGAGAATCAACTTGGTCATACGATAAAGGCTCTTCGTTCTGACCGAGGTGGAGAATTTCTTAGTAACGAATTTCTGAATTATCTTGTAGAGCATGGAATACTATCGCAGTGGACTCCTCCTGCAACACCCCAATTAAATGGAGTAGCAGAGAGAAGGAATCGAACATTAATGGACATGGTTCGATCCATGATGAGTGCCACTGACTTACCTCTTTCATTTTGGGGACATGCCCTCCTCACGGCAACGAAGATACTGAATATGGTACATTCGAAATCCGTAGAAAAGACACCATACGAACTATGGTTTGGCAAGGCACCCTCATACGCATTCATGCGCATATCGGGATCTCCCGCTTACGTTAAAAAGCTAGTGGGAGATAAATTGGAAACTAAATCCACTTTGTGCAAATTCGTGGGGTATCCGGAAAACTCAATAGGATACGAGTTCTACGATCCTACAAGACAAACAACGTTTGTCTCGAGGAACGCTCACTTCTTGGAGAAGGATTTCTTGGTGGACAAGAAAGAAAATAACGAAGAACTAGATGAGGTCACTGAAGCTGAAAAGACCTTAGAGGTCGATCGAGCTGACCCATCACCACAGGCAGTGGGAGAACAAGAGCATGAAAGTGCACCAGAAAGTACACCGATACTTCGTAGGTCAGAAAGACAACGTAGAGAACCCGAAAGGTACTACGGTCTGCTGCATGAGACTGGACAGTCTCTAACCGACCCAAGGACTTACGAAGAGGCTATGCTAGACATAGACTCGGGAAAGTGGCGCGAAGCCATGGAATCCGAACTGGACTCCATGCACTCAAACAAGGTCTGGGCCTTGGTAGATCCACCAGTGGGAGTGGCTCCCGTGGGTTGCAAGTGGATCTATAAGCGAAAGCTTGGAGTGAACGGAGAGGTGATTACCTACAAGGCGCGACTAGTGGCAAAAGGATACACTCAAAGACCAGGTATCGACTTTGAGGAGACCTTCTCGCCCGTCGCAATGCCCAAATCCATTCGGATCTTGCTGGCCATAGCTGCGTGGTATAACTACGAGATATGGCAGATGGATGTAAAGACTGCCTTTCTCAATGGAGACATTGATAAGGAGATCTACATGGAGCAACCAAAAGGATATGCATCCAAAGGAGATGAACACAAGGTGTGCAAACTCCAGAGGTCCATTTATGGACTGATGCAAGCTTCCCGAAGTTGGAACATTCGTTTTGATGAGACAATCCAAACTTTTGGATTCATCAAGAACATGTTCGAACCTTGCGTGTACAAAAAGATCAGTGGGAGTACAGTTGAATTTTTGGTGCTTTACGTTGACGACATTCTTCTCATTGGAAACAATGTAAAGGCATTGTCTGAAACTAAAGCATGGTTGTCTACACAATTCTCAATGAAGGATATGGGAGAAGCATCCTTTGTACTAGGTATAAGGATCTACCGAGATAGATCAAAAGGACTGCTGGGCCTCTCCCAATCCCAGTACATAGACAAAATCTTGAAAAGATTTAGTATGGAAGAATCCAAGAGAGGATTGCTTCCAATGAGACATGGAATTGCACTCTCCAAGTCTATGGCCCCAAAGACGCCAGAGGAGAGAAGCAATATGTCTCGAGTACCGTATGCATCCGCGATAGGAAGCATAATGTATGGTATGCTATGTACGAGACCAGACGTAGCGTACGCTCTAAGCGTTACAAGTCGCTACCAGTCTGATCCAGGTGAGCAGCACTGGATAGCCGTAAAGGCAATTCTGAAGTACCTGAGAAGGACTAAGGAATTGTTCTTGGTATACGGTGGAGGAGAATTGAAATTGGAAGGCTATACAGACTCAAGCTTCCAATGTGATGTAGACGACTTCAAGTCGACATCAGGATATGTTTTCTGCCTCAATGGTGGTGCGGTTAGCTGGAAGAGCTCCAAGCAGGAAACAACCGCGGATTCAACCACTGAAGCAGAATACATTGCCGCGAGTGACGCAGCAAAGGAAGGTGTTTGGATGAGGAACTTCATCCAGGAATTGGATGTGATACCTAGCATTGCTGAGCCCATTACTATCTTCTGCGATAATAATGGGGCAATAGCGCAAGCAAAGGAGCCGAGATCTCATCAGAAATCCAAGCACGTACAAAGACGATACCATGTGATAAGAGATATCATTGGTAGAGGAGACATTAAGATGGAACGTGTCGACTCGGAAGATAATACGACGGACCCGCTAACGAAGCCTCTGCCTCAAAAGGCATTTGAGAAACATCTGCATAAGATGGGACTCAAGAACATAAAAGACTGGCTTTAGGACAAGTGGGAGATTGATAGAAATAGTGTCCTGCAAGCCAGCTGTATGGCTAGCATTAATTGTAATTAATGAGGAACTATTCAATTTAGATTAATAAATGCACTTTTATTAAATGGTCAACTTTATCTTATGTAATATTTGTCTACGCATAAGGATAGAAGTCCTTAGATCACAGGGCTATGGGACAACCCGTGGACTGATCTCTAAGGTCGTGATCTAGAATATATTCAAGAGCCGTAGAATCCAATCGAGATAGGACATCGTTGGATTCGGTTAGACTCTCACTATTGTGTATACTCCGATGAACTGGAGGACGTTGGGGTCCACGAGCGTGACTTGGATAGTCGATACACATAAGTGGGTGGCTTGCTGGGATGGCAAGCGCACTGAATACCCCAATTAGGAAATAACTCACCATGGAAGCGGTAGTCGCATATCGGGGTTGAAGTTATTTCAATTTACAATAGTATACGAGGAACGATCCCTAACAACTTGAGATGATAGGGTTTATCTGGTGCGAGAACGTCTATGCTTTGATGTGAGTTCCGACTGACTGGGGATCGCCAGAAAGTCTCTGTGGACTCATGTTGAGTATAGAGGAACTCGTATGCAGATTCATATCATTAACAAAGGATCCATTGACTCGACTTGATAGGTCGAGAAATTCTCCTATGAATTTCTGTGAGAAATTAATTCTGATGAAATCCTTGGCCAAGGTAACTGACGACTTTATGTAAGTAGCTCATAAAGAACAAGTCAGAGAGAATTTATTTCGAGATCAGAGAACATAAGGTCAAGACAAAAGATAAGGGAATCCGATGAAAGACCATACCCTTAAGTCTCGACTGGGAGATTGATCAATGGAGAGATTATGTCGTATATGGAAATTGTAAATGATAAAAGGTTCACTGAATTAATTCACCAGTGATTGGGCTCCATGGGCTTGTGACTGGACATCGACCGTGGAGTGTGGGAGAATTCCCAAATTAGCAGGGGTGCTAATTTTGGAATGATTGATCGACAGAGTGTTCGATTAATTTAGAGTATTAATTGCTCGAGTTATTAAATAATATTTAATTACAACCCACGGCCAATTATGTGGTGAACCTATGGGGGCATACACAATACACATGAAGCGTGAGCGAGGAAACAAGAACGAACCAGTCGACTGGGTCGACTGGGTCAAAATCGACTGGGTCGATTAAATGGGTGGGTCGACTGGGTCGACCCATGTGGAACGAAATTGGATCCAATTGGAATTGGATCAAGATTATAAATTAAATTGGAATTTAATTTATGAGTAAATTAATTAATTAGGATTTAATTAATTAATGGAATAATTAATTAATTGGACTTGAAGTTTAATTAATTAATTGGGAGATGATTTAATTAATTGGGCTATTTAATTGGGAGATTAAATAAAGTCCTGAAAGATTAATTAAAGTGGGCCATGTAGGAGAATTAGTATCCTAATCCTAGAAGGATTAGGCTATGGGAGATATCTATAAATAAGAGACTAGGTCTCATATCTCACACACAACTCTTCAAGCAAAATCAAGAAAAGCAAAAAATTCTCTCTCCCTCTCCCTGTGATCGGCCGAACTGCTCTTCCACTTTGGAAGAATTTTTCGTCTTTGTTTTTCGTTTCAAAGTCGTTCTAAAACCTAGATATTAATATACCCTATGTTCTAGTCGATTAGGATATATTAATTTTCGTGATATTGTGGTGTATCAACTCGTAGAGGCGCAACACGTGGGGCGCTACCAAAAGGTGTGGGTCGATCAACCAGGGTCAGAATTCAGAGCTCATCTTGCTAGCCGAGGATTTGCAAGGAGACAGGTATAAACGAGAAAACTTATACTGTCGTTTAATTATATTCATATATATACAACCAGAGAATATCCTGGCAAGATTCTTTAAGAGGCCCTAGAAAATTTTTATATTCCGCTGTGCCTAGGGCTGTTTTTCTTACTGAATCCCAACATGTGGCCCCTTGGGTTCACCATAATTAGCCGTGGGCTCACAAACAATTTGTGATTTAATTAAAAGATTAATTAAACTACTTTTAATCAATCACTCTTAAATATGATCTCATCAAATCTAGAGTACCCAACACTCGAGGTAGTCGTCTAGTCACGGTCAACGAGTCCTAACTAATGATGAAAATAAAGTGTGAACCTTTCTGGAATTGATCTCATCAATCCTCTTACGCATACCACGCACGCACGCTCCTTCCAATAACTAATTTCACAATCGAGGCCTAGGACATGGAGTCCAACGGATTCCTATTAGCCTTGATAACTATGCGTCTTTTTTCTTTATGGTGATTCCTTTTACTGATTACACATTTGGAAACTTCGGCCGAAGATTCCCGGAATCAATCCATACAAAAGAATGCATAGGAAATCGCCCAACCACATCACGGTAGGAGTTAATGGATCCTTTATTGACGTCATTAACCTCACTACAAAGCAATCCATACCCAACGTGAAACTATAATGACTCGCTAATCAGTATTAG
Source organism: Penstemon eatonii (assembly GCA_038501285.1). Classification (NCBI taxonomy): domain Eukaryota; kingdom Viridiplantae; phylum Streptophyta; class Magnoliopsida; order Lamiales; family Plantaginaceae; genus Penstemon; species Penstemon eatonii. The sequence goes on along the minus strand of CM076710.1, from coordinate 39,227,885 downwards.
AGTAACACATCAAAGCATAAACGCTCCGCATGAAGTTCACTCTAACATCTCAAGTCAAAGGACCAATTTACGTATACTATCGTAAGTAGAAGAAATCTTCATCTCCGATAAACTCCTAAGTTGAGATTTTTCTAGCGGGGTTTCGATGCGCTTGATCTCATCAAGCCACCCACTCATATGCATTGATATCTACCATATCGATGTCCATGGAACTATCCATCCCAATGCAAAAGAGAATGCATACTCGTGCAAGTCTTATCGAATACAATGATGCCCTATCTCAATAGTATTTTACGACTTGGAAAGCTTTTAAGATCTTAAACCATAGTAGAACATATTCTATAGAGGGATGCACCATGTTCCATAGTTTCATCGATCTAAGGGCTTCTTAAATTGCTTAGATGTATCACAATAAATGAAGAATTGCCAATGCGAACTTTTATTGATCATGAATAAGATTGATTACAAGAGTATTTACAAGACAACCGATTGGCTTGCAGGGCACTACTCTAACATTCTCCCACTTGCACTAAAGCCAATCGTTCATAACTTTAAGGCCCATCTTAAGGCGATGTCCTTCAAAAGCCTTGATTGGCAATGGTTTAGTCAGTGGGTCCGCCACATTATCTTTCTAGTCGACGTGCGCCACTCTCACGTCTCCTCTATCAATGATATCTCATATAAAATGATATCACCTCAATACGTGCTTGGATCTTTGATGAGATCTTGGCTCCTTTGCTTGCGCAATGGCCCCATTGTTATTACAGAAGATAGCAACGGGTTCGGCAATGCTAGGAACTACACCCAACTCTTGGACGAAGTTTCGCATCCAAACACCTTCTTTAGCAGCATCACATGCAGCTATATATTCTGCTTCGGTTGTGGAATCGGCCACAGTTTCCTGTTTCGAACTCTTCCAACTTACTGCACCTCCGCGCAAGCAAAATACAAAACCTGACATAGACTTGGAGTCATCTACATCACACTCAAAACTAGAGTCAGTGTGACCTTCAAGTTTTAATTCTCCATTACCGTAGACCAAGAACAAATCCTTAGTTCTTCTCATGTACTTAAGGATTGCTTTTACGGCACTCCAGTGACTCTCACCTGCATTGGATTGAAAGCGGCTTGTGACACTAAGAGCTTGTGCCACATCCGGCCTAGTACATAGCATGGATTGATTGATTGATTGGATTGAAAGTGGCTTGTGACACAAAGAGCTTGTGCCACATCCGGCCTAGTACACTAAGTGATAGTGTGGACCATGTGGAACTTTGGTTGGTTCTTCAAAGTGCGATTTCCCATTTATGTCCTCATCATTTTGCGAATTTCCATTTATGTCCTCATCATTCCCCTCCTCTTGAAAATGATTTGCCCTCAAATCAGCACCTACATCAAAATGACTTAAATCAGTAACATTGAACGTAGTGCTAACATTGTACTCACCTGGTAGGTCTAGCTTGTAGGCATTGTCATTGATACGCTCAAGAACTTGAAAAGGACCATCTCCCCTTGGGAGCAACTTCGAACGCCTTTGGGATGGAAATCTTTCTTTCCTCATGTGCAACCAAACCCAATCTCCGGGTTCAAAAACTACCTTGCGACGCCCTTTGTTGGCTTGCTTTGCATATTGTTCCATCTTCTTCTCTATATTGAATCTTGCCTTTTCATGTATCTGCTTAACAAATTATGCCTTTTTCTTTCCATCCAAGTTAACTCTTTCAGACAAAGGTAATGGTGTTAAATCCAATGGAGTTATGGGGTTAAAAACATAAACTATTTCAAATGGAGAAAACTAAGAAGCAGAATGATTGGTACGATTGTAAGCAAACTCAACATGTGGTAAACATTCTTCCCATGTTTTGATATTCATTTTAATTATAGCCCTCAACAAAGTAGATAAAGTCCTATTTAGTACATCAGTTTGACCATTAGTTTGTGGATGACAAGTGGTGGAAAATAACAACTTAGTCCCTAACTTAAACCACAAGGTTTTCCAAAAGTAACTCAAAAACTTAGCATCTCTATCTGAAACAAGTGCTGCAATTCTACTCGATTGGAAATTTCTTGATTCAAGCCAGCTAAAAATCGTGCCATAGTAGCCTCTCGGTCCTCCTCTATGTTTGCTCGGATCATGGCTAACTCCATCTCTTGGTAGTAGTCTTCGACACTCCGATTTTCTTGTACCAGCCTTTGCAACTTCTTGTACAAATCCCGATAATAGTGGCTAGGTACAAAACGCTTTCTCATTACTATTTTCATCACCTCCCAAGAGTCCACCGGTTGTTCTCCATTTCGTCTCCTGTTTAACACCAATTGATCCCACCAAACATTAGCATAATCAGTAAACTCAGTGGCTGCAAGTTTTACCTTTTTTATCTCGGAGTAGTCGTGGCAATCAAAAACTCGCTCCAGTTTCTGTTCCCACTCAAGATAGGTTTCGGGGTCGTTTCTCCCTTGAAAAGAAGGAATGTTCATCTTAATATATTACCCAAGTTATTATCATCCCTATTCCTAACTTCTCTACCCAAACCACGATTTCTCCTATGGCGATTAGATGACCCTTGATCTCCTTCACTAAACCTATCATCATAGTCTTCCTCATCCTCATCTCTTAAGTCCCTAGGTTGAACTCTCCCCCTCCTATTTATATTACAAGTAGTTTTTCGATGTCCCTCAGTTACACTTTCTACCCTATCCAACCTTTCATGAACTTGTTCCAACTCCGTCCTCAATAATCTCTTCATCTCTCCCATCAAAGCTTCCGACAGAAACTTCATATCAAACTTTCCCGACTGTTCTTCAGAGATGTTTTTGTTATTGCGATCAAACATGATTTGCTGCAAGAAAAAAGGCTAGAACAAATATAAATAAAATAAAGGACCTCACAATTCACACCCTTACGTGCTCAAATTAATGATTCAATCAACACTCGTGTTTTCGCACAAAAATTATGGCTTTTACCCTCAAATAATCTAACTCTCTTGCCTTTTTCCACTCTTGGAATTCTCTTTGCTTCTTTTTGAACTAATTTAAAACAACACAAAGATATTCAATAACAAACTCTAGGACAAGAAAACTATCAAACCAAATCTAGGAAAATTATTTCAATAAGGCAAAACTTAGAAGAATTTTCAGTGTGAACACACTCTAAGTCTAGAAAACTATCAAACTCAAACTAGGAAGCTGAATAAAGAAAAGTTTGTTTAAATTTTCGGATTTTTGGCGAACTCTTTTTTTTTTGTTCTACCTCTTTTTTTTTCGTTTTTTTTGTTCGACCTTTTTTTTTCCGAAAAAACTAGAAAATTATAAAGATACTGATGCGAACCTCGATAGGAAGATTCAAATTCAACCCAAGGAAACTAAAAATCAGATTGAAAACGATAGTGAACTTGTGACCCGACGATTATAAGGAATCGCAAACCACAAGTATTCTTGATTGTAGTGAATTTGTGACCCAACGATTATAAAGAATTGCGAACCACAAGTATTGCTTAGGTGCTTGAATCTTGAATTATTTGTCAGGAAAGTTGATTTTATTAAGTTTTTGAAAACTATGAGGATATTTTTGAAAAGTTTTAAACTTGTGGGAATTTGAAAGATTTGATTTTTGAAGTAACAAGATACTCAATACTTTTATTTGATTTTCGATATGAATTTAGCTAAAAATCTTTTGATTTAAAGTTTGTTGCAATTTTTTGCAAAAATGGATATTTTTATAAGTTTAGGGGCTGTTTTGTACATCTGGAAAATGAAGGGAAAATTTTGCTGTTATGGCGTTGTTTTATCTAATTAGTATTTTGAGTTTATAAAATAATATCTCTTAATTGAAGTTGATGTCGTAAGTTCTAAGCACTTTTGTGTGATATGTTAGTTTAGGAAATCCTTGTGTAGGATTTTCATTAGTTACGTTTTAGTAAGGTTGTTAGATACATGTTAAGTCGTATATGTACTTGCTCAGGTTTCGGATACGCATCATTTTTGGAGTTTTAGTCACTATACTAAACGACAAAGGTGAGCGCTGTGTATTCATTTGTGCGTCAGTCTAATATGCTAGTAGGTTGAGTCTAAGCATGTGTTATATTCTAATTTCTCTTGCATGTTGTCACGAATAGATTGGACTTGTTATGTCGATATTACTCGCATGAAATCCTAAGTATATCAACATGATAATCCAATACATGCTACATCCGAATCTACTAGTTGCAAATACATTTTACTAAAGCATGTCACCTAAAATTGCATCTTATAAGTTGTTAAATTAAATGCTTATAATATGTTAAATATGTTTGATATGTTATGTTTCCGTTTGTCTCCGATTATGTGTTTCCGTTTGTTTCCGATTTTGTGTGGGCCCTATTTGTTTGGTATATGGACCCTAGTTGCAAATAGGGCTGGGTAAATGGGATCGGGTTTCGGGTACCCGTCCCGTCCCGATCGGGTTTTTCCCATTTGGGACGGGACAAAACGGGTATTTTTTTAGTTGGGACGGGACAAAACCCGGTCCCGAAAAATCGGGACCGGGTTTCGGGTTTTGATCCCCACCCGATCGGGGAACCCGGTCCCGATTACATAATTTAATTAAAACATATATATAATCAAAATACCTAATCTAAATCTAAAATTCAACCATTCACATCTCATTCTACGTATTCTTCTTCTCTAAAATCCAAACATACAAGTAAATGTATCTAATCAAAATACTTAACTCCACCACAACTCAACTCCCGCCGTCCGCCACTGATCCGTTGCTTGCCGACGTTCAGTTTTTCAATGCTAGCCTATTATAAGTTGTTAAATGCTAAACTATCAACTTATATGTTCCGTGTTTCACTCTTTTCAGTTTCAGGTGTTCTGGAAATAATAGTCGGGTTGCGGTTAGGTCATCACGGTTACGGTCCCACCCTAGTATTCGGGAGAGCAGTAATATTTTGTGGTCGATTTATGCTTTTTTTTCGATTTTGTTTAAAACATTGATTAGAATGTTTGATTCGATAAAGTTGATTTTTATTTTCATAAAAGCGACAAGATTTTCATAAATCGTTTATTTATCTCTCTCGGTTGAGTTTGTTCAAATCTTTTGATATGTTATGATTAAATGCTTTCGCTTTAAAACTCTACTATGAAAATTAATTTTATTTGTTCGTAAAAAAAAAACTTAGTAATTTAAATTGTTCCTATTTTATTTTAAACCACTTCCGCCTTAAAAACTTTTAATTCTCGATTTTAATTTATAGTTTCCGTTTCAAAAAAAAAAAAAAAAAGAGCTTCGATATTCTTCACACTTTTTCAAAATAATAATAATTTTCCGACCGTTATCCAAAGGACCCGCGGAGCCGGACCGTTACACCTTGGGCCAAGATATATATCCCTAGGGATGGTTCACCTAGCACACCTCCTCAAGTATAAATACCACTCGCATTTATGACGCCAGACACGCTTTCCCAGGTGCTTTTAGGTCGAAGCTACTCATCGGAATCTCCTCTGAACTTAGATTAGATCACTTTGTACTGTATTCAGTCTCTACCTTGTACGACATCCTATAATGCTCAGATAGGCCCACATATTGTAATCTTTACATTTGTGTTCAAAATATACATATTCGAGATCATATTACCCATACTTTTGTCTTTACTTTCCTTTATTGATCTCATACGAAACCACGTAAGATCACTTAATAATCTTAACTGGCTAGAACATAGAAATTATTAAGATCTAAAACTAAAGAACAATTTGGGAGCAAGAATCGAAAAACGAAAACTCCTCTAAATGGGAAGAGGGTTCGGCCGATCCAAGTGAGAGAGAGGGGAGAGAGTTTTGCTAGACTTAATCTTGTGTGATTGTAGGTTATGTAATTATGTGTGGGATCTATCATATTCTCATATATATAGATATAAATGGCTCAATTAATTAATTACTCTCTCATTTAATTAAATTAGACTCTAAGCCTATTTAATTAAATATTCTTATAATCAATTAAATCCAATTAAATTAATTAACTTACTAATTAAATTCCAATTTACTTTATAATCTCGATCCAATTCCAATCGGATCTCGTCTGTTCCAATTGGGTCGACCCAGTCGATCCAGTTGTTCTTTGTTTCCTTGCTTTCGCTTCATGTTTATCGTGTATGCCCCCGTAGGTTCACCACATAATTGGTCGTGAGTTATAATTAAATATTTATTTAATTACTCGAATATTAAATATTCTAAATCAATCGAACACTGTCGACGGATAATTCCAAAATTAGCACCCCTTTCAATTTTGGAATTCTCCCACACTCCATGGTCGGTGTCTGGCCACAAGCCCATGGAGCCCAATGACTAGTGAATTAATTTAGTGAACCTTTTAATCATTTACAATTTTCATATACGACATAATCTCTCCATTGATCGATCTCCCAGTCGAGACTTAAGGGTATGGACTTTTCATCGGTTCCCTTTTTTTGTCTTGACCTTATGCATTCTGATCTCGACATAATTCTTTTTGACTTAATCTTTATGAGCTAATTTCATAAAGTCGTCAAATACCTTGGCCAAGGATTTTACCAGAATTAATTTCTCATAGAAATCCATAGGAGAAATTCCCAACCTATCAAGTCGGGGTCAATGGATCCTTTGTTCATGATATAAACCTGCATACGAGTCCTTCTATACCCAACGTGAATCCTCAAAGACTTTCTGGTAACCTCCAGTCGGTCGGACCTTACATCCAAGTGTAGACGTTCTCGCACCAGATAAACCTTATCACCTCAAGTATTAGGGATCATTCCTCGTATACTATCGCAAATTGGAATAACTTCAACCCCGATATGCGACTACCGCTTCCATGGTGAGTTATTCAAGTCACCCACTTATGTGTATCGACTATCCCAGTCATGCTCATGGACCCCAGCGTTTGATAGGATAGTGCCCAGCATGCCGATTCACTTTAGCTTGTAATAGGTCCATTCTGTAAATAAACAATTGATTCTATAAATAATACGCATGTTTATTTATATCTGTATAGAATAAACAATGGCCAACTTCATCTCTCGCGAATACATTTAATCAATTGGATGAAATCCTTAGATCACATTTGACTATGGGACGATTCACTTCGTTACTGAGTGCAATCATGAAATAGTCTCTAAAGTAGTGATCTTAAAACATGCTTCAAGTCATAGATTCCGAACGAGACAGGGTATCGAAGGAATCGTCAAGACTTGTATGAATATGCATGATTCACGTGGAGTTAATTTGTAGAGTTTCATGAACAAGACATTTGATGTCGGTGCATAGAGTACGTGGTTCGATAGGGGATCGAACGCATCGAACGACCCAAATAGAGAAACCCATTGTGGAAGCGCATGATGCATATCGGTGATGGGACGTTTCTCAAGGCTTATAATATTGTACGATTTAGTCCTTAGACTTGAGGTGCTAGGGCGAATTTGGTACATGAGTGTGCGTACTTAGATCTAGGTACAGGTCACGTAGCCTGACCATAATGTGCCTAGGTTGGGTGCGTATAGTTGTGTACGCGAGTGGTTAGTACTAATATGGATTTTACCGACTCATCGTAATGGATGAGAGAATTTCCTATAAGATTCTTAGATAATAGATCCGAGAAACCCGTGGCCACAGTCGGTGACGGATTTGGAAAGAGGTTTCCAAATTTAGCAGTCACACTGGATTATTATCCCAAATTAGAAAGTATAGTTATCGAGATAATTCGAGGTGACAATCAATTCACACACCCTAGGTCTCGATCGGGAAATTAAGTCAATAGAAGGACCGTATGTACATGGCAGTTATAAAAGGTAAGGTTCACAAATATCAATTCACCTAAAGTTGGGCTTCACGTGCTTGTGGCTAGACATCGACCATGAAGTGTGGGTACTCCTGAATTAATCAGGGAGATTAATTCTAGAGTGGTCAATTAAAGGGGTTTAATTGATCAGAGCAATTAACTGCTCATAAATTAAATCACGAAGAGTTCGTGGGCCTGCTGCCAATTGATGGTGAACCTAGAGGGTCACACACAATATAGAGTGACAGTCATAAAATGAAAGATTTGATTTAAGGAAGAAATCAATAGATGAATTAAAGTGTTAATTCAAGTGGAAGATTAATTATTTAGATAGTCAATTAATTAAATATTAATTAAAGTGTTAATTAATTGAGAGAGATATTAATTTATTAATTAATTGGGCTAATTTAATTAATGAGTTAATTAAATTAAGCTGCAAGACATGAGCCTTTAATTAAAAGCCCAAAAGAAGTCTTGCAAGACTAGGATAACTAAGGAGGCCTATATAAGGAGTCCAGAAGAGACTAAAACAAGAGTTACAAACTTTGCATCAAAACCCTAGCCGCCTCCTTCAACCCTAGCCGCCCCTTATTGTGCCGCCCCCTCTCTCTGTGCTCTTCCATATCCAGATCTAGATATGCTTCTTCCTCCTTGACAACCTTCAAGATCTAGTTCGTAGCATTCGACTTGAAAGTGTTACTACAATCCAGCTGGTGTGGATACGCTCTGGAGGTGAGACAACTGGATCACTGCTTGTGAATCAAGGACAAAGCCGTAGATTACCATGCCTTTGGTGAGGTAAATCGTAGAACACCCCCTTTTGTATTTATGTTTGTTGCTTGATTCAACCTTTTCACATATATAAGATGGATTTTATATCGTGGGACTGATGGGTATCTTGGAAAAAAAAATTAAATTTTGCAGTTTCATTGTTTTGATAACCGAGATATCCAAACAGTGGTATCAGAGCCAACTCCATTATTATTATGCGAAAATGCCTGAACGTAATAAAATATATGGATAATCGCAATTTTTGTGAAATAAGGGCTGAATTTTTGTTTCTGTTTTCTGAAATTTTTTGAAAATCTGGACCGTGTTTGCAATTCTGGTCTATACGTAATTTTGTGTCATTTTGTAATTTTTGAAAATTAAAGGACTGTATTGTAATTTTCGAAAGTTCAAGGGTCTATTTGCAAAAACCAAAAATTTTCTGGATTCAAAATTTTAATTTCTGGTATTCTGGCCGATTTGGTTTTTGGGGGCGTTTTGTAACTTTTCAAAAACTTCAGGGTTAAAAAAACCAATTTTCGTAAGTTGAGGGGGCCGAACTGCAATTTTCAAAAGTTGAAAAATCCGAATCTGATTTTATGCAGAAAATTGATTTTGTCATAATTAGTAGTGACTAAAGTAAGTATCATAGGTAGTTATTTTTAAAAGGAGTTTTAAGAATAAGAAAGAAATACGTAAAAAGTTATTTGCTTGTTTCTTGCTCTACATGAACTGTTTACGTGGTTTTCAATCGTGCCGAGCCATGATCCTAGGGTAGATGTAATTGGTTTAATTTATAGTTTGGTTTTTTTTGGGCCCGCGAGCCTTAAGTTTTTGGGCCAGTTTGAGCCTTTGTAATAGGTTAGGACTTTACTGTTTTATTAGTTTAGAATGGAGGCCCGTTACAAGCAAGGTGGGAGCCCAAGAAGAATTGAAGGCTATGTATGCATGGTTATCTATGTAATAGCCTAGGTCTTTTGAGAACCCTTTAGATTGACCAATTGGTCCAACATCATGGCTCGATGATGGCCCAAATAGGAGGCTCCCGATCGAAAACATATTGTGGTAGTATGCATGCTAGGCTTGTATGTTTTTAATTTATTTATCATATTTGGCTTGTATGTGATGCGCGCTAGAATCTAGATAGTAAATAAAAGATAAAGCATAATTTATACGGTGAGATCTCAAGGAGAGTTAGTATAACTTTCAAACCCGAAATTCCCTTCTCGAATAAAATATTAAGCCAAATTAAATACATTTAAAATGAAGTTTTAAAGATCCAAGCCTTCCATCAATAGAAGCTAGCGTAACTTGTCTACTTATTGATAGAGGTGATCCAGAGTCTGGCACCCGAGTCGAAGAAAGGGACAATACACGAAATTCCTTGACTCCTGTTTTTTACTAAACTCGACAAGGGTGAGGACTGGTCCGGATGTGAATATCGACCGACAACCAGTTACGGAGAGTTCACGACCGGGCTCGTTGCTCATCATGATTGATGGGTTAGACTTAACAATTAGTAACACTTGTGATGTAGCAGTGCTAGATAAGTACGAAAACCGAGGAAAAATAGCTTGAAGGTTGTGTAATGACACAATTGGTAAAAGTATACCTACCTGGAGAATTAATTGTATGGCCACGAGTCGTGGGTGCAATTAATGTCTGCTGGGACGTCATGACCTACTAGGAGATAAGATTTCCCGAGCAATCAATTGGGTGATTGTTTCGACAAAATAGTGGGAGAACTTTTCCGAAACCAAGATCAAAATTAGTTAATTATAAGTATTAAGCGTAGATCAGTTAGCTGAATGTTGTCTTCTTTCCATTTGTAGATATTTTTAGAACAATGTCTAAGAATCCATTATCTGTCATCCTCGACGCCAATAAACTGAATGGGTCGAACTTTTTCGAATGGAAAGAAACCTAAGGATAGTCCTCGACTCCAAGCATCGGAGCTATGTACTCGACACACCTATGCTTGCTGCACCCGCAGCACGAGCTACTGAGGAACAACGAACTGCCCATGCTAAAAGGGTTGATGATGATCTTCAGGTTCGCTGCCTCATGCTAGCTTCAGTGTCGAATGAGCTGCAGAAACAACAAGCTGAAATACCGCTTGCTAGAGATATACTTCTCCACCTCCAATAGTTGGTTGGAGAAAGGTTGTATCGAAAGGTTCGCGACCACTAAGGAGTTGTTTAATCTCAAGATGGCTGAGGGAAGCAGTGTCAATGATCACTGTCTGCGTTTTATCAACCTGGTTGAAAAACTAGGGCGATTGGACGTGGAATTGCACGCTGATCTTAGCACTGACCTCCTTCTCCATACGTTGCCTCGCTCGTTCGACCAGTTTGTGTTGAACTTCAACATTGAGGACAGAAAACTCGCTCTTCACGAACTGACCAATTTTTTGGTTATGGCAGAATCCACTCTCAAGAAAGCGAAACCCGTGATGATTGCACACCAATCGAAGGGTGCAACGCCCAAAAGAGGTAAGAAGAAGAAGAAAGTGTTCTCTTCCTAAGCAGTCACCAAGGTTGTCGAAAAGAAGTGTAAAAGCCCAGATGAATGTTTTTACTGCAAGAAAGTAGGGCACTGAAAAAGGAACTGCCCAGACTACCTGAAACTGGTAGCCAAAGGTATTTTCTTGGTTGAAGTTAATATTTTAATTAAATGTGTATCTGTTGGGATTCGGTAAGATAAACAGCCCTACAGGCAGCGGAATTTAATTTATTTTGGGGCCTCTTGCGGAATCTTGCCAGGACACTAAACTTGTTGTATATATATGAATAATTAAAACAATCAGAATAATTAGATCCAAATTATACCTGACTCCTTGCAAATCCATGTAGCTAGCAAAGTTGGGTTTCTCCCTCGGGTGGGTCGATCCTAAACCCTGTTGTAGCGCCTCACATGTTGCGCCTCTACGAGTTGATACATCACAATATCACGAAAATAAATATATCCTAATCATCCAGAACATAGGGTATATTTAGATCTAGGGTTAGCGAACGACTTAGGAGCTAAAATCGAAAACGAAAAATTCTTCCAAAGAAGAAGGGTTCAGCCGATTTTACTTAGGGAGAAGGAGAGAGAATTTTCTTGACTTGGTATTTTTGCTCTTGAGTTGTATGTGTGAGATATGACATCATGTCTCCTATTTATAGGTTTTCATTAACCTAATCCTCCCAGGATCAGGACTCTAAGTCTCCTACATGGGCCATGGCCCTTTTAATCAGAAGACTAAGTCTTCTAATTAATTCATGGCCCACTCCTTAATTAATTTAATTAGGCTTTATTTAATTTCTCAAATAAATGGCCCAATTGATTAATTACTCTCCCAATCAATTAAATTAGATTCTCAGTCTATTTAATTAAATCTTCCTCTAATTAATTAAATTCAACTTAATTATTAACTTACAAACTAAATTCCAATTTAATTTATAATCTTGATCCAATCCCAATCGATCACTTTCGCTCCAATTAGGTCGACCTAGTTTACCCAGTAGACCCAGTCAACCCAGTCGATTCGGTCGACCCAGTTGCTCTTCTTTTCCTTGCTTTCGCTTCATGTGTATTGTGTATGCCCTAGGTTCACCACATAATTTGCCGTGGGTTATAATTAAATATTTATTTAATTACTCGAGTATTAAATACTCTAAATCAGTCGAACTCTCTTTCGACTGATCATTCCAAAATTTGCACCCCTGCCAATTTGGGAATTCTCCCACACTCCACGGTCGATGTCTGGCCACAAGCGCATGGAGCCCAATCACTGGTGAATTAATTCAGTGAACCTTTTAATCATTTACAATTTCCATATACGACATAATCTCTCCATCGATCAATCTCCCAGTCGAGACTTATGGGTATGGACTTTTCATCGGTTCCCTTTTCTTTCGTCTTGACCTTATGCATTCTGGTCTCGAAATAATTCTCTTTGACTTTATCTTTATGAGCTACTTTCATAAAGTCGTCATATACCTTGGCCAAGGATTTTATCAGAATTAATTTCTCAGAGAAATTAATAGGAGAAATTCCCAACTTATAAAGTGGGTCAATGGATCCTTTGTTGATGATATGAACCTGCATACGAGTTCCTCTATACCCAACATGAGTCCACAGAGACTTTCTGGTAATCTCCAGTTGGTCGGGACTCACATATAAGTATAGACGTTCTCGCACCAGATAAACCCTATCATCTCAAGTATTAGGGATCGTTCCTCGTATACTATCGTAAATTGGAATAACGAAAAAAAAATTGAGAGAGAAAAAAAGAAATGAGAGAAAAAAAAAGTTCAAAAAAAAAAAAAGTTTTTCAATGTTTAAATGTTAGATCTACAAGGTCGGCGAAGATTTGAGGACAAATCTATTTTAAGAGGGGGAGAATGATATGACCATGAAGAGCACAAAAAGAGATTTGGAAGAATTAATTAGAGACAAGTTCTTGGGTCAAGAAGAATTACTTGTGCATCAAGATTAAAGAAGATTTATTTGCTTGTCATGTGGGAGTTTTTAATTTAGTTAGGTTTTAATTTCGAATTTATTGTCCATATTTTTGTAGGATTAGTTTATTCTTTACTAGGATTTAGTTTCCTTTTGTTATTAGGTTAGTTTACTATTTTATAGTTTCCTAGTTCTTTTCAAGATGTAATCTTGTCCTATTTAAAGGATGTTTTTCTTTAATGAATTCAAAATTTAGTCTTCAATTAATTTGTGTTGAGTATTCTCCACCTTCTTTAAAGAATTCTTCTTCATGAACTTATCAAAGATCAGTAAAATCTTTGTGGTGTTCAATGACTTATCAAACGATTTATCCACCATGGTTTGTGGCATCCTACCGAACTTATCAAGCATTCTTGTGGCGTTCCGACTTATCAAGCGATTCAGTCAACATCGTTTGTGGCGTCCTCATGAACTTATCAAGAACACTTGTGGCGTTCATCCATCGACTTATCAAGCGATTCATCCATCATGTTTGTGGCGTCTTCAATAAATCCATCTAAACCTGATTGTAGAACGATCCTAGGAGTCCTAATAATTCGGGTCTCGTTATTCGTGGCGAGGTTCATATCATTTGGTATCAGAGCCAAATTCTAGTCCAGGTTTGCAAAAAAAATAGAGTTGAAAAAAAAACGAAAAAAAAAGTTCAAAAAAATAAAAAAAGGTTTTTCAATGTTGACATGTTAGATCTACAAGGTCGGCGAAGATTTGAGGACAAATCTATTTTAAGAGGGGGAGAATTATATGACCATGAAGAGCACAAAAATAGATTTGGAAGAATTAATTAGAGACAAGTTCTTGGGTCAAGAAGAATTACTTGTGCATCAAGATTAAAGAAGATTTATTTGCTTGTCATGTGGGAGTTTTTAATTTAGTTAGTTTTAATTTCGAATTTATTGTCCATATTTTTGTAGGATTAGTTTATTCTTTACTAGGATTTAGTTTCCTTTTGGTATTAGGTTAGTTTACTATTTTATAGTTTCCTAATTCTTTTCAAGATGTAATCTTGTCCTATTTAAAGGACTTTTTTCTTTAATGAATTCATGATTTAGTCTTCAATTAATTTGTGTTGAGTATTCTCCACCTTCTTTGAAGAATTCTTCTTTATGAACTTATCAAAGATCAGTAAAATCATTGTGGCGTTCAATGACATATCAAACGATTTATCCACCATCGTTTGTGGCGTCCTACTGAACTTATCAAGCATTCTTGTGGCGTTCCGACTTATCAAGCGATTCAGTCAACATCGTTTGTGGCGTCCTGATGAACTTATCAAGAACACTTATGGCGTTCATCCATCGACTTATCAAGCGATTCATCCATCATCGTTTGTGGCGTCTTCAATAAATACATGTAAACCTGATTGTAGAACGATCCTAGGAGTCCTAATAATTCGGGTCTCGTTATTCGTGGCGAGGTTCGTATCATTCGATGACAAAAAACGAAAAAAAAATCGAAAAAAAATGGTTTTTCAATGCTTACATGTTAGATCTATAAGGTTGTGGAAAATTTGAGTACAAATCTCTTTTAAGAGGAGGAGAATGATGTGATCATGAACTGCCCAAAAATAGACTTGAAAGAATTAATTGAAGACAAGTTGTTGGGTCAAGAAGGATTACTTGCTCATCAAGATTGATGAAGATCTAGTCCATATTTACTTGTCATGTTTGACATTTTAATTTAGTAATGTTTAATTTCGAATTTAGCTCCTTGTTTTTGTAGGATTAGTTTATTCTTCACTAGGATTTAGTTTCCTTTTGGTATTAGGTTAGTTTACTATTTTATAGTTTCCTAATTCTTTTCAAGATGTAATCTTGTCCTATTTAAAGGACTTTTTTCTTTAATGAATTCATGATTTAGTCTTCAATTAATTTGTGTTGAGTATTCTCCACCTTCTTTGAAGAATTCTTCTTTATGAACTTATCAAAGATCAGTAAAATCATTGTGGCGTTCAATGACATATCAAACGATTTATCCACCATCGTTTGTGGCGTCCTACTGAACTTATCAAGCATTCTTGTGGCGTTCCGACTTATCAAGCGATTCAGTCAACATCGTTTGTGGCGTCCTGATGAACTTATCAAGAACACTTATGGCGTTCATCCATCGACTTATCAAGCGATTCATCCATCATCGTTTGTGGCGTCTTCAATAAATACATGTAAACCTGATTGTAGAACGATCCTAGGAGTCCTAATAATTCGGGTCTCGTTATTCGTGGCGAGGTTCGTATCATTCGATGACAAAAAACGAAAAAAAAATCGAAAAAAAATGGTTTTTCAATATTTACATGTTAGATCTATAAGGTTGTGGAAAATTTGAGTACAAATCTCTTTTAAGAGGAGGAGAATGATGTGATCATGAACTGCCCAAAAATAGACTTGAAAGAATTAATTGAAGACAAGTTGTTGGGTCAAGAAAGATTACTTGCTCATCAAGATTGATGAAGATCTAGTCCATATTTACTTGTCATGTTTGACATTTTAATTTAGTAATGTTTAATTTCGAATTTAGCTCCTTGTTTTTGTAGGATTAGTTTATTCTTCACTAGGATTTAGTTTCCTTTTGGTATTAGGTTAGTTTACTATTTTATAGTTTCCTAGTTATTTTCAAGATGTAATCTTGTCCTATTTAAAGGACCTTTTTCTTTAATGAATTCAAAATTTAGTCTTCAATTAATTTGTGTTGAGTATTCTCCACCTTCTTTAAAGAATTCTTCTTCATGAAATTATCAAAGATCAGTAAAATCTTTGTGGCGTTCAATGACTTATCAAACGATTTATCCACCATCGTTTGTGGCGTCCTACCGAACTTATCAAGCATTCTTGTGGCGTTCCGACTTATCAAGCGATTCAGTCAACATCGTTTGTGGCGTCCTTATGAACTTATCAAGAACACTTGTAGCGTTCATCCGTCGACTTATCAAGCGATTCATCCATCATCGTTTGTGGCGTCTTCAATAAATCCATCTAAACCTGATTGTAGAACGATCCTAGGAGTCCTAATAATTCGGGTCTCGTTATTCGTGGCGAGGTTCATATCATTTGGTATCAGAGCCAAATTCTAGTCTCAGGTTTGCAAAAAAAAAGAGAGTTGAAAAAACAAACGAAAAAAAAAATTGAGAGAGAAAAAAAGAAATGAGAGGAAAAAAAATGAAAAAAAAAGTTCAAAAAAAAAAAAAAAGGTTTTCAATGTTTACATGTTAGATCTACAAGGTCGGCGAAGATTTGAGGACAAATCTATTTTAGGAGATGGAGAATTATATGACCATGAAGAGCACAAAAATAGATTTGGAAGAATTAATTTGAGACAAGTTCTTGGGTCAAGAAGAATTACTTGTGCATCAAGATTAAAGAAGATTTATTTGCTTGTCATGTGGGAGTTTTTAATTTAGTTAGGTTTAATTTCGAATTTATTGTCCATATTTTTGTAGGATTAGTTTATTCTTTACTAGGATTTAGTTTCCTTTTAGTATTAGGTCAGTTTACTATTTTATAGTTTCCTAGTTCTTTTCAAGATGTAATCTTGTCCTATTTAAAGGACCTTTTTCTTTAATGAATTCATGATTTAGTCTTCAATTAATTTGTGTTGAGTATTCTCCTCCTTCTTTGAAGAATTCTTCTTCATGAACTTATCAAAGATCAGTAAAATCATTGTGGCGTTCATGATAGAATAGTGTCCTGCAAGCCAACTATTTTGGCTGCATTTAATTGAAAGGACCATTCAATTGGATTAATAAATGCATTTTATTATTATATGGTCATCTTTATCTTATGTAATAATTATCTACGCATAAGGATAGAAGTCCTTAGATCACAGGGCTATGGGACAACCCGTGGACTGATCTCCAAGGCCGTGATCTAGAACATATTCAAGAGTCGTAGAACCCAATCGAGATAGGACATCGTTGGATTCGGTTAGACTCTCACTATTGTGTATACTCCGATGAACTGGAGGACGCTGGGGTCCACGAGCGTGACTGGGATAGTCGATACACATAAGTGGGTGGCTTGCTGGGATGGCAAGCGCACTGAATACCCCAATTAGGAAATAACTCACCATGGAAGCTGTAGTCGCATATCGGGGTTGAAGTTATTCCAATTTGCAATAGTATACGAGGAACGATCCCTAACTACTTGAGGTGATAGGGTTTATCTGGTGCGAGAACGTCTATACTTTGATATGAGTTCCGACTGACTGGAGTTCGCCAGAAAGTCTCCGTGGACTCATATTGGGTATAGAGGAACTCGTATGCAGATTCATATCATCAACAAAGGATCCATGGACCCGACTTGATAGGTTGGGAAATTCTCCTATGGATTTCTGTGAGAAATTAATTCTGGTAAAATCCTCAGCCGAGGTATCTGACGGCTTTATGTAAGTAGCTCATAAAAATTAAGTCAAAGAGAATTATTTCGAGACCAGAATGCATAAGGTCAAGACAAAAGAAAAGGGGAAACCGATGAAAGACCATACCCTTAAGTCTCGACTGGGAGATTGGTTGATGGAGAGATTGTGGCGTATATGGTAATTGTAAATGATAAAAGGTTCACTGAATTAATTCACCAGTGATTGGGCTCCATGGGCTTGTGGGCAGACATCGACCATGGAGTGTGGGAGAATTCCTAAATTGGCAGGGGTGCTAATTTTGGAATGGTCAGTCGACAGAGTGTTCGACTGATTTAGAAAGTATTTAATACTTGAATAATTGAATAAATATTTAATTATAACCCACGGCCAATTATGTGGTGAACCTATGGGGGCATACACAATACACATGAAGCGAAAGCAAAGGAAAAGGAAACAACTGGGTCGACCGAATCGACTGGGTCGATTGGGTCGATCGGGTCTAAAAAATCGACTGGGTCGATTGGTGACTGGGTCGACCCAATTGGAACAAATTGGATCCAATTGGAATTGGATCAAGATTATAAATTAAATTAGAATTTAATTTGTAAGTTAATTAATTAAGTTGGATTTAATTAATTATAAAAAGATTTAATTAAATAGACTTGGAGTCTGATTTAATTAATTGGGAGTAGTTAATTAATTAGGCTATTTAATTGGGATATTAAACAAAGCCTGATTAAATTAATTAACTGGGCCATGAATTAATTAGGAAGACTTAGTCTTCTAATTAAAAGGGCCATGGCTCATGTAGGAGAATTGGAGTCCTAATCCTAGGAGGATTAGGTTAATGAGATAACTATAAATAAGAGACTAGGTCTCATATCTCATATACAACTTTTGAGAGCCAAAAGGTTAAGTCAAGAAAAACTCTCCCTCTCCTCTCCCAATTAGAAATCGACCAAACACCTTCTTCCTTAGGAAAAATTTTTCGATTTCGTTCTTCGTTCCAATCTTGTTCCCTAACCTTAGATCTTAATATATCTTGTGTTCTAGCCGATCAAGATATATTATTTTCGTGTAATTGTGGTGTATCAACCCATAGAGGCGCAACACGTGGGGCGCTACTACAGGGCATAGGATCGACCAACATGAGGGAGAAACTTGACTACATCTGCCAACTAGGATTTGCAAGGAGACAGGTATAACGTGTAAACTGTTTATACTGTCGTTTATTTAATATTCATATATATACAACTAGAGAAGTATCCTAGCAAGATTTCGTAAGAGGTCCTAAAAATTTTAAATTTCGCTGTGCCTAGGGCTGTTTATCTTACCGAATCCCAACAGTGGTATCAGAGCCAACTTTAGGCTTTGTATACATATGAATTTGCAAATTCTGTGATCTAAATCGTATGTTTGATTTATGTATGGCTAGTTCTTTAACTGTATATGTTTTAGGACGAAGATCTATTAACTTAGATTTAATGTAAAATTTTGATTCAAAATTTTATCGTGTTAATTTTTATTTTGGATTGGGATTTAATTGAACTGGATCTATTTCTAATTAAATCAACAAGTAATCGAACAAAAAAAAATTCAAAATTGGATCCAACCGCGGTGGCACGCGGCGGTGTGCGACAGCGCACAGTGGATGGGCGGCTACCGCGAGCTGCTGCCCACGGCAGCGTACGAATAGCACACTGGTTGCACGTGCGGCACACGACAGCAGCCCACGGGCTATCTGCCGCGTGCTGTCACGCACAACCGTGCGCCGCCGTGCACTGCCACACGCAGCCTTGGCTGCCACGGACAGCCCACGCGCGGACTTTGTGGCCGCGTGTGTTGGCCACGTGGTAGTCCTCGATTGGTCACGTATTGGTTGATTTTTGGTTGGACTCTAATTCTGCCTATTTTGATGAATCTGAAAATCTTGGAGATTTGGTTGTTATGGAATCTTGGTGAATCTTGAATTGATCTTAGAGATCTAATTAACAAGGAAAGTTAAAGTTTCATTTGTGATATGACATTTAATTAGAATTAATGTCTTCTAGTTAATTACCAAGATTAAAGATCTTAGAGATCTTATTAATCAAGTAAACTTAGAGTTTCAATTGTGATAAGAGATTTAACTAAAGAAAACTTAGAGTTTCAATTATTAATCAAGGAAACTTAGAGATTTCAATTGGATAAGGTAGAAATCTTGGTGGATTTGGACACTACCTTAGTTAACTAATCTAGTCAAAATAGGATTATCTTGAGAATCTTGGAGATTTGTAAAATTGGGAAGCTTAGAGTTTTGGATAAGATAGTAATCTTGAAAGATTTGTAACTATCTTAATTAACCAACTTTATCAAGATAAGAGTTATAGATTACTTAGAACTCAAGTAAAAGTTAATTAATCTTACAGATTAATTGTTAATTCAAAATTAAATTAACTTGGATATTTTTTGTGAATTAAAATTAAAGAAGCCGGTAAATTTACATTTATGCCCTTATGTGAATTTATGCATGTTCTTGAATGAATATGTGGATTGGTCGATTTTGCCCTTAAGCCCTGTGTAGTTTTTTGTTTATTTATTTTCTTGGTTGTAATTAAATGGGCCTGATTGGTGCCCTTGCTTGCGCAAACAAATGTAATAGAATAGGACCATTTAAATATGTAAGCTAGGCTTAGATTAAGCTTGGAGCCGAAAAGACCTCATGAAGACTTGGAGATCCACATGGAGACCCATTACCTTGGAGGACATGGAGGTCCAATTCATTACATGGAGGCCAAATCAAGGAGGATATTACAAGAAGGCCTATGATGTATGGGGTTTGAAAATTGTAATAGTTAGGACATTTAATTTCCACCCTAGACTGACCAATTTATCCATCATGTGGCTCGTGATGGATCGCATAGGATGGGCAATCGATCAATCGTATGTGCAATGCTAGGTGATGAATGTTTACTTTTTCGTAATTATTCTTTGATGTATGAGATGCATGCTTAGGATAGAAAAACGTAAACAAGATAATTGATAATCTGATGAGACCTCGCACTTGAACATTTCATAAAACCTCCAATTGAACCTAAAGCTCAATTAGAATATTAAATCGAATAACGGGCGCATAGAATGGTGTTTATGGTCCGAGCCTATCCAATTACTAGGTCTTAGGCATATCGTACGAATATATCTCGATGTCTCACGAGTCGTGGGTCGAGTTAGAGGAAGATGGTATGTCTATTGCCTCGATGCACAGTTTAGTGCCAAGGGAGGGGATAGCAAGGTTCTAGGCGCTGTCTCACGAGTCGTGGGGCGTCTAGGATTAAACTATTATTCTTCACGAGTATTGGACATGATTTAACGCGATTAAGTATGGATGTCTCACGAGTCGTGGGTCCATAACAAAAAACGAGGCTAAATGAACTCAAGGGTTAGCTTGGATGGTTAACCGGCGACATGATTGCCCACCAAGTGGATCAATTGGTATGATCAACGAGTCGTGGGTACTGAGCGATTGCATTTGGGCCTTGAGCCCATTAGGAAATTTTTATTTCCCAAACCTTATGTGGGGGCATAAGTATTCGACAAAAATAATGGGAGTAATTTACAAATGAAAACCATGTTTGTAAATTATGCATTGATATTAATCTGCCGCGTATTTATCGTCAAGTTTATGATAGTTTTTCATAAGTAATGTATCCTTGAATATTTACCATCATACTTGAATCAAATAAATTGACTGAACCCAAATGAATTTTGAATGACTTCTCGAGTCCAAGCAAAGACTAATCTCCTTACAAAGATTTCATTGGTTTTCCTTTCGAAGTTACACTTCGACTGGAATGGTGATAGGTTTCACCAATCTGCCTTTTTGAAGTTACTCTTCAAATAAGAAAGGTGATAAGTTTCACCAGAGGTTGAGGATGGTTCTCAAGACCAAATTTTCATGAAGGCAAACATGAAATCTACCATGAATGGGAAGTAACATCTCGTTGAAAAGCTCAAAAGACTTAATCCTCTCTTAAGGGAAATAACCTTTGAGGTTTTCCTGTAAGGATAATAAGTTGTAAAGTCAATCAAAATGGTTCTTCCATGGATTAAGATCAAGAAAAGAAGGAATTGGACCTATTCATCCCATAAGGGATGATTAAATTTTATCGAACTTAACCTTATGGTTAAAGTAATGCATAAGGGTGTTGGATGCCCGATGAAGTACTCATTGATGCATTCAATGCATCTAAAGTCATGAATTATTTAGATCATTAGAATTTTCTTATAACATCCCTTATCTTAAGGGATGTGATAGTTCCATAAATGGTTGGAATTGATTGCGCTGTAAGATCTATACGCAAAAGGAGTACATAAGCATAAATGAGTATGGATACTCATATAACGACTAAATATAATATGCATAGTCAATAAAATATAAATAATCAAGATTTCACACACTTGAGTCGTTGTAAACCGAAAGGCAATACACGAATACTAAAACAATTTCCGAATTAAAAGATTCAAAGACTGAGCTCGACTGGGTCGAGCTTGACTGGGATGCTGTACATAGTAACCGACTTTCGAATCTTGCTTAATGGAAATTAAATTTAGTAGTTGGTTGCTAGGCAACCAAGAGGCATAAACAATTGCAATGGATTTAATCCATTTTAAAGTGTGTAGAAACACTAAAGCATTAGTGGGAGATAAGGCGTCTCTAGTACCCTCATGGGTAAAAGTACGTTGTGATGTACGATTCCAAATTATTTTTGGAATAAAGAAGAGAGCCTAATCAATGAAAGCATGTAAGAGATTTAGACCAATTCAAAATCGAACATGCACGCAATTGATTATTTAATAGAGAATTAGATTCTCGAAATGTAAGACTCGCTCAAAACATTGTCAGTTGTTGAGCATTCTGGACATGTAAATGTCCATTAAGAAATCTTACATGAAATTTCTTATTCAACCAAATAAAAACTTGATCGAGAAAATCGAAGATACTAAGCTAAGTATCTATGAAGCCAGTTCCAAAACATATAAAGTGATATGAGTTTTGGTATTGTACCTTCATATGCATTCATGCGCATATGGGGTCTCCCGCTTATGTGAATAAGCTAGTGGGAGATAAACTGGACATAAAGTCCATCTTGTGCAAACTCGTGGGGTATCCAGAAAACTCAATAGGATACGAGTTCTACGATCCTACAAGACAAACTACGTTTGTCTCAAGGAACGCACACTTCTTGGAGAAGGATTTCTTGGTTGACAAGAAGGAAAATAACGTAGAACTAGATGAGGTCACAGAATCTGAAAAGGCCGAAGAGGTCGATCAAGCTGACCCATCGCCACAGGCAGTGGGAGAACATGAGCATGAAAGTGCACCAGAAAGTACACCGATACTTCGTAGGTCAGAAAGACATCGTAGAGAACCCGAAAGGTACTACAATCTGCTGCATGAGACTGGACAGTCTCTAACCGACCCAAGGACTTACGAAGAGGCTATGCTAGACATAGACTCGGGAAAGTGGCGCGAAGCCATGGAATTCGAATTGGACTCCATGCACTCAAACAAGGTCTGGGCCTTGGTAGATCCACCAGTGGGAGTGACTCCCGTGGGTTGCAAGTGGATCTATAAGTGAAAGCTTGGAGTGAACGGAGAGGTAATAACCTACAAGGCGCGACTAGTGGCAAAAGGATACACTCAAAGGCCAGGTACCGACTTTGAGGAGACCTTCTCGCCCGTCGCAATGCCTAAATCCATTCGAATCTTGCTGGCCATAGCTGCGTGGTATAACTACGAGATATGGCAGATGGATGTAAAGACTGCCTTCCTCAATGGGGACATTGACAAAGAGATCTACATGGAGCAATCAAAAGGATATGCATCCAAAGGAGATGAACACAAGGTGTACAAACTCCAGAGGTGCATTTATGGACTGAAGCAAGCTTCCCGAAGTTGGAACATCCGTTTCGATGAAACAATCCAAACTTTTGGATTCATCAAAAACGTGTTCGAACCTTGCGTGTACAAAAGGATCATTGGGAATACAGTTGAATTTTTTATGCTTTACGTTGACGACATTCTTCTCATTGGAAACAATGTAAAGGTGTTGTCCGAAACTAAAAGCATGGTTATCTACACAATTCTCAATGAAGGATTTGGAAGAAGCATCCTTTGTACTAGGAATAAGGATCTACCGAGATATATCAAAAGGACTGCTGGGCCTCTCCCAATCCCAGTACATAGATAAAATCTTGAAGAGATTTAGCATGGAAGAATCCAAGAGAGGATTGCTTCCAATGAGACATGGAATTGCGGTCTCTAAGTCTATAGCCCCAAAGACGCCTGAAGAGAGAAGCAATATGTCTCGAGTACCATATGCATCCGCAATAGGAAGCATAATGTATGGTATGTTATGTACTAGACCAGATGTAGCGTACGCTTTAAGCGTTACAAGTCGCTTCCAGTCTGATCCAGGTGAGCAGCACTGGATAGCCGTAAAGGCAATTCTGAAGTACCTAAGAAGGACTAAGGATTTGTTCTTGGTATACGGTGGAGGAGAATTGAAATTGGAAGGCTATACTGATTCTAGCTTCCAATGTGATGTAGACGACTTCAAGTCGACATCTGGATACGTGTTCTGCCTCAATAGTGGTGCGGTAAGCTGGAAGAGCTCCAAGCAAGACACTACCGCAGATTCAACCACCGAAACAGAATACATTACCGCGTGTGAAGCAGCAAAGGAAGGTGTTTGGATGAAAAACTTCATCCAGGAATTGGATGTGATACCTAGCATTGTCGAGCCATTACTATCTTCTCTTCTGTGATAATAATGGAGCTATCTCGCAAGCGAAGGAGTCGAGATCTCATCAGAATCCAAGCACGTACTAAGACGATACCATTTGATATGTTATATCATTGGTAGAGGAGACATAAAGATGGAATGTGTCACCTCAAAGAATAATACGACGGACCCGCTATCTAAGCCATTGCCTCTAAGCCATTGATATGAGTCCCGACTGACTAGAGATCACCAGAAAGTCTCTGTGGACTCATATTGGGTATAGAGGAACTCGTATGCAGGTTCATATCATCAACAAAGGATCCATTGACCCGACTTGATAGGTTGGGAAATTCTCCTATGGATTCTTGTGAGAAATTAATTCTAGTAAAATTCTCGGCCGAGGTATCTGACGGCTTTATGTAAGTAGCTCATAAAGATTAAGTCAAAGAGAATTATTTCGAGACCAGAATCCATAAGGTCAAGACAAAAGAAAAGGGGAAATCGATGAAAGACCATACCCTTAAGTCTCGACTGGGAGATTGGTTGATGGAGAGATTGTGGCGTATATGATAATTGTAAATGATAAAAGGTTCACTGAATTAATTCACCAGTGATTGGGCTCCATGGGCTTGTGGGCAGACATCGACCATGGAGTGTGGGAGAATTCCTAAATTGGCAGGGGTGCTAATTTTGGAATGGTCAGTCGACAGAGTGTTCGACTGATTTAGAAAGTATTTAATACTTGAATAATTGAATAAATATTTAATTATAACCCACGGCCAATTATGTGGTGAACCTATGGGGGCATACACAATACACATGAAGCGAAAGCAAAGGAAAAGGAAACAACTGGGTCGACCGAATCGACTGGGTCAATTGGGTCGATCGGGTCTGAAAAATCGACTGGGTCGATTGGTGACTGGGTCGACCCAATTGGAACAAATTGGATCCAATTGGAATTGGATCAAGATTATAAATTAAATTAGAATTTAATTTGTAAGTTAATTAATTAATTGGATTTAATTAATTATAAAAAGATTTAATTAAATAGACATGGAGTCTGATTTAATTAATTGGGAGAATAGTTAATTAATTGGGCTATTTAATTGGGAGATTAAACAAAGCCTGATTAAATTAATTAACTGGGCCATGAATTAATTAGGAAGAAATAGTCTTCTAATTAAAAGGGCCATGGCTCATGTAGGAGAATTGGAGTCCTAATCCTAGGAGGATTAGGTTAATGAGATAACTATAAATAAGAGACTAGGTCTCATATCTCATATACAACTTTTAAGAGCCAAAAGGTTAAGTCAAGAAAAACTCTCCCTCTCCTCTCCCAAGTAGAAATCGACCAAACACCTTATTCCTTAGGAAGAATTTTTCGATTTCGTTCTTCGTTCCAATCTTGTTCCCTAACCTTAGATCTTAATATATCTTGTGTTCTAGCCGATCAAGATATATTATTTTCGTGTAATTGTGGTGTATCAACCCATAGAGGCGCAACACGTGGGGCGCTACTACAGGGCATAGGATCGACCAACATGAGGGAGAAACTTGACTACATCGGCCAACTAGGATTTGCAAGGAGACAGGTATAACGTGTAAATTGTTTATACTGTCGTTTATTTAATATTCATATATATAACTAGAGAAGTATCCTAGCACTATTCCGTAAGAGGTCCTAAAAATTTTATATTCCGCTGTGCCTAGGGCTGTTTATCTTACCGAATCCCAACAGTTCAATGACTTATCAAACGATTTATCCACCATCGTTTGTGGCGTCCTAGCGAACTTATCAAGCTTTCTTGTGGCGTTCCGACTTATCAAGCGATTCAGTCAACATCGTTTGTGGCGTCCTTATGAACTTATCAAGAACACTTGTGGCGTTCATCCTTCGACTTATCAAGCGATTCATCCATCATCGTTTGTGGCGTCTTCAATAAATCCATCTAAACCTGATTGTAGAACGATCCTAGGAGTCCTAATAATTCGGGTCTCGTTATTCGTGGCGAGGTTCATATCATTTGGTATCAGAGCCAAATTCTAGTCTCAGGTTTGCAAAAAAAAAAAGAGTTGAAAAAAAAAACGAAAAAAAAAAACTGAGAGAGAAAAAAAGAAATGAGAGGAAAAAAAAACGAAAAAAAAAAGTTCCAAAAAAAAAAAAAAAAAGGTTTTCAATGTTTACATGTTAGATCTACAAGGTCGGCGAAGATTTGAGGACAAATCTATTTTAGGAGATGGAGAATTATATGACCATGAAGAGCACAAAAATAGATTTGGAAGAATTAATTTGAGACAAGTTCTTGGGTCAAGAAGAATTACTTGTGCATCAAGATTAAAGAAGATTTATTTGCTTGTCATGTGGGAGTTTTTAATTTAGTTAGGTTTAATTTCGAATTTATTGTCCATATTTTTGTAGGATTAGTTTATTCTTTACTAGGATTTAGTTTCCTTTTAGTATTAGGTTAGTTTACTATTTTATAGTTTCCTAGTTATTTTTAAGATGTAATCTTGTCCTATATAAATGACCTTTTTTCTTTAATGAATTCAAGATTTGTCATCAATTAATTTGTGTTGAGTATTCTCCACTTTCTTTGAAGAATTCTTTTTCATGAACTTATCAAAGATCAGTAAAATCATTGTGGCGTTCAATGACTTATCAAACGATTTATCCACCATCGTTTGTGGCGTCCTACCGAACTTATCAAGCATTCTTGTGGCATTCCGACTTATCAAGCGATTCAGTCAACATCGTTTGTGGCGTCCTCATGAACTTATCAAGAACACTTGTTGCGTTCATCCATCGACTTATCAAGCGATTCATCCATCATCGTTTGTGGCGTCTTCAATAAATCCTTCTAAACCTGATTGTAGAACGATCCTAGGATTCCTAATAATTCGGGTCTCGTCATTCGTGGCGAGGTTCGCATTTGAGGACAAAAAACGAAAAAAAAATCGAAAAAATAAATCAAAAAAAATTGAAAAAAAATGGTTTTTCATTGTTTACATGTTAGATCTACAAGGTTGTGGAAGATTTGAGGACAAATCTCTTTTAAGAGGAGGAGAATGATGTGATCATGAAGTGCCCAAAAATAGACTTGAAAGAAATAATTTAAGACAAGTTGTTGGGTCAAGAAGGATTACTTGCTTATCAAGATTGAAGAAGATCTAGTCCATATTTACTTGTCATGTGGGACATTTTAATTTAGTAATGTTTAATTTCGAATTTAGCTCCTTGTTTTTGTAGGATTAGTTTATTCTTCACTAGGATTTAGTTTCCTTTTGGTATTAGGTTAGTTTACTATTTTATAGTTTCCTAGTTATTTTCAAGATGTAATCTTGTCCTATTTAAAGGACCTTTTTCTTTAATGAATTCATGATTTAGTCTTCAATTAATTTGTGTTGAGTATTCTCCACCTTCTTTGAAGAATTCTTCTTCATGAACTTATCAAAGATCAGTAAAGTCTTTGTGGCGTTCAATGACTTATCAAACGATTTATCCACCATTGTTTGTGGCGTCCTAGCGAACTTATCAAGCATTCTTGTGGCGTTCCGACTTGTCAAGCGATTCAGTCAACATCGTTCGTGGCGTCCTCATGAACTTATCAAGAACACTTGTGGCGTTCATCCATCGACTTATCAAGCGATTCATCCATCATCGTTTGTGGCGTCTTCAATAAATCCATCTAAACATGATTGTAGAATGATACTAGGAGTCCTAATAATTCGGGTCTCGTTATTCGTGGCGAGGTTCGTATCATTTGAGGACAAAAAATGAAAAAAAAAATCGAAAAAAAATGGTTTTTCAATGTTTACATGTTAGAACTACAAGGTTGTGGAAGATTTGAGTACAAATCTCGTTTATGAGGAGGAGAATGATGTGATCATGAATTGCCCAAAAATAGACTTGAAAGAATTAATTGAAGACAAGTTGTTGGGTCAAGAAGGATTACTTGCTCATCAAGATTGAAGAAGATCTAGTCCATATTTACTTGTCATGTGGGACATTTTAATTTAGTAATGTTTAATTTCGAATTTAGCTCCTTGTTTTTGTAGGATTAGTTTATTCTTCACTAGGATTTAGTTTCCTTTTGGTATTAGGTTAGTTTACTATTTTATAGTTTCCTAGTTATTTTCAAGATGTAATCTTGTCCTATTTAAAGGACCTTTTTCTTTAATGAATTCATGATTTAGTCTTCAATTAATTTGTGTTGAGTATTCTCCACCTTCTTTGAAGAATTCTTCTTCATGAACTTATCAAAGATCAGTAAAGTCTTTGTGGCGTTCAATGACTTATCAAACGATTTATCCACCATCGTTTGTGGCGTCCTAGCGAACTTATCAAGCATTCTTGTGGCGTTCCGACTTGTCAAGCGATTCAGTCAACATCGTTCGTGGCGTCCTCATGAACTTATCAAGAACACTTGTGGCGTTCATCCATCGACTTATCAAGCGATTCATCCATCATCGTTTGTGGCGTCTTCAATAAATCCATCTAAACATGATTGTAGAATGATACTAGGAGTCCTAATAATTCGGGTCTCGTTATTCGTGGCGAGGTTCGTATCATTTGAGGACAAAAAATGAAAAAAAAAATCGAAAAAAAATGGTTTTTCAATGTTTACATGTTAGAACTACAAGGTTGTGGAAGATTTGAGTACAAATCTCGTTTGTGAGGAGGAGAATGATGTGATCATGAATTGCCCAAAAATAGACTTGAAAGAATTAATTGAAGACAAGTTGTTGGGTCAAGAAGGATTACTTGCTCATCAAGATTGAAGAAGATCTAGTCCATATTTACTTGTCATGTGGGACATTTTAATTTAGTAATGTTTAATTTCGAATTTAGCTCCTTGTTTTTGTAGGATTAGTTTATTCTTCACTAGGATTTAGTTTCCTTTTGGTATTAGGTTAGTTTACTATTTTATAGTTTCCTAGTTATTTTCAAGATGTAATCTTGTCCTATTTAAAGGACCTTTTTCTTTAATGAATTCATGATTTAGTCTTCAATTAATTTGTTATGAGTATTCTCCACCTTCTTTGAAGAATTCTTCTTCATGAACTTATCAAAGATCAGTAAAATCTTTGTGGCGTTCAATGACTTATCAAACAATTTATCCACCATCGTTTGTGGCGTCGTACCGAACTTATCAAGCATTCTTGTGGCGTTCCGACTTATCAAGCGATTCAGTCAACATCGTTTGTGGCGTCCTCATGAACTTATCAAGAACACTTGTGGCGTTCATCCATCGACTTATCAAGCGATTCATCCATCATCGTTTGTGGCGTCTTCAATAAATCCATCTAAACTGATTGTAGAACGATCCTAGGAGTCCTAATAATTCGGGCCTCGTTATTCGTGGCGAGGTTCATATCATTTGGTATCAAAGCCAAATTCTAGTCTCAGGTTTGCAAAAAAAAAAAGAGTTGAAAAAAAAAAGGAAAAAAAATTGAGAGAGAAAAAAAGAAATGTGAGGAAAAAAAACGAAAAAAAAAGTTCAAAAAAAAAAAAAAGGTTTTCGATGTTTACATGTTAGATCTACAAGGTCGGCGAAGATTTGAGGACAAATCTATTTTAGGAGATGGAGAATTATATGACCATGAAGAGCACAAAAATAGATTTGGAAGAATTAATTAGAGACAAGTTCTTGGGTCAAGAAGAATTACTTGTGCATCATGATTAAAGAAGATTTATTTGCTTGTCATGTGGGAGTTTTTAATTTAGTTAGGATTAATTTCGAATTTATTGTCCATATTTTTGTAGGATTAGTTTATTCTTTACTAGGATTTAATTTCCTTTTGGTATTAGGTTAGTTTACTATTTTATAGTTTCCTAGTTCTTTTCAAGATGTAATCTTGTCCTATTTAAAGGACCTTTTTCTTTAATGAATTCATGATTTAGTCTTCAATTAATTTGTGTTGAGTATTCTCCATATTCTATGAAGAATTCTTCTTCATGAACTTATCAAAGATCAGTAAAATCATTGTGGCGTTCATTGACATATCAAACGATTTATCCACCATCGTTTGTGGCGTCCTACCTAACTTATCAAGCAATGTTGTGGCGTTCCGACTTATCAAGCGATTCAGTCAACATCGTTTGTGGCGTCCTCATGAACTTATCAAGAACACTTGTGGCGTTCATCCATCGACTTATCAAGCGATTCATCCAACATCGTTTGTGGAGTCTTCAATAAATTCATCTAAACCTGATTGTAGAACGATCCTAGGAGTCCTAATAATTCGGGTCTCGTTATTCGTGGCGAGGTTCGTATCATTTGAGGACAAAAAATGAAAAAAAATCGAAAAAAAAATCGAAAAAAATGGTTTTTCAATGTTTACATGTTAGATCTACAAGGGTGTGGAAGATTTGAGTACAAATCTCTTTTAAGAGGAGGAGAATAATGTGATCATGAAGTGCCCAAAAATAGACTTGAAAGAATTAATTGAAGACAAGTTGTTGGGTCAAGAAGGATTACTTGCACATCAGGATTGAAGAAGATCTTGTCCATATTTACTTGTCATGTGGGACAATTTAATTTAGTAATGTTTAATTTCGAATTTAACTCCTTGTTTTTGTAGGATTAGTTTATTCTTCACTTGGATTTAGTTTCCTTTTGGTATTAGGTTAGTTTACTATTTTATAGTTTCCTAGTTATTTTCAAGATGTAATCTTGTCCTATTTAAAGGACCTTTTTTCTTTAATGAATTCATGATTTAGTCTTCAATTAATTTGTGTTGAGTATTCTCCACCTTCTTTGAAGAATTCTTCTTCATGAACTTATCAAAGATCAGTAAAGTCTTTGTGGTGTTCAATGACTTATCAAACGATTTATCCACAATCGTTTGTGGCGTCCTAGCGAGCTTATCAAGTATTCTTGTGGCGTTCCGACTTGTCAAGCGATTCAGTCAACATCGTTTGTGGAGTCCTCATGAACTTATCAAGAACACTTGTGGCATTCATCCATCGACTTATAAAGCGATTCATCCATCATCGTTTGTGGCGTCTTCAATAAATCCATCTAAACCTGATTGTAGAACGATCCTAGGAGTCCTAATAATTCGGGTTTCATTATTCGTGGCGAGGTTCGTATCATTTGAGGACAAAAAACGAAAAAAATTCGAAAAAAATGGTTTTTCAATGTTTACATGTTAGATCTACAAGGTTGTGGAAGATTTGAGTACAAATCTCTTTTAAGAGGAGGAGGATGATGTGATCATGAAGTGCCCAAAAGTAGACTTGAAAGAATTAATTGAAGACAAGTTGTTGGGTCAAGAAGGATTACTTGCTCATCAAGATTGAAGAAGATCTAGTCCATATTTACTTGTCATGTGGGACATTTTAATTTAGTAATGTTTAATTTCAAATTTGGCTCCTTGTTTTTGTAGGATTAGTTTATTCTTCACTAGGATTTAGTTTCCTTTTGGTATTAGGTTAGTTTACTATTTTATAGTTTCCTAGTTATTTTCAAGATGTAATCTTGTCCTATTTAAAGGACCTTTTTTCTTTAATGAATTCAAGATTTGTCTTCAATTAATTTGTGTTGAGTATTCTCCACCTTCTTTGAAGAATTCTTTTTCATGAACTTATTGATGGAATAGTGCCCAGCAAGCCAATATTAATTAGCTTGTTGAAGTACTATTTTCTTATGGTTTATAATTAATACGTCGTTCATTCATAGTATGTGAAATTGAACAATGGCCAACTTCATCTCTCGCAAACTTATCTAAGCGATTGGATGAAATCCTAAGGTCACAATAGACTATGGGACGATTCACTTCAGTACTGAGTGCAATCATGAAACAGTCTCTGATAGAATAGTGTCCTGCAAGCCAACTGTTTTGGCAGCATTTAATTGAAAGGACCATTCAATTGGATTAATAAATGCATTTTATTATATGGTCATCTTTATCTTATGTAATAATTATCTACGCAAAAGGACAGAAGTCCTTAGATCGCAGGGCTATGGGACAACCCGTGGACTGATCTCCAAGGCCGTGATCTAGAATATATTCAAGAGTCGTGAATCCAATCGAGATAGGACATCGTTGGATTCGGTTAGACTCTCACTATTGTGTATACTCCGATGAACTGGAGAACGCTAGGGTCCACGAGCGTGACTGGGATAGTCGATACACATAAGTGGTAGTCGCATATCGGGGTTGAAGTTATTCCAATTTACAATAGTATACGAGGAACGATCCCTAACTACTTGAGATGATAGGGTTTATCTGGTGCGAGAACGTCTATGCTTTGATATGAGTCCCGACTGACTGGAGATCGCCAGAAAGTCTCTGTGGACTCATATTGGGTGTAGAGGAACTCGTATGCAGATTCATATCATCAACAAAGGATCCATTGACCCGACTTGATAGGTTGGGAAATTCTCCTATGGATTTCTGTGAGAAATTAATTCTGGTAAAATCCTCGGCCGAGGTATCTGACGGCTTTATGTAAGTAGCTCATAAAGGTTAAGTCAAAGAGAATTATTTCGAGACCAGAATGCATAAGGTCAAGACAAAAGAAAAGGGAAACCGATGAAAGACCATACCCTTAAGTCTCGACTGGGAGATTGATCGATGGAGAGATTATGGCGTATAAGGAAATTGTAAATGATAAATGGTTCACTGAATTAATTCACCAGTGATTTGGCTCCATGGGCTTGTGGCTGGACATCGACCGTGGAGTGTGGGAGAATTCCCAAATTGGCAGGGGTGCTAATTTTGGAATGATCAATCGACAGAGTGTTCGATCGATTTAGAGTAAGTATTACTCGAATAATTAAATAATATTTAATTATAACCCACGGCCAATTATGTGGTGAACCTATGGGGGCATACACAATACACATGAAGCGAAAGCGAGGAAATAAGAACAACCGAGTCGACTGGGTCGACTGGGCGAATAATCGACTGGGTCGATTATAATGGGTGGGTCGACTGGGTCGACCCAATTGGAACAAAATGGGATCCAATTGGAATTGGATCAGGATCATAAATTAAATTGGAATTTAATTTGTGGATTAATTACTTAAGTTGGATTTAATTAATTAGAAGAGATTTTAATTAAATGGACTTACAGTCTGATTTAATTAAATGGGAGATTAAGTTAATTAATTGGGCTATTTAATTGGGAGATTAAATAAAGCCTGGTCAAAATTAATTAACTGGGCCATGAATTAATTAGAAGACTTGGTCTTCTAATTAAAGAGGGCCATGGCCCATGTAGGAGAGAAGAGCCCTAGTCCTAATAGGACTAGGTTAGGGAGATAACTATAAGTAGCTATCTTGTAGTTATTTTTCACACAACTCCATAAGCAAAAATTGAGCAGAGCCAAAAATTCTCTCCCCTCTCCCAGTGTGATCGGCCGAACCCTGTTCTTCCTTTGGAAGAATTTTTCGTTTTCGATCTTGTTCCTAAATCGTTCCTAATTCCTAGATCTTAATATATCTTGTGTTCTAGTCGATCAAGATATATTATTTTCGTGATATTGTGGTGTATCAACTCGTAGAGGCGCAACACGTGGGGCGCTCCTTGAAAAGCTTGGATCGATTTTGCTGGAGCAGAAATCAGAGTTCGGTTTTACTAAGCCGAGGATTTGCAAGGAGATAGGTATAACGTGCAAACTTATACTATCGTTTTATTTATATTCATATATATACAACTAGAGAATATCCTGGCAAGATTCCGTAAGAGGTCCTAAATTTTTATATTCCGCTGTGCCTAGGGCTGTTTATCTTACCGAATCCCAACAGTCTCAAAGGTCGTGATCTTAAAACCGTTCCAAGTCATAGATTCCGAGGGGTATCGTAGGAATCGCAAAGACTTGTACAAATATGCATGATTCACATGGAGTGAATTTGTAGAGTTTCATGAGCAAGGAATTTGAGTCCAGTGCATATGAGTAGGTGGTTCAATGGAGGATTGAAAGTATCGAACGACCCGAACAGAGAAACCCATTGTGGAAGCGCATGTCGTATATCGGTGATGGGATGTTTCTCAAGGCTTATAATAGTGTACGATTTAGTCCTTAGACTTGAGGTGCTAGGGCGAATTCGGTGCACGAGTGTGCGTACTTAGATTTAGGTAGTGGGCACGTAGCCTGTCCACAAAGTGCCTAAGTTGGGTGCGTAGACGACTGTACGCGAGTGGTTAGTACTAAGAAAGGATCCATCGGATAAGATGAGAGAATTTCCTATACGTTTCTTAGATAATTGATTCCGAGAAATCTATGGCCATAGTCGGTGATGCATTTGGAAGGGGTTTCCAAATTTGGCAGTCACACTGGAATCATTGTCGGAAATTAGAAAGTATAGTTATCGAGATAATTAGAGGTGCCGATCAATTCACACACCCTAAGTCTCGATCGGGAAATCATCATGGAAGGACCGTATGTACATGGCAATTATAAGAGGTGAGGTTCACAATAATCAATTCACCTTTGATTGGGCTTCATGGGCTTGTGGCTAGACATCGACCATGAAGTGTGGGTACTCCAAAATTAATAAGGAAATTAATTATAGGAGTGGTCAATTAAAAGTTGTTTAATTGATCGGAGCATTTAATTGCTCGTTAATTAAATCACGAAAGTCGTGGGCCTGCTGCCAGTTGATGGTGAACCCAGAGGGTCACACACAATACAATTGGACAGTGACAGTCATAAAGGGAAATAAGTGATTTAAAGTTGTTAAATCAAAGATATTGAATTAAGGTATTAATTCAATGGGAGAATATTAATTGGATATTTAATTGATTAATGTTTAATTAATTAATTAAGATTATCTAATTGATTATAAATAATTAAAGTTGTTAATTGGTAAAGAAGGAAGAATAAATAACTAGCAATTTTCGGATTGGCTGATTAAAGGCAAGGGGCGATTTTTTGGAGAGGAAAAGAAGGGAAGAGTTTGTTACTTGGTCATCAAGCTACAAACAAGAGATTTGGTCAAATCTTGTTTCCTATTATGATAAGGAAAATATTTGCCATATCTTGAAGAGATATCTTATAAGAAAAGAACTCTTCTCCTATAAATACAACTCTTCATACATCTTCCAAGAGGTTGAAAAATTAGTTTTACATAACACAAGAAGAAAAGAAATTGCCAACTCCAAAAACCGCCCCTAGCTTCTAACTCTCGGCCAAACCCTAGCCGCCGCCCTAGATGGATCCAAACCCTAGCCGCCGCCGCCGCCCTAGGTGGATCCGAACCCTAGCTGCGCCGCCCTTGGTCGATCCAACCTAGCCGCATAAGTCCTGTGGTCGTGGTTGTCTTCCTGCTGTTCTCCTCATCCAGATCCAGATCTACATCCTGATATAGATCTGCCCATTCCTTACTTGACAATCTCCAAGATCTAGTTCTTAGCCTGTGACTTGGAGACGTTGCTACAATCCAATTGGTGTGGATACATTCTGGAGATGAGACACTTGGATCACTCCGTTGTGAATCGAACAAAGAAGCCCGGAGGTAACCACCACCAAGCTGTGGTGAGGTAAATTGCGAAAACCCTCTTTCATAATTATGTTATGGTTTGATTCAAGCTTTTCGTATAAATAACTATGGAGATCTATTTATGGGACAATTAGGAACCTCGAAAAATTTTAAATTCCGCACTTTGTTGTATTGACAATCGAGCCCTATACTAGAATATCCCAACAGTGGTATCAGAGCCAACTCCATACGTTTTTATACGAAAAGTCCTGAACATAATGTGTTTTCACTGTATATGCTTGATTGTATGTATGAGAACGCATGATAATTATGTTCTATTGATTGATTCTTGCTTGTTATGACTGGATCTATGATTGGGTAAAATTGCCTTTTAAGATCTGTGGCCAATTTATAGTTTTTCGAAAAATCAGGACTTTGTGCAATTATCGCGAATCGCTAAAATTAGGGCTGAAAATTGAATTTTCTGTTTCTGGAAATTTTTGAAAAATCTGGGCTGTTTCTGAAAATTAGATCGCACGGGTTTTAGGACCATTTTGCAATTTCCAAAAATTCAAGGACTGTTTTGTAATTTCCGAAAGTTGAGGGGTCTGTTTGCAAAATTCGAAAATTTTCTGTATTTCAAAATTTTATTTTCTGGTCCTTCTGTCCGAAAACTATTTTGGGGGTAATTTGTAACTTTTCAAAAGTTTTGGGGTCAAAAGTGCAATTTCCAAATGTATAGGGGCCGAACTGCAATTTTCAAAAGTTGAAAAATCAGAATCTTAATATGAGGCAGAAAACTTGTTTTATTTATCCAAGAATTTATTTGTCATAATTAGTAGTGACTAAAAAGCAAGAATCATAGGAAGCTAGTTTTTAAAAGGTAGTTTTAAAATTAAGAAAGAAATACGTAAAAGTTGTTTGCTTGTTTCTTGCTCTACGTGAACTGTTTACGTGGTTTTCGATCACGCCGAGCCTTGACCTTAGGTTAGATGTGATTGGTTTAATTTAATGCATGGTTTTTATTGGGCCTGCGAGGCTGTTATTATTTTTGGGCCACTTTGAGCCTTTGTAATAGAATAGGGCTTTACTGCTTTCCTAGTTTAGGATGGAGGCCCGTTTACAAGCAAGGTGGGAGCCCAAGAAGAATTGAAGGCCATGTATGCATGGTACATTGTGTAATAGCATAGGTCCTTTGAGAACCCTTTAGATTGACCAATTGGGCCAACATCATTGGCTCGATGATGGCCTGCATAGGAGGTTCCCGATCGAAAACATATTGTGGTAGTATGCATGCTAGGCTTGTATGGCTTTTATTTATTAGTCGATTTATGATTGCTTGTGTGTATGCGCGCTAGAATCTAGATCGTAAATAAAAGATAAAGCATAATTGAAGCGGTGAGATCTCGAGGAGAGTTTCCTTAAACTTTCAAAACCGAAAATTCCCCTCTCGAATAAATATTAAGTCATATTGGGTTAAATATAAAATGAGGTTTTATAAAATCCAAACCTTCCATTAATAGGGACTAGTGCATGTTGTTTACTTATCGATAGAGGTGATCCAAAGTCTGGCACCCGAGTCGAAGAAAGGGGCAATGCACGAAATTCCTTGACTCTGGTTTTCTAAAACTTGACAAGGATAGGGACTGGTCGGGACGTGAAGATCGACCGATAACTAGTTACGGAGAATTCATGACCGGGCCCGTTGCTTATCATGATTAATGGGTTAGACTTAACGCGTAGTAACATTTATGATGTAGCAGTGCTAGATAAATGCGAAAAACAAGGCAAAATAACTTGAAGGTTGTGTAGTAGACACAATTGGTAATATGTATACATACCTAGGGAATTAATTGTATGGCCACGAGTCGTGGGTGCAACTAATTGCTGCTGGGACGTCAAGACCTACTAGGAAATAGATTTTTCCCGAAACTAGAAGGGGTTACTGTTTCGATAAAATAGTGGGAGAACTTTTTCGATAAAAAGTCCAAATTTCGTTAATTATAAGTATTAATATTAAACCTGTCTGCTTATAGTTGTCTGTTTTTAATTGTTAGCCATTCACCATCCACTGTCCCATTTAAACGATACTTGATGCGATTGAGAACTGAACCAAATCTGAAAGCCATGATGTGCAATTTCCTCTACAAAACCAACATGGCTAAGTTTAACAATGTCAGAGAATATTGTTCTTACTTAAGCAAGATGTTCGATTGAATCAAAGGGTTTGGAGCCCAATTGATTCTCGAAGATGAGATAGCGATAACCCTTCAAGGATTATCTGACACCTTCACTCATTTTATGCAACATTGCATTATTCCGCCTGATGGAATTGAAACAAAGCAATTGCATGAGTTGTTAGACAAATATGAAGAAGCTCATCGACAAGGTTTTGGTCTGTATGATTGGAATTGCCCTCTGTGTAAGTACGAAAAGAAAATAAGGAAGCTTGTTGAAAAGGATTTCCTGGAAAGACTTGACTACGGTATGACTTTTTAAGTTATACATTTGTTGAATCTTTTCGATGTAAGACATCTGAATAAAACTTTCATTTCTGTAAAAGCATTTACATGCGATGATAGTTTTCCCTCTCAACCTAAAAGGAGGAAATTCCTTGAAAGGGAGATGCAATTAGTGCAGAGAGAGATGAGGGAACTCGAATTCCGGGACTGGGTCAAGGAAGAATTGTACCTAGACATTCCTTTTTAGCAAAGAAGTTTTTCTTAGTTTTTCGTATTAGCATGAGTTTTAAGTTTTAGTTTACTTTGAGTATTATTTCACATTTTGTACGAGACCTTATTGCTTTACCATTGAGAAATGGAATTTATTTAATTAGAGCAATTTAACTTTGTACAAATGTTGATGTTTTGAAACATAGAAATAAACAATGATAAACGAATCGAAACTTTGAAAACTATATGT
This sequence comes from Penstemon eatonii, assembly GCA_038501285.1. Classification (NCBI taxonomy): domain Eukaryota; kingdom Viridiplantae; phylum Streptophyta; class Magnoliopsida; order Lamiales; family Plantaginaceae; genus Penstemon; species Penstemon eatonii. Next base: position 39,189,356 of record CM076710.1, on the reverse strand, counting down.
TAAATCGAAAACGAGTAAGACAAACTGGATAATCGTCCGCGCTTGAAATGTTCACTCTGGACTTTCTTCCTAAAGAGAGATGCGAAAGGAAAGTTTTTATTTACTGATTCCTGAAATAATGAACTTAGGTAAATTCGGAACTTTCAAATCTTGAAGGAATGATAACCGAAGTGAAGGATTGCTAAGGCATTCCAAAACATTTCGATCGACATGAACTAAAAGCACTAGTTCAAAAGAAATCTACTTCATATATACTTGCGATTTTTAATCGTCAAAGTTTATGTGTACTATATTGAAGTACAATTCTGAAACTATTGAAGTAATTCAATAGACGTTTTGGAATTGAAGTAAACTAGGAGCATTATGTCAAAAGCAATTTGATCTAATCAAACTTGCTGAAACATAATCAACTAACTCCTCGATTATCTAAAACGAGAATAGAATTCTCACAAAGCAAATGAAAGAAGAAATCGAACTTTCTTTGATTCTCGACTCTGATCTTGCTGAGTTTCCTTCATTCACTTTAGGGGATACTTTCCCTTGACTTTTCAAAGATACTTGGTATAGTATACTTCGAAGTAAGTTCTTACACCGCCATGTCTTTTAAAGATATAGCAAAACACCCTTATATGAGAAATTAGATGGTAGATCTAGTTCATATAAAGTTTATGGGGTATCTAATCCATTGGATACCTGTTCTAAGACAACGAGAAACGAAAAGTATCTCGAAAGTAGCTTGTTCCTCTGTTGACGAAACTCTTGTCAAAGGAAATAAGGAATGTCATAGAACTTGATGAAGTCCATGAATTGGACCCATCCCCATGAACAGTGGGAGTTGAACCCTGAAACCTGCCAAACCGATCCATGCACAAATAATTAGTAATCAAATTCGTAAGGAACTCAAAATTCCATTTTACGAAATTGAGAAATTGGATTCTAATCCAAGATTACAAAGAGACTAAAGGATATGGCATGAAGCCATAAGTTTCAAAATGAAAACTTTTGACTCACCTAATGGCGATAGGTCACTCTTCAAAAGTCCTTCTAGGACTAATGAAAATACCTTTTCTCCATTAGCAAACGTCAAAATCCATTTCGAAACTATTAGCCATAGAAAGGTGGTTTTGACTACCAAGATATGACTATTGGATATGAATCCTGCATCTCACGTTGATGAGAAGATCTCTATTCAAATCCAAAGGTCAATCTATGACTTTTTCCCAAATTTGGAACATGCAACTTGATAAGTCAATCAAGAATGTTGAAGTTGTCAAAAGGCATATGGATTCCAAGTGTGCAAAAGGATCAGTGGGAGCGTAGTTGAGTTCGAAGCGCAACAAGATGATGTTTTGTACATCAAACAAGATATAAGCATATCAGAGAAGCACAGACGAAAGCGTGTTCTTCACGCAATTTTCCATGATAAGATTTGGAATTACATCTCACGTACTGGCAATACGTATCTATGGTAGATAGAAGGAAGTAGATGTTGCAATTCACCAAATCTAAGTACAAAGACTATATATTGATGGAATTCAATATGGAAGAATCCAAGAAAGGATTGTTTCCAAAGAGACAGAAACTATCTCACTTATTTAATGAGCCCTAAATTAATAAGTAAAGAAGTAACTGTCTCAAGAAGCCTTATGCTTGGCATTGGGGTTGCATGTAGCATGCAAAGTCTTGTACTAGACCTGACTCATCAAAATACTCTGATCATTCACGAGCTACTGATAGTCAAACACCAGTCAAGGACACTGGTCTACCATAAAAGCAATCCTCGAAGATAATTAAAGGATATAATGCTGGTCGGTGGTAGTAAGTGGAAAATTGAATACTCGAAAGATTTAGAAATTCGAGATTCCCAGTCTGAAGTGGATAATTTATTCTGTCTCGATAGAGCAAAGGTAAATTGGAAGATATTCCAATAATATACCATTGCCGATTCAAACAAGAATAAAGAGGCACCATTATGATGCTGCACAAGAGAAGGTGTTTAGATGAGAAACTTTCATCCATTGGATGAAATACCTAGCATGACAAAAGCTTATCATAATCTTAACCGATTTAGATAAAGCGATTGCTCAATGAAAGGAAATCGAGATCTCACCTATAATCTGAACACAATACCATATGATTGAACAAGTCATAGGTAGTTGAGACGAGTAGAAGTATTACTTCATCTCGACAAAGACAACTTAGCAGATCCACTAATTAAGCTCTCTCACAAATGGTTCGAGGGACATCTTGGTATAGATGGGTCTTAGAAATGTTGTGATTGGCTTTAGGGCAAGTGGGAGATTGATGGAATAGTGCCCAACAAGCCAATATTAATTAGCTTGTTGAAGTACTATTTTCTTATGGTTTATAATTAATACGTCGTTCATTCATAGTATGTGAAATTGAACAATGGCCAACTTCATCTCTCGCGAACTTATCTAAGCGATTGGATGAAATCCTAAGGTCACAATAGACTATGGGACGATTCACTTCAGTACTGAGTGCAATCATGAAACAGTCTCAAAGGTCGTGATCTTAAAGCCGTTCCAAGTCATAGATTCCGAACGAGACGGGGTATCGTAGGAATCGCAAAGACTTGTACAAATATGCATGATTCACATGGAGTGAATTTGTAGAGTTTCATGAGCAAGGAATTTGAGTCCAGTGCATATGAGTAGGTGGTTCAATGGAGGATTGAAAGTATCGAACGACCCGAACAGAGAAACCCATTGTGGAAGCGCATGTCGCATATCGATGATGGGATGTTTCTCAAGGCTTATAATAGTGTACGATTTAGTCCTTAGACTTGAGTTGCTAGGGCGAATTCGGTGCACGAGTGTGCGTACTTAGATTTAGGTACTGGTCACGTAGCCTGGCCACAAAGTGCCTAAGTTGGGTGCGTAGACGACTGTACGCGAGTGGTTAGTACTAAGAAAGGATCCATCGACTCATCCTGATAAGATGACAGAATTTCCTATACGTTTCTTAGATAATTGATTCCGAGAAATCTATGGCCATAGTCGGTGATGCATTTGGAAGGGGTTTCCAAATTTGGCAGTCACACTGGAATCATTGTCGGAAATTAGAAAGTATAGTTATCGAGATAATTAGAGGTGCCGATCAATTCACACACCCTAGGTCTCGATCGGGAAATCATCATGGAAGGACCGTATGTACATGGCAATTATAAGAGGTGAGGTTCACAATCAATTCACCTTTGATTAGGCTTCATGGGCTTGTGGCTAGACATCGACCATGAAGTGTGGGTACTCCTAAATTAATAAGGAAATTAATTATAGGAGTGGTCAATTAAAAGTTGTTTAATTGATCGGAGCATTTAATTGCTCGTTAATTAAATCACGAAAGTCGTGGGCCTGCTGCCAGTTGATGGTGAACCCAGATGGTGACACACAATACAATTGGACAGTGACAGTCATAAAGGGAAATAAGTGATTTAAAGTTGTTAAATCAAATATATTGAATTAAGGTATTAATTCAATGGGAGAATATTAATTGGATATTTAATTGATTAATGTTTAATTAATTAATTAAGATTATCTAATTGATTATAAATAATTAAAGTTGTTAATTGGTAAAGAAGGAAGAATAAATAATTAGCAATTTTCGGATTGGCTGATTAAAGGCAAGGGGCGATTTTTTGGAGAGGAAAAGAAGGGAAGAGTTTGTTACTTGGTCATCAAGCTACAAACAAGAGATTTGGTCAAATCTTGTTTCCTATTATGATAAGGAAAAGATTTGCCATATCTTGAAGAGATATCTTATAAGAGAAGAACTCTTCTCCTATAAATACAACTCTTCATACATCTTCCAAGAGGTTGAAAAATTAGTTTTACATAACACAAGAAGAAAAGAAATTGCCAACTCCAAAAACCGCCCCTAGCTCCTAACTCTCGGCCAAACCCTAGCCGCCGCCCTAGATGGATCCAAACCCAAGCCGCCCCCGCCGCCCTAGGTGGATCCGAACCCTAGCTGCGCCGCCCTTGGTCGATCCAACCTAGCCGCATAAGTCCTGGGGTCGTGGTTGTCTTCCTGCTGTTCTCCTCATCCAGATCCAGATCTACATCCTGATATAGATCTGCCCATCCCTTACTTGACAATCTCCAAGATCTAGTTCTTAGCCTGTGACTTGGAGACGTTGCTACAATCCAATTGTTGTGGATACATTCTGGAGGTGAGACACTTGGATCACTCCGTTGTGAATCGAACAAAGAAGCCCGGAGGTAACCACCACCAAGCTGTGGTGAGGTAAATTGCGAAAACCCCCTTTGATAATTATGTTATTGTTTGATTCAAGCTTTTCGTATAAATAACTATGGAGATCTATTTATGGGACAATTAGGAACCTCGAAAAATTTTAAATTCCGCACTTTGTTATATTGACAATCGAGCCCTATACTAGAATATCCCAACACTTATCAAAGATCAGTAAAATCTTTGTGGCGTTCAATGACTTATCAAACGATTTATCCACCATCATTTGTGGCGTCTTACCGAACTTATCAAGCATTCTTGTGGCATTCCGACTTATCAAGTGATTCAGTCAACATCGTTTGTGGCGTCCTCATGAACTTATCAAGAACAGTTGTTGCGTTCATCCATCGACTTATCAAGCGATTCATCCATCATCGTTTGTGGCGTCTTCAATAAATCCTTCTAAACCTGATTGTAGAACAATCCTAGGATTCCTAATAATTCGGGTCTCGTCATTCGTGGCGAGGTTCGCATTTGAGGACAAAAAACGAAAAAAAAATCGAAAAAAAAATTGAAAAAAAATGGTTTTTCAATGTTTACTTGTTAGATCTACAAGGTTGTGGAAGATTTGAGTACAAATCTCTTTTAAGAGGAGGAGAATGATGTGATCTTGAAGTGCCCAAAAATAGACTTGAAAGAATTAATTGAAGACAAGTTGTTGGGTCAAGAAGGATTACTTGCTCATCAAGATTGAAGAAGATCTAGTCCATATTTACTTGTCATGTGGGACATTTTAATTTAGTAATGTTTAATTTCGAATTTAGCTCCTTGTTTTTGTAGGATTAGTTTATTCTTCACTAGGATTTAGTTTCCTTTTGGTATTAGGTTAGTTTACTATTTTATAGTTTCCTAGTTCTTTTCAAGATGTAATCTTGTCCTATTTAAAGGACCTTTTTCTTTAATGAATTCATGATTTAATCTTCAATTAATTTGTGTTGAGTATTCTCCACCTTCTTTCAAGAATTCTTCTTCATGAACTTATCAAAGATCAGTAAAATCTTTGTGGCGTTCAATGACTTATCAAACGATTTATCCACCATCGTTTGTGGCGTCTTACCGAACTTATCAAGCATTCTTGTGGCATTCCGACTTATCAAGCGATTCAGTCAACATCGTTTGTGGCGTCCTCATGAACTTATCAAGAACACTTGTGGCGTTCATCCATCGACTTATCAAGCGATTCATCCATCATCGTTTGTGGCGTCTTCAATAAATCCTTCTAAACCTGATTGTAGAACGATCCTAGGATTCCTAATAATTCGGGTCTCGTCATTCGTGGCGAGGTTCGCATTTGAGGACAAAAAACGAAAAAAAAATCGAAAAAAAATTGAAAAAAATTGGTTTTTCATTGTTTACATGTTAGATCTACAAGGTTGTGGAAGATTTGAGGACAAATCTCTTTTAAGAGGAGGCGCATGATGTGATCATGAAGTGCACAAAAATAGACTTGAAAGAATTAATTGAAGACAAGTTGTTGGGTCAAGAAGGATTACTTGCTTATCAAGATTGAAGAAGATCTAGTCCACATATTTACTTGTCATGTGGGACATTTTAATTTAGTAATGTTTAATTTCGAATTTATCTCCTTGTTTTTGTAGGATTTTATTTATTCTTCACTAGGATTTAGTTTCCTTTTGGTATTAGGTTAGTTTACTATTTTATACTTTCCTAGTTCTTTTCAAGATGTAATCTTGTCCTATTTAAAGGACCTTTTTCTTTAATGAATTCATGATTTAATCTTCAATTAATTTGTGTTGAGTATTCTCCACCTTCTTTGAAGAATTCTTCTTCATGAACTTATCAAAGATCAGTAAAATCATTGTGGCGTTCAATGACATATCAAACGATTTATCCACCATCGTTTGTGGCGTCCTACCGAACTTATCAAGCAATGTTGTGGCGTTCCGACTTATCAAGCGATTCAGTCAACATCGTTTGTGGCGTCCTCATGAATTTATCAAGAACACTTGTGGCGTTCATCAATCGACTTATCAAGCGATTCATCCATCATCGTTTGTGGTGTCTTCAATAAATCCATCTAAACCTGATTGTAGAACGATCCTAGGAGTCCTAATAATTCGGGTCTCGTTATTCGTGGCGAGGTTCGTATCATTTGAGGACAAAAAACGAAAAAAAAATCGAAAAAAAAATCAAAAAAAATGGTTTTTCAATGTTTACATGTTAGATCTACAAGGGTGTGGAAGATTTGAGTACAAATCTCTTTTAAGAGGAGGAGAATGATGTGATCATGAAGTGCCCAAAAATAGACTTGAAAGAATTAATTGAAGACAAGTTGTTGGGTCAAGAAGGATTACTTGCACATCAAGATTGAAGAAGATCTTGTCCATATTTACTTGTCATGTTGGACATTTTAATTTAGTAATGTTTAATTTCGAATTTAACTCCTTGTTTTTGTAGGATTAGTTTATTCTTCACTTGGATTTAGTTTCCTTTTGGTATTAGGTTAGTTTACTATTTTATAGTTTCCTAGTTATTTTGAAGATGTAATCTTGTCCTATTTAAAGGACATTTTTTCTTTAAAGAATTCATGATTTAGTCTTCAATTAATTTGTGTTGAGTATTCTCCACCTTCTTTGAATAATTCTTCTTCATGAACTTATCAAAGATCAGTAAAGTCTTTGTGGTGTTCAATGACTTATCACACGATTTATCCACAATCGTTTGTGGCGTCCTAGCGAGCTTATCAAGTATTCTTGTGGCGTTCCGACTTGTCAAGCGATTCAGTCAACATCGTTTGTGACGTCCTCATGAACTTATCAAGAACACTTGTGGCGTTCATTCATCGACTTATCAAGCGATTCATCCATCATCGTTTGTGGCGTCTTCAATAAATCCATCTAAACCTGATTGTAGAACGATCCTAGGAGTCCTAATAATTCGGGTTTCGTTATTCGTGGCGAGGTTCGTATCATTTGAGGACAAAAAATGAAAAAAAATTCGAAAAAAATGGTTTTTCAATGTTTACATGTTAGATCTACAAGGTTGTGGAAGATTTGAGTACAAATCTCTTTTAAGAGGAGGAGAATGATGTGATCATGAAGTGCCCAAAAATAGACTTGAAAGAATTAATTGAAGACAAGTTGTTGGGTCAAGAAGGATTACTTGCTCATCAAGATTGAAGAAGATCTAGTCCATATTTACTTGTCATGTGGGACATTTTAATTTAGTAATGTTTAATTTCGAATTTAGCTCCTTGTTTTTGTAGGATTAGTTTATTCTTCACTAGGATTTAGTTTCCTTTTGGTATTAGGTTAGTTTACTATTTTATAGTTTCCTAGTTATTTTCAAGATGTAATCTTGTCTTATTTAAAGGACCTTTTTTCTTTAATGAATTCAAGATTTGTCTTCAATTAATTTGTGTTGAGTATTCTCCACCTTCTTTGAAGAATTCTTTTTCATGAACTTATCAAAGATCAGTAAAATCTTTGTGGCGTTCAAAGACTTATCAAACGATTTATCCACCATCGTTTGTGGCGTCTTACCGAACTTATCAAGCATTCTTGTGGCATTCCGACTTATCAAGCGATTCAGTCAACATCGTTTGTGGCGTCCTCATGAACTTATCAAGAACACTTGTGGCGTTCATCCATCGATTTATCAAGCGATTCATCCATCATCGTTTGTGGCGTCTTCAATAAATCCTTCTAAACCTGATTGTAGAACGATCCTAGGATTCCTAATAATTCGGGTCTCGTCATTCGTGGCGAGGTTCGCATTTGAGGACAAAAAACGAAAAAAAAATCAAAAAAAAAATTGAAAAAAATTGGTTTTTCATTGTTTACATGTTAGATCTACAAGGTTGTGGAAGATTTGAGGACAAATCTCTTTTAAGAGGAGGCGCATGATGTGATCATGAAGTGCACAAAAATAGACTTGAAAGAATTAATTGAAGACAAGTTGTTGGGTCAAGAAGGATTACTTGCTTATCAAGATTGAAGAAGATCTAGTCCACATATTTACTTGTCATGAGGGACATTTTAATTTAGTAATGTTTAATTTCGAATTTATCTCCTTGTTTTTGTAGGATTAGTTTATTCTTCACTAGGATTTAGTTTCCTTTTGGTATTAGGTTAGTTTACTATTTTATAGTTTCCTAGTTCTTTTCAAGATGTAATCTTGTCCTATTTAAAAGACCTTTTTCTTTAATGAATTCATGATTTAGTCTTCAATTAATTTGTGTTGAGTATTCTCCACCTTCTTTGAAGAATTCTTCTTCATGAACTTATCAAAGATCAGTAAAATCATTGTGGCGTTCAATGACATATCAAACGATTTATCCACCATCGTTTGTGGCGTCCTACCGAACTTATCAAGCAATGTTGTGGCGTTCCGACTTATCAAGCGATTCAATCAACATCGTTTGTGGCGTCCTCATGAATTTATCAAGAACACTTGTGGCGTTCATCTATCGACTTATCAAGCGATTCATCCATCATCGTTTGTGGTGTCTTCAATAAATCCATCTAAACCTGATTGTAGAATGATCCTAGGAGTCCTAATAATTCGGGTCTCGTTATTCGTGGCGAGGTTCGTATCATTTGAGGACAAAAAACGAAAAAAAATCGAAAAAAAATCAAAAAAAATGGTTTTTCAATGTTTACATGTTAGATCTACAAGGGTGTGGAGGATTTGAGTACAAATCTCTTTTAAGAGGAGGATAATGATGTGATCATGAAGTGCCCAAAAATAGACTTGAAAGAATTAATTGAAGACAAGTTGTTGGGTCAAGAAGGATTACTTGCACATCAAGATTGAAGAAGATCTTGTCCATATTTACTTGTCATGTGGGACATTTTAATTTAGTAATGTTTAATTTCGAATTTAACTCCTTGTTTTTGTAGGATTAGTTTATTCTTCACTTGGATTTAGTTTCCTTTTGGTATTAGGTTAGTTTACTATTTTATAGTGTCCTAGTTATTTTCAAGATGTAATCTTGTCCTATTTAAAGGACATTTTTTCTTTAAAGAATTCATGATTTAGTCTTCAATTAATTTGTGTTAAGTATTCTCCACCTTCTTTGAAGAATTCTTCTTCATGAACTTATCAAAGATCAGTAAAATCATTGTGGCGTTCAATGAAATATCAAACGATTTATCCACCATTGTTTGTGGCGTCCTACCGAACTTATCAAGCAATGTTGTGGCGTTCCGACTTATCAAGCGATTCAGTCAACATCGTTTGTGGCGTCCTCATGAACTTATCAAGAACACTTGTGGCGTTCATCCATCGACTTATCAAGCGATTCATCCATCATCGTTTGTGGCGTCTTCAATAAATCCATCTAAACCTGATTGTAGAACGATCCTAGGAGTCCTAATAATTCGGGTTTCGTTATTCGTGGCGAGGTTCGTATCATTTGAGGACAAAAAACGAAAAAAATTCGAAAAAAGTGGTGTTTCAATGTTTACATGTTAGATCTACAAGGTTGTGGAAGATTTGAGTACAAATCTCTTTTAAGAGGAGGAGAATGATGTGATCATGAATTGCCCAAAAATAGACTTGAAAGAATTAATTGAAGACATGTTGTTGGGTCAAGAAGGATTACTTGCTCATCAAGATTGAAGAAGATCTAGTCCATATTTACTTGTCATGTGGGACATTTTAATTTAGTAATGTTTAATTTCGAATTTAGCTCCTTGTTTTTGTAGGATTAGTTTATTCTTCACTAGAATTTAGTTTCCTTTTGGTATTAGGTTAGTTTACTATTTTATAGTTTCCTAGTTATTTTCAAGATGTAATCTTGTCCTATTTAAAGGACCTTTTTTTTTTTTATGAATTCAAGATTTGTCTTCAATTAATTTGTGTTGAGTATTCTCCACCTTCTTTGAAGAATTCTTTTTCATGAACTTATCAAAGATCAGTAAAATCTTTGTGGCGTTCAATGACTTATCAAACGATTTATCCACCATCGTTTGTGGCGTCTTACCGAACTTATCAAGCATTCTTGTGGCATTCCGACTTATCAAGCGATTCAGTCAACATCGTTTGTGGCGTCCTCATGAACTTATCAAGAACACTTGTGGCGTTCATCCATCGACTTATCAAGCGATTCATCCATCATCGTTTGTGGCGTCTTCAATAAATCCTTCTAAACCGGATTGTAGAACGATCCTAGGATTCCTAATAATTCGGGTCTCGTCATTTGTGGCGAGGTTCGCATTTGAGGACAAAAAACGAAAAAAAAATCGAAAAAAAAATTGAAAAAAAATGGTTTTTCATTGTTTACATGTTAGATCTACAAGGTTGTGGAAGATTTGAGGACTAATCTCTTTTAAGAGGAGGCGCATGATGTGATCATGAAGTGCACAAAAATAGACTTGAAAGAATTAATTGAAGACAAGTTGTTGGGTCAAGAAGGATTACTTGCTTATCAAGATTGAAGAAGATCTAGTCCACATATTTACTTGTCATGTGGGACATTTTAATTTAGTAATGTTTAATTTCGAATTTATCTCCTTGTTTTTGTAGGATTAGTTTATTCTTCACTAGGATTTAGTTTCCTTTTGGTATTAGGTTAGTTTACTATTTTATAGTTTCCTAGTTCTTTTCAAGATGTAATCTTGTCCTATTTAAAGGACCTTTTTTCTTTAATGAATTCAAGATTTGTCTTCAATTAATTTGTATTGAGTATTCTCCACCTTCTTTGAAGAATTCTTTGATAGAGTAGTGCCCAGCAAGCCAATATTAATTAGCTTGTTGAAGTACTATTTTCTTATGGTTTATAATTAATACGCCGTTCATTCATAGTATGTGAAACTGAAAAATGGCCAACTTCATCTCTCGCGAACCTATCTAAGCGATTGGATGAAATCCTAAGGTCACAATAGACTATGGGACGATTCACTTCAGTACTGAGTGCAATCATGAAACAGTCTCAAAGGTCGTGATCTTAAAACCGTCCCAAGTCATAGATTCCAAACGAGACGGGGTATCGTAGGAATCGTCAAGACTTGTACAAATATGCATGATTCACATGGAGTGAATTTGTAGAGTTTCATGAGCAAGGAATTTGAGTCCAGTGCATATGAGTAGGTGGTTCAATGGAGGATTGAACGCATCGAACGACCCGAACAGAGAAACCCATTGTGGAAGCGCATGACGCATATCGGTGATGGGATGTTTCTCAAGGCTTATAATAGTGTACGATTTAGTCCTTAGACTTGAGGTACTAGGGCGAATTCGGTACATGGATGTGCGTACTTAGATTTAGGTGCTGGTCACGTAGCTTGGCCACAAAGTGCCTAAGTTGGGTGCGTACAAAAGTGTACGCGAGTGGTTAGTACTAAGAGAGGATCTAACACCTCATCCTGATAAGATGAGAGCATTTCCTGTACGTTCTTCGATAATATGTTCCTAGAAACCCATGGCCATGGTTGGTGACGAATTTGGAAGGTATTTCCAAATTAGGCAGTCACACCGGAATTATTATCCAGAATTAGAAAGTACAGAATCGAGATAATTAGAGGTGCCGATCAATTCACACACCCTAGGTCTCGATCGGGAAATCATCGTGGAAGGACCGTATGTACATGGCAATTATAAGAGGTGAGGTTCACAATAAATCAATTCACCTTTAATTGGGCTTCATGGGCTTGTGGCTAGACATCGACCATGAAGTGTGGGTACTCCGGAATTAATAGAGGATTTAATTCCAGGAGTGGTCAATTAAAAGTAGTTTAAATGATCGGAGCATTTAATTGCTCGTTAATTAAATCACGAAAGTCGTGGGCCTGCTGCCAGTTGATGGTGAACCCAGAGGGTCACACACAATACAATTGGACGGTGACTGTCTAAAAGGAAAGAAAGTGATTTAAAGTTGTTAAATCAAGATAATTGAATTATGGTATTAATTCAATTGGAGATTATTGATTAGATGACTAATTGATTAATTAATAATTAATTAATTAGAGTTATCTGATTAATTATGGAATTAATTAAAGTAGTTAATTAATTGGAAGAATAAATAATTAACCAATTTGAGTATTGGATAATTATGGGTTGATTTTGGAATTATCTAAAATTAGGGGGCATGGGCGATTTCTAGTAATTAAAAGGAAAGGAGTTTTGTTTCTTGAAAAGCAAGTTTGAAGAGATTTATCAAATCTCATATTCCTAAAGGATAAGGAATAAAGATTTGATAAACAAGGAAAGGAGATCTTTTTGGAGAAGGACTCTTCTCCTATAAATACTCCTTCTCTTCTCTTCATTCATAACATAAGTTTTTGCACAAGTTTTGAAACCCTAAAAAGCTTTTGAGAGAAAATATTTTTGCTGAAAATTGAGAGGAAAATCGAGTAAGATTATTTTTCAAACAAGAAGTTTTAATTACAAAATCGCCCCCATAGTTTCCGCCCCAAACCCTAGTCGCCCATTTAGACTTGGCCGAATCCAAATCGGACCAGACCTAACCCTGGCCGAACCCAACTCGACCACATAAGCTCTGTGGGTCGATTCTTCCATTGGTGTCTCCGTTCCTTTGCTGACAAACCTGCGAGATCCAGTTCGTAGCCTAAGACTTGTAGGTGTCACTACAATCCGATTGGTGTGGACTAGCTTTGGAGGTGAGACATATGGATCACTCTATCTGTGGATCGAACCAAACACTTGGAGGACACGGCAACCACAACTTGGTGGTCAGGTAATTTGCGATTAACCCCCTTCGTGTTTTGTTGATGTTTGATTCATCCCTATTCGTATAATAACTATGGAGAAAGAATTCATGGGACTGTTAGGAACTCGAAAAATTTTAAAATTCCGCACTCTGTTGTATTGACAATCGAGCCCTACCCAAGATATCCCAACAGTGGTATCAGAGCCAACTCCATACGTTTTTATACGAAAAGGCCTGAACATAATGTGTTTTCACTGTATATGCTTGATTGTATGTATGAGAACGCATGTTAATTATGTTCTAGTGATTGATTCTTGCTTGTTATGACTGGATCTATGATTGGGTAAAACTGCTTTTTTAGATCTGTGGCGAATTTATAGTTTTTCGAAAAATCAGGGCTTTTATGCAAAAATCGCAAAACACGATAATTAGGGCCGAAAATTTAATTTTCTGTTTCTGGAAATTTTTTGAAAAATCTGGGTGTTTTCTGAAAATCTGATCGCACACTATTTTGGACCATTTTGCAATTTTCGAAAATTCAAGGACTGTTTTGTAATTTCCGAAACTTCAGGGGTCTGTTTGCAAATTCGAAAATTTTCTGGATTTCAAAATTTTAATTTTCTGCTCATTCTGTCCGAAAACTGTTTTGGGGGTATTTTGTAACTTTTCAAAAGTTTTTGGATCAAAAGTGCAATTTCCGAAAGTATAGGGGCCGAACTGCAATTTTCAAAAGTTGAAAAATCAGAATCTGAAATTAAGGCAGAAAAGTTGTTTTGTTTATCCGAGAATTTATTTTGTCATAATTAGTAGTGACTAAAAAGCAAGAATCATAGGAAGTTAGTTTTAAAAGGAGTTTTAAAATTAAGATAGAAGAAAGTAAAAGTTGTTTACATGTTTCTTTGCTCTACGTGAACTGTTTACGTGGTTTTCGATCGCGACGAGCCTTGCCCTTAGGTTAGATGTGATTGGTTTAATTTAATGCATGGTTTTTATTGGGCCTGCGAGCCTGTAATTATTTTTGGGCCACTTTGAGCCTTTGTAATTGAATAGGGCTTTACTGCTTTCCTAGTTTAGGATGGAGGCCCATTTACAAGCAAGGTGGGAGCCCAAGAAGAATTGAAGGCCATGTATGCGTGGTACATTGTGTAATAGCATAGGTCCTTTGAGAACCCTTTAGATTGACCAATTGGGCCAACATCATTGGCTCGATGATGGCCCGCATAAGAGGCTCCCGATCGAAAACATATTGTGGTAGTATGCATGCTAGGCTTGTATGGCTTTTATTTATTAGTCGATTTATGATTGCTTGTGTGTTTGCGCGCTAGAATCTAGATCGTAAATAAAAGATAAAGCATAATTGAAGCAGTGAGATCTCGAGGAGAGTTTCTTCAAACTTTCAAAACGAAAATTCCCCTCTCGAATAAATATTAAGTCATGGGTTAAATTATAAAATGAGGTTTTATAAAATCCAAACCTTCCATTAATAGGGACTAGTGTATGTTGTTTACTTATCGATAGAGGTGATCCAGAGTCTGGCACCCGAGTCGAAGAAAGGGGCAATGCACGAAATTCCTTGATTCTAGTTTTCTTAAAACTTGACAAGGGTAGGGACTGGTCGGGACGTGAAAATCGACCGATAACTAGTTACGGAGAATTCATGACCGGGCCCGTTGCTTATCATGATTAATGGGTTAGACTTAACGCGTAGTAACATTTATGATGTAGCAGTGCTAGATAAATGCGAAAAACGAGGCAAAATAACTTGAAGGTTGTGTAGTAGACACAATTGGTAATATGTATACCTACCTAGGGAATTAATTGTATGGCCACGAGTCGTGGGTGCAACTAATTGCTGCTGGGACGTCAAGACCTACTAGGAAATAGATTTTTCCCGAAACTAGAAGGGGTTATTGTTTCGATAAAATAGTGGGAGAACTTTTTCGATAAAAAGTCCAAATTTCGTTAATTATAAGTGTTAATATTAAACCTGTCTGCTTATAGTTGTCTGTTTTAAATGTTAGCCATTTACCATCCACTATCCGATCCTCGATGCGTTTAAGAACCGAACCAACTTTGAAAAAGGTGATGTGCAATTTCCTCTACGAAACCGACATGGCTAAGTTTGACAATGTTAGGGAATATTGTTCTTACTTAAGCAAGACATTCGAGCTGATCAAAGGGTTTGGAGCCCAATTGACTCTCGAAGATGAGATAACGATAACCATTCAAGGATTATCTGAGACCTTCACTCATTTTATGCAACATTGCGTTATTCCGCCTGATGGAATACAAACAAAGCAATTGCATGAGTTGTTAGACAAATATGAAGAAGCTCATCAACGTGGTTTTGGTCTATATGATTGGAATTGCCCTCTGTGTAAGTACGAAGAGAAAATAAGGAAGCTTGTTGAAAAGGATTTCCTGGAAAGACTTGACTACGGTATGACTTTTTAAGTTATACACTTGTTGAATCTTTTTGATGTAAGACATCTGATTAAAACTTTCATTTCTGTAAAAGCATTTACAGGCGATGATAGTCTTCCCGCTCAACCTAAAAGGAGGAAAATCCTTGAAAGGGAGATGCAAGTAGTGCAGAGCGAGATGAGGAAACTGGAATTCCGGGACTGGGTCAAGGAAGAATTGTACCTAGACATTCCTTTTTAGCAAAAGAAGTTTTTCTTAGTTTTTCGTATTAGCATGAGTTTTTAGTTTTAGTTTACTTTGAGTATTATTTCACATTTTGTACGAGACGTTATTGCTTTACCATTGAGAAATGGAATTTATTTAATTAGAGCAATTTAACTTTGTACAAATGTTGATGTTTTGAAACATAGAAATAAACAATGATAAACAAATCAAAAACTTTGAAAAACTATATGCTAAATCGAAAACAAGCAAAACAAACGAGATAATCATTTACGCTTGAGATGTTCATTTTGGACATTCTTCCTAAAGAGAGATGCGAAAGGGAAGTTTTATTTACTGTTCCTGAGATAATGAACTTGAGTAAAATCGGAACTTTCAAATCTTGAAGGAATGATAACCGAAGAGAAGGATTGCTAAGGCATTCAAAAACATTCAATCGACATGAACTAAAAGCACTAGTTCAAAAGAAATCTACTTCATATATACTTACGATTTCAATCGTTAAAGTATATGTGTACTTGGCTGAAGTACAATTCTGAAACTATTGAAGTAACTCAATAGACGTTTTGGAAATGAAGTAACTAGATGCATTATGTCGAAAGCAATTTGATTTAATCAAACCTGCTGAAGCATAAGCAACTTAACACCTCGATTATCTAAGACGAGAATAGAATTCTCATGAAGCAAATCAAAGAAGAAATCGAACTTTGTTTGATTCTCGACTCTGATCTTGCTCAGTTTCCTTTATTCAAATTAGGGGATACCTTCCCTTGACTCTTCAAAGATACTTGGTATAGTATATTTCGAAGTAAGTCCTTACATCGACATGTCTTTTAAGACATAGCAGAACACCCTTATATGAGAAATTAGATGGTAGATCTAGTTCATATAAAGTTTATGGGGTATTCAACAAAATCCATTGAATACCTGTTCCACGACAATGAGAAACGAAAAGCATCTCGTAAGTAGCTTGTTCCTCTGTTGACAAGACCTTGTCAAAGGAAATAAGGAATGTCGTAGAACTTGATGAAGTCCAAGGATTGGACCCGTCCCCATGAACAGTGGGAGTAAACACTGAAAACTGCTGAATCAATCCATGCACAAAGAAATCGCAATCTGATCAAAAATCGTAAGGAACTCAAAATTCCATTTTACGAAATTGAGAAATTGGATTCTAATCAAAGATTACAAAGAGATTATGTTAAACATGATCTAAGGGATATGGCACATAGCCATAAGATTCGAAGTTGAAAACTTTGACTCACTTAAATGGCAATAGATCATTATTCAAAAGTCCTTTTAGGATTGATGAAAATGCCTTATGTCCATTAACTACGTCAAAATTCATTTCGAAACTATTAGCCGTAGAAAGGTGGTTTTGACTACCGAAGGCATGACTATTGGATATGAATCCTGCATCTCACAATTGAAAATTGATGAGAAGATCTCTATTCTAATCCAAAGGTCAATCTATGACTTTTTCCCAAATTTGGAACATGCAACTTGATAGTTGATCAAAAATGTTGAAGTTGTCAAAAGGCATATAGATTCCAAATGTGCAAAAGAATCAGTGGGAGTGTAGTTGAGTTCGAAACGCAACAAGATGATGAACAGTACATCAAGTAAGATATGAGAATATCAGAAAAGCACAGACGAAAGCGTGTTCTTCACACAATTCTCCATGATAAGATTTGGAATTACATCTCGCGTACTGGCAATGCGTATCTATGGTAGATAGAAGGAAGAAGATGTAGTGATTTACCAAATCAAAGTACAAAGACTATATTGATTGAATTCAATATGGAAGAATCCAAGTAAGGATTGGTTCCAAGGAGACAAAGTTTCTCTTACTTATTTAATGAGCCCTAAATTAATAAGTAAAGAAGTAACTGTCTCAAGAAACCTAATGCTTTGGCATTTGGATTGCATGTAGCATGCAAAGTCTTGTACTAGACCTGACTCGTCAAAATGCTCTGAACGAGCTAATGATAGTCAAACACCAGTAAAGGACACTGGTCTACCATAAAAGCAAATCCTCGAAGATAATTAAAGGATGCAACGCTGGTCTATGGTAGTAGTGGAGAATTGAAACTCAAAGGATTTTTGAAATTCGAGATTTCCAGTCTAAAGTGGATAATTTATTCTGTTTTGATAGAGCAAAGGTAAATTGGAAGAAATTCCAGTAATATACCATTGCCGATTCAAACAAGAATAAAAGGGCACCATTATGATGCTGCACAAAAGAAAGTGTTTAGATGAGAAATTTTCATCCAACGATTGGATGAAATACCTAGCATGACATAAGCCCATCATAATCTTAACCGATTTAGATGAGGCTATTGCTCAATGAAAGGAAATCGAGATCTCACCTATAATCTGAACACAATACCGTATGATTGAACAAGTCATAGGTAGTTGAGACGAGTAGAAGTGTTACTTCATCTCGACAAGGACAAACTTAGCAGATCCACTAATTAAGCTCTTTCACAAATGGTTCGAGGGACATCTTGGCATAGATGGGTCTTAGAAATGTTGTGATTGGCTTTAGGGCAAGTGGGAGATTGATAGAGTAGTGCCCAGCAAGCCAATATTAATTAGCTTGTTGAAGTACTATTTTCTTATGGTTTATAATTAATACGCCGTTCATTCATAGTATGTGAAACTGAAAAATGGCCAACTTCATCTCTCGCGAACCTATCTAAGCGATTGGATGAAATCCTAAGGTCACAATAGACTATGGGACGATTCACTTCAGTACTGAGTGCAATCATGAAACAGTCTCAAAGGTCGTGATCTTAAAACCGTCCCAAGTCATAGATTCCAAACGAGACGGGGTATCGTAGGAATCGTCAAGACTTGTACAAATATGCATGATTCACATGGAGTGAATTTGTAGAGTTTCATGAGCAAGGAATTTGAGTCCAGTGCATATGAGTAGGTGGTTCAATGGAGGATTGAACGCATCGAACGACCCGAACAGAGAAACCCATTGTGGAAGCGCATGACGCATATCGGTGATGGGATGTTTCTCAAGGCTTATAATAGTGTACGATTTAGTCCTTAGACTTGAGGTACTAGGGCGAATTCGGTACATGGATGTGCGTACTTAGATTTAGGTGCTGGTCACGTAGCTTGGCCACAAAGTGCCTAAGTTGGGTGCGTACAAAAGTGTACGCGAGTGGTTAGTACTAAGAGAGGATCTAACACCTCATCCTGATAAGATGAGAGCATTTCCTGTACGTTCTTCGATAATATGTTCCTAGAAACCCATGGCCATGGTTGGTGACGAATTTGGAAGGTATTTCCAAATTAGGCAGTCACACCGGAATTATTATCCAGAATTAGAAAGTACAGAATCGAGATAATTAGAGGTGCCGATCAATTCACACACCCTAGGTCTCGATCGGGAAATCATCGTGGAAGGACCGTATGTACATGGCAATTATAAGAGGTGAGGTTCACAATAAATCAATTCACCTTTAATTGGGCTTCATGGGCTTGTGGCTAGACATCGACCATGAAGTGTGGGTACTCCGGAATTAATAGAGGATTTAATTCCAGGAGTGGTCAATTAAAAGTAGTTTAAATGATCGGAGCATTTAATTGCTCGTTAATTAAATCACGAAAGTCGTGGGCCTGCTGCCAGTTGATGGTGAACCCAGAGGGTCACACACAATACAATTGGACGGTGACTGTCTAAAAGGAAAGAAAGTGATTTAAAGTTGTTAAATCAAGATAATTGAATTATGGTATTAATTCAATTGGAGATTATTGATTAGATGACTAATTGATTAATTAATAATTAATTAATTAGAGTTATCTGATTAATTATGGAATTAATTAAAGTAGTTAATTAATTGGAAGAATAAATAATTAACCAATTTGAGTATTGGATAATTATGGGTTGATTTTGGAATTATCTAAAATTAGGGGGCATGGGCGATTTCTAGTAATTAAAAGGAAAAGAGTTTTGTTTCTTGAAAAGCAAGTTTGAAGAGATTTATCAAATCTCATATTCCTAAAGGATAAGGAATAAAGATTTGATAAACAAGGAAAGGAGATCTTTTTGGAGAAGGACTCTTCTCCTATAAATACTCTTTCTCTTCTCTTCATTCATAACATAAGTTTTTGCACAAGTTTTGAAACCCTAAAAAGCTTTTGAGAGAAAATATTTTTGCTGAAAATTGAGAGGAAAATCGAGTAAGATTATTTTACAAACAAGAAGTTTTAATTACAAAATCGCCCCCATAGTTTCCGCCCCAAAACCCTAGTCGCCCATTTAGACTTGGCCGAATCCAAATCGGACCAGACCTAACCCTGGCCGAACCCTGCTCGACCACATAAGCTCTGTGGGTCGATTCTTCCATTGGTGTCTCCGTTCCTTTGCTGACAAACCTGCGAGATCCAGTTCGTAGCCTAAGACTTGTAGGTGTCACTACAATCCGATTGGTGTGGACTAGCTTTGGAGGTGAGACATATGGATCACTCTATCTGTGGATCGAACCAAACACTTGGAGGACACGGCAACCACAACTTGGTGGTCAGGTAATTTGCGATTAACCCCCTTCGTGTTTTGTTGATGTTTGATTCATCCCTATTCGTATAATAACTATGGAGAAAGAATTCATGGGACTGTTAGGAACTCGAAAAATTTTAAAATTCCGCACTCTGTTGTATTGACAATCGAGCCCTACCCAAGATATCCCAACATTCTTTTTCATGAACTTATCAATGATCAGTAAAATCTTTGTGGCGTTCAATGACTTATCAAACGATTTATCCACCATCGTTTGTGGCGTCTTACCGAACTTATCAAGCATTCTTGTGGCATTCCGACTTATCAAGCGATTCAGTCAACATCGTTTGTGGCGTCCTCATGAACTTATCAAGAACACTTGTGGCGTTCATCCATCGACTTATCAAGCGATTCATCCATCATCGTTTGTGGCGTCTTCAATAAATCCTTCTAAACCTGATTGTACAACGATCCTAGGATTCCTAATAATTCGGGTCTCGTCATTCGTGGCGAGGTTCGCATTTGAGGACAAAAAACGAAAAAAAATCGAAAAAATTTTTGAAAAAAAATGGTTTTTCATTGTTTACATGTTAGATCTACAAGGTTGTGGAAGATTTGAGGACAAATCTCTTTTAAGAGGAGGCGCATGATGTGATCATGAAGTGCACAAAAATAGACTTGAAAGAATTAATTGAAGACAAGTTGTTGGGTCAAGAAGGATTACTTGCTTATCAAGATTGAAGAAGATCTAGTCCACATATTTACTTGTCATGTGGGACATTTTAATTTAGTAATGTTTAATTTCGAATTTATCTCCTTGTTTTTGTAGGATTAGTTTATTCTTCACTAGGATTTAGTTTCCTTTTGGTATTAGGTTAGTTTACTATTTTATAGTTTCCTAGTTCTTTTCAAGATGTAATCTTGTCCTATTTAAAGGACCTTTTTCTTTGATGAATTCATGATTTAGTCTTCAATTAATTTGTGTTGAGTATTCTCCACCTTCTTTGAAGAATTCTTCTTCATGAACTTATCAAAGATCAGTAAAATCATTGTGGCGTTCAATGACATATCAAACGATTTATCCACCATCGTTTGTGGCGTCCTACCGAACTTATCAAGCAATGTTGTGGCGTTCCGACTTATCAAGCGATTCAGTCAACATCGTTTGTAGCGTCCTCATGAATTTATCAAGAACACTTGTGGCGTTCATCCATCGACTTATCAAGCGATTCATCCATCATCGTTTGTGGTGTCTTCAATAAATCCATCTAAACCTGATTGTAGAACGATCCTAGGAGTCCTAATAATTCGGGTCTCGTTATTCGTGGTGAGGTTCGTATCATTTGAGGACAAAAAACGAAAAAAAATTCGAAAAAAATGGTTTTTCAATGTTTACATGTTAGATCTACAAGGGTGTGGAAGATTTGAGTACAAATCTCTTTTAAGAGGAGGAGAATGATGTGATCATGAAGTGCCCAAAAATAGACTTGAAAGAATTAATTGAAGACAAGTTGTTGGGTCAAGAAGGATTACTTGCTCATCAAGATTGAAGAAGATCTAGTCCATATTTACTTGTCATGTGGGACATTTTAATTTAGTAATGTTTAATTTCGAATTTAGCTCCTTGTTTTTGTAGGATTAGTTTATTCTTCACTAGGATTTAGTTTCCTCTTGGTATTAGGTTAGTTTACTATTTTATAGTTTCCTAGTTATTTTCAAGATGTAATCTTGTCCTATTTAAAGGACATTTTTTCTTTAAAGAATTCATGATTTAGTCTTCAATTAATTTGTGTTGAGTATTCTCCACCTTCTTTGAAGAATTCTTCTTCATGAACTTATCAAAGATCAGTAAAATCATTGTGGCGTTCAATGACATATCAAACGATTTATCCACCATCGTTTGTGGCGTCCTACCGAACTTATCAAGCAATGTAGTGGCGTTCCGACTTATCAAGCGATTCAGTCAACATCGTTTGTGGCGTCCTCATGAACTTATCAAGAACACTTGTGGCGTTCATCCATCGACTTATCAAGCGATTCATCCATCATCGTTTGTGGCGTCTTCAATAAATCCATCTAAACATGATTGTAGAACGATCCTAGGAGTCCTAATAATTCGGGTTTCGTTATTCGTGGCGAGGTTCGTATAATTTGAGGACAAAAAACGAAAAAAAATTCGAAAAAAATGGTTTTTCAATGTTTACATGTTAGATCTACAAGGTTGTGGAAGATTTGAGTACAAATCTCTTTTAAGAGGAGGAGAATGATGTGATCATGAAGTGCCCAAAAATAGACTTGAAAGAATTAATTGAAGACAAGTTGTTGGGTCAAGAAGGATTACTTGCTCATCAAGATTGAAGAAGATCTAGTCCATATTTACTTGTCATGTGGGACATTTTAATTTAGTAATGTTTAATTTCGAATTTAGCTCCTTGTTTTTGTAGGATTAGTTTATTCTTCACTAGGATTTAGTTTCCTTTTGGTATTAGGTTAGTTTACTATTTTATAGTTTCCTAGTTATTTTCAAGATGTAATCTTGTCCTATTTAAAGGACCTTTTTCTTTAATGAATTCATGATTTAGTCTTCAATTAATTTGTGTTGAGTATTCTCCACCTTCTTTGAAGAATTCTTCTTCATGAACTTATCAAAGATCAGTAAAATCATTGTGGCGTTCAATGACATATCAAACGATTTATCCACCATCGTTTGTGGCGTCCTACCGAACTTATCATGCAATGTTGTGGCGTTCCGACTTATCAAGCGATTCAGTCATCATCGTTTGTGGCGTCCTCATGAACTTATCAAGAACACTTGTGGCGTTCATCCATCGACTTATCAAGCGATTCATCAATCATCGTTTGTGGTGTCTTCAATAAATCCATCTAAACCTGATTGTAGAACGATCCTAGGAGTCCTAATAATTCGGGTCTCGTTATTCGTGGCGAGGTTCGTATCATTTGAGGACAAAAAATGAAAAAAAAATCGAAAAAAAAGTCGAAAAAAATGGTTTTTCAATGTTTAAATGTTAGATTTACAAGGGTGTGGAAGATTTGAGTACAAATCTCTTTTAAGAGGAGGAGAATGATGTGATCATGAAGTGCCCAAAAATAGACTTGAAAGAAATAATTGAAGACAAGTTGTTGGGTCAAGAAGGATTACTTGCACATCAAGATTGAAGAAAATCTTGTCCATATTTACTTGTCATGTGGGACATTTTAATTTAGTAATGTTTAATTTCGAATTTAACTCCTTGTTTTTGTAGGATTAGTTTATTCTTCACTTGGATTTAGTTTCCTTTTGGTATTAGGTTAGTTTACTATTTTATAGTTTCCTAGTTATTTTCAAGATGTAATCTTGTCCTATTTAAAGGACATTTTTTCTTTAAAGAATTCATGATTTAGTCTTCAATTAATTTGTGTTGAGTATTCTCCACCTTCTTTGAAGAATTCTTCTTCATGAACTTATCAAAGATCAGTAAAGTCTTTGTGGTGTTCAATGACTTATCAAACGATTTATCCACAATCGTTTGTGGCGTCCTAGCGAGCTTATCATGTATTCTTGTGGCGTTCCGACTTGTCAAGCGATTCAGTCAACATCGTTTGTGACGTCCTCATGAACTTATCAATAACACTTGTGGCGTTCATTCATCGACTTATCAAGCGATTCATCCATCATCGTTTGTGGCGTCTTCAATAAATCCATCTAAACCTGATTGTAGAACGATCCTAGGAGTCCTAATAATTTGGGTCTCGTTATTCGTGGCGAGGTTCGTATCATTTGAGGACAAAAAATGAAAAAAAAATCGAAAAAAAAGTCGAAAAAAATGGTTTTTCAATGTTTACATGTTAGATCTACTAGGGTGTGGAAGATTTGAGTACAAATCTCTTTTAAGAGGAGGAGAATGATGTGATCATGAAGTGCCCAAAAATAGACTTGAAAGAAATAATTGAATACAAGTTGTTGGGTCAAGAAGGATTACTTGCACATCAAGATTGAAGAAAATCTTGTCCATATTTACTTGTCATGTGGGACATTTTAATTTAGTAATGTTTAATTTCGAATTTAGCTCCTTGTTTTTGTAGGATTAGTTTATTCTTCACTAGGATTTGGTTTCCTTTTGGTATTAGGTTAGTTTACTATTTTATAGTTTCCTAGTTATTTTCAAGATGTAATCTTGTCCTATTTAAAGGACCTTTTTTCTTTAATGAATTCAAGATTTGTCTTCAATTAATTTGTATTGAGTATTCTCCACCTTCTTTGAAGAATTCTTTTTCATGAACTTATCAATGATCAGTAAAATCTTTGTGGCGTTCAATGACTTATCAAACGATTTATCCACCATCGTTTGTGGCGTCTTACCGAACTTATCAAGCATTCTTGTGGCATTCCGACTTATCAAGCGATTCAGTCAACATCGTTTGTGGCGTCCTCATGAACTTATCGAGAACACTTGTGGCGTTCATCCATCGACTTATCAAGCGATTCATCCATCATCGTTTGTGGCGTCTTCAATAAATCCTTCTAAACCTGATTGTAGAACGATCCTAGGATTCCTAATAATTCGGGTCTCGTCATTCGTGGCGAGGTTCGCATTTGAGGACAAAAAACGAAAAAAAAATCGAAAAAATTTTTGAAAAAAAATGGTTTTTCATTGTTTACATGTTAGATCTACAAGGTTGTGGAAGATTTGAGGACAAATCTCTTTTAAGAGGAGGCGCATGATGTGATCATGAAGTGCACAAAAATAGACTTGAAAGAATTAATTGAAGACAAGTTGTTGGGTCAAGAAGGATTACTTGCTTATCAAGATTGAAGAAGATCTAGTCCACATATTTACTTGTCATGTGGGACATTTTAATTTAGTAATGTTTAATTTCGAATTTATCTCCTTGTTTTTGTAGGATTAGTTTATTATTCACTAGGATTTAGTTTCCTTTTGATATTAGGTTAGTTTACTATTTTATAGTTTCCTAGTTCTTTTCAAGATGTAATCTTGTCCTATTTAAAGGACCTTTGTCTTTAATGAATTCATGATTTAGTCTTCAATTAATTTGTGTTGAGTATTCTCCACCTTCTTTGAAGAATTCTTCTTCATGAACTTATCAAAGATCAGTAAAATCATTGTGGCGTTCAATGACATATCAAACGATTTATCCACCATCGTTTGTGGCGTCCTACCGAACTTATCAAGCAATGTTGTGGCGTTCCGACTTATCAAGCGATTCAGTCAACATCGTTTGTGGCGTCCTCATGAATTTATCAAGAACACTTGTGGCGTTCATCCATCGACTTATCAAGCGATTCATCCATCATCGTTTGTGGTGTCTTCAATAAATCCATCTAAACCTGATTGTAGAACGATCCTAGGAGTCCTAATAATTCGGGTCTCGTTATTCGTGGCGAGGTTCGTATCATTTGAGGACAAAAAACGAAAAAAAATTCGAAAAAAATGGTTTTTCAATGTTTACATGTTAGATCTACAAGGGTGTGGAAGATTTGAGTACAAATCTCTTTTAAGAGGAGGAGAATGATGTGATCATGAAGTGCCCAAAAATAGACTTGAAAGAAATAATTGAAGACAAGTTGTTGGGTCAAGAAGGATTACTTGCACATCAGGATTGAAGAAAATCTTGTCCATATTTACTTGTCATGTGGGACATTTTAATTTAGTAATGTTTAATTTCGAATTTAACTCCTTGTTTTTGTAGGATTAGTTTATTCTTCACTTGGATTTAGTTTCCTTTTGGTATTAGGTTAGTTTACTATTTTATAGTTTCCTAGTTATTTTCAAGATGTAATCTTGTCCTATTTAAAGGACATTTTTTCTTTAAAGAATTCATGATTTAGTCTTCAATTAATTTGTGTTGAGTATTCTCCACCTTCTTTGAAGAATTCTTCTTCATGAACTTATCAAAGATCAGTAAAGTCTTTGTGGTGTTCAATGACTTATCAAACGATTTATCCACAATCGTTTGTGGCGTCCTAGCGAGCTTATCAAGTATTCTTGTGGCGTTCCGACTTGTCAAGCGATTCAGTCAACATCGTTTGTGACGTCCTCATGAACTTATCAATAACACTTGTGGAGTTCATTCATCGACTTATCAAGCGATTCATCCATCATCGTTTGTGGCGTCTTCAATAAATCCATCTAAACCTGATTGTAGAACGATCCTAGGAGTCATAATAATTCGGGTTTCGTTATTCGTGGCGAGGTTCGTATCATTTGAGGACAAAAAACGAAAAAAAATTCGAAAAAAATGGTTTTTCAATGTTTACATGTTAGATCTACAAGGTTGTGGAAGATTTGAGTACAAATCTCTTTTAAGAGGAGGAGAATGATGTGATCATGAAGTGCCCAAAAATAGACTTGAAAGAATTAATTGAAGACAAGTTGTTGGGTCAAGAAGGATTACTTGCTCATCAAGATTGAAGAAGATCTAGTCCATATTTACTTGTCATGTGGGACATTTTAATTTAGTAATGTTTAATTTCGAATTTAGCTCCTTGTTTTTGTAGGATTAGTTTATTCTTCACTAGGATTTAGTTTCCTTTTGGTATTAGGTTAGTTTACTATTTTATAGTTTCCTAGTTATTTTCAAGATGTAATCTTGTCCTATTTAAAGGACCTTTTTTCTTTAATGAATTCAAGATTTGTCTTCAATTAATTTGTATTGAGTATTCTCCACCTTCTTTGAAGAATTCTTTTTCATGAACTTATCAATGATCAGTAAAATCATTGTGGCGTTCAATGACTTATCAAACGATTTATCCACCATCGTTTGTGGCGTCTTACCGAACTTATCAAGCATTCTTGTGGCATTCCGACTTATCAAGAGATTCAGTCAACATCGTTTGTGGCGTCCTCATGAACTTATCGAGAGCACTTGTGGCGTTCATCCATCGACTTATCAAGCGATTCATCCATCATCGTTTGTGGCGTCTTCAATAAATCTTTCTAAACCTGATTGTAGAACGATCCTAGGATTCCTAATAATTCGGGTCTCGTCATTCGTGGCGAGGTTCGCATTTGAGGACAAAAAACGAAAAAAAATCGAAAAAATTTTTGAAAAAAAATGGTTTTTCATTGTTTACATGTTAGATCTACAAGGTTGTGGAAGATTTGAGGACAAATCTCTTTTAAGAGGAGGCGCATGATGTGATCATGAAGTGCACAAAAATAGACTTGAAAGAATTAATTGAAGACAAGTTGTTGGGTCAAGAAGGATTACTTGCTTATCAAGATTGAAGAAGATCTAGTCCACATATTTACTTGTCATGTGGGACATTTTAATTTAGTAATGTTTAATTTCGAATTTATCTCCTTGTTTTTGTAGGATTAGTTTATTCTTCACTAGGATTTAGTTTCCTTTTGGTATTAGGTTAGTTTACTATTTTATAGTTTCCTAGTTCTTTTCAAGATGTAATCTTGTCCTATTTAAAGGACCTTTTTCTTTAATGAATTCATGATTTAGTCTTCAATTAATTTGTGTTGAGTATTCTCCACCTTCTTTGAAGAATTCTTCTTCATGAACTTATCAAAGATCAGTAAAATCATTGTGGCGTTCAATGACATATCAAACGATTTATCCACCATCGTTTGTGGCGTCCTACCGAACTTATCAAGCAATGTTGTGGCGTTCCGACTTATCAAGCGATTCAGTCAACATCGTTTGTGGCGTCCTCATGAATTTATCAAGAACACTTGTGGCGTTCATCCATCGACTTATCAAGCGATTCATCCATCATCGTTTGTGGTGTCTTCAATAAATCCATCTAAACCTGATTGTAGAACGATCCTAGGAGTCCTAATAATTCGGGTCTCGTTATTCGTGGCGAGGTTCGTATCATTTGAGGACAAAAAACGAAAAATAATTCGAAAAAAATGGTTTTTCAATGTTTACATGTTAGATCTACAAGGGTGTGGAAGATTTGAGTACAAATCTCTTTTAAGAGGAGGAGAATGATGTGATCATGAAGTGCCCAAAAATAGACTTGAAAGAATTAATTGAAGACAAGTTGTTGGGTCAAGAAGGATTACTTGCTCATCAAGATTGAAGAAGATCTAGTCCATATTTACATGTCATGTGGGACATTTTAATTTAGTAATGTTTAATTTCGAATTTAGCTCCTTGTTTTTGTAGGATTAGTTTATTCTTCACTAGGATTTAGTTTCCTCTTGGTATTAGGTTAGTTTACTATTTTATAGTTTCCTAGTTATTTTCAAGATGTAATCTTGTCCTATTTAAAAGACATTTTTTCTTTAAAGAATTCATGATTTAGTCTTCAATTAATTTGTGTTGAGTATTCTCCACCTTCTTTGAAGAATTCTTCTTCATGAACTTATCAAAGATCAGTAAAATCATTGTGGCGTTCAATGACATATCAAACGATTTATCCACCATCGTTTGTGGCGTCCTACCGAACTTATCAAGCAATGTTGTGGCGTTCCGACTTATCAAGCGATTCAGTCAACATCGTTTGTGGCGTCCTCATGAACTTATCAAGAACACTTGTGGCGTTCATCCTTCGACTTATCAAGCGATTCATCCATCATCGTTTGTGGCGTCTTCAATAAATCCATCTAAACCTGATTGTAGAACGATCCTAGGAGTCCTAATAATTCGGGTTTCGTTATTCGTGGCGAGGTTCGTTTAATTTGAGGACAAAAAATGAAAAAAAATTCGAAAAAAATGGTTTTTCAATGTTTACATGTTAGATCTACAAGGTTGTGGAAGATTTGAGTACAAATCTCTTTTAAGAGGAGTAGAATGATATGATCATGAAGTGCCCAAAAATAGACTTGAAAGAATTAATTGAAGACAAGTTGTTGGGTCAAGAAGGATTACTTGCTCATCAATATTGAAGAAGATCTAGTCCATATTTACTTGTCATGTCGGACATTTTAATTTAGTAATGTTTAATTTCGAATTTAGCTCCTTGTTTTTGTAGGATTAGTTTATTCTTCACTAGGATTTAGTTTCCTTTTGGTATTAGGTTAGTTTACTATTTTATAGTTTCCTAGTTCTTTTCAAGATGTAATCTTGTCCTATTTAAAGGACCTTTTTTCTTTAATGAATTCAAGATTTGTCTTCAATTAATTTGTGTTGAGTATTCTCCACCTTCTTTGAAGAATTCGTCTTCATGAACTTATCAAAGATCAGTAAAATCGTTGTGGCGTTCAATGACATATCAAACGATTTATCCACCATCGTTTGTGGCGTCCTACCGAACTTATCAAGCAATGTTGTGGCGTTCCGACTTATCAAGCGATTCAGTCAACATCGTTTGTGGCATCCTCATGAACTTATCAAGAACACTTGTGGTGTTCATCCATCGACTTATCAAGCGATTCATCCATCATCGTTTGTGGCGTCTTCAATAAATCCATCTAAACCTGATTGTAGAACGATCCTAGGAGTCCTAATAATTCGGGTTTCGTTATTCGTGGCGAGGTTCGTATAATTTGAGGACAAAAAACGAAAAAAAATTCGAAAAAAATGGTTTTTCAATGTTTACATGTTAGATCTACAAGGTTGTGGAAGATTTGAGTACAAATCTCTTTTAAGAGGAGTAGAATGATGTGATCATGAAGTGCCCAAAAATAGACTTGAAAGAATTAATTGAAGACAAGTTGTTGGGTCAAGAAGGATTACTTGCTCATCAAGATTGAAGAAGATCTAGTCCATATTTACTTGTCATGTGGGACATTTTAATTTAGTAATGTTTAATTTCGAATTTAGCTCCTTGTTTTTGTAGGATTAGTTTATTCTTCACTTGGATTTAGATTCCTTTTGGTATTAGGTTAGTTTACTATTTTATAGTTTCCTAGTTATTTTCAATATGTAATCTTGTCCTATTTAAAGGACATTTTTTCTTTAAAGAATTCATGATTTAGTCTTTAATTAATTTGTGTTGAGTATTCTCCACCTTCTTTGAAGAATTCTTCTTCATGAACTTATCACAGATCAGTAAAGTCTTTGTGGTGTTGAATGACTTATCAAACGATTTATCCACAATCGTTTGTGGCGTCCTAGCGAGCTTATCAAGTATTCTTGTGGCGTTCCGACTTGTCAAGCGATTCAGTCAACATCGTTTGTGACGTCCTCATGAACTTATCAATAACACTTGTGGCGTTCATTCATCGACTTATCAAGCGATTCATCCATCATCGTATGTGGCGTCTTCAATAAATCCATCTAAACCTGATTGTAGAACGATCCTAGGAGTCCTAATAATTCGGGTTTCGTTATTCGTGGCGAGGTTCGTATCATTTGAGGACAAAAAACAAAAAAAAATTCGAAAAAAATGGTTTTTCAATGTTTACATGTTAGATCTACAAGGTTGTGGAAGATTTGAGTACAAATCTCTTTTAAGAGGAGGAGAATGATGTGATCATGAAGTGCCCAAAAATAGACTTGAAAGAATTAATTGAAGACAAGTTGTTGGTTCAAGAAGGATTACTTGCTCATCAAGATTGAAGAAGATCTAGTCCATATTTACTTGTCATGTGGGACATTTTAATTTAGTAATGTTTAATTTCGAATTTAGCTCCTTGTTTTTGTAGGATTAGTTTATTCTTCACTTGGATTTAGATTCCTTTTGGTATTAGGTTAGTTTACTATTTTATAGTTTCCTAGTTATTTTCAATATGTAATCTTGTCCTATTTAAAGGACATTTTTTCTTTAAAGAATTCATGATTTAGTCTTTAATTAATTTGTGTTGAGTATTCTCCACCTTCTTTGAAGAATTCTTCTTCATGAACTTATCACAGATCAGTAAAGTCTTTGTGGTGTTCAATGACTTATCAAACGATTTATCCACAATCGTTTGTGGCGTCCTAGCGAGCTTATCAAGTATTCTTGTGGCGTTCCGACTTGTCAAGCGATTCAGTCAACATCGTTTGTGACGTCCTCATGAACTTATCAATAACACTTGTGGCGTTCATTCATCGACTTATCAAGCGATTCATCCATCATCGTTTGTGGCGTCTTCAATAAATCCATCTAAACCTGATTGTAGAACGATCCTAGGAGTCCTAATAATTCGGGTTTCGTTATTCGTGGCGAGGTTCGTATCATTTGAGGACAAAAAACGAAAAAAATTCGAAAAAAATGGTTTTTCTATGTTTACATGTTAGATCTACAAGGTTGTGGAAGATTTGAGTACAAATCTCTTTTAAGAGGAGGAGAATGATGTGATCATGAAGTGCCCAAAAATAGACTTGAAAGAATTAATTGAAGACAAGTTGTTGGGTCAAGAAGGATTACTTGCTCATCAAGATTGAAGAAGATCTAGTCCATATTTACTTGTCATGTGGGACATTTTAATTTAGTAATGTTTAATTTTGAATTTACCTCCTTGTTTTTGTAGGATTAGTTTATTCTTCACTAGGATTTAGTTTCCTTTTGGTATTAGGTTAGTTTACTATTTTATAGTTTCCTAGTTATTTTCAAGATGTAATCTTGTCCTATTTAAAGGACCTTTTTTCTTTAATGAATTCAAGATTTGTCTTCAATTAATTTGTATTGAGTATTCTCCACCTTCTTTGAAGAATTCTATTTCATGAACTTATCAATGATCAGTAAAATCTTTGGGGCGTTCAATGACTTATCAAACGATTTATCCACCATCGTTTGTGGCGTCTTACCGAACTTATCAAGCATTCTTGTGGCATTCCGACTTATCAAGCGATTCAGTCAACATCGTTTGTGGCGTCCTCATGAACTTATCAAGAACACTTGTGGCGTTCATCCATCGACTTATCAAGCGATTCATCCATCATCGTTTGTGGAGTCTTCAATAAATCCTTCTAAACCTGATTGTAGAACGATCCTAGGATTCCTAATAATTCGGGTCTCGTCATTCGTGGCGAGGTTCGCATTTGAGGACAAAAAACGAAAAAAAAATCGAAAAAAAAATTGAAAAAAAATGGTTTTTCATTGTTTACATGTTAGATCTACAAGGTTGTGGAAGATTTGAGGACAAATCTCTTTTAAGAGGAGGAGCATGATGTGATCATGAAGTGCACAAAAATAGACTTGAAAGAATTAATTGAAGACAAGTTGTTGGGTCAAGAAGGATTACTTGCTTATCAAGATTGAAGAAGATCTAGTCCACATATTTACTTGTCATGTGGGACATTTTAATTTAGTAATGTTTAATTTCTAATTTATCTCCTTGTTTTTGTAGGATTAGTTTATTCTTCACTAGGATTTAGTTTCCTTTTGGTATTAGGTTAGTTTACTATTTTATAGTTTCCTAGTTCTTTTCAAGATGTAATCTTGTCCTATTTAAAGGACCTTTTTCTTTAATGAATTCATGATTTAGTCTTCAATTAATTTATGTTGAGTATTCTCCACCTTCTTTGAAGAATTCTTCTTCATGAACTTATCAAAGATCAGTAAAATCATTGTGGCGTTCAATGACATATAAAACGATTTATCCACCATCGTTTGTGGCGTCCTACCGAACTTATCAAGCAATGTTGTGGCGTTCCGACTTATCAAGCGATTCAGTCAACATCGTTTGTGGCGTCCTCATGAACTTATCAAGAACACTTGTGGCGTTCATCCATCGACTTATCAAGCGATTCATCCATCATCGTTTGTGGTGTCTTCGATAAATCCATCTAAACCTGATTGTAGAACGATCCTAGGAGTCCTAATAATTCGGGTCTCGTTATTCGTGGCGAGGTTCGTATCATTTGAGGACAAAAAACAAAAAAAAAATCGAAAAAAAGTTGAAAAAAATGGTTTTTCAATTTTTACATGTTAGATCTACAAGGGTGTGGAAGATTTGAGTACAAATCTCTTTTAAGAGGAGGAGAATGATGTGATCATGAAGTGCCCAAAAATAGACTTGAAAGAATTAATTGAAGACAAGTTGTTGGGTCAAGAAGGATTACTTGCACATCAAGATTGAATAAGATCTTGTCCATATTTACTTGTCCTGTGGGACATTTTAATTTAGTAATTTTTAATTTCGAATTTAACTCCTTGTTTTTGTAGGATTAGTTTATTCTTCACTTGGATTTAGTTTCCTTTTGGTATTAGGTTAGTTTACTATTTTATAGTTTCCTAGTTATTTTCAAGATGTAACCTTGTCCTATTTAAAGGACATTTTTTCTTTAAAGAATTCATGATTTAGTCTTCAATTAATTTATGTTGAGTATTCTCCACCTTCTTTGAAGAATTCTTCTTCATGAACTTATCAAAGATCAGTAAAGTCTCTGTGGTGTTCAATAACTTATCAAACGATTTATCCACAATCGTTTGTGGCGTCCTAGCGAGCTTATCAAGTATTCTTGTGGCGTTCCGACTTGTCAAGCGATTCAGTCAACATCGTTTGTGGCGTCCTCATGAACTTATCAAGAACACTTGTGGCGTTCATTCATCGACTTATCAAGCGATTCATCCATCATCGTTTGTGGCGCCTTCAATAAATCCATCTAAACCTGATTGTAGAACGATCGTAGGAGTCCTAATGATTCGGGTTTCGTTATTCGTGGCGAGGTTCGTATCATTTGAGGACAAAAAACGAAAAAAAATTCGAAAAAAATGCTTTTTCAATGTTTACATGTTAGATCTACAAGGTTGTGGAAGATTTAAGTACAAATCTCTTTTAAGAGGAGGAGAATGATGTGATCATGAAGTGCCCAAAAATAGACTTGAAAGAATTAATTGAAGACAAGTTGTTGGGTCAAGAAGGATTACTTGCTCATCAAGATTGAAGAAGATCTAGTCCATATTTACTTGTCATGTGGGACATTTTAATTTAGTAATGTTTAATTTCGAATTTAGCTCCTTGTTTTTGTAGGATTAGTTTATTCTTCACTAGGATTTAGTTTCCTTTTGGTATTAGGTTAGTTTACTATTTTATAGTTTCCTAGTTATTTTCAAGATGTAATCTTGTCCTATTTAAAGAACCTCTTTTCTTTAATGAATTCAAGATTTGTCTTCAATTAATTTGTGTTGAGTATTCTCCACCTTCTTTGAAGAATTCTTTTTCATGAACTTATCAAAGATCAGTAAAATCTTTGTGGCGTTCAATGACTTATCAAACGATTTATCCACCATCGTTTGTGGCGTCTTACCGAACTTATCAAGCATTCTTGTGGCATTCCGACTTATCAAGCGATTCAGTCAACATCGTTTGTGGCGTCCTCATGAACTTATCAAGAACACTTGTTGCGTTCATCCATCGACTTATCAAGTGATTCATCCATCATCGTTTTTGGCGTCTTCAATAAATCCTTCTAAACCTGATTGTAGAACGATCCTAGGATTCCTAATAATTCGGGTCTCGTCATTCGTGGCGAGGTTCGCATTTGAGGACAAAAAATGAAAAAAAAATCGAAAAAAAAATTGAAAAAAAATGGTTTTTCATTGTTTACATGTTAGATCTACAAGGTTGTGGAAGATTTGAGGACAAATCTCTTTTAAGAGGAGGAGCATGATGTGATCATGAAGTGCACAAAAATAGACTTGAAATAATTAATTGAAGACAAGTAGTTGGGTCAAGAAGGATTACTTGCTTATCAAGATTGAAGAAGATCTAGTCCACATATTTACTTGTCATGTGGGACATTTTAATTTAGTAATGTTTAATTTCGAATTTATCTCCTTGTTTTTGTAGGATTAGTTTATTCTTCACTAGGATTTAGTTTCCTTTTGGTATTAGGTTAGTTTACTATTTTATAGTTTACAAGATATTTTCAAGATGTAATCTTATCCTATTTAAAGGACCTTTTTCTTTAATGAATTCATGATTTAGTCTTCAATTAATTTGTGTTGAGTATTCTCCACCTTCTTTGAAGAATTCTTCTTCATGAACTTATCAAAGATCAGTAAAGTCTTTGTGGCGTTCAATGACTTATCAAACGATTTATCCACCATCGTTTGTGGCGTCCTAGCAAACTTATCAAGCAATCTTGTGGCGTTCCGACTTGTCAAGCGATTCAGTCAACATCGTTTGTGGCGTCCTCATGAACTTATCAAGAACACTTGTGCCGTTCATCCATCGACTTATCAAGCGATTCATCCATCATCGTTTGTGGCGTCTTAAATAAATCCATCTAAACCTGATTGTAGAACGATCCCTTATGTAAGAAAGATTAGGAACTGATGAACATGACTGATGAGGAATTCCGAAACATACTTGACCAAGGTATAACCCAAGTTATTTCCTTTTGATGAAAAACATCTTAAGATTTTTCTTTTGATGTAAAACATCTAACATTTCTGGTTTCTGTAAAAGTGTTTACAGAGGATGACTGGAACGTGCTGCATGTAACCAAGTTCGGGTTTCGACTGCACATGAGGGAAACATACTTCAGGGAATGGGTCAAGGAGCATCTGAATTTTTCTTATTAGCATATGTTTTTCTTTAAATTATGGATTTAGGCATTAGTTAGAGTTTTGTCTATTTATTTCGAACTTTGTACGAAACTTCTTAGCTTTACCATTATGAATGGAGTTATTTTAATTAAAGCTTTTAATTCGTACATAATTGCTTTACCGTTGTAAATAAAGCGAAGGAATAAGCATTGATAAAACTTAAACAATTATGCTAAATCAAGAAAAAAAAACAAATTAGATAATTATCCACATTCGATCATAATTCCTGAAAGAGGGAATCGATGAATTGTTTTCAATCATGGCTCTTGAAAAATAGAAGATTGATGAATTCAAAACATGCGAATCCTGTCTGAATAGGAAATCGATCAATTAAAGGTGTTTTGAAATACCAAGTGTTTAATGGATGGAAAACCATTAATACACATGTGGATCACTAAAGCATTAGTGCGAGTAATTAATTGCTTCATGAAGTATCCTGATAGCATTTAGGATACGAGTACTTTGGAAAGGTTGAAGGGTTCAAAGTGTGTCATAAAGGCACTAAGTAAAGTGCAAGTATGAAAATGTTGAAAGGATTCAAAGGAATTTCCAAACCGAAGCAATTAAGGGCATTAAAGTATGATCATTCGATGTAATCGAAGTGATTAATACATAAGCCCTAAATTACTCAAATTATCTAAATCGAGAATTGAATTCTTGAATAGCGAGTTAAATCTAGTAAAAGGAATCGAACTATGAAAGACTAGATTCATTCCTTAAATTAGTATTGCTAAAACTCCTCAATCAATTTTGGGGGTCAACCCCATGACTCTAGAAGGATACATTGACTAGTAACCTTTTTAAGTCAATTCCTACGAAAAAATCGTACTAACTCAAGTATGGTATATCATTCATGAATGATAAAATTGGATAGTAGATTCAATTGAGAAAACTTGAAGGGTATCCAACGAAATCCATTGGATACCTGTTCCATGATCCTAAAGAACGAAAGCAGTCCGTTACTAAGGATACCCAATTCTTAGAGGGTGGTTCCCTCGCTAATAGAAATGGGATATAATCATTGAACTTGATGAAGTCCTAGACTTGGACACATCTCTACAAATAGTGGGAGTATATTTTCAAACCTACTGAACCAAAATTTTGTACACCAAATTTCGAAGATTCGATCGAATTCGAAAAGAACTAGTACGTTCACGAATATGATCGATTGGATAGTGATCCAAGAACTTTCGAAATATCTATGTACAACATAGATTCGGGCACATAGCTTAAACGCCATGTGATCTAAGTGGATTTTAAATAATCCGTTTGGAAACAACGAATCATAGAAGCTTCGTATGACTGCGAAGCATATCCATTGGATTTAAATCCAAAGGTAAAATCTATGACTCTGAACCAGTATCCCGAAGCTGGAACATGCAACTAGATGAGACAGTCAAGGCGGTTGGCTTTATCAAAATTGCATGTAAATCTCAATGTACAAAAGAATCAGTGGGAGTTTTTGCATTGTTCGTAATATAAACACTAAAGTTGACATAGATGTTGTAAGAGTGTTAAACGCAGACGAAAGCGTGCTCATTCATGCAATTCTTCATTAAAAGATTTAAGGGATACATCTCACGTATTGGCAGTACGTATCTATTGTGATAGATTAGAGAAGATGTTTGAAATCCCAAATCTTAGTACATGGACAAAACTGAATAAAATCAGTATGGAAAGTCATAGAGAGGACAGTTTCCATAGAGATGTAAAATCTCTCTCAAAGTCAATGAGCCCTACATTTGATGAGTAAAGAGGATAATATCTCTATACACCTTCAAACTAAAAGGTGGCATAGTATGTGCAACGTCATGTACAAGACCAGACTAAACAGAAGCTATGAATATCATAAAGCTACTGTTTGTCGAACACCAGTAAGGAGTACTGGATTACCGAAAAGAGCATTCCTTAAACAACTCTGGGAGTTCTGAGGATATATTGCTGGTCAACGGTATCAATGAAAACTTGGAACTCGAAGGATTTAATGATTCGAGTTTCCCGTCTGATGTGAATATAATATTCTGGTTTTATGGGGCAACGATGATTTGAAAGGGGTTCAAAAGACAATCGATGCCGGGTTAACCACTAAAACAGAATATTTCGCAGTATTGAATACAGCGAAGGAAAGTGTTTGGACGAAAACTTCTTCCAATAAATTGGAAGTAGTACCTAGCATTGCGAGGCCTATAGTTATCTTCTATGATAACTTAAGGCAATTGCTTTAGCAAAGGAATCGAGATCTCACCCATGATCTAAACACAAATATACCATATGATCTGGAAAATCATAGGTAGAATAAGACGTGGGGTAAAACACGTCAAGAGACAACATAGCAGATCTACTAATTAAGTCATAATCACAAAAGGGTTCAACGGACATCTTGAGAGAGATGGGCCTTAGAAACGTATGTGGTTGGCTTTAGGGCAAGTGGGAGATTGATAGGATAGTGCCCAGCAAGCCAACAAATATAAGCTTGTTAAGGAACTTCCTTTAGAAGCAATCTTATGATTCATAATATAATACGCCCGTTTATTCATAGTACGTGAATTAAACAATGGCCAACTTCATCTCTCGCGAACGTATCTAAGCGATTGGATGAAACCCTGAGATCACTCATGACTACGGGATTAGTCACTTCAGTATTGGGTGCGATTAATCATGAAACAGTCTCAAAGGTCGTGATCTCAAAAACGTTTCAAGTCATAGATTCATATCGAGACGGGGTATCGAATGAATCGTCAAGACTTGTAGGATTATGCATGATTCACATGGAGTGAATTTGTTGTCGTTTCATGAACAAGGCATTGAATGCTAGTGCATATGACTAGGTGGTTCGATAGGGGATCGAACGCATCGAACGACCCGAACAGAGAGACCCATCGTGGAAGTGCGTTAAGCATATCGATAATGGGATGTCTCTCAAGACTTATAATAGTGTACGATTTAGTCCTTTGACTTGAGGTACTAGGGCGAATTCGATACACGGGAATACGTACTTTGATTTAGGAGCCGATCATATAGCTTGGTCATTGTGCGACTACTTTGGGTGCGTATGAACGTGTGCGCGGATGGTTAGTACTAATATAGGATCTATCGACTCATCCAGATAAGATGAGAGAATTTCCTGTACGTTCTTTGATAATGATATCCGAGGAATCTGCGGCCGCAGTCAGTGACGGATTTGGAAAGGGGTTTCCAAATTTAGCAGTCACACTGGAATTATTATCCTGAATTAGAAAGTACAGAATTGAGATAATTAGAGGTGCCGACCAATTCACACACCCTAGGTCTCAATCGGGAAATTAGTCGCTAGAAGGACCGTATGTACATGGCATTTATAAGAGTTGAAGGTTCACGAATATCAATTCACCTGAAGTTGGGCCTCATGGGCTTGTGGCTAGACATCGACCATGAGGTGTGGGTACTCCTGAATTAATAAGGAAATTAATTCTGGAGTGGTCAATTAAAGTGGTTAATTGATCGGAGCAATTAATTACATATTAATTGCTCACTTATTAAATCACGAAAGTCGTGGGCCTGCTGCCAATTGATGGTGAACCTAGAGGGTCACACACAATACAGTTGGACAGTGACAGTCTGAAAGGAATCAATTGATTTAAGGAATTAAATCAATAAATGAATTAAAGTATTAATTCAAGAAGAAGAATAAATAATTAGAAGTAACTATTTAATTAATCAAAAATTAAAGTATTAATTCTAAGTGGAGAATCATTAATTAGGAGTAACTAATTAATGAATCAATTGGAATTTCTGATTGATTAAATCCTCAATTAAAGTGTTAATTGGAAATGATTAATTAATTAATAGTGGATTAATTAATTAAATCACATGGGCCGATCCATATGTTAATTAATTGATCTTTGATTAATTAAATTAAGCATGTGGGCCAATCATTGTAAAGATAAATTAATCTAGGATTAATTAAATTTTACATGGGCCGATTTTGGGAACAATGATCAAATTAATTTGGGATTAATTAAAAGCATGTGGGCCGATTTTATTTAGTTGAGATGGCCGATTTTTGCTTGGGAAATAAGTCTTGAATTGATATTGATCATGTTTGATTATGATAGGGATTATAAGAGATTGTGTTATCTTGTGTAACTATGAAAGAGATTATGATAAATCTTGTTTCCTAAAGTGATAAGATCTTGTGTATCTTGTTTCTTGATAAGGAGAGATCCTTTCAAGATTAGATACCTATTAGGAGAAGGAGTCTTATAATTAGATATCTATAAATACTAGATACACATAATCTATTAAAGAAAAAAAAACCTAAGATTTATTCTAAGCAAGAAAGAAAATCAAAACACAAGAAAACAAAGGAGGCCGAAAATTTCAGCCCCTCTCTCGCCCCCTATTGCATAGTCGAACCCTGTGAAAAATCGCCCCTCCCTGTGTAGGATTTTTCTCCAAGTTTTTCTTCCCAGATCTGAATCCAATTCCTGACGAGACAATTCCTTAATCCTAGTTCTGAGCCTGGGGATTTCGCGAAGTCACTCAAATCCATCTGGTGTGGACTTTCTCTAGAGGCACAACACTTGGGGTGCTCTAGTGAACAACTGAAGACCAGAGAAAAACCACCACCTTGCCTGTGGTGAGGTAAAATAGTCTTTACCTTCTTATTTATTTTTAGTATATGCTTGCTGAAAATAAATTAAACCTTTATTCATATGTGCTAATAAGAAACCCTGGGATTTGGTGTATAAATAAAAATTTTAAATTCCGCACTGTTGTAGTTGATAATTATACCCATAAAACCCAACACTTCGTTTGTGGCATCTTCATTAAATCCATCTAAACCTGATTGTAGAACGATCCTTGGAATCCTAATTATTCGGGTCTCGTTTTCTTAACGTTGTTCATATCAAATTCTATTCCTTGGATTAAATTCAGAACAATTGCATCTTCTTTTGGGCCAAATTTAGGCACGTTATAATCAGCTCGTTAAATGGTTCCTTGAATTTCTAGGATTTTGCCCTTGTAATAGGCCCAACAGGAACACAGACATAGTGTTGATTCTCGTCTGCTAGTGTTCTTCCTTGCGAGCAAGAATTGGACCACGTGTATCCCTGAATTTGAAGAACTTGAGGCTCAGAGCCTTATGATTAAGAAACTATTACATAAGGTAGGTTGAAAGAGCTTTTTTCAAAAGAATTTGTCGAACTTACCTCACGTGAGTAATGAACATATGAAATTTCAAAGGCAAAAGACTGCGTGCAAAAGCATCAAATTAGGGATATTCTTGGTACTAGTGGTTCGAAAGA
The DNA here is from genome assembly GCA_038501285.1 of Penstemon eatonii. Taxonomy (NCBI): domain Eukaryota; kingdom Viridiplantae; phylum Streptophyta; class Magnoliopsida; order Lamiales; family Plantaginaceae; genus Penstemon; species Penstemon eatonii. Next base: position 39,148,605 of record CM076710.1, on the reverse strand, counting down.
CAACCTGAAAACGGACTTAGGACAATTATATCACGCCGTACTTTCACAAAGGCCCCCTAAAATAACATTTACCCATGGTTTCAAGAACATTTCTACCACACGAATAACATACTATCAAAATACGTGGGTTAAAACGCTATATGCAAAACATAGAATCAAAGTTATCGTACTTTACTCATAACACCACCAAATTGAGAACACAAAATACACAAGTACGTGATTATTTTACGCATAACACCCAAATTGATAATTTCAAAGTTAAATCAAAGGAACATTAAAATCGGGTCAAAATTTATCTATCTCTTGAAGTAAATTGTTTACTAGCATAATTACACAGTAATAAAATCATATTTTGAAATTTTTTGAAAAAATTCAACAATGCTCGTGTTCTACCCAGTGGACCATAAAATGGGCAATATTTTTTCTGAATCAGATTAACTTGAAATTGGGAGCATGGAATTTATATCTTGTGAATAATATACTGTTCGACATGCCGAAAGAGCACATCGAATGAGCAGTTTTATCGAGAAGCGTAAAGAACATGAAACTCCGCCCAAATATCTTTTATCATGGGAATGATAAAATTTTAAAATTTGAATTGGTAAAAAACAACCTAAAACTGGTTATCGTACGAATTAAACATCAAAGTGGATCAAATTAATGCAAATTCTAAAGGACATGATATTCGATTGACAAATTCTCGAATACGTAAAATTTGATTTGGCTTCTGACTGAATTTGACAGTTGCCTGATCATCTAGAGAAAACTTCAACAACAAAAATATATATAATGCTCGTGATGCGAAACTCAATAGACATTGCTTTGAGACCAACAACGAAGGATGAATTGCATCAAGAGAAAGCTAAAAATAAGATTTGCAAGTTATAGTGAACTTGTGACCCAACAATTTTAAGGAATACGCAAACCACAAGTGTTCCCGATTGATAGTAAAAATGACACAACAATTATAAGGAATCGCAAACCACAACTACTCAAGTTTGAATGCCACAAGGAGAACCCTTGACAACCTTAGAAGTTCAATTACGAAACAAGAGAAGAGTAAAAACTCACTTTATATTTCATCCAAATTGATGGATTGATTACATGCAACAATGCTATTTAAATATAAAGGGTGGGAATAAATCTCCAACCCCAGACATTAAAGACAACAAGTTTTCATTGTGTTGGGAAACAAAAAGATGTTTGGGTACCTCCCGAAAGCACTTAGTTCAACGTAAGTAAATTCAATTGATTCCCCATCATATTCTGATGTGACCATGCAGTGCAAAAAAAATTACTTGAAAGAATTAAAGAAGACAAGTTGTTGGGTCTAGAAGGATTACTTGCTCATCAAGATTGAAGAAGACCTAGTTCAATAATTACTTTTTACGTGGGACTTTTTAATTTAGTCACCTTTTAATTTCGAATTTAGTTTCCTTATTTTTGTAGGAATTAGTTTATTCTTTACTATAATTTAGTTCCCTTTTGGTATTAGGTTAGTATACTATTTTATAGTTTCCTAGTTCTTTTCAAGATGTAATCTTGTCCTATTTAAAAGACTTTTTTCTTTAATGAATTCGAGATTTAGTCTTCGATTAATTTGTTTTTAATATTCTCCAACTTCTTTGAAGCGTTCTTCTTCGTGACTTATCAAAGATCAGTAAAATCTTTGTGGCTGATACGAACTACGTTAAGGAAAACCAAACCCGCATTATAAGGAATTGAAAGATCGTTCTACAATCAGGTTTAGGATGGATGAATGCCACAAGTCGCCTTGATAAGTTCACGGGGACGCCACAAACGATATTGACTGAATCGTTTGATAAGTCGATGTTGAACGCCACAAGTCTTCTTGATAAGTTCGGTAGGACGCCACAAACGATGATGGATGAATCGTTTGATAAGTTGATGAATGAACGCCACAAGAATTAGACAAATTGAAAAATCCTTGATAAGTTCAAAAGAGTTCTTCAAAGAAACTAGAGAATTCCTTCTCACTAAAATAATAAGAATCCAGTTGTGTGTCTTCTATTACATATTATTCCTATATATAAGCTGAAAATTAAGTCCTATCAAGACTAGGAATAGGACTTCTAGAGTAATGTACTTAGACTAGGAAATAAATCTCCCTAATCAACTAGGAAACAAAAACCACTAATAAACTAGGAAACAAATAAAGTCCTACTACTAAATATAATAGATAATTTCGAATTTAATACTAACTAAATATGCTATTCATCTTATCCACTCCCTTCTTGAGAAATTGCATTTAGTTGGACTTTTATAATGTTGACAAAATTCGGTTGTTCATTTCCGATCACATCCAACTCCTTTTGTTGCGCTTGATTTATTAACTCATTGAGTTCTTCTTCCTTGAAACGTTTGGCTCTTGCTCTCGTCACTGGACCTTGTGGAACTTTGATTGATCCTTCAAAATGCAATTTTCCATTTATGTCCTCATCAGTGGCGTTCAATGACTTATCAAACGATTCACCCACCATCGTTTGTGGCGTCATCACGGACTTATCAAGCATTCTTGTGTCGTTCCGACTTATCAAGCGATTCAGTGAACATCGTTTGCAGCGTCATCATGAACTTATCAAGAACACATGTGGCATTCATCCATCGACTTATCAAGCGATTCATCCATCTTCGTTTGTGGCATCTTCATTAAATCCATCTAAACCTGATTGCAGAACGATCCATGGAATCCTAATTATTCGGGTCTCGTTTTCTTAACGTTGTTCATATCAAATTCTATTCCTTGGATTAAATTCAGAACAATTGCATCTTCTTTTGGGCCAAACTTAGGCACGTTATAATCAGCTCGTTGAATGGTTCCTTGAATTTCTAGGATTTTGCCCTTGTAATAGGCCCAACAGGAACACAGACATAGTGTTGATTCTCGTCTGCTAGTGTTCTTCCTTGCGAGCAAGAAATGGACCACGTGTATCCCTGAATTTGAAGTAATTGAGGCTCAAAGCCTGATGATTAAGAAACTATTACATAAGGTAGGTTGAAAGAGCTTTTTTCAAAAGAATTTGTCGAACTTACCTCACGTGAATAATGAACATATGAAATTTCAAAGGCAAAAGACTGCGTGCAAAAGCATCAAATTAGGGATATTCTTGGTACTAGTGGTTCGAAAGACAACCTGAAAACGGACTTAGGACAATTATATCATGCCGTACTTTCACAAAGGCCCCCTAAAATAACATTTACCCATGGTTTCAAGAACATTTATACCACACGAATAACATACTATCAAAATACGTGGGTTAAAACGCTATATGCAAAACATAGAATCAAAGTTATCGTACTTTACTCATAACACCACCAAATTGAGAACAAATAATACACAAGTACGTGATTATTTTACGCATAACACCCCAAATTGATAATTTCAAAGTGTTGGTCCCAAGTGGTCAGATGAGGTCTAGAGGGGGGGGGTGTGAATAGACCTCTGAAAATTTTAGACTTAAAAACTTTTTACTCTTCTGTCAGCAGACTAAGCTGATGAAGAACAGTAAGATAACTATGCTGATCGTGAACAAATCTTGAACAGCAGAGTGACCACTCTTCTTACAGTTTACTTTAGCTGATTTCAATGAAAATCAGTTTTATCAAGAGTATACTTGCAGCGGATGTTAGAAAGTGTTTTTCACAAGTAGACTAAGTCCTTAAAAAGATTTTATCCCCAGTTTTAAAACTCCTTATTAAATCTTTTGATAATTCAAAGTGTTGAAATATGCAAGGTTCAAAATATGCAAGAAAACTTGAATGCAAGATAACACAAAGAATTTTTATAGTGGTTATATGGATAAAAATCCTTTAGTCCACTCTTCCAGATCACTTAGATTCTGGGTTATACTATAATCACACAGATTACAATATTTCTCCACTTATACCTAGACAACAAATGAAAAGGCTATAAGCTCGCAATAGGAATTCACAAAGAAAACCTATCCTCTAAAGTAGAATCACTCACAAAGATGGATTCTAACTTTTCACAACACTCAGCTAATACAAAACACTCAGATTGTATTTTTCTGTTTTCTTCAACTGGGTTTCTGTCAACAGATGACTTCCACCAGACGAGTGAGCTGTTCGAGCTTCTTGAGACTTAGAAAAATTTCTGCTTCGAATGCGAAATCTCATATGTTGTTGTTGTGTTGTTCTCACTTCGAAATCAGCTCTATTTATACTTGAATTTGAAATTATGACCGTTGAAGGAGATCAAATCTCAAATCCATAGCCTTAGCCCAATTTCAGAACGGCTACCTGCTACAGTCCTTTTTCTGCTGTACTTTCCTGTAGCTGCATTAAATGCACTCTGCTGATCCGAGAGTAAATTCCAATCATTTGCCATTACTACCCTTCTCTTCCAGCATTTATTACATCCGGTGCATTTATTACCGTTGGACTCTTCTCATGATCTCTTCTACTTTGCTGATCAAAGCAACTCTGCTGATGGATACTCTGCTGATCAAATACTGAACTAATCTGATTTGAGTCAGCTGATGGTCTACCCTTCTGATTGCTGTTTCAGCATGAGATCACTGGTCTTCTGGGCTTTGAACTTTGAACTCTTCTGATATCTTCTTTCACTTGTTCAAAATTCTTCTAAGGGAACTAAGCTTTCCATACTTAGCTGATTCTGGTGTTTTGGAAATCATCAAAACCATCCCTTAATTACTTATCTTCTTTGCACTCTATCTTCATCTTCATCCAACAATTTCCCCCTTTTTGATGATGACAAAACTTCAGCTAAGTACATGTACCTAACCTAAAGTTTTCATCCTAAAAAATTTCTGAGATAGAAATAGTCTGTTGGATTTAAACTTGCAATTTTATAGATAATGAAAAGATTACAGATTACAAGTTTGAGAAATGAAAAGTACAAAATGATAAAAGATTACAAGAATTTTAAGACATAAATGAACTAGCCTAAACTAGTCTTCTTCCTTCTTTTCTTCTTCTGTTTCCTTGTCTTCTTTTTCAGATTCTTCCTTAGATGGTTAGGAAGTTTCAGCTTCCAACTCTTCAAAGAACCTTTTCCTCAGCAGTTCTATCTTCTTATACTTGACATCGGGATCAAGCTGTTCTTTAGCTGAGTCCTTAGCAGCAGCTATTTCTTTATCAGACATAGCTTTTGCTTCAGCTTCAGTTTCATCAGCTTCACATTCTTCTTCTGTGATCTTCTCATCTGTTGGTCTGCTTGTGCCTTCATTTTCTTCATCAGCTCCAACTTCTTCAGCAGCAGATTCTTCCAACACTTCAGTTTCTTCAGCTTCAGCACCATCTCTGTCTTCTATTTTATCAAAAGAAGTTCCAACTCTCTTCTGTCCAAATACCCTATCTTCCCCCTTTTTGTCATCATCAGCAGGGTTGATTGGATATTGTGGTAAGACTGGTGTAATCTGAAGTGAATCACAGAGAAGCTTGATATTTTCTTCTATGGCATTGAGTTGAGCTTGTTGATTTAGTTGATTGGCCTCAAAAGCTTTCATCCTTTTGAGCACATCTTCTCCTTGATCACCCAACTGAATTTGAGTTCCCAAAATCCAATTGGATGAAGCAGTGAAGTCTTTCATCATATTTCTCATAACTTCATCTTCTGCTTGAATAGCCATCTCAACTGTTTCTTCAATCCGTCTCCAACCAGCAGTAGTGCTCTGAGTCCTTCTTCTGATAATGTCCATTTCTTGACAGACAGATTTGACATCCTTAGCAGTATCTTCTATCAGATAGATTGGAACAGCAGCAGCTTTCTGATTTGCAGTTAACTTCTCTTCCATTTCCTTCATTGATTTTGATATCATTTGTTGAATAGAATCCAACAATGATGTTTGCTGTAAGCTCTGAGAAGTAGAAGCAACTTCAGTTTGGATTGGAGGTAAGGCAAGAACTTCCTTTTCAGTGGACTGTTCTTCTGCTTGAGTTGATTTTTCAGTTGACTGATCTGCTGGACCAGAAGCAGGGTCTTCATTCATGGTCTCATCAGCTTGACTAGGAGTGCTTTCCTTCTCCTTAGTCTGATCAGTTTCCTCAGCAGCAGCCTCCTTTTCAGTGATCTAATCAGCTGGAATGCTTTCTTCTTCCTTTGATTCATCAGCTGGTTCAGACTTGTCATCCTTTTCTTTGTCCTGATCAGTGGGGTCAAATGTACCCTCTTTTTCCTTTTGATGATCAGCAACATCAGCAATGACATCTTTCTTTTTGTCCTTGTCAGCAGGGGGTTCGATCTTCTTGATAGATTTGACAATTCTCAACAACCCTGCATCATCTAGAGTAGTTCTGTGAGAAATCCAGGTGAAATCATCAATAGGAATAAATGGGGAGATTGAGTCCGTAGGTAATTCTTCAAATAATTTGATGTTAGGACCATAGACAATCTGCTTGATATTAGGAAGAGGGATCATGGAGCTTGGCTGTCCCTTCATCTTCCTAGTCTTCTTAGCCCATAATTCCATAGACTGAGCAATTGCCAGCTTGATGGATCTCTCCTTGAGATCTTCTGATTCAGAATACTCCTCAGGAACAGATTCAAGAATCTTCTTTGCCTCAGCCTTGGCAATGTGACTGATTCTTAATCTTAACTTATCCAGAAAGAATTCTGAGTCAAGTGCTTGAGTTAGAGATCCAGTCTCAAGCCACTTCAACACCCAGGCTTCTTCAGTAGCAAATCCCTTCCAATTTGCAATATGTTCTTGACTCTTGGTCAATCTGAATTCTCTCCATCTGTTGTACCTTATCTTCTCTTTGTTGAACATTGTCAGATGGGTGATTCTTGCATTCTCAGCATCCAACCTTTTAAGAAATTCTTCAAAGATGTTAGGATCATCTCTGACAATCTCCAAAGCCAGTTTGACCTCTTCTCTTCTTTTTGGTTGAATCTTTGGAGCAGGCATGACTGGTATGGGTTTGGTGGAGTCTCTTGGTTCACCAATTGTAATGCCTCCAGAATGCTTTGGACCATGAGCGTCTTTGGTGCTTGCTTCAATAGCAGCAGCTAACTCAGCTGCCTCAATAGCATCCCTTTGCTCTTGAGTCATTTTGCTGGCTTCTTCTTCCAGCCTCTTGATCTCAAGGCTTTTCAACCTATCTTCCTCTGCCTTTTCGGCGGCTTTTCTCTGCTTTTCAGCATCATCAATCTTCTTCTTCTCAGCAGTAGAAATGTAAGGAAGCACAATCTTTCCAGTCCTTAGCTTCCTAGCTTCAGGACTTTCAATCACTTGAATTGGAGTGGCAGCAACAAGAGTAGGGTGTATAAGAGGTACAGTCCCTTCACTTGCTGTCCCAGTCTGCTGTTCAACAGCTTCTATAGCAGACTCTCCATTCTTTTCAGCAGCAGCCTTTCCAGCAGGCTCCTCAAACATGTCAGCAGCGGCCTCTTGAACAGGCTCTTCAACTTGTTCAACAGCAGCTTCAACCAAAGGTTCTTCATTGATAACTGGCCTCTCTGCTGATGGTGATTCTCTGACTGTGATAGTTTGTTCTTCAGAGAATGTCACTTTCCTTTTTGCTTTAGACTTAGGAATTCTCTTTGGAGCTTCTGGTTGATACTTAGCTTGGGGAGGTCCCCTTGCTTCTCTTTTTGTTCTCATTCTCTTCAGTCTTTGAAGAGGAACTTCTTCTTCTGATTCAGTTCTTTCAGGAGAGGAACCTGTCTCCATTTGTTCAATCTCCTTGGTGAAGTCATCAATCACCTTTTCAGGGATTACAACTTCAGGTTGTGCTGATCCAGCTTCAACAGCAGGGCTTGCTGTTTGATCAGTAGTTTGGCTTGTATGACCCTCCTTCTTGCTCTTCTTAGAAGGGGTCTTCTTAGACTTTGCAGTAGCTTTTCTCTTAGGAGCAGCCACTACTTTCCTTGCTGGTTCATACAATTTGAACTCTTTGCTACCGTGGGTAGTCTTTCCACCAGCCATAGGACAGTTTAGTGACATGAACAGATGACTAAGCAAGATGGCATGCGAAGTCCTTTTGTCACTCAGCAGATCATAGACATGAGCTGCCCAATTCACCTTCAGTCCATAATAAATGCAGATCATGGTGTAGTACCTCTTCCTTGGTAATCCATCTAAAGAGCCCGTACTGCAATCCAATATCTTCGCAATGATGTCTGCGAACCTCTGATACTCATCTTTTAACTGAGTCTTCATCAGAGTCCCAGTCATCTCTTCTCCCTTCTGAGCACAAATTGCCCAATATTCTTCCTCCTTTTCAGACCCTAGGTCTGTTACGTTTCCTCCTTCATATGTCAATTTATAAACCTCACTCAAAACAGCAGCAGAGACAGCGATTTTCTTACCCCCAATGACAGCTGACATGACAGTGTCATCTTTGGTGAATTTCCTGGTCTTGTAGAAGTGATCAACATCTTCTAGGTAAACCCTGTCTTCGTGGGCTTCCAGAACTGGAACTAAAGATGCCTCTTTGATTTTCTCCAAGATTGAGCGCATCAGATCAGTACCGGAAAAATGGAATTTGCTGTAGTTCAAGTATCTTCCATCAATAATCTTCTCCATTTCTGGGATTACTGAGTAGAATCTGTGAAAGCAGTAAACTTTTGAAAGAGAGATTGAGGGTTAGAGAATTTGAGATTTTGAGTGTGCGTAAGACGACTGTACTGTTTCAGATCGGATTTTATACGTTTTCCATTGTTTAGGTTATCGTGATTAATCTGAGACGTTGGATCAATCTGACAGTTTATTAATCGTGTGGGTGGAAGCTGCGGATTTCAATTTCATTAATTTAATGTCAGACAGGCGGGAAACTCAATCGACACTAATCTGTTATTTATAAAAGCGTGTTTTTGAAGATACGATTTATAGCCATGCTTAAATAAGATATCAGATGAGTAGAGTTTAACTTATCTGACAGACGAGTGATCTGTTATCTGATATTACTAGAGAAAGCCAATAGCTAGTAATCTTCCTCTGTTGTTTGTCGATCCAGCAAGATAAAATAATCTTCAGTCTTCAAGAATTAAGAACACATCTTCTGATAACATAACTTCAACTAACTGTCATTAACCAATTTCATCTTTAGAGCAGAAGTACCGCTAGTCTTACACGTTCCCCCCTGTCTTTAAGAATTCATAAGTTAACTAGTCTGTTAAAAGTTAATCCTTGAATAGAATAATGGATAACTAAGCTGTTGAACTTCAGTCTTCTGATGAGTTCCCCCTCAGCTTATGCATCCAAATTAAGTAGTCCTAGCTCAGCTCTCAGAGTTGAGAACCTTACTTCACTTAAAGGTTTAGTGAAAATATCAGCAATCTGATTGTCAGTATGAACATACTCAATCATAACATTTCCTTTTTCCACATGATCTCTAATGAAGTGATGCTTGATCTCAATATGTTTAGTCCTTGAATGACTTGTAGTGTTCTGAGTAAGGGAGATTGCACTTGTATTGTCACAGTAGATTGGAATTCCACTGATTTTGATATTGTAGTCTTCTAGTTGATGCTTCAACCATAGTATATGTGCACAGCAAGCTCCAGCAGCTATATACTCAGCTTCAGCAGTAGATATAGAAACTGAAGTCTCTTTCTTACTCATCCATGAGATCAAACGACTACCCAAGAACTAACAGGCACCTGTTGTGCTTTTTCTGTCAATCTTGCAGCCAGCAAGGTCTGAATCTGAATAACCAATAAGTTCAAATCCAGATTCTCTAGGATACCACAATCCCAATTCTTGAGTGCCCTTAATATATTTCAGTATCCTCTTGGCAGCTATGAGATGAGATTCTTTGGGGTTTGATTGGAATCTTGGACAGACCCCAACTGAGTACATGATATCAGGTCTACTTGCTGTTAGATATAACAGTGACCCAATAATGCCTCTGTATTTGGTTATGTCCACTGATTTGCCATCTTCATCTTTATCCAAACGAAGACTTGTAGACATAGGAATAGTAGCAGTAGAGCTAGTTTCCATACCAAATTTCTTGAACAGATCTCTTGTGTATTTTGCTTGGTTGATGAAAATACCATCAGGCAACTGTCTAACTTGCAATTCAAGAAAATAATTGAGTTCACCCATCATGCTCATTTCAAACTTATTCTGCATGAGCTTGGAGAACTTGTCACACATCTGTTGGTTAGTTGAACCAAAAATAATATCGTCCACATATATTTGCACAATTAATATATGATTCTCCCATTCAATTGTAAACAAGGTTTTGTCAACTTTACCTTTGCGAAATCCTTTAATTAAAAGAAAATCAGATAAAGTGTCATACCATGCTCTTGGAGCCTGTTTCAATCCATAGAGAGCTTTCTTTAGACGATACACCTTGTCATCTTGTTGATAAGCTTCAAATCCAGGTGGTTGTTCAACATATACTTCTTCTTGCAGTTCTCCGTTGAGAAAAGCAGACTTCACATCCATCTGATAAACAGTGAAGTTTTTGTAAGCAGCATAAGCTAGAAACAGTCTGATTGCTTCAAGTCTTGCTACTGGTGCAAATGTTTCATCAAAGTCTATTCCTTCTTCTTGACAATAACCCTTGGCCACTAATCTTGCTTTGTTTCTGGTAACAATACCATCTTCATTCATCTTATTTCTGAAAACCAATTTAGTGCCAATTACTCTTTGATGACTTGGTCTAGGAACTAAGTACCAGACTTCATTCCTTTCAAATTGATTCAACTCTTCTTGCATAGCTTCAATCCAAAAGGAATCACTGAGAGCTTCTTCAATTTGTTTAGGCTCTATTGAGATAGAAAGCTGACAAACATAGCATCTTATGCAGCAGCTCTTCTTGTTTTCACTCTATCTAATGGATCACCAATCACTAACTCTGGTGGGTGATTTCTGAGCCATCTAAGATCAGGTTGCAGGTCTGGATGTTGTCCTCTGTTTGATCTTGCAACACTACTGTTGGAGTTCCAGTAGTAGTCTGTTGAACAGTTGTAGTCTGTTGAACATCCTCTGGTCTGTCAGCTATTTGTAACTCGTCTGTTAGACAATCAGCACTGTGATTTTGAACAGCACTTGAGCTAGCAGCTGAATTCAAATTAGGTAGTATTATGGGAACATATTCTTCATTCTTTCCAATATCCAACTTCTGCAAATCATTAGACAGATCTTGATTTGTGCTTTGATTCTTTTCAGAAGATTGACTTGGCTCATCAAATACTACATGGATAGATTCTTCTATTAGTAATGTTCTTTTGTTAAACACTCTATAAGCCTTACTAACAGTAGAGTATCCTACAAAAACAACTTCATCAGCCTTTTCTGCAAATGCAGTAAGGTGATTTTTCCAATTATTTAATACAAAGCATTTACAACCAAAGATTTTGAAGTAATGAATATTTGGTTTTCTGTTGTTCCAAACTTCATATGGAGTCTTGTTCTGATTTTTGTTGATCATGCATCTGTTCTGGGTAAAGCAGGCTGTATTTGTTGCTTCTGCCCAAAATCTTTGTGGCAGCTTAGCTTCAGCTATCATAGTCCTGACAGCTTCCTTCAGTGTTCTGTTTCTCCTTTCAGCAACACCGTTCTGTTGAGGGGTTCTAGCAGCTGAATACTCATGATGTATTCCTTTGATGTTACAATACTCTTCAACAATAGAGTTTGTGAACTCTGTCCCTCTATCTGATCTGATCTTCAATATTTTTGTATTTTTCTCATTCTGGATCAGTTCCATCAGATTAGTAAGATGTTCCTTGGTTTCACTTTTCTTTTTCATGAATATCACCCAAGTATATCTTGAATAGTCATCCACAACAGCTAGGCAGTATTTCTTTCCACCATTGCTGACTGGATCAATGGGTCCAAATAAGTCGATGTGTAGCAGCTCCAAAATTCTTTCAGAAGATTGGTGCTTCTTGCTTTTGAAAGATGACTTTATTTGTTTACCCTTCTGACAGGCGTCACAGAGCTTGTCTTTGCTCATGACTGTTTTTGGAATCCCTTCTACCAAATCATTCTTTATTAGTCTGTTTATGGTCTTGAAGTTTAAATGATTCATCCTTTTGTGCCATAGCCAGCTAACTTCACTTGGTGTTGATGCCACCAAACAAATATTTGAATTCTTATGAGCAGAATTCCAGTCGACTATGTAGACATTGCCTTGTCGTCTTCCAGATAAAATTACCTTCTTTGTACCAATCTGTTCAACGTAGCACTTATCTGTTGAGAAGATGACTGAATATCCCTTGTCACAAAATTGACTTATGCTCAGCAGATTATATTTGAGGCCCTTAACATATGAGACGTCAGATATCTCTATGTTTCCTCTGATCAGTCTTCCTTTAGCTTTAATCTTGCCTTCTTTGCTGTCTCCAAAAGTAACCTTTGGACCATCCACAGCAACTGCATCAGTCAGCTCATGTATGTTTCCACACATGTGCCTTGAACAACCACTGTCCAAGTACCAAATCTTCTCTACTTTACTCCTACTCCTAATCCTAACCTACAAAACAAAAATAAAATTGTTTTAGGTACCCTTATTGAGAGGGTCCTGAAGGATTAGTTTCACCTTTGACAACCAAGATGTTGATGTCTTAGGCTTCTTAGGCTTCTGAGTTTTGACAGGAGCATGAACAGTTTCATTTTTATCATAATTAGCAGATAAGTCATGTTGATGATCAGTATAATAAGAATAGTGTTCATAAGCAGGGTAAGGTGCATGATAAGCAGGGTATGCATGCATTGGATGAGCAGGGTAAGGTGCATAGTAACTAGGAAATTGAGGTGTATGATACATAGGAGGATATGCAGCAGGTTGCACATAATATGACTCATTTCCATACCAAGCATTTTGATTTTTCTTATTCTTATGCTTCTTTGGCTTACTAGTAGCTTGCTCATTAACAGACGACTTAGTTTTACCACTAGTCTGATTGACTTTAGCTTTATCAGCAGACTTCTTAGGACTCTGCTGTTTGGTCTTACTAGTCTGTTTACCTAAACTAGGCTCTTTGCTCTTTTTAGCTTTAGGAGTTTTCGTCTCCTTTAATACTTTCTCAGGTGAAGCAGGTCTAGCAGTTTGAACATACAGAATGACCTTACTATTGTCAGCAGATATAAACTTCTCAGTATGATTCAATTCGTGCTTATCCTGTTCTAAAGGCATCTTCTGTTTACTAGACATGTGAGTGGATGCAACAGATGATTTTTCATGAGACTCAATAACTTTTTCAAGTTCCATGATTTTTCCTTTATAAACTTCACATTCAGCTTTCGGAGATTCATGTTCTTGCTCAAGCTGTTTATATTCAGCTGATTCTCTAGGCTTTTCAGCTGTGAGTTTCAGTGAACTATTTTGCTCTTTTAGCAATATCATCTCTTCCTTAAGCTTTTTGTATGCTTCAGCAATAGTAGTATTGTTAAGCATCATTTGTTCAAATGAATTAAATAATTCATTGTCAAGAGGAGTTACCTCTTCCTCAGAGTCATCAGATTCCTTTGCCATCAGGCAGAGGAGAGCAGGTTTTTCTTCATCAGACGATTCTTCATCAGATGTGTCTGAATCTGAATCAGATGAGTAGACAGCAGCCAGCTTTTCTGCTTCAGCCATTATTGCCTTGCCTCTCTGATGCTTTCTTTCTTTTCTGATCTTCTTTTCTTCTTCAGTGTATTTTTCTGCTTTTGGATATGGACAGTCTTTGATGAAGTGTCCCAATTTCCTGCAGTTATAACAAATTAGTTTGGCTTTATAATCCTCTTTATCTTGAGAAGAAAAGTTAGGTTTAGAAGTAGAAGCATTGTTGTATTTGTTCTTCAATTTTCTCTTGTAGAACTTCTTGAAATTGTTCATTAGCAATGCTACATCTCCAGCAGTGTACTCCTTTTTGTTGAGTAGAGTGGCTTCATCAGTTGAGTCCACTTCTTTGCTATTCTGTGATGGTCTTCTGGTGTTTTCAGCAGCAACTAAGGCAGATGTGGGTCCTGAAGTTGAGGTTTCTTCAATTCCCATTCTAGGCAGTTTATACTCATATGCCTTGAGTACTGAGAACAGCTCTGTAAGAGAGATTTTTCCCAAATCCCTTGATTCTTCCATTGCTGTCACCTTCATGTTGAATTTTGGAGGTAAAGCCTTCAGCACTCTGATGGTTATCTCCTTGTCCGTGAAGGTTTTTCCAAGCTTTAACACTTCATTCAATGTTCTGGTGAACCTGGTATCCATCTGATCAATGGTCTCTCCAGATTTCATTTTGAAATTGTCCAGCTTTTCCAGAGCAACACTCAGCTGATGCTCCTTAATGGCGTCATTTCCTTCGCTCATATCTCTGACTTTATCCCACATCTCCTTTGCAGTTTTGCAATGTTTGACCTTGTCAAACCGATCATTGTCCAGGGCTTTAGTCATGATGAATCTTCCGACCTTATCCAGATTAAATAGCTTTATTTCCTCTGGAGTCATCTCATGAAGGTCTTTTTCCACAACCGTATCAATTTCATTGATTTTTATGGTCTTTGTGAATCTGAATGGACCTTTAATGATACATGTATACATGTTGTCATTGTAGGCAGCTAGAAAGATTTCCATTCTAATCTTCCAATCTTCAAAAGACATACCAGCAATGTGGGGAACATGGCTGATACAGTCCATTTTTCAAAAAGTTTTAAATTTTCAAAAAGATGCTCTTTTGAAAAGTTTTGAAAACCTTTGAAAAACACTTGGATCAAGCTCGTTGATCAGGCAGCTGATTCTAATGAACCACCTGCTCTGATACCACTTGTTGGTCCCAAGTGGTCAGATGAGGTCTAGAGGGGGGGGGGGGGTGAATAGACCTCTGAAAATTTTAGACTTATAAACTTTTTACTCTTCTGTCAGCAGACTAAGCTGATGAAGAACAGTAAGATAACTATGCTGATCGTGAACAAATCTTGAACAGAAGAGTGACCACTCTTCTTACAGTTTACTTAGCTGATTTCAATGAAAATCAGTTTTATCAAGAGTATACTTGCAGCGGATGTTAGAAAGTGTTTTTCACAAGTAGACTAAGTCCTTAAAAAGATTTTATCCCCAGTTTTAAAACTCCTTATTAAATCTTTTGATAATTCAAAGTGTTGAAATATGCAAGGTTCAAAATATGCAAGAAAACTTGAATGCAAGATAACACAAAGAATTTTTATAGTGGTTATATGGATAAAAATTCTTTAGTCCACTCTTCTAGATCACTTAGATTCTGGGTTATACTAAAATCACACAGATTACAATATTTCTCCACTTATACCTAGACAACAAATGAAAAGGCTATAAGCTCGCAATAGGAATTCACAAAGAAAACCTATCCTCAAAAGTAGAATCACTCACAAAGATGGATTCTAACTTTTCACAACACTCAGCTAATACAAAACACTCAGATTGTATTTTTCTGTTTTCTTCAACTGGGTTTCTGTCAACAGATGACTTCCACCAGACGAGTGAGCTGTTCGAGCTTCTTGAGACTTAGAAAAATTTCTGCTTCGAATGCGAAATCTCAAATGTTGTTGTTGTGTTGTTCTCACTTCAAAATCAGCTCTATTTATACTTGAATTTGAAATTATGACCGTTGAAGGAGATCAAATCTCAAATCCATAGCCTTAGCCCAATTTCAGAATGGCTACCTGCTACAGTCCTTTTTCTGCTGTACTTTCCTGTAGCTGCATTAAATGCACTCTGCTGATCCGAGAGTAAATTCCAATCATTTGCCATTACTACCCTTCTCTTCCAGCATTTATTACATCCGGTGCATTTATTACCGTTGGACTCTTCTCATGATCTCTTCTACTCTGCTGATCAAAGAAACTCTGCTGATAGATACTCTGCTGATCAAATACTGAACTAATCTGATTTGAGTCAGCTGATGGTCTACCCTTCTGATTGCTGTTTCAGCATGAGATCACTGGTCTTCTGGGCTTTGAACTTTGAACTCTTCTGATATATTCTTTCACTTGTTCAAAATTCTTCTAAGGGAACTAAGCTTTCCATACTTAGCTGATTCTGATGTTTTGAAAATCATCCAAACCATCCCTTAATTACTTATCTTCTTTGCACTCTATCTTCATCTTCATCCAACACAAAATTAAATCAAAGGAACATTAAAATCGGGTCAAAATTTATCTATCTCTTGAAGTAAATTGTTTACTAGCATAATTACACAGTAATAAAATCATATTTTGAAATTTTTTGAAAAAACTCAACAATGCTCGTGTTCTACCCAGTGTACCATAAAATGGGCAATATTTTTTCTGAATCAGATTAACTTGAAATTGGTAGCATGGAATTTATATCTTGTGAATAATATACTGTTCGACATGCCGAAAGAGCACATCGAATGAGCAGTTTTATCGAGAAGTGTAAAGAACATGAAACTCCGGCCAAATATCTTTTATCATGTGAATGATAAAATTTTAAAATTTGACAGTGAATACATATCTTCTTGAAAACCAAATTGGCAAAAAATAACCTAAAACTGGTTATCGTACGCATTAAACATCAAAGTGGATCAAATTAATGCAAATTCTAAAGGCCATGATATTCGATTGACAAATTCTCGAAGACGTAAAATTTGATTTGGCTTCTGACTGAATTTGACAGTTGACTGATCATCTAGAGAAAACTTCAACAGCAAAAATATATATAATGCTCGTGATGCGAAACTCAATAGACATTGCTTTGAGACCAACAACGAAGGATGAATTGCATCAAGAGAAAGCTAAAAATAAGATTTGCAAGTTATAGTGAACTTGTGACCCAACAATTTTAAGGAATACGCAAACCACAAGTGTTCCCGATTGATAGTAAAAATGACACAACAATTATAAGGAATCGCAAACCACAACTACTCAAGTTTGAATGCCACAAGGAGAACCCTTGACAACCTTAGAAGTTCAATTACGAAACAAGAGAAGAGTAAAAACTCACTTTATATTTCATCCAAATTGATGGATTGATTACATGCAACAATGCTATTTAAATATAAAGGGTGGGAATAAATCTCCAACCCCAGACATTAAAGACAACAAGTTTTCTTTGTGTTGGGAAACAAAAAGATGTTTGGGTACTTCCCGAAAGCACTTAGTTCAACGTAAGTAAATTCAATAGATTCCCCATCATATTCTGATGTGACCATGCAGTGCAAAAAAAATTACTTGAAAGAATTAAAGAAGACAAGTTGTTGGGTCTAGAAGGATTACTTGATCATCAAGATTGAAGAAGACCTAGTTCAATAATTACTTTTTACGTGGGACTTTTTAATTTAGTTACCTTTTAATTTCGAATTTAGTTTCCTTATTTTTGTAGGAATTAGTTTATTCTTTACTATAATTTAGTTCCCTTTTGGTATTAGGTTAGTATACTATTTTATAGTTTCCTAGTTCTTTTCAAGATGTAATCTTATCCTATTTAAAAGACTTTTTTCTTTAATGAATTCGAGATTTAGTCTTCGATTAATTTGTTTTTAATATTCTCCAACTTCTTTGAAGCGTTCTTCTTCGTGACTTATCAAAGATCAGTAAAATCTTTGTGGCTGATACGAACTACGTTAAGGAAAACCAAACCCGCATTATAAGGAATTGAAAGATCGTTCTACAATCAGGTTTAGGATGGATGAACGCCACAAGTCGCCTTGATAAGTTCACGGGGACGCCACAAACGATATTGACTGAATCGTTTGATAAGTCGATGTTGAACGCCACAAGTCTTCTTGATAAGTTCGGTAGGACGCCACAAACGATGATGGATGAATCGTTTGATAAGTTGATGAATGAACGCCACAAGAATTAGACAAATTGAAAAATCCTTGATAAGTTCAAAAGAGTTCATCAAAGAAACTAGAGAATTCCTTCTCACTAAAATAATAAGAATCAAGTTGTGTGTCTTCTATTACATATTATGCCTATATATAAGCTGAAAATTAAGTCCTATCAAGACTAGGAATAGGACTTCTAGAGTAATGTACTTAGACTAGGAAATAAATCCCCCTAATCAACTAGGAAACAAAAACCACTAATAAACTAGGAAACAAATAAAGTCCTACTACTAAATATAATAGATAATTTCGAATTTAATACTAACTAAATATGCTATTCATCTTATCCACTCCCTTCTTGAGAAATTGCATTTAGTTGGACTTTTATAATGTTGACAAAATTCGGTTGTTCATTTCCGAACACATCCAACTCCTTTTGTTGCGCTTGATTTATTAACTCATTGAGTTCTTCTTCCTTGAAACGTTTGGCTCTTGCTCTCGTCACTGAACCTTGTGAAACTTTGATTGATCCTTCAAAATGCGATTTTCCATTTATGTCCTCATCAGTGGCGTTCAATGACTTATCAAACGATTCACCCACCATCGTTTGTGGCGTCATCACGGACTTATCAAGCATACTTGTGTCGTTCCGACTTATCAAGCGATTCAGTGAACATCGTTTGCGGCGTCATCATGAACTTATCAAGAACACATGTGGCATTCATCCATCGACTTATCAAGCGATTCATCCATCTTCGTTTGTGGCATCTTCATTAAATCCATCTAAACCTGATTGTAGAACGATCCATGGAATCCTAATTATTCGGGTCTCGTTTTCTTAACGTTATTCATATCAAATTCTATTCCTTGGATTAAATTCAGAACAATTGCATCTTCTTTTGGGCCAAACTTAGGCACGTTATAATCATCTCGTTAAATGGTTCCTTGAATTTCTAGGATTTTGCCCTTGTAATAGGCCCAACAGGAACACAGACATAGTGTTGATTCTCGTCTGCTAGTGTTCTTCCTTGCGAGCAAGAAATGGACCACGTGTATCCCTGAATTTGAAGAAATTGAGGCTCAAAGCCTGATGATTAAGAAACTATTACATAAGGTAGGTTGAAAGAGCTTTTTTCAAAAGTATTTATCGAACTTACCTCACGTGAATAATGAACATATGAAATTTCAAAAGCAAAAGACTGCGTGCAAAAGCATCAAATTAGGGATATTCTTTGTACTA
The DNA here is from genome assembly GCA_038501285.1 of Penstemon eatonii. Taxonomy (NCBI): domain Eukaryota; kingdom Viridiplantae; phylum Streptophyta; class Magnoliopsida; order Lamiales; family Plantaginaceae; genus Penstemon; species Penstemon eatonii. The sequence continues at coordinate 39,129,661 of CM076710.1, read as the reverse complement.
GTGGTTCGAAAGACAACCTGAAAACGGACTTAGGACAATTATATCACGCCGTACTTTCACAAAGGCCCCCTAAAATAACATTTACCCATTGTTTCAAGAACATTTCTACCACACGAATAACATACTATCAAAATACGTGGGTTAAAATGCTATATGTAAAACATAGAAACAAAGTTATCGTATTTTACTCATAACACCACCAAATTGAGAACACAAAATACACAAGTACGTGATTATTTTACGCATAACACCCCAAATTGATAATTTCAAAGTTAAATCAAAGGAACATTAAAATCGGGTCAAAATTTATCTATCTCTTGAAGTAAATTGTTTACTAGCATAATTACACAGTAATAAAATCATATTTTGAATTTTTTTTAAAAAATTCAACAATGCTCGTGTTCTACCCAGTGGACCATAAAATGGGCAATATTTTTTCTGAATCAGATTAACTTGAAATTGGGAGCATGCAATTTATATCTTGTGAATAATATACTGTTCGACATGCCAAAAGAGCACATCGAATGAGCAGTTTTATCGAGAAGCGTAAAGAACATGAAACTCCGCCCAAATATCTTTTATCATGTGAAAGATAAAATTTTAAAATTTGACAGTGAATACATATCTTCTTGAAAACCAAATTGGCAAAAAACAACCTAAAACTGGTTATCGTACGCATTAAACATCAAAGTGGATCAAATTAATGCAAATTCTAAAGGACATGATATTCGATTAACAAATTCTCGAATACGTAAAATTTGATTTGGCTTATGACTGAATTTGACAGTTGACTGATCATCTAGAGAAAACTTCAACAACAAAAATATATATAATGCTCGTGATGCGAAACTCAATAGACATTGCTTTGAGACAAACAACGAAGGTTGAATTGCATCAAGAGAAAGCTAAAAATAAGATTTGCAAGTTATAGTGAACTTGTGACCCAACAATTTTAAGGAATACGCAAACCACAAGTGTTCCCGATTGATAGTAAAAATGACACAACAATTATAAGGAATCGCAAACCACAACTACTCTAGTTTGAATTCCACAAGGAGAACCCTTGACAACCTTAGAAGTTCAATTACGAAACAAGAGAAGAGTAAAAACTCACATTATATTTCATCCAAATTGATGGACTGATTACATGCAACAATGCTATTTAAATATAAAGGGTGGGAATAAATCTCCAACCCAAGACATTAAAGACAACAAGTTTTCTTTGTGTTGGGAAACAAAAAGATGTTTGGGTACCTCCCGAAAGCACTTAGTTCAACGTAAGTAAATTCAATTGATTCCCCATCATATTCTGATGTGACCATGCAGTGCAAAAAAAAATTACTTGAAAGAATTAAAGAAGACAAGTTGTTGGGTCTAGAAGGATTACTTGCTCATCAAGATTGAAGAAGACCTAGTCCTGTTGGGATATGGCTCGATTTGTCATACAACAAAGTGCGGAATTTAAAATTTTTCGAGTCATCCAATGGTCCCATAAAAGAAGTCTCCATATTATGTATACAAAAACATGAAACAAAAACACACACAACGAATTAACAAGGGGGTTTTTGCGATATACCTCACCACAGGCAAGGTGGTGGAAACCTCCGACTTCGTTTCTGAATCTGGATCTGGTTCACAGGAGTGATCCAAGTGTCTCACCTCCAGGGATAGTCCACACCAATTGGATTCTGGCAACACCTCAAGATCTTAGGCTCAGAACTGGATTCAGGAGATTTGTTATTGCAGGATTGTGTTGAATCTCTTGACAGTTCAAGATCTAACACAACGGAACAAGGAGATGGCGGCGGCGGCACCAAGGTAGCCCACGGCAGCAGGTGGCGGCGGCTTAAGGTGGCGGCGGCGGCTAGGGTTTCTAGCTAGAGAGGGCGGCGGCTACTAGGGCAAAAGGAGGCTAGGGTTTTCTTCTGGTGTCCCTCATTTGAGCTCTAGTTGTGCTCTATTTATAAGCTCCTTCTGTCCTAGGTTTGCAAGACTCCTTATGGGCTTTAATTAATAGAAGCCCATGTCTTGCAATCCTCCATTTAATTAACAACTTAATTAAATGCCCAATCTTGATAAATCATTATTTCTTTTACATAATTAATTAGCAACTCAATTATTAATTAAGTTAGCCAATTAATTAATCTCCCACTTGAATTAAATACTTTTAATTCATTTAATTGATTTAATTACCTTTAAATCAATTAATTCCTTTCATGTCCTTTTATAACAGTCACCGTCCAATTGTATTGTGTGTGACCCTCTGGGTTCACCATCAATTGGCAGCAGGCCCACGAATCCTTCGTGATTTAATTTATGAACAATAAATTGTTCCGGTCAATTAAACAACCTTTAATTGACCACTCCTAGAATTAAATCCTCTATTAATTCAGGAGTACCCACACTTCATGGTCGATGTCTAGCCACAAGCCCATGAAGCCCAACTTCAGGTGAATTGATATTTGTGAACCTCGTCTCATATAATTGACATGTACATACGGTCCTTCTATCGACTAATATTCCCGATCAAGACTTAGGGTGTGTGAATTGATCGGCACCTCTAAATTTGTCTCGATAACTATACTTTCTAATTCAGGATAATATACCTTTGTGACCTTCTAAATTTGGAAACCCCTTCCCAAATCCGTCACCGACCACGGCCGTGGATTCCTTGGATATATTATCTAAGAATCGTATAGGAAATTCTCTCACCCATTACAGTGAGTCAATAGATTCCATATTGGTACTAACCACCCGCGTACATGTCCATACGCACCCAACCTAGGCATGTTATGACCAAGCTACGTGGCCTATACCTAGATCTAAGTACGCACTTTCATGCACCGAATTCGCCCTAGTACCTCAAGTCAAAGGACTAAATCGTACACTATTATATTCCTTGAGAAGTATCCCATCACCGATATGCGTCATGCGCTTCCACAATGGGTTTCTCTGTTCGGGTCGTTCGATGCGTTCAATCTTCCATTGAACCACCTACTCGTATGCACTGGACTCAAATTCCTTGCTCATGAAACACTACAAATTCACTCCATGTGAATCATGCATACTCGTACAAGTCTTTGCGATTCCTACGATACCCCGTCTCGTTTCGGAATCTATGACTTGGAACACTTTTAAGATTACGACCTTTGAGACTGTTTCATGATTGCACTCAGTACTGAAGTGAATCGTCCCATAGTCAAATGTAATCTAAGGGTTTCAACCAATTGCTTAAATGTATTCGCGAAAGATGAAGTTGGCCATTGTTTATCCTTATACTCGTATAAATAAACGTGCGTATTAAATCATTTATACCAAAGAAAGATAATGACAGTTTCACTACAAGCTAAATATATTGGCTTGCAGGGCACTATTCCATCAATCTCCCACTTGCCCTAAAGCCAATCACAAACGTTTCTAGGACCCATCTTTCTAAAGATGTTCTTCGAACTCATTTCATGATATAGCCTCTTTTAGTGGATCCGCTAAGTTGTCTTCTGAGTAGACGCGATCCATTACGCGCGTTAACTCTACCAATGATTCCTCTAATCAAATGGTACTTTTCTTTCAATTATGTTTAGATTTCTGGTAAGATCTCGAATGCTTTGCTTTGACAATAGCTCCAATGTTATCATAGAAGATAACCATGAGCTTCGCAATGCTAGGCACTACATCCAACCATAGGATGAAGTTTTATATCTAAACACTTTCTTAAGCCGCATTTAATGCTACATTTAATGCTGCAATATATCTTGCTTCAGTGGTTTGAATGGTTACGGTGATTTGCTTGGAACCCTTTCAAATTTACCGTTACCCCATTGAGGCAGGACATGTATCCAAAAATGGATGTTCTTAATTCATCCACATCAGACTGAAAATTCGAATCAGTGAATCCTTCGAATTTTAATTCTCCACTACCACCGTAGACCAAGAACAAATCCTTAGTCTTTGTCAAGAGCTTAAGGATATCTTTTACGGTGGTCCAGTACTTCTTCACTGGATTTTGACTAGCAACTGCTCGCGATACTTGAGCAAGTTCTACGTCTGGTCTAGTACATAGTAAAGCATGCCACATGCAACCTTTTGTTTGAAACATAAGGTATTTGAGACATCCTCCTTTGTTCTCATTTGATGAAGGGCACATCAATTTTGGAACAAGGGATACGGGTCTCACTGGAAGCAATCCTTTCTTGGATTCTTCATACTGAATATTTCCAGTATTGATCCTATGTACTTAGATTTAGAGAGTGTTAGCATCTTTTTCTGATCTATTCTATAGATACGTATCCCAATACGCAAGATGCTTCTCCTAAATCTTTCATGGAGAATTGCATGGACAACCATGCTTTCGTCTGTGCTAACATTCCGATATCATCCCAGATAACCAGAACATTATCGACATATAAAATATGAGCTTCATCGCGCTCCCACTAATCCTTTTGTACACTCATTGTTCATGTTCGTTTTGATGAAGTCAATTGTCTTGACTATCTCATCAGAACAAATGTGAATCTAAATGGATTCAGATATCGCTAATGGAGAAAAGGTTTCAACAAAGTCTGTTCCAGAACATTGTGAATAACCCTTTTACCACTAGTCGATTCTTAGAGGTCAACACCTCTCCATTCATTCCAAGTTTGAAGATCCATTTATAACTTATAACCAACTTATAGGGATAAATCCCTTAGGTGGATCAATCAAGGTTATACCTTGGTGGAATGGATGGGATCCATTTTGGTTTACATGGCTTCGAGCCACGTACCCAAGTCTATGTCTGACATCGCTTCTTGATAGGTCTTTGGATTACTTTCCACATTCTCGTATTCGTGAATGAAACCAAATCGCTCTGGCTCCTTACGAATTCGATTAGACCTTCGAAGAGTAGGTGTACTAGTAGGTTCAGCAAATTCTGGATTAACTCCCACTGTTTGCGGGGATGGGTCCAAATCTTGGACTTCATCAAGTTCCATGACGTTTCCATTTCCTTTGACGAGAGATTCATCAACAGAGGAACGGGTATCTTGAAGAAACGATTGTTTCTTATTGTCGTGGAACAGGTATCCAATGGATTTCGTTGGATACCCCACAGTTATATACAAATTGGATCTACTAGCCAATTTATCTCCTTTCTCGTTGCTACCATCGGCCGGAGATCTCCATACTCAGAAGAAGAGCACAGAGGTATTTTGCTATACCTTTCTTGGTAAAGCTTTGTAGGCACGAACTTTGAAGGTACTTTGCTTAGTATCTTCGATGCAGTCAGGAGCACTAACCCCTAGAATGCATAAGGAAGCTTTTACAAAACTCAATATGGATCGAACAATGCCTAACAATGTTAGATTCCATCTCTTTAGACACTTCAATAAGTTGAGGCGTCTTAGGAGGAGTTTGTTGTATGAGAATCTCATTCTCATCAAGATAATTGAGGAATTCTTGACAAGTATTTGCTATCTCGATTAGATCGAATGGTCGTAATACTTTGTCTTTGTTGATTCTCTACTTCGCATCGAAATACCTTGAAAGGTTTTTCGGATTTGTATCTCACTAGATTCATTTTCCACTAACGACCAAGGTCATTAGCAAAAAGTACGAAGTATGAGTAATCTCCTCTCACAGTAACCTTTAGTGATCCATACTCATGGATTAAATCCAGATTTTATTTGGTTCGCTCTTGATTCCCTGTGACGGGAGATCTGGTCATCTCTCCTTTGAGACATGATTCGCAGATTGGAAGTTCATCCAAGTTCTGTTTTTCAAGAAGCTTTGGTGAAACCAACTTTTGAATCCTACTCTTGGAGATGTGTCCAAGTCTAGCGTACCAAAGTTATGGATTATTATCTTTGTATTAATTGAATTTCATCCATTAATTCAATAAAATTGAGCTAATGGTTTAATTCAATTAATTTACTTCCTTTCAATTAACTACTTTAATTGCTTCCTTTTCCTTTTCAATTAACCCTTTAATTGAAACGTTGCTTAATTAATTAGATCATCTAATCAATTAAACACATCAGTGCCTTTCTTAGATGCAGTGGGATAATTCGACTTATAGGCTACTTGCATTCTTTTGACTACCTTTATGGTCGAATTAGAAGAGAATAAATTCCTCTTCATTTTACTCTTCTTTGACTTTGCAGTCCATGAAGTGTAAACGATCATGACAGGTCTATCCTATTTGCCTTTAACCAATTCTTTGGTTGATTCATGAAATGTGATCAACTTATCAAATAAGATCAGTTTATTTCAAGAGTCATTTGAATGAGCGGGAGGAGAATTTAGGAGGAAGTTAATGTTAAGATCACTTGCAGGCTTACGTTCAATCGATCCAGTTTTCAACTAGATTGATAAAACAAAGACAGTGATCCTTGACATTAGTTCCTTCGTTTATTCTCGAGTTTTGAAACAATTCCTTGGAAGTCTCGAATCATATTGATTCAAAACTACTCCTTAAAACAATCCTTTTGAGGGGGGTTTTGTTTCAGAAGACATGTCCTCAAAACAGGCCTTTTGAGGTGGAAGCTTCAGACATGCTCCTCATGTTGCTTCCATAGCTCGTTCAATCTTGATGCTTATTTGAGGAAACGATCATTGAGATTCCCATACTCTATAGGTGATTCGTTTCACTTTTGAGATTCATCTTTATATGAGGAACGATCATTAATATTCCCATATTCTACGGGTGATTCGTTTCTTATATTTTGACTTATCTCGGAAGCGCATAAGGCATAGGTTCGTCGTTTAAGAACATCATTCCCACTTCTGGAATTTAAGACAATTCTCAAGTTTCTTGCCTAGTCGATATTTTAATCCAGCTATTTTATTAGTCGAGGATAAATAGTAAAATGGATAATTACTGATATCTCAGTATCTAATTTAAAGAGAAGACAAACATTCAGTGGACTAGTTAATGAATAATACTTATAATCTACGAAGGTTGGACTTTCTATCGTAGAAGTTCTCCCACTATTTTATCGAAACAATTACCCCTTCAATTGTTCGGGAAATTCTATTTCCTAGTAGGTCTTGACGCCCCAGCGGCAATTAATTGCACCCACGACTCGTGGCCATACAACCAATTCCCCAGGTAGGCATACTTATTGCCAATTGTGTTACTCCACAACCTTCAAGCTATTTTGCCTCGGTTTTTGCACTTATCTAGCACTGCTACATCATAAGTGTTACTAATCGTTAAGTCTAACCCATCAATCATGATGAGCAACGGGCCCGGTCGTGAGTTCTCCGTAACTAGTTATCGGTCGATCCTCACATCCCGACCAATCCTCACCCTTGTCATGTTTAGTTAAAAACAGGAATCAAGGAATTTCACGTATTGTCCCTTTCTTCGACTCGGGTGCCAGACTCTGGATCACCTCTATCGATAAGTAGACAACATACGCTAGTCCCTATTGATGGAAGGCTTGGATTTATATAAATACTTCATTTTATTTTAATCCAATATGACTTAATATTTAATTCAAGAGGGGGTTTACTGGTTTGAAAGTTATACTAACTCTCCTCGAGATCTCACCGCTTCAATTATGCTTTATCTTTTATTACGATCTAGATTCTAGCGCGCATACACACAAGTAATCATAAATCGACTAATAAATAAAAGACATACAAGCCTAGCATGCATACTACCACAATATGTTTTCGATCGGGAGCCTCCTATGCGGGCCATCATCGAGCCAATGATGTTGGCCCAATTGGTCAATCTAAAGGGTTCTCAAACGGGCCCTATGCTATTACACAATGTACCATGCATTCATGGCCTTCTTATCTTCTTGGGCTCCCACCTTGCTTGTAAATGGGCCTCCAACCCAAACTAGGAAAGCAGTAAAACCCTATTCTATTACAAAGGCTCAAAGTGGCCCAAAAATATAAAAGGCTCGCAGGCCCATTAAAAACCAAACAATAAATTAAACCAATCACATCTAACCTAAGGTCAAGGCTCGGCTCGATCGAAAACCACGTAAACAGTTCACGTAGAGCAAGAAACATGTAAACATCTTTTACTTTCTTCTACCTTAATTTTAAAACATCCTTTTAAAACTACCTTCCTATGATTCTTGCTTTTTAGTCACTACTAATTATGACAAAATAAATATCCGGGTAAACAAAAAATTAATTTTCTGCTCAATTTCAGATTCTGTTTTTCAACTTTTGAAAATTTCATTTTGACCCCTCAACTTTCGAAAATTGCATTTTGACCCCAAAACTTTTAAAAAGTTACAAAAACACCCCTGGGCAGTTTCGGGCAGCAGACCAGAAAATAAAATTTTGAATTTTGAAAATTTTTCGATTTTTCAAATTGACCCCTCAAGTTTCGGTAATTGCAAAACAGCCCCAAAGTTTTCGGAAATTGCAAAACGACCCCAAAATCCGTGCGACCAGAATTGCAAGAACAGTCCAGAATTTTCAAATTTCCAGATTTCAAAAATTTCGAATTTTCAGCCCCAAAAACCCTAATATGCGATTTTTGCCCCAAAAAGTCCTGAAGTTTTCAAAAACTATGAAAACGCCACAGATCTTGAAAAGCAGTTTTACCCAATGATAGATCTAGTCATAACAAGCAAGAATCAACTTACAGAACATAATTATCACGTGTTCTTATACATATAATTAAACATATACGGTGAACACAATTATGTTCAGGCTTTTGTATAATAATAATGGAGTTGGCTCTGATACCACTGTTGGGATATGGCTCGATTTGTCATACAACAAAGTGCGGAATTTAAAATTTTTCGAGTCATCCAATGGTCCCATAAAAGAAGTCTCCATATTATGTATACAAAAACATGAAACAAAAACACACACAACGAATTAACAAGGGGGTTTTTGCGATATACCTCACCACAGGCAAGGTGGTGGAAACCTCCGACTTCGTTTCTGAATCTGGATCTGGTTCACAGGAGTGATCCAAGTGTCTCACCTCCAGGGATAGTCCACACCAATTGGATTCTGGCAACACCTCAAGATCTTAGGCTCAGAACTGGATTCAGGAGATTTGTTATTGCAGGATTGTGTTGAATCTCTTGACAGTTCAAGATCTAACACAACGGAACAAGGAGATGGCGGCGGCGGCACCAAGGTAGCCCACGGCAGCAGGTGGCGGCGGCTTAAGGTGGCGGCGGCGGCTAGGGTTTCTAGCTAGAGAGGGCGGCGGCTACTAGGGCAAAAGGAGGCTAGGGTTTTCTTCTGGTGTCCCTCATTTGAGCTCTAGTTGTGCTCTATTTATAAGCTCCTTCTGTCCTAGGTTTGCAAGACTCCTTATGGGCTTTAATTAATAGAAGCCCATGTCTTGCAATCCTCCATTTAATTAACAACTTAATTAAATGCCCAATCTTGATAAATCATTATTTCTTTTACATAATTAATTAGCAACTCAATTATTAATTAAGTTAGCCAATTAATTAATCTCCCACTTGAATTAAATACTTTTAATTCATTTAATTGATTTAATTACCTTTAAATCAATTAATTCCTTTCATGTCCTTTTATAACAGTCACCGTCCAATTGTATTGTGTGTGACCCTCTGGGTTCACCATCAATTGGCAGCAGGCCCACGAATCCTTCGTGATTTAATTTATGAACAATAAATTGTTCCGGTCAATTAAACAACCTTTAATTGACCACTCCTAGAATTAAATCCTCTATTAATTCAGGAGTACCCACACTTCATGGTCGATGTCTAGCCACAAGCCCATGAAGCCCAACTTCAGGTGAATTGATATTTGTGAACCTCGTCTCATATAATTGACATGTACATACGGTCCTTCTATCGACTAATATTCCCGATCAAGACTTAGGGTGTGTGAATTGATCGGCACCTCTAAATTTGTCTCGATAACTATACTTTCTAATTCAGGATAATATACCTTTGTGACCTTCTAAATTTGGAAATCCCTTCCCAAATCCGTCACCGACCACGGCCGTGGATTCCTTGGATATATTATCTAAGAATCGTATAGGAAATTCTCTCACCCATTACAGTGAGTCAATAGATTCCATATTGGTACTAACCACCCGCGTACATGTCCATACGCACCCAACCTAGGCATGTTATGACCAAGCTACGTGGCCTATACCTAGATCTAAGTACGCACTTTCATGCACCGAATTCGCCCTAGTACCTCAAGTCAAAGGACTAAATCGTACACTATTATATTCCTTGAGAAGTATCCCATCACCGATATGCGTCATGCGCTTCCACAATGGGTTTCTCTGTTCGGGTCGTTCGATGCGTTCAATCTTCCATTGAACCACCTACTCGTATGCACTGGACTCAAATTCCTTGCTCATGAAACACTACAAATTCACTCCATGTGAATCATGCATACTCGTACAAGTCTTTGCGATTCCTACGATACCCCGTCTCGTTTCGGAATCTATGACTTGGAACACTTTTAAGATTACGACCTTTGAGACTGTTTCATGATTGCACTCAGTACTGAAGTGAATCGTCCCATAGTCAAATGTAATCTAAGGGTTTCAACCAATTGCTTAAATGTATTCGCGAAAGATGAAGTTGGCCATTGTTTATCCTTATACTCGTATAAATAAACGTGCGTATTAAATCATTTATACCAAAGAAAGATAATGACAGTTTCACTACAAGCTAAATATATTGGCTTGCAGGGCACTATTCCATCAATCTCCCACTTGCCCTAAAGCCAATCACAAACGTTTCTAGGACCCATCTTTCTAAAGATGTTCTTCGAACTCATTTCATGATATAGCCTCTTTTAGTGGATCCGCTAAGTTGTCTTCTGAGTAGACGCGATCCATTACGCGCGTTAACTCTACCAATGATTCCTCTAATCAAATGGTACTTTTCTTTCAATTATGTTTAGATTTCTGGTAAGATCTCGAATGCTTTGCTTTGACAATAGCTCCAATGTTATCATAGAAGATAACCATGAGCTTCGCAATGCTAGGCACTACATCCAACCATAGGATGAAGTTTTATATCTAAACACTTTCTTAAGCCGCATTTAATGCTACATTTAATGCTGCAATATATCTTGCTTCAGTGGTTTGAATGGTTACGGTGATTTGCTTGGAACCCTTTCAAATTTACCGTTACCCCATTGAGGCAGGACATGTATCCAAAAATGGATGTTCTTAATTCATCCACATCAGACTGAAAATTCGAATCAGTGAATCCTTCGAATTTTAATTCTCCACTACCACCGTAGACCAAGAACAAATCCTTAGTCTTTGTCAAGAGCTTAAGGATATCTTTTACGGTGGTCCAGTACTTCTTCACTGGATTTTGACTAGCAACTGCTCGCGATACTTGAGCAAGTTCTACGTCTGGTCTAGTACATAGTAAAGCATGCCACATGCAACCTTTTGTTTGAAACATAAGGTATTTGAGACATCCTCCTTTGTTCTCATTTGATGAAGGGCACATCAATTTTGGAACAAGGGATACGGGTCTCACTGGAAGCAATCCTTTCTTGGATTCTTCATACTGAATATTTCCAGTATTGATCCTATGTACTTAGATTTAGAGAGTGTTAGCATCTTTTTCTGATCTATTCTATAGATACGTATCCCAATACGCAAGATGCTTCTCCTAAATCTTTCATGGAGAATTGCATGGACAACCATGCTTTCGTCTGTGCTAACATTCCGATATCATCCCAGATAACCAGAACATTATCGACATATAAAATATGAGCTTCATCGCGCTCCCACTAATCCTTTTGTACACTCATTGTTCATGTTCGTTTTGATGAAGTCAATTGTCTTGACTATCTCATCAGAACAAATGTGAATCTAAATGGATTCAGATATCGCTAATGGAGAAAAGGTTTCAACAAAGTCTGTTCCAGAACATTGTGAATAACCCTTTTACCACTAGTCGATTCTTAGAGGTCAACACCTCTCCATTCATTCCAAGTTTGAAGATCCATTTATAACTTATAACCAACTTATAGGGATAAATCCCTTAGGTGGATCAATCAAGGTTATACCTTGGTGGAATGGATGGGATCCATTTTGGTTTACATGGCTTCGAGCCACGTACCCAAGTCTATGTCTGACATCGCTTCTTGATAGGTCTTTGGATTACTTTCCACATTCTCGTATTCGTGAATGAAACCAAATCGCTCTGGCTCCTTACGAATTCGATTAGACCTTCGAAGAGTAGGTGTACTAGTAGGTTCAGCAAATTCTGGATTAACTCCCACTGTTTGCGGGGATGGGTCCAAATCTTGGACTTCATCAAGTTCCATGACGTTTCCATTTCCTTTGACGAGAGATTCATCAACAGAGGAACGGGTATCTTGAAGAAACGATTGTTTCTTATTGTCGTGGAACAGGTATCCAATGGATTTCGTTGGATACCCCACAGTTATATACAAATTGGATCTACTAGCCAATTTATCTCCTTTCTCGTTGCTACCATCGGCCGGAGATCTCCATACTCAGAAGAAGAGCACAGAGGTATTTTGCTATACCTTTCTTGGTAAAGCTTTGTAGGCACGAACTTTGAAGGTACTTTGCTTAGTATCTTCGATGCAGTCAGGAGCACTAACCCCTAGAATGCATAAGGAAGCTTTTACAAAACTCAATATGGATCGAACAATGCCTAACAATGTTAGATTCCATCTCTTTAGACACTTCAATGAATTCGAGATTTAGTCTTCGATTAATTTGTTTTTAATATTCTCCACCTTCTTTGAAGCGTTCTTCTTCGTGACTTATCAAAGATCAGTAAAATCTTTGTGGCTGACACGAACCACGTTAAGAAAAACGTGACCCGCATTATAAGGAATTGAAAGATCGTTCTACAATCAGGTTTAGGATGGATGAACGCCACAAGTCGCCTTGATAAGTTCACGGGGACGCCACAAACGATATTGACAGAATCGTTTGATAAGTCGATGTTAAATGCCACAAGTCTTCTTGATAAGTTCGGTAGGACGCGACAAACGATGTTGGATGAATCGTTTGATAAGTTGATGAATGAACGCCACAAGAATTAGACAAATTGAAAAATCCTTGATAAGTTCAAAAGAGTTCTTCAAAAAAACTAGAGAATTCCTTCTCACTAAAATAATAAGAATCAAGTTGTGTGTCTTCTATTACATATTATGCCTATATATAAGCTAAAAATTAAGTCCTATCATGACTAGGAATAGGACTTCTAGAGTAATGTACTTAGACTAGGAAATAAATCCCCCTAATCAACTAGGAAACAAAAACCACTAATAAACTAGGAAACAAATAAAGTCCTACTACTAAATATAATAGATAATTTCGAATTTAATACTAACAAAATATGCTATTCATCTTATCCACTCCCTTCTTGAGAAATTGCATTTAGTGATAGGATAGTGCCCTGCAAGCCAGTTCTGTTAGCTTGTAATAGATCTATCCTGTATGAAACGATCTTTGATTTTATAATAATACGCATGTTTATTTATATATGTATAAGGATAAACAATGGCCAACTTCATCTTTCGCGAATACATTTAAGCGATTGGTTGAAACCCTTAGATTACATTTGACTATGGGACGATTCACTTCAGTACTGAGTGCAATCATGAAACAGTCTCAAAGGTCGTAATCTTAAAAGTGTTCCAAGTCCTAGATTCCAAAACGAGACGAGGTATCGTAGTAATCGAAAAGACTTGTACGAGTATGCATGATTCACATGGAGTGAATTTGTAGTGTTTCATGAGCAAGGAATTTGAGTCCAGTGCATATGAGTAGGTGGTTCAATGGAAGATTGAACGCATCGAACGACCCGAACAGAGAAACCCATTGTGGAAGCGCATGACGCATATCGGTGATGGGATGTTTCTCAAGGAATATAATAGTGTACGATTTAGTCCTTTGACTTGAGGTACTAGGGCGAATTCGGTGCATGAAAGTGCGTACTTAGATCTAGGTATAGGCCACGTAGCTTGGTCATAACATGCCTAGGTTGGGTGCGTATGGACATGTGCGCGAGTGGTTAGTACCGATATGGAATCTATTGACTCACTGTAATGGGTGAGAGAATTTCCTATAAGATTCTTAGATAATATATCCAAGGAATCTGCGGCCGCAGTCGGTGACGGATTTAGAAAGGGGTTTCCAAATTTAGAAGGTCACAAAGGTATATTATCCTGAATTAGAAAGTATAGCTATCGAGACTGATGAGGGAGATTTTGGGCTGTGCTTTTCTTCACAATAATATGAGATCGAGCAGTACTTATCTCGGAAGATCGAGTTCGACCCCAATGCCCGAATACCGTAAGTACAAGATAGCCCAGGATCCAAAGTTAATGTTGGGCCGAACACTGATCCAAACTCATGGGCCGAAGAACTGCATGACTGCGGGTAGACCACCTGGACCCCGATTTCAGCTATAAATACCCCATGCATTTATGATACCGGACACGACTTTCCAGGTGCTCCCTCCTCGAAGCTATTGCTCGGAACCGTTTGGGAGCATAGGCTTAGAATCATATGTATTTCGCCCTCTAGCTTGTACGGCATCCAATAATGCTCGAATAGGACCCTAAACACTTGTATTTGTACTCATTCAATTCGAATACAATTACTTTGGTCTTTACTTTCCTTTTATTATTGTTATTATTGTATTACTTCCCACCCTTGATCGAACTAACGAAATCACGTAAGATCAATTGGCGCCCACCGTGGGGCCCTGTTCGAGTCTTAGATCGAAAAATGCCTACTACGAGGAGAAATACGTATGTTAGAGGAGAGCCTTCCCATGCAGTGGGAGCACAAAATTCTGTCAACAATGAACTTGATAATTTATCGCGCGCCGCACAACAACAACCGGAGGCGCCACCGGCGGTTCCACAAGATAACATTCCAATACACACGACCATTGGTGACTTAAGATCTATAATAGGCACAATGTGCAGGGAATTCATGAACAGCGGAAGGGCAGATCAGTCACCTGTCGACCAACCAGGGATTCAGGGAAGACCAGAGATACCTTCATCGAACTTACAGAAGGAAAATGATATGTCGCATGCCCCATCGACGCATCCACGTCGAGCTGCACCCTCGAAAGCCAATGCCCGATCTGAAAACCCACCTGCACAAGTGCACGATCTGGAGGATTCTGTTGTGGGGGAAAGTCACACCGCCGGCGCTGTGAGAAGAAACAAACCAATTTACAAGAGAATCACCGAATCTGAATTGGAGATAATAGTACAGGAAAGGGTGGCTAAAAAATTGGAAGAGCAGGATACTATGATAGAGATTCCCTTCACTAATCAAGCTGCCAGGCAAGCGGGGAATACCCTGACTAGAGGAAACCCACGAGAGAGGGAGGTTTCGAATAATATCATGCGCTGTTCACCCTTTTGTCGAGAGATACGCGAGGCTCGAAACACAGAAACAGTGCCAACCAGGCTCCCACGGTATAACGGGACTACCGACCCCGGAGAACACATTAACAGCTTCGTTAATGTGATGAACTTGTACGGACACTCGGAAAATTTCTGTTGCATGATTATGGTCACCACTTTTGAAGGGATTGCTCTCGATTGGTTCGGAAAATTACCTCCGAACTCCATATTTTCTTTTGAAGAATTTTGTGATAAGCTGAAGCATCAGTTTGCTAACCAAAGGAAGCCAAGACTGCCAGCAAATCATCTGGGCACTGTGAAACAATTGGAAGGAGAGACGTTGAGGCAATGGCTAGCAAGATTTAGTATTGAGCTCTTAAAAGTAGATACCCCGCAGATTGAATATCTGTCCTCATTGATGTTTGAGCTAACTAGGAGCACCCAGTTCGGGAATGCATTATGTAGAAAGCAACCAAAATCCTTTGAACGGATAATGGAAATTGCTGAAAAATATATGATACAGGAAGAGATGAACAAATTGAAGAGCTCACATTCAGATAAGTCTCATCTCAACAAAAAACAAGATCGGACTCCGATCCCAAAACCAGGTGATTATGGAGGGTCGATTAAAGGATCCGTTTGGTAGCGAATCAACACTTTTAAGCCGCATATGCCACCCCAAGGTCCGAACTCATACGGACCTCCTTATGATCGAAATCGAGCTCCGAGAACAGGTAAAATTCAGTTTACTGAGCTTAACAGTTCAAAAGAAGAAGTGCTGACTGTATTGGAAGAAGGGAATTTAATTCCGGAAGCCCAAAGGATCACACAGGCGAGGCCGGGTGCGCCTGGATATGACCAGTACTGTCGATATCATCGAGCTAGAGGTCATAGTACGGAAAATTGTTATCAGTTGAAGGTCGAGATCGAAAAATTAATCAACCAAGGAAAACTCAAAGAATTTGTTAAAAATGACAACTATAACAATCGTTATAGATCCCGTAGTCCGAGAAAATTTAACACTAGGCAAAAGCAACTTCGAAGCCAGGCAGAAGAACAGTCGAACGGAGTGATAAATATGATTGCCGGCGGACCGGCGGGTGGAGATAGTAGGAATGCCAGAAAGAGGACCTTGAGGTCAATCAGGGCAGGGGTATCTATAAAAAAGGAAGTCCTATCATTGGAGTTTCCATCGATGGAGAATCAAGTCATTAGCTTTAGTGAGGCAGATCGACCCGCGGATGTTAGTTGGGATACGAATGAAGACGATCCAGACTTTTCCATGGTGTTGACACTAAAAATTGCAAATTTCGATGTCAAAAGAGTGCTGGTCGATAATGGAAGCTCGGCAAACATAATTTCGTCGGAAGCTCTTACAAGAATGAATCTCTGTCATCCACACTTGGATAAGGTAACCACCCCTCTTGTCGGTTTCGGGGGATCGGAAATCATTCCGCTCGGGACCATACTATTGAGTACCACTCTAGGGATCAAACCAAAGAATGTCACAAGAATGATCAAATTCCTAGTGGTGGATACGCCGTTTGCTTACAACGCCATCTTGGGTAGACCTGCTCTGAATACTTTTAAAGCTATCGTATCTACCTACCATCAAAAGATAAAGGAGAGAATTTCACTTTTGATACCATAACTCAACCTACTTTAGGGATTTGATACCACAATTTTTTCTCCCGACAAATTTGATACCATAACTCAACCTACTTTAGGGATTTGATACCACAACTTTTTATCCCGACACATTTGATACCATAACTCAAATCAACTCGACACATTTCATACTTCCGTCAAATTGGAAACGGAATTGTCACGTGATTGTCACGTGGCCGTTAAAACTTTGCACATTTGATACCATAACTTATCTTGACTGATAATTTTACCCCATAACATTTCAGGTTACCAAAAAAACCCCACATCTCCAAATTTATTGACGATTTTAGTCCACATTGTTGCAAAATTTCCAAATTGACTCGAATAAGACCACGTGCTGACCAATTTAGAACTTTACACATTTGATACCATTACTTATGTTGACTGATAATTTTACCCCATAACATTTCATGTTACCAAAAAAGCCCCACATCTCCAAATTTAGTGACGATTTTAGTCCACATTGTTGCCAAATTTCCAAATTGACTCGAATAACACCACGTGCTGACCAATTTAGAAAATTTTACTTATTTTATTTAAATAACTAATTTAATTTATAAACAATATTAATAAATTAAATAATACATTAACATAAATATCACCAAAATTAAGAAAACATATTATTTTTAAATATAAAATTTATATAATAGAATTAATATATTTAATATATATTAAAATAATAAATTATATAATTTAAAACTATTTAATATTTATTAAAATATTAAATAATAAATAATTTTAATTTTAAAAAAAAATCCCCACCCCACCCACCACCTCCCCACCCTTCCCCCCTAGCCCCCGATTCCCAGGCCGTCGGCGGCCTGGGTCTTCTGTCCCAGGCCACCGCCGGCCTGGGTTCTTCGATCCCAGGCCACTGCCAGCCTGGGATCTTCGGTCCCAGGCCGGCGTTGGCCTGGGAGAGAAGACCCAGGCCGCCGGCGTCCTGGGAATCTGGGGGTAGGGGAGGGGTGGGTCGGGTTGGGATGGGTTAGGTGGGTGGGGTGGGGATTTTTTTTTAAAATTATAATTATTTATTATTTAATATTTTAATAAATATTAAATAGTTTTAAATTATATAATTTATTATTTTAATATATATTAAATATATTAAATATATTAATTCTATTATGTAAATTTTATATTTAAAAAGAATATATTTTCTTAATTTTGGTGATATTTATCTTAATGTATTATTTAATTTATTAATATTGTTTATAAATTAAATTAGTTATTTAAATAAAATAAGTAAAAAATTTTAAATTGGTCAGCACGTAATCTTATTCGAGTCAATTTGGAAATTTGGCAACAATGAGGACTAAAATCGTCACTAAATTTGGAGATGTGGGGCTTTTTTGGTAACCTGAAATGTTATGGGGTAAAATTATCAGTCAACATAAGTAATGGTATCAAATGTGTAAAGTTCTAAATTGGTCAGCACGTGGTCTTATTCGAGTCAATTTGGAAATTTTGCAACAATGTGGACTAAAATCGTCACTAAATTTGGAGATGTGGGGCTTTTTTGATAACCTGAAATGTTATGGGGTAAAATTATCAGTCAAGATAAGTTATGGTATCAAATGTGCAAAGTTTTAACGGCCACGTGACAATCACGTGACAATTCCGTTTCCAATTTGACGGAAGTATCAAATGTGTCGAGTTGATTTGAGTTATGGTATCAAATGTGTCGGGAGAAAAAGTTGTGGTATCAAATCCCTAAAGTAGGTTGAGTTATGGTATCAAATGTGTCGGGAGAAAAAGTTGTGGTATCAAATCCCTAAAGTAGGTTGAGTTACGGTATCAAAAGTGAAATTCTCTCAAAGATAAAGTTCCCAACTGAGGGAGGAGTAGGAGAAATGAGGAACGACCAATACATGGCTTGGGAATGCTATAGTTCGTCCTTAACTATCAAGGAGAAAGTGGAGCCCGAGCTCCTTGGCAAAAGAAAGATAAATGAGTTGGTCTCCAACTCCGGAACTCCAGTTCCCAATTATGAAAGACTAGAAGGAAAGGAAGGAAGAATTCTTGACATGAGTGTGCAAGCGCCTGACCACAAAAAAGTGAATTTGGTCCCTGGATCCCCAGAAAAATTCACAAAAATAGGAACCGAATTGAGTAACGACCTGGAAGCAAAGCTCGTCGGATTCTTGCAGGAAAATGTGGATGTTTTCGCCTGGAGCTCGGACGACATAGTAGGAATCGACCCGCGTGTGATAACGCATTCCTTAAATATTGACCCTAAGGCCAGATCAGTGAGACAGAAGAAGCGTAATCACGAACGAGAAAAAGACAAGATAATTAACGCGGAGGTCGATAGATTGCTAGCAGCGGGACAAATCAAGGAGATAAAATTCACGGAATGGCTATGTAATGTGGTCCTAGTCTCCAAGGGAGAGAAGGTCGAGAACAAATGGAGAATGTGCAACGATTTTACCGACTTAAACAAATTATGCCCGAGGGACCCTTATCCCTTGCCTCGAATTGACATGCTCGTAGATTCCACTGCGGGATTTGTGTTATTTAGCATGATGGATGCTTTTCAAGGATTTTATCAGATCTTCATGAATGAAAAAGATCAGGACAAAACGGCGTTTATCACCGAACGAGGGGTGTACTGCTTCATCGTTATGCCTTTCGGTTTAAGGAACGCCGGTGCAACATATCAGAGGTTAGTCAACATGATGTTCAAAGAGTTGATAGGAGAAATCATGGAAGTATACGTAGATGACATGCTAGTAAAAAGCATGTCCGAAGAGGATCATATTAACCATCTAGACAGGTGTTTCCAAATTCTGAGAAAGTATGGGATGAAGTTAAATCCAGCAAAGTGCACATTTGGGGTGCGATCAGGGAAGTTCCTTGGGTATTTAGTTCATGAGAGGGGGATCGAAGCAAATCCCGAAAAAATCCGAGCAATCACAGATCTTAATCCACCAAGGAAACTCTCAGACGTTCAAAGTTTGATCGAGAAAATTATTTCATTGAATAGATTCATCTCCAGATCTGCTGACAAGAGCTTACCTTTCTTCAAACTCTTGCGTAAATCTAAGAACTTCGAGTGGAACGCTGAATGCGATAAGGCTTTCGAAGAGCTGAAAGCATACTTGACCTCAACACCAATGCTAGCAAAACCATCTGAAGGGGAACCCCTATATTTGTACATAGCTGTGTCAGAAGAAGCCATTAGCTCGGTTCTGGTTAAACTTGATAAAGCTGAGCATAAACCAGTTTACTATTTAAGTAAATTGTTGCAGGGTGCCGAGAAGAACTACATGGAGATTGAAAAATTCGCACTTGCCCTAATTGTGGCTGCCCGGAGATTAAGGCCGTATTTCCAAACGTACAAAATCATTGTTTTAACTAACCAACCTTTAAGACAGGTTCTGTCCAAGCCAGAAGCCTCAGGCAGGTTAATAAAATGGGCGGTCGAGCTCAGCCAATTCGAAATCGAATACCGACCATGGGTCGCTGTGAAAGCACAGGTGCTAGCTGACTTTGTGCTTGAATCAACCAACATATCAAATGTGAAAGAAGGAACGACCTCGGAATTAGGTATGGTGGAAGAAGTAAACAATCAAATATGGCTGATGCATGTGGATGGATCTTCGACCAAAGAGGGAGGTGGAGCCGGGATTCACTTCCAAGGGCCCAATGCTGAGGATCTGAGCTACGCGATAACCTTGGACTTTGTCGTCACCAACAATGAGGCCGAATATGAAGCGTTGATAGCTGGACTAGAGATGGCCATTAAGGCAAAGGTAAAATCGATTATCGTGCTAACAGATTCGGAACTTGTTCACAGACAGGTGAAAGGCACTTACGAAGCTAGAGAGTTCAACATGATAAAATATCTGAACAAAGCAAAGAATTTAATCTCAGAGTTCGATAAGTTTGACATTCAGCCTATACCAAGAGAGGAGAATCTTTGGGCCGACATATTATCAAAGTTTACAGGACTGGCCGACGAAAAAACGGAGAGGACGATCACTTGGCTCCTATCGAATATGTCTGCTATCGACTTAGACGCAGCCCCTACAATTGATGTTATGGAAATTGAAGAGCCAAGTAGGTCATGGAGCGATCCTCTTATCGCCTACCTTAAGGATGGAAAACTGCCGGAAGATGCAAATGAGGCTCGGAGAATCAAATATAGAGCGCCATCATTTACTTTGATGGACAATCAACTCTATAAGCGGTCCTCTTCGGGAATTCTATTGAAGTGTATCCACGAATCACACTACAATACCATATTAAGAGAAGTTCATGAAGGGGAAGCGGGAAATCATTGTGGCGCTCGAGCGTTAGCTCTTAAATGCTCAAGATCTGGATATTATTGGCCTACACTTTTTTCCGATTCTGTCGATTATGTGAAAAAATGCCATCACTGTCAAATTCATTCAAACTTGATACACCAACGGCCGAGCATATGCATTCGATTCCTATTTGTTGGCCCTTCGACAAATGGGGCATTGATATTGTGGGACCTTTCCCAACAGCACGAGCCAGAAAAAATTACGTACTAGTGGCTGTGGAATATTTCAGCAAGTGGGTCGAATGTGTTGCCTTGACAAAGATCACCCAGTTTCAAGTTATTAATTTTCTATGGAAAAATATAGTCTGCAGGTTCGGAATCCCCAGGGTTCTGATATCAGATAATGGAACGCAGTTTGCAGGAAAAAGGATCACGGATTGGTGTGAAAAGTTCGGAATACAACAAAATTTCGCGTCTGTTGACCATCCTCAGGCTAATGGACAAACCGAAGTAGTAAATCGGGAAATTGTTCGATCTCTGGAGAAGCGCCTGTCGGAGGCGAAGGGAAAATGGCTGGATGAACTACCAGGAGTATTATGGGCCAACAGGACAACAGTCAAAGCGGCAACTGGAGAAACTCCATTTAGTTTGGTTTATGGGTCAGAGGCTGTTATCCCAGTAGAGAATCTTATTCCTTCTCCCAGGGTCGAATTTTATGATCCTGAAGAAAACCAATCGCTGAGGCAAATGGAAGTGGATCACGCGGATGGTCGAAGGGACCGGGCGAAGTTAAGAATTCAAGCCACCAAGGCCAACATGGAAAAGTCCTATAATCGAAATGTGAGAATTCGATCTTTCAAGGTGGGGGATCTGGTGCTCAAAAAAGTAGAAATATCAAAACACGTAGGGAAACTACA